>OU824114.1:0-2500000 GCA_917499265.3 Mimumesa dahlbomi | reverse complement strand
AAATCGAAATGGAGTACGGCACGTGTGCGTGTTAACTGTAAAAGACAGAACATGGGAAAATCTTCGAATTTACCGGTAAAATTTCAGATATATCGAATCGTGCTTGTCCAAGAAAATATAAAAATTCTTTCCACCTGAAAGCTTGAATAAATATCACAATTTCCGCGCGAATTCGAAGATTTTCCGAAATTCAGGTTTTCGTAAATTATGCAAAACGTCGCGAGGGTACGTCGTTCCTACTTGCATCGTGTTATCTAGTTATCTATGTAATTCGACCTGTTCGTTTGGTGAAAATACGCCTCGAAATACGCTCGGTCGTCGTGCTCGACGAGAAACAGCGAAACGCAATCGAATTCGAAGCACGATCGCGAAAAACGGCGTCCACGTTGTCATCTCAACGGATTAGACGTTTCAACGAAACTCGTATATATATATTTTTTTCTCATCGAGTACGTGCAACGAGGAAACGAATCATTATCGTGCGCTTTCGTTTCTCGTTTGTACGTGATAACGCGCGATCGGGTTGGCGTATTGTTTAAACGAGAAAATCCAAGAACAACAACAACAAGAAAAAGAAAAAGAAGAAGCTAAGGGAGAAAAGTAAAAACGTGTACATGACGACACATGTTCTCGTATATCTATGTTTATAATTTCCTCTAGAGAGCCGTAAGACTGATAACGCAGGTATACAGAGTGTAAATAGTTAATCGAGTGTTACAAACGCAATGGGATCGCGTTTCGATGAAACTTGTTCCGTGGCTGAAACGAATTCACGTCGAATTCGTCGGCGTGTAAGCGAATCTCGTTTCACATCGATGGAAGTTTCATCGAAACGAACATTTATTTTTTCCCACCGTGGCAGGTCCAGCGTCGAAGATATTCGTGATAGCTCGGTTAGGCTTTTTGCTTCACGCAACGCCGCATGAGTTTCCTTTTGTACGAAGCGTATATACGATATCGGTTATATTTCCTACATTTTTGTCACATTTTTTTTCGTAGGTTTACGTTCAGTAGATTTTACGATGTTTTATTTCCTTTTACGTGTACGTTAGGTAGAATGACTTTTCTTATATGTATATTATAATTCTCAGTTCGATTTATTGAATCCCGGATACCGAAAAATTTTATATCGCGTGTTAACTCTTATTACTATTATTACGAAAATTATTACCATTATTATTCACCACCATCGTAAATATATTTATCGATTATTAATATTAACATTAATATGAATAGAATTTTTATCGTTATTACTACAACCGAGAAATTATTGTTGTATAAATTGTACATGTTTATTTTTTATTAGACGATATGATGCGTAGACGTTTACACGTGGGTACCAAATTGTAAATACGCTAACACGTTATACATAATTATTAACAATAAAAGATATATTTAGGTGGGAACCGTTATAAATGAAATCTTCTCATTTACACGTACAATTCTCCAACTTATTAATCGATACAGTTTCCTTTCCTCTTGTCTATGAATCTAATGCAGAATTACATGGATTCTCATTATTAAAAAAAACAAATGATCCATTTCCTTCAACGGATTCTCAAAATGCGCCACTAGGGCGTTCGTTTTCACGTGAAACGCATGGACGTCAGAGCGTTAAATTCGCAGCCGGATAATTACGTCGACCAACAATTATCCCACGTCAAAAAATTGACTTTCGTCATTCGAACGAAGACAGGGGTGATTGATGAGAATGCAATCATCGAACATAATGATCGTTCCTCCGCATTGCCGGGAAACATCCTCGTCCCCGTCGTGTCCCATTGCCACCTGTAATCAACGCGGATTAATAATCCGACAATGAAACGACACGTAACATCGAGGTCGGGAACAGGTGGTAATTGGTTCAGCAAAATTCGGGGAATCGGATGAAACAGACGCCGGGGTTCACCATGAACGGGAATTCCGGGGTTTCCGGTTTAACGACGCCCACGACGGCGTCTCGACGACCAGGTAAACACACAGGAAATTCGCTCCGATTTCGAAGGTCGATAGCAGGATTTCGTTGACCAGTTTTCCTGCGTTCCGTGCATTCTGCGGAAATTAGAAGGAAAAGGAAGGAAGTTTGAGGAAATAAAGCCCGAGGCGGGCACTCGAAGACCAATTAGAAACGATAGACGTCAAACAAGGAGATAGAATGCGAATAAAAGTGACGCAGGAAGCGAACGGTTGATTCGAATCCTACGTCGACGTTAGCGGGATATAATTGTGCAACGGATTCGCAGATTGTTTTTGTACGTTGACCTAACTGCTTCCAGATATAGCTTCGTTCGCACTAGGAGAACCTGCGTGCGATGGAGCTAGTGAAATGTATGCGATTTTCCTCGTTTTTCTATGACGTAGACTTTTCCTCGAGACAATCGAAGAGTCGCCCAGGGCGTCATTATCATCATTAAAATATTTATGCGTGGAAAAAAATAACGCACGCTTGTGTGTACAGTCATAGTTCCTGAACGGGGCAACTCGAGCGATTCATTTTTTCTTCGTGACTTAGCTAATTGTAAGTGAATCAATGTATAAAGGAACATACTTTCGCGTAATGATTTTCGACAGTTACGGCCCGTTACGTTAAGATTAATGAGTCGTTAACACGGTCGTATTCGTAACGAAGCATAACTAATCGCTTAGTGTTCCGCTAATAACTTCCGGAAGTGAATAGAACGCCGGTAATGCGTTTTACGCGATGACATTAAATTCAAATCGATTACGAACTTTTGAGAACCGGATTCCTAGGGAAGGAAAGACGTTCGGTGGGCGCGTACACCTTGTAAAAACAGGATGAATAACGCATCTAGTAATTATAACCTGTCGCGGACGAGATTCCTGAACACTACGGGAAACTACCTTGGTATGGAATAAATATAAAAAATTACAACTCCATTTGCATTCGTTGGTAATGATCAGCAGCTCGAAGCGACGATGACAGATCAAGTATCAATCACGCATTCGAAGTTGTGTACAGATTGTACTTCTGGTGATTTCAACCGGAAGTAACGATTGAATCTTACGATTTCCGATTTTTTGCTGACATTTTGTCAATTTTTGAGACATCGATTTGAACCTTCCACGGGGTTATTCATCATCGAATTACAAATTCGAAATATCCTCGGTTATTTTTCTATCTCAAAAATTGACGGAATGACGGTCAAATGACATGCAAATTTTTCATCGCTCCAATTTCCTAGATTTCCCAGGTTTTCCGCCAACGATGCCCCTCCCCCCAAAAAGGTGATTAATAACACAGTTTGTCCACCTGTTCGCATTGATCACGAATTAACGATCGCACGTAGCGAGACGACGACGAAGAGGTTCGCTCCTTCCACCTCCACTCTACGATGAAAAACTACGATGGTGGGGTGTACAAAAGTCACGAACCAAAGAGGAGACTTGCTAGTCTTCGTCTCGAAAGAGACGCCAACAGAAACGAAAAGAAACACGTGAACAGCAACCGGTTGCAAAGGACACGACGTCTCACCGGACAGAATCATGCTGTTACCATCATCAACCTCGGTTTTATCAACCGCAACGTTTCTATTGTTAATTATCATCCCAACGTCCCGCTGTCAGCTGACCGAAGGTAACGCGTCTGCAATCGAATAGCAAAAATCGGTAAACAAAGGGAATAAAAAAAAGTCATGCACACACGTTACCAACGAGGACGTGATAATTATAGATATTCCTGATGCAAGATCGCGGAAATATTTACCGGCTCGCTTCTCTCGATAACGCGAACGCCGTTTTTATTGAAAGTAATCGCGTAGCGCCGTCATTAGAGTACTTTAGAATTCTTCGAAGTTTAGCGGAACTAGTGATCTAGACACGCATGCTATTACACATATTTTTTTATTCACGAATACATGAATGATCAATCGGTGTTTATGAATATGTATGCGTCGATGCAGAAACGACGCGTGCACAAAATTTCATGGAAACCTAGAAGCACCGTTATCATCTCTATGGCAAGTTTTATCTAATTACGTGTTCGTCGAGCTAATGAATCATTATTATTTCTTAGGCGATTCCTGCTCGGGCAACGATGGTCCAGGTATTTGCAAACGTATCGAACGATGCGCGCCTGTATACGCCCAATTGCTCGCTGGTAATCCACCGTCGCAATTATGCGGATTTTCTGGATTCGATCCGTTAGTCTGTTGCCCTGAAAATAACGGGAAACAGACGACAACGTCGACGACAACAACAACGACAACCACGACCGAGGCACCGATCAACACGTTCATCAGCACTGGACCAAGATCAATGGCGAGAGCGAGTGAGTTATATTAAAAGTAACCGGACAAAAATCGTATAAACTCGATGTATTATCAGAAACGAGTATAACATTTTTCTTGACCATAAAACGACTAGATAGATAGACCAGTATGTAGAATTCGCGTAAAAATGTTAATAAGTCACTTTTGACGTTTAGTAAACGCGCATCTACGTGGATTTACATAAACCTAAGTATAGTATTTACGCGAAACTATTTTCCTGTTTAGATAAGACGATAGTTTTGTTTCCGGGCTAATCGAGTATTTACTATTTTTAATGTCTTTTACCAATCACCACGTGATAATCATCTCGAAACGAGTGTCTCGATCGGAATTCATTCTATGTGTTTCGTTGTTGCAGAATGCGCGGAGTACGCGCAGTCGGTGTACGTTGAAAAACTACCACCGACACTGTCGGTACACTCGAAGCCGGTGAATATCTCTCAGTGCATGATCAAAAGTCGCAAGCTGATCGTTGGCGGTAAAAAAGCCGATCCCCAGGAGTTCCCGCATATGGCGGCGATAGGATACAACGGACGCGACAAAGGTATCCTTTGGCTTTGCGGCGGTTCCCTTATCTCCGACAGATTCGTTTTGACCGCGGCGCATTGCACGTACTCGCTGGATTGGTAAGTGTCCAAATTTCCTTCTAATTCTCTATCTAATTCCTTCCGTAACACGTTTCGTTTACTCATGTCTCGAATTTCGCAGCAAAAATGTTTAATTCACTGTTAATTTTCATAGATAGGTTTTGGGTGATCTTAAATTTAGTCTCATTCTTATATATTATTTATACATATTGTGTGTTACCAAAAATAAAGTGATAAATGATTAAACGAGTAGATGAATTCCCTCGGACATTCTATCGCGAGAATTTCTCAGCTTGAGATGACTAACGTGTTATAACGAACTCCAGGGGTAGCGCGAAATGGGTGAGACTCGGTGATTTGAACCTCCTGAGGGATGACGACGGCGCAAAGCCACGGAACATTCCAATAGAGGAGAGGATACGGTATCCGCAGTACAAACGACCGGCGGAGTACCACGATATCGCGTTGCTGAAGTTGCAACACGCAGTGGAATTCAACGAATGGATTAGACCGACTTGCCTGCCGTATTCGACAACTGATATGGATAACGAAGACAGGGCGGTGGCTACGGGATGGGGTCGAGTCGATTGGGGTAAGTTTTTTTAACAAATTCTCAAGATTTTCATCACCCACCGCAAGTGCTAAACATTGTCGGTATTTTAAGATGTTTGAGGAACAATGTATGAATCATTCCGGTGAACCAAATTATTTTTAGCGTTTTTTTGCGGTTTTGTCGGTATTCAGGACACACGCACACTCTCATAAGACTTACTATTTGCGATAACGATAATGTGCCAACCACTGACCGTGTCTAACAAAGTGTCCTGTGGTACACGATTTTATTTCCGGTGCGTAGGTTTGCGGTGCAATATCAATGTCTCATATGTTTCAGCCGACGAGGAAGGTTCGAATGATCTGTTGAAAGTCACCCTGGACCTAGTGCCACAACCAAGATGCAACGCGAGTTTCTCTGACGGTGGTACTGATAACAAAATTCCAATGGGTATCGTCGGTGATTGGCAAATTTGTGCTGGAAGCTTTGGAAAAGACACATGTCAGGTATACTGAGTGTTTCAGGGAAAATTATGCTGAATTTACCTTAAGGGTGACATTCTATTTGGATTTTCTGTGTAAAGGGTGACAGCGGTGGACCATTGACCATCTTTAACAAAGACCATCACTGTATGTACAGCGTGGTCGGTGTTACCAGCTTCGGAAGACTCTGTGGCAGTATCAGCCCCGGTGTATACACACGGGTTTATAATTACGTCCCGTGGATTGAAAATGTAGTGTGGCAGAACTCTGCGTGATCTCAGTCAAATCATTTAACGCAAATAAATACTAACTTTTTACATTGTCATAAAACACGCGGGTACGGAGTTTCATTTCCCTCACTGATCATCGAGTATTGTGTAAAGACTGTACCGTTAATACTTATATTTCTATCGATCATTTTGTAAATGATATCAACTCATCATTTATTATTTCGAAATATCTTATTTCCTGTCTGTATACAGTGTACATTAACTTAATTTTGTCTAATTTTGATTTGTACATCACTTTTCAAATAAACGATTCGTTTGATAATAAGTGTATAGGAAAAACGTATTTACATCGATCAAAGAAGATAATCGCGAGCGTGAGAACAAATTACGGGGAGAGATACGGGAGAAAGAAATTCCTGAGAACATTCAGCATTGATCTCTAGACGCGCAAGCGCCGGCCGGTGGATTTTACCTAGTTTCGTCGGTCAGTGCGTTTGTTCGTTTGGAGCCGAAGTATCGCGGTCGTCTATTTTCGTTTATCCAAAGTCACGTCCCGAATTGATCGTAACGAAGGTAAGCATCGCTCGCGGGATTTTCCGGAAAATAATACCACGTAATGCTGTGGCAGATCTAATAGAACCAGCTCGAGTATCACGCAGGATTCATCGGAAGTTGGTGCGTTAACGACAATAATGAATTCATTATCTTGGAAATGAATTCTACCTCCGAGATAAATAAAGAATGTGTTGGTTTAAAAAATCGAACGGTGCTCTATGAATAATACGACTGCGACTTTTGATATTCTGAAAAAATACAAATGTGTTAGATAAAACGAATACCGTGATATGGAGATGTAAATGTGATTTTGTTGCACTCTGATTTTATCCTGGTGATTTACCCGAGTATTCCTAATGTTTGAGAAGCTGCACGAACAGACCAGAAGATTATCGTATTTACAGTGAAATCCATCCAATGTCGGCCATCCTGGATACATGTGGAAATGATACCGGTTCGCCGTCGATATCAAAGGCAGAGGACAATTTGTCAAACAGTGAAGGTCCACTGATCAAGGGGTGTATACGGCAGAACAGCTGTAATAGCGTTCGCGTGAGGTAAAATGACAATTGCGTTAATAGCGAGCCAGGAAATTCGTGATTACAGTTGAAAACTTCAATTATTTCAGCTCGGAAAATATTAATCGGACGATGATTTCATCCCACGCAATAACACCGAGCAACGAGAAGTTTGCGAAACGGCGCTACTGCCTTTGGACATTAACATTCGTGTTAGCTATAGTCGGACTGTGCAATCTATTCCTCAACATCACTGTCATTGCCGTTCTAAGAATCAGTCAGGGAATGGAAGCGATGGAAATGATACCCGATGAAAATCTCGTTAAATTCTATGGGAAAACCGATCTGGACAAGGTCGAATATCTCTTGCAACTTGTTAGACTCAAATGAAATACTGCAGTTTCAATTGTCTCGTGATAATAGCTTTAAAGAGTCCCTGAACAATGCTGAAGTACAATGTTCTCGTCTCATCTCGTCACAGTTTACTATTTAATTGTCCTAACAAATTGAATTTCCAGGTATGTCTGCAATCAGGGGTCTGTCAAAGCTACGGTGACGAACCGATGGAGATATCCGGTGACGAGGGTGGTGTCCAGGTAGACGTGAAGAATCGTCGAACATTTGAGCAAACCCGTGCGAAAATGGCAGTTTTACCCAATGGTACTTCCATATCGCAAGTAGAATCCTTCGAGATCAAAGATCCCAGAACCGGCATGGCCTACTTCACCACCGATTTCCCGAATTTCGGTCTACCAGCTGGCGTGGAGAAGATAGACGTGAAAATCGCAGAGACGTATAGAATCACCTCACCGGTGAACGAGAGTCTCACTATAAATTCCGACGATCAGATATCCATTCATGGTGCGGAAGGCGCAAGTATAGAGAGCAAAGACATCGTGTGGAGTGCCGATACAGATATCTTTTTGAAGAGCGTCAATGGAAGTATCGTTCTGGACGCTAAAGACGGCGTCACAATCGACGTGGGGAACATACCCGTCGCTTCTATGTTCCTGCAGAATCCTCCGGGCCACGAGCAGTACAAAGTTTGCGTTTGCATGCCGCAGGGAAAGTTGTTTAGGGTGCCGGTGCGTTTGGGTGCGAGCGCACGATCCGTTAACTGTGCTCGTGTTAGCAGAACTCCAGAAAACGATCCTTGCTCGCGATAAAACACACACGGCATCGTTGATCGTTTATCATTCAAACATATCCGACACTGCCAAGTGTTCGAAGTGGAAGGAACTGAACTCGGTTCGCCATCGTGTAAAGAAACAAAAGAATAGTGAGTGTTAGTAAAAATATCGTGAGTTTCTACATGGCGAAACTCGTTAGGAAAGATGTTCGGATGTATCTATAATCCATAGGCGTCCTCTTGTAGACTTGTAAATTTTATTCCATTTGCAAAGTCGCATAAGACCGCGAGTCGTAATCATATAAACAGCACGTACAATTCCACATACAATTACATTACGTAAAAAACGTCGGCACTAATACGTTATCTATAGATAGAAAATCTGTCTGCATCATCATTCGCAATTCATACGCCAATACTGGGATACATACATTAACTTTTGTATCGGATCGATGAGGAGTATGAATAAATTATCATTACACTGAAGAATCATGCAGAAGTCCTTTCCTTTGTCGTAAGGGAATTCCACAGAATTGTCACAATTAAATACAAAACCGAAGGAGAATTAAGCACTCTCTGTGATCATCTCTTCATTGCTCTCTTCCATGTCCTCTTGCTGTTCCTGCTCTGTTGGAGGTTCGTATGCCTTATCTAAAGGACTAGCGACGACACCACCAGCCCATACACTCATTTCCACAGCCAGTTTATTGGTGCCTTCAAGTAATGGTCTGTAACCACCATGAGCTAACACACGCAGCAATGTCTGGGCAGTGAGACACACCAAATCTTGTTGCTCCAACGTCATCGCCGTGTGCACGCGTATATTACCGCCTTCGCAGGGATCCGTAATACCTGAAATAAATGATACGTTATATTATGGTCTTGCTATTGCATCTGTGATGAGCTACAATATGATGACACATACCAGCGGATCCTGGAAGGAAAAGTCCAGAAGCTAGTAGTTGAAGGACTCTTTTATATGCCTGATTTATTGGTAACGCTTGTCGGCTGGGATTGTTCATTATAGCATTGTGTGCCAATAAATCTAACATCCAGGGAGATAATGGCTCTAGACCCTCGAACCTGCTTCTAAGATCTCTGAGTAATCGTATCAAAACCTTTATGCTAGAGTGGTGAGCATTCTCCTCGAACCAACGAGAATGTCTGATTGCAGCAATATGACCTATGAGTAAAATACATACAATAAATGTTGATTCAGTTTGTTTGTTGATGAATACAAGTAAAGTGCTCAAGTACCTTGACATATTTTTACATCCAAGTGTTGATCAGACTCCAATTTACGTAGATTCTGATGCAATGTAGTAATCAATACACGTACAGTAGCTTCATTGTTAGCAATATCAAAACCTCTTTCTGTTTGTGTCAGTCTGAATATTTCCTTTGGATTGACGGTTTTCAAGTCATTATTGACTTTTGTACCAAGAGCCTCCACTGCTGTTTTTGTAGGTAATGTCTTCAGAATGACAACAATATCTGCTACGTTATGACCCTTAATCATAGTTCCCTTCTTGAAACTGCCAACTTGTCTGACTTCCTCTAGTTGCTGTGAATAGAAAGTTAATGCTCAATAGAATGATTTTATTGTGTACAATTAACTAGTGGAAAATAAGACTTACACAAGCCTCAAAAGTTCCTGGAGCTACAATCAGATTGTCAAGCACACTTTGTAACTTAGTCACAAGATTTAAAATGGACGTTTGCTCCTTTGGTGTGGGACACATGTCTGCATTCTTCTTTAAAAGTGCAGTTTGGAAGTCAGATTCATCCGGAACAGGTTTAACACGTGGGAAGGCTCCCTCGCACAGTGTATAGTCAAACGGATGTCGTGGAAGAAACTGCTTCCTTGGAAATCCCATCCCACGTCCCATACCTCCTCTGCCACCCCGAATCATTCCACCGCGACCACCTCGTACCATAGTACTTCTGCAACAATGAAAAGGTTATGCATTTTTCATAGTAGCACTCATAATTTATTTACGAACTCGAGAATATAAATAACCAATACATGATACATACATAAATAATACAATCAATAAATAAATTGGTATTACAAAGAGTAAACCAAAATTTCCTTTGGAACGCTTAGTAATAGAAAGATACATGGAAGGAGTGAAACTATAAATCGATAAAAGGCCGGAATCTAGAGTAAGAAAAACACGCCTTCTGTTACTCCATTTTCAATCAGTGAATATATTTTACACGATTAGGCTAGTCTAATAAACTTATATCCAACATACCAGAAAACACGAATAGAAAACTCAGTGAATATGGTTGTTTGACCTGTAAACTATTGATATTCTGTTCCGGCTTCGCACAACTTTGAATAGCGTCAGGAACTTTTAATACAATCCCGTTGAAGCAAGTACAGTCACGAACAAATTATAGTAAAACCGAAACTTTCGCACAATCAAGATATCACACTGCGCAGTAAACCTGACGTACCTCTATCAGCGCCACCTTTTCTCATGATACAAAAATATACACAGGATAACCTGTCTAGTCTTACACGTTGTCTATGGTAATTCCTCACGGAACCAAATAGTTAAACAATATATTGTATAGATACATTCTCATCGCAGATATCTTCACAACATCAGACCACAGTCTGGCAGAACAACAACCATGACACTCCTACTAAATTAACAAGTTTTTTTACCTCCGCAAGCCACAGAACACCCCCGTAACACATAACACTAGTTTCCCATTTTCATTGCCGTTTACTATAATCCGTAAAAATGTCCAAAATATCTCTAAGATCCAAACCATCGCGCCCACGACTCACGGCACGACGCCGAAGGCAAGCATAAGTTTCTTTTTACTGATAGTATAAATAATTTCAAATTCGAACATAATTCTATCGATCTTCAATCGACAGAATGATCGAAGAAAACCAACATCTGAAACCATTCGGCTTCTGCTGTTCAGTGGACAATTTTGACCCATTATCGAAGTACAATAATGTCGGACCGCATTTAGAGTCTTCCCTACTCTCTATTCGTTCCGTGAATGAAAGTCCAGTTTTGAAGTTTCATACGAACGTCGAAGACAAGCCCATTTTAGAGCGAAAGAAAAGGCCGGCTAGAACCAGGATTGCAGGCATTGGCGACCACAGGAAATCGCGGGATATTCAAAATGCCCGAAATCCACGAGATGCGTCTGCTTCCCGAAACGCGGGAAATCCAAGAGATGCGTCCGCTTCTCGAAACCCGCGAAATCCAAGAACTGCTGGATATTCGCCGAATAGGAGAAACGCTGGTGGAGGTGGACCTTATGATGAAACCGACACCCAAGAATACAGTGGACGATTTGCTCTTAGTGAACCAATAAAGTGGTACATAGAAGATGAGATCGCACTGGCAAGAAATATATTATGCGAAAAGAGAAAAGAAACATACGTGAAGGAGACTCAGAAAAATACAAATATTGGAAGGCGTAAAAGTGAGTCATATAGTATAGATTAATCGAATCGGAGATAATTTGATTTTTTTCTAGCTAAAATGAGGATAAACAGACTGGCTAATATAAAATGCCCACGATGGTTTCAGGACTTTTCATTCGAACAAGTACAGTATTGACTCGTAATACCTCATTTCCGGGAATATTAATGTTCATCATAATTGATCGAAATTATTAATGAAATTAACAGATAGAGAACTTGATGATATTAGATTCTGTGATACAAAAAGATTACGAAGAAATGGTCACCGGCCGTACACAGAGAACACTTACAGCAATCGGAGTAACATCTACCTTCTTTAAAATAGCGCCGAAAGATATTCGAAAGATACAAGAATCGAGCGAACGTAATGTACCGAACTTCCTGAGGGAAGTTTACAAAATATTAACAGGAAGTTACTTCGAGGAGGAGGAATACAGTTTGTTTACTCATTTCCGTATTTAATTTCTCGTAGAAAGAAAGTGATTTTCTATTAACATTCCTATTGCAGAAAAATCGTACGACTGTAACGAAAGAATAATCTTATCGGCAATTGCATTCTTAACTTTACCGGAGGCCGTTATGGAACTACATGAAAGACTGCCGCCCGTGATAATACCAAAGATTCCACCGAAACGTAAGTTTAATAATTTGATAAAATTTTCTATTGAATTATTAACAATGACAATCTTTTATTAAAATGTTACGCTCATGTTATTAAAGAAGAATTCTTCTTCTAGCCACACCTCCCACACTTACACCAAGACAAAGGAATATTTCACCATACAAGGAAGATCTATTTTCAAAGCCAGACTGGTCGGTTTATTATAATGACTTACAACTATGGAGACAAAATCGTCGACTACTGCCAATTCCAAAATTAATATTACCGCCGGAGATTTGTATCATACGTACTATAACTACGACTGTCTTTGTCAATCACGACGATAATAAACAAAGAAGTTCTTTGCGTACTTCGTTTGGAAGTAATGTTCCTCGTGGAGGGAAATCTGAGACTACAGTCGGTCCGCGATTGAAAGGCGGAAAGGAGACACCTAGCAAAACGAAGTCAGGACGTATAAGTAAATTGTTCGAAAGTCCACGGTCCTCTGCCTTCGATGAAGATAAACTTAATCGGCGATCGTTCGATAAAAGTATGGTATTCGACATTCCACGATTGCCCGACGAGAAAAAGGTGTTTGATTTCACGTTGAACGGGATCAGCGAGAGATCTGGACCCGTGGAATATAAAATATGTGGTATGCAATTGTAAAACGTCAACATTTCTGCTGTAAATTTTAAAAAATTTATAAATCATTGGAAGATATTTCAAAGTAGCAGTTTCATAGTATTCTATCGACAGTTTTGAATTAAGAAAGTTACTTTTCAGGAACGCTGAAACCACCGAAACCTATCAAGAAATCCTGGCTCGGTGAGAAAGACGCTCATTTCGTAGTAACAGGCGCGGCAGACGACCCTCCAACTTGCCCCATAACGTATGAACTTTCCGGGGTTGCGAACGTAACTCCAACAAACAGCGACGAAAGATTCTTTGCCGTGTTAAAGCTGCCGGACGGTGAAAAGAAAGTTTATCCAAAGGGCAGACAAAACTTGTCGCGAAACTGGCAAGATTGGTTGCAAAACGCGGACGAGGAGTTTAAAAAAGTAGAGGCGGAGGCTAATAAAATGATAAAGAGCATAGAGGCCACCATGAGACTAGTATTCCCCGGACCTACATGTGACAGTTGTTGTTCCTGTCGCCAAACCAGGAAGACACATATAAAATTGAGGCAGACCAAAGCACCGTACTTTGTCATAGATTCCCTTGCTGAGGATGATAATAAGCAGAGGTAATTACTCAAAATTGGTAGTTGACTACTCGGTTTGCTTGAACCAATCATTTAAATTTCTCGTCTGTGTTAGATATATTGTGGGATCGATGGCGATGCATTCCCCAGCACCGACGCCTCCAGAATCATCAATGAATTTAATAGAAGTGATCGCCTCGAAGGATGTGCTCCAATCCAACGTCGTTATAAACGGCATAACGAACGATAAAGGAGAGACACAGTATTATATTTCGGGATTCAGGAAAGACACCATACGAATACCAGCCCGAGTCATCCATCCTCCACCCCCCAGACCGCTTAGAAATGTCCCACCGTGTGTGTGCGCTGTGCACGAAATATTTAACAAAGGATTGCTCCCGACTCTGAGCAAAGATAACATCCCATGGACAAAGGACGAGGGTCAGTGTTTCGGTAAAAAATATAGACCCGCCGAGTCACCAGCCTACTCGTGTAAAGCGTCCCCAGGAGATAAATCGTGCCGAAGAAACCCTTTCATGCCAGAAATAGCTAGAATGAAACGAAGTATGGAGAGAAAATTACAAGAAGAGAAAGATAAAATGGTGAAGGGTGACAAGAAAATGTATACCATAGCCGACTTTCAACCGTGTGGTGACGAACACGGTATGGCTGTGTGCGGTGGTCCTTGGGGTGCCGTACACACATTAACACCGGAAGAGCTGGAAAAGTTGGAGAAAGAGAGAAAAGAAATACTCAGAGTACGAATTCGACTGGTCCAATATTAATTGTTTGATTCTAATTTTATTGATTAAATTTAATATGTAACTTTACAGGGTCCACCATGCGGTACCAGACCGGGCCGTGCTGTCTGCGAGGGGCCATTTGGTGAGCGAGTCCCCGAAGTTGAAAAGCCACATGTCGTATTGGAGGATGAAATGATGGGAGAGGATGAGGAACTCGACGAGGAAGAGGACTTGACCGACGAAGAACAGGAAAAGCCCCCCGTAGTAGAGGAAAAGCAGAAACCAAAGATAAGAGGCGAAGGATGTTACATGAGTCCAGAAGCTATACAGGGTAGGAAGAAAGTAGTGGTGAAGAAGGTCGGCAAATTCATTCCGGATCCGAATTATCACGGATACGATGATTTGTGGAATATATTTCGAACCGCCCCCTCGGTAAAAGATACAGATTTCCAATACAAGGACACATTAAAACTTAGTACACCAGTTCCGCGAACAACTGCCACAAAATTAGGTAGAAAACCAAAAGAAACTGCGCGACAAACTGCAGCATCTGGAAGGCAGCATGCTTTTTCATCGTTTAAGAGGAAAGAGCCTGGGAGATTTTCTCGTCGAGAAAGAAGGAGAACAACGTCTTTAAAAAGGACTGCATCCGGTCGATCTTCGACCAGGCGATTTTCTTCGAAAACTAGAACTTCTGGGAAGAGATCCTCCCGAAAATCTTCTTCCCCAAGCTCCAGAAGAAGAACATCTTCAGGACGTCGCAGTGTTGGAAGATCCTCAAGCCTCCCCACGAGAGGTCGTAGTAAAAAAAGGAGTTCCATCCGGAGACCGAAATCCACCGCCAGAATGAGTGTGGGAAAACTGTATCGTCAAGCTTCGAAACCACTTAAACCTCCTGCACGCTCTAGAAGTACGTCCAGAAAAATGTCCGGGAGAGGCAAACCAGATCGTAGAGGAACAAGTAGGAAACCGAGTAAAAGATTCTCGTTTCGCAAACGCGCACCGAGTAAACAGCCATCGTCTCATAGATCCAAAACATTCAAGCATACCGGCAAAAGACCAAGCCTAAAACGTGTGGAAAGTAAATCGTCTAGACACAGAATAAAGAAATCGAGCACAGACGTTAGAAGAGACGCAGGATCTGTACACAAAGGGCTAAGAAAACCTGCGCATTCACGACGTAGTACAAATATTCAGAAAAAAACAGGGATGGGATTTGACAGAAGCAGAGACAAAGGAATGACTAAACGCAAAGGAAAATCATCAATGAGCGTTGCATCGAGAGCACGTTCCAGGTCACGCTCTTTAAGCAGAAGAAGATCAACGAAACACGACAGAAGAAAGGATTCTCAGGCGGTGTCATTTATCGATCCTGCTCAGCATCGTCAGCAAGAAATAGATAGGTTGAAAACCATGATGATGTCGTCAGACAATTATCCTCACGACGTCGAACCGGTGGTTCTTCCGGATGAACAGAGGTTGCCATGCAAACACGAATACGAAGAGAAAGATGAATCGATAGCTTCCGAAGAACACGAGGAAGACTCCACGCAACTTACGTGCAGAGGACCTTGCGGCTGGAAAACAAAATCTGAGCAAGAATTACCAGTGAAGAAAACTTTAGTTTATCTCGCGGAACCAGATTATCCTCCGGTTACAGTACCGTTGCGCCCGGGTGGAAGGGCGTGCGTGTGCCGCGAGAACAGAGATAAGAAAAAGGTATTATTATACAACATCGGAGGACTTATCGGCGGAAGGAAGGAGGAAACGCAGGAGCAGTTACTGAAGAAAAAGAAAGAGGACATCGAGGAGAAAAAGACGCACGTGATAGACGGTGTTCTCTACTTCACTCCACCGCCGAGTCCTCGAAGAAGTGACGAATACGTTCCAGAATATGATTTATACGAATCACGCTACGATATGTGTCACAATAATCGTAAAGATGAGAATATCAAACTGCTTGAACAGCACGCGGGTCCCAAGAGTCTTGTGAACGCTGCGAAAAAGGTGGTTGAACCGTGCGGCTGTAACGAATACATAGATACGTATGGTCTCCAGGAGACCGACGAAATGAAGGAGAGGAAAAGAATGGAGAAAGAAGCTGAGAAGACCCAGCGGGATTTATTTGAAGCAAAGTCACCGAAAGAACGCTGGAAATTGGCGCTAAAGGATGTAGGATTGCTCGATTACTTCGCACGTTGCAGAGATTGCCTTCCCTGCTGGTTGAAGTGTTCTAAATTTAACAAACAAGGTTGTTCCTTCAGAAGGCCGAAATTACAGGTGAAGAGACCAGTCTGTGAATGTAAATACGAGCGAAATGTACTCGAATACAGGGAAGAGAAAATGAAAGCGAAAGAACGACGATACAGGTTGAAATCCTTGAAGAAGCAACCTTACATGAAGGTTGTGAACACCATGAGGGCGATCGAGCCGGACACAAAATTAATGATATCTGGGGTAAAAAGACTTCCAAGGGATGATGAGTACATCGATGACATTAAGTACTGTATAACTGGAGTGGCTGAGAATTATACCATGTTACCACCACAGCAAGTTGTAGGGGGAATCCAAATGGCCACGCCTGTATTCACTCCGGAACCAAGTGAGCACGAAATACCGTGCAAGTGTCTTCATCGTCACTGGTCCCCCATTCACGGTCCTGCCGGTCCATTGCCACGAAAAGACGAAGCTATCATTGCAGAGAAGAAACGTAGAGAACAAGCCGTGCAGGACGCACTGCAAGAAATTTATAAACCACCAGAAGTGTACGATACGCATGTCCATGGTTGTCAAGAAACGTGTAATTCGCAATCTTCTAAAGATCCGAAAGAATCGAGGGACTCAAAGGAAGATGGTAACAATCGAATGGTACAATCGGTAAGATCTACTGCAGACTATCGGGTAGGAAGGAAGTCAGGTGGTTCGAGAAAAGGGAAAAAAAGGTCAAAACCTGGGCGTAAGATAGAAGAATCAAATGTTAAATGGAATAGAAATACTAAAGTGAAGGGAAATGCTTCGTCGAGGATTTCCGGGGGATCTGAAAATACTTCGAGGATTTTTGGAGGGTCGCAGAATCCCTCGAGGATCTTTAGAGGATCGGAGAAAACTTCGAAAACAGCTTTACCGAGTCCTGATACGACATACCGAAAGTACTTGCAGAAACAGAAGAGTACGACGTTCGACAATACAATACGAAAAGGAGGTAAAGACGATAATGAAAATCCGGACGATGCAGTACCAACCGATCTAATGACTATGGCAAAGGTAAAATAAATTCATTACATATTATTTAGACTTAATATAAAATATGAATTCCTTGTACTGTAGACCGAATTGGAAAAAATGGCCGGAGAGGGATACCTTTTCGCGAAACTACCAAAATGCTTTTCTGTGCCGCAACTTCAATACTGGCTTATGTATAGAAAAGGAATCATGCTTACTGACGCTGATAGACGTAAGTCGCACATTTTCGTGTATCCATATTTGTAGTGCTCGTATCACAGACGACGTATAAGCAGTTTTTCGTTCGGCATTCGCTCAATTTTTGAGATAGCGATCTGAGACTGGTACCATTGTTTTAGTTAGGAAATTCTACGCCAGATCAATATATAATAGTTGTACTTTTCGAAAATTTAATTTTTCGCAAAAATCTGAAGGGGGTAAGTCAGGATTTTTTGCGATTTTCGTAAATCGCTCGTCATTTCCGCAATTTTTAAGATATCAAAATGATTCTTTCACTGGCTTATTCGGTTTCGGATTCCGCGTCCAAAACGCCCTGGATCATTTTAATAGCTCAAAAATTATGGAAATGGCGACCGATTTACGAAAATCGCAAAAAATCCTGACCTACCCCCTTCAGATTTTTGCAAAAAATTAAATTTTTGAAAAGTACAACTATTATATATTGATCTGGCGTAGAATTTCCTAACTAAAACAATAGTACAAGTTTCAGATCGCTATCTCTAAAATTGAGCGAGTGCCGATCAAAAAATTGCTTGAATTTGACCATTTTTCGCGATTTTTTTAATTCCTTCGTCATTTCCATGATTGTTGAGATATTCAAATGATCCGGGACGTTTTGGATGCAGAATCTGAAATCAAATACGATGCAGAAAGAATCAGATCCATATCTAAACATTTGCGGAAATGGCGTGGGAATTACGAAAACTGCGAAAAATCGTCAAATTCAACCAGTTTTTTGATCGGCATTCGCTCAATTTTAAAGATATCGATCTGAAACTGGTACCATTGTTTTAGTTGGGAAATTCTACGCCAAATCAATATATAATAGTTGTACTTTTCGAAAATTTTATTTTTCGCAAAAATCTGAAGGGGGTAGGTCAGGATTTTTTGCGATTTTCGTAAATACCTCGCCATTTTCACAATTTTTTAGATATCGATCTGATTCTTTCTGCATCTTATTTGGCTTCGGATTCCGCGTCCAAAACGACCAGGATCATTTTAATAGCTCAAAAATTACGGAAATGGCAGCCGATTTACGAAAATCGCAAAAAATCCTGACCTACCCCCTTCAGATTTTTGCGAAAAAATAAATTTTCGAAAAGTACAACTATTATACATTGTTCTGGCGTAGAATTTTCTAACTAAATTAATGGTACAAGTTTCAGATCGCTATCTCAAAAATTGAGCGAATGCCGATCGAAAAACTGTGTTAATTTATCGATTATTCGCGATTTTTAATTTGCCGATTTTTCGCGTGGTTTGTACTAGTATCAATGATATGATTTTCTAGATAATTCCGTGCGGAATACTGTGGCAATGTGGAATATAATGACTGCCGAGGGTCCACCGAAAACACCAGCCCCTGAGTTGGATTTAACAGAATCACAACGTCACAACTTAACGTTCAATGACGCTGAGAAGACGAAAGCACAGGTTTGTCAAAATCACTTTGCGAAATTATCAGATTATTTTATTCGATTCGTCCGTTTGTAGATTGCGAAGAAGAAGGCAATATACTATAGTCGTGTACGCAAAGAACGTGTGTGGTACACACGAGCAATGTGGAATACAATGGAATACGGAACGTTTCCTTCTAGGTCATTTAAAAGAGCATATTTTACTTATATGGCCGGCAAAGAAGCCGACGGTCATGTTTATAAGCCTTGGTTTCCTTCTGAAGTGCGCGATATGATTTGAAAATAGAAGATTTTGGGTAAAACCTTCAATTAGATCCCATATTTCAATACGTATTGTCAATAATACTATTTTAATATCATTTAATTAATTACTATCGAAATTAAGAACAGTTGGATACATATTTGAATTGCGATTAAAATCGATTTCGTTTTGAATCGATTCGAGAACCTGAAAAGTCGAACAGAACAATCGATAGTCTGACACTTCAAGATTTTAAGTCGTTATTCACGGTTATTATAACACAGTAACCGTGGGAGAATGGATTTCGAGAGCCCAGACGTGGAAAAAGAATTTCCAGGATTATACGCGTCGGAATCTGCTAAGAAAAGTAACGAAAGTGACTGTACGTATCCAAGTTCATCGAATTATACTGTTCTTTTTAACTGACGGACGATTTTAATGAACAGGTTATGTATCTGTCATATAACGCACAAATCAATCGCCGTGCACTCTGTTTATTTGATATTGTGTCGAATTAACGTCACACATAAGCGTCTGACAATCCATAATTTAGAATAATTGATATCTATCGTGTATTTGTGTATGGTTTCAGTCAGCGACGAGGGTGGACATGAGAAACACTCGAAAAAGGAACTGCTAGGTGGTAAACGAAAAGAAAAGAAAGATCGGAAAGATCGGGGATACGCGACGCTAGAAGGTGAAAGTTCACCCGACGAAGATCAGGAAACAAAGTAACGATTTATAAAGCCACTACAACAATTTAACACTCCATTCTCTTACCCTGCCTCCTCAAAAAACTTAATTAGTATCAAACAATTCAAGGGGCACTTTCCATTTATTTTAATGTATTTTGTATTTGTATATAATTATTTTAATTTGTGAAGTAGAATACTACAGTTTGTGACTGACTATGTGTTAGAAGTAATATTCATTTTCATGTACTATTATCACTGCCATGGTAATTAAGATTCCTGTTGACCTTAAGTTAATTATAACACGTAGTGATTAATAGACACATTCAGTTCTTTGTTTTAACATTTCATACCTTCAAATGGAGAACAGACTGATCACAAATGTTTATGATCTAATACTATTAATTATTTTAATTTTCATTTGTGTGATAAATGTATATTTTATGTTGAAAGTCTTCATAATATATGTTGAAAGAAATGATGAATGAAATGTAAGGAAATAAAGAAAGAACAGTGAGCATATTACTCAAAAATAAATGAAATAAATTGATTACTTTATTTACTTTGTGCAACTATTCTATTACATGAACTAGCATGTAATTTAACTCACAGAAGCCCTTCAAAAACAAAAAAGACCAAAGCTTTTAAATTTCCATCAAAGAAAGAGAAGAGAGAGAAGTCCAGAGAGAAAGAGGGAAAGGAGAAAGATGTTGAAAAGGAGAAGGATAAGAAAAAAAAGGACAAGGATGAGAAGGATGTAGATAAGGAAAAGCGTAAAGAAAAGGAAAAGGACAAATCTAAGCTAAAGTTAAAGGATCGTAAGAAGGGAAAACATGGAGGAGAAGAAGGTTTAGACATTGGTGGTAAGATATATAAATAAATTTGAATGTGGAATACCTTATCACATTTTGACTAAGTGAACATATTGCATCATTAAATTTTACCTTTAGAAGAGCAACCTGTCTTTGGTGTTAGTCTACATTTAGCTGTGGAGAGAAGTCGTTGTCATGATGGGGTTGAATTACCCTTAGTTGTGCGTGATTGCATTGATTATGTAGAGGAACATGGAATGAATATAGAGGGACTGTATAAAGTCCCAGGGGTGAAGTCAAAAGTTCAGTATTTAAAAAAGATATACAATCACAGAGAAGCTGTGAACATGTCAGAATTTGAACCCACGGTAGCTACGAGCTTATTGATACTATTTCTTAGGTTTGTATCACAAAATTCTATTTGTACAATGTGTTTTAAGATGAAAAGAAAAGACCAAAACTGGCATTGTGGTAATGTAGAGAACTACCAGAACCTGTACTGGAGAGCAGTGAAATAATATCTCGGTTTGAACAAGCTGCATCCACCAAAGAAGTTGCTCAGCGGGAAGCACAACTAATACACTTGACTCAACAACTTCCAGAATGCAATAGAGTTCTCCTTGCATGGGTTATTTTACATTTAGACCATGTTACAGCCAGAGTATGTTAAATCTATATTTTACCATATAATGATACATTTATTTCTATTTTCTACAAAGCTATTTTTCAGGAGAAAACAACAAAAATGAATGCTCAAACTATCTCAATGACACTAAGTCCCGTGCTACAAATGAGTCATAGATTATTGTTAGCTTTATTATTCCATTGCAAGGCATTGTTTCCAAATGTGCAATTAACGAAATATATTCCACCGCTTGCATCTGGTAGTGTCAATCTTCCAGATACTGTAGAAACTATAGCAGCCGAATTATCAAAGCAAGAGTCATTATTATCTCAGATACATATGCAAATGAATGCAGGTTTTGTCACTAAATCACGTGAGGAACAACTATGGGAAGTGCAACGCATGATAACTCAATTAAAGGTGTGATTTTCATATTATTTTGATTAAACTTCGTGAAATTAACATGATATATAAATATTGAATTACGTTGCAGAGAAAGTATAAAACAGTTCAGAAACTAGAAGGTGCTACACAGAAAAGCTTGGATGAAGAAGTGAAATCGAGCGATGAAACTGCGGTCGATCCTAATTTACAGAGAGCAAAAACAGTAGAGGAAGATTCGGGGCAGACAAAGGTTGAAACACAAGTATCGTCTACCTCGACTTTAAAGAGGAATAATAAGGCATCTGGTTTAGAGGATACAAAAGAAACTAATTCATCTCTCGCTCCGTTAACTCCAAATACTGTACAAACTGAACAAAGTATTACTATACATGATAAAGACACTGTTGACTCCATTGAACCGCCAGTCTCTTCACAGTCTAACGAACAGGACAATACCGCGATATCGATACAGAATGAAAATGGTACAAAATCCATGTTCATAAATCATTATTACTCTGACTTACAGTGATATTAATTTGAATATATTAGTTTTACCAGCTGATCCCGAACCCGAGGATGTTATAGATAAACTGAGAGAAAGTTTAATTTACGAGGAATTGCTGAATATGCAAGCATTACTAAAATCTCGAATAACTCAAGAGAAAAATGAAATTAAACGGTTATTGGAAACGTTGTCCGAACTAGGCCCCGAGAAAAAGAAACCAAAGGAAAGAGTTCATTCACCAAATGAAGCAGAACTGACAGCTATGATACAATTGGTTAAAGAAAATCAATTACTAGAGGTATGATTAGTCGTATATATGTCGTTGTAATAGCTATTGTTATATTTCCTAATTTTACTTTTCAGAAAAAAATGACCACACTAATACGCAGTATAATCGAAGAAAAGGACGCTTGCGTCGAGCTCCGTGTTCAATTAGCAGTACACCAACTGATGGCCAAGACATGACTGTTAATCTAAATATGAATAATTCATAAAAATTAACAAAGAACAATACACAAATTCTAAAATATATGATTTAACACGATGTTTTGCACAGAATCAACATATATAGTTTATAACATGTTACTATACCCACATGTTTCCTCAATTCATTCTATTCTTCTGTGAAATAATAAAATTAAGCCAGACACAATAACGTCATAGTTATTTTTAAAACCTTCCCCCTTTTTTATAAAATATCATTGAGACTCGTTAAGCGTTTTATAAAAATTGGGATCAATACAAAAACGATGGACATAAGTGCTTCTGATACTGAACTCATGAATGCAACGTTGTGCGCGCTGCCATTGAAACACGTGTCGACATAAACACAGAATAAGTCGCGTGTGTGACGGCAATACATATTGTTTAAGTGTTGAAATAAAAGTTGAGATACTCTAAGTTAATTGAAACTACGAAAAAATGGCGGTAAGTAAAAATTACTTACGAATTCCTTCAAGAAAATGTTAACCAAATGATGACCAAGAAGTTAACCTCTATTTATCAAATCAAATCAATATTAATTCATGTAAAATGGTATATTATTATTGAGAACTATAAGTAAAAGTCGTTTTCTATTCAATATGCACTAATATTCCTAAGTATTTATTTATCTATTTATTGTTTGTTCTTTTTTCTTTTCAATGCAAACAGAAGAAACTAAAAATTAGTGCAATCAAAAGAAGTAATCAGAAGAGGACTAAGCTTACAAAACAAGGAAAACTTAAAACTAGGAGACACAAACAAAAGAAACAAGTTCAAAAAGCTGTACAACAACATCCGGAAGCTGTAGAAGAAGAGGAAGAAAGTGATCATGGCGAAGATCTTATGAACATGGTTGAGCCAGATGATCTGGCATTCCTTAACACAGCCATATCTAATAAATCCTACAATTTATTGAAACAAATACGTTTAACTGAGTATGTCCGAATGTAATTATATTAACATTTCATTACATACTTAATGATATAAATCATGTATGGTTTAGTGTAGATGAGAATGAGAAGAAAAGGAGAAATAAGAGGAAACAAAATGAAGACCAACTGGAAGAGATGTATGAAGACAATGCTTCAAAGAGGATAGAAGGAGGGGGTGAAAAGAAAATTCGCATGTTGCTTCCTATAAAAACTCAAAATGGTGTTCTTGAGAAAAGGCTTATCGAAGAGAACGTGCAAGAGAATGATGATACCTCAGAGCAGGAAGAAAGTCCAGAAGATGGTGCTGAAAAAGAGGAACAGGATAGTGATATGGATATGGAATCTGACACAGATGTAAGATTTAATTAAATCTAATATGGTATAAGATAATATTAACATTTAATCTATATTATTTTGTGATGCTATCTTCTAGAACAAGTTAGAAGTTGAAAACAACAAGCCTGTCAGTATGGTGGAACTTCTAGCATGTCGCAGAGAAGTTTTGCAAGCTAAACGTTTAAAAATAGGGCTACTTTCTAGTAGTCTTATAGAAAATCCAGAAGCCAAATATGAGAATTTTAAACAATTGTTAGATCTAATGGGAGAAAACAATCCTGAGGTATATATTACAGTCAGGAAGTTAGCAACTGTATCTCTTTTAGAAGTTTTCAAAGATGTTTTGCCATCCTATCACATTCTTCAAATTGAGCAAGAGGGTGTAAAATGTATGCAGTTGTAATAGTTAAACACATTATTACTATTACTCTACAATATAATGGATCTAACAACAAAACTATTTATCTTTTAGTAAAAAAGGATACACTGGCACTGCAAAATTATGAAGCAACATTGCTAAGAAGTTACAAACAATATTTACAAAGACTAGAAAGAATGTCGGGTATTTTAAGGAAGAAGAAAGGAGATACAAGAAAAGCGAATGAGCAAGAAATTCAGTTAGGCGAAGTTGCAGTATCATGCATGTGTGAACTTTTAACTACACATCCTTATTTCAACTATTCCGTTAACATAGCAAACTACCTTATATTGCTGTTAGATAATAAACGTGAATCCGTAAGACTGCAAGTAGCAAACTGCATTTCTCAAATATTTAAAGAAGATAAACGTGCGGAACTATCCCTAACTGTAAGATATATTAAATTTTGTTTTTATTCGTATATCTTATAGAATTATCGTTACTAATCTATTATATTCTGCTGTGATAATTTTAGATCGTGCGTAAACTAAATCAGTATATAAAATTGAAAGCCCATTCTGTTCACTCGGAAGTTTTATCAGTGCTTTTATCTCTTCGTATAAAAGATGTAAATTTGGATAAAGAAAAAGAAGAAGAAACAAAGCATAAGAAAATCATGTCACACAAACAAAGAATTCTGGCTTTAAGTAAACGAGAAAGAAAGAAGAGTAAAAAACTACAAGAAGTAGAAAAAGAACTGCTTGAAACAAAAGCAGAGGAGAATAAACAGGCGAAATTAAAGGTGCTCACAGAAATAACAAGTGTAGTATTCACTATATACTTCAGAATACTAAAACAAGCTCCAAATAGTAAAATTTTATCTATATGTTTGGAAGGATTGGCCAAGTATATCACATTTTTTCATAAAAATTTAATCACACGTTTGATTGCGTAATGACTTAATCACACTTGAACATTACAGGTTCGCACATTGCATTAATTTAGAATTTTACCAAGATTTAGTAAGTGCTATCGATAGATTGATGCACGACGGTAACTTAGGACTAAGGGATCAATTGCATTGTATTCAATGCGTGTTTACGATATTATCTGGCCAAGGATCAGCATTAAACATCGACCCTTACAGGTTCGTGAAGCACATACTCTGTCTACAACAACAGATAATTGAAACTAACACCGTAATTACATTTCATATAGGTTTTATGTACATCTCTACAAAAATTTATTAAATGTACATTGCGGTAAAACACATCCGGAGTCGGAAATTCTCGTTAGGACATTAGTGCAAGTGTTGGTTCATCGAAGAAAGAGAATTACGCAGAGTCGTTTGATAGCGTTCGTAAAAAGAATGGCTACCTTGACTTTGCAGTCTCAACACAACGCAGCGCTTGGTTACCTCGGTACCATTAAACAAATCATGCAACTCGGGAAAGCGGCAGATGTTTTATTAGATACAGACTGTTCTACAGGTGATGGCTTTTATCAGCCGGAATTGGAAGCGCCCGAATGTTGTAACGCACATTGTTCGGCACTGTGGGAACTTGCTGCGCTGCAAGTACGTACGAAATAAAGTAGATATTACGCTGCTTAAATGACCTATATGTACAATAATATAATACTTGAAATTTCAGCGCCATTACCACAGTACAGTTCAAAAGATCGCGAAAAATATAGCGTCGGGTGTACCGACGAGCGGCGAAGGTAGTTTGTCTCCAGAAATCGCAAAATTGTGAGTACGCAGTTTTTTGATATTGTTCGATAATCTATAGTGGCAAGTTACATTCACATTATGTATCAAATTATTTTGTTTATGTTAGATCACCAGAAGAGCTTTACACTGAATTTGATCCAACTGGTGTTGTATTCAAACCAGCGGTACCCATTCCCAAAAAGGCAGTCCCGAAGAAGACAATAACAAATCATTATTTTGTAAACAATGAGTTCAAGGAATATGTCAATGACATCAATAACAGTGAATTATTTGCGAGTGGATATGTTGATTTTTATAAGGCATTCAATAGAAGTTAATACGATAGTGAAAAAAGGAATTGAAAGAATTAAATGAGCAGATATATTATCAGATAGTGTGCGCATTTTGTAAATAATTACAATCATTTTTACAATCATTTCGTTAATTTAATATATCAAATTCACAGCCCACCTTATCTCCAGAAATAAGAAATAGGTTGCTTAACCGAAAAAACAACATGAAGGAATCACATTTTATCTTTACGTGAAATTTGACAATAAATCGCACATACATGTAAAGTGTAAATTTGTTCTGAATTAGCTTTATACTCGCATAGCGATGACAATGTCTTTCAGTTGAATGATATAGATACTAACTCGGTGGGACGCAACTAACAAACGCGATTTGTGTATTACAAAGCAATATGTTGTATGTACAGCACATTCGTATCTATTCTCACAACTAATAGATCTTCAAATTGAACTAACTAAACTTAATACATAAATGAGTAAATGATAATGGTCCATCTATCAGTCGCGGAAGGATAAAAAAACTAAGAACTAATATCGAGAATATAAATAATGTGTAACTAATAACAAACTGTGCAATATAAGTAGCAGACTTGCTTTTCGGTTTCGTAATATCAGTTAAGAAAAGTATTCGTTGTACGGATATTCCAAAAATCTGTTACGAATGTTTCGTTTTACGCGTGACACATTCAATAGAAAGAAGTATAACTTATTATTCGATTATTAATTACACTGAGCTCTGTTTATCTATGTTTCGTATTCGAAACTATTATATATAAATATTACATGCTAACAGAACAAACAATTACGTAAATTCAAAACCTGAAAATTACAAGTTTGCCAATACTTTTTTTCTTAAGTTATGTAATCTTCTAAACAAGCAGTTTTACTCATTCGGGAGTTCGAGTATCTTTTTAAATAATCTTTCGTATAAATAAGGCATAGCCGAATTTACGCTGAAGGTATACCATAACAATAAACAATACATTATTCATTATCATTAAAGCTGATTGACCAGTTACATTTCTATTTTTACGGTTTTTGGTATACTATTTATACTTCCGTACAAATTACATTTCCGATTGAAATCTAATATTCTACGTTTGCAGATCTATCGAATTATCGCACTGTGAACTATCGTCTTCAAATATGTTTACCTTTGTTTCAGTCATACTCTGATTTACATTATTATTCTTTATCGGCGAAGTTAAATCAATTTCTGGTACAGGTACGTATTTGCGTTCTATTATATTCTTCTTTATTGCATCTTCTATCTCCAACACTTCATCCACAAACTTATCCTCGGTGTTCATTAACATTTTTGGCGATATTTGAGCGTATCGATGCTCGTTCTTTTCAACAGTCAATAGCTTAGCCGTATTCATTTTATCCACAGCTTTTGTTACAATTACCTGCTCGTTCTTATCATTACTATGGACTGTCTGTGAATTTCTCTTTGCGAGAATGATTTTTGTATACTTAATTGTTGGCTGAGTTATACGGGTTTGTATTGGTATTGCATTTCTGCTTTTCATAGAGACAGCCGAGTTTTGTGATCTCGTTTGCAATATCACATGATTTAAATTCTGCACAGATACATTTGGACATATGATAGTTTGTGTGGTGGGTGCTATGAGTTTATTAGCAGTCTGTTGTAACTTGTCTTGTTTGTTACTTATGAGAACCACTTTAGTACTGTTGTTTAATTTAGGAACACTTTTTTCTTGGGCATCCATCGACACAGATACTTGAGACAAAGATGGATTTTTCTCTATACCATTCAAATTTTCATCATCCTTTGCAAATATTATCGGTATGTCCAGTATGTTGCCCAAATCATCATCCATATCGTTAGCAAGCATTTTCTTCTGTATCATTTGAGGCTTTGCTTTCTGAATCTTTTGTAAGTTGGATGTGTTGACTGTAATTTTTGGCATCGCTTTCACAGATTTATGGGGCACTTTTAGTTTATTAGATAGAGGTAAAATAGTCCCTGGGTTATGACTGCTAAATGGTACTAGTACTGATGATGAGACCCCCCTACTGTTAAGAGAACTTTCGACCATAACTATATTTCCACATGATGTATTATGAGAACTATCACTGTTATTACAAGTTGTTACTTGACGAGATAATTGTGACATCTTAGATGTATCCAATGAATGAGTAGAACTGAGCATCACATGCGAAGAGCTACTGGTTGTTGCCATGTCGTCCATCACTATAAAATACATAGATATGTTTCAACAACTTTCAGCATAAATACTCATTATTCATTGATCTAGAATGAACACAATGACAGAATTGTACTTTATTTTTAATACAGATCTGCCACATAATAATGAAAACAAATATGACAAATAGCGAAATGTATTTTTTAATGTTGAAATGTTATATAAACTAAGAGGATTTTGATTATACCAGTAGAATTAAAAAATCTAAGTCATCAATACTTATGTGAAATAAATTATTGTAATTTCGGTAAATAACTGCAAAGAATTTCCATTTATAAATTTACACATGTTAAAGAACTATAAAACAAAAAGTTATGGCTTACATTATATTCCGCGAGATCATTTATGTTGCTATTGAACGGGATTAGGGTAAGGAATCAAATAAATTCAAATTACGTGAAAAAATATTTATTCAATACAAAATAAAAGGCAATGGCAATATATATATACAATTACTTTAAATATATTTCCGAGAATACGGGATTAGGGAGCGATCGCCTATATTAAAGATGCTAATAAACCTATACTGATTGTGAAATAATACAAATGTATACTATGTTCGGAAAGTTATTACACTATACGCAACGGGTCAAAGAATAAAATGTACATTAAAAATCCCCTTAGTTCGATTATGTAGCAGATCAAAATATGTACAGCAAATATTCACTTTTATATACACAAATCTGAAAAAAATATAAATGCAAATATAATACACAAAAGCACTAAGTAAAACTAATAATAAATAAAATCTATAAGAATCGATAAACTACTTTAATAATCAGACATGACACTCTTAATATAATAAAAGAAAAATTGGAAAAGAAATATGAACTTATATGAAGGAATTATTTAATTCTACTTGTTATCCGACATCAATAGTATTCATGCATTATTTTCATTTATTTGCAATTATAGTTACATAAACAAAATACTATAATGTTCGGTAAAATTATATAATACTGTAAAATTTACTTCAATAAGTTAATATATAATTGTGGAAAAATACGTACATATCTACGAAAATAATAAATCCTAAAAACATTAAGTATCGAATGTAATTAAAGGCAATGGATAAAAATGCCTTGCATAAAATTTATGAATATGTTGATAGATGACATGAATGCTTCCTTCCAAAATTGAAATCATTAAATATGTCAAATGTTTCATGCATTTCTTTTTACTGCTTGGCTAATCTTAGTCTGATTCATGTGGTCCAGTATTACGTCGTAGTTGTAGAAAGGCGATTTCTATTTCTCAATTATTGCATACGTCTTTAGAACACATTATATAATAGAGGTATCAAATATATTTTATAATAATACAATTACGTGATATTTATATACATATGTACAAAATATGTTATCAAAATTCGAAAATAGACGATTCTTACTTTCCTACAAAATATAGTCTCATATGAACAGCCAGGGAAATATTTGTATAATATAAAGATGTTCACTTTCCAAAGAGTATGATTAAACATTGTGTAGATTTGTTCGTTGTAATCTTCAAATGAACATTCTTAGAATTAAAACTTGTGTGATTCTATTTGTATATTTGATTCGAAAATTGAAAAGCTTTTACGGTGTAGATACGTTATTTAATATCGGATTAGATAATAATATTCTACCTTTTGATATCGTCGCCGTGGTCGGTGTAATATTATTCGCCACGGAATTGTTCGGTGTTAGTAAAATACTGGACGCTGAAGATACACGCGCGGATGACGAAGTAGTTGCAAGCGTAAGCGGATTTTTGCCGTTTTGTAATAAATTCGTCAGTGCTCCACTCGATGTGCCAACGACAGATTTATTGTGTATTGCTGCAAATTAATCAAAGCATATACTATGAACATACAATAACTAGATAAAAAATGACAATTTTATATAGACTATACCTGCAGTTGTGGGTGTATTGACACGAAGTTGATTCCCAGCAGTCGTTAGAACATTAACCAATTTCGCATCACCATTTTTATCAGGTACATTAACGTGTCTATAGTGCGTTGAAATTATTTTAGAAAAACCTTTGTTCGTCGACACGATTGCTTTCATTTTGGGAACATTGTGTAACTGTACATTCGTCGGCACAATCTTTGGTACTTTGGTCGATACGATCGAGGATTTAGGAGTACTTTTAGTTGTCGTAGGTACAGCTTGGCCCGATGATGCCGGCGCTAAACGTATCGGTCCTATAGGCGCTAAACTTGCCAGGGAACCTATGTTTAACGTTATACCACCATTGTCTGATGTTGAATTTTGCTAAAATAAGGAAGATATTATATGTTATAAAATATTCTATACAGCATGTAAATGATTTACGAGAAAATGTTTTGAACAATGAAATTTACCTGTCCAGAAATCCTAGACGTTATTAAATGTTCCACAAATTGAGTTTTCGGATTATTGATAACTCTTTGTTTTCTTTTTATCGTTGAGGAGTGTGCAGTATGTGTTCCACTGGAAGTAACCAAACTTGGTTGTGCACTAAATGATCCTGTTTTCGTATCTCCCGTAGGCGGTGTATTCTGCCCGATAGACACCGTAGACGAAACTGGCGTAGTTGGTCGAGATTTCTTCACAGTCGGAGAATTTGGTTCACTTTCGACAGAGCTGCTCGTTGAATTTCTTCGTTTACGGGGTTCTTTTCTATTACTTTTATTTTCGTAGCTCGACACTGATGTAGACCTCAGTGGTAATGGATGTGGTTGCAAAAGTATACTACCCACGAAGTCCCCAATTTCGTCTAAAATACATCTATCCACTATGCTCTGTGTAATGCCTTCCGATATCTTTTTCGCAGTCGATATTCTTAAATTATCGTCGCCGGTTCCAATCACAATTAAACTCGTTTCGACTAACATTTTTTCCCTGAGTTCTTCTAAATCGTCAGGTCGTACGAGTGTAGCATTTTGTCCGATTATAAACATAACTGGACAACGAATATCCATTAATGTGTCGTCGGGGGTGCCTCTTTTTCCCTCTACTGTGTTGAAAGGAAAACCAAGGCAAATTACTGCCGTTACATGTTCCATCTGTGCTACCTAAAGATAAATAACAACAAGGAGTTTAAAACTTCTGCCAAACTGAAGTAAGTTACCACAGAAAAACGTAGATATATACCTGACATGCAAGAGCAGCACCTGTGTTAAAACCAACAAGAATTATTGGTCTGCCCGGACAATCACTTCTGATATCCTGTATTTTGGTTCTGGTTGCTTGAACCAGTTGGTCAATACACACCATCATTGTCATTCTATTAGCAGCTAAACCTAAATGTGTATGGACAGTCACTACCATTCCAAGGGCTCCTAGTTGTGAAATCCACTTATGCTGACGAGATGAAACATTAGATCCCACTCCAGATGGAGCAATTATTAATATTGGATTTCCAGGCAATTTCTTCTGTAAACAAAAGATATATATTAATATCTATATTAAATTGAAGTATCACAATAATTAATCCAACCAAAGTATAATTACAAGTCTATTGCTATTTAAACTAGGAGCAACAGGATCCCATGATCTTTTTAAGAGTGATCCAAGAGTTTCCCATGTTATAGATCCAGCTTTTGCATTAATGTTTGGTTGCACAGCTATCATTTTATCAATAAGCTGTGGAATTTTCAGTCTTAAAGTTTGAAGTATATCCAGATAAATACCAAGGTATTCTTGGGGAAGGTGATCAAATAATAAACTATGTAGCCATTGTGCTAGCCTCCAATCCCAACCAGCAGAAGCCAATGCTTCTCGAAACCTTCTTGCTGCTGTATCCACTGAAGTCCGTCGGAAAATTGGTTCTATTGGGTTGTTTGTGTTAGCCAATCTTCCAAGTCTTTCTGAGTTTATTATTTTTAAAACTTTAGTAAATATTCGATTCTGTACTGGTGACCAGAGGATTTTATCTATTTGTTCCTCCCAGTCTTCATTCTCATCTGGCCTTGCAAAATTTGCTAGTCTTTGAAGTTCATCCATAAGATGTCTTACTCTTGTTAATTCTATTGGTGGAGCCAATGGCACGCTAATATCCCCTTCAACATCAATCTCTTCATCTTGATTAGATTTTTCCCTGATGTAAAAAAGGTATGAGAATCTTTGTTAACTCATTATCTGTAGGTATATATATATATATATATAATGTATTTCTTACGTTGATAAAGACTTCTTTGGAAAGAATAACTTTTTCAATGGCTTCACATATACGTTCTCAGGTTTCCAGTTCCATGGACGTGAGTAACAATGATCCTTTAAAATTACATCCACTTCCATTTCATAACATCCTGCCAGCTGATGTAAATATGTAGTCAATTTGTTTGGATTATCATCAAAGGTATCGTTGGTTGGACTTGCAGTCCTAGATCCACTTAATGACGTTGAAGGAACTGCTGATGTTGGTGTCAACATTATGATTTTAAAGGATTAATGTTAAGCGTAATCAGAAACAATAATGATCATTTCAATTACTGATATTTAGAACCCTTTAAAATTCTGTTTCCCTTCTATTTTATTTATTGAACACACATCACTAGAAAAAAAGGAACATTATTACATAACAATGTTTTTTATTTGCATCATCTCTTGCAAGTTTACAATTTGAACAATACTAAAGCTTCTTGTAAGTGAAATGAAGTTCAAATCCCAATTAGCGACATAAAGTCATCAACGTAGCACAACAATTAGATACACGTGTATAAACACAGTTTGTTTCGGTACTAATTACTTTGCGTTAAATAGATAATTCTATCGTCTAACTAACCTTTAGGGTAGGTGCTATTGGAAATGATTTTTGACTAGTATCGAAAAATTATTGTTTCACTAACACACGACGTTATTATATCACAACTATGTACAACAAGAAACTGTTTGGAACAATTCAGCAAAAGGGAATGTAAAAAAACTTTACGAAAGTATCGTCACGAGTCCTTGTGTCGCCACGCACGCAATACTGATTAGTTATTTTTTAAGTAGAAAAACCGCCATTATTAGTTGTTCTAGTTGATATGTAACACCACACAACGCAAGAAATACGAGAGTAAAATTAAGTAAAGCGTATACGTGTAATCTTAATTTACTGTTGCGACTGACGTTGAAGACAACGGTAGGTGTGTACAATACGTTTAACCAACCAATCGTCAATAAGGAACGAAACAGAACTTTTACGGATTTCATAGGATTTATTCGGTAATTTCATATGTAATTCTTATAAATGTCATCATCAAATTTTCGTCCCGCTTCTTTTCCATTCAATTATATACCAAAGTACATAATTCGGAAATATTCGGCAAAAAGAATTGATTTTCGATGCGACCATGCGGCGCACAAAGTTGTGCGCCACTCTAAAGTCTAATTCACAGCAAATAGAACTTGCATCAAGCGATGCAAATGCATCCCAAATAATACAAATATAGGTACTTCATACCGTCAGCAATGCATTGCATGTATCATGTTTCTTAGTAATCGAAGTTCATATTGAAACCGTCGGGTTGATGTTGATTGTATATGACGATGTTTGACCGCCAGTATTATCTACTATTTAAATGTAGTGAAACGTCATATAGGTCTTAGTTTAAGCGTTTAATTGGTTTAAAATATTAAAGAACTGTAAGTTTCATAACAAAAATTTACGTCCAATGGACTGATACATTTTTCCGCGAAGGATTTGCGTTTGTCCATTAAGAAAGGTTGGTGATAATAAAATATTACATAGCCTATTTTACATTTCGATAACAACTGAAATACGTCTATAAACATTTTTATACCATTCCAAGATAGATTTGTCATCGCTACTGAATATGGGAATGAGCAGCTGTGTACATACTTGCACACCTGTATAATGGATCCGTCTGATTTGTATCATTTGATACTTGTTTGTATACATTTCTACGAGCTCAGCAGCTGCAATATAATCGATGTTAGCTGTACAAATTCGTAATGGCCATCGCACGCGGCACCGTCTTTTTGACGGGACTTTGGTTTGACGTATTATTACGAATCATACTGGCAATATCATTCGTGTAAGTTAATAAATATATATTAATCAACAATACAACAAATGTGCTAACTTGTGTTTTAAATACATTTTAATTATTTAACATTAAAAATCTGTACACATATTGTTACTTTCCACCTAAGTAATGTGATGCAACATTAATGTATAAGTAACATTAATTAAGTTTCTTTTCTTCTCTATCTATAGAGTGCTAGAAAATGCAGAACCATTTACAAGAAAAATTCATGTGGATGAATTATGGTTGTATAAAAATCCAGTAACTGATTCATATGTTCCAACCACAATACTATGGGTAATATATGATATTCAAAAGGTTTTTGTACATTTATAAGGTATTAATGATTAGTATTTATTAATTCATTTTTTCAGCCTCTTGTGTTTATGATGCCAGTTGTTGTGATCTTTCTTACAACTTTAATTTATAAAGATAAAACTGATCTTTGTCAAGCATTGTTGTCCGTAACGTTAGCATTAGGATTTAATGGTGTAATAACAGACATTATAAAACTTATTGTTGGTAAGAACTTTCAAATACAAATTTTTAGATGTTTAAAAGTAATAAATTTACCATTTGCATTAAAAATACATCTATTCTTTAGGCCGTCCAAGGCCAGATTTTTTCTGGAGATGTTTTCCTGATGGACAAATGAACTTAGATTTTAAATGTACTGGCAATCCAATTAGCATAAAAGATGGAAGGAAATCATTCCCAAGCGGACATTCCTCATGTATGTATCCAAGAACACATTTGATTTGATGAAGTTGAAGACATTTCAAATTATATTATGCTGTTCATATTCTAGTTGCGTTCGCGAGCTTTGGTTTTATTGCATTGTACTTAGCTGGAAAATTGCATACATTTAGTATAGCTGGCAAAGGACAATCATGGAAGATGTGCACATTCGTATTTCCAATCTGTGTTGCTCTTGCAATTGCATTGAGCAGAACTTGTGACTATCATCATCATTGGCAAGGTAAATTTGATATTACAATCCGTGATATAACTGGCATGTTTTAATATTTTCTGTTTTAGATGTCGTCGCCGGCTCAACAATAGGATTTTGCTCGGCATACATGTGTTACAGACACTACTATCCACCATTAGATTCTCAAGTATGCCACAAACCATACTCTGCTCTTACTCTCCAAGTTCAAATGGACAATGTGAAAAATACACGAAATGAGCAGATTAAATGGATATAGCAAACGCAAAGAAACAATACCGTTAAGATTATTGTAACAGTATTTAAAACTTTTAGTCGAAGTTTTCCGCATATTCTTTCGTTTATACGTTGTCTATGTACATTTACGACTGCTGGAAATAATACTAATATATAAATTTTACTTTTACGTGTATATACTGTCTTGACATACATCCGTATATTTATGTAGAATAATATAATATTCGTCTAGGAATCTGATTTGTTTTTTGAAATTGTTTTCGAATGGCGGGATCGAATGTTGCGCGAACAGACGTAAACATGAATCTGCGCATGGCCGCCATTTTGAAAGGTGTCGTACACGATGCGCCATCAAGTTTGCTTTAGTCGAACAGAAGCAGTAGCCCCAGTCGATGGCGTTAGCAGTTCTCGTTAAACGTTTTAACTCATCGGCCGATCGGACGGACCTGCACATCCGCACCACGAATCCTAGATTCCGTGGTCTAAATACATCGTTGTGCCTTTCGGGGAAATCGACGCATCTTCTTACCCCACGCGTTCGTTCAATCCTGATTATAGGTTCGGGTAGTACACGGATTTTCGTCGGGGCGAATTAAAAAAATTCATCACAGTCTCTTTCGCTACTGCGGAGTGACATAGTTATTTACGAGCTGTTGTGTTGGTGAAATGTTGTCTCAACTTCCTGTACATGGCGAGGGCTCGTGAGCGTCGTCGGTCGTGTTGAACAGTCAAACGCTAGTGTCTTACGGTGTTTTATCCATTTCGCGAGGACGTTTCCCACCGAGTTTTTGGATCTATTTTTGCAAACCGAGCCGACGGATATTGTGCCCGCCGTGCGTAAAAATGAGCAACATGGAAACGGATAAGATCATCGGCGACACAAACACGAATCTTCAGGTACGCAACATATTAGTATTTTTGACCTGAAACCTACCGCCATCTTATGTTTCGTTATGATGGAGAAATTTGCTAATATTTCGCGATTATCTCGCCGCTCCTCGGTAAGCCTGTATTTATTACACGTGTTTCCTGGTTTGGTAAGAACCGTTAGTCACGGAAATATTCATTCGTATAGAAGGTTATAGAATTCGATTGTGTGCTGTCACACATGATGACGGTGGTCATTCCTGCAAACCTTCTATCGAAAGTGTTTACGCACATCTACTTATGACAGTTATCGTATTGTCCCTGTAAAAATCTATATTGCAATCCTTTCAGCCATCACTCAATAAAACTAAAACCGTTACAATGTTATATGTGGTATAATTACACGTTAAAGTGCATATTAAACTGGTAATCTTATAATTAACATATACACCAGATCTGTAGCGGTTGATACGCCTTGGGAATACGCATTTTTAGATTTCTTGTTTTGTGTGAAATGTGATTCATTCGATATATACTTACTGTATGTACGTGTCATTGAACGCTGTTTATTGTTGTATAGTGTTGCAACATTCTCACAAAAACTATTTTTACCACACGTTCAATCGGGCTGCGATATATTTTTAATTTCATCAATGTTAAGGAATAAACTAACATTCTTTTTATATTGTATTGATTAACGTTATACACTTTTATGTTTTTTATCCGAAACGATTTCTTATCTGTTCTTTTTTTTCAATACATATCGTATCACTCCTATCTTATATATTTTGTGATTATCAACATTAAAGAGTATTATCACGACTCCCGATGAATTACAGCAAGTGTGCGTTAAAAAATATCTGCAAAGTGTAGTGATTGGTATTACAAAATTGTATAAAAATACATTAAATAAGTTGGAAACGGAGCAGAAATTCGATGCATTACGATTTACGGTCTCGCGTTAACCGCCTGTAAACGGGAAATGTTTAAAATATAGTTAACACCCGTGAATACCGTGGATTTTGTATAGCCCACTGCTTATCAGAGGTATTGAGCTTTACATCATGAAGCCACCTGTGAATTAGCTAACATGTACTTATCAATTAATCGCTTTATGTAGTCTTCTTTATTGTTCCGAGACAAAGAATGGATCGTTTGAATATAGAGTTGAATATCTAAGCTTTCCAGACTTCAGGACTCTTAGTTTACTACGTAATCAATGTTTTAGCTTCCTCTCCGCCCTTCTTCTTGTGTTTCTTCTCTTCTACGATCCCCTACCCCTTTTCAGCGCTTCTTTCGCAGTTCCGACGCTGCATTACACTGTTCCATACGCGAACAAACGGTTTTAAGAACAAACAGTCGAACGAGTTCCACATTCGAACCTCACGTGACTTACGGGTTTCCTGTATGCTGAAAAATCACGAGACTGATTTTCCAACGTACTACCAACATTCTCTTCGATCGTGAAGATTCTTACGTTCGAGTAGCAATGCAAAACAGTAATTTAAATTAATGTAATAGTTTATTTATAGTTAATAAAAATTTCTATGCTTTCTCATATCTTTTATTGTATAAACGTAATCCTTTCTGTGTAAATTCCACTTAGAAAACAAAAGGATATTGATGCCCGATTATCTGGTCGTGTGTCTGTACCATAATTTAATCATACATTAGACGCGAGATAATGACTTAATAAAGTGAAAACACATAGAATACGTGTGTATACGCGGCAAACATTGAAAGTTAATTTTTCATTGCTTATGAAAGTATAGAATTATTTCTCTGTACAATGTTATTGTTTTTTTTTCTCGTTTTCTATACACGTGACCAATATATATGGACAATTTGTCGGTAGTTATGAGACAAAACAACAGTTTTTTTTCAACGTTTTAACAATGGCGCTCTCGACGCATAAACACGTGTGACATCCGAATGGAGAACGGAGAAATTTATTCTTCTCTACGCCCTGTCATAATAATATCGATTCGTGTCCATCTACGATTGGGCACTAGCCAAAAGTGTCTAATTATGTATACGAAAATTTTGACGCGCGCGCGCGAGCGCCACGCTCGATTACATAGAATTTGGAACAGTAGTATGAAATATCGTCTTATAATTGACAACGAACAATTTCATTCACCTGTTTTATCTTATGAACGTAGTACCTTCGTGCAAACAATCCCACGTACTGTGTCTTGGCAAACTGCATAGCATGAACACATTAATAAATTAACGTGCGTGCCATTACACGAGGTATAGGATAAATAATTCCATTAAAATGAAAGAGCTACGATGGCATGTCCCGCATCGTTTTAAAATGGAACTGCAAGGCTATATTTCGAGGAGAATGTTACAAGATACTGAAAGAGGAATAGGTTGCAATCATTGGGTCAGAAGGTCTTGTGAATTTAACTGCAACGTTTCCACCGTCTCCCCGATCAGATGTGTAGTGGTGTAACTGAAATAACATACGCGTATCTGTGCGCAGAAGAGAAACAAATTTTCTCCGTTCTATCACGCGACGCGCCGTGTTTATAATTTGCAAGTCTTCCTCGACCGATTTCGTTCGTGGTGTAATCAATGTAAAATTTATGTTATCCGTCATGATTTTATGAAAATATCCGAACTATTGAATTCATACGATTCAGAAGAATTTTACGTGCGATCGGATTTTCTTATAACCATATGCAAAAAGAAGAGGTGTTTTCATAGAACGTTAATATAAGAACACGTTTTTCATCGGCATTGTCATAGGAACATTTGCTGCTCCCTGTAGTCTACGGTAACGGACCCCATCGATGTAAATGAACTCTTGTATTGTGCTGATGGAAGAGATGACTTGCCGAAAAAAAGCATGCACGTATATATATATAATGCCGATGATTCATCGTTCCGCTTTTATTACTTGCTACAGTGCCACGCGTATTTTCAACTTTTCTTACGTCTGTTCGCTCTTGTCAGATTTGCCGCAAAAGAAATTACTGGTTCTTGCGTACGACGAGGAAGTAACGCATTGCGACTACAAATTCGCGATCATGTTTTCAAGGTTGTCGGTACGATCTATGTAAATCTGCGTACGTGTTCCTAAAACTTGTTTCCACGAAGATAAACCGGGTGTAGTCTTGTAACGTGAAAGGTAGGATAGAAATACATATTCCGTAAGTTACGAGGCACAGTAATAATTCACGCGATTTAGATTATTTCTTTCATTCATAAGTCCGGTTCTACGTCGTTCTTGAAAAGCTGTAATTACGAATGTTTTCCGATCGTCCGACGATGTGTAATCGCACCTGGAAATCGAGGACAGTACGATATTTCAAAGAATGTACTCATTGTTATGAAGCCTCGCACTCGTAATCCATTATTCCCAGGTTTCAACAACTCTTTTACGCTTTTTATGTTCAGTCCGTTTCGCCGCACCGAGATAAATGACTGGCGGCTCACTTTCTTACATTCGAGTGACTGGAATTTTACTTTTCACTCTGAAATTATCGGTGTCATCTACTATCTCCCTCGTACATCAGTATTTCTCGTTTCTCTCATAGATTCGAAACGTGCGAAATAGTTATGTGTTAATATATGAAGGATGTACGTTTTTTTTAATGCACAGGGCGATTGAAATATTTCTGCATATATTTATACGAAACTCACTTTATTATTATTATTAGTATTTATACTGATATAGAGCAACCACCACTATCGGTGGAGTAATAAGAAATGACCGTAAATAAAACTTATAAAACCGCAAGATACATATTCCCTTCCTGTAACTGAGTCTCTGTGTCCTTCTTTTGTAATTGGATACGCATATGATCAGCTGAGAATATCGTGGGCACAATATAAGAGATACTTGTCCCTGTACAGGCACTTTATATCCTACACATCGATATCGATTGATACCTTTACATATGTATACAACTTTGAACACGATTTTTCCGTAAAAGTACGAAATACATCAAAAAGAGGAACGAAATATCGATACTTCAATTTATGAGAGTAAAAAAAAACTATCGGCGAACCTTTCATTATTGTAATGAAAAGTATTGCAATATCTCTTGGGCAAAAAATGCCGGAGTATAAATGTGAAATTTAAAAAAATACGTCGAGTATTGACTTCCGTCGTCGTTTGACGTCACCGCCAAACGGGCCAGAGGCGCATCGCGGAAACGTACAAAGGGAAACAAAGAAACGAGGTGAACATAGATTCGACACGAGTTCGCGGTACCGTTACGCCGGGAGCACACCTCGGGGGAAGCGTTTTCAGATCGAGGTGCCCCTCGGTCGCCAGGACTCAATGTTGCTACGCTACCTTTTACACTCGAGTACCCACCGGTGTCTCGAAGGACTCGGGAAGGTTTTCATCATAACACCGTCGCGTATACCGAGAATCTCTTATTAAATATTAATTTATGCTGGGTGTAATCAACCGATGTGTCTGGAAAATTATACACAATTTTCTTTTTTTCCTAACGCCGGTTTTTATTCTATCGTCGATCTAGTATTTTGTAGTGTTATTAATTACAATTTTGTAATAAGAAAATCTATGTGATATCCGTGACGGTGTATTCTTGGTGAACATTCAGATCGAATAGTTTGATCGTGTGTAATCGATAGTATTTCGTTAGAAATTCGTTCGAAGAACTTTTACCATCGAGGTCGTGACCTTAAACGTGTTTCGGCCATTTAGTTCCCATCGATATAAATGTGTTTAGCCTTAATTGCGAAACACTTAACAAGATATGCGTCTATTACGAGGATTTTCGCTTCCTGAGGTGGCAGGCGTAACAAGTAGGTCAGACACGAAATATTGGATTAGTAAGTGCAGGCCACGGTCCTTCACCACGTTTCTCTGCACGAACAATTAATCGCGTAAACGAATTGAAATGGTGGAACAAGTTGGGGGGGGGGGGATAAAGAATCTTCCGCCGTTTCCCTTTATTCGTAATTAAAAGTCGTATTACAGGATCTACCGTTCCAGTGGAAGCGAAATGGATAAAGACGTTGCATTGTCGTGAGTTTGCCTCGCACGAATGAACTCCGATTTTACAAAGCCGACGTTATTTTATAGAACCGCCACTTTCCGCGCAGCCAGACATGCAATTACATCCTTCTCTTTTTTTTTTGTAAAGAGTTACTGAAATATACTTCCTCTGATTGTAAGGTGTTTTGCACGAGAGACCTAGTTTCTCTTCTTATATTATTTCTGGGAGAACTTCGTTTAGATTATCTACAATCTTTAATTATCCTTTAAATCCGTTCCTTATTTCAGGTGGAATAGTTTTCTAAAATATCGCAGAGTGCTACTTATCGATTTTAATAGTATTTAAAAAAATTTCTTCATTACTAAATTTAAATATTACTTGGAAATTCATTTGCATTGTATTGACCGCTTTGCTCCCGTGTTCTGGGAAAGAAAGTTGCCCGGATCAATTTTTCTATTTCGTAGTATTTGTAATATCTACGAGTGCCAGTCGTATCTTGATTTTTCTGATAAGTGAAAATTGAATCAACGAAACGAATCGTATCTCGCGATATCAGCTTACACGAGCATTTATGCGTTGTATACAAGAGAGTGGTGTAACTGAGGTCAAGAACCCGGTACCATACTCTACCTCAAAATATGTTCGCCATGTCGTAAGTTCGTAAATGCATTAACACGTTATTTTCTTCACTCTTTCTATATAAACGTGAATTACTTAAATTCGTTGTTTCAAAGAAACGGAATATCCGCAAGGAATAAATCATTAAACATTCTCTTGATATTATTGGTATAGTTTACTATGAATTCTTTATCTTTGTTTCTTGCTTCGCGCCGCATTAATAATAAATGATTAATTGTAATCGTTCACATAGTGTACGTAGGTTGAAACGATCGATTATATCGTACATACATATAATGTAAAACGACTTTTGTTGTATTCTGTTTTAGTATCCAATGACGATGCTTTATGACCCAACTCGCAAGAAAGAACTACCAACAGGGGTATCGCCGCAATACGGGCAGGAAAAGGAAATCTGTATGAAGCTTTTCGAAAGATGGAGCGAGCCAGAACAAGTGGACTTTGTTGAACAATTGTTAGCCCGAATGTGCCATTACCAGCATGGACACATCAATGCGTATCTGAAGCCCATGTTGCAGAGAGATTTCATTTCTCTTTTACCAAGTAAGTGCATTCAACGAAGGAATGTAATGTATGTTGTAACAAATACAGTTTTATGTAAAATAAAACATTCTTTTTTGTTCTCTGATAGAAAAAGGGTTAGATCATGTAGCTGAAAGCATTTTGTCGTATCTGGACGCTGATTCATTAATAGCCGCGGAATTAGTGTGTAAAGAATGGCACAGGGTAATCAGCGAAGGAATGCTGTGGAAAAAGTTAATTGAACGCAAAGTTCGGACGGATTCAGTTTGGAGAGGACTTGCCGAAAGGAGGGGATGGTTAGTTAATATTTCGTATATTTTTGTTATACGTATATATTATAATAGTTTTTGAACTGGATAAGATATTTATGTGTTTCGTTTCATTTTTAGGATACAGTATCTGTTCAAACCTAGACCAGGGGAAAGCCATCCAAATCATAATTTCTATAGATCTCTTTACCCGAAAATAGTTAAAGATATTGACAGTATAGATAATAATTGGAGAATGGGGAGATTTAATCTTCAGAGAATAAATTGTAGAAGCGAAAATTCAAAAGGCGTTTACTGTTTGCAATACGATGACCAAAAAATCGTCTCTGGGCTTAGAGACAACACAATTAAAATTTGGGATAGAAATACACTTCAATGCATTAAAGTCCTCACAGGGCACACAGGTTCCGTTCTGTGTTTGCAGTATGATGACAAAGCTATAATATCAGGTTCCTCCGACAGTACTGTAAGGGTCTGGGATGCTAACACAGGAGAAATGGTTAACACATTGATACACCATTGTGAAGCGGTGCTGCATCTTAGATTTAACAATGGAATGATGGTCACATGTTCAAAAGTAAGTCTTTTCTATAAATTTCAATACACCTTAATGTGCTTTGATTAAAGGAACAAAAGAAACATGACATTGTCATTGCTTCCAGGACCGTTCAATAGCAGTTTGGGACATGACATCGCAGACGGAAATTGCATTAAGAAGAGTGTTAGTGGGACACAGAGCAGCAGTGAATGTTGTTGATTTTGATGAAAAATATATAGTTTCTGCTAGTGGTGATAGGACTATCAAAGTATGGAACACGTCTACTTGCGAATTTGTGCGAACGTTAAACGGACACAAACGGGGTATAGCGTGTTTGCAATATAGGGATTGCTTAGTAGTTAGTGGTAGCAGTGACAACACCATCAGATTATGGGATATCGAATGTGGTGCGTGCTTACGTGTTTTGGAAGGACACGAAGAATTGGTCAGATGTATTAGATTCGATAGCAAGCATATAGTTAGCGGTGCTTACGACGGGTGAGTATACAAATTATCGGTATGTACACCTTTATATTAACATCGAAATTATCTACTTCCTTATTTTACAGCAAAATAAAAGTATGGGATTTAGTAGCAGCATTAGACCCACGTGCCCTCGCCAACACACTATGTCTACGCACACTAGTAGTAAGATCAGTTATATATATATTACTCAAAATTTCTATGAAATTATATTTCAGAATTATTAATAACGTATGTGTTTATTAACTAGGAACACACAGGACGAGTATTTCGTCTTCAATTTGACGAATTCCAGATAGTGTCGTCGTCGCACGACGATACGATACTAATCTGGGATTTCCTTAACTTTAATCCATCAAATGGAACAGTACCTAGTGGTCCCGCAGCAATAAATACATCGGCCGCAAATCAATCTGACACCAGATCTCCATCTCGTAAGTATATTAACAGAAACCTCACTTGTACCTATGAGTTGTGTCTAATAGCTTGTATATTTTTATAGCATTCGAGTGACGCATCAATACGAAGATTCCTTTATTGTGATATAATTGTAAGTATATGTATAATATATAAAAATTATTTTTATTTTTATTTATTGTAATAAAACATGCGAGACCATTGAACCATTACGAATTTCACCTGCGAAACATTTTTGTAGCTTATATAACTTTGTATAATTATTGTGATACATCTTATGTTCGTAATAGAGAAAATGATGTACTGTATATATATGTGACATATGTTTATAAATCTATACTATTTGAAAACCACTAAACATGTTTACATTGGCTTATCATAATTGCATTAGATATTCGTTGAAAACACTCATGTATCTTTATCCGAACGTAATGTTTATACACAAGGAACAAGCGTAAGTTAATGTGTTTACTTTATTTCAGACCAGTGGTTAGTGAGTGAGTTCAATGTGTTCACGATAATGTGCGCAGAGAATGAAGAATCAGTGTCCAGTGTGAACAGCGCCTAGACAGACACAGACGTCACAAAAACAAAAAAAGAGACTCGGTCAATGACTTTGGTTTATTATTTGCTGTGAAAAGCAAAAGTAATTCTCTAAAGTAGGATATGGACTGATGACACATAAAACTATGAATTAATTTATATGCGCTTGACGCACTACGTTTAGTAACGAACAGTATATTAAAACCACAGAAATACATCCCATGGATGTAAGTAATTGTCGTCTGCTTTGGCCATATCTGGAATTCTTCTACGCTCTATGACATGATAGAAGTTGACCACTTTCCTACTATGAAAAAAAGACTTACAATACGTAACAAAACGAGAACGTTTTTAGGGAGGCTGGATACACTTAATAAGAATTTTAGCTGTATTATAGTAAATTAATGATTTTTTTATGTAATTAATTTATGGTAAGAAGATTGTAAAATGTCGTTTGATTGGGGTACTTATCCTGTGTGAATGCGAACAAAAAATGGACTCGATATAATATGGGAGGATTATGATAATTATCATGTTTCATTATCTTCTAAATCTAGCCGATATGAATCGCTACACCCATGTCTAGCATCATAAATGTACGGTCGTTAATCGAATGTATAGCAATTTTCCATAGACATTCATTTTTCGGGAGATTAGTTTTATTTCAAACTTAATGAAGAGCCAACCACCTCTGCACAGCCATTTGGTTCAATGCCATTTGCATTTACAATATAAATTTCATTATACCAAGATGTAAATATTATGATTCATACAGAGACAATATAGTGACTCTGAAATAATCTTAGCTGCTGTAAAAAATTACTATCATCTCTTGACTATGATCTTGGATAGATCATATATCTCTCAGTTTACGTTTAAGATGCATTAATCATGTTTTTCTTTGCAAATCCAAAATTTTATTTCATCAGAAGGTAAAGCTTATTAAAAAAAAAGACTTTCGCGATATTCGTAACCATTAAAAATACTTTAGTCATTACGATCTGGAGAAATACAAAGAAAATAAAAAGAAAACAATGCTTATTGATATATTAAATTGCAGAGCGAAAATGTTATTGATTCTCGAAATTGTCAGAAATATGGTAATATATGTTTCGATAAATAATACGATAGTGATTCGAATATTTTGGCCCTACTACAAGAACGTATATAAAGTAAAGCTTATGAGTATGTAATTCCTGATATTGATTTCAATGTATGTAATTTTCATGTTAGAATTTTATACAAGATAGATTTTGCATTAGAGATAAACTGTGAATACATGGTAAAGTACTAAGGGAAAAAAATCAGTTGCTGCCGAAGAAGCGTGTGAAGTTAATTCGTTTTTGCAGTATATGAATATAATAAATAGTATTAAGCAGTACTTGTACATTATACTATTATTATACAAATTTCTACATTCAAAACAAACAAAAAAAGTAACTATGCAAACAATTTTGAACTGCATGTAGCCAAATCGGGTACAAAGAATTGTGATTTTAAAGGTAGAATGATGATGGCATGAGAAATTTTCTGTAATTTTAAGGTATGTATATATGGGACACCAGTGCAAACTATACTTTTGTAGTATGCAGCCGCATGTTCGAAATTCATGAAACATTTTAATGAAGAAAATAGCATAATAGTAATCGTAGCAGGTATTAACATACTCTTTGTAAGCACATACTCCATTATCTTACACTATCTATGAATGCGTACGTATATGTAGGTATTACGAAAATGAAATCACTTATCGCAGTTTCTTTATTTCTTTTTCTCGCATTCGTCATTGGAATGCACAGATATAAATTTGATTTTAGATTGGGGTCTTAAAACATTTGATTCATATATGAACATATTACCACAAAAATTAATTCTTTTTCTAGTGAATATTGATCTTGAAGAGCACGATGGACGCAGAAAAAGGTTATACACTCAAAACGATTCATCGCGTCAAATGTTTCTGAATATAAAACAAAACGCATAATACTATAATTAAGATACAATCATTCAAGTTTCTTTTGTCTTTAAGAATTTCATGCCAAGCGATGTGACTTGATCATAATTCGAATGTTTACATTTATCAGAATTAATGATATTACAGAAATATCTTTAAGACAACATTGTGATGCTTATTGTTAATATTGACATGAAGTTTCATGTATGAAATTAACTAAATAGAAATGATATGAAGGCTGTGCTAAAGCTATATTCGAAATACAATACCTACACAAGAGGATGGGGGAATTTTAATAGAAATGAGTATCCATCATTATTATCCCTTGCATCTGTATACATATCTATTATTCATTGTATGAAAAGATCACGAATGGAATTATATTAAACAACAAAATTTTTTAAAATTACATGAAAAGCGGCAATTTCAAGTGTTCTTCGGACAGACGATATTGATTATAATATGAATCTTTCGATCTAATGAAATGAAATGTACGTGTACAAACGATTTAATATTAAATTCAAATAACCTGAACATTAACATCGATGACTGAAATCACTACAGTATGTAATTAACGAGCGAATTGCAAGTGTAGGCAGCATTCTAAATTACTTTTATTACAGTGGTATTCAACGTATTTTACTATCTTTATTTATAACTAATATTGCACGGTACAGTTCCTGATAAATTTTATTGGAATCGTTACAATCTGCATTATTCCATCTTTAAACGAAATGTACATATAATAAAATATATTTGTCAAGTCACTATTGACGATAAATATAGCGTATGTGTATATAAAATTGCATGAAAGTACTAATATACGCTTAATACGCTTGTGACTCTAGATATGTTATACTTTAATGAACTGAACTTTCAGCCAGGCGTGGAATAATGCATTTTCTTGAAGGACTCGATAAATTTTTAATCCGTTTGTTATCCTATGCATAAACAAATCTGTACAAGAAAAGGCCCCAATCTGATCCTTGCGATATTGGAATCGCATATATTTGCTTTCGTCCAAAGAAATCTGCTTTTTTGTCTATTTAATATGTTCGAAGAGAAAATTTGATATAAAATGTAAGTATGTCATAAAAGACAAACGATCTTAAAACGGGTAATGTGAAGTCACATGTGAACAGTAAATATAACACTAAATAACAATTTGCATGAAATGTTGTTACTAAACAAACAATAATACAGTAAACCTTTTTTATGAAACTTAATTTTTCTGTGATATAAATTTATATCCGAATGTTTTTATTGTGAGTAAAAGTTCCAACGTAAACGCCCGATTCAAAATTTCGTTGTGTTTACGTGATAAAAAAAAGTAATTATTTTTTGTCAATAAAGGTGGCGCTGTGGACGGTGGTTCCGACGTAGAATAACGTCGTTTCTACATAACGTGTTGTGGCAGAAGAGATTAAAGCATGTGATCCTGCCTTCATTGTAGATAATACGAAGCTGCGAAAATGGCGGATGAACAGGTGAGTTGCCGATCAAAATAACGTGCAAACCTCGAAACGCGACAAAGTTATTTACGACGAAGTGATCTCGAAAATCGTGCGGTAAGCCAGCCGGCGGTAAATCTGTCGTGGCTTGTGCGGTATCGATGTGTGTCCAGAACATTTTGCTGCCGCGAAACTTAACTAATCTATCCGATGCTACATCGTCTGTTGCCGGACCCAACGAGTGATTACTTTGTCGCACTGTCAATGAAAACCCAGCAACGAACGATCAGTTTTCCCGGCGTTTACTTTATTGACATCGTATCGTACGAAGAATATCGTGTTGCCGATGTGCAAAACATTAACCTTATTTTCGTGAAATAGTATTCTGTGTATTTAGGTACAGTTTCACAGTTTCGAAAGATAATTAACGGGTGGAATTATCATCTAAACCGTGGGTTTCTCGCGTAAATAACGCGATCCAAAGAAGGATTTTGTTTGTTTTGAAAGGATTCTGTTTAAACTATCACATAAAGTTATTGGAAAAATAAGACATAACCTCTGTAATACTATTTTCTAACATAAACTAGAATGTTTTCCCTACGTCTGTAGTACGTTAGATCGTTGTTTATCTGATATTCTGTATAAAAAGTCATTTAATTAATCATGATTACGTATGGAATTTAAAGTAATTCAAGATTATTTTAATGTGTACCGTTAAACTTTACTGAAAATCAAACTATTCGATCGTTTAAACTTGTATTGATACAAACTGTTATTTAAAATTTAATTCGTGTAACCTCCACGATATTATTCGTCCAATAAAATAGTTCATTGTGATTTTTCGGCCGTGCTACAATTAAAGTGTTAATATTTCCCTTAAAATGATCGTTGATTAATCGAAAAACGGTTGCACAAAAAAATAAATTGACAGTCAAATCAGAACCCTAAAAAATATCTCCAAAAGGTTGCAACTTATACATTTTGTTTTGTATATTGTATTTAAGAAATGTATAAATAAATCATAGACACTGGTTAATTATTATATTAAGGATATTCTTTCGAAATTCTTATTCTTTGTGGATTTTATTTAAAGTTATGGACTGTCAAACAAATCACTTGTTGCTATATGCTTTCATATAAAAGTTATAAGTCCTGCTTTATGTTAATTTATTGGTAAACATTGCTGGAAGTACCATTGTTAATTCCAATGTTAAACCTAGTGAGAAAAATATTTAATTGCATCTGTGATTCTACTCAATTTGTACTTCTCAGATGCAATGATATTTTTTTATTATAAATGTTTGAATTTGAACAATAACAGAACAGTAAACGTTGCTGAAGGATCTGAAAAGTGAAGCAATGATTTTGAAAGTTGTTGACTTGAAATGTCCAAATGGAGATATTAAAATACAAGCTTGAAAACGTGTCATTAAGAATGGATCACATACAGGAAGTACGGCAGCTGGAGTTGCTATGCAAGCAGCTGTACGAATCCCAAGATTCTACTCATCGTGCTGAGGCTGAAAAAGCCCTTGTTGCTTTTCAAAATGCACCGGATACGCTCACAAAGTGTCAGCTTCTACTGGACAGAGGAGATTCTGCATATGCTCAATTATTGGCAGCCACCACTTTGACAAAACTGGTCTCTCGTTCGGCACAAGGACTCAGCTTGCAGCAAAGGCTTGATATTCGTAAATATATACTTAATGATTACCACAATCTATGTACTTTATATTAAACCTAAATTTAAACTTGTTTTCATAACTTTATCACAGGGAATTATGTTCTCAACTACTTAGCAACACAACCAAAATTACCAAACTTTGTGATACAAGCTTTGGTTACATTGTTTGCTAGGATATCAAAGGTTGGTTGGTTTGACTCTGATAAGGATGAGTTTGTCTTTAGGAATGTGGTTAGTGATGTAGCAAAATTTCTCCAGGTTTGATATATTCTTCTTCTATTATATACTTTTATATTGTGTAGTATAATTTAAACAGAAAATCTATTTATTAAACATAGGGGTCCGTGGAACATTGCATGATAGGAGTCCAGTTACTTTCTCAGTTGACCTGTGAAATGAATCAGATATCAGATGTAGATGCAAACAGGGGTCTGACAAAACATAGGAAAATTGCCTGTAGTTTCAGAGATACTCAGCTCTTTGAAATATTTAGGTTATCGTGTACTTTACTAAGTACAGCACGTGAGAATTGTAAAAACTTAAATTTTAACGATGAAGCACAGGTATGACATGTTTCTATATACAAAAAATATAAAATTTGGATCTTAATATATTTAGACAATACATAATCATTACTTTTGCCTTTCAGCACGGTCTGATCAGACAGCTTCTAAAGCTTGCACAAAATTGTTTGACATTTGATTTTATTGGGACATCGACAGATGAAAGTTCTGATGACCTTAGTACAGTACAAATTCCACAAAGCTGGAGACCTGCATTTTTGGATTTTACATCATTAAAACTTTTCTTTGATTTATATCATAGTTTGCCTATTACATTGTCATCTTTAGCTCTTTCATGTTTGGTTCAAATAGCATCTGTTAGAAGGAGTTTATTTTCAAATCCAGAAAGAGCACAGTTTTTAACACATTTATTGAATGGTGTGAAACACATATTACAAAATCCCAGAGGACTTAGTGATCCTGCAAACTATCACGAATTTTGTAGACTATTGTCAAGATTAAAAAGCAACTTTCAACTTGGGGAACTGGTCTTAGTTCAGGGTTATCCAGTAGCAATACAACTGATTGCTAAGTTTACAGTTCAAAGCTTACAAATATGGCAATTTGCACCAAACAGTTTGCATTATCTCCTAACACTTTGGCAGAGAATGGTCTCATCCATGCCATACGTGAAGGCAGGAGACGCACATTTATTAAACACATATGCCCCAGAAGTTGTAAATGCATATATCACTTCAAGACTTGAATCCGTGGCAGTTGTAGTTAGGGAACACTTGGAAGATCCATTCGACGATTTGGGAGTGGTTCATCAACAATTAGAACAAATCTCTGTTATTGGAAGGTGTGAATATCAAAAGACATGTACCTTATTGGTACAACTATTTGATCAAGCTGCTAGAACATACCAAGAACTAATGACACAAACAGCCTCACCTTCCCAACAAATGGATATCACTATACAAGAAGGCCAATTAACATGGCTTGTGTATATTATAGGTAAAAATGTGACTAAACTCTCTATTATTATGTATATTATATATAAAAGTATATGTTTATGCGACGTTTAAAAACTAGGTGGTGTCATTGGTGGTAAACTATCATTTAGCAATAATGAAGAGTATGATGCTATGGATGGTGAACTGGTGTGTAGAGTCCTTCAATTAATGAACCTAACTGATTCGAGACTCGCGCAAGGTGGCTGTGAAAAGCTGGAACTAGCAACGTTGAGTTTCTTTGATCAATTTCGTAAAATATATGTAGGAGATCAAGTTCAAAAAAGTTCCAAAGTATATAGAAGACTCTCGGATGTTTTGGGCGTGAATGATGAAGCTATGGTTCTCAGTATTCTTATCCGAAAAATGTGAGTAGAACATGCCGCAAAAGTGAGTCATTTTAGTTATACTGATCTTGAACCTTGGATGATTTGGTTACAGAATAACTAATTTGAAGTACTGGGGTCGCAGTGAACAAGTTATATTAAAAACACTACAGCTTTTAAGTGATCTCTCTGTGGGTTATAGCTGTGTTCGTAAACTTGTTAAACTAGAGGAAGTACAATTCATGCTCAACAATCACACAGTATGTAGAACTATCGTCGAATATTAATTGTTACTGAACTATGCAAAATAGGCAGTCTAGTTAATTATATTATACTTTTCTGTTTGATAGAGCGAACATTTTCCATTCTTGGGAAATAACGTTGCCGTGGCAGAAATGCGTTGTAGATCTATGTTTTACACATCTTTGGGCAGATTATTAATGGTGGATTTAGGTGAAGATGAAGAAATGTTTCATACTTTCATGTTACCCCTCACAGGTATAAACATTGCTTCTACAGACATAAGCTTTTATGTTTTCTTCCACAGAAGAAGAAGAATTTCTGGCATGAAAACATGCATGTATTTATATGGATATTTTTCAGGTGCATTAGAAAGCCTTGGCCAGTTAATGGGTGCCGCGGACCCTTCACTTTTCGCAGCAGAAGAAGCAAAAAAAGCACTAATAGGCTTGGCTAGAGACCTAAGGGGTTTAGCATTTGCGTTCAATACTAAAATGTCATATATGATGCTCTTTGATTGGATGTATCCTTTTCCGAAAGAAACGTTGCAATTAAGACATATTCGTTTATAGGTTTTTTCAATGTCACAGAGATTATTTTACCTGAACTGTAATTTAGATATCCCAACTATACGCCGATTTTACTGCATGCCGTGGAATTATGGCACCATGAACCACAAGTCACTACACCCGTCCTAAAATTATTTGCTGAGTTAGTACAAAATAGGAGTCAACGACTACAGTCTGATGCATCCTCACCGAACGGAGTTTTATTATTTCGCGAAGCTAGTAAAGTGATATGTAGCTATGGTAATCGTATATTGAACGTTGAAGTTCCCAAGGATCAAATATACCCTTTGAAACTGAAAGGAATAAGTATATGCTTCAGTATGTTAAAAGCAGCCTTATGCGGGAGTTATGTGAATTTCGGAGTGTTTAGATTGTACGGCGACGAAGCGTTGGACAATGCACTAAACACATTCGTGAAATTACTCCTTAGCATACCGCAGAGTGATCTACTGGTATGTATATATAGAGTCTGTATTTAAAATGTCGAGTTTCAGAAATTGAAGTTAAATTGTCTACAATTGCTATTCCTCGGCAGGATTATCCGAAGTTATCTACGACATATTACGTGTTACTCGAGTGTCTGGCACAGGATCACATGGTTTTTCTTTCCACTTTGGAACCTAGAGTTTTTTTGTACATCCTTTCATCCATCAGCGAAGGCCTTACAGCACTAGGTGCGCAAAAAGACTCCTATACAGGTCTGTGCGGCTGATTCTATCTTACTACTACTCTCTTATCCTCTATGCCATGCCTTGGGGCTGTTAATCTCAAACCATCTAGACCAATTCCTACATATTAGAGAAGTACTCAAGTATTGTTTTTTGTTAATAGAAATTAATCGTAATCTTTACGACAAACTAGACAATGGTAAACATGACTTTTAGAATGTGATTGTAATTTTAATAGTGCAAAAGTTCTTTGTCTTGTCACTCGTGATATAAAAATTTTGTCGATATACATACGTGTATCCCTGTTTAAGTTATCGATGTTTTCGAACAATTTAGTGTCGTGCTTTAAAATACAATTATATCTCACTTTACGCATGTATTGAAGAAAATAATTTTACAATTATTGATTGCTTTTAAATTATGGATTCAGTTTTATTTTTTTAATTGAATTTTGTCCTATTTGTATTTTTTTACTGTTACTCAATATATCTAATACTCAGAATTTGAAAGAAATAATTAGTTCATAAGGATTCTGAAGTTCTTTTTATGTTCAATATTTATGTCATTTGCTTTTTGCATTGTTGCTTGGAATGTAAACCTGCCTTTAGGTATTAGTTACCGCCACAGTTTGAAACATATATAAGAACAAATACGTATGCTGAGTATTTTTTATAATGCACACAAAAAGAATGATTGAGATCACCATAATGACATAGGCAATAAGAGGATTGGAGTGCGTAGAATCTGGACCCTATTCACCATAATAAAATTTCTAATGCGTTATTCCGCATAATAATTCCGCTTCTACGAGATTTGTTTATTCACGTTTTTAATACAATACTGTATTGGAAACTAGCAAATCCATTCTTGAATTCTCTATTAGTAGCTTAAGATTATACTAAATAATGGGTCTATTACACATAGTCAGCCGCACAGCTGGCACATAACTAAATACCATTAACATTCGTAGTTATAAGTTTTTGAATCACATATTTACTAATCAAAAGAGCATGTATGTGAAGTGTTGTTTTACATTTATATGCTTAAGTTTTTTCTCTGATGTATACTGTGTCAATGAGTGACGTTCTGCTTGTTTTTGCGGATGTTTTAAGTAATTATCGAAAGGTTCATATTGCAATCATGAGAACATTGGTTCCGTTTAATCGCACAATTATTTTTATTTAGTTTTCAGTTTCTATTTCGTTAATGCATCGATTTGCATATAATTAAGCCAAATTGTTTATATCCTTGTCTGTACTCTCCTTTACCAGCTAAACAAAATTTTGTGCTTTTTTTGCGTATAACATATTCAGGAGAATGATACGATGAAATTTTGCTGAATAGATATAAGTAAGGTTTTCAGAGCACGTATTTAACAATGCAAAGTAAAAGGTATGTCGTCTACCTTATTTAATTTTGAAATGATTAATTCGCGTGACTTGTGTATGTTGTATTTGTTATAATGCCGTTTTACCGCGCGCATTAAATGGTAATACGTGTTCCTTTGTCCTATGAGAAGCACAAATTAAGAATAGCAAAACTTTCTTTCAGACACAATGGTTTGTACTGGTTGCTGCACGACGCTTGATCACATTGTGACATACTTGTTCAAACAGCTCTACCAGAAAGGTATGACGTCCATTAATATAGAATCATGATGCATGCGCGTAGTTTAATGTACTTTTCTACTTTTGTAACAGGTGGTTATCCGGGAAGAAAAAATGCGGTAGTTCCAGGAGGCGGTGATTTATTTTTACAAGTCCTAAAGCAACATCCCGAAATCCTTCAACAAATATTAAGTACTGTTTTAAATGTGATAATGTTCGAAGATTGTAGGAATCAGTGGAGTATGTCTCGTCCGCTTTTGGGTTTGATTCTGTTAAACGAGGAGGTAAATGATTGAAATAATTGGTTTCCTTAATTATTCGTCATATCGAACCGCTAATTTTAATGTCTTGTCATTTCAGTACTTTAATCAGTTACGAGAAAATATTATTAGGAGTCAACCTGTCGACAAGCAGACAACAATGGCTCGGTGGTTTGAGAATTTAATGGTAGGGATCGAGAGAAACTTACTCACAAAAAATAGAGATAGGTAAGATGAAGTAAAATCAATGAAAAATAAACATTAATGAATATCCAAGATGTTCGATGATTCATGAATTATAAACATAAATTCGAAACACATTGGGTCCATGTAAAATTCTAAATATTTTTTATTTCAGGTTTACACAAAATTTATCAGTGTTTAGAAGAGAAATAAATGATTCCCTAAAAGGACCTAATACGTCTGCAAACTCTGTCAGTGATATGATGACTTTGTAGTGATACTGCTCTCTTTCAATTAGATTCTTCTAGGTTCTTGCCTGCCAAATGCTTGAATGTGTGTGCGAGTGAAACTATAAATTATGGTGGATTTAAGATTATGGCTTTAGATGAGTATAAAGATAATAAATTAAGTACTATTGTTTTTATATAAGCATTATCGCTTGCTTGGCTTCCTAGTCTTTTGTAACCGTCATTATTTGGTTCTCACCCAAGATTCAGCTATACAACTCATACGAAATTGACTAAAACGCAGGTAATATTCACGTTATCTTTTATATAGTACTTATACTTTTTGACATTAATACTTTTGAATCGCATTTAAAATTGCGAATGACGTAATACTAAATTCGTTTTATTACCTTTATACTCTGTTCCCTTTAGCCCGTTATTGGAACTTGAATATTCATGCACAGATTTTAAATACATCAAAACAAACAAACAAAAATTGGCAATAAACGTTTTACATTTTGTAGTTCCGAAATGATATACACTGACTGATATTGTATCGATATATTGGCTGAATTGTATTTTAGTCGTATATAGCAATTTTATTTTACGTCGATACGTTGAAAATTACGTACTCCAGTTATTCATTTCACGCAATCTGTTTCCAGTAAGAATCCTTTTTAATCCCCAGTGCCAAGAATCATTTGCATCTTTTATATTGTAAAGTATTATTCACTGTTCTTGCATCCTACCTTAATTAATTATTATTAGTTTATCGTATAATTTTTTAAACTAAGATCGAGAAGATATAATTTAGAGTAGGAAGCCAACTATATTATTGACTACGATACTTCTTGTTCCATATTATTTTTACACGTAGTCGACTTCCATTTATTTAAAGGTATTTGTTGTTTGAACCATTTTTTATTCGAAAACGAAGGATACGAAGCGCGTTTTTAGGAGTACTCTATGACGAAAACTGTTTAAACAAATCCAGTAAAAAGTGTCGAAAGAAAATTAATGAGTGATCGTTAACATACGTTTCTGGAAAAAGAAGTCTATTCGAAACTATATTAATCGACGAGCCATCTACAACATAAATGATGTACACCAAAACATCATTAAATTTATTACGCAAGAATTCGCTTAAAAGTGTATAGTTACTATTATTATATAATTATATTGTCATTGATAATATTTTATTAAAACAAAGTAGATATTAAATATGTGTTACGGAAAGCTATGAAATGTCTCCTAGCTGTTAACATGCATCATGTAATTTGATAGTATCAATTTCAATGATACAATTTATTTATTACAATATTTCACAGTTTGGTCCATTGTAAACGGCAATATTTTTAACAGATAGATTTGTTGTAATATACCTATAAATAATGTGTACTATTGATATATATATATATATATACATCTATATTGGTGTATATGTATATATATATATATATATATATATATATATATAACATCAATTTCTATAATAAACACGTGATACATTAAATAAATAGCGTCAAGATTATTTTATAAACGAGTAGACAAATTTAATTAATAATTATATAGACGCGTCTTTTTCTAATGCATACAGTTCATAAAAATCTAGTTTAACTTGTTCTTGCATCTAATGCATGAAACTTGTATGTTAACAGGCTATAACTAAATGATTCAATTAAAGCGTGAATGATACGTAACGAATCATAACATACGTGTAAGTAATGTCTTAGACTATTTTACATACATTTTCGTTACACAATGCATGTTCACAGTAGAAGGAGACTCCATTTCACAATTTTGATTGATCTTCGAGAGTGATGATACGTCGATAGAGAAGTGGATAAACGTTTTACAAAATCGATTTGTATCCCAGTATGAAAACAATATGCATTTTTATTTAGAGTTGTACCTCGAGTCATATATGTGTCTTACATTGAAAGGATATATTTGCTAATAAACACAAATGTTTTACATGCATGATGGACAAATATGAATTAAATAAATACTGTTTCATTATATGCGACATTTTACGAATGGCTAAAGTCTTTCTTTTTAGTATTCACAGTTCGTATTGTATGTTTTTAGAGTTGGCCTTGAAACTGAAAGCACGATTGTTAATCTTTTAACAAAGAATAAATCGTACTGCCAAATTTATATTATTTCGAATGCATCAATAACTCTTCGTAAGCGAACCTTTACTGAAACTTATGAATTTATTTGAAAAACAATATATTTAGAGAGTTTTCTTCATGTTTATAAGTACACAGATGATTTAAGGTGTAATGTGTGTACCAAACGCGAATAATCCAATATATCGCTTAATTTTGTGTTAGAATAATTTGTTACAAGAACTGGCGAACAATCATGGAGTTATATACATGTTAACATTAAAATGAATGAAGTTCTGTCATTAATGTACTAGAGGACAAATTTACTTATTTCTTGGATTAAGTTGATAATTAATTAAGACTAAGGATATTATGTTAACTTTTACTTTCGCTGAACCTTTACGTGTACATGTTAGACAATGAAATGCAAATGTGTGAAGAATGTGTGTAAAGAAGAAATTGTCATGCGAGAATCTTATTTAACATTAGTCTGTATACATTTAATAATTTCGTAGAAAATACATCGGATATTTACGAATAACTTTCCTTAAGTTTCATCTGATCATCTGTATATTTAATACTGTGAAATAGTAGAAGGAATTTGGTATGAAACATGTCCGAAAATCCTTTTCTCTATGGCAAATTATTTAGACACTTTTTGTTTAATAAATATTTGTAAGAACGTTAGTTACTTTTATTGTCCGACTGTCAGAGTTAACTATTCTACTGTAAACAATTGTATTGTACATATACCTTTGGTATAGTGAAAATGTTATATTTCTTATTATACAAGGTGTCCAAAAAGTCTTGCACAGAATTCTACAGACTCTGAAATAATTAGAAATATTTTTATAATAACGAAATAAGTTGATCTACACTTCGATTCGCATTTATACTAATTGTAAATCAATGATATATCTTTCTTCTTTTTCAAATCATATTCTTTTTAGACACTTCCTCGAATTTAATGTTTTTTGTACTGTCAGTAAAATTTCGGCCTAGATTTTTCGGACACCTAGTATATCAAATATTACTGAAGTTTTTATATAGACTTATGATTATTTGTTCATACAATATGTGCATATGAATGATTATATAAGACTTTTTTTCTATATTCGTGAAATAAGCAGAAAGTTATATAAAATATATGAATTAATTATAAATTTTATGCTTAATCATTCTATATAACTTATTCTTTGGGTAACTCATAATCGAACACCATTTATTCCTTTTTTAAACAATATATTTCTAACTTTTATATTAATTATTAATAACTATTGCTCATTAAACTGCATTACATAAATATATCTATTACAGTATGATTTCACCATCTTCTGATGTAAACATAGTATATACTTTTTTACTTAACTCAATGCCAACTCTTCGTGTTGCTGTCAGGGGTCCAGCTGCTCTCCTAATCTGAAACAATATGTTTTATTGAATGATCTCAGACGTATCGTTTTTATATAACTTTCTCTATATTCTATCAGTAATACAACTTATTCTTAATCATTATTTGCTACAAAAAGCAGTCCCTTGTACAACTTACTGGAATATCTTTCAACAAGTTTATCCCCTCTTCATCTGTACAGTTCATGTAAGCCTGAAAAAGATTCAGAAAAAGGTATTGAACCAGACAATTACCAATGTAGCAGGAATACAATTGGCATACACAAATAAATTATACCTCCATCAACTTTGCAGGACTTGGATAGACAGAGCAAATTGCTTCTGCTATCTCCAGACTACTCAGATTGAACTGACAAAGCTGCTGTTGCCAAAGCCTTTTCAATCCATTGCCATCTTTATCCACACGAACAGTGTTTCTATTGTCTCCCATAACATACCAGTCAAACTTATTTGATATACTCTTATTCTTCTCCAATTTGTATGGGATTTCTGCTATAGCTTTTGTGTACTGGATGATCATTGTAGCTAAGTCTTCAGGAGTGTTAACTAATCTGCTATTGGTCTTAGCTGTGATTTGAATTTCATTGAGGCACACTTCAAGATTTCGCTTAGATATTTCTGGGAAGTTCTTAAAATCATTGTTGCAATTGGTGTCCGATTTTTGTGTTTTACTTTTCCCTCTACTATTTCCACCACCCTTTGATTGTTTTCTCTGTGCAAAGTAATCTTGTATACCATATATAACTAATGTGATATTATGGTCAGGTACTAGAGCTTTTATACTATATATGGACGTAGTAAAAGTATCATCTGAAACTCTCAGCACTGTTTCATCCCAGTTCCAAATTATCAGTAATTGATTAACTGATTCTGTATTAGTTACAGTACATATTTTGTTAGTTTCGTCAACATAACAGTCTTCCACTTTTCTCTTCCACGATACACTGTTTGGAATTAATTCTTGATTAAAACTATACTGTATATTAGCATCAGTCAGAGCCGATATAATATGAGGATGAAAAGAGAAATTTTCAATACCTTTATCCACAATAATATCTATGAACTTCATACATTCCCCAGGCTTTATATCCTTTGATTTTTTTAATGCTATTGCTTTCAATGCTTTTTCTCTTGCTACTTGTTCTTGTCTTTTCTGCCTCTCCTCCGATACCTTACTTTTGCTTTTCTTTGGGGCAACTTTAGCTTTCTGTTGTGTTCCTCCAACATTTTTGTGTTCTTCGCTAGAGGCATGTTTAGAATCAGTTGAATCTGACCTGCTATGCAAAGGTTTCTTTAAATTGCACTTTCTTTTATTTTTACGAGACGTTGGCTTGTCATTATCATCCGACAATTTCGATGGAGATTTCTGAAATTCTTCTGTAGGTTGGTTACGAGAAGGTGAACTCCGAGAATTAATGTTACCATTTTTATTCCATAGTACAGATTCATTGCATGTCTCAAGAGCATGATGAAAATGTACTTCAGGAAATTCGAAGTTGCTTAAATCAATATCCGTCCAAGATTTCTTTTTATTTGTTTCAATGATTTTATTCTCCTCGGTCAGATCAGAATCGTTCGAATCGCTTAAGACAATCACCTCCGACATTGTGTCGTAAACAAAACTTGATATCCGTCCAAATACACCTCATTATGTGCAAAAAAGTCAAACGTATCAATCCGGCCGACATACATCAAAGTTGAACAATGAAGTATGAATTCTAAATAATTTAATCATAAATTGTAAATTGTTTTCAATAGATCGTAAAAGATGATATTTCGCGTCGGTTTTTCAAATTCTCTTACAGTTTGAAACCTGGAGTCGTGGGGTCGACAAATTTTACCGCGTGAATTCACGCAGAGCCGGTCATAGCGAATGTACGCGAAGGTACGATAAGGGAAATGCATTTGCCAATGAAATACAGGTGGCCGTGTGCAACGCCTTAGAAGGGCACCGTTCGATTGGTCGATTGCATTCAGCCGCACGAATAGTTGCATAGTGGCATAGTTGTACACCCTGGCGGTGGTGTCCGCGTCCAAGCCAGTGTCCAACGTTCATGCTCGAAGGCTCGGGCGTAGACCGGTTTTGTTCGGCTCTGTATCGTGAAGTTTTCAAGTGTGGCGGAAATAATGACGTCATGAATGAAGAGTAGATGACAAATGGATGATACATCGAAATGATATCGGATCCGATGCGCTACAGGCAGTGTGATCTCTGATGTGATTGCTTTCCCGTAAACGGTAGACGTAGCTGCGCGCGAGTTTTATTCGCGACCCAAATAAGTTCCGGGCCGTGCGCTTTTCATGAAGGTAAGAAAACGTATCCTGCACGACTATCCTATGCCGTATGTAAGTGTCAAATAGCCCCGAGTATTTAGAGCGTTATGAAACGCGATACCGTCGCGAGAACGTAACTCTCGTTTCTCGCGAGAGTACAGTCGGATTTCGTTCCGTAAACGGAGTATAATGAGCTCTCGTTTATTTAGAGCTGCGAAAAATAAACCAGTACGTTTCTAATCAATATTATACGCAACACCGATGAGTCTTATGAATGAAGCAGCAAGTAAATAAGGAATGTGGAAGATAAGGGGAAATTACGAAGAAGGGAATATTTTTAACAATAAACATAATTAATTCGTTGCTTGAGTACGATTTCGTTCATATGAGTCATCGTGTGTCAGTCCAAAGAAAATGTGAATTATCTGTATTTTAAATACTTTAAAGGCACAGGTAATTTGATATTGTTCATAGAAGAGATGTTGTATCGGTATAGGTAAAATATAGAAATTATTCCGATTTTCAGAATAGTTTTATTTGAGACAGTCAAGATGTCAGATCACTTTGGTCCAATAACTTTGAAATGGGATCCCAAGAATTTGGAAATTCGCACCATGTCTGTAGAAAAGACATTGGAGCCTTTGGTGTTACAAGTTACTACGCTTGTAAACACAAAAGGGCCCAGCAAGAAAAAGAAAGGGAAGTCAAAGAGAGCCAGTGCTTTAGTCGGAACAGTGGAGAAAGCAACCACTAATTTTATTGAGAAGGGTGAACAGATTGCTTATGAAAATCCTGATATCACTGCGGAAATGTTAAGTGCAGTGGAAGAAGTGAAGAAAACTGGTGCTGCAATGAGCATTGCTGCTAGGTATTGTTTGTTTTGTATCTTTTTTATGTTTGTCAAGTTTCAATCATATCCTAACACTCTAATGTTTACTGCAGAGAGTTCTCAGAAGATCCATGTTCCTCTTTAAAGAGAGGTAATATGGTTCGTGCCGCAAGGAATTTACTGTCTGCAGTAACACGTTTACTTATCTTAGCAGACATGGTAGATGTTCACTTGTTGCTAAAGTCATTGCACGTAGTAGAAGATGATTTAAAGAAGCTAAAGAATGCATCATCACAAGGGGAATTGTTAGAAAACATTAAGCAGTTTGGAAGAAATGCATCGGAATTAATGAATCAAGCTGCAAAACGCCAACAGGAATTAAAAGATCCTCAGTTACGAGATGATTTGGCAGCAGCCAGAGCCGTGCTCAAGAAGCATTCCACTATGTTGCTGACTGCTTCAAAGGTTTATGTTCGACATCCTGAATTGGCAGCTGCTAAAGCAAATCGTGACTATGTTCTGAAACAAGTTTGCGAAGCTGTGAATACTATTAATGATGTGGCACAAGGAAAAACTCCACTTGATAGTCAGCATCCTTACGACGGGCCTGGAGAATTGGCCGCTGCTTTAGATGATTTTGATGAAAGGATGGTAATGTCACCACTTGCATACAATGAAGTACGTACAAGACCCAGCCTGGAGGAAAGACTGGAGAGTATTATCAGTGGTGCTGCTTTAATGGCAGATTCTTCATGTACTCGGGATGAACGCAGAGAACGCATTGTTGCGGAATGTAACGCGGTCAGACAAGCACTGCAGGATCTACTGAGTGAATACATGAATAATGTAAGTACTTGAAGGAGGAACAATATGAAATTTTGTTATTCTATATACTTAGTTTCGTATAATTTATTTCCATTTATACTTTTCATCCACTGCAACATAACAATACAAGTTTGAGTAAATTTATCAAACAATTACATGCAATTGAAATTTATCCATAGTTCTACACATTGACAGTCAGTGCTTTCAATTGATTTATATATTACTTTGTATGTTCTTCTACTCATTTATTCTTTTATTTTGGTGACTGCAGTTACAGCTCGCTCGGGGTGGGAAACGGGTAAATATGAAATAACCCTCTCTGTTTGTTGCACTTTCGTTGGATACCATTTACAATTTATATCAAGCCAAATGTTTTAAGTGCCAAACACTGTATTAGCTCTCACACATACTACTTATGTCTTACCTTGTAATAAGCACTAATCAAAGAAGTCTTTAATAGCTGCGTGCTCACAGGTTTTGCAATTGTTTACTAATTTTTTGCACAACTGTAAATATATATATACATATATATTCTATATATAATACGTTTCCACAAAGTAGTTACATCAGATAAGTTGCTCTGGCACAATATTCGCTGCAGTATGCCAGTTGATAGATATGAGAAAAATGCATAGTGTAGACCAATAGTGCATAATACAAACATAACTTTCCACTCACTTTAGTAGAGTACCAATACTTATATACAAATATTGCTTACTGAATTTAGCACAGTAAAATTAGAGCTACATAGAGGTTTTTTCAAACCAAGTAAATGACTAGTAGTTAAACCTACTTCACACCTAATCATGAGTTTCTGACTACTTGAAACTGTGTTATTCAAACTCTACCTTATTTATTTATCTTTAATTTTAATGTTACTAAACTTTATCTAATTTCCTACCACTAATATATTATTCATTTTGAAGTCCTATTAAACATGCACATTTAAAAGAACGAAGTATCATTTTAATCCTTTGAATACTGTACAAAGTTACTGTATTTCTGTTGTGTACTAATTATTATTGATGAATTAAACCTATTCTGTTATATTGTAATTTCAGCCTTATGATTGTAAAAGGAATTCTAATATTTCAGACTCTAATGCTGTTACTAGTAATTTGAAAAAAAATAATAGTATAGATCTTAATCGAATGCTTTAATAATACCCATAAATGTACGTCACAGTAACACAAATAACGTCTCTCATGCATCAACAGATGGGTGTCAAAGAACAATCCGAGGGCTTGGAAAGAGCGATCGATCACATGTGCAGAAAGACACGGGATCTCCGTAGACAGCTACGGAAAGCTGTCGTGGATCACGTGTCCGATAGTTTCCTGGAAACTAGTGTACCTTTGCTGGTCCTTATCGAAGCTGCCAGAAACGGTCGTGATAAGGAAGTAGAAGAATACGCGCTTGTTTTTACAGAACATGCGAACAAACTCGTCGAGGTGAATCATTAACCATTCGAATACATTTCTCGAAATCAATGATGAATTTGAATCTAATTCTATCACGTCGGTTTCGCCAGGTTGCCAATTTGGTGTGCAGCATGTCAGGGAACGAGGATGGCGTGAAGATGGTTCGATACGCGGCAGCGCAGATAGAGAATCTATGTCCGCAGGTAATTAACGCAGCTCGCGTCCTGGCGGCTCGTAATCGTTCGAAAGTTGCCTTGGATAACATGGAGGTGTTCCGGCAAGCATGGGAAAATCAAGTGCGGGTATTAACGGAAGCGGTGGACGATATCACCACCATCGACGACTTCTTGGCCGTGTCCGAGAATCATATTCTGGAGGACGTGAACAAGTGTGTACTGGCGTTGCAAGAAGGTGACGCCGATACTCTGGACAGAACGGCCGGTGCGATTCGCGGTCGTTCGGCGAGAGTTTGCAATGTTGTCCAGGCAGAGATGGACAACTACGAACCCTGTATCTATACAAAACGGGTTCTAGAGGCCGTGAAGGTCCTTAGGGAACAAGTAATGCCGAAATTTGCGCAGAGAGTAGAAGTCGCTGTAGATGCTTTGGGTAGTAATCCCGCTAAAGACGTGGATGAGAATGACTTTATAGATGCTTCAAGATTAGTCTATGACGGAGTCCGTGAGATTAGACGAGCTGTACTTATGAATAGAGTAAGAAGTCTTTACAATTATAGAAACATTTTATCTACACCATTTTTATCTATCCGTTACTGACAATTCGTTACGTTTTAGGCTGACGAGGATTTAGATCCGGAAGATGTAGAACTTGACGAGCACTACACCCTGGAAACTCGTAGCAAATCGAGTGCTCAAACTGGTGAACACGGTGTCGACGAATATCCAGAAATCAGTGGTATCACGACTGCCCGTGAAGCGATGCGTAAAATGCCGGAAGAAGACAAGCAGAAGATTCTGCAACAGGTGGAGTTCTTTAAGAGCGAAAAACTGAAGTTTGACAAGGAAGTCGCTAAATGGGACGACGCTGGAAATGATATCATAGTGCTCGCAAAGCACATGTGCATGATCATGATGGAGATGACAGACTTCACCAGAGGTCGTGGACCTCTGAAGACAACGATGGACGTTATCAATGCCGCGAAAAAGATTTCCGAGGCTGGAACTAAGCTGGACAAACTCACTCGACAGATCGCAGACCAGTGCCCCGAAAGCTCTACGAAGAAAGATCTATTGGCATATTTGCAACGTATCGCCCTCTATTGTCATCAAATGAATATCACGAGCAAAGTTAAAGCGGACGTGCAGAATATCAGTGGAGAATTGATTGTATCCGGACTCGACAGTGCCACTTCACTTATCCAGGCTGCCAAAAACTTGATGAACGCTGTTGTTCTTACTGTTAAAGCCTCGTACGTTGCATCGACGAAGTATCCACGACAATCTACAGTGACGGTAAGTATTAAAATCAGAACAAAGGATTATACGTTTTGTACAATATCATATGTTGCTGGGTATTTTGAACCCGTTCTAGTAAATACGATAGCTTCGCGTAGTTAATTGCTTCTGTAACTAATTATCATGCTAAACTTCTTTGTTACTTACTATCATTACTGGATCATACAGTATGTGAGTATTAATCATCTTCATTAAGATTTCAATATTTGCAGTAAGCTAGTCGGCAATGTTTATTAATTAGAGACATGAAAATGGTTACACGTTTCAATACGTACGGAAAAGTATCCCCATAATATTAATTATACTATTAAGAAGTGTCCTCTAAGTCGTTCTTTTGGAAAATAATTCTCGTTTGTTTAATTAGTCGCCGATCGTTGTGTGGAAAATGAAAGCACCGGAGAAGAAGCCGTTGGTACGCCCAGAAAGGCCAGAAGAAGTAAGGGCAAAAGTGCGTAAAGGTTCGCAGAAGAAGGTGCAGAACCCGATACACGCTCTTTCCGAATTTCAGAGTCCTACAGAAAGCGTTTAAGGTTTGACGTGTAAGTAATTTAATAAAAAAATGAACCTAATATATAGCATCACCTTCGGAGTATCGTAAGAGCAAGATGTCTTATTTTCTATTGAATATAAAACGCAAGTAAAACGCGCGATGTCGCGCGTCATCGATTCACTTTATACCGTGAAACGTACGTTGAATGTGATAATTTACACACTTTCTGCGAAACAACAAGGTTTTAGCGATGTTAATATCATCGGCAGAATGGGAAAACTTAAATGAAACTTTTTCAATCGAGTCGAATGTTGACTTCGTAAATTGAATCAATGTATATTTTAAATCTTATCGGGGCACAATTTTATGATAGCCTTTTTACCCGTAAATACTTGCTGTTAACTATATGAGAAAAAGAAAACTTTAAATACAAAACGATGATTAATTTGATGTTTACAGTTGTTATATAAAGGCAGCATATTCATAGTGACGTTTAAAAAAAGATAAATAAATAAATAAAAGTTGTTCGAGAATAAAGCATCTTGCATAAGAAAATGTAAACATTCTTTGTAATTACTGATCCATAAATATTTGGAAAAACAAAGAAAACAGTATATGATTGTGTCAATTTCGAAAAAGTTTAATTAGATCTCAAAGATTGACCTCCTTTTCTAGGACTATAATGTGTAATTTAGATTTCGATTATATACACAAGTTGATATAGGATAAATATCAACTATCTTTCGCGGAGTATAAGAATGGTCTACGATTTACACGATATCTTATTTAATACTTTACATTAATTGTAAGTTTTTTAATCGTTTTCACGTACATTTACCAATAATTATTGAAGTAAATTACGCTTTACTTAAAAGTAATTTACGATCTTTGTTGAACATATGTTCTATTAGTAATCGAATATATTACGTTTATTTCGCGAGTGAAATCTAGCAATGCAAATAGCTTGATCGCAATACTTAATCGAATAATAAAATCGAATATCGAATCGGCTACAAGGAAGAAATCGACATTCTTAGTATTGAACTTTATACACATTGCCGTCGAATGAAGTCTTGATTGCGTAAATTTTTATTATATACTACTACGATGAATTATATATGTATATACGTAAACAGCATATTATCGAAGGCCTCACCTTGTTTTATTTTGTAATGCTATGTAAGATTAGAGCTTAATGTGGGAATTGGCTAAAACATATTTCTTGTATGTTTCGTTTCAGCACCATTTTTTGTAGATCATTCTATTTACCGATTACGATACTAATATACTTTCTTATACATATCCAGGAAGAACTTTCCACGATATACAGACCGTATATACTTTCGAAATATCGAAGTAAACTTTCGTACATTTTTGTATGAAAGAGTTCGTCGTTCCAAATGATTTCGAACATTACCAATAATAAGTATAGGGCCTCGACTTTTTGCCAATGCGTTACATTACTATCCGTTTTATAACATAATATAATTCTTTGACAATAATATTGCTGCATACTTTGTTATACTTTTATATAAATCCAGCTAAGATACAGGTAATAATGTTAACACTCTTCCATGTACTAATTATATCTCGACAATTCAAACGGGATAATCAGTCGGAGCTTTGGTTCTATTGTCAGGTTTCTAGAAAATGTATAATGTTTAAAAATTATTCAGAAATGTTTTTCTTTCTATTATGATACGTCTTTTACTTACGGCTAAAATGTAATTCTATGGCGGCATTTATACGTTCAGTTTGCATATGGGTATTGTATTTTTCGAAATGCTTAATCGGCTTTTTACGCGCAATTTAAAGTTTGCACGTTCCTTTACGTGTGATATTATAGCGTGACTATTTTCTATTTACGATTCGACGGAGAACTCAGGATCACAGTTAAACGAAAGCCACACATTTATTTTTCCTTGACAAAATGTTTCTGGAAAGCAATAAGAAATAAATACAGTATTGCATTGGAATAAAGAGACTGCAGATTGAAGTATTTAAACAGGATTGTATATAAGTAAATATAATTATACATTTTTGAGGGAATATTGTTTACGATGATTTTTGTATTTCAATATAGAATATAAGGAATAATTGTGAAAAAACTGATACCAATTCCTCCCGTAATTCGTGTAACACAGGTAAAAATAGTGAATTGCAAAGTGTCTCTATAGCCGTGCACTATAATCGTATCCTAGTTTCCGATAAATGATAATGGTTTCGTGTAAATGTAACATGCTTGTAACGCATTCATCTCTAAGTCCGATGTTATTACATATAATCTCATTGTATTTTTATTTATTAAACACGATCCCGCTTACAAGATCGTGTTGTTGTATTTTTTTTTTCTTCATTTCCACGAATTCACGTTATCAGGCAGGGCTGAATGCGTTTCGTGGGTGTATAATTGCTTCACGAAAATGATCTAGAGATATCGAGGATAAATTTCGTAGAAAATATTGCATGACTATGAAAATAGTGTGTTGTATGTACATGTGGTGAGTATGTAATAGCAAAGTTAACGTTGCACTTTATATTATGACATGTATTGTTTTCAGTCATGTATCGATGTAGCTAATTGCCCTATAGCATATGTTGCATCAGAGTAAACCAAAGTATTTGAGGAATACAGAAACAAAGCGTGGAATATAAAATGGGGTTCGGTATTTAGCGGATTTCGGCACATAAAATACATTGGTATCAATTTTTTACTATTATAAGACAGTACTAATTTATATAGATATAATAATAAGATTAAATTGTAGTTACTGATATGCTGCCAAATATAAGGTGATGCTTTTAAGATATAAATATATATATATTTATATTTCCTTTTTTTACCTTTTTTATTTATTTTCTTAGATATTACAGCTAGATTACTAGTACTTAATATAATTCGAATATTGTAGTGAACCAATATAAAATTCCAGATACTTTTAAACATGAGTTGGAAACGAGACTTGTGTTTAGTTTCGTTGTTATTTCAAGATGTTCTTTCTGTTTTGTATTTTGATTGAACGCATGCTTCGGCGGGAACGAGAGGAATACAAAGAACGTAAGCTTTGAATGCGATACATAGATCTGTATTTTTTTTTCTTTGTTATCGTTATTTTACATTTTAAATGTTACAGAAGATAGTAAGGAAATAATGTGTGAATATCGCAAATGCAGAGATTTAATGGCAATGGCATGATACATTACAATAATTCAAACTTTTCTTATAAAGTAACATACTCCGAGGTCGGTGTAATGCTTTTCATCCTGATCTCGTTAACACGTTGCTTTCGCAAAGGAAGTAATTACAGGAGGACGAAATCTCGCCGCTACTTTACAAATATCGTCATCTAAAGCTTGAATTTTTATTTTTTTCTTGCATTTTCACTTTTGTACTTTTTTTTATTTTATACACAGAACTCGACAGTGGTGAAACGAAAATAGGAGATTAATAGTATCGAGACACAGCGTTTGTGCTTCTTTAAATTGTAGATGTAACAAATCGTTTTCGTCACTACAATAGCTAATCCGTTTTTTCCCATTAGTAGTATTTTTTTCATATTACGTACAATATACGAGAACATTGCAGCTGTTTTATCTTTCTTTTTTTTATACCTAAGTCGTCTTACAGTTATCATTATTATATACCAAATAGATACAGGTACTATTACAGATAACTCATTTGAAAGTTTCATACCTATTTTCGGACGTTACTTAAATTCGAGACGATTCGAGCGGGAGGGAACTCAAAATATTATGCAACAAATTCATTATACACTCTCCAAATATACAAATTCTCAATTTTCGATGCTGTCGCTACTACTACAGCGATACAATGTAATACATAACGCGCTATTAAAAATATCGGTAATATCATTTAAAAATTTTATGTCAGTTTCAAATTGACACTGATCGAATGATTACAAGGTGTATGTATATGCAACTATCGATATATATACATATATATCTATCGGTAGTTGTATATTTAAATATATGTATATTTCGTACACAGAACATTTTTTCATTATTTTTTAGTACCAAGCAGATGTTCAAAGAAGTATTGGGCAAACTGTATAGATGCGCGTATAATAAACTAAGCGTTAGTTTTACTGCTGATCCTGATCAGTTATTTTGTTACACGTATATATACATATCTATATATATATACGATGGTGATTAAATAATAAATTGCAGCGTGTTATTAAAAATTCATATCAGACCCAGCTGAGCAAATGAATGGAAATTGATTGCATATTGAAATCAGTCTTTGGCCGGACTAACGTTGAAATTTTTAAATAAACAAATGATTTGAACCTTCTTTTTTACTGTTTCACGTAAACGAAATAAACGAAATTTAAATTCCTTCTCAGATAATTACACCCGTTTTGTATTACTTATAAAATGGTATATCTATAAATATCTGTAACTTACTTTACGTTACCAACTAAATGTGTACATATATATCTTTTTTTTTATAAAGAGCCACAAGTAGTTAGGAGATATGTAAAGAAATTCAAGAGCAAGATAATACGAAGCGTTATAAAAGTAATGTGATGTCTTAACTGTGAGTAACATATTTGATAAACCTAGTTAGTTCGCCTTATAATCACAGTCCTCACACTCATACTAACTTAGGTTGTGACTAAAATAATGCAGATTTACCACATGCAATCTTAACCCATGTTGTTGACGGTATGTAGCTATCACAATATAGAGAAAAAAAGTGTTAATAGAATTTATATAAAAGTCTATACGATTGTTCCAAATAACAGACATTGTATAAGTGGTGAAAATGCATTTTAATCACTACCATACTACGACCCCAAATTGCAAGAAGAGTGACCTTGTATTGTAAGTATGGACATTATTAACTCACAAGATGGAATTTAACACAAGACAAATGCAAAATCAATCTTTTTACAGTTCAAGTGAATATATATATATTCAAAGTACACTCACCACTTATGCTATTTTCTTTAATAACGTTATATCCTATAATACATAGTCTATTCAATTTCGAAATATCGAAATATAGAAATTGTTCTAGAAAATAAGTAAGCAATGTGCTGGCCCTCGTTATTATTAAAGAGAGCCATGAAAAGAGTCCCTCACAGCCTGTGTAAGACTTTCATTTGAGATCTTTAAATCTGTGTCAGATGTATTGCTGATAAAGGACCAGAATTACCGTTTATACACGCCTCTATAATATCAGTTTTTTTGTTCGTTAAATAAAATAAATTGACTATAGAAACAATAATTAAAAGCATTCTGATATAATAAGATATATTAAGTATGTATTATCAGCAAAATATGTATCAGATGCAGTACATTTTTTTCTGTTTTTCGTTTAATATAGTATTTTACTTACACCACTCACACTATGGATTATTTTTATTAACGATCTCAGCATGTGTTCTGTCAATGATTCTACAGAAGATGCATACCAGTATAAGATAAGTGTTATAAAAGGAACTCTTAGAGAAATGTTTCATCTAGAAACAAATACCAAGTTGTAAAAACTCATTAAGACGGGGATAAAAAGAAGCACTCTGTTGAGAATTAAAAATATTACAGACTTCTCGAGCGCAGCGATATTGCCACGAGACGTATGTATATAAAAAAATGTATGGAAAAAAATATGCAACGTTCCGATGGATTTATAGTTTGGTGCGTACTAAGGATTCTAGAATCTATCAGTTCAATGCCATGATTTGTAACAAATTATAAATGTTAAAAAATAATAAAAGCAGTTATTCCTTAGGGGCACTTGTTCTTGGTTTAAATACCATTAAACAAAAAATATAAATTGCTAATTTCATTAACGAGTGATTTACGTATATATAATTATTCATTATATTGACAAGAAATATGTATATATATACATATTTCATATACATATATGTATATATATTTGTATATGTATATCTATATATATACATATATATATATGCGCGTATATATATATAAAATTAAATGTTTATAATATTATGCGGTATTTCCTGTCTATAAAAATTTGAGTAGCACATGTTTTTCATTTTATTCATGGTTATGTAACTGATTTCATTAATCTTGCATATCATATAACAACATTACGTATTATCCACTTTGAAGTTCATTATCTCTTTGTACGTATAGTCGCAGTCATTTAACTCTTAACATGATTCAGTTAATATAACTGCATGGCTGAGGGTGGTAAACATTTGCCATACGTGTAGCTCATTTTAATAGCTTTAAATGATGAAAGTTATGGCTTCTATGACGATTTGGCAGTAACTTCAGGTGGTGTACTTACAGATGTTACTGCTGACTTGAATGCAGGAACAAACTCTGCTGCGTCTGGATTCAACGTGCTCTAAAAATTCACATTCATCAGAAAATGTCAGATATCACTATTATTAAATCTTTCAATGGAATTTTGTCAATCCTTAAAGGCATACCTGTCTGGCTAGGTCGTCATGCATTTTGAGGCTACTAAGTTGCTGACATAGTTCAGCGCCATTATTGTCAGGGGTACTTGTAGCTGTGGACCATGCAACAGAGTTTGTATTCCTCTCATGTTGTTTCTCCTCTTCCTGCATTGCCTTTAGACATTCTTCTGTCAGCTCTTCCTCCTCTAATTGTTGAAGTACCTGCAATAGGATGCTCCATCTTTGTGTTTGCCTTTACCGATTAAGTAGAGGATATATCGAAGACAGGTATGTAGTATTTGTGCTCAGTATTCGTTACTGTACCTCCTTATCAAACTCCTCCTCATTTTCCATCCATAGGTACTCTGAAAAGTCACTGTCCGGTGGCCCTTGCATTTCAATTTCAGCTTCTATATTTTCATCCATCATGTTATAAGAGATAATGCCAGGTTCGTGCCCATAGTATCCATTTCCGGAGCCACTGTTTGGAATCTTCATTTTCATTCCAAATGAATATTTAGCAATAAAGTCTATAATTATCTGCAAGAAAATTGATTTCACTCCAATTTATGGTAAACAAATACAAGCATAATAGAACTATATTTAACCAGTAGAGTATGAACTTCTCCAACTTAGATAGTTGCTAAATATAAAGATGAGATGTGTGAGAAAAAATGTTGTTGAACGCGAAAAAAATGGATCATTTCCATCGATCCATTTATAAATACATCTATATTATTGTTATTATTATCATTCCCGATGAGAGTACGAATTGTTGTTGTAAAATTTTCCGTAATTTAACACCACCTTAAGGCTAGCTGTTTCACTGGTGAGAGTGTGGCGATCGAAAGTTCAGAAAAATGTTTTACGAAATACAACCTTGAACTCCTCCGTGCGTACGAAGCTTATAAACGAAGTGTTTTAAAAACGCGAACGCAACGTTTACACACATATGGTAGCGTGAACCGTACAACTGCGTTCCTGCTTCAAAAACTGATCGATCATCGTATTTACCTTCAATTTGATAACGAAAAGCGCAAAACCACTGAGAATTTTGAGTTGTATATCTATCGCATTGTAGCAATCGTGAACGGTAGAATATCGCTTGACAGATCTGTTACAGGGCAACCATTTTTAACTGTCTACTTGCGCTAACCGCATACGAAATAATATTATTAATCTCGATTCATAATTACGTCGTGTATCTATTGTTATATAGAACGCGGGATGATTATATGCCGGAAGGTAAAGTGTAAACATACCTTTCGATAACGCGTCCAGAGATGATTTGTGGTGGGAAACGCGATTTACGCAGTTCATGGGTAAAATACGTGTCGTGTACCACGAATTAATGCTTGAAGTGTAACAGCGCTGGTACAGTGCTGCCATCATCGCGTAAAAAGAGCAATGCACTTTGCGCTCCGAAAGTTTATAAACATTGATTCACCTTATGAATCGATTTTAATCTTTATTTTGGGGAGTATCGGGGCCAAATGATTGTTATTCGTATATTTGATTAATTACGCTTAACAAAAATTGTGTTTATGCTTATGTTAGTAATGGGCTGGCAATGGTATTGCTAAGATTGAATGTATAATTTATTGTATATTGATTTTAATAATATGTATATTACACAGAGAATATTTGTTTAAATGTAATAATAAGTATAATCTGCCTGTTGGCAAATATTTTACCTCAAGTTCAAAGAATGCTGATATTTTTTGCGGTATGAGATTCAAATTTGGCAAATGTAAAATTGAATGAAAGGTACATATAAATACCTGTGCTCCGTACGGTTTCGAGCAATCACATTGAAATATAAATATTAGTGCGTACGAGATAACATTTTATAAGTCGCTTTTCAATGCTACAACAAAGAACTAATTGGCAATGAAAAATAATTGTAATGATTTAGTTTGAAGAATTCTCTTCGTTTGCAAAGGCGTAACAAAAATAACATTAAAATACCTTAAATTGTTCGCACGAACCATATGCGAAGATTTCGGAGTATCACACGAATTATTTATGTTTTCATGTATATCTGTATTGAAGTACGCGAAGATAAGCGATAACACAAATACTGTTAACCAAAAACGCTTCTACTCTGTTGGTAATGAAACAAATTATCAAAATTTGCACCCGCATTTAAATAAGGTGCCGCGTACTATTCGACCTACTGAACGTAGTTTACAGCGTCTACTAACGTGTGCATTAAATACATTGTAATTTCCATGCGTGCAGCAATGCAGGGTAAGAAACAAATCGGCAATAATTTATCCCACTCCGTATCAAGATATCCATTATCATTTAGCAGCTTAATCATCGATGTAAATAAGACGTTAGTATATCAGTTGACACCAGTGGTAGAGGGGACTGTCATGGCATCGACGCCGCCGCCATCTTTGACTCGCGTAGTGTATTTACATCGCAGCGTGTGCCGTGTGATTGGCCGACCCGGCTGACGTGCGTGTGTTGACGTTTCGTCAAAACAAAGCACTGGCGGCTTGGATCTTGCTCGACCGCGGCATTTTATCGCGACGATTCGTGGAGGGTGCGTCGTCTCCGCGAGCGAATTCCGCTACGAAAACAGTGTCGTATACACGTCTAACAGGCCCCCAGATAGTGAACAAGTGCGTCGACCGAGATGTCGTCCACCGTGAAATTTACATCGGACGAGATCCTAGGTGGTAAGTACCATATATTTTATGGAGCAGCTGTCAGTATGACATCGCGGCCATTTCGCGTGGCTTCAGCATCGACGCATAAACAAATGCAATCTCCTTGCCTCCTTTTTGCGTCGTAGCGTTTGTTTGCGATGCGTACCCACCGCGGAATGTTCACCGATCGTTTCAGCTTCATCTAGAACGGTACGAACGCGTCGCTTCGATGGCAACTGGACGAAATAAATGAATTCCTATTCCGAAGATTTTTGGCGCGATCGTCTGATTAATTCTAACCTGACATACCGGTTGTCAAATTTTTCAAACCGTGTAATAAAACAAATCGGAGATTCATTGTTAACGTGGTACGCAATTGTTTGGTATCAATTGCCTCGTTTGTCCACCGTATGGAGCATCATGAAAACTATACTCTTTGCATCATTCTAGGATATCATTCCGATTTTATAATCGTAACAGGAAACGATAGCGTAGAACAAATTTCATTAACGCGGTTTATTATCGAAAATTTTACTTCCTGCCTTTTTCTTCTCTTTTTTTAGGGACATTCTTATGTAAACGAAAGAAAAACAGTAATCGTCGGGAATTTCATTAAATTCATTCGGCATTCATTGTAATCCAATGTAAACATTGTCTTATCAGTCATTTCGTCGCGCTAATTATAAAAACGTTGCTAAATATTTGTGTCGAATTTTTATATCGACCACGATTAAAGCAGTGTACACACACAAGTCTCATTTTTGCACAGTGTAACATATCGTTCGGTCCTTTTTTTTCAATTCTCACCCGTTATATCGCAGATAAGTCGGCTGTGTGCCTACGATAAAATAAGATAACTCTAAAACCTCTAGGCGAAACGCGGAGGGTTATATCAGTAACTTCTGTATGTACATATAATCTGCATCCTTATTGTCTTGGAGTCAACGATAGTCGAAAAATCAATTGATTACAGTACAAGCCACGTTTGTTATAGAGGACGCAACAAAAATAGCGCAGGATTGCTTCGCACGATCCTTTCTGAAAGCTATGAAACGGTAATAAAGAAAGAAAAAACAAATCGGGGAATGCATGATAATGACCCGCGCGCCACGCTCGACGTAGCAAAGACAGTGTCGCACTATTTATAGAACGAAATAAAACCATTACTCGTTTTGCTCGTACATTTTATTTCGACACTCGGAAACTTTGGTTACCGCGGTAACGTTTCGTTAACTTCGCCGTAGAAAGAAACCGCTTTGTAACGCTTGGTTGGCTGCTTGCTTTGAGGCGACGGCAGTGGCCGCCGAGGGGGAATAAAAACGACCGGGGAAACGCAACTTTATTTACGTTTCACCAGCCGTCATGAAACTGGCGAACCTAAGTAGACATGAATTAAGCGAACGGTGCACACAGTTCCAGAGATATACTTGATATTTAATCCTACGAGCTGACATTTAAATCCCGGCGAAATATAATGTGACTACGTAAATGCCACCGGTGTGAGCGATCCTCATAGTATGTATATGTTACAATTCCGTTTGAGTATTCGTTCGAGACAGTTCCCTGTGTAAATACTGCGTGACAAAAGAAATTCTCTCTGTTTTAATTGGGCATCGCTTGCGTTCTTAGAAATAACGTTTGAACCGTCGCGACGAATGTCTTGTTTATCGCGCCGACCAGAAGTTAAATAACTCTGACTGCGGAGATTTAGCAGTTAAACTCCCTTTAATCGCTTCCGGCTTTCTGATGCGACGGATACGTGATCACGGTATCCGGAATTATGGCGGTGGTATCTATGCGCTAGGAATTACATCTATGTTGCGGTAGCATTATGTATGAAATACGTGGAACAATAGTAAATAGAAAAGAAAAGAATGATTCGCGAATTCGATCCGTTTTGATATTTCGTTGAATCTTCTCGGAGGGGTCATGTAGGTTCATGACCGGTAGAGGTTAAATCTGTATGGTTGGCAATTAGGTCAGTGTCCTATGAACATACGGACTCGTCTTCTGTTCTATTTAAAACCAAAAGGGCATCGATAAACGTGGCACTCGGCCAAGTTCAGGGCCGTCTATCAACTAATCAACGCTTGTTTTCATCGTGGTTCTTTTATTTTTCCGTTACCGTATGAACGTCGCGAATGAATATTGTTTGTTCCCGAGATTTCTTTATTTCACACTTTCCTCGATTTATTGCCGGAATGACTGCGCTTGCCCTGCTTACATATTTTATCTGTAATTACAGATTAATATGGTTCGTCGAATCGGTAAATTCGTGAAAAACGATAACGTGACTAACGTCAGGAACGAACGGCGTTGTTATCGGCTCATTAACGTGACGCAATGTTTTCTTACACTACACGTACACAGCATAGGTAGGATTTTCTATGCGTCTGTTTTGACGTTTCCACGTCGTATTCCGCGTTACATTTGTTCGTATAGCATAATTAAGGAACACAGTTGCGATACGAATGTCACGATCGGTACCCATAATCCGGAAACTGTTGTTTTCTTTGACGACGTTACACATTGTTTCTCTGTTTTACGATTCAACGACGATAGGTTTTATCATCAAGAAAATCATCAACACCCAGATAAGTTTCCTGGAATGCTATATCGATACTAGTTTTTCCACGCAAGTATGCTGACTCCGTATTAACTTTCAATTATTATTCATACTGTATGACGTACAGTGATATTTAGACCATCAGTTTACCTCATCGTACAATGATTTATCAAACTATTTCTGAAAGAAACAATCTTACAAAAATGTCGCTTTTCACCTGAGAATCACAGTCCCAGCGTCTCACAGTTCCAGAGAATTGGGTGTGGACGGTCGAATGAAAGAAAAAATAGCCGTCGAAAATGACAGTGGGCTATGGTTTATTTACCGTTCCCTGGAAATGTCCTTCTTTGGAGGGACCAATAGTAGACGACGGTGTTTGCTACCTACGTGACCATCCTCAGGAACGCCGACGTGTGACGTCAGGTCTGGTCTATTATGTCGAAGAAGTTGACCTGGAGAGTAGTCCTGAGCGACATTAACCGGTAACTTCGAGCGTGACTCATCCTTAGAAATCGCTTTCCCTCGGCCCTTTCTTCGATAAGTACGGCGTCAAGCTTGCACCTGCTCGGTCACAAAGGGCAGTAATTATCCCGAATGGCCCGGAACTTCTCCATGGATTCGTTTTTCCACGAAGTTCGTCGATCGCCGCCTTTTCTTCAGAATTTCGCGCGAGGGAGTTTTATTGAAATGGAAGCGTTACTCGACGATTATGTAGTTAGATTTAAATAAATCTTGCACGATTTTCACGAGTCGCGGGTGTATTCCCATCGGTAGCGGATTGCGAATGGTAAACGTGTGTGTACTCGGTGATTTACGTAATTACTCGTGCTCGTCCTCCTCCCGTGATTGCCGCCGGTGCAATTGTATTACATGGAATTAATTAGAGCGTGTTATACGCTGATAGCCGTCGCATAATTGTAAAAGTCTCTAGCGTTTAATGAGTGGCTGGCTACCGTTTTGGAAAGAGTAATTCGTTACTGGAGTTTACGCGGAGAAATGCTTCGCCCTCGAGTATCACGATATATGATATTATTTTATTTATTTAAATGCAAATGAGAACCACGAGGTTTGTTCGTGAGGATGACGTTAAGTGTTGCATAAAAAAGAACGTCGTTTCTTCTCTGTACTCCCTACTAAACTCCACTATCCATTAGATTTATAACGGTAGTGTAGTGATAAACTTTAAGAGTTCTATCAGCGCGAATATTATTGGGAAAATATTTTGCATGCCTTTAGTACCCGAACGTTACGCGTTACGATTCGATAAAAGTGCAATTGTCTCTTTTACGATTCCGATAAGTTATAGCTGTCTCGTACTTGGCCCGACACGGGTCTCTATGTCGCTCGTCTAAATGCATTTGCGTGAACACATTGTTCCATTGAGAGGGGCGACAGATTTTTTTAAGCGTGGGGAGAATGTGTACAGAAGGATATTTAATTTAAGCCCAAGATAGCAGACGGTTATATCGTATACGCCCCCGAACGTTTGATCGAGATGACGGACCGATGAAAAGGGGGACACGTTTGCGTCTATTTTTAACCATAACGGCTGTTGGAGGACCTTAATTCGATTTATTAAGGCCACCTAACCGCCTTGATTTCGCGGCACGTGATGCGTCGCGATAATCTCCGTACACTGTGTGTCTCTTGTCTAGTAATGAAACGATTATCATTGTGCACTTTGTGTGCAAAAATTACGAAGGTGCAAATAGCGCGAGGAAATCCATGCTATTTTAACGAGTGATTTCAGAACGTAGACGGAAGATCGGTGTTACCTTTGAGATTACTCTGTTGGATGTGAGTTAAAGAAATATTGACTTCTTAAAAATACGGTCACGGTTGTTACGGCATTGTTTAAAAAAAGAATGTCTTTCATCAAAGGAATCCCGTAACTTTTACGCAAGAATTATACGCGTTGTATGTGATATTGAACCGGTTGTTTGACTTCGACAATGTACATTTGCGGTTAGCAATACAATTCTCGATTAATCAAACCGTCGGCCCTGCGTTTTATAAAAGAGAAGTATAATATTTGCCCGGGAATATCGCCGCATGAAATTACTTTCTCAAGAGCCAGGCAAATAAGTAGATTCCTAACAAAACTTTGTCATCGATATTTCACCGTTCCATATACGGTAATAACTCCAGTTTACAATGGCCTATATTCACCGTGAAAAACTATTTCGGTTTACATGTTACACATTCCGCGAACAATTATTTAAAAACTTGTCCCGGTGATTGTCCGCCAGAGTCTGTCGTTGGTCTCGTTTTATTTTACACAATTTTTCTGTCCCCCAGCCGACATTTTAAACTCACGCATAACTTTTCATTTACAGACCGTAACACAGGACACTGGCAAAGGTGACGCGTCTATACACGTGCGGATCATTTAGTATTCCGTAATTGCTATCGATCCCGGCAAACGTGTCATTACTTTCACGAAGTTGCATGTGTGCAACCAACAAGTAATAACTTCGAGCCTATCGCGTCGCGACGTTACGACCGGCCGTCGGTAGATTCAGGCACCCATCGTTGCGACGTGTATTTAAGCGCGAGATGACCCTAGACGTTTACTCGCGGTTGTATTTTCTATTTTCACTCGCCCGGGGAGATTTCAAGGCTTTCCGCCAAAAGGAAAACCCCTCGTGGCACGAAGTACCACAAGAAAATGTCTAGGGCAGTGATTCTTAATCTTTTTGAAGTCGGGGAACACTTTTGATTCTATCGCAAATTTGTGGAAGACCAAAAGTAGTTCCTCTACTCGCCATACCCAGAAATCATGAAGTTCCATGTCTCGTTTTTTCGTGATGGAAACTATAATTTTGTTCGTAGGCCACCGTACATACGTTGTATCAATTTCGCATCGATTTCCGTCCCTTCGACGCGTGTACCTCGGGAAATAAGGTCTCTGCGGTGTAATCGGTTTGTTTGGAGCGCAGTCCGCACATTGACTATCCGCACCCGTGGTAATTTCGAGTGTGTTTACGCGTGAAAGTATCAAAGGAATCGCGCACTGTTTTCGTGGGACGCGTATCGCGGAATCCTCTCTGGCAAAGTCAACACGTGCGGCCTTGTCGAGCACGTGCTCGTTTATTCTGATTCAGCGTCGCCGTGGAACACCGGGTGGCACTTTTCGACCACCCTGGAACGGGGTTAATCAATTTATACCCTGGTGTCGGTGGTTCTGACGTCCTCTCGCGCGTTTCCTTTTTCCCGACTGACCTGAAAATATCGTGGAAAAGATCGAAATCGAATCTGGAATATTTACCCGAACAGAAACAGGGAACAACATTTCAGGGAAAAGATATTTTTCGTGTGCAGAGTTATACCGCCGAATTAGCAGAACCAGATAATTGGGTTATCGCATGGACTCCAGCGTGGCGGAATAATAATTATTCGTAACGCGAGTGTGTGAAATAGTATTGTCAATTCTTTTTTTTCACACTCGACCCACCACTTCCGGCCGAATGACCGATTTCAGATATTACACTGAGAATTCTGTGATCAACGCGATTTTCCATGATTGTAATAAAAAATGAACATTCGTCCCTTTTGGAAGACATAGATATACAATACATATAATTCTCAGTAGATTTAATGTTAAGTTCCTACCACACGCCGACGCAGCGATAAATCGCGCATTAATTTTGCGATTCGCGAGGCTGAATTCTATCAGTTGACGTAATCTCTCCATGTTTATTCGCACGAGATCCCGGGAAATGATGTAGCGACAATGTTCTATTTCACTCAGATCCACCAAGTTCCCGTTGTCCCTTTCGAACCCATCGTTCGTCGATTCCTTGTCTATTCCGCATTCGCAGGGAGTTCGTTGCATAATTCCTATTCGCAAGGAGATCTTAATATTCGTGGACACGATGACGTTGATAAGTGCAACAGCTTCCAGGTTATATAAGCGTGTCGTTGAAAAGTAGACGACCGTATACGGCATGGATTATACGAATCGCTCGTTTACGGTGCATTTCCATCGCACGTCGATTCATCGCGCGCGATTTAACGCCCGATCGCGATACATTTTAACTTTGAAATTTTTCACGCGTCGCGGAAAGAGGAGTGTGAAGTGCGTCGACGAGAAACGGTTGTCAGTTATTATTTCGAAACGTGGTATCGCGAGGGTAGTAAAGAAGTGAATTTTAACAACGACAATCGGTGATCTTATCAGCCTTCGTTCACGTAATGAGAAATTAATAAGTGCATCGCATTAGCTCGAAAATGACGCATTTCACTGTAAATAGGATTTTATCGTAGTTATTTGTCAGTATCGATTAATCACTAGTATTAAAGGAGAAACATAAACATCGTAATTACCAGGGTGTCTTTCTTCCATGTTCTTGAAACACCGCATTCTTTTCATCGTTATCTAAACCAAACTCTTAACGATAGAAAATAATATAACCTCTTATCGTACACCGTTGCGAAAATTTCAAAATTCTACCGTCCGCCATGTTTGCCTGCGCGCGCATCCGCGTGACGTCAAAGGACTACGTACGGCAAAAGTTCGGCGAGTCAACGAAAAATTCATTTCTACGCGTCATTGGTTTCGGGAAGTCTATTTGTGTCCCGCTGGTAAATTTATCTAGTAATACTACCCACACAATTACGAGTCCGTCGCGCGAGTAATCGCGTGGTTAGCTTGAGGACAATTGAAATACATCGCCGGGGGGAAATTAATTGACAAATCCGGGGCAGTTTATCTAATTTCGACGTGTATCGGAAATGTCGGTCAGACGGCTCCTCGTTATGGCGAGCCGTGGCGTAATACCAAGAAGGTGAACGAACGGTCAATAAAGATTCTGCGGGCGGAGATGGATAACGAAGGTGGAAACGGAGGAAGGATATAACGTTCACGTGGTAACAGTCACGTACGTGTTGTACCGAGACGTGCCCACGTGCACGCTGAAAAACGTCAGAACCGATAAGTGCACGTTGCGTGCAACCGCGCAAGCAACAATCGTTTGACAACTTCTTCCTCTTCTCCAGCGGATCGCTGCAATTTCCGTGAACTACCGGGTTACGAGTAAAATCAATTAATCGTACTACTACGCAATTATGAAACGTAGAGACGTTACGCTATGACACTTCTATTATCGCAAGGTCGTAAATGTGTCGTAGAAGAAGAATTTAATAGAATGTTTTTTTTCGATGCTCCATCTTTGTATTATGGTAACATAGGTATCCCGTTAGTTTCCATATGGTTTTTTTGTTGGTATAATTGGTCCTTATCACACTTTTCAGATAAACGTCTGACACAGTAAGGTTAATAGGAAACAGGACAGAGGTTCATGACATCGAGCAGAACAATTAATTATTAAACACATCGTGACGGAACGTCATCTGCCGGCACGCATTAATTTCCTCATTATACCGGCCATGAATAATTCTATTAATCGTACGAGCAATTGTTCACAAATCTCCGCTACGTCGATGACGGTTATAACGGTGTACATATGAAATAGTTGTTTTGGTACCGACTATACATACGTCGATTCATAGACTGCTAGCGGGATCGTTTCAAGCGAATAGAGGGAATAAAAGGATCGATGATGATTCACTTATCCGCGGCTACGGGCGATGCGGCGCGGAGCGAGACGGAATATCTCCGGTTACACCGTGCACGTGATGGAGTGTGAGCTAACCGTGTGGAAATTCCACGAGAATCACGGAGAGGATTGACACCTAGCGAATTAATGACGCTGCGTGATACCATCCGAAGCGTGAACCCCAAATGATCGGTGGCTACGTTGTTAAAACGTGTTTCCAAATTTGATACCTCCACTAACTTCGAACTGATTGCGAGGCGATCGACTTTTCAATTCCAGCGAGTGTATGTGTAACCGTGTGTTAGCATATATTATAAATATTACGATAAGTAATTGTATATTTAAAAAAACTCGGACGAATTGCTAATTCGAGACAGTGTTTCGCAAAAGGTTTAGATCTTGAGCAATAGAAGCTTCGTGGTTTTTTTCATCCGAACGATTCCTGTCGATCGATCAAGATCTCCAAGGCACATTTCGTGGTCTATAAAATCTAGATCGATTCTCTATATGCACTACTATACATAGGCACGTGCAACTCAATCGACTAGTCACGCTTGCAAATGACGCAACGCACATCGTGATTACCCGCGTCGGACCTTGGCCATGAACTTTTCTGATAATCGAATCGGAGATCGTTTGATAGTATTTGTGACAGGCATATTTCACGTCTTTTTACTGGTCGTACGAGGAACACGAAGCGTACGCGCCGTTATCTCTAGTCGTTTTCCTTGGAAATAAAAGCTCGCTTTCGCGGCCTTTGTCTTCCTTGTTTCTCGACCCCGCTTTTTGGCTCTCTGATTCTTCGAATCGCCAGGAAAAAGACAGTATTTACACGAACACCGATAACGACCTGTAAAATAATTTAAATAATACCCGCGTTATTCAATAATATTCATACATTTCTTATTCTACGCGTTTTACTGAATAATATCATTTTAAAAACACGATGATTAACGAGACATAGGAAGCAGGTCGCGGTATAATTTTCACGTGTTCTCGAAACAGCCCGCAATGCAGATATGGTAGCGCGTATGATAAGAACAAGTAGGCAACGAGAACCGCAGTTACGTACTAAACGTGGTTACCTGACAACGATTATGAACATTAAATATAAAGCCATTGATCTTAAGCTTTGAGTAAATCCTTTGAAAAAAAAAGTTTGACCGGCTCTTCGAGAACTCGTGGGATACACTTCGAGAATCGATATATTCTTGTGTATATCCACTGTGCAGGCGCCACTATGTATAATTTAGCAGGTGAATTTCCCAGTCAACTTGACCTGAAATTACGGAAATCGATGGAAAAGTCTACGTCGTTGTAAAACAAAACCTTGTTATCGACATTTTCATGTACTCGTACAAAAATCTGTGTTCGACACTGAGTCGTCGAGTAACGTATTTTATTTTCATGTTTGCAGAGTCCTGGGTCGAACTGAATCCCATTCCTGACAGGGTCACACCGCTGCCATTCAGTAGCGGCGGGGAGGAATACCTGCGTCTCCTGAGGGAAGCACAGAGGGATTCCACGCAATCGTCCGCGAGGCATTCCTTGGCCTCCTCTCGCCGGGATACACCTAGAGACAGGTAAGATACTTCGCCGGTGAAATTCACGGTCCATGAAAGTATGTCGCAAGCGACTATTTTCCGGTACCGTTGTTTTCTCGCGTGGAAAAATGTGTGGTTTTAAAATACCCAAGTATAAAACGTAAATCGAACGGAATGTGATGGGAGATTACTAATCGTGATAAATGTCTGGATAATAGAACTTTTTAAAAAACGGTGCAACGATTACTCGAGATAAGGATAGATGGAGTCGGTGAACGAGTGGAGAAGAAGAAAAAAAAGTTATGAGAATTTTCTCTCAGCGTTGAAACTTTTAAGACACTACACATGTCTGATACCGTCTCTCCCTCGCGAACGAGCACGAAGGGTTTCAGGAAGAAAAAGAAAATAAACAACACCATGACTCAGACGCCCGGGCACAACGAAGTCGAAACGAAGCACAGGGATCTTTTTTTAGGAGCCGCGTGCATGTCTTTGTGCTCTCGTAGGCGTCGGAAGGTTTCAAGGACCGACGGATGAAAGCAGAAGCAGAAGAAGAAGGAGAAAAAGGCAAACGACCCGCCGACTCGTTCTCCATGCCTACGATCTGTTTGCCCGCGTATAAGTGACTTTTTTTTCACTTTGTTCTTATGCGTATTTACATCTCGGAATCCTGTGCGTAACCTTTTGTCTACGTCCCGAGCAAACGAAACGAAACGAACCTATTTGCTTCTTACGTCACTGTGACGCTTACGCACACTCACGTCTTAATTATGGGTGTATGTTCGATGGCTGATTTCGATACGTTGTCGAATTAATTCGAAAAAGCCAATGACACTAGGCGATTCGACACGATAACAATTATAGAAATCTATAATTAGTTCCGTTCTCGATCATTAAACGAGAAGGCGAGTTGTAAATTTACCATTGGAAATTCTTTGCGGTTTCTTTAAACGGTGCACTTAAACTTTAATACAATTCCCATTTAAATAATCGTCTAATCATTGTTTAATACAAAAATATAAAAAAGAGTAGTCCTACAGGGTACGTCAAGTTACCGGGAAATGTGCCCGACGTAATGGTTTCTCCGAGAGCGAATTATTTCAACGTGATTGATCGTCGACACGCACAATCGCGGTCTTATACGGCGTCGATTCTTTTTTTCATTTTTTATCGCAAGTCTGCGTGTGGCTCTCGACGACGCGTAGCTCGTGGCACGAACACGATTTTTCGCAGTTTTCAATCCGCGTGCCGCCGTAGATAACGCTTTTCCCGAGGCGTGCTGCTTCTCGTGACGTCGTCGCGAGATAACCGCGACGTCATCTGCATCGTGTGTCCGATCCGTCCGACGGATAAAGAGAGGGGTCACGAACCGCCGGGGACACCAGGGTTTATCTGGTTTTATTTCTTACGCTTGCAGTGCCGCGAAAAAGAAACGAGAAAGAAAAGAAATCCATACTACGTTGTTTCTTTACTATTCGTACTTTCCGTGTCATTCGTTCCAACGATGAAATCATGCTTTTTACTAGAGCCCTGGCGCTATCTTTGTAGTTCCATATAAAAGATAATAGAGTATCATACGATGCGCCGGAGGTCACTCGATACAAAGTCGCAAGTGTACGCGAGCCTGAGGTTAATGATAAACGGGAATGAAGGGTAACAATTGGCAAGGAAAGTAAATAAATAGAATCCCGTTGCTTGGCGAATCACCGCGGAACGGCGGACGTTTGTTGGGATCGAAAGAAAATGTAATTTTTCAGGAGATACATCCCTTTGACTTTTCACGATAAATTGAACCTTTCTCGATACTTGTTTTGTGAATTACATTCTCAGTGGAAAAAGAAACGAACCACCTGGTGAAAAATGATCCATTCTATTTACAATCTCTCCATAGCACTCCTTAAAAAAAATTTGTAAAAAATATCCGATTTTATTGCAGCCCGAAGAGTCCGCCAAATAGTCCCAACACGGAACTGTCGACCGAAGATGAACTTAAAGGAGTCTACATAAATTACAGCTGCAACAAGGTCAGTTCTATAATCGATTTCTATTACGCGTTTTCCCAGTGAGTCGTGAACGTAAACGTAACCTGGATTCACAGTAGATACATACTTCCTGCGGTTCGACGTACAAAATCGTCTCACTAACTGCCTAAGATGATCGCAGGCGAATTATTCCGTGCATCGCCGGAAAACTGTTCAATTTCCACACAATAGATCTGTCAAGTGGGAATCATGCGAGCTTCTATTGTTAGAACAATATGTCCGGTGGGCGCGTTATCTCCGTCAGACGAAAAAATCCAGAATAACGTTAATCGACGGATACCACCCGACGGACGAGTTTCCGTCACCCGGGGAACTCGCGAAGTTCGCGGGTTTTCTTTATAGCGGATACGTTGCTGGCCCTTCGAGCAACAACTGGTTTTATCGAACGGGGGAGAGCGCCAAGTCGTACTTTCTATACAAGGTCTCCGGATCACTGACTCCATTAGTGCCCCTTCTATTTTGTACCGTCGGTCACGAAACACGTGTACGTCTGCTGTACGTACGGGGCGTACTTACACATAGGCACGCTCGGTCGCCCAATGTTTTTATACTTTCATAACCGTGTCGAGGGATTTTCATTAACGAACCGTTTTGGCAGTTAATTGCGTTAGCGTGGCCCGCTTGTTAATGAGGCGAATACCACGTGATTTTTTACATGAAGCACAGACGAGGTATTGGATAGACCTATCACCTTACGGGGTTCGATGTTCACGAAACTGAATTTCACGAAGCTCAATTTTTGAGATAGCGATCTGAAACTTGTACCATTGATTTAGTTAGGAAATTCTACGCCAGATCAATATATAATAGTTGTACTTTTCGAAAATTTCATTTTTCGCAAAAATCTGAAGGGGGTAGGTCAGGATTTTTCGCGATTTTCGTAAATCGCCCGCCATTTCCGTAATTTTTGAGGTATCAAAATGATTCTTTCACTGTCTTATTCGGCTTCGGATTCCGCGTCCAAAACGCCCTGGATCATTTTAATAGCTCAAGAATTACGGAAATGGCGAGCGATTTACGAAAATCGCAAAAAATCCTGACCTACCCCCTTCAGATTTTTGCGAAAAATTAAATTTTCGAAAAGTACAACTATTATACGTTGATCTAGCGTAAAATTTCCCAACTAAAACAATGGTACAAGTTTCAGATCGCTATCTCAAAAATTGAGCAAATGCCGAAGGAAAAACTGGCCGAAAATGACGATTTTTCGCGATTTTCGTAATTCCTTCGTCATTTCCACAATTGTTGAGATATTCAAATGATCCGGGACGCTTTGGATGCAGAATCGGAAACCAAATCCGATACAGAAAGAATGAGATCGATATCTAAACATTTGCGGAAATGGCGTGGGAATTACGAAAACTGCGAAAAATCGTCAAATTCAACCAGTTTTTTGATCGGCATTCGCCCAATTTTTGAGATAGCGATCTGAAACTTGTACCATTGTTTTAGTTAGGAAATTCTACGCCAGAACAACGTATAATAGTTGTACTTTTCGAAAATTTAATTTTTCGCAAAAATCTGAAGGGGGTAGGTCAGGATTTTTTGCGATTTTCGTAAATCGCTCGCCATTTTCGTAATTTTTTAGATATCAAAATGATTCTTTCACTGGCTTGTTCGGCTCCGGATTCCGCGTCCAAAACGTCCAGGATCACTTTAATAGCTCAAGAATTACGGAAATGGCGAGCGATTTACGAAAATCGCAAAAAATCCTGACCTACCCCCTTCAGATTTTTGCGAAAAATTAAATTTTCGAAAAGTACAACTATTATACGTTGATCTAGCGTAAAATTTCCCAACTAAAACAATGGTACAAGTTTCAGATCGCTATCTCAAAAATTGAGCAAATGCCGAAGGAAAAACTGGCCGAAAATGACGATTTTTCGCGATTTTCGTAATTCCTTCGTCATTTCCACAATTGTTGAGATATTCAAATGATCCGGGACGCTTTGGATGCAGAATCGGAAACCAAATCCGATACAGAAAGAATCAGATCGATATCTAAACATTTGCGGAAATGGCGTGGGAATTACGAAAACTGCGAAAAATCGTCAAATTCAACCAGTTTTTTGATCGGCATTCGCCCAATTTTTGAGATAGCGATCTGAAACTTGTACCATTGTTTTAGTTAGGAAATTCTACGCCAGAACAACGTATAATAGTTGTACTTTTCGAAAATTTAATTTTTCGCAAAAATCTGAAGGGGGTAGGTCAGGATTTTTTGCGATTTTCGTAAATCGCCCGCCATTTCCACAATTTTTGAGATATTTAAATAATTCTTTCACTGGCTTATTCGGCTTCGGATTCCGCGTCCAAAACGTCCAGGATCATTAAAATATCTCAAAAATTGTAGAAATGGCAGGCGATTTACGAAAATCGCAAAAAATCCTGGCCTACCCCCTTCAGATTTTTGCGAAAAATGAAATTTTCGAAAAGTACAACTATTATACATTGATCTAGCGTAAAATTTCCCAACTAAAACAATGGTACAAGTTTCAGGCGGCTATCTCAAAAATTGAGCGAATGCCGTTCAAAAAACCGCCTGAATTTGAGGATTTTTCACGATTTTCGTAATTTGCTCGCCATTTCCGTAATTTTTGAGCTATTTAAATGATCCCAGACGTTTTGGACGCGGAATCCGAAGCTGAATAAGACAGCGAAGAATCGTTTGGATTTCTAAAAAATAAAATTAAATCTAGAGTCTAGAGCCCTCCAAACCAGTGACATCGAAAAGCATGGGGATGATTGGTCTATCCAATACCTCGTCTGTGCATGAAGTCTCTGTGGCGCCACTATAGATATACAACACTGTGTGTATGTATATTTTATGCATAAATAGAGCTATTTTTAGATGTTTTGTGACGCATTAATATCTTCGCAGCATTGTAGATGATGGTATCGAGAAATGTATGAGTATTGATATTGATTATAATTAAGATTTTCTTTTGATCAGGAGAAGTTGACACGTTGCACGTGTTGCATCGGGTTGTCGTTGATGTCTTTCGATTGACCGGTTCGTATTAATAGATCAAGCGAAAAGTATTTTATTAATACGATATTACTTGGTGTATTCTTGTCTACAGTGTTATTAAGTATTGCGTGTCACGTTGAACCGCGATCCAATCGATCGCAGTACGTAGCCGTCAGGTGTTTGTCTTGTACTACAATTACCGAAGTCTCTCCCACGGTCCCGATTTCCTGAACAGTCACTGGAGAATCGCGGTGAGACCGGTGCTTCGCTCGTCTGTGAAAAATGTTGCGGATGCTACGACGCGGAGCTCTCCCGCGAGAAGAAAAATAATGAAAACAAATCTGCACTACGTTTTCGTACCGTGTGCTCCGCGCCGGGTACGATATCGATTTACGATAAAAGTGTTCAAATCAGGATAGATAACGTTACCCCGATGACGTTTGTTTACGATTCCACCTGTTTCACCGGGTGTCTCGAAACATCCGTAGGAAACGGAACGCCCGTCGGCACGCGGAAGACAACAATCGTTCATCTTATCAGTCTCGCGATTTCATCGGCGGAAAACAATACGTTGTAACCTGTTGGTAAATACATACATGTATTCGTATCGAATGAAATCGTTAGTATGTGCAACCAATTCGTCCTCGAAACCGGTGGTTGTAATTATCATCGGTAGTAATCGAACGATTTATCTTTCCAGCGCAGACGAGTCGAACGAAAATAGCGACAAAGAAGGATTCGAACCGCCGGGTATCGGGACGGGATGAGTAATGACGATAACGAGCCCGAAGTACCGCACACAGTAGCGAGGATTTTCCATGAGTCAGTTGCTCAACCGTGTTGTTCCGAATGCGAGATGGTAGCTCTTTGTGAATGCACGTCTTTGTGTGTCTCTCTGTAGGGATGAGGTCTTGGAAAGTGCAGTAGACCCGACCGACCACCACGGGTGCCAGCCGTCAACCGCGTCGTCGTTTCAACTGCTTAGATAAAATATTAAAAATAGAAATATCTTAATGCGTTGTTTGTCTATCACGCGGACACTTTTAACATTCGCAAGAGAGAGAGAGAGAGAGAGTAGAGTAGAGAGAGAGCGCACCACGCGAGCCGTGTTATTCTCGTTAGCGAAGAATACAAATTCACATACATGCTCCAGGATACGTTACATTGCCACAAAAAAATTCCTATTTACGCGAAACACCGCAGAGACACGGTGTATCGGAAATCGATCATCGCCGCGTGATTGATACTTGTGTACAATTATCGCGGGATAATTTGCGAGTGTGAGTCAGCGTCTTATTGAACGCTTTAACGTGCTACGAACAGACGGTATTCTCTCTTTGCTCCGTTATCGTTTAATTAGGACCGGGTTTATCTGTGGGTGGTCGGTAACTTGGCACAAAGTTGAAAGTTCTAGGTAATTTCACCGTGAAATTAATTTGCATAATTCTATGGACAGAACCGATTCGTTTAGCTTCGAGTCTCATTTTCTTTCCCCTTGGTGAAGAATTCTTTGTTGTGTCATTGAAAGCTAATCGATCCTTCGGTTTTATCGTAATCGATGTTATCGCGGAAATTTCACGTGTTTTCCCAATCCGTTGAAATCCCGATTGCACACATTTTGTAATCACGATACGGTGAACGCGAATTGTATTCCGTGGATTTAGTTTGACAGTTAGTTTTTCGCGTGTCGTGATTAATGTAAAAAGTGCAGAGAAAAAAAATTGGCGATGGCTTTAAGCCCGCGGGCCGGAAAACGAGGACTGACACGCACCGTGTACTACCTGTAATTGGATGCGTGCATTCACTATTGCAGCTATCACAGTCCACGTCGCTTTCAAGGATACCGAGATTCTCGATAGTAAGCGGTTTCGAGTAACCATCTTTTGTCGCTACTGCGTTTCATTCGTATCGATAGCACTCAGCGTTTCCCTTGACCCTTCTAAGTTACACGCCTTCGTAGACTCTGTGACTATGAACTTATCGACATTTTGAAAAACAAACAAGACTAATATCTCGTACTCTGCAATTTACAGTGTAAATACTGTAACATATATGATTTTGATAACAGTTCTACGGTTTACTACAAAAAAAAAGGAGCAACTATAACATCTTTGTATTTTATATAATTATTAACGTCAGTCATATTCTGAAAACCTATTTCTTTTCGGGGAAAAACGGCAATTGTATACGTTTTATAATTACACGTCGATGGTATGTGACAATCCGGTGAAGTAATCCTGAACAATGGTTGTATTAGAATTGCGTATCTTTCCTCGCGTGCCAGAGGTGTCTATAGGTATATCCCTGTCAAAGAAGGCACATATTCCTGTTACGGCACACGATCACGCGATCCATGAACGAGCGAATCGGCGTTTTCTACGCTTCCGTTTCTTCTCGTTCCGTGGGAGGGAAGAAAACCGGTCCCGGTGTGTATGTCGCCTCCAGGGAACGGGTTCCCGTTGACTTCGTGGCGCGAAACTTCGCCGAGAAACTTCGTCGAGAAACTTCGCCGATAATCGCGATATCCTCGCAACAATAATTCGCATTGCGAAAATGTGTATTGGACTGGTCGTTACACTGTGCGCGTGAATAATACGCTCGTGTTTTTCCGTGGAATGTTGGGAATTTAAAAAAAAAAGATTTTTCTTGCCATTCCTGCGCCTCGTGGTTGTCCTAAAGGAAAAGGAATGTTTTTCGTCGCGTTTTCAATTGCAAATCCAATTACATATTTTTAGTCATGATCGCCGAGACACGTTGTTTTTTGTAGACCACGTCGCGATACGTTTTATCCCCTGTAGAAAGTATTGCACGAGTTTCCGGCGAGCGATACACGGAAACCGGTAGAGCACCATGAGAAAGGGAGCCCCGCGATGGAAATTTCTCTTTGCGTGTTACGTGAACGAGCGTGTACGTACATGTAACCCGTACACTACTTCCAGGTAATCGAAACGTGAAATCACGCGTCTGAAAATGCTGCGCGGTTTTCTTCTGGCAAACGAATTTCACGGAATTACACCGCGGAAACGTGGAACGGTGAAAATGAAACTTCTGTGAAATTTCTTGAGACAGTATATTTTTTTCTACTCAGCTCGAAAAATCTTAGAGGTATTCGATAAAATTTATTTCTCAACGTAAAGATATCCGCTCCACGCGGACTTTCCACTTTTTCGTTTCGCGAAAAAGCCGAACAAAATACTCGAGAAATGTTTATGAACGGTTTAAAGGAACTGCATCTCTTTTTTGGCGAGCGAATTGGGCCGCGCAACGATCAAAGCAAAGCAGGTGTCACTTTCAGCGTGCCGATCCGGCTGCTGAACTACCGGCACGCTTCGAATCGCATACGCGAGTAGTTTATTTATACGTTCACTCTTATTTACGCTCCGCATCCGTGGCACGGTCAACATCCATATCTGCCAGTGATGTATGTACATTACGGGTGCCTGCGGCACGTTTCGCGAAACCTCGAACAAGCGAGAACCACTTCCAAATAAACTGAGAGTGCCATTTCGTTCGACTGCGTTACAACCGATTTCTAGAGTAAACTTTTAAAATACACTTTTAAGGGACTGCGAGGAATTTTTAACGGGGAAACACTACGGTTTCCCGGTTCTACTTATGGTCTCAATACATTTCACCTAAAAGAAAATATATGTATACCAGCACAGAAAATGTATACCACCAAATGGAGTGCCGGTCACCGGTGACCCCCATGGAATTCAACGTGTCTATAATATCAATCGTGCGACCATCTGTCGCTTCAACTCTACACATCCCGGGGCATCTTATCTTCAGCTAAATTCCGTCGCCGTCGGTTGTTATGTATATCCAGTTATCACACCCACGAAAAGGAGCATAAGCGGCGTTAAGAGAGAAAAAGAGAGTTGTTTTTTAACAGCGTCGTAATACCCAGCGTCCAATCCGAGGCCGTTTCGTGGTCACACCATGCGCAAAAGCCGTCGTTAATTCATTCTCGATTTAGTCGGCGTCGACGACGGATCGGGAAGGAAACACGCATATCCCGGCTTCCTTCGATCGTATCTCGACATCGATTACACGTCCGGGCTTCGTTTTATCACGGGGGTGAACTTCCCCCTTTGCAAATTTCTTCATTGTCATCCCGATCGAAAAGTTGTTACCGGAAAGACAACGGAATGTTTCTCAAATATTTCTTCACGTATTTATCACTTAAGTTACTTTTCATGACGGTAGAATGATGGGTTATTACTTTAGCTAATGCCACCGTGATTTCCCCGGTGACTGTTGCGCCGGGAAGTTAAATTACTTCCACCGGTTGCGAAGATTCGTCGACGGGACGTTGGTTCCGTCACGGTGTTACTATCAAACTCGTCGTGATCCTACGGCGACCGGATACAACGTGGAATGCAGACTGATTATCGCGTGGGATGGCTAATTAACCGTGTAATTCATTTTTTTTATATTTCGATCACGGGAGAAAGTTTCGTAGTATCCGGCGTCTTAACGGATTATAAATAATAATGAATTTCCGGGTGAATGTTCATTGTGTCCGTTCGTTTTTCACGTGGAAAATGAAGAAAGAATTCGATATTCGCACACGGAAAGGAAAACCTGGCGAATTTATGCGTATGCAAATTCACTTCCATCGGATTTTAAGCTGCCGAGCGTGTAATCAACGGGGAACAACGGAGTAGAGAGAATAATAAAATATTTCCGCCACGATCCTCTTCGCGGCCTTTATTTAAGGCGATCGGAGAGGTATTTATAGATGCGAGATTTACAAAGGGAGTTTGAAAAAGTAATGCTCAAGGATCGTACGATTCACGATGGCCCCTTCTTTGTCGGTGCCCTGAATACCAACGAGGAGTGGGTCGTGTTTTTCTTCCGAACGCGTAGGAAGCGACGTATGGGTGTGAATAAGCCTCATAGAAACACTCCTATGTTCTACGTTGAATCCTAGAGAACGTTTGAAAGGTTTTATAACAAATTTCTAAGTTATCGCTGAAAGCAAACCGAACCTTCGTATTATTCACGTGTTCTTCCCCACTCCTCCTTATTGGTATGTGTGTCGTTTAACAATCGTGTCACCGGGTATACGGGCGTGCTAAACGCACGTGCAAATAATGGAAAGTAAACGAAGGATAAATTTGATACAGCTCGTGTGACAATCTGCGACGTACGTTGTATTTTCTCTTATAAAATAATATAACTCTCCGTGTTACCACCGCGTAAAGCTTTGTAATTAAATACTTGTCGATTCTACCGTGGCTATTGGAAACGTGGAAATTGAATTACGAGGCATCGATGCTCGACGTGAAAATAAACACGCGAGCTTTCTAACGGGTGTACGTTCGATTTTTATCCTCGCGATAAATTATAATTATAGGAATATATATGTATATGTATATACGTATAGTTACGACCGACGATCTTACGTCGTGATGACTAACTACGGATATTAGTATCGATGATATTATAGTTATCGATAGTATTATCGTCGATCGTTTTAATCCAGCCTCGTCGTAAATGGAGCGAAAGATAAAAATCAAAGACCCACTTCGTTCCAGCTTGAACGCACTTCAAACGTAATTGTTTGCACTTTAGGGAGACGTACTCTCGTGAGTCAGGCGGTGAAAATCCTTTGTGAACTTTTACGGCCATCTCTCGTTACCCTACTTCGTCGCGACGTTGTGTTGCATTCGTACAGCGAGCACATGAGTCCATTTGTTGTACGCCGCGATGCTCGTTTAAAGAGCAACGCACTCGAATAGAATTATACTAATTGCGGTATTTAGACGACGCTGTAGACTCGTTTGAAACTTTAATCGCGGGGAAATCTATCGCGTTTGCCAAATGCAACTTCGACTCGTCGACGAATTCGGATTTCATTCGTTGGATAAGGTAAAGTGGCCTGGTTCGCTTCTTTTTTCTTTATCTCTTTTTTTCTTCTTATCGCATAAATCGAGACGCGGTGGAAGACCTCAAAAATAGACTTTCCCTCTTTCTCCGTCGTATTTCTTCTCCGTGGGTAAATTAAGAGATCAACGCCGCGCTTGAATTTACCGCGAGGCGGCACACGCCAGGTTTTCCGGCCGATGGAATCGATAAATCAGTTTTACCAACGGGTCGAAAAGTCTGTAAAATGGTTTTAAAAGATCGTTTCATCTCGGTGGGTGACAAAAGTTGCTCCACCGTTGGATGATTTCTATGAACGCGCGACCGTAGATCGATCGTTGACGCTAATTATAAACAAATTTCAGCGTAGTTTGACGAACTGTATCGCGTGTAGGAGAATCGTTATTGCGCGTTGCTCGGAATCATCGTTTCTAGAGGTGGTCGTTGCTATTTCGAGGAATGTAACGACGCTCTCGCGAGAAACTCGTTGACGAACTTGGCAAACGATTTGACACCACTTGCGAGGTTCGCGGGTTAAAAACTCCGCACGGCTCGGTGCATAAATAATCTATTTTGTCGCACGAACGAATAGCTGGTTATTTTACTCGAGGTCGTCCTGAGTCACCGAGGAAATAGTCAAATTTGCTACGTTTTCCTCAAATTCGAAAGCAACCGAAACACACTCGTCTAATTTCGCACGAATGTATTTCCGCGATTCTGTCCGTATGTTTTTATAATATTTAACAGCTGAAAATCAGGCCGTACGAAACCGACGCGTGGTACTTTGCGATTTGTGTGCCGGTGCAATTACCGGGGCGAACCAGTAGACGTTAATTAGCGGCGCCTGTGCAACGGCGCAAAAAATGTATTTGGCAAGTAACGCGGACCGCGCGATTTTTGGCAGAGAGAGAGAGGTTTCTGCGAGACGTGCGAAAACAGAACGATTTAAACTTGTTTGAGCAAATATTGTCACATCTTTTACACGGAGTGGACAGACGAACTTTTGCGGCGGTTTTCCCTGTCGATTCACCGTTTCGCACGTTTTATTGAAGCCGGTCGTATGAATTTTAGAATCCCTGCGAATTTAAACACCGAATGAAAGCGCGGCGAATGATTAATTAGCGAGGTTCGTGCGTTTTTTTTTTATTCGAACTTTTTTGAATCGTCGGTTCGTGTTCCTCGACGTACACGCGGCCGACGGATCTTTATCTGGTAATAATATTTATACAACGTCTTGCATGTTGCGAAGGACAAGTCTATTAAACATTCTAGCGACTTTACGCGAATACAACTGCTATCTGACCGACGTAGTGTGAAATGTTTAGCACGATAAGGCTGGGGAAAATACTATGAAATCATAAGACTGGATTAAAAAATTTAGAATTCAAATACTGTATGAAAATAACACTTGTTTCGTTATTAATTAAGTTTGAAACTTATAACTTTAGACACGTTCGTCCACTGTAAATGAAAAATGACAAATTTATCGTGGTGAACCTTATCCCGAATTATCGATTTTCCGCCCCGTTTCTCGAATATCATTTTCACCTGAATTCGGGGACAGTCGATAACAGTGGTCGTTATCTACAGTAACGCTAAGCGTACGTCGCGATTAATTTGATACACGACAACTGTTTTATTGTACATTTGTGTTTTACCAGCAGCCCTATTTCCTCCGTTCGATTGATAAGCTCGTGTAAATACAGTTTCGTTCGATCCGACATGGTGATTCCATAATATCGCGTCTGTCTTTTTAATGCTGTTACAAAAAAAAGAGAACAAAAAATACGACATGCCCGACCTTCGCGTAAAACTCAATAATGGAGATAATAGATTTCAAAGAACAAGTTTCCACGGAAAACGTGGGTTCTAATCCTAATGACTGCGCCGCAAGTAAGGCGGTCGATTTAGTCATCGCGGGGAATTTGTTGACACCGCGGTTTTGTTTACAATTGCATGTGCGCTTCAATTAATTGTAGCGTGCACGTAGTATCGGGTGGCACAACAATTGCAGACGTTTTGCAAGGCTGGCCAATTGCCAGCGCGTCACTCGTAGACAACGATATTTCATGGAAAACGATTCCACTGATTTTCAATTGCCCTTTAATTTCTCATCTGTGCTCCTAATTATTCTTGAATTATTTCCATTAATTATACGAACGTTCTAAACGATCAACATATACATATTCCACGGCTTTGAATTTTTTAAATTTACACGTTCATTCACGTCCCGTGTATTTTTTGCGCTGTTAATTAAGTAGAAAGGTGCCCCGCAGAATTGTAGACTTGTTCTTTTTATTAGATGGAAGTAACTACGTTTTCGCTGGATGATTCAAGACACGAGAAGTTTAAAAATAATTAAATCGGATTAACAGAGATTGCGTGCCGTGACGCGGTCGGGCTGTAACGAGTATAAGAATAGAAATATATTCCGTTACAAATATATTGCCATAGCACGTGTCCCGTAGATTCTAAGTCTATTGTCTCTCTGCCGTGCGATGCATTAAAGACGGTGTGAATTTTTTGTTGCAGGAAGGAGAGATTCTGGAAAAAAATACAGATTGGATCTACGAATGGAGTTCGCGTCCCGACCAAGTGCCGCCGAAGTATGTAAAAGTTTATAATCTACTTTGCATATTCCATCGTTCGAAAGAAAAAGATCGAAAGCGTAAAATCTTAAAAACATAGAAATCTTTCGTCGAGAAGTTGCGAAGAAATTCTACGAGAATTTCGAATGTAAAACGAATACAATAAACAGCAGTATTATTCAAATTGCACCTATCAGATAAATTCGAATCACTGTCAGTCTGAATCCACAAGTGCCTTTTGACTTTTCGGACGACGTGTACATAATATTTATACGATTCTTTATCTGTTTTCAGAGACTGGAAATTCAAGCATCCCCTAGGAATGAACAAGAGGAAATCGTATAGCATTCGTACCACGAAAGTCGGCAAGATAGGTCTATTTTCTAAAGAGGTCCTCTATACCCTTTTTATAACGAACCTTTTGTCCGTATTGGTTGGCACCGGCTTGGGGTAAGTGGTTTCAAGTAACTTCGTTATATGCAATTCCTACAATGGAAGTACATATGTATATCGGAACGGAACGATGAATTTCAATGCTGAACCGAATTGTTTGTCCACAGTGTCTGGCTGACCAGGCGGGGATCGATAACGTCAGGTGTAACCATCGAGTGAAAAAAAGAATCCGGGAATATATCGATGTTAGGATGGTCGCAGTTTGAATGTCAAAGACAGAGGGAGAGATAAAAGAGAGGAGGAAGGAGAAGGAGGGCTGAACGATTGGGATGCAAGAAAGACTGATGAGCCGAGAGGGTCGATCGAGCCTAAAAGGAAAAACACGCAACATATTCGATTATCCCAATTAATTATTAGCACTTTCTATTTTATCCCCGCCCCCTGCCCCCCTACCTGAATAGAAATCACGGTGTACTTATTGAACACCGTGTAATTATATGTCATACGCAATTATAAGCTTAGGAAGAAAATGCTGAAAAAAAAAATATCTATTATACGATATATAGTGTCTAGTGTTGTTGAAGAAAACATGTCCATTTTATACCATTTCTAAATGCGTTTCTATCTGCGATAGTCGATAGGTATAGCTTGGATAGTATTTATCGGTAATTAATTGCTATTTGTTACAATGAAGACGTGCGAAGTCGGTTTTGGAGAAAGAATGGAAACTGTGTATGCGTATCGCGAAGGTATCAGGGAAAACCATGGCAGGGAAAGAGAACGCGTGAGAAACGAGTGGAATACGTTTGGTTTCTATTTCTTTGTATTGTAAAGGACAATCTTCGTTAGCGAGAAATATTATTTTTCATACGTATTTGCGAGAATTCTGCTGCGTTGAAGTGGATGTTCAATGTTTAGCACGAATGCGATCAGTTAACATTGAAAAAAGACGAATGGTTTAATTGCGATAGATACGATACAAATATTTCGAAAAATCACAGCCTGTAACGCGATGTAAGAATCGAACGCTCGCTAAAGACAGTTTCTAGTTGTGAACCGATAATTAATCTTTCGCCGTTCGTATTTTGGGTTGGCAAGTTTTTCACGGCGGCCGGAAAGGGGGACCACGAATAGATTTTTCTTTGCGGAGGCAGCGTAGCAAATTATCATTTTTCTTCTGTGTGATACAAATTCCATGTTTGTAACTTTGTAATATAAAATACAGTGTTGTAAAAGCTGATCGTTTATTTTGTCATTTACGTGAGATTGCAACCGATGCGCGTTTAAACAATTTATTATATTTCTTAACGAAACACCCTTGTCCGGCTACCGGAATTTTGTGCATCTTTAAAGCCGAGGGAACGAAGATAAGATAAAGACAAAAGTAAAGTGTGTTGTCTAGCATTGTTTATTAAATTTATATTTTGTGTTGGTCCACTTACTATTTTCATTTTAAATATTTTTCGGCTAGTTTTAACGAAAACGTAGATGTACCAGATCTCTTTAAACAAGTCACGATACAATTCGCAGACCATTCTTACTGTTTCGTTGCAACGTTTGCGATTCCTGCTTCGATTTCGATGGAATTAGAGGGGGGAGAAACTCGACAATACACTTGAAATACTTTGCAGTAATTTTTTAAAACTACATTTCTCGCTGGGTGCATCTAAATCCAATTTTATACAGCTTAACGAAGATTTGTAACACACAAATTGTGAACTTCGCTACATTCGACATACTTGTAGCTGATTTTAAAAGAACTATATAACGAAAAATATCGAGAAAATGAAAAAAGATAGAACTCCTATAAATCTTGAACTTTTCAATCGCGATTAAAGTTTGCTATTCAAGAATTTTACGATCCATTTGACATTACGAATGCTGTCTATTGAGCATTTCATACGCTACGAACTTTGCTTCTCGTAAAACGTGACACTTTGATAAATTATATGGGAAATAACGAATCCGAATAATTTCGTTCTCGTCGAGGTGGCAAATTTTCTAAGAGACTTGACAGTAATTGTATTACATCGGTCATTCCGTCTGCTTTACCAATGTTTCTCACGAGTGTAACACACGTGTATCGTGTATTAACTGTAAGATGCTGTATATTACAAGATAGATCGTACTCGATGTAAGTAGCAATTAGGGACGCAGGTTTTTTGTATTTTCAATATAATTCTGTATATGATACAAACTATTCGTGGAAGTTTTTTTACAAATCCGCAATCCCAATTTTCCTCGAGTTTTACGTTTCGCTCGACCGAAACTATCGTTCATTTCTTTTTTTTAAAAATGTTACGTCTGAAAATGCCTATCAACACGTTTCCCTCGAGTCGCCCGACAAACCTGCGAAACGTTAACAATTCCATAATACACAGCGGGAAATGACGCATAAACTAAAAAAATGGAAATAACCGCCGGAAAAAGTGAACATCCGAGAACACCATTCCGTCCTGTCGCAACTTCGGGCAACTAACAAGAAAAAACCGGAAACCCATGAGAGAATCTATTACCAATTTCTCTCGAGTATGTCAGAGAACGATGACGCGGAAAGTTACGAGAAAAACATAAAAGTTTTCGTTAGAATCCTTCCGTTGGAGAAATCATGCGAATCTTGCGCAAAAATCGACGGGGCACGAAAGGTAACAAAAAATCATCGTAAGAAAATCATTGGCACAACGAAAACTCTCTATCAATGCTTGAAATCGACGTGAACCAAACACACAATTATTTATACAACACTACCCTCGCGTTGGGAATAATAATCCACGTTTCCAATAATATCCAGAAACGTTCGATTATTATTCCCAAAAACATGCCTATAAATATCGTTCCAAAGTTATCATTCCGCCGTATTTTTGCATCTCTAGAAGATATACGTACGATGTTTGCAAGAATTGCAACCGAATCGAATCGCCGCGCCGAGAAAGCCGTCTTATTGGTGCTTCAGAACAGACGGAATTTTCTACGACGCTTCCCAGGAACAAGTTTACCAGGAGTCCGTCGGGGATCTCGTGCAAAAGTAAAAGAAAGGTGGAAAGTATCGTAACGACGATCCGAATCGCGAGATGGTCAAGGAGAAAACTTGTATTTCAGAGTTTTAGGCGGGGTGAGTGGCGTGTTGGTCGGCTACGGTCAGGAAGGTTCCGGGAAGAGTTTCACGATCAGCGGTCTCAGGAATAACTGGGAAGTACGATTTTCAAAAATTCACCCCCGTTATCTTGCGCGAGCATTGTTCCGCTGTGAAAATCGCAGTGATTACGTTCCTTTTCCCAGCAAAGAGGTGTGGTCACGCGACTGTTGTCCGACATGTTCGCGGAAAAGGCAAACAGACGGAAAGCTAGTAAGATAGAGTATCACTTAAGTTTCGTCGAGTTACATGGCAAAGATGTAACCGATCTCTTGGTGACGGACGCGGAAAGCAGGATCAAGATAAACGACCGAAATGCGTTCAAGGTAACTCGTGTTGGGCGTGCGATTTTGAAAATGCTGACGGAAAGTTTAATTTAAAATGTTTCGCGTGTAATATGTAGTTTGAGGGAAATTAAAACACTTTAAATATGGGGATTACGAACTTTGAGAAAAATAACTGTAGTGTTTCGAGTAGAAATGAAATTTCATTGTTTGCCTTTGTATGACAATTTTACAACATTCTCGTTCGCATAAAGGAATTTCGCCAGCTTTACGAATAAAACGAATATCAGAATGGTTTTAAATGAACATTTTTTTAACGAAGATATCAAAATTCTAGGATATATCCGCGGTGAACGTGAAGACGGAAGAGGAGACGTTAAAAAAGATATTCGAAGGGGAGTCGAGAAGATCGATAGTAAAAGGATCTACCTATCCAGCTTCCCATTTAGCCACGTCCGTGATCACGTTTCACGTGACTAACAGCAGTTTAATTACGTCGTGTGGCGTTACAGCGACTGCTAAAGTGCGTTTCGCAAAAAAATGCCTCGGTTTTTAATTGAACATTTTTTATTCCAAATCTCGTCATAAGTTTCCCACCATAATTACAGCTGGCAGAGTTGACGTTGAAATCCACTTTCAAATCTACCTAAATATTGTCTAATCAAGTCGTAACCTCGGTAGATTTAAATTAGCAATTTAATTATCGCGAAATAATTTTGCAGATGCATATCGTAGAGATGGCTGGCACTGGAACGGTTGGGAAAAGTAGTTGTTGGAAAACGGCCGCCGATATTGGAATCGCGAATTTAGCGAAAACTCAGCTCGAGCAATTTTTCTCGTACCTCGGCAGCACGAAATCATCGGATAATCATTCTCTACTACGTTCGAGTAACTTACTGAAAATCTTGGGGAACGCATTCTCGGTTACGTCCGTGATACGGTGTTTATTAATCGCTTTGATAATACGATCTATCCGTAGAATTAAGTTGTGACATTTATTAAGCACGGAAAATCTGTTAGTTTTATATTTCACGTGCGAATCACGCGAGAGGATCTCGACATTACGCTGTCGACGTTGAGATTCTGTGCGAAAATCGCAAGACTAAAGCCCGTGAAGACGATGAAAAACGTGAACCCAGTTCCGTTGTCGGTGATCCAAAAACTCCGCGACGAAGTGAACTCCCTGAGAAAAGAGCTGTTCTTCAAGGATCTGCTCGCTAATCAAGAAACTTTAAGGAACATCTCGAAATCAAGAGCGGAACAAATTAACAGAAGCGTGTTGAGTTTCTTGAACGGCACTGTGTCGGATTTAACGCTGTTCAGCGTTTCGCAGACCCAAGTGTTGCTGAAGTCGATGAAGGATTTGTACAACAAGTTAGTTCCTTCTACTGTAACCTAGTAGTTTGTTCGATTTCGCGGGCTAGTCCCTCTTTCTTTACAACTTTTCGTTTTAACGAGTTTCGACGTCACGAATCCTGACGAGATTAAAATGGAGAGGCAATTATTAGATTGACGGCGAAAGAGCTCGACGTTGACAAATTGAGAGAAACCTACGAAAATATGACGAGAAACGGGATGCAGACGATCGGTTCCGCCAGGTCGTCCAAGGTAAATTTATTAAATTTTCATTCCTGGAATTTTCTACGTGACTTTGATGCTGAATAACGTAGGAGACTGGGATAACTATCAATGCATTCCTGACTAATCGAAAGAAGAGGAAAACCTCGTCGCAGAGAACTCTCTATGAAAATGAGGAATGCACGGAACAAGTTGGCAGTTTGGATAAATTTAGTATGTTAAAACTAGGATCGAAATGTTTTATTAAAGCAATTTTCTTTGCAAACTTTTTTACAAAGTATTAAATAGCAACTGGAGTGACGTTGGGGCCCCATGTGGCAGATATCTCCGCCCCTGACCGTGTGAAAATTAACAAATACGCCAGAGCGAGCGAGAAGATTTTCCAATTGGATACGGAGAGTCCCTCGGTGGTCGGTATACCTGGATTCCATCGATTTCATTTTAAAATTCTAATCTCATCTCTGTCTCCGTGCCAGCTATCGAAAATCCGACAGCTGTTCGAGCGTTTTTCGAAGGACGACAGGGATCACTGTAAACTTAACGAGAAATTGCAACAGAACGAAAAGATACTTGCAAAGGTTCGCCAGCGATTCTCAAGTGTGATCGAAGAGTACTATAAGGTACGCTGGTGTGTCTGAATTAATTCTTTAAGGCACGGAATTGTCGAAAATAAAAAGATCTATGATACATAGAAATTTATCAAAGAACAAAAGATTGTTTAATCAAAACTTTCGCATGGAACACCTATTGGAATATGCCATTAACAACTATTGACCATGTCGAAATTTATTAATACAAGGGAACACATTTATAAAAATTTGTTGATGGTATTGCTACGTATTTTAAATAAATGAGAAGACTACCGTGCCTCAGAAAGTTAACGCGATGGAATTTCACGTTGGTGGAGAATCAATTTGTTGTCTCGCAGGCGAAAAGGAACCTGGACAACGCGCGCGGAGAGTTAACTAAACAACGACAGATCCGTCGGTTCACGGAGATGGAAGAGAACGGGGATAAAGAAAGCACAATAATTCCGGAATCCGAGAGAAGAATCGCTCGGGATATTGCGTGCTACGAGAGGACTTTGGCGAACTTGGAAGAAGAAGTTAAACAAACGCAAGGCGAAATTCACGACTTGATCTACCGTCGGCTAGCGATTCGCTCGAAACTGGAGTTCGCATTCCGGGAATATTGCGGAAGGTTGAATCTGCCGTTTTACAACGATGGAATGATGAAAATAGTATTCGACTCGATGAACACAGAGGCCTCGAAAACGATCAGACGTAAATTCGATCATCTGCAGCGATCGATAATCCGAAAGATCGAGGTACTTTGAATACAATTGATTTTATATATTAGCATATGATACATCATTAAATCGTATATTCAAATTGTGAACACCGAGAAACAACAATGTCACGAGCGAATATTCTGATGGTCGCGTATTAATTAATTAATTCATTCATTAATCGAATCGATTCCGTATGTCTTACGTAGATTTATAGATATCTTTTCGTATTAGGATAAACAAAAGTCGAAGATAATGCGTCTGGATTGAGAATGGATAACGAAGAATAGAATTTATGGGAGAAGTATTGATTCTGTATCTTATCGCTTTATAGTAAATACATTTATTCCATTTGTAGTATCAGAACTATGATAATATGATTGAGTTAAGTGCGTTTAAATATGAATGCGAAATACCCGCCACGATCAGCGCTATCTATGAACGAAACGTCAAAACATCCGGAGCACGCATGCATTCGTATTATCGACAGCAGATAAGGAAGATGTTCCACTTCCGCACAAAAGTTACAAGTTGAATCGATCGATTTCTAAGTGCATGAATAATTTAAATATGGATTGCGTTCACGGAATAGTCTTGGATTTATGGAAGAATTAAAATAAAATCCGAAAATCGTGAAAAATCGTTCATTTCAGCCAGTTTTTTGATCGGCACTCGCTCAATTTTAGAGATAGCGATCTGAAACTTGTACCATTGTTTTAGTTAGGAAATTCTACGCCAGAACAATGTATAATAGTTGTACTTTTCGAAAATTTAATTTTTCGCAAAAATCTGAAGGGGGTAGGTCAGGATTTTTTGCGATTTTCGTAAATCGCTCGCCATTTCCATAATTTTTGAGCTATTAAAATGATCCAGGACGTTTTGGATGCGGAATCCGAAGCGGAATAAGCCAGTGAAAGAATCATTTTGATATCTTAAAAATTACGGAAATGGCGGGCGAATTACGAAAATCGCAAAAAATCCTGACCTACCCCCTTCAGATTTTTGCGAAAAATTAAATTTTCGAAAAGTACAACTATTATACATTGTTCTGGCGTAGAATTTCCTAACTAAAACAATGGCACCAGTTTCAGATCGCTATCTCAAAAATTGAGCGAATGCCGAACGAAAAACTGTCTGAATTTGACGATTTTTCTCAGTTTTCGTAATTCCCACGCCATTTCCGCAAATGTTTAGATATAAATCTGATTCTTTCTGCATCGTACTTGGTTTCGGATTCTGCATCCAAAACGTTCCGGATCATTTGAATACCTCAACAATTGTGGAAATGACGAAGGAAGTAAAAAAATCGCGAAAAATGGTCAAATTCAAGCAATTCTTTGATTGGCACTCGCTCAATTTTAGAGATAGCGATCTGAAACTTGTACCATTGTTTTAGTTAGGAAATTCTACGCCAGAACAACGTATAATAGTTGTACTTTTCGAAAATTTAATTTTTCGCAAAAATCTGAAGGGGGTAGGTCAGGATTTTTTGCGATTTTCGTAAATCGCTCGCCATTTCCATAATTTTTGAGCTATTAAAATGATCCAGGACGTTTTGGATGCGGAATCCGAAGCGGAATAAGCCAGTGAAAGAATCATTTTGATATCTTAAAAATTACGGAAATGGTGGGCGAATTACGAAAATCGCAAAAAATCCTGACCTACCCCCTTCAGATTTTTGCGAAAAATTAAATTTTCGAAAAGTACAACTATTATACATTGTTCTGGCGTAGAATTTCCTAACTAAAACAATGGTACAAGTTTCAGATCGCTATCTTTAAAATTGAGCGAATGCCGATCAAAAAACTGGACGAATTTCGTGTTATTTATTCTAACTTTAATAGAGGCGAGGACGGATGATTTATATTCTATTCGTAGCCAATTTGTTCGATACTATTTGCATCGAAGCGACACATTCTAATATAAACGACTATCGGTCATCGGATTTTCCGAAAAATATTAATAAATTTCATTATCGATCGATGCAAATAATATCGATCCAGGTCTCACCACGTGGAGGTTGCTACTAATGGAGACCCACCCTATCCACGGCACCCGTCCTCCCTCCATTAAACGATACGAGATCAAAATCTTCATTCTCAGATGGAGAATGAAAATATCACGCGAACGCGACGCGGAGCTAAGTATCGTGGTACCAATGACACGTCTGTCAATGAGACCACGACGAAAATATTGAAACGTTTCAATATTTCTTAAACTAATCCACCACCATCGCACGCCAACTCCTCGCGAAAAAAAAAAATAAAAACCAACACCTTAAAACACCCCCAAACAAAATAAAAGAAAATAAGAAAATGAATCTAAATGTCGACTCAACGAGAAAAGCAACTCGATAAATTGTACTAACGCGGGTGACTCTAAACGTTCACCATAGCTCGACGGCAAAACAATTTACACACTTACACGGTGGCTCGTGCCACGGTCTCGAGAAGTACCCACGAACCGGGACTTCCGGCCGAACCATGGTTAATCGATACGAAGGGATAAAGCGTAGGGTCGATTTACAGGAAAGGGCCTACGCGAAAGATCCGAACCAGGGACAAATCGAAGATGATCTATATCCGAAGATATAGATCATCCAGTCGAACTGTACACGGGTTAAGCCATATCAGGCTAATCGGTCCGGCCGCCACCGATAAGCCTGATACGTCCCATACCCCGCCAAAAAGCAGTCCACCAGTGTACAGGTCCCCAGAACGAACTCGGGCTCACCTTTCCAGACAACCCTAGGCCACCCAAAGTACCGACGGAACCATGGAACGACAGAAAGCCACGCTCCGTAAATATATCGCGAGATCGCGGCTTAACCGAGTAGCCATGAGGCTTACAAGGCCGACAACACCGTTTTTCGTGTTGTTTTGACGCAGGGATACGACAAACGTAACAAATGACGAACAAGTGACTCTAGTAAACTAATAATAAGTGAAAAAATTGAAGTTAAAATGTAAAAGTTAAAAACTGGAGCTAAGAAAAACTGATACTAAAAGTTGAAGGTAGAAATTGAAGTTAAAAATTGAATGTAAAAATAAGTGATAAATATTGAAAGTGTAAGTGGAAGTTAAAAATGAATCTAATAACGCGGTAACGAGCAAACAAGTCGCGTTTTCTCGATGGTCGACGGCAAACGGATTGGAATTGACGTGTGATATCCCCTTAAATTAACGTTTTGACACTATAGTGGCCAAAACGTCCCTTTTAGTCGCCTCGTACGACAGGCAGGGAATACCGTGGGTGTATTCTATCCCCCACCCACAGGGGAATGTATTTTATATTATCTAATTATTCAGAATAGGGCGAATCAAAAAGTTAATGTGTGTGATAACACAGAATGCAGATAAATGGAAACGCGACGCGAAAATTACTTTAATTTTTCACTCCATTTAACACGCTAGTGGCTAAATGGCGATTTCTCAAAGTTTACGCAACACTAAAAACTTATGATACTAAACTTAATTCAATTCTGAAAGAAAAAGTTATTAAATGGGTGGACAAACCCACTTGTCACGCGAGATTGACATTGATCGGTATGAAAAGTTACGCCCGCGTTTAAATGATTATTCGCAACACTAATTCGTTCGCAATTTCCATTAATTTTGTCGGAAAGTAATGTAAATTTCGTTCGAAAAAAGTACGCGTTACGCGCGCGAAGAATAATGTCTTACTATTTCATAATCGCGAGAATTAAAAACGATCGTAAGCGCGAAATGATCTTGAGGAGATCAAAGTTAGTCGTAGTCGAAAAGAAAATATTGCACAACGTCTTACGACATTGTACAAAATAACTAATTTTAATAGAAAATACAATTTATAAATTAAATCATGGCAATATTCCTTCTAACAAATGCTTGTTTCAATTTTAGTTTTAATTGGTATCGTACAAAGTCGGCGATGTACGACGAAATTCGCGAGTCACTTGGCTGCTTTACATTTTTCGATGATTTTACGTTAGAAAATAAAATCGCGTATGTCCCGGTGACATTTCTTTCGGATATTTAATTGAAAAATATATATATATTATGATGTAAAAAGAACGCGGGTCTCTTTGAGACAAATTCGTGAATTTAATTTAAAAAAATTGTATAATAGTTTCTAGGACGAAAATAAAAAGTGTGTCCCAGTTCAGACACTTTGGAATAATCTATTTCAAATTATCAATAAAATCGCGAAGCTAAAGTGCAGCCAGAGGTGACAAATAGTAAACGACCGGCGCGGATGGCAAGTGTGCAAATTTTGCACACTGTATCATACTCTACCCCTCTGCTTATTTCAAAAATTCAATTTCTCAAATTTATAATAATGAAAAACTAGACTCTAGTAGTGACAAGAATATGAATTATTAAAAAGGAACTCTCAGAAAGTTTGAAAAATAACTTAATTTCAAAAGAATTTAATATCAAATTGCAATAAAAATTCTATTATCAAAACTTGTGAATGTAACTGAATAAGAAAAATGACTCGAAAACTTTAACGCAAAATTCTATTAATTAAATTTGTTAAAATAATTTAATAAGAAAAATGACTCGAAAACTTTAATGCAGATCGGGGCAGAGTCTTCACGGGGAGCTCACCTCGACCCGTGGAACTAACTACTTTAAAATTCTACTACTACAAATACTACAACTACTAGCGAGCATAGTGACTTAGTAGTAACGGAATGACCACCCATTTCGGAAGTATCCAAACTGGACATTCCAAAATGGACAGCCATTAGTAGTTGCCCTCTTCAAGACAGTTTGTCGGGCCTCTTCGGCATATAGCCTCTTCATCTTCACACGTTGTCGATGTAGAGTTTCTTCGGGTTCTTCGGGTCGAATCCCAACCTAATTCTGCTCGAACATTCGGAACCAACATATGATAAAACCCTAACACGCGCCTAACACACAACAAATAATGAGGCTAACACGTATAGACAAACAGTTTATTCTCAGAAGAATCAAACTGCAGTCAGTGCAAACGTGTTAGCCAAAGTAAAGACGAATGTTCAAGCAGAATTTACTTAAAATTAAAAAAGTAAAGATTATTATCCTGATTTCCAGGTACAGGATATCACTGGTTGCCTACAGGCGAAACAGTGATACCTGACCTGGTCCTGCCTACTTAAAATTAAAGCACACACTCCAGAGAATAAATTACCTGCCTACCTATTTCCTATATTTAAAAAAATGGCAAAAATCTCAATCACACCAACACACTCTCTCCACGATTCTCAATCAAAGTCGGTGTTTCCCCCTACGGGAGACGTCCCGGGACGTCTCCAACACCGACTCAAACCCCACACATACATTCAGGTACGTACCTTGTTTGCTGAAATCGACTCACAAGGCCAGCGATTATTGCGATTTATTTAAGACTTTATTGAAAAGAATTTAATGAAAACTAATATTCGTAAAATATAAATGAAAGACTTGTACTAATTCGTAGTTGAAATAATTACTACGTTCAAAGATAATGCTTCTGCATTTTGACTCTAATTGTAAGTGAAAAGTAATTGAATCTAATAATCTGATGTTCGAAATATAATCGAACTTAAATTGAATAATGTAAAATGATAAAAGTATTGAAGTTGAATCTAATCGCGCAATAAAAAAGATTGTTCTAAATCGACGCACGATCCACGAAATATTCAATATATTTATCACACACACACTCACACGTGTGGATCGTACGTCGTGCACAATCGCTAACGCTTGTGAGCCGCCACACAATATTATAATTCTTAAATCTATAAGCCACGTTCACCGCCATCACCCATTCGTGTAGCACCTGGGCACACGAATGAGTTCAAGCAAAATAGGAACATGAACGTGGCAACTAATACTAGTCTTGATGTGTGCTGAAAATCCTGAGCTTGAAAATGATTATCAAAATAGATCTTCTAACGGGCTAATAGTCATTACTTTGACTTTATAAAAATTACTTGAAAATGTACTTTATAAAATGACTCGAATTTAATATCAAATAATTATTGAAAAAGTGAAAGAACTTTAATTTATTTAAGAAAAATGTGAAAACTTTAAGTATATATATTGAAAACTTTAAAATATTAATTTATAGAAAAATGATATATATGAAACTTGAATTTAAAATTGAAAACCTTGGTTGATTCCTTATTCAAAGTATATATTCTAAACAATGCAAATTTGTTCAAAACTAGCCTTTGAAACCAGAATCTAACCATCGCGAATTGGTCTTCTTGGGCATTTCAAATAGAAGAATTAAAAAGACTTTACAAGTTAAAGGAAATGCAGCTATGAAAAATATGCAAATTATGACTGAATTTAATTCGTATGATTTCGTCTTTACTCAAAAATTCTGTGATTATATGAAATACACGCGAACGCGAATGTTATTAAATGAAGGTCGAGGGTATCGAGCCTCGTAATTAATTACATAAAAATCGCCCGTGAAGCTAAGCCACAAGAAGACCCCTGCCTGAGCTAATTAAATATTCACAATAATGGTGTGTTACTACCCACGAATGTAAAGTATAAAATACTTTACACTCGCGGTCACTATGCTCGCAAATCAAATCAAATAAAATACAACCGATACACTCGTGCCGCTTCGGACCTTTACGTCCTACGACATGATTGAGTGATCGGAGGAACCATAAATTTTTTGACTCACCGGTCGTAGATTTTTTCTGCACCTTTGATTGTAGAGATGATACTACGACCGGTTCTCTGCAGTTGTGAAGTCATCTATAACACAAACAAGAACAAACAAATTATAATTCAACTGTCTATCAAACTTTTATCTTAGATTCGGACTCGAATTCGATATTTCCAAGTGGAATTTCATTGTTAATTCGAAATAATTCAAAGGAAAATAAATTGTTACTGATATTTACCTGCTGCACGATGCGACGACGCCCGATGGAGATCCTCTCCGCAGCTGCTGCGTACTTCTAATTCATCGCGGCGAATAATTTAAAGAAAAAAAAAGAAAAATAAAGAGACTACACTCCCGACCGAAGTAATTTCCGGCGAACAAACTGACTCTACTCTCGCGATTCAAAGTATATAAGAATTCGCGACCGAATCTTCATTTCTTTCGGCGGTTTTAAGCACGCGTATATCGAACAAGCACAATTTCTAATAGCGCAACAACACTGACTCTATTTCGCGAAATACTTTTTCGGAACAAGTGACTCTAAGACCGCATTGCGCGCGGTCGCAAAAGCTGAAAATAAAATACAACGCGAACGCGTATACCGCGGAAAATGTCGTAGATATTCGTTTAAAGTATTTTTCAATTTAATTGCCAAGCATTGTTATTAGGAATATTGCCATTCTCCTACTATGATATAAAATAAAATTGTGAACGCGATAGTCGACGCGAAAAAGATATATATTTTAATAAACCGGCGCGACGTAACTCACGGAAAATATAAATTACCGTTGTAGATGTAACGCGAACAATGTTAATACCGATCAATGTCAAGGACGCGCAACAAGTAGGCTTTGACCACTGTTACCACCCTCCAAAAAGATACCGCTGCAAACTGAACTTCTCTTTGTATAGTTGGTTCTGAAATCAGAAACAAAAGCATGATTAGAATTACAATCGAAATATTTCAACGCAAAAATATTGTAGAAATATCTATTAAAATTTTAAATTGACTCTATTTATCATGTTAAATATCATGTATAGAATGTATGTGATAGACGTGTGAATGTATGATATAACATAGTATATGTATGTATTAAATATAGGCAAGTATTGTTAAAGAACGTGTAGTACCATAGGGAGTACCAGGGAGCACCCAGGAGGAGGTCCTACCGCTGCCGCTGCTCGCCGAAGACTGATGCGTGTCGATGAACTTGTCAAAGTCACGCCAGGTAAACTCGGGAGTTTGGGGTAGGGGCAGGTAAGCACGGCGTGCAAGTGTCCTCGGCGCGGGATTCTTGGATCTATTAGGACATAATAAACCCTATATGTATAAAACTGGAGCCGACTTTAATAAAATCATTTATATATTGAAGATTTTAGAGATGATTGCTAGCGATTTAACAATTTTATAAACATTTTATTGAGAATGAAAATTGTCTACTACGATTTCTTACAAATTCAAACTAGAATTATTAATAGATCGAATATAAAATATCGAGCGGCAGTCCGCGGTTCGAAATGAATAAAAATAAAATTGTCTACTACAATTTCTTACAAATTCAAACTAGAATTATTAATAGATCGAATATAAAATATCGAGCGGCAGTCCGCGGTTCGAAATGAATAAAAATAAATATCATTTTTCTAAAATGTTAATATTTGAAATATTTATACTATTTCTATTAATCGCAACGAAACAAAAGTATTTCACAGGTAGAACCTAATGCCGTAAAGACGTCCACGCTCGTGCCATCGTTACATTTTTTTTTCTTCCTCTCTACGCACATATATACATACATATACATATGTATATGATTCCAGAAATATGACCTTTCGTGTGCTCGTAACCGAGATTATTAATATAATTCCATTTGCGTTAATCTTGAAAATTAAATAAACATCAGCTCCGCGGGCGGTCGCGGTTCGAAGGGGATTCGCGAATTCGCGGGATCGATCCGATAGAGGTCTCCACTGCCACGGCGTCGCGACGTAGCCGTAGATCCCGTAGATCCGACGGATCAGTCGGTGGATCGCCGCGCGGCTTTATCACGCCTCGCGTCGGTGTTCGCGAAAGCGTGCGAAAAACGTGTGCAGGTTCGAGACGGAATTTTGGCGACAAAGTTCAAGATCGAGGCGTCGTGCGACCGACGCGGGCGTCGCGGCGACGACACCGACGTTTTTCGTATCATGTCGGAAAATAATGAGTACGTCTGTCGACTCTCGGACGAGGACAAGGCGTACGTGGCGGCCAATTTAAATGAAACGGACGAGGAGAGACCGAAAAAAATCGCTGTAATTAGAGAATGGATCGCGGAGAACGAGGATCTGAACGCGCGCACCGGTACCGCAGTTTTTTTGAATGTTGAAAACTGGTTGCCTAGTCGTGACTTTGATATTTGACTGTATTTTTGTTATTTTGGAAAATGTAGAAAATAATCGTAGTAGAAGTAAATTACTTTTTCTTAGGTAATGAATTATTATAGCTGATTGTAAAGCTGTCACTTAGAATTATTTTGAGATTACTATTTGGATAACGCGAAATTGTTATGTCAACTATCACACGTCCCTTGTAATTTGATCCTCTTAGATTTCATTCCGGATTCACGTTTGCATGAAAGCAGCGGGTTTCACGTGTCCTATTCGCGTTCGCAGATGATTTTTCCATTCTGCGTTTCCTGCGGGCGTGCAAATTTAACATCGAGAAGACGAAAACGAAACTGCGGAATTACCACAAACAGAGAGCAACACTGACAGACTGGTACGAGAACAGGGACCCGTTCCTGCCGGAATTACAGGAGCTCTTTGATCTCGGGTAACGTCGTTTAAAATTAATTAAAAAATCTACTAAATCATCCATCCATTTTTCTTAACAAACTAACGAGTCTACATCGGTTACATACAAAAATAATTCCTGTTTTATCTTCGCGGGGCAACGACCCCCACTGCTTATCAGTAGGGTGATTAACGATTCTTTCCTTCAATTAAACTGAATGTCATTTCAGTAGCAACATTGTGCGAAGTAAATTTACGGAAAGATTCTTTGCCGAGGAAAATCTAATTATTTATTAATCATTCGGCTTCCGCCGAAAAGTTTCATTGCCAATGCGTGACAAGCAGGACAAACAATGATATCGTATCAATGGCAGATAAGTAAACGAGCTGCACTTTGCAATTAAATGGATACCGATACCGTATCGGTATCAAATTAACTACATAAACCGCAATGTTTACGTCCCGCCGCCGACAAACTTTCAATCCCGTCTGGCATTCGAACTTCACGTATAATGACCTGAGAATGCATTCGTGTAATCAACTGCATTCAGAAAAACAGCATTTCCTGACCTTGAACGGGACACAATATAAATATAACATTGTTTTGTAAAGATAACGACAGTGACGTGATTTACGTAACGTCTGAACGAGATATACTTGTCTTCGTTCGACTGGATCTTTAATTATCTATTCTACTTTACCTAATGACGTGATTAAATAAAGCCTGCTCGAGGGGTCATCAATGACAGATCTCTTGATTGTATTCTTTTTTAAGTTGATTACTTTCATTGAACTTTGCATGTGAGACAATTATACGTTGTATAATTCATACGATGAGTAGAGATGAATATTAAACACTTGCATATTGTGTTACAATTGATACTTGAATATTTTATTAGATATTCCGCAATTCAAGGGTGAACAAAATTGGAATGCAACATTATTCACCTTTGTATCTACCTTCCAGGGTGCTCTTACCTTTGAGACAGTTAGACGATGAGGGAAGAATGGTCGTTATTGTACGAACAGCTATCCATGATCCAGTAAAGCACAAGCAGGCGGATGTACTGAAGGTATGCTAACGAATATTAAAATTAATAAATCTGAAATCGCCCCTGAAGAATGTTACCCGCCATATTTCCATGCTCCAAAAACCCAGTGAAAGTTTCTTTCACCCGAAATGTCATTATTCATTTTGTATTAAAGAAAATGAAACTTATGTAACACCCTACCAACAAATATCAATACTTAAACATTTTTCGATACCACCATCATTAATTCAATAGTATGAAACAATTAGTGCTTTATGAAATATCTAAAAATACTTTCATTAATACATAAAATATATTTTACATATAAAATATTACAAGCATCTATCCCCACAGATCCATAGATCACAGGGATCTATATTCTACCCAGCCAAGTTGAAAAAGTGCCGGTCACCCGTGACCCTCACGGCATTCAAAGTGTTAATAACAATGTATCACAGGCGGGCCTGATGATTCTGGACCTGGCGCTCAGGGAACACGAGCCGGTAACCGTACACGGGATATCAGCGATCCTGGACATGGATGGCATCTCCTACGGCCACGTTCTCCAGTTACCGCCGCGGGTTATCGGTAACCTGGTGCACGCCTGGCAGGGCTGCTACCCGCTGCGCATTCACTCGCTGGACTTCGTCAACGCGCCCACCCTCGTCAACGTGGTTCTGAACGTGTTCCGGACTTTTATGAACGCGAAATTAAAACGCAGGCTTCACGTTCATCGTCAGAACACCCAGATGTTCTACGAGACGTTGCCGAAGCACATTTTACCCGCGGAGTACGGCGGTACCGACAGCACGGTCAAGGAATTGAGTGGTAAGTTTAAATTGTGGGAATAAATTAATATTTGGAGGGGAAGATTGGTAGTTGTGGATTATATTTTAGAGGTTTGAGGGGAAAGTAATATGATTTTTTTATTATTAGTCCCGGATTAGCAAACCGTGTGGTCGTAGTAAAAGGAAATGTATTGTTTTATTAAGTGAGATACTTTCTTTTATAGAATATTGGAAGAAGGCGGTCCAGCAGAATCAAAACTGGCTCGCCGAGGAGGAAAAGTACAAGCTAATTTTACCTAAGAAGAAATGATCGCCTTTTAACGAGTTTGTTGTATTACGTATGACTCGCAAGAGTATCAGCTTTCTTGTGCAACGCTTTTAACACACTTGCAGTCGCTGACGTAACACGTATTGTGTCTTCTTATAATTGCTGGGGCGTTAATCATACGATGTTACGTCTTTACGATTCACACGACTATCTGTCAACGAACTGACTTCGAACTAATCAAAATGTGCATCGTTATGAAGTGTAAAGATACCTCTAGTTTTTAATCCGAACGTATTTGTTTATATTTGCGAAATTTCGATAGTTTAATAACACAATTACCAAGTGTTTAGATTAGCGAAGCTCATATTTCCGAAAATTCCAAATAGCAATTAACGGCGGGTATGGTATTTTAAACTTTAAATTTTAAAGGAATCCTCGTAACTCTTGTCTCTGTTTTACCGACAAAGCACTGACGGCAACCAGCTTTACACTGGGCGCCAGAATGTGCTACCCGCGAGAGTGTCAATAGGATATTACGAAATAATTCTCTTCGAGCCTTATGGCTGTCGTGGAACACGTGGTTGGTATTAAGACGTTTTGTATTTTTTGGAAAAATTTTTATACAGAAAATTGTCCCATCTTTATGTAAAAGTACGGTAGAAATACACATCGTTTCCTATAGTTTCCATCCGTTCATCTCTATCCCTTCGTGAAAAGATTAGAATTCGACTAAAGGGATCGTTTTCGTTAATCGGAGAATAATGCGAGATATCGATCGCGTATAAAATGTAATCGTTACAATCGTTTACATAACTATAATACATAATTCGTTCGTGGAATCTTTTATCTATCGATAATTAGACTACGTTTTTTATTTTTTATATATATATATTTGCAAGAAAAAGTGTCGCAAATTCAACGAGAAACGAATTCGTGATATTTTATCTGTCCATCTCGTTTTTCTTTTGTTCTTCGTCTCTGTCTTTTTCCCATGTATCCCCGTCGTCGCAGTGAAAACTACGCGTTCGCCCGGAATATTCGTCATCGTCGCGGTTCGTATTCCATTTCTTATTTCCGATTTGTTACAAGTTTAAATAAAACGTACACTTAAGTCATGGGCAAGTAAGACTGTCCTACAGCTAACCAACTACTTATTAACTTATCAACTTACTACTTACAAAATCCCGTTTACATTCGGGGGACACGTTCACCAGGAGCACGTTGTACCGGAAATCGACAAAAGCACGGATCCAACACGTCCGACCTTGATTTAACATTCACGCGACATCCTAATCGTCGAGAATCATGCACAAAGCTTCTCGCACGGATATCCATATGTTAATCGTAAAATACTCCAAAACGAGAGAAAAAAAAGCACAAAAAAAAGACACAACTGTTCCCACGATACAAAGTACATTCCCGGAGATATAAAATCGGGCCCGGTAGATACGTAATGAAAGAAAACGACAGGTATTTTGTTTTTTCCTCGGAGAACTTCTGTGTCCATGGTAAAACACGTCCCGGTGGAGGATCCACGCTATATTACAGACTTTCATTTAAAAAAAAAAAAACAAAAGAAATTGGGGGAGGTATTTAATCGATCCCTAACGAATCGATCAACACCAATACACACTCACGCTCGACATTCACACAGTAGTACATTTAAAGCGCACAAGGAGCATCACATAATCTGGAGGTCCACGCACGGAAGGTGCCACGAGATCTCGTTCCCGAGGAAGTCGTCGAAGCATTGGACCCGGACGTTTCAATTAATTAGCAAAACGATCCGAGTCGAAAACCTTCCCGTTTTAATACCCGGTCCGTTCGAGAAAGTTCCTTTTTGTGTTTTTTTGTTGTTGTTGTTCTCCCTCCAGGCACCGTATGCCGACAACGATTGCGCAAACACGCGGGGGTGGGGGGAACACCCGGGGATCTATCCACGCTTGAATTTCAACACCACCAGGCTTATCGTGAGGAAAAGGATGATCCAGGTGATGGTGGCGATGAAACCGTAATAGACGTCGGACTCCGAGATGGACCAACCGCGGGTCAGCATGGAACGTAGCGACGTCGTCGCCATCGTCAACGGGAGACCTTGGGAGATGTAACGGAGAACCGTCGGCATACCCTCTACCGGCCAGATCACGCCTGAAATCAATAATTAATTCATAAATTAATTGATTCATTTATTGCTCGGTGGACACTCGAAAGAAAAAAAAACAGAAAAAAGATTCACCGAGAAATTTCAAATGTCACGAATATCGGTCGGTAGATTAAAGGTATAAAAATAGAACGGTACGTAACAATACGGAGCTGTGATATAATAAAAATAACAATACCCTTAAGAGAATGTAACCGTTACGTAATCGCACGAACAAAGACGACTCTACGTTTACCCTGGCTAAGAGTCCGATGTGTGTTACGGTTACACGATTTTTCACGTGTATAATACTTCCGACCGTCTTTTAATGTGATATAATTTAAGAATGCGAGTCACTTTCACTCGCAGCGATGCAGCGAGTCCCTCTCTCTCTCTCTCTCTCTCTCTCTCTCTCTCTCTCTCTCTCTCTCTCTCTCTCTCTTTCTCCTTCTACGTTTGACATTTAATCGCGTGGAATCGACGTTAAATTTCATCGAGCCACGGGGCAGAAACAGGTATTCTTTCTCCCGTGGCGAAAAACTTGTGCTTTCTTAATTCAACGTCGTGACCATTCTAAATAATAGGAAGTAACGCTTCCCACTTACGCTAGTCAAGGAAATCACGTTTTCGATGTGAAACATTACATTCGGATTTGCTTAGAGCCACCGGCGTAGTGGCATGTAGTAAATCATGGATATTAAAACCGCCACTTTGGACGGGATATTTAATATATGCCGACGATAAACTTCTGGTAAGTGTCTTTTTTCTTTCTTTCTTTCTCTGTCTGTCTTTCTTTCTCTCTCGTTGTTTGTAACACGCTGTAATACGTACCGCTCAGTAGTAGTGTGGGATAGAAACTGCCTAGAGCCAGCTGAATGGCATTCCTTTCAAGTTCGCAAATCGCTGAAATCACGAAACCTGGAAAAAAGAAATCGTGCAAAATAAACAGCGTTATAAATCATTCTTTCTTTCCCCCCCCCCCTTTTTTCGTCCAATTTTCGAATATCAAAACTCGATCCCCCCAACTTCATACTCTCACGTAAATTAACAACGTTCTCTTATTGTTTACCAGTGGGAGTCGATCGAGGATCTATGAAATATGAAATGCATAATAGATCCGTGGATCGACAGGTAATTCGCGTACCTGGAAATCCAGTTTTTTCTTTGCACCACTGGCACCTGTGTTCGGGTTGCAGACGCGTAAAAAAATGAAAACGAAACGATTCGCTGCCGTAGACGAGAGAAAAAAATCATTTCGCGGTGATAACACGATCGAGGTCGTTGTAATTTTCTCGTCAGGGAATTCCGTCGCGAAAGAAAAAAGGAGAAAAAAAAATCGCGACCCCGCGTTGTATAACTCGCGATTCTTTTTCACCGTCGCGCTTACCTAATGTCGCCGACGATCCTTATTTACATACGCCGTTCGCGTAAACATTTGAAAGCCGATCATTCCGAACGGACTCTGTACAGATTCAATTAGCCGCACTGTCGTACTTTTCCGTGGCAAAATCATGCGTCCCAGGGATTCCTAACTTTCTGTTTGCAGAAAGCGATTTTTAGCCTCGTCATACCTTACTTTGACTCACTTATTTTTTTCTTTATTTTTTTTCCGTTCAACCACATCGCTCGACGGTGTATGCGTAAGTGTTTAAAGGTTACATAACGAAATCGGTCGAATCATCGATATGAGACACGAATGATACCTTTCGAATTATTATCTATTGATGAGAATAAAATAGAAATTTCAAGGGGGAAACTTACCGAAACACATGCCGCAAAGTCCTTGAAGAATCGTCAGAACGATCACCCAGCCGATGTCACCCTTGCATTCCACGTCAAATACGAGGATCATGAAGATCAGCACCAGGGCGGTTTGCCCGCACATCACGACGAATTGCGTGACCACGTGCGAGAAGAGGATTTCACCAGGTGTCACCCCGGCCACCCAGCTTCTGTCCAGGAGACCCTCCATTCTCTCGATGATGAGGACGGAGGAAGTCAACGCCACCGCCAGGAAGAACACGATTCTGCGTAACGATCCGATTGACAATTATGAAATACTGTATAATTACTATTTGCAAAAGTAGAATATGTAGCGTCGTTGCATTATTAAACACTGAATATATTTAATTATCAATTATCGCACCTGGTATTCAAGCATCACAACGTTTAAATTATTCACAGTTCTACAAGTGTCGAGTTTCACTTGTAAAAGTTTCGAGTGAATGTCGTACTGCCGGTCACCGGTGACCTCCGCGATAGTGAACGCCGAAAATTAATTTCACGTCCCATTAAACTACTCGTTCGTGATCCCGGGAATTACGAATATCTTTCGAATTACCGATTCGCGTCACGTTTCGCTCGTGTCCCGTTTAACGGCGGGAATTAATGAATAAAACTGACGAATGAAAAAAAAAATTGTCACCGTGATTTCACCGCGTTCACTGTTGTTAATAGCAGCACTTAAACGTCGTAGTGTCTTTTTTCTACGGTTCTCTAGGTTCCGGGGTAACGTGCACCCTGAACCACGTACGTATTTCCAAGTCAAATGGTGCTGGACCATTAAACGAACAATAAGAAAACATTGCGATGAAAAATGGCGACCTTGCCTACTCGACTGGCAACGCGTATATTATGATACGAGCGAATCTAATTATCGTCGATTCTCCGGAATGTCACTTTTTGAATAATATCCCTGTCTTTCCACCGAAGGCTCCCATAAATTCCCATTCTCAAGTCTCTCGACTAACTTTGAACCCTTCGCCAATGTTTTCCTTTCCGAGAAGAACAGATCACGTGACGGGGAAATGACGATCGTCGATCGCGATGATTTGAATAATTGTTTCCATTTCGATTCGTGAGCAATTCCATAATAAAAAAATCATTCTTAACTTAATTTCTTTAATTTTCGAACAGAAACTGAAGTTTCAACAAAGGCGCACATTGATCGTGAGATTTAAATGATCGTATCCAATTTCGATTCATTAATATTAAACGAAAGAAAGTGTAACGAATAGGGAAGCGTTGTGAATCAATCTTTCCACGCGATAATTCAAAGTCACGCGAACTCGTGCTGAAGAATGAAACGGAGATCTTTGGATTTACAGAATGAATTGTCACTCACGTCAGAATCACACCTGGCGCCACGAAATCCGTGAAACTGGGCTCGTTGGTGCCGTAGATCGGATCTTTGAATTGGATCGGCACGTCGGCCAGTTTCGCGTTCTGATCGCAAGCCGTCAACAGATCCTTGGCGAAGTCTCTGTACGAGTACTGCAGGTTCCTGGCTAACATCAGGCCTATCTGTTGATCTGCAACAAAGTTCCATCGTATAAAACACGAGGGAAACATTTTGATAAAAATCAGCCTCTCGCTGTCGATTAATCTTTCAACATCTCTTTCCGTCCATTCGACGATACTAACTGTAGTATACCATAATTTACTATGAAAATTTTGCTACTACTTTCTCCTGGGAAAACAGAACTGATAAATATCTAAAAATATAGAGAAACTTTTATGGTTTTTTAATAATTATAAAAATTAGGTGCGACTTGTTAATTGAGTACAAGGGTCATTTTAGGTGTCAAATGGTGTGATATAAAATTCATTCTCACTCGACATGTCCAGCCAGACTCTGATTTCACTTTGATCTAAGGTCTCGTCGTCGGCGTCCCTTCCAAGGGCCATTCTAGCGACGAGGGCGTCGGTGAAGTTCTCGGTGAAGTACAAAGTACCCCAGGCGTGTCCATTTCTCACCGCGTTCATCGCTGATTCTGGATCTGGATAAAATTCCTGAAGAAAAAATACAGACAAATAATAAATATACCCCATCTTTTATTTCAGGGAATTTTTTTAAGTTTGCGAGAATTAAGCACACACTTGTTCCATCGTCTCGTTGTCGAGGAATTTCAGGTATCGACAACTCAGGTGAGTGAAGTTACAATCCTCGGAAACGGGGCAGGTCATATTCTCGTAGAACATCTCGTGATTCACAACAGCCAATTTTAATCCAGTTGGATCCCTTCCGATCGCGAGACAGAAGAGGATCACTTGCATCACTGGTAGGGCGAAGATGAAGAGCATCACGCTGGAATAATAATAATTGCTTTCAAATCAGACCTAGATAATTGTTAAAGTTATTCTTATCGAAATGCCTCCATAAGGAAAATAGTAATGAAAAAATGTTTTCCTTTTCGGGAGACACTCACCCCACGTTTCTCCACATTCGTAAAAAATTCTTTTGCAGCAGCGCCCGCATTTTCCCCTTGGTGGTGAATTTATAACAGTCCGTACAATCTCCGCAGTCATCGCAGTCCAGCATCGATTCTCCCTTAACAGCCGGCACTGGTTTCCCGTTCAACTATTTCCAAAAAAAATGTATAAATAATTTCAAAGAGCCACCAAGAGTCTCTCGTGAGGAATGACAAAGGACAGGGTGAGCATTCTTGGAAAACAGAACATTATTAGTAAAGTGTAGAACATGCTGTAAAGATAAAGTATTAGTAAACAAATTTGTTAGGTGTTTTATTAAACAAACTAACCAAATCCCAGCTACAGATTACATTTATTGGGTTAGATATTTAAAAATTAATATCAGCCGTGCTTCACGGCAATTTTTTTCTAGAAATGGTTAGTGTAGACATAAATATCGAGATTTTCATAGTGTCACGTATGAAAATCCACTTTATCCTTACGTCGTAATGATTTCCAACGCCATTCGTCGAATCGTGGATCAGAACCTCTTTGCTCTGATGGAAGTTCAGGCCAACGACGCCGGATTCTTCCGTCACGTAAACGGGTTCGTCCTTTTTGCCCCAATTTAGCGATGCCTGTTCGTTGTGCACGGATAGTTTGTGTTTTTGTTTCATTTGTTTTAACAGCAATATTATCGCATGTAACAGCCTCGTTCAAAGATACAGGAGGATCGCGGTGTAATTATATCGATTTATTCGCTCGATGAATTATTAATGATTTAACGATCGATTTCTTAGTCGCAATGCTCGAAACGAGATCGACTGGGGCAAGGTTTAACTTCGGTGACATAAACGGCGCGACACGTGTCGACAATTCGTTAATTCATTCGATTATAATATATATATTTTTTTATTTCAAGGTCGTACGAAATCTGTTCATTCTCTTACCAAGCTGATGTTATTCGAGATATTCAATTCCAACGGTGGCTGCGCCTGTTGACCCTCTTTCCTGGACAACTTCAGGAAAACATCCTCCAGGGATGCACAATTGTACATCGTTAAAAGCGTCCTGGGCGACTCTTCGGCCAATAGACGTCCGCTTCTCATCAAACCGATCTGTCAAAGTGTATCGATTCATTTTTTTTTCTTTCGAAAGATTTTTTGTGTAATATGAAAAAGTGTTTTGTTGTATTCTTTTTTTCGTTTCAGGGAGGGGGGTTACGTTAGAGACACGTAAAGTGGGATAAACGATTTAAACGAGGATCAATTTTATCGGGAATATAATTTCCGTTTGAGATCAAACGGAGATAGAAACGTCCGTGGATCAGCTGCGATCTTTCGCAGTGAAACTAATTACACGCTGACGACGTTCAGCGTACTACGCGTTCGATTCGCGACTATCTAATTACGATTGATGATTTCTTGCGACAGTTCGTCAGCGACGGACCTTGACGGAGTCACTTTGAAGATGCTTCCGTTAACCCCGTTCCGATTCCGTGAAATTCTTGTTGAATTTCGGCCTCGACGGTAGAATGTGCGAAATTCGCGTCGGTCATCAATTATGAAATCGATGATTACGTAATTTGCGCGACGAAAGGTCAGCGGAATAATTAGAGCTGCATTTCCCATTGCGAGAGTTATCCTCGTCTCTCGTTTACTTACGATACACTTACGGCAAAATTATCGCAAACATCTGTTACCGTTCGCGATGAAACCGTTTTACGAGTGTTTTTATAACCGTATTACTTTTCCCTTGGATTTAGAATAGATCGTCTGTAAAATGATCTCGAAATAACGAGTCACGTTCGGTGAATCGATCGTCCGTTGTGAATCGATCTTGTAATTTTTGAAGATCGAAGTGGATCGATGATTTCAGATAAAATGTAGAAAAAAAAACACTTGGATGAGTCTCGAGACAGACTTGGAAATTATTCCGAGCCATAACTAATGGACATTTTTAATCGATCGATTATCCTTTTCCCCCGGGAAAATAGCGGAAACTGAAATGAATTGGATACAAATCAACCGCGATTACTTGCGAACTGTTTATCCATGCAAATGAGACACTGTTAATATCGCGGAAACTGTGATACTGCAGTTTTAGCAACGTAGAGAGTGCAATTATTAATTCTCGATCGCCATAATTGCGTCCGATTTTAATATTCAACGCGGAATTCTATTTTGATTTACCGTACGTCGCGGGTGTTTATACGACTATCCAGGTATGTATCGTTGTTTCGATATTATTTTCGTGTGAATTATAATTACGTAAGTTTAACACAAGTACCGTGTGCGCTTGTCGAGCCTCCTCGATGTAGTGGGTCGTTATAATAACGGTTTTGTTGCCGTCCTTTGTAATTTGGACCAGGTGGTTCCAGATACTGAAAAACAAAAGGAAAGAAAATAATTGTTGTGTGCGTTCAATGTGAATTTCGTTCGTTCGTTCGTTCGTGTAGAGTGTGGAACAAGTGTTGGCGAACACGAGCGACTGGTTCTCGCTTTCAACGAATTATAGACACTGGTTTTTAATTGTACACTTGTCTCCGGGTGTATCGGTATATCGTTTGCACTTCCATTTAAGAGCGCGGAACAATTTTCCATGGATCGGTGAGCCGCTTGTTTCCGTCGCGGACGTTTCGCACCTGTTGCCCGCGGTATAATATACAAATTAACGGAAGTGTCTTCGAGAAAGTCGGCGGGAACAAACCGCGGAAGCCAGGGATTTCCATAGTAAAAGGCCGATGCTGTCTGCTTAGGCAGAAATTGAGATTTTGTTTGTAAATAGTCGCGGCCGATGCGAGTTTCGTGATTTAATGCGTCGATTGTTCCATGCCGTGGGATTTCTGCGATTTGCATTTTCCGAACGTTGAAATTTCTAGGCTTGGAAATTTCTGAGCTTGGAAATTTCTAGGCTAGGGAATTTCTGAGCTTGGAAATTTCTAGGCTTGTGAATTTCTGAGCTTGGAAATTTCTAGGTATTGACATTTCTAAGCTTGTAAATTTCTAGGTGCTGACATTTCTGGGTTTGGAAATTTCTGAGCTTGGAAATTTCTAGGTATTGACATTTCTAAGCTTGGAAATTTCTAGGCGTTGACATTTCAGAGCTTGGAAATTTCTAGTCGTTGCAATTTTTACGCACTACTGATTTTAGACTCGAAGATTTCACTCGTTTTCGATTTCCAAGCGCTGAAATTTCTATACTTTGAATTTGGTAATCTCCGACATTCCTGCGCTTTGAATTTCGTAAGCTTCGAAATTCCCGGCCAACGAGATCACCGCGATGCGAATTCACCGGCCGTCAAATTTCCAATCTTTCACGGTCGTCAGGCTCTACGACCCGTGGAAATGGCGCTCGAAACCAAGTATAATCCTGCCGCGAACTTTCTCGCCTATAATTACTTCTCACTTTTGTTTCCGTCGCGAATTAAAAACGTTCTCTCGTCCCGTAGAATTTACGGATTCTCCACCCGTTTGCAATTTCGTGTTTTCCTTATTCCCATCGGCCTTCTTTATCGACGCCGGCTTTATTACCTGCGGTAAATATAAACTTGCGAAATTCCCAGCGACACGTCACTACCTTAAGTAGGTTAAGACAACGTGACGTTTTCCATGCTCCACCTTGGCCGACGGTGTCCCTCCGGTAATTTCCAGCCGAGTCCGTCGGAACGTTGCAAATTGCAGATATCCTTGCAGGTGAAAATCGTTCCCGCGACGGCGAAAGAAATTTTACGACGCCCCAAATGGACCGGTATTATAATGATGATAATAACAAGAATAACCAGCAAAAAAACTCGCTCCGCGTTCGACGTGTAAAAAATTTAAGGGACCGAAACGAACGTTTATTTATTTAACCGTACTCGCGAAACGGGAAAATTGATTATCGTTGTCTAATTTACGAAACCTGATGCATCAGTTCGTTATACAAATTGATTTTTTTTTGTTGTCAATTTTATAATATTCATATCGTCCTTCGAGTTCCCGTGTGAATGTTAGCTTGAAAATCCAGATAGGCCTGGCTGGTTTGACGCGGTAAGGCTATTCGTTTCGTTTCAAAAATTGGATATCTCACTTGGTTTTTTTTACCCCGGAGAACCGGACAAGTCGGTTTTTTTACTTTCGAAACCAGACGCATCCGTTGGCACATCCCGCGCGACAAGCAACAGCGTATCACTGACCCGCGAAATAAAATAGCAATTCAATATTATAACAATTCTGTGAATAAAATATAGAAAAGTGTGAAATTCCTCGTGTCAGAAGGTCGCAAGTGTACGCTTCCGCAGAAAATAAATATGTATCAATTCTCCAATATCTACGACTTTACCAATTTTTTTACCTAATCTACAACATGTCCCCTTCCAACTAAAAAAGATTCAAATCGATTGGAACGTTAGTTTTTCCGCAATAAATTTCTCAAAACCATTCATTTTTTCCCCCGTTCGCTTTCGCGATCAGAATCGATTGTCGACGCGAATCCTTCGAGGTAGCAGTCACCGACTACTTGTTTCACGTCTCGAATATCGACTACACGTTCAATCACCTTTTATTCGAACTTTTTCTTCTCAGCCGTCCGCCCGAGCAAACGGTACTTTCACTTAAAGTCAAGCTTTAAGCGTTATTTATTGTTCGCGGGCCCAACGGACGCGATTTATTGTCACGCGTGATTTACTTCTGTTGTGTTTTCTGTTTTTTTTTCCTCCTCCGCGGATAACGTCGCTACTTCCTTTTTTCCTTCGTCCTGCGGGCACCTTTTTACCTTGGCCTTCTAAGCGATCTAACCGCTTCGCGAATTATTCAAACTGGTTTCTCGGGGTTGCGTGAAGGACGATAGAAATTTTGACGATCGTTCTTTCCTGGTTCGTCTTTGTAACGACCATCACGTCGACACATTTGATTTATACAAAACCCAACGATTTTCCGTGTTTTGAAAACGTTTCATCGGACGTACCTTTGTCGCAGCAATGGATCCACGCCCACGGTCGGTTCGTCGAGGATCAACAGTTCTGGATCGTGCATGAGAGCCACTGCGAAAGAGACTCGTCTCTGTTGACCACCGCTATCCAAGAGAAGAAGCAAAAAAAAAAAACAAGATTATGAGAAATCAAAAAGAAAAAATTCAACAACCGATTATAAAACGCGATACGACGTCGAACTGTTCTCGAAAAATCATTAACATCCCGAAGCGATACGTACGAAGTAAACCAGTGAGATTTTCGACGGAATTTAATGTATATACATATATATCTGAAAAAAATATTGTCGCTTAAAATGTCAGTTCTTTACCTGAGGTTCTTTACAAGCCGGTTTTGCGACGGCAGGTCGAGAAACTGCAGGAGGAAACGAAGTCTCTCCACGATTTCAGCGGTACCCATACCGAATATCCAACCGAAGTACATCATCGTCTCGCGGATGGTGAATTCCCCGTAGAGGGCGATCTCCTGCGGCATATAGCCGACCCTTTTACCGGGCACCCCGGACCCCTTGGTGCCCGGTTTGCCACCGAGCACCCAGATCTCGCCGGAATTCAACCGACGACGTCCCACGATGCAGGAGAGCAGCGTGGTTTTACCGCAACCGCTCGCACCCAGCAGACCGTATCTAAAGGACAGATATCGGGGAGAAATATTATGATAGCAGGAAGACGAGTTGATTTTTTTTCTTTTTTTTTAACGCCCCAGGAATCTTTTCGAACGAGGAAACATTCGTGGAGTTGAATGGTGATGTTGTTGGCTTCCCACGCGGTGGAAGTTTTAATGCGTGGGTGGATCGAAGGATTTAAGGTTTTGAAAAGGTGGATATTGGAGGATTTAAGCGTAACTGTGTGGTCATTTTTTAAGGATTTTGGGTATTTAGGTTTTTTGGGGGGATTTCTAGGGGTGGAGTGGAAAGATTGTATATTGGTATTCGTGGAATTTTGGGGGGTTAGAGTTTAAATGTGTGGGAATTTCAGAACCTTGAAATTTCAATCACTAGGAATTCCTGAGCTTTGAAATTTCAAGGTGTTGAAATTGTTCAGCTTTGTAATTTGAAGGCGTTGGAATTGTTGAGCTTTGTAATTTCAAGGCGTTAAAATTTCTGCGCTTTGTAATGTCAAGGTGTTGGAATTGTCGAGCTTTGGAATTTCATGGCGTTGAAATTGTTGAGCTTTCAAATTTCAACAAATTGAAATTGAAATCCGAATTTCCAAAGACTTAAGATTTATCCGTGTTGCAATTCCAAGCATCGAAATTTCAATAGTTAGGAGTTTCATTGCGTGGAGATGCGTAGGCCTCCAAACTTCTACGCGTTGAAATTTCAAGGCCTTGTGGGGTGTCAGCGCGTAGAAACTTTGAGGCCTTGAAATTTCAAGGCCCAACACGATATAATAACGCATAGAAATTTGAAGGCTTTGAAAGTTCAAGGCCCGAGAATTTCGACCCATAGAAATTCGAAGGCCACGAAACTTCGAAGCACGGGAATTTCAAGGTCTTCCAACTTCCGGTCACAGAACTTTCAACCCGAAGAGAATCTCATAGGCGTAGAACCTTCGAGACACGATGATTCTTTCGCGCATAAAAATCATGCGAACTCCGCCACAGAAATCAATTTGAATTTTAAATAAAAATCCGACTGAATTGTTGGAATTACTATAAGATATTCATACGAAACGAAATTCCATTTCCTGCGCGTGTCTTCGAGATCGTTAGTCCGCGAGTTACGTCAGGTTCGTGTCGCGGTATCGAACAACGCGCATAGTACAATTTGAATTTCATTATTTCAAGTACCTTGAACCGTCGAACAAAAGTCTCTTTTTATTTCTCTGTCGCATAAAATAAAAAATCTCTCGATCGATAATCAACCATGTAACTTTGAGCACCCCTTAATTAAGCTACGGACTAAAAAATATTAAAAAAAAAAACGAAAAAAGATCTTTGCATTCAATTTTCGCGTTATTACTCGACGTCCCTTTCAATATATTATGCGAGTTCGATTAATCGTTCACCTGTCGCGAATCGTTATGTAACAACATTGTAGGCAAACTGTGACAAACATACGCTTTTTTTTCTTCATTCTTCACAAGCATCATAATACCATCTGCTCGAGAGACTCTCGTTACGAAACGTCTGCGGCGATCGGATTTATTAGACGCTCGAAAGAAATATAATTATCCGATTTATCGTGCATAACGGTTAAAAAAAAAAAGCCAAATAAAAAAGGAACGCTCGAACGTGGCGCGGAAGATTTACGAGAGATCGTCACGTTCCGTTGGTTTCCGTGCATCACTTTCTAAGAAAGTCACGTTTCATTTGCCAATTATCGCAGCCTCTTTTGCCTAAAATTGCACTTCTCGTCTTATGCGCCAAAAGGGAAAACATTTCCTCGTCGATCACGAACTTTCGTGACCGCACCGATTCGAAGAAAACGTTCTTGCTTTTGCTCGCTGTTTGTTCGGCGATAAACAATTAAATCCTTCGAGTAGTTACCATTTCTTTTTTTTTTTTTTAGTTCGTCGACTCTTGTAAAAACCGAGCAAAGTTTCCTAATCCATGGAATATCGACGTTTAGAAATCGCTCGGTTAATTCTTATTAGAAACTTACCGCGAGATATTTTCGTACGGAAACGAGAACTTTCTTTTAGAAATTTTTGTCGTGCGAAATATTTTTGCTCGTTTCGAAATCATCGGAATTGATAATACTGGAATTATCTTTAATCGGAATCATCTAGGAGGAGCTTCCCACGCGAGAAATTCTGTCGATGACTTTCTTTCGATGATCGTCGAGCTACTCGCAGTTGATTTCGTCAGAATTTATCGTTAAGTCCCTGAAATTCCGATCGCTTCGATAATAATCGTCGAAGTAACGAGAAAAACTGTCCCGAAGAATATTATCTGGATGATAATAACCGTATGATTGCAGAGCAAAAAAAGGGAAACCTGTATCGAATGGCGAATTATTTATCGTCTGACAATTGGAACACCTGACACACGGTACGCGGAGTTAGAAGGTCGGAAACAAGTAATCCTTGATTGGATTCCAATTAATTGCTCGTTACAATGTCCGTCGAATATGCATCGACACGAATAAGAAAATCATGAACGAACATTATGAACCAATTTATCGTGGTATATGAAAAGTGAATGTAATTGATTGTAGTTTGATCGTAATATAATTGCTGTCGGATAAGAAAAGGTAAATGTTTCCGTGGAAATATTAATTTATCTATTTGCAGTCATTGTCGTTGCATTTCCGGTGGATGCACTTTTGCCTTTTGTCCTCGTTACGGTGGCGTGATAGAGAAGTTGTCTCTAATTGCTGATAAACTTTGATGTAATTGCTTAATGATTCTATGCTCTTTAATGGGATACATGTATTATTTGAAAATTCAATTAGGTGGCTGAAGTATCAATTTCGAAGTGATATCAAAGATCTTGCAATGTTTTAATAGCGGTGGTTGGTAGCAATTATAGTTGAAATTTATGTGTTGGGAAACTGCGATGGTTCAAAGAACTTGGTTAAGGCTTTTCAAGATGATGCTTTTTAGATGAGTATGAATTTCTGTAATTTCAAGCCTTGGATCTTGAAATTTGTATGTAATAAAGCTCCAGGGTGTTTATACGTATGAAATTATGTATGTTGCACTTTTGAATATCGACATTTCTAAGCATTGAAATTTCTGCGCTTTGAAATTTCCAGGCACTGGAATTTCTGCGGCTTGAAATTTCCAGGCGTTGTAATTTCTGCAGCTTGAAATTTCCAGGCACTGGAATTTCTGCAGCTTGAAATTTCCAGGCGTTGTAATTTCTGCACTCTGAAATTTCCAGACATTGAAATTTCCAAGCATTGAAATTTCCAGGCATTGAAAATTCTGTGCTTTGAAATTTCCAGGCGTTGTAATTTCTGCACTCTGAAATTTCCAGTTATTGAAATTTCTACGCTTTGAAATTTCCAAGCATTGAAATTTCCAGGCATTGAAAATTCTGTGCTTTCAAATTTCCAGGCACTGAAATTTCTGCGCTTTGAAATTTCCAGGCGTTGTAATTTCTGCACTCTGAAATTTCCAGGCATAGAAATTTCTACGCTTTGAAATTTCCAAGAATTGAAATTTCCAGGCAATGAAAATTCTGTGCTTTGAAATTTCCAGGCACTGAAATTTCTGCGCTTTAAAATTTCCATGCATTAAAATTCCATGCGCCTTAAGTTTCCAACCATTCTATTTTCCAAAATTTCTACACATCCCACCGATCAAATGTCAAATCAAAGTTCTCCACACTTTCTACACCCAAAACACCAATATCTGAACATTAATTGAAAAATGACCCCCTTTAAAGTAACCCCGTACTTACATGGACCCCTTGGCCACCGTCATGTTCAGATTCTGGATCACATGGTTGGGATTCTTGCTGCTCCCGTAGGTCTTGAACGCGTGTCGAACGCTGACAGCCTGTTGTCTGTTCCATGCCGGATTATTCAAACCCGGTGTGGCGAGCACCGTGCTCGGTGTGATCGTCACGTCCACGGTGGTGTCTTGCATCGTGACCAGCGTGCTCGCGTTTGTCAGACCTCCTCCTGCCGCGGCGTCACTATAACCAACACCAACAACAAACAAATAAACAATCGATACAAAAACAACAACAACAAAAAATATATTAAAATCCCTCGCACGTCATTCGAACCGAAAAATCCCAGACTCGCGACAATTATAAATCGATCCCAATCAGGTATACCTTAATTTTCCTCTCATTAGAGAACCATATGTCCACTACTTTCCCCGGATTGCGAGACACCAGATTTCAACATAAATGGAAATATCTCAACGTTCGAAGAAAACTGGTATATTCCCCCCTATTTTCTTGGATCACGTTCGAACGTCAGATCGTACTACTCTGTTACTTCGTACTCTCGTACATACGTATATAATACATACATACTATACATACTATCGTACTCTGTGACGTGAATCGATCCACGAACGAATCCCTAAATGGTTTTAATTGCGGTGAAAAAAATGCTTTCAATGATCGAATGACGCGCGTAGTGACGTTCGATGTGTCGATTGATGAACGAAGAAAATTCTCTCGATTACCCGGGGGGATAAACGTATCTCGACGTTAGGTTGCGTGCGTCGCGACGTCGACGTCCGCGCCGGATTGCACGGTTTAGAAAGAGCGAGCGCTCCAATGCTTACGTAAGAAAGCGGCTTTCTTTTCGCTTACGCTATGGCGGTTCATTGGGCAACGTATATCGACGTACCTGTGTACACACATACACACATACATACATATACACATTGCTGGCAGACGGTGGGATCATACGCAGTTTACACAGGCGAAACCCGTTAAAACGTATCGTTACGCGCATGGGGTTTACGAGCACACCAAGGCCGTACGATATTTTGCATCGTAATTTCGCACCGATTTCGCAAACGCTGCATTGGCGGAAATTAGCGAATTCTCGGATTTTCCCCGTGGGCCTGGCGCCCCGGGGCCCCAAACGAGGAATTTTCACACTTTTGTGAGTGTTTACGAGGTTGGCTTCGAGGCTGGAATTATTAGGGTGTGTTTGTTTTCAGAAGAAATTTATTTGATACCTAACAGAAAAAGTGTGGTTGATGAAAATGTGAATTATCATATATGGGTTTTTGATTAACGTGTAGTATTTGTTGTTTTTTTTTGAATATGTATTATGTATGAATTATGAATATTTTATGGTACATATAGCGGTAGGTATGCCTGTTTTATTTCGAAAAAAAAACAATTCGTATATGCATCGAGTAAGTAGTCAGGTAAAAAGTATACCATTATTGAGACGAAGCGTTACTCAACAGGTTTTTGAAAAACAGTTCTGTTTTTCAGGTAAATATGACACAGCGCTGCGAGAATAATTAACACCGCGCAAAAACGTGGAGAATTTTTTAAACGGGGATGGAACATGCGCCGAGTATTAATGGATGTATGTACATACATTACGCACGTAAATTAAATAATTTATTACGATGCACGAAATACTGGCGGGTTGATAATTGAAAGATTCTACGTGATATATTCACAAGTAAAAAAGAAAACATGTCCATGGGGCCCTCGAGGGCCCAGTCACTGAACTCCGTAATTTTCTTCAATTATCCAAGCCTCAGAATCCGGGGGATTAATTGAATAATTTGATCGATAGTGATTGAGCGACGTCGGAATTTTCCTCGTACACATACAGGGTGTCCATTTTATCACCACTCAGTCTTTCTCTACAATTTCTTGAAAAAGGGTATTAAACAACATTTCTCTGTATCGAATGAACTGGATTTTCAAGTAGAACTACAACGATGTCAGTCTATGTTTAAATAACTTAATGGAATCAGAAAATTCTACTATAAATTATTTCTAAATTAATTGCATAGCATTAAAAAAGAGGTACTTTCAAAATCTTTCTTATCCCTCCATATTTCGTTCCTTCGAAATCTGAACATCGTTTACCAATTTTTCTCTTCATCGGAAATCATGTGAAAAATCACGCGAATCAGCCAGAACACGCTGTGTGTACTTAGCGAGGCATTACAATTACATTGAGGAACGCCGGTAGATATGTATTTATATGTTTCGCAGACAGACAGGTATATATCGGTTGAGAAAGTCCGACTTGTCGGTAGGAGCCGACAAAAACGGAAGGAAAAACTGGGACTATCTCCGGTAACACGAAATGTCTGTTTAAAAGTAGGGGAAACACCGTGCGTACGTCTATGTGCATGCGCATGTGTGTGCAATCGTATTTACGCAAACGATAATCAATTTCATCGACTGGCAGGAAATCGGGATCGCCGAGTTATGAAATTAACAGGTGCGTGTTGGCGAGCGCCACTTTTCAACGGAATGCGACTAACTGAAATCGAAATCACCCAATAAACAAGCCCAATACCGTATCTCATTTACCAATTAATTTAATCATAATCCCAGATGATACATTTTATAAATATTATTATACCATAGGGACTCAAGATCTATTTAGCGATCATCCAGATCGTTTTTCTTTTCGTCAATTTGATCGTAGGACAACATTCAACGTTTTGCAACGATAAATTAACATTCTTACGTAATTAAACGATCCCAACGGCACGAATGAAAGGGGTACACACGTCGTCGTGTCACTTTTCGCGGAATCTGATAAGAAATTTCAAAGGTTCGGCGCGAGCACAGTTTCGCAGCCACTTTCCCGCGCGCGTTCACGCTGACATTCTCGTAAATTCATCCGCACTCTTTCCCGCGAACCCCGGCGAAATTCTGATACCGAGTACGTGTGTACTACGTGTGTACGTAAGTACGTAGAGTGCACACGCCGAGAAAAAGGAAAAGGCAATAAACCGTTGCGTAATGGACGCGGCGAACACATAGATATCGGTCGCGGAGGAAAGCAAAAGCGTTCGAAGAAGACGCGTTTCTCCTTGACTAGACTCCCGGTAAGTTTCCGATCGCGAAGCGGTAGATTAAAGAGAATCTATCGAAAAGGAAAGTTATCGGATACCCTTACCATCGACGTGGAATATTATCAAAATTATTCATTATCGCTTAAACTTCCTAACAACGGAAACTTATCGAGAGTGTCTCCATCACCCTACATTCATGTCGTCCGTGCACGTGGTAAAACAATGAAATATCAACGTTATCGAAAGTACCGCATAAAAATGTCCAGGTGGAAAGTTATCGGGACTAAACGCAATTTACAATAATACCAGGAACGCGATAGAAATGATATATAAGTGTTACCTGGGTAATAACTCGTAAAATCTCGATGATCCACACAGTGAACGAGAACACAGACTCGTTGCACCAGGTGAGACACACACACACACACAAACACACAAAGAGAGGATCGACTTATACCGTTGTAACACGAGCACGCAGCACCTCTCTATGTGTACGAGTAATTAGTAGCTGGCTATTCAATAGTCAGACGAGCCAGTGGTCTAAGCCACGACATTGTAAACCGCAGTGTAGTGAGACATCGAGCGACTCGAACTAATTTACGACCGTTACTCAATCGTTCGTCGTAATTTCGCCGCGTTTCACGTCACAGATCGCGTCATCGTCGGCTCTGCTAAATTTCCCGCGGAAATCTCGCGGTAATCGTTCGAACCCGACACCGCCTTCGTCTCAATCAACGTCTCAGACAAATAGATTACCCTGTTCCTCTATTTTTTCTATTATTTTATTCAATTTTTATTTTCGTCCAACTTGGAACGACGGAGGAAATTTCGTTCTCCGAGCACGCGAAATCTTGTGAACAACGAAATTCAAAGAGCGTCACGTGGTTCCCATTTTCGGGTAATTAGCATCGTGCGCGGGTTTACCAACGAACACGTCGACCGAGTGCGTAACGTCGCCGTTAGTATTCGAAAATCGACGCGCGAAGATGTCCGAACACCGGTGTGATCGTTGCGAAACGCGGCATTCCGGAGGACGACGACGTCGTCGACGGCGACGAAGACGAAGACGAAGACGACGCACCGCGAGGACGCGTGTGGAAAGACCCACACGTGAGCGGTTTCTGGGCCAGGGTCGGTCCTCGAATATTCCCGATGACGCACGCATACTTTTCTCAATTTTCATCGGATCCTGGAGGAAGTGATCTATAGATCTTTTCTTGTTTGATATCACTGTCACGTCCCTAAGGTGCTATAACGTTTGATTATAATTGGAGTTGAGAGACTTTGGGGAATTTACCTTCGAACTATGGTCATTAGTTAGTAGTTTTCGTTAATTATACTAGAAGACACAGATGTGTAAATTAGATTCGTAAAATTTAGTAAATTAATACAATTTTATACGGAAGATAATAGTAATTACAAAATATTGGGCGAATAATGGATGTACTTAATTAAATTTCTCAGCAAAAGTGACGATTATAAAGTTTATTTTTCAAAGTTACCTAATGTATATGTAAAAAATCTGATTTTTCCAAATTCGAGTTCAACGGATCGAAGATTCCTCGGCGATACAATTTCGTATTGCAGAAACATTGTCCGCGGTATGTTAATAGAAACTCATTGTTACATGTCTACCTATATGTTTCCCCGACCGCTTTCCTATCCGTTCTTCCTTGTTTCACTGCCCGGAGTCATCGCGGTTTCGATAAATTTCATACGCTTTCGACGTGATTCACGTGCGCAACAAAAGCGAGCGACGTAATATCGTTCGGCGATTGCAAAACCAGTTTTATTAGTTCAACGCCGACCGACGCGAAACTTCGTTCGTAGAAACTATAACAAAGTGTCTCGGAAGCGTGTTCGCGTACAAAGTCCCGCGGAAAGCGAAGAAAAATTACTTCAACGGATCTCGTAACGTCAATTCGCTAATATTTACATAATACGTACCTGTAACACATGTAACAATTTCCAACACGTAATCATCGCTCGATTTACCACAATCGCGGAAAGTAATCGCGAACGATTCACCGGCACTCCTTTCTCATCCGTTTTTCGAAAACTTTTCACACGATTGTCAAGCGAGAAGATTCACCGTATCGATTGCGAATATTTTAATCGAGAATTTCGAAATTACGAGTGACGCACGAATTCGAGCGAAGGGTGCGAATGAATTATTTCCGTTTTCGTAACTCGACGCTCACCGCTGCTGTGTGAAAGGTGCGGTGCCATTAGGGAAATGACCGTGTAATAATTAATGAACGAACAAAGAGACACGGTGTAAAGTGGATGAGAATTCGCGAATTAATCATTCTTTCAACGAAAGTCACGTGGACGTTTTGTCGAACAAATTATCCGCGTGAAATAGGAAACACGGAGGGGTTGGAAAGTGTTATTCACAACATTCAGGTGTAAAACGATACCTAGAATGTTTTTGCGTGATATCTATACGTTACATAAATGTCCAAATGAAATTTCGGTCCGGCACGGGCGTTCTGTTACGTTTTCGTTTACCTTAATCCTTATGTAACGCGATAGAAAGCGACTGAAGACTAATCGTCGAGCTCCGATGCTCGCTTACGCGATGCGTTAAATTGTGACCGGTAAAACGGACGAAAAGGAACGTTGAACTTAACCAACGCTAACTGCTCGGCCACTCTCTCGGTTACATACGTATAGATTTGTTACACTCTGAAAATACACAGCTCTAATTGACTCGTGTTTGCCGTGCAAATATTTCTACCTGTCATTGGAATTTCCTGCGTAACGATATGTACGGTTTCACAGAATTTCATTCACACGGGGATTTACAATTTTTCAGAATTCGATTCGAGGAAGAATTTAGAATTCTTCGCAACGAAATTCACGGAAAAATTGAACGTTCTTTCGAATTCTATTCACGACAGAATACAGTGCTTTTTTAAAATTCAATTCTCAGTTGAATTCAGTGTTGGCTGGAATTCAACTCGCAACGGAATTCAATCGATTAAGCGGTTACTATCGCGATGGAAACGTTTTAATTAAAAATGAACCATATCGAAAATATTTTACGGTTCACCGTGCAAAGGCACGACCACCGATAACAACCCGTAAAATCGAGCGCATAAAATCTCGGTTATCTAAGCCGATTAGCGATGCGATAGCTACCAGAAGACACGTACGGTGATTCTGCTACGCACATGGACTTTCGATTAATCGACCGACGATTTTCATTGCTCCAACTAACATTCGTGCACGTACGTCCCATATCACGTTGACCTTGAAGTCTGCGGCAACGTTTGATCCCCACGAATTATCCCTATTCAAAATTACAATATTTCCATCCCTTTTATTTCAATTTCAAATAGATAAAGTATTTCTAAATATTTCTTTAAAAAAATCATCTACTTCATCCATTGGGGAAATAAAAGGAAAAGTCAAATCAGAAAGTTCAAATTGGAATATTAAATTGGTAAATCGAACGAAGTTTCCCACGAAGTTTTAGGATTTTTTTTTGTTGGTCTGACTTGTTTCGCGAAAATTGGGGCGCGGGATGGATTCAATGCCTTTCGACACGTTGCATCACGATTCTGATAAAACTTAGGTCGCCTCTTAGCCTTGGCTTAATTTCGATTCAACGCGTGCAATTGGCCGGCGTGGATTTTGATCGTGACTGCCATCGTGATCGCGAAAATATCGTCCGACGTTGGTACGGTTGTCAAATTCGACCTTCGTCGCTTCTTTCGCCTCGTCGGAACTCGATTTTTCTATTCCGACAGGTTACTCTATATTATATAATATTCGTATTACATAATACCACGATGTAACAGGCGAACAGGAAAATATAGTTTCCACCGAGCTCGTAATATCCTTAATAATAAAATTATAGGACAAGTAAATAGAAAACTGGGCTACACGGGAATCAAGTGGAAATCCGTTTCAAGTTTCCCACAGTGTTTTCCCGCGGTGAACGTTTTCACTCGAAATCTCATTTTTTTCCCGGGTAATTTATCCCTGATGAAATCTTCTCATGTGTTCCAGATTTTCTTTATTTTTCACTAAGAAACTTTGACGTGAGAATAGAACCCCATTTTCAAAATTTTCCAATCGAAGTCTTTGGTTCCTCAAAGTTTACATAAAGTTAAAGGAGATCGAAAATAACAATGGATTCGATCGACGCGCAAACTTTCAGGGTATTTTTTCTTACGTAACACTATTTTCCGAGCGATTTCTTCGGTACGTCTGCGGGAAAACATGTTTTTGCTCGAGTTTTTCCCGCGGCGCCGCGATCGAAGTTCATCTCGATCATCTCGCAGGCGCTAAAAAGTGATCGGTGTCGTCAAAAAAAAAAAAGGAAACCCGTCACCAACACCTGACGTGTTCTCGTTCGTCCACAACATGACAACCGCGGTGAACTTTGACACTTTACGGTGCGACATTCTGCCCGCACGAAAAACGTACGAAACATCTTCGGAAGAAACTTTTAACTATTTTCCTCCGTAGATTTTTCCGACCATGAAAAACTCACTTTAGAAAACGTATACTTCGATCGACACGTGCGACTTTATCGTTCCCAGTATTCTATTATCAATTTCACAGAGAATTACACAGAATTCTAAAATACTATTACACATACATACGTTTTGAATTTTCCTAAAAAATCGTCGTGTGATCCAGACACGTCACAGGGGATATTCACTTGGTAATTCAACGCATTAATCGATAATTAAAAGAATGATATTCATTTGTTTGATATCTGCGGTTCGACGTCCACGGGCCCCTGACGTGGGACCGATAAGTCATTTACGTCAACGGGGACTTACATACGTGTCAATCGACACAGATCACTTTGTCGAATAGCTAGACAATGTATTCCATTACGCAAACGCACCGTCTGGTAAACAGTTTTCAATATACGGCGAGTAACACGTAAGCGATCGCAAAAGGGTGGGTTTATAATGGTCTTTTGGTCGATACTTTGAAAGAAGTGAGTCCGATACTCGACGTAACTAATTGTAAGACACACTTGTCGCACCGTAATTAATCGCCCGACGCGGAATTTTACGTTCCACGAACGTGTCGTTTCGCTAACTGCGATTTATCGCGACATAATCCGTACTACGGAAAGTTATTGAGCGTTGCACGAGTCCGGGGAGATAGAGTCGATCGGTGCACCTGATTACACGGATATTTGTAATTTAATCCGCGAGTGAGAACGTTTCCCGATGTGACTCGTTAGACGCTAATTATCGTATTCGCATAATCACAGGAAGCTGCTAATCAGCCCTTAAAACGTTGAAATCTTTATTTCCACGCTGTAGTCATTTCTTATAGGGATAACTTTTAACTTTGAATGGAATTTACTTGTTTATTGCTACCGGAAACTCGGGTAAAAATGTATTAAAAAATAATTACCCATTAATCACTCAAAATTTTTCAATCACCCGTACGTTGAAATTTTAATATACCTAATTACCCAATTACCAACAGTAAGACCCTGTCGAACTCCTTGAATTCGACCGACTACATACTTATATAAACCGTACGGTGAATCAAATTCACGAAAAAATGCGTTTATCCCCCGTTACGTCGTGTAAACGTACGAAATTTTCGTGCCACGTGAAAAGAAACGTGACCCATGCTCAGGTAATCACAGGTGCACGCAACGAGCGTCAAACGACGGCTCGAAATACCGTACGAAATGGTTTTGTGTATCCCACGAAAATTGCGGATCGATCGAAGCATCCGGAAGTGGCGGTTCGATTCGCTTGTGTGTGTATGTGTGTTTATATGAGTATGTACGAGTATGTATGCATGTATCCGTCGTAATTCTCTTCCGCGTTCGGAGTTTCGACCGATTACGCGGCATACGATGGGATATAATGCAGATCGCTGAAAGAAGACACCTCCTGTCATCGAGAAAATTAAGAGAAAGCATTCCCAGGCCCCCGGGGCAAGTAAAAGTTAATAATGTTGCAGGGATTGCTTAACCGTTCGAGTGTTCGCGTTACGAACAGAGGGAAAGAAAGAAAAAGTACAAACAGCACGGTGAATTTCACCTTGACGATTCTACACCAGGGAAAAATTCTCTAATGATGTTTTGAATGGTCAATATATATGTATAATATATATGTATATCTATTACATATGTATGTGTAACGGAGAGATCATTCCTGTGGATGCATAGCTTTCGCGTAACGTTCCACGATGACGTTGTTCCCGTCTCGCTTCTTTAGGCCACCGCGTTGTAACCGACTGACACACTTATTAAACCTACTCGATTAAGCAATTTTTTTGTGCTTCTTTTCAACCTGAGTGACCCGTGTCCGATTTTGATCGTGCCCTCGTTAAAAAAAACTGAAGACCCTACACGAACACTGTTCTTTATAACAATTGAGAAGACCACACACTGACAAGTAGTTGAAATATAAAAAAAATCACACAACAGAATTTAGTATTTAAATTTCCCTGCCGAGTATATTATTTATGTGTATCAAAGTGGTTTTCTCTTGATCGTAAATATATTCAATAAAGATCATAAATATACTCAATAAGGAAAGCAATATTTATAGATTACTTAACGATCTTATAGAACTTCAATTCAAATACTTGATCTTTATTACAAATCGAATACACTTTTATACGATCGTTCCGTAGTCGATAAAAATGTTGATTTCGTCCTCTCACTATTTGTATATCCAAAAAACAATTATTCTCGGCTGTGGATTCTTCGTTTCACGGTTTCTCCACACTCGCGGCGTAACATTTAAGCGTATTATTGAAATGCATCCCGCGGACGATGGCGGCCAATTATCGACGCATCGTTAAAATTCGCGGCGGCTTCCGAGGCTCGGCGTTCGCGCGAGTAAAAGTGGAAACGACATCCGTGGTTAACGCGAGTTTGCCGGATAATATTGCTCGCTCGAGTCCGCGGAAACTCGTCCGCGTTAATGGGATATTTCGTTCATCCTGTTACACCAGAAAGGGATAAAAAAAAAGAAAATCGATAAACAGATTAATCGGACGGGATGAACGATAAATTACCGAGCCGTCGTTGCTCGCGAAAACGTGTCAAGTTCGCGTGTTTCACTTGCGAAGACCCTGAAGAGGAGATTTCAGATTTAATGTCACGTCGAAGCCAGGTTTAGTTATACGCACAGTGCCGTATCTATATCTTTAAGGCGAGAAATTCAAAGATTGGCGAAAAATATTCGCGGAAATCTAGCGAACGGAACGGTGAAACCTGTTTGCCTGTTTATGACAAGAAAGCTAGTGAATTGCAATTATTATTTATGAACGTCGTTATGGTATTGCGTAATCACGGGTCAACTTGTGTCACGTTATTTTGTGCCCTAATTGCAACATTTTAACGTCCGATTGCAAACGGTTTTCATTATTTTACATACGTAGGTTCGTTTACGATAACGAGAAACACAAGTGTCAATTACGTAGACAATTAAGTGACTAATAAATATCCAAATAATTAGTAACTTCGACTCCAAAGTAGATAACCTTAAATACACAGAATATATCGTTAAGTATCCGCGAAATTAGGCTGGTCAAGGTCGAAGGATTGCAATATACATATATATATACAAAACAATTGTATATACATATACTTATTGGTAGCTTTGTTCACGTACGCGCGGGTCGCGTCAAGGATCGCGTCCACGATAAAGCGAAATTGCACAATAAACGTGTCTACGAGCGTGCATGCTATGAAATATAATCAGTCGACCCACGAATCGTCATTTCGGTGATCCCTCAGCCCTGTCATTGACTTTTGTCGATCGCCGGCCTCCGTTTTACTTTCTACAACCGTTAACGGGAATCCCGTCTAATACATAGTTACGTCGTTCGTTCGTTCGTACATACCAGCTTTATATTCCTCGTGTTTCGAGCGAAGGGTTCAAGGCTACCAATTACACCAGGCACCCCGTGATTAGCCGACGTTCAAACCCTTTTTCTGGCTCGTTTTTCACCGCGCGAAATCGTTTTTCCATCTCACCGCGACGATTACACGAAATCCCGCGCAATCATCGTTTTCTTTTTTCGATTTTTTTCTCCAATTTTCTTTAACACCGCACTTAAAACGTTCGGTGAAAATAGACACTTTTGCTGGGCACAGTGGAATTCCATGAGATTCGATTTTCACGGTGAAATCGGACAGATTTCGCGGAGAATTAGATAAATTAGGCGCTTGACTCTTTGGAGCACTTTGTGGAGATAAATTTGGAAAAATCTTTCTAAAGAAATGTGACGCAAAGGGTATAGACTTTATCATCGTTATTTATACGTAATATGCTATTTTTTAATATATTTATATTTATACATCCCTGTGTAATAGCTCGGATAAATGAAATTCCGTCGGGCGGAAAATAAAGGGCGATAAAAATCTTATAAAACAGTGAAATGTTAATTGCAACGAAAAATGGGGTACTTGACCGAGAGAGCACACTTTCAATTCCCCGCTGTTCGATTGCATCGTCAAAAAAAGAAAAAAAAAGACACTCGGCTCCGTACATATCGGGAAGCCGGAGACGCCGAAAAACCCGTGAAACCGCGGCGGTTACGTAAGAATCGATGGGAGAATGAATTACCGTGAAAGTCGAATGAAAAATGTCGTTCACGGGGAGGAGGAGAGCTTTGGAAAGTGATCGCAAACGGGGGGGAATCTCCGGAGATGCGGGGACAATAGTTTGCCGACCGGCTACGTCATCGCTTGCAATTTTCCTTTGTGCCGCCTTAGAAAGTGTATTTCTCGTGGTCTTTCACATCGCGGAACGACGTCTATCGCGCGATTTCTTTGCGAAATTGTTTCGCCGTCGTTTGCTCGTCGCGGCGCGACCAACGGGGGTAATTAACCTTTCGCAGATTCTATCTGGTCGGCGACGAAAATCGACGTTCATAGTGTTCATGTATAATGATCACAGATGGTTCGATAGGAATCCGCAAATTTATTCCGGCACTCGCGATATCTATCCGCTCGATCAGCGTGTTCGCACGAGGCAGGAATGAAATCGCGTTGCCAGTTCCGTTTCGAACGATCGATCGAAGAATCACGAGGAAAATCGTTGTGATGTTCTTACGATGGAATTTTGAACTCGAGCGACAGAGAAAGGGTTTTGTTGAGGTATACGAAAGATTTCTGGTTAACGATTCCGGAATTATCGAAACGTCGCGTGTCACTTTCTATTCCCCTTAGCGATGGAGATGAAATTAGCCGAGTCAGCGTGATCGTGCGCAAAGTGATCGATCGCAGAAAGATCGGTGCACGGTGTCCGTCGATCGCCGCGGTAACAAACGATAAATATGTCATAGGTTTCGTAACTAATTACCGTTTTACATTAACACACCGATAAATGAACGAACGAGCGGACCATAAAAAGGATCTGTATCGTTCGGATTACGTAATCATTTCGATAAGGATCATCGTGACGATCGGTGACGATTAAACAAACTTAAAAAACACTCGAAATGTCAAGAAAATCAAACGAAAAAAAAGAATATCGAAGCGCTTCCTAGACGTTGTGATTTTTCCACGGAATTTTGGGGACTCACCGATAGGCCCAATCGAGTAATCGGGAATCGGTGATTTTGCCATCATCGCTTTCGAATTTCCTGCGGCGAATCCGGCTTTGGTAACATCGCCAGTTTCTCACTTTTCAACGGAAGTGTACGGGGGCAATGAGCGCTCGGCTAATGGTCGCCATACTCGTGCAGCCGAACTCGTTCTTCTTTTTTAATTGTTTCTTTTTTTCCCTCCCCGAACAATCTCGGCGCCGCGGTGCGCGCACAAAGAAACCGCGTCTCGATATGTACACGGTTTCGATTAAATAATTCTATCCACCTTCTAATATTCTTCACTTTAAATTTCCGCACGTTGTTCTATATCGATCATATCGATCCCCCCAAAATCATTTGTCTCTCCTTTATCATTTTTTAAAAAAATCTTTCCTCTATAAGGACACATTTAACAAACACATATCCACGATCCCCGCGTTCCCGGATCTCGTTTATCTCCCATTTCGACGTACCTTCGCAATGAAACTGAAAACGACGCTCCTCGTTCCCGGGACACCTCCTGGTTCCTCCTGCTTCCTTTAAGTGTAATCCCGGCCAGCCACGGTCATCGAAGTCACACTACTGACCGGCAGCATCGGTCTCCCGAATGAATTTTCACGATGATTCCCCGGCGGAGTTTACTCCGACTCTCGATAATATCAGGTAATAGCAATGATAACGAGAATATAGATTTAAAAAAAAAACAGAACAGAAATAGAGAAAGAAAACGCACACCACACACAAAATTCACTGCGCGTTCTATAATTGAATATTTAAAGAAAACGAAGAAAAAAAGATGATGAAGATGAAGAAGAAGAAGAAGACAGAGAGGGAAAGGGAGGAAGGTTTTAACAAAAGGGATCCTTCCAGGACGCCGATGGCTGGCACTCTCCTTACGAGTCCTGACGCGAGACTGAGGCGAGTAGAATCAAGCTCGCGAGTCCGAGTCGGGCGAGTTGGTTTCTCTCTCTCTCTCTATCTCTCTCTCTCTCTCTCTCTCTACGACCCTCTCTTTCTCTCGCGTCAACTAGCCGTCCTCGTTCGATCGACTGCCTTTCTTTCCTTCCCTCCGTCGCGGTGCTACCTTCCACCTGTCCGTCCCACCTTTATTCGCTTCTCGAAGTGACTTTTCAACCATCCCCCACCCCCCTCCCCTTCTTCTACCAATGGTTACCGTGATAGTTACGGGAAGAACTACGCCTATGGTTCGTAAGGACTTTGATCCGTCGGTTCTGGATTCCTTTTTCTGTCGGATGACTGTCCGCGGCACAGCGGCGTAGACGCGAAACGTTCACGTTGGCTGTTATACCCTTGTCTTTGGGGTGAATTTTGTTCTAAGTTAGGGTCCGTTTTGAGGGTTTTGGAAGAAGAATGATGTTGGGAACACGTTGATGTGTGATAGGATTAAGACGGATTTAACACGACTCAAAAGTACTATTTTTAATTTGATTTCATAGTGAATAGAGTTTTATGGAAGCTTGGGAACGGAATATAATATTATTGAAATATTTCTATTGCTGTACTTATAACATTTAAGTAATTAGGTCGATATAGGGTGACGTCTGAATAAAACAGAGTCTACGCACGAGTGATATAAAGCAATAATTTAATAATATATTGCACACAGTTCATCTTAGACGATTCTCGACGATCTCGCGAAACGTGAAAATCTACAATGACACGAGCGAAAGACGTCGTTGGGACGTCACTCTATGAGAAGGGGTTTAAGGAATCCAGGCTTGACGAGTGTGACTCGTGGGCGCCCGTCCACGAGCACGGTAATCCGTGATCGTGACCGTGAAACGAATCGCCGCGGCGATTGCCTCCGGGTGGAAAACCACTTTCCGTGGATTTGGTTCGCGTGCTCCTGCAGAATCTCGTTTCCATTGGCCTGCCTCGCGGTTTCTTTCAGTTTCATTTCTCGTTTCTTCTTTACCAGGCGTCCCTCGTTCGTTTCCCCCCGCGTTTCACGGACGCCTCGCTCGAATTTTTACGCATTCGAACACAAAACCCGTCCGTCGCGTCGGCTCACGGTCGACGAGTGAATTCGGATCGACGCCGCGAATGCAATTTTTTTTGTTTTTTTTCCTCTTTTTTTTTTTGTTTGTTTTTCCCGGTCGTTCCCGGTGTGCGTAAGTACCGCACAGCATCTAAAGTTCATTTTATATCAACGTACCTCTCCCGCGGGGAATTTCAAACGACCGGTTTTCACTTTCGCCTTCGACGTCGACGACGTCGACGACGACGTCCGGCTGATTCGCGAATTTCTGCGAAACGTCCGGTGCACGCTGCATTTTAAAATATCGTCCGCTCTCGGATGATCGATCGTGGAAAAACTTCACCTTGGTACATACATACTATATAATATGTATACATAGAGAGGTGTGTGTATGTAATTGTCGACGAGAGGTGGGAGGAGATGGAAAGAAATGAAAAATAAAAGAAACGTTTATTAAGACGCTCTTGCTGCGAATGTGTCAGCGTGGCTAATTTTTGCACGCGCCGGCAACACGATCGTTTCCGGCATTTAACTTAGGAAAACGCGTTACTATTCTATTGTCGTCGTCGCTAATAAAACGTCGCCGGATCGGCCAATGCCGGCGCTGTATTCAGCTGCGCAAATGTTATTCGTATTATATTATACGCGCCGCGGTGCCAATAGACTTTAAGCTCTGTCCGGTGAAGGATAATTTGTTTGCCCACATACACACACGAATACGTAGACACGGTGCATACATAGCTGGCGTCGACATTCTTCGGAATCAATGGAAATTAGAATGACAATGGGTCGTGTCGTTTAATAGATTACCAAGATCGTTTCGTTTTCTTTTTTCATTCCCACCGTCGTTGGACCTCCCGGATTTACGAAGTGTACTTAAACTTCGGAGACTTTGAAAGGTGAAGGGTAAAAAACGTGAGAGAACAGTACACTTTTGAAAGTGTGATTAGACAAGAAGGTTTTGTTTTTCAAGTTAACAGAAGACGAGTGAGAATTGTAGGGGGTGGGTTATCGAGATATATTTATTACCTTTTTTTCATCTTTCGGTTTGCTGAAACCAATTGGAGTTGATCGCCAACGTTTAGGGTAATTTTTATACACGATATCGTTATTCAAGTGTGAAACGTATACGTGTGCGACGAGATACAGGTTTCGGTTCGGCGTAAAATGGAAAATTTTTCGAAGGTTACACTATCGCGGTGCAAAACCTCCTGTTCACGGTTAACATGTCTATAACATTTTCTGATAAATATGAACAGTCGCAACAAAGAATATATATAAATTGTACTTCGTTATACTATAATAACGCACGTGATAATGATAGATATGTATTTCAACGACGATGCAAAGCGTCGTCCACCACGATGAGACTTTAAACTCCCAAGCCATGGAAATATCCGTTCCGGTTAACAAAAAAAAATATTGAAAAAAAAGCAGGAAACGAAGGCACCGCAACGACACGAGATCATTATGATTACAACATTTCAGTGATTATCCGTCACTCGAATGCCGCTGGTAATTACCGTGCTCGTAATTTAAACATCAGACAATGTCAAAGCTCGTTGAAAATCCGATCGCTATAGTTTTCAACACTTTGCACTTCCAACTTCTTTTCAACCACATTCCCAATAATTCCCTACCTCTTCGTTTATTTCATTTCAATTATTGCAAATAACAAATACAGAAATTCCTTTAACAAACCCAAACTCGACTCTGCCACTCCAAATAGTTCGTGAAAAAGACACACTTGGGCGAATGAAAATGTGACAGAAGACAACGAAAAAAAAACGAACCTCACCTTATCGTAATTATAATATTCTTCGTCGCGTGTCGCCGCGAATTCTCGCTAATTACCAACGTATCCAAACGCGACCGTTTAGTGTTGTCGAGATGCATCGCTAAAAGCCACGGGAACGCTCGCATATTTAATTCCCGCGATGTTAAAGATTCGCGCGAAAATTCCGCGCGATTTCTGCGCGCAAAAACAAATCCCGTCGCCTATTGACAGTCGCGGCGGCAAACAAGACGCGGCGACTCGCTGGAAATCTATGAATACTTATGTCCACTCCGGGAATTCGGAGTACCGCGAAACGGCGAGTGGTGCGAGCGACATTCACATCATCTCCGCGGAGCTCGCGGAACGCGTTGCGAAAAATAAAAAGAGTGAATAGAATTCCCGTAGCTGCGAGTATCCATTGACGGGACGTTCGAGAGTCGACCATTTTATGCGATTTTACACGGCTGATGGGAATAAATACGAGGTGAATCGGGAAACGAGATTCGGATTTTGGAATCAACGTTTTTGTCATTAAAAAGACTTGCGTCAGTTGCAGGACGGATTTTTATGACGCTTCTTTCGCGCAAGGAATTTCAAGAAAATATGTTCGCGTTGCGAATAAACAAGTGGAACAGGTAGCGAAAGAAACCTAACCAAACCGCATTTGCAACCCTTTAGAGAGGAAAGTTGTAAATATCAAAGTTAATAAATATTTCTACCGAATTGTTAGGTTGGATTTTTCTGTTTATATTTTTCTTTAATTGCCACTCTATTCTGGATAACTTCGTACGTGTCTTTATCGATGATAAACAACGCACGTAACAGTATTTTTCACTGAAGAAGTGTGCGAATCGACTGGAAACCAAATAAACATTCATCTCGTCTATATAATTACTTGCACTGAAAAAAAATCACTTTGTATAACATTTCGATAATACCGCTTGTTCGTTGTTTCTTTTCCTGGTCACTTATTTCCTTCGATATCCAGTATATTAACAACCTATTTATCGCCAGTTGTATGACAGGTGCTAATGAACACATTATGCAGAAGTAAATGTTTATAAACGTTAAAACACGTCTGAACATATCGATACCTGATTATCCACTGGAAAAAAGTACTTCGTATCATTCGAGTACAATTCCTTCCCCTGATTTTTAATTACCAATCAGAATGTCCCCGACTTCGACACGTGGTTAACGAGATTCCGTTCGTCGATCCACGTCGATAACGGACAAACACTCGAACCACTATCAAAATCTATTTCTTCTCCCGCGTGAATTCACACCTGGCCCGACTACTATTTCCAATAGTCTTCCGTGTTTTTGATCCTTTTTTTTCTCTCTCTCTTTCTCTCTCTCTCTCTCTCCACGCCGGTTCAGCAGGTTCAAGGAAGCGGCACGCGTCATATGTATAAAATATCTGCAAGAACGTCGCCAGCGTCCGCACCGCGACTTGTTAGCCATTTTTCCGCGACCTTTGTAACCGACACTTATTATGCAGATCGCCGTGAAGGTATTAGAATACTCCACCTTCAACCTGCCGGCTTATAATCGACGTCCCATTGACGGCGAGAAGCCGCGATTACGTGCGTGTCTTCCGTTGAATTAGCCGTATTGTATCGTCCTATTGGATTATGTGTCTCTTTTGTGTTCGATTATCGTCGTCTCTTTCAATCGACTCGCCGTACGGTACGAGGAAATATTAATGGATTTCAGAACGACAAATTACGGGATCGCATTACCGGGAGCTGGGGATCGTTAAATATTTATAGTGCCTTGATGATTGATTAACCCTTTCTGGATTGATTTTTTTTTGTTGAAATTACGGTGAATCTTGGAACATCATTGTTCTCTGAGATCTTCAGCTTTCAGCTTTCAGGGAGAAAAGTTATTTCATTGTATTAATCACCTGAAGAAGAACTAATTGTTCCCGGTAATGGGATTCTTTTTGTCATATCGAAAGGGTTAACTGTGATAATAGAAATACTTTGAAACATTCGGATTACCGAACAGCTTTAAAGGAATCGATAGACCCGGTGATAGTTCAGAGAGAAATAGCCTTTGTTGAGATCGTTCGACGGTAATTGCGAGAAACATTGTGGCAAGTGCGGGCAAATACTTCGTTAATTCGCAATTTCGACGCCGTGGTGTTTGCGCAATGAACCGCGCGAATTTCCACGCCGGAAATGGTTGTTTCGGCGAGTCGTAAAACCCGACGATGCAATTCCCGTCGACGACGTAACGACCACGTCCCTTGGTCGTTTCTCGTGTCCGAACGAAAATGGTAAAGAAAAAAAGGAAAAAAAACGACGAGGTAACGGCGATATTAATTGGTCGGCCCCGTTGTAATTAGCGCCGTGGCGATTGTTCGCCGTCAAATCAAGAAACAATTTCATTCCAGGTCAACGAGTGGCGACCATAACAGTGGTCAAGACGGGCCGCACTTTCCCTGGTAGATATTGCGCAACACGGCTACACAGGGCTGACGTAACGGAAGCCTGATTAAATAACAGGAAATTATGCATCTTTTTCGTTCGAAAATTTCGCGCCACGTGATCCCGTTCGAATTCCCGATTTCAAGTTTCGTCGCGCTCGGAATTCCGCTACGATACTCGATCCAATCCGGCTATCACTTTCCACGGGTGAACAGTGCTGAAATAATCCTGCAAATATACAGGATATATATATACACATATATATATACATACATACACGTGCACTCGACGACCAAGAATTCCCATTGCCGCGGCAACTCGGTGAAAGTTTTTAATTTTCCGCAGTCGTCTGCGTGTCTGTGCGAACGTACGTATGTGTGTGCTTTTTAATAAGAATTTTTATTTCGATAATTAAAGAAACGATTATCCCGTCATGCCGAAAGTGTAATCGAGCGAAGGGGCAGCATACCGACGATTAAAACAATTGCGAGACGGTATCGTTTCACGTTTCCCGGGTTGTGCAAAAGACACGGCAATCAGGGTTGATGAACCGCTAGAAATTGGCACATCCTATTTCCCGTGGATTTTGCAAAAAAAGAAAAAACGAACGGAAAAAGAAAAAAGTCATTTCACCATGCGCGACCGATCGACGGATATTAAGAAACTCTAACGGTATTTTCGTTGACGATATATTTTTCACGAATTCTCGAATTCATGCGATTCGGTGTTAATATCCTTTCTCAAGGATATATCGATCAACGATTAACAAAAGTGTGATTTCCGGTTGCGTCAACGACACCGACCGAGGTCGTCCGGCTGGACCACCGTTGTCGCAGAGTTTCTCAAACGAATTCTACGGTCTTCTAACGAGCTGCTGAATTCCCCTTTGGACGTTCCTTGGGAAACGTTGTCCGGCCTGTTTGGAATTCACCGCGCGCACCAGAATCGCTTTTGTTCGCGAAATTCATTAGCATTCGTCGTGCTCGGGTCCGAAAAAAAAATGGTGCTACCGACTATACTCCGTCGAGACGCTTAAATATCAGTTTTTTTTTTCTTTTTTTCATTTCGCTTTGACTCGCGCGACGTTTCGCAGCCTCCGGCTGGGAATCGTTGCCGGAAGTTTGCATACCCTGATTGGCATTTTCTCTGTGTTAGGTGAAATAATATTTGGTGGTATTAGTATCCGGGGCGCCGAACGACCTGGGGATTTCAAACACTTCGGCGCCGTGAATTTCATTTTGGAATTAAATTTAGATATGGTGGACTTGGAACCAATTGGGGGAATAGTGGAATTTGCATAAACGTTCGATGATCGTTGGCGAGAGAGTGTTTTTAAACGGTTCGTTTAATAGGGTTTGTTGTTGTTTGAATGACGGGGAATTGTTATGTATCGAAGATACATCGGAATGTTGCTGTAACCGACGAGACGCGACGATTCGCTCGTTATTGATACCAGGCCAAGTAATTATTATTTCGCCCGAGATGTATTTTTATACCGAGACACGTTCCGTGGCGTTTCAAAATTCTTCTTTTGTCGATCCCGAATAACATTTTGCGGCAAAATGCATCCCATTCACCGTTATATATAGAGTCCTACGTCAGGGGAATTCAAAACGCAGTTTTTCCTCGGTCCTTTATGCCGCTCACGAAAATCCAGTCGTTCGGGCTACATATTTTTAGAATTCAACGCGACGAACGAACAGATATTTTCGTCAATTTTTCACCCGAATTTCCATTTATCATCGCGACGTTGTTTCCTCGTTACTTTTTCCCCCCTCCCTAATGTTTTCATACCTTTATTTCACCTTAACATTTCATCAAACTCATCGTCAAGTTTCGCAAGAAATTCATGTGAAAATTCAATTGTCCCACTTATCGATATCATCGACTCCCAGATTTTAATGAAATTTTCTAAAATTTCACAGATAACCGTAATCGTTTGGTATTCCGTTTTGACACACAGTGGGTTTCCTATGGTATCGGTGGTTCGAGTTTACCCAACGTCGCCCATGGCGATGGACGTGTTAATTGTCCCGTAACCGGCATGCGGCTACATCTAAAAATAACGAAAAAAAAAATAAAAAAGAAAGAAAAAAGTGAAAGCGATTATCACCCGTTTCGCTAGTTTCCGACCCTGAGGCCATCCAGCGACCGATTTCCACACATCATGGTCGCCGATATATTCATTCATAAAAGGATTCGTGTCGCCGTATTGCACCGTGCACAAATTGCATCATTACCAAGTATTCGTCATACGAAGTTTCATCGTTATTCCATGTAATGATCGGCACACGTGGAATATGAGATTCCGTCCGCGAGAGAAAGTTCACCATTACACCACCACCGCCGACATCTGTCTCTTCAACCCTTTTGATTGGTACAATTTTCATCGCGAGAGAACTTTTCTCCGCTGGACTTTCTCATTGTTCCCGGACAATTTCGCCCGTCAACGTTTTGACACGCGAACATGGTGAACGTTCCTGTATTTCGTTCTGCAATTTTTCTGTGAAATTTACAATGATATCCGGCATGAATACATCGACTAATTATTACGTACAGAAATCATCTACCATTAAATTCTCGATTTACTACCCTAAAACGACGGTGAATGTTTCAGTGATAACTTTTTTTTTTATATTTTACCTCAAACAAAGTTTTGTTTTTCACAAAATAACTCGCAAAACAACTTTTTCCCACGTCCAGTATCTTAAATTGTTAATTACGAGCCATTGGAATTCTTGAAAAATTTAAATTTTCAAGCATTCACAATATTATGCGATTTCTTGACTTTCTATGAGAATATTTTCCAATTTCGAGTGTCATTTACGTCTCACACACGCGGTTGTAGTGTGTTAGTGTCGTTCAATGGCACGGGTTTCTTTCGCTCGGTATGCGTGGAACGTCTATGGTGGACAAATCTTATTCTTATTGTTAGAGGATAGGGGGAAGGTCTCCGCAAGGTCTTCTGGACGCGTGTCAGACACCTTCGCGGGCCTCTTCGGGTAAAAGCGAAAGTTCTCGCTGGGTGCACGTGCACCCACGCGGCAGTGTGTCAATGATTTTTCAGGCACACAAATTTGTTCACACTTTTCGTTCGATCCTCCCGTGACCTCTTTTTCTCGCAAGTCACTCCGTTAAATGAAAATTTCGTAAAATTCTTGCGGTGGTTTCTTTTTCATTTGAAATATATGAAAATACAGTTAATAGTGATTAATAGTGTCTTAATTAATGTGATAACTTCATGAGAGTGTTACGTAATTTTCTTTCGATCCTCCGGAGATTATATTTTTAGTCAAATTTATTAAGAAAAATGAAAATTTTGTGGAATTATTTTGACTTTTTGTTGAGAATGTGTGAAAGTACGGTTGTGGATGATTAACGTAACAATTAATGGTACCTTAATTAACGCGATAACGTCACACGAGTGTTATGTTATTTATGAATCATTCGGGTGTTGTTAATTCTTTATCCCGGATAGTCATAGTGGCTTAATTAATCTCACATTTCCGTGTAAAAGATATTTCACGGATAAGGTAACCCGTGGAATGCTAGCCTAGCCATAAAGAAATTTCATTTGTACCGTGTACCATAGGGGACTAAATACATTATTAAATTCTACATATACAGATATTTCCTTATTACCATTGCGTGACTAATCGTCCAACCTTTTCATTACGCGATGCTTAACGAACAATAATGGCGGAAGATTAGATACCTCTGAAAACTCAATTCACAGAAAAATACTAATTTTCTCTCTGTCTCCCAATATATATCACGAAAACCGTAGAAAAATATTTATAATTACCACCACTATCATCGATATTAACAAAAATTTATATTAATATCAATAATGAATATTTCTCTATGATTTCCATTTCAAACAATCCATCAATAACAAATTATCACTCTTAAATCTACGTCGCAGCTTTCAACAATCCTTTTACCATATATAATTCACTTTGTTGACAAAATATCTCAGTTTTCGTTTTCCCAAATTTTCTATAAAAAATCCGGGGGATGTCGATGGTAACCGATTCAATTATCCCGTTCCATTAATCGAGAATCCGAAGAACAAGGTCCTGAAAGAGGGACAGTCACGGGACCGTCGAACCGGGTCGCTAAACGCGGCCGAAGATATGGCATAGACGTGAAAGCGGTCAGTCCGGCTGCTGGGTTACGTAAATCCCAGGAAGACCGTTCGAACGGACCACGGGTTCGTCGAAACGCCGTGGTACGTCGGCACGACGGGTTTTCCTTTCGTACGGCACTCTTTCATACGCCTAGCCTTGTACTACTTACGCGGGGAGCCACGAACACGCTGCAACTTGGCAAATTTCTATGGGGAAATTGGGTGACACGAGAAAAAAATACCAAAATTTTCATCACCCCCTCACTGGTCCATGGTTTTGACTATTTTTTATCTGAACTCAAAGCCAATTACGAATAAAAACTTAGGGAATTGAAATTTTGATATTGGAACTTGAAATCAATTAATTTTGTATGGTTTTTTTTGGTGTAAATTGTGAACGAGTTTAATGGTCCACGATTAGCGATTGATTTCTCGGTTGGAAATGGATTTAGAGTGAAAGGGAGTGAGGGGAAAAAAAGAATGCAACGCCGCCGCGGGGATTTGAAAACAGGTAATAACGAGCCGAAATCTTTTTCCATCTAGGAGAGTGTCGTTCTTTTTTTTTTCGGGCCGCTTTCTTATTTCCACTCTGCAACTGTACACCGGTGGTTATGCATCCGTTGTATTGTGTAAGGTATCGGGTTTAGTGTGTCCGATTTTTTGATGATGTAAGGGTGAAATTGACGAAGGGAATTAAAAGATCGGCAGCGCCAATGGTATCGTCGTTACACGATTCTCTTTGTAGTACGGGTAAAAATTGGAAATAATTAAAAACGGGTTATACGAGACGGTATGCATGATTTTTCTTTTTCGAAGCGAATTATCGGGCGAATGATTTCTCCCAGCGGACCCGATGGGCCTTATATAGCTTCGCTTAAATTACCCGACGTTTTAAATTCGAAAGGCGGATCGTTCCTCTGAAAACTACCAGTTATCCCTGACGTGTCACCCACCATTAAACAAAAGCGTAAAATAAAAAATAATATATAAAAAAAAAACCGAAACGAAACATTGAGGTCCGTGTTTCTGGATGGCGGAGCTGTGGAGCTTGGATATACATTTAAAATTTTGAAAAATTACACGTCGAGAATACCAGCGTCGCGTACACTTTGTTTCTTTCGCACTTTTTTTTCTCTTCTCTCTCGTATCACCCATCCCAGGCGTGTTTGCTGACATTACCAGAAATGTGGATGGAATTAAATATAGAAATCTACACGGAGTTTCCTTCAACGCGGATCCACGATCCATGGATCGCGCATGTAAATAGGATGACACTCGAGGAGCGACAATATAAATATTCATACGTATCTCTTCTCGTATTTTTTCATTTTAAATCAATCTTTGTCCCCCGGATTCTTCTGTTCGAAGAAATATATTATGCTTTCCCAGTGATCGTTTCTGAGATGTTGACAGCACACCGTGAAAAATTCGAGCATCTAAAATCTAACTCACATAAACAATCCCGTGGATATACTTATTTCAATTATTCTATATTTCCATAAAAACGTTCGATATTTACCGGTCTGTTCGATGACACAGAAATTCAAAAATATGTTTTTAATGCAGATCGAACAAGGAGAAGAACAGATCAGTGGATAAAAAGAAATTAATTCCACTTAATCACACGTAGAACACTCTAAATAGTAACTATTTTTTGTTCTAACTCTAGTTATTCACATTAATACTAATTACAGGTCGATACGTGAACCCCATAACTAAGCAACTCATCGAAACCCACACGAAGACACTGGTGACGTCCGCGCGTATACGTTCCACCAGAAACCTTGTTCATGGTAAATTATCTCTATGCTAATCAGCTTGTTAATGAGTACCACATCTTTTTCATTCCTTTCTATATAAAAACCGTGCACGGTGCGTTATTCACGTTAAGGTCGCGAGCGACTGGAAGTAGAAAAAAAACACACAGAGAGACGCGTATCGCAGACGTCTTTGTACTAAGAATTCTCTGTCACGGATCCAACGTCATCGATGATCCTTGCCGGGATCATCATCAGCCGGCGGACCGTCGTAAATAATATCCAACCGAGACGTCTGTGCTTAGCGTCGCGAACGTGTTCGTGCAATTAATAAAGATCCGTAATTTGACTTAGTAAGTAGCGAAGAAAATTTGCATTCTTTCCGCATAGATCGCCGCGGAATGTGACACGTGGATCGTTAGATCACCGGGATCACAGGTTTTGCCTAGGTGACTCCGGCTGTGTTTCGCTTTCTATTATCGATTACAACGTGTTCCTTTTCGTCGTTTAATTTTCCCGCTCTTTTCCCGTAGATTCAAAGTTGTTTTTTTCGCGTTTCAATAGTTACGTGGATTTCGAGATACTTGTATCGAGTTCTTGTTTACTTTCGAGGACGACGATGATATCGATTTCCGAGTGGATGTCAATCGATGATTTAATATTGATCATAACGACTCACGGGTGTTGACAGATCGATTAATCGATCATGCATGCGGTTGGGTAATTAAATTGTTTTACGAGAGATTGCAACGAGACGGTTGGAATTGATGATACGATTTGAAATTTATAGTACGCGGTTTTTTCCGGCTGCTTTTTGTTCTTTGGTGCGACGAGACGCGACAAACGCTCCCGGGGATCGACTGTTAGCTTATGGCCAACGGTTTCTTTCGAGCGCGAGACACCAGGTCGAGGATTATGCTAATTCCGTGGAGTTTGTTGTTGCCAGTCGAATGGCAAGCGTGGTGCCATCTCTCGAGACACGTTCAGACCCTGGTTCCGACCATTGGTTTTAAGAAATCGATGCTATCGATACGCGGATAAGTAAAAAAATGCTCGCCATTTCCACAATTTTTTAGATATGAACTTTAAACTTTCACTGTCTTCTTCGGCTTCGAATTCCGCGTCCAAAGCGTCCTTGATCATTTTAATAGCTCAAAAATTACGGAAATGACGAAGGAATTACGAAAATCGCGAAAAATCGTCAAATTCAGACAGTTTTTTGGTCGGCATTCGCTCAATTTTTGAGATAGCGATCTGAGACTGGTACCATTGTTTTAGTTAGGAAATTCTACGCCAGAACAATGTATAATAGTTGTACTTTTCGAAAATTTAATTTTTCGCAAAAATCTGAAGGGGGTAGGTCAGGATTTTTTGCGATTTTCGTAATTCCCTCGCCATTTCCACAATTTTTGAGATATTTAAATGATTCTTGCAGTGACTTATTCGGCTTCAGATTCCGCGTCCAAAACGCCCTGGATCGTTTTAATAGCTCAAAAATTACGGAAATGGCGAGCGATTTACGAAAATCGCAAAAAATCCTGACCTACCCCCTTCAGATTTTTGCGAAAAATTAAATTTTCGAAAAGTACAACTATTATACATTGTTCTGGCGTAGAATTTCCTAACTAAAACAATGGTACAAGTTTCAGATCGCTATCTCAAAAATTGAGCGAATGCCGACCAAAAAACTGTCATAATATGACGATTTTTCGCGATTTTCGTCATTTGTGCGCCATTTCCACAATTTTTGAGCTATTAAAATGATCTAGGACGTTTTGGACGCGGAATTCGAAGCCGAATAAGACGCTGGAAGATTCATATCGATATCTAAAAAATTACGAAAATGACGATAACGGGCAATCCAAAAAAAGCAACAGTCAAATCGACGTCAATTCGGCCGGACGGAGAGTGGCGAAACACGCTTTTCCAGCGGCCTCGCGAGGAATCTCGGCTGGGGAATGCCTTCGGAGGAGAGATCGGTGTCAGAGCCGATATCGAGGATGCGTCGCGACGGTACGATTCCCCCCGTGTGTTTCGCCTGCATCTGCCCTTTCACCGCGGTCCGTACTACGTACATACAATGGCAGAACGAACCTAACCTATAAGAGGGGCTCTGCTCGCCGCCTGCACTTGCCGGCCACTTTCACGCGCGATTGCGAACTCGTCGGTCGCGGACGGCAGGTGTTGCAACATTTTTTTCATCGCGTAGAACCGAATCGCATCGGGAAGAAGAAGAAGAAGAAGAGGAAGATTCCGCCGCCATATTCACCCTGGCGAGCGGGAAATTTGTTTGCCAATTTTCCATGGTGTCCCATCAAAGTTGCGAACACCGAGCGTTTTGTATTTCGCGATCGAACTTTAAACCACCGTTCGACGCTGTTGCACATGCATGAATTTTTTCTGTTTCCTTTTTTTCTCACTGTCCCCACGAGAACGCGCGTTACAACGAGATAAATATTAAAAGATGTCCTCCGGTCGCAGACTAATTGACGGCACGTCCTTGGTCGCGGAATCCGCGCGACATGGACATTCGATCTCGGCTTTATGACGGTCGTCGATCAATTTTGACTCGTCGAACGATAAGCCGATGATTTAAGCGGGCGTGTCCGATCGCCCGAAGGAAGTTTCATTGAGCGTTATTTGCGAGGTGAAAAAAAAATAAATAAATAGAATCGCCGAGCGAATAAAACATGATCGACGATTCCGCGGACACGCATATCGACGCTTCGGATTCAACCGCGGAAGGTTGTCTGGAAGACCGGAATGTATTTTACCATAAACCGACGATATGTATTCAAGGCGAATTCGTGGATTTCATGCACCGCTCACGTTTCTGCAATCGGTTACAAAACCACGCGGCTAAATGGCAGAAATACAGATATGTACCGCGTCCGTAACGTTTATGAGTTTGCTGTTTTCCACGCGACGACGTTCCCCTTACGCATTACACTCCGGAGTCGACCGTTGGAAAGAGAGACTTTTTTAACAATCATCGCCAAGAATTTCTAATCGATTTGACCTTTTTCATAAGCGACATTGCGACAGGAATAATCCATCGAACCAATTTTCAGGAAAATTGCGAACAATTCTATAAACTATAGAATCAAAAGAGAATGGGTACACTTTTTCTCTTGGAAAGTAAGTGTTTCGTTAACGGAATGCTGTAATTTATGAAGAAATAAAGAAACGTTCTTTTACATATGTTTATAAATAGGAAAAAATCACTGTACCAATCGTCTCGGTGAAATCGATCAATGTCTTTCGCCCTTTCTCTACTGTATGTTTACAATTAGTCATACAAATGTCAAACTGACACAGAAATCGATAGATTTCCCCAGTGACAGCCAGTGTCTCGCGATTCCCACGAGCAAAAACAGCACGATTTAATCAAATTACACGTAGAAAAACCGACGCGAACACGTTTCTACCGTCGCAAAAAAAAAATTGTTCGCCAAACGATCGCGAGAACGTTGCAACGCTTTCAATAAACGGATCCACGTGGATCGCGCACGCGAAATAAGAACGCAAATCGCAAACGTTCGACTCGTTTCGCGGATACAAAGTTTCACCGTGCAACGAAAGCGAGGTAAAAGTAGACAAAACGGAATATAAATTTGCGAATATGTGTGTGCGAGAGACTCACGTGGCGGTGAGGCCGTCGCTCCAGCTGAACATCTTCTTGATCTTCTCTCTCTGTTTCGGATCGTTCTTGTTCTCCATCGTGGCGTCCAAGTGCGAAACTGATTTTCACTCGCGCCGATCGAAAGTAAATTGATCACGGGAAAACTCTCGCTGTGCAGAATCCTCTTGCGCGTTCCTGTACGTGTGTGTATCTGTGTGCGTGCGAGTGTGAGAGTGTCTGTGGGTATGTTTTTATTCCACGGGGTCCTCTCTTAATCACGTTGCATCATTTCCACTGAGAATGAAACGTCACCGACTTCTTCGCACGCTGCAAAAACACAGAGTAGAATTTCTTTTTTTTTTTTGCGAACCTTGGAAAAATTCCGGCCGGAGATTTTCGCGATCGAATTTCTTTCCGTCCGTTTTTCTTTTCGAGGTGGCAATTTTTCCTCACGCGATGCGCTCGATCGTACCGATCCTGACGCAAGGAGTATGTGTGTGTGTGTGTGTGTTTTTTTTCGTCAGCAATTATAACTAGGGTTTCCATAAAGCTTAATGGAACGACGCGATTTACAATTCAAATATTTATTCTCGTCACGTAAACACGACAACGACGTAAGAGACGAAAGAAACGCAGCATTCTTTATTTTTTTTTACAAGCACGTTGGAATTTTACGGGAAGAGTACTCCGTTTAGTGGGTGACGTCGAAATCGTAAAGCGTCACCTCCCGGAGAAGTGTTTTTTTTTTCCTCGAATTTGTTAAGCGTTAATAGACGAGACGAAAGAATTCAAAGTGTCGATGATGATAACGAAACATTCGTAGAAACTCCAGTAGTATCCAATTACTAGGCGGGGCGCAGTGGTGTAATTAACCCACATTTGCATAAATTTGAGTCTCTGCGAAATTATACCAGATTTCACTACGAAATCAATTACATACACACAAACCTCTCGATTCTAGTAAAACTGAGAGTTCACGCGCTATTCAATCTCAATTATAAAACTGCGAAAGAGTATTTTACACGGGGAAAACATTCAACGTTTATAATTATCATTTTCTTTCATCAAAGAGACGATTAAAATTTTCAGTAAACAGAATCCGAGTCGAATCTCGTCGCGCGACTTCCACGCGGCAGTTTTCCTCAATTAATCCAATTGGCGAGTGGCGATTTGCGTTTCTTTTCTCAAAGACGTTACTTTCGTCGGAGTAAGTGTGCGCTGGTTCGTGACAATGGCGGAAAGTGAAACCGCTTCTCTTTTGCGGCGCAACAAGTGCATCTGCACGGGTTCTGGTCCCTACGCCGCTGAGGTCGTTACGAAGAAAGCGTGGTGTGTAACAATCCGTGTGTCGTGGAATAGAAAAGCCGCCGGTCGTGCGACTAAGAATAACACAGATTTTCCTTCGCGCATTATGCCCGTTACTGGAACACGACTCGCGAACGGCCGAGAAATATAATTTATTCAGGAGTTACACGCTCGACGGACGCGCGTTTTCCTCGCGAAACCCGCGACGACTTCGAGGAATCGGGTAAATTGTAATTTACATGGACACAGTGGCCGCGATTAGTCGACAGTTTGAATTTCAAAGGTTTTTCTCACAGGACGCAACTATGAGAATGAAAATTGTTTGATTGGATCGAACAATTTGGATTTTTAAAATTTTTATAATTATACTTTTATTTAGAATTACAATTATACTTTACACACTTCGATAGAATAAAAGAATTCTCAATATTCCGAAAACAATAAACTGTCAAGCACGTTGATATATAATTGATAATACCGAATTAAATCTTCGTTGAATCAATCTCCCGATAAATACCGTCCGAGCGAAATAATTATTCCTCGACACATACAAATGGAATTTAATGAAACAAATGAATATTGCCAAAACGGGTTAAGCGACCGGGCGAAGGTGAGCCGTGGAATTTCGCTCGCAGTCGGACACAAAAAAAAATCAAGAAAATCGAAACGATAGAGGTCGATCCGACGTGATGTTTTCCAGCGAACGAAAACGGGTCCGATCGATTCGTGCAGCGTGAATCTCGATGAAAAAAATTCCACTGATTCGCGGCGCCTGACTCACGGCACACGGACGGACACAGGCGTACCACTAAAAGATTACGATTCGAATCGGGTGACTTCCAGCGGCTTATTACGTTCTCGCCACGGCGTCCGTTCACATTTCTCCGGTGTCCGCGGCGAACCGGAAGATCGTGTTTGCTTTCCGGCCGAGGGAAAAATCACGCCGCTGCCACCGCTTTTCGTGAAAGCGGCGAGAAAACTGTCGCGCAATGAATTTGCATCGTAACGGCGAGCGACGGTGTTATTTATGTAACGAGATTGTTAGTTGAATTCCACGCGACCGATTTAAATATCAATTTTCCTTGTATTTCGCAAGGAAATGTTGCAAATTTCCCCTGGCCTCTTTTTTACTTGTTTTTCTTTTTTTTTCAAACAATTTTTCTCACAGCCACACACACCGTTACATTTTCCCTTTCATTTCACCGTTTCACATTTACGTTTCCCGATTCCTGGACACTTTTAATCTCGCGACGGACCTCTTCGACGAGGATTCTCTTTGATTCCACGACCGAATACAATGCGAAAGTGGAGCTCGACTTTTGAGTATCCCAACCGGAAGTGCTACGAAACGCGGGCGAGTGTAGGTCGACGCATGTTTAATATTCCGGATTCGAATCGGGGGCCCTAATTAATCGATTCGCAGCGTCATCGGTCTACCAAGAGAAAGATGCTTAATTCGTCAAGCACCGGTGATTTGAGAACGACCAGGTGAGGAAGAAGTCTCCTGCTGAATTCCACAACCGTGAACAACGATTGCAACGACAATGCGATTTACCGCGTGCATCCCCGGTAGCTCGTAAATAGCCATAAAAATGAAATTTATCACGGCTCGATCCTAATGCGATCGGAATATAAATACACCTTTGCGATTTACATTGCTAATCTGCCGTCGAATTACCATAACTTGCCCCATAATCGGTCGGCCTCCTCGAGCGGAATAATCGGTCTCTTTTTACGAAGAAATCATGATTATTTATCTAGCTCGTAATAATAATAATAATAATAATAATAACATGAGGTAAAAAAAAAACGAATGATAAGAAAACTAGGCTCCGTGTCACTCGTGACATCCAATGAAACGTCTCGCGTCTGACGGACAGCCAATAAATCTCTCGGGTATCAAGTCACTGGTAAAACGAGCGATTTAGAAATCATATTCCGTTTCCATCAAAGATCCCCGCCCCCCACTCTCTTCCCCGTGCTTTTAACATCATAAGTCCTTTGGAATTTGTGTTCGCACTCTGAATTCGTTTGATAAATCAAACGTCAGGTTGCAAATGACAAAGAACTCTCCGTGCTGCGGTTTCTAAGGAAACCGTCGCGCGTGCCCGCAATGAGAATGTGACGTAACAGGCTGATGGGAACTAGGATTTCTAAGTCAAAACGCGGCCGAAGAAAGGGACGGTGGAATTCGATGGTTCCATGGGGAATCTTAATCGACAGGTAGAGGAATCGACTAAAGAGGAAGAAGAAGAAAAAAAATACCCGTCGAAATACCGTTAGATGATGCAGCGCGAAGAATACCTGTCACCTTTCTCGTCTCACCGCCACGTGGAGGAAACGAATGGAATGGAAACTTTGTGATTTTTCTTTTTTTTTCTCCCTGTCTCTCTCTCTCTCACCATCATTTCTGACACTTTCGTACGTCGATCTGCTCTGCTATCATGTGATAAAAAATCGGTAATTATTATAGATCGCATAGTCGCGTGGCTAGATCGTTGTCGATTTTTTTTCTCTCGTTGTCTTGTTTTTTTTTCTTTCTAACGTCGAACGACGACGAGAATTATGTTTCTAGGTCACTCGAAACTTTGTTAAACCACCGCGTGAGACTTCAAAGCTCCCTGGAGTGTGCCGCGCGCCGGCTTTTAGATGAGTGAACACAATGAATGAATGAATTGACTTTCACAATTTTACCGAAACACCGCGATATCGCCGCGAGAGCGAAAACGATGGGTCTTGAGCGAAATTCCGATTTCTAGGTCGCATTAATGAAGTTTCATAGAGAAGACGTTTACTCCACTCGCGGGGAAATCAATTCGACCGGTGAGATACCGGGATTCGATGATCGAATCAAGGTGAATTTCAATGATTTCACGATAGAATCATTTGTCATTTATATCCGTTTAATAAGGTTGAACGCGGGGAAATTTTTGATGTTTTTCATCAAATATTCGAGACGAGTCACCGATTTTCCGCGAAACTTCAGCGAAGATATTCGCAGACAGTATGGAAATTAAGTAGATTTTAATTTATCATTATTTTATCTACCCAATCCGACTTGTTTATCCTTTGAAAATTTGCATACACACTCGCAAACCGAGGAATGTGTTCCCATTTTTCTTGTTTTTCTTTCCAAATTATGTACATACGATTCGCACGTGAAAATTTCCGTAGTCACTTCACTTCCTGGACGTTGTGTCGTCGCCACTTCGATTTCGTAAGTATGTTAAACCGTGACGTGCACGAAATCCATTATAAGAACGCGTTACGTGCACTCGGCTCGTCGCATGCCGAAGACACGCGTGAATCCAATGTTTATCTCGTTAACTGACGTGTATGTATATGTGTGTGTGTTTTTTTCTCATTTTCTATACTGTGCGAAATGCTCGATACGCACGATTTTAACGACACGAACGAAGGCGACGAAAATTCCGCGCGGAAAGATGACTCACGGGCGGAACGTGCGAATCTTCGAGGATTCGCGAAAGGAAATTATCACCGACACCGCGATGAGACACGTACGATGATAATTACGAGGAATCTTGGGAATATCTCGCAACGAGACAAATCACTTTTGATCTGACTTTATCAGAGATCCTCTCAAACCTTGCGAGAATGTTCAAAACGTTATCTAACATTAAAACTGTACGATTAACAAATCTAATTAAACACGTATCCTTCAGAATTTAAGAAAAATGTAAATTTGTTATCAAACAACAATCAAACCTTCTAAATAATTCACAATGAACACATGTAATTTCAGAATCATCTATAACAACTATAGATCCATATATCGATCATCACAATCCAATATTAATTTATCGCAAACAATTCCTTCCGATCGCAAAAATTTAAAAATAAGACAACATTTTTCCAAATAAAACCCGCGAGATCTTTTCACGATCGACAGGTTGTAATTTCAAGGATCTATATAGATCGCACGAATCGCGTCGTTCACCTATCGCAGGATCCTCGCGAGTGTGTATTATACTCCGCGGCGGTGTAACGGCGATTTTTTTAAAATTTCCCCGGCACACCGTTTCGCGACGAAAAAAAAAATCGTCCCGTAATTACCGTTGCGACGAACACGAGGAGCAAGGACTCGGCCGGAGTGCACAGATCAGGACGCCCGAGCGGTCTGAACGTCTTTCTCGCACTGCGGGACGAGCCCGGTTGAGCAATAGCAGACACCGGTGGATACACGCACCAATACCGAGGCGTCCCGACGCACCTTGAAAGGGGTATACGCGGCGCTCGAGAGTAAACACGACCAGCGGCGTCGCCGATGCAATTAACCCCTGGGTCGTTAAGGATCCTGTTTTTACCTGTTCCATCGGGCTCCTCGTAAGATACCTGGTGAACCCTTGAAAGATTATTTGAATATCGTACACAGTGGATGGGAAAGGTTTTATTTTGAGGTGATATTAGGGAATTACCTGGTGGTAGGGTTGAAAGATTGTTTAAATGCTGTATTGGGTGGATGGAAAAAGGATTTTGTAGAATTATATTTTGTTACGTTGATTTTATTTACGTTTAATGACTGAGTCATTAAGAATCCTGTTTTTAGTTTATTTGTCTTATTGGAGTGTTGGTAGGATAGCTGGTGGAAATTTGAAAGATTATTTAAATATTATATATATGTCGTAGGTGGAGAGGGTGTTCGTAGTTTTGAGGTGATGTGATAGAATTAACTGTTGTGTCGATGGACAGATTATTTAAATGTTACATGGCGTAGATGAAAAAGGATTTCGTAGTTTGATAGGATATTATGGAATTATATTTCGCTACATTGATTTTATGTGCATATAACAGTTGAGTCATTAAGAATCCTGTTTTTACTTTATGTGTTTTATTGTACCGTTCGTCGGATACCTGGTGGACCCTCGGAAGAATATTTAAGTATTACACACAGTGGTCGTAAAATGTTGTTTACACTATGATGTGTTATTATTCGATCGTATTTTGTTAGATTCATTTGGAATTCATACGAATTATCGAGTAATCGTTGGGATTTAACGTTTCATTATCGCTAATTCGTTTTGTTTTCAAATATGTCGATTATTTGCTTCGATATCGAATTGTTTGTATATAGCAGAGTTTATATCGAACGTGAGGAACGAAGAATACATGAAAATTCCATCGTAGACGCCTATGGTGACATACGACACGCGTGTATACGTAAGGAGATTGCACACGCATTGAACTCACCCGTTATGCCGTGGTGTTTCTAGCGATACTCGTTGCATATGTCGTGTATGTGTGAGGCAGCTTTCGATTCAACTCGATTGTAACGGTGTGCGTGGACGCACTTTTCCTAGCCGCGAGCCTGTGTCGCAAATCGAAAGTGCACCGCAGTGCCGTCATCTTCCGTGTGCGCTTTGACGGGGTGCTATTGCGCAAGAACAGATCAAATTGGTCCCTATGATTGCGATCTAGAAATAATCGGCCTGAATTTCATTGATCAAAGATCGTAGAGGTGTTCGTGGCTTTGAAATTTCACATGTGTTAAAATTTCTGAGCGCAGAAACTTCTAAACGCTGAAATTTTCAAGTGTTGACATTTCTAAGCGGCGAAATTTCCGAGCGTTGTAATTCCCATGCGTTGAAATTTCCGAGCGCAGAAACTTCCAAGCGTTGTAATTTCCAAGTGTTAAAATTTCTAAGCGGTGAAATTTCCAAGCGTTGAAATTCCCATACGTTCAAATTTCCGAGCGCAGAAACTTCCAAGCGTTGAAATTTCCGAACGCAAAAACTTCCAAGCGCTGAAATTTCCAAGTGTTGAAATTTCTAAGCGGCGAAATTTCCAAGCGTTGAAATTCCCATGCGTTGAAATTTCCGAGCGCAGAAACTTCCAAGCGCTGAAATTTCCAAGCGATCAATTATTTAATCGTTCACAATTCACGAAGCGCAGAAATTTCAACGCGTATAAATTTCCAGGTATCAAACTTTCCGCTACTGAAAGTATTCTCCGTTTAAAAATGTCCTCCATCAGAATTCATCACGTCTGATATCATCGTGCCTCGTATCACCCTCACAAAGGATCCTTCTGTTTCCTTAGCAAGAATTTATTCATCCCACACCGGAAGCGATGTCGTAATGATTAATCAAGACCACGCTCAGTTTGGTCGGTTGACTTTCAGGACGCCCTATATACAGGAGGAAGGGCCGCGAGATAGTTACCGGATAATTTCATTGGTTCTGAATCATCGACAATTGTCATCCCGTAACGCCAGGCGTGCGGAATAGGCAATCTTCTCTCATGCATAATTTCTCTCACGTACCGCAGATTCCATTTACGTGCACGTACCGTCGAGCAATTACAATTCGAACATCAATGATAAACATTGACGACTCGCAAAAAAGGATGCATTTCGTAAGATCTATCAAATTGCGTTCTCCTATCCGATACCATAATATCCTCCCCGGTAGATCCTTAATCATTCCATACTACCGCGTTTAGATCTTTCTCGTATTCTAATTACCGTCGATTTACCGCAAACAATTGTATAATACATTCGCAAAATAACTTCCGGCCGACGAACGTGTAACTTCGCGGAGACAAAATAATAATAATCATCTTCTTCGTATGAAAATGATTTCTGTTTTGTTCGCGCGTCATTTCGAAGGCACCCTGTATAACGTTCGCAACGCAAAACAAGGTAATCCCGTGATCGAGGATCGTCGAGGTTTACGACGACGCATCCAAGATGGCCGATACGATCCAGCTTTCCTTGCCTCCTCTCGTCGAAGTCTCCCGTCCGCCGGGCGAAACGCAAGCAAAACGAAGCCGATTAAGATCCTTGAAATTCCACGCCGGTCGGTGAACTTGGCCCTTCACTGCGCGGTTTTTCCGAAGCTCATTCAAACCGCATTTTTTCGTGCACAGAACCCGTCGCTGCGACGCATCCGAGCGAAATATTTTTAACACGACCCGCGGAAAAGGGTTAGATACACGCCACGTACACCGCGTACGATAATCACGTGGTGTTAATTACAAGAACATAATTATTTTTCAATGCCAAGGATATAATCGTGCACGTAATTAAACGGCGAGCACGATTAATTCAATCGCGTTGCTCATATTTCCCCAAAAGATAAATATTCGATGTATAATTTTAGGAAGCGCAGTAAATTTGCGGCGAAAATGATCCGACTTACATCCACGTCGACATTGCGATTAATTTGCGTATTGATACACGAAAATAAATGAATGAAAAAAAAGAAATGAAACGTTGTCGATCGTCACAGGTCAAGAGAAATATAAGGATTTCATGGATTGTTCGATTGTCATTTTTGTTTTATAAACGTAGATCTATTATTTTGTTTAATTAAAAACACGAACAATGATAATATTTTATTCTACGTTGCGATACACGTACACGTACGCATACATATGGATATATTACTTCGAGTCGGTTTATGTAGACAAGTTTTTATCGGTATGCGTACGCCAGTGTCTCGCGGTGAAGGAGAATGAAAAGGATGTTTCACGTTGTTTTTATTAATAACACTTCGTCCTATGTTAAAAGTCTTATAACTTAAGAGCTAATTAAGATAATGAAAAATCATCAGTCAGCGTTATTGTCGAGACATGTTACGTTCCATTCTGTCGTTTTTTTTTGTTCTTTTCTTTCTTTCCTTGTTCTCGATTTTTTTATATATAAAATTATTCAACGATGAATCAGGCCCTCGTGCCCCATATTCGCATCCTTGAGAATCCGCCGTCGGGCGCGATGATGACTTTTACGTGACTTATGGGTTTTTGACCGTCGTCGATATCGAGATCGAAGAAATGTTCCGTATCAGGCGAGAGCTGCGAGAGAAACAAAAAAAAAAGTGCGACATCACGATTTTGAAATCGACGAATTCTCGTAATTACGGAACGATAAGAAACAACAAATCCGCGCGCGTTATAAATGACAGATCTTGTCTACGCGATGTCTATCGATCGACGGAATATTATATCGAATCTATCGATAACGATTATCGTCCGGAAATCAAAGATAAAAGTTGGACGGATTTATGTAATACTTGTAGTTTCCAGCCCTTGAGATCATTTCTGTTGATTTGGATGGCAATCATTTTATCGCGACATTAAAATGCGTCGCATTTATTAATTTCCGCTTGTCGATGATATTCGTTCGGACGATTAATGTACGAGGAAAAATCTGTATACGTCTAAAAATTCGGATTAGCATATCGCGTCGAAAGATACTGTTAACGTTTCATTAAAATGATCTGACTTATATCAGCTGGCATTAATATTCGGGAAAAAAGAGAAGTTGAACTTTGATACGTACTTTTTTTACTGGCAAGATATTCTTCCAAATAATCTTATCGTTGTTGGGAGTGATCATAGCGCCTTCCAATCTTATGTTATCGGGATAGTTGCCCTTAAAGTGTTCGGTGTCCACCTCGACGCGAAGTACCTTGCCAACGCAACCCAATTGGAAAAGGGCCCATTCTTCGCCAGGTTCCTGCAACAGGAATATTATTCCCTTTAACTAACAATCTTTCATTTTTCACGGAAATTGGTATTTCATCGATACAAATTGATTTGATCGTTAATAAATAATGAAAGTTCAAAACACAGGAATTTTAACGTGTAAAAGTTCAACCGGAGTTCAATCAGTGACAAACGGTATCAGGATCATCACCTGCAGGATTCCATTGCGGTCGACCTTGATGACCTGAGACCTGTCGAGTCTTCTTGCGGTTTCCCATCCGTCCGACATGTCTCTTCCTTTTCCCGGTTTAATTACGTTCCGCGGGTGACCGTAATGGGCGTCGCTGTACCCTAGACACACGCCGCCGTTCTCTTTCGCCGCCAAATCGATTATTCGGGACTTCGGCATCGCGGAAAAGTCGGGCAACGAAACCCCATAAACTCTGAGACGTGCGATTCCACCGTCTGGGAAAATGTTTAATCTCAAATGGGTCCATCGGTCGTCGGAAAATACTGGGAAATAATTTCTGTGTGACTCTGGATAGCCTGGTTTCAATTCCGTCATCGGGATCAAAGTTTGCCAGTTCTGTAAAACGGAATTATTTTATCATTCAATGATTGTTCGATGTTAAAAAAAAAGTGAAAAAAAATCAATTTCTCACCTCGGAATCCAAGAGTGTTATTTTCTTGAACTCCTCCTCCGTCGCTTGCGTGCCCATCTTACACTTTCTATTTTGGAACTCGTATCCTACACATTATATAAGCGGATAACGTTAGCGTTAAGTCATAATTGCGATTACGAGTTAAACCGATAATCATTATGTCAGACGTGAACCTATGTCATCGATGTTCGCCGCGGAGATGGAGAATCTCGGCGCGAAGTTGCCAGTGAAGAAACACGTGTCGACACAGACGCCCTTGATCACCGACGGCACTCTTATCGAGATGATGGTCCAATCCTGGCCGGCGCATCGTTTCCTACGTGTTTCCCAGCCGTCCATCCATTTCCCGAAGTCTGTGAAAAGTGCCTCCTTCCATACTGGTTCATCTTCCTGAACGAAAGAAAAGAAAGAAAAGTTTGATAAAACGTAATACAAAGTCAGACCGGTCGATGATTCGTTGTATTTTTTTCTAATTTTCGAAAGTCGTAAAAAAATAGATTGGAATTTGTATTACAGTTGGCGTTAATCTTACGGCTTGATTACTATCGCGAAATTATGCGAATCTTTTTCTTACGTTGCTGTATTACAACGGATAATTGTTCCGTCGGGAGTCATTAACGTCATTAAAATGAAATGTCGTCACGTCGTCTAGTGTGTATGTTATGTACACGAGGGGGAAGTTATTTACTATTCTATTACAAAACATCAATTACACGTAATCGACGGTGGATCGATACGCGACGGACGTCATGATAGTTTTTTTTTTCAGTTCGACGGATTATTTGTTTACAACGGGAATGATAGTGCGACAAAATTCATCTATTCGTCATACATCAACGTTTACACATTTGTATGTATTAAGTACCTATTCGAATGTGATGAGAGAGAGAGAAAATAAAAATTCAACGGTGAGAGACGACGGTTTTTTGTTTTCTCAGCGAAAGCCTAAGATGACTATCACTTAGTTACACAATATTAATCAAACTTGTTAGAAATTGATAAGAACGATTTTATCTGTCGCCTAATATACGTTTAATTAAGTATTAGTATTTACCTTGAGAAGATTTTCGGCTGCTGCGAAAAAGTCGTCCGTGGCGAACAGTATCTTACCTCCGTTCTAAAAAAAAATATATATAATTCCCAACAAAGAGAATTGTAATTGCGACTCTTTGATCGTTCCACAATGGATCAATGGAATATTTACGAATCAGCGCACTTAATCTCAGTGTCGAGTGGCGATCGAGCTTTTTATCGCGTGGAAATTTTGTTTGTATATAGTTCGCCGGAAATAGATTTGAAGTTTTGTTAGAGAAAAATATTCGGATATTAATCGAATCGAGGATAAATAAAGAGCACAGCTTTGTTACATACCGTTTCTGATATTAATTCGTTGTAATTCACAAAGTCCGGTACGTGTTCTTTGAGTTCCATGTCGCGCGCGTTAATTATCTGTCTTGTACTTCGCACAAAAGGCCAGACGGTTTAGTATCGAATGAGTTAACTAGCGGTGGTTTACTTTGTTTTCTTTTACGTGTTATCAGTTCGCAGCACATGCGTAGTAACTCGGGTAAATTCTTTCGAAAAATTCCACTCTGTTACAAACGTGTTTATGTACAACCGTACATATTGTTTATGTGTTACAACATGCGACGGGAATTCAGCGTAATTCACCAACGACAAATACTATTCGTCTACGATAGAGCACCGGACGTAATACGATTTATTTCGAGTACAAAACAAACTTGAAAACAAAACGCGTGTACAGAGCGTGCCAAAATTGGTAATCTTCTTAGAGCGATATCCTGCCGCGATAAAATTTCTGTAAGTTCAGGTTCTTTCGCTTGGAAATTTCAAAGGGATACGATTTTCCCGGGCTGGAAATTTCTGCGCGCTATAATTTCTGGGCATCGAAGTTTCTTTTCGCCGGGAAATTTCGGCAGGTGCGATTATCGCGACTCCGAAATTTCTGCGCCAGGTAAGTTCTCATCGTGGAAGTTTCCCCGGCGGGAAATTTCAACGGGTGGAATTTTCTGCGGCTGGGAAGTTTGCGCGCGTGGACATTGTCAGCTTGGTGTAAAGTCTGGGCGTGGATGTTACTGCGCGTGGAATTCCCAAGGTTCCCGTACATTTCCACGAATTATTCACTGATAATGTCAATCATCTCCCGAACTAGTGCGCGGTCAGTTACCATGATATAATTCGGTTCGACTTTGCCGCCTATTCTCACTTTGTTCCCCTGCAGAACTTTTCTGTTTTTCGCCGAAGCATGAAACTCCGTTGCCTCGGAGATCATTTTTATTCGCAAAATATTATCTCTGGTGATTCCGGAACCTGGCATGATCACTATACGATTCCCAGCCCTTTGGACAAGTGTTTTAATCAATTCCAACCCTTCTTCAGCGGTATTTTTCTGTCCGGAGGTTAAAATCCTTTCGAAACCTAGTTCGATCAAAATTTCCATCGAGTTTATGGGGTCGTCGACCTGGTCGAAGGCACGGTGAAAGGTCACCGGCAGAGGACGCGCCGCCTGAAGGACTTCTCGGCAGGCTTCCACGTCGATTTCATTGTTTGAAGTCAACGCGCCAAATACAAAACCGTCCGCGCCGTGATCTTTTAGAATTTGTAAATCGTGCAGCATTATTTCCATCTCGTCGGCCGTATAGATGAAGTTTCCGCTGCGTGCGCGAATCATGGCGTACATGGGTGTCTCGGAGTGGGCCTTGATTTTTTTTAACAGACCCGGGGTGGGTGTCAGACCACCCTCGGTGAGGGCGGAACAAATCTCCAGCCTCGTTGCACCACCCTCTATCGCATTTCTCGCGGACTCCACGGAGTCGATACAGATTTCCATCTGGAATAATGTAACAGGTCAGATACCACGCTGAGGTATTTATCGTTTAGATAATCATTTACGAAGAAATGACTCAAGAATGGGTGGGAATTGTGAAACGCAGAGATTTTCGGGGTAAAATATTTTCGAGGGGAGAAACGTGGACGCTAGGGAATGTCGTGCGTAGATATTTCAACGCTGGAATATCTTTGTGCAGAAATATCAACACGTAACAATTCCAATTTGCACATATTTCAACGCTGAGAAATGTGAGTGCATAGAAATTTCAATTCTAAAAAAATATTAGTGCGCAGAGATTCCAACGCTTAGAAATTTCAATTCGCAGACATTCCAAAGGGTAATCAATTACGATCGTCATTATCATCGACCCCACGTAGCGTTTTCGCAAACGTGTTACGTCAAACGCCTAACACTTCCACTAATTCATAATAGAACACTTAAGGCAAACACGATTATCAGCGATCGTAATCAACGTACAAAATAACCTAAGATATCGACCTGCACGTCACTTACGTTTGCTTTCCTCGGTAATCGCGAAACTCGATCAAATTTTTCCGTTGACGACGATTCAAATGCCGGAAGAGAAAGCCGCTCGCCAGTGCTGCCACCGTCGCGCCACAGCGGCGAAAAAAGTCACTAGATTCCCTTTCCCTGCAACAACCGAATGATAACGCGTTATCGCAGCGACATCCTCGGTGCGCGAAACAATTGCGAGTTCACGATTACGTACCACCGTTTGCGGAATTAATTCTCTGCTCTCTGCGTCGAGAATAATCAGTGAGACTCAACGACTGACCGTTGACCACGTGGAAACGAGAGAAAATCAAGAAAACGCATGCCGCGGTACATAGCACGTCGAAAACAGAGTTAAGGCTTCTCTCACACGAGCGTGTCACGCGAAGTGTGTCGATACGTTTCGACAAATCAAAATGGCGCCGGTGACGTCACTTCCGGCGACGCGAATTCGCCGCGAAAACTTTCTGCCGCGACGACGATCATTTAGATGCGATTCGTTTCATTCGTATAATGCTCACGATATTGATACTCTTTTCGTATTGGCAGTCAAAAGAAAAATGAAAAGAATCTCATAAGAAATAAAAGTTTGTTATTCTGTTCGTCGTCTGGGGGAAATGAAGAGATCTCGCAGAGGTTTTTATAAAGCGCAATGAAATTCTGTATTATACAACACATATAATAAAATAATACCAAGAGTTATACAAGTAAAAAATAATAATAATAATAATAATAATATTAATAATAATAATAATAGATGTAACAAATATTTAAGCGAAATTTATAATAGGCATTGGCAATAGGATCTAGAGGTAAAAATAAAATACTTAAAACAGTAGGACGCTACGATTATTATTGAAATGGAGTAGTTCGAGGACCGACTCTTAATCGACGCGTAAAATTCGCGAATTTGATTACGTAAACATCGATCGTTTCGCGAAACGTTTCCTAATTCAATCTGCGAGAGAGTTTCTAACTCTCCCTCTCTCTCCATCCGGTTAATCGTGTTTTTTTTAACACAAGTCCTCGAGCAACAATACTAAAATGATAATTCGACAAATCGAGAGAGAAATGAACGAATTTGCGAAACCGCGCACGCGAAAATGAAAATACACATTGTTCTTTTTTGTTGTTGTTGTTGTTTAGTCCCTTTCCTTCGACTGGCAAGACACTGCTTCGACTGAAATTCGTCGCTGAACGGAACGCTCGTGTTCGATTCAAAAGTCTAATTAAGAAAAACACAAAAAAAAAAACACAGAAAATACAATGTACAATTAATATGTGCACGCACGAGCTCGTCGCGGAATGTACAGTTTAAAACGACGATGATCTCGTCCTTTTCTAGGTATAACAAAAAAAAGAGAAGGCCAATCCTAGAGATAATTTATCTACGCCACGGATCGAGCGAATTGCACGAGGATTTTTTCTCTTTCGCTATCTATCCTTTCTTCTTTTTCCTCTCTGTTTCTCTTTCGTTTTCTAAAAAAATAAAACGTACACTTCGGAAGGACGAGTAACCGACACGGAAATAATAAATAAAACCCAACGTAGAAATTCTATAAAATCTTCTCGGGGAATTTCGAATGCGATTCGTGGATTCGTTTCGCCAAAAACGTATGATTTAATTTGATTATTTTTATTCCTTCGTTTATCAAGATGTTCTTTTTCGATGACTCGTTAAAAAGTCCCGAAAGAAAAAAACTCTTAAAATCCGTATAGAAATTGTCGAAAAGTCCCTGGTCTTTGGAGTCCTAGAATTTCGAATTCACTTCTAAACACCACGGTGACTCGGATTTGATTCCATTTGCTCGCCGCGAATTTACAGCCCGTTTTTTTGTTTGTTTTTTTTCTAATTACAGACGCGTCGGTATTAAACGGGGAATTATCGGGAATCAGAGATCGCCGTTCGACACCGCGATGGGCGACGGGCTCGACGAACTGCTCGAGTTCGTCGTCGACCATTTGTTCTTGTGCGGGTCAACGCCGAAACCCTCGTCGTAATTGCCCCGCGTGATGAACAGCTGCTTGAAGTGCGGGATACAGTACAGCTTCCCGTTGTTCAGGGTGAACGTGTCCATCCTGGTGAACAGAAAGCGATTGGTCGGTTAAATTGCCCGCTGAGATTTCAATGGGCCGGAACGTTCGATGTGACGGAGGTTTAAATTTTCAACTTTAAAAGACTAGAAACTGAACGCTTGGAAATTCCGTGGCATAGAAGTTTCACACCTGGAAATTCCTTGGCCTGGAAATTTCAACCGTTGGAAAGTTTTAAGCGTGGAAATTTCAAGCGTTGGAAATTCCGTGGCATAGAAATTTTAAGCTTGGCAATTCCTTGGCACGGAAATTTCAAGCGTAGAAATTTACCGCTTGGCAATTCCTTGGCACGAAAATTTCAAGCGTTGGAAATTCCGTTGCATAGAAATTTCATGCCTAGAAATTCCTTACCACAGAAATTTCAACTCTTGGAAAGTTCTAAGCGTAGAAATTTAACACTTGGCAATTTCCTGGTGCCAACGTTAGAACGAATGCAAAGTTGTAAGCGTAGAAATTTCGACGCGTTGAATTAGAGTGATTATAATGATTTGAAGTTACCTTAGAACGCAGTTGCACTGAAGACACCGGAAGCACTGCTTGTGAAAAATTTTGTTATTGGTCTCGACCTTCTCGAGAGGATACACTTTCTTCTCGCAGCTCTCGCAGACGTCCGTGCAAGTCGTTTGAATTTCCTATTTATTTTTTTTATTAAAAAAAAACAAAATAAATAACGAACATAAAATGATAACAGGATAAACGATTAAAGGATGTCGTGGTGTACGTGGTCGATGACGTGTTTTAAATGGAAACCAAAGAAAAAAAAAGAAAGAAGAATAATTCAACACTCGGAATATCACGGGTCGAGAATATTTAAATTCCATACGATTATTATGTATTTTACAAAGGAAATATTGCACTGTCTCTTTTTCGAACAATCCCTAACGATACAATTCAGTTTCTTTCGTCAGGATGTATCCTTTTATTTATCACTTGTAATATTATCGTAATAATTGTTACACGTGAAAAGGTAAAGGTAAAGAACAAGAAATATTACATATCGATAAAAATTACACGGTACAAGACGCAACAAAAATCGTAAACAAAGATTATCGCTGGATACGCCGTAAATTAAAGCGAATGATCGGAAAAATGATCCTCGCCGATAAATATATGTATATCTCGCCAATTAACAATAAACAGTTTTCTTCGCTCGCAATCAAAATCGCAAATAGTCTAATCGTGTTTAATGAACGTCAATAATAACGATTGCCGCATATCTCCTCTATCTTTTATTTGTTCGTTATTTTCTTTTCTAAAAATTATTGCACGAAATTCCATCGAGAAGCTCTCTTTCATCGGTTGATCGAATAAAAAGAAAACTTTTGCGACAAAGTATATGTATATATGTATATGTATATTATAATGTATACATATATATAGATATATTTCTTTCTTTTTCGATCTTGTCCTCTTCTATATATAATACTTAGGTTCTCGAATAAAAAAATTTACTAATGCCTCTATACCTTGCGTTTCTCTAAAGGTTCGTGAAACCAATTCAAAAAATTGTCGATTGACCCTGAAATTGTACCTCGGACCATGTCCTATTTCTAATCATTTCATTCTTTCGTTCGATGCAATTCACCTGGCGTTTTTGAAAACAAAAGAAACGAAAAGAAAACAAACGAAAAAAACACTTTAAAACCCTTCAACAACCCCATCTGACAAACAAGTGAATCCCGTTACAAAAACGAAACTTTCTAATCTAGGTATCTCTCAGAAATCTTTAAATCTGACACTTTTCCCATGGAAACAACGTTGAAAAATGTTGAAGGGTACGTACGAGAAATAAAAACATTGAAAATTAGAACTAAAAAAGATAAACAAAAAGACTTTCAGATCGAAAATGAATTTCAGGGGTTGTTTCGTCGTCCTGACGATGTTTCGTCTAAATGTGATTCAAGGGATCGATATACACGTCGTTCTTTCTATATCAATGATAAATATATATACGTATATGTATGCGTACTGTGCGTCCGCCCTGGCAATGACGAAGGAATTAAATACCTGTCCCCCGGATAATGCCACTGCGAAGGACTCTAAGTCTAGAAAGAAACAAAAAAAAAAAAAAAAAAGACTACGGCGAGGCTCCCTCGTATCGTCCATCCACCGAAGATTATAAAAATTATAAAAAGCCTATTCAATATGCTCGTCAGACTTGTCGGATCACCCAATAAGGGGTGGTGTCCTATATGTTTCATACTCCTACGGAAGGAACGAAGATTTCTCAAGACTCAATTCACTGGCTGGATCATACGACAAGGAGCTCGTATCCTTGGCGTCGGGACGCCGGTACCCTGAACCCTTTCCCTTGCGTTTCGAAACGTTATCGTGAATTTCCCGCGAATTAACCGGCTCCTATCGAAGAAGCGAGACATCGGTAACGTAGTTCTCTGTTCGATCGTCACGAAGAACGGGGGGGAAAACTTGGTAAACACGAAGGCAGAAGTAATTGCGAAGTAATTACGGAATTATCAAAAATTGTTTAGTCTTCGCTTTTCAACGAAGATATGATCTATATAAAGAAGTTTGTAAATGAAAGTTATCGCGTTGATCTTGACATTTGAAACGCACGAGGCTTTTTCGCGCGAAAACTGAGCCTCGAACAACGGGGTCTCGTTGTAATTAGCAACCCCGTGGGTTCTTCTTTTCAAAGCGTGGCTGAAGTGTGCATCGGGTTCTTTATGTACAGTGAAAAGAATATCTTTGAATGCTTCAGCCCTGTTTTCCCCTGACTTGTATGACCAGCGAAAACATGATGCATATCTACGCGAGTAGTTTTGCGCGGAAATTTCAACGCTGCGTAACTTCGAAATTTTCATATCTGACGTAGAAAAAAAACGCGTACGATTCCCGCAACGAAAGGGTTAAGCGTCCGCGTCCCATTGACAGGAAACAACATTTCTTCCGAATTTAATTGCATCTGCCTATCTCGCTAATTAGGCTCTCCCACTATCTCTCTCTTTCTCTCTCTTTCTTTCTCTCGATAGTCAAACGAATCGTTGACATACTCGTTGGCTCAGTTTCGCATCCTCCTCGCGTCTCTAATCGCGCAATATCGCAATTCTTCAACGAGAAGAAAGAACCTCTTATTCTCATTTTCTTATTTTTTTCGTTCGTTTGTTTGTTTTTATTTTTTTCTTTACCGTCCGGCAGACGCATCGTAAATGTCTACGTCTAACCCTGCGTAAAGCTTGTAGTAAAAAGATTCGAAATTTGTAAAGCATTTCAAAAAAGCTTGTAGTTTCCTCTAATAGTCCCTAATTCGGCCCTAGAGAGCGTCGTGTGAGCCTACTTTTGTGTTTTTTCCTTTTATTCACCTTTTATTACCGTAAAATATTCAGGGAGTAAACGCTTTCCATATCCCTTCAGGCCCTTCGGGTTTTTCGATACGTTTCTTCTGTCTCTCATCGGTCTCGCAGAACTGTTTCCCTCTATCTCTCTCTCTCTCTCTCGCATTTCTCTTTCTCTTTCTCTCTCTTTTTCTATCTCTCCTCGCCTCCGACGCATCACTTGGCACTTTACGAGAACGAACACAACATTCCGGATGGTATTCGTTTGACGGTGCAGGCAGTAACGGCGTGGAAGTGACTCGAAATTCGCGAGGTATCGATCGATGTGTTTTGGCACTCTGCGCGAAAAAAAACAAACGGAAACGATCCTCGAGCGCTACGTATATATTCATTTTTTTCATTCCCCTCGAGATCTGTCTGCGGCTTCTCTCTTTTTGTCCCCTTTTTTGTTTTTTTTTTTTTTAATATAAGTACGTGTCGATTGATCGGCTGTAATCGCGTGGCTATTTTTCACGTTGTGTCTGGCAGTGGGCGAGGTGTCGAGGTAACGTTAGGGAAAAAAAAGCGTTTTTGGCACTTTGTAAAATATAGTTTTATCGTCGTTTCTCTCGTCCGCCTGCGCCGACGTAAGCGAAAATCATCCGTTTACAGAAATTCTCGATGAACGAAGGGAAACAAAGTGTAATTTCCGCAGTTCGGTGTTCGCGCGACGTTGGATCGCTTTCCTCCGGTGGTAATTTCATTCATTATTATTACTATTATTAATATTTCCGAACGAAGATCGCACCAAGTTGCGGCCAAGTTCTCGACGGCGACCAAACGAACTCGACGTTACGTAATTAGCGGCAAGGTGATGTAAATTACTAGTAGTAGTAGTAGTAGTAGTAGTAGTATAATAGTAGTACAGTAGTAGAAGTGCGATAAAACGATTTCTACCCTTTTCCTTTGATCTATCGCCGCTTGGCTATGTCGAGCATCCGATGTTACGCGAGCGAAATGCAAACCCTGCATATTTATTATATTATTATTATTATATAACATATTATCTGATCGTTCGAAATCGTCGCGTCCGTGGAGAACCGGGCCTTTTTATTCATCGTTACGAACGAAAATACTCCACAGAAGGATCTATACAGCCTGCGCGATCTATCGCGTTGATTCGCCGCGGGGAAAAAAACGATTAAACGGGTCGACAGAGGGGAAGCACGTGTCGAAATTCACCAATCTTTCGTCGTAAAGCTACGTTAAATATTTCTTAAGTATTCGCGAATCGATATGTCTCGACGGGAGTGGAAAGAAACGAAGAAGAAAAAAAAAAGAAAAGAATGGAAGAAAAATCGAAAAATGAATGCTCGACACACCAAACGTTAAAAAGAAAAACGAAAAAACTCTCTCGCGGTATAGTATTATATAATATTAACACGTGACGTATGATACAAATTTCTACTGGCTAGACTTTAATTCTACTCAAACACAACGCTCGCGGTGTTCGAAGAAAAAAAAACCATCATCTTGTTGAAAGTAAAACGTAAAGACCGCGCGACGATTCGGACAACGAAGCGTCTTTTTTTTTTTTATTTTATCGTCGGCATTCTGAATCTCTTCGAAAGAATTCCGTTCCCTCGTTCCAGCACTCTTCTTCCTCCTCCTCGTCGGGTCCTCTCTCTTTCTCTCTTTTTCTCTCTCTCTCTTGCCCTCTCCCTCTCTTCGCTTGGTGGATCCCACGAGATCTCTACTGCTCGTACAGAAAGTTTTTTTTTTTGTTTGGCGATCATCGTTTTGCAAGCAGACACGCGAAAATTCGGCCGGGAAACTTGCAGGCGCAACGACAACGTCAAAATCAAAATGCGCAATCGAAACGTGGGAAAAAAAAACACTTGACATGCTGGATGCGTTGGAATCGGTAGACCGAAACGCCTGGGGGAAACTTAACGCGCGGCGAATTCTCAAAGGTTCGTGTGTTACGCGTATGTCCGCGGAAAATTTCGTTGGCTAGAAATTTCGCGCATGGAAATTTCGAGGCATGGAAATTTGAACGCCTGGAAAATTGAGGCTTGAAGATTTCATGGCGTAGAAATTTCAAGGTCTACACATTTGATATTCAGGAATTTGATAGTATGGTAATTTCAAGCATGGAAATTTCGAGGCGTGGAAATTTAAACCCTTGGAAAATTCAAGTCGCGGAAATCTCACACCTAGGAAATTCTAAGCCAACAAAATTTCATAGCGTGGAAATTTGAACCCCTAGAAAACTTCGTGTATAGACTTTTTCAAAAAAAGCTACCCATGGTTATGCATTCACGGGTTAATTGCTACGGCACTGGAAACGTTTGTCGGCGGAATGACGAAACCGAGCATTAGTACAAATTAGATATTGTTACGCTCAGTGTCCCGGAATTTGTTTAATGTTTTCGCGTTACTGTAATTTAGAAACCGAGACTTTTCGTTAGTCCACACGGCTACTGGTAAAACTAACACATACGTCGCATGCGACACGCGTCCATGAAACTGTAGAACACATTTGAAAGTGATTTGAAACACTGATTAGTTCGAAACACGTAATTCCGTGGACGCGTATCGCCGGCGAACTGATTGAGATACAAAATTCGGCGTGCATACAAATGTAACGACATTCTTTAGAAACAAAAGGAAAGGAACTTATATTTCTAGACAGGTACACGAGCGGATGCAGAAAAAAAGATAATAATAATAATATCAAGTGTTTGTAATTGGTAACTAAAAATAAATGGCAAAGACACAGTGCAAAATTATATATATATATATGTATATGTATATATTTCAAGAAGAGAAAAAAGATAAAAAAAAAAAGATAGAAGAAAACTAATCTATCACAACGGCGAGAATAATCGTGCTTTCAAATCAAACACGCACACGCACACACTCTGTAAATGTTTGAAAATCCGAAAAATCGATAAGCGGCCGAGGCGACAACGATTTTAAAACACACCATGCGAGCAGAGTACAACAAACGACTCGAAGAATTTCAGAATCTCGATATTCGCAAGATTCTTCGAACATTAATCAACCCTGCTTTTAAATAATAAATTATAATATATACGAAAGAACACTTTTCATTCCATCTCGCATAATTAACACGTTGACTTTCACTGAAATTCCAACGTCACGGTATCTAATCATATTTCCCCCCTTTCAGACTTCAGAATAATTGAATAACAATGACTACATTCGAAACTCAAATTCGCCTGGTGAAATCTCTGTAAAATAGATTTCCAATAACAACAAAAACTCTCCAGTTTCATCACAAATCTTAAAAAATCTCTTTTCTCTCAATTTCAAAATAATCTCCCCCTTCCCCCTAATACAAACAATAGCCAAACAGGAGCAGAATTTCAGTCCCAAAATTCGTTCGAAAATCTTAAAAATCTCTTATTATTTTCCAATTTCAAAGTGAAATCCATCATCGTGTTAATTCTGCCGATTGCGACCCTTACTCACCACGAATCTGTTAACCTTGACCTTAGGGGTGCGCGGGGAGTCGGCGGTCTGTGAACCAAGGGACTCGAAACGGGCCCTTAGGCTGCTCGCCGACTCTATGCTGAGCTGTTCACCCTGTGCGATCTCCATCTCGGGGACGTGGGGCCCGCTGATCGTCTTCCCGTCGGTTTCCTCCCAGTGCTCGAATTTCGCGCAGAGCGTCTTCGCGCGCGCCGCGTGCTGCGCCTGCTTCAGGAACTCGTCCTCCACCTGGGGAACGTTTCCGTTAGAACACTTTTAATCGAAATCACCGGCGAAGAACAGAGAAATATTTCAAAGAATGTTTTGTGGGCATTTCGGTGGCAAATTTGGGCCTTAATTGGAAACTTGGAAAGTCTTTCGAATGAAAGTTACATTTTATGATGCAATTTTATCTGTGTTTTTTTTTCTCTTATCTGTCTCTTACGTGGACATTCTATATTTTTTATCGAAAAGTCTTTAAATTTGACGTAAAGACCGATGGCGTGACATAGAGAGATCGATAAATCATAGATTTTATGAAAGATGGAAGGTGAAAGAGATTAGACACGGGATATGAGATTATTCTAATCGATCGTGGCGAATTAATTCTCGATTAAGAACGTAGAAACGTATGAATATCATCGATGACGAGTTAACGTTGCTTCAAAAAGGCGAGGATCCTTGGTAACTCCGCTATCGGGATGCCAATTTACATATTCGTGCGTGTAATCAAAAGAATTTTAGATCAACGCAAGGTGCCTCGTCTCATGAATATTGATATATCGTTCTCCGATAAACAACACCGTAGTTCGATGATAATACGCTGCCATTTTCTTCATCACAAAGACAATAGGTTTCCACACTATTGATACTTATCATGCAACTAGATTTAATATCTATCTGTGTAACATACATTTGTTTTCTAACACCTTCAAGACTCGAACCTGAAATCTTTGTCGGTGTGTTTTCATATGACGTAACGATTACAGCGGGATTATCTCACCTTATCAGAGGCCCTCACGTAATTTGGATCCCTTTCCTCCGCGCTCTCCTCGCCCTCGGATTCTTCACCCTCCTCTTCCTCTTCCTCCTCGGAATCCGAGGCCGTGGCCTTGGCGAATTTGTCCTCCGGGGGTGGCGTGAAACGCTTCAGGGGTTTCGGACCGTTCGGTAGTTCCTTCTTACACGCGTTCTCCTCCATTTGACGGAAGATAGAGAGCATCTTCCTGGCCGTGTCCGTGTGCACCAGGTCGTTCACCCTGTCCTCGGCGCGCACCACTTCTGGGTCTCGGTAGATCTCGCGATCCGGGGACTCCATCTGGAGAGAAGAGTGATAGATAGAGAGATTAGTTTTTATTGGGAAGTTTTGAGACGGTCGACCGATGTGGAAAGTTACCGCCGTGGAAATGCAAAGCGCGGATCCGTTCCCACGGGACGAGGAAAATGGAAGGGCATGGAAATTTCTTCTGGGAAGGCAATTTTGCGGGCAGAGAATTCAGGAGAGTAGGACTAACACGCGTGGAAAAGTCAAAGTGTCGAAATAGTGTTGGGTGGAAATTTTCAAGGATAGAAATATCAACGCAGAGAATTTCAGGCACGGAAATTTCTATGAAAGGAACTTCGCAGCGCAGAGTATGTCAGGCGTGGAAAATTCCAGGCGTGGAAATTTCCAGGCGTAAAAATGTCCAGTCGTGTAAAATTCCAAGCGTACAAATGTCCAGGCGTGGAAATTTTCAGGCGTGTCAAAGTCCAGGCGTGTAAAATTCCAAGCATGAAAATTTCCAGGCGTAAAAGTGTCCAGGCGTGGAAATATCCAGGCATGGAAATACCACAGCGGTAAGAAGGCAGCAAGAATTTGGAATCCGAATCGCAGAAAATCTCAGATTCTATTCAAACATTGAATTAGTAGACCAGAATGTTAAAAGATACTATTATAATCGATCTAACATAAGTTTCCCTATAAATACTCTATAATTTCCTGCAAGGTTATCTCGCTGGAAGTCGCTCCAAAAATCTGAATTCCAATTTCGATTCGGCACGATGGGTGGAATATCTCCAACGAATCAGAGACGTCCAGGTACGGACGGAAATCAAGCACAGAACGACTCTTTTCCTCGAATCACTCTGTGACTCATCCTCGAAAGGTTTAACACGCACACCGGCTCCCTTACGATTCTCTACCTGCCAGCCAGGCTACAGGTAACTCGAAGATGACACCGCAAAAGTGTTCCCGCTGACGACTTTTAACCTGTTCCCCACAATACGCGTGATTTGTACAACGTATTTTTTTTCTTTCTTTCCCCCTTTTCTTCTCTTTTCGATTTTTGATTTTTTTACACGTCCGACAGCACGATTGACGTCGAAAGAGCGTCTAAGAGACTCGGAATCATCGTGACGCAAGTCCAATTCAATTCATACGATCTCCGAGGTGAAACTTAAATTGAAATCGAACGAATCGCTCTTGTCACAATTTCGAATTCACCGGGTGCAAACATTCGAACCCGTAGAAATAAAACGAGTTAGACGACGGAATGATATCTAACCGCCGGAAGGAAACCGTACGAATTCATCTCTAACAAAACCTTTCACTACGAGATTAGACGGATCTCTCGGGATAATTGCGCGTTAATTATTCCGTAGGAATGATTAAATTCTAATTACACCGTGAAACGTATCCGCGCGATTTTATTTATTTACACGCGAGATTCGAATCCACCAACGTTCCCTCGACGATCTCTCGTCGTCCTGATGGCGAGACACACGTACATACACGAAAGTACGAACACATCGACACAACGGGCAACAGTGTATACGGTAAATATAAATTTTTTTTCTGTTCTCCCCTCGTCTCTGCCAGATGTAGCTTCGAACGTGTAAGTACGACGAATCCAACACGTGCAACCAATATTCCTAAGGAAATGTTTCCAACGTCTTCTTGTACCACAAGTTTCTTTTAAATTGTGCGTTAAAAATTCGTACTGCAAAAAAAAAACTACGTCGATTTAACGCTTCGGCGTCGCGCGCGAATTAACGCTCGTTCCGTCGAATCGACGGGTTCAATTCCGTGGCAAGCACTTTGCGACACTGTTAATCGACCACGCTTGAATCAATTTCAATCCACGTGGATTGATTTACCCGCGTCAGCGACGCTTATCGTCGCGACGAACGTCCCGACGACTCTGCAGCGTCGCGACGTCGGCGTCGAGGTTGAGTCTCGCGAATCGTCGGGTTCTGTTGTATACGTACATACATACGTACATACGTACGTACACAAACACACGTTGCGCGGTAAAAGCAACGGCGAAAAAGAAAGTACCCCGCGATTTACGTCGATCGATATAACGTACCCTTTTACCGTTTCGCAAAAGAAACAAAAAAGAAAGCAACGAGCCGGCCGCCGCGGTCGCGTGCACACCAAGTTCGCATGTAAGTATATGTATGTATGTATGTGTATCGATAAATTTCATACAGTTAACCATTGAGAAAGGGGGAGGGATCGAAATCGCGCGCGTGAAAGCCGGCAATTTTCCGCCGATTATATACACTTTTCCGACGATACTCGCCGGCCGTGTTTCAATTATTCAAAGAAAAACACAACCGAGAGAAACAATAATTTCACATCCACCGAATGGGTTCGCCACGGTTACACGGTTAAGCGACTCCATTTTTACTCAGACTTCCCACACTCTTCCCCTTTTTATTTTCTCCCTCTTTTTCTCCCTCTCACTCTATTTATCTATCTAACTCTCTTTAACCGTCACAAATTTTATCCACACCTTCTACCCTTTTCTTACGACAACGATAATTTCAAATTTCCCCACTAAAATCCTCACTGACCGTCTCTCTTCCTTCGTTTCTAATTATTTCCTTCAAATTTCCTATTATCCCTTTCGTTTCACCTTTCGAAATTGTGGACAGGTCACAACAACCACCCGTCTACTCACGTTATCGACTTCGTTCTCCTTTACGTTCGCGTGTCCCCGCGCCACGCGACTTTTCGTCAGGGGGGAAAAAAAAATCGGAGGGGGTACCTTTTGTGCTGCGAACGTCCGCACGGGAAAATCGACGACGCCTTTTGTCCGCGGCGAGGTGGTTGGCGGTGATGTTCGGTTGCTATGCCGTTCACACGCGGCGGCGACGAGGCACTGGCACTGGTGGCGGTTCGGTTCCCTCGTGTGAGTTACCGGGAGAGAGAGAGGAGAGGGCCGCGCGCGCGGTGCCTCTCTCGGCTCTTCACGAATGGAAGGATGTAGGAATACTAACGGTAAAAGTATGGCTGCTGACCACTCGAGGGGGTTCAAGGACAGCGGCGGAATCGAGTGCCACTGTGCGCCGAGAGCGGTGTGCGGCGGAGCTTTTAAGAGCTTCGCCGGGAACAACCATGATGGTTTGCCGATGGGATTACGGGGAACCGTCGACCGGGAGGCGAGGAGACTGCCTCTCTCTTGGGTTTTGTATCATTTTTTTTGAAGGAACTCGCCTTTTTTTTGTTCTTCCGTTTTGTTTGGACGGGGAAAGTGAAGTGTATCGGAGTTTACGGGCGAATTGGAATTTAAATATGGGGAGTTGAAGGGAGAGGATTGTATTGTTTTGGGAAATTTGGGAGGGTTTGGGAAGAACAATGGGGGAGGTGAACATTTATGGGATGATGTATCTTTGGGGATTGATCATTTGAGGCATGGAAATTTCTGGAATATTGATACTGTACTGCGGTAAATCCTGATCGCAGAGATATCCAAGGGCAACAATTAACATTTAATAAAATGGAACTTTAATCACACTTATGTGAATGGAATTAAAGCCAAATTCGATCGTTTAAAAAGTTAGGGGAAATAGTGTGAGTGTCGCAGCATGCAGGGACAAGTAGAAAATAAAAACAGACTGTTATTACATCACACATTAACGCTGCACACACTATCTTATCAAGCTTATTTAAAAAAAACAAGTAAAAACACCTAAATCACACAATGTTTAAAATACGTTAAAACACCGTGGTTTTACATAACGCGTTGCAAACTGGCACGCTGTAATTTCGCTGTTAAACCAGTCCGGCGTAATTGCCGGGGTAATTAGAGGTGTTAGAACGGGAGCGGGGCTCACTCGACAGCAATTTGAAATTTCGAAAGGGCCGAACCTTCACTTGGCCATCGCGCGGCGGAGTAATTCGGAACTGTTTCCGCTGTTTCTCGGGCTCCTTATAGGACTCGAAAAATTTGAACTTGTTCGTAATATCCGAGGTCTCGACTTGCACCTCCTCGGTGGCGTCCGAGCTGCGCACCACGTCGTCTGAGACTTGTCGTCCCATGAATGCCTTGTTTCAAAGTTTCCAAAACATTAAACTATCCCGACATTCCGATCAAAACAACATTCGTGAAATCACCTTCGATATTCGAACGGAACTAAGAAATTATATGTACGTGGATAGAATTTCTAGAGAATCTACGAAACTAATAAAGTTGCATACTTTAAAAAAAAACATATATTACTCACATCTCTCGCGCGTCGCGGCGCCTCTGCAGGTGTCTTCGGGTTCACCGGTGTCACAGGTCGACCTGTTTTCGCTGCTGAGGCGTCCAACTCCAGGAAAAGAGACCTAGATTTTCTGCTGATTCCTGGGGAAATCATTTGCGAATATTAAGACAGATTTTATAAACTTTAATTAAAAGTGAGGGAAGTTTAATTGTAATTTTTTTCGACGATAGGTGTCTTTGGGGAATCAAAGACTCTTCAGTGATTAAATTTCTACTTTTAAGCACCTGCGGCGATCACTTCCTCGTCGGCTTTCTCCGGTTTCGGTTTGCTGTCCGTCTCGTCGTCCGACGTCGCTAGTGTCTCACCCCTTTCGAATCTTTCTTTGATAGAACGTGCGTGGGTGGAGTGTTGAATCTCCTCCGCCGCGTTGATTTTCGTCACTCGTTCGCTGCCCGCCACGGCCTGCTGATACATCTCCTTCATTTTACCCTGCTTGCCCTGAAACGAACATTTTTTCGTCTGAAGGAAACTCGGGAAATATGACGGTGAAGGTTTCACATCGATATTTGGGAAATAGTGAGGTTGACGTTGAAAAAATGGCGAATTTTTGGTGTTTTTTGGCTGCCATTTCGTCAATTTTGAAGATAGCGATCTGAAACTTGTACCATTGAATCGGGCATGAAATTCTCTATAAAATCCATGTATAATAGTTGTACTTTTCGAAATTTCGATTTTTCGCAAAAATCTGAAGGGGGTAGGTCAGGATTTTTTGCGATTTTCGTAATTTGCTCGCCATTTCCACAATTTTTGAGATATCAAAATGATTCTTTCACTGGCTTATTCGGCTTCGGATTCCGCGGCCAAAACGTCCAGGATCATTTAAATATCTCAAAAATTGCGGAAACGGCGAGCAAATTACGAAAATCGCAAAAAATCCTGACCTACCCCCTTCAGATTTTTGCGAAAAATTAAATTTTCGAAAAGTACAACTATTATACATTGTTCTGGCGTAGAATTTCCTAACTAAAACAACGGTACAAGTTTCAGATCGCTATCTCAAAAATTGAGCAAATGCCAAAGGAAAAACTGGTCGAAAATGACGATTTTTCGCGATTTTCGTAATTCCTTCGTCATTTCCACAATTGTTGAGATATTCAAATGATCCGGGACGCTTTGGATGCAGAATCGGAAACCAAATACGATACAGAAAGAATCAGATCGATATCTAAACATTTGCGGAAATGGCGTGGGAATTACGAAAACTGCGAAAAATCGTCAAATTCAACCAGTTTTTTGATCGGCATTCGCTCAATTTTAGAGATAGCGATCTGAGACTGGTACCATTGTTTTAGTTAGGAAATTCTACGCCAGAACAATGTATAATAGTTGTACTTTTCGAAAATTTTATTTTTCGCAAAAATCTGAAGGGGGTAGGTCAGGATTTTTTGCGATTTTCGTAATTCCTTCGCCATTTCTACAATTTTTAAGATATCAAAATAATTCTTTCACTGACTTATTCGGCTTCAGATTCCGCGTCCAAAACGCCCAGGATCATTTTAATAGCTCAAAAATTGTGGAAATGGCGAGCGATTTACGAAAATCGCAAAAAATCCTGACCTACCCCCTTCAGATTTTTGCAAAAAATTAAATTTTCGAAAAGTACAACTATTATACATTGTTCTGACGTAGAATTTCCTAACTAAAACAATGGTACAAGTTTCAGATCGCTATCTCAAAAATTGAGCAAATGGCAATCAAAAAACTGTACAATTTTTCCACCATTTACACAATCTCGCAAACATCCATCCAAAACACCCTATATTTTGCAACAACCAACAAACTACCATACGAAAAACCAATCCAAACTATCCGTCACAGTTTCTTTCACTCCCCTAAAAAAAATCTGCCAATCCAAAATTCCACGTTTTCAAGTTTCCTTCCCACCGAACTTTTCACTCGTCGAATTTTCCACACGCGAGGAATTTCTCGACGTTTCGAAATTCCGACGCGTAGAAATGCCTGCGGCATGAAATCGCGCAAAGTGAGATGATAATGTAAAAGAGCAGAACGGTGGCAAGAAACAACCGGTATGGGAAGTGGATCGTTTTGACGGCGGAATGCCTCCGAAGAAAACAAGCTTTTCTTTACAAGCGGCTGAATAATTGCCGAGAGTATGCCGCGTTTGACGTATTACAGCCGGCATTACACACGCTCCTAACAGATTGCGCTACATTTTCTTCCCTCTTACTTTTTTTTTCCCTACGTCTGCGTCTACTAATAGAGTAGATGCTATTAGCTCGGTTTACTTCGGCCTGCGATTTAGATGCCCCTTAAATTAACGCCGTTTCTACTGTTTTCTTTGTCCGATGGGAAACGTAACGAGACTTCCTCGTTAAACGTTATTGGATTAATTAATAACAACCTACTCTTATTTTCTATCGAACGTAACGATAAAATATAAATTAATCCGGTTCAATTCATTCAGTGTTACCATAAATAATCGCGAACGAATGCCGGCGATTTCTTCTTTCCTCGCTTCCCGCTGTACCTCGCGTCTTCCTTGTTGGCTCGTTGTCTCCCAGCGATTTTTTATATCGTCCATTTTCGAGAAACTGATGGGACGCTCACGCGTCGTACGTTTCGCCTTGACGATCTCGGTGTCTAATTCTGAAAGTAAATGCGAAACAAAGTTTTTAATCAAAACATTCCATTACGATACAACAATTCTTTCATTATTTTAATTAATTGAAGAACAATAGGATACGAGTGTTGTCGCAAGGATAGGTAAATCGATTTCGAAATGAAAGAAAGGTATAGAAAAAGGGAGTAAAGAGTGACCGGGAGAATAGTTGGAAATGTTGGAATATCGAGAGCAATGGATTCTTGATTTCAGTCGCGTTTAAAAGTTTCTTTCCCCTCACCTTCCGTTTCCTCCAGCTCCTCTTCCTCTTCGCTCTCGCTAGATTCCTCGTAAGGGATTCCATTCAGAGATTCATCGGCGACCCCGATATCCATGCCTTTGGCCTGGAATCTGGACAAAAAGACGTGCAAAGTAGTCACAAACATTCCGTATTCGAATTCTGATAGACGGCGGTGGAGAATGGAGACTCGGTTCGATTCGCTGCTTTCTTTATGTCCTATCGTCACAAAAGAAAATGTGCTGACGGACGGAATACCGTCGGGTGTCGAAACGACGGGGACGACGAGGCCGATTGCATATTTAAACTTCCATTAACGTGTTACGGGTAATAATACGTCGCGCGCGAATTTCTGCCCGACGGGAAATTATATTTGCGCAGGTGTTTCGGCGCCTGGAAGTTTGGGGCGGGGAATGCAAACGCCATGAAAGTTCTACGAGTGGGAATTTCTGCGACTGGAAATTTATACGCGCCGAATTTTCTATGCTAAGAAATTTCCACGGATCGAATTTCCAATTCTTTGAAATTTCTACGCCGTGAAAATTCCAATGCGCAGCAAGTTCTACGCTTGGGAATTTCAACGCGCCGAATTTTCTATGCCTTGAAATTTCCACGAATCGAATTTCTTATGCCTCGAATTTCCACGCTTGGAAATTTCTACGCACCGAATTTCCTATGCCTTGAAATTTCCACGCACCGTAGTTCGTATGCCTCGAAATTTCCACGCACTGAATTTCCTATTCCTTACAATTTCTACGCTGTGAAAATTTCACGCTTTAAAATTGCAATGCGTAGAAATTCCCACGCTTTAAAATTCCAATGCGTAGAAATTCCCACGCTTGGAAATTTCAATGCACTGAAATTCCTATGCCTTGAAATTTCCACGAATCGAATTTCCTATGCCTTGAAATTTACACGCACTGAATTTTCCAATCTTTAAAATTTCTACGCCGTAAAAATTCGATGCTTTAAAATTCCAATGCGTAGCAATTTCCACGCGTTAAATGTTCCATATTTTTCCGAAATATCTGAAACTTGTCGAACACCGTAAACCGACGTCTGTTCATCGAATTCGTGTCACGGTGCCGTGTGGAACCGTTTTACGACCGCGTCTCCGAACGGGGGAAAGTGAGAATCGAACAGGTGTGCTAACGAAACGCTACTCGATCACTCACTTGGCGAGTTTGCTGAGGATGCTGGGCGACCTCTTCACTGCGATCTGCGAGGGTGACCTCTCGATCTCGTTGGTTTCTGCGCCAGCCTTCTCGAACACCTGGAATCGCGACTTCACGTTCAGGCTGGACAACTCCTTCAGCCCCAGGTCCGGTTTGTCGGATGCTGCAAAGATCATTCGCTTAAGATAATATTCACCACGCAACGAATCCTATCAATTTTACAAAGCAACTGCGACGATTGTTAAAAAATGCAAAACACTTTAGATAAATGATTATTTTCTCCGTCAGAGAGAGAGAGAGAGAGACTCTCATTATTCCATTGCTATAATAATTACATTGATAAATAATTCTGGGGTGAATTTCCATCTGGAATTGTTACACATTATCTTATTTTCGTATCGTAGGGATCTTTTTGTTGGATTTATTGTGTTTTATTATGCGAGTTAGTTACTCGGGGATTAAATGTTTCGTTGGATGTTAAAATTCTTTTGGTACTTAACGGTGATACTACGTTGGTTGCGTACGATTGGTTAAAAAGTGTCCGATTAGAAACGATAAGACGAATAATTCTTTGTTTTCTTTCGTATCGGGATGTTAGTTTGAAATTACGAAGTAATATTAACATCCGTCAGAAGCGGAGATTGGCCCACCGGGCAATTTCCTGATGAGTCGGTCTAATTACGGCCCGTCGCCACTAACGAGATGGCTAACCAACAGCAGACTTTTACAAAAAGAATTGCGTTACGCTCAATTTATTTCAATTTAGATAGAGAACAGCTTGTCACGGAAAAAGCTGGTTCTCGTGACATCCCTTCTGAAGATCATCTGTTTCTGGTCCCGGAAAAAAAAACAAATATTACCGACAATCTTTAACCATGCGTACGTGTTCAAGCACCAGAAAGAATATCACCGTGATGTCACCATGCAGCAACGATATTCTCCATTACAGCATTATAGTGTCCAGGGTTTGATTAATGCATGGTAAACCGGGTGGTGGGGAAGAAGATAATGAAAACACGGTTCGGATGAAACACCGAACGTGTGTCATTAAAGGTACGTATCAAACGAATATCAAAATGCTGGTCAATTTTCAGCCTAGGAGTTTTCAAGCGTCGATATTTCTGTGCCACAAAATTTCCACGCGTTGAGATTCCAGCGCCCGAAATTTCCTGCGCTTAGAAATTTCCAAGCGTTGATATTCCAGCGCCTGAAATTTCCTGCGCTCTAAAGTTTCTGCGCTTAGAAATTTCCACGCATTGATATTCCAACGCTTTAAAGTTTCTGCGCTTAGAAATTTCCAAGCCTTGATATTCCAACGCCCGAAATTTTCTGCGTTTAGAAATTTCCAAGCATTGATATTCCAGCGCTTAGAAATTTCCAAGCGTTGATATTACAGCGCCTGAAATTTCCAAGCGTTGATATTCCAGCGCCCCAAATTTCCCCCGCTTGGAAATTTCCAAGCGTCGACGCCCCAAAAACAAATTCGAAATAAAATCGACCAGCAATTCAACGTCCGGCTGTACGTTCCCACACAAACAACGAGAGGCTGTACACATATATGAGTGGTATTAGAAGTGCACAAATCGGCAAACGGTTAGGCAACGTTAGATGCAGAAATCTTTCAGCCCGCTTCCACACACTTTCTTTACCTCTGACCACATCGGGCGGCAGCTCTTTCGGCTCGTTCTCCCGTATGATCAGCTCCGGCTTTCGAGGTCGCACTACGGAGTTCACAAGACATCTCTTTGTCGCATTAACGATCTCTCTGCATTTACGTGTAATTATAGAGAAGGGAGAGACAGGGCGGTAATTTCGCTGGTAACAAAGGGAACGACTCCCCGTACACGGACGCGTGTACTATACGAGTATATGTATATATGTATAATCGTTCAACCATGACGAGTTGAAAAAAAGAAAAGAACTACGATCCTACTTCCTCTCCCGAGGGAATACCACTCTATCTTTTTCATTATTTCAATATTACTCGTTCCAATCGTATCGTTACAGAAACTCCTTGAAAATCTGACTTAAGATTTTCAAAAAGTTTCATTGAATTTTATTAGGAGTTCAATGTGAAATTTCACAAATTCTTTTTTATTGCAAAACAGACTATACCATGACATGTGTCAGCATTGGCGGCTCCGTCAAAGAGTAGCCAAAAGATCCGGCGATTAGGCGAGCTATTTTCAGACAAGTTTCCGCCTACGTTTACCATGGATAGAACACGTAAACTGTGATCGACTTACCAGGCTGGTCAGACTCTTCAACCGGTTTCGGTTGGAAGAGTTCCTTGAAGTGTGGCTTACAGTAAAGCGTGCTCTCGTGGCTCTCATAATTGTCGACGTTAAGCTGCTTGCTACACTGGACGCACCGGAAGCAATTCTTGTGCCAGACCAGACCCTCGGCCTTTGTCTGTTCCATTTGGAAGACGACCTTGCCGCAGCTGCGACAGTTCGGATTGGTATCGCCATTCTGACCCACCTGCTATCAAATTCGATTATAGCTGCCACCGTGCCCACTCTTCGATAGGATAGTTTTTTTTTTCATCTTTCACCCGACGCAAATATTACTGTTACTTGAAAATTGACTGGATTATTTACGGGAATTTTGGATTTTTGTTTTCTAGGCTATATCGACATGGAATTTCACATAGAATATGAATATCGGGGTCTTGGATCGATTATTGTAATAGTGTGAAAATGATGATGAAAAAACATGATTTTCAAACAGTTTTTTGATTGCCATTTGCTGAATTTTTGAGATAGCGACCTGAGACTGGTACCATTGTTTTAGTTAGGAAATTCTACGCCAGAACAATGTATAATAGTTGTACTTTTCGAAAATTTAATTTTTCGCAAAAATCTGAAGGGGGTAGGTCAGGATTTTTTGCGATTTTCGTAAATCGCTCGTCATTTCCACAATTTTTGAGATATTAAAACGATCCTGGGCGTTTTGGACGCGGAATCCGAAGCCGAATAAGCCAGTGAAAGAATCATTTTGATATCTTTAAAATTGTGGAAATGGCGAGGGAATTACGAAAATCGCAAAAAATCCTGACCTACCCCCTTCAGATTTTTGCGAAAAATTAAATTTTCGAAAAGTACAACTATTATATGTTGATCTGGCGTAGAATTTCCTAACTAAAACAATGGTACAAGTTTCAGATCGCTATCTCAAAAATTGAGTGAATGCCGATCAAGAAACTGCTAGAATTTGACGATTTTTCGCGATTTTCGTAATTCCCCCGTCATCAGGTATTAAAAGTTCAATGTTGCTGCTACCAGGAATAGAATGATTATATTTAAAGCTATAGGGGAGAAGTAAATATATAGATCGGATTATATTTCTCGGTATCAGCAGACTGATTTGGAATTTCCACCCGTTAATTCGAGCCACGGTAAATATCCCCGGAAAATGAATAGTCGCGGAAAGCATAACAACATTGGATACGGTTATGTCTAATATTTCATCTATTCGCATCCCATTCGCTCTAATATTACTATTAATAATATCGGTTTCCGGGATGGCTGGGTTTTATGTCGGGTGTCAGTGTTTTCTTTGGCAACCATGGCGAACTTTGATGTTTGCGAAACGTCCGGGTGAGATTGATACTTGGCGCATTACTACTGGAAACATGTTCCACGCCTGTTATTCGAAACACTGGGATCCATGGGGTTTTCAACGGCGAACCCCATATAACCCATGTTATTCGCCGCCATGGAATCGTTATTTAAATTTCGTTTCTCAAATTTATTAATTTGACATCATGACGGTGTATGAAGGAAATATTAAAGTATCTAATTTATAATTACATCATATCACAAAGGATTCGTAGTGAATTTCGCATAATACAAGGCATTATTAAAGATTTCAATTTAATATTTTATATCACCTACTTAAAATTCACCCGAAAACTAACAGCACTTGTGACATTTTAATCAATCGCTCTAGAACCAGAAAAAATGCCCCGCGTAATTAATTATTTCCGCTTCCAAAGTAATGTGTTAAAATTTAACAAACATTTCGAGTTTAGTGAACGTCGATAGGCCGAAATGAAACAATACATTCGAGTCCATGGCGACGGTATGGAAATGAATGTAATTCCATTGTTTTATCATCGATAAAAACGCGATAAATTCAAGAGACTCACCGCGTTAAGCTGCTGCTGCACTTTTCCAGCGTCGACCGAGCGCACGTGTAAAACGGTCTTCTTACTGAGGGCGTCGAATTTGTTGAAGCTCGATTTCTGTGAACACAAATACCAGCCACGTCAGACCACAGGTATACCATGGAAAATCATCGAAACGTTTTCCCCAGGTGAAACCGACTCACCTGGGGAAAACACTGCGAAATTCGTGGCTACTTTCTGCTAGCATCGAACTTGTTCATCGTGGATCGAAATATTTTTCCTGTCACAAATATTAATTCTACCCCATTATAAAGAGGAATGTTTAAATACCATACTTGAAAATCTCAGAAGAAAAAAAAGTCCCTGTGACAGATATTTTCAAAAAATCATTCTTTCCACGATGAACAGGCACTACGAAGGTACATCGTGCCAAACATGGGTGCACTTTTCACGGGTCCCCAAAAGAAATAAAAAGAACCGGGGTATAGAGAGTGAGAGAAAGAACTAGAAAGATGGAAACCAAGGGTGTACTAGATAAAGGGTGTCCAATTAGTCGTTTCCAAATCAATGGAGCTACAAAACGGAAGATAGAAAGAAAAAAGGGAAAAGTTTCGAGTCGATGATAATCGGGGGCGTTGCAACGGTGGTGAAAATTAATTAGTATCGATCCGATAAGATGTTCGTACAAAGGTCTGAGGTGAAGCAAACGAAAGTGGCAAGCTTGACATAAAAAAAGAAGCTAAAAAATTAAGTTTCCCCCATTTGGAACATTGTGTCCAATAGAAAGAAAACATAAAAAAAGCAAATAGCAAGATACGCGTGTCGATAATCAAACCTTTGTACGAACCGACCTGTGTATCGTTAATTTTGTTAATTTCTCAGGTGAAAAGGTGGAAAGGTGAAAGGGGGGTGGGGGGAATGGTCTTACCTCAAACCTCGGCCGATCCGTGTCCTTACCCTCGTTCGTTAAGTTTGCCAAACTACAGTAGGAAGCCCTCTGTCCCGAGGTCGGTTTCGTAATTTTGTCATTGGTTAAGGTTTTTCATGCACGGCCGGGTAGGGCGTTCGAACAAAAAGAAAGAAACAGCACGGGCTGCGGGTTAGTACGTGGTTAAAATAAAAAAAAAAGGAGAGAGAGATTTATTTCCGAAGCGTTACTTTCATTCTCGTGTCTCGCGGATCCAGCGGTTGGCAAGGAATTAATTAACCGGAGATAATTAAAAGAAGTGCGCTCCGTCAGGGAGGGGAGAAACAAAATCTTGATTCTTTTGCGATTGTACTTCGACGAATAAAAGAAACGGGGTTTTTTTGAATAGTATTTGTTGGAAATTGAAACCGTTTGAACGATGAATTTCAAGCGTTCGTCAAGAGACGTTCCGAAAGCGGAGAGGGAAAAAAAAGAAAACGGTTCTTTTCTTTTAATTCCGCTTGAGAATACAGTCGGTGTGTATTCATTGACATACATTAAGACAGATAGAATCGCGGCACGGTAGCGTTGCCAACTGCTGCATCGACAGAAAGAAGAAAAGAGGACGAAGGAGAGAAGAATGAGAGAGGACCAACGTTCGGAGACAGCTGGAATTGTTTCGCGGGTAAAAGCTTGCGTCGAATTCCGTTTGTCGTCGGGATCGGCTTTCTTCGTCGTTTTGGCATCTCGTCGACGTGGCTTTCTCTGGCACCGCCGTCGCCCGAATACGTTACGACGACGGTCCGCGAATGCTTCGCTCGAACGGAAATTTAAAACGATAATGTTCATCGAACCCACCGTGTAAATTCTAATCCCCCCCCCACCGTTTTACAATCGAACGATTCTATTTTAAATTAATTCACCGTCAACAACGTATCGTAACGTACCACGCATATACATGTATACATATAAATGTATAAATATACATAAATATATGCGTATACATATAAATGTATAAATATACATGAATATATACATATGCATATAAATGTATAAATATATAAATCTATATATACATGTATATAATAACGATAAATTGAAAATCAACAAAACATATGACGCAACACGTGACTCATTCCCGCGAATCTCGTCCACACGGCAAAGAATTATGTCACCCGACGAAATCCGTAACCGGATAACCGATAAACGACGGATACGGTAAGGAAAAACTCGTAATCGCCGGACCTCGATTCTACGGGCAACGCCGGCGCAAAGTGGGGCAAATGAGTAGTAGTAGGTTATTATCAAGCCAGCCCTCCCTTAAATGGAGAGACAGCATTCGTAGCGTGACGCCGAGCGACTCAAGAGTGACCACTCGAACGACCAACTGAAACGAACGTGTACTCGACCAGCACCACGTGCACATTCAGGAAATTCCCTTGAATCGAAATTGAATCGTTCCCCCATTCGAGAAGTTTCATACGAGTCACACGTTACGTCATTCAGAACGTTATCAAAGATTCTTTAGAAATTTTTTTATTTAATTTCTTTTAACCGAGAAAGTCGAGAAGATAATTTTGTATGATTTTAATCACATTCGAAAAAACTTATATTCGAGTCAAATAGTTCGAGTTGGACGGTGAAAAGATTTTATGAAAATTAGTGTGAATTTTTTTAACGAATTCGACGAAGCTTTTACCATGGAAATTTGTTGGAATAATTTGATTTTTGGTTTGGGAAGGTCTTTTGCAATTTCTAGCTGTCTTCGAGGCTGATCGACAGGTTCACGAAAGTACTTACGAGGGCCTTGACCGACACCCCGGTGAAGACGACGGCGTCTTTGGTGAAGCTCGAGTAACCCCTCTCGCATACCCGCAGATCGCCCATCGACCTTGCTTTCTACGATCGTCGGGAGCGTCAACGGGAACGTTAGATTAGCGGTTAACTTGCGGATATTTCCGAGTAACGAGCTTCGCACTTTCTTACTTTTCGAATTAATCGAAAGATCGAAATAAAATTTTACAAAATAATGCCACGGAAAATTTCTCCAAAATTCTCATCGATTTCGAGTGAAATAGAACGAAGACTTTGATTGTGAGGGTATGCGAAGCTCGTACCTCTTATGCGATTAGTATGCCGTTACGATAATCAGGATAATTTGTTTGTTTGGCGTAATCCAATTGCCACACGTTACGAAGCGACTCGAAGTTCCGAGTAAGTAATGCTCATGCAGTAATGACTGTTAATGGGACCATTTCTGTCGCACACGGTACATCAGACGCTAATTAATAACAAAATTTATTTGGCATGCTCGGTAGGAGTATTTATTGCACTCTCCGGGTATTGTAAACACGAGCACGGTATTATGCAATGAGAATAATTCATTCGATTGAAACGCTCTTCGACGGAGAATTAAATATTTCTCGATAATGTGTCTGGGGCACCCACAAACACGGCGGGACGATAAAAAGGTATTTACACGAAGTAAATTTATCAAGTACTTATAATACTTTTAGTAAAATACTGTAGTATAAAATTTCAAACATTAATATCTAATCAATCTCGAGAAAAATTAAATTTATAATATATAAAATTGGAACAACTCGTTTAAATCCTCTAAATCCTCAGAATTAAGAAATGAAAGATACTGTTTAAATTCAAACTGAATATATATCATACAGAATTGAAAATTTTTAAAAATCATAATAAGAAAATTGATTGAAATGAATTCAAATTTAAACATCGCGCTTGTGGGTACTGAGTCGAGAGGTCTCTAAAGTAGAATGTAAAAAGAACATGATAAGAACATGATATACAAACCTCCTCGGTCTCCATCGAATGGATCGTTCTCCCGAATGTCGTTTGATCTCCGTCGCTCATGTTCGAGATATCGCCAAAGCTACGGCACTGTTAGTGACAAAATACAACTGACAAGTGTATTAACTATCGACGAAGCAGAGTCGTAAAGCGTTCGTGTTCGTCGTGCTGCTCGCATTAATGCCAGCACTTCGTTAGAACGTATCGTCATACGTACAAGAGATGAATCAACCGTTCACATCATAATTTTCACGTACAAGGTGTCCGAAAAGTATAAAAACACATCACTTTTTTTTACACAGTTCATCATACCCAAACGAAACATTTAATTTCAAATTTATTGGTCATAAAATTCGATTTTATAATATTTCTCAAAGATGTGTTATAAGAGGAGTCGATAATACGATTTTTCAAATCGAAAGTGTCACACTTTCGGGACACCGTGTACATCGATCGACCATACGGTTCGATCGTGATTATAACGATATTTATTAGAGATACACAGAAGAAGCCGGACGTTGACACGAAAAATTCTTAAGCGAATCGTATTTTACATCGATTACTTACCAACTGTTTGATCGATACACCGGTGGCGATTCGTTCCTTGTTAGATCGTTCCTGCTCGTTGCGACTGGCCTCCGATACATAATTCTGTGTCTGCATGCACAAAATACAACGAGACGAAAATACAAAGAAGCAGGTCTCATGCGACGGGAGTAGGATTATACAATACAATTCACAGTTTTACGTTCTACTGGGATGCATTTAACTCAAACTTTACTCTTACTATTCCGATCGAATCCATTCTGATCGATAATTCAACAGAGATCAATGTCACTTTTCACAGAAATTTAACGTCCATCGGAAAGTTATCGCGTTCCCGGTATTTCTCGCTTCGACCGATCCGTGGCGGAAAATTACCCAGGGAAATCATATAATTCGATGAAAAACTTCTCCGCGAACCGTTGCAGAAGTACGGAACAATTAAAACGCGGTAGAAATTGGAATTCTCTTAAAAAAAAAATTGGTGTCGAGCAAATTTCACGCACGCGAGTCGAAATCCTGCGGTTTTATTGCTCCGCGGAAAAGAAATAAAATGCGAACGGGACATGCGAGCTTCTCGCGCTCGTTAGACGGAGAAAATTGCGACGCAAGAGATAACAGGGAATAATACGTTGTAATGGTTACAATGTTTCTGCGGCATCGAACGTGATTACGGATAATTTCGCGACGACGATATTAGTCACCGACGAATAATATTTTCTTCATCATCATTTTTTTTTCTTTCTTTCTTTCTTTCGGAACAATACACGATCGTCGTAGTTTCGCGTTACGATCTAGAAATTCAGCGCACCGCGACGTATTAACCATAGATCATTACCAACGATGAATTACAATATTTCCGCGATGCACCCGGGTGACATTTGTTATCTTTCCGTCGATCGTTACACGTTACGGGAAACTTACCAGGGATTTAACGTTGACGTTCGACAGATCGTTCTCGCCCGAGAAATCGAACGTTTCCGGATGCGTTTGTCGTGGACCGGTATGCATGCTCGTGTCTTGCAAGTTAGAGTTCTAACACAGAAAAGAAACACGCACACACGCAATGTATGTGTGCACGCGGACTGATCACGTATACGTACATACATACATACATAGTATAGAGGCGAGCAAATTATTATCAGGTTTGCAGATCTTTTCCCTTTTAATACTCGCGTGCCGACACAGCGAACTTCGTGTACTTCGACCCGATATATAATTATATAATAAATAACAATTTGAAATTGAGGATGCGTGTACGGGAAAATGTGGTCGTGAATGTTAAATTGAATAGGTGTGAAAATTAGAGAGTTTTTGTTTTTTGAATAATTTCATTAAAAAAGAAATCTGATGGGTCGACGGGCGAGTATTAAAAAGTCAAAGATATTTGTTCATTCCAACTGTGACATCGTTGTGAACACATTCCTCCAACACATTATTGTATCCTCAAAACGTTAAGAACAAGTACTACAAGTACAACAAACGGTTAAAAGAAACTGTCGCTCCCTTTTTCTGTCAAACAGACCAAGTTTCCCTATACGAAACAAAAGCCTCTAATTGTAAGAACAAAAAAAAAGACAAATAAAAACAAACAAATTAAAAAAAAAACGTATCCCTCGTTCACGTGAATCACGGTGAAAATTCTCCCATATTCTTTAAACCGCGAAACGGTCTCATGCAAATAAGGATTAAACACTCTTCCGGTTTTTCATCCCGGCGGTTGTTATTCACTCGTCAAATGACAAATGCTAATTATCCTGAAAACAATAACAACAATCCCATGCGTGTATACCCACTGAATGATCTCCGGTTCGCTATTCTTTGTTTCGCCAGCTACGTGAAATTCTTTATCTTTCCGATTTCGTCGCGATGTCGACGTGAAAAAATTTGATTTTCTTTTTAACGGGAAACATCTTTCGTCGTTCGATTTTCGCGACTCGGGAGACTCACCACGGAGATGTTCTCCTTCTCAAGGTCGCTTTTCTTGCTCTTCTTGGTCTTCTTTGTGCGCGGAGTGAGATTCGGCGAGGCATCGTTGCCGGCTACGCCCTCGATCTTCTTCTTCTTCGTCTTGGTTCCACCCTTCGTGTTCGTGGTGGTCACCACGGACGTGCTCGTGGTTATCGTCTCCTCGCGGCTTTCGCTCTGCGTTGAAAAACGGGGCCCGTTTATTATTTAATGGCTCGCTTTGCGGGATCGTTAGAGGAGAAAGGTGTATCGCGCGAAGAACGTCGATGATATCTTTTTTTTTCGCACCCCTGTTCCGAAGGGGGATCGTTAATTGGTTGTTAATGAGGGAGGTTCGATCTTCGAGTGTTGAATCCCAGTTTTGAGAATTTATGTCGCGCTTAGAATTAGATCGTTTCGAAATTCCGTCTGTTTCTGTTTTATGTTTCGATGCACCCATTGGTTATGAAATTGAAGAGGTTTTTCGTTGTTAGTGATTACTAAGATTGTGGTGTAAGTACTTGGTGAAATTCATTCATCCTTTTCCCTATGTTATAAAACTTTTTTCGATTGTACATACATTTGGTTCGCGGGTATAAAAAGAATTTTATGTCTAATTATTTATCGATCGGTTAATTTCGTTTGGTTTGTTTTACGTGAAATTTGGCAAGTTTTAAAGTAGTGTCAGTGCAATTGAAGAAAAAAGAATATACTGACAATGTTGCGTGAATCCTAACAATCGTCGACGAAGTGACATTGAAACCGTGACAAGAAAAAATCGCTGGATCATCCGAACAGGAAAAATAACCGACGTTTCCTCGACGAGGTGAATCTTTGCAACTCGTGATTGGAAAAATGTAATAACACGACGATCGACCTACTATTTTACATACTGGAAACGTGACACTTAAGAACATATAATTGAACGGCGGATTTCTATCGCAAATCGAAGAAGACGAGCTCGGATCTCTCCGCACATCTCGAAAGTGGATCAACGTAGCTGTAATTAGGGGGATCGGACACACTCCTCGTAAAACTCATATTGAATCATAGACACTCATGTACCGTTTTTTCCAAAAAAAACATCAATGAGGCACATGTAAATTTTCACACCATCGAAAAATAAAAATCCAACGTCAAACTCTGCATAATTTCAGAATCCAATTATCGTTCCGCGCAACGCGATCTAATTATTGGAACACGTCGAAGCAAATAATTCCATAAAAAAAAAACACAAGTGACTATCCCTGGGAAATGTCTATGTAGAAAACAAACATTTGCAATTCACTGGAAGAAGAAAGTCGGTCGAAACTTTGAAGTTTAACTTGACCGAACGAGACGTGATAATTAAAGAACGAAGAAACCTTACAGATTCCACGAGAATTCCCAGGAAAATTGTACCAAAGTATACTTAATTTAACGTCGACCGTGCAGGGAGTGTCCGGTCGCCCAAAAGTGACACGTGTACCGGTGAAAAAGAGAAAAAAAAATACTTTCGTCGAGTGGGCGGTCACGGTCCGTGAAAAAAAGGTGGGGGAAAAAAAACGAATCACTTCTGGTTACGTTACGAATTAGGCCTTTCGTTCCGACAGATTTCCTTTTTAAACTCAATCCGGTGTAACGACGTCTCTCTGACCGACATTCGTTTAATTTATCATATTCACGTTGTTTCGTTTGCCTCGCCGTCAACGACGAGCCCGACGCACAGGGAAACCGATATTCGGACGGTAAATGTCCGTTCCGACTCGACGTCGATATTGCAATTACAATTTCCATTATGTCCTTCGATAAAACGGAAAACTAAGGGAATTTCTGTTTTCCTAGCTTTGTAGCCGTCGACCAGTAACGTTGGCGGATAATAATAAAGTCGTCGCTCGCAACGACGTCGACGGTGATCCGTTAATTGCCGTTTCAGGAAACCGACACGCGCGACCTGTCGTTAGAACTTTCAATTAACCCTTTCGGAACCTGACTCTCTTTCCCACCCGACAAGTAAGTAATTATCCGTCAACGAAACGACAGACGTTAATCGTGGAATACAAGTTATTACGAATTCCAATTTGCAGGATTTATACGCAAAAAGAAACGAGAAGAAAAATAAGAAAGAGATACCGATACCGCGGCGGAAGGAATAGGAATATTAATAGGCTCCTGTAAACAGGACTTTTTGATAGCTGTGTAAGTAATTGAGCGGTCGTTACGTCGTGACGAACGAGCAACGGAAACGAGCGAACGGTCGTTGCTTCCCCCATGGTGTTAATAAGGTATCGACGACTCCATAAATACGACGTCACGATCCGGCTACGCGGTTCTATCGCCCATTTACATTCGACAATATCCATATAATTTATGTGTCCTTAAAGATATATATTATACGAAGAAGAAACGTATACACACACGTTACATCCCCCATGCGGCGAGGCAATCAAGCTTTTCCCGCGAGTAATTAAATTCTAACGATAAGCTGAGTATCGCGGCCTTCAGGATCCAACGGAATCCCGGAAGTGTCGGGAAACGACACGTTAAAAGGACGACAACCGTAGGGAAAGGGCACGGTTACCGGTTTTCCCTTAAACACGATCATTTCCGCAATGGAATCATCCTACCTACCTCGTTAAGCTAACGAACTATGTATCGTTGAAATTTCTATTACACCGTTTGCCACAAGTCCGACGGAAATCTATCGTCCGAATCGAAATCGTTCGACGGTGACTCCCGTCGCGTTACTGCAGAAATGTTATATGTATATATATATATTTTCACCGGCGTTACGTAATTCGATAATCTTATCTCAGACCGTCGCGCACACTCGCGGTAACGGAGAAGTAGATCGATGATAATATCAAACGACGGAAGGAAAAAAGAAAAGAAAAAAGAAAAAGAAAAAGGAGAGAAATGACGCGGGACAACGGTTACGTAAGTCGGTCGTCGTTCATGGGAAGATATTAAAAATCTGTCCCACGACGGGTATATTATATTACAATCGTGTAATTTCACTTTTTCAGGAAAGTCGCGCATGGGAAACACGCCAACGGGATATTGCGAGTATCAAGGGGCCCGTTGCCATGGGACTTTAACGAACAGATAGATATACGTATGTGTATACATACATATACAATATATATATATACATATATAATATATAATATATATGGACAAGGATTGAATTTAACCGCGATCGTTCGCCGAGCGTTCGGCAATAACAACGATAAACATTATCGCGGTCGTTGGCGATCTTATTATTAGAAGATAAGACCCCGTTCGCCGATACAATGCTTCGTTACGGGTCCGTTTACTTCGACGGCGAGCCGCAACGATGGAAACACGTAATTACGGCCACGTAACTTCAGGAACTCGATTCAACGATTACGGGGGGGCCCCGCCGTTCTTCTTTTCCACGGTAACCGAGAGACGTTTTTTTTTCGAAAGTCACCGACGCGTCGCGACGCTCGTCTGCGTCTCGTTCGACGAACCGCACCGTCGTGTACGAACTAATTAAAAATCTCACACACACACATTCTATTACTCTATCGAATTAGAAAAAGGATTTAATCGAGGTCTGGAATGTATTTTTTTTTGTATGAAAATAATAATATAAATTATACGGTTAGGAAGAACACACCGAAATGCGAGAAGTTTCGTAAGCCGGACGACTTTCTAACTCTCATATTATACCGTTTGCGATTCACTTTCACAATTTTTGATTAGTCCGAATAACACAACCCCGCCGGTAGATTCGTGAACTCACCGATTCTATCGTTTCCGGTTGTGAATTTTACGAGCACTCTTAGTGACACGATTCCCGTTCCCTTGTACACTATTTTTTTTCAGAAATGTCTCCCCGGTCGGGAGGGATTCAGGAATTTTACCGTATCCCGTAGATCTTCCGGATCTGGGTGTAAGATCTACGAGAGGATTACGAACTACCTTCACAAAACACCGGCCACCCACTCGGGACGACAGCGCGCGTCTACCTTGGCAACCAGGTCGACGAAACCTGATGGAACAACTGGCGAGAGAGAGAAAAAAACACGGGGAAAGACGGAGAAACGGAAAAGAGAGGGGGAACCTCGGTCCCTTGCCACGATTCAGTAAAGCGTTTAGAACCCTATCGTTTCTAACTATTATACAACCAGGAATATCAAATTGAAAGATTTTTCAAAATCATGTGCAAAATTCATCGAGATTAACTCGTGAATTAAAAAAGAAGGTTTAAATTCCGCGGAGGGGAAACTCAGACACTCACCACGATTCGAAACATCAAAAACTGTATATTAAAATCTAACACCAAGTAATAATTCAAAATTTAGACATTTTTAAAAATCATTGAAAATATTCGCCGCGATTAATTCGTTGATTAAAAATCACATTTACATTTCACGTAAAAAATAGATCGAATAATCGCGTTATGATACACAAAACGAATTTTTCACTAGATGCGCAGGTTCACCACACTTTCCGTTGAAATATAAAAAAAAAGAAACTAATGACACAGCTATCGGAACACCGCGTAGGTGGAAACCCCTTCGGCAGGAATTCCAAGGTTCGCTCTTCGTGTTCCCGTTCTTCCTACCTGGATCCTCATCCTGGCCGTCCGGAGGACGAGACGACTCTGGCGGTTCTGACGAGCCGACACCGCGGACGTGGGGAAACGACTGCCATTGGTTATTTCCAGCAGGTGAAACGGTGCCCGTCGACCAGAACGGGGCGAAAGAGGCCGCGGACGGGTTTCCGAGTGATGGGTATCGGAAGCCGGTCACGGGCACTGATAAGAGCTTGACTTTTTTTTTTGATCGTCGGTAGACCGGATTTTGTTTAACACTTAACAACGACGTACGTACACACACCAATTAATTACAACGTTCGTTGATTCTCAATTCGAATTTCACGACCGGTGAAATCTGTCTCTGAATTAAAAATCACATTTGTCGTGTTTCGATGAAGTTAAAATATGATTTTTAAATTCCTTCTAATTTGTTACTTTAGAATATATCTGTTTGTTACTGGAAATCTAATCGTTATAATGGGTAGTCAATATATATGGTAATTTGTTTCTTGTTGTTTAAATAATTATTTTAAAGATATATTGGGTTTGAGGGGGTCCAATTAAAATGTTAAGAGAAAAAAGAGTGCGCGTCGTTGGTTTTATCTGTGGATCCTCGGAAAACGGTGCATGAAAACAGGCTAATTAACATGGGTAACGCACAGCTGGCCGGATCCCTTTAAATATCGATTCCGGGATATGAGAGTCGACGGCGGTAAATGCTCGGGAATTGTTTCCTGTACAAGCGCGAGTAGTGGCTGTGCACGGTAAAAGCGAGTGTAAATTCGTTTCCCCGCTACGGGAGGTCAGAAACTGTAACTCGAAAACGGTGTAATTAAGAGTAAGTCTTCCGGTCACGTCGTTCATTATTGCGGACAGTTACTTTAATAAGTGTCGGGGAACATCATTCCCTAGCGGACTCGCCACTATGTATTAACAGAGTTAATAAGTAACAACATTCTGATCCTTTCGGATAGACTGCCATTATCATTCAATTTCACTGTACCGATGAAACAAACGGAAGATAGTGTGACGCGATGGTGGCGATGACACTTTATATGAAATTGAAAAACAGTGAATTTCCAAGAATGGAAATTTTTAGGCAAACAAAGTTTTAAAGTGCAAGATTCTTACGCTTGGAAATTTCCACGCGACTGAAATTTTAGCCCATGACAATTTTCAGACACTAGAATAGTTTCAGAATACTAATTTTCAACGCGTACAAATTTTCAATTGTCAAAAGTTTCGAGGCGTAGAACTTTAGCGCATAGAGATTTTCAGATATAGGAAATTTAAACGCATAGAAGTTCCCTAGTCCCAAATATATCAAAACCTTAAAATTTCCACGCATTAAAAGTCCAATGTCGCGGAAATTTCCAGTTTTCAAGTTGAACGCAGCGATCGTCGTCGCAAGTAAACTCATAATTGGCTAATAAATTCCAGTCAGCATTACTCTGAATCCGCAAGTGTCCCATGACTTATGGACGGATGTGTATAGTAGATCTGATTCCTCGAGCACGACCTCGATCTTGGTTTAAAGCCTGTTCCACGCGGAATAGGTTACCAGGCGTGCGATTATGGGCGGTGGTCGTTGAACCGGCTCTGATAACTTCGTTTCGTACCAACGCCTCGATAAATCCCGTTTCCGGTAGACACGCGTGCCGATCCGCGAATTATTGTATTCGCGAGAGCACGTTACATTGGTTTATTGCCGACTGTTTCCGCGAACGGCTCTGGTCGGTAACGAGGAAGAGAGCGAGAGTGAGGCTTTCTTTTAATTGTTGCCGGTCGACTGATAACGAGGCGTTTCACATGAATATTTTCAATAAATTTCATAACTCGAAACCCGTCGGTCGTTACGTTAATGATTACCGGCTTCGAGATGGAAAGAGTTCATTGACCGAAATGTTCACTTTTGGTGTACAGTGACTTCTATAAATGTTTGTAAAATCAGTTCTGTTTTTCTGTATGAAAAACTGATAAGAACAACAATGGGAAACCGAATAAAATAATAAAAGATTCAGGTCGATATCTAAAACATTGCGGAAATGACGAGGGAAGTACGAAAATCGCGAAAAATCATCAAATTAGAGCAGTTTTTCGTTCGGCATTCACTCAATTTTTGAGATAGCGATCTGAAACTGGTACCATTGTTTTAGTTAGGAAATTCTACGCCAGATCAATATATAATAGTTGTACTTTTCGAAAATTTAATTTTTCGCAAAAATCTGAAGGGGGTAGGTCAGGATTTTTTGCGATTTTCGTAAATCGCCTGCCATTTCCGCAATTTTGGAGATATCAAAATGATTCTTTCACTGGCTTATTCGGCTTCGGATTCCACGTCCAAAACGACCCGGATCATTTTAATAGCTCAAAAATTACGGAAATGGCGAGCGATTTACGAAAATCGCAAAAAATCCTGACCTACCCCCTTCAGATTTTTGCGAAAAATAAAATTTTCGAAAAGTACAACTATTATACGTTGTTCTGGCGTAGAATTTCCTAACTAAAACAATGGTACAAGTTTCAGATCGCTATCTCAAAAATTGAGCGAGCGCCGATCAAAAAATTGCTTGAATTTGACCATTTTTCGCGATTTTTGTAATTTACCTATACATTTATCTGTAAACGAACTGAACTATTAAATAATAACCCTCAAGATAGGTGATTCATTTGCAGCAAAACCACTCGACTCTTTTTTTTCGACTCGGATAGTTTGAAGAAGGATTACTCGAAGTACTTTGATTTCCTAGTTTATCCGTTTTACTTCGAGATTACACTTTTACGCGACTTTTCGCAGAATACTTTGGTGTCTCTGTTAATTTACTGGGGGTTTAGTCCAAGATAAAATAATCTTAACATTAATAACAGCAAGGATTTTCCGTCGATAACGTATTCCGCGAATTCGTAAGCGGCTTAACTCGCGAACTACGAATCGGGTCAGCGATTATTCGCGATTATTCGTATTACCATTTATTCGTCACGTGATCGTTTGATACTTATCGAGGGGCTGATTTACGGCTCTTATCCGACATTTAATTGCAGCCGTTCAGTTTCGGCTTGTATTACCGGCGAGCCGTGATTCCGATTGTAGTCGTGAACTACATTCATTCGTTATTTCTCCCTCTCTCTCTCTCTCTCTCTCTCTCTCTCTCTTTCTCTCTCGTGTCTCCGTGTGCGCTCGTTTAACAATATTAACGTAGTGCGGCGTGGTTGCGCGTGTGTATATGTACGTGTACGTCTCGCTCGATGTCAATGAAGAGAAACAACGGAGAACGAAAGTGGTTACGCGTGGTTGCGCGATGTCAACGAGCCAATTAAGCCTTTGTTATTTAATTAACCGTACGGAACCACACGCGCCGTCTTTGTCAGCAAAAGATTTCCCCCCCGTCCGACTAACATTACCTTCTCTTCGTTTTTTCATTTCAATTATAATATCTCTCGTCGCACGTTTTACTTCGAACTAACTGTTCGAACGAACGCGCGTGGAATTCAGCGATGAAGAAAGAAAAAAAAGGGGGGAAAAAAATAGGAAAAATCATCGCTCAGCTTCTCCCGCGGGAAACGTATTGTCGGGTTGAGTGAAAATCGATACGAGTTCGAAATTGCGTCGATCTTCCTTGTCGTCGCTGAAAGAAAAGAGCCGCGGCTTACCTGGCGACTTTGTCGTCGCGGATTAATGAGATTAATTACCGTCGAGCGCAAAACATGCGTGGGAGTACGGGGCAGCGGTGTAATTAGTCGCGCGGAGCGAATTACCAGGAAAAGCCGGGGGCCGGAATGCCTCGTTTGCAAGAATTACTCAACGCTGTGCGGGAACGTGAATAACAACGCTTCTGTCTTCGCTAACGGGACGCGAGTGCCGTCGATCGAGCGTAAGAACGATCTATGATTCATCGTTGAAATAACAAAATGAAAATGAAAACTGGAACAACAATAAAAAATAAACACCCAAAGTTCTCTTTCAATTTTAACAACATTACTATCGTCGACAGTGAAAATTCTCGATCGAAGGCATTTCTTGCAAATCGAATAGAACAAAAATACACTTGGGGAAGTGTATAATATAAATGTATAAATGAATAAATGAAGATAAACAAACAAACACGCGCATTCCTCATTCAAAAAGCTACGCAACAGTAATCATGCTATCATTCCAGGATACGTTTGACATCCACAACGGACGAGATGTGTGTGTACTCACTCTCTCCCTCTCTCTCACCGATGTGATATCGAAACGTTCTATACGACGTACCTTTCACAGGTGTCTACGAGCTGAATTAGTATCGGGGATAGTAAAAAAACAACAACAACAACAACACTTACATCACACTCGTTAGGAACATCGCTGGTCTCGTCGTCGGGAGTTGCTAGGGGTGCGCGAAGGGACGACGTTTCGAGTTCAGGATCCCGTCGAGAGTCCACCGACTCCGTTTCCGGTCCCGTCTCCACGTACTTCATCTCGGAGAAGATGGTCACGCTGGTGTCCGAGATCACCACTTCCGTTTTCTCGATGAACGTCGGCTCCGAGACGGAGAGTTCGCTCGACGACTCGGCGATTTGATTCTGATCGTCGAGGGTGTCGTTCGTCTCGTCCTTGCTCTCGTCGTCTTTAACGTCATCCTCTCTTTCCTCCTCGTCGAAGGTATTCTTCACCGGGGTGTCGTTCTCTGTTTCACGTGTTTCCTCGTTGAGCACGCGACGCTCCATGTCTATGAACTCCTGGGTGCTGGCAGCGTCGGTGGACGCCTCGGAGTGACTCAGGGTGCCGTCGTCGAAACTCCTCGACTGCACCGTCGGTGTTTCCTGAGTGTCTTCGGGTTCCTCGATCTTGGGGACGCAACACCCTGGAGTGTCCGACGACACCTTCGACTCGTCCCTCGGGTTGTCGACCTCGGGATCCTGTGTATTCTCGTTCACCAGGTCATTTTGAACGACGTCTGTGTCCCCGACGAGTTTGTCCACCTCTTCTTCGACTTGATATTTATCTACTGGGACCCTGGACACCTGGGGAATAGGGTCAGTGGTGTTGTCCGTGTCGTTTGGACCCTCTGGTAACTTTGGACTGGGGTCAACGGTGACCTCGGTGTCCATGGACAACCTGCCGTCGGATTCCCGCGTCGACTGGGTGTCGTCGGTTGTCTTCTGCACGACCCTGGTGACGTCACCGACTTCCGACGTATCAACGAGTCGTTCCTCTTCCTCGTAGCGCGACGGGACCGGTCTGGGTGTCGACGACTCGTAGGTGTTCGCCATTTGCGTGTCCGGTGAGACGTGACCGTTCTGCACCAGGTCGCAGGTCGTCACCTCGTTGCCGACGAGGTCCGGGTTGACCATAGTGTCCTGCACACTGTCCAGGAAGCTCATTCTGACGGTTTCCGACTGCGATTGCGTGGTCTGGACGTTCGTCCAGAGGTTCTCGTCGAAGTTGTCGGAGAACTGACCGATTTGACAGTCGGGACCTGTCTCCAGGGTGACCCGTGTATCCTGTTCCACCAGGTCGGTGCGAACGACATCGGGAGCCAAGTCCTCTACGTGTTCGTCGACCTCTTCCTCGGTCTGATACTTGTCGACTCTTGGGGACACCTGGGGGACAACCGGGTCGATGGAGTCATCGGTGTCGTTTGTAACCTCCGGTGACCTTGGACATTGGTCCTCCGTGACCTCGGTCTCAAGGGCTAACCTGTCGTCCGAGTCACGTGTCGATTCGGTGTCGTCGATTGTTTTCCTCGTATCGCCAACTTCCGACGTCTCGATAAATCGTTCCTGTTCATCTTCGAGCTGCGACGAGGTCACTTCCGGTTTCGTTGTCTCGTAAACGTTCGTTACTTGCGTTTCCGGCGAGACGTGACCGTTTTGACAACCGTAGGTCTCGATCAAATTGTGGGACGTCGCCTCGTGCGCGATGAATTCCGTGTTCACGTCGATCGCGTCCTCCCGTCGATCCAGAATGATCTTTTTCACGGTTTCCGGTTGCGACGACACCTCCGGTGGTTCCTCGGGATCGTGGGCGGTGGATTCTTTGTCGTTGTTCGCGCAGATACGTAAAGCCAACTCGCTCTCGATCAACTCCTGGAGACTCTTGTCGTCGGTGTCCAACTCGTTACGGGTGTTGTTAGTCAGGATTAAATCGTCCTCGTCGTCGTTGGTGTCGCACAACGAGATTAGTTGGTTGTTACTCGCGGTTATGTTATCCAGATCAATCAAACCGTTGTTAGACTGAACACTGCACACCTCGGTTTTCTTGTTACTTACTACATTGATCGACTTCTTCGTCGCCACCTCCGCCATTATGGCGCCCGTGGATCCTCAGGCGGTCGCACCGTGGACACCTGGACACAGAGACAAAAACTTGTTAACATTATAAACATAATGATAAATACATTAAAAAATCATTATAGATACTATCACTAAGATTTCCTAAAAACTATTTAGAAAAAGTAAATTGAAAAGTCCTTTAAAATCTGCGTTCGAAACACCCCAACCAGGAACCGTGACAAAACGAACGCAAACAAACAAACCCGAGCGACCATTACGACCCACAAACGACCCGCAAACGACCCACAAAACGACCCGGTCTTTCCGAGTCGATACGCGTGCGAACCAATTTGCCGAACCCGCCGCGCACTTGACTTTCTCTCAGCGTCACGTTATGTATATGTATTGGCGTGCGAAGAAAGTCTCTTCTCTCCCCTCCTCTCCTCTCCATCTTTCATACCAGCATCTGCCGTACGAAAAACCATCCAGAAGGTTTAAAAGTACGTTCTACTCGAAGGTGAAGGCTGTTTTCTCGACTGAGCGACCGGGTCGTCGAAGAGCGATCAAAGAAACGCACAACACGACTTCTGTGTCGATCAGTGGTAGAGAGAGAGAAAGAGAGAGAGGGAGAGAAGGGTGGAGAGGGTGGAAAATTAACGCCGGTAATTCGCGGCACCGCCTTTCAGGAGGTTGCCGCGCGATAAATGTGATTTACGCCGCATAAATAATAGATTAATGTCGCGTCCGGTAATTTGTACATCTTTCTTGCCCCGTGTTGGCATTCCGTAACCCCTTATAAACTGGCGATCATCTGGCGAATATTATTTTTTATCCCGTGACCTCCCTGTAAGTAGTCGAAGAATACACGGACGATACTTTTCCGATCGACAATCGTTCCTCTTTGTTATCCCTTTAATTACGCTTTTACGCGATGTAGAGAACTTTCTGCGATGAGAAATTGCAGTATTAAATCTACATGTATACATATACATATAAATATACATATAATCTTGGTAATATTTCCGCGATACGAGAGAGTTTCTGGCAGTGGTACAGATGCGGCGAGAACAACCGGATAACTCGTTAAAACGACCCAGGTCGCGGAATGCTCGGACGTTATAATATTATTTTTAACCTGCTCCACATTCGCCCTTCCGAAAGGGTTTTTCCGCGGTTCTGATGAGAGCGAAGCGAAAACTGTCGTAACTGCCATAACGACAGGAATATTGTACCGACGCTCGCGATTCCGGGGTGGAAGGGGGTACGCGGGGGGGGGGGGGGGGGGGTGAGGGGACCGACGTCGCGGACGTGTGTGTGCATCGAAATTAACGGAAGATACGCCGTTCTGGAACCGGGGAAGGATTGCAGGCCAACGGTTTGTTGGCTAGGAAGCCAAATCTTCTAATATTAGCCATTCCGCGTTGCGTCCGCGTATTTATGCATTTAACCCCGCGGAATGTGCTCGCGAAAATGAAATCTGAAACTCTTAAAGGACACCCTGGAAATCGTCTTCCTGGAGACGACGATGAACGACGTATGATGTATCTCAACTTATCCACCGAGGATGATTAATATTCCGTTAAACCAAGCGACAAAAACCAAAACGGAAACGCGGACAATTTATAGAATAATGGAATATCGTGGAATTTTCATTCGTTCTAATCATAATAATTTACCGATCTCTAAACGCGAGAAATTATTGGGTCGACGATGCCAGTGGAAATTATGGTACTCGTTGTATATACCACGTGAAAAGTGTTTTTCCACACGAGCGGCGACGCTCGGTCGTCTTTTTAATAGCTACAGTTATGTTTCCGTTACGGCAGGTATGTCGCGAATGATGTTTTTAGCAGATCACTGAAAGATGTCGCGGAACTATATATCCAACTAAAGTGGTCGTTAAGAAATACCTAACTGTCTCTTCGACGTCGATATATTGTAACGTTATACGTGTCGTTTTAACGTTACACCGTGGTTGAGTGTAACGTCGTCAACGACGACGACGACAACGACGACGAGACGGTGGAAGTCGGCCGGCGAACGAGTTCTAATTACGCCGAATTCCTTTTTTTTTTACGAACGAAGGAATGATGGAAGGACGATCCGGTATTTCCGACATTTGGAAAACAACCATTAAGATTTTAACGCTAGCTTTCGGCGACACGGACTGGTATTACATGTACATACGTGTGTATACATGTGTCTATGTACACCTAGTTTTCAGCAATTATTTGCATTAGAACCGGTAATGGAGTCACGTTGAACTGAATTCAATTCCCGGACAATTTTAGCACAGTTTCATTAACCGTTCGCCCGTGGAAACGTGTCACTTTCAATTATCACTTCTCGCGGACTTTTACGAATCCACCGCCTGAAATTGAAAGCAATCTACGATCGAAATTTAATTCAACACACACCGATACCTCGCCGATCTGTATCGCGTCTTTCCAGAAAACGAATCTTGCGACACTTTCACGACTTATGTACCTTAAATCTACGGTTACAATTTCCAAATAGAAAGAAAAAAAAACAATAAAAAATGTAAACGTGGATATAAAAACCGCGTGTATTCGTATCCCCTATTAATCCGTTCCCTTTAAAAACAGCCACGCGTTTCCCCCAACTGGGATTCATCTCCCGTCAAAGATTTACATCCCCGTCACCCTACAGTTTTCCTCGCTCTCGTACATACATACACGCATCGCGGGAGAGACGAGTGTCTAAAAAGAGAGGTAGAAAAAAAAGGGACATAGATAAAACGAGTGAAACGAGAGAGAAAAAAAAAGAGATTCTCTTAGCATCGACCTGATAAATTCCAGCGTTTCGTTGGACCGGTCTCTAACAGTTTATAAACAGAAAGATAGAGAAAGAGAGGAAAAAACGACACGGGGAGGACCAATCCGTGTTAAACTAAACGCGCCCGCTTCAAAATTAGAAAGTCCACGGAATACGGCGCATGCGCGGTTACATCGGTTGTCCGGCAAGTGGTGCGCCCTTGCGCATGCGCACAAGAGTTTTTCCTCTCGTTGATCCGCGGAGAGCGTGATATTTAAAATCGCGCGGAAGGCTTTTAAAAGCCTGTCGTCGTGTTTCTAAAAGTCTTTTGCTCGATGTGCCTGTTTAATTTAATCTTCCCTCTTACTTCCTCTGTCCGCTTGTAGTATTCTCTCTCTATCTCTCTGATTCCCCTTTTCACGTCCCTCTTTCCCTCTTTCTCGCGGGCTCTCACAGCTCCCTTCTTTCTTTCTCTCTCTCCCGTCCTCTCTCTTTCTCCCGGCGTTTCTCCGAGGTCGTTCTTCGGGTTCACGACCGGGACTATAGGAGTCGGTCCTCTCCTCTCTTTCCCTCGGATCGCGGCTACTCTCTCGTTTCAACCTCTCTCTATTTTTAGAATGACACACTACCGCGATTCAGCGACGCGCTCGCGCGCACCGCGCCGAGTTGCTTTCGTACGCGAGCGCGCGCAAATATATATATACGTGTATGTGTGTGTGTGTATATACACATGTACACGCAGGATAGCCGGGAAATCTTCTGCCCAAAAGCGGTCGCGAACGAAAGCGACAGCGAGGGTTTTCTTTTTCGAGGCGTCGCGACGCGGGGGCGTCGGGTCGACGGTTTCGATAGAATCGAGATTCCGATATTCCCTAGGAATGTTACTATGGTGTTTTTTTTTTCTCCAACGAATAAGTACTTAAGATACTCGGTTCGTTCGAGTGTCGGGAAGTTGCGAAACGGTGAAAATTCTAGCTGCTCGTTTCGTCGCGAATTAAAGACACTAGTCGCAGATCCTCCGATAGGAAATCACAGCTTTTACTCGGCGGAATTTCGCTAATTATGTCTCTTAGATGCGTTTGTAGAAAAGGGAAAAAAGCCGAAAGAAATATTGGTTCGGGGGAAAGTGCGAGATCCGGGATTAGAATCGTATCGTACTATCACACGTGTATGTACACATATGTATGTATATGTATATGTACACATATAGTATTTGTATAATCATTCCGGACGTACGTGCTGGAGTACATACGAACGGGTGAACGTACGGCGAGGGTGTTCGTGCTTTTGTCTCCGTTTGCGCCCACTTAAAATGTTGCAACTGCATTATAATTGCGCGCGCTCGACGAGTGCGCTCGGAGCGCACCAATTTGCATAGCGCACGGTGTATATGTATGTACGATTCCCTACGACGACCACGACGATACTGGTAGAGGTGATTGTGCTGGTAGTGGTATCTTTGAATACGCTTCTGTCGGCTCCACCTACGATTACGTTACAATGTGCGGAAAAGATCGCGTCGTGATAAGTATCGTGTATCGATACGTATACATGAATGTGACGCTTGGTTTTCTAACGAGGTGAAATGGGCGCCACGAAATTTCTACGCGATGACATTCAAACCTGTCGCAATTGTCACTATTGAAAATTATCACGCGTTAAAATTGTCAAGTGGGAAAAATATGAAATAATTTGTAATTACGTCGCGATGAAATAGTTGCGAATAATTATAGGACACTTTCCTAATTACTTTATCAAGTCTCCGGACATTCTATGCTGATCCATCGATTAACATGTTCCTCAAGAAACGTCCGCGAAGGTAAATAACCGTATAAACACGTCGTTACGAGTGACTGGCATCCGGTAGAATGAATCTGTTTTCGCGGCCGGGGCGTCGGACGAAAATTCCGTCTCAAGGAGTGGTAATAAATATTAATTAACATAGGATAAACCGACGAATTTACATAATACGAATTGATGTGGCAAGTGAAAGGGATCAATTACCATGCGCGATGTCATTAGGTATCGCCGTGTGCTCTGCCACAGATTTATAACCACATGTAAACCGCGCCTGAGACTCGATGAAGATGTAATGGTTCTCTGCTCGTAATCAATAATGGAAATGTAACTTCACGACTCTATCGCCTCTCTGTGGCCCGCATGAATAATGCAAAACCCTTCGATACGCCAAACGTATCGAGATAGATCCTCGTTCGCACGATTTACAGAAACTCGATCTTAAACTATATATTCGTCGGCTCGTCTATTCGACATTACCATACACACCTACAAAATTCACAATTTATAATCATTTAATTAAAATATTCCAAACCACTATACATATTCAATTTTTCCTCGCCATCCAGAAGAATAAAATATACGAAATAAATAATACAACAGTTTCTATCGCCGAGTATACACCACCCTCGAACGATCGAATATCGATTCGATACACACACATCGACCAAAAGGAGCAAGAAAAAAGAAAGAAAGTAAAAGAATACTTCGAGCGATATTCAAATCGAGCGCGAATCGATCGGACTTTACGCAGTAGCCGCGGATTGTCCGCGATTCCGCGGTAATCTTGAAAAATAAACGACACCCAGCCAAGTACGGTGTGCTCGCGTTGCTTTTCCACGACGTAACTCGCCGGCAAAAAGTGTAACGAGTCTCGATTACCGCGGAACCAGTACCGCATAACTATCCGTGGATCGTCCTTACGCTCGCGCGGTTAAAAGATCCGATCGAATGTCCGGCGTATGGGTTCGATCGTAAATAGCAGTGGTTTTTTATCCCACCAAAACAAAACAAAAAAGAACTAAAAAAGACATCGAGGAAAAGGTGCCACGATAATCCCTGTTTTTTCCTATCACGTCATGGAATAACTTATTCCATGAACATTGCAATTAAGCTACTTTTCTAAGCAAACAAAAATATAAGAATTTTGATAATAAGATTGACAAGCTTCGTGTCACGTATCCAGGATAAGAATGATAATTAAAAAATAAAGAATACGAATATATATGGAGTCAACTGGTGTCGTTTTATGTGGACAGGTAATCAAGCCGGGTGCAACGTTCGGAAAAATCCGTGTGTGTATCGGTGTGAAAAGTGACGTATACTCGGAAATTGCTCGACAGTTTCTGGCCTTAACGAGATACGTAGTGGTGTAGAACGGTGTAAATAGGTGCACGCAAGGAATCTTCCGCGTGTGTCTCGGGTGCGTGCGTTTTCACTGCAACCCGAGTGCATAAGGTGCGGCCCGGTCTGCCGGTGTCCCCTTACAGATTTCTATGCAACTATAATTAGGTAACTGACACCGGTCTCCGTAGGAATCCCTGTTAGCCGTTAAGCTATGCCGGCGCAGAAAGTGGTGCGAATATTTTCGGCCCGAGGAAAGCCGAAATTAAACGGCGTGCCGCACTTTTACCACGTTGGGCCCGTTCGCGTCTGTGTTGGTACATATATCTACCTATACAGACTTATTCGATGTTACCAACACTCTTTCTTTTCCCTCTATCGTATCACCCTTCCTTCCTCTATTTCCCGATGATCTTAGTTTTCAGAAGTAGGTAATATAATTTCTTTTTTTTTTTAAATGTGTTGATGTGTGTCTTGTGTATTTCAATCAACGTATTTCGTCGTGGAAACGCGATATTTCGTGTTGTTTGAATTATCGGGATTCCATGGATTCGGCGTTGTATACTGGGTGGCATTAAATTCGGGATTAACGGAGGATATAACCGAGGGGACACGGTCGCGTTATAATAGAAAAATGTGAGATGATAATTCACGCGCTGCCCGCGGGATTTTCGAATAACAAAGGTCTCTTGGCGTCGGTTCAAGTATTTTAAGAACGAAGAAACGTTTAGGGGAAGCGTAAACCTGGCCCCGGTAAAAATGGAGTAAGAACGTAAACGGGATGTTTTTGACGACGCGGCGTACGAGCGACAGGAATAAACGTGGAATGTTTGTGGATGACTCGCGTAAATGATGGCGCACGCGGGAACACCGTGGATCATTTTTATTATCACGCTAGGCGAGTATCTTTTCCGAATATAAAGTCCGATAAAAAAGAATCGATACCAGAAAACCCAGAAAAACACCTAAAATCTTCCATCCAAAATCATTTCCCTTTCACACTTTAATATTCACCTATCTCACGAACAACTTTTATTAAACAAACCCTGGAACACTCAAATAGAAAATATGTTTCATTCCCAACTGTGACGTAACTTTTCCAAAATACAATATTACACGGCGATGGTAGGTAGTGGAAATCATGCAAAAATGTCGCGCAGAAATAGAATGGGAATGCGTACGACGTTGATAGCGATCGAGATAAACCGATTCGCGGAATCCGTGACGGAATTATCCCGGGCGTTCGTTATCACGATTAATAGTCGCGCAAGAAGAACGGCACGCGCAATAATCGCGAGGCTCGCGAACTGTGTCTACCAAGAAACACTTGCGGCCAGACAAATGCCGTCCGACAATTGGCTCGGCAGACGGCGAGCGCACGCCGATGTCAGTTCGCGTTCGGTTCGCTTATTCCGCCACATGTTTTCGCGGCAACGGCTCTTAAACACATTGTCCCGGGGCAGGAATCGCCGTCGTGAATGAAATTTCTCCCGCTGAAATCTCTGAAACGCTCTCACTCACTCTCTCTCTGTCTCTCTTTAAATATCCGGCGATGTTTATCGGGGATTTTCGGGGCTCGTAGGAAATGACGGGTTGTGGAAGATGAAACAATGAGAAATGGGATTCTGTGACGTTTGTTGGTATTATTCTACCTATGATATTAGCATAGATACGAAAAAATGAAATATGTATATTTTATGTATAAATAGAACTATTTTCAGGGATTTTATAACGTATTAATTTATTGGTGTCATCGTAGTAACGATGGTGGTATCGAAAAGGGAATAAGTATTGACATTTATTACAATTATGATATTCTACTACTGATCGATAGAAATTAGTGTGCCGGTCACCGGTGTCCGACGTGGCCGCACAGTTCAGCCAAGTGCCGGCCATCGGTGACCGAAATGAAATTCATAACAGAAATACATAAACCGAAGATCGCTTTACACCGACGCAGAAGGAGACCGAGGTGGAAAAACGGGCGAAAAAAATGCGAGAACTCTCTTGAAACCAAGCATCTGTCGATCCTTTGTTACCGCCGCGACGCCGATGCCAAAGGATTTACGATGTTTGCCCGAACACCCGCGCGAATATTATTATTTCGCGGACGACCAGCAACGCGAATCTTTTCCCGCGGAATATTTCCAGCTTTCGGATTTTAGTCGAATGAATTCTACGACGTAAAATCTCGCGGGATTTTAATCTACGAAAAGCTCGCGGAATTCCTAGCGCAAAAAAGACGTCACTCGATTCCGTAACATTCCTGTTTCCACGGTTTCGAAGCTTGGCATTGGCGAATTGGCAACGTGTCCGATCGTAGGCGGAATTCCGCGTCACTTGAATCCCACTGGGACGTGGAAAGTTTCAGCATGGCTTCCTCTCTCTCTTCTTTTTTAGGAGAGATAAAATTTCGTTTGGATTCCGAGATATCAATAAAAATTCTGTTCGATAGACAGCAGGTGTATCGAGAACGAGAGAATGTATTTTTACGCGTGTGTATCAATAAGATCTGTTTCGTCGGGCCGTTTACGCGACCGAATTCAGAATTCGTCTGTTACACTCGTTTTATATATTTTCTTTTTTTTTTCCAACGGGACGAGGGATTAAAAATACCCTCGCTTTGGGTGGTGCACGATTTCACTGGATTCTCTTTCGTCTCGTCTTCGTTATACATACATATATACATATTTTTTGTTCAACCTTCCGATGAGCTTCTCTCCGCCACGTGAATTTCACATCCAGCTCGGCGCCTCTATCGCTTTATTTGCATTTAATCGACTTTCGTATTATTTTCGGGAATTAACTTGCAAAATCGTGAGCGACGAGCGGAAAGTTCGCTGAGCTAATTTCGTACGGTACACGAACGGAGAATATTTATTACTCCTAGCGACGTTAAATCGACGTGCTACGATTTGATTTTTTTTTTTTTTACTAGAATCCCGTCATCGATTTCCACGGAATCGTTCGAATTCGCGATTCGATTCGTCTGATATTCGGAACGTCGATTACCGCGAATATCCAATCGAAACCAGACGAAAATAAAAATCAACCTTTCCTATGAAAACTTTGCGAATCCGGCGACGGAATAAAACAGAAATATAGAAATCCGATAACTGTACTGGATTAAAAGTCCGCGAGGGAACGATTTAATCAAAGACAGGAGTAATTTCGTAAAATTCAATTGAATTTATTAATTGAATATATATCCAAATATTTGAGAAACATTTCAACCACGTTAAAGATGTTTTTAACGAATTAGATTTTCAGAGAATTGTCTCAATGACATTTTCTAATTTTCTCTACATTATCCACCGGAAGTGACGAACTTCCGGTGACCTTGGCACGTTCGGGAAGGACCTCAGGGGTGTTCTGATTCAGTGTCGGGATGCTAAAGGATAATTGGGGGCCGCAGTCGGTCATCCCGATCGTCGGAATGCCGCGGATACCAATTCCCGGCAGGTCGTTCACCCGTTTCACTCGGCCGTGCTCGCCTTCCCTCGGAAACCGAGATGTCGAGGCGCGCTTTCCGAAAAACACACGCGAACCTCGTCGAGGCGTAGAAATTTCAATGGCGCGGGAATTTGAACGCGAAGGAAGTTCGTTGAAGCTGAAATTTCAACCTAGAGATTAAAGTTTAAAGTGGAGAAGTTTTAGGGTGTTGAAAGTGAAAGAAATTTTTAAACGCAAATTTAAGGGTGTAGAAACTTTAAAGGGAACACTTTACATCGAGGAAAATTGTTGTACGTAGAAATTTTGAAACGGTAATATTACATCAAAGGAAATTTTAAAGCGTAGAAATTTCAACGGGATGAAATATCAGAGCAGAAAGAATTTAGTGGTCAGAAATTTAATTCTGTAACAAATTCAGCACGTGCAAAGTTTCTTCTTTGGAAATTTTGTCACCTCGACCCTACAAGGAGTAATTATGAACAATCTGACCAACGAAGTATGCACATTTTACTCGGCTCTTCTAGATTGGCGTTCAGCACGGACGGCAAATGGAGGCAACGAGAAAGAATATTTATTTCATCTGCCACGAGATCCGCATGGGGGTCACCGGGTGACCACGTGTTCCATTCTGCAGCTGCGTTTCACATGGTCGTCGAGAAAGCTAGCCCCGCGTTACGTTCATGCGTAATGTACGATTATCTTTCTCCTTTAATTTACGCGACGATCGGCCGTTGTGATTGAACAAAATTTTGTCTCTCGTTAGGGAGAAGTTTTAGATATCAACTAAGATGATCAACCTGAATCCTCTACCTCCTTGTTCCGCTTCAAATTACGCTTCCAAACGTCCTGAATCATTTGAATCTCTTAAAAATTGCGGAAATGACGAACGAATTACAAAAATCGCGAAAAATCGTCAAATTCGACCAGTTTTTTGATCGGCACTCGCTCAATTTTTGAGATAGCGATCTGAAACTTGTACCATTGTTTTAGTTAGGAAATTCTACGCCAGATCAACGTATAATAGTTGTACTTTTCGAAAATTTAATTTTTCGCAAAAATGTGAAGGGGGTAGGTCAGGATTTTTTGCGATTTTCGTAATTCGGCCGCCATTTCTACAATTTTTGAGCTATTAAAATGATCCGGAGCGTTTTGGACGCGGAATCCGAAGCCGAATAAGTCAGTGAAAGAATCATTTTGATATCTTAAAAATTGTAGAAATGGCAGGCGATTTACGAAAATCGCAAAAAATCCTGACCTACCCCCTTCAGATTTTGGCGAAAAATTAAATTTTCGAAAAGTACAACTATTTTACGTTGTTCTGACGTAGAATTTCCTAACTAAAACAATGGTACAAGTTTCAGATCGCTATCTCAAAAATTGAGCGAATGCCGATAAAAAAACTGGTTGAATTTGACGATTTTTCGCAGTTTTCGTAATTCCCACGCCATTTCCGCAAATGTTTAGATATCGATCTGATTCTTTCTGCATCGTATTTGGTTTCCGATTCTGCATCCAAAGCGTCCCGGATCATTTGAATATCTCAACAATTGTGGAAATGACGAAGGAATTACGAAAATCGCGAAAAATCGTCATTTTCGACCAGTTTTTCCTTCGGCATTTGCTCAATTTTTGAGATAGCGATCTGAAACTTGTACCATTGTTTTAGTTAGGAAATTCTACGCCAGATCAACGTATAATAGTTGTACTTTTCGAAAATTTAATTTTTCGCAAAAATCTGAAGGGGGTAGGTCAGGATTTTTTGCGATTTTCGTAATTCGGCCGCCATTTCTACAATTTTTGAGCTATTAAAATGATCCGGAGCGTTTTGGACGCGGAATCCGAAGCCGAATAAGTCAGTGAAAGAATCGTTTTGATAGCTCAAAAATTACGGAAATGGCAGGCGATTTACGAAAATCGCAAAAAATCCTGACCTACCCCCTTCAGATTTTGGCGAAAAATTAAATTTTCGAAAAGTACAACTATTATACGTTGTTCTGGCGTAGAATTTCCTAACTAAAACAATGGCACAAGTTTCAGACCGCTATCTCAAAAATTGAGCGAATGCCGATCAAAAAACTGGTCGAATTTGACGATATTTCGCGACTTTCGTAATTCGCTCGCCGTTTCCGAAAATTTTTGTGACACAAAATTCTGCCACATCTCCATGATGGATATAGTCGTCAAACACACTGAACTGGTTAAATTTATTCACACAGACCGTTGTTTTTACGAAAACTTTATAAAACACTCAAATTAACTATATTTCTCGGATAAACTTTAACCACCATAGTTTCCTAAGTTTATTTAATTAATCATATCTTATATGACACATCACTCAATAATTCAAAACTAAATTCAACGAAAGTTCAGCTGGGAAACCGTGCGATGTCCCAATAATAAAATCTATCGTTAATTTCCCTTCGATCGAGTTCGCCGGAGGAATTCGCGGGATTTGTAAACCCGGACTGCGTTTCCTCTAAACAGACCGGAAGAATGCGTGTGGTTTGAACAAAGTCGTGTCCACCGAGGCAAGACGCGATCGTTATTATGCCAGCGGGGAATTAATGAAGCGAAGTACGCGGAGTAACGTTGCGGAGAAAAACTGGTGCAAGAAATTCGATGCTTCGTTTCGTGACTACTTGTTAGAGTCACGGACAGAACCATCGATGAAGATAAACGTGTGTGTGTGTGTGTGAGAGAGGAGTGCGTTGCACGCATAATATTCAGCTGGAAATATTCTCTGTGTACCCTGTTTAAAAAAAAGAGCGAGAAAAAAGATTTGACAACATTTAGATCTCCGTTCATAAGTTAAGAGGCATATAGAAATTCAAGTTAACATCTGGACAAGTTTATCAAGTAATTTTGATTGATAACAGTTTCAAGAACAGTGTTGTTTATTGTATGGAATTGAATTTGCAAATTTCTGCCCCCTGGAAATGTTACGCTTTGAAATTTTTATGCAGTGAATCCTCATCGTTTTTGTATTTCTACGCTTGAAACTTTTGACCACTAGAAATTGCGATGCGTTGATATTTCTGGCGCCAGAAATTCTATGCTGAGAAACTTTCACGATTTGAAAATTCATAGCTTTTTGAAATTTCCAAACTCTGCCAAACTTTTGAAGTACTAACATTTCAAATATTCAATACCATTAACGTTCCAATCCCCATTTACATTTCACCTTTGCTATTGAAAGAATCACTATTTTTTTTTACGTTTCTTCACATTTTCCGGTGAGTGTCGATTCAGTCCGTGACCCTCGATTCCTGGAAGTCACCATTCCTCCCCCGATCACCGTAAAAAGCGTGTCCCGGAGCTCTATATGGAAAACGAAAGGACGCTGAGAATTTTCCCGCGGTTTTCCCATGGTCTCAGCCTCCTTACTCGTCCGCGGCTAAAGGATGAACCGATTTCAGTCCTCGGTTAAATAGCTCTCCATATAAATAGCTCCCTGTCCTCGATTTCTCGATGGGCAAACGAACCGGATGCCAAGATACATGTACTCGTCGACCGGTACATGGTCGAGCACAACACATCGATTCAGTATCGACGATGAACTCCGAAAATGACGAGGGGAGAGAAAAACTGCCATCGAAAAGACACTTCCATTCAAGTCAAGTTGATGAGAAACTTAAAAAACCAACACACTTGTATATATCGACATATACATTTACATATAACTCAATGACACTTGTTTCTATCCGACGAATGGTGCGGAAATTAAATTCCACAACTTACATGATCGTAAATCATCGCTGTTACGTATTATGTAATTAAAATATGAACGAAAGGTGATAAAAACAAAAGAAAGGTATCGAGATAGATTTATAGCGTACTATATGTTTCCACGGGAAGTTAAGAAATTATTAACAAGTACCAGGATCGCGGTGTGTAACGATGATAAATCAGGAGGATTAACAGCCACGTAAACATCGTCGTTCTCGTGACATTATTAATAATCGATCGGCTTAAATTCCTCTCCAGAAAACCACGCGGTTTTATCAGTTATCACTGCCACAGGATTCGCGAGTCCGCATGCCATTCGAACGGCGGAAAAATCTGGAAAATTTCCTCTCGTTCGCTTATCGTCTCCGCGTGCTCCACGGAAACCTGTTTAATCGAGTCCCCCGACCGCCAGGTAAGTATAATATCGATACATTTCCGACGTCCACCTTCCGTATTTGAGAACGTGTTCGAACGTTCGGTCGAACATCGCGAACACCCGGTATATTATCAAAGTTTTCTGAACTTCGCGATACTAGGGAGTCCCATTTCGTTCGCGTGGGTGAAATGTTTTTAGAGAGAGAGAGAGAGTAGGGGGTGGGGGAGGGAGAAAAAAAATGAGAAACAAAACATTTACTAGAACATTCCCGCGCCTCGTTTGCATTTCTCGGGGGTCGTCGGGCACGATGGAATTCGCGTAACAGGTTTAAAATATTCCGTTGCCCACGTTCGCAATTATTGTTGCAACGATGCAACACCCGGTATGATGTAACCAAGCGAGCCGGTGTTGCTCGTTGAATTTCAATTCGACGAGCCTCCACGAAATTCGACTCGTTTTATTTTTTTTTTAAATAACGACGACGTAGGGAACATTTTTCGCGACGTCCGCGGAAACTTAGCGAGACGCGTTTCGTGCGAGTTGTTTATAGGTGACGTAACGATTGTTTGGTCGATCGCACGAGAACAAAGGAGTTCCAGGCAGAAAAAAAAACGCGGGTTAAAGAAACAATATGGTTGCGATAGCGGGACGAAAATCGATTTGTTCTAATTTAAATATCGAAAGCAGTTCCGCCTAAGAGATTGCCGATTCACGCGGGCTTTCGAGAGACGGGCCACGCTTCATCGACCGATCGAAATCCGTCGGAATCAGATCGATCGCGTAAAAAACGTGACTGACGTGCAGCTGCATTATCGTGCATCGAGACAACGTACTGGCGAAATCACTCGAATCTCTCGTTCCTAATTCCGCGATGGTTTACGTTACCGGTTCGAGAATTCTCGCGACTCACGATTCGCTGTCTGTTCGTCGACGTGAACATTGTTGCGAATATCGATTCGATATATGTAACGATAATGAGAGGGAGATAAGACAATGTACGTTGAGAGAAAATATAAAGATTTTTCAAATTCGCAACGGAACGCCGACCTTCACTTTCTATACCGTACAGTGATAATTTTTTTACAGACAGGAAAAAAAATTAGATGGTCGTATGTAATTCAATAAGTAAATCGTTTCGACGTGAGTCAAACAGATTCGCGGTCGCAACAAAAAGATCGGCGAATCTTTCTTGTATGCGTCACGTTCGAGAGCAGCGACCCGAGCTGATTAAAACGCGCGTACAGTCTTTGTGAATCAATTTCGATTCACACAACGATCCAAGCGAGGAGGATCCAAGCACTCCCATCGAAGCGATTCGAAGATTCACGAAATAGAAATGCGTTTACATTCCACTCAAGAATTCTCTCTCTCCCCCCATGTCTGGAATCATTAATATTCAATCTGTTAATTATCATACCGATCCACTTACGTAATACGTAATCGCGGCGTCTAATTAGCTTTACATTTCCATCGATTTATAGCGATTTCTCGTCTCCACTGTCAGTTTCGACGCGTGCGTCACGGCGCCGACCAACAAAGGCAATAAACCGGTGATTTTACACGCGTGCATGCCTTTACACGTGGATTACACACAGACGACCCTTCTCCTCTGTCTCTCCCTCTCTCTTTCTCACATACATACGTATATAAGTACGTATATACATATACACAGCCGGTTTCTCTGTTGCTTCGTTACGCAGGATGCGAAACACACGGTGCGGTGACTTCGGAGGTTATCGTTATCATAATGCGCGCACTGACCTCGACAATTTCGACGAAGATTTTACCCTCGGCTAATGAGTAATCAAGAAACTAGACGATGATACTCGTCGACGACGAGTTTCCTTTTTAAATGGGATCAGTTGAATGTGGACCGAACGATACGATGGTCAGGGGACAACGAATTGATTTGAAATTTAATTGGAGAATTTAATTAATTGGTGTAACGATAGATTGGATAGGAATGTTTTGTGTATTGAGTTTTGATTGGAATGGACTAATTGTACCGATGTAAATATAAGATTGTTTTACTTTGAGATGATGTTGTTTTGTAATTAGTATATACTATGTTTTTACATTCGATCCTCTTCACCGTAGTTCCGTCGATTAAAGTATGACTGGTAGAGAGAACGAGCGTGTATGTACGTAACCGTTCGTGTTGCGCATTAATTTTAATGAAATTCCACAAGAAAACATTAATGCCCCCGATTCTAGGATGAATTATATATCATGTTGCGTATAACAACTGTTTTGTTACAAGTGGTTAATTAATGGCGGACAACGGGCACGACGTTTCGTCTTATTTAAATTATAATTTACTAATTACGCGTAATTAAGCGCCGCCAGGTGCACCGGGTCTTGCCTCGGTGACGTTACGAAATTGTTACCGGGGCAGAGAAAGCATCAGGTCGAACAATGAAAGAGTTTCGAGGTGCTGATATTGTTCCTCTGGTGAAATTCCAAAGCGACCAAATTTCAGTACGCCTACATTTCGGAACGTTGGAATTTCAGAGCACCCGCATTTCGAAGCGTTGAAATTTCAAGGCGCCTAAATTCCAAAGCGTTGAAATTTCAAAGTCCTGGAATTTCAAAGCACCTAAATTCCAAAGGCTTGAAATTGCAAAGCACCTAAATTCCAAAGATTTGAAATTTCAAGGCACCTAAAATCTAAAGCATTGAAATTTCAAAGCACCTAAATTCCAAAGATTTGAAATTTCAGGGCACCTAAAATCTAAAGCATTGAAATTTCAAAGCACCTAAATTCCAAAGCCATGAAATTTCAAAGCGCTTGAATTTCAAAACACTGAAATTTCAAAGCGCTTGAATTTCAAAACACTGAAATTTCAAAGCTTTGGAATTTCAAAGGGCCTAATTTTCAAAACATTGCAATTTCAAGGCGCCTAAATCCAACGTGCTGGAATTTCAAAGCGCTTAAATTCCAAAACCTTAAAATTTCAACGCGGTCCAATTTTGAGGCTTCCAAATTTCCAAGCATCGATCTTTCAAAGCATCAAAATCTCAGCGCATTGCAAAACAAGTTTTCGCGCCAACTCCGAATCGCGTCTAACACAACCGCAGCCTAATCCATGCGCACTGGAACGCGGTAAAACGCGTAGCGCAAGTTTTACGGTAGCTGGGCGTGTCGTACCATTCAAAACGGACTCTTAAATGCATCATCCAGGTTTCGCGTCGCCTCGCGCACGCTAATACTTTCGACATTCGAACTTTCGAATAATTCCCACGACTCGCCTAATCGAGCAAAAACACCGCGGTACATTCTAAGTAAATATCAATCTCTTCGGTTTAATTCTCTGCAACGATCGATCGCCTGTAGTCCAACCTTTAAGGGCCTGTTTTAAGGACTTTCTGAAAAAATATCAATAACTCGAAGCTCATGGCAAACGAACCGAGGATTCCTAAGAAACGTGAATTACCTCGATCATTTTCAACGGATCACTCGTCACTCGACGAACAAAACTAAAATGAACCGACAGTTGTTCGATAATCAAGCGAACCGGACAGAAGTAAGTAGTATCTTACATCGTTGAACTAACTCGCGAAACATTATTTTCTGTTATCACTCATTACCGCGATAGAAAATTACAGATTACAAGCTTAGTATTATTAATGCGGTCTAAGATTAGATAGAATTCCACCGATCCATTACACCACGGTATTCCGTGGAGAAATCATTTGCCCGTAACAACTGTCGTGTAATTATTGAAAAGAGAAAGATAAAAAAAAAAAGAAACACGAAAAATCTCTGCTTAACCGTACGTATAATATTATCAATCGAGGTTACAGCGACGGTATAATCGGTTCCAAAGTGAGTCATCCACGGTGAAATCAAGTTACATATTAATCGAGTGAATAGCTTACAACGGTACACGCAATTACCTCATTTCGCACGGATGTCGCAATAGAATTAAGATACTTTTATCCGCACCCCGTAAACTGGCGTAAACTTTCTGTCACAATGGCGCCGTTTCATCGACAGCACAGGTACTTCGAGAGACACCGTATAAACACCTTTGTACTCTATTTTCCCTTAATTTCCCTTCCTCTCTCTCTCCCTTTCTCTCTCTCGCACTATTTTTATTTTTAGTTTTGAACGTACTTTTATTTGTATACTCAGTGTAAGGTTGTCGTTAGAGGGCAGCTGCCCTAGGACGTTTAATAAAGTATGTGTATCTGTATCTTTCTCTCTCTCTCTTTTTCTCTCTTTACTCGCAAATCCTCGAATTCGCATTCCTTGGCTAGATTCGAGCGATAAAGTATGCGTGACTGCAGAAGGATCCGTTGCGCGTAGGTATGCACGCGTGCACGCACGTTTCACGAGCCGATTACGAGGCTCCGTGGAATACGGGCGTAAGTGAATAATTAACCTTAAATACCCCTGCCCAAGAATAAGACTCTGGTGGCAGAGAAATTTCGGTGAATCTATCGTAACATCGATTCTCACCCATCTACTTGCACACAATTACTTCCTCCCTCAGATTCTAAAATTCCATCTCTCTCACAAAACTTCCGACGAATCCTTAACCCTCGTAGGAATTCCGTCGCTCGATTCCCTTCGAACGCCCTAAACTTCCAGGAGAATCACCGATTTTAATTCAACTTCCATCGTTCACCAGGAGTTTCCGGAATGACTTCGCGAAAATCACGAACTACTCCCTGGTGACGTAGAAGATCGATCGCGATGGAGGAGAAAAGAAAATAATCGAAAAAAACGAAAAAAAAATAGCAGTAGGGCTTCGTCCGGGTGTTATTCCCTTAACGCTCTCCTTCGGGGAACGATGCTCCCGGTGAACCCGGGTTTAAGTGGTTAATGGGTTACGTACAACGCGACGAGGCCTCGTCGTTTCTCGAACGCTCGCGGATCCGGCGACTAAATTTACGCGCCGGCAGATGTGTAATAAACCGTGCGCCAGCACAGTTTTACGGGATCCTCTATCCGGGATTCCGAATAAGCACCGCGCAACCGGCCTCTTACGTTGGCTTGAACCGCTGCCAGGAACCTCTCGGCGATTCCCCGAAGCCGGGAAGGTGCGACGCCGAGCGTCGTGGAGGAACGCTCCGAGGAAACGACGGGTTTCCACGGTGTTCACCGTGGAATTACCATAGAATCGGTCGCGAATTCTATCGGCGTAGTTTCGCGAAAAAAAAGTGTCCCGTTTGTTCGCCGGACCGTAAGGAATTATGAAAATTGTGGATGGGATGCTGATAACGGGAGAGATAAGATTCATTCATTAGGATGTAAGATTCATTGGAAGATATTCATTCTTTTGGGTGAAGAATTACTTGGTGGGATAATTTAGATGATTTCGATGAAATTATAGGAAAAGAGTAATTGTATTTTTTGAATAATTATATAGATTTGTGTGGAGATATAGGCGATAGTAATTTCTTTCGATTTATCTAAATTTTAGTGTATGTACGATGATCGAGGATCTATTAAAAAGTTTCACGGACGTTTATACGATCCTATTAAAGTATCAGGAATAGAAAGAGCACCGTAATCGAAACCAAAAATACTCGTTCTAGATAAGCGTGTTACTTTCCCGGTAAATAGGAGTGTATTAAGGCTAGCCGACGGTTTCCATGTAATTTTCCCGGCGTCAGGAATAAATTTGTACGCAAGTAGGCTACGCGCTTTATTGGTGAAATTCGAGGGCGTAACGATCGACGGTTAATAGAATGCAAGGAAATTGACGCCAATATATATATATATGTATATATATGTATACTATACTCTGGCTCGCATCCGTGTTCACCGATGACTGATTACGCACCGCTCTGACTTATTGCCCGCGGTCTCGACGATTCCACCGATAATACGTTATTAATGTGGGATACAAATGAAGCGGCCGCTAACACTCATACATCAACGCGCTAATGCCCCGACGATTATCGATGGCTTGGTATCGCCGTCGAACAGTTTTTAAACTTACGATCGTTTTTCTGTTGAAATCATGATACTTAATCCGATGTGACGCAAGGCGTGATTTTAATCGGTAAAAAACGGAGTCCCAGCGCTCAAATTTCGGTGCGTTGAAATGTCAAATCGCCACAATATCAAAGCGTTCAAATTTCAATGCGTCAAATTTTGGAGCGTGAACATTTCAAGGCACCACAATTTCAAAGCGTTCAAATTTCAAAGCGTCAAATTTTGGAGCGTGAAAATTTCAAGGCACCACAATTTCAAAGCGTTAAATTTTAAAAACACTCAAATTTCAGCGCGCTCAAATCTCAAAACATTCAAATTTTGACGCTTTCAAATTTCACAGCGCAGAAATTTCGGAGCATTGAACCGTCGAGGCGTCCAAATCTCACAGCGTGAAAATTTCAAGGCGTCAAATTTCAAAACGCCCAAATTTTAAAACACTTAAATTTTCAGGCGCTCAAATTTCACGGCGCCAGAAATTTCGGAGCATTGAACCATCGAGGCGTCCAAATCCCTCAGCGTGAAAATTTCAAGTCGCCACAATATCAAACCGTTCAAATTTCAAAGCGCCAAATTTCACGCCGCCCAAATTTAAAACGCTTGAAATCGCAAGCACCCCCTCCTCCCCTCTCACATCCACGTTCCGAGGGGATTGAGTTATAAAGAGTGTACTCCAGAACGACCGGATTTTCATAAACGTCAGACCAAACAGATTTTTCGTGATTTGTTAGTACTTCACGGCACGACGGTGCCGCCATTCAGCAAAATTCCACCGAAAGCACGGTTCTCGCGTGACTCACGCCGAATACTAGGTAGGTTTCTGGCAAGTCTGATTTGGCTCTCGTTCTACCGGGTGTCTCGCAAAAATTTAATGATCCTCGTCTCTGTCAGACATTTACTACCTACTTTACATATACACACACGCACACACATCCAATTCGTAAAATATCATAGAATACACAATTGAAATAATATTCTCTCACCGATAAATGATAAAAAAAAAATAATACACCAATAACAACGATCTCTCTCCAAACAACGTCGACGGGAAACAGCAGTGTCGTCTCGTAATAACAAAAATCTCGTTCGACCAGTCGTTCGAAGGTCTCGTTAGCACCGACACATGTTTCGCGGCCGATAATTAATTCATCGAGGTCAAGTCGGACTCATCGGCAAATTCCGCACGGTTTTTCGGTCTCCCAACGTCGCCGACGAAATCTCGTCGAGAGTCGTCATCGGTTCCCATAAATAATGCAACGGCACGAGTGATCCACCAGGTTGCTAATACAGCTAATCCTCTCGTCGGTAAGAGCCGCCTTTCTATTCGCGGCCGAGCATCGTGACGAGGAACTCTGTATCTTCCACCGATTTTATCTGCCCGTTGAATCTTTCCACGCGAACAGTCGCTTTCGATCTATGCGGGCATGCAAAACGACCATACGTTCGCCGATCGCTCGCGGCTAACAAATGTTTAAAATAAACCCATCGTAGCCTTAGACGCTGCCGAGGCCAAATCCGCCCTCTCTACTCTCTCTCTCTCTCTTTCTCTCTCTGTCTTTGAAGACCGATTCTCTTCTTCCGAATTGGTTTTAAAAAGAAAGACATGGAAAAGAAGAAAAAAAATTTTAAGAAATCCTATTTTTACTGAACACGATAGAAATTACGAGAAGAAACACCTCGCTCGACCTGGTTTAAAGAACCGTTTTCCGAAACGACCGAAGCTTCTGCATTACGAAATCCTCTTCTCGGAGAAGACTCTATAATTATCCTTCTGTAACCCTTCTACTTGAATCTACCGAGAATAAAAACGAAGTAACGTCGTATGCTGACCTATTAAAAAAAAATCACTAGTACTATGAGAAACGGTGGGTATCGATCTCGTTACTATTTCGTTTGTACGGTTTTTTCTGAGTGAAATGTAGCGAAGTAGAGTGACAGACGGTGTCGTGAAGGTGACAGAAATCTGACCTGTCCCTGTTTTGGAACCGTCGGGATCCAGAAATAGATCGTAGGAACTGTTGGCCACTGGGTCTCCCGGTGGTAGATTCCTCGTTCCCGTCTATCTTCCTTTTCTATCCCATCCAGCGAATCGTCCCTCCGTGGCTCAACACATTCGCAAAAGAACCGTCACATGTACGTACCTACACACGTTCACGTGTGACGTAGCGATCACCAATGAGAGGCCAGCGTCACGCACGTGTGACGTTAATCAATTTCTATTTTTTTTTTCACCGCGTAAACAGATGAATCTACGTTAACGTATGTATATGTTTACGTTAACGTTTCTACGTGTCTACGTATTCGTAACACATTGAAACCTATACATATGCACTCGTTTGCAAAGACATAAATATCGTTAGATTAAAAAATCTGTGTTCTCGTTAGGTTAGGTCTGGTTAGATTGCAAAAATTTTGCAAAAATACGCGATGAACCATTAGAGTCGTCTTCCCCGACGTCGGCCGACGGTACGGGGATCCCGGGTGAAAGTTGAAAATACGTCGCAACGACGTGGAGCGCGCGCTCGTTACGAAACACACCCGTTGGATGCAGTTTCGGGATTTCATAGTTGAGTCAGCGCGAAACGCGTTTCCTTTTGACGAGAACCACTCGACCCGCCGAAATATATACGGGCTGACTCACCCCGTACAGGTACCCTCGCCCTCGCGTGTAAATATATACATACACACTTATACATACGTGTACATACATGTATCGGGTGCAACGTTAATGCAAGAACCGTCGGGAAATAGCAGCGTTATACATAGATCGACGACGACGTCGACGTCGACGTAGTCTTTGTCGGTCGGATTTTCGAAATAAAAGATGACGCCGTACCGACGGAATTTCTTTTCACCGTTGGATTCGGGAACGCGAAACGTTACGTAACTGTACGTCCGAAAATAACGTCTTCGGTTTCATGGTAACCGGATGGCGAGGGTGTTAACGTGACTCGTTAGACGAGGAGAAAAAATCGAACAGGTAACGAGTTCAGCAGTTTCGGATTGTTTAAGGTATCCACGTGGTATCTAGGCGGCTCAGAAACCGTAGGAAGTCCGTAATCACATTAACCAGATCTCACTGATCTCTGTGTGTTTCCATCACCCCGATATACCTTACACACTGACACACACACACATACATACACATTGCAGTTGTAAATATTTCTAACATCCTAAGAACGTTTGCCAGCGAAATATCGCGACTTTCCGGAATTTCTCGCGTCGAATTCAAAGTGTTCCAACCGATAACTACGAAATAAATCCGTCGACGGAACGAAACACGTGCGATTCGTACGATCGATTTCGAATATATATCGAGAAATAGATCTACGATACGATCGTAAGGGACACGTGTAATCCTGTCGCATCCGACGGGCAAGATAAACGACGATAAACTGCAACTGTTGTGCATATATAGTCATATTTTTCCTATTTCTATCGCAGCTACGGTGCGTCGTACGAATCTCCGCCGGCGGTATTTACAAACTGTACGGAATCATGCTTCGATTTATTTTCCACCGTACTACATACATACATACGTGTACATACACGTGTACGTGGTGCGTTATTGCACGCTTCCAGCGATTCGGATATTTTCAGAGCAGGAAGTCCAATCGTAAATATTCTCTTGTCAACGGTCTGCTATCCGTGTAACATTCAATGTGTGTGAAAACCTGTCGCGTCTATCTTATCGAAATGACGTTCGTCGATTTACTCGAATACACTGTCCACAAGGATTTATCTACCGAACGGAGCTAAGGTCCACGCGTTCGTCGATCGAATCTCGATTACGTCAACCTTGTTGGAAAATCTTACGTTGTCTATCGAAAAATTTTCAACGGTCCTGGATGGTTTCTCGGATATTTTTTTAATCCTTCGATTCGTTGTGAAGAGGGAACTTCGTAGGACTTCAAAAGGATACGGAGCACATGGTGCGGGTCTGTGACGGCAGCATGTGCTTCGATAAGCTTTCGAAAAAAGATCACGGCACTTAGCCAGCTGTCTGAGTAATCCCTATGCTATTTCGGTTCGAAGAGTATTTAACGCGTTCAACGTATTTCCTGTAGGAGCACGTTCGTTTAACGTGCAACGTTCCGAAATCTCGCTCGATTTAAATGCCGCGGCGAAATTGCGATTAGCAATTAGACCGTCGGAGACTTGCGATTGGATCGCGACGGACCGTCGAAACTACCGGGAATGATTCGTTATAAAAAATATGTTGACTTTCACCGGTATAATTATAGATCTTTTGATCTATGATTCTATTTTGAAATTATTTAGATAATAACTCACATATCTCAGCATATTTCGGGAATTACAATATTTCCCCCAGGGAGAAATTTATGAGAAATTTATCTTATTTAGAATTTTGAAGGAATACTATAAGATGTGATAAATCATCGAGTCTAACATCATGGAAAGTTGCACACTGACACTCGTCAGGTCGGATATCGCTGTAACAGAGGATTTCTCACGGCCAGCGGTGTACATTTTCAACGTTGTAAAAACTTCTGTAAAATGCTGGTTCAAGCGGTTCCCCTTAGGTTGTAATTGTTGGTACTTTACAACGGCACCGGGGTAGTACACGTTCCGCGCAAGCAAAACAATTTGCAACGATCGCACGTATAATCCGTGTGCGTAAACCGTTCAGATCGGATATCGCGGTAATGGCGTATCTCCCGATACGGAAACCGGAAGCCGTTATTCAAGCTCTTCTCGCGGCCACGCATTCCAACGTAATCTCCGAATACGCGTCCATCGATGACCGTCGTATAATCGAACGATTGTCATGCTAACCTTTAACGGAAACACACGATATTTCCAATCCTTTTCTCGTTATACATCGTGAAATTCTAAGGAAAAGAAAAAAATCGTGACACACCTCGAATTTAACATTGAATTTTGAAACATCGTGATGATCATTAAGATTTTTAATTAAACGAAAGATCATGTCTCAAACGTAATGAAACATTCATCCCCGATGATTTCCCAGCGTTCTCATTATTTCCCACGCGATTCCGTAATTTCCCACCACTCGTCGCGTGTCCACCGCGAATACATACACCTAATATCCCCAGGTATACTAAAACTCGACCGAGGCTAAATTACTCGGTGAGTTCTAACAGTCCGAAATTGTGCTGTTCGTGCTTCCGTGGAGCAAGTACATACACCATTTGACCGCTCGTCGTAGATAAAGGACCGTTGGTAATGGCGGACAGAGATAAGTGTGAACGCAAGGTGGAACCGTGACGTTCCAGCGGGGACCACAAATTCCTGTTAACCGTTGTTCTTTGCCACAAACGACGACGACAGTGTGTCACGTTATTTCTAACGCCGTCGCGGCGTCGCGACGCCCGTCGAATAGAATCACGCGAATTACGCGGATTTTCGAAGCTGCGACACACACACACACACACACACACACACACACAGACACATTCGTACGAGAATCGTATATTCACGTATTACGTTTTAACACGTTCCCGTCTATTTTTAAACCGCTGTTTAAGAGACGGTACACGAAAGACCGACATAATGCATGTGGAATTTCATGACTCTGATGGCTGACCAGGTTCTTTGACGTGATAATATAAGCGTCTGATATCGGGACACGGAATCGCCGCGACGGGAATAGAGAAGCTAAGGAAGAATACTATGTCACCCAGTCACTTTCTCCGCTCGGAGCGTCTATTTCTGCGTGTGGCCCGTGAAACCCCTTTCCCCGCGGCGGTGTCCGTTGCAACAAAGGCCACGAAGCTTGGGGATGATTAAAAAAAGAGATAAGAAAGGTGCACGATGCCGTGCTATCGATGAATCGGTGAACCGCGTTAGAATAATTTCGATGGAAAAATGATGCTTTGATATTCTGGAGTTGAAAGTCTAAATAGTGTACACGTATGTGTATGTATGTTAAATTTTCAATAAGTGTACTCCAATTTTGTTTCATCTAAAAAATAATGTGTGTAAAACCAATTTGTTGTGTTTGGAACAGGTCAGGTGTTTAATTAACTCGATTGGCTTATTTACAGTTTACAAATATGACGTTCAATATTTTAAATGACAATGTTTTGAATTTGACAACACGTGACTTCCATCGTTTGTGGCTTAGCGACTGAAATTCCGATTTCCTCGAATGCTTTTTCGGGAATGTTGACACATCAAAGTGTTTTAAAAAGGTCCCAGGTATTACCTATTACGATCGTCAAAGATCGAGACCCCGGTTCTACGGTAACCAGCTAATGGATGATGTTATTACACGCGGTAACGAGCCACTCAAAGATTTCGTTTGCCCGAGGAGATTTTAAAAACGACGCTGCCACTCGACAGATGCACTTCACGAATAATTATGATGAGTTGTGCTGCACTTAAAGCCATTTTGTCAGGCGTAGTTTAAACCGTACCGCAAGTAGGCGGCATATTAATGCTTCCGTGGGCAAATTGCGCGAAGAAAAATATTTAAAAAAAAACATACGTATATGCACACTTGCCCGAGAAGGAAACAGCGAGAACGGAATCAGCAATAATAGTAAGATGAGCGGTAATTTATCGAGCATTAACACCAGAAAGGGGTTCGTTGTCTCGTCCGGGGGAAAAAAAATCGACAAAAACACACCGCAATTTCATCGTAACGCGTTACATTTCCCCCTCTGTATCACTTTTATTCACGTTCGATTATTTATATCGTTTTAAATACCCGGAGACACGGACAACTAAACACACAGTGTGCAAGTTCGAGAATAAATCCGCTCTCGATCTTATCAAAACTGCCCTACCATTGTTACACCGACTCTCTCTCTCTCTTTCTCTCTTTCTCTCTCTCTCTGTGTAATTTATGCTCTCGTTATTGTACGGTATATTTATAATCGTAGCATGCGTTTGACCTTTCCGGGGGATTTATCATCCCGAAATAACCAGGATCAGCCGATATCTCACGGTGAAATAAGTAAGTGAAGCAAGTGAACTCGCGCGTTTATCTAAGTTAATAATCACGTCGATAAAGTAGCCTAATGCATTTAGAAATTCACTCGAGCCGACGCGACGGTATAATCCACGGATTTAATGACGACCGTTAAAATACCGAAACGAAGCCGGAGTTTTCCGCTTTTAAAGCAATTACACCGGATCCCGGCACGGAATTACGACGTTAGGCGCGGACTCTTTCCGTCACTGACGATTTACCATCGAAAAATTTACGTCGGGTCACAATTTTTAAGTGTCGTTCAACGATTATCACTTCCCCCGAAACCTTTTGGTATATCGTCGTAGATCGTCATCGGCATAACGAGACATCTAACCTGACGTCACTCACTTTTTTTCACTTTAAACACCAAAACGAGTTTTCTTTTATAAATTCAACGAGGATATTTTGCAATTCCGGATGCCACCGAACCGCACGATAACGTTCTTTTATCGCGAGATTCTTGGTAAACCGAATGTTTCGAACCACAAAATATTTCCGCGGATGTGAAAGAACGTGAAGTCGAAAGACAAAGTGAAGTTTTTATTCGGACTTTTAATTCGCGATCGATTCGTGAGAAGTTTGGAAGGACTGTTTGCGGAACATCGTGGAATCGGTTTTTTCGAGAGCCTCCTTTGCATGACGTGTGACAAAGCTGTACAATCTAATTTCACGTCAGGCTACTCCTCTCTCCCGACACCGTCGACACCGTCACTTGCACGGATACAAATCGCGCGTCCCGGCTTCCATTGTTGCTAAACCGTTTTATCATCGTTCATGCGGGTTTTCTCGCGGCTCTATTTTCGCGCCGATGATTCACGACCGTGTTCGTCACGCACGACACAGCACGCCGAGAATCTTACTTATTTTTTTTTCTCATTCTTTCTTTTTTTTTCGTGCGTAACGCCCCCGTTTTCGCGAAGCAACGTCGTTCCGACGGTATTTGCCATCGAGCGAGCGATCGACGTTCCGCGAGAAATCGACGCACACGTAGACATTAATACAGACACCATTCAACCGAGTCTCACAAGGAGAGTCTGTGTTTAAAACCTTTAATAAATTCGTTTCAACGAAACGAAGAAAGAAAAAGATCTCCGTCGATCGCCTGTCTCGTTTCTTTTCGCCCACGAATAAAAAACATGATAAAAATCCGTCGTAACGGCCGTCCAAGGGATTCGTCAAACATAATTCCGCGAGAAACACATTCCAACGTGATAGTACGAGAACGCGAATATGTATGTAAGTACGTAAATACATAGTTCGCTGCTAGGTCTGTGTTTACAATTAACGTCGAGCGACTAATCCGATATAATGGCACCGGCTCGATGAAAGTCCTGTTCGCAGGATCCGAGGTCATTATACTTTCATGATTCCGGTGGGAACCTATGGTAAAAGGTGCGCGTAAGTCTACGGTATGTATACATTGTACTCGCATACAGTTACAAGAGGGCTTCTCCCTTGGTAATATACATAAGTGCATCCATCTATAATTGCCCAGGCATAAATTAACGCAAAAGTGTGTGCGTTTACTTATCGTGATCCTGTGCGTACGCGTATGTGTGTATATGTGTGTGTGTGTGTGTGTGCGTGTACAATGAACCTTAGAAACGCACGAGTTATCCCTGAAAATTCGACGGCCCTTTCTGGTCGACGGCCCTCGCGAGTACGAAAGACAAAAGGGTCTCTGTTTCGACCGGCTTTCTTCGAACTCTCGGCTGATGCATGCCCTTTGACATTTGACTTCTTTGAAAAAAACCCGGCCACCCCCGCTCCCAGTTGGTACGCCGTGAAAAATGAAAGTCCAAACGTTCGTTTTACTCGCCCGCCCTTCTGACTCTTCAACTTCTCACGCTTTCGGGAACGATTACCGCCCTCATTGTGCGAACCACCCTTTCTCATTCTTCTCTCGGAGTTTAATACATAAATTTACGGGGAAATATAGAGATATATGTATACGTTTAAATTCTGATTTTTGTATCGATCGTTAAGATAATATATATACAACATAATATCTGATATATGTATATGTTTCACCAGGTTGGATTTTAAATACGAATAGAATAAGCATGGCAAATTAAATACCCATTGGAATTTCATTATCTCGACAGTTTAATTCCATTAATCATTTCACTTTTTCCTCGCGAAATTACAAGCACGCGAAAGTTTCATCGTTGACTGGGAAAATCTATAAGCTACACGGGAGGAAGCCGTTTCCAAGCTACGTGACACAGGTCACAAGAATCCTCGAAGGACATCGAAGAAACCCGACAGACAGACAGAGAGTAAGGGAGAGAAAGAGAGAGAGAGAGAGAGTTCGCGAATGCATTAGATAGGACCCGGCTACACCCTTCGAGAAGTACCTTCGTGGATCTACGTTTTCAGCACGCGCAGTATCGAACAGCGGGGCCGTGAATTCCGTCGCGACGCACACGGGGAAAATAGGGTGGTGCAATTCCGCGTCGCGGTGACAACGCACCAGGGCGCCGCGACGTCGCCTTCCCCGACGATTTTTTTTCACGGTCGCTGAATTTCGTTCGCTGGAAGATCGTAAAAACGGATTCGACGGAAACTCGAATTCGTCGGAGAAGAATTTATCGAGAAAAATTTGGCTCGTTCATATAACGAAAAGGATTCATCCCTGTAAACGAACATCCGTCGTATCGACGGCGCCGCGTTTCCACGATGATCCAAGAGATTTTATCGTTCGAAAACGTTATTCGTTTTAGAGAAATTGATCCTCGTAAATTCGTGAATTTCTTGTTATTAAAGTTAGGTCCGCGTGGATCCGGGAAACGGAGCGAACGTTCTCGCGTTTGAAACGTCGAAAACGGAGAACCTCTTTTCAGATTCCGATCGCGTAACGTACAACACGCCGTGAATGTTGCCGTTGTTCGCCGAGTTTAAGCACTATAAGCACTAACAGAAGCCGTATGAAAGCAACTGGGACAATGGTTAGAGGTGACTCCCTTTCGAGTATCTCGTGTCCCGATGCGATCGTGAGTATACTCCGAAGCAGGCAAAGTATGTATGTACGTTTGTATGTATATATCTACGTATTTCGCGAACAGAACTCGACGTAATTCTCAACTCCGTTATCGACATCAGCCGTAGAAACTATCCCACCTTGTCTATAAACCATTAAAAACGATATTCGTCCTCTGGTTTCTTCGATTAATCGCGTTGCCTGACAATGTGAAATATATCACAGGTGTCTCTTATCGAAAACTATAAACACTAATTAAAGTAGACTCTTCCTAGGGTAACGGAACCTGGTAATTCTTAATTTAGACAATTCTACACTTTTATACTATGGAATTATTCAACTGTATATTAAATTATGAAAATGATAATAGAGGAAATATGATAGATCGATTAAAGTATAAATTGTGAAAATTGTAACGGATCAATTAAATAAACAAACGCAACTAAGTCGTTAATATTTTGATCGACATCCTTCTCCTCCCAAGGATCAACGAATCTCCGTATTTCGTCGGGACGACCCTGGCTCGTCTATTCAAACGCTCGTCGAGTGCAAATCACTCTCGCTTTTACTCCGCCGTAAACAGACATGCGTATTATCATGCGTGGAAAAAGAATCGCTTCCTTCTGCACGCTCACGCGTTTCGAAACGTAATCTGAATCGTCTGCTGCGTGTGCTCAACGTGTTATATGTATATGTCTGCGTGTACACGGCAGCCTATTTACAAATAAAGATAGCCGAATGGTGTGCGTCGACGGGGCGGCACGTCGATACAAAACGTCGACCTTGTGTCACGTGCGACGTGTTCCATCGCCGGCGAGGAAAACGTTCTCTCGCCCCACGTCACGGGGGGGAATTTGATATTTCTACCGGACCCTTCGTACGTACTCGCATCCCCGGGATTATCTTTTATCTTTCACCCCCGATCCGACTAACCTGACACTGTGCTATCATCGTTTTAAATCCCCGAGAATTCTTCAGCGGTTTAAAATTCACGGAAACTTATCGCGACGAGTTAAACCCGATGAAAATGAAAATCAGGAGTAAATTCTAGTAAATTGAGAGAAAGATAGTGAGTAAGATAGGGAGTTAAAGAGAGAGAGAGAGAGAAAATCAACGAGTCACACTCCACCCACGAAACGAAACACGCATCGAGGGGCACCAACACACACACACACACACTTACACACACTCACACAAGTCTGCTGCGTACGACGCTGCCGTTTCCTCGGCGTTTCGATCGCCAGGAAGACGCAGCCGGGTAGCTCCGACTGCGACGAATCTTCCGACCAAGAAGAAGATTCCCCTTTTACGGTTGGACCGAAACGTAGGGAGATACGAAGCGAACGATGATGGACGAAAAATGAAAATTGCATGCGTGCGTGCGTGCGTGAGTACGGTACGTTCGTGTTTCGCCCAGGGTAGGGCGAGGAGAGGTGGCCGCCGGCCTGCCGGAGAGGACGGGAGGAGGAAATCAATGCCACCGTCTGGCGAGAGAAGAGAAACTCGTCGGTATCGGTGAGTTTTCGCCCGGTGTCTGTTACGCGGCCGAAGAGAAATGCGGCGGACCGAAGGAGAAAGAGAGATACGATCGAACTAAGAGAGTAAAGAAGAAGAAGAAGAAAAAAAAAGAAGAAACACTCGCGGAGAAAGAGAAAGATGGAGCGAGAGAACGAGAAAGAAAGAGACAGGGGGAGAAACACTGAGAGAAAGAGAGAGAGAGAGACGTGTGTGTATGTATGAGAGAGTAAAACAGAGAGAAAAGGGGATAGAAATAATCGTAAGGGCAGAGTCAAGGCTTTTCGATTACTAAAGAGACATATATATGTATAATATACTAATACTCACTTGCCCCGCTGTAACGTAGCCGTCTTCCAAAAACGATTGTCCTTTGACTCTCTGTCTCTGCTCCGTTTGATCTGTTCCTCCGTTTAAAATCCTCTTCCGCTCGACGTACAGGGAGAGAGAGAGAGAGAGAGAAAGAGGAGAGACAAGTAGACAACCGGCACAAATTTCAAACACGACGGCGTGCACAGTGGCGATGAGAAAAAGTGGTGGTGGTGGCGGCTGTACGCCTCGTACGACACTCTGCGCGACACTGTCTCGTAGATTCTCTCGTTTAGGGCACGGGGTGCTGGAGGGGGTGCATGAAAAACGTATCTCAGGGGGAGGCAACCACCGCTCCGTTCTCGCGGGTGTCTCGAGCCTGACTGACGCACCGGCCGAGCCTGCAAACCGTCCGAACCCCGACTTCGTTTCACTGTCTCGTTTTATCTCACTCCCTCTTTCTCTCTTTTCGTCCAGTAGCGTCTCCCTCTTTCTCTCTCTCCCTCTCCTCGCTATTCTCTTGCTCCCTCTCTCTTTTATACTTCCCCCCACTCCCTCAGCACGGAGTTCTCACTGTGTTCCTTTCCTTCTCGACGATTCCATGTTTCTCTTTCCCCTTTCCCCTCTCTCACCCTCTCTCTGTCACTCCCCCTAATTCTCCCCATCGTATTCCGTTTATCATCTCTGTCGTTTGGGTGGGTGGTACCATTGCTGGGTCTTGGTTTATACCTCGTGCTCCGTCTATCCTGCGGTCACCCTCACCGTGTGTTTCTTCTCTCTTTTACTCCGACGGTGGTGATCCTCGTCCGTTTCCCTGTCTCGCCATGTCATCCTTGTTCCTCTTTGGTTTCTCTACAAGTGTACGTGTACACGTACGCGCGCGCACACATTTTAAAGGAGCGTGTCTCTCTCGCTCTTGGTACGGCACGCTACTCCGACGCCCACCACGTACAGGGTGGCATCGTCGAGAAGAGCGGCGCTGCCCTTCGGACTCCCAGGACCTTCCTCGTCGGAATTGCAGGATCGCACGCCTCTATACGGGCTTGTTTCCTTTCGATTTTGTCGCGCGAAGATATACCTGGTCGGGGTCCTTGTAGAAATAGGCATCGCGAAGCGGACGCACCGGTATATAGACGTGAATTTTATATACCTCTTTGTTTTTTGGATTTTCAAATCTTTCCGTGTGTATTTCTGTGTGTGTGTTTTTTTGTACTTTTTTATTATTAATTCCCTCTTGTCCAAACTTTTTCGCTGGCTTTATGTATGATCCTTGTTAGTACGTTCGTACACGTATGTTTGTATGTATGTATGTGTGTACATACTTTATGTATATGTATTGTACGTGGACGTTTTAGATGGAAACGATGTACTTTCGGGGTCAAGTGAAACCCGTGCTTTCTACCACGAGGCGTTCTTCGGGGAGCAAAATAATGCGACGCTATACGAAGATCAATAAATAAGTACCGAACACAACCGGTATAACAGCTGATTTATTTTTCTAGGCCAAACTGCCGCGAGATGTGGCCGCAACGACGGAAAAATACACGTCGTGGTACATACGGTCGCGACCTTGTCGCACTGGGACGATCGTTTTACGGTACCACGAGGATAAACCATTTCAGAACCGAGAACATTTCTCTTTTTTTTTCTTCTTTTCTCTTTTCTTTACGTAATCGCAAGGTTTCCAGGCGAGATCGGTGACGAGTCAAATCGGACACCCCGTACGTGGGGAACGATGCACACCCGCGTTACCGCGACGACCCCGGCGAATCCCCGAACGTTGCAATTTTAATGCCGATATTAATTTTTCTCGCCTCGTGACTTGTTGAGCCTTGTGTTTTCGCCCTGCGGTACAGGTTCACGCTTGAATAAGGGTTCTCGTATGGGGGAATTTCAGAAAACGATGAGAGGATGCACTTTAATAACGACGAATCGCGCGATTCGTTAGATTACCGATGGTGATACGTACAGATGTATATAATTATATTAAATGTATACGTGCGATTATTAATTTCGATATACTCTCCTTTTTCTAGTTTTTTTTCCCGTCTCCTACCGTTTTCAACCGCGTTATCGACGTTATGACGGTGATTAATCACGGCCGCAGGATATTAACGAGGGACACGCGTTTCGATAACGATAGACGCTCTTTGTTCAGTAATATCTTAACAAGGGAACGCGAACGCTTGCGTAACCTTACTGCTCCATTTCGAATAACGAGATAGAAAGGATTCTTGCGGAAAGAAGAGAAAGGAAACGTGAAAGGTCTTCGATAAAAAGCATTCCGTTTGCCGAACGATACTGTCATCGATTTTTTCTCCCTAAATATAGATCGCTTTGCGGGGTAATTAACCCGACTGCCCATGCGTCTCGGGGAAATTATATTTTTCTGAGTGACGGGTCGGATAATGGGACAAGGAGACAGGTATGTATATGTGAGTTTTCTTTTATTGGATATTATTTTTAAAATATTTTAAAAGAAAACAGAATATAAAAAAAATTAACGCACATTGGTGCCTTGTGGAACTGCGATGTATTTAATCAGAATGTCAAAACAATCCTCTGCCATAGTATACAATTGTGTAATTACAAGGGCTCTACTAGGTGTAACTAGAAATTATCAGCGTTTATTACCGATAAAAACCGTACATCTTTTTATCAGTGAATCTCGAAGGTATCCATCAACGTGGTCGAATACAATTTCCATTCCTTCCGATTCTCATCGATACAATAATTAAGTTCACTCTGATATCTAATCGACCGTCACGGATATACATAATTATAATCGTTACCCTCGCCTCTCGAATACAATCCGGATGGACGCTGATGGATTTACTCGGTGGGTCCTTTTAAATAACAGAATACAAAGATCAAAAACATTTACTCTCCGAGAATATTCCGAGCCGTCTTCCGCCAGCAGATTCCTCGCGGATGAAGTTCTCTCCGTTTGAACGCGAGCCAACGGCGACCTCCCCCGGGTCGCGAATTGCGATCAACAAACACCAAGCAAAACCTGCGCCACGGAAGAGGAAAGTCGCGTCGGTGTGTCTAACTGCTGGCCTTCTCCATCGGTATGTCCTCGACCACCAGGTTGTCGGCGTTCACCACCTTGATACGATCGGCCGGTTTCGGTCGCATCAGGATGAACGGCAACTCCGCCGACAGCTCGCCACCCAGGGCACCCAGGTACAGCTTGACCTTGACCGCGTACGACACGATAATACCGAAAGAATCGCGAACATCCGGCGAGGTTAGCAAAGTGCTGGAGGCGAGCTCGCTCTCCTCTCTTTTCAGCAAACCGTCCAACGCGATTCCACGGCGATGCTTGTTGTTCGCCAGGTCGGGCTTCAGGTAGAGCACCTTCTGCAGATTGGACCCGGGATTGATGGGGCAGCCGTCCTGAGTCTCCACAGCGTCGATCACCGTGCGGAATTGCCCGTTCTGGAAGATCACCACGTCGATACCCTGCTGCACCAGGGTCTTGATCTTCTTCACCACCTTGTTGCTGTTGTTCCGTACGCACACGTTCACGGCTATCCTCTCGCCCTGATGGTACAGCTGTTTGTCCAGGGTGACCTCGAGCTCGAGTTCACCGGGACTGAGAAGAAAGTCCTTTCGCACCACGGTGCAAGGCTGTCGACCCTGTTTCGTCGGCGCATACTGAATCTTTCGTATACCCAGGGACACGGTGCTACGTTTGTGGGTGACGTCGGTCTCCGTGTCACCCGAGTAGATTTTCACGTAGTAGCTAACGCCGCAGGGTTCGCCGGTCTCGTCTTCGCCCGGTTGCAGGGTGACGCTGGACGGTGCCGTTTGCGGGAAGTTGAAGGTGAACGGGATAGCGTTCGGTCCTAGTTTTCTCATCAGTCGTTCCTGGAGTCTCGTGATGTTGTCACCTAGCTTCTGGGTGTTCGGATAGAGTTGCTCGGAGGCTAGATAGAGATCCTTCTGGAAGTTCAAACCCATCACCTCGTCTTCCTCGCGACCGTAACGGAAGCTGCAGATCAATTGGCCCCATATCTTTCGACCGGTGTCGATGTAGTCTTGATCCAATAGGATCACCCCATCGACCGGCTCCACCCCGGACAGGTAATCGATGAAGTCTCGTTTACCGAGATAGATCGCGATCTTCCCGTTCGGGGAACATTTCTTGTACACCTTGAAGTTGACCACCATCTCGTCCGGTACGTCGATCAGTGTCCCTCCGATCGTTCTTCACTCCCGACGACTGGTTCGTGCGGGTGGAGAACCGGACGTTTTATACGGAAGGGGTACCAGTGACGTCACGCGGTCACAGGGCTTCCTAATCCGTTCAGCGTCGCGGATAAACAGTCGTCTTGGTTCGCGTAGACGGTAACCTTTCGCGTTCTCGCCGATATTTTGTTCGCTAATCGAGGAAACGAGTCACGCGAACCTCCTCGCGATTTCCTCGTGCTGATCGATCATCCTCCCGGGGCTTCGTTTTGTCCTTTTGCGCGCTTTCTCATTACGCCCACCTCTATCCGTCGAGGGTGATTTTTCGGCGTCGTTCGATTTATGTGGATATTATCGTATAAATGTGAGGCGAAATGAAAAGGGAGGGCGAGTTTGTTTTTTTTAAGCGATGCAAATCGAAACGTGCGATATTGGATTCGAACTGTGGTCGATGGAGGCTTTAGAATCTAAACCATCTAAAGTTTAGATGGTTTTATATAGATTCCTTTGCGACGGGATGCGCGATTGATTCGTTGTAGGGCTCGAATAAGTTTTGGAACTTCATTCAATTGTTTAATCATCTTTTAGTAGGGGAAGAAGTTGGGAAAATGAGCCATTTATGTTCTTCTAGATGCGCATGCTTGTTATGTAAATGTTAATGAGAATTAGAAAATTGATTAGTGCATTTTGTTGGCGTTGATAATGTTGGAGTTCTACTTTGTTGGCGAAACGGAATAATATCGTAGCGGTCTGATGTGGAGAACATTTGAAACTAGAAAGCACAAACGAGGGATACGATACATCTATAACTTAATCATTTTTCGAACAATTAAATCGCCATAGATTAAAAACCATCTTAGCATTATAATGTTATAATCCGTGATATAGTCTTGAGCGTCAAATGAATCTCAGCTGTGCTCTCGTCTGTGTAGAAAGAGCGCGTAAAAGGCTTGATCGGCAATGTGGGAAACTGTTTCACGATTTATACACTAATCCTTCTTGTATATATCTCATAATCTGTGGTTATGCATCATGCGAACAGTCGAGATCTCGGTACACTCTGGTCCGTTCTAGAAATTTTGGAACGTAGCAACTAGTTTTGAAAGACGCGTCTGACACTGTATTATATTAAGATGTCACAGAGTTTGGAGACTAAAGTCGATGTCGTAAGTAATGTCCCGTTGCGTTATCGCTATTATTTTGAATATGAAGACTGTAAACGTTTATTTACGATAGTTTTATCACCGAAAAATCGAACCGTATTATCGCACTGACGTGAAAATGATTTCGGGAATGAATACCTGCTTCACACTGCTTATATTTAGAATGGAATGAAACGCGTGACAAATGTTTCCCGTGTAAACAAAACAAGACGTGTCCAATGTCACGTTTTCTTAATTATTTTAATTCCAGGTGAGTCCCCTGCCACTGGCTATTCCTCCTGATTCACCGAGGAAACCAGTTAAATCCACAGCAGTTGTAAAGTACTCTGTTGTTCAAACACCGGCTACTTACGCTCAACTGCAATGCAACACGGATTTAAATCTACCACCGACCAACTGGCTGAGCAGTTCGGCAGAAAGTTACGGACTGCAGAGCGTATGGTCCCAGACCACAGGATTCTCCAGTTTCCGAATGGCGCACATGTTCCCTGATTGTGTTGGGGAAGTAGATGTAGTATCGGATGCAGAGAACATAAAAAAACTGCTTAAACTGCCGTATAACCATGGTGTAATATCCATGATGGTCCACAGAGTGGAGAACACTTTATTGCTAGATGATTTTGATATTCACAAGTACCTTCTCAGGCAGGCGCAGAGCGACTGGGAATGGTTGAAGAAGTTTTTTTATGAACACATTTTTCAAAATCTTGGGGACAAGGAGAAAAGCTTGTTCCACAAGACTAACAATAGAAATACTTTGCAACAGAAGAACTTGGTATCCAAGTTTTTGTATCACTCTATAGTAGTAGCAGATGACAAGGAGCAGCACGAAAAACCACAGTTACCTGTAAAAACTATGGAGCCTTGTTTACCAGAACCCACACAAGAGGAAAAAGTACCGGATCCAAATTATAATCATAACTTTGCACGGAACGTTGTATGGACTTTTGAGAATATACAAATGCTGATCGGCACAGATATGCCAATATTTGGAGGGCAGACACATCCATGTATAAGTCTAAGGCTGAGGGATATGACAAAGCCCATTAATGTTTTAACTGGAATCGACTACTGGTTGGACAACTTAATGTGCAATGTTCCCGAAGTCGTCATGTGTTATCACTTGGATGGAATTGTACAGAAGTATGAATTGATAAAGACAGAGGATCTTCCTAATATGGATCACTCAAAGTTCAGTCCTAAAGTTATCAGAGATGTTGCACAAAATATTTTAAGCTTTTTAAAAAATAACGCGACCAAGGCTGGGCACACTTATTGGTTGTTTAAAGGTAAACTACGGTGTAATGATTGTAATATTATTTTTAACTATTTTAATCTATGATACATGTATTTCTAGGCAAGGATGACGATGTTGTAAAGTTGTACGACTTAACGTCTTTGTGCCACGATGTTTCCGACGAGAAGGGTCAGAATCCATTCACCGTACCTGTCGCTATGTTGTTGTATAGAGTCGCGCGTAACATGAAATACTCGTCCGATTATCATCGGCATCAGGGTACAATCAGAATGCTATTAAAGAACTGCGTACAATTGCTGGCCAAAGAAAAGTATCCTCAAATCGTGACATCGGCACACTTTATGCTATCCGATCTTTACATACCGTCGGATACGGATCCGGCAAGTCCAGGATTATCCGACCAAAGTGACGAGGAAGATACGCAAAGTGAGTCGAGCACGAATCATGAAAACGAGAAAGACGAAGACTTGGAATACGGCGCAATAAAGTCTTTAACGTTGGCTAACAGTAAGACATCTTCTTTAAAAGTAACTTGTATACGTGTTATACGCAGTGAACTGAAGTATCGATTTCTTTTAGTTAAAGAGCACGCGGAATGCGACGAGCCAAAGTATAAACCGCCACCGATTTCTGGCACGGTCGAGGAAAGATGTCTCACAGCTTTGGAACACATTTGTCACGGTCTTGAATGTCTACAGTACTTCCCGACGGAACGTAATTTCGAGGAGGAGCAACAGAAAGCGGAGGAACTGGAGCAAGAGAAACGGAAATACGAGGAATGTCATCCGAATATGGCGAAATCTTTTCAAGCAATACCGATGCCGTATGCCTCTTTAAATCCGGAGAAAAAGGAAGAGGAACCGGTGGTGGAAAGTTCGGTAAACAGTAGCCCGAATCACAAAAGAAAGTTCAAACAAAAGAAGAAGAAATCAAAGAAAGTTGTCGCGAAAGAGAATATTAACGACAACGAGCCGAAAGCACTGTTATGCAAGCATAAAGCCGAAACACTGCCTACTTGGCAAGCTCCTAAGAAGGACGACAATATCAGCTGGAACGCTCATCTAAAAACTCTGTTATACGAGAAGGCTTCGTTGGTATTTGCCGTACTCGCGGAAAATGAATATGCAAATAGAAATTACGGTGCCTCGTTGAGATACATGCTGGCAGTGCTGCGATGTCAAAAGATACTAGAAATCTTCTGCGGTATAAGAAACGACAAGTCGATTAGTTATTTATTGGGTCGCGCCGGAGATTGTTGCTTTATGGCCGTGCAGGATTGGTGCAACGTGGAGAAGCATAGAAGAGATTACGAAATGAAAAACGAAACCGAGGAGAAAATTGTCGAAGAGATATACAACATCGAAGACCTGAATATGAGTACGTTTGTTAAAATCAAAACAAGGTGACAATTATTATCACGGGAATACTGAACTACATTCTTTTGCAGACGGAATTGAATTACTGCCACAACGTTTAGATAGTTTAGAATCCACATTGGTAGCGTCTTACATGTGTTATGAGAAAGCTCTCTCGCTAGAACCCATAGATATGGATCGAAACAACCTTCTACGGCGATTAGGAAACATTCATAACGAACTCGGCGTACTTTACATGAATCAAGCTGGAAGTAAGTAATCCCTCGAATCAGTTTCCCTTCTATCGTATGCTTAAACTAAATGACAATATCTTTTAGCTCGTTATCAACAGGAGAACCTCGCGGACGATTCGTCCGGTTCCTCGACAGACGTCACTGCACTACTCAATCGTTCCTTGACACATTTGGAGGCCGGTGTTAAAGCCTTCGAGACCGTTCACGACGAGGCGAACCTAACACTCCTACATTCCAATACTGGAAGACTCATGCGTCTGTGTGCACACATGCACGTCAAGCAGAACACGAAGGAGCGGCATTTCTACAACAAAGCGTTGGTGAGTTACCAGAAAGCTTTGAAGGTCCTTGGCTCGAGAAAGACGAATCCTGTGATATGGGACACGGTCACGTGGGATTTGTCCACCACACTATTCACAATGGCCACGCTGCTGCAAAACTATCCTAGGACTGGGAGCAAGGTTCGTTTCGTTATTGTAGTTCTAGAATCGGTGGAAACTTGTTCGTGGTTTCCACGAATATATTTTCAGGTCGAATGTGTTTTGAAAATTTGCCTTCCTGTTTTAGAGTGAAGAAGAATTAGAGCGGGAGCTTGTTGATATTCTACACAAAACACTGAAACACTGTGACACCGAGACACCAGGACCCCGGCAGCCTGTGTATCAATTCCGTGCGGCTATCGTTCAGCACAAACTCGCGTCGTTGTACCATCACGTGTACAGAGAGCACAAATCCGATGCGGACAGCGCGAAACGAAAGAATAGTTTGCAATTGTGCAAATTGTACTACGATAAAGCCGCGAAATTGTTGTTAGCTCTCGAGCAAACCATGGAGTTTCTGACGGTGCAGCTGGAAAGAATCGCTTTAGCCGAACGCCAAGCAAGAAGTACGTAATTTATTTAGAATAGAAATACAACCAACAACGTTTTTGTTCCCTGTTAAATATTAACACGGTGTTCCAGATGCTACGACTATGAATGGACAATTAAAAGCGTGTCAAAATGGCCTGGAATTGATATTACAATGTAGACCCATTATGGACATTCTGTGTGATAAACACAATCCTCAGAAACAAAAGACAGATTGTACAAACACGACGAGCGGGGCAGCGGGGAAAGAAAACGCAGAGGAGGAGGAGACTGGCTTCGAAGAGAAATTAATGGAACACGAAGAAAGATTGGTAGTGTTACTGGAACACAGGTTACAGTTCCATCTTAGATCTCTCGCGAAGTTATTCGTCACTAAGAATAACAGCAGCAACAAAAAAGAGTATGACATTTCGCAATTGTTTCTTAGTAACACTGTCATCGTTACGATACATTAAATATGCCTTTTTCTCCAATGTTTCAGGTCTGATGAAACACTCGCGAATCTCTACAAACAATGTTACAGTCGAACGTTACGACCAGTCACGATGAGTGGATACGCGTTGATCGAACATGTCGCGAATTTACTGCGAGAGCTCGAAAAGATATTGCAGCATACGGAATCGTGAGCGTGTATATGATGTATAATAGGTGTATCGGTTTCAGGATTCAATCTGGTAAGGTCTCGACAAACGATCGGGCCTGACACCTTCGCGAGATCGCTAAAAAATTGTCATCGATGCACTATTATGTATATAGTAACAACGAAGCTTTTATTTATATATGATTTGTAAGCAGAGAATAAATAGCTTATATCTACCAAGTTCTATCCCTAACATTTCATACGATCCGACGAATAATTTAAATAATTTAAACCCTAGTCATTTACACAACTTTTCTAAATTCCGCAAACATTTCGACATACGCGTGTCACGACAGCTGAAGAAATATTAACGTTGAAACCTTTTCTTTAAACCATCCGCATCATAAACTCTTATTTCCCACGGGACAGCGGTACGATGTTTCTCTAAAACGTACTTATTTATGTACGCTCGACCCGTCTATGTATAGTTTTCTAAAAAACAGCGTGGAGAGACTCGGGGAAAATATCGCGTCCATTCGAATCCATCGAATACTCCAACCGAGCCTCATTCCCATCTCTTTTTGCATAAATATTTAAACAACCACCCTCACATTTAAACAACACTTTCCACCCAGTTTTCCAGTCCACAGCGTAATAATAAACAACCCCCAATCTATATCGTCTACAAAAAAATTCCTATCACACCCGATCTTAATTTATCACTCTCCAAAAAAAAGCTCGAAGAGAAACTTTTCGTTGATCCGCAAACCGCGCGCAGATATAGATTTGAAAAGTGATAAAAAACAAATAAAATCGCGGATAAAAACCACGTGAAACGATAAGACGCGTCGCCGGCCGTAAGTCAGAGTGGATTAAAGGGAGTTAACGGCAGGTGAAAGGGGTCGGTTATAGATCATCATCGCCGGCGGAAGTGCATTAATCCACCCCTACCTCCCCCTCCCCCCCCCCTCCTCCCTCAACTACCCTCGGGGTACAAACGTTACTTGACCCTCGTCACGGGTAATTAATGCGACGTTTTTGCGGACAGTCCCGACGTTATCAACGACCGTCGGAAGCCCACGGAGAAGGAGAACGAGGCTGATATTTTGATTGTAAAAAAGGGGAAAAAGTTACGAGGCCTGATTTATCGGAGGGGAGGTTGGAGCGTCGCGACGCTACTGCACCGTGGTGGTTACGGGTGTGCGGAAGGTATATCTCGGCCATCCTACCCCCACCCCCATCCGTTTTCGCTTGCTGGAAGACGAATGGCGGTACAAGAGTTTGAATGAACTTCCGGCTGGGCTGGTGTAGTATATGTACACTTTGTTTAAGTTTTTGATACACAAGAGACGCGAAGGGGGTCGACCGTCTGGAAACTCGATAAAAAACTCATTTATTAGAAGAATTCGAGAGATGAACAACCGTCGACCGGTCGAAGATTAAAAAGATACCACCGGTTAATAAATCATTCGTTAACACTGTGTGGTTACCGTATCGAACAAACGAGCGGTGAGATTGAATTCTTTTTACCCTTTCTTTTCTTTTGAGGAGGACTTTTTTCTTTTTTTTATCACCACCGGCAACGGCGTGGATTTTAATTCTCTGTATGAATTTCATTACGATCCCCCTTTTGTATCTGTCGCGCGAATTTTAATCCGTGTAATTTGTAATCCACCGTTTTACTCGCGAACCTTTTATATTTCCTATATCTCTTTATATGTGTAATAATACGATCGCGTTATCACGAAGTATACGACGTTTGCGGATGGAAGCTTTGACACGGTTTATATCCGATGGAAATAAAATATTAAAAAAAAATACACGTACACACACACACACACACACGCGCGCAAACACGCACACACGGAGTGAAAGAAAAACGATTGCTACGTTTCGCGCGTGGCCTGTCCGGCTCTGCGATAACGATTTTCGAACTACTGCCTTTCGGGTGGTCAAAGCCCGCGCGAAAGTAAATTAAAATTCACCGAGTTTTGTCGGCCGCGCGCAAAACACCACTGGGAAATACGCCGGTTCTGAAAAGCCACTTAATCCGGCTCTGGCTGTTTTTTTTTCCTTTTTTTATTTTTTTTTGTTTTTTTCCCGCGCGAAAAGCGCACAAACACGATTTTTACATTTCGAGATGACCGGTGATAAATCGTAGAAAAGTTTTGACCGTTCTCGTTGCCGCTATGAACGTCTGAAAAGATTCATCGCTTTGAACGTGTACGTGAGAAGATTCCCCTTGAAATCCACGCAAAAATTTTCGTCCCTCTTCGTCGTCTCCTTGAAACCAGAGACCCTTCGGGTTGAAACGTGCATCGAAATTATAAATCATCTTGAAATTAATCCTTTAAATCGCTACTTTGAATCAAACATTTTTCTCCATACAATTTTCCACCAACGAATATCAACAGTTATACTTACATAGATAAAAATACTTGTTAAACATATGTAACAAGTGTGTCTTATTTATTACAAATGTGACTTGCTCGTAGAAATTTCGAAGGCATCGGTGACCCAGTGACAAGTCAACGTGTCGAACGATATCGATTGTCTTTCCACTTTCATCGGCATCGAAGATTCCACTCGTCAATCACGCATCCCTGAATAAACTCGGTACACGCATACATATACACACATACACGAATCGACTATCCGGAGTGTTCTATGCAAAATCGCAGCTGCACGCGACCAGTTTATCTGTGTGTTTTTTTTCTCTCTCCTTCCACCGTGGAATCCCGCGGCGAACGTGACGTACGCGCATAAATTTCTCCAGACCAGGTGAATGAACGTCGAGAACGCAACCTGTCCGACGTATCTACGAACAAACGTACATATAGATACATACATACCATACGTACATACATACATGGACACGGGGCAATCGGAATCGTAGGGCCTGTCGAATATAATTTTAACGAAGCCGCCGTATAGAACGTCGAAGATCGATGAACTATCGACGACGCCGTTCAGGCGTCGAGGTATAACAATTCCAGCTGTCAGTCGCATCCCTCACGCTCCAACGGCTTTGTACACCCCCGTCAGGGTGTGTGAACGTGTGTGTGTGTGTGTGTGTCAAAGACAAAACAAAAGATTGCAAGAAAAGGTCGGCTCGGCTCGACTCTGGTCCTGGTCGTTCTTTTTTCCTCGTTCTTCTTTTATCTTCTTCTCTCTCTCTCTCTCACTCTCCTTTTTTTATCATCCCCCAATCTAGTTCTGTCCCCTCCGGACGTCCGTGGCTTGACCTTTCGACGACTCCATCCCTCCGGGCCTTCCGTCCTGGACCATTCTCATCGGTCCCGTTTCCTCTCTTCCTCTCTCTCTCTCTCTCTCGATCTCTTTCTCTCTTTCTCTTTCTCTTGACAGTCTCGTCGTGGATGCCACGCCGATAAATACGTCCACCGATCACGTTCCCTTTTTTCATCCCCTCCCCACTCGGTTTTAATAGGATTCCCTTTTGTTTCGGATTTATTTTTCATTCGATTTCCCGATCGTTTGGGAACGGATCGACGGGCTAATTGCGCGTGACTCCGGAATGCGATTGTAATTCCGTACGCCGCGGCTAATCCGTATCGCGTTTGAATATTAAATCCCCGAAATACTCCGCTCGAACGTTCCGCGATTAGTTCCGACGTTTGCTTCCGCGGTGTTTTCGAATTGTTCGGGAATTCGAACGGGACGCTTCCTACGAGCGTCGCGACGCACGGAAACTCTTAATTACGCTGTGTATCGCGGGGAAACAAGGCCGGAGAAAAAGTATCGGTCGTTGCGAAGGCAATATAGCACACATAGACACACATACACGTAGGGAGAGACGAATTTCGAAACGGAACTCTATACACTTTCCCACCCAATTTCATTAGCAACCCCTATTAGGTTTTGCCATGGCAATAAATTTTTCCGAATTTCGGTGTTAGATTTTAGGAAGATTTTTATAAAATCCACAGTCAAAAGAGATTTCTATCGACTGTCCCTTTTATCCACCAAACGGATCAACAAAAGCGTAGGGTGAAATCTCAAGATCTCAGAATTATCACAAATACCACCCCAATGAGAATAGCCAAACATTTTTTTCTGGACAGCCAAATCAAGACATCCGTGTGTCTGCACGAAATCATTTTTTTCCAACAACCAACCCAGCAGAACCTTCTTGCGGGGTGTCGTGTTTCCCGAGGTTAGTCCGGGGGTAGATCCACCCCATTTGTCTCCGACCACGTTCGTTATTTGTTCTGCTCCACCCGCGACGCCCACCGCCCCCCGGAATGTCTTCCAGGACGACGTCGCTCGCAGCCAGTGCAAATATTAATCCGTAAAGAAATTCGCCGAGGAAAACCGAGCAGTTCTCCCTCGCTTTTCATCCCCTCCCCCTCCCTCACCTCCCGTCGCGCAACCCCTTTCTTATCTTCCAGCGATCAGGCCCGCAATTTCGACCCCTCGCGACTTATCGCACAGTCGAACGGGAGGATCATTGGGAGATCGATTCGCTTTGAGGCTTTCGCGTCTATTGTCTTGTTGGCGTGTGTGTGATTGAACGTCTCACTCGACGATGGTCCTATTTTTTTTTAAATAGCTTTTGGAATCGAGTGAAATCTGGCGGGCAGTTTTCACGAAGTGCGACAAAATTCCGGGGTATTTTCGAAGAGATTTTCTGCTCGTCTCAGGAGTATTAGAGTTGTAACTATATGTGTTGCTAGTTTACCTATATGTATATTTAATATCGGATAAGGCTACTAGCAATAAATAGGGTTGCAGAATGTGGTAATACTGCTTAATATAAGGCTAAAAAGATCTTAGTTTTGCGAAAACTACATAAATTCTAAAATTTGAATTTCCATAGTTCCACTTAGTGTTTGTCATCACTAAATACAGTCGCCCACTGTGTGGGGAATCGCTAAACTTATCTCGCGAAACCGAGAGATCGACAGGTGTGTTTAAACGGGAGTGAAATATCAAACGAACGCGACAAAAGGATCGTCAAGCCTCGCGAGGACGACCAAAGAAAAAATAGAAAGAACTAAAGAAAGGAAGAAAGAAAGACAGAAAGAAAATCCAAGTTTTCCACGTGGGGGTCGGATTTAACGGCAACGGTGTCTAGCGTTCGCAAACTACGCAATAAACGAAATTGCGAAGTTAAGCGCGGCCGCTTTCAAAGCACCGGAGCACCGGTATTATTTTCCTCGGGTCACCGTTGCTCCTCGTCGCTTATCCTACCCGCTGTCGGCGTCTTTTGCGCCAGTTTCAACCCTTCTTGCGCGGGGACACACGTACACACCGAGCAAAATTAAGGGGTACAGAGGGCAAACGAGGGAATCAACAAGATGAAACTTGCTGAGAGAGTGAGAGTAAGCACGAGTCGAAGAGAGCGAGAAAGAGAGAGAGAAAGAGAGAGAGAGAGAGAGAGAAAAGACACGCGCAGCCACCCGTCCCCCTATTCCCGAACCCCCAAGAGTTTCCGCGACTTTGAAACAATTGAATTCCAAGACGTCTTGCGAGAAGGGCGAAGAGGGACCGGGTCGAGGTGGAGTCCCATTACGCGAATTACATAATGAATCCGTCAGACGCGTAAGAAAGGGGGGGGGGGGGAAAGAGAGAGAAAAAAAGAGAAAAAAAATAATGCCGGTTGACAGTCTAGGCTCGTCCACGCAGGCCGTCTCCTTTTCTTTTGCGGGTGCCGATGGAATTTCGGCGTCTACAAAGGGGGAATTCCGCGAGTGTTCGTTCCTTCCCACACCCCCCACCTCTTCCACCTCTTCGCCACGTCTTATCGTTCCTCGTGTATTTTTTTTTTCGTCTCCCCTCTTTCTTCCCGCTGTCCTTAAGGACTTCGGATTCAAGCCGCGTTCCTATCTCCTCGCCGGGTCTTATCTGGTTATATCAATTAGAGTCGGTGCCTTTCTCTTCTTCCACGTTTGCATTCTTTTCGCAGTTTCTACCCGGACGCGTTTCCCGCACGGAGAAACCCTTCTCCCCTCTCCTCTATTTCTCCTTCTCTCACTCTCTCTCTCTCTCTCTCTCTCTTATTATCTCTCTGTCACACTTTTTCTCTCTCCGTCTTTCCATCGCCCGGATTCGGTCGGACGATTCTCGCTATCGACACTTCCGGACGATTGGCCCGTTACACCCTGGATTTCCTGTCTGGAGGGAACCTGAAGGAGAATCGGCACGCGACCCTATCTACTACACTTCCATTACGATATCCGATCCCGTGGAAGGAGATCCACCGACGAGCGGGGGACCAGCTGCTCGATTTGGAAACGCGGATGGGAACGATGGAAAAGTGAAAGAAAAACAACGATATTATTACATCGGGATATGGTTTTCTAAATCGACGGGCTTGTTTCGCGATGATTTTGCCGCTCGTGTGTCGGCGAAACGCGGGAGTCAAAGGGTCTTGAACGTTTACAGGGTTTTCGTTTGAATGTAAATTGATCGGCAGACCGTGAATATTTAGTGCTTTTGTTGCCGATTCAAGCGACGCCGGACGGTGTAACGAATTATTAACTCGGGGCAACGTTGAATAATATTGCAATTAATTAGTGATATGTAATTTATTAATTTGCAGAGCGCGGTGGCACGGTCTGATAGACGCTGCCTGAATTATGCCGAATTTCCTCCTGATTGTACTATTACAACATCGTTTTCATTAGATTTCTTTTAAAATTGATATCAACTATTTGGGTGATGAGACAATCTGCTTAAATTATCCATACACCTTTAAGGGATGAAATCAAAGGGGTGGGAAATGTGATATCTAGGTTTTCCTGTAAGCCATATTTTCCGCAGGATGCTATAGTATAATCACACGAAATTTAGACCACTTCACTCAAAAAACGTTGAAGTTAATTAAATACATACAAACAGACTCTCCGTTTTACGTTAACACAAATCATTCGTTCGCTGTGTAAATCGATTTCATTTGATCCCGTGTGTTTTTTTCCATAGCGATAACTTACCGTCCCGACTGTAACGCGTTTTATTGTGCCCCCGTAATGATAGTATCGACATTCGTGATCGAACGTGCGTTACATTTAATTTACGAGTCACCGAAATTCCGCCGGTAAACGCATTACTTCGGGGCGAATGTGTGTCCATATGTTTTCGAAGGCAGCGCGAGCGTCATAAATAATAATATAAATTCTATTATGATTGCCCGGTATGTTCTATCGCCGGTAAATTACCGGGCATGCAAATACGAGCGTGAACTGTATATTCACTTCCCAGAATTGTTCCGTGTCTATCGATAATCACGCGTGTTTCCCCGATGCACCGAAATCCCATTGATCTTCGAATACCGATAAATTCCCCGGGCAACGTTAGCCGAACGCGATCTTAATTTATCGCGATAGAGAATCGAACAATAATTAGAAAAATATCGTTCGCCGAGTTCCGAAATTGTCCGCGCGGAAGTCAACGCCGTCAGATGGGAATTTCCATACGTAGGTACGTTCCTTCTCGCGGAATTTGAATAATCGGACGTTACGTGACCGGTGTTAAAGCGATCTCATTTTCGCCGTGGGACTATCTCGCCCGGTTTAATCCCCGTAATTTCGACATCGGCGCAGAAGTTACGGCTCATCGGCCGAGTGTCTCGCGTGTATCAACGACCCCGGCCGGATTTGCAATTCAATTTTGGCTGACCATCCACGGAACTACACGCGACACTGGGAGTGTGTTTGCGGTGTCGCCGGAATGGAGGTCGAGTGGAAACGGCGAGTCAAAAGGGGGGAGGGAATCGCGGGCGCGGAAATTTTGAAAAAGCGACGCCGACGTGGCTCCAAATCGTGACGCGATGGTTCGACGTGGTGAGTACGATTTATTCGTAATTCGTTCGCCGTTTTCGCAAATTTTGAGATATCAAAATGATCTGGGAGGTTTTTAACGCGGAATCCAAAGCCGAATAAGTCAGTTAAAGATTCCGGTCGATATCTAAAAATTTGCGGAAATGACGAGGGAATAACGAAAATTGCGAAAAATCGTCAAATTAGAGCAGTTTTTCGTTCGGCATTCACTCAATTTTGCAGATAGCGATCTGAAACTTGTACCATTGATTTAGTTAGGAAATTCTACGGCAGATCAATATATAATAGTTGTACTTTTCGAAAATTTAATTTTTCGCAAAAATCTGAAGGGGGTAGGTCAGGATTTTTTGCGATTTTCGTAATTTGCCCGCCATTTTTACAATTTTTGAGCTATCAAAATGATTCTTTCAGTGGCGTATTCGGCTTCGGATTCCGCGTCAAAAACGCCCAGGATCATTTTAATAGCTCAACAATTGTGGAAATGGCGAGGGAATTACGAAAATCGCAAAAAATCCTGACCTACCCCCTTCAGATTTTTGCGAAAAATTAAATTTTCGAAAAGTACAACTATTATATATTGATCTACCGTAGAATTTCCTAACTAAAACAATGGTGCCAGTTTCAGATCGCTATCTCAAATATTGAGCGAATGCCGAACGAAAAACTGCTTTAAATTGATGAATTTTCGCGATTTTCGTAATTTTTTCGTCATTTGCGCAAACTTTCAGATATCGACCTGATTCTTTCACTGGCTTATTCGGTTTCGAATTCCGCGTCCAAAACGCCATGGATCGTGTTAATAGCTCAAAAATTACTGAAATGACGAAGGAATTACGAAAATCGCGAAAATTCATCAATTTAAAGCAGTTTTTCGTTCGGCATTCGCTCAATTTTTGAGATAGCGATCTGAAACTTGTACCATTGTTTTAGTTAGGAAATTCTACGGCAGAACAATGTATAATAGTTGTACTTTTCGAAAATTTAATTTTTCGCAAAAATCTGAAGGGGGTAGGTCAGGATTTTTTGCGATTTTCGTAATTCCCTCGCCATTTCCGTAATTTTTGAGCTATTAAAATGATCCGGGGCGTTTTGAACGCGGAATCAGAAGCCCAATAAGCCAGTGAAAGAATCATTTTGATATCTCAAAAATTACGGAAATGGCGGGCGATTTACGAAAATCGCAAAAAATCCTGACCTACCCCCTTCAGATTTTTGCGAAAAATTAAATTTTCGAAAAGTACAACTATTATACATTGTTCTGCCGTAGAATTTCCTAACTAAAACAATGGTACAAGTTTCAGATCGCTATCTCAAAAATTGAGCGAATGCCGATCAAAAAACATCAAAATTTTTTAGTTTTCAGGATGTTCGCAATCTCATTCCCACTTAAGATCCTAAAAATGAATATCCAAATGACTTTCCGATACAATTTCTGTCACGCTACACGATTATCGAAGGTGCCAAACCCTCCTTCCCGAGATTACACGAACGGTGAGCCAAAAAAAATCCGACTTCGATTCGCCGCTCGTCGGGACTGCAATCGCGCACCGTTTTCGATGTAATTAAAGGCGAAACTCGGCAAGTTACACCGTCGGGTTCTACAAGGAGATTTCGCAGGTACGGTTCGAAGATTCTATTTGCTTGTTACATCACGTGGACTCGCGAAGTGGGACGGGAAATACAGTTCGCAATCAAATTACAGGATAGTTTTTAATTTGATTGAAGAGCGCACGAAGCACCGCTGCTCGCGGAATTTCCGGCGGACTGGGACGGCAAGTTTGCCGTTTGCTTGAACATTTCCCAGATAATTATTATGTAATTGTAATTTTATAGCTGTAATTTCGGCTCTTCTTAGGCGTATGTTCCAACTCGAGAGAGAGAGAAAGACAGTTCCTGGTGTTTCTGCGCGTGCCTCGCGAGATTTACGCATTGCGTGCCGTGGCGAACAAGACGATAAGTTTCCAGCCTGTCAGCCCACTTTTCAAACGTGACAGTTACGAATGGCACCGACGAAAATCGGCCGCGAAGGAAATATATCGAAAGACGATGATACAATCTCTTCTCCTTCGCGTCGAGTAAATTACATTCGCATCGACTATTTGCCTGGAATTATATAATACATTTTCACACTTTAATACCTATATTGATATTTCGCATCTCGTTTAAACGAGACATTACGGAAATTGAAAATCTTTTAGAAAAGTTTTTAAAGACCATTTCGAGGAATTACGACGTACGTTTGATAATTTGTTTAACGAGTTGTTAAAGAGAATGTAATTTTTCTAAGTAATAAAGATCGGTTTTCGCCACCAGCAGTCTATTTCGGTCCGACGGTTCGTTTAGACGCGTAAAAATTATCCTCGGTGAGATCGGGACCTCATTTTTCACTCTCCCACACTCCCGCCGCCGGAATGAGATCCTAATTTATGTCGCGGATCGTAAAGGTCTGTGTACTTATCAGTGCGTCAACATATTTTATCGTGATGGAACGTGGCCCGAAGGAACCGAGAAGGATCAAAGATCATGCCAGGGAAAACAACAGGTTATTACATTACGCGGTATATATGTATATACACACACATACATATATATATATATATAATATATCTTATGGCGTGTCACACGCGGGGAACCAGGATAATATCTTCTCTTTTTATCGGAGGATTCGGGTAGCAGCTGCGAGACGCCAGACATCGTCAATAATAAAAGAAGAAATCAAAAATACTCGCCGAATATTCCTATAACGACATTCCAAACCTCCGTATCCACGGATGTTAAAAAATAGACATAAATAAAATAACCCCTTGGAACGAAAGAACCTTCCCCTCGAACTATCTTGAAAACAAATTAAAAAAAACAACGAACAAAATCTCGTCCCAGACTTGGTGAACTTGAATTCCAAAAGTTTCACCGAAATTCCAGCGTCCGCGGATCCGCGCTTCCGCGTGATTAAAGTCAGCCAATTAATATTCAAACAACTATTCCCGAGTAAACTTCGCGTGACTTTAATTCCATTGGTAATAATAGAATAGCAACCCGGAGGTACCTCCGGGGGATTCCGCTCGATAAGACGCAATTAACCGGGGACGCGGGATTCGTGGCATTAATTAATATAAATCGAGCGACTCGGATGCACTCGTCGATCGTCGAAATAAGTCCCGGATTCCCAACGACGGGAAAACCACCCCCTCGACTCCCACCCCCCGTTGCCCGTCGGGGCCGAATTGCGGAACTCCGTAAATTCTAATTCCGGTCGACGCTGTTCGACCTCGCGAGAAATTCAAATTAATTCATTAATAAACCGAAACGAGAGCAACGTTGTTTTTCTCCCCATCCCTTCGGCATCCGACTACCGGTTTCCACGGTAGACGACGTTCTATCGATGAATATCTCTCTAGGGGATGTTTCCTCAGTTCCGGTAACCGCGGACCGATAATTCGTGGATTTCGACGGGTCTTTAACGAACGCGAGGCGAAAGAACGCGATGAAACTCATTGTCGGATGGACATTTACGGGAAAATGTCTGGAAAGTTTAATAATTTTCTTGTCTTCTTCTCTATGATAGAGAAACCGTATTTTTGAAAATCAAAATTTATCATTTCGTCCATCCGTTCTTTGTATTTCAAATGATCTGAAGTTCCTCAAATTCAAAAGTGCACTTTTATTTAACTGGACACGTTATCCTTGTATTTTCCTACTGACGAAATCAAAGATTCTTCTTTCTCGTGAGAGATTAATGAAAAATCGATTTTTTCAAATACGATCCACTGTTCGACGACCAAAAGCTACGGCGAACGGCGTCGCGCGTGCCGACGCATCGGATATTGAATAATGCGAGCCTAAGAGTGGAGGTTCGATGAACGTCGAAGATGCATTTTCGCGACTCGGTCGTCTAGACGTTGTTATTACGTCTCGTAAGCGGCTCGTGAAAACGTATCGTGTCTGGTGAATATGTAATTTACGCGGGCCAGCGCATCTGGAAACATCGCTCGGCGTCGCGACGTGCAAAATAAACCGTGCTTGAAATTCGGTTTCGCATAGAGCTTTGTATCGGCAGCTGAAAGTGGAGTGGGGGAATGAGAGAGAGAAAGAGAGAGGGAGAGGGCAGGGGGATCGAAATTCAATTTTCAATAAATTCAACCCGGGCTTCTTCTTCCTGCCAACTCGCTATCTTTTTTCTCTCTCTCTCTCTCTCTCTCTTTTTTTCACCACGTGAAAACGGCGCCTATTACAAACGCGACGACGCGCTCGCACGCTTGTTTCCGCGGGCGAAACAAATGAAGTTCGATTTATGATTCAATTTTCAAAGCATACCGAACAGCCACGCCTCGATCGGGCTCCGTCGTCTCGTTCGCGTTGCTCTTTCTCCGTTTCACCTTTCACCGGGTTCGTTTTATCACGTTCTTTACTTTTCTTTTATTTTTTTGTTTCACGTTCCGTCCGGCACGACCGCTTTGTTCCGGGACGCTCGGCGTCCCGACGCCGTTTTCACGGAATCCTATCTCCGCCCCTTCTCCCCCCCCCCTTCGATGCATCAGCGTCGGACACCTGTCTTAATTATTCCGTCGGTCTGTTTATCTTTTAATTAAACCTTGTCGCTGCTCACCGAGCGACAGAATTACACGCTATCCGTTCGCTAGCCGCGCGATATCGATCCTCGCGATCCGATCCATACTCTCCGATGGCCGAGTTTCGATATGATCGTTCGTCCGGCGTGTCGGATCAATTAACGCCGATTAGCAGGCTACCTGTCTCGAATATCGCCGATTGACTTTTCACGGGAGCCGTGATTGGTCCCGTTTGTCCCGACCAGTTCCACGGGAAATCGACTTTCCCGGCGTGGGAAAAACATTTCGCTACCCCGTGTTCACGCCGATAAAATTCCTTCCCCCTCCCCCCCCTCCTCTTCCCCTCGCCACCCAAAAAAGATTTTCCAGTCGAAATTCCAGCCGGTCGGAAACTGTCACGAGTTCGTTCGCAGCTTTGCCGCAGGACGCATGCACCTTCGGGATTATCCGTTGTTTCGACGGACTCGTCGACGCGACGGTGTATCGGCGACGGAAACAAACGAAGCTCAATTTATGATTCAATTTTCGCCAGCCGTTCGGTACGTGTCCGTCCGTCTGTCTGTCTGTCCGTATATTCCTCTCTCGCTCTACCACAGTCTTTCTCTCCTGTTCACGTGAATTTTCTTCCCGTTTCATCCTACGGGATCCTCTTTCATACTTTTCCCTCGTTCGAAAGCAAAATTAAGCCATTCGTTCTCAGAACAGGAGGAATAGAGGGGAGAGGAGGGGAGGAGAGGAGGATGTAGCGGAATCCTCTTAGGGGGGGGAACAAAATCTCGTTGAATTTAATTACATTAGAAATTCTTAACCGACGCCTCTCCTCTCGCCGAAGGACGCGACGTCGAGGCTCGAATTAAAAAATGATCGATGAACCTATCGACGCCGTGCGTCGGTTGATTGATACCGTATGAAAAACCAACGTATGTCTGTATGTATATGTACGTACGTACGTACAAAGCGACGCCGGCAACATTTTGCCGGGCGGAAGCGTTCGTACTCTCGTACTCTCTCTCCCGTACTCTCTCTCGGATTTCTATCGATGTATCGAACGTAGTGAGCGCGTTGTAACCGTCTCGTCGCGATTGAACGGCGTTTACAAGGTTTCGCAGGGTCGGTAGTACAAACAAAAAACAAAAAAAAAACGAAGCGTAACGGCGTTGTTTTCCATGGCGGGTAGATTTTTCGTTCGACTGGAACTTCGATTCCGGGAGTAGCCGAGGAAAATTCCGTCTGCAGATTTTCGGCGTCGCGACGTCGGGATTTCGACGCGATACACTTCGAACGACGGAAACGAACGTCAATTAGGGGATCCCTCTTGACGAAACGCACCTCGTTAGGCTCGTTCGGAAACCATCCCCCACCCCCTTTAATTTTCGTCTTCGCAACGTCGGCGTTTTGTTCAACGTCGCTAAAGTTAAATCGTTAAGTTTCAACGTGGAATCCACGGGGCGAACAACATATCGCGGGATTACGAAATTTCGTTTGAACTCCGAGCGATCGATTCCGGATCGGATGGGAAACGTTTAACGCGTATTAGAATTTAACGCGGCTAACGAAGCTTCGACGATCATTTTTCATCCGCTCGTTATTTTATTCACGTGCCACCTACGTTGCTCGTACAACATTCAGTAATTAATACGCGAATCAGGTTTTATCGTTATTAGGGAACGCGATAATACGTAGGGTTTTCCTCGAGCGATTCATCATTGCAGGGAAACGTAGAATTATATTATATATATGTATGTATATGTGTGTTTCAATGTATATATATACTGACGACAGGTCGCGATAGTATATGTTCATATATTTATTTAGCAGTTATTAAAGGAAATATTAATATCGCTCGCCCCGAAGATCTTTGATCTTCAAAGTACCGCGTTTTATATCTTAAATATCCTCTCAGTGCCGGTAAGGTTCTTAGCGAAATTCTGGGTATCCACTTTTAGAAATAGTATTTCGTTCCGGCGTTTCACTCGAATTTATAATATCCGGTAAATCGTCTTAAATACGAGGACGTAAGTAATATTCCCCTTTAAGATTTTATTTAATTATTAATTGAACGGGGCTACAGTACCTCCACCCCCTCTCCATCCCCCTCCCCACCCCTCCCGAATAGGGATTGTTGGATAGTACGATTAAAACTGATCATTATTAAATAAGGAGGTCGAGGCATTGAAACTTATTGAATAGTAAATTGCTTATTGATTTCCGTTTCCACGGATTCTCGGATAATAGACATCTTCGAGCAAGTTTCAAGAAACTATATATATGTTTATAAAGGCACAGTTTCTATGATCATAGAATATCTAACAATAATCGTTCAAGTACTTTTGATAGTAATTAATTATTATTAATCGTCGTTTTATCGATTCCAATAAGAACGTTGGAAAAGTTTTCTAACGGAAGTCGGTGTGAATTTTCCTTTTTCTATTTTCACGGTGGCAATTATTTCTCGTTTAACGCGTTTGTCGTTTATCAGATCGTCGAAACGGTGTAACGTTTACCGACGGTCACGTACGCGCGAGCCCCGGCAATATCGCCGACCAGGATCTTTATTCTTTCTTATTACTTAATATCCCCTGTAACGAGGATAAATGCGGTTCCACGGGCCCCTCGTTAATTGGCCACGATACCGCGTGCCTTCTCCACCACCCGGCTCTCCTCTCTCATCAATCTATGGCGTGGCCTACCCTTGAAACAAGCCGCGGAAAGTCGTAATAACGAAACACGCGTTTCTCTCGTCTCGGGTCTTCCTAAGGAAAGCTGAGCGATGTCTCTGGATTTTCGCACGTTGATAATCCGAAGGGTGGAAATTAAGGTGCGTAGAAGTTACAAGTGTGAAAATTTGGGCAGCAGAAATTCCAAGGCAGAAATTTTCTAGGCAAAGAAATTTTGAGGCTTCGAAAATTGACGAAGTGGAAATTCAGACGTATGGAAATTTTAGAGCGACTAATTTTCACCGTGCGGAAAGAAAGGCGCATAGAAATTTACGGCGTGAAAATTTGGGGTACAGAAAGTCCAAGATGAATATTTTCCACGCGAAAAAATTCTGAGGCGTAAGAATTCCACGCGTCAAAACTTCTACCGCATCGAACATTTCGATGCGCCGAGAATGAGAATCGTGGAAATTTCAAAGTGACAAATGTCCAGGCTTAAAAAATTATAATACAACTCACTCGAATTCCGAAATACCAGGCATTAAAAAAGGGTAGAAATTTTCCAACGCGTAACAACTCACCGAAATACTCCCAAACGAAATTAACCATCATCCCCCGGAACTTTTCGAAAACCACCCTCTGAATAAACGTGCACAGAGACACGAGGATACCGTGGTAAAACAACGTATTCACAATGAAATGGGATTTGCGAAGTCACAAACGTAACCAAACTTCGCAGTCCATTTCGACCCTTATTTACCGCTGCGGACCGTTAATAATTATTATAAACCAATTTCCGAGGTCGTAGGGCGGCCCCGGGATCGTAGGGACCATTGGTCGTAAATGCGTTTGAATATCAGCCTCGCGGAATAATTCGGTTAGGCTGGTTCTCATTCGCGACATTATTGTACGAATGGTTCGTAACCGCGATCGTCCGGTACACCAATCGGCCCTATGTTCTCCCTTTACGACCAACCGGGTCTCGTTTTCAGAAAGCGAAAATTTCACCCTCTACCCAGGTAACTTATTAAATTCGTCCCGACCCGATTTCCCATTTACAATTCGTGAAACAAATATACATATTCGTTGACACGATTTTCTTATCCTTGGTTCCCTTTTTTTTTCTCATCGTTTTCATTCGCGAATTTCCAGGGAGAATCAATTGAAATATTTCGCTAACACACGGTCGTCGTATGTACGGCGTGCAATGTGCCTCGGTCGTTTCAATTATACACCTGGGGAAACGTGGACGATCGACGAGTGGAATCGATCGGTGAGAGTTCGTCGTTCCGTTCGACCGATGGGGGAGGGGTGAAAAAAAATACAGGTGATACGCCGCGAAGTCACGCAAACCTGGACAGATTTGTTCTTTCTACTATTCCTTTTTTTTGTTATTTTATTGTGGTGGATGGAATCGCGTTAACGTTTCGTTCCATCCCGACGAACGTGACGAGTCTTCCTCGTGGTGACGACGGAACGGGGAGACAGAGAGAGAGGGAGAGAGAGAAAAAAACGAGTGTGTTACGTTAATCCGTCGCGAGTTATCCGGAAATTTTGATAAATCTCAGCGGTACGATGTAACGGTAACGGACAACGCGTTCGTGACTTTTTTAATTAATGCATTTTATTTTTCACAACCCGCGCACCGTAACGCAGTTTTTTTTTTGTCGCCAAGGTTGTTTCCGACGATTGTCGGAGGAAAATGGCAGAGAGAAATTTGGCATTGCGGTAAAATGATGTAATAAAGCTATTAACTTTTGCAATAAAGCGAGAACCGTCGTTCTGACGGATCCAATGGCAATTATGCGTGTTGTTAGCGAAGATAATTATGCGAACGATGGAAATTGTGACGATTTATATGCCCGTGATCACGTAAACTGCGTTATTAAATAAACAAATAATACCGCTCCTCGGTGTAACCGTCAAACAATGATTTCCTCCATTATCGGTAAACGGTTAATCAATCGTTAATTTATAATTATTCGTCAAATCGTTCGGTAAACCGTTTACATAATATATGATTCGAATAATGATAATCTTTTAATTCCGATTTTATAGCTATCGTATTTAAAACATCGATTTAATCGCTCGGTGGCGGAGTAATTAGCAAACAATGTTCCTATTAACGTTCGCTGATGTGTAATACGGTTGAAATCTCGAGTCAAAAGTCGTAAGTTCCCAGGCAACTCATTTAATTCGAATTTTCTACGCTAATTGTTCACGAAACGTATGTTAAATGTGATTTTAATTCCAACCGAAATTCTCAACGAGCCGCCGTTGAACTAATCGTCGGAATTTGGTCGGTTCACAAATACTTTGTATCTTTCCACGGTGTTAAACGCAGTTTCCTTTTACCGTGCACGTAAAAACTACGCCCGAACGTTTCGTGATCGTAAAACTTTTACGCCCCCGAAATTTTTAGATGCAAATTTCATGGACTGACGTTTCTGAACCCGAGATTTCACCGCGCCAGGATCTCTCGGTCCTAATATTTTTAATATCTGAGATTCTTCTGAGGACACTGGACGAAGTACTGAAATTTTTACGCCCCAAGTTTCTATACGTTGACTTTCCGTCTATTCAAATTTTTAGGTCACTAATTGCTATACGTTTGGATTTTCATGCCCTAAAATTTCCACCTTGGAATTTCTGCGTCCCAAATTTTCACGCGTTAAATTTCTAAGGGCCTTTCTTTCCACGCCGTGAATCTTCCAACGCTGAAAACTATCAAACATATAAAATCTACAAAAAATCAAATGAATTAAATCTACATTACTAACCCCTCCCCTACTTTACCCTTTAAAAAAATCTCTATTCACCAGCGACAATACGCACGTGTCGCACGTTTCCGCACGGTCGACGTCCGTGCGAACTTCGTTCCCGCCGCATTTAATTGTCAGCTTATTAATTAGCCGCTTTCCCGGGGTCTTTCCGTGAACAGACGTTTTTCGCGTCCGGCCCGTTCGCCTATCTCTCTCTATCATTCAGTGGTGGATGTACGCGCGTGGTCGGGCACGGAGGAACCGCATAATAAATTCAAAGCTGGTGGTCGGCACGGGATTTTACTCGTCGTACCAACGGCATCCGACCTTCTGAAACCGACGATAATCAGCTACGCGAAATCTCGTTTCTACTTCGCGAAAATACCGGCAATTCCGTCGGTTACGTTTCGCTCGTCCCGTCGACGACGACGTTCTCGCGTAAATTTTGTTCGATGGATTATTTTTGTTATTTTTTTTTTCATCGGAATTTCGTGGATAGAAGAGTCTCGCGTGCGTTCGTTACCGAGACGAGAGTAATTAATGGTCGTTTGATAACGGGGACTTTTTGATACCGATTTCGGTTATCAGGCGTCGAGAGCGTGTCTGTCGCAGAGTGGCGGAAATAATTGCGGCATTGTCGGTGTTGCAGACATTCGCTTAAATGGGTGCAATGGTAGACCTGTGTGTGAGTCACGTTTACATTTTTTCAACTGTATTTAGTGCAAGAAATAGGATTATCTACGCTTAACGTCTATCGTAACATCAATTTTCCGACGGAGCAAGGAGATTTTTCGTACTTTAATAAAATAATAGTTTATTTTTAGAATCGTCATGCTAGAAAATATGATGAAATATTCCTTGAATCGTAGAATTACTGATAACGTTAAATGGAAGACCGCGCGAAAATAGGTAAATTCTAAAACGAGCAAAGTCGCTCGTGAAAACACGAGGAATTATTAATGTAATCAACTTTTCTTTTTTTTGTTTTATTACTGTGTAGACTAACGCAATTGTCAAGGGGTTACCGCAAACGTCTACGTGCATACGGAAGTGTTACAGTAACTCCTTCGGGGGATGAGGCAAACCATTATCTACCCAAACGGCAGATAACCACATATTCTACGGTAATTGTACTGTTATCTACCACGGGGTTAGGCAGTACTTACTTTACGTTAATTACTTTCAAGTTTCTCGCTGTAAACTTAATGAATTCGTTTATCCGTTTCCTTTGACAGCACTCGGAACATTGTTAATTACGCAACGTTATTACATAATTACATCTTCCGTCCGACGGGACGGGAAACAATGTTACGTAATTTATGCTCGATCGTTCGTTACAGGATTTTTCATTACAAAGAGATAGAAGACAGTCCATTTCACGCGAACTATCCAGATTTCTAAATTTTCTTATTTTCATCGTCTTTCGGATAGATCCAGCAAACGATCGAGGATCATTGTCGCGAGTCGGACGGGGGTTCGATCTTTTCACCTACGTCCAGAAAGATTCTATTATGCAAACGAGGTCGGATTCTGACCGCTAATGGGAGCTCTCTCTCATTTTCAGTAATCCACACTTGCCGACAGTTTTGCTTCTAGAATTCGTGCTCTGATAATTTCACCCGCTATTCACGCTCCAGTTATCGCGGCCTCGGCGAAATCCTCTGAATCGTTATCTTTTATGGATGCAGCCGCCACAAAGGGATTACGTGTCTCCCGAGTTTTTAATTACAAAGGTCGGGACGTAACGAAGGCACCCTCCCGCCTCGCGAAATCTCGTGCCGCCGGTATCCATGTGTCAATCTGTTTCACGTGGTCCTTTTATTTTTTCCACTAGGTTTTTTTCTCTCGGATTCTTTTTTTTCCTGTCCCCACTATCACTTAATTCCCATTAACCCGTTGTAACCTCCGTGACACGCACTTGTGGATTCCGGAAGCGTGTTTCCACGGTCTCGTTAACTTTCTCTTCCACTTTATCGATAACTTTTTGTTCACCGATTGTTTGAGTGTGAGGGTGGGTCACTAGTGTCGATTTTATTTCCAATATTCTAGGATGTAGAAATTTTGAACCGTAGAACATAGGTAGAATAGGAATTTCAACGCGTCGAAATTTCGAGCAATTGAAAATTCGAGCGCAGATATTTTGCGAATGAGTAATATTAGAGCGTAGAAACTTTCATATGTGAAAATTTTAGACCGTAGAAATTTCTATACGTGAAATTTCCATATCGTAGAGTCTTTGATAGTCGGAAGCTTCAAAGCGCGGCAATTCTGAAGCTTTGAAATTCCAAACAATCGTCTCAAACTCATTATACAAATCACGTGTAGATCTTCTCGATCCTCCACCGTTGTCATTTTCGAACCACTTGAATTCTACGGCGAATGTTTTCCCGCAAAAAAGATTCCGATATTATATATTTGCGGGATGAGAAAAGGGGAGAAGAACCGCGGACGAAAGTTGAGGTCGTGATCGATGCCGTCTCCCGTCCGTGTGCGAACTTTTTTCTTCCCCGTCCCTTCGAATTTATCTTTTTCAGGTGCTCCGGGACCTTCCAGCTTTTTACGATATCCCGAAACTTTTACCGAGGAAGTCCGCGTCCTCCTGGTTAATGTTTAATCGGACGGCCGTGAGCGCGGAGGGTCCTTGAATAAATAGAAGCAGATAAAAACCCCGAGACAGACGCACCTATACAGGGTGTCCCTTGAACCGCGCGATACCAATGGGAAAACCGCAGATGAATCGGTGGAAAACTTTTTCAATTATAACCCACGCCTCGGATGTTCCTTGTTCTTTCAGTATTTTATTAAACACCATAGTGCATCGAATATATGTCACAGTTGCATCGAAAATCTCCGCGTTCCGGAAACTTATCGAATAAAAATAGTTTCCGGTGGACCGGAGAAATCAGAAACCAACCGGAAGTGAGTGTCGAGGGTGAGCATCGGTGGAAAATATCAAATGGTAAGCGAGAAACTTGAAAGACACCCTGCGAGGGTGGGTTGAGATATATATTTTAAAAATCTGTTGAAAAAAAAAAACGAAGTAACGAGATTTGGGTTTCCCGGACGGCTCGCAGGTGTTTCATTTTTTTTTCTCACTCTTTTCTTCGAGTACACTTAACTCGTATTACGGGTCGAATCTTCTTCGCCTACCGTCGCGTGCCTCATTTTACCAATGAGTTCCTTCTCTCTTTTTTTTTTCTTATTTTTTTCATCCCGGAATTCCATTCCGTTCCTTTTCTCCTCTTCGTCTCATTTTCTTACATTCGCGGAACTTACAGAGCGGCAGCCTTTACCTCCTTTTCCCGATTTCAATTTAAGCGTGATATAACCTTTGGAATACCTTTTCGTTGTATATTCGAAAGAGATTTTTTTCCATTTCTCTCTCTCTCTCTCTCTTTTTTTATTGCACCCGTAATATGCACTTTATTCGTCGTATATTCGCTTTCACGCGAGTCACTCGGTTTTCCAGGGAATTTCAATATTTCTTCTTCCCCCCACCCCCTCGCCTCCTCCCTCCTCCCGCTTTCATACACTGTCTTCCGAAACATATTCCGATGAAACTTACGTAACAGCGAACTTATACATTTACACACGGATCCTCGGTTAATTAATCATTTTAATTACTTCACTAACAGCTGATTTCTGTAAGATAAAACGTGTGATACCTGAGAATTACCATCATCTCGTTTCTTTCCTCCTTTACCTCTTTTCTTTTTCTTTTTCTTTCTTTTCTTTTTATAGAATAGTCAGAGCGGAGGATCAATTACTCTAATTAATTCCCGTGTTTACCTCGTCACTTTCTACTCCATATCCTCTTTTGTATACTCAACCCGATTGCCGTTGGGAGATAGATTTTCTTATAATAAATCTTTCGCGGTAAAACGCTCGAGGAATATTGTTTCCTCTCGTCGTTTCACGCGACTTTCATTTGCAGAAAAGTAGCGAATGTAATTCTCGACGAGTGTTTTTTTTTCTGCTTCTTCTATTCGCGGATTCGTATCTTTCTAATCGGAACTCTTAGTTTCCGCGACTACGGTTCACCCGCGTTTCTACGTGTCAGGCTCTGATGACATCCTGAAATATGCAGCTTCCCAACGGCGGGCTGGTTAGTTACCCTTCTGACGAGATCCGGAGAACCTGGGGGACTTCGCCGAAGTTCACGTTTGTTCGAGCAGGTGCGGCACTCCGACGTTTATGCTCGTTTCACACCGTAAGAATCATTGCCGGAGTCGAGTCCTGGCAAGCCGTACGGTCCCGAATGTGGCTCCGGAATTTATAGGAAGTGAAATCTCTGCGCTTTGAAGTTTCTACGGTTACCGGATTCCTGGCGAGATTAGTGGAGCGGTGAATATTTGTATGCGTTGAAGTTTCGGAATCTTGAGGATTCTCCAGAGCGAGATTTTCACGACTCTACAGTTTTTTTACGTTGAGATTCTTTTGGGAGAGTGTGTTCAAGTTTTGGATTGTCCATGCGCTGAAATTTCTTTGCGTTGAAACTTCTAAGCTTTGAAATTTTTATGCGTTGAGATTTCTAAGCTTTGAAATTTCTACGCGCCTAATTTCCAAGCTTTGAAATTTCTAAGCCCTGAAATTTCTACGCGCCAAATTTCCAAGCATTGAAATTTCTAAGCTCTGAAATTTCTACGCGCCAAATTTCCAAGCTTTGAAATTTCTAAACTCCGAAATTTCTACGCGCCAAATTTCCAAGCTTTGAAATTTCTAAGCCCTGAAATTTCTACGCGCCAAATTTCCAAGCTTTGAAATTCCCACGCGCTGCAATTTCCAAGCTTCGAAATTCCCACGCGCAGCAATTTCTACGCTTCGAAATTTCTACGCTTTGAAACGCCAAAGTTTCACACTTTAATATTTCCATCCCGCGAAATACCTGCGACGAAAGAATGTCCACTCTCGCGTTTTCCCTGTGTGAAACGTGCCGCACGTCGCACGTGTGCGGATTCCGCTTTGTCAATCGGTCTTCGCTTTCCAGACGGATTCCGCGTAAATATTTCAGTGGACTTTTAACGCGTCGCCGTCACCCCCTCGAAAAAATGTAGCCGGCGAAATACGTTTCTTTTAAATACCATCTCTTCTTCCTTTCCCCCCGTTCGTCGGGTAATTTAAACGAAAATATAAAGTAACTTCCATCGCTGAGAAATCCCGCGCTAAAGTAAACATAACTTCCACAACCGCTACAACCTGCTAAATATTCCGCAGACTTTCCACCCAGCACTCCCGTTTGATCTATCTTTTATCTCAACAAACAAACAGCTATAAATCCACCATTTGTGGTTCGCCTATTACAATTATATGACACGCGTTGACGAATATTCGAGTAACGTAACGGTTAATCGCGACGGTCGACGTTACGGTCACATTAAGGAAACGTAAACTTTAGAAATTAATCTCAGCTAATCCCGGACACGCTTGTTCCTCTTTTGTCCGACCATTGCGAGAGACAAGGACCAGTAAACAATGAAGATTGATCTTAATGAGGGGGGCCCTTTCATCAAGCTTCGTTATAAAAGCTTGGAAATTAACGATGGATACAAACGAGCATCGATTTTCTTTTCAACGGAACTTCTTTCCCCTCGGCTGGCTTATTAACATTTTTATGCTCACGTTAGATAATCAAACGAGCAAAAAAATACCGAATGCTGAATACTAACGACACCGCTAATGTTGCAAGGGGTGGTAGGGTTAAAAAAAAAATAAAAGGACTTCGGTGAAAGGTTAAAATTTCACCGTTTAATCGACGTTCATCCGATTGTTAATAATTCATCGTATAATTTCCTTCTTTTTCACTAATAGCAAATTTATAGTCTGAGTGGGCTTAACTAACCGTCGGGCGTCCATTAAAATTCGTTTATTCCAAACGAGTTGATTACGAATGCCGTTCGCGTGTAACTCCTCGTTAAACGGGAAACGATTACTCGAGGGACCTGTAAGCCGACGCACTACCTTCACTTTCGTGACTGGGGATGAGATTTCGTCGGGACAGGCCGACGAAGAAGGCGACGAAAAATCTGCGAACGTTCACCGGGGGTAAGCGTGCGCGATGAACGACGTTTCGAAATAAAACGAATTAAATCGGATTTAATCGTCCGTTGCGTTTTAATAGCCGGCGTGAATAAACGGGATTTAATGCGCGGATATTCGCGCGTTCAACGATGATCGTTCGTCATTTTTTTCACATCCGTGGATCATTTCACGTGATACGTGTCACCGATGAAAGATCGCTCCTGATGAATCTTTAATTAGAATTTCATCGAGAGTACGTAATCCCGAATTAATAACTTCCGTTTCAACGTCGTTCCGATCGCACCTGTCGATCGGAATTTCCTAAGTTAAGAGTCACTTAAGGATTATATTCATTTTTGAAATTGAAGTTTCCGGATTATCGAAAATAATACAATATCGTTCGAAAGATAAGAAAATTCATTCGTCCAGGAAAAGAGGGGGGAGATCGGTAATAAAAAAAAGGGTCCAGTGACAGGGGTAACTATCGTTTGCAAAACTTTATTCAGGCCAGGTAGCGGTAACTTCATAATCTCGATTTAACTGCTAACCGTTCTCAATTACTATCCACTTTAATGTCCACCGGAATCGAGAAAAGTTTAATCCAAAACACGGTGTCGCCCTTCAGTTCTCCCTCTCCCTCCTCCCCTCCCCTCCCCTCCCTTTGCCCGCCACCCCGTCGTGCTTTCTCCACGGCTTCACGAAAAGGGATTCAATTATCTCCCGTAATTAACCGCAAACTTGAAACAATTATCGTTCTCCCGACGGGGGGGGGGAGGGTTCTCTCCTTTAATCTTCACCTGTCCGGCGATCGAATTCCGTCTAGTCCGGTCTGTTGGCCCACTCGGGATTTATTGGAGCAACGAAAACCGGAAAGTCCGACAACGAAAAATAAACAAGTAAAAAAAAAAAAGAAATTGTGTATCAACCAAAGACGAAAATTTTCTCAGAACCTCCCCCATCGGTCGTCCAGAATGCGCTTCAATTTCTCCTTCGATCTTCTCGAAGTATAAGAGCGTTCCAGGAGTCGGCCGACCGCGAAACATCAGAGACACACACACATATACACACAGACACCCTTGCAAACACACACGTTTACCCGGAGGCGAGCACTGGAACTCGTTCCATACGGAAATGCCCTTCTCCCTTCTCCCTTCGGCCGCAACTTCTCGGCAAGCACTTACGAGAATTATAATTTTCCTGATTCGTACGAAAGTTCCGTGACTAAGCCCGAAGGGAGTCCATCTTTCGGCCACTTGGTTTACCTTTTTAAGGGCCGGTGAGAAGGACCGCGTCGAAAATCGCTGTTTGACGGGGATGACTCGACGAAAATCCACCCCTGAAACGATGACGTATACCGACGCAACGGTGGCAATTTAAAAATTACCCCTGGTATATTTTCCACCCACCCCCCCTGGGAGGGGGTGAATGTTGAATATTTCGGACGAGGATCGATTGGATGGATTTGTTTATGTTTAGCGTATTTTTGTTTCCACCCCTCGTAACCCCTCCACGTGACACACCACCCTGGTTTGGTTGACGGATTAAAAATACGACTGTTCGTCATTGATCCGATGATTGTCAATATAGTTTCATTTAGTATTTCTGTCGTTTGATCGTACCGCCCCAGTTTAACGAGTTTTTGTTTCTATCGTTGTGTAACGATGTAACGAAGAGTCTTTTTTTTTGGTTGGGAGTTCGATGGTCGATGGTTGATAGGAGTTCGCGGAGAATATTTGTCGACTTCTGGAAGACAGGGAAACTGATGACCTTGGTGTAAGAAGGAAACGGTGGACGATAGTCGGGCGATAAAATGGACATTAATCATTTTCGTCTTTTCGGACGTTTTCCTGATGGCTGACAGCCGTTTATCTGCCAGTGGAATATTCCCATCAGGGGGCAGCCGGAAGTAGTCTAGCCGTACAAAAAGCCCGGCCGAAGGTCGGACGCATCGATGATAAAAAAAAGGGGAATTAGTCGCGAGTAGATCGAGTGTTCCGCAAATACCGTATGCTTCATGCGATTAGGGAATGATAAAGTGAAACTGAATGGAAAGCTTCTTTTCTTCATGTTTTTTTTTATTAATACCCTGTGACTCTTCGAATCAATTCAATCGATTTTCAAAAATCTAAATAACACTGTCAAACTATGGGAAAAAGAACTTCAAACACTTCTCTCACTTCTTTTCACTCATCTAAAGATACATACAATAAATTTGCATACAATTTCATGGTTTATCTAATCTTTTATCACAATTACAGGTGAACCAAAGTTTCCCAAAAATCTCGACGACTGTATAACCCTAATACAACAACCAAATCCCAGTCATCACTCAAAACTCAGATTTCTTTTGTCTTCCAATCCTCAGACAAGAAGTAAAAACAAACAAACACAAAAAAAGACATCAACCCCTCTCGTTATTTAGCTCCGTCTGCCCGTGAGTGTCTCGTAAGCTATTCGCCCGTGCGTGAGTTCACGCGGAGAGAGAGAGAGGGAGAGAGAGAGAGCGAGAGAAAGAAAGAATAAACAAAAAAAAACATACCTGACGTTGACGGCAAAGCGTTCCGAATTCTATTAAAGCTCGGCGTCGGTGAGGATGCGTCGCTTTAATATTTTCGCAGGCTGTGTCGGCGAAAGGGAGGCGCTCTTGGGCGCTGGCTGTTGAGTCGGAACGGCCGTTAGGGGTGAGTTCTTTTTTTTATGTGCGTTATGGCGAACCCTCGCGTCCCACCACAGTGCTTTTCATGGTTGGTGTCCGTTGCTTTCATGCGTACAATTGACCACAGTAATGGACTCCGCGTTTCCATGCTGACAAAGAAGTTTTCGTCGGGTAATACTTGGACGACGATGGGCTCGTCAAAGAAACGGAGGATACATGGTCCATAAGTATCGGGAGTTTCAAATCATCGGTAAAAAAGTGTGTTCAAGTTTTGGATTGTCCAAGCGCTGAAACTTCTAAGCTTTGAAATTTCTATGTGTTGAGATTTCTAAGCTCTGAAATTTCTACGCGCCAAATTTCCAAGCTTTGAAATTTCTAAGCTCTGAAATTTCTACGCGCCAAATTTCCAAGCTTTGAAATTTCTAAGCTCTGAAATTTTTACGCGCCAAATTTCCAAGCTTTGAAATTTCTAAGCTCTGAAATTTCTACGCGCCAAATTTCCAAGCTTTGAAATTTCAGTGCACTGCGATTTCTATGGTTCGAAATTTCCAAGTTTTGAAGTTCCTACGTGCTGCAATTTCCAAGTTTTGAAATTCCCACGCGCTGCAATTCCTACGCTTCGAAATTTCTACGCTTTGAAACACCAAAGTTTCACGCTTTAATACTTCCATCCCGCGAAATCATCGGTAAAAGACCGGTTTACGTGAATCTTTTATACAAACAGTATACATGAAAGAGCAGACTTTTAAAACGTGTTTAAAGAAAATAATTACGTAAATTTCCACGATAAATAGATTTATAGAATCGTGAAAGGGTACTTGAAATTCTTCATTTCTTAAAACGATACTTTGTGACTTGGTTGAGAGTTGAAAAAAAAAGGATCGAAGGAAAAGGACCGAACTGAAAATCGATACGGATTCTTGCGACCAGAAAATAGGAGAAGTTTAATAGGGCGGTGAAAAGTGTTTTTGGCCGAGTATACGTGGGTCGGCCATAGCGTCTCAGGTACGGGATGATGGCCCGAAGTACCTGTCTCCCATAAAAGCTTTAAAAGCAGTCCCATGCCCTCAGCTACGCGAGAAATGTGCTTGAACCACTGAAAGTCGCCCACGGTTTTCATTGTTCGCCGAAAAGCTGCTACGTTGGTAACGCGCGAATCTCGCGTTGATTTTGTCACCTGCTCGTATATTTTCTTTCTTTTCCTTAGGTTGGGCGATCTCGCACTTTTTCACGCGAAAGAATATCGAACTAGGAAACGATAGTTCGACTTTAATATAAGACTGTAATAGATATAGAATAATGTATTTGAAATCCATGTTTGCAAGTTAAGAGTGAAAATATCTTCTAATTGATTCGACGTTAACGGCATTTGATTTGTATAATTATTATTAATCCAATTATTTTGTTCTCTGATATCCTGCAAGTTTATTTTCCATCGGTGGAAATAGCTACTTCAATCTGGTAGTAGGAACATGTACATATAGATTTGTGTAAATGTAGGGATGTTCTATTCAAGGAGAATAAGTTAGAAGTGACACTTTTTTTCATCGATTTCCAGGAGCTGCCTCGTTAACGACCCGTTTCATCGGCACTTCGTTCTTGTTTTGCCGTGACAATCCGACCAATCGGTGACGTTTTATCGGTCCCTGGTAACGAGCTGGGTTATTGTATTTATGAGCCACGTAATTTCGTCGCTTTGCCGTGGTATCATTGGACCGCGGCTACTTCAAATCTTTCGCCATTGGCATTCCGTACGCCTTGTTCGGGACGTAAAATTTCTCTGGTTTGAAACTTCTCCTCGTTGAAATTTCAAGGAATGAAATTTTCTGCGCTTTGAAATTTCCGCGTCTCAATTTCTTTGCGCGACGAAATTTCCACGCTTTGAATTCCCTGCGGCACGAAATATCGACGCTTCAATTTCTTTGCGCCAAGAAATTTCCACGCTTCGAATTCTCTGCAACCCGAAATTTCCATCCTTCTAATTCCCTGCGCCCCAAAATCCAACGCCCCAAAATTTCTACGCTTCGAAATAATCTCCACCGTCGACTTCCTTCGCAAATTTCAGCGTCGCGAAACTTCTACGTGCGCGGAAAACGCGAGAACGGAACTTCCGAATAGCGGAAGATAAACGTAGCTCATCGATGCAAAGCACCCCGCGTTTTTTTCTCATATTCCGCAAACTTCATTTCGCCCGTTGTAACCCCAGCGTTATTCTTTTCGTCTCGGCCTGTGCCACCGCCTCCTCGAAGTAAAAAAGAAACGCGGACGACGTTGAAGCGGGCCTGTGTTCGAAATATAAGTGAAAGAAACTCCGGTAGGTACTTACGTCACTCCCCCGGAAGGGTAGAAAGTCACGGGGGTGAAACTCGGGCAATAAGACGACTCCAGGGTCCTGCGATCTTCCTGTATAATATACAGGACGCCCCAAGAAAAGGAACACATTCGAAATTACACAGGGACAAAAAAGACTCGCTAGATTTCCAACGAACGTTACTCAACAAAATGAAAACCCGGCAAAAATTCCAGTAATCTCGCAAAGTATTTATTTCCCACGAAAGTTCTCCGGGTAACGTGATTTCCAGCAGGTGACTGCAGCGGAAACCTTCCGGCAAATAAAGAAATTGAAAAAACATTTCTGCGGAATTCCACGCGAGTCGGTTGTTTCATTTGATTTTTAATTACAGTCCGGCAACTTTCATATCAGATTTCTCTTATTTTTCTCCCTCGGTTGTTTCTTTAATTTCTTTGCAGTAGGTACGGTTTCACGGACCAAATGTGAATGTGCCATTGGCGGTGTTTTAATAAATTTTTATGGTGCCTTGTTTACCGGTCGGTTTCCACTTGCGAATGCCGGTTGGCTCTTCGACGGGCCGGGTATTTACCGAGAGTCACGAACACGCGAAATTGGCGTGCCCCTGATTTACATATCCCCGTTTCAGGAAACGTGCGCAGCCACGATACGTCGGGGATACGTTTAGCGATCGGATAACCGCCGTTAAAAAGCGTCGCCGAGAATTCAGCGGGATCAAAACCCCCCCAAAAAATAAAAAAAACGGACAAACAACCGCGATATTCCGCGGCGGAAAGGTTGGATAAAAAAGTTATCGGCTAATTAGAACGTAAGCGTAACCTTTCGAGCAGTTCTTAAACGTATACATCAGGACCCTCGTAGAGACACAGAAAGGGTGTAGATAAAGAGAGAGAAAGAAAGAACGGAAGAAAGAAAGAAGGAAGAAAAAACGGAGAAAAACTGTAAATAACATAAGAGACATGGAACGAGCAACGCGGAAACTAAAGAACGAAACAAAGAAGAAAGTCAACGGTCACTAAAAAACAGGGGAGAAAAGTATCCGGAGAACAAAAAACGAAAAAAAAAATAGTAGAAAACGGGTGGAAACAACGACAAAACAATGGTCTCTCACGGACACGGGGAAATATAAAGACAAAGTGTAACTCGAGGAAGAGGGAGAGAGAAAGGAAACAAAAAAAAAAGTGAAAGAAAGAAAGAAAGACGAAGTTGCATAGAAATGAGTAGAAAGTGTAGAAAATAGAGAACGATGGGGAGAACGGGGTGGAAAATAGATCGCGGGAGGAGGGGGGGAGGGGGAAAATGTAGCTACGGGAAAGTACGGGGTGAAACTCGAAGAGGAGAAAGTGCCAGCCTTTCGATCGTCGCCCGTGTACTTGAATAGAGTTTACCCCGACGGATTCAATCTTCGTCTGAGAATGGCGTCGATAGTTTGCATGCCGTGCTCGGGAAACGCAACGGAATCGCATCTCACCTCGCGAACGAATCGCCGAGATATTTTTCCGCGATTTTCCGCGGATGTGCCCGAAATTTTTCCAAACACTTTTCCGCAAGGATCTGACGGCAAACGGAGTGTCCGTTTGGTCTTTTCGAGGGCGAGTTTGTGTTTTGGAGTAGAGTAGAGTACGCGGTGGTTCGAGGATTGAGTTTCTGAGTCGTTTCGAAAGTTTCTTAACGAGGTACCGGAATAAAAACAGTGTCCGTGTAGATCCGGGGAACTGGACGAGGCGACTGGTTGGTAGCAATGTTGTTGAAGTTACCGTGGATCAACGTGGCATGTACTTTTCATTATGCGTTCGGATCGGGTGGTTTCGAAACGGTGGAGGGTAGAATCGATGGAATTTTATGTGAGATAGAATTTCGATATCTGGAAGTGTCTGCGCTTCGAAGATTCTACGTATTGAAATTTCAAAGCGTTGACATTTCCACGCAACGAAATTTGGACGAGTAGAATTTCCTGCGTCTGGAAATTTCCACGCGTAGAATTCCCTGCGCCTTGAAATTTCTACGCGTAGAATTCCCTGCGCCCTGAAATTCCCACGCTTTGAAATTTCCACACGTAGAATTTCCTGCGCCTTGAAATGTCCACGCGTAGAATTCTCTGCGCCTTGAAATTTCCACACGTAGAATTTCCTGCGCCCTGAAATTTCCACGCGTAGAATTTCCTGCGCCTTGAAATTTCCACGCGTAGAATTCCCTGCGCCTTAAAATTTCCACGCTTTATAATTCAAAGGTTTTAAATTTCCCGCGCTACAATTTTGTATAGTGAAAAGATCATTTAATTTTTCTCGATCATACATATACCCAGTGCGCATAAAAACTACTGGTCCCCGCGAGATCACGATATTTACCTAACGTCGAACGGCCGGCGTTATTAATTCGCTGAACAAACTTTTTCCATCGCCGGGACGTCGACGAGGACCACTTCCACCGTTGAATTGGTGTCTCCGAAGAATTCTCGATCGCGGCAGGCACGAGTGGCGCCGGTATTCGGCTCGAGTGTCCTCTATTTTTCGAACAATTGCCTCGCTCGAAATGATTCCTCTTCCCTGTCGGAATTACTGCCGAGCAACGCCACTTGTGCTACTGCCGAACGACACAGTTATACCTTGTAAGATCTAACGTATCTTACAATAAAACTATCAATAAATTATCTTTCTAATAACATATTTCTTTTCCCAACACAAGAAAACGTTCAATATAATTTCTTCTTATCGACACATTCACCCGATTTCGATGTTTTATTTTTCAAATCTCGGATTTTCAGATACCGGAAGATCTCTGTGATCGCGATAGATCACCGGTAAACGCATAATAAGATCGTAGTGAACGCGACGGTAGGATCGTTAACGGTTAACAAAGAAGCACGTTGATGCGATCGAAGGCACTCGGGTGTTAAGAGGGGTTAAGTGCTATTAAAAGCCAGCCGTGTTAAAAACTGCATAAGATAGAACGAGAACTTCCACGGTGTCCGTGTGTGTGTGTGTGTCGCTGGTGCTCGTTGTCTGTGTATCAGCTTGGAAAGTTGCAAACAATATTAGTCCTCGTGTAGAGAACGCGAGTACAGAGGTTTGCGGTGCACGTGTGAAAAACGTTGTTTACAATGTCGGCGTTGTTTACGTAACCCTGAAACGCTTGGTTTGATTGTCGAGATGCGAGGATGAATTTTGTAAACAATATCCTGTCTCCCAGTTCTTTTTTTTTTAATGAGAAACTCTTCCGCTGGAAAGATAGCGAGTTTTCAAAGGGTTTGCTATCGAATTAAAAACTGTTCTTTAATTCGATCGCGAGCGATGTAACAATAATATATTATAGAATCTTGGAATCGGATGCTGGATATCTTCTCGCAGAAACGAACGGTGTAAGTTTTCAAGTTCCGCATTGAATTACATCGAAACGAAGTGGAATCGAAGTCAGTCGGTTTTTTTTCGATCGCGGAAGTCGAAGACTTTTTCTCGATTTTATTGCCCCGTTTGTCGTTTTCATAATTTTTGAGATATTGAAATAATCGAGGATGCCTTGGATGCGGAATATCATGCTGAATAAGCGAGTGGAAGATTTAAATTGGTATCATAAAAATTGTGGAAATGACAGGCGAAATTCTGCCGCTGGAAATTCGGTGGAAATAGACCTCCGGCTTATAGAATGTTTTTTTAGTGTAATTCGTCGAAGTATAATGTATACCTCGCGTTATTTCATAAATATGGTAATTTATTCGACTAGCTTCTCAACGGCGTTGTTGGAAAGCCGAATTTATTTCCTGCGGATAGAAGGAAAAAAAAATAAATAAGAGATACTTTCAAGAATTCCGTGCGCTTCCTCTCTCGAAAACTATTCAAGACAAGTATTCAATCTTCTTGACAATACTTGGCATTGCTGTAAGAAAAACGGTGAATGTCTCCCTTGAAGCAATTCAACTTCCAAGCGATTCACTGCGAGCTACGGAAGTACTGCCGAGGGTAACAACTTCCATCTGCAATCGTGTGTCTTCAAACGTTCCGCCACATGGTCAATTAAACGTCAGACATTTGCGATGTCGTTCAGAAATCAATTTTACAGTCGCGGGACCGTCGAGTTTATCGTAGAATTGAAACGCGCGCGGATGGAAATATTCACCTGGAGTTATGTCTACTTTTGGATATTTCTACGCGTAGATTTTTTCGAGGCTTTCATATATCGAGGCGTTGGTATTTTCACGCCTGGAAATTTCTACGCGGTGAGACTTCTATGTTCTGAAATTCCTACGCGCCAACATTTCTATGCCCTGAAATTTCTACGCAGCGGGATTTCTACGTCCCGAAATTTTTACACGGTGAGACTTCTATGTTCTGAAATTCCTACGCGCCAACATTTCTATGCCCTGAAATTGCTACGCAGCGAGATTTCTACGCCCCGAAATTTCTACGCGCCAACATTGCTACGCTCCGAAATTTCTACGCTCCAATATTTATATGCCCTGAAATTCCTACGCCCTGAAATTTCTACACGCTAACATTCGTACGCCCTGAAATTCCTACGCCCTGAAATTTCTATGTTCTAAAATTTCCACGCCCTGAAATTCCTACAAGCCGAGATTTCTGCGCCATTACTCGTATCCACACTTAAATTAAATTTCCTTTCATCCCCGACAATTCCCACCGAAACAATTAAAATCCATTGCATCATCGTTTGAGTATTCATTTTTAGCAACACGATAAAAGGAGGGGGTCGTGTACGGTGTGGAGAGAGGAGGGGGGATGAAAACGATTTCTGAAGTCATCCGTGCAAGCAGGATCCCAGAGCATCGAGGTGGAAAAACGCGTTCGCCGGTCGGTGGCTGAAAAATGCGAAATGTGCCTGTGACGGAAACCGCCTTTGCTCTCGTCAGATTTCCGTCATAATCCTAAAAGGTCCTGGAGGGTACGGATGAGACGACAGAATGGGAGGTGAGGGGGGGGATGGATGGGGCAGCATTGACATTGACTTTCCACGTGAAGAGAGAGAAAGAGAGAGAAAAAGAGAGAAAGAGGGGAAGAAAGGGAGAAGGTTGAAGGTGGAAAGGGTGACTGGCTTGTGGAGAAACGGGGACGTAATGCGAGACGACCAATTGCGCGGAAGAAAATTATGGGTGTACGCGGGAAAGGGCGCTTTATAATTTTCCGAATGGAACGGCCGCGGCTTCGATGCGATTTTTCTAATTGCGCGCGGGAGTGGAAACCGAGCGGCCCGCGGGTTTTTAATTAAATCTGTAATGGGCGATGGTTGATATACCCGGGGAAACGTTCGTTTAATTGTTACATTTTTTAAGTCCGGTTAAATCGTGTTAGAGAGAATCACGAAGATTTAGTTTTACGTTTCATTCCGTCCCACGTTAATGAACCGACTGTTTCTCGACTTGCTTCTATTTTATATTGATTATCGTTTCATTGGAAATAATATTATATCCTGGGGTGAGGAGAAAAATGATGAAATCGTCGACGGGTGACGAAAATACGGAGAGAGAGAGAGACACGCAAACAGTGAAAAACCGAAAAGAGTGGAGCAAGCGAACGGAGAGCGAAAGTTCTCTCTTCCCCGGAGTTTTGTTATGCGAACGAAGTTCGTGTTAGAATTCGTTCGTGTTTCCGTTATAACGTGTGGCTCCCGTGAGAAACTTCCGGTGAAAGGTGATTCGTGAATTCTTATATGTAACACACACATACATACATACGTTGGATAGTAATTTCAGCAAGCGACAGGTGAAAAAAAAATCGATCGTTTACCTTCCCTTATCACTTTCAAAAACGTTCTACCAGTTTCCACGATTACTTTCTCGATATCTTCGATTACATTCTTCGTCCCCCGACTATTGTAATTCCGGTGAATTATCAAGAGTTAAGGTCTTGACTCGGGCCAAGTACAAGAGTTCCCGACTGGTAGACCTGAACTACTCTTTTCCGGAAGAATTAGATCGAGGTTTTCGGGGTATTCAAACGGCATTAAATCCGCATATTTCCCCCAAACTATGGTGATATTCTTGTAGGGGACGTCCACCCGAGTAATTTAAGCCTAACTACGAGAAGATCCATCAAGCCAATCGCGAGATATTTTGATCTAAAAAGTCGAGGTTTTTGTAAGAAACGTCGTCTTCTTCCTCTCCTCCTTCTCCTTTGTATTTCCTTTGTCATTTCCGCAATTTTTTTGATATCGACTAGATTCTTTCACTGTCTTATTCGGCATCGGATTCCGCTTCCAAAACGTCCCGGATCGTTTTAATATCTCAATCATTGTGGAAATGGCGAGCAAATTAGAAAAATCGCGAAAAATCGTCAAATTCAACCAGTTTTTTGGTCGGCATTCGCTCAATTTTTGAGATAGCGATCTGAAACTTGTACCATTGTTTTAGTTAGGAAATTCTACGCCAGATCAATATATAATAGTTGTACTTTTCGAAAATTTAATTTTTCGCAAAAATCTGAAGGGGGTAGGTCAGGATTTTTTGCGATTTTCGTAATTCCCTCGCCATTTCTACAATTTTTAAGATATCAAAATGATTCTTTCAGTGGCTTATTCGGCTTCGGATTCCGCGTCCAAAACGCCCAGGATCATTTTAATAGCTCAAAAATTGTGGAAATGGCGAGCGATTTACGAAAATCGCAAAAAATCCTGACCTACCCCCTTCAGATTTTGGCGAAAAATTAAATTTTCGAAAAGTACAACTATTATACATTGTTCTGGCGTAGAATTTCCTAACTAAAACAATGGTACAAGTCTCAGATCGCTATCTCTAAAATTGAGCGAATGCCGATCAAAAAACTGGTTGAATTTGACGATTTTTCGCGATTTTCGTAATTACCACGCCATTTCCGCAAATGTTTAGATATGGATCTGATTCTTTCTGCATCGTATTTGGTTTCCGATTCTGCATCCAAAACGTCCCGGATCATTTGAATATCTAAACATTTGCGGAAATGACGAAGGAATTACGAAAATCATGAAAAATCGTCAAATTTAACCAGTTTTTCTTTCGGCATTCACTCAATTTTTGAGATAGCGATCTGAAACTTGTACCATTGTTTTAGTTAGGAAATTCTACGGTAGAACAATGTATAATAGTTGTACTTTTCGAAAATTTAATTTTTCGCAAAAATCTGAAGGGGGTAGGTCAGGATTTTTTGCGATTTTCGTAAATCGCTCGCCATTTCCACAATTTTTGAGCTATTAAAATGATCCTGGGCGTTTTAGACGCGGAATCCGAAGCCGCATAAGCCACTGAAAGAATCATTTTGATATCTTTAGAATTATGGAAATGGCAGGCGATTTACGAAAATCGCAAAAAATCCTGACCTACCCCCTTCAGATTTTTGCGAAAAATTAAATTTTCGAAAAGTGCAACTATTATACGTTGTTCTGGCGTAGAATTTCCTAACTAAAACAATGGTACAAGTTTCAGATCGCTATCTCTAAAATTGAGCGAATGCCGATCAAAAAACTGGTTGAATTTGACGATTTTTCGCGATTTTCGTATTTCCTTTGTCATTTCCGCAAATTTTTTGATATTGATTTGATTCTTTCACTGTCTTATTCGGCTTCGGATTCCGCGTTCAAAACGCCCCGGATCGTTTTAATAGCTCAAAAATTAAAGCGGGCCACCAAGTACATTTAATAGAGCAGTAAACAGATTTAGTCATTAAATGAGAAGACACCATATTTTGGGAAATTTAGTTAATTGTATATATTTACTAGCGATAGTAGTGTGTCGTTGCTCTACAATAATTTGTACTTGCTCACATTTGATTGATTTCAAATTCTGTGTAAAATGCAGTTTATGTTAATGAGCAACCTATTCCAATGTAACATTCTCTTTTACTTGGGCCATAGCTTTGCATTTTCGATGCTTTTTGTGGATCGTTATATCACGCGAAGTGATTGCGCGTTGAAAAACGGGAGCACCGGGATCCGCGGTGTCCGTAACGATTTCACTGTGTGTAACAGAAATTTCATATCGCTTATCGTCTGCTTCCGAGCATAAAGAGCCGCGAGATACGATAAGCCGCGATCGACTTCTTGAAATGCAGTATAGTATCCTGACGTACGGTATAATCTAGATGTAGGTAGTAACGGCAGAGAAATTCCCGGCACGAGGACCTTAACTGGAAATTTGAAGCTTCCAGCGGAGCAGTCTGAATATGTAACGAGCAGATAAAACGAGTATTTCACCGGTGGTGCACGTGACGATCATACGTAACCATGTCAGAAACAATTACCGGGGCAAGTAAAAAAAAGAAAGAAAAAAAAAATGAGGAAAGGAAAACATCACGACTGAGTTTTCTATAGACACCCCATCGTCCAACGAATCGACTATAATATATTCTATGGTGAGTTCAAAAGAATATGTTTATAATAACATTCCCGACGTGTGGACATAATATTTAAATAAATAATATAATTTAACATAAGTTTCCTTTCATTTGGACCAAAGGGGATGCATTTCTAGGAGGGTGATTTACGAACCGGTGATCCACAGCTTTCAATCTGTATGATCGAACCTAGGAATAGGTTCTCCATATTTTGATACACCCTGTACACCAGTTTACACCCGATTTCCAGCGATTTCCAAACTCGCCGTGGCATCGTTTCGGGTATCCGGCTCATCTATCACTTTATCGTGTATCGCGGATCGCAGCAGACTGCCAGATACCGCTTGCAAGTACGTCTCGAAGTGTATCGATAATTCAGCATACGGATCCAGTGGATCCGTGGAAGATGAATTTCGGTGTTGCGACCGATGATCCATCATTCCGATGGAATTCGATAAAGTGCCTATCACGGGACGAGGTGATAAAGTTTCCGCGGCTATTCGTTCCGGCTTAAATAATCTGTCTTCGACGGTTTCGTGTCCAGTGCACAAGGCAACCCGGAAACGTGATAATTTCGACACGCGAGTGACGATGAAACTGAGTGACGAATGATATGCAAATTAATTAAACGTTATATTATAATTCCTTCAATTTATTTCATTTTTAATTTAAATTCCAAACACGATCTTCTGACGATTAGAGATCTTTCCTATTGGTGATCATTTTTTACATTAATAACACATATATCACCTAGATCTTTTGCACATAATTTTCAGACACCTTGAATTTCCTATGTGACTTTGGATCTATTCGATCGCGGCCGCATGTGTATGTATTTAGGTTAATTGGCTCGGAGAACCAGGTTGCTCGGAACCCGGGGGGTTAAAGGGGGATGAAATAGGTGAAACGATGGTGGCATGCTCGTAACAAACACGTATTTTCTTATGCCGGTGATCATAAAACAGAGGATTCTATGGACCACAGGTCATATACCTTGCATACGTGGTTTTCTATTGAAAGGGGGGCGACGACAGGAATATTCTGCATATTGTTTATTACACGAAATCCGTAAACTACACTTATTCTCCTTAAAATTCACCGTATTTGAATCATCTTCCCCTCAAAGAACACCATACAGCACATTTATTTTGCACCCACGTTTTCCATCCATTCCATTTGACCATTCGAACCATCAAACCATCCCACGAACACGTGATCCTCCGTTTTAATTACGCCCTTAGATCGCAGGAAAAGAGAGACAGTTCGTAAATAAATATAATTAGAATCACCCTGCCCGCGACGGGGGTGTGCGGTACGTCGAGGGGTGTATGGGGAGGGGGGAGGGGTATTCGCTTAAATAATTATATTTCCCGGGATCTCATTAGTACTTAGAGCCGGCGAGCATTTGCGTGATATCGCTCGCGGAATTGCCGGCGGTGGCGTTTGTAGTATGAAAGTGTTATTTAGTTTGATACGACAAGCTTCGGCTAAACGGCTCGCTCCTTTGCTCTTCGGTCGCGGAACGCTTTTCACTGGCTGCCTTAGAAAGCACTTTTGATCGCGCAGAGAGAGAGAGAGAGAGGGAGAGAGAGTACTTTGGAAAAGAGGATTTTCCGCGTTGAATATGCAGCGTGAGGAACACGCGCGCACACACACAGCGAAACACCGCTGTTAAGAAGCAGACTAAACTTTCTGTTTTACAAAATTTATTAACGTAACTCCGCCGGTGGGGGTTGTTCGTTTGTATCGGGGAATATTTACTGATTGCGAGTCCATCGGGGGTAGTTTCCGAAAGTGTTCCGTGGGAAATTGTGGAGGGAACTATTCAAATTTTCCGCCTAGTGTCTCCGATACGAAGGTTTGATATAGTTAAATGATATCATAATTAGCAGGGAACAAGAATCTTTTGTAATCTATTTTTGATGGAAAATATTCAACTTAAACACTTTGGGGGTGTCGTAGATCCTATCGAGAAACAAAATATGTGTATGTATGTGTGTGTGGCAAAGTCGCTGCGTTTATATCAACAACTCACGGTGAATTATTCAATGTCCGTCAATCACACGGTTTCTCTTTCCCGTTCGCGTAATTCTTTCCTTTCCGCTCCTATCGTTCTTTTCCTTTTTTTTAACGTTTGTTCCTTTTGTTTCCTTCTTTTCCCCACCGCCGCAGAGAAACGGTCGACATGTTCGGACCGGTTAGAAGCATCGGACTTAAGAGCAATGACATGCACTCGTACAGTATAAAATATTCCGGTGTATTTCCCGGGCTACGTGATATTCGCGGATGCACGGAATATTCCTTTGTATCTTTGTCTACAGGTGACACGGGGCTAAAGTGCACTTTTCTCCGAGCGGCGAATGAAAAATGAGAGACCAGGCTGGGATCCGAGAACGGGAGAGACAAGGTTGGATGCAACTTACGGGGGAGGGGGTAGGGGGGGAGGGTGGATATAAGTTTTATCCCCGGGACGAAAAGAATTAATGAGGCTCGGCCGAATGACTGACTGCAACTTGGCCCGGGTTGAAGGTGGAGAAACAAACAACAACAACAACAAAAATGAGATATACATATACATATACAATACATATAACGAAGCCGGTGCAGACGAAAAAGTTTTTTCACCCCCCGGACGACGGTCGAGTTGCATCCGTTGCGTCGAAAATGCACGCGAAACGTCGGTGGTGTATCCCCAGGTTGTTTCTATTCCGTTTGCCGTAGCGGAAGAGAGAGAGAGAGAGAGACGGAGACCCTTACCCGACGGTAACTTAGTAATCTAAATTTCCTTCGGAGACGTTGAAACGACGAGGAACGAGACGACGAGAGAAACAGGGACGGTGGAATAAAAATGATAACCTTTGTCTCCCAGATTTTTCCCTTGCAGAAGACAGACGATACGGATACATATATGTATAGTTCGTACATACATACATACATACATACATGCTGGTATCGAAGATGATTTTCTTTTCGAGATACCTGACCGGGGAATGAAATTGGTAAATCGGATTCACGTTCCCGCTACGTATCGTTTAGAAAATTTCTACCTCCGCCATGGTATACGGTATATTTGCCTCAATATTTTTATCCATCTCGATATTTCGATTTAATCTAACGCGCGTCAGAGAGTTACCGCCGAGTGTTAGATTAATTGGCCAACATTTACAACTAGTCGAAACTAACCGACGGTTCCCGGGGCTATTACTCTAACGCTTTGCGATACACGGTGGATATTTTTGATTCTCCCGTCAGGGATGGATATATTATAAATTATTCAGAGTATGCCGGCTTGCCGATGCGCGGAATAAATAGTTAACCGTGGAGGCGGAAAAATACACGACCGTCGCAAAGTGTCAACGCGATGAAATCAGGGAAATGACGCGGCGTTATATTCTCCATGGCATTCCGCAGGGAAACTAGGCAAAATTTCGTCGGGATCCGTCAAAGGGTTCGCGGGAGGAGTTAATACGCGACGTTACGGACGGACGTTCAGCTTTATAACGTGTATCAACTTCAAAAGTCAAACTGATCTCCAGTGTTCTTTTTTTTGTTCAATTTTGATTTTTTAATTTCTCAATTTTCCTTCCTACCAAATCACGCGATTAACGTTTGCAGTTCTCGAAAGTCGAGGGGCTAAAAAGTTAATTCCTTTTTTGTTCTATACAAACCAATTCGACTTCCCGTTGCTCGAGATATTATAGATGAAACCCAACGATATTAGCTTTCCGGCAAGAGAAAAAACTCTTATATTATTCGCTTGGTCATCACGTGAACATGTTGCCCCTGTATCGACGGCGATCACGAAACACTCGCAAATCAAGATTACGTGCTCGACGTCGAAGGTCGTTCCCGTCTGTTCTCCTTCCCGTTTACTTCTTGCCACTCATCTATGTCGGATCGAGTAATTTCGGCTAAGTGGCTCTCCCGAAACGATCGAGGCGAGGCGGCATTCCGTTAAACGACGCCTCCGTCTTATCCGTCGCTTCCGACGTCGTTTCGTGACATCGATCTCACCTTCTCGTTTGGAAAACCGTGTTTGAGAAACGAACGCGAAACCTTTGTCGAATTAGTGTAACGTCCTTTTCATTGTTGGCCCTTTCCTTATTTCTCGAACAACCTGAACCCCGTTTTCCTGGGCATATGTGTGAATTTGTAGTGTCTACGTGTAATCCTCTCTTACCCTCTCCTCCTCTTCCACACCTCTCGCCCTTTTACTTAGAGGGTTACGTAAAATTTCAACCCTCGTAGATACTAGTCACCCGACAAACATAATTAACAATTAGCGAATCCAGCGGTCCGACTTCCCTTGCCCCGTTGCCGCAGGAAATTGCGTTTTCTTCTCGCGAAACGCCACCCCCGTTAGAAGCCGGGGATTTCGGGAATTCAATGACGCTCCTCCGTGGCGACTCGTTTCGAAGGTCAACGAGTGACTCGTGCGACGCTCGGGTCGATGGAAATGTCGGTAATTGAACGGTCGAAAAACGAAGGGGAGTGAATGTTCGTTCGATGGGGCCGAGGGGGACGAGGCATAATTTTATTTGCGTTAGGCGAACTCGTGGGCGAGTGTGTACGTTTCACGGGGAATAAGTGTAATCGGAAATGGAAAGATATTAAAGGGGAGGGGGTGATTAGGGCGAATTGTGTAACTGTTGCGACGGAATTATATTTTCCACTGGAATCATAAGCTTTTCTAAATGTTTCAGTCGGATGACTGTGTATGCGGTACAGTCTTACGTTTTAACGTTCGATATGCAAATTTCAAGTTCGCCCGAATGTTTCGCCGGCTCGACCGAGACGTTGCCAGCCGAGTGCCAAGAAATGGAATGTTCAACTGGGGGCATTGATAGCGTAATCTACCGATGTTTACCTGGTAGTCATTACGCCAGACAAACATGGTCCGTGGTCATTAATTCAGACGTGAAAAAGTTACCTCGTCGGGTGGCGGGGTGGGTGAAATTTGCACAGTGGCGTCATAATCTGCCTCGTAGTATAATTTCATTGCCATTAGCAAAAATAAACTTTCGAAAAATATCATCGTTAATGTTATCAACCGTTTGGATCCCAGGGGTCATTGAAAAAATAACCGAGTACGAAGAGGGGGCATCGACATCGCAAAAATCCAAGTAATAGCGTCAATTCAAAAAAAAAACTGCTCCCGAAACGTCATCGTCGACGTCATCAGTTCGCAACGGTGAAACATTTACGCCGCCAAATAGCAATCCGGTTAAATTCGTCCGAAAAATACAGTGCCGACCGTCATTAACGGTAAAACATCGAAACCTACCCCACCAAATAACAATTCGAGTAAAATACACTCATCCCCCGATTTACGCGGTACTTTTTATACGCGTCAAATAATCCCGGCGTTTACGCGATACTTTATTTCTCCACAGCGGGAGCCAGTGTTCGCCCGCGATCTCATTTCGCGCGGCGAAAGGATACATTATTTCCCTGGGTTACATATTTCCCACAATTATTACGCATACAAAAGTTCTCGTCTGTTTCTACTCATTACATTTAAAATCCCAGCATTTTCTCCTAGAAAGCGCGTCAAGCCCTTCGCGCAAGTAATAACAAATCTCTTACTCTCCGACACTCTTGTAATTTCCCCGCAAATATGTGTCCAAATAAATATTTTCACAGGCCACCCGGTCTTTTCTCCATCGTACTTTTTCCGCGACTCCATTTCCCCACTTATTCAAACATGTAGACCCAAAAAAATACACACTCACACACATACACACCCTAGACATTCATATACAATCCTGAAGAGTGTATTTGCAACCGTTCGTCACCCCCTAAAACAGTACGCGAAACTCACCGATAAACCCGAAAAACCAAAACGTCCTTTGAATTCTCTACACACTTCGTTTTCTCGCGGATAGCACGGCGCGGTGATACCGCGCATGCGCCAGTTCGAACCGGCCAATCACAGCGGTCGGCGCGCAGCTGTCCGCCAATGAGCGGCGCGCACCCGCCGAGCCACACGAAGTAGCGGTGGCGAGCGGTCGGGCGCAGTGCCGCGGCGACTCTCGAGCTGAAAGCATCGTTCCGTGCGCGCTTTTCGTCCGTGCGGCGTGAAACGTGAGAAGCAGCGCTCTCTCGCTCTCTCTCTCTCTTTCTCTCTCTCTCGCTTTGATCTGCTGCGACCAAATCCGTGCCGCGCCGTGTTCCGAAACGGTCTCCCGAGGTTTCGAGGACGGTGTGCCGCCGTGTTTGTACCGCGTGAACGACGCGTGTTTCTATGTGAGGTGTTAGACAGGACCCCCAGCCAGAGGTAATAGGCCGTCGAGAGGGTGGGAGGGTGCAGATCGAACGTCAGGCAGCGCGAGTAAGGTAAGGGTTGTGATATATATGGCTGGAATTCGGGGAATGTGGAACGACGGGGTTTGTTTGAACGATTTGTGTACACGGGTCTGGTACTTGGTATTTCGGGGGTGGAAAGTTTTATCGTTTTAGGTGTCTGCGACAACGAAGTTACAGTTGATTTGGATTTTTACTTAATTCTCTTGTTGTTGTTGAGACAATGAATATTTATTTGGGACGAGAGTCAATGGAAAGTAAAATGTATAGAGATATATCCAGAACTCGTCTATACATACGTTTCACTTTTTAATTATGTACCTCGTGTTTATTGACACATAAATAATTTAACCGACATGCTTTCTATCGAGTAGAATTCATAGTTTAATAATACACCGATGAGCGCGCGTGGAAATCAATCAGACATTATTAATTCCATTTAATTAATCTTCCGTGTCGTTCGGTGGGCTACGGTAGCAGTTTCGCGATTATTATATTTAGATTTAGGGGATGTGTGTTACGCCCTTCGCGTAAATAGGACGATAGTTGGTGTTGCTCCGCGTAGGGCCAAGTTGTGCCTTGTAAACAAGGTTATACACAAATACATACGATGGTGTGCGTGAAACGTATCCCATTTTCCGGGAATCATCTATCCCCCTGGAAGCCGTGCGGCAATAAATTTCCACGGAAAATAGACGCGTCGCGTAGCCGTGGAAATTCACGGGAAATCGAACGAAACGGAGAACGTCGTCGCGCGAATTTTCCGCGAAGATAACGACACGCTTCGCGAAAATCCGACGGATCGAGAATGATGTTTAGATTCATCGCGGCGAACGGGAATCATCGTCGTTCCATCGACGTGTTTGTCTGCATGTATGTATGTACATATACATATATTATATGTGTGGCTACGTTGCTGTGTGCCAGATTTGTGTGGATTCATAACCCGAATCGTTGAAATATGAAACAATGAATTGATAATCGAATCGATCGACTGTACGAATCTTGACAATAGACTCGCCTAGCTATAATATTTAACACGCTATTATGTTTGCGAGAGCAAATTGGTTCGTCGCGAACGATACGCGAATTCGAATCGCAGGAGTGAAAGAAACAACAGCGAGAAAAAAATTGGAACAATAATTCAGCGACACCTCGGGTGGCGAACGTTTCGAGCAGCAACAAGTCTTTCTTTGCCTGATAAAAATATGAGGTCATACAGAGGTGAACGCGGTGTTAAGCACCTAAGTGCTCTTTCGGCTGCTATATTTTAACGCCATTACGCCGACAATGCAAGCGTAATAGCTTTCTTGACAGAATTTCCCGAAAAATTCGTCTGTTCACGCAGCTTCGCTACGAGAATGTGATAACGCTCGGGAAAAAGCTACTGCCAGAAGGACGTATGTATTCTTCACGATAAAGTTTCACGACAAAACCGATCGACAATTTATAAACTTATTCTTATCGTACCAGGTTTCAAATGAGATTTATCATTCTTAAAATATGCCTGCAAATAACGTTACATTTGGTACCAGAATACTAAAACAAATGAATTTTTTAAATAGTTATAAAACAAAAGTAGGTTCATTTTCGTTAATGAAAAATAACGTTGACAGTTTTAAAGTTGCTCTCAGAATTTTGTATTTTAAAGTTCGGAAAATGGTCGATCGAGCGGTCCCGGTGGGTTTATCGTTGAAAAGCCTGAAAATTTGTCGCCCGATGATCGCTAAGTATAATCTCATTTTTCATAGATTCGCTCGCTGTCTTCGGATAGTTTCGTTTTTATGGGACGCCCCGTGTATACGCGTCTCGAGGGTTCATTTTCCGAACGGCATTCCGAGGGGATAAGGAGGACAATGGGGGGGTTTTTCGATTGAAAAGCAGCACTCGCGACCTTAATAGTTTCGAAGTATAGCACAATATCTATACTCTCCGACGTTGAAACGGTGAACGGGGGGAGAGAGGGGGGGGGGGGGGGATTGGTAGCTTTCATACATTCGCCGAGCATCATAAATTTTATATTCGTAACAAGTTCCGCTATCCAGCGAGCTACGAAATTGATCGCTCGTTGCTGCACACTTTATATGATTAACGAGTTTATGGTGGTCCCGCGACAAAAGAGAGGTTTACGTACGTACAAGTTGTACCTGTAACGGTGAGGCTGCGATTCGAATAGAAACAACGAGGTCCATGGGCAAATTTGTAGGTCCATTAATCGAATTTAATAGTTTCTCGTAATACTTTTCGTTTACTATTTTTCTTTCTATTTTTATTTGGTGGCTTCTCCAACCATCGTCAAACTTTCGCATTCGCGTTCGATCTCGCGCGAGTTTGAATTTTCCTAACGTTGGAAATTTCAATTACATTTCCGTAGAGTATACACCGCGGTTATATCTATTCTCGATTAATTATCCCGTAGAATTGATAACGATTCCCCGGCAAACTCTTACGTTACTTTAATCACCGTAACGATTTCGTTAATTAAATTCCACCGCGACTTACCTGGGCGGTAGATCATTTTCCCGCGATCAACAATAATTCCGGACGAAACCGACGAGATAATCCCGGAAACTCTGGACTCCAACCATGATTACATCGTTGTTATCCGAACCACCGTAGAAGTTCCCTGTGATAAAAAAAAAATGTCCCATGGCGGGTGGAAATATTCTTTGAAATATTCATCGCCCCGGTACTTACGTGCCGACCCGTTCGTTAAGTAATAATTTCACCGCGTGCTGGAAATCGCGATAACGTCGCGGCAGGGGTTGTCGGTGGCGTTTGTTTATCCCTAGGAGGAGAATTATCGACGGGGTGAGAAAACGATGGGGGGTGCGATTTAACGTCGACGTCACCGCTCGTTTAAAAGGACATTAAATACGACGCGGTTCACGCGGATCCACCCTCCTCTGACTCTTCGTAATACTAATCTTCATATATCAAATATGTATATATATATATATATGTATTATAAAACTCATCTAGCGAGCTGAGAATTAACTGGAAAGAAAATCCGCCGTTTAATCGGAATAAATCGGAAAACAAATCGAAACCTCGCGGTTTCTTTCCCGCGATTCGATCGAACGATGGAAAAATTATATTTCACGGTAACACGGGACTGTTTGCGAAAGTACGCTGTGATCACCGGAAAGATACACCAAGATATATATATATATATATATATATATATATACATACATATTCATCGAGCTGGGTGGAAAGTAAAGAGGCAAAAGAACACGACGAGGGAGGGGGGGTTGGGAAGAGGGAAAACAGATAGACGAGAGTTACGCTTTAAAGTCAAGTTAACGACTCGCCAGGGGGGAAGAGAAACTTCGAAGCGATCGTATACCTTTAAAAAAAAAAAGAAAGAAAGAAAAAAAAATCACCCACCCACCATCCCTTGCCGACGGTTCCTTCAAAGTAGGAGGAGGGGGAGAGAGTTCGGTCGAAATCGGTCCGGTTCTTCGGTCTATATCACAAACGAACTTTTGTAACGGATTCTGGGGATGGAGCTCGCTAGGAATCCGATTGAAATTGAATATCCAGAGACGGTAGCTCGAGGAGGAAGTTCGTCTTTGCCTCTGTTCCTCTCACCTTCGCCGAATTCGTTCTATCTCCTTTTTTTTTATCCCAATCCCCTTCCATCCTTCCGTCCCACTTTATTATTGCTTTGACTACACGCAGGGGGGGTTGGGGGTGGGATGGGGTAGGTGGCTGGTTATTCTCTCTTCGTTGTAAATCCCGGCTGAAAGCGGGGGCCGGAGACGACGCGGGCGTCTAACTGAAAAACTTTCGGCGGGCTTTTTATTCAAACATTATTTAAAGCACGAGTGCCGTGCAGCGAAAAGTATTATTGAGTTCGGATTCGCGGAACGGATTGAAATGTAGCTCACTCCCGAAGTTATCTACCATCCCCCCCTATCGACCCCTCAACCTCCCTCCGGTGTCTATCTTCCGTTTCTATGGGGAACGTTGGCACGACTGGCACAACGATACCGTTGAAACTTTCCGACTGCGAGGTTACTTTATGGCGTGGTGGATATTAATTTTCATGGGGCTGCGGCGAACCACTGTGAAACAAGGGATGTTTTCCGATCAACGAGTCCCGGGGGGAACACGGAGAACAGTTTTTGATTGCGCGACGGTCTCGCGGTAACTTTCCACCTGCGGAATACACCCCTTATTCGGAGGGATGGATTCATTTTTTCAATGTTGAATCTATTTTAAAGGAAGTAGAAACGAAATGTGTACAATATAATATGTTATAGTGAGTGTGATTAACCCGTGATTATGTATAATTAGCGGTTATTATATATAATCACCAAATTCTGGATACTATAAATAGATCACAGACGTCGTATCACTTCCACTAGTGATTCGTTACATTAACAAATGTCAATAGAAACACGATTGATAAACCCGATGAGATCCTTCGAAGGACCAGATTGAAATTCGCTGTTTTTTTACTTTCTCAAAAGATCGTCCGCCCGAAAACGTGTGTAAATCACTTCTGACAGATCTGTAAAAGCACGATGGCGCTCGTAAAATACCGTCCCCGTTCCCAGTGTACAAATATATGTACTTACATACATACATAAGTTCCAGCGATCGCGGTATTTCTTCTTTTTATTTCCTCGCGGATATGCCAATCGTTCCCGGGAAGAATTTTACGTCATATACACGTTACATAATAGTACATACATACACGTAACACTAACACTAAGTCGCACACGTGTGCATCGTAGAATATCTCGCGTTACAGGTGCATAAGAGAAGCACCGTTTAAATTCACGTAGAAAAGCCTCACCTCCCCGGAGAGATGCTGTGCTTTTCATTATTTACGTGACAACAAGTAATCACATTCGCGACAACTTGTTGCTTACTAGAAAATTCTGAGCTCGGATGGCGGACGGGTTTGAATTCGGTTAGTCGAAGCTAATGACGTATTAGCCGCACGCGAAGTCGAACTTCCTCGTCGCCGGCGTTGATTAGCAACAGGGATTAGTTTCCCCGGTGGTGTAGGCGGGTGCGGGAGATTTCGCGATAATCCCGGTACACATCAAAAGGAACGTCGAACAATACCGCGTGCACGTGGCACAGGAGCGTAGGTGAGAAAAAAAATTATTCCGTACGGAGTTTGATTAAACTCGATGGAAGTGAAAGAAAAAAAAAAGAGAAAGGATTTTCAATTGGAATTTATGCATACCGTGGAAACGTTCGTCCATTCATTCGAAATTTGAGGAAAATATCTTTGTGCCAGATTTTCACCGGGCCATTTTCTCTCTCTCCTTCTCTCTTTCTCTCTTTCTCTCCCTTGTTCCGCCACATTCTTTTTCCGGCGTAAATTAAGGGTTGAAATTAGGTCAGCGTGCCGAAAGACAAACGATCCGACACGTAAGCGAAATCCGCTTCGTACCGACGGTGTTCACTGTGCGAGATATTCTCCGGCGCGAGAGGGTAATGAAACGCAATGAAATGCAAAAAAAAAAGAAAATGGGGAAGGGACGAAAGAAAGGAGAGTGAAAAAGAGGGGGTGGGGGTAGTTTTCAGTTAGGTGGCTCGCTGCCACGTTCGAATCGCGGCTCCCTCTCGACTGCGGTGGTAAACGGGAGACGAGTACGTTGAAATAATCCTGCTATCTCTTCTGCCTTGGAGAAAAATATATATATATGTATAGTATATTACTCTCTCGTTCCGTTACACAAGTATTTAAATTATGCATCGAAAAAAAACACTGTTCTCGCGCGCCGCTGATGAATGTATCAAAGTAACTTGAATTATTTTTTCGTAACATAAGTTCCGGATTTTTTTCAACAACCTGTAACACGTGTAAATGAACGATAAAAATGATTTAATTAGAAAAAGCATTGATACGTTACGTTAATCACTCTATCGATTCGTGTCCCGAATGAGATACTTGTTCTATCGGAAATATCTTACTTGGCCGACATTATAAAGCGGGACGAAGTTTTTCGGTTACTTAACAAAATGATTAACGGCCTGTCAACACCGACGAGAACTCGTATCAAAGATGCCGACGAGTTTCTTCGGGCAAAAAGTAATTAACGGAGTTCCCGGCGACTTCTCGACGGTGGGAAAAAGTTTCGGATGCATGCGGTTCGTTAACAAGTTGTTTTCATCGTCGGATTCCGAACGGGGTAGTATTTTTTTTCCTTCTCCCCCCTCCCCCTCTCTCTTTCTTTTCTCGTTTGTATTTGCGAAACGGATTAACGTGGCGGCGAATGCTTTTCTAACTTCGGTCACTCGGTCGACCTTATAGAAAGAGATTGTGACGTTACAAAGTGGCAGGCGGATTTGCTTTTGAGATCGTCGGGGGTTGAAAATCAGCCAAAGGGAAAAATAAATAACGCTACTCCGATCGTCGGATCGATACGATACGAATACCGCGAATCCTATTTCACTCGGGTTGCGCTCCATAAACGGTATTTAATCACGGTCTGATTGCAAAGTTTAAAACAATGAATCCTAACGTACGAGATTGGAAAAGTTCGGTGAAAGCGGGGCAAACATAGCGATATATATTTTTCAGTAATTAAACATCGGGGCTCTCTATAACCTCGAATAGAATCGCTGCCGGATGATAAATTTCACGTCCTCTATCACGGACCGTTGTAATCGCAATTAATGTAAAATGATATTGACGATTCTTCCGCGAGGCTATATTACATTACGCGTTCCGATTATATTTACATTTCAATTTCCGACTGACAAAACGGCCAGCGGGACGGATTCATTTTGTTCGAATTAATTGCGTCGTATGAAATTTTATTTTATACGACGATCAAAAATAAAAGGACCATTGAAATCGGGAACGGATATACCCGCCGCGTTTCGCTCGTGTTAATTATGTTATTTTCCATCCCCCTTTCTCTCTCTTTCTCTCTATCTCTTTCGGGGATCTGTAAAAGCTGCGCGGATCATATTTTTTTCCTCGCGGAATTTTTTAATAAACCGTCTTGCATATTTTCACAGTGCGATTTTGCGAAATGTTATTCACACACCGAGGGACACAATCTTCCTGGTGTTTTCATCGTTTCCATCCACCATTTCGCATAGAATAATTATTGTTTTCCATGACAAACGATAGATCCTTAAATCCCTCGGTTGAAAGCTACAAAATTTATCGTAGAAATCACGGAATATATAGTAGAAAATATCGCTTCTCTTCTAATTCCCGGTGAATAAAAAAGAAATATCTCACGCTCTAACGAAAGAAGCTGTTTCAAGTCTATTCGCCGCGTTTTTCATCCATAGCTCATCTCGTTTCCCAGCAACACTCATTTATCGACGGCCGGGAATACCTCGAGCACCGCGTTATTTACTTTTGAAAGTGTTATCCGCGAAACCGCGAGCGCAGAAATCAACGGCGGCCTTTTTTTCGCGGATAATGCTTTCCACGGTAATGAAACTATAGACGTCGGATTCCAATGGGAATTTTTCATCGGCCTTTCGACGACGACGAAATGCATTCGAACGGTTTCCCTGCGGTCGCTATTACGCTATTATGCGAGAACTTTTTCCGCCGTGGAAATCGAAAAAATAAGGTACGATTACTTGTTTTGCGATATACATATTATATAATATGTATATACGATAATCGTGATATATATTGAAAGCATGAGAATTACTCGCATAATCGATATAACTCACTTTTTATCACGTATCACGACTACGATCCTCGTGAAAATTACAATATGAAATTTATTATGCGAAAACCTTTCCGCGCGAGTTTTCAAAGAGAATATGCAACGCTACCGTGATTATTATTTTAAGTCCCGTAAATACGTCGGTCGCATTAAAAAGGATTAGAGCAAGTTTAAAGTTTTAGGGGACCGCCGAGTAGATATCTACTTTGCCAACTTCGAATCGACGGCTACTACGAGACTGTATTAGATATTATTAAAATTCATTTCGTAATACCGGGTTAAAATGTATCCCGTATCTATCGCAGTTTAACTTTATAAATTCCCACGGAAAATTTCCAACGTTTTATCTTCACGTTTCGCGCACATCTCGATGTTTCGCGAATCCATTTCGATAGAGAGATGGGGAGGGGGATGGGGGTTAATTCTTTTTTTTTAATATTAAGCAATTAATACGAAACCCTGGGATTCATCGGGAGACGGGACGAGATCGCGTGTACGTCGGGAAAATTGCGTGGAAAGATCGGGGAGTCACCGCCGTGAAATTTCAGCCGACGTCGACTGATCGGAAGCGATTCGAATGCGATTTGAATTTTGAGTACACTCGCGAATCTGCATATGTAAACACAGAGCGCGGCGGTGCACGCCGCGTGATAGCATCGCGTACAGGTGGCTATATATATTATATAGGTGTGTACGTATGTGTATGCGTGCGATCGTGCCTGGTATACAGGGTGTCCCGCAGGATAACGGGATGGAATCTCTGTTATTAGATGAGACCTTAAAACAACCATAAACGGGACCCGCGGTTTTGACCGTGAAACCCATGTTTGGGGTTCACCCTCGTGGTGAATATTGGACCGTCGAAGGAATGAACGGTAGAAATTTTAGAAATGTGAATGATAGGAAATCTTAACGCATAGAATTTTAGAGCGTTGAAAAATCAATGCGCCAAATATTCCAGCGTCAGAGTTTTAATATTTGAAATGTTAGTTTACAACTTGAATGCTTAAAAATTCAAAGTTCCAGAGATGTCAAGGTACTTTTTTCAAAGCGTGGAAATTTCAATACCTACAGATGTAAAGCATGGAAATTTTGAGTGCGTAAAGTTTTCAAAGTACGAAAGTAAATTTTGCAAATTTCCAATCGTAAACAATTTTCAACACACATCACTTTTAGCAGTTTCTGTTGAAATCTTTTCCAAAAGAGTTTATCGAGTTCCATCGGTATCAAAGGGACAAGCGTGCCCTAATCTTGACAAGTTTGATCATATTAAGGGGAGTTCGAGTACGTCCTTCTCAGACTATCGGATTTAATTGACCCACTTTTATACACGACCAAACCCTTCATCCACTGTTCACCCTATCGAAATGGTGAAATAGAGCGACAAGAGTGAAGGGTTATACCGATGGGTCCTTCGCGAAAGTGTACGTGTTAATTTCACCATTCGATTTGAAGGGCTGTTACGTTCCTCCAGACGGGGGGGGGGGGGGAAACACGATGGGTTCGTTTCCAACGATGAACACCCTATAAATTTGACACGCATAATCAGAGGGAAATATCGGTATCGTCGAAGAATACAGATAACCGTACGATTCATTCCATTTCGTAGTAATTTCGATTCGTATTCGAATCCGTCGATTGATCGAGCTTTTGATTGAAAGATTATCCGAGCTTTAAAACACCGTAAAATTTATGCGGCTCGTCGACGTGAACGCGCATACGTGCACCAGGGTGTGGGAGTCTCCCTCTCCTGCCCGGGAAAATGAAAGAAAAGCAGGGAGAAAGAATGCATCGTGTTACTGATAATGGATTTACCAACAGAATGGATCTGTACGTGCTCTTATTGCACGAAAGATAATAGGTAACGCGGTGATCGGTGGAAATGAGTTTCACGCGACGTACAGACGTACTCCTTTCTTTTTTGTATTCTCTGCTCGCCGAGATGAGATACTAATGTATTCTACGAACGTATGAAATGGAACGTTAAGAGAAATTATAATGTAACGTAATGTTCCTGGATGTTGGAAGCGTGAATTCGCGGCCGTGAAGTTGCAGGTGTCCGAGGAGTTTCGATGGGAAACAATTATCGACTCGTTGAAAATTTAACAAGTGGAATCTTGAAACGTAGAAATGTTCGTGTGAAGAGTTGTTCACAGTGTGGAAATGTCAACGCGTGGAATTTTAAATGTTTTGAAGTGTTACGCGTAGAATTTTTGAAGCGGTGGAATTTCATGCCGTGGAATTTCCTAGGTGCTGAAATTTCTATGCTTGGAATTTGCAAATGGAACAAATTTCAACGCTTGGAATTTCCATATTGCAAACATTTCAACGCTTGGAATTTCCATGTCGCAGAAATTTCTACGAATGGAATTTCTACGCATGGAATTTCCATATTGCAGAATTATCTACGCTTGGAATTTTCAAATCGTACAAACTTCAACGCTTGGAATTTCGCAGGAATTTCAACCCCTGGAATTTCAACGCATAGAATTTTTATGCACGGAATTCTCATATCGCAGATATTTCTACGCTTGGAATTCACATATCGCAGAAATTTCTATCATTGGAATTTCCAAATCGCCAGAAATTTCTACGCTTGGAGTTTCCAAATCTCAGAAATATTGACCCGTTACTCTAACACAAAACTTCATAAATTTCCAGATGTTTCGCGGGTCATGGCTCCGGTGGTCGATACTTCTGCTGACCCTGCTAGGGACGCGGCTGCTCTTTGTGGTTGCACAATGTGGATCATTCACTCAGGACAGACAGGAGAAAGAAGACAAGCAGGATAAGCTGGCACTGTACAAAGTCACTTTAAGGACTTACTGGTCGAGGGCGCGATTTCCACGGCATTATCCGGAATGGAAACCACCGGCCCAGTTCGGCAAACTTATCGGTGAGTTTTTCTGCCAAAAAAATATCTTTCCACAGAACAAAGAAACAAAACATTCAACCGTAAGATATCCTAAATCGAATCTTTGCCAAAGTGAAACGAATTAATTCCACGTAGGTATAACTTTCCCTGATAACACAATGGAATTTTTGTTCGTTTCCACTTTTAAATTAAACACCCTAACGGAAGTAGGTGCTTACCATGTAATTTACGACGAGCGTTATCTGTAGGTAAAAATAAATAAACTAGATTACACGCTTCTACCAGTTTCGTATACATATACGTATTACCCGTGAAAAAAAAAGAACAGAATCTCGATACATGTAATTAACGTTATTACCCTATTTCTCAGCCATTTTCTTCTACTTTCTAAAACCCGTTCAATTTTCCACGTTAAAAAACAAACACTCCGAGTGATCCCCACGTGGAAATACCGTGTGCATTAGCCAATCGCGTGCGATTCCATGGATCCGCTGGCACATCCACCGGTCCAAAAGATCCACAAGGTTTTCGATCATCGCCGAGTGCTTATTTCTCGGCGAGCGGTTTGCGAGCGCAGTGCATTTCGAGCAACGTCAGCTACCGGAACGCCATTCCGTAGGTTTATTCTCTTCGACCTCCTTTCCGAGACGGTGTGAGAAACGATAATTGGAGAAGTTGGGAATTATCAGACGTGGACGTGTACGTCTCGACGCCGACGACGCCGGCCGACGCGGAAATTCCCCGCTAAATGGAACCGTTTGCCGTTACAAATGACGTACAATACATGGAGACGGGAACAACGTTCCGTGGAATATCTATTAAATTGTCTATAATCTATTTTACGTTGGATTACGTAACAGGGAAACGATACGAACTCGTGCGATTCGAATTTTGAACAATATGAAAATACATATTTTATTCGAAAAGATAACGTTCATCCCTGGAGTGAGTAATGAGAGTTATTAAATGTATAAAGAAATACTTTCCAACGATGTAAAAGCTTCGTCGTTGATACGATAAACAACGAAGTCAAAGTAAACAATATATAAAATACAGATATTACTAGGTACATACGTGGATGGAAGTTGAAGGGTTCGACTGTGGAGAGGTGTTAATAATATCTCGCTAAAGGGTCACGTGGCTCGATGGGGTCACCGATCAATGCGAGGGATGAAAGTTATGAACAAAAATTGGGACAAACGGAAATTAATCAGTCCGTTGTGATCGCAAATATTTGCCGGCGATCTTGTTCTAACTGTGAAACTCCACGGAGTCGAGTAGAGATATTTGGGTCACCGGTTATAATTTCATATATACATAGTTCTATTAATTAAGTTTCCACGCGATAAAGTTACATCGGGATGCGCCGGAGTGTTAATTAATTACCGGTAATTAATTAACAACGTTATTCGACCCGTTCAAACGGGATTCTTATTTCCATCCGGAACTTTCATCCCCCATAGAACCGAGATGAAGAAAATACACGGTAAAAAGAAAAAAAAAATCTCGCGACCGCTAGGTGGGTTCCTTATTTCGCTCGTAAATAAGGCAAGTATTTCACGCGATAATTTTAGAGTGCCGGACCCACCCCCATCTCACCCCCCCCCTCCCACGCAACACCCGTGTATACATATACGGGAACAGGTGTCGTAAGTTTCCGACCGACCATAAATTTCCACGGTGCCTCGTAAGTTTCCATAGTTTTGTGCTTTCCATTCGCGTGCCTGCGAATGGGAAGCGGAATAAATCCGAGTGTGTTCGGCGTGCAAAGCCACCCCTCCTCCCACCCACCCCCCGACGCCACCCCTTGCACACGCTGGGAAACCTCAAATTCGAATTAGAAAGGTACGCGGTGCCGAAATTCAATTTCGGTTTAAGGACCGTCTTCGCATTCTCCGCGCGGGGGAGATCGAGGGGGGTTACGTGGTGACAGGGGGGGGTGGGGTCAAAAGGGTAGGGGGAGAGAGAAAGAGAGTGGGGAAGGAAAGGCGGATATGCGGGGAATGGGAATTCGCGGCATTTCCAACGTCGACAGCATTTTGTTTCACGTCTTCCGTTCTACGGTTCGCGAAGAATTTCGGAATCGTTAGCAACGAATCCCCCCTCCACCTCTTCATCTCCTTCCCAACCCCCCATCCCGTGGATTCCATTCGAAGATGTTGCATCTTGGATGACACCGTTCGGTATTAATTTCCTAAAAGGTCGCAATTAAGTCACTGAGGTAGAATAGGGTGCTCTGTAATTTGTGATTTGTAGATAAACCTTCGCTTATCAAATTCCCATATCAATTACCGCAAAATCGACCCTCTCACAGGAAAAAACTTTCATTCTATAAAACTATCTTATTGTTTTCACAAATAATACGCTAATTAGCAGATTATCTAGAAAATTAGTTACGTTTTCTCGTAACTTGAATCAGCATCTCAAAACTGACACTATCGGTAACGCTCGATAACGCTGATAAACTAACGTCTCTCCCCAAAAAAAAAACAAAAATGAATACTGTAACGTCACGTGACCACGTGAGAATACGTCGAACGATAAACACCGAACGGGGGGCGCTGGTTTAAAGGCGACGGGTAAAACGACGGTGAAACGAGGGCGAAACTGAACCGAGTGGAGCGTGGCTACAAAACGTAATCGAAAATCCTTTACGACGATTCGTCCGACGACGAACACCCGGACTCCGTCGTCTATTCGTCGAGGGTAGGGGAGGGGGTTGGGGGTTCTTTCTGCATTCCGCAGGTCCTTCATGGAAAAACCTTTCCAGAGGGAGTATATCCTGCGTGTACGGACGAACGGGCACGTTCGATCGTTAACGGGCGACTAATGGAATGGAATTCGTATCCCGATCCTCGGTTCCATCTCGACCTTCGTCTTCTTCTCTCGTTCCCTCTCTTACTATCTCTTATTTTTTTTATCCCCCACGTACGTCTGTATGTGTGTGTAATTCTTTTCTCTCTCTTTCTCTCTTTCGTTTCGCCTATCGTACTCTATCCTGGAGAAACCGTAAAATCGGCACCGACGTCCGTGTTGTTTTCCTTCTGCAATCCGTACTCCGCCAGACTTAATTCGATTTTTTCCACCCGTCGCTTTGCTCCCGATTCCTCTTCTCTCGTGGTGTTTCTTTTATTGTATCGTTGTTTTTTTTGTTTGGTTGTTTGTTCGTCGTTGTTTGCCGGTAGCCAACTCCTGCGTCCCGTTCCGGTGTTTTTTTTTTAATTTTATTTTACGGCGACGGGGTTAGTGCGTGCCTTTAATGCCGTCGAGATTCAAGCGGAAACATCGACGGTCACGTAGACTATTTCCGTATTTTGCCGGGCTGTATCGTCGCGAAGAGATACGACCAGACGGTTTTGCGCTACCGAGATTTTGTCTCGATGGACCTATAGGTGTGTCGGTGAGTTATATGGGATGCGCGGAGGTTCCAATCGAACCGGAGAACGTACGTTTGGAATTGCTAAGCTGCGACAATTCTATTTTGCGAATGTGAAACTTTATAATACAGATGATCGGGTATACGTTAAATATCGATAAACTAATCGCTTTATCGTGGAAAAACATTTCGAAGTGAGAAATTGAAATTAATAACCGTTACAAATATTCTCGTAGGAATATCGTTAATTAATAAACACCGATATAATATCACCGTTACAAAAGAAACGAGAATAGTAAACGTTCGTCGAGTAATCTCGTCGACGAAGATTTACAACCGACTTTGCTCGTATTTAATGAACGACGGTAACAAACGAAAGACTTTGAATGGAAACAGCGCGTTTCACCGACGGGCGTAGCAATTAACGGTGATATCACGTTAATTAAGTAATACCATGTGTTCCGCAGTCTACAAAGCGTCGCTCGATTCCCGCCGAGATTCAACGGAAAATTATACGAGGATCCGAATTTCTGTAAACATACACTTCAACCTCCCTCCCCCCCCCCCCTAGAATCTCTCGACTACTCTGAATGAATAGTTAAACAAATAGAAGAGACTCCGATGCCTAAAACAATCCGCATCAAAGGCGAACCGCTAACAACATAAAAACACCCTTTTCTCATTTTACCCTCCGCGAAACTCGAACAAACAAGAATTACTCGCATATATTTCGTCCGGTTCCGAAGCGGTAACTTCAAAGAGGGGAGAGAGAAAAAAAAATGAGAGAGAGAGAGAATCGCTCATCCCCCCGTCGTATTATATTCGCCAAATATCCCGGGAATTATTTTACCAGGAACTTTGGTTCAAAGTGAAACAAGCTACGCGATATTTCTTCTTTTGCCCGTTAATTTCATAACAAGCCCCGGCAACTGTCTATCAAGAAAACTTGTCCGACGAAGAAAAGCAAGAGAGAGAGAGAGAGAGAGAGAGAGAGAGAGAGAGAAAGGGAGAAAAGGAGAGAGAGAGCTTCATATTCAAAGCTTATCGAATCCCCCGACTAGCGAGCCCTTTATAAGTTACATTTTCTCGCGGCTTGAAAAACTTTCCTAATCTCGGTATGGTAATGATCCCGTGGCGAGAGAGGGACGCTGGCGTCGCGGCGCCGACAGCCCGTGAGAGGATGACGAAGCGACGGTAAACAGTGTTTAAAATATCGCGTCGATTCGACGGCGTGCGACGGGAGTTGCGGCCGCGATACTTAATCCATCTTCGAGGCCGGTGTTCCTGGGTTTCGAGCGGTTCTCCTCGCATGAATCATCCGACGTTGTATCGGGTGGCTCGAAAATACCCCGAGGACCGGCGTCGCGACGCCGTCGTTCGCGAACGATAGAGCGATCGTCGCGAGAGAATCGTTTGGAACACCGAACTCCGGGTTTAATCGATGAAATTTCACGATTATTTAAGAAGAAATACAAAAATTCGAGCTAATTTCAGTTTCATAGACATTTTTATAGTTTCCCTAAGAGAAATTAGGAAGAATATATTTATGTGGGACAGTGGTGTGATTCCCTGCAAAATCTGTAGACTATGGGTAAATTAGAAATTAAATTAAAATCTCACGTTAATTCTATTAGATTCGTTCTGAAAGGGTGGAAAAATAGTGTTCGCACAAAGCCTGTGATATAAATTAATCGGGTTGATTCTACAGTTGGGAGGTGAATAGATTTTAATAATGAATATCTCTGATTAAAATTTCTATATAGAATATCAGTCCGTTTCTTCGGTAAACTTGACGCCTGTTTTTATTCCAAGGTGTTAACAAATTTCTATCGATCTCTCGCGCGAAGTGTGCGAATATTTTTATCCCCTGTCGCGGATGGAAGTGGCCGAAGAGGAAATCAACGGATTTAATAATATACACGTTTGACATCGGTGGCACGCGAAATTAGAAACGGGACGTGAAAGCCTGGTTATTCGGGCGAGCAAAGAAAATCGCTGATAATTTGAATAATTTATCAACGTATCCATGGTGACGGATGCCACTAATAGAGCGATAATCAACACCACCTTTATACCGTATGCACGTATCCGGCTATGAAGAGATTTCTAAATCAGTGGAAGGCGCCCTTAAGCCATCACTCTCTCCCTTTCTCCCTTTCTCTCTCTCTCTCTCTTTCTCTCATTCTCTTTCTGTTTCTCTGGGTTGAAAATCAAAGAGACGAGTGGCTCGACTAATACACGTGTACTCGCCCGTTTTCACAAGAACTCGGTTGAACTTTCCGCTGTATTTTCGCGTAGCTTCGCAGAGGTTTATTGCATATTCTCACGCACACGTGTTTGCACAGGTATGTACGTACATATATGTACTATATATGTATACATTCTTTCGTATATACCACATACGTACATACGTGCATAGGAGCTAGCATGAAATCTTCGCGTACGCGGGCCCGTACGAACGAAATGAAACGAAGGAGAAAGACACGAGCAAAAAGAAAGAGAGAAGAGAGTGAGAGAGAGAGAGAGAGAGAGAGAGAGGACGGGCAAGAGGAACGCTTTGCACCGGGAGGTTTTCTCTTCTGCGGACGCTCCAAGGGCCGCTTCTAATTATTCTTCTCTCGAGACACCCGCAGCGTACGGTGTTCTCGTTATTTTTTTTATTTATAGCCGGAGAGCTACGGTTTGGAGCGGCAACGAACGCGAGAGAAACCGAGACAGAGAGAAAGAGAGGAAGAACGAAGAGGCGGAAGGACAGAGGGAGAAAGAGGAAACGGAGAGACTCGAGAAAACGGAGGGAAATAGAGAGAGTACCGAAGAGTCAGAGAGCCGAGAGAAACCTAGAGGAACCGGGATAGAGAAAAAGGTGTAGAGAGAAAGACAGAGAAAGAGAGAGGGAGAGAGAGAGAGAGAACCAGAGAAGAAGAAGAGAGACTCGGGGTGTGCGCGAGAGCGAAGGGGGCGTAGGTAAAGAGGAGAAGTATTTTTAGCCTGAACCGAGAGAACCGAGCTTCTCGTTTTGCTCCCGTTTCTTCGCTCTCGTGTACTACCGCACACCAGCTGCGCTTCGAATCCACGCTGAAATGCAACAGAATTAGGAAAAAAATGATGCACTTATTGCCGCCGTTTTCCCGCCCAACGTACGCCGTGTCTTTCACCCTCGTTGATCCGGCAAAGTTAACCCCTCTTCCCTCCCCCTTCCTCCCTGGTTTTATAAACCTTTCCGGTTTTTACCGGCAGGTAGAAAAAGCTCGTGGTAACGTTCACGCGAATCGACGACACTCGTCGGCTTCCCGTTAAGCGGTTCCGAATGGCTGAAAGGTTTTGCGGTGACGGGTCTGACTACATACGGTCCGATTTCCCTTCGCGTAGCGACGCTCGATGGCGAGGCGTTTCGCCGCGACGGACGGCGTCGGGTTTCCACCTGAAGGGCACTCGATATTTTGTAAATAATCCGGGGAACTGTCGGATTTTCCACGGGACTCGTCCGACGACACCTGCGATCGCAGAAGGTGCGAGGAAATCGTTCGAGATTCGAAAAGACAGTTTCGAAGTGGTCAAAGGGCAACCGCGAACTTTTGAAACAATTAATTGACATGGGATTAGAATTACAGGTTGCGTGGGATATTTTTGGATATTTTTCGTGCGATGAAATCACGCCGATCGAGATCACCGGAAAACACCGTGGATCGTTCGTCCCGGAGGAACGATCGCCACGGGACCGACGGGTATTTCAGTAGGACCGGAAGTACTAAACACGTGACAAGTGGCGTGGGTGGGAGAAAATAGAGGAGGCAAACGGACGAAACCGGCGGGCAATTTTTAGTCGATGGGAGAAAAAAAAGAGGTTCTAGGTCTCCCCACCCGTTTCACGAGTGGGTGTCTCCAGTCTTCGGTGTCATTCACGATTCGATACCGCCTCAGGTTCTTAAACAGAGTAGTACAGGAACTTTCAAAACACGAGACCTCGTATATATATGTATATTTCTAGTAAACATACATATGTTCTCTTCCCACAACTCAAATACCTTTGTAGAAAATGTGTAATACATATATGAGTGAACAACACATATGTTTTTATTTGCATCGCTCTTAAAGGAGGGGTGAGAGGGAAGAGGGAGGTATCCCGTACAATTTTCCATGTAATTTAACATCACAGTTTTCCTTCGACGGTGATACAGAGAAAGTTAAAGGGACTTTCTCGCCCTTACCCTACAACTTATACGCGTAATGCGTTCTTCGTGTCGTCCCGGCGCAAAGTTTCCGTTGCGTACGTCGGACAGAAACCGTCGGCGGCCCCTTCTCCTTTTTTCTTCTTCATTCTCCCCCTCCCCCCCGCTTCACCCCTCTCTTTTTCTCGTTTTCACCCGAGGCCGACCGCGGTCGCGTTTATTAGGCTTCGTAGTTAATTAAAGCGAAACGCAGCCGGGTCCTTAGAATTGAAATTCCAGGCAACGTTGAATACCGTTGGCGTACGAGACGCGAGTTTCTACCGCGGTCGGCTCGTTTCAAAGACCCCTCTCCCTCCCCTTCTACCCTCCCCCTTGATCTTGCCGGAACATCTCGCAGTTTCGTAATTGCGCGGCAGCTTGTCGGCGAAATTCTTTCGCCGGCGATCCGCTGCCTCTTGATACCGACGAGCTTATTACATTTTCGTTGCACGCGATACCCGCGACGTGGAGGAGTGAAAATTTTGAGGGACTGACTGGCGAGGCCGAGAAATTATGATTTTCGAGTTTTCCGGGGATTCTGGAGCAGTAGAACTGGAGGAAACTAATTTTTTTTGTCGGTTGTTAGAAGATTTCTTTGAAGATAATCCAACAGGGACTTAAACGTTGGGATATTTTTCTTATAAATACTTATTCTTTAGTGTGAATGTGTTAGTAACGTATCTCATCGTTATTAAAATGTGTCAGATTTGATTAAATCGTTCTGAAAGCCGATAAAGATTAGTACGGTTCAGTTGTGTTATATTATGGATCGTTAAGTTGAATCTCTCTAGGATCATTCTGCAAATATTCGTGGAAAAAAGAGAATTTCACGGATTATTATCGCGAGATCGTTGTTTAAGATGCGAATATTATCCCCGCTGTTAGTAATATAAACGACGGCCGGAGATGAATCGTATTAATTGAAACTGGAGTTTCAGCGAGATTCCAGGGTAATTTTTCATAAATTTTGCGAGAAACTTCAACCGAAGATAAATGGAAATTGTCGGACGAGCGGAGAACAACGCGGGAAATCGAGTTAATGGAATCACAATGCCGGACGTCGTATATACATATACATACGTCTACACACATATATTTGTCCATAAAACGGGACATAAAGCCGATTGATCAGCTCGCGCTTCGCACAATGTCTAACTGATGTAGTACATAGAAGCTCATCAAGAAATACATCGTGGAAACAAACAGAGACAAACATCGTTCACACACACACACTCACACGTGCAATTAGTTTAACTTCCCGGTCGAATGACCAGGTTCGAGCTTAGTTTTTAATAACTTCAATCAAACAAATCAAACATGAAAATCAGCGGATACGGAAAAAGGAAACTGTCGAACGACAAAAAACACACTCACGCATACAATATCACAATTATAACCATATACACGAAACACCACCCGTTCTTTTTTTGTCACTAATATTCAATATGTCCCGGATACTCACACCATCGAATATACTCTCGATGGTATAGAGGGTGCCTCGTATTTCTACCCACACGAGTGACGTCATACACGCATTACATTTCTCCCAAAGTTTCGTTCGATTCTTCGTGCTTTTTTTTTTCTTTTTTTTTTTTTGCGCGCGAGTATCGGTAAACGTGAACGCCAAGCACAATACGTCCCGGGGCTCCTTTTGTAGCTGAGTCATCTTTACAAAGTATCTCGACATTTACATGGCGTTTAGTTTCCCGATCACGAGGCACCATTTGTTTTCCCCGGGTGTCTAGCGAGAGTACATCCCGTCAATAATAACGACCCGCCCGCCGAACGTGTGCAGAGTAGTTGCCGCATTTATTCGGCGGACCCGGGTGTCCCGGTAATTGATTGGGATTCCACGCAATAAAACGCTTAGATCGTGATAACACTATTTCACGGTGACGTCGCGGAATTGTTGCCGCGGATCATCGGAGAGGGGGAGATGGAATTGTCCATTGGACGAAGTGTTTTGAAAATTTGATCCGACAAGTGGATCGGAATCACTCGATTATCATTTTTCATTCTCATTATTCGTTATCAAAAATATTTTTAATATCCAAAGTTTATTATGATTCTTATCAAACTATTACCTACTGATTCATTGTATAAAGTAGTGTACTTTTTCTTTTCTATTTTCTGCAAAATGTGCACGTAGCATTTCGGTATACATATACAGATATATGTATATGTATACAGAGAATATCGTTGGTAGTGGTAGTGTTTAGGAGCATCCCGGTCCGGGAAGTCGTGATCGGTTCGCGAGCCGGCGAACTCGATTTTTCAATAACTTTATATCCGATCGCGAGAACGGCATACGAAATTTAAATTTGTTTGCATGCCACCCTCGTCATCCCCGGCGAGCAACGATGCCCGCGATATCGATTCGCCCTGATGTCACGGTGTAAACACATTCCACGATGATATAGCGACGCCGTGAATAATTTGTGGCCACGGGAAACGCGCGGGACGTTAATAACAATGTGATCGGGGTGTATATTCTTTTTTTTATTTCTCTCTCGTTTTTCCAACGTCGCGACTCGATCATGATTTTCGGTCGGTAAGACGTTTATTTATTTATTCGTACGTCGTAGTTTCGCCGGTCAATCGAGAGAACGTGAGAGGAGAGGAGAAGCTAAATAACGTCGTAGAGCGTCTTATGTATCGGAAAGAAAAAGGATTCTTTATTCGACAGGGGGTGGCGGGATATCACGTGGAAATATGGAAATCGTTGGTATTTCGAATACCTTATTTCACGTACACATACATACTTTATCGTTACTTTGCCAATCTTTCCAGAAAACATAGTTCCGTATACATATAAAAAAAAGATTCTCGATCAAAATGTGTATACAATAAATTGAATTCCCTAGGGAATAGAACCATAACGAATAAACATACTCAAGAAACTCCCTGGTATAACGAAAAGTACCCCATCGCCGGCGAACAAATGTGAAAATCACAAAGTGTAACCAACAACAAAAAAAAGAAAAGAAATAAAAAGACATCACCGCGCTCCGTAAAATGTAAACAAGACTTTCTCATCGGAGAACCGCGACGATAACGCGATGATTGAGAATTACAATTTCTAAAACGTAAACACTGATTCGTTTAGGTAAACACAAACATTAGAGTGGACAACGTGGGGATAGAAGAGCCGGTTCGAAACATAAACGAAAACCTTCGAAGCTTTCCAAAGGCGATTAACATAGCCGGTCTAATTGATAGGCAGATTGGCGCGCGTGGCCAGGTACATACACAGAGAGTTTACTCTAAAATTAGCCGCATTTTACAAGCGACACCCCGCGAAACAGAAGCCGGTCTCTCCGGTTTCCTCTGAATATGGAGAGCTCTCCCTCCTGTCATTATCGTCGAGCAACGGGCCCTGCGACAAGCCGCAAAGGGTGAGCAAGAAACGGGAGGCGGATAGGGAACGGGAGATAAATAAATAGAGAGAAGAACGAGAGTGGGAAGGGAAGAATACGACGGAAAGCTTTCTGTAGCAGATGTACTACTCGCGTCTGAAAACCATCTCCCGTGGGCTTTTTGTTGATTTAATAAACGCGAGCCCTCAAGCTTACCGTTTCGACTACCCATTGTCGTGTCCTCCCTCTTTTTTTCTTGTGTATATGTGCGTGTGAGTGTGTGTGTGTGTGTGTGTGTGCTTTTTTTTATTTTTTATTTTTTTTACGAGTCCTTCATCCACCCTCTTTCACCGGTGTATGCATATTTCTATCTCTTTCTTTGTATGTATGTGCATAACTCTTTTTCGTATTTCCGTTCTTCCTCCGCTTTATTTACCCCTTTCTTTTCTACATTTACGTTCTCTTTTTTTCACCCCTCCGGTTGTCTCTGTTTGCCCTCGGCCGTTCCCTTTCATCCATCGCTTCGTGTTTTTGTTTTTCAACGTTCCACTGCGTTTTTATTTTTTCACCCTTTTGCACCCTTGCCGGCCTACCGTTCGTTCGGGCTTATTTAACCGTCACGGTTTATTCATTTATTCGTTTAATTTATTCAGGTATTTGAACAATAATCGTCACGCTTTTGATTCCGGGAGGATTTCTTTTTTTTCTTCTTTTCTTCCTTCTTCTTCTACTCCTCGTGGTTCCGCTTCGTTTTTCATTTTTATCGACCCGCCCTGTTGTTCCCGCGGTTTGCGTTTCACTATTTGTGTGTGTGCGTGTGTTTGTTTACCGGGTCGACGGACGGACCGTGGAAAACAAGAGTTTTCGTCGCGTGACGGAATATCATCGATTTTTCCCGTCGCTAAAATCCCGGGTCCCGTCGAAAAGATTCGAAAATGGGAATCGGAGCTCCGACGTCGCGTTCCTCGTTATTTCATGCTACCACCCACACGATGAAAGGCTTTTTACCCTGTGTGTGTGTGCGCGCGTGCGCGTTCAACTTTCCCTCAAGGAATCCGCAGTTTCCGCGTTCGTCGAGAACTTTTGAAAATTAGGTACACACCGAGTGCATCGTCTTCCCGACGGCGAAACTTCGTGGAACGGAGGGAAATTCTTTGGGGAGTTTGGGGAATTTATGGGGAATAATAGGGACACGAATCGCCATGCCGGAAAGAATCACTCAATTAACGAATTCGAATTCATCTTCATTTCGGAAGATCGTAGTCTCGATTTTCCCCTTTTGCTCGGTGTTTCGCGTTCCTCGCGAATTTTCTTTCATCGTGGAGTTTTTCTTTCACCGGGATAATCCCCTCGCTGATCCTTTTAATATCTGGTTGAAACGAATCGCCGAGAGAAGCAGCCGAGTCATTTGGAATCCAAAGGAAAAACGGATCAACGTTTTAGACGAGCATTATTAATGTTGAATAACTTTGCAAATATTTAAAAACGACGCTCATTTGTTCGCGCGCTTTTAACGACGCGTTAACGTGTAGCAAATGTGTGTATACAATAACGAACTAGATGTGTGTGTAGCAAAACGAGTAACATTGTTATTCGCGAGATCGAAATTTTTCACAATTTGGTGTTTGAAATTCGAAAAATTGCACGATATTGATATTTATTCACTTTTCGATACAATGGGAACGGTGTTTTAATTGAAAACTATATGCACACACATCTGGCAGATGAGTAACGAAAACTGATACGAAATTAGAAAAAATGTTACATGAATCATTAAAAAAAAGCAATTAAATTTGAAAATGAAAACAGAGATCGACGCCGGTGGATATTTTTGTAATTAAGTTTTCGTTAATTTTTGTACAAGCAATTCCTGTTCAAACTAATTATCTGTAATATAATTATTTGCTTTTTATTATAAACTGGTACGTCGTCGGACGGGTATTAAAACGATGAAATTCTCACAGATTCATTTTCGAAACTTATTCGTATCGCGTATTTGCCTCGAGTATTTACGTAACGTACAATTCGTTGCGTCACGGTTATAAATTCCTAGACATTTCTTCCCTTGGCGGAATTCAAACGAGAGCAACCGGTGTCAAGCGCTAATTTCCTGTGAAATTATTCAAATATCTTCCGCTGGCCGAGCATTTGATGGTTCTTTCCTTCCACTTGGCACATCGAGCCCCTATCATTTGCATTATAAGCTCCGTATTAAACTTTCCTTCTTCCTTCTACGAACGAACGGAAGATTTAACGCGGAATTTCCTCCTTACTTCGGGAGTTCGCCAAGATCTTTTTTTCACGCGTTAAGTTCGCAGTTTCTTGTTCGGCATTCGCTCAATTTTTAAGATAGCGATCTGAAACTTGTACCATTGTTTTAGTTAGGAAATTCTACGGTAGAACAATGTATAATAGTTGTACTTTTCGAAAATTTAATTTTTCGCAAAAATCTGAAGGGGGTAGGTCAGGATTTTTTGTGATTTTCGTAAATCGCTCGCCATTTTCGTAATTTTTGAGCTATTAAAATGATTCTTTCACTGGCTTATTCGGCTTCGGATTCCACGTCGAAAACGCCCAGGATCATTTTAATAGCTCAAAAATTGTGGAAATGGCGAGGGAATTACGAAAATCGCAAAAAATCCTGACCTACCCCCTTCAGATTTTTGCGAAAAATTAAATTTTCGAAAAGTACAACTATTATACATTGTTCTGCCGTAGAATTTCCTAACTAAAACAATGGTACAAGTTTCAGACCGCTATCTCAAAAATTGAGCGAATGCCGATCAAAAAACTGTCATAATTCGACGATTTTTCACGATTTTCGTAATTCTTTTGTCATTTCCACAATTTTTGAGATATTAAAACGACTCGGGCCGTTTTGGACGCGAAATTCGAAACCGAATAAGAATGTGAAAGAATCAGGTTGATATCTAAAAATTTGTGGAAACGGCTGACGAATTACGAAAACTGCGAAAAATCGTCAAATTAGAGCAGTTTTTCGTTCGGCATTCAGTCAATTTTGGAGATAGCGATCTGAAACTGGTACCATTGTTTTAGTTGGGAAATTCTACAGCAGAACAACGTATAATAGTTGTACTTTTCGAAAATTTAATTTTTCGCAAAAATCTGAAGGGGGTAGGTCAGGATTTTTCGCGATTTTCGTAATTCCCTCGCCATTTCTACAATTTTTAAGATATCAAAATGATTCTTTCAGTGGTTTATTCGGCTTCGGATTCCGCATCCAAAACGCCTAGGATCATTTTAATAGCTCAAAAATTGTGGAAATGGCGAGCGAATTACGAAAATCGCAAAAAATCCTGACCTACCCCCTTCAGATTTTTGCGAAAAATTAAATTTTCGAAAAGTACAACTATTATACGTTGTTCTGGTGTAGAATTTCCTAACTAAAACAATGGTACCAGTTTCAGACCGCTATCTCAAAAATTGAGCGAATGCCGATCAAAAAACTGTCATAATTTGACGATTTTTCACGATTTTCGTAATTCCTTTGTCATTTCCACAATTTTTGAGATATTAAAACGACCCGGGACGTTTTGGACGCGGAATTCGAAGCCGAATAGGACAGTGAAAGAATCAGGTCGATATCTAAAAATTTGTGGAAACGGCTGGCGAATTACGAAAACTGCAAAAAATCGTCAAATTAGAGCAGTTTTTCGTTCGGCATTCAGTCAATTTTGGAGATAGCGATCTGAAACTTGTAGCATTGTTTTAGTTAGGAAATTCTACGGTAGAACAATGTATAATAGTTGTACTTTTCGAAAATTTAATTTTTCGCAAAAATCTGAAGGGGGTAGGTCAGGATTTTTTGCGATTTTCGTAATTCCCTCGCCATTTCTGTAATTTTTGAGATATCAAAATGATTCTTTCACTGCCTTATTCGGCTTCGGATTCCGCGTCCAAAACGCCCCGGATTATTTTAATAGCTCAAAAATTACGGAAATGGCGGGCGATTTACGAAAATCGCAAAAAATCCTGACCTACCCCCTTCAGATTTTTGCGAAAAATTAAATTTTCGAAAAGTACAACTATTATACATTGTTCTGCAGTAGAATTTCCTAACTAAAACAATGGTACAAGTTTCAGACCGCTATCTCAAAAATTGAGCGAATGCCGATCAAAAAACTGTCATAATTTGACGATTTTTCACGATTTTCGTAATTCCTTTGTCATTTCCACAATTTTTGAGATATTAAAACGACCCGGGACGTTTTGGACGCGGAATTCGAAGCCGAACAGGACAGTGAAAGTTTCAGGTCAATATCTAATAATTTACGGAAATGGCGAAGGAATTACGGAAATCGCGAATAATCGTGAATTATGTTTCCCATTTTCTGTGAATTTTTTGTTCGAAATATCTTTGGAAAAGAGATAGAGAATGTGGAAAAGAAGAAAGAAGTGTCCACCTCTTCACGCGGATTACTCGCACCGGATTTCTTCTGATCCTTTAGCGCGTTCTTTGTACTCAGTGGTACGTATCATTACGCCGTGGATGTAGTGCTAAAAAGAAGAGTAGTACGAAAAAAAAGAAGGGAACGACATACTTCTCGGAAATTGTTACTCCGGGAAAGGTCACGTCGGGTCGTGCGAAGTGAACTACCGGGGTAACTTTGTGTCATAGTCTTCGAACCCTTTGACGTTGCCGCTGAAGTTTCTGCTCTTTGAGACATCTTTGCCGGTGCATTCGTGCGCCATGAGATTTGAAAGTGTCGGAATTGTTGCGCCTTGGGATTTCGACGCTCTGAGACTTCAAGTTGTTAGAATTTCTGCGCCTTGAAATTTCTACGCTATGGAATTCCTGCGTTTAGAAATTTCTACGCGATGGAATTCCTGTGCCTTCAAAATTCTACGCGATGGATTCTCTGCGCCTTGAAATTTCTACGCTTGGAAATTTCTACGCCGACCAATTGTCTACCAAATCTTTCACTATCACAAATTCCTGTGCTCGGAAGTTTCCTGCTCGGATATTTCCGCGCGTTGAAATTCCCTAGGTATCTCTGACGGCATCGGTTTCCATGCTCTCTTATGAAACCACCCTAACAAGGATGAAGTCAGTCCTTCCCGACGGAAATGTTTGCCTAACCACATTCACGATCCAGAATTGACTCCGAGAACTCGAATAACCCCTGCTCCGTTGTAATCGACGTAAGCTCGGTACACTCGAATGCCGATGTTGCGTTGATTGTTTCTTTCGGTCGCTCCGCTCGTAAACGACTCGTAAAATTAAAGCCGTACCACCCTCCCGTCACTGTTTCTCGTTTCTGTAAGCTTACCGTTTTATTATACCCTCAGTGTTAAAGTCTCAAGATCGCATCGCGGATCTTCCTGTTATTTTTCCGACACTTTCACCAACTACACAGTGTCCCGATAAAACGATACTTCATTTCTGACAGAAATTTTCGTATAATTCGTATTAACAGGTTTTTATTATCAAATGTAATACATCGATCATCGATAATTCAATATTTTCTCAGAACTATTTAAATTAATTTGTCATGAAAATTTACCGTAAAATTTCCAGTCAACGTTGGATAGAAACAGTGTCGTTTGCGTGGCAATTCATCGACGGTGCGATTAATTAATCATCAAAAGGAGAATGTCAATTTCGTGTTCTTTGAAGTTTAAACAAAAGACAGGGGCCAGTGTTCGCGAAATTTCACGATTAAAATCTTTTTATAGGTTTAGAAAGGGATGAAAGCGTGCTGCCGTGGGGTCGTTAAGATTCTTCGAAAGTCCCGCTGGGATCTCCGTCGGAATTGCAGTCGGTGCGTGTGTCTGTGTGTGTGTGTGTGTTCGGGTTTCCCCTTCAAAAGCGGCGCTCCCTGTATGACGCCGTAAACACTTTGGGAATGAAGGTGTGAAAGCCGTCTAGTCGTCGACGAAGGTCGAAAACGGCGTCCTTTGGGAATCAGACCTGAGTCGTTATTTTTTCACTATTTCATTCAACGACATCCGCCTCGATCGCTGACGTCTCTGTTCCGCCCACCGCTTTCTAGCGATTTCGTAAAGGGCTCGTGTTCGCCGTGTCGAATTGCACCCCACGGGAATGATATTTTCCACTGGTATTTTCGGCAAACTTGAGAAATCATTTTTTTTAGAAGTTTAGACATGATGAAACTGTGGATAGGGGAGTAGGGGTCCTGAGGGAATTTTCATTCGTTCGAACGATTGTTAATATGTCAATTTGTTATTTCAAATCAATGTATAATGAGAAAGATAAGGTTTCAATGTAATTATTGAAATTTGTAATGATTTTTTATTGGATGAGGAAAGGAACACTCGTTCTAGAGACTCCCGGTAACTTTCCACTTTCAGCAATCATCCGAGAGTTCGGTGGACGGATAGTTATCGAGAGGAATCTTCCGTGTGAACGCGGCAAACTGTTCGCAGCACGTCGCGTTTCGTTGAGCGTTACCATTCTTTTATTTCCGAGGTTTTTTTTTTTCACCGCTTCATTACAACGTTTATAGTCGGCGGCTTTGTGAAACTCAATGTGCCGGGAATCGTTTCCGGAAACGGGAAATGCGTGCGGGTAATTTCACCCGAGCCTTTGTTCATTTTTTTTTCCACGGAGTTTCGCGAGTTGATCTGTTTAAACGAATCGGAATAAAATGAGAACTTTGCGTATATAAAAAAGAGGGGAAAGAAAAAAAAATGAAGCGGGAGGGAAAAAATTAGAGAGTCACTCTTTATTTCTTTTTTTTGTCTCTTTTTTTCGCATACACGCGAATCCACCGCGCAACGGGGGAGCGATTCTGCAATTAAAAGAAACTACGAGATTTCGTTGCTAATGAACCTCGAAAGTTGAAATGCTCGAGAACGGCATTCGACGTTTCAACCGTGCCAGGCATTTTCCAAGGAAAACTCTATTTCCCGCGACTCGAGTTTTTCTTTCGTGTCGCATTGAGCACGAAAACAACGTCACGCAGCGCTAATGCAGATTTAAAACCGGCCGTACCTTCTACCTACGTAGAATAAAATCCCACCCCGGCGGACCGGAATCTAAACGATACAAATTGTTAAATACTGCAGACGGAACAATGGAGACCTTCCTTAAACATTAATTAACGGGTCACCGGCGAATTAATGAAACACGCTCGTTTCGAAAGTACGAATGTCGAAAAAAAAAGAGAAACGGAAAAAAAAAATCCAAGGAAATCCATTGAGTCAGCCGTATTCAACTTTTTCACGGAACGTACTTTTCACACACACACATACACACTCACCCTATGTCGATTTCATGAATAAATTATACAAAACGAGCGAGGGCAGGTGTGAACAAACAAAACCGACGACCTAGGGAAAATAAATTTTCGGCCGTTCGTTCCCTTGTTAACCAATAACGCAATGAAAAGCTAGAAACCATGATAGATAGCTGCGCCCCGGGACAAGAGAGAACCTAGGGTGGAGGTGGGGTGGAGGTGGGGGAGGGATGGTTAAATTATGCAAAGTGCCTCGATAACTCAACTTCCTTTCCTTCGACTTCGGGGCCGGCGCAGTCTCCACTTAATATTTCTTTTAAAACTTGCAGAGCCACTCTTCCCCCTCCCTTTTCATCCATCCCTCCGTCCACTTTCACCCTCAGTGCACCAATCCTCCCCCCCAACTCCCTTTTCTCGTTTGTTTGATAACCTGGGCAGTCGCGAGACGAACCGCGGGAGGTAATAAGAAACGGAGAAGAAAACTGGGGAAATGGCACGGAAACAGGGGAGACGAACGGACGCTGGTTTCTTCTTTCCCCATGGAAACTAAGACCGTCCCGTGGAAGATTTAAACACCGTAAAACCGGAGGAATTGGCCGTCTATCGTCCGTTTAGCCGAAGAGAAACACACCGCGTCACGGCGAAACTACTGTAAGTAGATACAGACTGCGGGACACACGGTCAGACACGAAGATTCGCCATTCAATTTATTACCCTGACAACCCGCGCGACTCGTGTCCTCGAGGATGTTTAATTCGCAAATGGATGGGGGTTATTTAACGCGACTTTAAATTACTCGCTAATTTAACTGGTGCAATTAATGATTTAAGAGCACAATAACGAGGAAACAAGTAACGCAGGCAATTGTATTTTTTGCAATGTAGTAAAAATGACTAAGTTCCCAATTTCTTATAAAGGCTATACAAATTTATAACACTATGTTTCCTCAAGTTCTTTAAATTCATATTTCTACATGTAAATAATTAAATCGATCAAATTGCAATCCCCTTTCAACCTCTTTTTTCTAACCATATTTATCTAGTATTTTCGAACAGACCGACATAATCCTCGGTCGTCAAACCGAACAACCAGCGTCACGATGCACCGTTAGATTTTTCGGGCACCGTCGTCGGGACGGGGAACGATTAAAAGTTGGTAATTACCGACTTCCACGAAAAGCGGATCAACGGGTTGAACAACCCTGTCCCGGGAAGACGCATGTCGTAGACACCCAATCGGGGCCAAGTTTCCGAAAGCATCAGGCACCTCGTCTTTTTCTCGGCCACGGGAGCAATTAAAACTTTTATCGACGCACCCCCCTCTTTCCCCCACCCCCGCCACACATCCCCACCGCGAAGTCTTCTCGCTTCTTGGGGGTGGCGAACGGCATCCCCTTGGTGCAGCAGGGGAGAAGATTGCCGGTTAATGTAGCGTTATAAAGCGTCCCGGTTTTCGCGGCTCGTGCGAGGTTATCCACCCCCCCACCCTCCCCCCCCCGACGACCCCCTTCATCCCCTTCGTGCTTTTCTCTCGCAGAGATCATCCCGGAATGGAGTCTGATCCGGAAGTCGGGGGTGGCTTCGAAACGTGACTGGAATAAGCTTCGCGACGTTACGGAGGGAGGGAGGGGGGTTGCAAAGGGGGTGGTAGTCTTAGACAACGACGGACTGCGAAAATCGAAGTTGAATAGAGCGTTTTTTTGGGAGGGGTGGGGATACTGAAGTATACGTGTACGATTTTGCTGTAGTTTTATTTTTTCGAGAAATTTTATACGTAATGGAATCACACGTTCGGGGGTTTGAATAGATATTCACCGCGAACTCCCATGACGGGGGAAAGAGAAACTGGAGGGTGTGATTGACAGGTGTCAGGTGTGTGTCACTCCGAGTGGCGGGGCAGCAAAATGGTTTTCGATTGATTCGTCCCTGAAGGGGTTAAAAATCTGGAATTTCTGCCAGCGGTGGGATAATACTTTGCGTGGTCAGTGAAAGAGATCGATTATTGGTCGGACGATAGCAAAAATTGTTTTATTTGTTCTATTCATTGAAATTTTTCGTTTTCTAGTATCAATTCGAGTATTCGCACAATGTCGGCTTTGATCGAAGAACACGGAATCAATGGGAACGGCACTTTGGCAGCCTTTTCGTGCCCACTTTTATGTTATCGTCGTCGAAACTGTTATGCTTGTAAATCTGCTTAAGATTCGACGTCGCGACGCGACGGTCTGGTCGCGGAAGTTCGATTTTCCACGAAAACACCGTGATAATGTCTGGAAGTCGAATAGGCTACGGGGCTTAAAATGAATATCGATTTGAGCATTAAGGTTTACGAGCCGGAGATAGGAGATTTAAGAGCCGAACTCTCGAGGCAACAAAAGTTTAATGCGCGATTCTTGCTGTGCCCCACGGTCTTCCTTCCGAGAGAGAGAGAAAGAGAGAGAGCGGGGGAGAGACAGGACATTATACACGTCCGTCCATAAGTCACGGAACGCTCGAGAATTCAGATTAAGGATAACCTGAATTCGGCAAGTTATTTTAATTTTAATGATACCAAAGTTTAGTCTTAATCTTTTAAAGTTTTATAGGAATCGAAATTTCTGACGCATAGAAATTTCTATAGATTGACATTTTGGGCTTTGAATACTGAAAAATTGAACGCTAGCGAGATTAGATTGGTAAGCTAATTAGCGGGACATAAGAGTGTGACAGCTGAGCGAATTATTTAACGTAATTAACGGGACGCGTGACTGATATATGTATGGTCAGACAGAAATCGCACCAAATGTCCGAATTTGTTATGCATATGTCGTAGCTGCAAATAATTAATCGTTGCACCGTGCATCATGTAAATCTGGTTCGGTAACAATTTATGCATGACCTGTCCACTTTATTTGGCGTCAGTGATCAGGGAAGGTCATGTTATTCATTTTGTAATTGATATATATGTATAACATATATATTTAAATGGATTTATAGCGATCATAAAGTATGTATCTTAACTTAACTTCCCGAGTTATCGATGATTCGGAAAATGTCAAAGAACTGGGTCAGAATTTTTTTGTAATTTTACCATTTTCCCGACTGTCATGTCCAGAAATTTTTCAGACTCACTTCGAAATCTTCGTGGAAATCCCAGTACGGAACGCTCTCGGTTATGTATTTTCGTCCGAAATATCGCGGAAACGACGGGTGAAGTACGAAAATCGCGAAAAAGTGTCGGTAATTGAAATTTTGCCGAAAATCAAAAATCGACTAACATAAATTGCACCTATTTTCACCGTCGATTTCGAAGAAAAATCAAGTAGTCCGAATTATCAATTCCACTGCTATTCAGCATCAAAGCTGCGAAATTATCGGATCGCCGATAAACGGGTATGGAAATATTATTACACGACGTCGGCGACGGCGTGTAATTTCTAACGCATCTGGTCCGTCGACGGAACATCGGGAAAAGTGTTTTCACGGGGCCGGGTCAGTGAGCACGAACGATTTTCCGGAGCAGAAGGCCATTAGTCGAAATCGTTTTCGCGTCGGTGTTCCCGTTGAACGATTGCGACGATTTCGATGTAGACAAAGGTATCTCGCGATACCTTTTTCGTTAATTGTCACCTTTCTCCTCCTCCTTTCGACGCTTTCGATCGTCGTTTCTCCGTTAACCGAATGCCCATTCCATTTCCCACCTATTTTCGAATTCGTTTTCACCTCGTTCTCTCTCTCTCTCTCTCTCTCTCTCTTTCTTTCTCGATTTTTCGTTCTTTCGACGTAGGTCATTATACCTTAAAAAAAGCGATTTTTATCAAAGTGATTAACTCGCCGCCTCGTTAATGTCCGTCCGACGTCGTAATTTTTATTTACCCGTTAAGAATCACCCGTCGGTGTTGCCGGCGAATCGGAAACCCGATTCCGACGGGCATTCCCGTTGAATTTTCTTAGATAAATTGGACACAGAGTGATCGTTATATCGACAAATGAGGAACGCTGGCGGAGGGGCGAGCGGGGAAGGGGGAAAAAATGGCTCGGACAACGTCATTAAATTTAATGCGGGAACGGAGTTATAAGTGGCAGGAAATGGAATCGCGTCGATGGGGTTACGGCGAAAATGTTCCGAACTACTTCTCTAAATCCGGGCTGCACTTATACTCGTCGGCTGAGCACATCGATTTCATCTCGAGCGCGAAAGAAACATTATTAATCCGTCGGAATCCTTGTCTCCTTTTTTTTTCGCGTTTTGCTTACGGCGTCGTCGAAAAATTTTCTCTCAACAGGAATTAACGTCCGTTCGCGTGGAATACTAGCGATGACGTCACCGACGGATCCCGACGGTGACGGGAGAACCCGTGTCCGTTCGATTAAGCGCGATCCGAACGATCGAATCGCGACGAATGGGATCAATTTGATATTTTCCTCGCCGGTGTTAAATAATTAAACGAAACGAAATTTTGTTCGAACGAAGGATAAATACCGGGGGTAGGATAAAAACGGATCGCTGTAAGTCCGCACGCGTCGCGAGGATATATTAATTGGTGCACATGTAAATTAGAATTTATAATTGAATGAAATTATTACTCTGCTTAATTTTCATTTCGGTTAATTATATTTGAACGGCGTTCCCGATGAATATTAATAAACGGTGGTATATTGGCAATGAATTATCGAGCATTTTTCGGCTGTTTAAATTACGAGAAATTCGGTGGGAAATTCTTCTTGTTGCCCAGCGAACGAATATTTTGTTTTTTTTTATCGTTTTTTTATCGTTTCGTTCACAGTTTTCTTTTGTACCCGCTGACATCTCGTCGCTGTTTATAGCCAGACGCTCGGCGAAATAATTGAAAACATCGTAATTAAACGGTTGACAAATTATCCCGGGGTTACTGTGCGACGTCTTCTCTCGAAATACCAACGATCCGGGATTATTTTTGAAATGTAGAACGTCACACGGACGACACACCGACGCTCGCCTCGTTAAGCGAATCTACATGATCAATTTCCGCGGAACCGTTGCAAAATCTGTTCCACTCGCTGCTAAAACAACAAACAAGCCAGCGGTATCTTAGACTAGACGGAAATAGATTTTCCCATGAAATATGCCATCGCTCTTATAAATGCATCATTCTTACAACTTTACTACCTGTATAATAGATAAGTAAATGATAATATTCTACGTCAGATACACATGCGATAAATCAGTTAATTAAATCCCTGCTCGTCGTAGATTTTCACGTTTTCACCGTCCATTTAGTTTTCATTCCAAATCACGTAAGCCTTTTCAAGGGGATGAAAAAGAAACCCTGGTCTATTTTCGACGACTTAGGCGCAACAAGGGGTAAACCGTGTGATTAAGGATGCAGATTAGAGGGTGGTCGTGCCTGTCGAGTAGCTCGTCGGGGGTGGTTTCAACCCCGTCCTCATCTGGAACAAGTCCGCGCCAACCCCCCCGGTGCAGAGAGTGCCGTTAGGGTGTTCGTAATAATGGCGATGAATTGTTGATGGCATCGCGCTACTCTGTATTTATGTGCCGAGGCGACCACCCCTCCGGAGACAACCCTTGGCCGTGTTAAGGTGTGTCCACATGTTACCACTTCGTCTTGTCGCCGGGAAGTTTGCACGCGGTGGTGGAACATTCGGAGAAGAACACGGTCTTTTGACTTCGCGGTGGCTTCGAGTTTCTGGGGGTTGGAAATTCCTGCGGATGGAAATTCCACCGAGAGGGTTGTTTCGACGCTCCGGGGCTTCCGGGGCGGATGTCTCTACGCTCCGAGCGGGAAATTTCGAGGTTTTTGAACTTTCATACGTTGAAAATAATTGCTTGGGAAGATTTCGAGGCTTTGAAATATTTGTAATTTGAAAATATTAGGCGTTGAAAATTCTACGCATTGAATTATTTCAGTATTGCAGTTTCTGCGTTTTGAGATTCGTGAAAATTTTTGAAGTTTCTCAACGTGGAAGATTCTGCTCTTTCAGAAGCGTAAGTAAGAAACTTTCGAGATTCGAGATCCATCGAACTTTCATCCCTTGAAATTTCAATGTCCCAAAATTCCCCGGAAATCTTTCGAATCCCCGGGAAGAGGCGAGTGAACAGCCCTTTACCGTTCGTCCTTTCAATTCACGGTCACGTGCGAGTGTCACCCTGTCTCCGTCCCTGAAATATGCAAGGAACGATGTTCTCGTTACGACGAATTCATCCTCGAAATTCGCGAATCGGCATCCCTCTCGTAGGAAGACAAGCCTTCCGGAAAAGGGGTGCATTTTTACCATGAACACAGAATCATCAAATTACCCGAAAACTTTGAAACGACTTGTCTCAGACGATCTGAACTAAAACGACAATAATTCGTAATTTCCAAACGCCGAAATTATGCGAACATAAATTAAATTACTCTAATAATGCATTCAATACGTTTTTTTAAAATTTTATCGACGATTTCCGCGTGCATAGAGGTAATTCGAATTGAAGCACGTTTCAAAATCATCTCGACGAATGATTCCTCTGATTCGCGAATAAAGTCCCCGATTTCCGTTCTCGCGAAACGAGGCCGTCAGCGACGTAGAGTTTCCCAAGGTTGCCGGATCGCGGTCGTCATTACGACGAATTCATTCGAATCGTCCTTGTTCGACGGGAAAAAAGAAAAAAAAAGAGAAAGAAAACTAGCGAGTCAAGCTCGTTAGAAATATCCCGCGTACGCGTGATTCATTTCTACTATAGCTTCGATGGCGAACAGGGATTTTTTTCCCCCGTTTTTCATTTTCCAAAGCCGAATCAACAATTGCGGAGAGAAGAATCTCGCGGCTGAGCTTTCTATGGACAATCGACGCTGCTGCTGCTGCTCTCTCCAGGGACGTAAAGGTATTTCTTTTTTTTCCGCGAAACAAACCATACATAAAAGAGACCGACTTAATTTCCCTTTTAAATGAGGATGTCTTAATTCCCATGGAGAAAGAGTGTCTAACGAACATTTGGCGAATAATTCTCAGTCGATTCAACGAGGTTTTCTTTGACAAACAAAAGAGTGGTCCCTCATTTTATTTTTTTCTTTAAATAGAACACATACAATAAAGTGGTTTTTTATTCAAACAGCTCTCACGAAGATTAGTCGTCACTTGAAATATTTCTTTCGTGTATTTATAAAATTAAACAACCCCGGACATAAGATACATTAAATTTCTCAAAAATCACAAATAATTCGAAACAATTCGCAACAACTTTCCGCGGCAAATTTTCTACGATACACGTATTATTGTTATCACAGTTGGTTACCGCGAAATTAGAAGAACTATCCGCAGTATCTCATTTCGACGGGCACTGAATATGCGGCCCATGTTTCATATCGAAATTCTTGAGGGAACTCTGGCATTCTAGCAGACCGCTCACAACGACAGGTGCACTCACCGCCAGTACGTGTGTAGAGTCGGAGATCAAGACAAACACAAAGACACATGGGGGACACGCAGAAGGGAGAGAGAGAAATCGGAATTCGATATATAATATTTCCAATAATAAATTCTCGACGGCCCTCGCTATTCATATTTCTTTCGACTACTTTCTCAGCACTTTTCCGAAAACCTTCTGTTTTCCCGTTGAAATCCACCCCCATGGGTTTCCACGTTACACCGTTCTACACGATTATAATTATCCGATATATCGCGGAACACTCTCGATAACTATCCGCCGTGCAAACCAGTCTAGCGGGTGCATGTTGACTAACACTAATTCCATCGTCGCAATGTGTGCATACCACACACACACACACAGTAACACCAGGGTACACGATCAAGAAACGCCCGGGGCGTCGATAATCGGGCTTCCGATAACTTTCCATTGCCAGGAATTCTCCGTATTAGTCTCGCGTAGCTGGAAAGTTATCGGGTGTTCCGTGAGTCCGACGCCGTGGAGACTCGATAAATTTCCATCCCTGGGAATCCTTTGGTCTATCGTCCCACGGACGGTTAGTTATCGAGAGTCTCGGCGTAGATATACATATTTATCGCCTAAAATTCTGTTACGTCATCGGCGAACCTGTTGCGTCTGTCGGGAGTTCTGCGAAGATGTTTTGACTCTTGCCAGTTTTATTTCGCGATCGATCGTAGTTGCCTTACGACGATTGTTTCGTCGGAAACGTCGATACTTCGTGTTCGCTCGGTCATCCCGAGTACTATACGATTATTATCATCTTGGACAAGATGATGGTTGTCTAAATATGATATTAAATAAAGTGTCGATTGATAACTTTCCACACTCGAACACAGTCGGATAAAAAATCTTATTAAATGATATGTATCTGTTCAACCTTTCACAATCGATACATTGTCGCATCTTCCTCTATTGTTTATTCACTCGCAAGTACACCAATACTACGGTACAAATTGCAAGTGGCCCCTGTAGACGTTTATCGAACCTAACAACGGACCGACGAGAAGTACGGCACAGCCAGCTCCCGAAATCCTAGGGAAATAATCACGTTAGAGAGAAACTGATTGAACGGGGCTTGCGATACCTATACACACCTCGCCGCGGAAACGGTAAACGGATATTGCCAAAGAAAGCCGCGGTTCCTGCGAACAATACGGAAATCTAAGCCGTATCTCTGGTCGAACGGAATTACGTATACTATCGTAATTCCGAGTTCCGTGGCAAACAACTACAGTATATCAGCGGGCGATCGTAAAAGATCGTCGAGAAAATTCGGACTTTCAAACGTAAAGATCGATAGACATTGTACTTATTACTTGTGATTCTAAAATCGGTGAATTTATCGATCGAAAAAGAGAATGAAAATTTTATATATGGTTTTTGAAGACTGTCGTATATTATGTGAACCTAACGTCGCTTTGATATATTATAATTATAAGAAATTTACTTAACGGATGAAAAAACTCGCTCACACGATTTTCATACACCTAAAACTCGATACTCCTGCGACGAGGATTTCACTGTTTCCCTCTCGCAAGGGATCCGTGAAGCGAGTCTTTGAGAATCAAGACGCAAGTGGAGCCCGTCTAAGTATCGTCTCTGATTTACGCGAGTAAATCGGCTTACGCGCGAACCGTCCTCGTTTCGATGGATAACGCGAACGGTACACAACGTCAGCGCGATGAGTTCCAAAGGCACTTAATGCACCAGTAACCCTTTAAAGGCACCAGTGGCCCTTTTCTCGGATGCCTGTTTCTTGTGTATCTTGTTGAAAAGCCTCTAACCCCCTCCCCCTCTCCTCTCCCTCTCCTCGACTCTCGAGACGAGACGATCTTCGGCGTAGGTAGTGTCTGTCTGTCTGTCTCTCTCCTCCAATTATGGATAGAAGGTTGGATCTACAGTCTCTCTTTGACGATCTTGTTCTAGTTTGCCAATTAAACGGTGTATCAGAGTTGCTTACCTTTTGCCCGGGCTATCTCCGCCCAGCCGGCCGTATTTCTTTTACTTTCCACCTGGACGGAGAAAGCTTGTCGAAAATTGACCGGTCGGCTTTTCTAGTCTACGGCGAACGAGCGTCTGCTACCGGAAATCCTCTCGTAAGGCCAAGAGAGTGAGAAAGAGAGAGAGAGAGAGAGAGGTTTGGTACTTGTCGTTCGCTTCGCTGCCCACTCGAGACTCGTGTAGAAGCGTATGCCAGTGCCGGAGCTTTTGATGGTTGTAAAAACATAATAAATGTTCCACGGAAAACTTGTGGAAATTTCGGGAAAATTTGATTATGGGTTCACGTGGAATTCGTAGAGTTGGTTAGGGTCTTTTTCTACTTTTTTTCGGTACCAGGAAAAGGGATGTCTGTTTCCAAACGTTGCGGAATTATCGAGCGAGAATTCGGAGATTTTTGAGATTGTTTTTTTCGCTGGTTCTCGAGTAACTTTCAAGATATAGAGATGTCAAGACGTAGCTTGCATTTCCGATCAAAAATGTATATTGGCAAATTTATTGCCATTTCTGCGACGTAATTTCTTCATAATATTTCTTCCGATCGATCGGATCTCGAACTGCCAGTGATCTAGCTTTTTCTCCCAAGGATTCATCCTCGATCCGAAACGACTCCGTGGGAAACTTGTTCCCCTATGAAATTGAACGTCCGCGAACTTCCGTACGACATGGAATCGGTATTATATTTCCATGAAATGAGATTATTGTTCTCGGCAGGCCAGGGGGGAAACGAATTCCTACGTTTAATCGAATGAAACACCGTCCCAAGTGGTTCGCGGACGATCCGCGAATTCCGCGAATACCCGGAATGCGTACCGAACTATTTCTTCGTTCTTTTTTTTATTCTCTCTATCCCTCTTTATCTCTCTCTCTCTCTCTTTCCACTCTCGGCAGTTACATGTGAAAGTATGCCTCCGAACATGCACGGAATTTTACCACGCAAATGTAAATACCTGGCGAACGGCGTTTGCCCGTTGAAATAATACTCGCGGGCTCGTATCTTCATATTAAACCGAAACTCACCGCGTGGCTATTCGTCGGTCACGTTCGCACGTCCGGACGTATCTCAAGAAATAATTTCCCTTAAAGAGACGGTCGTTGAACCGCGGAGACGTACCGTCGTCCGTCCGATTCTCATAGTTCAACCTCCTTCCACCACTCCAAGCTTTCACCCCCCTCCCTTCTTCACCCCGTTCGTCCCTAATCGCGGGGTTAATTCAAAGTTATCTTCGACGAGAGTCGACTAGTTAGCATACAGAACCGACCGTTCCCCGGGATATAGCATCATCGTCAAACTATCCCGGGGCCAGAAATGGAAGAAGCACGCGTGGGACGATAGTCGGAGAGGGTTGGCGGGGGTGTGGTCCCGCGGAGGGTCGTTAAGAAAGTCGTTAGACTGGAGGAGTAGGCGAGCAGAATCCGGGAAATTTAAATTCGGCTCGTCTCTCCTAACAGCAAGGACAGGGAGAGAGAGAGAGACAAAGATAGAGAAAGACAGATAGAAAGAAAGAGAGAGGCAGAAATGGAGATACGAGAAGAGGGTGAGTTAAAACAGAGAAAGAGAGGGGGCGAAAGAAGACAGGGTAGAAAGAGCAAGACAAATAATAGGGATAGGAGAGATGGAGGGGGTGAAACGGGTAGAGACGGAAATGGGAAGGACCGGTAGCTTCGCATCCCGAAGGAATTATAAACAAATGGTTTCGCCCGTAGCAACGTACCCATCGTCCTGGCGGCGGACCACCTTCCGACCGACCTTTCCATGCCCGTAGTATAACGACACGTTATTCGCGTGGTTACGACGTACTTGCGAACTTGGCGTATCCAGGACACGCCATCCAGGTACCGCAGCACCGACGCCGCACCACCACAGAACCAGGCACGTACCCATCCGACGCCCGGAGCAACGGCAGCTGCACCCCGGCTCCTGCTACAACTGCATAATTTCACCGGGACACCTAGGTGAAATCCGGTTCCCTGGTATACTACTCTCTCCCCCTTCCCCTCTCTCTCTAAATATATATACATATATATTTATTGGTATATATATGTAAATATGTATTTAGATATACATATATCTCTAAATATATAAATATGTATGTATATGTATTTATATATATCTAAATGTATATATATCTCTATATTTATATATTTAGATATATATAGAGAGATATACATATATTAGACATATATGTAAATTATACTCTGTCAAGAAGAACTTTCATACTTTTTCTATCACTCCCTGATCCCCTTCGTCATCTCCCTGCAACGATAATCCCGGAACAACTTGACTCGATTCCCGCACGGATCGGTTATTCAGTTTCGTCGTGCACGGGGACCACGATAGGTAGTGGAGGGAGGGGGGAGAGGAGCGACGTCAACGTCGCGAGACGAAATGAACATCCCGGAAGCGAGCGGCACTTCGCCAGGCATTATCAGAGAGCGGGATTTCCCATCGAGGGGCCGCGGTTCGATGATAGGAGACCGTTGTCGGTAGTTGGAACGTTGGGTTCGCCAACGTACGGAATCTGGTTCGTCGTCGTCGTCGTCGTCGACGTCGTAGTCTCGGGGGATGTCTAGGTTTCGAGTAGAGTGAGCATAGAGAGACGAAGCCGAAGGAGGAGCCGTAGAGAGAGGGGGAGAGAGAGAGAGAGTGAGAGACTTAACTATAGCCTCGGTAACGAGGAACGTGGGTTTGCAGCGGCGTTATAGTTAAGAGATAATGCTTAATCGATACCGGAAAGGAAGAGACCAACGGGGTTGAAGGGGGTTGTAAGAGGATGGGGGAGGGGGGTATGGTGGGATATTATCGCCCGGTGAACTGCGCACAAGACAGAGAGACGAAGAGAGAATGGAAGATGCTAGTAGGGTTGTGGTGGTGTTGTATCCCCTGATGCATGTAACCAATTTCGAACCGCACGCGCCCATAACCATATCTACACGCAGCCGAGTATGTGCAAACCTAACGTACTGTGTGTCTGTGTATATGTACATCTATCTATGTATGTCGGTATGTATGTATATGTATATGTATATGTATTAATCCGTCCCGCATCCGCACGACTCCATCCACAGCCTTATCCGTTTCCGTGTGTTACGTTGCCCGGTTCCGTGTCCGTGTACGGCTTTTGGTTATCATCCCTGCTCGTCGTAACTTTACATCAACAAGTCTAACGGCGACGGTGGGGGCGGTGGTTGCGGTGGTTTGGTTCGTGCGGCTCGGTTTATGCTGCTAAACCGGATCCTGTTTAGTCTTTCGGGATACACACCTCCGTTTCGTTGCTGTCCATGATATTAATCTATCGTATCCGTGGATTCGCGGGGCAAATAATGTCCGGGCGTTTAATTAACTTACAGGTAAACGGTATAGCCACTAAGGGAACGAACGATTCGCGCGGCATACTCGCCGAATATACACTCGGGCGAACGGTTTTAAGACCTATCTAAGTGTGTGTATGTATAGGGTGTATATATGTAACAGCGGTTTTGCCCAACTATCTTATAAAGCCGTTCGTACCTACGTAGTGGTATACGGTAAGTGCCCTAAGGTGTTTCCAGGACACTTTACATCGCGTACCGAGATAGCCTTGGAAACGTTTTCAGGGCTACAAAGACGTTCGGTCAGAAATTTCGTGTAACAACGATTCTCCTCGTTCGTCGTAAGACCCCTGTCTCGTATATTCCAAACGTGTTACGACGTCTTCAAACGTCCGAGTCACACGAGGTAACTTATGCTCCTCTAACCAAACCCGGGTCGTTGCACATCTTTTTTCAGCGTCGTTCTGTTCGTTCGTTCCTACGTCTCGGTGATACGACGACCGGTTACGCCTACCAGGTTTACCGTACAACGGTTCTCGAGAACCTCTACAGAAAGCTTAAAAAAAAAATGGAGAAAAAAAAAAGTTTACGGAGCGAAGGATCGGTGTCTTTGCGCGAAACCACACGCATCCGTTTCCGACGGAATTGCCCTTCATCCGTGGACGAGCAACGAACCTCGTTTCAGGTAGCGCCGATTCCACGTGCGTGTGTGTGCATGTTTATGACGTAGACACGTATATACACGTATGTATGTACGTCGCGGGTAACGCCAACTCGTGTTTACGAGGCCGTAAAGAGAAGCAGGGAGAAACGGAGAGAGAGAGAGAGAGAGACATGTACAGAGAGAAAGATGGAGAGACAGAGGCATACCAGAAGTACGTACAAGTATTCGCAGCCTTGAATTCCCCCAGTTTAAACCGCGAATCCGTGAGTTTCATTTTTTTGCAATTTGTCTAATTCCCCCTAGTACCTAAGACACTTCCTCAAACGACGACCGTTTTCTTACCTGTCCGTCGACGTTTATCATCGTCGCCGTTTCCTATCCCCTATCCCATGTCGTCGACGTCGTCGACGTCGTCGTCGTCGTCGTCGTGCTCACTGGGTCGAGTGCACGGTTAAGAGGGCCTCGTTTATGTATAATAAGCTCGGGTTAGGTATCTACGTCTCTTCTAGGCCCACTTAAGTACGACTCCACTCTCTCCCCACCCCCTCTCCCTCTCTCTCTCTCTCCCCCTTCATTCCCATTCGGATAGACGAAGACCAAAGTAAGAGAGAGAGAGAGAGATAGAGGGAGAGCAAAACTCGAGAGATCCCAGCTGAAGTGACTCTCCGCCGAATAGACCATAAGCACGGGGGCCACTTGGAACGAATAATTTTACGTTCGCGGAGCGACGTCGTTACGATTATACCTACATGTGATTTCGGCGCACGTGCGAGAGCCTGTTTCTTTTTTTTCTCTCTTATCCCTTTCTTCTTCGTCGTCTTCATCTTCTTCCTCTTCCATCCACCAGGGTTCGGCGTTTCGCAATTAGACCCGGAGCACCGTGTATGGCGGCGACCCGTTAAGGGTTCCAGGAAGTAGCTTTAAGCCGGTTGAGACGGCGGAGCTAGTGTACTCCACGTAACGGCTTCAGATGAACGTACATACATACATACATACATACATACATTGGTACACCCTGTAGTGAAGCGACTTGAAGACGGTGGTCCTAGGACCCTCTGTACAGGCCTCGAGGTGGTCCGAGTGCGCACTTAGCACGGTACCATTATGGCTGTGGCTGGACCAAGAGCCAGTAAGATTCGCGAGAAGAATATATCACGTGAACAGTTGGGTGTCCTTGCTGGATCATCGTTTCAATGGTAACTACTTGTGGAAGATCGAACAGAAGGAACTGGAATTTTGTCTCAGGTGGAATGAAGACATCGGACACGTTGTACCCATGTGTTTGATTCAGTTCGATGTTATGAGATGCGGGTTATATTCCGTGATTTACTTTTGTCATCTCTGCGGGACAGCTCTCCCGGCTTCTTGCATTATTTCGCTGGCACTCGTGTTATCGTATTTACCCCTGAAAGTTTGACAGACGAGTTCGTTCTCTCTCTTTCATTCTTTCTTTCATTCTCTCTATCCCTCTTTCTTTCTTTATGGGTTTTACCACCCCGGAGTCTCCCGGTGATCTTCCGAGAAACTTCCTGATAACGTCAATGGAGGAAACACGTTCTCGGTGTTTCCATGCATCGTAAAGATACGTAACCTTTCTTCGGGTTTCATAATTCAACGCGTCGGTCGCACGAGAGGAACGAGCTCATTTATTTTTCACCGGGTTCTATTACCTCACCGTTCTTTCCAGCCCTTTCTTTTTCCATCGTGGTTCCACTCCTCCCGCCCCACTCCACTCCTCCCACCCCCTTCCTCCATCATCTTTCCTATTCCCATCCACGTTGCCTTTCATCATACTTGTTCTTTGCATCGCTGATTCGTTCCGATTCCGCCAAGGTTACCCCGACGTCAGGTTTACATTTTGCAATTAATTAAAGGTCTCATCCGCACCGGGTATACACATCCACCCCGTTAGGTATACAATACCTTACCGTCGTCGCGACGTTTTTCTCTACGAGATCGTTAATTACCGTCGGTCGAACGCGGAGAGCGACGAAACGATTCCGTTAGACGCGAGAGGAATCGAGAATCCAGTTCGATCGAGCGAAATCCAGTGGTTATTCTCTTCGTGAAAATTTTTAAAGTCCCATAAACTTGCCATAAGTTTCCCGGGACTTGTTCCCCACTAAGTTGGAGTCGTTTTCTCACCTGGCAGGTGCATGTGATTATATTTGCGCGACCGTCAAAGTTTTAGGGTGTCCCATACGTGGCAAACATAGGGCAGGATGTTTCTTAGAGGACAAAAGGTTACCCACGGGTATCTCGCGACGTCCCTGGTTTCCCGTGGCTTTCCGGGAGAATTCCCTTTGAACGGACCACCACCGGCGGAGGATAAATAAAAATGTCCGGGGCTTGGAAGCTTCTAGTCGGACGGATAATACGAACAACATCTTCAATAGGGTCAAGTATTGGTATTCGGAAGTACCGAAAAGTCTGCGGACGAGTCTTTTGCTTCGTGTTGGTCTATTGACCTTTCCGACAGCAATTCCGCCGGCAAAATTTCCGCCAGTAAGCGTGCTCTATCGATGATTCCCGAGGTACAGGGTGTTTCATTCCGGGTGGACCATATTTCAGGAATTCCCTCTGTGTGATTTGCATGTAGCATAAAAACACGTAATCTCCGTATACTACCCCTACGGATTATCCGTGAAATCGATCAGTCTCGGAGACGATCTCTAGGTACTCTGATCGTACTCTCGTCGCGAGATTTAATATCACCGAGAAAATAATTCACGGCGGGGTTTTCCCTGGTAACTGGCAATATCGCGTAAAGAGGAAGAAAATAAAGCGAGATAACGCAAGAAGAAAATAAACTATAGGGCAGCCAGCTTGAGAAGAAGGGTGGGGTAGGGGGATGAAGGAGAAGGGGGGACAGTGGAAACGGAAATAGCCGCACGCAAAGCCGTCGAGGAAATGTCCCGCGATCGGAGCCATTTTCACGGGGAAATACCGTTATGAATTTTATGCTTATCGATCCACGTGATATTGCTAATAAAACTACCACCGCGGTCCCTTCCACCCTTTTCTGCTTTTCCATCTGGTTTCCGGGCTGTTGTTCGCCCTCCGCGTTAGTTCCCGCGTTCCACGGCGACGTTCACGGCGATAAACCGACGTACGTATCCCGGTTTACATTTTACAATTGTATCGTTTCGAGTTGCGGGGCGCGAAGTAAAAGAAACTATTGTGTTTACCGGTGCAACCGTATCTGTCGGCAGCGGGTCATCGATCCGACTGTAATATCAGCGACAGGGGAGAGATATCACGGATATATGCGACAGACGGTTTTTCAAAGCGACGGAACGCGACGCCGGCGTCGCTCGGATAGAGGCCATCAGCTGTAAAGGGACGTAAAGAGATATCACCCCCCTAGAAAACCGAGCCCTTGTCATGAGCGAACAGTACTTTCCGTCGCGAGAACATCGAACGCACGACTCTTTTCTTCTTTCTCTCTTTCTTTTTTTTTTTATTTCACCACTCTCTTCGTCTTCACTCTCTCAGACCACGGGGGTGTAATGGGACTTCTCGACGACGACTACGACGCCGTCGACTTTCGACCTTTTGCCCGCTGGTTGCAGCGGGATTTCGTTTTTACCCCGTTGGAGAAAAGGGAACGATGAGAAAAAAAAATTGAAAAATATAATGGAGAAAAGAAAGAGCCAGAGAGAAAGAGAGAGAGAGAGAGAGAAACATGCTTCGGCTACTTTACTTCGCGGCTTTATCGCATGTATAACGACGCCGTACCGGATATCCTTCCGCGAGTTTCCAATCCCCCGTTCGCTCGCTTCGAGCCCGGGGGAAAAGTGGAAACGCGAGATCGGGAACACCGGGAAACGGATTGATTCAATCTCAGGCTAGGGGGGGGGGGGGGCGTCTAATTCCCATCGCAAAAAGATCCGTGCCCGGTGGAAATCCGTCTTTGATCGCGGGACGGTCCGATTTCTTGGCGCAATTATCGCGGCAAGGGTTTCCCGCCGGTTTGCCATCCCCTGGATCTTACGGGATTCCTTTCCACCCTCGTTTCCCGAGCAGCAGCCTCTTCTAACGATTAGGAGAGCGATTCTCTTAATTCTTTTGCCGGTGGAAATCGAACCAAACGTTGTGTCGACAGAGTGTGTGTGTGTGTGTTTTTTTGTCTGTTCTCTCTCTTTCTCTTTTTTTCTATGTATTTCTGTCTCTTTTATTTGAGTGGAGTTAAAAGGGTAGAATTCCACGGTCGGAACCGTGTTTTATAAAGTTGAGAAATTCCCTTCCGCTGGAAATTGAACATTTCAATGTCCCCTTGAACCAGACTATCGTTATTTTGCTATATCCCCATGAGCGTACTGTAAATAGCTTTCATCCTCTCGTAAAAAGACATTTCCATTATCTTTTATCTCCTCCCCATTTGCGTTTCCGGGAAGTTCCGCGAGTCGGTAAAAACGGTGGAAAATTGACGCGAAAGAGAAATCGCGCAAACACCGGTAAAATTGGGTGTTCTTATCCCTCCCCCCCTCCACCTTCACCTTCACCTCCACCTTCTACCTTGTTTATTTTTCAATTCAAATCCGTGTCATCCGTCCCCACTTACTTTTATACCACGAGGAAGGGTCCGTAGGATAGAAACACTGGATTTAAACTGTCACCCAACCCACCGAGCCCTGTAGACGGAAAAAACAAATTCAAACTTACATCCCCGGAAGTATCCGATAAGAATGTATCCGGCTCTCTTTTCCCCCAGGTATCCGTTTTATTTTTCGTCTTGTATCTCTTTTTTCGTTCTCGTCGACGTCGTGGGCGAAACATTGGATCGACAAGGAGTCCAGGGTAAAAAAAAAAGAACAAAAAGAAATAAAAGATTCGGGCAAACACCGATGGAATAGGACCGTCTTCCCGGTGTCTCGATTCTTGGCCAGCTTTGCCTAAGAGTGTACACCCCTTTCAGAATTCATCCCTTTGCCCGCCCTTTGCACCCCGTTTTAGACGTTCGCATTCAACCGAAGGTATTTTCGGCTTAATCAAGCATAGCCAGGGTCGAGCCATTCCAGCCATATTCCTCCACCTAGTTGATATACCTTTTTACCTTACCTTCGAGCCACCCCCTCCCCTTCCACCCCCCTCTCTCTCTATCTCTCTCATGCCGCCCTTATCTTTCTCCTACAATTCTTGCTCTTTTTAACGGTCTCCGCTCGTTCTCTCGGTTATTACCTAAGAACCCCATTAACCCTCTGGGGCTGAAGCCATGAGAGGAAACAGAAGACGGCATCGAACGATGCCACGAACGACTCGCTGACCCGAAATACGGAAAATCGTGGAAAATCGCGGGAAATGAAAGCAGACAACCCCTCTAACCAGCTCGACCTTCTTTCTCTCCCACTTACCATAGATTCGGTGTCTTTGTTACTCCAGACCATCCTCCACTCTCTTCTATTTTTACCTTTTTTTTTCGTGTCTGTTCTTTTTTTTATTATTCTTCCTTCGTACCACTTCTTTTTCATGCCGCTCTCTTGGCTTATACGTACGTATGTTCGTAGGTAGTAGTTGGCCTCGGTTTATTTTTTTTTGTTTCTTTTTTTTTTGTTCCTTCGCCTCTCTTACCCCATACCACTTCCCTGTCCGGCTACCCTTTACGAACTGCATATAAAATATGTACGCCTCAACCCTGCCCCTCCCCCGCCTCCGCATCGTCTAGCCCGCCAAATTGGATTTCCCGAAAAAAATGGCCGCGGAACTGTTTTCACTCTCCCTCCCCCTCCCCCACACACCTCTCCCACACTCCTACGCCTTCCGAGCCGAGAAACCGGCCGCGGTTGCGCCACCCACCCCTCTCGAATACATATATGTACACACATACACACAGACACCCCGCCATTACGAACTTGTTACGTGGGATGTAAAGCACGAATTCGAGTCCTTTCGCACGAATGCTCCCGTGTTTTTCTATCGGGAGTCTACTTTCTCTCGGGTATCCGTAGATTCCACGGGGGTGGTTTTCCTCTTTTTTGTAACGCTGCTGGTTTTTTCGGGTACTTCTTTTATTCGGTGAATCTATCGCCATAGAAGTGATTAATTTTGGTATTTATTTTGTGTACCGCAGATCTTTCATCATTTTCTGCTCGATAAATTTCCACCCTGACACTTTCTATATTATATTACGGTACTCTCGACTATGGCTTCGGTGACGGAAAGTTATCGGGAGTGCCCGTTTCGAACGCCACACCGTTCGAGGCTTTCGATAACTTTCTGCCCACGCGGTTGCGGCTCGCAGAATTTCTCACAATGGAAACTTATCGGATATACATACCTATGTAGTGTATCGTTTTCGGCTTTCGATAACTTTCCACGTTAGATTCCCGTGATTCACTACCCCACGGTCCGGAAAGTTACCGAGGTTCCATCCGTGATACACCTTGGATTAATTACTGCGGTGTATTTCACCGGACCCCGTTGTATTAAAATATTAAGAACGAACGACGTGTACTTTGTAACGTAGTTAGTTTAATGTCGGTAAAAAATTAGAGGGGTGCCGGAGTGTCGTCTGCTCCCTCGAATTGGATTTCCCAAAAGTATACCGGGAAACTGCTCTTAATCCCTCTTTCCCCATGCTTCGTCGCCGCGATCTCGTTATTCGCGACGGGTACGGTCGCACGAATGAAATTCGTTTCGCGCTGTTCGCCGAGCAACTGTTTCCCAACGGCGGCGGGGCGTCGACGGGAAACTTATGTCACGTCGGGACGACGTCGTTTTCACCCCCTCCGCCCCCCACCCCCCCGGGAACGTGTGGTCGATACAACCCTGCGGACGAATAAAATCGACAGATCCGCGAAAACATGGTTTTTTCGCGATTATTAATACTCAGGATTTGTTGTTTTTCCTGAGAATTATATGCTACAGTGTTTCAGGTATTTTTTTGGATTTTTTTTGATGACCAATACCGTGTAAAAAACACAGCCTGATCGTCGTCGGTTAGTTTTCAAATAAATCTATCGATCCAGAGAACCTCTGACGACTGGCGCGTGACGGTCAGCGACGCGAGTCTCTGTAAATCGTAACAAATCGATTTGAAATGTTTATAAAAAATACCGTGAACGCGGTTCGCCGGTTATTTTTTTCATATTTACACAACGGGACGTATGTACGCGGTTCGACGTAAACTCGCGGCGAAACGTATCGGTCATACGGAATACACTTATTCGTCGCGTGAATTAACGAGTGCCTTTAAATTACGTAGCACGAAATAAAAATAGAAAGTTTACGGAAGTGAAAAGTTTCCGTCGGGTTCGTTGAGAGCGCGAAGCACGCCAGCCAAAACAGAATTCACCCCTAAACACCGGCACACGGCCGGCGCCATACAAAATTCATCAGAACGCCCGAGTATATTACAACAACAACGTCAAACAATTGTTAAAAAAGTAAGCCAACAAAACCGGAACAAAACAAAACACCCCTAATTATACTCTCGAAAAAAAATTCACCGCTAATTCACCGCAACGACAAAAGTAACCGCCAACAATTAAAATCCCAAACAACGCTAAAATGTCAAGAAACTTCACAATTACTCGCGCAAAAAATTAAGAAAAAGTATACAAATAAAAGAAATATAATTTCTTTGACTAATTACCCATTAACATCATCGAATTTGCGTTAAAAAGATCGTCTGCTAATGTCGCTTACGTTGTAACGCAATTTTCGGAAGAACAAACGTCGTATTTCCGCTTGGTGGACCCATTAACACCCATGCTGGGTGGTTGGGGAGAGGAGACAGACGTAACAGGGAGAGAGGGAGAAAGAGAGAGAGAGAGAGAGGGATACGGCAGGACCGGAGTGGCAGGAAGACGGTAAAAGCGACGAAATGCGAAATTAACTGCGAACTCTTCGTCGTTGCCGGGTCGTAAGGCGGAAGTAAGAGCCGAGGTCATACGGTACCCAGAAGCCCCCATGCCGAGAGGGAAGCCACTTTGAAAGTCAAATAAAGTTTTAAATTCTTAAACACTTTATTGCGCCGGGCATTTAAATTTGAATATCATTCGATTACCCGCTACGCGGTGCCACCTCGACGTCCTGCTAAGACCACATTCAAATTTATTCCCTCGACGTCCGACTTTTTCCCCTCCCCCCTCTCTCTTTCTCACCCCCTCCCACAACCTTCATCTTTTTCACCCTTATTTTACTTTCCGTCATTCCTTCGCGGGACACTCGCGATCTAACTGTTATTCGTGATAGAAGAAACTCGGGGGTGGAACGATGGGGGTGGTTTTACAGGGGTTTGCGGAGAAATACATGGGGGTTGTTGTTTTGACGGTGAAAATGGCGAAAATGATTATTATTGATGAGTGATGAGTTACGAAATGACGATTTGTGGGTTTCGAGGGAATCTGTAGAGGTATTAATGGCGTCGATGGTAACTTTCAGGGGAAATTTTCGGGTTCCCCCGTTAACGAGAGAATCGCGTGGAATGTCCAGAGAATCGTCGGGAAGGGGGTGACGATTCCAAGTAGGACGTTCCTGGAGTGTCGCTCGTATAACTTGAAGATAGGAACGACGGGGGCTTGAAATACAGTTGTTCGCGTAGCTTTGTTTGCCCGGACGGTAATTGGAAATTTAATTTTCATACTTCTCCGCGGCGCTCGAGTGCCGAAAAACATGTGTACTTTGCATTTCGCGAATCCACGGGAATTCGCGTTCCAGCACGGCAAATCCAAATTGGTTACATGACATAGCTGCCTACGATTCGTTCGGAATTGTTCGTAAGATTAAATATTAGCAATGCCGAGAATTGAGTTCTATTTGTTGAAGACCCTTAAAAACATTTGAAAATATTCATTATCCTAGAGCCCCGATGCGAACAAAGTCGAATTAAATTCAGAAAATCTTCGAGTTTCGTTAAATTCAGAATGTCACTCATATTTTTATATTCTCAGAACCGCGATGTGTTCCAAAACATACTTTCCAATTTCTTACCACCACCATTTCACGACAACTTCGTAATCTCCTGTAAACATATCTTCCACGAAGTTACCAATCTTTTCTCGATACGCTCGCACAGAAATTCCTATTTTTTTCGTTGCCGGACCGTCGTTCGACAAAAATGAAAAATATTTGTCCTTCCCCTATCATACGTGCGAAATTTACGGGAAAAAATAAGCGAGGTCGATCTGGTTCGACTTCCGAGTGGCTCGTTTCGGCAAACGAGGTCGCTGACAGGCGAATAGGAACCTATCGCCGAAATTCACTTGGGCAAAATAAAATTAGAAACGTTCGCTAGCATATAGGCATCGGAGCGTGACGATATATAGACGGAAATAAAATTATTCCTTATTATGTTACTTCTACCCTCTTCTCGATGCGTCTACCACTACCACTACCACGTCAAGGTGAAAAGGTTCTAGCAGACACTGATTGGCTCGGGCTCCATCCTCTCCCTTTTACTTTTCACTCTGCCGCCTTCTCGCCCTTTTCGTTCTTTCCGCCATCCCACGCACCCGGAGTCTCGAAGAAAATATTTCCGCATAGACATCGTGCGAAGAAAACAAAATTTCACCCTCCCCTCCCCCCACCACCCTCCCCCCGACCTTTTCCCCTTTCACTTCGCTTTCCGAGTCTGCTTCTAATTCTGCTTGTTTCCCAGGGAGCCCTTTCTCTCCCTTAAATACCTTATACCGCCCTGTGCCAATAGATTCTACCTTCGGTTTCTGGTTGATCGTGTAATTTATTGCGGAAAGAACAATTTTTACAATCGAATTACACTGGAAGTAATAAAAATGATGTAACTTTGTTCGATATTTATTTATCTTTCTATATGATGGTATAAGAATTCTCTCGACAAATATTCTTCAAGAAATTTGCTTTCTCAGGACACAATTAATTTTTGAAAAAGTATTTTCTATACGAAAGCTTTGACCGGGACGGTCCAGACACGTCGATGGCCATCTCGTGACCGGTCACTTTTTTTCCCTCTCTCTTTCTTTCCGTCGATGCGAGTAATTTCCAGTTTCGCCAACGGCAGACGGGCAGAGAAAAGTTAAAATAAAAAGCAGCAAGGAAAGGCGAACCGATGGCGCCTTATTACCAACTCGAGACAACTTTGCTCAGTCAAGATACTCCCGGGAGCGGCAATTCGAGGAGGTGGTCGGGAGAGAAAAGAGAGGGAAACGAGATCAGAGGGAAAACTATATATACAGGCACACCGCGGTGCATCTCGAAATCCCGTGGGAGGCAGACACTGCATCTGCCGTTTAATTTCAGTTCTTTATCTCGGACTGCAGCTAAGCCGACCTTCCTGCCGAGTCGTCTGAAATTTCCTCAGCGTACGGATTTCCCTTCCGTATACACCCACGTACACGTACACATATACACGATCCAGTTTCATACACAACCTTCCCTTTTTTTATTCCAAAAATAATTGTATTCGCTTGTTTTCATTTCGAGCGCCACGTTGCCCGATTTGTTTCGATTAAACGATGAAATTTCGTGTCTTGTAAGAAGAAAAAAAAATAGAAAAGAACATCGTAGACGATAGGGAACAACAGGAAGAAGCGTAGTTACAAAGCTCGAAGTGGAAGACAACGAAATGAGAAATATGAGCGTCGCGACGGATCTCCAGAAGTTCCGAGTCGACGGCGAAAGTCTCGCCGAGACGAATTAAGGATACCCATTAAAAGCCGAGCGCCATTCTTAAAAACGAATCTAATCTACCTTCACCCGGGAACACACTGCCAGACGTCGTACATCCTAAAGATCCCCATCCCGTCGTCAAACTTCGTCCCTTTTCCTCGTCGAAGACGATCCCCGCGTAAATCGAGGACCCTCTCGTCTTCGAACGGAAGCGAACGTTCGCACACGGTGACACCAATTTTTCTTTACACAAACGCCCGTGAACCGCAGCCGGGATGGGTGCAGACACGAAATACCATTCGAAACTCACCGGAGTTCAGGGGCGGAGAAATAAGATGGCGAGGAAGGGGGGGTTTGTGCGAACGGAATCGATGAAAGAAGTGAAAAAGGGGGGCGAGTAGATGTTCCCGAGAGTACATATATATATATATGTATGTACACACAAGGGTGAAAACCTGGTGGAAAGGGTAGAGTGCCAAGGGGTGTAGAATATCGGACGGGTATAATAATAGACGGACGATGAAGTTCAATTTTGGAAATGGATCTGAAAGCGACGGAGATAGGAGGAGCAAACCGTGGACCGTAAGGGCAAACGCGAGAAAGACTCGATGAAATTTCAAGGGACCTCTTCCGGTCTCTCCGCACGATGGAATCTCGACCGTTCGAGCACACCGACGACGGTTACTTGCACACCGACGACAAACAAATTTAATCATGGGGCTTACATACCGGGATTACTACGCGCGCCGCAATCGCGGTTCGGTTTTCGCGCGAGATTTGTCAAGAGGCCGAGCCACCGCGACAAATCCTCGTCGTTCGAATCGAGTTTATTTCCCCCTCTCTTTCTCTCTCTTTCTCTCTATCCATAGTTCGAACCATGCCCGTCCGTGTCGGTCGACGCGGAATACATGGATTTCGGTGAAAATCAGGCCGCGGCTGGGAAGCTTTCACGGATTCAGGAAATCACGATGGATTCCCGTGATTATTGCCAAAATGTACGTTCCTCTCGCTTGTTCCCGGCAACGGGTAACCCCCGGATTCTCCCTGTGACGTCATTCGGCCCGCTTGTCAAACGGACCACCGCGGTGTCTGTCGAGATTTCGAAATTCCGACGTGCCACGTATCCGTTGTGTATCCCCCCCCCCTCCCCTCCCCCGCTCTCGCACCCTTCGCAGTCACTGGTTCGTTTTTAATAAACTCCCGTCGCTTTTGCGACGGTTCGACGAACAATTTTCCAATCGGTCCCTCGTGCATTACTTGGACGATATCCACGAAGGGCCTAAAACGATGGGTTCCGGTGCCGGGGCGGATATTAGCGCATAAATTTCACGACCTATTCCCCTTTCATCCCTCCCACCCCTTTCCCTTCCCCTCTCCCCGGGGAGGGGGGAAGGGGTTGCCGGCGACCGATCACGACACGGCCGAATAGGAGTTAATTCGAGAATTCGAAACCGCCCGGAGCCCCTCGATGAATGCGACGCCGGAGAACACGGGAACCAATTCCGCGCTCGCCGGCCAAATTGCACGCTTGCCGACGTCACGTCCGTTTCCGCATGCCGCGTGCGATTGTTATTGCTTCCCAATGACACCCGGGTGAACCTGGTCTGGGGACCGATCCTCCACGTCGTGGCTCCGCGGTCCATGGGGTCGAAGCGTTTCTACGACTACGGAGAAATCTTAAAAATAGAAAGTCGCACGTGTTTTCACATCGGGCACGATTTTCCGAACGCGTAGGAAAATCCGAAGAGAGAGGATCCACCGGATGTTACGGGGGTGTCGTGATAAATTATTGCCACCCTCGCGGAAAATGGGCTGAGGGTGGGGGATAATTGAATCAAGGGACATTTTGCGAACCCACGTGGCGAATTAATCCGACCACGTCGCGGAGACATTTCGCGGAACATTGTTTCGAGCAGAGGGTGATATTTTCGTTGTTGTTGTTGTTGTGTTGTTGTCGGTGTTGTTTCTTTTGTAATTGCTACGCTTCGAGAGTTCATTAACAAGTAACGGACACCGGTGTATTTGTTATTAATAATCGAGGCGGCTCTGTTCAACGTCGATGAATATTCATCCCCGTATGCTGGCAATCGTTCGATCGTTCGTTCCGCCCTTCCGGCAATGGTGGTCTATAATTACTTCGTTTTAATTATCCGCAATTAACCGCGATCCGCGTTACCGCGGCGGGAGGGTCTGTATTATCGATGAGAAGCCTGGTGAATCGTCTTCGAGAAGTCGGAGATGTATCTCGGCTATGGGTAACATTGGTATATATGTATATGTATATATAAAGTTGACGTTAATCAGGTTGATTTAACGATCCTTTCACGGATGACGTCTAAAAGCCGCGAAACTGAAACGGCTTGCATTGATATTAACATTGACGTTAATTAGGCTGATTTAACGATCCTTTTTTCTGCGAGTGAAAACACGGGAACTGAGGCTAGTTCACTTCCTTTTTTTCACAAGTACTTTTTAGTCAGGATTATTTTTATTTAGACCCTTTATCTCACAGGTTTTTTTAAAAACGTGGTTTGGATAATGAGGAATAATAACCGTCGGATATCCACCTTTTTTTTCGCATCCACCGACGCTTTTCACCAGTGATCATTTTTTACTTCCAGTAATAAACAATACACTCTCAAAATCCTCGCGTTGAAAGTTACAAAATGCGCTGTGAAAACTGCGGAAAAAATTTCACGATTGTACGTACGTATGTACCTGTTACGGTTCAAACAAAAATACACAAACACACACACACACACACATACAGTCACTCGCGTACTGTAACCTTGCGGAAAATCAATGACGTGAAACACAACGATTCGATGTACAACGAGAGAAATACAACAAAAAAAATGCCACGTCGTACCGAGCCGGAAAAAAACTACCTGTGCCGAACAAATACCATAATAATGAAAACTCTGATCTTTTCTTTCACCTAATCCACTAAGTAGTTTGCCGTTCGTTGCGTCCCATAATGAATTTCGCGCGGACCGATTCGATCGTGCGGAAAACTTGACAAGTTTCCGCATGGATTCCGAATATTGATTCGAACTTGGACAAGTTTCAAAACGAAGAACTCGAGTAGAACACGGTGGAGGGAGGGGAGAAAGAGGAGGTGGGGGAAGGTAAAAGAAAGAACAAGAAAAATTCAACAAGGAATGTCGAGTAGATTTTTCGAAAGACGTAGAACCCCGAGACTTATTATTCGTCACGCCACCTTACCTCTATACACTGCCAGTCGGATGTCGTGAATGTATTCCACCAGATAAGAGGAAATCCGACGAATTACTAGGCTTGTCGGCCTCGGAGAAAGATAATTTCAATCCCGTTGCCCCCGGGCTCTCTTCCCCGGAGGGTTTATGAGATTTGCAATTCACTTTCTCCGCGGGAACGTCGGACGGGCCAATTTAATCTGCACGCAGATCTTGGTCAATTAATGAAACCTCCGGATATTCAGCCCTTCGCGACCGACTACCCCGTCGCACCCTTTACACCCCCTCCCACACCCTTGAGAATCGTTAAGTGCCCCCCCATCCCGTCGGAGGTATCAGACGTTACTTTCGAGATTCAATTAATCACGAGGACGAAGCGAATTTATCGTTCCATCGCCTCCAATTGAATAAGCCGACCCCGGAAAAGGGGTAAGGAGCTTAAAAAGTCGAACTTATTCCTGGGGTTTCGGGTTCTTAACCTCGAGCGACGGATCACCGACAAATGCCCGCGGAATTAGGGATTTATCCGTGTCAATTGATCGACGGACGTCGATACTCTGTTCACCGTGATCTTTCTCGTTGTTGTGTCCTCTCTTTGTTTGGAGAAGAGTATTCTAGGGGTGGAAGGGTGGAAGGAAGAAAACTACGAGGGTGGAATGTTATTTAATCGTAGACTAGGACGTGGAAGACAGGATAGAATTTTTTTTCTCGACATTTTTTTCCTTCTTTCAATTTGACGAATGTTAAAGTTGACTTTCGAATGTATAGAACACTTTTTGCTTGTTTGTTGAATTTTTTGTTCGTCTTTTTAGGTCATGTGGTACACTATCCTGGAAGTTGTGTATACTTAAAATATTACAGGGTTGGAATAGTAGAATGAATTTTAATTAAATTCTCCGGAAATATGTTATATAAATCTTTTCCTATGTATTTGATCCAAGTCTACGGTAACTTTTATCGACGGAATATCATCGTTCTGTGTGCGTATATATGTATGTATGGGAAGTATATCAACGTGGCGGGATGTTTCTCGTGGTAATTGGTTCGTTCTGGTGCCCTTAACTGACAAATAAATTTACCGAGATGCCAGCGAGCTGCTCTCGGGTTCTTTAATTGAGGATCGTGGAATAAAGAGGGCCGAACTCCGAAGCGTCTCTCGACCCTTCTTATTTCTTTTATTTACGATCCTCCGGCGAAAGGAAAAATCTTGAAAGTTGCCGGCGGCTGGATGGATGCGGATATAACAAAAGGATGAATCTAATTATATTTATTCGGTTGATTCGAAACCCGATAACGAGTCCCCCGGAATTGGACATTCCCCCATTTTACAAAATGAATACACCTCTGGATATCGAAACCCATCCGAAACACAGAAGTTAGCGCGTTAACCGATTTCCCATCCTCTCGTTCTTCCTCTACCTCTTCTTCATTTTTTTTTTGTTCAAAAGAAAATTTCAATTGTATTACGGTCACGTTGTTCGAACGGAATCGAAGGGTGGCTTTACCAACGTCACATCTCTTCTCAGTGAATTCCTTAAGCACGAACGTCTCACGGTTCCCCGAGGATTTCCCATCGCGAACTTCCCCCTTTTTCTTTCTTCACCCTTCTCCTTCCCCTCCCTCCCCCATTTCTCCTCCTCCATTCACTGCCCCGTGGAGCCTAAAGTTTTCATCGACGAATTCGTGTCCAGAATCCGAGATCCGCGAACCCGACGAATTCCGAGAGTTTATGTAAAAATAATGGTCCACCCCTAACCCTCGGATCACACCGTCTGTTTTTTTTCGCGACCACCCTTCTTCTTCACCCCTTGTTCCGGCGTCGATTCTTCTTTCGTTCGTTATACCTTTCATCCCTTCGCGAACTCTCGCGAAAATGGTCGACTTGCGGTGTTTCATTGTTTATCGTTCCACGAGGAACGAGTGGAACCATCGTCAGTACCGTAGAAATTTCCTCCAACCCCCCTTGATCAACCCCCTTCCCCGTAAAAGTCACGGGAAACACGTGGAAAACGGGACACGAATTTGGACAATTTCACTGTCCGCCCCTGTACGGGCTGATTCCACTAATGCGATAGACACCACTGCGCGAGTCTGGCAGATTTATTTAACAGCCATAAATCGGCTTTCTCCATCGAAAAGGTAACACGCGCCGGCATTATCGAAACAATTTCATTTATCCACGCGTATTCCCAGCCAATCCCATCCGTCCACCCCTCACCCCCTCCCTATACCAACCACCCTCCGTTCTCGTAATGATACGCGATTATTTATTCGCGGAATTTTCTACCGAAGAAATACAACCGACGAACTTTCGGTAGGTCTCGTTCTCGTATGGCTACCGGGGTTGGAAAGAGGGGTAGGGGGGTGTAAAGGGTGGGGGACTTTATATTTGATCGCGCGACACAACCCCGTTAATCCCCGGTTTTATTCGTCCGATCGGCCCCCGGCGATACACGGATATATTTTCGGATTAGCTTAATGAAAATCGCTTCGTTGTCTGTATTAATAAGGTTACAAGCATTATAGGTTTTACCGCCGGCTCTGTTTAAATTTCCCATTTTAAATCATCGTCGCCGTTACAACCGACCCCACCCCCGCACCGCACCGCCCTTCAAGGATAATTACACCGGTTTGGAATAAATCGAAATGAACGAACAAAGGGATAATACACAAAAGGCGCGGAGGGAAAAATATAAAAATAGCCGTAGGACAAACATATATTCGAAAGAGAGACAGAGATAAAGATTATATATGTTGTATACTATACAATGTGTATACCGTATACAACTGGGACGGGGGAGTAAATGGAAATACACGTGTATACGTGTATTCGTCGCGTTTTTACGTTTTCCCCATCCCCCTTTTTGTTCGTCCATTTATTTATCCAGTTAGCGTAATATTGATAGACGAAACATAAAGCGATACCATCCCCCTTCTCCCTCTTCCCCTGTTTTTCATTCGTTCTGCGTGCAATATCCTTATTAAGACAAATAGTATTATTAATACGTTTTTCATCAAACCTCTCGCAGTATTAAAATATTTACATACGCTTTTAATGTCCGTAACGGTCGGTCGGTTTTTCCATTTCCACCCGTCCGATCATTATTTTCACGGAACGTAATCATTTTCGGTTACGCGTTACTCGCCCCGGGGTGAACGAACCAATAAAATGATCAGAGAAGATTCTCGAAAGAAACGAGGGGGGTGGAGTGACACACGTAAAAAGGAATTTACCAGCGAGCGGATAACAAGTGGAAAAAGAGAATCGCGGTACGGCGAGCATAACGACCGCCATTTATCCTAATAATTGTCAGACTATTCGTTGACCGTGGGGGTTTTCGCGTTCTCGTCGCTCGCTCGAACGTCTCGTATCGTCCGGCAGATTAATAGACATCCGAAACGTGTCGGTGACGACGGTCCACCGGAGAAAAATCGTCCGGACCCGTGGGGGATGATCCCGGGTGAAATTTCGGCGCTGCGAAGGGTGGAGGAAAAAGATGACGAGACGAAGGGAACAAAGGGTCTCGAGGAGCGACGATGTCTTCGGGGTTTTCGACGATTTCTTCGGCAAAAGGTCGGGAGTCTATTCGATCAATATTCAGGACGTGACGGCCGGGAATGGCTTTGCATAGTCGACGAGTGAACGATGCGAGCGTACAAACAAATAAAAACCTGACGTGTACAGCTAACGGCAAGATATATCGGCGAATTTTATTTTCGAGACGTTCCGACGATCGTTTCGTTGTACGCACGTGTTACAGCATTTCCCCGCTTCTGTTGGAAGCGTGGAATAGCGGGCTGTGTTACGTAATTAGAGGGGAAAGTGTGACGGCGGTGATTCGTCGCGATGAAACAAATGGAAAGTGTGAAGAACAGATTGTTCGCAGTACCCTTAATTCTAGAGAAATTTGATTTTGGAAATTAATCTATGAATTTGCACTCGGACAACAAATTCGTGTTGTTATTAACAACTCGTGAACACTTTTTACAGGGTTTTGAATCCTGAATTGCTACTACAATAGAAAAAAAGGGAACAACCATCAATATTTTTCCATATATTGTAAAAACTGCGTGAAAAATTATCGATTTAAATTTCCCGCCCAATTCTCCCCGCGGATCCGTCAGTTTCACAATTCTCCTCTAAATAACGGTCCTCTCTGTATACAAAACTAGACAAGTGTTGCTTTTTAGCGTGTAATTGTTCGGCAGGAAATTTCACGCGGTGGAGAAGCGTGACTCGTTACGGGCCGGAGGGTAGACAAGAAAAGATTCGGACGCAATTAAAGTTTAATTCATTTAACAGCTGCGAGTTCTCTTTAGTGGCCGCTGTTATTTAACGAATTAACAACGACGGACGCTCGTCGCGGCCACGAAGAACGCAAGTTTTACCACGGCCGTACGAGGACGCGGGGGTAAATTAAATCCCGTCGTAAACGCCGGCGATAATAATGCGACGTGATACACGCCAGACGCTTTTGTACCTTGGCATCTAACACCTGAGTGCTAAGATAATAACTTCGGTAATGAAATTTACGACGCGATGCAAACCCTCGCCACGTGGTGTACGATTCCTGCATTCCTTAGCGCAACGTTGCTAATGTTACATTTAAATTTTCCGCGTACCGGGTAAATTTTCGTCCACCACGTGTCGTCGAGATTCTTCCATTTTTTTTGTTCTTCTTTCTTTTTTTTTGTTTGTTATTTTCTTTTATCGTGTACTCGACGAATCGTTGGTAGTCGCGGCGAAAGCGACTCGCGTTTCTCGTTCGCTGTTTTTGCGTGTCCTGGTAAAAGTTTTATCAACCGGCGACGTGGATTCGCGAATTACACTACGAGACGGGGAAACGTGAAGGAGATTAGATTTTTATATACACTAGCCGTGGGAAAAGTGTTTGCGGTTTATTGTACGCGTTTCGTACTTTCATAATTCCCGCCGTCGTTTCTTTTTCCGCGGGCGATATTTTTACGCCGCCACGTAAAAGTGCGCCGCGGTGGAATTCTTCGCTCGACCTCCGTCGTGTCACAGGGATTCAAATGTACATGTATATATGTACACTCCATGTTCGTCGCGACGACGAGCAAAAGATCGCGACGACCCGGCAACTCCGTCGCAACGAATTTCGACGCGTCGGCAATTCCACAGAAAGGATTCTGATTACAGACTGTCTGCCTTTCGCGACATTGCCGCGCATTGTTGTCTCGATGTGACGGTTTCCCTGCGCAGAAAAAATTCAGCGCGAAAAATCTCAGGCACAAGAAAATTTCTTACGCCGAAATGCTGAACCCTGGAACTTTCCCTCTGATTTCTACAAAACACTATAAACCTCGCCATGACGCAAACTGTGTCACGAATATAATCAGTTGTTGTTCATACGATAGAATTAATTTCCAAAAAACGTGCGTCACGTCGGCTCGCGGATCCTTCTCGAAATCCGTCACAACGACGAATCGGATTCCACGAATGAACCTGGTGGATCGGTATCGCAACGTTTCCAGAGTGCATTCATCGCGGCCCGATTGTCGCCTGTTTTCGAATCGAACACTCGCCAATTTCTTCTGCGTAATCAATACCCATTGTCCGGAATTCGTGTACAATTTTCCGCGTTACCATCCCCCCACCCCACTCCACCCACCCCCCTGGTCCAAGGGGGTATTGATTCCCCGTACACTTCCCTTCGAACCAGTCGCCTCCCCGACCAATTTCATTTTCGAGTTTCCTCCGCACACATTCCTTCCCTTTTGCGTACGTTTCGGGAATGATAATTCGCCGTCGAATCGATCTTCTCGATCACGCGAAGCGATAGAAAAACACCGGCACCGTCGAGTTTAAGTGAAAATAAATTTAGATTGCTCCGGCGAACGCCGCGATATCGGTATGCAAATGTTGATCGCATCGGTATCGATGCACACGGATTAAAGCGGAACTGTGTGTTGGTTACGAATATGAATGATATTTATTATTTCTTCGCCGACTCTGTTTACTCGTTTCGAACGGACGCTGTTCATTTTTGGAATCTCGCACACCGTCGACAGATCGCTAATCTAATCGATTCCGTTCAATATTTATAATAAATTCTATTTTTTGTGAATATTCCAAAAAAAGATACATTCAATTATTCATTTCTAAGTGACAAACATTCAATTGATTTCAAGTCTCGATAGATAAGTATTATTTACCATATTACATTTATGATGTATACGTGTATCATTGACGTAGTACATCGAGACGAATAATTCGCACAGATTTCAACAAACAATTCCGCTCGAAAGGCCGACGAGAGTAATTAAACGTGTATTCGCGACACGCGCCAATTTCGCAGCTCGCCGTCCGCGCTGAATATCCTGATAGCGGTGCGCTTTCACTATTTCCGAGCCACGCAATCCCGGTGAATGAAATGAATAATTCATCGGTTCGAGACGGTTAAACTCGAGCGATACTTTCCATGGCGGCAACCCCGAAGACGGTGAGAAAGGAGCAGAAAACCCCATTTGTTTTGCGGAACGCTGGAAATTGGAGTCACTTCCACCAACGTCGACTTATTTCTGTTGATAGATTATTCCTTACGTTTTTCCTTCAGGTTCGGTTAGACTAGAGTTACCACGAACGAAGACTTCTGGAAGGCCGTATAGGGCCCTGGGTTACCCTATCAGATTTTATTAAAAAATGTTTAAAAACTGGTCTGATAATTTTACGATTTTTCACCGCGAACCGGTGCAACGATCCTTGGAATTCTATTTCCTGGCGATTACTTTCCCTTTTCTTTTTTTATATACTTTATTATTTCATACGATCCCTAGGAAGTAGTACCATTTGAAAATTTTCCATGGGATCCCAGCTGGTATTCAAGTTTCAGATTCGATGGGATGAAAGACACCCCTGGTGGAAATTCATTAAGTATAATTACCGCGGAGCTTTCCAACGAGGAGTCTGTTTTTCCGCGAGGAAACGAAAGGGTGTACGTATGTATGTATATGTATAATATATCTACATGTTCGAGTGCCGGGTGAATGGAAGGAAAATTCGACGTCTCGAATCCACGTCGGGGGGTCTAATATTTAACGGTGTTTCGCGTCGGTGCGAATGAAAAGAAAATCGACGGCCATGAAACGAGCACAGACCGTCGTTCCGCGAACGCGTAATCTCCGAGCGAAGGCGAAACGGTAAATTACCCCTTTCAAGGTCCGCGAACGAGGACCCTCGGCTCGTCACTTCCCTTAACTCAACTCGTTCGCCAGTTTCATAAGAAACGCGGAGATACAATTGCGACGGCGGAACAATCCGCGGCAATTAAGCGGTCCATTATCTTGGATCGAAGACAAATGGCCGGCGAGGCCTCGCTGTGCGGCTTCTGTTAAATCTCTATTAGCATATTTTCAGGATGGGAAAGAGAAAGAAAATTCGCGGACATTTTCATCCGAGTTTTAATAAGATTCCTGTTAATTTTTTAAATCGACGATTAGCTTTTAGATATACGTTATCTACGGACAAAATTACCGAGGATAAATTATCTAAAAATTTTTCTACACGATTCTTCTTCGACTTCCGTCGGTAGGTAACGTTTCCACGGTTTTTCCACAAGGCTTCCGCGTATCGGAAAAGCGGAACAAACATCCTCGGCGCGGACTAATGTTACGCTGTAACCGAAAACGCCGGGAAAAAGCAAATCCGACCGGGGAAAAGATCCACCTCTCAAGGGGCAATTAGAGAGTCCGTCGGTTTACCGGCGGGAACGTTTCTTTGGCAATTAGGGAAAGAGATAGATAGAGAGAAAGAGAGAGAAAGAGAGAATAAGAGAGGAGATCACGTTGGTCCGATAGCCGGCGAGGTTTTCTTATAAAAACCGGTATTTCACGGATGCGAATCTCTCGAAGTTCGCGCGGTACGCCGAGCTTTTCCACCGATACCCATCGCGTTTCACCTTTCCCCCGGAAACAGTTCCCACTTCCCCAATGGCAAATCTGAAATCCCAAAAACTTCCGAAGGCCCTACGGGATCGCCGTACGCGGAGATGAAGAGGAGAGAAAAATAAAGATCTTTCATTCGTCGGCAATTACGGCGAGCGATTTGCGAGAAGAAACTCATCGCCGTTAAGCGATCGCCATTTGCAACGTACGTCGATGGTTTCCGGTGTGGGGAGTGGAGGAAAAAAATTTCACCGTTTCCTAACGTGTGTACCTGGGCCACCCCGGTCAACTCACCCCCTCGACCACGGAGGGGTAAGAATATTGACCTTGATGCTCGTGATTACGAAAACCGTCTTTCCCGGTGATCAACGGGGATCGATCGTAGAAACACTTTCGGTAATTGGAAACGTCTCGAGAATCGCTGGGGAAAAGCACGCTGGGGAAAGGTCTGGCGAAACTAACGAGCATCTTACCGGTGTGCCGGGGAAAGGAAGCAACCCCCGAGCCATTTCAATTTTTTTTTTCTTGCCCCGGCGAAATTTTTCGCAACCAGCCACTCGGTAATTTACGGTATTTTCTGGGTGTTTTTTTCACTCTCTCGCGGGACGGAATATTTTGTGATACAGAACAATGGGGAGATGGACGAGCGTGACAATTGGGGGTGAGACTGAGGGGGAGGGGATGTTTGTAATCGTGAAAAGGATTTTTTTAATAAATTATACCCATCGAGTTCGTTATCATTGAATTGTTGTACAGTATTCAGTAAAAATATTCTTACGAATTTTCCACCCTACTCTGAGATCAGAGATTCTTCCCCCTGTTGATAAATACTCAACCCTTAGCCCATCGAATCTCCCATCGTCCCTTTCTTTCACCACCTGGGAGTCACTTCTCCAGAGCAAACTAAGAAAAACTGGTAAAAAACCACAAAATTTTTTGGTAACACGGTCGCCTTCCCTCCGACGCACCCTCTCGATTTGACAAATTAAATTTCGAATTGCTCCGAACAACCCCTTCCACGTTTCCATACGAAAGAATAACAACGTGAACCACCGAAGTTTTCCATCGCGTTAACTAATTTCCCGTCGAAAGGAAAAAAAAAAGAGGAGACTTTCGGCGAGGCAAAAAGGATACAAGGGCTATAATTGATTAACGTCCCAGTTTCCTTTGTGCCTTGTTTTTTTTCGAGAGGAGCGACAGGAGCGAGAGAGAGAGGAAGAGAGAGAGTCGTGACGAGAGCGGGCAAGCACAAGAGGTGTTCCCATTTTTTTTTCTGGCTCGCGGACTCAAAGCCTCCAGGGATTTAAACCGCCCCCTTTTCTTCTTCCTGGTTGCTCATACCGCTCCGAGCGACAACATCGCGATTTTCCTTGGCTTCAGCACAAACAACGGACTCCATGAAAAAAAAAACACGGTGGAACTCCCTTGTAACGATTACAATTACAAATTCGTTTCCGTCGAATGGACCGCCGAGAAGAATCGTTGCAGAAACGTATTCAAATCTCGCGGATTTTGGGCTAATTTTTCTTTACTATTTCCGTCGGGACGATTTTATTTCCGGCTTCACTTCCGTTAATATTCAATCGACGAAACAAACCAACGAGGAAACGGACGGACGGATTGTATATCGTGAAAAAAGTAGGTCGATGATAATTGTAGAGAAAAGTAAGATGAAAAGTGGCCCGGGGAAAAGTATTCCGTAATAATTCACGTTGATGAAGTTTCGGGAATTTATTATATTGTCCGCGATGAGAAAACGAGAGGAAAATGTGTAATCTCGGCAACGCAGCCGAGAGATATTAGTCTTTCTCGTAACGTCTTCCCGGTTAGGGATTTTTAGTCCGGGGATTTAATATCCCCCTGTTTGTGATACAGCATCTCGCGAACGGTTCGTTGGGAAACCCGTTATTTCTCGTTCAGTCGTGGAAAAAAAAATGTAACGAAAAAAAGAAAACAACGGAGCCTCGTTTCGTCAACCGGGAGGGTTTCGTTACGTTTTCGACGGCGGGTATCACGTGCTAACAATTAATAAATCTAATAGCCGCCGGCCCTAAGAGCCACTCCGTTTCCGGCCGCGGGAAAACCCCCCGACGCACTTGGAAACGCCGACGACGAAATTTATCACCAGCAACAAATACTCCCCGCGGCCGGAGATTATTTAAAGGAAACGTGACGCGGAATTTATGAAACCCGTGATAACAGCGTGACTTCGCGATCCGCTTTTCTTATAAATTACGCCGCCTTTTAACGAGGAACTTAACGTGAAATTATATTCCGTGCACCCCGTTAAAAATGAATTTCAGAAGCTCTACTACAAGAGCCATCACTTTTCTTTTCTTTTTTTCTGTATCGTCTGCTGCTAAAGTTCGAAAACTATACTTGAAACTTGAAAATCTATTAATAAAGTATCTGGCCTATAAAAAGTAAAAAAATAATGAAAAAGAAACACTTTCCATTTGTATTATTTATAAAAACACCCCTAAACACTCTCATCAGCGTGATCGGATCGATATCGTTCCTTCCCCCTTTCGATCGATAGGAATTATCAAGAATCATAATTTCACGCCACTGGCCGTTAATAACCGCGGTACAAGATTACCGTGGATTTTATACGCGTCCGTTTAAACCAACGTTAATCCGTTTACAGGGGGAGGCACGGCGATCGTTAGCGATCCACGTGGATCACCTTCACCCGCCGCTCGATAACCGTCCACCCCTTAATTTGCCCGGCCGATTATCGCGTAACGTTGTCTGTCGCAGATTTCGCGCCACGTTTCCATTCGACGAGGCCCCCGGTGGAAAATGGCGCGATGGTTCGCGTGTACGGTCGGATTGCTGCGAGGGGTTGGTACCCCTGACGATCAGAGGGGGAGGATGGAGGAGGAGGCATATTTTCGGCGATTGGCATAAAACGGAGGGGGAGAGGGGATGGAAAATGATCCGGGAGCAATTTGGCTAATTTCAGTAAATTACGCGGCTCTTCGACCTTGTTACAACGGCCACTCGATAACGATATCGATATCGATATCGATAGGATAACGATAACGTCGGACTCGTACGCCCTTTTGGAACCACGCGACTCCCTTTGTACCGAGGTACTTCGGTTCACCCTTGAAACGGTTCGATTATATAAAGGGAGAAGGGGTGGTCTTTTGCCAATGGTACGCGACACGAATAAACACAGGGGTAAAAGACTCTCGGACGATCGTATTCGATGGTCAACTGTCGTAACGCTTGTTTTCGTTTCGTTTGAATTTCATCCCCCCTCACCCTTTCAGCCTGGTCCACCTCCCCCTCCCCCTCCCTCCCCCGATCGCGTTTGCGTTAACAAATTATTATGGTAGCGTGCTTTCGGCCGCGAGCGGTGTTTTCGAATGCCATTATTATTGGTAGGCAATAATGCCAAATTATACGGCGTTCACTGACTCCGATATCACAGGGTGAATTATCGAAAAGGTTAATTTTCGACGGTGTGAAATTATAAGCCCGTTGAAACGTCGCTAGATGGGACGACGAGATTTTTATTTTGATATTTTTCAGAGCTCCGGTTAGGAAAGGTGAAACTAGACGCACCGCGAGACTCGCGCGGTGAACCAAAAAAAAAGAAAAAATGGAAATAAAAAATCACGTTCGCTCTGATCGAAACGTGGCTGACAAAGTCGGAACCGATGCGACGTCGCGACGCCTGACGTCAACGGCGTCTCCTCCACTCGCACGGAAACCGAAATTCTTTTTCTCACCTTTTTTTCTCACCCCATAGAGACGTTACGACCGTGAAAAATTACTTTTTGTCGCAAAAGTTTGACACGCTCGAGTCACAACGGTTTCGCCATTCTTCTTTACATATAAAAATACGTATAAGTATATAAAAAAAGATACATGGAGGAGTGTAAATCTCCGGGACGTTCGAGATCCGAATCTCACAGCTGTGAAGTTGGCGAAACTCACATGGACAATGACGCTTTAAACGCGTAAGTGTGTCACGCTTTCAAACCCTCGACGGACTGTCGGTTAATCGCGTCCTCGTAATTACCACTCGAAACGCCCGCGATTCTTTCGCCGCGCGGCAACCTTGTCCCAAAAACGTGATAACGGAACGTTGCGTCGACGATTCCGAAATAAAATCCAAACGTTCACGCTGATTCGTTCCGATCAGAGAGTGTTGCGAGTTTGATTGCTGAGAACGATCGCTGATGGACAGCTAAATAACTATGAGCGATACTCCGATATTGTATACATATTGTTGTATACGTATATATAATAAAAATCTCAATTAACACGTTGAATGCCACGCTAGTTTTCCACGGATTGCCTATGGCGTCATTGTAAATCCTCATGTGTATATTTTCCGTATAAATAATATTATTTCAATATTAATTTCCTCACTCCATTGTAGTAACGATGATAATACCAAAAGATTGTTAAGTATCCATAATCACTACAAATCACCCTCAAGCTTTATGCCTGTCACCCTAACCCCCATGACCATTCAACGTGTTAATAAATTAAAAATAAAAAACAGAACTTCCTCGGAACGACTCTAACGATCAAAGTATCCGACTGCCGGTTATCTTCACGGACGCGAAACGCGTCCGCCGAATATACGGGAAACCATTAGCATCGTTTCATCCCCGTTTCCGGGAAAGTTTCCTGGCCAGAATGAATTCTCCTTACTTTGGCACAGGTTTCGTTCCCGCACCCAAGAGAAGGGTGGTTGGGGGAGCGAAGAAGGGAGGGGAGGGGAGGGTGTCAGGTAAATGCAGCCAGCGCGATACAGTTCCCATATCTCTCTTACACTCGAACGCTAGCGAATCCCCACGAATTTATACGAACAGTTAGTTCCGAGGGTAGTTTCGGTGGTGCACCCCCTCCCCCACCCCCACCCCCTTTGGCAGCCCTTACGGAAGCCACCTTCGCGTACCTCTTGCTCTTATCCCATGACCCGCCTCGAGTCACCGAGTCGGAAGGTTCAGCTAGGTCGTAGGTTAAGCCGGGATAAATACGGCCTCATAACTTCCGCCCGGAGACTAGCATCCCGTGGTGGACCGTCCCTTTGCCGTGGTCCTCCCGACAACGGAGCAATCCTTCCGTCTCCGAGCATCGGTTCCGGGGACTTTTTCACTGCGAGGATGCAGGGAAACTTGTCCCCGCGTCGCGTGGCGAGGTAAAAGGTTGTCATTGGGTTGCTGTGAAGGATCAATTGATTGCGAGGTATTTTTTTAAGGAAGTCTATGTTTTGGAGCGAGTGGAAATATCGAGGGATGTAGAAATTTCAAGGTCACTTTAATTGAGACGCAGGGAAATCATTCTGATTCGAAGAAACTTTAGATATTAAAATTTAAAGATTTCGGAAGGTAGAAAGATTTATGAGATTTCTAAGTTAAAAGTACAATTTTGGATCCAGATTCTCGAGAGGAAAATTTCCATTTTCTTAATTCCACGCGAAAAGACTATAATCACTTTAAGATGATAAGAACAATATGAACGCGACTTTATCGTCATCCCCTTCTATGGGTCGTTTTTCGTGGGGGTTTTTATTTTTTCCACCCTGGACACGCCTGAGCCTCCTTGGCACGCTCTTCGAAACTGGCCGGCCGAGCGGAAAAGTGGCGTTTGAGGCGTGCAACGTGCGCTGGAAGACAAATTAGGGGTGGTCCGAAGGTTCGACGGTAAAGAGGGGCGGCTCGACGTCAAAGGGGCTCGAAGCTCTCGAGTGTGAATTATGCAGGATTTTCTTAAGATTCCTTTTTAACGAGTCGGCCGCGTGTTTGCTCGCATATTGGATTAACTCCTTTGGGATTATGCCTTGGTGATTAAAGTCGGTCTAAGTTTCACGAAGGAGAAATATACGAATTTCCCCTCCTTTCTTTCTTTTTGTTTTTATTATCGTTTTTATTATTGTTCTTTTTGTTCTTCTTCTTTTTTCTTTCACTTCGTTCGAACGAGCTTGAAATTTTTACGCGACCATCGCAGTCTCGAGATTCAAACCGAATGCATTCTTTACCGAGTGAAATTGTTGATATAAATAAAGAACGCGAAGCAATCCGCGTTCTCTCGAGCGAATAAATAATCCTGTAGAAATGGAGAAAACACAGATGAATAGCGAAGATATTTTCTCTTTAACCCTTTCACATTGACCAGGAAATATAGAAAAGTTATTCCCCCGATTATTGAATCATCTGGAGGAGAAATAACTCCCTGTAATTGGACCCATTCGAGCTGACTTTTTTCGCAGGATTGAAAGTATTAAATAATTTTACATTTCCCTCGTTCCGGACGAATTAGACTCATGGGTTAAACATTTTTCGGACCGCGAACTTCCAGCGAGTCGACGATCTATAAACAAACGACACGACGGCGGGCGGCGTGGACCGCCGGGGAAACGAGCTATTAAATTATTTAGCCGCCGCTAAATTAGATCTTACCACCGTCGGGGCAACGTTTTCTGAAAACCGGCCGTCCGACGTGCGGCGAAAACAGAAAACACGGTACACAAACTAATGGCCGGCTTTCCGCGTTCCATGCATGAATGATAAAAAACCCACTAGCAGCTCTCGCGACAAATTACTATCCGCGTAAACCTGTCTCTATCATTCGCGGCGGTGTTCACGCAAACGTACTATCAATTTCCACTATCACCGAGAAATACACCGTGGAAACCGTACGAAAGAATATTAACCACTAAAACGAAACCATCGACAACAGCTATCGCAAAGAATTGTTATCCCTGTAAATCTCCCATCCTCGTTCCCAACGAAATATCCCCCACCAAAACAAAACAAAAAAAAAATGATCAATTTCCCGTATCCTTGATAATACGCATACCATCAACGAGTTAACCATCGAACCCTCGTAAGAGGTTCATTGTACCGTACATTTACGAAACCGATAGAACACAATTTCCTACGGGAAGGATCAGCCCTTCCCGATGTAAATTACTCGAAAAACGCAATCGGGGCGAAGGGTCGGATTACACGGGCGATTAACTCGAAAATCGTAGCTACATCGGGGGAAACGGAGAATGAGAGAGAGTGGGGGGGGAGGAGAGAGACTCGGGCCTTCTCGAGAGTCCTTTATCCCAACGGAATCTTAACGTGGAATCACGGCGGTACACGTGCTGGTGCATAGCGTGCACGTGGAAACGAGCACCTAGCCGCATTCCATCAGTTTGCACGTCTGTCCGACGCATACGTGGCTCTACGTCAAAGGGGCGGGTTGCAGGGGGTTGGAGGGGGAAGACGGAGGCTGACGGGGGTTGCTTCGGTATGCCAGAGACCGTTTAATTTAATCGCCGGCGGAAATTCCGACCGGGTCAGAAACTAACCGGCAGCCGTCTTCCGGCCGTTGTAGCCTCCGCTCGCGTGGATCTCAGAGTTGCGGCCTAGTTTCCGATACTGTCGGAAACTGCCTTATCTACTTACGTGACGATGCGGGGAAACGTCTGTTAGAAGGGGGGCGGGAGAAGTACTTGTTGTTGATCGAGGAATTTTTGGATCCTAGAATCTTGGATTTATGGAACTTTTGAATTTGTATATATTAGAGGTCCCTGGATTTTGGGATTTGTGGATTTCAAGGGCTGCTTTTAGGAATCCCTAAATTTTAGGAACCCTAAATATTGGGTGACTTTAATTTAGAGAGTTGCATTTAGGAATCCTTAAATTTAAGAAAGCCCTACTATTAAGTGACTTAAATTTCGAGGGCTGTATTTAGGAACCCCTAAATTTTAGGAACCCTAGATTTTGGGTGAAATAAATTTCAAGACCTCAGAATTTTAAAAAATGTAGAATTTTGGAAGCTGGGAAGAGGAAATAATGAATATCGACGGTGTCCAGGGTAGTGTCGCTCTGAAATTAGAGGATCCACCGTCCTACTTCCGTCACACCGTAGACCGTTTAATTTAATCGTCACCGGAAATTCCGACGAGGTCAGGAACTACCTGCCGAGCATCTTCCGGGTCGCGAGATCTTTTGACAAGTTCCGGATGCAGCTGCAGCTGCAAGGAAAGTTTCGCATCTTTGAACGGACATACTTTCGCGGAGGCCTGGCGAGAACTTCCGGAATTCCTGCTTCCTCTTTCGTGGGATTTGCGCTATTAGAGATATTATTCAGAAACGAGAAACGCTGACGGAGGAATATACGGAAAGTTTCGGTGCTCTCTTTTGTTCCCGACGAGTTAGTGTTAGAGCGGAGTGCTCGCGTTTCGTTCTTCCTCTTTTTTTTTTTTTATTTCTACCATTGTTTCCGCGGTGTATACTTTCAGGTTAATATTCTACCACTTTAATTTAGTCGTGAAACATTTTTACTGGTTCCAACAAGAAGACGTTGATGGACGGTGAGTTTTATGTTTTTTCTTCCCTCTGTTTCTTTATTTTTTTCCCTCATTCTCCGTTTCTTTTTTTTTGTTCGTCGTTTCGCTACAGTCATTTCATTATCCGGAGACACCATCGAAGAAAAAGAAACGATCGCGACTGGTAACGTTTTAACCTTTGAGGCGAATTATTACGTCGATGTATTTTCGAGCGATATTAGGTTGCAATTTAATTTCCCTCCCACCGTCGCGGAACGAAATTATAATTAAAATGATGTTCTTTCAGCGAGAAGATCCTTCAATTAAATTACCGTCCGACTTTCCTCCTTTCTTTTCCCCCGTTCACGTTGTTGTCGTTCGTAACGAACTATCCCGGCGAACTTCCACGGGAAATTCCATTTGCGATTTTTCTTTTTTTTTTTGCCCTTCCACTCACCCGCCGGAAGTAAGTTCCGCGAGTAGTCAATTACCGTACGCACGTCGGGGTGTACGTTAATATCGAGCCGGGCGCCATTTTGGCACGGGAAAATGGGAACGTTTCCACGTACGCGGTGGTAAACACCAATTTCTCGATATATTATCGCGAGCGCGCGAACCCCGAATCGGATTTTCTATTTGCCATTTCCCGAGCCATCCATTTTTCCATTTCGCGGAAAAATCCCGGCCCGCGTTGCCGGCAAACGTTCGCGAATCCGTCGGAATATCAGATATTTAGAATCTGCCGAGCAAAGGAGCCGCGATAAGGGATACTTAAATATTTATGCCCGAGAGATCACGATAAATTGCCAGGAATACACACAAAAGAGAAAGTAGTCGTTTGCTAGCCAGAGACGTCTGACTTTCGCAGGAACTTTCCCAGTCTGTATACATATATATGTCTACATATTTATTGCAGTATCCCGTATACACCTAAAAGTCATTATTGTCATTATTATTAAATCGCGGTTCATTTTCGAACGCAGGACATTGATTTAAAATAGAATTTAATACAGAGTGATTGTAAATAGACGTCAGTATCATATTTTGGAAATAAGTTATTAAGTTTTTACCATATGGGAATACCTGTGGTATGAATGATAATAGAACAATCATCAAAAGTGGCAATGGTTACCCGAAACTTACGTGGATGTTCTCTTCTTCCCGTCGTACTTTTTACCACCCGGTTTTTTTGTTTCGTTTCGTTACCGGAATTCCGGCGATTTTTAGTTCCCGTGCTTTCCAGCGGGTTCTCGGATCGAAGATAAGTCCGTCGGCGATGAAAGTGTAATCGATACGTTCGCGTATAGGTGCGAGCGACCCGGTTTCGTGAAATGGTAAACGAAGGAATAAAAAAACTAAGAGGATAAGAGGGAAAAGGCTTCGGGAAGGGGGGAGGGGGACACGGTGCTCCGCGTAAATTCGACATTTTTATCGACGCCACTGTGTGTAAAAAGTTTGCCGGGCGAAGTGTAATTAAAGTAGTACGATTTAATTAAAACGAGAACATTTCGTGACAGAGGAGGACGAAATTTTATTAACCCATCCAGGAAGTTTTCTGCCGTCGGGGAGAGAGTGTCTACTTTTTATTATGTCCTGAGGGAGGGAAAGAATTCATAAAGGAAAAGCATCGGAACTACTTAAGGTCGCGGATAGTCCTCTTGTCGAATGAAATACTCGACGATTTCTCTTTGTCCGTCGTCGACGACGACGTCTTTTCGATATCTGTTTCTTGAATTAATCAAAGATAGCAAACACAGGTGAGGTTTGCTCCGGGCTGAGAAGTAGATACGGCAATCTTTATTCAGACCCTCGAGCCGAGGTATTTGAATACTACGGTCATGCGGAGATTCAGGGACAGACGGTGAAATCTACTGCGGGAAAGGTGGCCCGGTTGGTTTATGGAGAATTCAGATTCGGGGTGTAATAAATTTCAGGTAGTAAATTTTAGGGCCCGCTGAATTTCTGGAGGAAATTTGGATGATACTAACTTTCGGTGCTGGCAAATTTGGGTCTACTAATTTTTAACGCCATTAAGTTTTCTATATTCTATCGTAGGGCGTCGTCAACTATGGGCCCACTAACTTTGAATACTACCAATTTGAGCTCTATTAAATATAACTGCCATCAACTTTGAATGTACGAACATTGGGCCTATTAACTTTCAGCGTTTTCAATGTTTGGGCCTTATCTATTTTAACCACCAATAACTTTGAGGCCCAATGGAGTCTCAGAGGAAAATAATTCTCCTATCAAATTTCGAGGCTCGCCGTTTCCCTCGCGATATTCAAAATTTCTCAGCGTTCATCCCATCGCTAGTCCCCAGCTTCGGATCTACGGATAAAGTAGAAAGCCCCGGGCCAGGAGCGGCTCGTCGAAGGGGGGAAGGACAATAGACTCCGTAAATTTTTTATGTCCGCGCGGTGTAACTAATGCCAGCGGCTTTACGGTCGGACGAGGCACTCGCGTGCATCCGAGCCGACGCGTAAACTTGCCGCGATGTTTGCCGGGAAATATTTCATGAAGCCGCATGCGCTCGATTCCGGCAGTCATTGCACCGAAATCGCGAAGGGATGGCAAGAAATCCGGCTGCGATTCGAAATCGCTAAGGTAACGAACGGTTACTACCTGTCCGACCATTCTTTATCTACTGCGCCAGCTGGTTTTCATGTCTTTCTGGAAAAGTCAATCTTTGAAAGTGTCCGATTAGAAATTCAATAAGGATTTAACATATCGGTTAATAGTATCGATGGTAACAAAAAATTTTAATGACAAATGAATCGTCAATCGGGAGAAATAACGATTTAAATAATATTTTTCGAACTTAATTTTCCAATAAAAAGTTTCCACATTTCCGAGGGTGATGTATGTGGTTCTCAATGTGTAATTTTAAAATTAGTACCGAATTCCGAGACCGTGCTTGGGAAACTCTTACAAGTTGCCAGACGGACGGCCATTGGCCCGTTTACACGGTACCCGGATAACGACGCTTTTGATCGCGACCGACGATATCTCACTCGTGGAGCTCGCGAAATTGACTTGACCCTATAACTCTTTTATACTTTCCGCCGCCGAACCATAAAACTTCTTTTTTTACGCTCGCACAAAACCGATCGATGGATAGCACATGCAACTACGTTACAATAAACGACGTTACAGACGCGAGTTTTTCCAGACACTTCGATTCCAGATGAAATATCTTCCGACAGAACGCGAACAATCAAATACCAAACAGTGCCACATAAAAAAACAAAATTTCGCATTTTGAAAAATCTGAGAATAGCACGTTTCACAGATTTTTTCGTGATTTCAAAAATCCACGGTTTCAACCTGACAAGTTTCCGACAGATTGGAAGTCGTTGACACAGTTATCGCTACCAACGGTATCTATGATTAAAAGATAATTCGCTGGTAATGAAATTACGCCGATGAAAATCGTAGCATTCGAGGCATTCACGGTTCAATTTAATGCACTCGTGTAAGGTAACCAATACCGAATGCAGTTGCAAACTGCAGGGAAATTGGCCCGTTACGACGTCATGGTCCATGAGAATGGTAAGCGTTATCAGGTTACATAAGGTATTCATAGACATAATAAGAGGAGACGTAAACGCGACCGCGTTGCCAATTACCGGGTGCATGCTCCAGAATACAGTGGTAATGGTCGAGCAAAGGTCAGCCGTGATCTAAGAAATCGTTCTCCACGCAAATAGCTTGCAATTCCGTGACCACTGGGGAAAGTTTATTGTCAAGAATCTGAAATTTCATCGTCGAAATTTACCTATAGACGCCCCGTAGACCACGTGTCCATGATAATGTAAAATTATTACATCATCGCACCAGATCCCGGAAGATTTCTTTTCTTCGCTTTCTTTCGCAGTTAAAAATTAAATTCTCGTAACCGTTGTAACTCCACGTGGTTATTGGTGAATCATTGATGGTGATTTCCGGGAAGAATTTTGTATTCGTTCATCGTCGCTGACGTTACGCAGGTTACCGGGAACGCGACGTAAAAATTATTTGTTTAATTGAATTTGCTCCGCCGTGTGCGTTATCCACTGCGTCGTGTCAATCCGCACGCTTGACGATCTTTTTCATGGCTCTTTCACCTCGCTACACTAGAATGAAACCATTAATCGATATCGGAAACTGCTTCCAGCAATATTGCCTCGCAGGATACGGCGGTAACGGTCGTTACTCTGTCAAACGTACCGAACAGAAATCACCATCGCCACCCTTACCACGGTTTCCTTGAAATTCTCGTAACCCGTGTACGAATCGCCACTAAGAAATCACTTTGTACGTGGATTCGTGAAAACCGACGTTTCCCCGTCGTAATTTCATTCGATACTTTCCTTTAGCGATAATTCCTTTTCTCTGATTAATTAACCGGATATTATTATACCATATAGGATCTTTTTCTGAAAATATATTCATCCACGAACGCGTAGAAAACTCGACGAATATTTTATTAAATTCACCAGAGAGATTCTGTACTCTTCAATTAATTCTACATTTTCATTCCAGCAATTTTTTCTAACCAATAAAAAGTACAAATGAAAATACATCGTTTCCCATTTCAATTACATTTGTTTACCACTTTGTAGCGAGACATCTCTAACGAAACTTCCAATAACATTATTTTCGTATATCCACGCGGAGTACCCTACAGCAATTCGATCCGTAAACCCCGGGACCACCCTGTATATACATTCCACGCTCGTAAACCGTGTCTTACGAGCGCCGTAACATAATCGACTCGAGAAACGGACGTTGTTCGCAGTACCCGCGGCAGCAAGTTTGGGTAACAAGTTCGATTCCCTGCCAGTCCATCAGTGCCAATGGTGAACATAAAATCCCGGTAACCCGATCGACGAGTAATTACGCGTCAAGCGGCACTTTCTCCGATGAACCGAGAAAGGGTACAGAAGGGTAGAAACCAAGAGAGAAAGAGAGAGAGAGAGAGAGAATGGAGGAAAGGAGAAGCGGGGTAGAGGGGGGAGAGCGAGAAAAAGAACGAGAGAGAATAGAGACCCGAGTAAAGGGCGGCAGTAGTAAAGCTCGACGGTCGGGCAGCCAAGCGTGAGACTTCATTCCACTTCCAGGTTTCCGTATCCAGGGACCCAGCTAATACGGGATCCTGATTTCGGTCGGAGAATTAGAAGAGAGAGTCGATCGCGGCGTTACTCTGACCCAGTTCGGAAACTGCTGGCCCCCACGTTGCTTACCGTTCCCGCTGACGGATGTGTACGTGTATATGTGTACGTGCGTATACATATTAAGAGAACCCTGGGTGTTCGAATAACTGGGTGGTATCGTTGTTGGGACGAACAAAAGAGTCTCGCGAAATAATAAGAACAGTGGATATTCCACCAGGTCAGTCGTCGATGACGTTAACGGGATAATTGACCGTCAGGATCGCGTTTCTGGTAATTCTGACGAACACTATGAGAATGGAAATAATTAATTGGACCTAGTGGCACAGTGGGGAGAAGGACAACGACGATGAAAAGTTCCGTTCTTCCGGTGAAATGGCAAACACGGTACCTTCGGACGTACGGAACTACTTCGTGTAGAAGTAGCGGGGCAAACCTCGAGAGAGAAGTCCGGAGAAGGCTAGAGGTGGGTGGGGGGGGGGGGACGGATTAATATTGGCACGGATCTTGTTTTCGCACATCCTGGAAGCTCGCGATAAATCAAACAATCCGCCGCAGACCCTACCGAAATTTCCTTCGATCCCACCGAAACTCAACCCCCGTACGCAAATACACCCCCCAACCCCCTCCCCCTTGTGGAAGGGGTGTCTGGGACTCTCTACTCGCCTTTATGTATGTATGTATGTATTACGGTGGATTCTGGAATCGAAGGATACCGACACCACTCAAACATCCAACCCCCTGACAAATGGCATACATATACATGTATACCTATCTATCTATGTATCTACGTATGTATTTCCATTCCATGGAAGTCGAACGGTAACCAGGATCGACTTCGTCATTCTTTCGTCTTGTTTTTTATTTCTCGTCGACGCCCCCCGGTATCAAAGCTAACCGGCTTAAACGGCGAACAAGTTTCCCACGGGCCAGCCCCGGTTCAGTATTTACAAGGTGCATAGGCGAAACAGGTCAAAGATACCGGGGATGAAACGAACGGTGTAATTGAAATTCTTTTTATCCCTTGGAAAAGGGAAACCCGCCCGCCGTATCTTTTCAAGTGTTTTCAATTACAAGCCTCGTTACATGAATCCGGTAAGGTATGACGCTGATACTCCGTCAGCTTTAAAAGACAGAAAAGAAGGGGGGGTTGGGGGATGGGGGTGGGGGTAGCATGTAAATGGCCGCGACACCGATGCTCAAGGCGACCCAGGGACGCTCGAGGGCTCATACGGGGGTGACAGGCGACCCTAATATTTTCTTTGGATGGTGCTTTAAGCCCACGCCTCGGCACGGCTGAAGAGTTGAAGTACCGCCACTTGACTGACGGAACGATACGATACTCCAGGCACGGATAGTTAAGCTACAGGAAGTTTCAAAGAAACGTCGGCCTCCGCGATGATGTCTTTGAAATTCTTCAGCGCGGGCTACGTTACTTTTTGCGGCAAGGAAAACACTTTAATACTTTGTACCTTCGGGCCCGCGAGAAGGTGATTCAAAAGTTTCTCCCGGGGAAACGTAGTTGGTTACCTCCGTTTGCACGGTTAATCTCTGCCATTTGTTGTTCTTTTTATTTTGTTTTTAAATTGTAATCAGGTTTAATTCATGTTTTTAATTGGATAGTGCTGAGAAGTTTGTAATTCGTTGAATCCACGTGGTAAAGGCGCTATGGTTGATTTCTCGATGGGGTTTACGGGGAAACTTTTGAACCGTCCTATACCCTTTCACGTTGAGAGCCCTTCACGGGAAAAATCACGGTGACGATGGTCCGCTTGCCAACTTTTCGTTCGCGTCTACTTCAAGACACGCTCTCTTCGTCTTCCCTTTCATCGTTCATGGCGTCGTGAGGCGGAGGGGGAGAGAAAAAAAAAATGTTTGCGGTCGTCGTTTGTAACGGCGTCCTCGGGCTCGTCGCGTCGTCCGCAGTCGATGATACATCACTCTCAGCTCCTCCTCCTCCTCCTCCTCCTCCTCCTCCACCATTGCTATAAAAACCAGTCACCCCGATTTATTTTGCATTTTTTAATCCCCGCCCATTTTGTCTCGCAAACTCGAAAATCCATTATCGTCCACGTAGGATACTTCACCTTTCCTACCGTTTACTTCTACCAATTTCTCCGCAACGAATCTCACGGACACGTGGAGAACCAACCCTCGATCGACGACACGTTAACGTTAATTCAACGAGACGAAAAAAGGGGAAAAATGGTTGTCGTCGCCCATGGCGGATCATATTTTCCATTTTCCACTGTTCCAGCTCCCCGAACCATCGGCATCGAATGTTAATGCCGGTCTACGAGCCTCGAAACAGCAGTTCGGAAAATCCCGGGTGGGATACGTCGGTGGTAAAAGGATACGTGTGTGCACCAGGAGTTAACGGGGCGCTGTTAGAAATGCCGCTCGATAAAGGGATGACGCGCGTATCTCGAAACGGACGTGTATTTGACGTGTGTATTCAGGGGTACGGTGGAACGGGCCGGCTGATATTTCGTAACAGACTGCGGCACGGTGTATCCAAGTGTGTTACGAACCGCAGGAGAGAAAGAGTGGGACCGGAGGGGGTGGGGGGAGGGAGAGAGAAAAAAAAAGGAAAAGCTTCGGCGAACTGCGGGAAACAAACTATCCATCACGCCGTTTCGCTGCACTTCGCTTTAACGTGCGAGCAGATGTTTTGTACGCTTTTAACGGCCTCCTTTTGAAACGTCCGATAGTTTCGCGACGACTTATCACTGGGTTATTCTACTCGGGACTACATAACCCCTCTTGACTAGTGTGAATTTCAATTTCTTCATTATTGAAATATATTCAAAACTTCCCCGGTGACCTTAAGAATCTGAATTATAAAAACCTTGACGTTAAAAAACACATGTTTTATCGCGACGGTATGAAACATTCAGTCCTATCTTTCCCCAGGTATAGTTCATCCATTCGTAAGCAACGGAAACCCAGAAGTCTCCTAGAAATTCGAAATCAAAGTTTCGTCGGTGATTCCGAAAACAAGTAGTATAATCCGGCGAAGGGCGGACGACAAAATAACGCAGCGAAGGGTCGTTTTTTCCAGCGTTTTCCCGTGCACTTGCCATAAATTCCGCGCAAGCCCCGGGTGACAGGACCCTCGTCCTGTCCATCCCTAGGATCCGTGTGCCGGGGACATCGCGATTGGTCCACGGCGACCGCAACACGACCGCCATCACCGCGATCATCACCGGCCTCTCCCGAGCCGCAGCACGTTAATGGGTATTGCGATTGGTCCGGAAGATTCGATACCGATTTCCCCATGCCTGCCCACGAAGGCGAATTGTTCGTCGGCAATAATAACGCGGATGTGGCTTTAAAGCGGACCCGTCGAAATGCCACCCTTAATGGCCGAATATACTATACATGGAAACGTTAGGGATCTTCGATACACGATATGTATGTGTACATATCGAGAAATTTAGGAGGAATGAAAGATAATAAATAATATTCTATAGAGTGAGGGGTAATAAACTATTTGAGTGTCAAGCAACGATTTTTATGAAGATTCTTCTGTTTCGCTTTGAAAAGTATCGGCACTCTAAGCTAGGAAGCTAATAATCACGAGATATTTGGTTTCTATTTTAGAAGAGAATAGGGTAAACGTTGTCATTGTCAATTTTGAACGGGTAAAAAGTAAAGACCCTTAACCACGTGTACGATTGATATTAGGACTAATTTTCATTCGCTGTAACTAACGAAGTCGATAGAATATCGTGGGAAAAGCAGGGAATCCGATCTATTAACTCGGACTGGGCGGAATTCACTTTGCAATTTATCCCGTACACATCGTATGTATCCATATTGATTTGCCGAATGCACGGTATAAGCCGTACTGACATATTTCCCGGATTATCCCTGCGATTCTTTCGTAACGTTGGATTTCAAAGTACGTTATAACGGTGTACCGGATGGACGTGTATATACGTATACATATAGGTGTGTGTGTTCGTGTGTGTATATATCGATATCGATTGTACGCGCTCGAGCGAGGCACTACGTGTAACTGTGTCAGCGTGGTTTTAACCGATTTGTGGTTTTACCTCATCTCACGCGTGAATACTCGTAATACCTTCCTCGAGAGCTCGCAGCGATTCACCGTTCGCCATTCATAGCCGGTGGAAACGTGCACCGTTACATTCCTATATGCAGAATGAATTCCGGGCGAACTCTTTGACCCTTGCCCGACGTCCCTGGTTTCGAATCGCGGGGCGAAATTTTACGCCGAAATCTTTTTACCGCGCTCTTTCCTATTTAAATTCGACACTTTGCGAAACTTGCAAGAATCACCCCCTCGAGGCACTTGCTATCCTTTATTCTTCCCTCTCTTTTTTCTTTGCGCTCGTTCGTAGGCAAAGATTTTCCTACGGTATGGTGGTCTTTTGTTTCGAATATACCGAGAGGATCGTTGTATGCGGGACGTACCTCGGGGTTGGCGTTGGAACGAGAGGATATTTCGTGAAGTTCATTTTTTTTTTTACTCGAGAAAACGTGAATTTCTGCGCTTTGCGATTTCTACCAGAAATGTCCACGTGCCAACCTTCCAACCTGTTACTAAACTCCGGATACGTATACGAATACATATAAAACATCCAGAAGGGTCTACCCTTCGTCTCGGATATTCACTTCAACGAAATGTGGAGACGAACAAAACGAACTGTTGCGTGTAATAAATTTCATTCTCTCCCCTCGCATAATCCGCTGACTCGAAAAGCAATCTTCCAGCGTGTAACGAGAAAAAATAAAATGAAAAAAAAAGAAGAAGAAGGAAAATCCGTTACAAGAATTTCGCGAGATCTTCCGTATATCCGTTTATAATGATACGAGGGGGGCCTAATGTTATTCATTGGGGGGAGGGGATCGATCAAGGTGTAATAAGTTTTCCTTGTACCTGTCGTGAATCAGGACCACCTGCCCACACTATGACAAACTATACACCAAGTGGGACGGATTGAGTTAGCCGGCTGCGAGCCATGGGTCCGCCATATTGGTGGCAACCGAAATTTAATAAAGCCGATTGGTAAATTGCCACCTAGAACCACGGCGAAGGCGTCCTTCTGGAAGATATAGGGATTCGGGACGGTGTAATATCTCGATCCCGTGCCAACACTTATGTACAAACACCCTCCACGACCGTAGTTTGCTCGGGTTAAAGAGAAAAGAGGAACACTTGCTGACGGGGGGAATCATGTTTGCCCACGGAACCCTGTAATTAGGGGCCCTTGTTTATTTCACACGGTCCACTGTGAGAAACTGTGGAACGGAAAACCGACTTTTCTTATTTTTACCCAACGACCACTGTTGAATTTTAATATCATTAGAATATATTTTTAGAACTCGTGTGGGAAATCTGTGGAAAGTGGAACGAGATTATAGGAATGGATAAAGTTAAATAGAATGAATTCTGTGGAATTAAATTTAAAAAATGTTAACGTTGGTTAGAATATTCTGTTATTATTTGATATCGATTATATTTCAAGTTTTAAATTAACAATCACACTTTCCTAGAAATCTGAAATCTTCCTCTACGATATTAGTGCCATTATCTTTCCACCAGCGAAGAAATAGACGGTATTATAAATTTGATCGTCAATGATACGTCGACGAACGAGGAAAGTTCCGACGTCGGTGACGAACGGTCCGAAAGGCAAACGACTGAAGGTATTCGGGCGTGAAAAGAGACGAAACCACAAATTGGTTCTACGTAACATAACGTTAGGTTCCCATAGCTCGTGGCTGGTTGAACACGATCGATACTGTTTACGTGTATTTAGCAGCGAGATTTGCAATACATATGAATAATTTGGTGACACGACGCACCATGGATAAATATCGCCACCGGTTGACGCGGTACGAATATAAACGACGTGCATGAATGTATGTATATGTATATGTATATGTATGTATAATATGTACACGCGTGGGTGTGTACACGGGCTCACAATTAATTTCGTAGTAGAATTATCTTTGAAAACGACGGTCGATATTAATGGGAAATATGCAGCAACGTATGAGCCGGCTAACGAATTAATTTCGTCCATTCCGAACGTACGGAAACGTTTCCACGCAAATGTCCAACGGATTCGATGAAAAATTAGTTCGCTCGATGCTAGGCGGATATAATTAGACTCATCGATCCGCCGTGTGTACACAGAGTAAACAATTAACAACCACTGGCATACATATCTGTTCGCCGATAGAAAAACAGACACTATGAATAGTTACCGCGTGACAAAAGTAGTATTCCCACGCCCCCGTTGGACGAATTAACAAAATGTAACCATCGACCACCATTCATGTTTTCGACACCCCACACTGTCCACCGTTTGTTATCGTTTTATTCGTGGTAAAATTAAACCAAATTCGCCAGTGTCTTTGAAACACTAAACTTCATGTAAAAATGATTAATCTATCTCAGAATTAACATTATAACACACTTTTAATTATGATTAATCAACGATTATCTAAATGATACCAGATATCTTCATTTTCCAAAGTATCTGAACACGATGAAACGAAGATACTAACTTGTTTTGATAATCGATATTCCCAGTGGAGATTCTACTCGTCGATTATGAATGAACGTTAATAAATCCTACAATCCTCGTTCGCGGAACGGTCTGCCCTCTCCCCCCGGGTTAAGTAAACAAAAATCAAAGCACGTAGGACAGACGCGTCTAGCAGGTGGAAGTAGTTACGGCCGTCTGCGAATGGTCAATCAACAGAGGAGACTCGCAGGGGGTATTAAAGGCCTTCTCAGCGGGATTGTAGTAAAACCACAAACCAGTCGAAAGCAGGCGCAGTAGTTGCCGGAGATCAATATACAACCTGCTACGGAGAATCCATCAAAGCAAGCACCTGAGAACGATTGCTAACAGGAGTCTAACGTGGAAAAATCATCACGTTTGAGCAATTCAAATAAATCATTAAAGAACTCTCTTCTCAGACTACCCTTCGATGTCTAATTTCTATTTCCAATACAATTGGAATCAATCCGGGAAGCTTGCTAATAATTTAACACCACCCTGTTTTTATCGGATCAGGTTACCGATAAATAATGAACAAACTCAGTCGAACGACTCGCGTTGAATTATTAAGGTTCGTTACTTTATTTCTCCGGATCTCCACACACCTGATCGGACTTTCGCCTTCCGTGTAAATTGTCACGTTTAATCCGGTTTTCCGATCCGGGGCGAATAATCATCGAACGAAATCATTTAAATATCACCGGTAAATATCCCGGTCCCGATAGCTGAATTAACATACGCCGCGTAAAGTACTTTCACCGGGACATTCTCGCCGTCACAAACGTTCGGGAACTCGGTAAATCATAACCACTCGCAATCACCCATAATCCCCCTATCCCTCCCCCTCCCCCGCCCCCTCATACTCCCCATGCAAACGTTCACATGTCCCGCGGTACAGGGGCGGTCTGTAGCCGTCTCGTCAGCCCCATCGGGAAATCATCCCCTAGGCCTCCGACCAACTCGGCCCTCCTCCTCCTCCTCCTCCTCCTCCACGTGAATTGCTCCTCCAGCCGTGCTCTCGCCCCTCGGCGATTGATACACGGAGCTTAAATTATACATGCCCGTGATCCCGGCGCGCCTTGGGCACGGATTCCGGGCAATCATGCGATACACCGCGTCCCGACGCCGACGCCGACGTCGTCGGACTGTCTCTTTCGCGACTACGAAGCCGTTGATCGATGGGTGTCGTTGACCGATCGCGAAACGTCGGTGACTTGTCGATTTTTTCAAAAGTCAAACGTGGGAGGATCGAGAAAGTTCAAAGAAGAATAGGGGATGATTCTTATGGGGAGGATTTTTTTGTTATAAGAAGATTGAAAGACTATTTGATGTAACGGGAAGGGAGAGGAATTAGGTAGAGTTGATTAATGAGAGAGGAACGGGAAAAATGGATAAAGAAATAGGGGATAGTGTAATTATTAGGGATCGTGGAATATCAATGGTATCGTGACACTATGGTAAAATATCGACAAAGACACGAGTAGAGTTGACTATGGGGGAAGACAGAACCCGGAACTTCGGACTTTGTTAATCATTATCGTAAATCCTGGCAAACGACCGTCGCCATCGCGGAGCACTTCATCAAAGAGACTGCATTCAACTGGAAACCGCAAGGTACACTCCAATCGCTCGAAAGGAGGGTTCCCTAAGGACATCAAACCCATAGACAAACGGGAAACCCCTTGGATACGGCGGACTATCGAATAATCCTGGGTGGCCGTGACGCTTTTCAACGGTAAAAGATAAATTTATTATTTCTCCTACCGTACCGACTGGTTTCAACGATCTACGAGACGATGATTAGCATTGATTAATTTAACGGTGATCAAATAATACTCGTATAAACCTACCTGTGTCTCTCTGTAGACAGAGACCGGCGAGGTATACGCAACGACTACATTGATAATCTTGTTATCTCTCATTTTATAACGAGATTACTTTCGCCAACGTTGGAAACGCTCTCTTTGCAAAATAATGAAATCTCGCGACCGGTGTTTCTGAATGCACGATTATTTTATCGTCGACTACCCTCGGTATACATATACTATATGTATGTATGTATACATACATAAGTATACTATATGTATGTACATGAATAAGCTGTACACTCTACACCTATACATACTTCATTTCCTTGCGAGGGATTTCGCGGGGAAATTTGTCCGAGTTAATAGCTCCAAGGAAATTACCATCCGCGACAAATTGTTAACATAAATAGGGCTATTGTTCCCGTGCATTAACCGCCGGCAATTCTATTACCGTGGACATTGAACGCCTTCCCGTAGACCACCTCCTCGGATCGATAACAGTACCCGGTCCATTCATTCCCAATGGTGGGTACAGTTGTCGGGATAGCCTTGTTCCTGGATCCACGGGGGAAGACAGGACTTTGTCCTACATCCGTGGGAATCCGATGTCTGTCCTCGAACTTCGGCCACGAAAAGACCCGGAGGACACTAAAAGGATAGATTACTGTGTAGATTACCGGTCCCCGTTTCAAGGATGCTCTTTTTTTTTCTCTCTCTCTCTCTCTCTCTTTCTCTTTCCTCACGTTCACCAGGACAAAAGCGTCTTCGGGTCACCCGTATCACTTCGACTTCCTTCCGATCCTAACATCGCTCCAAATTCGCTACCTGGGAACAATTCGCGTTCACCTGATAAGGGAAGAGAACTTCCCGGGGTTATCCATGATCCCGAACTTTTCCCCCGGGACACGCGATACCCGTAGTTGAAACACACCCGGAGTAATTAGCGCGATGAGAAACCGGGAAAAATAGGAAGTCGATCAACTCTCGCGGTGAACGAGTCGAAAAGTTGTTCTGCTGGGATTCCAGTCGGCGGCGGCGGCTTGTTTGTTGACACGTGGCGTGTGCACGCCACGAATGTTTCCGGGACCGCAGCCGGCGGTAGGTTCTTTGCCGTGGAACCATTAGTAATTAGCACGCTACGTGCGGTTCTATGTACAACGCCGCTGCGGCGGCGAGTTTTCAAATCCTGTGAACGCTTTAACTGTGTAGAACTTGCCGAGGATTAATTCGGTGTGTCTAAAAACATTGGATGAATATGTTTGAAAGAGGGGAATGGTGGGGAATAGGAAATTGATCTATTGAATTTAGGAAATTACCGTGAAACTCGTAAAATCATTGTTGTCGATGATGCATCATTATGGAGTAGTTTATTCGTCTCTAAGACTTTTAACCTTCTAGGTAGAAAAGTTATTTTATTAATTATTAAATCAACTGGACGAGAAATATTTAATTGTTTCAATTAGTGGGGAGAAGTCGAACTGATTTCGTGATCGTATTCAAAAGATTAAGCGATTTCCATCAGAAACAAGGAACCCGTTATTTTGAACCGTCTAGATGGTTCTATCTGTTAAAGCGGAACCATCATCTTCGTGGCCGTTGGCCAATCGAAATGTTGTGTTTTCCACTTTTCTAAGATCCCGGGGCAACCGTTCCCAGGGAATAACAGGCGACTCTCCGAGGAGACCAGAGGTGCATGGATATACAGGGTGTCCTGAAAACCATGATACTCTTGGACAATGAAGAATCGATGAATAGAGAGTGGAAAGCCTTTCATGATTTTCTAACGGAAAGTCGGACACACTATAAAATATATTATTCCGACCTGGTAGCGTTCCGGTAACAATACACGGGGAATTTTATAGACCACCTACTATACACGAACGGCGAAAGCAAGAGGCAAAAGTACGAGGCTATGAATAAAGAGTGTGGAAAGAGAGGGAGGAAAGAAGAAATGGCCGGCGAAGCAGGATTTCGAAACGGGTTTTGTTTGTCGATTGTCAATTCCGTCGGAGTGATTCATGGTTGTCTGCTTTCCGTTACCTTCTCTCTCTTTCTCTCCACAATTCTTCCAGTCTCATCTTCAAACCGTCGATGAAAAAAAAAGAAAGAATCACCCCGTACTTTCTGTTCGATCCAGAAAATTTGCTAAAATTCCATCGTAAGCTTCCTGGATGAAAAAAATCAAAACTGGCTTCTGGTGGAAAAATCCGACGATTAAATTCAGGGCCGTAATTCCCTGGTCGGATCACAAATCTCCGACGGGGCTCGATATTAATGACGCGCAATCGAGCGACGTAAGACGTCGGAAGATTTAGAGTTACCTTTCGAGGGCCAGGCAAAAAGGGCTCGTTTTATCGTCGCCAAGGAACACGACTGGGGTCAAACCGGGTGGTGTGGTTTTTTTCCGAGGCTATTCTCGACGCTCGTTTCTTATCCCCGGGAAGAGTGATACGGAAAGGGAGGGGGGTGGCGGCAAACCACCCCCTTGCTACTCGGTTGTTTCAGACGCGGCGGATAGATATTTTGAAATTGTCTTCCCGGACGAAGATTGATGATGGCTCGATAGACTTCTCTGCCCCCGTCGAAGCCGGAATTTCGAACGACAGGAAAATACCGTAGACGTTCCCCGGGTTCCCGGTGCTCGTTTGAGATCAATCCGGGGGTAGTTTCGTACCTTTTTGCGAAAGGATATCGGACTTCGATTCCGGAAGGTTTCTCAAAAGCGAGAAGCGAACCGCGATCCCGAAGATAATAGGCAACGGATATTCTCTAGATACTTTCATAGACGAAGAAATAATTTCGATCGATTTACCGTATAAAATTAAATGGCTCGTAAGACATTAATTCCGTGTCGTCGAGTTTTCATTATCCCCTAATTGGAAATGGATTAAGAGAACATTTTCTCACGGATCGTTACGGTAACACTGTACGTTATGTTCCGAGTATATGTGTGTGTGTGTTTTTTCCATTGTTCTAGGTTCGTATAAATAGATTCATCCGAACGACAAAATATAGGGACCTTTTCGCGTAACAGGAACGGTAATAATTTGATAGCGTAGTCGAAAGAACGAAGGGAAAGATAAATGAAAGAAATCCTAGTCTCGGCTGCCCTTTTTTCCCTCCTCCCAGTAGTCGGGACTGGAACCCTTAGGATGACTCTGCACTTAATACCTTTAATATCGGGTTTTATTAAAACCTCATGCCCAGGATGGTGGCGAATCGAGGAAAGTGGAAGAGTAGACGACGAAAGAGCACGAGTTTAATAAAAGCGAAACAAGCGAGCCAGCCGGCCGTCTGGGAGGGAGGGAATAGTGGGGGGGGGGAGAATATTTGCCAAAGAAATAATTACAGAATCCTCCCCTTCCGACGTCTTTCCGAAACCACCTCCCTTTGTATATCTTACCGACACCCATCGTTTCCACGTGTCACGCACGGTCGTTTCGCACGACGTACGATAACTTCACGGTACCTCGGATTTCATTTACATCTCAAAGACACATCCGACCAACGCGCGCATGCGCACTGCGCGACTGTGTATATCAGTCATTTGATAAAGTTTACCGTTACATGAATTACGGGTTAGACCAGTAGTTATTTAGTGACTTCCTGTGCTAACGGAAGATCGGACAGTGTTCGATGGTAAGAATTTAAAGGTCTAGGTAATCTTTCACGGGAAATATACACGTATAAATTTTTACCCTCTCCCCCTCCAGCATTTGTATTCACGTGGGCGTGGACGGGAAAGAACCAGCGGGGGTGTTCGATGGACGATCGTAAATCAGAACTCGGAAACGTGGCTCGAGAGATCCACGTGAAAAGGGCGCGCGGGGTCAGCGGCGTCGGAAATTCCCTTTGAGTCGTCGGAGGAACCCCCGTCGTTGTGGCGGCTCCACGTAAAAAGGCCACGTCGAACGGTTCAAAAGTAAAGACCGGCTGCTCTATCTCCCCCGAAGACTCACCCCCCTCCACTTCGTGCAGAGATGTCTTAAGTTCTGGACCGCGGCACGTGACGGGTTTATACGTTAACGGAATGAAATGTGTGACTGAGACAAATACATGAGTAGAACGTGTGTTTTTTAATGGGGAGGACCTTGTTTTTTAAAAAATGAAAATAGAAATGAAAGGAGAAGGAGCAGGGATAAAGAAACTAAGGGAAAACGTACAAAATTAATTGAAAAATAAATGTGCTATAAATCAAAGAATTTGTCAACTTTATCAAAAGTGAAACTACCTCATATTCACTGATACAACTAAAGTTAGGGTATCCACTCAATAGATTAGAACCCAAACGCGTCGAAAGTCCCTTCAGCCGGTAGTCGTGAATCCGTCGAGCGGATATGCAATTAAAATTGATATAATCACGGGGCATTAACGATGTCCCTGTAACCGGGTGAACGTAACCAATTACAAGGCGCGACCGAGACGGTACCCTCTAAGCGTTTGCTCTCTCTCTCAAGGGTTGCTATTTTGATGGAGCACTTAATCGAAATTGAGGGGGATGTACTTCGGTATGTATCCATTAAGGAAGGACCCGTTCGAGACTATGACGTTTGGGGGAAAGGAAAAGGGGGAGGGGAGGACACAGACTCTCTAGCCAACAACCGTCACCGGGGAATTATATACATCCAATAATTCAAAATCGTGCCTAACACGTTAAGGTACGGTTTAGTCGTTGCGAACATGTCTTGATGTAACCGCACACCGAACTCGACAAAACTAATTTAAAGTTCCGATCCCGGGGCCCGGTGTATAGTGAATGTACCCATCGTAGAGAGAAGAGAGGGGATGCGATTTTGATAGCTCGGTTAATCGAAATTCAGAAAACGTACCCTACGGTCGCGGACACCCTTCCCCTCCCCTTCCCCCTCTCTTCCCATTCGTGAAAGGGCCGAGCAATAGTTTCGCGTACGTTTCACACCGAGGGGGTTCATTAATCTGGAAAAGTCTCATTTTCTCGGGGCGGCGAGATGGTGAGATATAAGGGGAAGAATAGAATTTCATATGTGTCTGGGCGAAGGTATACTCCGGTATCTCGGAATGAGGGAAGAATATTAGAATATTATATCTGAGGGGAATATCTGGGGCGATTTTCAGACGATACAGAACTTTTGGTAAATATAGGGACTTTCTTAGCAGGTGAAACTCGTACGAGAGAAATTTTCCATGGAGTCGATAGAGCAGTAGCATATATGGAATGCTTAACATCCATTTGCATGTTCGTAAGATCCTATTTGACAGGTAAAGGGGTGGCATAATTAGTTCGCGCTAAGAAAATGTCACGGTGTAACCACGTAACAACTCGACGGAACTAATTTAAAGTTATAATCGAAGCAGAACGCATGGAACGTGCGCGCCCCGAGGGTTGCGATTTTGATGGTTCGCTTGATCGAAATTCAGGGGATGCGTTTCGGTATGCATCCATTAGAATGACTGACTGACTCGACTTTTAATCGGGTCGAATTAAAAAAAGAAAAAAAAAAGGAAAATAAAACACTGCACAAAAAAAAGGTGAAAAGTTGTTCGGTAAAAAATCGACGTCGACCTTTCGCTCCCCCGTGTCTAAAGGGCGTCCGGACGACGACGTCTGTGATGTTAAACCCTCGCACACATTTACACGTTCGTGTAAAACAACCGACGAGCAACACGTTGTATTAGAAATTTCCTTTGAAAGTGATTCCTCACCGCGAAGTGTTAAGAATCATCCCGTTTCGAACGCCCTCAAAAAAAAGACATCGAAATTAAAGCACAGTATATACATACACAACTAATTTGCATTCTCCTTTAAAAAATTCCCAGCAAAAAATCACGAACAATGAAACCTCTCCAAAGAAAGGAACTATTCCAACACACGCAAAGTATCCACCATTTTTTTTCAACACCTGTCCGTTAAAGTCTACGAAATAGCGATTGTCGCGAGTCGATTCGGTCGTCGTCGCGACGAAAATTAGTTCGACGTGAAACGTTTACGCGAAAGTCGACGTTCGGGTGTGTAACGGATGGGAAGCTCGTCACCCGGAAGCGACAATGCCGTCGGCGTCGTCGCCGGCAAGGTGCAAAGGAAGTACACGCAACGTCGTCAGTCATCGTCGCTAACAGACAGCGAAGATTTTCATGGCGCCGAAAGGCTGCCCGAAGTCTGCGAGTTATTCCCCATCAACGTCTCCCACCTGTCTCTACTTTCTTCGATAAACTTGCAGACACCCTGTAACTTGGTTACCACCACCCTCCTCCCCTCCCCCCTCCATTTCGCTGGAAAATTGATAAATTAGTTGGACGTCGAAAACGAGCGTCAAAGTGCTGGCTGATTAGATACAAAGATAGATAGATCGTATTATTTATTTACCCCGGGTTGGAACTTTCAGCGAAATGATACGAAGCAGAGTATTTTTTAAAGTAAGATTAGACAATTACAATTTGAATCGTATAATTAGATTTCCTTGTTACGTGGTAATTTAAGGAGCCCGTGGTTACGTTGGTAATTCAGAAATGATAAGAAAATATGGTAATACAATAAAATGAAAATGAGGGTACGGGACGAAGTATGTAATACAGTGCGAGGAAAACTAAGGAATAGTAGTGGAAACAATGTCTGTGTAATTAATAGTCATGAGCTCGCGGGAAAGGGAGAAAAGAATAGAGATAAAACACGCACACATACACAGACACAGAGGTGGAGAAAGAGCATCGTATAACGAGGTACGAGAGAAGGGATTCAGGGAAGAATTATTTAGATGAATTTCCATAGAATGATGTTGAACTTTCAAACAGACGATGTAATGATTTCATTGAGAAGATTAACCAATGGGATGGGCAATCAAAGCGAATCATGTTAATTGGAGAGACGTTTAAGTAGAAATCGATATGTATTCAATACGCATAGAAGGTTCTAATAGCTTGCACGAACATCTACTGATACCGTTGTAATTAACGCTACCGGATATTGCACGGATATCTACGCACGTCCGTTATTATATATCCCTACAACGTCCTCGTAACCCTGGAACAGTGTCCTGTCAATATTATTATCCTTACGCTGATTAACATCAGACGTAATGGTAATTACAACCGAGACGTGAATCAAGTAAACAATTTCGTTTTGGAAACATAATCACTTCTTCGATTATAAGATGAAGAAAAATCATTGAAATATGATATACTCTCGATAACTTTCCGCGTTCAGAAATATCTACTTTCCTACAGTGGACACTCTCGCTATCTTTCCATTTCTAAAGCTCTCCACCTCGATAGTGGGGGGTACTTTGATAACTTTCCGTTTCCAGAGTTGCAAACCAAACACTCGGGCGTCGCTGGTGGCAGCTCCCGATAACTTTCCATTTCCCGGCGTCCTGCCGGCGGACGGGAAGACAGGTGTGTTGACGGTGCAGGGTGGAAATGAAATTACGAACTTCCAATTACGCTTGATTTCGCGTCCACGTTGGGATATCGGTTCGACGGAGTGGAAACGACATTACTTACGGGTCAGTTTGAATCGGGCAACTTCATCGGGCCAAGTATCACCCGAAACCGGCGTAGTAACTGCCGGCTGGTGTTACTTCAATCTGCATAACAATTGGCCAAGCATCGGAGGTGGGTGGATATCGAGGGTGGCGAAGGGAATAAATTATTTCCTCTTGATTCCAGCATATATACACGGGAAGGCCAATGAAAATTTATGACGACAGCCAACTAGATAGAAGGGACGTTGCAGGGGGGAAAAACAGAGAGAAAAAAAAAGTAAAAAGAAAGAAATACTTCTGGATCGAGGGGTGGAGGGGGGATCGTGCAACGTCGGGATGGATAAAATGCAATACAGGAAGTACCTTAAAGGGTGGCCCCGAAAAAGATATTATTCCCCCGGAATATCGCGAACGAATGAAATATTCGATACTTTGAAATATATCGGTAACGCGAACGAGAAAAATAACGATAAAATATCCTATTCGCAGACACCAAGAGCTCCCCATAAAACGTTTAATCTCTCGGAAACGAGGTGAAACAAGAAAACCTATAAATCCATCCCTGGCAGAGATAACTATGCTTCTAAATATAAAGTCTTTTCTTCCACCTGGGCGATGCTACTTATCCAACGGGACACAAAATCCTAATTATCAGCCCTCCCTATATATTTTCTTTCCGCGACAATATTCATTTTTCACAATGACATTATTTTATGGTGATTACCGTCAACGGGATATCACGTTACTGACGGTTTTCGAGGGGGTGAACGTAGCGGGCTGCGAAATTTCCGCGAAACGATAGCAGTCGATAAACGATGACAGTGATTAGAACGCTATTAATTAGAGCGTACGGAAAATCGATCGCCATACGATCACCCGTCCCGTTTGAGGGGAGGAATGAAAAAAAAAAAGAAAGAATGTCCTTGTAAAAGACAAGGGAACCGGACAGAGATTAATGACGGCTTTCGTCGGATTACGCGTAATGAGCGGCCAGTTCTGCCAGCTTGCTCTTTGCTCGTCGACCGGGAAAACTTGGTGAAAAACGTTCGATCGTTGGACGTCAGTTAACTGCGGTCAGAGATTATTTCGCGTCTCTTAAAATGGCACTTTAAGACCACCGGACACTGGCTACCGTCCAGATAAATGTCTCATTTAACGCGGCCGGAATCGCTTCATCTTCTTTCTTACAACGTGTGAAACTTTCCGGAAGTTTTCTTTTTTAACGATCCCGTAAACGTGTCGAATAAAACGACCGTTTTATTATGACGAAGGGAAAATAACGGGGACACAGAGCAAAGATCGTTCGGAAGGAACGAAATCCGGGGGCAACGTGAAAATATGTATTTCAACGTGATTCTCGTCGGAGAACATGGGAAATGAGAGTTTAATTTCCCCGTGAATACAGGTAGATAGGATAGGTAAGGCAGTCGGAAATCCAGTTAGCCACTTTCCCGGATTACCGTGTACATTTGCGTTCCTTTTAACCGGGAAACTCGATATCCAGCGAAACGTCACTTGCACTCCGTTTGCGTCTAACAAGCCGGTTTTATTGTAAAGATTTTACTTATGCGCGCGTCCGTTCATGAGTCATGGGACATTTGCAGATTCAGAAGATGTGAAAATTCAGATGAAATTTTTACGCTTGGGAATTTTCTCGCCTAGAATATTTCCGCGGTCAGAAATTTCCGAGACGTTCGAAACGATTACGCGGTGAAATTGCCATGAAACTTCCGGTGGCCGGAAATTATCTGATAATTTCCCGTTCGCCCCGATATCTATTACACTTGCGGAGTGATAAATTTCCCAAGAAAGAAAACCCTGCGTCAAACTTTCGCTGTCGGCATATTTATCTCCCGACCTAATATTCGTGTTCGTTTAACCCTGTTAACCAAACTTCCCGCGGAGACACAATTCGGTGGCAGTTAAAGGGGGTCCGGAAGTGACTTTCAACGGGAATTATTAACGACCCAAAAAAAAAGTATTAAATTACACGCGCCACGTTCTTGAGCGTGAAGTTAGTAATAGAAAAAGTAATAACTAACCGGAACAGAAAAACTTTTCTTCCTGCTTTCTCAAACACATACACGCACGGACTACCAGCACGGACATATCTATACTCGTACGTTTGAACAATTCGTCGGTGGCAAAAGTGACTTTATTAAGGGGAGTTGGGTTCTCGCAATTTCAGAATCCGCGAACTGCAACGTACAAGACGAACACGGCCGTAAAGTGGCGTACACACAAAGACCCAAGTGGGTGTTAGAATAATAAGAATAACAAACTCGAAAAACTTGAAGGTGTTCCTACAGGGAAAAGAAAAGATAAAACAGAGAGAATAAAGGTTAAGAAGAACAAGGTTAAAGCGAAACGATGCAACTTTTAATACACCGCGATAACAAGCCTCGCACATGAAATCAGTTGTTTCAATTTTAATTACAACCTAACCGACAACAACTCTAGAACAGTTTATGTTCCCCTGACAATACTATATTCTTCCCAAGCCCACCCTTGTTCGATTTAATTAGTTAAGTGTGTTTGACGATTATACCGGTCCAAAACCGAATAAGATAGTGAAAGATTCAGGTCGATATGTAAAAAATTGTGGAAATGGCGAGGAAATATCGATAATCGCCAAAAATCATCAAACTCAACCAGTTTTTTGATTGGCATTCGCTCAATTTTTGAGATAGCGATCTGAAACTTGTACCATTGTTTTAGTTAGGAAATTCTACGCCAGATCAATGTATAATAGTTGTACTTTTCGAAAATTTAATTTTTCGCAAAAATCTGAAGGGGGTAGGTCAGGATTTTTTGCGATTTTCGTAAATCGCCCGCCATTTCCACAATTTTTGAGCTATTAAAATGATCCTGGGCGTTTTGGACGCGGATTCGGAAGCCGAATAAGCGAGTGAAAGAATCATTTTGATATCTTTAGAATTATGGAAATGGCGGCCGAATTACGAAAATCGCAAAAAATCCTGACCTACCCCCTTCAGATTTTGGCGAAAAATTAAATTTTCGAAAAGTACAATTATTATATATTGATCTGGCGTAGAATTTCCTAACTAAAACAATGGTACAAGTCTCAGGTCGCTATCTTTAAAATTGAGCGAATGCCGACCAAAAAACTGTCATAATTTGACGATTTTTCGCGATTTTCGTAATTCCTACGTCATTTCCGCAATTTTTGAGATATCAAAATGATCCGGGACGTTTTAAACACGGATTCGGAAGCCGAATAAGTCAGTGAAAGATTCCGGTCGATATCTAAACATTTGCGGAAATGACGAAGGAATTACGAAAATTGCAAAAAATCGCCAAATTATGATAGTTTTTCGATCGGCATTCGCTCAATTTTTGAGATAGCGGTCTGAAACTTGTACCATTGTTTTAGTTAGGAAATTCTACGCCAGATCAATATATAATAGTTGTACTTTTCGAAAATTTAATTTTTCGCAAAAATCTGAAGGGGGTAGGTCAGGATTTTTTGCGATTTTCGTAAATCGCCCGTCATTTCCGTAATTTTTGAGCTATTAAAATGATCCTGGGCGTTTTGGACGCGGAATCCGAAGCCGAATAAGCCAGTGAAAGAATCATTTTAATAGCTCAAAAATTACGGAAATGACGGGCAAATTACGAAAATCGCAAAAAATCCTGACCTACCCCCTTCAGATTTTTGTGAAAAATTAAATTTTTGAAAAGTACAACTATTATATATTGATCTGGCGTAGAATTTCCTAACTAAAACAATGGTACAAGTTTCAGACCGCTATCTCAAAAATTGAGCAAATGCCGAACGAAAAACCGCTTAAATTTGACGATTTTTCGCGATTTTCGCAATTTGCTCTTATTCTCATTCTATTTGACGACTATACCCGTCATCGCATGATTATCGCAACACACCCTAGTGCGCGCTCTGCACAAAGATCGCCACACCTAACTGGTTAAAAATCCTTTGCCTAGATTCCCTAAACTTTCTTTGCCATCCGGCGAAACATTTATGCCGAAAAGATTCTTCAGCATAAAAAAAAAACTGAAAGTTCACCGCGAAAGCTTCTCGTTTGTTGCATACACGTAGGGGGGAAAGGGCACGCTTGGTTTTCGGTCCGTCGCTTCCGGTATCCCCAGGGATTTCGTCCCGGCGTATCGTTCCGGCTGGTCAACCAACTGACCGGAAACGCCCCTGGTTACAACCCCCGATCGTCGAAGGAACGTGGAATAACGCCGGAGAGTCCCGTTCCCTGCCCTGCGTCCCGATTTACCGGCTTTTTATCGACCTGCTTTTTATGAACGTGAATAGATACACCACCGGTGGAATGGGTGAATAGATGGGATGGGGGATGATGGTGGTGGCGGTGTGCATGTCCTTTTTACCATGCGGCGAAACTTGGTCCCCGAGATAGGTGGTCTTCATCTAACGTGAGGGAAAAAAAAACAAGAACGTCTTCTCGCAGCATGCTGCACCGTTGTATTCAAATTTCCGATATCGCGATAAACCCCATCGTTTCATGGTTGAGCGGTCAGGGTTCACGAGGGGTGGGGGTAAGAGGAAAATTTTAAATTAGGGCACCTGGCCGGCTGGACGTACACCGCGAAATTTTGCGAAAAGTTTAAGGGATAAGTCGAGGTAAAGCGACGGCGAGAACACTTTTCTTAATTCCAGTGAAAAACGTCCTGCTGAACGGAACGATATGTTCATATTGACCCGGTTACTGCCGGAATAAACAAACCCGGCTGATTCAACGCGGACGTTGCCGCGTGAAAACTGGATTACCTGGGAAACGCATACTTTACTGTGTGTTCGCGTGGGGAAAAAAGGTGACGAGCAAAAACGTTGTGTTAGTAAGTTTCTTTTGAAAATAATTCACCACCGTGGTGTGTTGACACTTTACCTGGCGCTTGCAACTGAAACGAGTACCAAAATAGCCCTTTAATAGGCTACCGGTGGGTAAAGTATCAAGAATCATCGCGTTTCGAACACCTTCATACAAAGCTACCAAGATTTCAACACCGAAAGTGTAAAAAGCATAATATACATACACACATACATACATATATGTATACGTTCACCTGTAATTTGTATTCTCGTAAGAGAAGTTCCTCAAAAAAACCATCTCGAACCATTAATTCTCCGGAACAAAAAAAATCTATTTGAACAATATTTAAAGTACCCACAATTTCGTTTTTCACACGGTTTTTTCTCCCAAAACCTGTCAACGCGGATCACGTCGCTCGAGAATGGAAACTGGATTACCTGAGAAAGTAGAATATGTCAGACAACGAGGTCAGCCGGCGAACGGAATCCGCGAAATCTGAGAGCTAGCGTCTTAATGCGTTCCCGCTAGACGATGGAGCGACGTTGGATGAGAGTTGCTCTTTGTGCCGCCAATCCAGCGGTTTTTTGCCACGGAAAAGCGCGGCGACGCGAAACCCGTTAATGTGCCGTTGACTCGCGAGCGTTACGATTTCTTTTTTTTTCATCTTCCATTCACCGACGTCGGTAGAGTCTCTGTCGGAGTCGATAGAGACGTCGCTGTTTCGTCACTCGACTTCTCCCTTCCCCCTCCACATCTCCTTTCCACATTTTCCACTCCCGTTTTCTTTCCCATCGGACTCCTTCCGTTTGTTGCGCAAGAAATATTCCGATGCGAGTTAAACGTTTTCGCGAGTGAAAAAAAGAACGATGTATCGCTAACGGAAGGAATGGAAAACGCGAGTGTTCGTCGAGGGAAATGTGAACACGTACGGTGGAAACTGGGAAAGTACAGCAAGAGAGTCCCGGGCAGGAATTACTTTTGAATTAGTCGGAATCGATTGTAGCGGGAATATTTTATAAGGAACTGAAAGTTCGCCGGTCGAAGGGAGTCCTGTTTTTCTTTTACTTTCCCGCACGCCTGATTCTTCGTCTAATACTTCCGGACGAGAGTTGCCGGGGGATGTATTTAAGAAGATGAGGGACGAGGGGTGGTGAAAAAAAAAATAGACGAGATTCTGGAGTCTCGTACACGGGCTCCGGTTGAGCCAGGTATATTATTAAAACAATTTACGAACAACGCAAGGTGGTACGAGTTTTTCTTTACTATCGCACGCGCGTACAAATTTTAATAATCTTGTTGTTCGGTTACAACGTGGGATATTAACCCTTGTTATACGACGGGGGTCGCGTGGAAATCTCACCCAATTTCAACTTTTTTAATGTCCCGCAAATTTCATTTTGATACCGTGGTATTTGGAATCGTGGCTCGAGAAGAACTTGCTGAAAGTGTTAAGGAAGAATTAAAGATGGATTAAATAGGCTTTTCTTTCGCGAGGACTTTGGACAATGTTCGTAGTCACATTCTTCGGCGTCTCCTGGAGCAACGATCAACAAGTGCAGTGATTCTAGTTACGCGATGAATTATTTAAGACTCTTACTGTACAAGTTATTAAGTATATGCTATACCAATCGTTATATCACATCATTTATTAACTAGTTATATTAGTAACTATACGTACAGCATTTAATTTCCAAAATTCCCAATTGTTATACAAAAATTTCGCAAAATTTACCAGGGGAATGTCCTATTTAATTAATTTACCTTCCAGCCTCGAAATGAAAATTAAAGAACCGGATTCCCGGGACTCCGTCCCACATAATTAATTAAAGGCGAAGGTCATTTGCGCGATTCCCGCGCATTGTAACGCTGACGCGACACCGCGGGTATTTACGGGGGAAATTACAGCATCGCGTGATCTTGATAAATACTTGGGTCGTTCGAAGCCATTGTCAAAGTTCGAACAAAGGTGGTTCCCATTCGGAGCAGTGTTTCCCGCGGTGGGAAACGCGATTACAGGAGCTTTCTCCCAGCGACGCGCAGATATTTATTAACGTTAATCGTTGATTCAACACCGCCGCAAGATATCATTATCATCGTCGACGTCCGTTTTATTCGCGAGATTCGCTCGCACGAATATTCACGAGCTTCGGTTCCACGAGCCCATTGAAGAGCGGCCTGATTACAAAATGTGTGCACGGTATAACGAGAACGCGTTAATCAGCGAATTATTTGATAGCGCGTTAACGAAATACCGACGTAATACGCGTTCCGTGTACGATAGAACAGAAAAAAAACTAGGGAAAAAAGGGAAAATCCACCGGGAGAAATATAATGCCGTGGTATTTTTCGCGGTAGTTACCCGCGGGAAAGTTTCAAGCCCTCCCCGAAACAACGAGATCCGAATTCATCTCGACGTGACCTATAATCCGGGAACACACGGTTAAAATCCTGTACATCCAGCCGCACGGACCACAATCTGTCACTGACAACATCCGCGACAGATTTCGCCCGGGACGAAATGAAAATCAGGACCGTACGCCTGTCTTCTATCGATTAAACAACGTCCGCCGCGCGATTCTACAAATTCTATCGCTTTCGGAAACTAGGGAAACGTGTCCCCGCGGATTCCGATGATAATCGCGTTGTCGCGAATCGCTCCGTTTAGACTCGTCGTTATGAATTCGAATTCCGTGGTCCTTCTGAATCGACTGACAAAAATTTCATCGTGGAACGAACAAGAGGTGGAAGAACAAACTGGGCGAATGAGAAACTCGTGGATTTTTCGTGGAAAACTAAGTGGATAAGGTAGTTTTATAACGGACAAAAGTATATAACTCTGTATGAAAATTTACATATCCTCATGACAAACAAAAAACTTTCAATCTCCGATTTTCAGTGATTTCACCATCAAAAATCATCCCCAGCTAGGTTATACATGGTATTTGAACCACCCTGTATAATTGAACCCAGTATAAATTCATCGAGACAACCATGGCGAACTTTCTCCCCCGCGGCGGTGTGTGAAAATAAAAATTCCAAGTTGAAATATAGGGAGTTCGACGGACGAAAATAAAAACGAAAGAAAAAAGGGAAAATATCAGAGAGGGGGGGAGAAGGTGGTTCGAGGGTGGGTCAGAGAACCAACAGTCACGCCTACAACCATAATCGCATTACGACCGTATATTCCGAGGTATCAGGTAGACGAGTAAACTCGTTGATCCCTTCGCTCTCGTTTTTCTACCCTCTCTTTTATCATCCGGCAGAGACATCGGGGGTAGATGGTTAGGGTAAAAAAAAAAAAAGAAGAGAGAAAAAAAAACGAGAGAAAATAAAAGAAGAACTTTCCCATCGAAAGCCTCGACCACCGGTTTCGTTCCGGATCCTCGTGGTCCCCGTTTAACGATACGAAACGAGCCCAGGGTTCCGTCGTAAATTCGTCGCGACGGGAAACGGCCGAAACGGCGCAGCACGAGAAACCGGAAGCGGCTGGTAATCGAATCGGTCCCGCGGTTACCGGACGAGAAATAAAAGAAAAAAAAAGGAAAAAGAAATAGAAGACGACGAAGTAGAAGGAAACGGAGAGGAGAGATGGCTGTCTTATCAATCGAGCAATTTCGCCGGGGGAAGAATGACAGGAAACGTTCAACGATGAATCATTCATGAACCGGAAGTTCGGTGATGCACGTACGACCGACGAAGAAGGGGAGAGGGGGAGGGAGGAAGAGACAAGAGAAGGGGAAGTCTTCTCATGTCGGCGCCGGTTTCCTTTATGTCGGCATATTGGATCGTTTAAAAAGGACAAGCGCGAACCTTGTTACGTGCAGGTTCCGCTTCGCATGCAGATTTTAATCGCGGACCGAGTTCGTTAACTCGTAAGAGCTTATAAGCGTGCAAATTTTCCACGGTGAGTCCTCGTAAGAAGCGTACGCGAGATCGCTGTCTCGGTGGGATGGGTATGTTTAAGCGACGAGCCCGTGATTGAAACAAATTTCCTACCGGATTTCAAAGTTGACGCTTCGAAATAGAGGAAACTTGACACCGCGAGACCTAAAAGTTAGGCACAAATATATTTTTTAAAGTTCCAGTGGATTTTTTGAACTTTTAAGTAATAATATGACGAGCAAAAGATTGTTTACCGTAACTTCTGTTCCCCGCGGCAAGTCAAGAGTCTTTTTTTTAATTGAAAAAACCTTCGCGATTCATGACACAAGAAATAATTCATATCTCCCGGTAAATACTCGACGTTCCCGCGTAACGAAACATTTTTCGTCGCGCGAACAAGGAAACTCATTGAAACACGGAGGTTTCACGTGAGTAGAAACGTCCGTCCCCGGTCAGACAGAGGCGGACGTGTAATAATGTTAATGCGGAAATAAAATGGTCGTGAAACGAGTCGAAGAAAATTAATGGGGATGCGGATGGATGGTCCCCTATGCAAACGAGATACCCCTATTAATTATTAGCCGTGTTTTAACATTCGCGTAGAAATTAATTAGCCAGCGACCGAGTAAATTACTCGTCGTCCGAGCGACACACGGACCAGGAAGAAAAAAGAAAAGGCACGCCGGGATAAATGACCACGCAATGATCTGTTTACCGATACACGGCACTCAGTATGATAAGTTCACTCGAAAGGATCGAGTGAGGCAAGGGTTCACTCGAGTACACACCACTCAAGAGAATTAAACGTTGTATAACATGGGAATCGACGCCGGGCCTGCGTTTTCGAAATGCCCGTCCGTTAACGAGTCTTTTATTTTCACGTTTTTCTACCGACATTTTCGCAGATATCGGCCATATTAGAAAATACACGAAACCGCTATCGATTTCCTCGCGAATTTCTTTCTCGATCTGTTTCCAAAGTTCTATAATTTCCACTCTTTAATATTTACAGTGACAGTCACGTGGGGATTGTAACGGATAAACGAAAGTTTTTTTTATGACAAAGCTTTAGTCGTAATTGGAATTTATTTCAAAACCGAGGGTGCACTTTGAATAGAAATATTAGGTGAAAGTTATCGTGGGCATCAATAGTGATGATTTTTGGATCTCCAATTCTTAGACTCATAAATATTTCGCACAGTGCAGTTACAGCGGGTAAGAAAGTGGGGTCGCTCAAAAATTCGCTGCCCTTTGTCTCCTTTATCTCTTTGTTTCTGCAAGGGTGGTAATAATCGATGGGGGAGAAAGAAAAAAGAGAGGTCCTTTCACCGCTTTCGTTATTCAGAAGTGCTTGGGATTCGCAACAAGGATCGACACTCGGCACGAACCACTCGAGAAGGATGGAGTCGTGAATGAGACGCGAGAAAAGGGTGGAAGGGCCTGAAGGGATCGGGGGACAAGGGAAGATGGTTCCCGCGGGAGGGGCGAAAGGATCTCTCGCGTCAGGAGAGAGACTCTCTCGTCCCTTGTGTCGGCGAGTCTTCCATGTCGAAAATTGGCTGGAGAATTTATTCGTCACTTTGACGACACGTGCGTGACGTCGCTCCGTGACCAATGGCGTCTCGTCATATTATTCCACGTTCTTGTCGCTGTTTTTACATTCATTCGGTAGGACGACGTCTGTCATCGAGAAACAAAGATGTTCTTCGTTTGATATTCTATTCAAGGTTATGAATTATTATTATGTAATATGTGTTTTTTAAAATTGGATATTTCTTTTAAATCACGTCATCGTATTGGATTTTCTTGTGACTATACATATATGGTATGGTTTGTTAAGAGTGATTGTTACGTTAAGAATCATACTTAACATTTCCCGCATCAATGCGGTGCTCGCGGGAAAAATGTCGTAACGAGTTTTGCACTTTTTCGAACCGATTTCATATGCCATGCTCACCAACCGTCGCGTCTACTGCAGTCTATAATTTCCCGTTCTAACGCAAATAAAAGAAAAAGAACAAGAAAAACAGCGGTACAGACCTTTTTTGCATACCGTGAAATTAAAACGTACCTCGCAGCTCTCGGTTGTGTAACACACATCCCTCTTGTTATGGAAACAACCAAACTCCTCCCGAAACTGTCAGTCAAGTAAAAAACCAGCCCAGTTTCAAATTTTCCGTATCAAATTATTCGCCGGCCGACTAACACAAAGCACCGCGCGCAAAAAACTTTCGTCGCCGGGTTGTTCCTCGGTGAAATCAATTTTTCTGATTAAACTTTCGCGCACTCACCCCCTTCTCCCCTCTACCCTCCTCCTCACCAAGGTTACCCGGGGTAAAGGGACAGATTTAATCCGAAACCCGACATTAAATCCTCTGTACTTTTCATAAGCGACTTTAGAATTCGCAGTTTCGCTTCTGAGCGTCGGTAACGAACTTCCCTTTCAGATCGACAGAAAATATCCGCGGAAAACCAGATCCTTATCTCATCATACCCTGCCCCCCCCCCATCCCCAACCCCTCTCTCCACCCATTCCTGTTTCTCCCACATCGAATCTCTATCGAAACGCTGATTGCTTTCGTTAATTATCGTAGACGAAACTATTAATACGTCCGGCGTCGTTAACGTCGACGCAAGGATAGGGTGGGGTCGAGGGGTGGGTGCGGGAGGGTGGAAGAGATATTTTGACCGCAGGTTCATCGAACATGAATTTCTGAGGGGGCCGCGCGAAACACGAGTCAGTCGATCCTGCATGGAAAGCCATTAGCGTTAAGGGGTTGTTGCCTGAGGGTATCCAGGGGTTGGTGAGTTAAGGGTGGACATTCTGTCCGGGTCCCGTCTCCCCGTTTGTCCACTGCATAAACAGTCGGCAAACGGGAGTCGATTTACAAATGACTGGTTTCAGTTTGCTCCTCCGACCGGCGAACGTAGATATAATTCCTTTGTGTGGGATCGATACGACGATATATCGATCCTTGAATCGTTACGATGTCTCTTTCTCGCATCGAGGATTGGTTGTGCGAACGTCGTCGAATGTAGTTGAATTTCGATCGTATTTCAGCGCGGAACTTTCGGAAAGAAACGAGGAAAATGTAAACGTCGACGGAATTAATTTATCCTGTTGTCGCGGTGGAAAAAAATATACGCAGTTTGAGGGGTGGAAGCGTTGACTACACGAAGGGAGATATTTTTTATAAACATACCAGGTATTTCTATCGGGGACGAATATTTGAAATTTTAAAGTCAACCTTGTTTTTTTAACTCTTTCTCTCGCGCGCTTCCATACGAGAGTTATATGTGTGTGTGTGTATATAAGAGCGAGTGTATGTGCCGGATGAAACGAAGTGCCGACGGCATGTATATGTATATACATACATATATATATATATATATACGACGTGGCAATTTGTTATATCCATGTTACAAGCGTGTATATGTGCTCGGTAAAATTACAGTGATCGTAAAATATGTGATCTATGTTCTCCCATGGATAGGCCAATTTGGCATTTTTCGCCACGGATTTGATTATTAACCATATTTCCGTGGCGTCGGCAAATAAATAACCGCAAACAGGTAGAGTGTCCGCGTACCTCACACGGTGTAATACAAACGTTCCTTTTTTTGCCCCCGCTCTCCCGTTCCTAAACCGGCGAGTAAATTTCTTCCCAACCGGAAACAGAATTCGCCGCGAACGCCCGACGCGCGGGAATTAAAATCCGAACCGTACGTTTCGCGTGATTCGCGGAACAGCGGCGCGAGCGAGATGGCGAGGAGGTAAAACAAAAAAAAAAGAAGGGAAAAGAGGGAAAAAAAAGAGTTCCCGCAACTGCTGTTTACGAGCGCGCGGCAAAACTCTCGCTTAAATGGAATTAAACTTTCCGAACTGGCCGCTTAAACAAACCAATTTGTGTAAGCAAACAGTTTCGCCGGAACGTAAGTAACGCGCGCGCTGAATGTTGCAAAGATTTTCCCTTTAATTCTCGTTCGTCTCCCACGAAAGAAAGTGAGACGGAAGGAGAAAGAAAAAGTGTGTGAGAGAGAGAGAAACCGGGGAGAGAAAGGGGTACGGGAACGTGTTACACGAGGCAAAGAAACAAAGAGTCCTGTAGTTACTAACGAAACGACGAAACAATACAAACGAACCGGGAAACGAGTTTTTCTCGGAGGATTTCACACTTCCACGATGTCTTCTAATCGACGCTTTCCCGATTGATTTTCTTCCTTCTCGTTTTTTTTATTTATATCAACTTTTCCACACGGATTCCATTCGCCGGTCGTTCTTTACGAAAGTTTCTCTGTCAGAGTGCAGAGTTTCTTAAAAGTTCCATTCGTTCGCTCTCCACTGATCAGCGAGAAGATTATATACACTCTCCGAACACGCTGGACTCGCGATAACTTTCCGCATCGGAGCTTTCCTCGAGTGTTTTTGTTAACACCAGTTCATCGAATAGTCAGGAAAGTCTCTTGAATTGGACGTTTATCTGTGTTGCATCGTGAATCGGAAAGTTATCGAGTGTCCAGCGGCACCTTCCGTCGATCTGAATTAATTTCCCTCGATATATCGGTGCACTCGTACTTGTGCTAACCGATAAAATGAAACCGTGGAAGTCTCTTCACTCTGACGTTCTAATTTCTCTCTCTCTCTCTCTCTCTCTCTCTCTCTTCCTCTTTCTATCTCTTTTCTCTCTCCGTAGAAACAAAATATTCTGAAAGCCGAATCGAGTGAAAAATCAATTAAAACGTTTCCCGGAGAGGTTCCTTTTAAAACATTACTTTCCAAGTGTCGCTTCAAAGACAGCACGTAACGAGGATCCGTGGCTGTAGCGAGAGAGAAAAAAAAAAACAGAAAAAAAACACAGAAAATTTCCCCCGTGGATCCCCGGGGTTTAAGTGCAAACTTCGAAACTGGTGCCAAGTGTTAAATTAAGTTCCCTCGAATTCGCAGCGACCGGCCGATGGCCGACTAATAAGTTCGAAGGGGACAATGAAGTTCGACTTTTCTACGGGGACGGCGGATTAAATTTCCACCCGAGCTCGATCCGGATGACACATTTCACCGGAGGAAAAAAAACCGGACGCCTGTCGTGCGCCATTCGAAACCGCGAGCACTCGGAATTTTCTTTTCGACCGACCACTTGAACATCGACCCTTCCATCCCCTCTCCCCCCATCCCACCCCTACCGGAATTTCTGCTGAAAATCGCTGGTCGCACAGGTAAACAAATCGCCCGCGGAAAGAATGACGGAGAACAAAGGAGAAGGGTTGAAGAGGGCTTTGAACTTTCGACCCGTCGCACCCTTATGCTTTGCACTATGCACCGGACACGAATGAATTTATCGTGGGGAACGGATGACCTTGTTGTACGTCTGACGGACAAGCCTTGTCTTCTTCTACTTGGTCGTCAAGTCTCGAAAGACTTTCGAAATTTAATGGTCTACTGTGCCAGTAGCACAAGTCAATGATATATACGACAATTTCATAGAAGAAAATTTCATAATCTATGATATTAATTAAAATACTTTGATAATTAGTATTGTATATCTTAACAGCTTCTACTAATAGCTCCATCTTTTTCTAAATTGGAATCGTTTCCAAAATGATCGTTAATACTACTTGTTAGGATCTCGTTAGGTTAGAAAGAAAACGAAAGGATTCTTAAGCAATTGAAAAGCACAGTGATTTTCCGCAAACGACCGTCCAGTTTTCGGATTACAGCAGCTGCATGGGTAACGAGTTTAACACATGGTGTACGGAGTACAGGTGCGTCTATGGTGGTAACGTGATCGTTACCAACTCGTTACGTCATTCCATCAGGCCTGATTGATAGCCGTCATCGGGACGAAAAGCTTTCGACGCTTTCGGCTTTTGCGTTAGCTTGCAAAAACCAACCTGCTCGCAGGTGGGGGAAAAAAAGGGGGCGGAGAAAAAAAATTGTAAGCGCCTCGAGGGTGCTTGGCGATCCCCCGTTCGCATTACCATACGAATTCGTATATCGATGCGCATACGAATAGGGACTCCCATGGATATCCAACGTACCGCCGATACTACCGCGTTTTCAGTATAAATGTACACGTGTATACTGTGTGTGCCCGAAACATACATCCCACGGACACACTTTCAACTAGATATTTTCACTGTTTACATCCCTATTCTATTTACCCGGTATACCTGTGAATGTTGGAAATAATTGTGGGAAAATAATTATTGAATTAACCAACCAGAGTGGTGTGATATTTAACCAAATAACGTGTCAATCAAACGAGAACAACGAACGATAATAATTAAACGATACCATCGAAATGAAAATTCTCTGCCAAAAAAAAGAGGTGATCCCTCTCCGATTCTCTGCTTGGAATATTTTTCTTTCTAACGCGAATAATACACACACACAATTAGAATAATTAAATTACACGTTTTAGTGTTTTAATTGAAATTAGAAAAATGTTCACACAACAAACGGGTCACCGTGACAAGTGGATTTCGTGATAAAACTGAATTTGCCATGGATGAGAGGCTTCGTTACTGTGTTTTACAGTGGTGACACGAACTTCTCGGGCACCCAGTGTACACGGGTCCTGCGTACGTGTGTGTGTGTGTGTGTGCGGGTGGGGCACGAGTGCCGGGAACGCACAGTGGCCTTCTGAAATATACAGGGGACGCCTATAAACTGCGCCCGGAGTTTTCAATTGCTTCGTCCGCTCTTTTATGGCCGACTCGCCGGTTACGTCGCCGCGTATGAATGTATGCTGGTGCCCACCCCCACCCACACACGTGCGCGGAAAAATTCAAACGCGACCCACGACACTGGCACAATTCTTCCTCTAGAGATACAAAGGAAGATCCGGAAGGAATTCGCGACCGGGAATCACCGTTTGCCGTCGAATTCGAAGTGGAAGGCGAACCACGACAAACAGGGGTACACTTTCGATAACTTTCCGTCTGCGAAAGAAATTTTATTAAGAGCTCATCGGTTTAAACTTAGCACTGGGTTGGACACAGACAACGCGGACTGTTTCGCGTAACTTTGTGTCGCGACTCGTTTTATATTTTAACGAGCGAGTGGTTTTCAAGGTAAAGGAAAAAAAAATTCCGACGAGTACGTGACCGTAGTTTTACAGCCTGGAAAAGGAAATCTTCCGCTTTTACGGCGTTGTTGCGAGTCCGTCGGGAACGGCTTGATACATTATTAAAAGAAAGAGAGAGAGAGAGAAAAAACACACGCACACACACAGCGAAGAAGGGAAAGAAAAAAAGGCGAAACCCGGACTCTGTTTAAGAAACAAGGATCGCGATAATTGAATTCCTCCGGAGTTGGCGGGCTGTGGGACCAGCGGAGGGGGGATGTGATACGTTATTAAACTAGGTGATAAATCCCAATTACAAGAATCGCGACCGGCACGGCATGGAAAATGAACGAACGCAGGTGCAGAATTTCCGCAACACAATCGCGGAATATAATCGGGCACGTTAATAGAATTTACATCGGACCGGAGCACTTGTTATCGAAATGGAAAAGCATTTACATACTGATTAAAACTCTTACGTGACGCGGTGCCGCGGCGTAAAATGAAATTAGAAATGTTCGTCGATTCATTCCCGCTGTATACGTGTATGTTATACATTCACGCGATTCAAAGTCACGATATAAGTCATCTATAGTAATCGAAAGGAACGCCGTGGGAATAATACATTTAATTCGGCGAGCTGTTCCATTGGCGTTAATTAGCGGAATACGGAGCACGTTAATTATAGGAATCGAATTAACAATTTATAAATATAACGGTACGTAGGTGAATTTATCGATCGTTGTTCCGTTCACGGGAAACATCGAAATAGAGAGAGGGAGAGAGTGGGAGAGGGGTGAACTTATAATAATATGGTCGTTAATTAAATATGAAAATATATTTGAAAATCAGCGCACACCGGGGCATTATAAAATCTATTAATGTTTTCGGTACTCGTAACACGGTGGACACATTTGAGCACACACTCCCTTAGTATTATAATTAAACAGGCTAATATTGTTGCAGCATCGGGAAACATTGCGCTTCCAGTTATGCATGTGTGCGATATTCAAATGTTCTTGTCTCGCGCGTCAGGAGGAAATACCGTTCTCGCGGAACTTTGCAGCAAAGTTGCGTAATATTGCATTAAACGTGGCTGCGTCTGTACAGCGTCTGCATTTTAAGTAGCCCGCAGGTTTCACGAATTTTTTTCCCCAGAACCTTCGAATCTCACCCGGAGACTCTAGCGAAAGTTGAAAATCAAAAAATTCCAATTTCAGAAATTTGAGACATAGGAATTCCACGGCGCAGGATTTCGGAGCGCAGAAATTCCAATGCGCTGAATTTCATGGAGTGGAAATCCAGCGCGCAGAAATTTCCAGGGCAGCGAAATTTCGAGAAACTTTCCTGACTCGACGATTCTCCCACAATTTCCGGCAATTTCGCGAGATGTCCTACAGGACAAAAGGAGTCAAACTGTACGGACGGATTTTCTCGTTCGACGCGGAACGATTCGCGAATTGAAAGACGGATCGTCCAGTGATATATCATGTCCTGCGACCGGCCGTATCAGGAAGAGAGTCCTGTCGACATACATCAGTGTCGTCGAGGGACGACAGAGGGAGGCGGCCCGATGAGAATGTAGCGACAAATTGGAAACAGGAATTCGTCTTCGATTTTGTTACAGCCTTCGATTTTCGGGCCTCGTCGGAATTTAATCTCCATGCCGGAAGTAATTTTAATGCCGAATTCTTGCCCGGATGGTTATTTCAAGTAGAGCATTGTGTCCGACCCAATGCATACCTGATCTACTGAATTCTTCTTACATTCATAAAATACACCTTCTTACAATAATTTATGAAAAACGTTAGAAAAAATAAGGGTTCAAAAGGTTTAATAGAATTGGTGTACCATTACGTATTAAAAATAACTAAAAAAATACGAATCCAAGTTATTCGAGGGTCGCAAATAGTACGCGGGGAAACCTTAGAAAGACAAATCTCAAGTTCGGAAGGGTGGTTGTGCAGAGGTAACTGCAAAAAAGTGCGACGGAACTCACGGCCGAGCATCCATTTTAAGTTTCGACCGGCTACACCGCAATCTTCGTGGAAAAGTTCCGTAAGAAGGGACAAAAGAAACGTACCGAGCATACTGCAAACAGAATAAAGTTTCGGTCCCACTTACCCCACGGAAAGGGTAGGTAGCCGAGATTGCTGGTTAGAGGGTAGCAGAACCGAAACAAATATAAAATACTAGTCCGGCTTGCAATCCTGTAAACTCCACCTCGATATACCTTTCGTCTCTTTTTTTCGTAAATTTATTTCCCTCTTTTTCTTCCCATTCTTATTTCTACCCCGTTTTCTTTTCGTTTTATTCGCCACGCTGTACTATACGTACAAAAATTATAGCAACTCCCTTTTTTGCAAGAGTCTCCGAAACCAATCTTCCAATGTGCCAATCGTGAACGACGGTGTACACGTCTCGCAATCGGAAATCTCATACGTGACCCGCGAATCACGGTGGCCCGCGAGTTCCGCGGATATAGAAAAGCAATTTGTCGTACTTGATTGCCGTTCGCGTGCTCGACGAATGTTATTATATTCTCCGCGGCGGTGGGAAAAAGAAGTCGGCGGGGAATCAATTAAATCGGAACAAGATTAAGCGTCTCCTTTCCCCTCCCCTCCCCCCCCCCCTCCGACGGGGAATCAATTAAAGCAATTCGAGATTACAACACCCACTTTACCAGTCATAAATTCGTCTCGGAATATGAATAATGCAACGTTTGATCGACAAGGTCGGTGAAGGGGGAGGGTGGGGGTGGAGATGTAGGAACCGGTATAAATTCAAAAACGGGAGATTAGGGCGGGGATTACCCTATTCGCTGGCAACCCCATCTCGAGATCACGAGTTACAAGGGTGGAGCCGATTGAGAGATTTTTGAGAGCACAGCTCTGCCGAGGGGATCGCGCGGTTTTCACCGTCGAATACCGTATTTAAACAGGATCAAGGGGGGTGGCTACAAGGTTACCCTTGTATCTACAGAAATTTCTTTCTTCGAGTAATGTGTGTGTGTGTGTGTAACTTTCCACCCTCGCGATCCTCGGAAAATACACGACGTATTCTTTGCAAATTTGTTTCCCTGCTGTACGTACAATGTATCGGTGGACGAAAAGTGGTTTAAAGAGAAAAGATAAAAAAAAAAACGACCTGCTTTCCCGGGAGCCCGAAGATTGTTCTAATCTGTCGAAAATTCTTGGCACAGATTCCCGTTAGAATAACAACCCCTTCCTACTCGGGGATGGGACGTAGAATCTTCGGCCAATACCTATGGCCCGTAATATTTCGAAAAAAAATGCCAAGCTTTTCATTGAAATTCTTTTCGTAAGGAAGGTTGGAATCCTAAACGACCGAAACACGATAGCATACCGGGCCAGACACGGTATTAGGGGTTGGAAACTACTCCCCTAGGAAAATCGAACCAGGAACCTCCACCCCCTCCCCCTCTCCCTCGGTGATGTCTGCGGGACCGATGTTTTTGGTAGCAGCGAAATCTGGCGGTTTTAGGCTCGCATCCAAAACCGGTTCGATTCGAAGTCTGTTAATTCGCCGCGACAGGCTGGCCAATCGATTGGCCGACCCGCGCGGAATTAAAGTGGGATTTCCGCGTGTCGGGCAGATGTTCCGCCAAAAATGTTCGCGCGACGTTTCGCCTCCGATGGGTTTCGCTTCCGAGTTCAAACGTGTCGACTTTTCCGGACTTTTAATCGACGAGATCAGAATCGACAGCTACGAGAATTGTTATGTAACTGTGTCACCGTTACAGGGTCGAGTTTACGCGTGATAAAACATATATAATCGTATGGAAAATATGAGAAAATCCTTGAACTCTAGGAAAATTTCGAGGTTTTCGAGCACGTCGGGCCGAATTTCACCGAAACGCTGGTGGACTCGTGTAACTCGCTTTAAAACCGTATCTCTCGAACGAAGGTTGACAAAGCGTAAAGATAGAAGTGTAAATGAAATACAATGAGATCTCAGTTGCCAAGGGTGAACAAGTTTGCACACCTTGATGGAAGATCCGTGACACAGTAAACTGTCCTGATTCTCGCGCCGGAGACGGTCCGAGACTCGGTTCCAAGTAATCTGCATACCAAACAATCGTAGTTCTCACCCCCCGCCCTCGCTAATAGAAAAATCAACCTCGTCCGTCAATTAAGCGATCACTAATTACTCGAATTATAACACGACCTTCGGCTATTTATATCCCATCGGCCCAATTACCAAGTTTCTCTCTTACGGCCAATCAACTCTCGCCAATCGAAACCAGTCCTTTATCGCTCTCCCTTCTCTCTCACTCTCTCTCTCTCTCTTTCTCCCTCTGCTCCCTTTTTTCGGCAGAATCAGAACCGTTTCAACGACCGCCCATTAACCGGCACCCATTGTAACTAAAGCGGGGCTAATTCGCCCGGACGGGAAGGGTTTTGTCGGGTACGTTCGTGTGCGTACGTGCGGAAGGGATCAACCGAAGGGTCATTTTTTTCATCGTCTCGACTCGTCGACGAGTACGTCACCGATTCGTTCTCGCGACGGGAAAACGACGGCGTGGAACAGACGGCTCGCGGAGGGAGTATTTGCGAGAGGATTTACGTTTCGGGCGAACGATATTCCGCCAGCGAGAACAGTGTACTTAGTTTCCCGGTGTACACGCCGAACTTCCCGGGATATGCATGGGAAACGCGGGGAAAATGATGTAACGGTTCCGCGGAAGGTTGCGCGCCGAAATTTCACCGCGTAGACAAGACCTAAATTTAAATTCTAACGAAGACTGCGTGGGAGTAAAGAACGTTAGTCGGTGGAACGTTGTGGAAATTCGGCATTACGTAATCAAACGATAGATCGGAGGGAACTGTTTGAACTGACGTTTATTACGGTAAAATAAATAAAATTAATTTGGCTATTTGGACGGCGGAGCGGGTTAAAATGGGTGAATTATTCCGGGGGTATTTTATTGGAGACGGTGAGGTAAATGAGAGTTTCATTTTTATTAACCATTTTAACAACGCACACCTTCCATTTAGAACGAATTTTATTTTTGAAAATAGCATTTTAATTGAATTACCTCGTATATCCAGCGATATAATAAATCGCGACGATCGATAGATAAATATTTCGAAATATATAATTTTCATTAAACCGTCTCACGGTTTCGTCGATCAATTCTACGATCACCCTAATTATTATCCGACTGCTCGATAGGTCCGCGCTCCCTTACACGTATCGCGAATAAAACTCGTTTGCTTATTTGCATGCGACGCGGTCGGAGAAAAAAAAATATATACATATACAATATACATGTACAAAAAAAAACGTAGCCGTGAATTGGAAGTGAATTGGGAGGAGAAGATTGCTCAAAGGAATATAATCAGATGTACTAAGGGCGGACGATAATGAAGTGATAAAAAATTCCGCGGCAAAAAAGGGAAAAAAAAGAATTGCACGCTAATTGAGTTCCGTTTCATTACACACCTCCGCGGAGGCTGGGGAATGGAAATTGCGGCGGTACAGGGAAAACAAATGCAATGAACTCCCCTTCCGAGTGCTGCTTAAATTTACTTCGTATAACGAGTGTCTATCGACTCTTCGACTCTTCCGACACGTACACACGTATACACGTACACCGTCGATACATATAATTCCTCAAAGCAGACTGTACAACTTTTCCGCGCAATATTTTTCTCCCGATACCATCCGCCGATTGCGTTACGGGATATTTCTTCCGGCGAAAGGGAAACTCTAGGGGATCCATCTTCACCGACAAACGCATTAGACTTCGTAGAAATCAATGTGTCACACTTAGAAACGCGACATTTATTAAAAATCAAACATAAATCTTTTGAAATTAACCGAACCGTGAATACACTCTTCCGGGGAGTCTCCGCAGTGATTGCTGTTACCATTGTAATGGAAAGTATGTAAGAAGTATAATAATTTCCATGGAAATTCTTGAATTTCAATTTGAATTACTCGATCGAGATTTAATCGGACAAGAATTCAGTTCTATCATTCGCGTTAAAGGATGATTTCCCCGTATTTCTTCGGGTAGAAATTCTCACTTTGTCGAAGTACCACGGTAGACCTCGGTCTATCAGGGACTTACTTTCCATCGGGTCCATCGTCACGATCCCTTTCTCTTCGATCTCATCTCGATTCGTTACGTCGACGGATACGTAGCGACGCAGCTTCGAGTACGGTACACGGTAATCCGAATAATAACTGTTACGGTAATACGGACACTATGTACCGAACAGCGTGGCCGGTAAATAAATCATGTATGACGGTTTATACGCGATTACTCTGGCGCGCAAACGTTGAACAGGAATTTCCGGTTAATCTGGGAACACTCAAAATAAAACGGTTGCATGAACGTTACATCGGTATTACCGCTTTGACTACGTCGATGGATAGCGATGTACGTATATATGTATGTATGTATATGTATGTACGTAGTACCTACAGACGCTCGTAGTTTGGATACAGACTATTTAGACAGGTGAATACTTGAGTACGCAGAGTTGTATCACCGATGTTAATGGGCTCAGCCGGCGTAGTCTCATTAGTTTGAAGAAGGTACGCACACAATGCCGCGATATATCGCGGAGATGCTTTGCGAAGGTATTGTTAACCTTAATAACCACTTACACATGCGCGGGCAATTCGTTGCCGTTAACCCTTTTCACGGACGTAGATTATACATGTATGTATACCGTGTTTTGCCAAGTTGAGAGAAATACATTGCGACACGTGTTTTTTATTCGGGAATATCAAATATTATAATTTTTAACAAATAATTCTTCTACTCAGTCACGTATTAGAAGAAAGTCATATACTATTAACAGTAATTGTGGTTTAATCCATTTGATATCCTAGGAAACGTTTCCCGTAGGTATTCGCAGATGATACCGTCGCCTTATGAATGTTTATTGGAAAGCAGGAAAAATTCGAGGCTGCCGAAAACGAATGGGCTTGGATATCGAGTAGCGAGCGCGATGAAGTGCTTAATTGAAAAGCGCTCGTGCTGCAGCTCGAAACGCATACCGCAATACCAATTGGGTTGTCCGCGTTGAATTTCCCGGTGAAGTATCGAAATAACCGTCCCGACTGTAGTAATAAAATTTGCGAAAAATTCGGGCGCGGACCGACGACACGGCCATTTGCGATAAAACTCATTGATATTGTTTCGACGATTGATTCGCAGCTTCCTACCGCCGCGGCCAAAAATAACATTGTTTTAGACGGCAAACATAAAGAAACATGTATTATTTTGTATTTTCTTTTGTCCAGGAAGTTGGAACACCTTGCGCAAAACTTTCCTCGCGTGAAAAGTGTTTTTTCAAAACGGATAATCAACGTTCTATTTTCATTCCCTTAGACTTTCGTAATTCGATCAATTAAACCGAACGTGTTTTCGAAGCTGCTACGTTTCCAAATATAAAATATTTAATTTCACGATGTTATTTACGAATTTGTAGGACGATCAAATATTACTCAACCACCATTCGGGGCCTGAAAATAATTCGGAGAAACACACAGTGATACAACGAACGTTGACTTCAATTTCCAATTTCAACCGGTACTCTATCTCTAAGATATCGCGACCAAATTCGTTACCCTAATTACCCCAGCGATCGCATAACTCGATCTCACCATATTCACGAACAATGACGGCCGATTAATTCGTTCCGTGGAACCGTGGAAGCCGCGCGAGAAAAAAAAATGAACGGAAATTCTAATTTTCTCCGGTATTCGTTTGCAGCCGTTTAAAAACTGGCGGAAACAAGCGAAACGAAAAAAAATAGAAGAAAAGTGGCGCCGTAGGGAAAAACGGAGGGCAACAACGGGAATTCGATACGTTCGCGGTGCTCGCAGCCACGTTAAATATTCTCGTTAACTGATTCGCGTGCACGCAATGACCATCGCAACGGTCGCGACCGGCAAATTGAGTCGACGGTGTCGCTTTTCCGCCGGTACAAATGGTGATTGGCAGAGAGTGATGTTGACGTTCAATCGACAGACGAATACATATCGTACGAAATTGGTGACCGCTTGTTGGCCGTACAATCTGTTGAGGCAGACCGATAATTCGCGAATACGAGCCGTACACGTGTCGCCTATATCTTTCCGATTCCGTTTCCAACCAGCGACAACCGGGGGCCGGACCTTTGCGACCGTAATCGAGCGTAATGACTTCGATGTATCGACAGACCAATGACGCGCAATGAGTTCGCTGGCTTCGAAATGACATCTGGCTCGAATTTGATACAAAATGACAATCGTGAAACGATTAGAGTGAATTTTGAAGAATAATTCGAAAAAATATAGATAGTCTAGAGGGTGGATTGTTATTTTTTTTAAAGACTAATTGATTAATCAGGTAAATAAATACTTGAAGTATTTTTAAGCTTCCCGCGAGGTCGCGTGATCTTCCTAAACACCATAATCCTCTCTCTGATTAATTTCAGAACAAGCTCGCAGGCTTTCGCGACTGATTTACCGCCGGCTTGTTTCCTACGGGGTTCCTCGCCGCAGTTTTTTCATCCGCAAAACAAACAAATTCTATGGGAACCGTGTTATTTAAATGAATATGCATCGAACACGGCACAAGGCAGCGGGACGCGGTATTGCTTGCGCGCGTCCCTTGTCGTCCTTAATTATCATTAACGTCCTGAAGTCGGGACGGCAAAACGCGAGCCCCGTAGAATTCGGGATAATAGATCAAAAAGCCAGCGGCGGTCTAGTAGACGGTCTACCAACTTGACGGCCGACAACGCGAGGATGTGAAGGGGGGGGGGGAAGTAGTAGAATCAGAAGAAAACACGCGAACAAGCAAACAAGAACAGTGGCGAGGCACAAAGTACCGGGCACAAAAGCCCGGAATGGGCGAACCAAAGGGAACACGGCCGAATAATGGAACTGAAAGGGTAAAAAGTACAGCCAGAGAACGGAAAGAAGGAAGAATGATAAAGGACAGATCACAAAATTATACCGGCTTTACGGTGCACAGGCAAAGGGTGCTGTTTGAAACCACCCCCGAATACGAGAGAGAAAAAGAGAGGGGGGAAAAAATCAAACGACCAGGGAAAATAAAGAAGTAACGTAAGAAAATACAAGAGAACAAGAAGAAAACTACATCGAAACCGAGCAAAGAAACAAGAGGCGCAAGAAAAGAAAGAACACGGTGCAACAAAAAAAAAATTGGAGAGAGAGAAAAGAAAAGTGGAAGCTAAGGAAAAATCCGATAAAAGAGGAACGGGTGAAAACTACCCAAAGAGAAAGCCCTTCTCGTTTTCGCGAAGTGGTAGCCGGCTAGTTGTGCCTTTTCAGGGTGAATCCTTGGAAAGTACCGGAGACTTTCCTCCCCTTTCTGTAAACTCAATTCTTTTTTTTTACCTTCGACCACGAGCCACGGAAGAACAGACGGTCTTATAAAGACCCGGTGGTTTTTTTTCGTGATCCATAGAATTAGATCCTCGATCCCGATCGATCAGTACCGCCATTAACTTCAGCTTTCCAAGTTCTCCCTTTCTCTCTCTCTCCCTCTCTCTCTCTCTCTCTCTCTCTCTGTCTCTCCACCCTTTCCACCCTCACTATCGACAGTTTCACAGTGGAATTGGGTCGTTTCGGAAGGAGGGCTGGCTCTCTCTCTCGTTATCACGAAAGCCTGCCGACAAATACAGAGAGACACTGGCGCCCGTGTCTCGTTGCTATTTCTAGGTCGTACGAAATGATTTCGATCCGAGGCTTGTAATAGCAGGCGGCAAGGTGCGCGGCAAGGATGTCGGGAATTTCTGACGTACCGAAAATATTGAACGTGTGTACTTACACCTGGTACTCGAACGTTTTACATTCACTTCCAGTGGCAACGGATATCAACGATCTCGTTAATTCCAACGAGCACACCTGAAGACCGTCGACGCGGAATCAGATTACGTTACACCGATGTCCGGTTGCAACGACAACCGAATGAAAAGAGAATAAAAAACACACACACACAGAGACAACGATTACCAGGGACGAGAAATCACCGGCTCGTTTACCAAATGTTTCCTTTTTTTTCAAGGGACAGTCAAAGGGACATGGTCGCGCGAAAGTCTGAATAACGACGGGATTCATAATCAGCAAGCGAGGATTACACGTGTTTCGCCGGAAACGTCCCCCGATTACGTGTTGCCGGATAATCACGTGACCAACGTATATCAAACGAGGAAACGAATGGCGGAGTATAGCGAAATCATTTCGCAAATGGCTTCGTGGGGCCCTTTCACTCCCGTTACGACCACTCCCTGTCGGTCTTTTCAGACGGATGTATCCAGCTGCATGGTCGATGCCAATGGATAACCCGCTCAGTCTTTGTCCCGTGGAGAACTGCAGAGGAAACGTGAAATTCCCTGCGCCATTACGAAGGCACGCGTCCGTCGATATAACGGGTTGCACGGAAAGGGCAGGTAGACGTGACACGAATGGAAGGGGGAGACTTCCTGGATAGGGAGAAATCAACGGTGACGTGGAGAATTTGTTCGTAAACTTGTCGCGGTGTCGTTATTGAACAAGATTTACTTTAATAAAACCAAAATAACTATAAAATAACACTCTGTCGATAATATAGAGATCTATTTCATAGAAAGTGTGAAGTGATCAAACGATTTCCATCACAAACGACGTATATTCACGAGATAAAGTCTTTGTTCGAATAATTATTTTATTCCACAAGCTTCATTCGTCATTCCCGCGTTGTATCGTGATTACTCGCCCACCCTGTACATAGAATTCCCGACAATTCGACGGTATAAGGCACACCGAGTCCAACGCGAGCGCGTTACACCGCCGAGCCACGTTCAATGTTATCCTGGAGACGGATTTCATCTTGTCGCATGGAATTTCTCCGACTCGCTCGGCACGCCGGGAGTTTCAACGGTCCGTGTAAATTTATCAATCCGAGGGGTGAAGAGAAAAAAAAATGTAGTTAATGCGGAGTTATGAAGAGTCGGAATACGGACTAACGTGGAGAGGGCGCAGATTGAACTCACCGGGAGATTGCATTGCTTGTTTTAAGGATCAAAAGGATTCCGACAGCTCGCGCGTCGCGCCAACGAACGTAAGAAAACAGAATACATAATTGCCCAGCGACAAGGCCGTACCTCCCACCGTCCGTGCCCCTGGCTTCCTAATATTACATAAGCTAGAACCAAAGCAAATAGGGATCGAGCAAGCAAATCGATGGATCATGAATCGATCAGTTGAATTCTCCGTGACAAACGGACTGTCTAATCGGGATGAAAAAGAAAAAAAAAGATTCTTAATCTACCGGGACTAAGTGCGGTGCGACTTTTTAATTACACTCTATCTAATTATAATCTACGTCACGATCATTAATTTTTCCCGTCCACCTATCCGCCGGTATTATAGCGTGCCGTTGTGTTCAACGAAAGTCGCGTACACCGTGGAATTTAATTTCGCACGTTCGCGACAAACGAAAATCGAGCCAACGGGGATAAAACGGAAAGAATGATGCTTGCCGAAAATAACGTAGTTTCAAGCGTTAACGACTAAGCCGTCGGTAACTGGGTTAATTATATCGATGTCAAAACTAACCGCGAGTTTAACGGATTCACGATAACGTCGATGAACGTCGACGTTAATACTCGCATTGGAGGGAATAACGCATCCGGAGGTAATCGGTCGGCTAATTGGACGCCGGCTTCAGGGGTGGTTGTACTTGAAGGATTTCTTTCCGTGAGCCGGGATCGTTTCGTTGCTCGAAAACTGACCGTCGTTCGGTGCACGATCGTTAAACCCGGAGCCACCTTAAAGTCTCCCAGGAGATAAGACGGTATCACCGGCGAGCCGAGTCTCTACCTGTTTACGTTTCGCCGAGTGAACGAGACAAATCGTGATTTCTTTTCCCCGATGGTGTCGGTGCCGATAAATACGATAAATCAAAGGCTAGACGATACCGGGTTTACTCGGTGAAATCGAACGGGACGGATACATTCACCGGTAACGTTTTCACTGATTTTTCTTTTCCTTTTGTTTTTTCGAAAGGAACCTGAATCTCGACATGGCTGAAAAAAATGTTATATGAATCATTCCGTAGTATAAACACGGAAGTCTACCTCTGGAATTCTTACTTCGTAATCCATTCGACGTAATTCGTGGGATAAGAAGATTCGTGACACACCAGTGTCCCGAGGGTGAGCGTGTCCGTGAGTGTTATTAGAGACGATCTCTGTGAGTGTTTGTTATTTTAGTTGAACACTTTGTGGACGTCGGAGCGTGGCTCTGTTAAAGTGAGCGTCATTAAAGCTGCGTCCTTTTTAACACGTTCGTATGATATTCTTTGCGATAACACGTAGTATTATACCGAATGTTGATATAATAATTATTAAAATTACATAAAAATTCACCGAATCATACTATTTCTCTCAATGTTCTAGAATCCAATTCCCTTTAAAACCCTACACCACGATCAACTGGTTAAAAACTTCCCTTATCACTATCACTTACCACTATCGACATAATTTCCAATTTAAATGATCCCGCGTGTGTGACGGTGAATAAAAATTCGCGTAACTCTCCGCATGGTATCCAGTTACCGTCTCGCGAGCGTTCCATTCGCGCTAAGAAGATTCGCGTGAATTCGTTGAAACGTTGAATGAAGAAAACCGCCGGACGTTGTTGCCGAAAGCAACGGTTACTCACCTCGCGGCCGACGTTAATTTCGTCGCTCTCGGACACCACGGGGACAGGGAAAAACGAATGCCAGAGGCATGACGGTGTTCACGGAAAGCGGAGAGTCTCTTCTACGTCTTCTCAGCTCTCTCTCTCTCTCTCTCTCTCTCTCTCTCTCTCTTTCTCTCTCTCTCCGTCGTGTATTCCGAGTAACCAAGTTTCTCGCGTGGTCTCGTCGTTCGTTGCCTGTTTTACGATTGCCACCGTGAGATTGGGTCAGACTATAAATACAAGGCGCCAACCTGACCGACCCGACCGAAAGTAACCGCCTGACGAAGAGAGCTTGTCTTGCGTAATTATTAAAATAATTCCGCCGACGACGCTCGACGAGGATAAAAAATACATCTGGAAAACTCGTTCGTGCAACACCAGTCGAATTACGATGTTCGATTAAAATTATCCCGGCCCGTCCGTGCGATCTGCATTATTACACGGTTCGCATGAATCTCGCGGTACACGTGGCGGTCTATTAACGATCCTGGCCGTGAATTATATTTTCGACGATGGATTGTTACCCCGTACCCATGATTTCGCTTTCGAATTGAATTCAGAACACGTTGAAGCGGGACATTGGTCGACGGCGTTCGGTTCGTTCGCGGAGACGGACACGCGTCGACGGATACTCCGGGGATTTGGATTTTCGCGAGGGAATCCAAGGGTTTCGAGGTAAATTAATTGGCGAACATAATAGAGCTGAACGTCCACGGACTTCCGGGCGAATTCCCAACGTTTCCGGTAACATATTTTTTTTCACCGGTCGCGTGATAATGCTCGTCGACGTGGTTTCCCGACGACGGATCACGTGACACACGTGCACGAAAGCAATCAGTTGATGGACGCCGCGAGAACGTTGCGACGCGCTCCACGAATATGCACAATGGATTAAAATGATATTGTCGGCGCTGCGCATTCAATTAAGTTTTATAGATAACGACGCCCAACATGAATATTCAGCGATCGCGAGATTCCGCGGGATGGAAGAGCGCGGACCTCTGTGCCCGCTGTCATTAATCGGCCGGAACATGATGCAATCTGCGCATCTGGGAGGTGCGAGACGAGGGAAGGGAGTGGGGGTGGTTCGACCTATTTACGATTTCTGTTAAATCGAAATAATTTCCCGATACGCTGAATTTCCACCTGCAAATTGCGATGCGATCGGTCAATGACGTTCGATCGAGCGGAGTCGTTTTATAAAATGATCGTGGACGTTTTGGACGCGGAATCCGAAACCGAATAAGACAATGAAAGGTTCAGTTCGATATCTAAAAATTTGTGGAACAGGCGAGCAAATTACGGACATCATGAAAAATTGCCAAATTGAAACAGTTTTTTGGTCAGCATTCGCTCAATTTTTGAGATAGCGTTTTGAAACTTGTACCATTGATTTAGTTAGGAAATTCTACGGTAGAACAATGTATAATAGTTGTACTTTTCGAAAATTTAATTTTTCGCAAAAATCTGAAGGGGGTAGGTCAGGATTTTTTGCGATTTTCGTAATATCCTCGCCATTTCCACAATTTTTGAGCTATTAAAATGATCCTGGGCGTTTTGGACGCGGAATCCGAAGCCGAATAAGCCACTGAAAGAATCATTTTGATATCTTAAAAATTGTGAAAATGGCAGGCGATTTACGAAAATCGCAAAAAATCCTGACCTACCCCCTTCAGATTTTTGCGAAAAATTAAATTTTCGAAAAGTACAACTATTATACATTGTTCTACCGTAGAATTTCCTAACTAAATCAATGGTACAAGTTTCAGATCGCTATCTCAAAAATTGAGCGAATGCCGATAAAAAAACTGGTTGAATTTGACGATTTTTCTCGATTTTCGTAATTTTCTCGCCATTTCCGTAATTGTTGTGACATCAAAATGATCTGGGATGCTTTGGACGCGGAATCCGAAACCGAATAAGACAGTGAAAGAATCAGGTCGATATCTAAAAATTTGCGGAAATGACGAGGGAATTACGAGAATCGCGAAAAATCGTCAAATTAGAGCAGTTTTTCGTTTGGCATTCACTCAATTTTGGAGATAGCGATCTGAAACTGGTACCATTGTTTTAGTTAGGAAATTCTACGCCAGATCAATATATAATAGTTGTACTTTTCGAAAATTTAATTTTTCGCAAAAATCTGAAGGGGGTAGGTCAGGATTTTTTGCGATTTTCGTAAATCGCTCGTCATTTCCGTAATTTTTGAGCTATTAAAATGATCCTGGGCGTTTTGGACGCAGAATCCGAAGCCAAATAAGATGCAGAAAGAATCATTTTGATATCTCAAAAATTGTGAAAATGGCAGGCGATTTACGAAAATCGCAAAAAATCCTGACCTACCCCCTTCAGATTTTTGCGAAAAATTAAATTTTCGAAAAGTACAACTATTATACGTTGTTCTGGCGTAGAATTTCCTAACTAAAACAATGGTACAAGTTTCAGGCCGCTATCTCCAAAATTGAGTGAATGCCGATCGAAAAACTGCTCTAATTTGACGATTTTTCGCGATTTTCGTAATTTGCGCGCCATTTCTGTAATTTTTGAGCTATTAAACGAACGACATTTCATAATATTCTGGATCTCCGAGAATGATAACGTTACACCAAAAATGTATATGCAACGAAAAAGTAAATAGTAGCTACCACCAGACGGGTGAATCAGATCTCGGTTATTCTCGGACTACCATTGTTGTTCCTCCACGTTCGAGGAACAAGCGAACATCGATACACGAGAGTATTCTGGTTTTCCTTTCATTGACGCAGGTTTGCCGGAAAGGGAGAGAGGTGAAGGAGGGATAGGAGGGGAAAGAAAAATTTTGTTGCTCGTATGATATCCGCGATACGACCGGCTTTTGCGGCACGAACAAAGGGTGTCAGTTCTCGATATCCCCGCACGGTCTGTGGTAACCATATTAAATAAACTACGCAGCTTGCCAGTATTTCACTATGAGAACTCGCTTTGCCCGACGGTTATGGAAAAAACGACCCATTTTTAACCTGTTGAAATGTATCAGTATCCATTACGCCGCTGGCACAATGGTCGCCGTGCATTCGGCGTTGCTATATTTCCTGTTGTGTATTTTCTTTTTTACGTTTTTTTTTTTAATTTCGTTAAAAATGTAACGCCACTCGTTCACATTTATTAAAATCAACGGGGTAGTTTCATTGTTCGACCACCGAAACGAGTTTCCGTGAAATTGCCGGTTCACGCCATTTCCCTACGAATCGTGTAAAATAAGGTACGGTGTGTAGGGAGTGCGTACGTACCTGAGGGACCTATTGCGGGGATCAATTTTACATACCAAAAGAAAAAAAGACATTTGAACGCTCTGAACTTCCAGAACGACGAAACGTTGTCGCGTGTAAATTTCTGCGGATGGAAAGAATGTCGCGTAGATATTTCGAATTTAAACATTTTTCCCCGAAAGTTGTGCCCACGTGACTCGTCCCCACGTCGAGTCACGTGTGTCATCGTTAAGTACGATAATAATTTTACCAGTAGTTACCACGTCATTGTTCCTCTGTCGTCGTAAAGACACGGGACAAAGTGAGCGTCGTATAACACTGAAAGGTGTTCCTTTGAAAGTGACTTTCTCATGGGCACTACGTGTCTATGAATTACTCAAGGGCTAAGCACTTCCATTCAACGGAAACTCACGGGCGGATTTAATATCATCTACTCACCGACCTCTCGAGAGGAGCATGTCGGTGAGTTACTTAATAATTAATTAGCGAAAACGGAGCGTCGAGGGAGCTCGTCGTACCCCCTTTTGCATCCACTTTCGTCACCCTCGTACATGCACGACCTTAAAACGCGGCAACCGAATTAACGTTCGCTTCCTTCCATCTGTCACACGACAACCTCCCCTCCCCTCCCCACGTGAAAACTCTGATCACCGTTGCAAATCGACGTCGCGAGTAAATCGACAAAGGACCGGGGGGAAAAAAAAAGAAGAAAAATGGGAAATCGCGTCGGTACATAAATCGCGAGGATATTTTTATTTGCCGCGGTAGAATAAATAATGAGTTGTACGAAAATGTAGTTTTTATTTGTGACACGTCTATGTCCGATCAAACACGACGCATCGCGTCTACGTACACATTTCTCTATGCAAAAACCCGTCGATGGGACGCGTTTGACAGTATTTCCGTCCGCTAATTGGACATTAAGTGACGCCTCCGTCCACTTAATTGACGGTTCCTAAGTCTGTAAATATTGCGCCTCATTAGCGAATCATTCCCAATTAATCGCGCGGAGGTAAGGCCCGCTTGTCTGAAAATACTCGGTCGATGTTACACGGACCGCCGGATAAATCGTTTCTCGCGAGTTGTTTCAACGGGGGACGATGAAACGATTTCAAGGGGTTGCATTTTAAAATACAGCGTGCCGAATGACCCTTAATGGGACGGTTTAACGAAGGTGCCTGCTATCTGATAATTAGTGAAACCGTGCGACACGGGGCTCGACGATTCGCGCCTCTAAATAAGCACGCTGAGCTAGAACTTAAGAGGATAGCCCCGGTCTTTCTGTCATCGTGAAAGCACACTTGACCCGGAAAAGCTCATCTCCGTGATCTCGCGAGGCCAGCAGCCGGAAAGAAATCTTGACGAATCGTGACACCGTCCCGCCGCCGGCTTTCGCACGTTTTTCATAAAGAAAAATTTACCTGCGCTCACTCGGTCGCCGGCGGTGACTCCTTCGGGGCGAGACACCGACGAGCCACGATGTAAACTCGATTTCAAACGAATATGTAGCAAAGATTGAAAAGGCAACGTATTCAACGGCGAAATATAGTAAATCGAGCGATGATGGAGCTCCTGTCGACGCGGTTAAACGAGATCAAACACACGCTTTACATTTCACGTTTTATCTGGCCCCGAGTGCGGAGACGGTGAATGCATAAATCTTGTTACTTAAACATCTTCGTGCTTGTCAATCGCATAGAATTCTAACGAATAAGCCTGACTTTCATATATCCATGGTTATATTATTTAAAAATCTTGAATAATGAACTTATATTATTTCAAAGAATGAAATATAATTAAAGATCAAAATCCGCCCAAAAGAAACCGCAATTCCAAACGTAACCCTTTCCATCGATCGTCACCTGGGAAAATGACTATACAAACAAGCACATGGTCTGTCATTCGTGTGCGTTTACTACACCTGCAAGAAACTCATCGTTCTGTTCTAATAGTTCTCGCGAGAAAAAACAATCTGCCGCTCATGTAAATATACAGCAACGATCATAGCTTACACATCCTAACATACTTTTATTTAATCACCCTCGATTCTATTCATCGAAAACCCGTATAATTACTTTGCCCGTGACCGAATCCCTTCATCCACGGTGCTCGGTGACCGACAGTAGTGCCAGCCCGTGCACGGTCAGACCAAAGCTTCACGCACGACTGTATCTACTCGGCCGGACTGTCGCGTATCCCGTTTCCTATTCTACTTATTCGTTAACCCATTCTACTGTCCGCCCATTTATCCGGCACTTAGTCGTTTCTTCGCCCGCGTGTACGTTTCCCTGACGTAGTCTTTCACACACATACATACACACACTCACACGCACACGGCTAAACAGAAACTTGGTCTTTTGTTCGGTCGGGGCCACCAGGGTGCTTCCACGACGAAGGTGAGCCGTAGGTCTCCGGTATCCACGTCAACGCGACGGAGTAACGAAGCGTCGTAATCCTCCCACGCCGGTGTTTGACTTTCAGCTTGAAAACCCGCACTAACGAAGTCCTCGCGACTTCTGCCGTCTCCTCGTCCTCCCTCTCCCACCCTCCCCCCCCCCTCCCACATCCCACCCCTTTAACGCCAAACCCCATCGAAGGTTCGGCTTAAGGACCAGACGCGGCAAAAGGGGTCACGAAGGGAGGATGGAAGGGCCGGATGAACCGAGTCTGGTAATTTCGGAACACCCGTTGCACTCGCGGGACCTGCCGGTGGCACGCGTTTGGATACGTGTGCTCGTGACTTCTTTGAACCCACCCTCCGAAGTTAATTACGCCCGGCAAGTTCTCTCCAGCGATAAACATTTCGAAACGTATTATTATCCAACGACGCTGCGCAACTTGGAAACACCGGGCGGCGTACTTCTGAAGGCACACGGTAGTATTTCGTTGCGCGACGTCTGGAGATCCCGGCGAAACTTGTAAATCTTATCGAGACTAATGCGTTGGTAGTCGTCGAGAGAGCTCCCTATAAGTTTCCGCCGAGGCGGATATGATTCATATAATAATATTCTATTTCATAGAATTCTACGCCTAGACATTGGTCACTCCCGATAACTTTCCATTTCAGAGTACTCTATACCCTACACAGATCACTCCCGATAACTTTCCATGTCACGGTATTCCATGTTACACAGTGTCTACAAGAAATATTCCCAAGTCTCCCCCGTAGCTGTTGCAAGAACAGTAAAAGTACGTTTCTACGTGCGCGACGTCGTGACGCTTATCAAACGCGATGCGTAACGTAGTTAGCCACATTGGAAATTACAGCTTGTACACGATATTACACGGCCTGTGGACGAGCATCCATTTATATTCACGTGCACGCCGGCCGCGAATAACTCCTATTCCCAGGTGGTCCAGCGTTCGCATACGTGAGCACGTATCCGTCTATCTGTGTGTGCTCGTGTGTCTCGTATACATGTATACCGGTCTGTCGGTGTGTCGAGGATGGTTGCAACGGTGGAGAACACGTTCATACGTCACGTACGTAGCCAGAGGTTCGGCCTCTATGGCGGTGCAGGCTAGAATGGAGTTAAATGTGCCGTGCATAAGTGGGTAACGTTTCGAAGAAGGGCCGCGCACCCTGTTAGCCCTTCTGACAGTGCTTTCCACAATTTTTCGGGCGATCCATTTGTAAGCCCGCTTCCGGTGCCCCTTTGAAGAATACCCGGCCCCTGGTTTCTGTACTTTGCCTTTTGGTTCCGTCAAAGCCCTTTTTTTTGTATCTAAGTACTTACTCGCGCGGTTTTAAGTGACACTTCAAACCGATGATACATTTTTTTTTACGGGAAATGAAACGAAATATTTGTTACTTTGATATTACAATGTCGGGGGATTTGTAAATATTGGTTAATTCGGGCTCACTTGAACTCGGGGATTTTCAAGCTTGCTTTTACGAGGCAAGGGTCGTTGTTTGCACTTCTCCCGCTGTGATTTTTGTTCCTTCGATTAACACCTCCGTTCCCTCGATTCTCTTTCTCTCTCTCTCTCTCTCTCTCTCTCTCTCGTTCTCTCTTTCTTCGTCTCTTTCGTGCTCTCTGCTGCTCTGCCATTTCATTGGCGGTTCTCACGGTTTTAAGCCCTCACGAATCGGTGTTAAAAGTACTTTCCCAGTAGGAGGATGTCGGGAGCACTTGATGTTTTTGCAATTAACTCAACTGTTTGAAATTGAGTTCCACCCTTAAGGGCTAATAAACGCTTTGTTGATTCGACGTGTGCGAGGGCGTTACGTTGGAACGAAAGTAGTTCGTCTGAGGCTTGTAACAGCTGCTCTCGAGAGTTTTGATAATTACAAGTTAGCACTTTGCTCCGCCAGGAATGTAAAACTTATAGCGAGCAGTCTTTCTTTTATTTACGCTGTTTTAAGCCCGACTTTGATTCAAAGGATGCGAGTTAAAGCTATTTTCGGTATTTGACCGATGCCTACTTTTAGCTACTCGAATATATTATCGAACGATCGTTTCAATATCATTAATTAATTAATAAAAGCCGACTTTTCGAGCGGAAGTGCATAAATGTTGTATTTTTTATAAAGAAGTGCTTGTCCGGCTTCAACGATTTATTTCGGACACTCTGCGTCATTCAGTTAATAATAATAATAACAATAATAAAGCTTTATGATAAAATTATCAAGAATAATTATCATAAATTTTCTCCCCAAATATTTGCAATACTCGAACAAATTTTGACAATCAATAATACGTTCGTATTGATTTTACAATTATTATTATTACAACATCAAGTCTACTTCAATTGAAAACCGGACGTAAATTCGGCGCAAACTCCACGTTCTCGACAGTTCGTTACATTTCGAAAGTAATGTGGATCCATTCGCGGTCGGCAAAAACAATATTTCAAAAATACATAATCGAATCTGGTGTACGCGTGTATAAGATCTTAAAACACACAAAACGAGTAAAATAAACGAACAGGAGCGAAATCAGAGTAAAATAGACGGACTCGCATCGTTCGCGAAAATATGTAAATGCGTATCGTAACTTTCCCGCGGAAAAGTATCCTCCATCTTCGTCGAACCGTTTCCCCGTACTGTTTCAAACGAGCGGCACTAAATTCCGCGAATCGATACGTTTGATTATACACGGGAAAATAAATTTCTACGGAATAATAGTTCAATCCGGGAAGATATGGTAACGAGCTCATAAATATTTCGCTGTCTACACCGTGCGCAAACACAGAGAGAACACACCTCTGCGGCGATAATCTATAGCGTACCCGACAAAACCTGTAACGCGACGCCTCGCGTCGTACCTCACCCCCACTCACTATCTGTGTGTCCGTGTGTGCGTCGTCCGTGTGATCGTCGAGGGCCCCGGTATCGGCTTTTCGCGTTAAAGCAGTATATTCGAACTCTTTCACGCATCGCACACGCAAAACGACGCTTTGTGCCGGCGAACGACAAACGGTACCCACTCGGAGAGTAAACGACGACCGTGTACCTGTCTCTCCTCTCCTCTCCTCTCCTCTCCTTTTCAAACAACCACTTGTCGGTGAGAACAAAAACACCAGCCCCCCGTAAGACAAAAAACAAAAAGTCATCTCGACATCCATGAAAAGTGCGTGGAATTCAATCATTCCAAAATCTAAATTCCGTTTAGACTTATCTGATTCATCTTCTCCGTTATTAATAACTTTATTATAAAACATCAACAAGAATCAGATTCCCCGGTACTAAATTCAACCCAGCTTTGTTACAGATCGTTAATATTCTAATCGACATGGTCGATTAGAGATACCCCGAACAGATCCGTATCGTCGGTATCCCGGTCGACGAAATCCGTTAAACGACGGCACGGACAAGCGTTTCCGCATTGATTAGGAAAGTTTGACTTTCCCGCCCTCGATTCGCCCGATTCGAACGAATCAAGCCAGCCGAAGGGCGGGACGGGTGGCCCATAGAAACATCGATATCCTAGCCAACCGGCGGTCGCGGCATTACGGTAAAAGTGGCCGACCAGAGGAGGACAATCCGGCGGCATTACGGGCGTACATTTCAGCTTGGAAATCCGGCGAAATGGGCGAGGAAGCGCCGCGGCTAATGCGTGCCATTTAAACGTTTCACGGGACATTGTGCCGGAACACGGTGCTTCGCGCGAACACGCCGGTTCGTTAGAGCGCCGTTTGTTTGCACGGCTTCGAAACACTCGTTTCGTGCCGAACGGTCCCCTGTCCTATCTATGTATGTATGTATGTATCTATGTATGTCCTCGCCGGCCTCGTCCTCGAATTTAACGCCGTTCGATGCGGAACCGACGCTTCACACGTGTACAGAGAGACAGACACACACGCACACGAGTGAAACCTGAACTGTAAGGGGGTTTTTGACGGGGGAGTTGTAGAGTGACAGCGAGAGGTAACGGGTATGGAGAAAGAGAAGCGTGGAAATGGTGGAAGAGAAGGGGAGAGGAAGTTTGACTGGCTATCGGGAAATGGAGAGCGGGGACTGGTTCATAATTTATGCGGCTTTACGGCAAATTAGTTATTGTTCCCAATAAATCCGACGGGCCACACGGTAACTGCATTACGCTGCGTTTCGTTTATGCTTTCCCCATCGTTGACGCCATAGTCCACACGCAATGATTCTCTCTCTTCTCTCTCTCTCTGTCTCTCTATCTGTCTATCTGTCTATCTCGCTCTCTCTCTCTCTCTCTTTCCGTCCTGTCGGTCTATCTATCTCTCGCAGGCTGTTTGCTGATGTTTGTGGTCCTCGTTAACGCGTGTACGGCCCTGTTAATACTTCATTGTAACGTCACATTGCCGATCTTCGTAGTTTGCTTCCTGTCACTGTTGCGTTTCCATCGGCGGCCCCGTATCACCGTGGCCAGTTGTTGTTATCAGTCACAGACATTTTGACGCCGGACCGTCGGACACCGTGATCGATACCGGGTTTGTACGGGAATTAGGTTAATGAAACAGTGGTATCGTTTAGGCTGATACTATTCGACGAAGAAGGGGGGTACAATTTTTATTTTTTCGTTCGTTTCTTCCTCATCGCATACACACACACATATACACGCACACTCTGTTGTATCGATCGGACCGGTTCGATGCAAACTAATTGCCGCTTCCGATAAATTCATTAGTAAACCAATTATATCTCTTGCGACCCCTCGAGTTTCAGGAAATCCATCGGCCCTCTTTCCTGGCCGACGTACCGTTCGGTTACTTGTCCAATAATCACTCGTTTCCCGAGGAATCTACGCGAGTGAATTTTCATTTCCGCTCCGAACGACGTCCCCCTCCCCTCCTCCCACCTCTCCCCTCTCCCCTCGTCTTTAATCCAACGGGCCAGCTAGCCCAGAATTCTCACTCGATATTCAAAGTTCAGAGTCTAGCACCTTCGAAAGCCTGGCTCGAAGATAGCTTTTGCTCGTCGACGTACACCAACGTCTGAATATCATGGATAACGTCCCAAGATCCTATAGTGTCGTGAAAAGAATGACTCTTTCAAAGATGAAAGTGTCACTTAAATATTACGTTATAAGAACGGCAATTATTCGATCAGCGGGGAATTACAACACCTCGAAATATCAATGCCCCAGAAATTTCGACCGCCATCGATTTCAATCCAACCTGAAATTAACCGACGACTTCGAGTAGCCGTTAATCCTTATTTGCAAGTGTGCGATGTGACTTATAGACGGGCTCCGACGTCGTCGAGCAAATAATCGCCATCGGGCCGACGCGTATTAACGTACCGATGAAACACCGTCCCGACGGGCACGTCGAACGCGTTGAAACGAGTCCCGTAGAAAAAATTCCCGTCGGAGGTTCACTATCCACGGTGAAATAACACTTCCCGCGGGAATCATCGTGGAAAAGATGAAACGACCAGGGATTCGGACGGCCGACGGCGGCAGCACACCATAGACGTGGGGGAAAACAACCCTATCATCGGCAACAACCGTACCGAGTGGCAACCAGACGAAATTGGGTTATCCACTTTCCGGGAACACGTTTCGCTTCCTCGCGTTCCCCATCCGGCGGTCCCACTCCCCCCCACGCCGTTCCCATTCTGGAGAGGGTTACAGACTAAGACTGTTGGAAGATGCACACGGAAGTACAGTTGCACGTGGTACACAGCCGGCTCGCGGTTGGCCCAAGTTAAGACCGACTTGTTAGGAAAGTTGTTTCAAGTTGGATCACCAACCACAGAGATTCTCCGCCCTAAACCAAGATCCCCTACCACCCTTTATACTCGTACTCCTCCTTATATTCTACATTTGCCCTTTGCGAACCGCGTGTGAACTCTCGCTAACGTATGAACTTGGATGGTACAGTCGGCTATGGTATTCTGGTAATGGTATGTACTTCGCACACAGTGACGCATATGTATCTATGTATGTATACGTGTATATAGATGTCTGTACATCGTCTACCTGTTTATCCTAGGTAATAACAGTATCGCGGTATCGTTAGGGAATTATTCTTAGACACTTAATTATAGCATTTAGACGATGTACCGTGGTAAAAGTATCTCCGTTCCCAACGTAAACATGTTCTACCATGGAATTAACCACGGTGTGTCTATGTTCCTACTAATTATTCCATTGACACTGTTACAAACGGAAAATGTTCGCCGTGGGCGCGGTTTCGGGAAATGTAGGTTGTTCTAATGATCCCGGTGTTGTAACCGAGTGTACCCGATCCTGCCGGCAGATTTGTCGGTATTATTCGATAGTTTGGCATCGCTGCCAGAATGTCGAATCCCGCGGTGGTCCATTAAGTTCCTCAAAGACGAATCAACTGGGGCTTCGTTCTAACCGAGGTCGGATAAGGCAGGGCTTCCTTCCGCGCACGGGATATCACGGGGTCAAAGTTAGTTTCGGGACTCCTCGAGTGAATCTAACGGATGCGAGTTCGGGCGAGCCATTCGTATTCGTAAAACCTGAGCGGAATTTTGTCGAGCGCCCATAGGAACCTGGGACACGTCCTAGTTCCTAGTATTTTTGGCATTAGAATTTTCCCGGAGTCGTTTTTCACCGGAAATTTAGATAGAATTTCACCGGAGGTCCTCCCGGAGAGACGGTCCTGCAAAATGTTTGCGTGTAAATAAAGCCTACGTGGGTTTAGGTAGCTTTTAAACGTGGACTCTCGATAATTTTCCGCTTGGAGGGCTCTCTCCCTTCGTTGGTACTTTCACTGACATTAATTACATCCGTCCACCATAAATATCATGCGCTCGTGTTGGGAATACGAACGCGGTACGTGACACGCACACTATCAAAGAAATCCCGAAAGTACGGCGGTCGAGTCCCAATGGATGGGACTCCCGATAAGTTTCCATGTCTGAGAGTTCCGTGTCCCGGACATTACGACCATGAGTTTTCTTGTTCTTTGAAATCTACTGGCTGATAGAACACGCTCCCGATTAGTTTCCAGTTTCAGGTGCATTCCCTGTGCCTTCCAATTCACCCAGATTTAGAACTCGAAGATAATAAACATAAATGTGAAATACGAGAAACTGGACAAGATTTACGTGACCCGGAGCGATGAAAGTAGAATGAAAATGCAGATAGTTTTCGGTCAACGAGTACCAATACAGGCTGTGTAATTTTATGAAGTAAGAAAAAGGGGGGAGCGTGGCATCGAGAAACTACTTTGCGAAATAAAAGGCTGCGAGAATTCTCACGAATCCATCATTAAATTTCAAGCAATCACGTGTCGAAACGCTATAAAACCACCCCCGGGTTTCCGACGGTTTCCGTGAGCCGGTCGATCGAGAACGGGTCGAAAGAGTTGAGAAGTTGTTTCAGACGCCAATTTCTACGAAGATGAAGAAGAGGGAGAAGAGAGAGAGCAAGGTAGAAAGGTAGTCGTAACCGAAGTGGATGGTCTGAGAACATCTTTCTCGTTCGCTCTCACCACCGGCTTCGAGATAATCCAGAATAGAAACTCCAACCGTCTTCCGAGAACATTTACAATTCTTTCAAAATTCGCCCCCGACCATCCCTCCAGGATTTGAATTCATCAATATTTTTACGAGACTGATTTCCAAGATATTCCCTGCGCTCGAATTTCGAATACTTTCTTTCATTTCATTTTACATACCATCTTGCAACGAAAAAACACGAAGATTTTCAGGATACTATCAATCGTCGAAGTCGAAAATTACATTTCCATAGATGATTAAACATCGATATAGCAAAGAGGGAAGTTATGTGTCCAGAATGTTATAAAATCAAAACTAACTACTTTCGTGTCAAAAACCTGTGACTACGTCACAAATCTCTCTATTCCAGGGTTAATCACGTTCCCACCCGAATTACGACGTTCCAGCAACGCTGTTCGAAATCTGAATGCCTGCGACACTTGGAAATCAGATCAGCTTTCATCCCCCGTACAATGTACAGAGTTCGATGGAAATTTTTCCCTCGTCCCGCTGTCGTTCCCGTTCCGCAGGGCGCCTGAAAGCCGAACCCCGTTGACGATTCCGTCAAAGACGAATGACTCCGCGTCGGCCGGAAGTCTCTTTGAACGATTCGTCAGACGTTCGTTTCGCCGTTGTTCGCGGAGTTCTCGCATCGGTGGAAGGGAAAACTTGCGAGTGGTTCGAACCATGCCGGTATATAGGCACTAATTAAAAAGGTCCCGTATTATCGAAGCCGTGCTTTGTTCGCGTTCGGATCGAAACCAGTCGAATTTCACGAGCCAATCTCGAGCAGCGGAATCAGCTTTGTTCTTAGCCCGGCCTTCCCTTCGCCCACCACCCCACCCCACACAGACACACACATACATAGCCACGTTTACCCTGATGGATTTAGAACGAAAAGCCTCGTGGCACGGCCCAGATTGAACCGAGTAGAAATACACCGCGGTTCCTTTGAATCCCGAAAGCGCGGGGAACTTAATCAAATTTCTTATTTACTTTCTCGCTTTATAAAAGCGGACCTCTCCGTGCTCCTCGTCCCCTCTAGATTCCGTATCCGGTGAAATTATCTCGTTCGTGGATTCGATCATCCGTACGGTAAATTAGATAAACATTTTACGTTGATGATAGAAAATTCACCGTCTGGTTGTAATACGGTGAAATATGTATGTACATAGACACAAACACACCGAGGTTTCGCGGTTATTGTAAAAAGTCACGGTATATCGAGTCCGGTTTGTGATAATTCACAGTGGGATAGCTGAATAGAATTAATTGCCATGCGGAAACCTGTTCGCACGTCATCTCGTCGAATTTGTAGATCGACGGAGCAGACCGTACACGGTGAATAATTCCGATAGCTGTATTAATCGGTGTCGTGGAAAGCCATGGGATCGATGAACGATGCAAATATTTTCATAGCCCCACCGGTTGATGGAATTAGTTCCGATAGGGCGGTTCGACGTTCGATAAGACGCCAATATTTGTCGAGGTAATTTGCGAGAAAAGGTTGACGTCTATGTAAGACGGCACCGTGGAATTACCGGTCCGTGCGACAGATAAAGTTTCGAAGGGAAAGATAATTTTCATTCATAAATTCTACCCACCCGGAGCCACCGGGTCCAATGGTGGTTCGGAACAAGAAAATTGGTGGGAAGCTAATTCGAGTCGGCGGAAGATCGATATTAATTAATCTAATTATCAAGAGCAATTCGTGCCGCTCGGCGAGCGTAATAGCTTAGTCTACCGGTTTCCAAGAATAAGGAGAACCTCGTATTTTCGTACTCTCACTGTCCCAGATGCGAAAAAAAAGAAAAAAAAAATGGAACCGCGGACATCCGATCGGTTTTTATCAGCGAACGCGACTAATGAAACGCGCGGCGGTATAAAAGAGAAGTAATTCGAAATTTATGGAAACGCGAAATAAACGTGTGTACAATTTTTGCTGACGTCGCATAAAATTCAACGACACGCACGGAAGTAAAATATACCGTTAAAAATCTACGGGTTAGAGGGTAGAGGGGTATGGGATGGGGCGAAAATATTATGCGACCTACATTTCAAATATTTAAATCACCGCGAAACCCGTCACCGGTTCGCACGATAATCTTGCATAGCAATTACCGGAATCGCGGGAACCGTTTAGCTTTTTAATTACCATTGTCAGCCCTAAAACATTCAAACGGGGTTACGTGACGACTTTCCCGAAAATTTCTCCTATTTCACAATTTCCCAGGTGTTGTTGCTCGGCGTTGGAAAATAAAGAGAAAATTCTCCGTTTCTTTCGGTGTATTCTTTTTCTACGTCGACCATCGTCGTCCCGTCGTGTCAGTGACGTCACACATTTTTGCCATGCCACTCAAGGGGTGAGGAACGCCGATTATCCTTCTTTCACACGGGGGTGTGCTTTTTCCAGGCAGGGTCTTGCGAGAGTTCACGCATACGGGCCATTTCCCTCGTGGTTTTCGCTAATTTTGCAACTAATTAAGTCTCTCTGGAACTCGATGGGATTACGGGGCGCGCGAGCCCGTGCCATGGGTCGAGAGGGAAGGGGTGGTGGAGGGGTTAGAAACCCGCTTTACCCTTTGAAAACCGAATTTCAAGTCTGCTCGCAGCAGCCGGCCCGCAGCCACAGTTGATGACGTTTTACCAACTTAACAAATTGAAAACGCGACCAAACTTCCCGTCGCCACCTTCGAAAAGTCTCTCGTCATCGGGAATATTAGTCGACCGGGTATTAACTGATAGGTAGAAAAAAAAACAAGATCCGGCATCGCGATGCTCGTTAATATGCATAGGATTGATATGATTAATCATATAATGCACCTGTTAGTGACTTTCATCGCGAGATTTGAAAAGCTGATTCGAATTGACGGTGATCCTTCTCCTTTGTTTTTAATTGGAAAATTCACCCGTGACTCGGCGTGCAGAGGATAACGTACAACTGATAACGATTTTCTATAAATATCACCGGGCCGCTTCAGCGAGATCCGTTAATGCGTCTGCTTGGAGGGAATAACGTTGCGTTTATTATTGTGATCGACGAACGAGTGCTTGTTAAATGAAATTAATTACACATTCACCAGCCGGAGGTGGTCCGCGTTATCATTGAAAATTCTAACAACGTATCGCGCACGGTTACGACATTTATTAACATCATAATAATAAACACGGACGCACACCACGGGGCTTCTAACATTCCCCCGGGTTGTGATTGATACCCGCTGGATTTCGATTGGATTTAGATCACGCGTTAATAACTATTAACGAGGCAATATACAAAAGAGGATGCCGCGCGCGAGAGAGAGAGAGAGAGAGAGATAAAGAGGGAGACAAAATTAAAGAGAGAGAGAGGGCGAAATAGAAAGGGAGAAGCGAGGTTTAATTACACGACATATAATATTAGATACCGTAAACATTCTGAAACGATTATAAATATTAATGGAGCAACAAACACGAGTGGCGTAATGGGGAATGAGAAAGAAAATTACGAGCAAAGAGAACGAGAATATCGAATAACGAACCACCGCGGCGTAATAATTGTATCCCCGTTACGAATGTACGTATCCAGAGTCCCTGAAAAGGGCTTTTAAAATGCTTCATTTCAATTTCAATCGTCTCGCTCGATTCGAAAGCGTATTACAAATATATTAGCTGCAGTCTATAAATATGTAATAGAGTGTTCAACGGGCGAATGCTCGCGGAAGATTAAAACACTTACGATACATCGAATTCACCGAGGCACATTACTAAACTGCAAGTGTACAACCGGAACGTCGAGACACACATAGATACCAGTTTCCTATCGATATTTCGAATACATATATCCCGGTCGCGTTATTAAATCGCTAACGAAACTCGTTCTCGCGCGAGAAAAACGAAACAAGACGTCGGACGTGCGAACGAGCGATAAGTTACCAGCGAAATAATGTCTTCACGTTTAATCCATCACCGTATGCGACGCATAAGCGAACGCGGCTTTCACCAAGACAAACGACGTCCTTCCGTACTTTATTTTCCGTCAGGCAGCGCGGTGAACATTTGTCGAAACTGACGTCTACCGGTATGGTTGTCCGACAAACACTCTTTCACTTTCGCAGCGTCGTAGTTTAATGATCGCCCCGACGACATATAACGACATTAAAAATCACCGACCTTGAGGAATTACAATGGCGAAGTTGACACGCCCCAACGGAAAGATACGGGGAGAATATCCAGCCCCCACTCCCCCCTGTTAAACCGTCATTCGGCATTCGGGAAATGTTAGCGTTTATTCCCGTGTCGTCGAGTTCCTGATAAAACGCAAACTTATACCTATCCCGTGACCCCGAAAAGCTTTCCCCGGCGATGAGAAACATCTTCCTGTTTTCGCGCACGACTTCCAGGCCGAAGAATCTACGTGCCGCGACTCCCGAGCACCGGTTTTATATTTTATTATACTTTACGCTGTGTTATCCGCGCACCCCTTGTACGCGAGACTGCTCCCCTCGAACCTAGCGTAGAAATTCCACGGTTAAATCGAAAGAGAGAGGAAAATGTTCAACGACTTTTTCGGGTGACTTTGGCACTGGACACGTGGCAATTAATTTATGCATTTATCATATTCTCACTCTTTCTTTCTCTCTCTCCGTCTAAATTCTGGGATTTCTTTCGAACGAACCGTCTAATCAAACACCGTTTCTATCGCTCGAAAGAGTTAGTTTTTTTCATCTACGAAGTGGATTTCCCGATTTATCCCAGGGTCGATCGGTAAATCGCGCGTGACGCGAAATGAAACGAGCGAGAACGGCGGGATGAGTCGAGGAAAAAATTGTTCGGAACATAGAGTTTAATGTAGCCAGGTCACACGTGTACGGTGGCGAAGAGAGGAGAGGAGAGGAGAGGAGAGGACCACTCTCGCTTTCCCGCACCTATCCGATCGCATTGTTCCCGATATCATTTTTTTTTTGGTTCGTTTTTCGTTCTCTCTTTTATTTCCTGCCAGTATTTTTTATCTCCGCACTTTCTCTCCGTCTATTCGCGCGCCATCGGCGAATAAATGAAAGACAAAATTCGCGCGCGTTTCATCGGCGATCCACAAACGGCCGCGGACGCATTTGCATTTCGGGCAACACTTCCATGGCGCGAACCACCGGCTCATTCGGGAGTTTCGAGCCGTGTTTGCAGGCTGAAAATTTGAAACGCATTAGATCCCCCCGGTACACAGAGCGCGTGTGCGTGTGTGTGCGTGCGTGTGCGTGTGTTATTCCGACGCGGGAGAACGGCCGATTCTCGAGCGGTGCATTAATTGACTATAAATTCGGTGTCTCGCATTAATTCGACTATCTCGTGACGAGAAACGGATGACTGCGTGCTAACGATCCCCACAGCGGTTCCGTGTGATCCTCGACGTCCGCCGCAGGTTGGAAATAATATATATACATTGAGAAAAATTTACATTTCCATTCGCGCGTCAGTGTTTCGCCGCGGATAAATCAATGCCGCGGGCAACGTTACCGATGAGTCAATACGATGTGTTGTAAATATAATTAAATGTCACACTTGATTATGATAGTGAATCTCACAGGGAAGACCAAGGAATACTTCTTAATACAATCGAAATTATTTCGTCACTCTAAAATCTCGACCCTAGAATGAAATCCTAAGCTCTAAAATGTTCTATTTTTTCTACTTTCAGGCCGGACACACGATTCTACTTACACCCTGTACAGATTAGGCGAGCGTCTGTCTAGTGGTGCCCGACTCTACGTAGAAACCGGAAGGGCAGATGGTTTGGACGCGGACGGTGATTCGCCCAACAGTCTACACTCGTTCACGGGGCCCCCCATACCCCAGGGCGAGGGCACCAGCATCTCCAGGGCCTTCCTGGACGGTAATCATACCTTGATCAGCATCATGGCGCGTATCAACCCGAGTCCTGACTGGTTCGTGGGGGTCGACTCCTTCCAGCTGTGCGTAGAGGGCAACTGGGTCGATACCGTGACCGTCGAGGTAATTACTCTTAATGAAAGTCATTAAGGAATTTCAAGAAGTTATTATTACGAGGGTGTTCCTGGTAAATTCGAAGTTTCTAAGGGGTATCTATCCCTTATTTAACAAATGATTCATAATTTTCAATTCCACGAACGATTACACATTTCTAGAAACTAAAACTCTTTTTAAAAAAAAAGAGAGAAGAAAAACGTGAAAATTGAGATAAAATTTGGTTCGTACTAATCGGCGGAAAGATTTAAACGTTTGACTCGTCTATGAAAGAATTCAATTTGACTTTGTTCTATCGTTCCGCGGAATAGAGGGAAAAATTCGAAAGGACTAGAGCGACGTTGGAAAAGAAATCCGGATGGGTTTTACAATTTTTTTTTTTTTTACGCGGAAATATAGGTCGCGCTTTATTTTTACCTGGAGCGTTAACGATCCGTAACGGCAGAGCTCTCCCATCTCATTAAAATCCCTGGCCGTAGTGTATCGAGGATCTATCTATCTATCTATCCGGTACGTTTCATCGTTTCGCTTCTATTTTTCTCAGTTGGATCCGCTGGACGGCGGGACGGATAACGGATTCACATTCACCGCTGCCAACTGGCCGACACAGCCCCAAGGAATCGCCTACAGGATCACATCGCGATACCCGGCACATCCCGCGGGAAGCTTCTATTATCCGAATCTACCCCGTCTGCCGCCGATAGCCACCCTCACCTTTACCAAGGTAATACCCTTCCATCGGCGGAATTTTTATCCGGCCAATTGGCGCTACGGCAATATCTCCGTTGTAACGGAACTTTTATCGCTTTATAACAGGACTTTACGATCCGGGAATGGCCGGGATCGATTCGACGATGTTCATTCTGATAGAGGGCAAATATTATTAAATACGATACACCGGCTATTTACGGCTGAATATTGATTAATTTCCACGCTGAAACCGTGATGGAATCCGATAGTCAGTCCGATGGGGAGGGAGAGGGGGGAGAGAATATTGATAGTTTTACCAAACCGGGAATAATTCCTTTACATAACGAACGATTTATTTCTGGACGTGTATGTGTTTAAAAGTGTGTATATACATATGTATATACAAAGTGTATATCTAGATCGTCATGGTAGTTCAATCAGTCACTTTCACGGGTAGAAATTTGTTTCCGAATCGACTCCTTCGAGGTATTCGTTTTCCACACCCCCCGTCTTCGGAACCCTGACGACTACGACCCTGTCATCGGTGACGTTAAACACATTTCCCGCGAAATGGAGGACCGCCCTCATCCACCGTCAATATTTATTTACCGGTACCTCGCGGATCAGCCACGCAGCAGTTAAACACTCGGCACTCGGATAAACTTCCGTTTCCTCTCCCTCTCTCTCTTTCTCTTACTCTCTTGGCAGCAGGAAACGTCCGTGTTAAAAACGTGTAGCGAGCAAACCAAAAGAAAAAGAAGGAGAAAAACGTAACAAAAAAAGTATTTCTTTTTCCGTGTTCGCGACCACCCCGCATCCAGTTCTCTTCTTATCCCAGTCTCTCCCAGGCGATATTCAAAGTAAAAGCGACACGACCGGTAACGAGATTCGAGAGGCAGCCAGTCGCGTTAACTTGCTAATTATGTCCTCCTGTCTTCCCGGTCTTCTTGGCTTCCCGTCCCTTCTCCCTTACCGTCCTGTCTCAACCTTCGCCACGGTTCTCTCCCTCTGTTTCGTTGACGCGAAAGTTACTTTCACCCCTCCCCACCACGGAGAGGAAGAGAGAGAGAGAAAGTTACTGTTCCGTCCCAACTCGGCCGGATTCTTCGTCGGCGTAAAAGCCCGACGGCGCTTACCACGTAATTATCAAACTTTTCTCACTAATCCGATAGACCTGTCACAGCCGGGCCGCTGCCATTTTTCTCGCTCTCATCCTATTTCCTTTGCCCCACCGCCGCGTTTACGTAATCCACCCGGACTGTTTTCCCGATGCCGCCTCGTCAGCTGTTCCGTCGTGGAACCCGGTTTCTGGGTCTTCGCGGAATTTCATGCTAAGCATCCGCAAAGCACTATGTTATTCTATTTCCGTATTAAATATTAGCCCTGACGAGGGAATCTACTTTGGCGATCGATATTATTCGACCTTATTTTTCGACCAAATATACATACATATATGTATATATATGTATACAGGGTGTTCGATAAATTATATGATACTTATCTGAAAGTAGAGAAATGTTTGTCGACAAATAAATCACGAATACGAGACGGAAAACATTTTCTGACGAGGAAACGTCATTTTTTAAGAAAACATCACGTGACTCGTTCACAGCGACAGATATTGCAGCAATATAACATTTAAGTCTATTGACACGGGAATAACTTCGCTAGCGATGTTACTAACGCGAGAATCGTTTAAGCGAGATGAAATATTGAAAAATCTGTCCGGCTTGGATGGAATCTCGTGAAATTTCGGCAAAAACGACGAATCGAACGATCAAATTCTATTCTACACTTTCGCCTTGCTTCCTAGTACGGCGGTGATCGCACGCGGAACACCCGGTACACGAGAAGCAGACCGAGGAGACCGCCGCGTTCCATTTTTCATGTCAGAAAAATCTTCCATTACTTTTTCCCGGTGGCATCCAATATTTTGCATCCCATTAGTAGACACTGTTTGGCATTACCGTGCAGAAATTGTGCGCCGCGTACATTGAATTATTGAAAAGGTCATCGTAAATCGTAGCTAATTAAGCCGGACGTGTCCCCGCGGGTGGCCGTTTGAAAATTTATCGAATCTGCAAGAATCGTCGAACCGTGGCCCCGTTAATTCGCAATTTCTTTCCCCCTTTTGTAATTCGGTTTCCGACGGTCGTGCGCGGAGGATCTATCGCACCGTCATCGGTGAAAACCGACAGTCCGTGTCTGCAATAGTTTCCACGTGCTAGTACGATAGACCGCGGCGTAAAAAAAAAAAGAAAAAGAAAAATAAGTGCTGCCGAACGGTTCCATTAAGCTCAACATCTTAGGTACTCCATTAAGCTTGAAATCGGAACGCGCTGGCGTAAATGTTCGCCCTCGTATCTCGACGATTCCATTATCGTACCGACTTTGCCGAATCGATGTTGTTTATGCCTCGGAACAAAATGAAAGATACATGTGCGCGAGAACGGTGAATTCGCGCGACTGATCGCTGCTAGGAACACAATTGTAAATGGAACGTAGCCCGTTAAAACGACGACGAACGTCGACGTAAGAGACGGGAACTTCCTGCGATCATCTCCGTCCCGTTGTGTTTGCGATTAATTACGAGGCGAACGAATTTCGTGGAAAGATTTCGAAATTTTCGCATCCCGAACCGGGGTGATTTTAATTCTGAATCAGTTACTGGGGTTGAGAAAGTGTCTCTTATCGTTTTTATACGAAACTTATACAACTCGATATATGATAATTAAACGTGGATACGGAAGAGTTATGCAAAGAAATTCCAAAATTTTCCAACTTGGAATATCTCCTCGGTAATTGATATCAGTTCGCGTTCGTGCTTCAATAGGATTAATTGTTTGCATTATTCCAACGTCAGTGTAATTAAATTCATGTATTCACAAATTTCCTTTGTCGTTACATGGAATACCGGAATAATCAGTGGATCGCTGTAGATTTCAATGTGTAATACATTCAGTCCGGGCTCCCATAGGCTCGCTTTGAGAGACGTTGTAAAAATCTACTGTAAAGAATTTGTAGAACGTCGAATCCCATTGTAGTTCCTATTAAGGGACTCTCACACCCCACATTAGTTCCCAGTATAGATTTCACCCGGAGTTCTTTCTGAAAACCGCTCGGTTAACGAGGGGATGTAGAACAAAATGTCTTGCGGATTCGAGGAATTTCTCTTTTTCCATGAAGCCAAGGCGCGTAGGAACAAGCCAGTCTTATCCCTAAGGGCCTCTCCGACGACCTATATTTCACTCGGGTTAAAATCGCTGCCTCCAATTGCACGAACCGTCCTTATAAGTCGAGGCTGCTTTTCATAACCGAAAAGGGAATGGGAATTCGGTTCGGGGTAGAAAAAACAAACATGCACATACACACACATCGACACGGGGAAATAGCGAGAGAGACAGTGAAATCGGTGAATCGGAGAGGGAAAATTTAATCAAAGACTAACGCCAGAGTCGAGCTTTAATTCGGAATTTTCTGTAGTTTTCACGTTAATTCGTTTCTCTCTGACCCAGTTAAGCGTTTACGAAACAACAAGTCGCCGGGCTCGGCGTCTCGAGATTAATATCGTAAGAGCTTATGGCATAAATATTGCCCTTTAACTTGAAGATCGCTGCCGGAACGGTCGTAGTGGAACGAGTCTCTGGATTTCTATCGCCGTCTCCCGTCGACTTTCCTTCCGTTATCGTTTTGTGGTAATTAAGCAGGATGCGCGTAAATAACGATAATATTGTTCCGACAAAGTATGTTTACCCTGTACGTTTGTCACGTACTTCGTCAGACAACACCGTCGCCAGGAATATTAAAGTACCTCGGTATTCGCGTGGGCACGCGTGCTACGTTAGTAATAATTATACCGGTATTAGTATTACACGGTCTGCGCACTGTCTTCCAACCCCGTTATCTATTTATTACCCGTGTAATTTCATTTCAACCAGCACACCGCCGCGCTGCCGCCGCCCGTTACGGATAGAACGATCTTTAAAATGAAATTTTACGCGCGGCCCAACGGCGCTGTTGATTATCCCGCGACTAAGTATAATAACGCGATGATTAAAATTCGTCCGTCTAATTCGCTTAGCCAGCAGCACCTTGGGTGGAACACCGCACCCGATACTTTTCCTAATCGTTCGTTCCGCCGTCCCGGCATAACTGGTACCGCGGGACGGAATTGTATCTCTCTCGAGGCTCGTTTACGCCCGGTAATCCGTGAGTTAGTATAATCGGCGGCAGATAAAGCGTGAGTCCGCGTCCTGTTGGCAAAGCGGCGCCCGCCGGATTATCCGAACTCGGCCGAAAGCAATAGGGCTCGGTTAACCGTGGCAGAAGCGACCGCCGTTCGAACATATTTCGAACGTTCGCGCATACTTACTTTACATAATTACCAACAATTCATAGATCCTCGATTATCCCGACGGACCTTGATTACCCACCCTCCCGTTCCTAATTTCTCTATTCTTCGATCGATTAAACCCTGCCTATCGGGAAATCGAATTGATCTGCCACGCATACACACGTACAAACGCGAACAAATGGTATTATCGTGAGATCGTTTCGTTTTTCAGTAATTTCTTATCGTAACAGTCACGTGGTCAGAGAGTCACGGGGAATTGGGGAATTTTGGTGCGATGTAAAATGTAAAAAAGAAATACATGGCTGACAAAAAGGGTACGAAAGGGATTACATTCATGGGGGTTACACGTCGACAGGATTATTCAGATTAAACCGAAAGCGATTGGGATGATGGTCTGCGACCCCTTGACCATGTCTGGCTTTAGTATCCCCGTGTCAACGGTACAACGTCAAGATAAGCGACGCGAAGACGAATGCTGTGAACGTTACCCCTGCTGGTCCACCCTTGAATCCCAATCTCATAATTTATCGTGAGCACAGTTCGACACACTGCGCGATCTAATCTTGAGGGATGAACCACGGGGGTGACTTATCCATCACTTCTCTTATTTTCCTTTTTTTTTCCCTCCATCCCTTCCTCTTCCCCCGAGCCTGGTCGGTAAATCCGGGACAAAGTATTATTTCATACACCACGTGATCTCGTTTTATCAGATTTAATTTCCTCGAAGTTTCGCGTCGTTTCGGGGCGACGTAATTTACCTGGAAATTTCATTATCATTTCGGACGGAATTATTACGCTCCATTTCCCTGCACCCCCTCCCGGTGGTAGCCTATTTCGTTACGTAACACATCAGAACCCGTTCCGTCGTCGGAGAAGCGTCACCAGGCGTGTCTTGACGGTTTTTCGATCGGCCTTCCGCGACAGATTTTCCGCACCGACGGAAAATCGCCCCGGAATCGTCCGGGAATAAAACACCCGGAAAATATGTCTCCCAAAACCTCCAACCCACTTACACCCCCTCCCTCCACCACCCTCTAACCCGACGCCCTTTGTTCCCGCAAAGGGTTCGTCGGACAGGGGTCGCGGGAATTCGATTCCTGGGGGAGGTGCAAAAAAAAATAAAAACGGGCGAGATTCCGGGCACGCAGTGCCGGAGTAAACAGAGACGAGAATGCGGGCGTCGTGAGAGCCCCCGCCCTTTCATCCCCCACCCCTTTTTTCGGGAGCGTGAAAGGGCTCGTTATTATTTGGCCTCGTCGTAGCGTGAACATACGTAAATAACCCCGCTATATTAGATTTCAGAGGTTGAATGGTGCGGGCTTGCGGGACCGTCGGATGGGAAATATGGTTCCCATTGTGATATTCGAAATCTTATTCCCGATATACATAATAAAAGTAGAAATAAAAGTGTACCGAGACGGCGGCAAGTGGTCTGAGAAATATATAGATATTCCTAGTGGATAACGTTTTACGGTTTATTCTATCGTTTTGTAATATACATATATATCTAGGAATAATAAAATCTAGTGGAAAGACTAACACGGGAAAATAAAAGAGATCGTTAAACGTGACGATTCGAATAAAATACATTCAATTCAGGATTATTGACGTACCGTTTGACGGTGTAACGATAATCAGTGGCAGTGAATTTACAACGGGACCGTGTAATTATCGGGAATATTCAAGGGTAGCGAAAGAATCGGGCGTAATTCGAAAGTGGAGGAGATTAATTGAAACGTTGAAATATTTTCACCGTTCTGTCGCGTTTAATTGAGTCGATTTAGCTGATTCGACTTTATCTCCGGCCTTCAATGTCTCTCTCGCCGGTGACGGTATCGAAACTGTGTCAACAGGAATATCGAAAGTCACGGATAATGGACGGCGGTTAACGTTCGCACAAAGACGAAAACGGAAAGAAAAACGCATGTATAAAGTGTCGCATTGTGTCGCCGCATTGAGTGCAGGCGTTAAATCACGCACGCGATACACAAAAGTACAAAGAAACAAACAGATTTTAGTACGCCGCGTTTCTCTGACGGCGGTGGGAAATAAAAGGATGGAGAAACCGAGTGAAAAGAAAAAAGACGATAAAAAAGAAACATTATCAAAGCACTCCGCCTCTGACCTATAATCGAACACGTTCGATCTCACGGCGTAACAATTCCGGCCGCGTGTCAGATAGAGCACGAAATCTGCTCTGTAGCGCGCGAAGAGATAAAAGTAGTGTTCGAACCAGAAATCAACAGCGATCAAAGCGCGATCTTCGTATTTCGATACCGCCGCCGGCGACATTAAAGCGCGGGGGCACGGCAGCAATTTCACGATTATAACTTACGAAGAACTCTTGTATTATTCAAGATCCGGCGGAGTACTTAACCCCAAAAATTTCCACTCTCTCGATCGAGGGCACTGGTAAACTTTCGTGGGATCTAGATTAACGTTCGCGGCGGAAGGGCACAGGAACAACGATAAAGAAACTAGTATTTCATTAATGAACAAAAAGACAGAAAAGAGAGGAAGAGAGAGACGCATGAAAGATGCGGAGTGTACCTTAATGAAAACTACGATAGCGAAGAGTGTAATCCGTGATTCACTAAGAAAATCGGAATCGATACGGAACGATAACTAGCAAGAAACACGTAATCGTTCGTCGATCGGAAATGAAAGCGACTGTAAAAAAAATAACGGGAGAATCGACAAGAGCGTCGGTAAGCACTCGATGCAGCCGATAAGAAAATTTATTGGAAGCGAAGGTCCGAGAGAAAGATAGAGAGGGAAAGAGCTCTATACCTCCTTCTACCACGTTGAAATCTCAATCCCCGAAGGTAGAAAATGGAGCGGAGGCGGTGAGATAGAACACCGTTCCGTTTCGCCGCCACTATTTCAAACTCCGGCGGAAATGTAAGAATTTATAACTGGTGACACGTTATGGGCTTCCCCGACCGTAAAGATTTATTCCTCGCGGCCGCTTTTTTTTACACACACGCACAAATGTGTGTGTACGTGTGTACGGACGCTTCTCCCGGACGCTTTCCAACCCGGTCAGGAAGTCGACCCTGTTTCACCAGCTGGAAGGCTCGAAATACGTTTCACACGTTACGCGGCGCGGATAAGCATTTTCGAAGCTACCCCTTATAAATACTACGCGAGCCATCGAACAAGTTAGTATCGATCCGGACATTCCCGGGTACGTTCGTGCGAGAAATACTAAAAACTCGCGTTAAGACTTAAGATGTACAGGGTGCCACGAGTAAACTGCTACAGGTTATTCTCGCCGGGACCACGGGAAAAATGTACTTGAATTTCTTTCACGGCAAAGGAAATAGGGGTGAGAGGATGGGGGATTAACATTCGCTGGGTAAAAAAAATGATTCTGAGGGATTCTTGAAGAGAGAAAGGTAAGCCACCCTCATCTTTTTAAATGAAAACGGGTTTACTTACATACGTCGATTTAAATAAGAAATATTTCAAGTTAGTGTCAAGCTAATGTTTCAAGTTATAGATTTAAATAAGAAATGTTTGAAATATTAGTGATTTTTCGTAAAAAAGGAGGAATATGTAAAATTTTTCTCGTTTTAAAGAAAATGAGGTCCACCGCATTTTTCTTCTATAAGGGTCGGCAGAAAAAAAATTTTTTTTACACGCCAAACACTCGGCCCTCCTGTCCCACGGTCTGTCTGACGAATTTACATATTTCACTGGTGATTTTTAATAGAATTTTGATGAGATAACCAACGCTCGGGTGGAAGGGTTTCATTTCGCCCCATAAAATAGTTCTTTAAGAGGGACGCGGGAGAACGGCAAATATAATGGGTTGGATTACGACACTGTCGAAGTAACGAGATTACCCACGGATTGTAACAGTAAAACGACGACTCCCGTTTGAATTTTATCGGTAGAACGAAAACGATGAAGCGAGCGCATCGTGAAAAACCTAACCCTTCGGTTTACGAAAACAAAACCCTTGAATCTATTCAATGGTATATAATCTTTAATCAACGAAATATTTAAATTCGTTAATTAACGAAACCACCGTTGTATTACCGAAAATTTGTCTTTCAACTACGTCATCACACTTCAAATTAATTATCCCGTTAATTACATTCCACGTGTCGTAGAAAAATAATTCTATTATTCACGGGAATTACATTACCTTTGTTACGTGATTACTCTACCGTTTTCTCGTTGTACATTAAAATAATTAAAACCAGATTCTTAATTGCTGCTCGTTAATACGAATATGTATATGTACACGTTTCTCTGTGTATATTATGTATACATGTAAATACATACGCGCGAAGTGTTGCGGGATTTTCTCATTTCCATTTCCGATACGCCCTTCCGCGACTAATTTTACATTAGGATCGCCGACCTGTCGCGGAAGAGTTGAATGGGTGCCCCGGTGAAATACGCGTAGGACAATACGCGTAACTCTAACGAAGTAAAAATTTATGGAATCCGCAGAATGTTGCTCCATTTCACGCGGCCGCAACGGCAACGGCGGCTTCAACTACAAGCCATAACGAGCAAAACGTATATTCGAGGAGAGGACTCGAAAACCCCCGGAATCGGAATTGCAGCCGAGCGGTGTGTGTATACATACATACATACATACATACATACGTACACCTACGTATGCACGCGCGTGTGTATGCGCGTATTTACGCCGGGAGCTTTTTATCGTTTCAACTGCAGCTGCATTCGTTGCAACTGCATTCACCGAGGTCGCGAACCACGGAGGACAGATTGTTAAAAGTTTACCCCGACGTACAAAAATAACTAGTTCGGGAATGCCGCGGCCCCGCGGATCCTCTAATTCCCATTCGTTGACCAATTGTTCGTTGTAATTAACAAGAATATGTGAGCGGGCTCGCGAAAATTTTTTTCAAAGCCTACCACTTCCGTTATTTCGCTGCAATCTTTTTCCCCGGCACGATTCTAATGAACACTCGGAGATGCACGGTGTGTTTCATAACATATGGAACGTACTTTGGGGATAGTTTCGAAGAATATTGAAAAAACTTCGTATAAATATTCTTGTTCAAGAGAATCGCGCAGAAATTTGAACGCACAAGTTTCCTGGCGTAAGGAAATACATCACACGCGTTATGAAACGCCCTGTATTCGTAGATGAATGCGCGTGAAATTATTGCGAAATGATCGACCGTTTTACGAGGAGAGTTTAGCGTCGAGGGGGGGAAATTAATTGGCGATCATTTATGTATATCACGGATCATCTATTCGCGAACAGTCCCGGTTTGTCACGCACGTCCAATTATCAGCCGATCGATAAAAACACTAGGAATTAACAAGGCTTCGTTCTAACTGTCGCATATCGTAATCATAATGAGCAAACACGGAACCTGGCTAAAACGTGTAATTTGCCACGGAATTATTCAAAACAAGTAACGGATCGCGTGTGAGATTATTACGCGAGTGATTTTCAAATCAATCGATGATTATTATTATCGATAAATCACATAGAAACTTACACGCCCCTCGTAATGAAAATCCCATCTCCCTACGAAGTACGTAGATCTCCGACAAAAAAAGAAAAAACAGGGAAAATCCAGCAACGTTTCCGGTACGACGGTTGGAAACACGAGGGTACTCGAAAAAAAAAATCATTCTCGCTCCGCCTTTAGCGATCAAGTGACAAACTGGAAATTTATTCCTGATTAAATCGCTGAACGAAACGCGATTTCTACCTTTTTCACCGTGACGTTGCAAGATTTTATCTTCGAATTCGGCTAACTATTTTTCCTTTCAGCGTGTCGGTGTGCTCGCTTTTATCCGTTGACCGGTGTCAATGTATTCTCTCTCTGTCTCTCCTCCTCTCTCTGTCACACACACACACACACTCTTTCTCTTCCACAGACACACGGTGTACGGCGGCGTCGGTTTGTCACGCTTGTCCGATTATCGACGGATTAACCACTGGCCCGAGAGCTAGTGGTGCTGCCAGCTATGTGGTCGGACACCTCTACTAACGCGCGAATAAAAGCCGTAATTATAAAACACGATAAGCAGCAAGCTGATTGCTGCTTCGATTATCCGTGCACCTACTTACGTTTCCTCCACCTGTAACCGTAATAGCTGCTACAGAATCTCACAATGTGTTGCGGAATTCCGTCGCCGAGGGAAATGAGTAACGAGAATTTAATTCGATAACCGGAATGTTGATTAAATCCCGATGTCCGATCCGAAAGATCTTTAATCGACACTTTTCATGTTTGAGTAATTACAAGGGACACCCGATAACTTTCCGGAATTAGAACGGTAAGGGTAGAGTATTCCTGGGAATGGAAAGTTATTGAGAGACCCTGCTGTGAATCATCAAACTCTGCAGATTAATTTTAGTGAAATTTAAAGACACGACTAAATTCAATTTCCGTTCGATTGGAATTGTTCTCAGTTTTCGAACCGAGCGAATGAAAATTTCGATTGAACTGCGTCGAAGAATCGGTGAATCTATTGATAACAAGATATCAACAAGTTGTTCATTGATCTACCCCGGTTACCCGGTTCCGATATCAGGTTTTAATTAGGACGAACGATTCATAAAAATCCTGGAACTTCTGGGGCGTCGGAGAAAATGAGAAACCCGGACGGTGGAATATTTAACGTACGTCATGACTCGTAATTACACGATAAACGGAAAACTTTCAACGTAAAATTAAGTCGGAAGGTTTACGACGGCGATGTAGAAACTATTTGATATAACGACTAATAACGAACTCCAATTTCGGGCGATAAAAGATAAGCGTTTCGAGGAATGAAGGACACCACCACGTCGAGGGGGGGAGGGGGGGCCGTATCTGCATATTTAATCGGAATACCGGTATCGATTAATCGCCGATGGCACCGGTTACACGTGACATCGTTCGGAAACAAAACACTACGCGAAACCGCGAGTGTTGCGCGGTTAAACGAATAACAACGAAACGCAATTCCGCGGGCGTACGTGGCCTGTTCAAATATTTGCGAAGGAGACTATACGTTCTCCGTGGGTCTCATTACCGGACTTATTTATTTACTTGTCGATCGAGTACCGTCATTTAGTCATTCGATTGGCTCCGCGCACAACACGACTATTTCGCTGAATTACTTTGGATAGTTATTTGGATAGTTATTATTACTTGGATAGTAAAATTGTATATTTCTCACAATAATACTTATTGTCTATACTTCAAAATGAATGGTAATATCGAGATTCGATAGAAACTCTCACAGAGACAGCGATGTTTCGATGCAAACAAGCGATTCATCGCACCTCATAAACTATATCGACGACCTACTTTATTCCTGTATTATAATTTTAATAGAATTCCGTTATTTATCCAAATAGACAGTGCCGGATATGGAACGCCGCGCCGACGAGAATTCGAAACAAGTCACGGTCCGCGTATTCCCCGAGGACAAGTGGAGTGAGTCGAGGGGCGTCGTGTTTCGAGTTTTCGATTTCCGAAAATTCGCGGACGCTATCGCTGCCGCCCCTCCTCCCCCCTCTCTCCCTCCCGCCCCTGTTCCTCGACAGGTCGTTTCGCGTGGCAATTTGTCATGGTTCCCTGGCCGTCGGCGTATTAACCGTCGGCGGTTTACGGCAGAACTGGTGGGAATTCGTTGCGCGACGCGGAAGTAAACGACGCGAAATTACCAGCAATTATTAAATTACAGCGACGACTGCCACGGTGATTATCGCCGCTCCCGGGATTATAGATTTTACACTGGACAAATTCGTTTAATTTTCGAAACTCCGCTACCCCCAGCTCTCCCCTCGCACCCCGGCGGTGCGTGTGTGTGTATTCCCCCCGCGCGTTAAAAGTGAAAAAGCGCATCGATCGATCCGAGTTCCCCGGTGCGCCCCGGTAAAACCGTGGGATACTTCTGTTACCGTGTGTCCCTGTCGTTGTGTGCGTATAACAAGGTCTACATCGCCTTTTATAAGTCGTGAGACGTAGAGAGTACGAGAACAGTGGGAAAAAGTGTTCTATTCGGTTAATCGATAGCCTTGATTTGTGTGTATGAAATTTGAAATTATCGAACGTGACAAATTTTAACATGTACAATATTCGAAGTGTCGAACGTTCAAGAGCGAAGGACTTCAACGCGGAGAAATCGAGTCGGGTGCTAAAATGATAATTGGCTGATAAATTTCATTCGCTGTTAATCCGTATCTGCAAGTGTCCCGTGACTTATGGACGGACGTGCGCACACTGGTGTATCAACGTATTAAACGGACCGAATGTTGAACAATCACGCGTTGTACACGGCACGTTTCACCCGCAATTATCGCCCTAAGTTAAACCGTGGGTGTTTCTCTCTAACGATTTTCGACGGTGCAAACTATACGCGACGGTTGAAAGCGCTGCGATCTCGCTCGCTGCGTACTTTCCATGGTATTTACATTTCCACTCCATTACGAGTTAACAAGTTACTTGAGAGCCATTCGGCTAATCGCATCGAACATCCCGTATTTCTCTTTCCGCCTACGCGTTTTCGGCTATCCGTCTCCCGACCGTTTTACATTCTTTTTTTATTTCCCCAGCCGATCCCGTGAGATCGAATTAATCACCGGCAACGAAATTCGTTCGCTGGAAAGTACGAAGTAACGCTGTGATTCAAAGACGCAATGCAGATACCGTTCACCGTCTCACTTATCACCCTTAGGTTTAGATTTCCATTCTATTTTTTTTAATTGACATTAAAAACCAAGGGGAAATATTATTAACTTTGTCATCGATCATCAAAGGATACGAATAAACTTCTATTTTTACCAATCAGCCGTTAAAAACCGAGTAAACTTCTATCTGCCGGATCCGCAGTACTTATCATCCATTTCCGTGCGTCGAATCAGCGTCGCGGCGCGAGTGCGTATAATCGAAACAGTTAATTTAAAAGTTCATCAGAACGGGATACGAGGCGAGCACAGGGGGGGGGGGGGGAGAGAAGCGGCGGCCGTGTGCCGGGGATGAATTTAAAAAAAAAAGAGAGAAATACGCACAGAGGGAGGGTAAAAAAACACAGCTCGCACTCGGCACAGCGGCGCAATTACTTTTGCAATTATTTTTAATAAACTCTCAAGAATTAATTGCGCTCGTGCGCGTCTCCCTACCGAGGAAACGCCCGACACAAAGGCTTTTGACGCGGTCGAACGAGAGAGAATGTTGCGACGGGCCCGGCTGCGTTTTCGAGAACACATAAATTGCATTCGAGCCGGCCGGTAAACGTATTTTCCGCGGGCACGTGTGCCGAGGTGCAAAACCGCATGGCCTAAGAAGTGGAAGGGAACAAACGTTAGCCATCGAATTAAATAAAATACCTTTTGAATTCACGCACGAGTTCGGGAAGACAATTTTAACGACGTGCATTTAATTACGCGGGGAATTGCTTTGCCGCACTGCATCTACAAAATACGGTGCGCTCCGTAACGTAATACATACCGTGACACTTGTAAAACTATTCCTTTGTACCCGGACTTATCATCCGACGAACAAACGAGTAGACGAAAATATTACCGGATGAAAAGAAAATTACGAAATTTCAACTGGAAATACTTAGTTAATTGAAACACGGACAAGTGATTTCACAATGGTCACGACGTTCGATATTTATCAGCGTAGATTTCAGCGTGTATTCTCTATTTTATTGGAACGTTGCGAACAATTTTCCCCGTGACGATAAATTATCGCGACAAAGAATTGGATCGCGACGATTATTCAGCCACGGAGTCGTAAGTGGTAATAGCCGATTCGTTTGTCTGATAAATGATCGTAAAACTGTGATAATACGATGGCGGACGGGTATCGCTTTAACGAAAGCCACGTAACGATACGCTGGCTTTGCAGGGTCACGTTTCCATCCGTGAGACAGCTCGGAAACACGTTTTCGGGTCTGGTACAGATGCACACCGATGCGTTTCAAAAAGAGGCTGACGGTCGACGAGCGGGAGAATTATTGGTTTCGGTGAAACACAATCGGCGACCACGATTGACCGTGAGATAACGCCGAATATACGTGTCTCGATCCCTACTGTTTTATCTTCGTCGAAAACTACGGTCAAAGAACAGTGTTTCTCCTCTCTCTCTCTCTCTCTCTTCCTCTGCCACGAAAGTAGAAAATGATCTCCGAAACGTTGTATCGCGTTAATTCATGAACGAGCCGCTGGACATCGAAAACGACGAAAAGAAGAACGTTTTCATTTCGATTAAACCGAAAATGCAAAAGCCAGATTCACTAACAAACAAAACCTCGTACCTATCCTCGAGCGCTTGCCCCTTGCTGTTTGTATTTCGGGTTTACGTGAAATTCAAATGCCGCGGATATAAACGACAACCTGGAGATCCACAATTTACATGCATTAATAATAATAAACGGGCCGGCCCGCGATCCCGGCCGCACCGTGAAACGTTCGCGGAACAAGTGCGAAAGGGAGCCGAAATCCGCTTGTTAATAATACGCGTGCTGTTATCGCCCGGCTAATTCCGCGCTGTCGTTCTAATCGATCCAGGCTGTTCAATTATTCCCCGAGTATCGATGTAATTACAAGCTTAAACCGCGATATCTTCGAACTAATATCCCCGGCAATATCCAACACCGTTCACCAATTTCTTTGAAAATTAATAACGATACCACCACCGATCCAGACGAGCGTTCCACTAATGAAAAATCTTCAATTAACAAGTTTGTTTGTGCGTTCCTCTAATTAAAAGATCCTATCGTAACGATAGCGTCGAAAACGTGAGGGTAACTTGATCCACGCAATAAACTATGAAACTTTCAAGAAGTACCTTCTCCAACAATCCAGCTGCCACGCTATCAAATAAGAGAATTTCCAGAGAGAAACCCACGACGATAGTTCTCGCGAAACCGGAAGTGAAACCTGGAAGAAGTCCGTCTAGTATGATATATCGTACATCCATATATCTATACATATCGGTAGACAGTTCATCCGTGCAGGTGTTCTTGTACCGAACACAATGTACCAGCAGCTGGCCAGGGCGGATTAGCTACACGAACCGGAAGTTGTTCGGGCCGGAAACTTCGGGAGCACGTGCAAGCGCGATTCTCCGGGAGGCGCGTTTCGCGCAGCTTTTACAAGCAAGTGCATATCCCTGCTCGACGAACTGCACTGCCGGCTTCCAAAGAGGAATAGTGCGGGACACTCTGTGGACCTCGGTCACCGCAGATTTATGAGGGTCCGACCTTCTGGTCGAGAATTTCGAATGTTTCGGGGAATTAGCGGCGGGAACGCTACTATTTCACGGTTTAATTACTTTTTTGCGCGCGATTTGTCGAGGAGATAGCGCCCCGCGAAATGTGACCGTTCTTCCTTTCCACACGATCCGCGAATGTATCAGACTTTTCGCTCTTATTCGCGGAAATCGATTCCGCGGAAACAATGGGATACTTATTACACTGGATCGTGCGAAACGTTTTAACGAAAGAAAACAAAGAGGAGAGTTGGTGGAAGATGAGATAGTCGTTCGCACATTCTAGATACGACTGACGGAAAGTTTAGCGATGATTCTAGGAAAATGACGTTTTGAATTTCAATGCGTAGTGTTGAAACCACGGGCTGACATTTTTCACGTGCCGGCGTTCGTAACAGCTCGCGGAAGTAGTAACAGCAAAGGACCAGTCAGACGGCTACGAGGGCACGTGCACCGACTGGCTAGAGCCGCATTCGAATTCCAGAGAATATAGCATATCCGGGGTGGAAAACTAACGACGGCCACGGCAAGAGGTCGGGATAGAAATCGGTAAATGTCAAACGTCGTCCGAGAACTGACCGACGAAATATACGTGAATCACTCGATCAACTGAATTCTCGTGGATTTCCTTGGAATCGCGGGAATCGGACTTTTTGATCGTTTCGTCGAATGAATTACTGTGAACTAATTTGGAGGAGGAATTTTTCTATACGTTCGTAAGTAACGCGAATATTCAGGTGTTCGCAATTTAACCGCGGTAGAAGGTATAAGCTCGTTTGAGAAATTGTAAAGCATCGTCGGGAACGAGAAGAAATTTTATGCAAACGAAGATTCGGGCGCGGGAAGCGATTCTTTTAATGCAGAACACTTTCAATAATACAAGATAGAAGGGGAGAGGGGAGATAGGTTTCGAAAGAAAAGTAATGTAAAAATATTTTTACGTCGCTCGCTTCCCGATGGATTTACGTGATCCTCGAATACGGTTTTTATTTCAGCGCCGCATTCTTGGTAAGTCGATCTTACGATCATCTTCTGATCGAACGAACCCCGGGACGCGAACGCCATGAAATAAAAACTTTCGGGAAGTAGCGTTCTCTGTAAAAATTTTTCCGAGAGAACTTCTATCGCCACTCTTATTGCTCAATTTCTTATCGAACATACCGAGAAGATAAAGCGAACGACCACCAGCCGGTCTCCCGTTATCCATAAACCATCGTATCTACATATATCTCACGTGCGCGGTAATTACCGTGACGTTTAAAAAAAGAAGGCAAAAATAACAACAAACAACAGCCACGTTAAAACGTTTATCGATGATGATCCTCGTCGGGTGTCGTTTCAGAATTTATGCGTTACTCGCGTGCACCCCGATCATCGCTGACGAGAGCGTTAATGTAGAATAGCGTGAAAATTAATTTACATGAAAAGCTAATGAACGACAGCCGCTATAGAATATGCAACACGCTCGCGCATCCGTTTACGCGCTGTCGTTTGCTCTCCGAGTATGAATGAATAACGAGCCGGCATTCAAACGATGGACGGTGAAATTTTCGGTCGGTCGTTTTGTAAGCAATAACACTTGAAAACTCAGTCGACGTGTCACCAGCATCCGCGAGGGACCGACTTTCGGTGGGCCAATGTTTCTCCACGGATGAAAATAAATGCGCGTCTTATAGAACCTTGCGCGGACCGTCTTAATTAATCACAAAAGCGGCAACGTCGGTTTTGGAAAATGGTCTCCCACCGTTTGGAACTCGTCTCGATAAGAATCTGGCAACCGAAAGCAATTTAATTAGGGGAATGCTTTATTTTGGCGCGACGTTGGTGTCGCACTGAAAACGCATGGATATTTGAATTCATTTAAATAGATTACGACGAAAACAAGCTAACACGGTCTGGATAAGTGAATTGATTAGCGAGTGGTATTATGTGTCTGTGTAAGATTGCTAAAAGTGACTTCGGAAGTAATTATATCCTTGCGGAAGAAATTCTGGTAAATATTTTCAACCGTGATCATTAAATTCTTTGATTAATTCATTTATTTCATTTGTTAAAGTACCGGGTGGTAGATTTTAGCGTAGATTTTTGTATCCGGATCGCGTACATCCGTTGAAAACCAGCGCCGAAGTAGTTCCACTTCCGTTCGCGGGTAATGCGATTACTCTGATCGAAAACGTTCCAACTTTGAAAGTCAATCAGCGAACTATTCTCACAATCGGTCGGAAGGTATCCGGGAAACAAACTGAATTGCGCCGCGGGTCCCGTATAGAAAACTGGCACCATTGTCAAGAGGCTAACCAGAGTCCATTACCGGGTAAATTAAGTCAACAAGACATCAGCGATTCAAAAACTGCTTGTAGAAATTCCGACCGGAATTATTCCCCCGCTCTGCGGACGAAATGTTCCGTAGACCTATTTACTTGGCCTAATAAAGTTCCCACCGCTTTCCTCCGTGCCCGGACAAAGAGTATTACGCAATTAAATTTTCAAACTGAGAACCACGAAAATGTTTCCGGCCGCGCGGAAAACTTTGCACAAATTCGACCGCGTACCGAATGTTTTACTATCGTCAATTATGACTATGTTTCACAGGTGCGCAACACCGCGGGGGCTTCTCAAGTTTTCACAGGGAACGTAATTCAAAGTTGTTTTATTATACAAAACTGCCGACGGAAATTTTACTTCCCCTCACCCCCCTCCCGCAGGGGTAGAATTCACTTGTCACGTAAGAGTGTAAGTAGAGTCTCAAGTAAAGTCTTCGATGAATACCAGGGAACATTACCCACGTTGTTTTCCTCGTATCAACGACGGACGTGTCTTTTGAAACTGCCGGTAAGCTATGAAACGAAGACGCATGTTTCTCGCGATGTTCCCGTCACCGTCTAATTTTGAATTCCCCGACGGTACGCGAAATGACGTGATCCACCTACGGCGAACGCGAACGCTCGACCCGCGATGTTACGGCCCTGTTTCGGAAGTAATAACACCCCCGAAACTAGTGTTCGTGAGAGGGCGCGCGAGCGCGATCGTGGGGTGGTGGATTTACACGGACGTCGGTCGTGTGAGTTTCCGGAACACTCGAGTGCTCGGAGCGGATTGAAACTCGCGAATGGACAGCCAGGTATCAGCGGGCAAGATAAGAGAACGAGTGGAAATAAAAGTAGCGGGAAGAAACTCGAAATGATTACGAGATTTGCTAGGAAAACATGGCGGGAATTCCGTTTAGTTTCCCGAATCGTTTATAGAAACGATGTCTTTCGAAAACTTTTCCAATGTACACCCCTTGGTGCCCCTATGGTACTAAAGCGAACGTCCCTGAACTTGTCTATCAACAACGTTCGTCATTTTAACACATCTAACGTTACATGTGTTAACTTACGTTTAATACTTGACTGGTTGGTGGGTGTGATAAAAAAAAGAGGCGATGCCGTAAATATCGATTGGCAGTAAAATTATTATCGAACATAACGAACATACGGTTGGAGCGTGCAGATAAGAGGAGTGGGTGGTAACTTTCCCATTGCATCGGATATAACATTCTACATGAGCCACCGCCGAAAGTGCTTTGTTGTACTTTGCCGCGTAGATAAAAATTGTTTACGTAACATTTTACATCGATACGTAAACACGCGGGGTCGTTTCAGAAACATTAGAACTTTCAGGTGCATAATAAACGTGTAACGTACATAACGTATACGTGTGCGTGCACGTACTACATACATACATAAACCGTGGAGAAATAATAACGAGGAACAGAATTCACCCGATTATAAATAATATCGTGATATTAACCGTGGTATTAATTAGTACATAAATTATGTAACGCAATACGTGTTCGGGATACACAACCGCCATGTCCGGGATATTACGCGCTCGAGCACGTGTTACACGTTTATTAGAAATTTCTGTGGAAACAGCAACTGTCCGGAACACGGCGTAAAACAACCGTACGTTTCGCCGAGCAAAATCACGTTCGCGAAAGCGGGGCAGCTTCGAAAATCACCCAGCTGCTAGCCGGGCGTATACGTATACGTACGTACGGTGTACGATATACAGGGGCGCATAGTAAAAGTGCATCCACTTGGGCGATTCCAGAGAGAATTTCGTGTCCATGACGGTCTCGAACCACCGGGTAGACGTGGAACTCGTCTACCCCATGATGATCGTGATTTTCATCTAACAACGTGTGCTTTCGACTGCTGAAACTCGGAGAGCTTTGCGAGAGCGGTAACACGGAAAAGTTTGTTTTAGGAAGATTCTTAAGGACGTTTTGAAAGCGTAATCTGAAACCGAATAGGACAGTAAAAGATCCTGGTCGATATCTAAAAGATTGCGAAAATAACGAGTAAAAAACAGGAAATTAGAACAGTTTTTTGACTGCCATTTGCTCAATTTTTAAGATAGCGATCTGAAACTTGTACCATTGATTTAGTTAGGAAATTCTACGGTAGAACAATGTATAATAGTTGTACTTTTCGAAAATTTAATTTTTCGCAAAAATCTGAAGGGGGTAGGTCAGGATTTTTTGCGATTTTCGTAATATCCTCGCCATTTCCACAATTTTTGAGCTATTAAAATGATCCTGGGCGTTTTGGACGCGGATTCGGAAGCCGAATAAGCCACTGAAAGAATCATTTTGATATCTTAAAAATTGTAGAAATGGCGAGGGAATTACGAAAATCGCAAAAAATCCTGACCTACCCCCTTCAGATTTTTGCGAAAAATTAAATTTTCGAAAAGTACAACTATTATACATTGTTCTACCGTAGAATTTCCTAACTAAAACAATGGTACAAGTTTCAGAACGCTATCTTAAAAATTGAGCGAATGCCGACCAAAAAACTGCTTGAATTTGACCATTTTTCGCGATTTTTGTAATTCTTTCGTCATTTCCACAATTCTTGAGATATTCAAATGATCCGGGACGTTTTCGATGCAGCATCGGAAACCAAATACGATGCAGAAAGAATCAGATCGATATCTAAATATCTACGGAAATGACGAAGGAATTACGAAAATCATGAAAAATTGTCAAATTGAAGCAGTTTTTTGGTCGGCATTCGCTCAATTTTTGAGATAGCGATCTGAAACTTGTACCATTGATTTAGTTAGGAAATTCTACGGTAGAACAATGTATAATAGTTGTACTTTTCGAAAATTTAATTTTTCGCAAAAATCTGAAGGGGGTAGGTCAGGATTTTTTGCGATTTTCGTAATACCCTCGCCATTTCCACAATTTTTGAGCTATTAAAATGATCCTGGGCGTTTTGGACACGGAATCCGAAGCCGAATAAGCCACTGAAAGAATCATTTTGATATCTTAAAAATTGTAGAAATGGCGAGGGAATTACGAAAATCGCAAAAAAACCTGACCTACCCCCTTCAGATTTTTGCGAAAAATTAAATTTTCGAAAAGTACAACTATTATATATTGATCTGGCGTAGAATTTCCTAACTAAAACAATGGTACAAGTTTCAGATCGCTATCTTAAAAATTGAGCAAATGGCAATCAAAAAACTGTCAGTGAAAACACTAACAATTGCGTTGTTCGGCGTTTTTCAACAATGTTGTCAATGCCTTCGGGGATTCAAAGGGTTTACGAGCTACCAATTTCACTTGCAGACTCCGTGGATAAGCAGTCGGAAGATCTATGAACGGTAGCGTTGAGAATTCGACGAAAAATTTCCGCCGACTCGTGAAACGTATACTTGTTGTGAAAGAAATGAAAAACAGAAAGCAGTGTTTCGTGCTTTTTCCTCTTTTTCGGAGTTTCCAGCGGTGTTTCGGTTATTCATGGAGAGGTAAAACAGAGCAAACAGGGACGTTGTTTCAAGTATACTCACACAAGGGGGAAGTCAATTCGACCCAAAAACTGATCGTCAAAATTTATGCGAGTTGTTCGAGTTCGCCGGGGGTAAATACGGGGGTTTCACCCCTTTCCCGGCCGCCACCTGCCCGATCCATTGGTTTTGTACGGTGTTTCTCTGTAGCCCGTGTACGTGTGTATGTACCTGTATACGCGTAGATTAGGTTTCACGCGACACGAAGCGCTAATGAACGGGGAGGTGTCGTTTACACGGAAAACGGAGGGGAAATTTTCAAATTTGTGTTTGCGCCCCGGAGCTAACCAACCCCCACCCCGCCGCGTCGTCCCGCACCCTCGACATCGTGTTCCCGGTAACATTCGGTACTCGGCTCGGGGCAAATGAACGCGCAAATACGGACGGCCGTAAATACCCCCGGGATTTATTCTCTGACTCTTTTTAATTTTTAGAACACTCTTTTGTCTCCCATCCGGTTCTTCCCACTTGACGCTGTATCGACTGTTATTTCCATAGCGAACGATAATAATGAAATATAATCACTGGTATAAAAAATACCGGTCTACAAAGCTACAATACCCTTCGTAACGTAAATCGACAACAAATTACAGTTATGAAATAATGCAGAAGAGATTTTCATCGTATTTTTAGTAGAAACTTAAAATTAACCGAAACACTGGATTGATGCGAACGGTCTTAATTAAAGAATCGATTAAAAAAAATATGATTCTCGATTCCCGGTTAACAGACGCGAATTTAATAAACCCGGTTAGTAACCTCTTGCCACCTGGTAATTTCAGAACAGTGTTTTTACTATGTATTGTAAATGTAACGTCGTACCGGTGGCACATTGGAAAACGCATGTATGCGTAATGTTTCAATTTCACCGGCAGATACTTGAGGGTGCAGTGTGAATCTCTTCCTTCACGCGGCCGGCGTGTACTTCGTACGACGAGTTTTTGAAATTCATGGAAGTTTCATTCCCGTGAAAGGGTCGCTCGCCGCGCGGATGAAACTTTAACTGGTTAATTTGTTACATTGCTCGCCGGTTGCCTGCCGACGACGAGTGTTAATGTCGCGCTGGCCTACCAACGACTTTGCTCTCTCACACCGATACAATACACGGAACGATGAATTCAATGAAACTTCATCGTCGCGACTGCGTGCTCCCTGTGTATACACACACACACACACGAGAACCGTGTAACTCGCGGGAAATTTCCTGGAAAGTTATATAACCGCGAATGGAAGACGTGGCGTTAAAAAAAAGGACGCAGAACACATCGTGTAAACACGTTATCCTCGACCTAAGTCGCGAACTTTTTGTTCGCAACAACGTTGTCAGTATGCGTGTGTATTTTTTTTTCTCTCACCTATATGGTGAATCTTTCGAAGAGGGTGAGAGAGAAAAGAAATCGTCGGTGAGAAAAAGGGAAAAGTGCTGGATCGGAGTAAGTGCGCGGGAGCAAAAAAAAATACACGTGAAAATGTTGCGCAGGTGTGTGCAAAACGGGGGGAATATGGTTGCGTGTGTGGCACACGTATACACACCAACGTCGTGTACACATCGGGCTCCGATATTACCAGAGCGGCGCAATGTATACCCGGGGTAATTTTCTCAGTCACGTAGGTAGGTATGTTTTGGTTGGTAATATCAACCCTCAGTGCGACCCCGTAGGTTCGTACCCCCTTTCAACCCCCATGGACGCCATTTCCCTTTCTCTCTGTATACATATATCCAGCCGGGCTTTTTGTCTCCCGAATGTCGCGTTGCTGACTTTGGACAGGGCGGGAAAAAAAATATATACGAATATACATATACATATAGAATTCGGTCCATGACGGGAAAGCATATCCAGTTTCGTAAGTTCCGCATCGCCCCCCTATTCGTGGATTCAGGTAAACGGACGCCATTTGCCGGGAAACGGTAAACCGATCCGCGATGAAAGGGAAATCGATCGATCCGTCGATCGACGAATGTTCGACAGGTATGTGAAAATTCTGTCGTTTTTAAGCTGCGTGAGATTTAATCGCAAGTTGAACGGATGAAAGTTCTTTAAATTTTTATCGACGAGATAAATATAACGATGAATAAAAAAAAATGAGAGGTGCAATAACAAGCTCTGTTTCGTGAACGTGTTATTTTTCGATTGCGAATTTCCATTATACAGGTTTTCCTATACTAGACGAGTTTAGTGTTTTCCTCTCTCACTTTTTTTTTTTAGTTCGTAGTTCGGGGAGTAAATAACATTCATAAAATTTCGGTACAAACGTGTTGCCTTTGTTGTTCGCACTACACCGTTAACGGTGGTCCGAACTCGATAGTAGCGAAATCAGCAAACTTTTCAATTACGTTCCTGAACCACTTCAACGAGTTTTACTCGTGATTCGAGTGACCAACGGGAGAACTCGGAGGCATTAGTTCGACGCCACGTAAAAAATATATGAACAGATACATGGCAAACATTTTACCATTATCCAAAACGTACATTAACTATTTTATTATACAGACTCTCTCTCTCTCTCTGCCAAACTGTTTATAATTTTGTTTCATATTTTAACGTGGACATTTCTATACCTGAAAATTGTTACGCGGATTAATTTCCACAAAAATTTCTATACCTTGAATTGGGAAAACCCGTAGTCACCCTGTGTACATATAAAAAATCGAAATTTCTCGGTTATACCGGGTAATACTTTGCGAACGAACAAAGTATAGAAAGCACTTCGAATAGAGTGATAGTAGTAGTTTCAACGAGAAACGGTACTTCTTTCCTGATGAGTAAATTGACCCAGATACACGAACTTTGCACTCGTGAAATTCAGCCATCGAGCTCGACGACTGAAGAATGGATCGCTACCAATTAATTGGACATCCACGCCAACGGCTCGACGACGGTGTTAATTAGAGATTATTACTAATCGAGGATTTTTCCCACGTTACCGTGTCACCTCGCCGTTACACCGAAGTATTCTCGAAGAATCGAATCGGTCGCAAAAAAAGCAACGGAAAAACAACGATCCCGTTTGTTCTTAATTCGAAGCAAAAATCGTTCCTGTCGCTTGATTTTTCTCGTCACCGTTGCTTGGCGTCCCGTCGCGAGTCTTATTCGTACACCGAGACTCTGATAATCGATTGGAAAACCATAATTGGAAGCTGCCACCGTACGTGAAACAATTAATTAGACCTTAATTAGCTCTCGGCCCAGTTTCAAAGCCCAACGGTAGTAGCTTCCAGAGGATGCCGGGACTTCGTCATCGTATTACCCTCGAAAGCTCGTGAAACAGATAGAGACAGCTTTCGTCCGACCTATTTTGTTCTTCTTTTTCTATTTTCATTTTTTTTTTCATTCTTTTCCCACCGTTCCGCTCGCGCTGATGAGTCGCTATCGGTATAATTACCTCGGTATGTTCCGTTACAAAATCCGGCGGGAAGTTAACTCGTCTAAGATAATACTAAAGCCAACTGCCTCCGGTAGTTTGAAGATAACTCGTAGGAAAAAAGAGAGAGTGAGAGAGACACGAGAAACAAAAATACAATTAGTCAAATCTACATAGATATCTCATACTTGTATTACCGTCTCGGAATATAATTCCATCGTAAAAACCCGCTGGAACAAACGTGTACGGACGGCGACGTAGCTGGAACGTGGTGCATTACTTTTTACATTTATCGAGTCTGTAGAGGGAACGTCCGATAAGATAAAGAGAAAATATTCAAAGTTATCTTAAACCGACCCGTCCCATTTTACCCCGTTAACGACCGCGATACAAAAGAGACAGTCTTCGGTTCGATAACCGCGACAAACTTTCCTCCAGTTTCCGTTTCCGGCGGTCGTCCGGTCTGCTCGGCTTTTTCGCCGACATGAAAGGAGAAACTGACGGACCGAGAAGCAAAAAAAAATAAGAGAAAAGAAAAGGAAAGCCTATAGCGAGTCATTCGGCTTTAATTCGCTCGAATCCACCGAACGCTGACGATACTTTCCCAATGTTCGTCCCAGGAGGTTTCGACGCGGGAACTAATCAGGAAATGGAAACTCTGATAACGTCAGATGTAGTCAGGGTTTCCTTTTCGCTTTTTTTTTTTTTAAATTTAGATCCCCCACGAATACAGTTTCTCCGCGTGGTAACTTTACCGACACGGTGTTTTCTAACGCGGATCATGTTCGGAACGGTTTACGATGAACACCGAATTACATACGGGGTCGAATTTGTTATTATTTCGTGGAAACTTGACTATTCGAGTTTCGCAGTTCCGAAAATTACAGCCTTTCGCGAAGTTCTGTTTCGTGAATATTTAGTTTGTCTTGGTTATTACCCGGTGGCATTACCGCGTAATTTAGGTGCGCTTTGTTGTGTGAAGTTTCGGCGCGCTGAGAATATACAAAGTTCGGTGCTGAGCTCACCTGGCGGTGGGTTATTGGAGCCATTCCGTCGATACAAATTTCAAAAGTGATGACAAAGCAACGCCGCTGGAAATTTCGGTTTTCCCCCCCGGTTCGGAGTGACTGCACACGCTTGCCGGACGATGAATAGCGGACCCGGAAACAATATACAGACTTTCTCGACTCTCCAACAAAGAAAATGTAAATCTCGATAAGCGAACTCGCCACTTGAAACGATTTCAACATCAAAACCAAATGAAATTTCGTATAATTTCGATCGATTTTACGCCACGTTTTGTTCACAATTCCGATTAAACTTCCGTTCCGACGAAGTAACGTAATCAGATATCGGGACCGTTTCCGCGTAACTTTTTTCAATGAATTATTAGCAACAACCATCGACGTTAATTATAATCCCTCGTGTTCAATGTAACGTACGCGATTGCTTCGCCGTTTTTCCTATTTCGCCAAAGTGTACCGGAACAGACGAATTATCGTGCAAAATCCGACGGTAACTAAAAGCCATAGGAAATTCACGTGAAATAGAAACTCGAGTTTATTCAATGCGAATCGATTCCTCATGAACCACATCGGCGGTGTGTTGCAGCTACGGGAATACACTTTAACCGAGACGTATCACGAGGACGACGTCGAGGTGGAGTTCGTCAGCAACGACAATCTACCAGCGAACAGCCCGACCCCCAGGGGAATCGATCCGAACAGGGACCTGAACGAGGCCATCGCCGAGGAACGAAGGGAAACGGACACTCAGAGATACAGGTACGTTCTTACCTACACTCGTTTATTTCCATCGGATTCCCTCCGCCCACGGATTTTCGGACAACGATCCAACGATCCGGATACATTTTCCGGGGAAAATCGACCTGCCCGGTACATTTCAATTTCCGCGGGATATCTTTAAGTTATTCCGTTGTGACGCTCGTCGGGACGACGATGCTTAACACTAAACATACCATTACGGATCAAAATGACTGTTTTCAAACTATTACACGTATTTAAACGTACACAAGTTCTTCATTTTATATGTGCTTTATATGTTGAATCATAAAAACGATAAGTTTTTTAATCACCGGTCATTTTTACCCAACGCGATAGAAATAGATATATAAAACATGTCGATAGGTGTCCTATTAATCGTCTAAAAGTGTCTTCTCTAATTATCACGAGAATCCCGCGGCACTTTCGACGCAACACACTTTAAATTCAGGACACGAGTGGCTGACAATGAAATTCAAGGTTCACCTCGCGACGAATGAGAACAGAATTGTATCGAGTCTAGTTGCAAAACTCGCTGCAGGTTTTTCAATAAATTCTATACTCCTGTAATTAGAGCACTAGCACGTGGACGAGATTTCACGCGGCCGGACGCGTGGGAAAGTTGGAAAAATGGGTCGCGAAGGAAGCACTTATCCACAATCAGTGGAATCCCGGGAAGAACCGGGACACGCTGAATGAACGCGTCTGAATAAAGGATATTTCAGTTTGACGGCCGGCAAAGCTGTTCCGACAATGTCCGGACGTATCGCGGAAAGAAACAGCTTGGAAAATAGGACATAGTCGTGTGTATCTATGTAGCTGCGGCCGTGGAAAAGTGTCCATTCTATGGTGCTTCGAGGACACCCTATATACACGCGGTTTGACGATCTATCGTAGGTTTCCCTCTCTTTTGCAACTGGAAGTCTTCGGACCTGTTCATATCGTTACGAGATCCCTGCAGCGTTCCTGGCATTCCTCTTTCTCGCTCTATTTCCCTCTTTAACTTTTACGACGGAGCCAGTCGTTTCGTACAAAGTTCATCTTTTTCCACGTCCTCATACAACTACTAAGCCTCACCTCTCTCTCTCTTTCTCTATGTGTGTGTGTCTCTCTCTCTCTTTCTATCTCGTTCGGAAGGGAACGGAGCGAGCTTTTTGAAACGAGAAACGCACACGGAATCGCGATTCCTCTGTAGTTTTCAGCCCCTATCGAGGAATCCGAAAAGTTTCCGCGAACTTGCCTCGTTTCTTAATTTTCTTTTCCCCCGTGGCGGGATCGAAAAAAAAAACTAGGGGGGAAGACAGTCATCCATGGGCATCATGGAATATTCTTTAATTAAACGATCGCGATACGGATCGTCCGGAATCCGTTAACGAATCTTATTTTCGTGGCCGGCGGGAAAATTCGATCGAGGCAACCCGTATTTGCATTCCGATATCTTCTGCCGTTTTTTATAACCCCGGTATTATTTATCCGTCGTAAAACCGGATCCCGTAAAAACCGCGATAACGGTATACGCGAATCAAATATGTTTCTTCTGCGCCCGCGTCTTCCCTTCGATCCACCCTTCGCCCCCACCTCCCCCTCCCCCTTCCACCCCCTTCCTCGTGCGGGTCAGCGTATACGTTTGACATCTGATGCCCGATAACGATATTACTTTCCGCAGACGTTTCGATTCCGCACGGCAATTTCTGCGATACGTTCGAACAACGTGAAGTGCCCTTATCGTTGTAATATCCGGCCGGGCCCACCTCGGGGAAACCGGACTTCGGCGCCCATCGACATGATCCTCCCGAAACAAACCGAGGGCTCTCGTAATTTCTTATTTCATATTTCCCGGTCCGCCCTATCCTCCTTTCACCCCGTTCCTTGTCATCTTGACCCGTGACCCCCCCCCCTATTTACGCGCGAAGATCTTTGTCTGGTGAGAAATTCGAAAGGGTTGCATAATAGATACTACGATAGTGTTCGAAGTGGCAGGGTTTAACCCTTTCCATTTTAAATATCGATTGGATGACAATAGTACGGGAAAATAGACGGGAAATTGGGTTCACATAATATTATTCGATACTGTAAAATTGCGAAATATCGATGTCGTGAAACAACTGTGTGCGTAGATTCGAACGTGGTGGTATGATTCTTCCGTCAATTTAATATTTACTCGCCCGAGGCTGTGTACGGTATGCGCGTAAGTGTATTGAGAGGAAGCTCATCGTAATCGCCATGAGCCGGTATCGTTTCGCGATTATTCGTCGTTTTCTGTTGCACGTATCCCCAAGATAACGTTAGTACTCGTTAGCCTGTAAACGCTTAAATTTCGCTACCTCCAGTTATCGATCCAATGCAAATACAGGGTTACCCCTTCCACCTCCGTGTCTTCATTCGACTGTAATAAAATCCGCAAAATCTGCTCGAAGAAACTGATTATACAGGGTGGCTCGGAAATCACCGTGCAACCCGGGGGAACGTGGGCGGAGAGATTCCTCGCGAAGAGATAAATCGAAATTGAAGAATAAAACTTTTTTATACGAGGGCCCGGGGTATATAATATTCAATTAATATTCAAAGTCGACTTTCTCCGGCACGATTTTATTCTACAATTTCGATTTATTCTTCCGCGAGGGATCTCGGCTTTTTCCAATTGTATTTACGACGATTCCGACAGTGTTTTAGTAAGACGGCGATGTTCTATTTTTATTAATTATCCGGAAATTCTTTTCGATCTTGGACTTCTTATTTATACCACTTAAAAAGAACAGTAAATATTATTTATATCCGTCGACGTATCCTTTTATCAAATCTATCGTCGCGATAAGAGCAACCATTCTGTGATCGGCGTTTTCATCGGTACCAGCTGACACTTCGGCTAATATCCGGCAGACATCAAAAGAAAAGATCGATGAAGCCTACGACACGCGAGAAACCAATCCCCGGCGAGATCGATCCGTGGTGTTATCCGGCCACTAGGTTTCTGGTAATCTTTTCTACCCAATTTCGACGTCATAACATCGTCGACGTTTCGCGTTTATTTTTTTCCATCGACGACACGATACATCGTGAAAATATCGCTGTTTTCCAAAAGTCCGGGATTAAACAACGACACTTGTTTTTCGCGACACCGCGAAACCTCGATAACTTTCCGCCCACGGGACCGCGGGGGGTCGAGTATTCCTGGAAACGGAAAGTTATCGGAGAACACCCGCCACTACAGGGGACGATAAAATGAATGGCGGAAAAAAAGGCACTCTGAATATTGATCGCACACGAGTGCCAAGGTTGAGGCAGGTTTTATTTATTTAAGATACTCATTGAAGTAAGATCTCTTTCACCTGGATGACAAAAGTATTCTCGAGGGTCCGTGAGGAAGACGACAGTCGATAGAGTTCTCTTTTTTTTTGTCGTTTCTTTTTTCTCTTTTTAATACAAGCTGTTCTATTCAACGGTGTGAATGTGTCGGCCCTCTGAATAGATGAACGCCGCTTTCAGGGATATATGGGATATTGTTTACTGCAGCTTTTTTTTCGGCTTTACTCGTGCACACCGTCGAAGAGGAGAATATACTATATTGTCGTTTTCTGATAGACGCTTCTTCCTCTTTAACCACTGTCGGGCAACATTGTTCGGCTTGTCGTCCTCGAAACAGTTTCTATACGATACAACGCGATCCACACCGTCGTCGGGGGTGGACGGAGAAAAATAGAAAGATAAAGTAAAAGTACGACAGCGGTTATAAACTATTGTATTTAACGAATACAAATTCCCGTGTCGTGTTGCCAGCTGGGAAACGGAAAACTTATTTGTAAAAATCGAAAACAATGACACGTATATACTGCGAATACTTGTTTGTGAAACGAGGGAACACGTTCGAAGCGCATACAAGCGCGGCGAAACAAAATATTCATACACATCGTGCCTGTGCAATTAAAATGTTTATGTAAATATACTAATCTACATGTTACACACCGGGCATAAATGTAAAGCGAAAAAAAATGAGACTATAGTATATACACCGCGTTGTGATGAAAATTCGCCGCCATTCACGACTAAATGCGTGTTCGTGTAAGCTTTGAAATAAAAAATAAATTTCGTTCGACGATGTTCCAATTTAGTTAAAAGTTTTGCGCTCGAAGCAATGTATTTCAGCGTCGGGCGCAGGTATCATGGTACGTATTTGTATTCCTTTCATCGAAATAATTCTCGTCCGTCCGTTGGAACAAAAATCCAACCAACAGATCGATATGTTTTCCTTCTCCATTTGTTATATTTTTGTTTGTCACCGAAGCCTCGCGAATGTGATTTAACACCGCGAAAGATTATTGTCGACACGTTTTATAAAAACAATATCTCGCGTTACGTAATTCCACGCACGGCTACGCCCGTCTGTAAAAGGAATCCTATGATACTATTAAAGAGAATACTTTCTTCGGTAAAAAAAAAGAAAGAAGGAAGAAGGAAAATCCCATAAAATCTTCTCGAAGATTCAATATAAATTTTACTATACGTTTTACAAGCAAAAACCAATCCAATCACCATTAAGATACCTCCCTTTTACCGCAGCCGCTTTTATTCCGTGAAAGCCAACGTTGCGAAAACCGCGCGCAAAATGTTTTCCATCGATGTTTGAAAATAATGAATTAGCGAAATTTTCGCATGAACTCTCTCTCTCTCCCTCTCTATCGATATTCCCTGTCATTATATCGACAGAATCGGATTATGTCTATTAAAAAAGAAGACTCAATCTACGAAGCTGCCGTCTTGACACCGTTTTTCCGGGAAAACTCACGTTGAAATTACAACGGTGAAATTACAACTTCGAACGCGATCCGCGCAGCTACGGCTTCGCGGACGTTTGCAAAGTGGCGCCGATCGAAAGTCGAACATTATTCAGCAGCGTATTTTTATACCCGATCGCAGTAAAATGATTCCACTCGAAACCGATTCGCATGTCCAGGCGAATAAAAACTTTGCTCGCGAGAAACTCGAAAGCGACGTTAAGCGTGCTACTCGATGTATTTCCAGTGCTGGGGGTGTGTATGTACGTACGTGTCCGTGTACACGTGTGTGCGAGTGTATATATCAAGTGGAAGGTAATGCGGCCGAGCGGATTTCGTGAAAGAAACGCCGGCGCATTATGAACACGGTGACAGGAAAAGCTATGCATAAATTTTCGTTCGCATGCATATCACTGATTGCCTGCATTCTCTATGCGATTTCGCCCGTGAAGGTCAATAAAAGCTAGAATTCTAAATTCCCCGCTATATCCTCCCTGACGTGTTTACACACCGCCACACAGCGGGCTTTTTTCTTTTTTTTTTTAAATATCGTTCTAATTATGGACGAAAGCTTTTTCAATTAATTTTCATCCTCGTCGAATCGATTTCTCGTGTGTAGAAATATTTTGGCAATCCTGCTTTTTAATACTGCGAAGGGAGCGAAAATACGAACGGAGTATACTTAGCGAATTGTAGTAAATTGATATTACGATTTAAAAACGCGGTGGAATAAACCGATGACGATTTTAACGTGAGATATATCGCTGAAACATCGTGAATTCTGTTTTTTAACATTATTTCGCGCAAAACCTCGAGGAACACGCGTCTCGAACTATTTTTCCGGCGATTTTTTTTTCATTATTTTTGCATTTTTCATGAGCCCGTTACCGACGGGTACCGGAAACCACGGGAATCCGGAATTTACGTCACCTGTCGGATATAAATTTATGCCTCCACGAGAATCTGCATTTTAAAATTCTACCCGGCGACATTGTAATGACCAATCTGAATTGCAAATGCAATATAATAATGTATATTCGTAAATATATTTTCAATTATCCGTGCGCGGTGCAAAGGTGACGTTTCGCTTAATTGCTCCCCGTTTATGCGGCAAATGAGCGGTGGCGAACGTTGTTCGCGTTCGATTCGCAACGCCCGCGAAATATCGAAAGTCATTCTTCCGATCGTGTCGTGTCCGTCGTTTTTCGAATTTCCTTCCCGACGAAAATCACGCGTCGTCGTAAACGGACGACGTTGTTGTTTCCCCGGGCGAAAGTTTATTAGTTTACGTTGGGAACCGTTAGACGGGAAATAAATGACGGCGGACCCGAGCCAGACACCATCGAAAGTCCCATAAAACGACTTGTAGAGACGATGGCATTATTATTGTCATTGTTAGGAACGACTGTTGCCACTTCCTCTTTTTTTTTTCTTTTTTGCGGTCTCGCCCCCAAGTTCGAGAATATATATCGCGGCAATACTTTTTTTTTTCTTCCCTCCCTCGGGATAGAATGACTCGGGTCTCTCCGGGGTTAACGATCCGCAATAAGTTTCGCGCTTGCGATAAGAGAGAAACGTCGGCCTATTATTTCGGTACCGCGAACAAATCCATCCCCGGCAATCTGTTTTTCTTCGTGGACAACCCCTCGGGCATGTATGGAACTTCCACGACGTCTCTATTCCCTCGGGACGCGATTAGAGTAATAAATTGACACTCGAGAGAATGCATTAATTGTTTTGTTACACGTGAGATTATCAGCTACTTTATGGGGGTCGCTTAGAAATCTGAAAGCATGGTTACTAGAGGACCGATAAAACGAGAAACAACGTATCTCGGATTACGGAAATTCCAACGGGTGGATATCATAATGAAAATTCATCGAGAAAATCACGAAATTCCAGCGTTTTCCTCGTTACGTATGGATTTCAATTTTTCACCGAGGTGGGGATAGAAAGTGAAGTAAAAATACAAGTTCCCGTAGATCTACATAAAAGTATATTACCGTGTAAGGGAAATAACGATGCCAACAATTTTTATTATTAACGAGGCCATTAATACTAAGAGTCACGTAAATGAGCTCGCTGAGGGAAACTTTTAACAATGGCGATGCATGTTTCTCGTAATGCTTTCGCGTGCCAGTCGATATAACCTAGTTCGCTATCGGTTGCGGGCTGCAAAATTAATTTCCAGAATCCATCCACCGTGGAAACGACTCGAGAAAGGAAATAGTGTTTCAATTCGCTCACAACGTGAGAGTAACAACGGTGAATTCAAAGTATTAAAAGAGCAAAAAAGACTTACAGTTTTAGGAAAATTGGAACGAACCAATTAATGACAAGATTTTTACAGAATTTCCTGTAGAATATTCGTTATACATATATACATATAACCGAAGATATCAACGTGATTTAATACAGATATAAAAAGAATCGCGTACATTTTGCATGCGAGATTTCAGGCAGGGTAAGATCGTAAAAGATTCGGATCGATATCTCAGGAATTATGAAAATGACAGGCGAGAAACGGAAATCGCAAAATATCCTTACCCGGTACGTTCACTTTGTGCGGAAAAACGAAAGGTCGTAAAGCTAAGTAGAATCTCCCAGATCGATATCTCGAAAATCTCATACCCAGCGGAACAAAACCTATCGTAATTTCTGGTCCTCACGTTTACCTTCCGTTTAAATTAAATGAAATAATCAATTACTAGAGAAACATATCTACACTCCCAACATCTGTTGGATAACATCCGAAAAATTAAAATCCTTTTTCTAATAACTTCGAACCGTATACGCTTGTCGTTCCTGTTCCACGGCAGAAACTTGACCCCCCGCATCGCGACGGCCGGCGTCGTCCAATACCAGGAAATACGAGAAGATCGGAAATTCCACGCAGAGTGGGAAGCTAGAGGACAGGGGCAAAGCTCGATGAATAAGTTTCGGTTGTGAAACGCGAGTCCGCGTCACTTTCCTTTCTCTCTCTCTCTCTCTCTCTCTCTCCCTCGTTTTCCGTTTCAACCCCCTGTCCTCATCCTCTTCATTTCTCTCCTCTCTCCCGGTTTACCTACGACTCTCCTCGCTTACGCGGTAGACATGGCAACCGTAAATCAACTCTCGAAATTGTTTTCGAGTGCTCGCACGAGCGCCGCTTCGGTAAACTCGATGTCTAGAAATTCACGTAACGACGCCGGCACCGGTGCGCCGCGACGTCAACGGACGAGATGACGGGGTGTCATTCGCTCGCAGCTTCGATAATTCCGTTCACCGTGGAAGAATAAACGGTGGCTGTTACGGAACGAGAAATACACGGTATTTAACGTAATCGGGAGACGAGAGACGCACCGCCGGTATCTCGATACAAATTGTAGAGATAAAATGGGGGAAAAAAAGGGGGAGCTAGCTGGTATAGATGCTTACGTTAAGAAACAAGGTGTGGATAAAAAGCATTATGGAGGATATAGAGATCCCTCTGTCACGAAGACGGATCGTTGTTCCAGAATACCAACCCCACCGAAATTTGTCAGTCTTCTCGGCGAGCTCGCGTTTCGTGTCAGTCAGAAAAAGATGGCGTACAAGAAACTTCTCATACTACTGGGAACACTGGCTCCACTCCTATTCCACGTGTGCTTTATTTCTCTCACGTTTCACCGTTTCTTTGTACCAATTTTTCCATACCTCTGAGGTCCGTCCATAAGTCATAGGACACTTGATGACCCAAATTGATCTTTAGTTAATTAATATTTTCATTTAAATATGTACGATGTACGTAAGATGTAAGATTAACGGTCTATCACAATTTTAGATACTGGACCACAACGGTGAACGAACAACTGGTCACCGACATCCCACGTGACAATAAAGCCGCGATCATGAACAGCATCGCATCCTCGTACGCGTTACAAAGACCACGATACACCGCCACACCGGCACCGAGAACCTCGAAATTGGACGAAAAAACCAAGTACAATGCCGACGGAAAAAATAGCTGGCCTTACTATCAGAAGTACAGACAAACGGCCGAGGCGCAGAAGGCTCAGATCTTCGAGGACATTCAGAGGAAAATGGCGAACGCGACGGTCGGAAATAACGTGAGCCACTCGTGGAATTCCACCGATATCACGGCTCAACGTCAACACAGGCTCAGGATGAAACATCACAGATTAACGTCGAAAGGAAAACGTTTAAGAACACGTAAGTAGAAAGTTTGCTTTTTTATTGCACACGTATGTACATATGTACGCTGATAGAAATTGATTATTTTATCGATTGAAAAATTTGTCGCCAAAGAAATGAAAAAACAAAATTAAAAACGAAACTAAACACCACGGTGTGTACGGGGTGAGAAACAAAAATGGTTTGAGGTGGAAAATGTAATGGAAATCTTGTTCATCTGTTAACCGTTAGTTGTAGTACAGTGGTAAACTTTTAATTAACCCTTTTAAACGACGTTACCAACGGGCAAGGGTGACCAATACCACCGATGGAATTCCTTTTTCCTTTTTTTTTTTCGTTTATGAAAGTTAACGTAAAAGCCAGGCGAGTTCAATAGCCATATTTTCCGCGTAACCGATCAAAGAGCTTTCTCCCTTTTGCTATCTAGCTCCGGGTACGCTACTACATTTCCAGCCACACCCTCTATCATCGTATTCACTCTTCCATTTTCTGTTCGGGTATTGCTGTTTGTATTACGTTTATGCGCGCACATGCGACCATTCTGTTCTCCTTTCACGTGGCCGGTCGATATGAAATTACCGTCTGAAGTGAAACGAAGTCTCTCAAGTGTCTCCGAGTGAACGTGAAATTTTCGATGATTTTATCGAAACTATGTTCGATAACACGGTGTTATTAGATACGGAGCGCCCCGGGTGATGTAATCACGCTCGTGGCACGCTAAATCACGATGTTTTATACAATTTTCCAGCGAGTTGTGTATCTCTGCCGGTAGTAGTTTTTGGAGATTGCACGAAGATGTTGAACAAAAAAATAGAGAGAAAAAGGACGGGAAAGATTGTTTTACAAATTGGATGGACTGTATTCTCTGGATATCGTAATCACAGTTCAGCGTAATCGTGCTTTTTCTAATTCCCCTCTGTCCAGCTTGATTAAATCTGGGATCACTCTCGAATCCTCAAATTCCCCGTGTCGGTAGATTAAAGTCCTATCGGGTACGGATACGGTTCCCTTCTTCAAGTCTGGCTTAGATCTAATCGCGTCATACGCTCCTTGATTCTTCTAACGGTACTTTGTTTATTTCAATTAGAATTAAGAGACGTCGCTGACAATCCTGACGTGTACGAATTCTAAAAGACAGAAATATCGGAGAGCAAGAATTCCAGAACCTGGAAACTTCAAATCCCAATCGATCGAACACGTTGAAAATCAAAACGCGATAACGTTCAAACGTTGATACACAAAACGCGATAACTCTGACACATTACAATTTTAAAACCATGTAAATCCATTGCTAGGAATTCAATACTCAATAGTTCGATCGCGTTCGAATTGATAACACGATAGGTCGAACGCGTTAGAATTGAAAACACGACACTTAACACGTGTTCAAATTCAAAATACCTTGATTTCAACGCGGAGAAATTCCAAACACAATAATTTCCAAGCGTAAAATCCTCGCTGTACCTTTCCAGCCGCGCTTGAAATCCCCTTTAATAATGTTTCGTCGTTTCAGGTCCACCTCGGGACTGCAAGGTGAGCAATTGGAGCCCTTGGAGCGCGTGCAGTCGCAGTTGTTTCGTGGGTGAGACCCAACGAACGCGGCGTGTCACGATCAAACCACGCCGCGGCGGTGCTTCCTGTCCGCCACTTACAGAAACGAAATGGTGTGCCACCCCTTGCTCCGAGGCTAGGGACAGCTATCAGTGGTAGTGGCAACGAAGAATCCGGGCGAATGAATCAAGAGAACGGAAGAAGGAGGTGTCAATGTTATCGTAGTCGTAGAAGATCTCGGAGAGTCGAGGCCGATTGGCGAATTATTTCGGTTTTAGAAAGAAACGCGATATTTTCGGGAATATAGGCCTACGGGATTATATATCGTTCGTTTCAAATAAGGGAGAAGAACAAAAGAAAAATTCGGGGGATGGTTTGAGGGATAGTGGAAAGTACGGGTTGATTTGAATAACTTTTTCACGGAAGGGTCTCTTAATGGATTTCCAATCGATCGCCAATCGACTCCCTCGCGTTTCCTGCACGATATTTCTCGCGAACTTCCCCACCGTAAAAAAAAAAGAAAAAGAAAGAACAAAAAGCAAAACTGCGGGTAAACAAAAGAGAATTGGACATTCGCGTATCTTATTAGCTCGGCCGGGCAGCTGGATTCAAGCTTTAACTTTCAGTTACCACGGTGTCGGTATATATATACATATATATACATGTATACAGAGTTTGAAAACTTCTCGCCCGTCTTTCTCAACTTTATTCGCAGCATAGGGATGGAAGAAAACAATTCCCCGCGAATAAAACAAAATACCTAAACAAAAAACCCACAAAAAAAGACAAAAAAAAGAGCGGAAAAGTAGAAGAAACATGATAAAACGCGGAATAACTCCTTGCAACTTTACTCGGCGCACGCACACCGTTCGCTAATTCACCCTGGACCGGTGTGGACCATGACGAATCAAGGTTCCCGTACGGATTGAAAATACAACCAAAAAAAAACACGCAATGAAACGGCGCATAATTCCGGCACGCGTTCTCCTCGCGAGACACGAATTCGACGGCTCTACGGATTACCCGACCGTGGAAACGAATTCTCGAATCGAGATCCATTTAAACCACCGGGAATACGAGCGTCCCAGTTCTCACCGTGGCTGGGTTTCCGGGACTACGGTCCGTCCTCGAGGACGAAGCGAAGGAAAGAAGGAAAGAAGGGGAAAAAAAATAGGAACTCTAAGAACGTACGGAGTTTCATGAACGGTCGAAAAATTGCCTGCAATTCCCGGTGGCGAAACGTTGAACGCAATTAACCCGTTGGACGCGGACGACCAGGTCGAAGGTTTCGTTGGGTTATATACATGTACGATATGTGTGTACGTATGTATGTATGTATGTACGTGTGTAAGTACGTAATGTACGTAACGAATGTAGAACCCGGGATAGGAAAGTTTCCGAAGAAATTCAGTTGGTGTCTCGCGTGTCGATCGACGGTTTTACCGGGGCTTAGCCGGTGTTCCCGTGTACAGGGCGTTTCACGACAGGCAGCACCGACTTCTGAAGTGGATTACTGGCAAGAGGATAAATAAAAAATAAAACTTCATTGGAACGTACATCCTGTGTAATCTTGTTTTCGAGTCGTCGCCATTTTTGGACTTCGGTAATGTGGCGTTAATTGAATTTTGTGGAAAATGTGAGAAATTGTCATCTTATAGCGTGGAAATGTTTGATACTTGAAATTTGGGAAATATATAATTCGGCGAATAAGTAAATACGAGATTGATTAGAAATGAGATCGAATAAGGTACTTGTTTCTAAATATCTTCAAGTTTAGAGTCCACCCTCGAAGTATGTCACACGTGTTATGAGGCGCCCTGTACATCCGTCGTTTAAAGCTAGTTTCGCGTTTCTTCGTTAGTTCCCTTCGGCGACGATTCGCGTCCGGAACACGTATTCGTAAAATTAAAACGTGGCTCGTAAGGCTCGTTACGTAACGGGGACCGGGTGTCTGGTAGTTTACTCTGTTTCATTATCAAGGTGATGATTTCGAACGATTAGAAAAAGAACAAAAAAGAAAAAGAGAGAAGTCGATAGGCTGTACACGACTCGAATGGCAGAATTCGTAGAAAATCGAGGCAGGAAATTGGCAATATTGTCGATGTCTCTTCGCTCGCCGAATTCACCGCGGGATCTACATACAAAGAATGAAAATGCAGAAAAATAAACAAAAAAGGACGTTCGTTCCGCGAACACATTTTTTCCCAGCGCCACGATGTCGTTCTCGTGCGTGTAATAGGGGAATTTTTACAAAGATATCATCAGGTACGTCTTAGATGAGTGTATTATATCTTAGGTATAAATTTAACGATAATAATTAACAACTAACGTTTAATCGTAACTCGTTAATTAATAGGCTCGTATTATGGCGCCAGTGCGTACGGCTTGTCTTCCTCACCTTCTATCCCCTACCCCCTTCCAACCCCCTCCCCTTCCTCCGTAGAAACACTTGTAACAAATAAAAATTCGAGTAACGTAAATAATACTAAAAGCAAAGAAAAGGTTAAAAAAACAACGACACACGACACACACGTCTAGATCAGTTAAAAGTCGAAGGGTGAAAAATTTAACAGCCAAAAGGAAAATACAAAACGATATCGCGGAAATTCGCTGATAAAACGTAACGAATCGGTAGTAGTACAATGAAAATATCAACCGCCATGGAAGCCGATCTTCCCCTGTTTCGTTAACGTGCTCTCGGAAACGAACAAAGAAGACGCCGTTCGTCAAGAGGGAATGTTAAATCCGCTTAATCTGTGAAATAGAAACTTTGCGGACACAATACTGACAGGCAACGAAAGGGAAGGGCCCTTCATTTCTGGCAGGAAGAAGGACCAAGCCGTCGCAGTTTTAGCAGCATTAAGGATGAACGTTTTATAAACTAAACGCTCGAGGGGATGCTTTCGTAACGAAAGTTTCTACGGCAACGGAGAGAGAAAAGGAGTAGCTAGACTTTGCCTAAGAAATAAAAGCGTAAGATAACAAGGAGGAGACGTTACCAAAGAAACGCTCGTGTAAATGTATATCTTTTCCTCCCTTCTGTTTCACTCTGTCTCTGTTGCTCGTTCGTTCTGTCTCTATTTATCCTGTTCCTATATTTTTTCCTTTTTATTTTCCGCTTCGTATAACATTCTCTGTCTCTCTCTGTCTCTCTTTCTCTCTCTTTTCACGATTTCACTCGTTTTCTCTTATGCTTTCTCTCGCTTTCTCACACTTACCGTTTATTTTTCTCAATTTATACGTTTTCTCCACCTGTGCCGCTCCTCTGTCTCTATTTACCTCGTTCCCTCTATCTCACCCTCTCTCTCTCTCTCTCTCTCTCTCTCTTTTCTCTCTTGCGCGCGTTACGGGGTTCACGAGGACAATGACAAATCAATGGCAGAACGACGATAGGAAGCGATGCGAAGGGCGATGATTCTGTACAAGTCACTGTGCATTCTAGCCTCTAAGGACCTAGCCGATAGGACTAGCCGTTAAGCAAGAACATGTAGCAATGTATAACACATAAGTTTATATTACATAATAAAATCTGTCGATAAAATCCGTTCGAATAATATTTTTCACTTGTGACGTATGAATGGTACTCGTGTAATAATAAAGTAGCCATTATTTCAGGAATGGTCGTACCGTATTCGATATCCCACTATCTCTTCTTCTTTTTTTTCTCACAATTTCATTTTCACACCCCACGTTCGCACGTTTTCTTTATCCGATGACGGCGAAGCCTCGTTTTCGATTAATAATTTCATACTCTCGAAACGCAGACGCGCCGACGGAATATCCCCGACAGTTATTTCACCGACGGTGAAATTTCATTTTCATCAATCGTAAAAGTCGATCGCTCTAACACGCCCGGAATAGTCTTTACGCCGTCTTTTTTCGCAAATTCCCACTCCGGGGCGTGCGTCAACTGACGGAACTCTAACGAGCACCGTGCGAGCACGTCGAATTTTATTAAATCAACCGTCGGGAAGCCCGTCGCTCTCGAATACGTTTCGTTTTTTTCTCCCACACGCCGAACGGCCCGAATTTTTCGGGAAATATCCTCGTTATAATAATCCACGAAATTACCAAGGAACGTCGACGGAATTTCCAGCCGACGATTCGTGATAAATAATTTCTGTCTCCCTTCCTTCCAGTATTTTTCAAATTCCCGTTGTGCGATAACCCCTGAAGACGAAGAATAATAATCCGACGATACACTAACACTCAGACCGGGACGATTCACGGTTGGAACGATTCTCGTTAAACAAAAACCAGTGAACCTAACGGCAAATCGTTTTGCATAATCGGCGAGTAATTTTCACGGTAATTTTCAATCTGCATTATTTCCCCTTGCCGTGGCAGCAGTGGCAGTGGCGGCGGTCTTTCTGCCGACGCGTTTCTTTGTTTCTTCCCTCCTTTTAGATAAGTGGTGGAAAGACGTAAGAGCGAACGAACCGCCTTCAATTCCAAGCTTCTCCGCGCTACTTCTCTTTATTTTCTCGAATTTCCTGTTTTATTCTTGGCCCCGGTATGCGCTTTATTATACGGCATATTTCGCCGGGAGCAGGTAACGGAAGAGTGGCCACGTCTTAGCTCTGCTCTCCACACCGACTCCCTACTCCCTACTCTCTCTCTCTCTCTCTCTCTCTCTCTCTCTCTCTCTCTCTCTCTATCCCCTCCCCCCACCTCTTTTACCGTCTGAAGTGAGCGGTCTGAAATTATTTGCTGAAAGGGAGCGTGTTGATAACGATAATAAGAGTCCGTCTACCGAGCTACGGTCGTGCCGTTCGCCTCGGTAAAGACTTTCAAGACTACGTTTCCTTGATACGGTATTACGCGCACGAGTGATCCACCTTCTTTGTATTCCTCTTTTCTTGGATAATCGTGCCGATACCGTAAAAACCGATAGAAAGATCTTCGAGACACAAGAATAACATGTTCTTGGAAAACCTCCAAGAGAAACGGGTCGTGTTTTATCGTTACAAAATAATATACATGAAATAAAACAACTACATACTCTCGATAAAACTAACCATACCACGCGACACTGTGGTTCGACACCACATACATGAATTCTCGACGTTTACTCGTCGTATCCAGACGCGGGGTGCTAAACAAAAAAAAATCAGCGAGCCCTCCGCGAGAGTGGCGTTCCGTTTATTAACAAACCGATCCCTCGTTGGGGAAACAGCCGACGATATTAATAATCGTCCCGACGGGGCAATTCGGGGGTGCGGCAGCGTTGGTTGTTATCACGCAACATTACCCCGAAATAAAGGACAGCCAGAAGAGGAGACGGGAGGATAGGTAGCCGGAACACAATACGTAGAAGGCGTGCGATCACGAAGCCCTTCTGGCAGATAAGAGGAAGGTCGGAGGACGGTGCAATGATGCTGCACAAACGGCTCTACCCTACGGTTCACGAATACCGTCTCCCTGGACGTCTCGGGTACGGTTAACTAAACTAACACCAGGGGGGCGTAAAAATAGCAGAGTGAAAAATAGAAAGGCAGGAGTGAAATTAGAGTATACGTGGCTCGTGCTTTTTTCATGGTTCTTTTACCGCGATGAGAAACAAGATCGGATAAACTTTGTAAAAGTTATTGGAATGTATTTTACAAGATTTACACTCAGTTCCATTTGAGATGTGGTGGATATGCCAAGGTCAACGTTTTCTTTTATTTAATTTGGAATAAAGATCTGGTTAAAATTCCGTTTAAATGAGAATACGATGCATTGAATAGATAGCAAGAGTTAGTTCGGAAAGGGTATCAAGAGGAGAAATGAAATTTTTATGACGACTCTGTGGACACCGTTTATGAATATAGGTGTACAAGACGGGGGTGAAACCACCGTAATATCTAAGGTAGGATGGGGGGAGGCAAGGAACGGTTAAACGACACGTAACGATGCCCCAAAGTCATTCTGGTCGATGAGTCTCGCCGGGAAGCAAGACTTCACGACCATCTTCCCTTTTTTTTTCTTTAGAAAGCCTCGCTCCATTGTTCATAAATGTTGGAAGAAAGTTGGAGACTCAACAAATGTTTAACGAGAGAAATCAAAGAGAAAGGGGTGTCTTCTAGCTTGTTAGATCAGCCCTCAACGCGTAAATGTTTCCGGACGAGTGATCCTCTTCTGAATTTCTCCCCGCCGGTAAGTGTTCCGTGGATTAATTATATTAACGGTTTAATTAATTAATCAGCGTCGGAGTCGAAAGAGAAACAAAGGCAGTTTTCGTGATCTTAGCGAACGGAGTAGCTTCATCGTAACGCAAAGGAAAACGAAGAATCTCACGTTACCGTGTTTATCTTATTTTCATCTCGTGCACCTTCATCGTATAAAACTAAAGGAAATGGATAGAAGAATTAGAACTTTAATACCTCCTCTTATTCAGTCGATGAGATAAAAGATAACTAATACAAAATATACTGAATAAAATTTTATTTAACGTTCTACCTTTCCTTCGTATTTAATTAAAAATCTTTCACAAATTAAATAACGAAAATATTACTTTCTCGTATCAAATCGAAATTATTATCTTCCTCTACCAATTACACCTGTTCACGGAAGTGTCGGATATGTTTTACCAGTGCTCAACGAGTATCCGGTGAAATGTCGATTCAAATAAGAGATAATTGAGCGTGAACAGCGGAATCTGTAATAATAGGAGGAATACGTGTAAGTCTGGGCCGGTCGTGCGGAAAATCAGCCGCAGTCCGTTGTAATAGAGACATCGTCATGGGGACACGCGCACCCAGTTAGAAGCCAAGGTAGCCCGAGGGTTCATAAAATTAATAACCCATAAATCCCCGGGAATATCGCCGAGAAAATTACCTAGACATATATTATCATCCCCCACGCTCGCCACACCGTTACCCCCCTATTGTCGATGTGTGCACGGAACACATGCTGACGCGACATCCATATTTACAGTCCATAATGTACAAACATACGCGACAGACACCTTACCATGCGATGCAGTTCATGATATACATAGATACATATGTATTCATATGTATATGCGCGAGATACAGGCATTAGAAATATAGAAAATACCAAATTTCGAAACGTTGGAATACGAAACCATAGAAATATAGGCTCGTAGAAATTGCACCACGTAACAATGTTGGAACGTTGGAATCTGAATCCATAGAAACGTAGATTCGAAATTTCAATTATACCAGGGTCCGGAAATTTCAAGGAAATTCAAATCGCAAGTATTTCAGTGTAAAATGATTTTTCGAACGTTTACGTGAATCTCGCAACGACGATATCGAAACAGACAAAGTGGGAGGTCTGTCAGAATAATTCGACAAGATGTCTCTAACTCTCGTCGATCTCTGCAAACGGCAAAGATACATATACTATATATTGGCTGCTTCGACTTGGACGGAAGGGTACGCTGGGAATCAATGTTTAGTCTGCAAACAGTACTGTACATACTGCGTTTCACGCAACGTGCATCTGTTACGATCACATTGCTCTAAACAATCCCTGAAGGTCTCGTTGCTCTCAATCAAACGGTGTGTGTAACCACCCGGTAAAGTTACCTGCCACGTTCGACCTTATCCGTCAGACCGTTCGCAAAGGTGTCTGATCCCCTCCCCTTTCAAATATTAATGACCCGTTTAAGGACACAGATTCCCAATGTGTTTACGCGTTGCTTCGTGGAATCATCGAAACTAGAAACAATTGTCTACCATTTGTCGAAAGTGTACATACAGTGTATGTTCAGAGTGATGGAAAGATCTGATATTTTATCTGGAATATTTTTAGTACTACTCTCAACGAATATACCACGGCTGCATTCTGATAAAACACCTTACGCGGCAAGCTGACAATTTGGTCGTCCGATCGAACGGGAAGAAAAATGGAAAGTGAAGGTATACCGATGACTATTGATGCCGTGTAACTCACGCGATTCGATCAAGGTCTCGAGGGTTGCAGTAAATTTCTCGTATACATATACCAGAAGCAATCACTTAGAAGACCTTTCGAATCCTGGTCACGAACAAGTGCACCGTAAGGCCTCCGATACATGGAAACATTGAGATAGGATGTTACAGGGATACACACGTATACCAGAACCTAGGAGAAAACGTAAAGGGCTAAGGGAGGGTGGATGCTCGCCGTCGTAATATTCATCGTAACATTTCGCTCGTAGTAGGAACGAAGTAATTTCATAAATATCACATCCCTGAATTAGTGCGCCCGTTCTACGTGTTCCATTAACAAATCTCCAGATATAAGATCTTTATCTGGAAACCGCTCGTTACGGGGAAATCGCTTGCGCAAACTTTAGACAACTTGTTGATGTTCATCGGTGTGTTTAGAGTTCGCCTCTGTGTCTCTTCAATACCTATTGTTTCATTACTTAGAATTTAGTTAGACAAACAGCTAACAATAAGTCAAATATTCCAGGCCCGGCCGACTGTTCACTTGTAGTTGGACTTCTTGTTCACTCGGTTTGCTCGTGAACCACTTTGGAAGCCGTGCAGATTGATGTAAGTATCCCGTTAAGTAAATTCGTTTCTCAGTCGGTTTAAAGCAGAAATACTTTCAATCGTTTCAGTCGAACGTAGAAATACTTTAAAGTTTAAACCTTTACAATTTGAAGTTCAGATACGAAAAGATGATCGTGATCGGTCATCACCTGTTTCTCAAATATCTGCTTCAATCAGTGGATCTTATTTTCATTAATAATTTCTCACGAAGCACTGCTGGGTCGTCGTATTTTGCAACCAACGCAATAGACGTTACCATCGTCGGTTATTCTTGTCGTAGAAATATTCCAATAAATTTCTCCTCCACATCGTTCGTGTACACATCGATGTCGCACGGGGTTTTCTCATACCGCGCACCGACGTTGTGAATTTATAAGATACTCGATGATCGTAAACAGTTTAAACGCGTTCTACGAATGCGCGATATTCGCTGCATATTCAATGCACGGAAAGCCCGCTCGAAGTATTCGAAGAAAATACTTGTGCACCGGCTAAACGTCGCGCAGCCCGGGGTTCGCGTCCCAAATTTTGACGTTTAAAACGTGGGTCCGCGTACGTGTGTGAGTGCGGTTATCGGTGTGCGAGTTAATAGAAATTAATTTGCTTGCCGGAGACGAAAGTAATATTACCGTTCATGAATAACGGTAGGACGCGAGCAGACAGGCGCCATATCGCGATACCGGGAGAACTACTACGTCTGATTTAACTTTTAATTAATGAATTCGTTAAAGGAACAGAGTTGCTTTCGCCCGTTGCCGTATACTTTGAATACACAGACATACCTGAGTTAGTTTAAGACCATTTTTGCCACGGCAAAATTCCTAGCCGTCCGTTTTCCATATTTACTTGAGACAGATGGTAATTAGGAAACATTTAAACGACTCTGCCCGGCAAGTTTCGATCGAATATATTGATTTTCACAAAACATGGATCACGATCTAGTGTATCCGTCTGTGGTGTGTGATTCGGTCGTTTGATACGCAGAAAAATTAAACCCCGGAAGGTTGCGTGGCCGACGATGGAGCTCGGAAAGAAATCGATAAACCGGTGAAACGCGTGATCGATAGGGATTCGTTCGAATCGACAAGCCCAGTGACAAAGGGTCCCTCTGTGTGTCCTGCGGGGAGAGAAGCCACGCACAGCACCGTATGAAAGAGGAAATCGAAAGTGTGATAGGCTCCCTCTGGGGTGCACCGGAGTTTAAGAGCAATCCGACTAAACGCGGCAGGTGAATTAATGCGGCGTGATCATCGAACAAAAAAAATGAATATCGGTACGACCGGGATACCAAGCAGAAAAAGAGATTTTTCGTTCCGCAGACACAAAGGATCCTGCGTCGCCAGCGTTCGCACGATTTTACAGGTTGATCAGAAAAGGAAAGACGAACAGAGTTCCATTTAAAAGGTTTGAAGACGTTTCGGACGCGTAATTCGAAGCCGAATAAGACAGTGAAAGAATCAGATTGATATCTCAAAAATTACGAAAATGATGAGGGAAAAACGAAAATCGCCAAAAATAATCAATTTCTAACAGTTTTTTGATTGTCATTTGCTCAATTTTTGAGATAGCGATCTGAAACTGGTACCATTGTTTTAGTTAGGAAATTCTACGGTAGAACAATGTATAATAGTTGTACTTTTCGAAAATTTAATTTTTCGCAAAAATCTGAAGGGGGTAGGTCAGGATTTTTTGCGATTTTCGTAATATCCTCGCCATTTCCGTAATTTTTGAGCTATTAAAATGATCCTGGGCGTTTTGGACGCGGAATCCGAAGCCGAATAAGCCACTGAAAGAATCATTTTGATATCTTAAAAATTGTAGAAATGGCGAGGGAATTACGAAAATCGCAAAAAATCCTGACCTACCCCCTTCAGATTTTTGCGAAAAATTAAATTTTCGAAAAGTACAACTATTATACATTGTTCTACCGTAGAATTTCCTAACTAAAACAATGGTACAAGTTTCAGAATGCTATCTTAAAAATTGAGCGAATGCCGACCAAAAAACTGCTTGAATTTGACCATTTTTCACGATTTTTGTAATTCTTTCGTCATTTCCACAATTGTTGAGATATTCAAATGATCCGGGACGTTTTCGATGCAGCATCGGAAACCAAATACGATGCAGAAAGAATCAGATCGATATCTAAATATCTACGGAAATGACGAAGGAATTACGAAAATCATGAAAAATTGTCAAATTGAAGCAGTTTTTTGGTCGGCATTCGCTCAATTTTTGAGATAGCGATCTGAAACTTGTACCATTGATTTAGTTAGGAAATTCTACGGTAGAACAATGTATAATAGTTGTACTTTTCGAAAATTTAATTTTTCGCAAAAATCTGAAGGGGGTAGGTCAGGATTTTTTGCGATTTTCGTAATATCCTCGCCATTTCCGTAATTTTTGAGCTATTAAAATGATCCTGGGCGTTTTGGATGCGGAATCCGAAGCCGAATAAGCCACTGAAAGAATCATTTTGATATCTTAAAAATTGTAGAAATGGCGAGGGAATTACGAAAATCGCAAAAAATCCTGACCTACCCCCTTCAGATTTTTGCGAAAAATTAAATTTTCGAAAAGTACAACTATTATATATTGATCTGGCGTAGAATTTCCTAACTAAAACAATGGTACCAGTTTCAGATCGCTATCTCAAAAATTGAGCGAATGCCGAACGAAAAACTGGTTAAATTTGACAATTTTTCGGGATTTTCGTAATTTGCTCGCCATCTTCAACACAGAGATCGTCACACTTGACTAGATAAACGCCCGCGAAACACAGTAATCCTAGTTTCGTATCGAATGAAAGACAACGAGGAAATAGCGTTTTATTATCCGCGAAAAAATTCGTATCCCGACGCGATATTCAACTTTACCCAGGCGTGCCTTCATTTCTGCCCTTTGATCCGACAGATTCTATTTCAATCGACACCCCGGAACCGTCGTAACACGCCTCCCTTTTCACCTCGATAACCCTTCGCATCCACCAAACCTATGTATCTCCCATGACTCCCTCCCTCCACCTCGTAATTAACGTGACTCGACGAACTTGAAAATGGACTCCAACGAAGGAAATGGAAATGAAAATGGACAACGCGAATGATGCCGGGGGACACGGGGGGATGGTAGGGGCGGGGAGGGCAGACGAGAAAGAGAGTGAAAACGGAGAATGGAAATGAAATCGAAATTATTGCGCACCGGGATAAAAGAACGAAGCGGATAGAGGAGAACTCCAATTTCAACCGCGACCCGGCACCCGAACACATGGAAAACTGCTGATTCAACGATGATATAACGAGGCTGCCAGCACCACTCGAACGTTGCCCTTTTCTTTACCTCGACGGAACCCGGTGAAATGTTTCGTCGAACGCACTCGTCGATGAAGTCATAACCGTCGTTGCACATCAGTCTGCAAAGTTTATTCTACGTGAACGGTGTGCGTTTCAATCGCCCGCGCGTCGCGCTTTCAACGAGGCAATAACGCATACACGCGTTCCACGTACTACGAGCCCGGGGACTAAAACGTCCCATAAAGATGCAAATAGTCGATTGCCTTTGAAAATGAGAAGCATCGAACACCATCGTGGAACGAAAGATCGATGAGTTCGTTCGGCGTTACCTTGACGTCGACCCGCCGTCGATACGTTGTTCCGTTTCAGACGGTTACTTGTAAATTTGATTATTAATATTCAACGGGAAAATGCGTAGTATCGGGGAATAAATTACTGTATAACAACATTACGGAAGTGTTAGCGTTTCGAAGTGTAAAGCACGAAATAATCTCAGCGAGACGCGAGTGGCATCGCAATTCCTCGACACTTCGAAGACTTGGAAACGTTCGCTGGAAAAACTTGTCCGGAAATTCTGATAACGACATAAGTTCGTCGCTAATTACCGTCGTAATTAACCCGAGAAAACGTTTTCCTCGGCAATGAAGTTCTTCGGCGGGATGCGCGCCGGGAGTATCTCGATTAACTGAATTCTAAGATTCGCCGTATTACAGATTGGCCGCCGGACCATATATTTTCGCGTAATCTTCTCATTTCGAATTGGAAGATACACGAACAAACTTTCGTTTCCGTAATTCGTGTGGAATGTGTGTACAGGATGTTTCACAGTACGTGGGACTTGTTTCAGTAGTAGAAAATATATGTATTCTGTTTCATCGTGTTTCCGAATTCGAGTAATTTTTACACATTTAACTGTCGTTTCTATTCGGAGATATAGAATTTCAACGCGTACAAATTTCACCGTTTTCGAATCCTTATGGCTGTGTCACAGTCCGCACACGCCAACTGGAAACTGCAAGTGCAGCTTTACGGAACATGTTGTTAATTCGGTGTCGGCGATTTCGGAACAACGGAGAACAATGGGACTTTATCAGTCTCGCGAACAATTTAACGAAGGCCCTTGCATTTCGCGAGTAAAGTGAACTATTACGCAAATGCGCATGTATTCATGAATAAAGTTGAAAATAATGGACACGCTGAGTATCGCGAAGTTCAGATCAACGCGGCGAAGTGCCGAGTAAAAAGTTACAGAGCGAACGGGGACAGATTTCTAAATGTACTTACTTACTCTACGAACTTCGTAAAAAGGTTGTAGCATCAACGGTGTATCAACATACCGTTTTTGCAAGAATATAATGAAAATCGGGAATAATGTGGCCAACGATGCAAAATAATCTTACGTAGGTTCCCCGTATAAATTAGCAGTAAGTATATTCGTTTTTCATAAACGATAATTAAGTAGCCACGAGCGATTAATTAAAATTTATGTACCCAAAGTCTTTGCCTATCGAAACTTGCCCGAATCGCAACAAAAAGAACAGAGAATCCATCCTCCCGCGGGAGTTGGAAGACGTTGACTTTCTGGAACGCGCATACATAAACGCGCCTTAAATATTCCCAGCGCGGACACTTTCATTTCCGAGTATTTCCTCCCGGAGAAATATCACCGTAGGAAATTATCCTCGAAGCAGTATGTAAAAGAGTAGCAGCTGAGAATGAACCGAAACATGACCGACTTTCGGTGTACCGCGAACTTTTCTGACCCGTAAATTAAACGACTTCGTACAGCAGATAAAATACAACAGAGCGGTTGAAAGCGACCTATAATCTCCCAGTTATACCGGGAAATATACTACCCCGTAAAATGGAGTTATTTTACGCGACCGATTCGACGATTACTTTTGTTACAAGATGCTCCTGTTGTTCTTCCATCTATCCTACCCTATGAAACGGGCATACCAAAGCCGCAACCCTTGGAACGCGGTCCACCCCACATTGGCAGCCCATTTAAACAAGGGAGACATCTCTGACGAGATAAAGATAACACGGTGGGGTGCGAGAGAGCTTACTCCTGAATTCTATAGGGTGATAATCCTCTCTCCGCGGATTTCTCTCGGTGTTCGTCGATTATCCGATAAAACATTGCTACATGCAGTCATCCGTAAATAACTAATGACGCTCTCTCAGATTTGTTATTCTTTTCTCTTTTTCTCTCTCTCTCTCTCACTCTCCACCCTCCTGTATTTTGTCGGCTATTTATTACGAGATAAGCTTACAGAAGGACAAGCAAAATATATATTTCCACGGAGCATAATATTAACGTAGAATCTACAGATTTCACGCGGGTGTACAAGTTCTTTCCCCGTCCCCTGGTTTTATTAAGTATTATATATTATTCCAAGTTCATACCGTACAGATAGTTAATACGTAACGCGTTAGTAAGTAGAAAATTAGTAAGCACGGAGACACGGCTCGTAGACGGAAAGCGAGGGGGAGAAATTCGTTACTGCCTCTTCGGCGTAGGGTGTTAGCACCGGGAGAAAGACGAGAGATAGGGGAAATACTGGTTTGGCATCTACGCAATTTCCTTCATTAGCATCGAATTTCCGCAGGATACCCTGCTCCACCCTCCTCGCCCCCCCCCCCCCCCACTCTCTCTCTCATCCACCCCTCCGGCTCTTTCCTTTTCCTCTCCAATCCCTTCCACATCTTATCCCCTGCGTAAACCAAATCTCGACTGAGCAGAGATACACCCGGTATCGTCGTTGTCGCCACCCACTATAATTTCGTTAGTAAACTGAAGCTGTTTATATGGATGTAGTATACCGATGGATGGTGGTAGTGGTCTGGCATGGCCGGGAGTTTCACCGATTGAAACCCGTCGCCCGTATCCTTCGGGGTGTCTGTGGATTTTGGATGAATAAGATATTATACACGATATTACGCCCTCCGTTTAATGCTTTAATCGAATCGGAAAACTGGAAGCTTTGATGTTCGTTACACGCAACAAGTATGTATAATATAATATACAAAGAAAGTACATATCTGGAATACGATAGGTTTTATACACGTGCACCGTGGTAATGTAATCGAAGTGTAAACATATTTTTATAGTGAACCGTAAGGTGGATAATAAAAGTGTAGCAATGATAGCCATGAAAAGATCGTTACATCGTAGACGAAGTTTAGTGTGCCGCATTCGCGGTAATATAGTTACTCTGAGTCCTCTATCATTCGGTGATAAAAGATCAATTTTGTCCAGTGAATTTTATACACTTTATAAAATCTATTCCTCGAGTAAATGAGCAAACGACAAGACAACCCTACGTATTGAATATCAAACACGGACCGAAAGCAGGGTGTGCGTGGAATCCACGACGTAGATTGAAATCGCCCGAACCTCGTGCGTTACAGGCTGATAATCAATTTTTCATGAGACTACCTGGACAGGGAGTCCGACGAGGGCCAATGAATCTTCGAATATCTCGCGTAAATTCTCGTATGCAGCAGACCGCGTGTAGGCTTTCCCGTCCCACGGCGGCACGGTTCACGATCAAATTTCATTTAGCACGATTCTCAGCTACCGAAATGCAATTTCGGCGCAAACTCCGCCGCGAGCGTAAACTTTCCGCACTAACTACGAGCCGCACCGACGACAGCATCCCAAACCACGACGGACCGGGGCCGCGTTTAAATAAACACGACGCGGAATCATATTCCGCGAGAGATGTTTATATTGGAAGTCGAGGCAACAATCTGTAACGGAGTTACGAGACGCGTATGAAACCGACACGGGGAAAATCACGATCGTTTCGTACATATACTCGTTGTCTAGGAATCAAAAGATGAATGGATCTCGAGCGAAGAGAAAAAACGAAGAATCTATGAAGCATTTTTCACACTCGAAAATTTTTGCGCGTCCAATCGTCAAATCTTTATCTATCCCACGGATTCTTGGACAACGTTACGTAGTAAAAAGGAAGAAGAAATTTCGAAGGAAAGTACGGTTCAAAGAAGCTTCGAGATAATAGCGGGGGACAGCATATCGAGTGCCGGATTCCTGTCGACGGTGGAAAAAGAGGTCCCTGGAGCAAGCAGAATCGCTCGGGAAGGGTGCAGCTACCTATAAAAGACGGCCTGTCAATAGCACGGGCCTTGCACGTGCAATTTCAATCGGTATCTTTCTTCATCGTGATACACGGCATCGCGTACGTGTGCGGTCGTGTATGTAACCCAGATTCGGCATTTACGCAAACGATGGCATGCACTCGAGTAAACCGCATCGGCGAACAATCGGGGAAGACCCTTTCGGATATTTCATGGCTGATAGGTGTACAATTATATTGCACGCGTATTGTATTTAAACAATGAACGTTTCGAATAAAGTGAAATTGGTACTCGTAGAATTTGCAAGCAAATTGTCGGGGAATTCTTTCGGTAAAAGGAGGAAAATTGAAACGTGTTACGTTCCGCCTTTGAAACATTCTTTTGAAATTATCTCGTTCTGGTTGAGACTTATCTAGTAGCCAATGCTTTTCGTCTGTGCTTGATATAAGAAAAGATTTCATTGACTGTTTAACGTCGACTTGTCCGATCCCGCCCCAATAACTCATACTAACAACTAACAGTTATCCTCTCCACGATAAGAGGGATACCGCTCGATTTGCCAGGTTTATATCCGCCATTGTGTATGGCATCTCGCGCAATTTCCGAGACGAAAGCTCGGCAGCTTATCGCTTAAGAAATATGCCAGAAAAAACAATTCCCTGAAGCAATATTATGAAAAATATCGCAAGTACAAGCTCTGATAGGCAATTTTAAAGCAGAGAAATTTCAATTATAGCTCGAAATCACACTTACTTGCTGTGTATTAAAATATAGATGATGTTCAAGCAATATTTCAAACATGCCAATCTGAATGTTACAAATATTTCAAAGTTTTCACTCACCAGTTCTGCCTCATTCTGCTTCAAACATTGTTCTGCATCCCTGTGACATGTCCAAAGCCGCAAGCTCAGGAACAATAACAGCAACTCACATAAAACCACTTAATTTTCACAAAACTCAACGAATTCTCACTCGCGTGACGCCACGTAAATTTGCAATAAAAGGGCGCGTAATTGAGGCAAATTCAAATTTTGCTAGGAGCATGTAGTCAGCTAGCGCCATCACACGGCTTTACAGGCAAAAATCAAGCTGGACCTATCATTTAATGGCGGTCCATAGCTGGAAACTGAATTACCGACGCCATGAAATTTCAAGAGTTTTACAGCGCCTTCCTCACAAAAATAATCAGTTTTCGAACGATTGAACCGCCATAGATTTAAACGCAGGCAGTACGTATTATAATTGTAAATTCGTGACACGGCTGTAACAGGGAACGAACCTTTCACTCTTTTAGCAAAGACATCTATCTCCCGTCTGAGGTACAGAAATATCCATATAGAATTGAATAAAAATTCAAAGAAATAGATCAAAATTGTAGTCTTTAACTCGTCACTTAAAGAAATTCAATAATAGCGATCTGGGGCATTCACCATTGTATTCTGTGAGAATATATAATTCTACAGCTCATTTTTGCATGCATCTTAAACTTTAGAGATATCAGAACAGAATCTTCATCATAGTATTTGCAAATTAAATTTCGCATCGAGATTACGTATCGAATTTTAACGATACCACATTTAACATAAACTTACGCAGTGAAATTGCAAATTCAGCTAAAATACTGTCAATAGTTCTGCATAATAAACCAGCGTGATTGCGTGTGGTCGCGAGAAATAGAAACATCGCGAAACTATCCGTAAGTTACTCTATACCTATCCCCTGTCTATGCTAAAACGAAGGACATCCCTAGTCGGATAAAGGGGGTAGTTCGCGGAGCAGCGGAGTCCGTGTTCTGCGTTATCTGGCAAGCCCGGTCGGGTCGGCGCCAAGTGAAATTAAAAATCTATACGTTACGCCGCCGTCCGGGGGTGACGGCTTTCCGTGACGTCATCCGTCGGGATAACATCCACCGATTCAAGGATGAGACGAAGTATCGCAACCGCCCGTTTTGCAGCTCGCCCGGATATCCCGAGCAAGAAGGATTAGATTGCCTGGTGCTGTGGGAAAAGATGGGAGCATAGTCAGGAAGAATCAGGGTTTGAATTGTGAAGGATCGCTGTTGGAGAATCGTCGACAGGCTCGTGGTAGATACGCAACAAGCGTCGACGCACGAGACACGCATCGATTTTGCCGGGAAAACATGAGTGAAAGAAACCGCGGACACCTCGACGGGAACACGATACGAATATTCCGTCGGAACGGGTAAGTAAAGAATGATACTACGTTCTGGGATTTATAGTATAAAGTAATTCGACTGGAGGGTCAATCAATTTAACGCCAAGATTGTTGGAAATGAATAAATTATGTTTACGGAATCGATTTGGAAGGAATTCGAATTAAACTTAGATACATTGATAGCGTTCAGCAACGTTGCTTTAATCCTACGTAATTTTTCACACAATCGTACGGGAAATGTACGTACTTAAAAGGATATACGGTAAAATGAAAGTTTCATTAATTTGGATACTCTCCTGCGTTCTTATGTGTATTTATATGAATCCCTTATTGACGAAGAATTTCGAGAATCTAGTGGAATGCATCCTAAACCCATGTATTTATATCCTATCTTGCATTCCTTTTACAACTAGGAGATCAGTAATCATTGATAGTAATTAACATTCTTGTATATATCAATGTAAGTCACAAGAATCACATAATTCAATTTCATTGCCTGTTGCCTACCCTTTTAAACATTACAATGTATAATATGTAATCAAATTCTACTATAAACCGAGTACAAAAATCCTACATAAAATTAAAGATACCTTGCTTTGTACAGTAAGCTTTATTGATATTGATGCTTCATTTTGATCTATATAACTGCTAGATTTATATTATAGTAATGTTCTAGGCCATGTCTTCTTGTTATCTGGCTGAAAGTACAATACTCAGTATTGTATTATTAATTATAGTTATAAAACAATTGAATTTTGATATATATTTCATCTTTTGCCGATCCTATTGTACTTCTTTTATAAATACTCCTTGTCTTAATGTCATTTATTCTATTATATGTGGAAAGTTTTATTGAAATTCTATTGATGTTCTGAACAATGGATATTCCCTGCTATATATTGAACACACACAAAGAGGTCACAAACATGACAGAAGATTATGACATTCTCAATAATACCAGACATGATACCTGACACCACCTATTTATTCATAGTTCCAAAATTGTACGCTGTCCAATATAAATGATATATTATAATTGCAAAGATGTACGTCGGAAAGCAAAGGACATGGCACGCCTGTAGATACGAAATGCCGGACTAGTGAGGGTCGAAGAGTAGAAAAAGTAAACAGAGAGCAGTAGTGAAGAAGGTAGAAAAAAGTCAATCAGTACGTAGACAGAGCACCACACGGGAGCAAATCAAGAGAATGAGTCACGCTCAGCAGCATGTACTTGCGAGCGCGATTGTCCTCGCCCTGATAGTGGTCTTCGGCATCCACGTCTTCCTGTTTCCCATGTACACGTCCAATCCACCAGCAAGGCACACCAAGATCTCCATGTACGAGCAGGCCTTGTGCCGCACCAATTTAAAAAGTGTGAGAGTGCCACCCGAGTGGAGAAATCCCTGTCCCAGGTATGGGATTGTCTCTGCTGCACAGGGTGGAAGGCTTGGTAATCAGATCTGGGAATATGCATCTGTATGGGCTACAGCCAGAAGTACAGGTCTGGAAGCTTTTATGCCAAGATGTATATTGAAAACCCTGGAGGAACACTTTGAAAATCTAAGTATTCCACCACTCAGTTACATTGGACAATGTACTCTTGATGTTGGCCAAATTGTTAACTCTCTTGGACAATGGAACAGTACGGAACAGAACATCATTATACCGAGGTAATTTCCCCTCAGTCGTTCAAAGCTTCTCTTGCTAAGCTTTTTAGTTCGCTGTATAATTACAACTACATTGGTAGCATGGTATCATTAGCCTATCGAATATGTTTGAAAACATCTATAAACATGTCTGTCACTAGACACGCGGCTTATTGGTCTCTCATCTTGGTGTGGTTGGACGATATACGCAGAGAATTCACGTTTAAGCCAAGCTTAAGAGCTTATGCTGAAAGAATATTGAAAGAGGTGGCTGAAGAATTCAACTTATCTGAACCAACGTTTGTTAGTATACATGTACGTAGAACAGACTATGTGGATTATTTGTGGCAAAAGTTGAAGATCAGACCTGCACCAGTTAGCTACTATTTCGCAGCAATGGATTACTTCATTGGCAAGTATAGTAACGTAGTCTTTGTAGTGACCAGCGATAATATAGCTTGGTGCAAGTATAATTTGCATAGTAAACGACATAGAATCAAATTCGTGTCCGAAGCGGACGGCAGAGGTCCCGGCAAGGACCTCGCAGTTTTATCCGCATGCAATCATAGCATCATAGATTATGGCACATATGGTTCATTTGGCGCTATTTTAGCCGCTGGTGAAACTGTAGTGTACAATGTGACAACATACTTTTCAAACTTAATTGCCGATGTTTTGCCAAACTGGAGGATAATGAGTTGAACAAAAATCAAAAGACAATTTTTTATGGATCTCAGATTACAATAACAAAAAGCGTGTACAAATACTTTGTTTACCATTTACAATATTAAGGATTAAATTCTCTAGTTTTTATTTTCAGATTGAGAATGGTCAAAAACAAAATTTTCTACAAAATTATTTTATTAGATACGATCGTTCGTTTATTGCCTCGAAGTATTACACTTTAAAAAGAGCAATTTTCATTATTTTTATTGTATTTTACTGAATGCCAATATTCAATGTTCTAAATTGATAAATGATGATTTATATATATTAATTACTTCCAACATGCGTACAAACAATAGCTTACACTTATTTACCTGAAAAATTGAAATTTATCTTTGGGAAGTCTATAAAAGTTCGAACTTGCAACTTTGTTCATTGCATACATATATCTTTTCAAGAATTTACAAATGAAACTAAATGAAAGTGTATTGTTATATTTCACTAAATGTTTATCACAATACTGACAGAAATGCGCTGCTGAAAAATCGCTTAAAATATTGTGCATAGTGTTTTCACTTAATTATGGCACTATTAGATACATTTTAGCAAAACCCATGCACCTTCAATCGTAGCGAGTAAACTTTTACATATTTAAAGGAATTCGTAAAAAAAACCTAACGTAGAAGAGGGATACAATGGAACAATGGACCACTAATATCTAAAATTAAACACAGATGCTTACTTTTTTTACTACTGTAATTCATATTCATGTGGCCGTGAAAATTGAGTAACTACACAGATCGGATATTCTTTTGAAATAACGAATAAAACAAGCCGAGCATAATCTAAAAATCTGCATATGGAAGAATTTTCGAATTTTACGGTGGTCAGTATCACGTACGGTAAATCTTTTAGCCTTCATATAATTTTTTTGGGAAACCCTGATCTAAGAAAGTTAGCGTAGAATCTGTTCTTAGTATAGTAGAATGATTAAAGAAAAACTGTTGAAGTTGATTGAGTTATATGTTTAATATGTCTTTCATATATAGAGACAGAAATTATGAAACAATTTGCAGATATAGAAACAAAGTATTATCGACCTATAACTCTTATGATGTACAATGATTTCAACTGTGATTCTATTTCTTACTGTGCCAAAATTCTCAATATACATACATATATGAAAATATATATTTACGTGTATATGTATGTATATGTATGTATACACATATATGTATAATCCATGCACTTAAATGTGTGTGAAATATATTACGAAGTTATATCTATACAAGGTATTGTATGATATTTACAAATGTGTAAGAAAATGATGAATTATTTCTTCACTTAAATACTCCTGAAACTGACAAAATCAATAGAGCAGAACAAAGGAAGAAGTATTTTACATAAGCCCAATGTATAAGTGTTTCAAATTTATTAACCACGTGACCTGATGTATTCGATTTATAATATTTTATAAATTAGATTAGTGAATGTGTCTATGTCTATATGTTAATATATATATGTACATAATATATATGTATATGAAAATATGCTAAGCATCTTCAGCATATTTGTGCCTGTTAGTTGATAAATATTAAAGAGTCTAACGATCAAAAGAAAAGTTATAATTTCACTAATAAGACAATTTATAGAAGTATGTTAAAAGAAATATATATATATAAATAAATAAAAAATGAAGGCAATGACAAATCTGTACAACTTTCAGGCACCAATATAATCTACTCTACATTCTCTGTGATAATTTTGTGTAATTTATAAAAAATAAAACGAACAACATGCTGAAACTTATTTGTTTTACAAAATAAAAATACTCTGTGTCAAAAGATAACAAAGACATTTATGCTTTATCTTTTAACTATTGTATTTTATTTACGTTTTATGTTTGATTTCGGGCCACGAAAGTGGAATACTCTACTTGATATGTCACATGACTTATCAGATTTTTTTACACCATAAAACTGTTGTGCGTTACCATTAGTTTACTCGATAGTATAAATATCGACTAATTACAGGTTACAAAATATAGATTTAAAAATCTTATTATCTATCGATTTGTTGTAACAAGACCGGCTGGTCCCAATCCCACTTTTGTACTTACCCCTTTTACTCTAAGGGGTTGAAAACCGAGTTCTGTTTTCGGAATTCCGTATTCCTGCAATTTACTTTCATACGTTTGAAGCAAATCATCATGAGCTTTACAAACTTTTGCTAATTCATACTGGAGATCCTGTATGGCGGTGTTCTTTCTATTTAACATATTCTAAAAAACAAAACGAGTATTATTACAACAGAAGATTACATAAAAAGCAAACAATGGCACATACCTCCAACTTCTTATTCACATTTACGATAGCCGTAGGATCTAATTGAGCGGCAGCTAATACTTCGCTAATTTGTGCTTCCCGTTGTTCCAACAAGTCCGATAATTTCTCAAGTTTTTTCTCCAAGAGCACATTCTTCAGACCCGTTTTCTGTTGCACTTCAAGTATAGCCGACACAAATCTCGAGTGCAATTCGTCTCTTTCGGATTGACACTAAACGAAATTGATTTTTAATGCAATAAAAAGATTAACATTCTTATCGGAGCAACATACTTTTTCAAAACGTAGTTCCAGTACTTCGTTCTCCCACTTCAAGTTCTCTAAATCCTTTTGAAAGACCGCTAATCGTTTCTTAGTGTTCTGGAAATGTTAAAACCAAGATGCGAGAAGTAGCGAACAGTTCATCATAGGAGAGAAGAAATGTTAATACTAACAGCTAAACATTGTTTATCTTTCTCGTAATTCGCAAGCTGTCTAGTAAGAGCGGCCTCCGTCTCTTGACAAGCTTTCAAATCGGCGGAATATTTTTTACTCTCGTTCGCTAACTCGCGCACCTGTTTTTTCATTCTTTCTTCATTATCTTTCATAACTTCCATTTGCTCCTGTAACAAGAAATTCCTTGTATTTTTCCAATTTGTTTTCTTTTTAATCTTAACAATCATACCTTCATGCTTTTAATTAAGGACAAGTTGTTAAGCGTAATATCATTATAATATGTTTTCATTTCTGTAAACGCTGTTTCGTGATTCTTTATGAGCGTGGCAATCTGCGTATTTTTTCTCTCTTCCACTTCGGTGATTTCCATACGATGTTTTAACGTAAGCGATTCGAATTGAGTCGTCAATTTGTGCTCGTACTTTTGCTCCAATTCCGTCGCCTCCGACTCGAACTGTTTCGTTATTTTATCTATTTCCTCAGCATTGTGCTATGGAATAGTTGTATGATAAATATACAAAGTATTTATTCGCATAAAATTAAAATAATTCTAGTCTGTCTCATACCAATTTCAAAGCTTTTATTTCATTCATGTGTGAAAGTTCTTGTTCTTTCTGTATCTTTTTCAAGTCCTTTTTGTCTTTAATTAACTCATTCTCCTGCGAAACATGATCATCTTGAACTAATTTAAGCGCAACCATGTGTTCAGCCTTTGTTTCTGTTAGATTTGTCTGGTGTTCATACATCAAATGCTTGACTTTCTGTTTGTACAGCTTAAGTTCCTCCTCATGTTTCTCTGCTAATTCCTCTTTCTCACGTTCCTTGTTTCTTTATAAAAAATAATTATGCTTTATGTTAATATGATACAGTTTTATATTGTAATTCAAATGAATTATTGAAATACCTGACAGTTGCACAAGCTTCATCTAACTGATGCCTTGTAATTTCCCAGAACGTCCTAAGTTTATCTCTTTCCAGTTGGAAGAAATTTCTCTCTTCCCTTTCACGCTCCATTTCCTCCAGTATTTTATGAGCATATATTTCTAACTGTTCCCTGTTCATTTTTGTTGTATCCACCCCCTCGACAATGTCCATAGCTTTAGCCTTTGCTCTCTTCGGACCCTACAATATGAAAATTAAGGGTGCAGAAGGAAAAGTGAATAAAATAATAATTGGTTGATAATTACAAGTTTATTGATTACAGATATGTTTACATCTCCTAACAAAATTTGTATGACTATTCATATTTTTGAATTACATTGTTCTAAATGTGCAATACACAATAGTTAAAAATTTAGCACCTTACCATTTTGACAAAATATCAGTATCAGAATGAAGATCAGTGTATCTCAAAATTTTCTGTCACCCGTGCAGATAGTTAAAAAGAAGAAATTAGCAAAATGCGCTGTAAATAACAATAATATTGTTAACTGTCATCATAAAACATCGTTTTGTTGACAGTTTATAAGCGCTGCTGTTGCGGATAGATCACTATTTCGGAATGGATTAGCATGTGTTGACAGAATAGTTGCCAAGCAACGAATTATTCAGATTACATCGGTGAAGAATACGCCCTATCAAAACATACAATAAAATGGTTACAAAACGTAAATTAGTAATTATAAAGTTTATTGTTTCGCAAATTCATCGTTTTATAGAAAATTTTAATTTACACGTTATTGAGTCAAATGTAAACAAATGCACATATCTCTGATAATACAATTAAACGATTATTCAAATCTCATAAAATATTGCGCAAAGTACGATTCAATTATTTATTAATTATCAGAAAGTTACATTAGTTGATCTTCCGTAAAAATAAACTTACAGATAAATAGGTTCTTTTTTTATTTCTTGCCTAATTTCATACAGATGTTACCTGTAACGTCAAAAAACATATCGTAAAATATGTTTTTCAAAACACGCTCTTTAAGAATGTTACGTACTATAATACAAATATCATTCTGACAGATTTTTTTTATCCTATTGATTTCTCCCTGTTGTAAATTACTCTATAAAAAAATGTCTAACGATACGTTTCATCGGTTTGGACCTTGAGGCACGTTCAGATTTCTTAACATTCAGTAACGACATGTATCCGGTACATTACTTCTGACAATATTTCTCAAATAGTTGAAATGCATATAAGTGGCCTATAAAGATTGCTATTCAAAATCAATATAATGTTTTGAGGTTCCAATTACATTATCTCCATTATTTCTACTCAATTACCGTGGCAAATAGAAGATAACATTAAGTATAATTATTGGTATTTTTACCGTTTTTATTTTTTTGGTAAATAGATAAAGTAAGAAAGAATTAATATCAAAATTATGAATATTAACAATAACAATTATTAAGTACTTAATGATATAATTGTTTGTAGCTCTTTAGCGATCGAAAATTCGTGCAAATGACAAGTTGCATGCCTTGTATGTATGTACGCGTTTCTGTTTGTATTTTATAAAAGTGTTCAGAAAGTAAAGTATGAGGTAGACCTACGTTAGCCGACGTCTAATGAATATACGGGCGAGTTGTAAGTATGCGTCTGGGTTCTTTTTGGTCCATTGTAGCTTTTTCATGTAAACTTCGTGCAAGGTTTGTGCCCACACTAGGATTTTACGTAATAAACACGTAACTTTTTCTTTCAAAAACAAATAACCTATTGTACCGTGCTTGTTTATTAAAATTATAATAAATATAGTCATAATTCGACGGAAATACAATCCCGACCTCAGGTCTTCAACGAAGAAAATTTGATGTAACATTGTAACCGCATATACAACATATACAATAATTCCTGAGAAATTAAATAGTATGTAACAAACATAAATAATCATATTGAATTGCATGATCGGTCTCGCGGAAATAAATTCACTCGACGCAGTGTATCAAATGGAATGCTACATGTTATGCAATATTCAATAACATAATTTTAGCTTGTCTCGCCGTTAAATTGTAGTAAACATCCTACTGCCCCAAAATAACCCTGTAAAAGGATAAAAACCATTTAAAAAATTCTAGAATCAAATAAAATCTTTATTCGAACACAACGTTCTACCTCGTGCTCCAAAAACAAGGCTTTCATCGTTCCTTTAGACCAGTAGTCCATAGCATAGGCCAAAAGTTTCATTGATATGGGATTTACCCTGAGAAAATTTCCTACGAACACGACCTGAAAACAGGACCTATTATTACTATCTAGTGATGGAACAAATAAGAATAAATTGTTATTACATATATGTATTATCTTACCCTTTCAATCTTTTCGTTAACGGCGCACATGCGTGCAATGGAGCCAATATTATTTGTAATAGTAACAAGCGTTGCACGTGCGAGATCTTCCTTGCTCACAGCATTTCGGCGATCTTTGGAATTCATCTGTCCAAAACTGCACACATGGGAAAAACTTAACATACAGTTAGATCATTAACAGACTGAAAATATTGAAATGGTGGGTGAGAAAAAGAAATGAGGATGAATAGAAAATATTTATGAATGTAGAACAATTTTAGTTAGACTACTTATATCACTCTGAAGGCTAAAGTAATTTATATAAGATAAATATAGTTGATCTTTAATGAAGGCCAAGAAATAGAGAGTCTATGAATAAAGAAATTTGTTGGATAGAAAATTACCTGCTTGCAACAAGATCTCCAGGAAGACCAAAGGGTCCATAATCGCCACCATAAATATCTTTAACCAATTTATCTACCCTAGTATTATCACCACCCGTTGCTAGTTCTATTGCCTCTTCAAAACTGTTACAACCAGTAAGTAAGCAACATAATCCTAAGAATGTTCCACCACCTAAACTGGATACAAAAAAATATAAATCAGCACAGTCTATAATATATGTATTGTATATTTGTATTCTTAGGGGAATGTGTGGAATTCATACCTTGTTCCAGATATTCTTTTATAGTTGTCTGGTCCATAGACTGCCAATATGCTTACTCCTGAGCCTATATTTACAAGCTACAAAGTAAATATAGATTTGATCAGTAATGTCTATAAGATAATAACTTTAATATATTGAGTTTTAAATCAAACATACCAAAAATGGATAAGGTTCAGAAAAGTCATAAGGAACTTTCTGGCATTTACTATCATCCGTAGGATGAGACCAATAATAACACTCATGTGGATTTGTTGTTTCTATATAAAGCATACCACGTATTAAACTATATAATTCATCAAATTTTGCTAGGTTCATGTTTACTTCCTGTAAAATAAATGTTTATGAAAGGCTTTCATATAATATTGAAATATAACTTATGTAATAAAATACCTTACTTGTTTAAAATTCTTTTCGAACTTATATGCTCCACCACCGGTAGCACAAACTGTAGTTACAAGATTAGCCATGCCCTTAGATCTTGCCAATGCTAGGAAATTACCCATTTCACTGGTTGGAAATCTAATAAAATGCAATGTACCACGTCTACCTCTGATACACACATTATCCATCTATATTGTAAATTACTTTATTAATTCATAGCTTGACTAAATATTTTAAGTCATAGATAGACAAGGAAAACAGACATACTTGTAAATGTGTATCTCGGTGACCAGTTTTTCCATATGCAGAGTTTTTAGTCAAATATCGACGAATATTTTTTAGTGTTTCTACCTCTGCGTCTGCCTCATCCCTTGTTATGTCTTTAGGCTCGAAATATACTAATTTAGATAATGTACCTCCTATATCCATGCCAAACCATGGCATTGCTGAAACAGCAGAAAGTATGTACACTCTTATGACTGACATACCAGCATCCAGGTAGGAAGATTATATAAAAAATCCACTCTCAACAAAAGCACAATTACTATGGACAAAGGGATATATAATTACACAGAAAATTAATTAGTAAATCAAGGGAACTGAATATTATACTATTAAATGGAATTCTGATCTTCTACAATATTATTATAAATGTTATATAAAAATAAATGAATACATAGCATTAATAAAAGTTGATGTAATAGGTTTTGAATACGGGTAAGAAATGCTGGGGATATATTATTATTTTATGCTTAAGGTAGGATAATCACTTTAACAGTTTTTCTTCTATGGAAACCTTCTATTCTTTGCACATTCTTTCACATTCCGCATGTATTATCATGATATCAAAGTGATTCACTTATATAATAAATAATTAGAAAAAAATAAAAGTGGCTAATCTAAGCACACATACAGTTGAATGACTCACAAGGTGATGAGTGGTTTTTGGACTCTTTGGCTGGAGTCTCAGAGCCAGGGAAACCATTGGATGCCATAACTTTTGCAGTTATATTATTTTTATAACTCTGAGGACTCATTGTTGAACTTTGAGTTACTTATAAATCTCTGCAGTAGAATATATGATTTCTTGACTGCAAATTAAAAAAGTAGAATTTACACAGTTATCTCATATCTACCTCCATTTAGAATAAAATTATCAAATGCAAAAGAAGATTATTAACTATGACTTTCTTAACATAAGTATAATTTTGGGATTGCATAACAGGAGTAATTTGAGAGTACGTTATACTTCAATTAAATGTAATAAGTGTAATAAAAATCTCACTTGTACAGACAGCAACAACACAAAACCTCAAGTTAATAACAAGAGCACAACTTTAAGAAACAGCTTACTTCTAAACTGTGTGCAACTACATCTATCCTCAAATGTGGCAAGAGCCAAAGGTTGCTCTTTAATTATGTATGCCATGAGCAAGAAGTGCGAATACATATTATTAAACTTTTAACATAAAAGTTCATACAACTTTCCATCAAAATACAACAGTGTCCCATTTCTGAATGATGGTTTATTATTTAAAGCTATATATAGCAGTCTTATCACAATAAGAACTTAATATATCAGAAACAAAATAATCAATATATCAAAATATAAGTACAATATAAATATTCATGACTTCTAGGAAATTAACATACATAATGCCTTAAAAACTAAATATCACCATAACATTAAAACTTGTTCCCAAGTCGACAATTATATGAATTTACAAAATATTCCTTCTTCAAGAAATCCTTATCGTTCACACGCTAAAGTCACATTCTACTTTAGACTTTGTACAATAAACTTTAAAAAACAATGTAATTGCAGTGATTACAAATCAGAAGACACTCTAATGGAATATTGTACCCTGAAATAATCTGAATTAGTGATAAGCAAATAGGCAATATAAAGACCTTAATCAAAATTTAAGGAACAGGATGACACAACAATAATAGCAATACAAATTGAACTGTACATCTATCACCGTACAACATACAATGTGAACGAAAACTACCCAGAAATGTACTAGTTCATTTTCACGTAATACAACGTTGAAAGGAGTAAAGTAAATAGTACGTCCAACGTCGACTATAAGTTCCGCGCGTATTTACTGTTATCACTGTCAATCGTTTCGTAGAATACGAGAGTATCAATTACTTGCGAGGTAACGCCATCGCCTCTCGTGACGATCCTAAACGTCGAGTCATACGAACGTCAGCAAAAGTAATTACAATCCGCTGAATGGTCTATCGTATAGTCGTACGAGCGGCGACGATTACAACAATATTTCGTTTGAAAAAAAAAATGCGTAACAGCCGATATCGACTATCAGCTAACCGAGGTGGTGACAAGGGAAGAGCATGAAATATATATATGAGTATTTGCACAACACGCGAGCCAACGAAAACGTCCGACTATCGGAAATTTAATAACTGTACCGCCTACGGTGTATTATGGGGCACGATAGAATGGATGCAGTAAAGGAATAAAGAATAGAATTGAATCTACTCTTACCTGAGAACGTCATTTCGGGCGACCATTAGATTCCAATAAGTCATGGGAATATTTAGGAACTCGTGTAAACGAACGGTTATAAATGTTTAACAACAGAAAGACCAGCTGACTACTTCATTATCGAACTTGTGTAGTGGCTTTCTATCTCTCTCTTTCTCACTTTGTCGACACAACAGCGTTACTTGTGTAAACGTTCGTCCATAGCGTTTCGTGATGTTAACGGAACTTCTTCATAGTCGTTCATCGTTGTTTCTCGTTAGAATTACTCGATTTGACCGATGATGCACCTAATAATGTCTAATAACGTTGTACAAGTACTCGCGTATCTCTCTAATCTAGGTATAGTGGCATAGCAGTGTGATAGCAGCTGCCCGTTTACTGTCTCGCGAGCATGTCGTGAAGATCGGCCGATACAATGCTCCTCCTTTTAACCCTTATTTGCCTTTCAAATCCAATCAAAGCGATGTAGAATAGAAAGCGGTCCGTGAAGTTGTGAAAATGTTAGTTTATGCTAATTCTTCTTTTTTTTTTCGACTCCCACGTGTAAACGTCAGGAAGAACGCTGCTGACGTCAAACATTTACGTTATCGGGATTTAGATCGAAAGACCTCGTACGATCGCGTGAAACAACACGGTATCGTACGAATGTGTAAATTAAAAAACTAAAACACTACGCGTACCGCTAAACTTGAAATTTTTCGATCTGTCCGCTTGCAAACCGTTCTAGGAATACGAGCTTTGACTTTTCGAATAAGCTGAAATACGTTCGGTAACATCTATATATATATGCACATACGGAGTTATTTTGCAATCGTATCACGTGTGTTCTCCTGATCCAAGATGTAAACAATCATTCCTATTTTTATTTTTCATAACCACAAAATACTATCAAGTAAGTTATCGGGCATATACATAATCAACAAATGTTTCTGGAAATATATGTTACATAAATTGTTAGATAATACTTTGCAAAGACATTTAACATTTTAAAACCTATTTATCTAATAACGAAATTAAGTATTTATTTAATTATCTAAGGAATATATGAAGGAATAAGAATGAAAGTTTTTTTAATAGATTTATTAAGATTTCATACTATTCATTTTCATTTGTCCCTGGTGCTCTATTTCTAAGAGCACTGAGCACGAGCCATCATAGAAATCTTGTGTGCCTTTTGTACTATATCTGGACAACGCCGACGGCGCACAAGTCTGCAATCTTGAAAGAAACCTTCGTTTCTAGGAAACCCATGGGACCCATCAGCATATGTAACCAAACCTAGGAGATTGAGGAAATTACGTTGCACATCTGTTGAATATAATGTCAATAACTGTTTTATTGGAATTTGAAATACCTAAACCCCACACACGACCACCACGAAATTCTCCCTCAAACTTCATGCCATCTGATCTCCAAAATACTCCATGCCCGTGAAACCAACCTTGCATAAACTCACCTTCATATCTAGCATGAAATGTTTAACATATTGATGTAAGAATAAAATTCAGAATTATAGACTACATTTACTTTATTAAGACACTCACTTTGCACCATCCGGAAACACTATAACACCGAGCCCAGAACACAAACCATTTTGGAAAGCACCATCATAACGTGTTCCATCAGGAAGCAGCAGAGAACCAGCACCGTGTTTCAATCCTTTCCCATTCCAGTCCCCAATGTACTTTGACCCATCTTCATATCCATAAGCACCATTCTTTGCTACACCTGCAAGTAAAGTCCAATGCACAAACACAGAAATGTTTTGGATACCACATACATTCTCTTAAGAAACATAATTTGCAAATTCACAAGACAAAGCAAAGGTAACAATAAATAACATTGTCAAAAGATCACTCTTACCATCAGCCATACTTCTGATGTACTAAATGCTTTAAAGAGCAACTTTCAGGTTTCAATCCTATTACAAAAATCAATTCTTTATTCAATTATGTACATTATGTACAATGTAGGCCACAAACAATATATAGAATCTAATCTCTTTTATTATTAAATGACAGAGTAACAGAGCAGTTGAATTTACACTTTCTATATACAAAAACAGTTCGTACAATAAACCTCATTCAATATCTTAAAAAAGTATAAAACAATCGCATTGTTAAAAATAAAATTTAGAACGAAAATATTGAAATTCATAGTGATTGATGTCAAATTGAAATAAATTGCTGTGTTCTAAAGTTATAAAATATTTTATTGTGTTTGACACTCTTCACTTTAAAAAAAAGCTTATGATTATTGATCTTTGATTCCGCCAGGCGCGCCAATTAAAAACCATCGAGTTCTTGCTTTAACGGCAGCTTTTCTGACCAAACGTTTTGGATCATCGAGCGTTGGCCCCAGTTTTTCCAAAACATCCTGCTTGTACGTGTTGGTCAAAATCGTCGGATACTTACAGTAATGCGCTAAGCATTCTAGTGCTGCTATTCTAACTCTCTGAAAAATGCAAAAAGGAACGAGATATAGAAGTGTCTTTTGCCCAATATTCGATAATACTATTACAAGATAATACCATAGTCTTATAAGTAGATAGCTTCAAACATCTTGGAATAAAGCATTGCGCTTTCTCACAGAATATATCATGTTTGGTGTCTAGCATAACTTTTAACGTTATTAACGTTGAGTAAATCAGTTGTTCATTATCGAGAAACAGAGATTCAATCAAAAGTGGGACTAACTGAAACAAAAGAATTTATCACAATATATATCACAACATAAATATTATAATTATTATCATTAATAATATCGATTTACCTTCGTTAAATGCATAAATAACAGTTCCATAGGTACTTCTTCTAGCAAATGTACCAACGCAGTCAAATAATTTTGTCGCGTTGAATCCTCAAATTGCTGATTTTGTTGCATTAAGTACTCAAATACTCTTTGCTTGTAAAAGATTTTGATGTTACAAAAGTTCTCTTCCAGCAAAGCGTCTTCGTGTTTATTCGTCAATATTTTGTACTCTTGTGCAACATATTGACCTACTTCTTCGTGTTTAAGAATATTCACTAGCTACAAAGAACAAACGGAACTATATTAAAATCTACATACGAATCGTAAGGATTAACAGACTTTATACATACATTGTTTAAGAAGGATTCAGCATTGTTCGACCCTTTTGCAATTAAGGCTTTTGTAACCCATATTTGCAAAGCAACAGTCAATTCCTTTATTCTGATTTCAGTATCTGATCTTAAATTGGTAACAAATTTGTTTTCAAAATAAGATAAGATCTTTTGGAAGCACGGATCATTGTCATTCATCTTGTTTAACACAACGGCAGTAAATTTGCACGTTGTTTGTCTAATGTTTAGACTGTTGGCGTTAAGTGCTAATTCACACAGTTTTTCTAACAAGGCATTGCTGATTTTTAAGTCAATATTTTGGCGTAAAGGAATGAAAATATTCAATATTAAAGCTGCATCAGTCTCCGAAATGTTTTCATTTAAAGTCGCAATATATCTATGTACAAGTTGTTGTTGTTCTTCGAGTGTAAGATTTTTAACGATCAATCGGCAAATGTTTGATAACAGATCGAATCTGTGATCTGTAGAATTGATATTAAGTGAAGTTAATCTGTCGATGACACTGCACTCGTTGTATAGATAATGCTGAATATCATAATCGATATTTCTCGTAGCAACCAGCCTTTGAAGGCATGTTAGAGCTGTAAGACTAATCTCCGTATTGCTTACGCTTGTCTGTGACACAATTTGTGGTAGAACTTCAATACCTAATTCTCGCGATTTCGCAACAGCCGATAGTGCTTCCAGTTTACGATTTTGTATTACGGTGTCTTGATCTGAAACATTTAAGATAGAGTTCATTTCCACGGCAAAAAAGAGTGTGAAAATATATATCGTACATATCGGTGTTATCAATTTACCAGAATCCATTTGTAATCTATCCTTTATCAAGGTTGATACTTCATGCGGGTATAACATAGCAAAAGTTAACAGACATGTGTGACAGATATTTCTTATTTGGTCACAACCAGACTCGATTTGACTACAAATTTCATTATATAAGAGGGATCTGTGTACATCATTCAAATATGTTTTTTGTATTGTAAGGCCTAATAATATGTTTGATTTCAGCTCCGTGTTTTGTACTGATAACTCGCTTAAATATAATTGCGGTATGTCCGTCCACGATAGTTCTGGAACGCCTGCATAAAATCTTATCACATACATTGTTCCAGATAATTTAAAATATGGTGCTGGTAGGAATCATACTTACTTTTAATACTAAACCCGAAATTAGAGCTAATTTTTATAAAACTGTTCATAGTCTCCGACAAGATAACTTTATCAGTTATTAATGTCTTGGTAGAGTATTGTCCAAGACACAATGGCATTATTGCGCGCAATACTTGCGTGCAGGATTCTTTATTAACCATAGCTACAGTTTCTAATAATTTCTCAACAGGCCTAAATAAACTAAGTTGTACATCACAGAGGGATGATCTTGTATCTGTGATTATTTTATCGATGAAATTTTCACGGAGCTTTTGATCGCTAGACAGAGCCTCGATTACGGCCGTAAGTGCCTGGAAACTTGCATTTCTTAATTCTACATCACTTCCTGGCATAACTTCCTTTCGCAAAGCTGACCATAGTTCATTCAGATGATCTTCGAGACCTTTTGGTCCAAAAACGCGAGCGCCTTTGCATAATAAGCTTAAAGAATCCAACTTGGCAACTTTAAGACTCGAATGCAGTTTATCACATATAAGAGGCATGCATTCATTCGCAAATTCGGGTATCGCACAAAGACAAGGAGCCAATTTCTCTGCTAAATCATCGCGTGTTATACCTAATCCATCTGATCCAGACTGAAAAATATTAACTGATATTACAATCACACTAATAAATGATTGACACACAATATCTTAATTAAACATTGATGTAATTACCGGATTAAAGTCAACTGGAAAGTAACATGCTATGACTTGAAACATTTCTTCTGTCAAGTGACCCAATGAGAATTCTTTCATAAAGTGTGGTAGAATATTGAATAACAGCATGAGGTTTCTAGGATCTCGTTCTCCATCAATGGCACTAATGACACCATAAACAAAATCTGGTCCCATGGCCTTTAAACTATCTATCCTATTTTGCAACAGTGTTGTAAATATTAGATATATATTACGTCTCTCTGGTAGTAACTGAGATTGACATTGAACATGTTCAAATAAAACTCTGAACAGGCGTGAAGGTGAATCCTGAGGTAAATTACACATTTGTACCTGTAATAACATATCATGAAAGTATTATAATTTCTTATGGTTACATGTATATCAAAAGAAACATGACTTACAATGGCTAGAATACCCTCTAATATAACCGGTATAATACTGTGATGATCTTTTAATCTATCACAGTAGAATATTGTGATAAAATTCAACTCAGCCTCACTTAAAAAATCTTTTGGCAAGTGTGTTAAAATAATAGACAGTGCATGAATGCCCCATTCTCTTGTGTTGACATCCTTGTCAGTCACAAAAGGTCCTAGTTCTTCCACGATAACACAAAGCTTTACGTGCCCCAATTGTATTTCTAAATGAAATAAATAATCATATGAAATATAAATGATTATGTTAAATATGAACTTAATGTGTACAGAAGAACAATGTTACTTTTATTTTCATTTGATCAGGATAGAAGTGTATGTCATTCCAAAGAGTTATAAAGAAATAAAATAAATAAACATCATGGTACTCCCACGCATAATAATACACATAATGTATTTTTATTCGCGGCAGCTCGTGCATTATAAACAAGGTTTCCCTGTGTGCATTTGGTTGCTACTTGCTTCAAACATCAAGGTCAGCCATGAACACATACAGAAAGAGCAATTATGATAATTAATACAGACCTGAGGCTATCTCTTGGCATGTTGTACGTAGTGTTTTATTGTCTTTGAAAGCAGTCAGGAATCTTTCTTTAAAAACAGGTCCCGCGGTTGAAGCCATCACAAACCATGCCTTCTTTCTGGATTACTTAACCTCAGCCTATCGGCAAAAATATATCACTCGCAAGTTTAACTGTAAATGCTTTTTTTCACTGATGTTGATCGTGTAGAAGTCTACCTAGTATTGTCTAGATATAGGTAATCGGTCGTGTGTAAAGTGTCAGTGGTAGAACCTGTCGATATAACCGTTTGTTTGGTGCAGTTTATTATTACTTTGGTCTTTAAAATTCATTTACGCACGAAGCGATTTCAGGTTAGGTTACCCGAAATTCGATTATAGCGCCTCTAATGGTACGGGGCTGTATTCCGATGGATAAGATGGACGAAAATGGCATGTGAGGTGTTGTTAAATTTCAGTGAAATGTTTGGTTACTCCAGCCACCTAGGATGGGAGGCTGCATAGGTATAACGAGGGCCAGAAACGCCTCTGTCGATGATACCTCGGGAAATTCAACGAGGACAAATTCGGGTAATGATCCGACGAACATCAAACGCGTAGAAATACCAGTTAACAGCAGCTAACCTTGAAGCCACTCCAGCTTTTTCCCTTACCGTCCTACCTAGCGTTTATTGCGCGTTGTGCTCACATATTTGCATATTATTTGTTTTACATGGAATTGAGTAATTATCAATGATTACGCGATACGATATTTCATTAAATGTATACGGTGCTCGATTGTACGGGTAATCTTGTGCGTTTACCGCTTTTACTTGTTTCATATAAAAGGAGTCTACGAGGACGAGAATTGTTTATTTTATTGTTGCAAATTAGATTTCTATACTATTGTCGTGGCTGATTGTAAAGTATAAAATGAACAATCAGTGGGATACGATTGTTTATTTGTCTCATTATCATTTGATGATCTTTATTCTTTTATTTTATGGTACTCTTACAGAGTACCCTGTGTATTACATTCCTGTGTTTCATTTGATTTGTGCCAACACAATGATTGTTGTATGTTCAGGAAACTCAAGAAAGAATCACCCACTATGTCATGAAGTAATTAGGTGGAAATCTGATGTACCTTTAACAGAAGGTCAACTGAGAAGTAAGAGAGATGAATTCTGGGACACTGCACCAGCATTTGATGGTCGTAAAGAGATATGGGATGCACTGAGAGCCGGAGCAACTGCAGCAGAAGCTCAAGACTATCAATTAGCACAGGCCATATTAGACGGAGCTAATATCTCTGTGCCAAATGGATTTTTAACAGAATGTTACGATGAACTGGGTACCAGATATCAGGTCCCCATATATTGCTTATCATATCCAATTAACATTGTGAAAGAAGATAGCGGAAGGGACTCTCCTGCTGATTGTTCAGGTAATTATGTTAAATTTCATCATAATCATGTTTAATTCTTAGTGTTTGAGGCATCTGTTATTGCAAATTTCTGTTAGAGTTGGCACTAAGATATAATAACTTAAGAAAAGAGATATAATTTAAATTCAATAAGAACACTTTTCTTTAAATATGTACTTTTTAATAACTTGTACATTGGTTCCTATCTAGAACCTGTTGATAGTGGTGTTGAACAAACATTAAAACTCAGATTATCGACTACCCTAGGAGAAGTTAAATTACCTGTTTACAGCAAAGATACAATTGGTATCGCAAAAAAGAAATTACAGGTGTGTATAGAACTTGTTATATTATGAGAAAAATATTTTGATATTAGTGTAGCAAAGATCTATACTAATTTCATATTATTAATTGTGCCAATAGAGTCAAGAAGGTTTAGAGCCATCCCGTCAGAGGTGGTTTTTCGGTGGGAAGCTTTTAGGCGATAAAATGCACATAGAAGAAGCAAAGGTACAACCGGGTTATGTAATACAAGTAATTGTAAATCCAGAAAAAACAGATGACAGTCCAGCAAAAACAAGTTGAACTAATGTATACGCCAGACAAACATATGTCATGTTGAATTAGCAATCTAATAAGCACATTCTTACGCACGTTCAAAGTAAGAAGACATTTTTTTAATTTTATATCATGTCATTGATAAGAATAGAGCAGCAATTCTTGAAGTGATCCTTCATAATAAAATGCACTTATAACATAATTCTCATACTATACATACATGTTTAAAAGAATTAAACTATTGCGTTTAAATCGTGGGTTGTGATTATTTAATTTTTTTTTGTATATTTAAATTTTTGTTACTATAATACAAGACCAAAAATATTTCAAAATATTAGGTACATGTGAGAATGCATTATTCGGGAAATCCTGATGATAAATTTCGACTGACTTAAAAATACTTAACATGTTTGAGATAAATTTGAAGATATTACTCCATTGGTTGGTTTAACCCAAATAATATTGTCACACTTATTTGTTACTACCAACAACGGTGCTGGTGCTGTAACACTTAAAAAAATAATTATACATGTAGAAAATTATTATGTGCTGCTTATTGAACATGTTGCATAATTATATGATATAAGAAATATGTCATAATACATTAAAAGAAAAAAAAGATTATAATAATGAATAACAAATGTCAATGGCGATATATAAAAAGATAAATGGACAATAGTGGATGAAGGAACAAGATAAATATTGCACATTACGCTTTTGTTTAACTCTTCAATTTTATGCAATTGTATAACAGATAAACCTTGATGAAAATCAAATTCACAGGAATGATTTACATTGCTTATATGTATGAACGAAAACATTATTTCGTGAAATCTTGTTCTCGATTTAACTTCGATTTGAACTTTTTTCTTTCTCGAGTCTATCGCAAATCTCGGACAGTTATAGATTTTGAATCATTTCATAAAGGTACATATTTTGGCCTATCATGGGCCTACGATCTACGATTCCTTCCTGTAAGTACTGATAAGGTATTATATAAGGCCTCCACAGCTAAACGATGCACAGAGAGGAAACCATAAGACTAATATTGAATTACATGTGGTGCAGAATGTATGACTTACACCCACAACTTTATCAAGCATAATCACTGTCTATTGCAGCTATGTGTAATTGTCTTTCGTGCTCACTATAAACCAGTTGACACGGGAAAATCGATATAAATAGTTCAATTTTGACGGCACTTAATTATTACTTCTGCTCCACATGTTGTACGAAAACAAAAGAAAAAAAAAGTAATAAAAAAGTTATCCGAAATATAATTATATACAAACAAGTGGCATATTATGCGTGTGAATTTACTGACTGTACTAACATGGCAGTCATAAAACTTTGTTTCATATACTTTGATCATACAATTACATTATAGAATTGTGTGTGCGTGTATATGTAAACAATAATATATACATATATAAATATTATATATTATATATACGTCATAGCATATATGTACACAGATACATATACCAGGTCCACTATTCTCAAACTGAGTGTCAAAACGCAAAAATATTTAATCTTATAAATAACTTATTTATAAATGAGTTAATCACATGCAAGTTATAATTGTATAATGACTGGAGGAAATCGTTGAAAGGCATGAACGTAAAAGTGTGCGAAACGCAGTTCAGCATAGGAAGTGAAATTTCAAGTGTACTACTATGCATTTCTTTTGATGTATAACAAATACCAATGGAAGTATGGAGAGTACTGGTTTTCGAACATATAAATTAAACGGTCCTATGTTTGTATACGATTCTTGTACTCTGATGTTATACGATTTGATTGTGTTCAAGAATTGCAATCTTATTCATTTTGCTTTTGTACGATAATTTATAAAGGGTTCAATTAACGTGTTAACGATGATTACGCTCATAACTATATAAAAGAAGTACTTCAATTTGATAAAGCAAAGAATGTTTTGTAAGGCCGTAACATTTGTAAGAGTATTGTTTAATGTGCTTTTTAAGTTGATTCATAGAATGATGGGAAACGTAATATCGCATTTACTATAAAATATTTGTTACCAACTAAACTATTACGTAATATTCCCAATGAAGTTGATAAATTCTATCAGACTGATATTAGTTTTGCGATATAGGATTTGGGTTACCCGCAATACGTTCAAAGAGACTGCATTCAGGTTCTTTCTGATTGATATTAAACTGATATATAATCCGCGTAGTGGAAGACAGCGTGTAAAGTCGATACGAAAAAGATATGCCGAATTATTCTTTTACGCATAATATCATTTAAATTATGTATTCTTCACACATGTCCAATATAAAGTTTATAATATAAATATTATGTTTTCTTTTTTTTAACGTTGTAAGTTCTACGTGTAATAGATACAACACAGTTTCCTTTAATACTCATATCCATGTAATGATGAGCAAAAAAAAAGTTAGTGATGCGGCGCGTTGCCAATTAAATGAGAAGATTACCGATTAAATGAAAGAAAATATGACGGGTGTATATAAAAAGCGTTACAATAACGTAAGTGCAATTCAAAACGCCTAATAAAGCTACTGCTTAATATTAATATTGCTATGTTGGACCAATGCACATAAAGGCGTTTAAAGAATAATTAAAAAAGAAAATCAAAGAATGACTGATTGGAGGCGAGGTAGGATAACTGCCAATAAAATAAAGCTGAATTCACTTTGTTGCTAATCAGAAGTTATTATAAAATAAACTGAAAAGTAAAATCTTTTGGATCGCCAACAAAAAAGATTACTATAATTAGATAGCAATTATCAATTAAGCAGGGTTTACACATTTTTTAAACTAATCGAACGAAATACTATTACTTACCAAAGCTGGTTTTCGAAATTAGGTGCCAGTACTAACATCATTAGAATATTTATCGCATGCCTAATCACGAGTATGGGCAAAATTAATGATGTTGGTAATCGATTTCGGATTACAGCATAGAAATATATAGTCCAATCAGGTCCATAAGATATTAATCTTAACGGGTTAAAGAGAAGCAAGTGCTACATTTGTTTACTATTATTTAAGAATAGATATTTATTTGTTCTTTGTAAAACTCTGAGATAAAAACACAAGAAACGATATAAAATTACTTAAAACTTTGATAATTCGATTTTAAGTATATTACTTTAAAGAATACACGTGTAAATTAATTTCTACAATTATCGATTATTATAACTTAATGCATTGTCAAATAAAGCATGATGTTGTGGAAGTATTACAATGAAGATAGTCTCTTATCAACCCCGAACATATTCCAAATGCTATAAGACATGATAAAAGCTGGTTAGAGTAAATCAATGCGATACAAATAAAAATATCTAATAGATTTGTTTATAAATTTATTTAGGCACATATTTTAAATGCTTCAGTTCATGACACAACCAAATCGTTGTACTTAAAAGAATTAAACTACCAGACTGATGAGATGCTGCTAATGCTAGAGGCACTTGATGTAACAGAGTTGAAATCCCTAAAAGTACTTGCAAATAGCCTGCGCATAGAACCGCGGCTAATGCTTTCTTACCGTTACCAGGAAGTCTGTGATTACGTGACATAATTCCCAAACACGTAATTAATGACAACGTGGTAATACCCTGTGAACAAATACAAGATCATAGTAGAAACTGTAGCTTATAGAATTATGTTTTAGAACGTACCAGAATTCTATGATTAAATTGTACTGTAGTTGGATTCTCAGTAAAATTCTTTAACGCAGGTGATATAGCGAGTATATCGTCTGGTATCCATTTGTCTGCCATTTTCGGAAATGTGTTATAAATGAGACCAGCATCCATGCCTGCTACAAAGGCTCCAGACATGGCAGTGAAAAATACTAATCCCTTTGTTGAATGAGCTAAAGTTTTAAGTCTTTTCAGCTGCATGCCTATACGATTTACATTTTGTGCACTGAAAGCATCAAGGGCCATTTTTTGAGCGGGAACTAAATGATCAAGGGCATTGTACAGAAATCCTGTATATATGATAAACGCCAATCCAAGATGTGCGGCAAGACGGTATTGCGAGACACGTGGAACATCAGACGGATCTGCGAAACGATCCTCCAAACCGGACTTGACCATGTACCAACCCATAAGTCCTTGTAACCCAATCAACGATCCCAGAACAGCCACTCTGGTCTTCATTCCTGGCTTTAGCATACCTTTCGCCCAGAAATACGTTGCTGGCACAATGAACACGGCACCGATTAAACGGCCCCACATTCTGTGCATATACTCCATCCACCAAATACGTTTGAATTCTTCTAAGGTCATATGGTGATTCATACTACAAACACACTACAATAGAAAACGTTCTATTTCCGAAATTAGTATTCATCACGCGTTAGTTCTTACAGTTTGAATTCCGGAAATTGCTTGTAACGTTCAAATTCTGTATGCCATTGACTCTCTGTCGTGGGCATCTTTTCACCGAGCAACTTCCAGGTAACCATGGATAAACCGGATTCAGTCAGTCTTGTTACCCCTCCTATATACGTAGGAAAGGATAAATAACTGTTTGATCCTGGGTCCAATACATTTTTATTAACAAAATGTTATATTTGCAGCGTTTTAAATAGTTAGTTATGTAAAATAAACAGATTACAAATAATAGAAAACATATAAAGTTTAATTTGAATGTATAGTTTATATTTCCAATTACTTTCCATAAGTCTTATCTACAATTTCTTTAATAATAGTACGAGCAGAAGAATAAATTGCTAAATAAACTATAATACCTAAAACTACAGCAACAAACACCATGCCGCTACAAGTTAACAGCCATGTTCCAACTGCTTTATTGGACTGTTTAGGTGCTTTTGTTGCATAATTGACAGCATTGATGCCACTTTGTTTAAGTAATCCCTGTAAATGACATAGCATTAATAGATGAACTATAATTCTATCTGTTTGCAATCAAATTGTCGTCATAGTACCTTAAACACACAAAGTGGGCTCCTTTTTAATAAAGTAGCTGATGTATCTGTTGTTGCCTTGGGTATAGACGTGAACAGGTTTTGCCGTATTGGTAAAAGTCTTGGGATATTACTTTTTCCAATTGTGGTGCAGTATCTTGCAAGACTTAACATGCTGAAAAATTTAAATTATCTAAAAAAATTGTACAAGAACTGTCATTTTGCATTTAATTTCAAGTATGTACGTATCTCTATACTTACGCGATAAAGTTTTATGTAACGTATTAATTTAAAAGATAATCTCCTGTCTCTGCAGCGTCTATTAAATTGGCAATTATATTTTCAACAATAGATGTGCAAAGATAAATAATTCGCCGCTTGCATTTCATATATTTCGAAAGTGCAAGTGAATCCTTGTACCTAAAAAACGGAGTACAGCATTGTACGAAGCGCAATGAAGTTGTTACAAGGAGTGCATGTCGTGTTTCATCATTTTTTTAATTGTTCGTTTCATTATTTATGAATGACAACACTATAGAACGTTGCACAATAAGTGAAATCGTTCGCATTCAAATATCAAAATATGTTCATCCATGTTTTTACTGCGTGTTGCATAAAAAAATCTCGGGAATAATTGCTTTATTTGAAATCACACAACAATGATAAAATGCGAGATTATTTCAATGACAGTCTCTATTGAATTATGATAAAAAGCATAAATACCATTGGAAACGTGTGTTAAAGACACGTAAACATGGTTTCACATGACAATACTCATATTTTTAGTTAATCAAATACTGCAAAAAGATCGTCATTCCTAACCTTTGGCAAAGCTACCGTCGGTATCTAGTCGGCGTTCATTTTCAGAGAAGAAATATCATTATAACAGCATTATATCCGTACTCGAAATTCACGATAAGCGGCGTAAGGGTTAATTGTTTGGTATTTTCGAAAGATATCTGATAAGACTGTCTGTGGCGATGATAAGACCGCCGTTCTTGTAACTACCTATGTGCGAACATTACTCGCCATTCGGAACAAAGGATTTGACAATCCGCACTTTCAATTGCGAATAGTAATAGATCTAGATTTTATCCATACATTGTATGTTACGTATCGATTTAAGATAAATTACGAGGTAAGAAATTAAATATAACTAATTAGCATAATGCGTGACATAAATTCTTTTACTTGTCATAATACATGATAATAAATAATAAGTAACCTGTTGTTAGAGGCAACAATATGGCACAAAGAAACGGGATAATTAAATTGACCAAACTGCGACAATTAATGGAAACTGTTCAAATTGGTGGCATTAAGGAGAAAGGTATACAGACACTAATAGTAACATCAGACGATGCCCATCAATCCGAATATTTGAGAGAGAAGGATAAAAGGATTCGTTTCATAAGTGGCTTTTCTGGTTCTTATGGTACTGTGGTAATTACACCAGACAAAGCTTTGTTATGGACAGATGGCAGGTATTACACTCAGGCATTATCAGAATTCGATCCACCAGAGTCATGGACACTTATGAAAGAAGGCTTGTTAGACACGCCGACAGTGGCTGCATGGTTGCTAACAAATTTACCTCCAAAATCTACTATTGGTGCAGATGCTAATTTAATGAGTTACACAAAGTGGGCAGTCTTTCATACCAGTTTAACAGCTGCTGGTCATTGTCTGATGCCACTTCCAGAAAATTTGATAGACAAAGTTTGGGGGGATGAACAACCTTCACCAACAGACAATATTATCTTACCTCAACCGCTGCAGTTTTCTGGACGTAGTGTGGGAGAGAAATTAGAAGAATGTCGTGAACAAATGCAGAAACAGAAAGCGAAAGCTCTGGTGATAACTGCCTTAGATGAAGTTGCATATATTTTGAACTTAAGGGGTTCAGATATATCTTATAATCCGGTTTTCTTTGCATATGTTATTCTAACAATGAATGACGTTCACGTATTCGTTGATAAAAATCGGCTTAGTGAAAAAGCTCAGCAGCAATTGATCGACGAAGGTGTTAACGCTGTTTTCCATTCGTACAATGATGTACACACGTTCCTGAAACAAACCGCCAGCTCGTGCGTGAACGACGAGAAAATCTGGATAAGCAATGGTTCCAGTTACGCGTTGCACGCTGATTGCGGCGAAACGAAAAAGCACACGGCTATAACTCCGGTGAGCCTAATGAAAGCAATTAAAAATAACGTAGAAATAGAAGGAATGAAGGCTGCGCACGTGCGCGATTCAGCCGCACTTGTAAAATACTTTGCCTGGTTGGAGGATCAAATTAAGAACAAGGAGTATGTTACAGAGATTTCCGGTGCAACACAGCTCGAGAAGTTCAGGCAGTAAGATTACTTTACATTTAAACATAAGAGAAAGATTGAATAGAATAAGAGACTACAGTTACACATTTTATACACAAGGGAACAAGAGCATTTCGTCGGCCTCAGCTTTCCGACGATATCGTCGGTCGGTCCTCACGGAGCGATAATTCATTACATACCGTCGGCGAAAACGGATGTTCCGATCACGGACAAAGAGATCTATCTTTGTGATTCTGGTGCACAATATCAGGATGGTACTACAGACGTAACGAGAACATTACATTTTGGCGAGCCGACGGATTTTGAACGCGAATGCTTCACAAGGGTGTTCAAAGGACAATGTCGTCTTTCATCTGCAATTTTCCCAATGAAATTACAGGGAAATTATCTTGACACACTTCCCCGCGAAAGTTTATGGAGCGTTGGGTACATAGATATACCTTGCAATGTTTTTGTATAAATTGAAAAAAATACTATTTATTGATATTCAAATGTACAATTACAGTCTTAATTATCTTCACGGTACTGGACACGGAGTAGGCTCGTATTTAAATGTTCACGAAGGACCAATTGGTATATCTTGGAGACCTTACCCTGATGATCCAGGTTTACAACCGGGCATGTTTCTTTCGAATGGTACGAAATTTCATTAGGAACAAATATATTTGACTATATGCCGTTTTGATTATGCGCTAATTGATAAAATTGTTAGAACCGGGATACTACGAGGACGAGAAGTTTGGCATTAGATTGGAAAATATTGAACTAGTGGTGGAGGCGAATACATCATACAACTACAAGAATCGAGGTTTTCTCACTTTCGAGACTGTTACACTGGTACCAATACAGACAAAATTACTCGACGTTTCCTTATTAACGAATGCTGAGGTATATATGCAACTTATTTTTTTAGATTATTGATATCTTATAAAACGACTAATCATATTCCTTTTCAGGTCGAGTATTTAAACAAATATCATGAAAAGTGTTTGAATACTCTGAAACCTTTGTTACAAGGCCTAAATAATACTCAAGCACTCGAATGGTTGGAAAGAGAAACTCGTCCAATCTCGAAATAACATTTGTTTTAGGGAAAAGGAAACCTAAATGAATTTTACACGTTTCTTATTTTTTATGCTTAAAAGTATGTAATAAAATTGTTTTCGTAAAATGTTTGACTACGATTTACCTTAAACCCCGTCTTATCGAAAAGTCCATGTTTCCCTGTGTTCTTGAGATTAACAATATTTTGATTTATTATATCAAATACAATTTCAAACGTGTTATTAACGGTCACCAAAACAGCCACGGTGGTTGATCCAATTTATCCAAAGAAGTATAAGTAAGATTGACTGGTATGTTGATTAAGGCAAATGGCTGGTTCAAGCGTTGTAATGTCTGTCGTATCATTTTCCCATTTTTACCAAGCAAAAATCCAGCAGGTATGTTCACTGATTTCGACGAAGGGATAGTACTATCTCTAATCATTTCTACATAGTAATGATCTGCCCATAGCGGACTAGCTATTGATTCTTCAACAGAGGAAGAGTGGTAGTCAGCAATGATTACTGCTTTTGCCCCAGCTTCCTCTGCCATCATACTTTTATCAAAGAAACTGCAATCACCTCTTTCCACCAATGCTATTCTACCCCTTAGTTCTTTGGCATTTTTCGCTAATTGACATCCATGTGGAGGATCCGTTGGGACTAGTGGTATTCTTTCTTCCAAAAAGCTTGCATTCTAAAAGATAATTATAAACAATTATGTAATATACAGATACATTCATTCAGACTAATTCCACTTAGTTCTAAGGGTAACTTACAAATGGAGCACCGAAGTCTTTAGCTGGTTTTAACTTGTACGTGTACTCCAATTCTGGTGGATAAATAATCTCGAAGAACACATCTGCACCAATGCTGGCATCAATGAACGGTCCCCTAGTCTTAAGTTTAAACAAATGCCCTGAAATATAATCAATAACAAACATTAGCCTTACTTGTGTAATTGTGACTGTAATTACGTTATGTACTATCACAAATCACACAGAATTCGTACAAGACACAAAATGATTTCTTTTATTTACAATATTATCTAACATGGATAACGATGAAACAGAAAGTGACTCTAAAGTATTCACACTGTAAAGTTACAATTAACCACAATAAACAGAGCACTAGCGTAAAAGGGGGTAAAGAAAGAGTATGAAATGTGACGAGCAAGTACGATCGAATTTATATGCAGTCCGGGATACCTTTGGTTCCCCCGATGAAACTCGGGGGTCCATGGTCCCGGCGGTAACCTCATTTTTCTTTACGATTCTACCAACCTTCGCCGATTCCACTCGATAGCCTAACGACGAGTAAAATCAAAACGTAGAGAAACCGGCACGATTTCATCCCCTGTACTCGCATGGTAGTCTTCTACATTGTTTCCGACGATATCGGCGTGAACGATTCATTCAGTCTGACGTGATTGACATGTAACACTAGTCGCCAACTGTTTTCACTGTGCACACTGTGCATACATACTTTATGACTTTCGCATTGACATAACAGTCCACAATGACACGCAGAAATATTCGGAACAGACAGGGAGGGTTGTTCAATCTGTAGGAAGTAATGTTAAATACGGAGGAATTGTTGTAATGCCATTAGAGCGGTATCGAAAGATGACCTTTTTTGCGTGCCTATTTAAAGCTCTTTTTATCTGTTTAACGAGTAATATAGATAGTCTACTTGTGACTGGAAACTTCTACGCCACAAACGATATCTGCAATGTTAAAAGTATTTTAGGGAACGAATGTTAGAGGCATTTTTGGGTCGAAGAGTTTACGGGAAATTCAAATTTTTGTGTGGTAGATGAAGAGCTATAAATTGAGAAAACTATTTCTGTTTGACATGGGGCAAGTTTAAATGAATTACATAATCAAATAGAATGTCATCAGGAATTACTACTACATATTTGAAAATACTGAATAACAATGTAAATTCGATGGAAAAACTGGTTAAAAATATTGCAAAATTCATTAGAAAAAGTATCTAAAAGCAATCAATTCCAGTACTCTATTCAATTATAAAGTTGATACAATATTTGATTTCGAGATAAAAAGAGCGAAATAATATTAGCACATACAGGATATATATATACCTCGTTCGTGCTATTAATACGAAGTTTGTAGACAGTTGATAATGTTGAGAGTGACACGAAAATGGTAAGTGTTCCGATCGGTAACTTTGGAAGTGACACAGAAATGATAAGAAGTCTCTAAACCTTTTTATTTTGATTCGAAAATCTCTTTAAAACATTAATTCTACCCAAAACGTTTGAATTTCGAATTCATCTGTAATAAAAAACTCACGATAAGCAGTCATAATTTGCTAAAATCGCGTTTAAATCATTCTAGAACCGCAAAGCCCTGCTATCTGTTGGTCTCCCATGGAACTCCGCAAAAGGGGCCCCATTTAAATTCTCCGTCTCTGGAGTGAAAATCCACATAGCCCAATGACAGAACGGCGAGGAAAAATCATTTCGAAATACCTGGGGAGTGAATTTCGGCCAGCTATGCGAAAGAGAAATTTCCGAGGGCAGAATCGGCCCCGGGCGGGACGCGCGCATGCGCGCTCCGCGCCAGCGCATTTTATGAATGGGTGAACGAAGTGAATGAACGAACGTCAGCTGGGTAGGTTCGGGTACGTGCACGCGCGCACGCCCACACACACGCTCGCAGGTAACTCGACACGCCGCGGTGCACGGGGGTGGCAACGCGGATTAAATAGGCGGTGCTTTTTCAATTCCGCTTTTCCTGCGGTCCGTTTTCACCGGAGAACGGTAACGGAGAACTGGGGTTGAAGGGGGGTTGTTTTTCGATAACATAGAATTTTACCATGCACCCTCAGCTTTTATTTTCAATAATTTTTGAGCTTGTAAAACAATGATGCCAAGGATAGTGAAATTGATGGAGAGTTAAATAAATTACTATTTTTAATATATTTCGTACAACGATCGGTATGTTTACGGTGGTGAGTAGAGGGTGGGAATGGAAACGGTGGAGCGAAGATATTTTCCGTCGGCAGAATTCCCTCACATTAGAGGGTGTTCCCGAGCTCTGGAATACTGTAATGAACAGCAAAGTACTCGGTATTAACTCTTGACATTTGACCCCGGTGGCTTTCTTTCTTTGCAAATCGATTGTACGCTCTCTACGTTCGAGACACCGTCTTCGCCGTTCAGCCATCAGGAAACGTGGAGTCGTGATTGAAAACTTTCGTCGGCGAGACGTCGTTCGATCTCGCCCGACGTGTCCCGTGGAATTCACAATCAAGTGTCGCCCGATCTATTCATAGACCATGAATAACAAAGACTCGCAAATAGACTATAGACGTCTCCCTCCATCCCTCTATCTATCTATCTCCGCAAAGAAAGATGCAACAAATCCTATTGACGTTAATGCAGTTAAAACAAAAAAAAAAAAAGTAAAACCGTCGTGATACCGTCGTCCCGCGCTCGTCGTCTTTTCCACGGATAATCTCATTATCATCGTTCCCGACGTTCCCGCCACTACCCGCTTCGAAATCCCGGATCGATGGATCCGGCGAAACACGATTTGCCCGCTACGGTAAAAATACCCCGGCGATCGATCGTCGCGATCCTTAAAATACCAACTACGGTAACGAACGTACATATGTACACCGGCTATTTTTACCCTCGCTTGCATCGTTCCTTCTACCCCTCCCCTACCTACCCTCTTTCAACCTGTATGTCACCCTACATACCATCCATCCAACGATACTCGCGTTCGTACGGTACTTAGAGGGTAGTTTTGCGGGTGCAGGTGTGTTTGCTTCGTTCCCCGGAATACGGCGTCAGAAGGGTATATCATGGTATATATCTAGCTGGTATCGGTCGAGGGGGGGTAGGGGGTAGGGGGTTGCGAGGGTTGTGTGTTGGGTGAGAGGGCAGGGTCGGCAGGACGCTCTCCCCGTCCGGTCAAGGGCAGTGGCGTCGCGTGACGTCATACGGCGCTGCAGTGACGCAACCAGTCGCCAGGGGCAACCCGCCTGGTGATGGTCGCCTGGCAACCCCCTTCGTCCTTTCCCCCGCCTCCTCGGACCCCTGTTAAAAACCCCTTCCACCTTTGGCTACACGTGCCGTTCCTCAATGAACCCCCCCACCCTCGACAAAGCCCCACCGGGCATACGGTTGCACGGTCTACCTTGCCTCGACGTGACCCTAACCCCTGGCGAGGATGCTGCCCGCGGTACGCGACCCCACCGAAGGATTCTTATCAATCGCGGCTCATACTCGCTGAAAGATATTTACAATCGTTGAACGATTCTAGATAACGCTATATGGACTATGATCATAGAACGTCACGTTGCGTTTGATATTTCTTATCCCGTCGTATAGTAATTGAAACCAAGTAAAAAAAAAGCTCGACGTCTACGGTCGATTTCATCGTCCGTACGGATAATACGATCGTTACGTAAGAATCAATTTCTCAAGTCGTCGCAACCCCGTTTACCTTATCCCCATGCCACGTTCCGTTTCAACGACGAACAATTTTCATTATATCTGTCCGCGCTTTCAGCCTCATCGACACCCAACCGACCGGCCTCCTCCACTTCATCCCTCCAAAGGGGGTTACCCGAATTACGTCACACACAGAGGGTTAAACCGGTGGAGACGCGAAATTCGAGAGCCCTCGCAGTCACCGGCATCGTTATACGTATAACGTCGTTGGACGTCCATCGATCTGCCTGCATAACGTAAGAGCGTCGGGTAGCGTAAGTCAAAGGTAAGCGGAATGATCGTAGGGCGGTGGGAGAGGGAGAGGGTGGAGGGGGTGGTCGGGTGGGGTAAGAAGACTTGGCGCAGCGGAAAGGGGAGGGTTTGACGTACGTTTTTTTCCCCCCAGATGCTCCCGCGGAATTCTGTGGGGCTCCCAACCCACCACCTACGTTTCCAGGCCCCGGTATAAATACACTCGTGGACGTACGTGTGTGTGTGTGTGCGCGCACACGTGCGGAATTATGACGGGTTTCGAAAACTTGCGGACTGCGAAATCATTGAGGAAAGCCAAGTAATTTTCCTGGAATTGTGAGATACAAAAGCGTACCGTCAACCCTCTACGTGGCTCGCGTGATTTTTTTTCAAGCGACGAGGGAAGGAAATCTAGAAATTTCTCTGGAAATTTCTTCGTGGTTTATTTATTCGTTTCTCATTGTTACTTGGGTGGAAAGTACACGTACAGAGTTTGTGTGGGGGATGAAAGACTTAAGATATATGTATATACTTGTGTTTGGGATTGGATTTAGAGTGAAATGTTTTCACAAAATATATCGTACCTTGTTGGAAGTAGAATTTGAACGTTGAAGAGTTACACTTTCGATTTTATATGCAGTGACGTCGATGCTACGTTAATATTAGAATTATAGATATATATCGGGCGTTTATTTTGAAAGTTGTTCACAGTCCACCTTTTCTCGATCACAAATATTATATATTTTTATAAAGTATCAAATGAATAAGTTTCTATTTATAGCTCGCTTTGACTTTATCATTTATTTAATTCACATTAAGACCACTTTCGAAATAAACCTCTCTACCACATCTATTCATTAAAACGGAATACATTTCTATTTAACCATCATTTATATTAAATCAATAATTCATTTAAAATACAGAAACTGCGGAATATTCCGTTTCATGTTTCCCTGAACCTTCCAAAAACCCACAGTATACTATCGCAAGCCCTCCAAATTCTTCTACAATTTTTTCCAAACTTCCAATTTATCCAAAAGGCCCAATTTCTTTTCATATCCTCCACACTACGTCAATTCCGTATGAAAACCTCCCCGCAACTGACGATCCCGCCAAAGATCCTCCATTCCCACCAGTGGAGCCGTTCCAATGGAAACATGAAATTCTTTCGACGACCGAGCGACTTCATTTAGATAACATCAATTAATATCTATCACCGCGTGTCCCCGGTTCGTCCAGGTCCAGGTCCCAGGGCTCCAACCCCGCGTCCGTTCCATATACCTGTTTAACCTGAAGCGCACGCAAGTCAGCGACGCGTCTCAGACGTCCGGCGTGTCTGAAAACTTTCAGAGGAGTGATTCTCGGCGCATACCCGCGTACACCGGCTTACACCTACGTGACACGTACACGTAGACGTGAATGTCTATGGAGGCCCGAGCCACGAGCGAAGCAGCAACAGGTTTAATCGCGTCGGGGTGTGGCTGGCCAGCTCGGCTCGGCTCATTCGGCTGCTCGCTGCTTGATGCTGGTTTATAAGATCGATGCGACACACCGTGTATCGTTGCGCGGTGTGAATAAAAGCGGAATGGCCGTCCGCCGTTGTGGCGGCGTCCACGTTCAATCGGGGATACCCTGGGAATTGGGGGAAAAAAACAAAGATCTTAGAAAAAAAGAATTATAACGGAGCTATCGGCGTTGTCGGAGGATAATACTGATATAAATATGATATAGATAGATATAGATTCGCAAGGGTAAAAAAATGTTGGACAAGAAAGGGTCCGAATGAATCTATAAAAGTGAATTTTTTTTCCCTAATGTCTGGATATAATATATATGTTTTATTTAAAAGACATTTTGGAGATCCCGTCTCGATTGCCAATGTATATGATTCTAAAAGATGTATGTATGTATGTTTGTAGGATAAATGAGAAAAAGGAGAAAAAAATCGATCGGTGGTCCGATGTAACGTGGAATCGCTACCGATCGACGTTGTAACCTCGCGGTGGGGGTGGCAGACGGGGGATGGGATCGCGTCTCGAAGTCGAAGCGATCGCGCATGATCGGAAGTCGGATCGGAGCGTCGCGGCGGGGAATCAAATTTCACCAACACCTACGGCGTCCGTGTCGAGTAGACGTTACCTGACTCATGCCATCGTTCGATCTCGATGCGTTTTTCTTCTTCGAGGGCTCCTCGAGGCGGAGTTCGGATGCAGGAACTGTATATATTTTTCAATTCTTTTCTTCTCGCGAATTTTCCTTTTTTTTTCCCTCTCCCCTTTTTGCGTCGGCAGTCGACGTACACAGGGGACGACGCGTGCACACGTACGTGCAACACACATACACCGATCCTTACGTTGTCATGCGAGAAGCACGACGTCGTCGCCTTCGTCGTCGTCGTCGTCGTCGTCGTCGTCGTCGTCGTCGTCGTCGTCGTCGTCGTCGAGTGGGAGGGGGGTCCGAGAATGAGAGAGGGAACGGTGGACAAGAAACAAGAGAGACAAGTAGCGAGAGAGAGAGAGAGAGAGAAAGAGAGAGAAGGAAAGAAACTAAACGGAGACACGAGAGAGGGAGTGCATGAGAAGTGGTACGCGGGACGAAGAGAGAGAATTCAAAAGAGAAAGCGGGAAAGAGACCAGTCACCAACGAGGAAACACACGTTCAACCACTCACGCATATACTCACGCACGTACGCAGACACTCACGAACACACGTCGTCGAGGAAAAGAGACGGAATGAAAATGAGGGGGTGGGAGGGAACGAGAGAGAGACGTGAAAAGAGAAACACACCGCGAGGGAGACAGAGAGAGAGAGAGAGTAGGAAGAACGAAGAGAACGATAGTGGGAGAGAAACGAGAGGAAGAGTGAAACAGAGAGGGTGGATACGATAAAAAGAGACAAACGGGGGTAAAGCGGGAGGTGGAAGGAGAGAAAGACAGAGAAGGTATCACGAAGTGCAGAGGAGGCCTCATCTCGATCTTGGTCCTATTTATAGACGTGCTCTCACAGCCTCACTCCTGCCCACTTCTTGCACTGTCTCTCCTACATACATAGGTGTGCATATACCTATGTAATGCCCATTGCACGTTCTCCACACGCGAGCCAGCGAGCCGGCCAAAACTGTTCGTTCGACCGCGAGGAATCGATGACGTGGACCACTCTCCGTCGAGACGCCACACTCTTTGCTCTCCGAGTCCTGGAAACTGTGCCCAGGACACTCCCTTCGCCCTTATCCCCCTTTGTCCCTTCCTGTTTGCTGTGTTCGTCCCTTCTTTTTCCTTCTGGAGAATATTATTATCTTTTTCCGTTAATTCGTCGATCACTTCCGTGATCATCTTGATCCGGCCAGTGGTACTCAGACGGGTGGTACCGTTTTTTGTTCCACCTCTCTTTTTTTTTTAACAGAATTCGACCGGGAGACCTGTATATGACCTTTTTTGGACCGGACTCGGGACCGTGGAGTTAACGAATTCCGGACCGGGGCCTGTTTAGGGCTCGCCGGATAGTTTTAGGATCGTCGGAGACATCGGCGGATCGCTGGTTCATTTGAAAGAATCTGGTATTTCTGGATCGATGTGTTTTATGGAAATTTCGACATGTTCTTTTCGGACGAAGTATGTACCCTGCTTGTTCGGAGGGTTCGCGAACGAAGGGTTTTCAGGGCGAATCGGTTTCGATTTCACTTTCAACTCGGTGTATCGTCGGAAAAGCGGGAAAGACGGGCGATGAAAGTTTCGGCGCGCGTGCGTCGTTTCGACGGGGTCCGCGCGTCGATCCGACGAAATCGGACGGCAGACTCGCGGAGGCTTTAAATTGATTTCGATTGGCGAACGACGCTGATAGAGAGTTCACTGACAACAAAAGGGGGAGAAGAATTTAGCGATTCGATCGTATGTATACGTACCGGGAGAACAAAAAACATTCCGTAAGAGGCGAGCCACGACTAATTGATAGTTGTTTCGCGATTCGTATCAGCACGCGGTTAGCACGCGTGTATTTGCGCGCGCGCGCTCACGATCTCCGTGGAAAAATCGACGACAAGCGAATCGAAAAGGCGATCGACTACGTTTAGGCGCCAACCGCGTGTTTATGGTGAAAGGTTGTATGGAAAACGCGGCACCGTAACCGTGCCGACGTCGAGCGGCGACTCGACTCATTGGGACCGGTCCCTTATTAATCTTCATAAGACCGCCGATTTAAATGGAAACGTTAATCGCGGAACAATAGTTTACCCTCGTAGCGTAACGTATCGCGGGCGCGATACCTCTTATCGCGGATAAATTACACGATAATCGACGATAAACGATAGTAGAAACTCGTCGTCGACGAGTTTAGTCGACAACGTGCATAAACCGCGAGATAATCGCGAGGTAATAAAAGTCGCGAGAATAGAAGGGAAAAGAAGTGACACGTACTCGACAAAGAATCATTTTTACACGGTTTCATTCATAACGCCTTGTAAAGGTAGCACACTCCGATGATTTACAGTTTCGCAGCCAACGGAGAAAGTTCTGAATGGTATCGTTAATGATTTCAAAACATTCAAGGGGGAACGAGTGACGGGAAACGAAGGAAATCTTGCAGGCGTTGAAATTTTAAAGTGTGAGAGTGTATATCGGTGGGTAACAATTTTTTACTCGAATGCAAAAGTTTTCCCGGCGGAACAATTTTTGTGAATTTGGATCATAGCTCCGTGACGAACGTCGAAATCAATGTCGTCGCGTTAGAAATTCGATCGTTGATCGCCGCGAGATCGAACCGTATAAAACGGGCTAGAAAATTTCGCCGGACGTGTCCGGTCGTTCTATTTTAATCCGTCCATTGAAATCCGGCACCGTGGAGATGAAATCGAACGTACTTTCAGCTTTAACTTCGGCATGCACGTTAAAGGTGATAAAGTGGTAAGCTTGGGAGAATGTTCGAACCGTATACCCGATAGCTGGTAGAATAATAGAGCTACAGTGGCGCAACCCTCTTCTTTTCAACGGTATATCGAAATTAAACAATGTCCACTCGCTCACTCGATTCCCTGAACGTTTTCAATAGTGATTCCCAAATATTACTTGACTGGAAAATTTTGATTTTCCATCGCAACAGATCCTCGCTTTTATTGAAAACAAAATCTATTTTATAAAATATCAATTATTCGTTATCAAAGAATATTTACACTTTTAATGCTTGACTATCGCTAATGAATATATCAATTTATATTTGGAAAATCCATCCACCTGACAATTTGGGGGTGGATTGCACCCGTACCTATCGGCCCCGGGGATTTCCACCACTGTAGAATCGATTGCAAAGGGGGTGAGAGGGGGCGGAGGATTAATTCTGGAATAAAACACAAGTACACCCGATGCTGTTCAATGTTAACTTTGTATTTTTTGTTAATAATCGGCGTAGAAGCGTCGCCATCGCTGGCGGACGTTTAACGACGACAACACGAATATACAGGTAGTCGAGAAGATTTTTTTATGTGCATTGCACGTGGAGCACCATATGTATAATAATTACATATAATTTACCTAGCTATAGAATAGTATCATCTGTAAAAAAGATTCCTCTCTAATTTACGCCCCGCTATATTTCACACACGCTCTTTCTTTCTGTCTACGTTCTCTCGATAATTGTCTTTCTTTCTTTCTTTCTTTCTATCTTTCTTCCTAACGTTACTTCTCACGTTCATTCGTCCAGGAATTACGCGCTTGCGCTGTAACACTGCCTACATTTTCCGACCTATCTAGAACAATAGCGGATAATATCGTACGGCGCGTGCAGCAATCATCGTTTCGTAGGTACACATACATACATACAAAGCGAATGAAACGCCTGGATTCAATGCCTAACGCTATAATGCACGCGCGCGCGCCCGCGCACGTGTTCTCTCTTCTCTTCATTAATTAATAATATAATAATTATTATTCGTGTAATTATAATATAATAATGATAATAAAAATAATCCTTTAATTTTAACAATATATATATATATTTATCATTCTTTTTTTCATATATATATATATATCTATAATAATTATACATATATATATACCAAAATATATATATATATATATAGACGAGTTTGTTAATAAATAGAGCAACATATACATAATATTAATCGGCGCTAAATTATAATTTATACACGTTAAACGATGGCAAAAGGAGACAGAGAATGAAGAACGAAAACAAAGAATAGGAAGATAAAGAAGAAGAAGAAGAAGAAGAAGAACAAGAAACGGAAGGGTAAGAAGTAGGACCAACAGGATTTAGAAGGTGGAAAGTGAAAGATTTTTACGAGTTCGTAGTCTCTGCGTTCGATTAGACGTAAAATATATATGTCTGTATACATATAACACGTTATTATATACATATGTACAAGGAAAAGTTTTCCCATTCAACAACGATGACCACGATTAATTACAATATCACTCGTGTGGGGGGTTTTCTGGCGGTGTTAGGGCAAGGGGTATTTCGAAAAGGGGGGAGGGGGGTGGGGGTCGAAACGCGATGAAAAGTGGAGAAAAAAACGCGTCGGTAAAGCGCGGTTGCGATGAAAGATATATATATATATATATATATGTATATATATATACATATTATAATAAGCTCTTTTAAGGGAAGATAACGAGGATGCGAATAACGCCTGGGAAACGTCCGAGATTTAGCGTGCTCGGAGACACGAATGGTGGATTTCTAGAGTTTGGAACGTGATAGGGGCGAGAGGGGGGGGGTGGTGAGGAAGGTGAAGGAGAAAGGGGAGATAGAGGATGATATGAAAGCGATTGTACGATTATCCGATTGAAAGACACGAGGTTCGAGGACGCAAAGTCTGTAACCGATCGGTTTTGCCATTCGTCGATGCTCCTCCACCCCTCTGGTAGAAAAAACAAAAAAAACGAGAGATCGGGGTGCGCATCGAGAAACCGGAAGAAATGATTATTCCCACGTGTAACGTGGAGCACCTTGGAATATCGGTATACGTATATCTTTCCATCATCGATCGAGATCACGATAATCTATCTTACTACATACACCCACCATTTGTCAAATAAATATCCGTTCGGAATTCGACGATAGATTCATTTTTCTCTAATTATCCACGCGATTGTAAAAACGTTTAAAAAATATCTTTTTTTTTGTCTCTTTTTGTGTTTTCTTCTTTTCCTCGAATCCGAATGCGAACAGTCCTAGAAAAGAGGTTGTTCTTTTTTTGTTCTCGTTCGTTATCGGAATGATTCTTGCTCCGTGGATCTCGACGTTACACACGTGGAAATCGTTTCGGATGATATTCTCTCCCTCGATCTTCGCGAGATCTCGTGGACAGAATCGATACGCAATCGCCGGATCGTTTCTATGAAGCGCGCGTGCTTCTTTTTCTCGCAGTTCTCCCTTCTCTCTCTCTCTCTCTCTCTCTCCCTTGTTCTCGCTCTTTTCTTTTTTTTTTTTATTTTCTGATGCCGCTCGTTTGCATACGACCGATGTCGCATGCGCCGTCTCTCTCGGTCTCTTTCGCTGAATTCCTCTCCGATTCCCGGAAGCTGCGGGCGGTATCGATTCCACGTCCTTCGTTCGCGGACGTTCCCTTCTCGCGACGTGTTCTCCCCGTGCGACACCTGAAATTCCATTCCGTTCGTCTACGGGGACGCGTGTATTAAACAGGACAGAAACGCCGTTCAGCGCGTTCCTTCGTCGCTGAGATCGCAAAACAAGGGCATAAAACGTAACCGCCGTAAATACGAGCGCTCGCTACATCGAATATTCTCTCTCTCTCTCTCTCTTTCTTTCACTCTCACTCTCTCTCTCACTCATTGTCTGTTTGTCTCTCTATCTCTCATTTACGACTAAAAACTCTTCTCTTCGCGTTCTCTTTCGCATTCGAACATTTGATACTGACCGTTGTCGAAGAAATAACTTAGAGTACGATATAAAGCTATAATTTTCCTTCAGAAACGAGAAGACGCCGTTCCCTTGTCGAACTAAATGCACAAGCTCTCTCTCCGTGTACGTACTTCCTCCGGAAAGGAAGAGAAATAAAATCGTGAGTCAAAGAAACTAAAAAAAATATATATGTATATATATATATATATATATATATATATATGTCTGTGTGTGAGTGTCTGATTGTGTCTTATGAGTGTGTTTGTATGCATATATGTATATGCGAACGCGATTCACCTGGATCCTCGATATACAAGCAATCTCGTTTTTTCCCGATCGTTTTCAGCGAAGGAACAAAGGCCGAGAAGATTCATTTTGTTTGCACTTTTTTTTTTTTTTGATTTTATTTTTCGTTCAACAACGACGCGGCCCCTACAGGACCGCGGGCATCGCGGCCGATCACCGTTGGGATCGTCGCGAGCGAATAGAATCTAATAGAATTTTGAAAATAAAACTTTTTTACCGCGTATATTTACAAGGATTTTATGAAAATCCACCGGCTCGTTTACACTAACGTACTACTATCCGAAAAATTCGGTATCACGCGTTACTTTTCTTTTGAGAAACGCTCGTCGTTACGTACCACCCTTCGACACTGTACGCCGAAATACAATCTTGGTACAGGGTGTTTCATAACGTGTGGGATCCGCTTCTGGGATGGACCGTCCGATTTTGTTTCCGAGTTTCTAGCCATTTTTTCAACCTAGTTTACCTTCGCTGGAAATAGTCTCCTGAATTCCAGAAGAATTTCCAAAACTCGCAAGTGTTTCCAAGCTTGGAAATGTCAAACCGCAGAAATTTTCAAGAGTTCAAATTCCGAAAGCGCGGAATAAAATCGACAAATAAATATGAAAATGGCAAGAACTCGAAAACAAGATCAACCAAGATACACGCGAATAAAAACATCTCAAAATAATATTTCCTCGTTCCCCGTCCATCCGTCGCCTGGGGTCCCACCCGCTCTGAAACACCCTCTATACATATGTACAGTGTTCCACAGCATGGTGTGTACGTATATCCGTTCCATTGTTCGCAACGAATCCGCGACCGCTTCCAACGTCGGAGAAAAACGTCCGCAACGAAGAACAAAAAAAAAAAAAAAAGAAAAAAGCATCGGCCGACGACGATCGATGACGGATCAGTCGGTGACGGCTAATCCCGCCTAAAGGTCTCCGTCGTTTCCTCGTCGGCTACCAGGAGAGAATCTACGCCGAAGAAGCTCGGAACACGATATTATTGGCAAGGTCGAAAGGAATGCGCGTGGAAATCGGCGCACTGGAAAATCACATGGCGCCGGCATGAAAAACCGCGGGAAATCTCCAGCACCGCTTGCCAACGAAATTTTCCTCGTCTGGCTACACGGGTCCAGGATTATTTAAAAGAAAAAAAAATGAAAAAAAAGAACGATAAAAATCTCTCGGGAAACGAAGTAGAAGGGAAAAACAAAAAAAAAGAAGAAGAACAGGGAGAAAACTTATTGATTGCATGGCGGCGAGGCGTGATTCTGCGGATGATTCCTGGTGTTCGCGTGCGTCGCCTCCCGTTTCAGCCTCTGCTTCAGGTGCACCTTGGCGTGTCGTTTCTTCTCGTCGCTCCTGGCGAACTTTCGTCCGCATTGATCGCAGCAGAACGGTTTCTCGCCGGTGTGCGTTCGCACGTGAGTGGTCAGATGATCGCTCCTGGAGAACGACCTCATGCAGATACGGCACTGGAACGGTTTTTGACCGGTGTGAATGCGAATGTGTCGCGTTAGCTCGTCGCTACGGGAGAACCTGCGGTCGCAGCCGTCGACGGGACAGGCGTACGGACGCTCGTGCACCGGAGTTTTGCTGGGTCGATTGGGATACTTCCTTGGTTTCACCGGGACCAACCTCAAGGGTAGGGCGCTTTGTTGGTAAACCTGCGAGAGGATCTCGTGACCTTTCGACGTGCTCGGATTGTATTCCGCCAATTGTACCCCCGTGGTACCAGCCGACGGTGGTTGTTGTTGCTGTTGTTGTTGTTGTTGCTGCTGTTGCGACGGTTGAGGTTGTTGTTGCTGTTGTTGTTGCGGTGGTTGTTGTACGTTCGGTCCGTAACCGGCGTTACCCGTTGGTTCTTGCTTCAACGTTGTCTCCTGATGATGGTGATGCTGATGGTGGTGTGAGAGAAGATTCGGATCGTACGCATCCTCGTGCGCCGTTAACCACGCGGCCGGGGTTGTACTCGGTGTATCGTGGTAGCCTGGTGGCGGGGGTGGTTTCGATTCGACCTGCAGCAGTTCCACGGTCTCGCCGCCGTACGGGGACGAGTGGAGGGTCGGGTGGAGGAACGGTTGACCGGTCAAGGTCAGGGTCGGGGAGGGTAACGGACCCCAGAGTTCTTGGCTGGATTGTTGTTGTTGCTGCTGTTGCTGCTGCTGTTGCTGTTGTTGTTGAGTCTGTAGTGTGTTCAACGGCGACGACTGGGTGCACGTGGTGGTGAATACACCGCGGTACGTCAACGTTGGAACGTTGCAAATGTTGACGCTGGTCGCCGGTGCCGAGGACACGGACGACGTGGAATGCGGCGAAGAATAGAGGATCACGCCACCCTGCAGGACGTTGCATCGATCGGCATCCTCCTGGGACTGATGATGCCTAGGTGGACTCGTCGACGGCGGGGCGCCGGGTGTGGTGTCCTGTGACTCCTGATGATGATGATGATGCCGATGATCCCTGACGGAGTTCGCCTCGTCGTCGTCCGCCGTTGCCTCCTCCAGGGAGAGGTCCTCGCCCGCCAGACTGCCTGCAAATCATTCATTGAATCATCGGTCAGTCCCGATACGACTGGCGTGTTTGCCGCGGAGAGTACGCGATGTAAACGCGAACCGAATCGACAGGAAGCATCTCGCGATACGAGGGTGGTTTATCTGACGTTCGCGAGTACCACCGACCGACTCTATCTATCGTCTGCATCCTGTCGGCTCGTTACTTCCTTCCTAGCCGTACAATCGCGGAGAAAAAAAAGAACACACACACACACACACGCAACGAAAAAAGAAAACGTCAACGATGGAAAGAAACGTCCTACCGAGAAACAAATCGCCGGACTCCCAGAAGACGAACGAACGTAGTGTCATGTCCCTACCCCCCTTCCTCCTCCCCCACCCACCCGCCCACCCACCTCCCCCCTTGAGTTTATCAAAATTGATCCCGCGGATTCGCGAACCCGGCTAACAGAGGTATATACCCAGCGAACGGGTCTACGTCATGCTCTTTCGAATCATTCGTTCCGCGTCTATGTCTGCGACCAGCTATGAAAAGCTTCGCCCGACGAGGGCGGCTTTAAAACAATAATACCTCCGATGAAAGGCAACGTGGCGTATCATTGTACGGAGGGAATAATCGTCGAGGGAAAAAATAATAAAAAAAAAAGAAATAATACAAGCACGCTCGGATGAGAGAGACTCGAAACGGAAAAGATAAAAAGGACGAAGCGTCCGTCGGTTCGACGGGATTGTGACGAGAGATATAACTGGCCGGCAGCATGACGGAGGGTGGTTGTGCCGCTTCGACGAGGTGAGCCCAGGGTGGGGATACTTGGAAGCATGAATGAACTGGTAAAGGGGTGGTGGGAGGTTGGAGGTGGAGGTGGTGGCGGGGGCGGTGATGCAGGAGGAAGAGGAGAAGGAGGAGGAGAAAGAGGAGAAAGAGGAGGAAGAGGAGGAAGAGGAGGAGGAGGAGGAGGCCTCTGAATGTCGGGGTCGCCGAGTATTGATCCGCGACAGGCGGGCAGCAGGTTCGATATTAGCAGTTTTCGCGAGCCAAACGATATACGTCACCGGCACCTCGTGCTCCTCGTCTACGAGACGACGAGAGTCTCGTCCTCGCTGGCGACACTCTCGCCGACCGCCCGGAACTTACTCGAGAAAGTCGACTTTCGGAGGGTGGTCGGTTCCGGTGCGAGGGTAGCAGAAGGCAGGAAGAGTTTGCGGACACGCGGAAAGCGAAAGTTGGGTGTTCGTGAAAACGCCGCCGGAGGACGAGAGGCCGTTGGATTTTGAACTGTCGAGAGAGAGAGAGAGAGAGAGATAGATACTCTCTCTCTCTCTCGCGTTCGGGGTAATGTTTATCTCGTACGAAGGTCTCGTTTCGCTCAAACCCCCCGTAGGATGATTTTCTTACGGTAAATCTAAAGGAATCGCGACGATTCGGAATATCCAAGGAGAATAGAACGTAGAGATATAGTAAAATAAAAAAAGAAAAACATAAGTTGTACTACACGTTTTAGAATTGTGATTCTTTCTTTCTCTCTCTTTTTTTTCTATGTTTTCGTGTGCGAGTGTATATCTTTGTTAAATTGACAGTCGATTGTGTTGTAGGTACCTGAGATAGGTGGTGGTTCGACGATCGCGGAGGGGCCAAAGAACGACGGTAAATCGCTGCTGGTTGTAACCGGTGTGTTCAGATCGCCCGGTTTGTCCTTGTCGTTCGGATCCTGGAGGTCATCCCTGCAGTTTCTCGTGCAATCCTTGTCGTCGTTGACGGATTGCGGGTGCCTCTTGCCGTCCGTCGAGTCGCTGGGCGACGACGGGGCATCCGGGTGCCGATGGTGTTGATGATGATCGTCCAACCTCTGATGATGATGATGCCTGCCGTGATGATGATCCGTCGAGTCGGAGTTCTGATGATGCGGATGCAACGGCACGCACGTCGTCAACGACAACGTCGGTATCGTTTTGTTACAGCTCGTCGATGACGCACAAGTAGTGGAAGGTGGTGTCGAGGTGCCGCCGACGCCGCAGACGATCGAGTTTGACGACGTCGCGGCGTTGTACGGCAGACAGGCATCGAAGCTTAGCTGTACCGTCTGTAGATTGAAGGTCGTATGATGATGGTGATGATGATGATGACCGAGGGGTGGCGACGACAGTAGAAACGGGCTGGTGGCCGCGTGGGGTTGCGAGCCAACCACCTCCATGCCGTCCATCGTCATCCTCTGGAGTTGATCTCCTGCACCTCCTGCTCCTCCTCCTCCTCCCTGTCCTGTGACGGCTGCTTCCTCGGTACCGCACTGCGTGTCCTCGCCTGCGGTTGTATCGTTCAACGCTATTATTATGGTTAAAATGTTGTCCCTCTTCCTTGGTAGCGCGGCGATATACGGTTAAAGCCTCTTTCTCTCTCCCAAACGCAAAATTATTTTACACACAAGTCTATATCCTTAACTATATATAGATATATATAGATATATATATATATTTCCTACCCCCTGTAACTGTATCGTCTTTCGTATGTCTTTCTCTTTTGTCTTTTCTCTCGATCTCTCTCTCTCTCTCTTTCTATCACCGGATTAAAGGAAGAGATTCATCTTATATGTATACATGTACGTATGTATACGTATATACATACATATATAACCTTTGCGGGATTAGATTTCCTTAAGTAGGGACGAAATTCGCAAGTTATCTCTTTTTTCCCTGTTTCCCTGTTGCTCGAGTCACTGGGTTAGTAGTCAAGCGGTAGGAGCACGCGCTCCCCCTTTTTTATCCGTCGCGCGCGGCACGCGCCGAGAGTCTCTTTCAGCTTGGTACACGAGGAGGGACCCTGGACGGGGAACGCCGGGCGGCAAAAACCGTGTCTCGATCGCTCTCGCCTCTCCCTTTCCTTTCTTTTCTCTTCTTTCCCTTCTTATCCTTCTTCGCTCCTACTCTCCTCTCTCGCTCTCTCTTTCTCTCTTTTTCCCCCTTGTATTCTGTTACTTATTTTTCTTTTATTTATTTCTCTCCCTCTCTCTCTCTCTCTCTCTCTCTTGTTTCTTTTTTTATTTTTCTCTCTGGTCGCGCGCGCGTGCGATCCGTTCGCGGCTTGGTACCGGTGTATTATACACCACCGCTCACAAAACCACCACCAACCACAAACCACTACCACCACCACCACCGATACAGCAAATAAGAGTAAGTCTCTCTCGCGAGAGAGGACGACTCCGTGCGCGCGTGTGTGTCTCTGATTTTAGAATCCTTTTACTCGGTGTTACGCGCGCGTTTGTTTTTTTTTTCGTTTGTTTTGTTTTTATTTACTTGTCGTCCCGGTACCCCTCTACCGTCCGAGTGGACCGACCACCTACCCGTGAGTCTACCACGATTCGTTTCTCGTACGCAACAGCAACACCGGCGTACATTGGAAAACTCGAGGAAACACCGGGGTGTGGGTGTGCTCTCCGCGAATCCGTGGATGCCGGCTGTGACAACGTCTCTCCCGCTCGACACGCGACACCGCTACTCTCTCTCCCTCTCTCTCTCTCGTTGTAAATGTTTGTATGTTTATTCGGTTCTTCCTCCCGAATCCAATGGATACCGCACGAAAAACCTGGCCACCGAGGAACGAGCTGTTGTTGCCGTCCTCCGGTGGGTAACCACGCACAAAAAAAACACACGCACGGTACGAGATTCAGTGATATATCTGTCTCTTTTTCTCACTCACGAATAAATCCTGTATCACGATAAATCTAGACGTACGTGTACACATACGTGTATACACAAACGTGTGTGTGTGGGTGTACGAAGGCGCGCGCGCTCGTCCGCGCGCCTTTTAGTCGTTTCGTTTGTCCTCCGTCCCTTTCTTTCTTCCTTCTCCCTCTCTTTCACGTTCTTCTTGAACCTCTCTCTCTCTCTCTCACTCTCTATCCGTCTGTCTCTCTCCTTCTCCCTCTATCAATTCCACCTTCTCTCTCTATGCTTCTTCGTCTCTCCCAGTCAGGTTTTCTCTCGTAGTCCCTACAACGCCTCTGTACGATCCCGGCGTCGGGTGTGTGAGTGCGTTCGTGGCGTTTCTCTGTCTGTATAATACCTCTCGCGTGTAGGTATACGGTTGTGTAGTACGTGTGCGTGTGTCTGTGTGTTATGGCCGTAGAGACCAGGCAAGTCGGCTGGGAACCGTGGCTCGAAAGGGGATTGTCGTTGTCGAAGAGAGGACGCGCGATGCGTGGGGGTCGCGCACGAACTGAGCCGAGCCGCGGCGCGCCCCGTAGTTTTATGAATGGACCGCGGAGACTGTCCCATATTTGGAAGCGGCGAGCCGACCGCCAGCCAATCCCCGCTCTGCGGTCCCCTATCAACGCGCGCCGGTGTGCGGGACGCGCGTGTATCCATCCAAGTGCATGTGTACACACACGCGCGTCGCGGCTACCCCCCACCAACGGGCCGTGGACCGTCGTCATTGCGAGCCACTGCTCGCAGGCATCTCTGCCACCACCCCCCTCCACGCTGCCCTTCGCTGCCCTCCCCCCTCCGTCCCTCCCTCTCACGCTCTCTACCCTCCCCTAACCCCCTCCCCCCGAGAGATGTGGATAGCTCTTGCCTCTCCTCCCCCTCCCACCCTACCTCGTGCCTTCCTACCACCGCTCCCCTCTTTCCCCCTCACATGGTTAGATAGGTTCTCCAGTGACGTAGGGACGCGTGACGTAGAACCCGAGGCGCGCGCCTGCCTTCCTGCCTTCCTGACTTGTGCTTGTGTGGCTCGTCGAGTGTGTTCTGGCACCGACTGCCCCGACGAACTTTGAGAAGCGTCTCGATTTCGAAAAGCTTCCTCCGCGACTCGTTCGTATGTTTGTTTTTATTTTTGTTTCTTTTTCTCTTCGTTTCTGTTTTGTTTTCTTTTTTTTCTTTTTATTATTACAACGGGGTTCGAGTCCGGAGAGCAGCGTTCCGCGACTGAGATTCTTTTTCTAAGGATGATATTTTTAGAGTCGAAGATACTACGACGGTACTCACCACGTTCTTTTTACGTATTATGATAATGATCGTTCGGCCGGTAGCAGTAAGAGAGACGGTACGTTAGATATCGGATCGATAAAACGACTAGATGGAGAGATTGTACTTTATGTGCGGAGCTACTCCGAGAGATCGGTGAAGTCTGACGAAAGGGTGAGGAGGCTTCGATTATTGTTACCGACGGAAAGAGAGAGGAATTTCTCCTCGGTTCCCGTCTTGCACGGTGGTTTACCGATCTGTGTACGGCCGTCCGAAAGCATCGTCCAGAGTCCTATCGCGCTTCTGCCTACGTAAAAGCTCCGCTGACGCCAAACTGCGCGCCGGCGTGCCACGCTATGTGACAAACTCCGTTTGACGAGAGCCTCGCCGCGGTAACCGCGTGCACGTATCTATCGATTATGTTTCGCGCCGTTCGAGATCGAACGGACCTCTCCCGTTTTAAAGGGAGCGCTTTTACTCCTCGCGGAGACTATCTTCGATCCTCTTCTAGTTGACGCACGACGGCTACAATGTGTTATTAACAATACGTTAGTATCCGTTAGAACGTACACGATAAGTAACCGCCACCCGATGATTACTGTAATCGAGATAGGCGTCTGACATATTATAGGGTAAAACTACTTGTTTTTAACTCGCCCGAGGGTATAATTAGAAAATCACCTTGTAGCAACCGCGTCAAGGTATTATCTACCCGTACAAGCTGTTTATTCGACGTACTATCGTTCCAATTGCTCCCACCGAAAATTCACAAATTAATTGCAATCACGTTCAAACTCTTCTTCCTCTCGTTCTTTGTAAAATCATCCAAGTCGACTACGATCGGATCGATCGATCGTACGATCCGGGGGTGGTGTGTTGTCGACCAAGCTGGAGGGGAAAAAGTTTCCCCGTGTTTACGTTTGGTCTCAGGTGGCGATTTCGTGGCGGCGTATCGGGTACGCTCGGGTACCACCTGTAAGAGCGCGCGCGTGCCGTTCGAGTGTACGCGCGTACGTATGTACATGCGTGCGTGCGCGCCCTGTTACGAAGCACACGCGCGCCTCTGCGCACGCGCGAACGATCTTTTTCTCTCGCGGGCGTCGTGCAACCACCTGATGCCCTATTTGGGGCCACGCACGGCCACGCGACCATTCTCTGCCTCTTTTTCTCCTCTCTCTCTCTCTCTCCCTCCCTCTTTTTCTTTCTCTCTCCCGTTCGACCTGTCTCTCTCTCTATTTCCCTCCCTTTCTATCCTGTTTCTTTCCCCGTTCTTCCCGTGGTTCTTCCTATTTTTTCCTAAGCCGGTAACACGCGTTGTCCCACTCTCTCCCGACAGAGGGAGAGTGAAAGAGAGAGAAAGATCCTTTTCCCGACAGGTTTTCCTCGCGATCTTTTTGTTGCGTCAGGGTGCTGCGTTCCTTTTTTTTCCATCATGGTTGCATTTAGCAACGTTGTCTTGTTGTTCCGTAGGTGGTTGGGGAACGATGGAAATGCGGGCGTGTCCTGCGAGTCTCTCGATTTGGCTATCGTTTCTGACCGCTCCGACTTCTTGCTCTTTCTCGCCTGGCGAACGTTAACCGTGTTTCCTATCCTTATTTTCCAGTTCCCCACTGTGTGTTACGTTTCCCTCCCGTTTTTTTTTCTTCTTTTTATCCTCCACCTATGAATTTATGTTTCCTTTCCACTTGGTTTTCCGCTCGTCCCGGCCGACCAATTTTTCTCGTTAATCCACGGGACTCGCTGTCCGCGCGAGTGTTTTACGAGCGCGCTTATAGACGCTACGTGAAAGAAGTCCATCGGGTAGACGGAAACGATTTGATACGACGGAAGAACTTTTATCGGACGTGCGCTCACTCGCGATGCGATCCCCCGACCGCGGCGGGCTCTCGATAACTTTCCCCGCGATGCACCGCGGCCGGAAGATTCTCTTAAGACTACGGAAAGTTATCGAGACTCCCCACTATTGAAATATACTTTGTCTACACTCAGATTAACCTTTTCAAAGACTGTATGGGGGTAGAGTTTCGTAAAGTAGAAAATTAACGAACGTCCAAAGTGAAATTGATGTATGGCGGAGATAATACCGTAGAAGATCGTTATCTAAGAGTTTTCTCGCATAGATGGAATTTACCAATGGCTGAAAATATCTTGAAATGCGAAAATCGTTTATGGTCGGGTAAAAAGGTTGCTACGTGACAGGTTCGCGCGTTCGCGATATTATACTGAGTCAGTGCCATATATAACTTTATAATAAAACACTCGTACGACTCGAGTGTCAGGTATTACGCTAACGACACGAGCCCGATTCGTTTTGCTTGCTTAATATTCTAATTGCTTTGATATATCACCGCCGTCTCTCCGTAAAGGCGCGAACGGTCCCGATTCGCAACCCGTTCGTCAAATACCTGGTTTACATGAGCCAACTCGCTTATCCAATCCACGGAAACTGGAGCCAAACGGTTCGAATACATTGTTCTAGTACAATGCTCTAATTACGTGTCTGCCGGCTCGTCAGGAACCACTCGACACGGAGATCGATGCTCTTCGGGGGTTCAAGATGTATTTGTTAACAATTTGCAGTCACAGAATTTGTTTTTTTTTAAGCAATCTTATGTGGACGGGAAATTATGGGGAATACTAATTGAAAGTGTCATAGTTTCTTAATTAACTACGACCTCCCTTGAGACTGAGATCCCAATTTACAAACTCATTAGACAAATCTAGAAGTATCCGCGACTTTTATTCTAATTACCTCGCTCGGTTAGTCAAACTAATTGATTGGAATTTCTCCACTATTTTCGTCTACGCGCGGCGTCCCTCTGAAGTACGAAGGGTTAATTTTAGACACCATTGTTTATTCATGGCAGAAATTAACCTTCGAGTTTCAAGGCCCGCAAATAGATGGATTCAAGTACACTCTTGTCCAAACAAATCGTATTCCTCACCCAAACGATGAATCAAATAGAAAAAGAATTCCTTAAAAAAAACAACAAAAACCTCTCTACTCTTTTACCCTCACACTATTCCAAATCCAACAATAAAAAAAAAACAAATCTCGCGAATCCTAGTGAACAAGTGTCATCCCTCGGTTCCCATCCCCGAGTCCTTCGACCTCCACGACGTCACCCGGGGGTTTCCCCGTTCCCCTCTACGTTCACCAAACGGAGGTTCGATTTCCCCGTTCGATGTAACCTTAGACACCCTCGGACGTGTTTTCGCGCGACGAAAGAGAGAAGCGGTGGCACGCGGTCGGCGTCGTGCGTGCACCGTGCGACGCACGCCGTGGTTCTGGCACGGGGACAACAAAACGTTTCTAAAATTACCGGTGCCTGCCGAGGAGGCGGTGGGCGCGGACTATTCGCGGCGCGACTCGCGGCGGTTTTGCGCGGGCGAGCGACGCTATTTCGGGCCGCCACGCAACCACCTGAGCCACCCAGCATCCCCAAATACCCGGGATGACTATCGCGACGCTCGACGTCGGTTACGCTTGTATGCGGTCGATGAGTCAGTTAACCGATGTAGACGATTTTTGGCAGCCGACCGCTATTTTCCATCGATACCCGTAGAACTGTTGGGAAAGATACTACTCTGCGGTGGGACTGTATGTATGTGTGTGTGTGTGTGAGTGTGTGTGTTCTCCAAGTTTTTCCGCGCGGACCTTGTTACCGAGATGAAAACGACCGTGAAATCGACCGGTTTATTTTGAATCTTTGTCGAACTACGTTTCAACGGAATCGAATGGATTCCATGGTTATTTATCGATCAAACTTTTGTCGAGGTGAGGGTAATGGAACTGGTGAAGATTATTTTTAATTGTTACTAGGAATCAGACTTGGAACACTTTTGAAATAAGTGGGACGAGATTTCGTGTGGTTAGTACGCGACACGATGTAGGTAAGCGATCGTTGACTCGACTCTCGGGGACTATTTAATCTTCCCACGGTCCGGGAGGAAGTTATCAAAGAATCAATTAGCGTCGGTGTTAAACGACACCGCGGTATCGTTTGCCTAACGAATCGATGCCCGAATTTTTGGCAGCTCCCGATTACCTCGGTAGGAACCGACACACATACCGGGCCGACTAGAATTTCTGAAATATTCTAGCTGATCTAGATACTTCGCGTCCGCGATTAAGCGGACGATTAATGCACGGTCTAACGTTCGTTCTAACACGTTCGCGATACCCCCTCTCCCCTCACCCCGCCCCTCCCCCTTTCCCCTCCGGTGATTCAACAGGACGGATTAAATTCGGCCGGCGGTATACATCTTGAAAATATCCTCGCCACCGTTCGAACAATAGATTTTCTGGCACCGTTGCGCAAATACATTACCGCAATACACGGCGTGTCCGTCGGATGACGCAAGGAAATCGATTCCGTCGCGTATCGAGTCGTCGACGGTGACAAGAGACTCTCGCGTGCGACGGACGACCAGCGTCGAGCGGGTCTTTCGGAATTACAATACTGCAAAGTCTCTTGGTAAATCCCGCGGTCGACCGGGCTTCGTCTTAAAACGCGATTTCCGTAGCACGACGTCGAAACGACGGACTCCGGATTCGACGGTGACGACGACAACGATAACGACGACGACGACGACGACGACGACGAGTCTCCTATTGATTACTTAATGCTCTCCCATACCGAGCGTAATCGTAATAACGACGGAGAACAAGAAGTCGTACCTTGTCTTGTAACCCACATCCGAGTGCAATTAGAAACGAGCGTGTTTTCGTTTGTAGCCCATCGTACGTGATCCACGTACGCGATTGTGTACGTGCGCTTGTACATCTACGGATTCAGGGGCGCACTAATCGCAATCGAACTGCGCAGCGAAATGAAACGATCTGTATAGAAATTTACGGCCGATCCATTTCCCAACGAAACTAGTCAACGCTATCTTCTCTTGTCTATTTAAATGTCTACAAGCATGTTTGAAAAAGTTTTTAACAGGGTTGTTTGTTAAAAATTTCTATCATTTTTTTTTGCGGACGGTTTCGTTCCTTTTGGCGCGAAATAATCGTGCAACGAGACAGGTTTGAGATTGTATTTCCAAGAACGAGTTTTTGGATCACAGAAGGCGCACGTTTGGGTACTTTTTGCTCCTGTCTTCTATTTTTATTTCTAACGAACCGACGGATGGGGACAAGTTTGGTAACTTAGAAAGTTGCGAAACCCCATTTGCCATTATTGGATGAACTAGAATATCGACGAATGTTGTTTTAACCCCTTTAATACGTCCACCCGATACATACGCTATCGCAAAACTTTCCTGAGACACTCCGAACTCATATATCGGTCCCTCAAAAACTACATTAATAATTACATAAAAAATGATATTAATCAATTACGATTCATCGAACAAAGATCTATACACTACTATCCATCAAATCTAGTCCCACAAAGTATCCCCAAACTTCGTCAAACTTCACCCACTTCTAATTACGATATTCCCGAACATTTTTCAATTATCAAACTCCAATAGTAACTCACAAAAACATTTGTATTTACAAAACAAGCGCGCAAAGTGCCAATAAAAGTGTCAAAGTTCATAAAACCGAGTCGTTCCTCAACTTCCCAAAGGTTTCCCCATTTTCTGCGATAAGAATCGAAATTTCCCGCGAATTTATTTGCTTTTTCCAGCACTTTCCGAAGGGGGAATCAAAAGGGACGAGTGCGGTCCTGCAACCGCCGCGACCGCCGGTATTACTTCGACGCGGTGAGTCACGGACTCGCGAAGTCTTTCGCACGTTTTTGCACGGCATCATGCCGAGAGCTCGTCGATTAACGATCGTTTCCGGTCGGCCCGTCTATTTACTCGTACCTTACAGGAGTCCGCGTCGTTCACGGTGAACCTGCTTCCGGACTGTTGCGCACTTACGTCCTTATTACGATCTAGCCGATCCCGATCGCGTATCCTTTTTTAAACTTGACGTCACGGGTGCTCAGGGACCATGAAAGGAAGTCATTTTCCTTGTTTACAATCGACTACAATGTACTATAAAAAGTGAAGAATTTTAAAGAGAATTTGGTATCTCTACGAGATTTAATTTTTTTTATATAAATTTTTGGATAGATTCTAATTTGAGCAACGAGAGAATAGTTTAATGTATCATTGATTTTATTCTTAAATAGGTTTGTGTCTGTCGGGATAATATTTAATTACTTCGTGACTTACAAGGTCCGATGAAAATAGAACGAACCCGTAAGACTTCCTTACGGGTCTCCCGTGCCGAACAATGGTGACTTCACCTTCGATAGAAAGGTAAGCTAATCGAGTCTCGTTCGCGAGTGAAATAACCGGCAATAAAGGATGAAATATCGTAGCGTTTATCGTACAATAGACAAGCATAAAAAACCTTTTTGCACGCGTGCCAGTCGGTTCGTCGTCCAAATTTTATCGGTCGTTTCCTTAATGATTCAATGAATCGAAATCCATAAGTCGGTGACGTAACGCGGTTGCAAGGTTGAATCCGTGGAACAACAAGAGAACGAAGCGGAGGATGAAGAAGAAGAAGAAAAACGAGCCTCTTTAGGCGATCAAACAAAACGCACGTGATTCAAGGGCCCTCGTAAAATCATTGCTCGCGGGTAGCTTGCCTCCGTTATCCATCACCGTCGTTCTGCCTCGTTCAACGGATCAACATTTCGTCTTAATCGTCGGACCATTAAAGAAATTACGTAGTCAGCCGCGAGCACCAACTACATCGGCTATCGGGTCGGAAATTTCACTGGACAATGTAATGATTATTTTTAACCGTGCACCTCTCGATTCAACGTTACTTATTCTATCTTTTAATCGCAAAAAACTCGTTACATTTACTACAGAATTTATATTATACATCGATCATGTTCAAACTATAAAAATCTCAAGATGGTTCGAAAATTGATATTTGTCTCATCGATGGTTCTTTTTTTTCATACAGTAGAAAGACAGATTCGAGAGAATAATATGAAAAATCGACGGCGCAATAGGAATGAGTAATACAGTTTCACCGAGGAGCAATCGCGAGGTAGATTGCCGGGGGGTAATTAACATAATTGTCCAATAACGGAACGACTGTCAGATATTTACCGGCGCGACAAGCCATCAGCAGATACGTTTATTATATATTTACGAGCGATATTAGTAACACGGATACGGGGACCCGGTTTCTTAAAACGGGCGAGAGACTCGATGTTACCAAGGAGCTTGTAAATTCACCTATACGCCTCCGCGACGGTGAATTTACTATCGAGAAGAGAGCCGTTGCGTTTCAGCCGTAATTTACATCATACTTCCTCGTTTCTCGACCTTTTAATGCGTAATTTCATTACAATGAGTACTTAGGCGACGAGACATGCAGCTGAAACGACCGCGATGGAAGACCAAACTGCTCGTAACTGGCGTTTGTCCCGCACCGGTTGGTCGAGGCATCGTTTTTTTTCTCTCCCCCCTCCCCCACTCCAACATTGGTCCATCCACCCTACCCACCATTCTTTCTCAGTCTATTATCATCCGGATAAGATGGATATCCCAGTCTTATCCGTGGAAATCTAGCGCCCGGACGGGAATCGCGATTATCGTAAAATTTCGTATAACAAACGCGTCGTGGTTCTCGTTGATGGTTTATAGAAAGTTATGTTCGTCGCAACGGACGAACGATGTTCCAGCCTTGTCATGGAAACGATTCTGAAAATACTCGTAAAACGCTAATTGATCGATCAAAAGACTTATACTTATTGGTAGAAACGTGAGAAGTGGAAAAATGTGGAATTCTTTGCATGTTTTTTAGTAGTTTGAAGAATATTGGTCGGGGTATGGGTAACTTCTCGACCTTTCATCCCCTATTTTTTTTCACTCGATTAAGTGTGCCAGATTTACGTGTCTTTTTTTTATCAAACTGCCGCGTGTCTGCCGACGTTGCCGCAGTGACGTGAAACAGAAATTACAAGTGACTCGCGACGCCCTGTGTTTTTTTCGATTTTTCACCCTCCCCCTTCTCCTCCTACCTCCTGCCACCTCTTCCACTTCTCGATGATATTATAAATATTGCGAGAGAGCGTCGGGGCGCTTCCTGCATGCGCGCGAAGACGTCGAACGTGGCGCGAAAAAAAGCAGGACTTTTATATTAATACACTTTGATAACGTCAACGTCAGGATAAAAAAAAAATGTGAAAAGGCGGCGAAGACTGAACTTGCTAAAAATACAATCGCTCTACGATCGTCGGATGGAAATACTTTATGTAAAATACGCGTTAAAAATAAGCCGTTTAAAATAGTTGAGTTACGGTCGAATGAGAATGAGGGAGAAATAGGGCCGCACGAGGCAGAAGGAAGTAAAACAGTGAACGCAACGATCCGATAGAGAGGGGTGGGGTGGGGTGGGGTAAGATTTCTCTTCCGTTAAAAATTAATCGACATTTTCACATTTACGCGGATTAAAGGTAAGCGAACGTTAATCACCGGATCGATCGGGCCGGATGTTTATTACAGGTACGTTATTAATTAATGACCGTCGGTAAAAGTTCATTCCGACGATTCGATAAGTTTTATCTAATTTTCACTCTTATTACCCGTTACCTAATTTATCGCCGGGGATTCAATTACCAACGGCATAAAACTGCAAGGAAACGGGTAACTTAAACTTTCCGTCCGTCGTCGTTAAACGCAACAGATATTAAATCACGACACGTCGCTCCGACTGTACAATAATTTCCTATGCAAAAGTGCCGAGTATCAATTCGAAATGTTCCCGCCTTACCGTCGAACCGTGAAAACCAGTTGTCCGGTTACCTGAGTTCCCCTTAAACGTCCCGTTGATTCGTCAAATTTCCACCCCCTTGTTCACCGGGCCACTATCATTATTCTCATCGAATCATCGAAACCTCGGAAGCGACGTTGATTGGTTCTTCGCGAATTTCATTGGCGACGACGTAACTTTTCGCGGATGGACGTAATTTTCGGGGAATCTTTAATTGTTTTTTGTGACGCGCGTTACAAAAGAACCGGCGTTTTCGACGGCGGCGTCAATCGACGGGACCGTCGGCGTACCGTCGGTGGAATTCGACTGACGATCCAACGGCACACAATCGTCGAGACTATTTCTGACCCGTGTCCTATCGATCTCTCTCATTCTCCGTTTCCCTCGCGGCACCACGTGAGTACAGTCTTTTCTCGGTCGGTGGCAATGAAATAGAATAGAAAGAACGTGTCGCTTCGGAATACCATCTAACGAACGAACGATCTTTTTTTTTCGTCTACATTTTTGTTTCTCAAAGCTAACCGCTTCCGCGTCGTTTGTCTTCGTTCGCATAGTTTATCGATCGAGCGTTTAAGACATTCGCTCCGTCTCGCGTAGTTTGACTCGATTTTCAATATCACATCTATTTCCTCGGGAAACCGATGGAAAACTCGGCACGTGGCGGTCGTTGAATTATTTTCAGCTTTCGTTCCATCGTTTTCCGCGAACCCGCGATAGTTTTTCTCATTACTAACGGAAGAAAAGACACCTGTTCCTCTTACGTCAAGTATCCCGGGACACTTTAGAATTAAAAAAGCCCGTAATTTCCACCAATTTGCCAGTCTCTCGCGACATTCAAACGCACACGTCACTTCGGACTATTTTTGACCGATGTCCGATCGATCTCTGTCAACTCTATCGCTATCGCGTGTGCGAAATAAACGTGGTAAATCAGCGAGTACCGCGACCGACGTCGTTCGCACCGCTTTTTCCCTCTCCCTGTTTTCCGAGAGACGTTTCTTAAAAAGAAACAACCCGGAGAGGTTCGCTCGAAAGTCTAGCGGCACGATCGAACGTGCAACCGGATCATCGAAGGGTGACTATTTCGGTCCTACATCGTATCGATCCCTTTTACATCGGGAGATGGGCTACGTTTCGCCCCGTAACACTTGGACGTCAACGACGACGCGTGTCCCTTCGTGTCCGCTTATCGGTCGACGCTGACGTAGACGGCTCGTACGTCTATAAGCCATTCATAGACGATAACGTCGGACCTATATCGCTGTCCGTTTATTTTTACCCCGCGTGCACCCTTCGCGAATGTACGACGACTTTGTCACCCGGGGGGTAGCCCGACGATACGACGATCGACAGCGTCATCGCGACGGAGAAACGGCTGACGGATGGAAATCACTGTGGGAAAAGGTGTTGGCCCTTTAACGCAGATTTTAGATGAAAAAGGGCGGGAAAAGCTTCTACTCCCATTCGTGGGAATTCATAATTGATCGTAGTTTGATTTAATTTCACGTTTGGAATGAAAAAATGTATTTCAAGTGTAAGGTGCAAAGGTATAAATGGGAGATGAACAAATTTGCAATCCGGAAATTGATCCCGGTCTCGACGGGTTTGTTTCTCCCCCCGCGTGAAAAGGTCTTTCTATAAAATTATACCGCGTCCCGTTCACAAGTGCGTCACGTCGACGACGATCGACGGACGTTTCCGTCGATTTCATCCGAACCGTTTCCACCACAAACAAGGATACATATCGAATGGATTCGAGGGATGGGAATTCGAATTTATACGTGTCATTGACCGACGTGGAAACATATAGGGTGAACGGGAAAACGTGGTAGAAAAATATTTATAGATTTGAACATTATTTTCATCTTAATGTTCTAATATTCATCAAATTCAATGTCAACTTTCAAAGTAAACCACGTGCGAACGAACGATGGCCAAATTTCGTCTCGTTTGTTCACACGAGATTTCTCGCCACCATTTTTGGCCCACCCTGTAGGTGTCCGCAGATATTCTCAGGGCTAACGCAGAGAGAACGATGAGGTAAGCGTAAACACGAGCGGTGCGTAATACACGTTGATTCATGTAATTCCCGTGCTCCCCCGGTGATCATTAAAGTTCAAAACCGTTATTATCGAAAGTTAAGTGCATCGAAAAACCCTTTACCCGGCGGCGATCGGTTACGACGGTACGGGACGTGGTGTGGGTTAATAAACGCGTTCGCTTTTCACACGTCTAATTACGTGTCTTGCGAGAGATGCTGTCATTGACACCGCGCGTCCCGTCGTCACACTTTTCGCAATTTTTTTCTTCTTCGTTTCGTCACGCCTCGCGCGATATTCTAATACGTACGCGTGGGTCTTTTAGTCTCAATAATTTTCTTTTTTCCGTCTAATTCTTTAATAAATATTTAATCGTTTAATCGGTCGCCCTACTTAACGCGTGAACGCCTCTGATAATCCCTGACCATCTTGCAACGTTGTTACGTAGAGACGCGAGAGTGTATAGGTTTGTTTGTCCGTATGTGTGTGTGTATGTGTGACCATGTAAAAATGTGTCCGACGGGAATAGGAAGGTTCATGGAAATTGGTTTACCTGCTGGTATCGCGCGACCCTGCTCGGCAAATCCCACGGGTCATTTACGTTGCACGCGCAACGGGGTCGATTTTTACCGCGTGTATCGCGCGTCGAAACGACGGCCGTCGCGACACTCGTCGCCACCGTTCCCGAGGTGCCCGCGTCGGCCTGATTTACGACGCCGCGCAATCAAATCGCGTGTTTCGATAAGGAGATTGAAACGCAACGGCGATAGGGCGTTCGATCGTCGAACTTACAACCCTGTGTTTTGTATCGTTCGATCACTGACGGAGCGACGTCGACGGTCTTACGTTACTATGATATTATATATGTTATACATGTATCTTTTTTAATAATAACACACCGACCTACATTAGACTTTCCTATATTTTTCTGCACAATTAACGGGAAAGGTATAACAATCTTTTCACCGAAAAAGAAAATTGTGATAATAGAATAATTGATAAAAGAAAAAAATAATCAATCTGACAGTTGAAGTAACAAACAGAGAATTCTACGGTAGGATGGTAAAGTATCGCGAGTATAAGGAATAATGTTTTTCGAAATAAACATTATGCGTTATCTGGTGTATAGTGTGTATAAAATGATATATGTACACATTTGTATCGGGAAGATTCACGGGGCTGAATAGGTGATTTCTGCGGCGTATTAACGCGTCGGCATCCCGTAGTGAGCGATGACTTTTGCGGGACGGGAGAATGACGAATCGTGTTTACGAACGAGGAAGTTTCTTCCGGAGTTTATCGCACGAGTTTCATTCACAGCGATACACACTTCGGAATTCGTCGAACCTTTCCGCGGATTCCCATTGCCATCGCTGGATTTGCTGTCTCTTGATAACTTTCCCCCTTCCGCATCTTCTACGTGTACTTTCATTATCCCACCAAGCGATCACGTGTTTAAATAATGTATCACTAGAGGTTCAACATTTTTCGCGATTTTTGTAAATCTTTCGCCATTTCTATAATTGTTGAGCTATTAACATGATCGAGGACGTTTTGGACGCGGAATTCGAAACAGAATAAGACAGTGAAAGAATCAGATCGATATCTAAAAAATTGCGGAAACGGCGAGTGAATTACGAAAATAGCGAAAAATCGTCAAATTATGACAGTTTTTTGGTCGGCATTCGCTCAATTTTTGAGATAGCGGCCTGAAACTTGTACCATTGTTTTAGTTAGGAAATTCTACGCCAGATCAATATATAATAGTTGTACTTTTCGAAAATTTAATTTTTCGCAAAAATCTGAAGGGGGTAGGTCAGGATTTTTTGCGATTTTCGTAATTCGCTCGCCATTTCCACAATTTTTGAGATATTAGAATGATCCAGGACGTTTTGGACGCAGAATCCGAAGCCAAATAAGATGCAGAAAGAATCAGATCGATATCTTAAAAATTGTAGAAATGGCGAGCGATTTACGAAAATCGCAAAAAATCCTGACCTACCCCCTTCAGATTTTTGCGAAAAATTAAATTTTCGAAAAGTACAACTGTTATACATTGATCTGGCGTAGAATTTCCTAACTAAAACAATGGTACAAGTTTCAGATCGCTATCTTTAATATTGAGCGAATTCCGATAAAAAAACTGGTTGAATTTGACGATTTTTCGCAGTTTTCGTAATTCCCTCGCTATTTCCGCAAATGTTTAAATATGGATCTGATTCTTTCTGCATCGTATTTGGTTTCCGATTCTGCATCCAAAACGTCCCAGATCATTTGAATATCTCAACAATTGTGGAAATGACGAAGGAATTACGAAAATCGCGAAAAATTGTCATTTTCGACCAGTTTTTCCTTCGGCATTTGCTCAATGTTTGAGATAGCGATCTGAAACTTGTACCATTGTTTTAGTTAGGAAATTCTATGCCAGAACAACGTATAATAGTTGTACTTTTCGAAAATTTAATTTTTCGCAAAAATCTGAAGGGGGTAGGTCAGGATTTTTTGCGATTTTCGTAAATCGTTCGCCATTTCCGTAATTTTTTAGATATCATAATGATTCTTTCACTGGCTTGTTCGGCTTCGGATTCCGCGTCCAAAACGCCCTGGATCACTTTAATAGCTCAAAAATTGTGGAAATGACGAGCGATTTACGAAAATCGCTAAAAATCCTGACCTACCCCCTTCAGATTTTTGCGAAAAATTAAATTTTCGAAAAGTACAACTATTATATATTGATCTGGCGTAGAATTTCCTAACTAAAACAATGGTACAAGTTTCAGATCGCTATCTCAAAAATTGAGCGAATGCCGATCAAAAAACTGGTTGAATTTGACGCTTTTTCGCGATTTTCGTAATTCTATCGTCATTTCCGTAATATTTGACCTATTCAAATGGTCTAAGACGTTTTGGACGCGGAATTCGAAAACGAATAAGACAGTGGAAGATTCAGATCGATATCTAAAGATTTGCGGGAATGACGAAAGAATTACGAAAATCGCGAAAAATCGTCAAATTATGACAGTTTTCATTGACATGAAATCATCGACTTCCAAAACGTTTGGTGTATTTTGGTAGATTCTCGATAACTTTCCACTTTCAGGGTTAATCCCAGCGTTCGGAGCGATTTCGTACATTCAAAGGGGTGAAAGTTGACCGATAAAAAACTGCTAGCCGTGATTGATCGACCTTCCCCGGTATTTTAGGAGGATAATAGAAACAGTTCGATAGACCGTTGCCCGCGACGAACGATGGGAAATTCGGATAATTAACAATGTGTCTTTCACCGGAGCCAAGGTCTCGGCGGGGAGACAAAGGAACGGAACGAGCTAAGGGATGACGAATCGCGTTTACGATCTGACCGCCTTCCGGGCTTTATTGCAGTTGTGTTAGTGGGGAGAAAAAAGCGGCACGGGCTGCGGCCTATAATTGAAACTTTTCTTTCCGTTGCTTTATTCGTCGGGACGTGTCAGTGACCAGGAACAAACGGTTCTTTCGAATGATATTTTCACCCCACCCTTTTTCATCATCGCGTTGATTTCTCTTTTGTCGGAGATCATGATTAACCCTTAAACGAATACTACCTTCTTCAAAGTCACGAAGAAGTAGATTTCATAACCCCTCGGAAAACTTCAAGAGGTTGAAAATTGACACGAATTTTCGCGAAATTTTCACGCGCGTAATGTTATTGCCAAAATTATTCCTGTATAATGATTCAGCATCGCCGTCATCCAGCGCTACGTAGCAACAAAGTGTTCCAAATGATCCGTGGTGACGTAGAGCATCGATGACGGGGACAATGATTTTGGCGAAACTGTCAAAATGTCTCATCGGAGTCGCGGCGAGCCAAACGATGACGAATCGTGTTTACGCGGGTACTCTCGAGTCAAATTCGTCAGGAGAAAGCACGTAATTGGATAATTGATCGCGAATTTCGCGCCGACTGCCAGCGGACGAAATTTTGCATCACCGGTATATCTGGATCCATGATTCACACCTTTTCCTTGCGCAATTCGAACTTCCGCTTTTTACCGTTCGCTTTTCCATCGCGACGCCGTTGTTCCGCGTAGATTCGTTATCACGCACGTAACGCAGTCCCTTGTACGTAGTTGGCGAATAAATCCGATAACGGATCTTTATGATTTTTCGATCGGATATTGCGTCGGGTTTTTCCCGATGACGCAGGTGATGCCATTATTCGAGATAATTCCATAGATCCGTGACTCCGATGGGATCTGGATCGTCGCGATCTTTTTCCACCATTTGATCCTAGTGGTCCATATCAAATTTATCTGTTACTCATAGCCCTAAGTTTATCGTGTGAAATTTCTGTGTATAATGACAGACGATAACTTTGCATTAGAATTAATAAGCATACTGATTTCTAATAGATCTTGATGTACAGGTGATTCAGAAAAGGTACGAATATTTATTTAAATAGTGTTCCATGTGTTTCCAGCGTTCATGTAACGTAGAGAGGAGAAGCAGAGTTAAAATCAAAGTCCGCAGAGACAAGTCGTTCGAACGTCTCGATAGACAGTTTCCCAGTTACGTAAGCATAAACGGTGACGTTGATTTTGGCAAAACCTTTCGAGCGGACAGCGCAAGCCAACTAGCCCGGATAAATATCGAAAGCACGACCTTTGTGCGCCGTGCAAACTTTTCCGTCACACCAGAATCGATCGGCACGTCGACGTGCGCAACGACTCGATAATGCGCAGATGATATTACACGACTCGTCACGGTTTCGAATGGAAATCATTCGGCACGCGTTACGTAACTGACGCGCGAGAGCTAACGGTCATGGTAAATTTGGCAAAGCTGACGAATCGACTGTGCCAGCCAACATTGACGAACGGTGCTTCGAACGCAAATTTCATTTTCATTTTCTCAAGAAAACTCATTCTTCGCACTTTGTCCACTCTTGGAATTTTCCGTAAATTTTCATCCGTCACGGTGAAATTTTACACGTAAAAGTAACCTAAGAATTTCGCCAAACTTTCCGATAAATGAGAACCTACTCGATAATAATCAGTCATCACAAAGGTGAAGATAATCGAGAAATAATTGACGCGTGCTCTAAGAAGGGATTTCGGTTAAATAGGACGATCGGCTTTGCTTTTAATAGGGACGACAAAACGGCACGAGCCAAGAACGATTAACATTTACATATCTATAGAAAAACTTGTCGCGGTTTGGACACGGGCACGCACGTGGTACCGTTGCCGGACTCCGATTGAATGATTCTTTCAAACCGGGCCATCTATTCGACGTAGCTTAACCGCGACGAAAGAAACCGCGCGCTTTCAAAAGCGAATCAACGGGGAAAGGTGCACAGTGTTTCGACGTCGTGGTTCTATCGTCGAATCACCGACGGAGAATTCATTTTTTTTATTTCTTCGAAAACTGGGTGTCTCTGGATCGATCGATCGGTCGGATAAAATTCTTATTGGTTGTATCAATTCGATACTCGAACATGCTGACCTATCGCGAAGATTCCAGCAAAGGGATCGATGAAAATACATCGTTTGCCCGCGGAGATGTAAATATGTAGGTCAAAGACGGAAGGTGGAATGCAATTCGGTAGGCGAGCGCAATTCCACCGCTTCTAAGCCACTTTGTGATTTTGCGTCGAGTGACAGCTAGTTGAAGAAAATAAGCCGTGGGATGTGGAGATACCCATCGTGTTTCACTGTGTCGCTTCGCGGAGCGACGATTACTCCAAGAGGAGGTTGACACGGACGGGTTCGAGACACCGTCGGAGAGACGATGGAATTCATCGGCCAACGAGATGACTGACGGAGGAATCATAGACTCGATAGAATTTTACTAGAAACCGTCGAAAGATTTTGGCTAAAGTCTAAATAGGAAATAGTCTCTGTTATTCATAAAAAAAAACGTTATTTAAATTTATATTTGCCCTATGTTTATAATATTTGCAAATTGATCCCACCTACCGTTGGTTAACGAATCGTGTCGGTGAACCCTTTCACAATTTCCCATAAGCTACTTTCGCCGCGTATCGCGATGGATCTAGGAAAAAATTCGTTAATACCGATCGAAACAATCTATCCGTGATTCGTGATGAATGATTATCATCCCGAGACAAAGGGAACAAAGCGAAGGTGTGTCCCGAAATAATAGAAATTTGATGCGGACCGGTGAAAAATGAATCCGCGGAGAATAATTTACAGTTTTCAGGCAGACGGGCAAAGAGAGAGGGAGAGAGAGAGAGGAGGGAGAGACACGCAGCGTATAAACACTTAACATTGCGAGGAACGCCAATGAGCCGAACGCCGAGAGAAGAAGGTGACTTGTTCCCTTTTACCCGCCCACCGTAGGTTCGTGCATGATGTACGATTTCCTGTCTTACGGGTCGTACAATAATAACGAAATGTCAGGAGTGTACATACGATTTACTCCGCGTTACCATACAAAGCCATGACGCTTTAAACAATGATCTATGAAAGCTCGCGCGCGCGCGAGTTCGCCTCCATCTTCGCTCCCGTGAATGGGGAGAGGAAGAGAAGAAAGAAAGAAAGAAAGAAAGAGAGAAAAATTTGACACGGTGAGTTAACCGCGGAGCTACTACGATCGTTAATGAGATTTTTATTTCACACGTGTGAGAGCCTTTCTATGGGAACCTTGCACACATAGATCGTAGAATAGCTAAGAATATTGTACGTATCAATGGAACGAGAAAGATCTATGGGATTTTGATTTTGAACTCAAATTTGTGATAGAAGACGATTTCAAAATGAAATTCAACAATTTTGAAATTCGGACGAGGGTAACGGACAAAACCACCCTAACAATGTGATTATTTATTTCACGGTCGATAGAGTCCGTGGAAAATCGTTTGTGAAATTAATAATAAAACGGAGTTGGAAAGAAGTTTAGATGAGAGTTTATGGTGGCCATATATCGAAAGCTATACGCGGCAACGAACAATTCCACATGCGTATGGGGGATAGCTTAGGCGTGGTCCGACAAGAACGATCCACCGGTCTTCTAATCGTTCCTTCTCGGAGGGGGATCTCTCGGCCGTTCTTACAATCGTTCTTTTCGTACGAATTCAGGCCAGCGGCGTCGAGCCTTCAATTTACAGTCGACTATCAAACCTAATACGACCGGAAACCGTTTGTCGATCTACGTTTTTACGTGATTTGCAAAATTTCAAAAGTCAAGGGTCACCCCAACGGCGACAACGATGTCAGGATTTTAAATTTTGAAAAGATGGAGAAAGATATCCTTTAAGGGTTTATCAGATAATTATTAAGTAGAATGAAAACATAGAAAATTTCAATTTTAAAGGGGCGACTCAACGTAGGATCAGGATACATTTGCAACGTAACTCGTACCGTAACGTAATCCGTATTATGTTCATTACAAACGTCGAACCGTCCCGAAAGTTGCTGCAACGTCCGCGCAATGGACGTCGCGCAACCAACGGAAAATCAATTTCAGCAAAAACAAACGAAAAAACGTCACGTGTCCGGTTCCTTAACTAAACGACCCGCGTGTCCCCTTTTGCCCGAGAAATATGAAGCTCGGATTGCAAAGTGCAGCGTCGCGGGGCACGGACAGCCCGAGATAAAATCAGTAAAAGATCTACTGTTTGCCTCGTTAATAGTCATAACTAGACTGCGGGATTGTTTATGTTAATATAAATCCACGGCGGAGAGGAAACGCAACGAAACGGGACACGTGTCCGAGAGAGAGAGAGAGAGACAGAGAGAGAGAGAGAGAGAGAGAGACACTCGGTTGGACGAAAAGTAATCGAAGAGATAAATATTTACCGAGATAATACGTGTCGTTGGCCTGTGCGAAACAATTATTTGCATAAAATCCGCAATCTAATCGTCGCACGTTTTCCGACGACTAACGGAAAGTGGATACAATTTTCTCTGGGAAGAAAATACCACTCTCCGGTTCCCACGGACAAACGGATTAATTTCCACTTAATCGTAATAACGCGGCGAAGATGTTACATGTATCGAGTTGCCTTTAGTTTCCCGTATTGTCGTTCCCCCCGTGGCGCACGGCACCCGAGTTCTTTTCGCCGGGTTTTTACGCCACTGACGATCGACCCTCTTTCATTAATCGTCACGGTCGGGATCCTTAATGACATTACGGCGTGTCGGAAGATCGAAGACCGCGTTGCACGCCGCGTTGACCTCTTTTCTCTTATCTTTCGCATCGGCCTCCAGATGCGTGCACCGTTTACGTGTAATACGTCACGGTAGACGCGAGTTTTTCACTCGCGCTATCAGAGAAATGAAATTCTATTTCCAGGAAGGTTTCCGCGGGACTTCCGGACCGTATAATCAACCGATATATCAAATAATGAGAGATACACGGTGAAGAGAACACGAATCAGAGCGAGATTAGGTATTTCTAACACTATAATCGGTAAAATAGAGAAGTTTTGTAACTTTGCTTCGCTTTCGATCGTTAGCAATTTATATCGATGATTAACGTATTAATTATGTAATTAATTACCAGTCAATGTTACCATTAGTTTTCTAATACCGCTATAAATTTAACGTGCCTACCTACAGTGGCGTTAATTCCCATTTGATATGGGGATTTGCGTAATTAATCGGTAATTAATGAGGACAGTAATCACGGTGAAAAATTGATAAAGTGTATTCTTTTTGCGAGTGAATCGCGATCGACGCTGAGACTTTCTTTGGCTGGGCCTCGGGTGGACTTCAGCGATCCGACGGCAAGATCGCGTCGATCGCGATCCAGCGATCTTGCACGCGTTCACTCTAACCCCACGAATCTCGAATCCTGCTGGTCTTTCATTCGTCGTATTAATGTTTCTTTTGCTATTCGTTCACAAGCACACAATCACCGGGTCGAGGAAATTAGCCATCACCACCCGCGAAGCCGGGATTACACGAAGCAGATCGTTGTGTATGTACAATAGAATACATACATACATAGATACATACATACGTAAAAGCCGCGGCGAAAAGCGAAGCGAGAAACAAAGAAAAAAAACACGCAAGCGATCGGCGCGAATATCTTTCGGGACTCGAACAGCGGGAAAATAATGGCCGCCGGTTCCGGATGGCTGTCACATCGATAAAAAGAATGCTCGAATATTGATATCGTCGATACAAGTCGGAATGCAGACTGTCCGGGAACCGGTAACCATACCGAATAATTCACACACTGATTTTTCCAACGTAACGCCCGGCGAACACACTTCGCCGCCGAAAGACACCGAGGTGCGCGCGCGTTTTCGCGGATTTATCAAACACGACGTCGTGTTTAAGCGACGGTAAAGTTCCGTAAGATTTTTCCGTTCGTCCAGTGGGCGGTTCGAAACTATGTTACGTCCACGTATATAGTTACTTAAACGTACGGTCATATCGACTAGATATGCCGGCTAAAACCTTTTTGTAACACGATCGACGACTATATGTACGTTTAGACGTTCGAAAAATAATTCGTTACCCCGACGTAAATATATATCACGATAATATAATATATTGGAACAAGAGAAGGGCGTCGATAGTAACGAAAAGACACGCAGACACCGTGAAACGAAAGACCGAACACAACTGTAATCGTCCGCGTCGATCTGAAGGAACCGTCACGTTGATCCGAGGTTTCGCGCCTAACTTCGTCGACGTTGACACCGACGCGATACCCGGGGGCCCCTCTCGAGCCACATTCAAGTGGTGACAAGAAACTTAATAGCCGGTCTTGAAATACAGGTTTCGACGTGCCGGTCGTAAAGATCGATTATCACGAAGCCGCGGAGTGTTTAGATCGGCGCTAATACCGGTAGCCGGAGTTGCATCGAGTCTCGCTGCTACTACTACTACCACTAAACGAAAAAGAAGAGAGAGAGAGAGACGTAATAAAATACCACGAGCAACAAGAATAAAGAACTTCTGTCCTGCACTCGAGTATTTACATCCTCGTGAACCGTCCGGACGGGCCCGGTAAAAATCTTTTTTCGATAACAAAACGTGTCTTAACAAACAAATCACAAACGTCTATCTTTCACCGACGTTATTAAATCATCTCCTCGGTTAAAATAGAAAGATCGTTAATCCCGAACCGTCCACTGAACTCCGATTAAGATCACCACGAAATATAATTAAAAATTGATTTACCTGACGGTGGTGGCGGTGGATGAGGATGATGATGGTGATGATGATGATGATATCCCAGGGTTGGCGGCGGTGGTGGATAAACGGCGCCCCATATACATGACGCCCCGGCGGCAGCCGCTGCCGCCGCAGCCTGTTGCTGATGATGATGATGATGCTGCTGTTGTTGTTGATGTTGTTGCTGTTGCTGCTGTTGTTGCTGCTGCTGCAGCAGCTGTTGGACCTGCGCGATATCGACGAACTCCTGGAGTTCACCCTCGGGTTCCGGGCCTGTCTCGCGCACCACACGACCCTCCGACGAGGGTACCACCGCGAATGGGTTGGCAGCGTTGTGCTGCAAGTGCTCGAAACCCGCGAGCGGATTCGCGGGCTCGTAATTGCTGCGCCCGGTCGTGTGTTCGCGGCGCATCGCCAGTGCCAGCATCTTTTCAACCTGTCGCGGTGCCAGTCCACGTGCTCCCACGAGATCGTTCCTCGGACTGTCGGTCCGCACTAGCTGCACGCTTTCGTCTCGCCGACGACGACGAGGGCGGCGACGACGACGACGACGACGACGACGAGGTGAAGGATAAGGATGACCGGACGACGGGCAAACTATGGCACATGTCACGACGTCGCACGCGGGTGACGGCGACGTAGCGACGGACGCGGAAGAGACACCACTGACTTCTTCGTCGTCCCCCTGGAGACCGTTGGTTAACTAATGAACGTACCACGGAGATATTCACTGGACCAAGGGTATCGTTCGAGGAACCACACAAACGCGGGTCGAAGGATTACGAGGAACGAGCGTGAAAATTTTTTGCCACAGCGATCCTCTTCGTTTATCGACACTCTTTTCCTTTTTTGAATCCCCCCACCCACCCACCCTCCCAGAGATGACAGGTAGAAAGCGCCCGTTTATAACCGGTATATCAAATTTCTCCCGCCGAAAAAGCACAGCGGGAATTGAAAGTTTTCCGTGAAATCGTCGTTCACCCGTCACCGATGGTAGTCCGTCGCTTCTCCACGTCGTGTAACCAACGTAAGGGTTGTACTTTTCGATCGGTAAAGATCGAATCCCTGTTTAAACGTTGACAATCACGGTTAAACGGGTCTCGATAGATCCATATATAAATCCAATCGGACGGTTCGATCCGTAACTACAGAAGATATCCTTTGCCTCGTTGTAATTACGAATTTAAACCATACGACGATGAACCGTGCACAGGGTGGCGAGCGATAATATAGCGGTTTGTCGTAGTAGTAGGAAAATATCGTGTTGGTATTTTCGACGAGCACTCGAAATCGCGCGCTTCCGGCAGAGGAGGAACTTCGGGACGTGGTCGTGGCCGATAAAGCCGACGTGCCGGCGCGCGTGCTGGCCGTACTGTATCACTGAAAGATCCTGCTCTTTCTCGCTCTTCGTCCTCCTCCGGGCGTAAAGAGGCAAAGGAGAGGCAACAGCAGCAGCCGAGTGCGAGCCCGCCGCTCTCCCTCTCTCTTTCACGTTTTGCTCCTCCTCTGGGTCCTCTACACGCTCTACTCTTCCTCCTTTATCCCTCTTCCACGGTTATATTTCTCTCGCACCGTGTTCCGACTTTGTTCGCGCGCTCTCTCTCTTCTTTCTCTCTCCTCTCTCACTTTCCTCTCTTCAATGGTGCGTTCTCTCTTCGTTTCTCTGGTTTCCCGCCGCGGTTTCGAACGAGTCCCGAGGATGCCGGAGAGCCCGCGAGACGGCCAAAGGGGTTCGCGATGGTCCGCGGTAGACTAATAAAGAGCGGCTCGCGCGGGAAGTGCTCGCTCGCCTCGAGAGAGCGCTCGCGCGACCGATGAAACTGCTGCTGCTGCTGCTGCTGCTGCTGTTGTTGCTGCCGTTGCCGTTGCGTCGGACGACTGGCTGCCGCTGCTGGGGTCCGCCAGTGGGTGACGATAACGATGACGAGAAAAGTGACGGCGCCGATGTGGTGCTGCGTGACGGTGACGATGACGGTGACGGTAGCGACCCGTGATCCCCCGCGACCGGCGAGACAAGATTCGCTGCCGTCACGTGTCGTCGACATCACCCCGTGCTTACTCCCGATACTGTTCACGTTTTGCCTTACCTATACGAGAATCTCCTCCCCTTTCGCCCTCCTTCTTCTCCATATAGCTACGATATTCATCCTGTTCTCTCTCTACGCGCAGTCTTCTTTCTTTCTCCGTTAACGCTGCTACTCTTCCTCCCCCCCCCCCCCCGCCCTTCTCCTCCCCGTCTATCCCCTTGCCGCAAAATCATCCGTCTCTCCCGCGTGGTCTCTTGCGATCTCCATTCATTCCTTTCCCCCGCCTGTCTCTTTTACCCCACCGCTCTCTTCAAAAGAGAGAGAAAGAGTGAGGGAAAGAAGGAGAGAATAAGAAGAAGTCTCTTGGTTTACGCTGTTTCTGTTTCTCTCTCTCTCTCTCTCTCGCGCGCGCGATATTCCATCCGTCTCCTCCCTCTCCTTGGTTCATGGATTCAACTATCTCGTTTCCACTTGTCATTCTTTCTCTCTTTCTCTCTGTCTATCTTCGCGTCCTGTTCCTTTCCTCTATACGTCTCACTCTCTCTCCCTCTTCCTCTCCCCTCTTCCTCCTCTTTCTTCTTCTCCACCTTGGAGAGTTTGAACACCAACGCGTTGATCGCCGGTAACACTGCCAACGTTCGCCGGGTGACGTCACCGGCGTGGGCGCACCCCCACGCCAGAGAGAGCGCGTCTCTCTTTCTTTCTTTCCTTTCATTCTTTCTTTCGTTTCTTCTTTCTGTCCTCCTCGCCGTCTCCTCCTTCTCCACCTCCTCCTCCTCCTCGTCGTCCTCCTCCTGCCGCTAACTCCTTTCGCGTCTCTCTTCGGCTTCACGGCACGTCCCGGTAACACCGCGAGTTATCTCCTTTTCTTACCAGCGGCCCCCAAGGGAAACACCTATTCGCCGGGTGTCGGAAGGTGGTGTCGGTGAAACGGAAGTGACGGTACATCGTGGTCGCGGAAATTTTCGTTGCACCCATATGCCACCCCCAGCCGACCTTGAAATTGGAGCGAGAACCTTGCCGGGTGCCGCCCGACGGAAGGTTGAGGTCGATACTCTCACGGGTTGGATGACTTTTACCGTAAACATGATCGTCGATCGGTCCACACAGTTTCGCCGTGGTGAAAAATCCTCCTTGCCACCTATCGATTTCATACCTGTGGGAGTCGACAATCATTCGAGATTAGTTTCCCTCGCGCCGTGGATTCTTTGGCGTTAAACCTACCGTCTATTTATACGTAATCCTATTTCTTACCGGACCGGTCGTACCGGCCGTTTTTCAACAAAAGTGATCATTTTCACAATAGAACACCGAGGAGAATAAACTTACAATTAGTTAGAGGAATTAACGAAATCACACGAGGGTTTAAGTAGCAACTTTAAAATATCCACTTGTTCTATCCATAATTCTGGATATGCCTGATACTTAATTAAAATCTGGTAAATTGAATCTTTAGTCCAACTATTGAAAATGATAATTGATCCAGCAGTGATAGGTAGAGACTATGTTAAACACATTTCGAATACCACAACGATTCATTTATCTATCCCTATATTCCTAAAACTGACGACAGGGGAACAGATTGACATTGACGGGTTGACATTGAATTTGTCAGAGTGATCTCCTCCCAGGTGTCTTCCTTTCGATTCCCCTCTCTCCTCTCCCCTTTGCGTAAAGACTTCCGCGGACGTACGATCCTATTGAATAATAGAGGTATGATTGCATCGCACGCAAGTGGAGCATAGCGCATTTCGAAAGGGTACCACCACGACGACAACGACGCGGCACCACATAAACATTATATTTATGTAGAGGGATAAATATCCACTTCCCCGCACGTAATATTAGGGACACAAGTGGCTCGTTAACTGCAGGTTTCGACGCGTGCCAGAAGCGCGTCACGCGTATTACGGTTTGAAAGGCACCGTGATAGTCTGTCTTCGGGGGCCAACGGCACACGGAGGCTGGTGAAACCACAGAAAAAGATGCGAGAGAGGAGTGTACCGGCCGAGCGGTTGTATTGCCTTATTTTTTCTTTCTTTGTTTTACTTCTTCCCGGGTAATGCTATCGTTATCCTAATTGTTTGCTTTCTTTAAACGCGGAGGAGTCTCGAGGTCCACGAGTTAACGGGAGACCTGCCACGTCGTTACCCCGGAAGACCGATTTCGATCGTTTACGAATAACGATTACGTAACAGAGAAATCGCGAGTTATTAGTGAAATTTGTATTTGTTTCAAAATCGCGGTCTCCCGCGTAGAAAACTAGGAAGTGATTGTTATGTTACGAATGATCTTCCTATACTTGTGATAAGTTTGACTTTAAGGAAATAGATCTCAATACCGTAAGATCCTAGACAGACAAATAAATTAATTTTCACACATTTTACAATAACGTGGTCGATTAAAACGAATGGTATTTGTACGAACAGCTCGAACAGCAGATGTGGGAACGTGTAGCGTCAAAATTACACAGAGATGCAAAGGGGTAGAACCGTTAACGGCTCTCGCTGTTTGGATTTTGTAGTCGCATCCCTATCGCACGGTTATCGTCACGCCTATGGTGCAAAATCCTGGCGATATTCTAAAGACAAGACCGCGGCGGAGGATATCCTCGAGCGGGCCGAGAGGTATCGAAACAGGTCAGTCCAGTTTTTGCAATTACGTCAAAACGACTATCCCGACGCGGCATTATACCCTCTAGCTAAAAAGGGTTGCTACCTTCCCCTCGCCGGCCCGACGGCGGGCGTCGGCGTCGCCGTACACTTCTTCGTGTCTCGGGGAACGCGATCGCCCGAGTCGCCTGACGTTCTCGTTGGCTGCATGACCGAATAAAGATACGAGGTCGCGAACGGCCGTGACTAAAAGAAAGAAAGAAAGAAAGAAGGAAGGAAAGAAAGCGAGGAAGAAAGAGCGAAAGAAACAGAAGAACGGAAAGGCGGGAGAGAAAGGTGGGGCAAAGAACAGATAATCCTGGACAAAGATGACCATCGATAACTCGAAACTATTCAACAGAATCGCTGATAATAATCGCACGAGTCGAAAACAGAGAAAAAAGAAAATCTATAAAAAACACTCTTATACATTTGAATTTCCTTCAACCCTAATAACGTCGAGAACAACACTCGTAAATTTATCGATCGATCGATGGAGAAGGCGCAATGAATAATTTTTATCCTCGTAACACCGACTAGAGGGATACCTAACACTATAATTTCTCGGTCTTTCGTTACCCAAAAAACAAAAACCTACGAGTCCTCCATTAAAGCGTACAGCACACCCCGAAGCGGTATGAATTCGAACGAGTAAAAGTCTCGCGCCATTATATCCCGACGCAAGGTTATCCCCCGACGAATTCGTCCGAACGAATACTCGTTTCTTCGCGGGGTTGTGGTGGTGGTGGTGAGATGACGATAGTGGTAGTAGTAGTATCTTCGAACACGAAGACGACGACGACGACGACGACGACGAACGATGACGGCGATGGTGGTGGTTGCGATGGTGATGGTGGTGGTGGTGGTGGTGGTGGTAGACGAGGCTCGGGCACACGCCATATCTGGCGAGACTATCCTACGTGGGCTCTCCTCGGCTCTCTCCCTTCTCCCGGGGCCCGAGCAAACACACCTTTTTAGCGGCATTACATTAATATCGTAATGGCACGGGATCGGAGCCGCGTGTGCGCTCGTGCGCGCGCGCGCTCGCTTGCGCTAGTGAGTCCGATCCTTCGAACAACGGACAGGATTCCATATGCTTTAAAGAGAGGCCTCCCCGCGGACACGCTAACTGTCTCGCGTCCGAGTGGATCATTTGTCTTCCTCAGGGAACAACTGCGCATATTATACATACATATACCGAGGCAGCAGCGACTCTCCGTTCGCGTTTTCAGAATCTTACCGACCGGCTAAACTGTCTTGGATATTACACCGGAATCGCGGTTTACTCGCTGTTAACGCCTGTAATTAGACGACGTCGTGTTCGGTTTAGGAATGCGAACCCGCCGTAGGGGGAGGAAACGATTCGAACGAAGATTATACAGGCTCGCCGTGCCCAGGTAGTCTTATTTGTTTTATTTTGTTTGTCCTCTTTTGTTCTTTTGCGTTTATCTAAAATACCCCGGGATATTACGCATAAGTTTCGAAAACGGTAGTTCGTCTGCGATTAGAGGTATCACTCGAAGGATTCACACGGACTTGAGGGTGTGAAATTGAATTATCGATTAAAATAGACGAGAGTTAGAAGCACCTTCGTGAACGAAACGTTCAAAGACGTCCCTGACGGGAGTATATCCGCTCTCTCGGAGAGACATAATTCGAAATTGTCGGTTGGGTCAAAGGGCAGGGCCCGGCTACTTGAGCGAGTTGACTCTGCCGGTCTCGGGGGTCACGTGCCACGGCTTCTTCTTCTTCGCTTCTTCTGACGTTACCTCCTCCTCTCTTCTCGTCTTCCTTCGACTTTCCACTTCCTTCTTCCAACCAACCGAGAGACTCTTGGAACCGCTGAAACGTTCCTGCCAAACGGTCGAGTCGTAATTAACAAAATCCTCCACAGATTTCTTCCTTATCGAAATTCCATCCAACAACCTAGCCCCAATTTCCAACGATCGCCTCGATCCTCTCGAACAAGACTCATCGATCCCACAACCATTTATCGTCGACCTGTCCCTCTGTTAACGAAACCATAATAACCTAGACGTGGACAATGAAGAGTTACCACAACAAAACGATCGCAAATGCAATAGATCCAGGATTCTGGGTGGACGATCGTTCCAGCGGATTTTGAAAGAAAAAAAAGAAAGAAACAAGTCACCAGGGACAAGGGGCACCGTGAGTCCGACAACGACGACGGTCCTCCGGGCAACGGGGCGACTCGGAGTGACCTCATCGGATGTGGCTCTGATTCGCTCAATTCGTCCACGACGTTCCAGAGAGCTCCGGCAGCATCAGCAGAAGCAGCCAGAAGCAGCATCAGCCCAGCAACGCAGCGACGCGCCAAGACGCGGACGTGTCGCGCGGAAAAGGAGCCTCTACGCGATTGCTATCGTCTTTGCCTCATTATTCCATTATGATGGCGTGTGGCGTGTGCCGTACCCCATTCGCCCTGATTGCCAGCGCCTGTCCCCCTCTCCTCCTCTCCTCTCTTCGTTTCCCTCCTCCCCTCTTCTTCTCGTTGTTTCCTTCGAACCTCGTCTCCGATCCTCTTGTCTCTCTCCCTCTCTGTTTCTGTCTGTCTCATTCTTTCTCTCGCAGCATCCCATCCCATCCCATCGTTCGTCGTCGTCGTCGTCGTCTCCCGACCGCTGGTACTTCTTCCCCCGTACGGTTTCTTGGCCTGTGTTCTTCTCCTCTTCGTCGCGAACGTCTTCGTTCACGGTGGGTTCCCTCGCACGCGTACACATCTCCGTGACGATGATGTGCGTGATATTACGCTCTTGCCCCGGGGACCGTGGACCCGTGGAAGTGAAAGACACAGAGAAAGAGAGAGAGAGAGAAAGAGAGAGAGAGAGAAAGAGAGAGAGCTGAAGAAGAGGAAAAGAGAAGAGAAACCAGGAGGAGGAGGTGATGGTGGTGGTGGGAGGGAGGTGAAGGGAGGTGAAGGAGAAAAGTTGAAAGGGGGCGGGGGCGGTGGCGAGGGGGGCACGGGACAAGGCAGGGCAGAGACTCTCAAACGGTTCGGAACAGGTTCCAGGACCGTCGTTGCCCACCTCGCCCCGGACGACGGTGGGTGGAGAACGAGTTACAGGACGCGCGCCGGCCACGGAAGACACCTGGTTTTCGGTTAAGCGCGACTCCGGAGCGGCAACGCCGGACAGATAGAGAGAGAGAGGGAACGACACAGAGAGAAAGAGAAAGAAAGAGAGAGAGAGAGAGAGAGTGAGAGCTGAGTTGGAACGGTTTTGAATATGGGCCGAGAATCTAACTTGCCGAAGCTACCAGTATTCTTTCTTCGTTTCTCTCTCTCCATCTCTCTCTTTTTTTCTAGATTTTCTTCCCGTCGAATGGTAAACGATATTGTTTGCACGATGATCTTTTCGACGGGATCTATAAAATACATATTCCCGCGAGAGTAAGGAGGAAAAGAGAGAGAGAGAGAGAGAGTGACAGAGAGAGAGAAAATATATGTATATACATCGTCGATCATGTACTTCCGCGGATAGAAATCATCGGCAAACGGATGATTCGCTGATCCCACGATGCCCGATTGCCGGTAGAACAATGGCTTCGGATAATGCGGAATGGAGTACGTAACGTACGCTTACAGCGATAGCCGATGATTCTTTGCGCGAAGGGCCGATTGTAATATCGTTATGCGTTCCGGGTTTACACCTAAAAATTACCCGTTTGCCTTTCGCGTACGCGAAATATACGATAAATCTTCGGCCAATCACCGTTGCCCGGCCGAACGAGGCGAAACATCGTTCGTGTATTATTGTTACGAGCACCGGTCGATGAATTAGCACGTCTTCTTCGTGTTCGATGATGAATATTACGGGACAAGTTTAACCCGGTTCCGAGGCAACACGAGTATAGCGGCAACCTGCACGGAGTCGTTAGCAAACCCGCGCGTCTATGTATGTATCTACGACGAATCTATTATTTCAGTCTATCACTTTAATGGCCGGATGTATCGTAAGAAATAATAATTAACTGCGAAATACGCGAGCCCGGCAAGACGAATCGCGGACGTGGGGGTATAATACCCAAGTAGAATGACATTAAGGGGTAACGCCACGTTTTCTCCACCCTGTTTATAATTTGGGCTGGTCGCAAGGCTGTCATTAAATAGCGCCCTGGTACCACCTACGGTCGTTCGCATTATGCACAGGATTATTCTTGAAAATGACACGCAATTAACGCTTGTTTCGAAACATTTGGAAAGACGACACTACAAGGGGGAAGAGATTTTTTTATAGAATTCTTTTTTTTACGAGAGATAGATACAGAGAGAGAAAAAGAGAGAGAGAGAAATACTCGTGGCATAGGACCGTTTTATAAAAGAATTTATGATATTACGGTCGAGTGTATACGAGATTCTTCTCGCTTCTATCCTCGGAATCTATTTTATGCGCCTGCATCCTATTTACCTGCGCCTATGCCCCGACCACATCTGGCCACGAATTATAAGGCACGTCCACCGACGATTGATTTAAAACGATCCACTCGATTAATCCAGGGTCGGTTGCAGAAATTACGGTGCCGTGAATGTGCTCGCTCTTACGGTGATTTTACAGACGACGGAGATCGTTTTACGATGTGCGACTACGGTGGAAATACGTATAGTCGTCTTTTTGTTGTTGTTGTTGTTTTTTTTTTCTTTGCTTTCTTTCTCTCGCTATTATATTGCGACATTGTGTCATACGTTTCTCCACGGGTTGTCGTTTTTCTTTTCATTCAGCGAGACGGTGATTTCACTTCGATAAACCTCGTTTATCCGTTCGCATTCTCGTAAAACATCAATGGAACCGTTTCGTAGATAATGCGACGTATAAATTACCCTCGATAGCTCACGGATCAATTAGGTTGCAAGAATTCCAACGGAAAGTCGTGATTGATATTTTACCGTGACGCCCGTGAATTTCGAAAACGATAACCACCCGTGGATTATTAGCGACGATCGAATGCCCGTACGTGCCGACAATTAATCGAGCGTTATAAATAACTTGTAACACGGTCCTGCTAAATCCTCACGATGGTTGTACTCTTTCACTCTCTCTCTCTCTCTCTCTCTCTCTCTCTCTTTCGCTCTCTCGGTCTACCTATCGGGTTTAAGAACAGTTAATGGTACACACGGCGAATCGATTCGTTTCGCTTCGATCGATTCAGCGTTTCCTCTTAAATCACTCGGCAGGATGAGCAACCGGCATGCGTGCATGCAGGTAGATCTTTAAAGATTAGACGCGATTAGAAACTGGGAGTGTCGAACGGTAGTATCGTGTGGCCGAGGCTGGATGGCGCGACGTTTACGACGAAAGCTTTCGAAATCGCTACGGATCCATTCTAGCCAACCTGAGTAATTCAGAAGAAATCTTTCTTTTACTACCTCGTCCTCCCCCGACTTTGAATAGACAGAGACATCTTTTTTTCTACGCTCCGGACGATCGTACTGACAAATTTGATTGTTTAGATTATTAAAAAAAAGACAGCATGGATGGATATCAATCGAGGACTTCGAGAAACGCACCTCGTAGTCGTAAGAGATTTTCCTCTCGGCGTCGTTTTTACGCGCACCGCTCTGTTTCGTAATAATGAATATTTATAACCCGAGTACGGCGTCGTTAATCGCTTCCTGATAAGTAAACTGAAATTTTTACATCTCCGGTCGCCGCACGAGTTACAAGTACCCAGGTGTAATTTACGGCGTTACGTCGCGGGCACGAACGTATCGATTCTTTTACTAATTACCCCGTCATCCGTCGTATTTTAAATATGCCGCGTTGCAAAACGCACGCGTCGCCTTTCCCGTCAAAGCGAACGAGTCCCCCGTTGTCTACGTAAATCAAATTCTATTATTATCCCGAGTCCGTATTGAATTTTTTTCAATCCAATCGTTGGACACGACATACGTCGATATACACGTACGTGTACAACCTGTTTTCAAATCGATTCGGTGAAAAAAAAAATAAAAAATACAAACACGCGATAAAGGAAGTAAGGAAAGCGTCGCGGGCGAACGAGTCGGATCAGGCATTTGTCCAATTTGTCGGCGCGATCGAGCGATACATCGTCCGTATATATTCGTGTACATGCATACAAATACATGTACGTGTATATACGACGTTACGCGGTGCGTAAGCGCGGTAATTAGGCTGTTCTCAACGGGCTCGGCAACTGTGAGCGGCATAGGCAATTTATCCGCGCGTACCTTTCTCCTTGTTCCACGTGGTACGGTAGGCATCGTCGAGTACCTACGCTATCTCGATTCCTACTCTATTAGTTTCTACACGGCGAGCCGCGGCTACTTTATAACCTGGTTAGCCGCGGACAATCGGCGGTGGTGGTGTCCCGGGACCAGAGAATGTGTGTGTGTGTGTGTGTCTGTTTTTTTTTTATATTTTTGTCCCAATGACAAATCAGAGGAAGCATAACTTTCCGATGTAACGCGAAACGTAAGGATATCGCGAAGAAGGCCCTCGAAAATTATCCAACCGGAATGTTATCTCGGATTCGATTGATTTTTCTTCTAATGGCAACGGTGTATAGATACGTAATGACGGGCCACACGTATTGATATCCCTGATACCGATACCCTCTAAACATTCCACCATTGTACTCTTCCGACAATATCGTTTGTTGCGCGTCTACGGTTTCCAGTTGGCGGATAGATGCCACGGTTGTATTGTATTCGAATCTACTGAATTGCACTCCGAAACGTGGAATTACCGTTCGAAGGCATCAATAACCGTAGTTTTATCCAGGAAAGCGTTAGTTACTTCTTAAAGAAAATTAAATTAAAAATTTCTACCAATATATTCACTTCTAAATAAGAGTACATCCTTTTTAAATCCCCCGTGACTAATTCACAGACTCGATCGCACATCATTACTCCAAAATGTACATATAAATCTTACGAGTTCACATCGACAAATCTCAAGAATGATTTTGCACGAGCGAAGTTTCATTGAACCATCCACCATGCAAATAGATAAGCCGTCAAGGAGGCTTCGATACAATCGATGGAATCGTTTATTTACGCATTAGATCAGGATTGATCGGATATAGACGTTCTACCTGGACGTGTACCACCACTCGCACGGTTCGCGGGGACGCGTGCGAGCTGCGTGAATGACTGAATCCGCTCCTGCGGGCGATGATATCATTCGAGTGTCGAAATGGTAAGAGGACTCTTGTATCACGTCCCCGGCCGGCGTAGAAAAGTTCACGCGGGTCTCGGTACCGTTAGAAACGGTAGCTGGGATACGTTGGAAATTATTATTCGCCTGATTGAAGATTGATTACGAAATACCATGGAAATCTGTGCGCAACTTAACAAGAACACCGAGACCTACCCGAGCTACGTTTCATAGCTCTTCAACGTTGACGTGTAATTTCACGCGATTCATCGCCGTGATAATAACGATCATCCCTCGATTTATATGATACTTTTCTTGTTGTTGATTTTTTACTTTGCTCTCCTCGAATTGGACGTACATTCGAAGTACAGTATTCTCAGTGATAAGTGATACATTTCCAGTAATATTTGCTTGAATTTCCGAAATATATATTTTAATACCATAGACTCATTGTTTTCCTAACCATTTTTTTTCAACCAGTAGCCCCTATTTCCCACATTCTCAAACGTGAACCAAAGTCCCACGTGGCGAGAGATTCTCAACTAAATCACATCGACGCTCCCCTCGTACGATCCGCGGGCCAGTTCTCAGTCCCTAGATCTCCGATCGACGCGATTTTTTTATCTCGTTCCCCGTGGATCGCGATACCCGCGGCAACGGGTGGCTCGGGGACGGCCGGGTGTTTCACGGGAACAGGTTGAGAGTCGCTGGGGACGCGGCGAGGCACGCGACAAGGCAGAGCGCGTGTCCCACGCGCGCTCGCTTCTCTCCTCAAATCAAATCACGTAACTCGCCGCGCGATGTGTATCTCTCCTCTCGCGAGTGAAATCGTCGGAGCGGGAGCGGGACCCGGGGGCAGCCAGCGGTGTCCCGGTGTCGAGTGCGATTGGCGAGTCGCAAAAATCCGCCATTAAAATCCGCGAGCGACCGAGCTCCTCCCATTCGGTACCAGGAGAGGTTTCCGAGAGATCTTCGACCGATCGGGCGTAGGCGAACCCCTTCGTCGCCTTTGATCGCGCCACCGACGTTTTTTTCTTTTCGTATTTCTTTGCTTTTTCTCGCGTCCTGCCGGAACCGAATTCACGCCGGGCGAACCGCGACGCGATCATTCACCACGAAGCTACACTCTAACGGTCCACCGACGGATTCTGCGAATAGAATCCCTGGAGAACGATTATCAAATTTTTTGTCGACATCTTTCCACCTTGCGGGCTACAGATTTCTAATCATTGAGAAGAGGAACTAAGTTTTTGGAAACTGGGGTTACCAAGTTTCATCCCTTGATCTTTATACCTTAGAAAAAGTGTTACTAATAATTAGTATTATCTTATATCATTCAGGGATACACTTTGCCACCTCATTCTCTATCCACCACTAAATTTAGCGTAACAAATGAACTATTTAAAACTTCACCCGTAAATTCCTCGTGATTTCGTGACGTAATAACAATTTCATCCCCATGTGTTCGAGTCGCGGATGCAGTATAGTGATTCGTTAGGGAGAATCAGTTGAACGGAGAACACCGGGGCTCCAGATCTTCCGTGCTACGCGACCGGTGTGGCCGCAGCCTAATTCGCCGTGCATTTCCCCTTATTTGGGCTTCCGTGGCCAGGCCGAGGTCGGGAGGGAGACCTGGTGACTTGGGAGGGACCAAGAGGGTCGGGCCTACGAGGTGTATCGCGGGAGGCTTGCTGAGTGACGAATGTGTATACCCGTCTTATTCACCTCCTACCGTATTCGGCGACAGGCTTGCTGATCGTCCGGGATTAAGCCTGTAATTCTAATCGATCCGTCGCCCATCTTGACGGGAATTAATGCTACCCAATGGCTACACGTCACTTGAAGGTAGACAGCTGTTAGAAGATCCAGGCTCGTATAAATGATTCACGATTTTTTCCGCGGAGATTTCATTACAGATAATATGGACTAGAGGAAAGTGTATATGTGTATATAGGTATGTATGTATGTACCATAGAAGGTGTACGTATGGTAGGTATGTAAAAGATCAGCGGACGATGATCGTAAATATAAAATGATCACCGTGAAATCGTGACTTTTTTTTTCTTTTCCCTTTCATTGTTTGTCATAAAAATACCCACCCCGCCAGGTATCACATTACGAGACATTATCCGACATTGTGTGCTTTATCGTATGACATTCCTGCAGGTAGATATATCCATCGTTGCCGTTCCTAGACACCTCTAACGTATACCCTTTCATTTTCACCGTGCATGCATCATCTAGATTATCGTGAATTTACGAATCCATTCGACTTAATACCACAATAAATGCTATATATATAACACAACGTATGAAAACGACGTATCAAATAGATTCCATGGTAGCGCAAAGTCGCTCCAGTAGGATCGCGGCGACTCCACTTAGGTTGTCGTAATGACCGCATACGTTCGAGCTTTCAAATGTCATTCCCGCCACCGTGATACCGTCGTCCCCGCACAGCCTATCGCGAAAATATTCTACTCGCCTATGCTTTTACAAAACCCGCTCTAATAATACCACGATCTAACGGGGACCGTTAACTCCCCTATTATGTTTTATGCAGATCCGAGGACAGCCGGCGAACACCAGGAGAAAAAAAAATACAGAAAAGGCAAAGTGTAAAAAAGAGATAGTAAAAAGAAAAAAAGATTATCCGTACCCGGTTAACTCGCGCAACCGTCCCGACCTTAGAAAGCCGATCGTTTATTGTTCCCGGTTGGTACACGTGCGTGATCACCGGGCGTCTTGTATCCAACCTATCCGCGAAACGAACCAGCAAACACACACACACACAAACACACATATCAACCAGGCAGACACACAATATGAACGCGCGACGTCCTGAACTTCGTCGATTGACAACAAAGCGGTACAACATTCTCGCGTTGGGATTGATTTGCGAGCATACCACCGCACCGAGATCCTATTCACGTATCAAGCATATTGCGACGGATATCGCCTCGAGAAAATTGCTCAATTCACCAGTGCCGTCGTGCTCGCGCCACCGATGTTCCTTTGCGACGTTCCGTACCGATGTCAGTGGCGTAGCCACGCGGGGGATGCGTCCGCGGGGGGGGGGGGGGACACCACTGTCTTTCCGTCGGTTCTTCTTTGTCTCCACGCGGTGATTAAACCCGGGGACTAATATCGTGCGATTTAATCGCACGTTTATGATCTTCTTACGGCTGGTATAAGTTCTTTGATACCGACGTTAAACCACCGTGTTCTTGTAAACGTGCTGGACAATAATAGGAGGAAACGACACTTTTCTACGTGGAATTCATGTTTATTACCCCTGACGTTATAACGTTCCATCGGTGTACAAGTAACGTAACGGGAAATGCTACCGGAAGCACTATTAATTACTTTCATCAAAAACCAATGGAATACGATGTGAAATCTGGTGTGATCTTTCGAGTCTGCGAGATGAGAAATACTCGCGGGATCGTTTCATTGATTAAGAAACGGTACAAAAATGATTTCTTGGATTCTTCGAATCTTATCGTCTTTTTGTTCACACTCCGATGAAACGGGAATAAAAATATCGTCTGTCGATGACGCGTGTTCGAATCACATACATATATGCACACATACATATGTTCGTCGGGTCCATGAATGGCATTACCGGACGACGACGAAGACTGGCGTCGAGGTGACGAATTCCAACGGGCAATCGTACATGCGGCAGAATCAACGTTTTAATTCACTGCCGGTTCATTGAGGCGCTTCAGCCTCAACGTTGACCGACCGCAGTGGAATCCAACTGAACCACCTCTTGCGGGACACCGCCACGAGTTAATGTAGTGCGTATTACACCATTACATGTTCCGTTTAATCATGCTCCGCTAATGGCCCACGGACTTCCTTTATCGGTTACGTTGACTCCCCCCGTCTGTAATAACGAGCACCGACAGGCGGATTCTCTCGATTCGATCGTTTCTAAGCGGATTCTTGCCTTGTTTCTTAATTACAATCAATGTTTTTTTCTGCTTCCCCCTCGCGGTTAGGTTGGAATCTCGTTTCGATAGACGGATTCCTGTATTACGATCTCGATTAGTGACAAGAGAGACTTTCCGCGGATAAGATACATTACGTGTCGTAAGTTAAGTACATTTGTGTTCTTTTTTCTCCTATGTACTCGACGGTAGAATAATTAGTAAGGTCGGGCGTCGTTTGATTAGGAGAAGGAACAACGGGACGAAATAAAAAAAAAAATTTGTGTCAAGCCGACCTTAACGTCGATGCTAAGTGGGGAACGGTGTTAGTCATCTATGAACTGAAAACCAGACGTTACACGTATCTGGGTTATTATCAAAGATACGGGACCGTGTGTGCGAGTGTACGCTTTCAAAGTGTACGCCTACGGGGGATCAATCATTGATTTAATTGTATTATTCGATTCAGTACGATTGAATTAAATCCGAGGGACGATTATAGCGGAGAACCTTCGGACCACCATTATAATACAGAAGGTGTTTAATCGTTCCGTGTCCGTCGGTCGTGATTTTAATTAATATTCCATGACATGGATATCGTCTTCGATAAAACAACTAAGAAAAAAAATCATTTAACGACCGTAACAGAGATGATTACACGACGAGACGTTAACCTCCGTTTTGCCGAAACGTATGACTCACATCGACGAACGTTATAATCACGTCCCAGTCGACAAAATGTTCTTAACACGTCGCGACGACCGAAACTCACCTTCTTCTACCTGACCGCGTAATCTTATCACGATCGGTTTTCCATCCCCGACATTCGAGAAAAGGGGACGTCGTAACGAGGACTTAACAAGCGTACACTCGGTAGAATACGTTTTTCTTTTTTTTTCTTTCTTTTTTTCCCCCCTAGAACAAGTTCTCCCCAATGTCCTATCCCAGTTTGTAAATCACCCCGCATACAGGGTGGCCGAAATATCCTCAAGCCCGGCTAATTTTCCACGTCGATGTGTCGGTGATGCGTCGGATTCGGGTGTGTGTCGGTGTGACCGAGAGACAGAAACGAGGTGTATCCGGCTCGATAAAAACCCGAGTGAACGTTCCCTCGTGCCCTAATACGATTTCGTTCTGGCCATTATATCCTCCTCCACCTCGACCCTCTTCGTCCCCCTTTGGTTTCTTATCGCGTCAGGCAACGACAAGCTCTCTTTTTTCGGGGACAAGACAACGGCGACGACGTCGTCGTCGTCGTCGTAGTCCTATGTCCTCTTCGTCGTGGTCGTCGTCGTCGTCGACGTCGGTGACGGCGTCGTAGTGCCGATCGAAATCGTAATCCTCCTCGAGTTTCGAGGCATACGGGAAAGCGATCTCGTAAGAGGGAGACGATCGGACCCGGTGATTTACACACCGGATCTTGTTTCACGAAACTACGGCTCTACGAGCAATCGTGTGGGAAAGTGAGATGTACTGTTTGACGGTCCGTGGACCGAGCCTGTGTGTTTTTTTTAATCGCTGCGTTTCACGTTAGAACTTTTTCCGGATTTTATACCCGGTTGATTTCTTCTGACGACTTTAGCTTCTATGGGAGCAAAGGATCTTCCCGTACGGTTTACGTAAAGTTAGACACTTTTAGGTTTTGATAGATTTTGTTTTAAAGTTCCATTATTTTGGTAACGTTGTGTAGTTAAAAATTTCAAAATGGTATCTAATTGTTGAAAAGGCTGCTGCTGTGTTGAGAAAAATAAATATAAAATGACTACGGAATCGTTTCAAAATCACAAAATAAACCGCTGTTAACAGTACACAGCGAAACAAATGGGCACGTTAATTGCGCTACATATATTAATATCGCGCATAAATCCCGGCCGAGTGATCGATCGATCATTGCTTCACGGCCTCGTTCGAGCGAATCGGAAGCCCCTTTTCTGGCGCGTACAATCTAAAACATATATCCACGTCTCGATAGAACGTGCGTGTGTATGTATGTAAGTAAGTAACGTCTGTCTCGTAACTCGCACAATGTCCGAAGGCCTCTTTTCTTTCCAATATCTTGTCACCGATATGTTCCCCGTGGATACCCCGGCCACGGATAATACATCACTCCGCCGAAATAGAATTCGGCACGCTTAAAGTCCTCCTAAGCCTATACGTTACAGCTTCGTTGTTCCACCATTGATTCCCGGCATCCTTGTCGGGGCCGTAGAACGAGTCGAATAACGACGACCATTAATTTTCTCGACGTTATATAGCGGACATCCTCGTACGACCGGCCAGTTTTATGAATGGCGAATGCTACGGTACGCGGGTACGGTATTGCCTCTAGATTCTCGAGGAATTTTCGAGACTCTCTGTACGACGTAACCTTGCCTATCCTTGAATCTGTCACGGATTTTTCACTCCAACATGGAACGACTGTGATCCGACTACGTCCGACGAACCGATGCACGCGACGATGACGAGGCGGTTTTTTACGAACGATCGAGATCACACTCCGCCACCCTGGGCCGGACGGGCCGATTGTATCTGTGTTTCTGGGTTAATTGCTTGGCCAGCTTGTAATTGGACGCCTAACTTCTCATTCGGACTTTTTCGGTTGATTGGTGACGCGACTTCTTCGTTGGAAATGAAATTTATATGTATATACATGTATATTATATTTGTCGGAGAATAAATATCGCGATTACGCGGTGTCTCGATCGCGGGAAAAGGATAGTTACGTCTAATTTGAATATTATTCGACGCGAGTGAAAATAAGACACTGGCCTGGGTTACTCGATACCGCTGCGAAACATCTAATTTCATACTCCGACGAGCGCGCGTTCCTCGTCCATATCCACGTGCGAGCGGGAAACCCGTTTAACGGTTTTAAAACGCGTAATCCCGACATGAGTTTTCGACTTTCTTGCCAGCACCGCGAGAAAACACACGGCGGCGGCGGCCGCCGGTACCGTGGCACTCTTTAATGACACGGGGAATCATTCTCCGCGAGCAAAAGCGAGAAGAACGTAAGAGAAGAGACAGAGGGGAACGCGAACGAGAAACAAAGAGGATCTTACGTCCCGGTGGGACGGGTCGAAGGAAGAAAGAAAACTTAAGCAGCGTACGCGTCGTCTAATGGTCAAACCTACGTACGTGTATGTATGTCCACCGACGTGTATCCAAGTAAAACGGACACACACACACACGTATATACATACACCCGTAGATAGAGCACGAGACAGAGACGCTAGATCGACGGTGGAGCGAAAAAGAGACGGAAGTTGCCGGAGCAAGGAAGAAAGAGTAGAAAAACAGAGAGAAGAAAGAGAGAGGCTTCTAAATGTTGGTCCAAGCGCGTGGGATGCTGGTTGCAGTTAGGCTCGTGCCTACTCCCTCTCTACCAGTTTCTCTCTCCTTTTTCATCGTCTCGTTCTTTCTCCCTTTTTACTCCCTCCCGCTCGTTTCTGACTTTGAATACCGGTCGGGTTTGTCGTGCGGCTGTGCTGCGGTCGTCGAGCTAACCGCGTACTCACACGCGTCCTCTCATCCACACGCGGTACATATATATATATACATATACACGTATACATATACATACGAACGTACCTAGTTCGTTCATCTATATAACCACAGATACAACAACGATCCTTTAACCATATACATAGGAGAGCAGCACGCGCGTACCAATACAACGAAAACTTTTTATCCTATGCGTGAGCACGTATGGTATGCCGTATGTAGATAGATTCGGATGGTGCGTGGACCAGTCCCGGCGTGCGCGAGCCGTACGGGCGGACAATGCGGAGAGAGGTTCGTGCCACACCTCTTTTCTTCCTTCTTCTTTTCCATCTCGGACCCTTGCCGCGCCCTTGCATCTCTCCCTGTCTTCTTCTTCTTCTTCTTCTTCATCGTCTTCTTCTTCTTGTATGTCTTCTTCTCTTTCTTCCATCGTTGCTCTTCTGCCCTCTTCCTTTTCTGTTCTTCCTTTTCTCTCCGGTTCATCTTCTTCTTCTTCTTCTTCTTCTTCTCTTTCTTCCTCTCTTTCGTCGTCGTCGTCGTTGTCCTCTTCTTCTGACTTCCTCCTTCACATCCTTCCTTTTACCTGGACGAGGTATCGGCACGATGCCTCCTCGCTCGTATTTCGTCGCGTCTTTATGCGCCTCCGTTGGATTTACTCGCCTCGTATTCCCTCTTCGAGTCCTTACGAAGGGACGGTAGAGAAAGAGTCCTTTCGTCCTTTAACCGTGCTGGTACTCCTCGTGATAAGACTTCGGTCCCGGGGATCCTGGATCTCGGACGAATCGCTGGATATAAATATCGAGGGATCGTCCGACGGGGATAGCTCGATCGAAATTGGAGATCACGGGAATATATATATATTTCTTTTCTGTTTCTTCTTCTCGTTTCTTTTTCTTTTCGTTTTTTTATACAGGTACCGATAACGGGTTGGTTACCGTGACAGAGAGATTGCTGATGCACGTGTCGAGAAACCTCGGGGTTCGGGTGAACGTTATCGGCGTCCATGTTTATGTATGTATGTGCCTTCATATAATTTATAGCGCGATGCTTAAATCGAAATTACTTTGGTCCTTGATAAAATCGTAATCGGTACACCGTTAATTATTAAGTACCGTCCGAATTTCTATCGTACTCCGACGACTTTAAATAAAAAAAAAGTAAGGAAACTCACGAATTTACCCGCGTTGGTAAATGAAAACTAGCACGGTCGGCGCGTGCACGCGGCCAAACTCGTTAGACGCGGGTCAAACCGGCGTGCCGAGAAAATTATCGTCGCGACGGTGTGTCCATGCCTCGTATACGAACCGCCACGACGAACCGGACCGATGTTATGCAAAAACCACGTTGTCACTGGCCGCTCTGAATGGGGCAGCGCACCGTGGTATCCGTACACGAGACATATTTTCAAACGTATTTTTTCCCCCCTCGCTTTTAAATCGTTACACGATAATGTCTCTATTACGACCAATGATTTTCCATGTTTAATTAAACGTGAAATCTAATACATGCGGTATAACACACCGATGGTGACTCGGAAAGTATAATATATTATATAACGACGGAGAAAACAAAAAGATGGTCTGTTCTGCGTTTACCTTTCGAAAATATTGAATAAAGTAAACGATACACAGCAAATGAGGGGGGGGGGGGGAAGAAGGAGAGGAGGTCGAGCACTTCATTACGGGATAACCGACAGAAAACGTGTTCTTTTTTACGGGGATCCAAGTTGATTGCTTTATCGCCCGCGTCCGCCAATGCGAAACGGTTGGCAATGCGGTGAAAAAGCGAGAGGGATCACCGCCGTAGCTCGTGCCACCGTGTACGCGCGTATCTTTCGCGGTAGACCGGGGCCCCGGCGAGTCTTTAATAATCAATTTATGAATGAACAACCGAGCGCCGCGGTGAAAGTCTTCGGGGGCCTGTAATCCAACAGAGAAGCCGCCAGCCCCGTTCGGCGAAAGAGAGACGGAAGGAGGTCGACGGACACCACGAGGGAGGGGCAGATGAATTAAAAGATAGATGGTCTATTAAACGTTTTGAAACTACGGGCGCGAGAATTATACGTGATATCGATGAATAATTCAGCGACGGAGATTACCAACTTCATTCATAGACGATAGATTCCGAGGTTATAAAATACAACGTCCACGGTATAATCGAAAGTTCGATAAAGATAAAAATAAAAGGCGCGGGAGAGACAGAGGGGGGTGGGAGGGGGAGATGGAGGAGGAGGAGGAGGAGGAGAGAAGAGTCTCGGAAAGGAATCCTCTTACAGTCGGGACCGGTAAAGTTAACGAGCATCTTGGATGCCGGTGCGCACGTGCAAGAATTGCGTGCACCGAATGTCTAAAGTAAGACTTTCCATCCCTAACAATATGCTAATCGGTTCAATTAAGATAAGGAATTATATACTCTTATACGAGAGGCAAATCAAACACACGTGTGTACAACGAGAAGATGTACACCTATAACCTAGGCACCTCTTAACGATCTTCCCGATGGTTTATTATTAAAATATATCTAAAAAAACATACACGCATACACACACGCGCTTGCACGTACGCAGAACCGGGAGAGGAGTGTAAAAAAAAAGGGAACCGGGAATTGGTAAAAAGAAGGTTAGAACGAGCACGGCCGGTGTGTCGCAAGTTTCTTCTCTCGCCGATAATAATCTACGAGGCGGATTATGGTAGTCCAACGATGGCAACCTTGAAGAGACTTATTGGTAAGACTGTGCCGGCGGACGTCGATGATTCGTCGTCTTCCTTCACGTCGAGTTACTGATGCGAAAGAGAAAAAGGGAGGCAGAGGGAGGGGGGTGGGAGGTATAGAGGAAGGGTACGGTCGGAAGGAAGAGAGGCGAACGGAGGAGAAAAAACAGAAGAGGATGTTACCAGGATGAAGCAGAAGAGGAGACGCCGTCGGTGGTGAGAGAGTACCGACGTGTGCGTCTCGATGAAATTAAGACTGGCCGTCACGATTATTATATCAATTAATTACGCGGTCCTGGACCCCGCAATCGTGCCATCCGGTTCGGTAACTCCACTCAAAGACGAACACGACGAAAACGATCGGGGGAGACGGTAGAAGAGTTTGCGTGCCGGACGCTCCAGACGACGACGCCTGGGAATCCCAGGAATTCGAATAACGAGCCCGCTACCGTGATACACTGCCCGGCCACCTTTCCGATCCTCATCGATCTTCGTCGAACCGCTTCAGGATCGACGACGGTGTTAATCATGCCTCTCCCGTTCTTGACCGCACTCTCTCACACTCTCTCTCTTTCTGTGTCTCCTCTCTAGACTTCCACGGTGTTTCTTTCTTACTGTTTTTTTTTGTACCGGTCGTCTTGTTTATCCGCGAGTGGAAGGTGTCTCTTAGTCGATCGTTCGCACCGATCGCTATTGATCATCGATACGAATGCCACGGTGAACGGGAAATCACGTTGGAATTAAGTCAATTTGTCTCGTTGAACGCCGGTGGACATACTACTCCACCGTTACGGTTGTTTGTCCTTCGATTACACGATCGCACACCATCGCGAGAATGGATTCCACGCCGATGGACGGATGCTAAACGAATGTTTTAACAGTACGTTTAGAAACAATCGGAATAACCAATTTGTACCGACGATACAAAACCGTAAGAGGCTCTAACGGAGATACGTGAAAAGCCATATCCATCCGTTCCGAGTACGTACAATCATACGGCATGGGTTATACACGGAGGTATCGATATCCCGGCTCTTCCCTCGGGATTTATAATCTTCCGTAGGACGACGAAGGAGTACCACCGACGTGCCCCGGGAGGAGCACGCATCCCTTCGAGTAAGACAGACACACTCGCGTATACTCGGCGAAAGACAGCAGAGATGAGAGAGAGAGAGAGAAACGAACTTACATAAAGAACAGAGAGAGAAAGGGAGAGAAAAGACAGAGAGGGTGGGGAGGAAGAAAAGAAGAGGAAAAAAGAGAGAAGAAGAAGAAGAGGAGAGCAGAGGATCCACGACACGGTGGTGCATCGGTGAAGGAGGCAGTGGTCCACGGAGTAGAGGGAGAAGAAGGAAGACGAAGAAGAAGACGAAGAAGAGAAGAAAGAAAAAAAGGACGCACACGCGCTCCCGCGGATACACACGTGTCCTGGATCATGGATGCAAATATGGCATAGTATCCTGGGCCGTGCGTGGCTCGCGCCTGGATATACCTACCTAGACAGTAATACGGGTAGGTAACTCAGCCGAGGTGGGTTGAGCCGCACCCTGTTCCTCAAGCATCCACCGAGGTATATATGTATACATACATACGTATAATCGTGTAGCGTTTGTGTGCCGTAAGACGGTCGTACGTGTGTCACACACGAGAAACCGGGGATACTCGTTGCAACGCCTTGCACGGAAACGTAGAAGGCGAACACATACCTGACAATATTTATATATACATATACATTTATATATATATATATATATATATGTATATACATCTATATGTATATATTTATATGTATATATGTATAAAGACGTTGGGTGTGCGGTGATACGCGAGTGTGCGTGTAAACTAATACAACGTGGAACGAGGGACCGAGATGCGAGGTGAACGCCCCCCACAATATCTCAAATCTGCGCGAGAGTGTGCGACCACCACGTCTCCATACGTGCCGTCGTATACGTGCGAGTGTGCGTAGGTGTGCAGCATGGAGTGTACACACAGTCACAGAGCCCCGGGAGTGTTACCTGAAGTCTGGCGAGGCTGGAGTAAAACCGTTTGGTGTGCGTGCATATTCTCTCACTCCGGTGTCTTATAGGTGGTAGAACGGGCCTGTCCAGTTTTCCCATGGGAACAATACCCCACGGGATATATAATAACAATGGTCACGGGCGTGGGAGACGGGTCGATCTTTATTTACCCGCTCGTTTTTCTTTTTTTATATTTTTTCCCTCCTCCCCCGTTCTTCATTTCTCTCTGTCTCTCTTTCTCCTTTTCCCTCTTCCTCTCGCTCACTTTTATTCTTTATTTCTTTCTTTCTTTCTTTTTCTCTTCGTCTCTCTATCTCTCTCTTTCGTAAGATCTTTTCTCTCTGTCTCCGGTCTGTCCACCGTTTCTTCGAGGCGATCCTCACCCTCGCGATTTGCGCCGAAATTACGACTCCTTCGAGCCCTGGCACTTCCCAGATTCCTTCGTTTCTTCCTTTCCCTTCTTTCTTTCTTTCCTCGTCGTTTCTTCTCCCTCGATCCGAAGATTCATCCTACTCTTCTTTTCTGTGTGTTTTGGTTGTCGTTGTCGTTCATTTTTCTCCTTTTTCGTCGATTCAGTCGTAAACGGTGATATCCACGGGTACGCACGGGCCCGATCGTCGTCGGTGCACTTATTTACGATTGGCTCGATTCGATGGATAAACGAGTCGATGTAAATTGGCCTTGAAATTTAATCGACTGCCAATATAAATCCATCGGGGGGAACGCGGGTCGTGAGACGAGCCGAGTTACGTTCGCGGTTTTATCTGACCGCGCCACGGACACCGATGCGAGAGTTGCTTATTTTTTATTTTATTTTTTATTTTTTCATTTTCAAGGGGAGAGGGGGTTTGTTCCGTGATATAGGTATGACGGAGCTTTCAATTGCGCCTCGCGATCTTAAGAAGAAACGAATTACACGCAGGCGTGACGTTACACGGGATCGTAATCGTCACGATGGGTATCGCTTAATGCAATTAGACGCGGCGTTTTACCGTCCTCCTTTTCGTACCGTGAACACGATCGATTAACAGTGTTTTTCTTCTGTCAACGATCAACGTCACGCGTGCCGTTTCTCATCTTAATTCCAACCGTCTAACAACGCATGTATCGTATACATACGTCAGCGACGAAACGTTTACCTGGACGAGAAAGTATCACGGTTCGTTTCGTCGAAATTACAAGTGTCGATTAAACTATACGATAGGTTGTGAAAAAAAATTATACACAGACGGGAAAATACCCTGCCGATTTTAGGTGGCGTTGTTCGCGAATATTATCGTCATTAAATATCATTAAACTGGCCCGTTATTAAATTATATCATATCATTATCTCGTATTACCATGATTTTCTCAAAACATCAATTTCGCACGGTGTGGTTCGACGCCCCTAAAAATAATCTTTTTCTCCTTTTTTAACTAGACGGTCGAACAAAAACACACACACGCGCAGACCAGAGAAAGAGAGACAGAGAGAGAAAGAGAGGGGCGGGGGGAAGGTGGTAGAGTCGAAGGAGGTCGGAGAGGATGGCTTTAACACCGAAATCTCCTCGAAGGACGAACAATTCTCGTTCCTCGAGTACTTCGTGGTGGGTGGTGTGTATACCAGCCGAGAGTCGTTCTCGAGTGGTTCCGATGTACCGTTGGAATCGGTCGCATCGCGGTGAAAGAATTTCCCGCTGCAGCCTTAAAAAAAAAATATGGTAGCCTCCCGAACACGTGTCCATACGGACGACAACACGAGGAAAGATCCGAATCGACTTCGACTCGCGATGAAAAATATCAAACGACCGTAACTATACTCTTATCTGAGAAACCAAAATCTAACGATAAAGTCGTCGCGATAAATGACAGAAATCTATTCTGGAATTTTATAATCTCTCGGATCGTCACGTTCGGACGGTGGAAACTGAAAATTCCTAGGATAATCACACCTGGAAGGTAGATTAGCGATTACTTAACACTTTAATAGGGTACTTCTCACGGGACTTAGCCGCGAGCGATAAGATGAGTTTCCATCGTTGCGTCTATTCGTACGGTAGTTTCCCGCGAGAGGATTTGCGAGGGGTGGTTTACGATCGTGTTCCCGCGATGCCTTGACCTGCCTCTAGTAAAACCTACGACAACGCCGAGTCGAATCGGACACGAACCGATCGCCGCGAACGCGTGGACGGATAAGTCGTCATTGCTATTTTTAATACCGCCCGATCGGAACTACCTTTCTACCTCTCTCGACGACAGCACCGGTTTTTACCCTTCTTAGGATGTAGACGGCCAACACGCGGTGACGATTGATGAGAAAAAATCGAAAAATTCACCCAACGCGTAATACACGATCGATCTGACGGACTAGTACTGAAATTTCGTCACTCCGAATATGATTATCCGGAACGTTTTATAATTACCGTTACGTATCTTCGGGTGTCGCACCGATTTCACTTTGATTTCTCGACATTTTGGTCGACGGTACGTCAGAAAAAGGACACAAGAAAGAAAAAAAAACAGAAGACGAAGCGGAGTGTCATTCGGGGCAATAACACGTGAAACTGTCGGAGCAGAAGGGGGGAAGTTTCTATTATATTTGCTCAATAACCGTGCAACGACTTCTTCATTTTCGCAGAGAGAAGAGACATCCGCCGGAGCGTGTTTTGTCCCTGATACCTCGACGAAGTGGTTGTTGCGGAGGCGCGTGGGCGACCGGAAACTCTCCCTCCCACATTCGCGTGCCCTACCTCTTCGAAGGGAGCTCGAGAGAGACGGAGGTACAGCCCGAGAGGAGGGGTACAGAGTACCGAGAGCGAGAGAAAGAGAGAGAGAGAGAAAGAGAGAGAGGGACACGGAGAGGAAAAGAGAAAAATAGAAATGGAGGAGAGAAAAAAAAGGAGGAAAGAATGAAAGAAAGATGTATGTTGCAGCATCACGCTAAGTCGAAGAAGAAACACACGCAAAACAGTAGGGATCATTTCGAAATATTTTTATTGGTGAATTGGAGACGCGACTCATCGTCTTTCGTAGTTGAAGGAACCTAAACTCCGCCAGGTTCGTTCGGACATTATTTTCTGATTGATAAGTATACGTAGAAGAGCACTTCAATTAAAGGTAGAGCTTATTTAGAGAGGTACAGAGTATGTATCGTGTGTTTCACGTTTCTTCTGTTTCATAAGAGAAACTTAAAAAGGAGGATGTTACATAAAACTCTGACCGTTTTGTTCTTTCGTTTTATTTTACAAGAAATCTCTGTAATTAATTACAAGACGTAATAAATTCATTCTTTATTTTGTTGTCCGGGATTCTGTATGCGTCATGGCACCCAGCGTGGGTGCAGAATTTCGAAATCCAAACGTTCTTACGAAATATACAATCTGACCAGGAACGGAACATTTAGGGTCCAAGCGAGAAACGTTGTTCCGCTTTTTGTAATCGACCGTTCTCTCGAGTTTTCTACGTTTAATTGAATTACAAATATCACTTGCAGCGTTATCGAGAAACCTGATACGTACCACGTTGTGGTTCGAACAAACGGAGCAAGAATTTTTAATTATGCTCCTCTGTCAGCCGGACGTTCTATGAACTATTTTTTCTTGTCCCGAGCGATGGAACGGTCCGCGAGTTGAAATGCACTTAATTGACAGGTAAATTTATCATCGAGCGGATCGATTCGGCCCTTGGGCCCTAGACTACTTTCACCCGAAATTTATTCCGCTCTTAACCTCCGACTAATGGTGCCCAAAGTCGCGCGCGCGCCTCGTAATCGATTAGTATCGACAATAAACGAAAATGAGTATGAAACGGATCATTAATGCTGTATCCCGTCGCGCAATAGCGGCGATGTTTCGATCGCGGTAATTTCCACGTCAGATTCCGTCGGCACGGATCAACCCACCCCCTCTCTATACATACATCGTCGAATAATACCATCGTGATAATTAGTAGATAAGTCAATTTGATTTCGTTTCACCTCGCAACAATGCAACCTTCCGAATGATGAAATATAATACAAGCGATGAACGTCGGAATAACTTCTCAAAATAATTAGACAACATGAATCTTAAATATGACTATTTAAAAGAAACTTAAGAGGATATAAATTACACACCGAGGACCTCTTAGGGAAACTTATAACGTATCCGTGTCTATTGTCCCGCTAATGTATTATCCTTGTATACAAGAATAGAAGACGCGGTCGCACCCAAAATTTCCAACCGCGCGAGGGTTATATATTTTACCACGTAACTCAAGTAAATTTCCCAACACACAGATTCCATCGCGTCGAAGTTGAACTTCCATCCGTAATGTATCCAACCCGGGTACACAGAGATCCCACCCGTATTAGCGATCAACAAGTAGTTCCTCCTCCCCCGAAACATTCGTCATCCCAGACCCCCCGACACGAGGGATGGAAAAAGATGGAAAAAGGTGGAAAAATCTTGAAATCCCAGCACGAGCGGTAAATCTATCACGTGTGCCCCCGCCGGTCGGGGTGTTGCGCCAGGTCTACCACTATCCGGACACCTGAATCGAGAGGATTTTCACAACGCAGGCTGACGCGAGAGAGCTTCGGCTAGGTTGTCGCGTGGGCGACCGGAAACCGTACCTTCCTACCGTCTTTGGTCGTCACTCGACGACTCGGGGATAGAGAGAGAGAGGAGAGAAAGAAAGAGAGAGAGAGAGAGGAAGAGGGAGGGGAGAGAAAAGGCAGACCAGCCGAGAACTGGCGCAGCTCTCCTTCAACATTCTCTCCGGCCGGTATACCAGTACACGAGGGCGGATCTGTCCTCTCATCGTCACACAATGTTTTAACGTCTCCTACCGGGACCAACAGGGATTCCCACTTACCACGCGAGTTATAATAAAATAAGAGAAAAAAGTACGAGAAAATCGGTACACTCAAAATCATGGTAACTTTTGACGGGGACCGAAAGAAAGAATTTAAAAATTTAAAGAGTATCGATTCTATCTAAGGGTGATCTTTGTACAACGGGTGTCCGATAAAGAAGATCAAGGACGATGACGAAAGTTTTGTTTGAAAACGAAAACAAAAAAGAGAGAAAAAGAGAAAGAAAAAATAAAAAGAAGCAAGTGCTATCTAGGCTCCTCGGATGGTAGAAAGGTGATGACCTCGATCCTACGCCTGCCCGCGTATAAACCGTCGTGTGTTCCCGTCTTGCACCTCGTTCCGCCTGTTTCTGCTCGCCTGTTCTGACTGGCCTGCCCACGCCTGCCCTTCTGTCAATTATATTTACTATTTCATTCATACGGCCGCCGCTCTGGTCCACGAGCCGTGCCCATTCACGAGAACGGGCCGCGCATGCCGGATCGGCTCGCGCCCGATGGCTATCCGATAGGGTAGCGCCTCCATATATGATTCGGATGGAAGTGCCTGGGTCGAGGGAAAAATGTAATTGCCGTAATCTAGGATTATATGGAGTTGTGTAATAACCCCGAGCGCCATGGTGTGTACGTACGTACGTACACGTACATGTATCTGTACGACGACGCGTATCCTGTTTCTCTATGTTGTGTTACTTACATAATATTTAATGTATCCGACGGCCGGGATTTATTGATGCGCGTTACTTACACGCGGGATTGCGCAAAATTATATTATTGAATCGATGTGCAGAAGTGTATGAAATGGAAACGGAAAGGTGGAGGATGAGAGATTTAGTAAGGGGTTGCCGGGGTGTATTTTTGAAATGCGATTCGTCGAGATGAAGCTTTTTTGTCTCGTATAGTTTCTCACAGTTTCTTTTGATACGAGGTTCGGATGAGTATGGGGAAAAAAGACACGAATCCGACCGTGAGAATACTTCCACGGCTCCCAAGGAGTTCAGTCACTAATTGAGTGCTAACTCGGTTGATAGTATAAGGAAACAGAAAGAGGGTCCTTAGTAATTTGGACCCACGGTCCGTAAACATTCGCTTCCCTAAAACCGTCGGGACCCCTGTTTATCCGATGAATTATACGATTAGCGATTAAACGGTATTTACAATCACGGATTGTATCTGTGTAACGTCGAATCGGATCGGTTATGCGGCTAAACCGATTTTACCGCGCGAGATATTAAACGGTGTGAACGTGTATTAAATCCGAGTGTCCAAGATTAATTCAGGAACGAGTGAAAATTAAGTAGAAACATGTTTATAGCCGAGTGCGAAACGAGTTTTGTTTTTTTAAATGTGTCGGTAAAATTGAGTCAGACAAATTTTTGGTCCCGCTTGCCCAAAAGAGGCTAAAGACATTTTTTTTCGTATTTCGTTGAACGAGATGAGGTCAACGTTATTTTCTAATGGATGAAACACTCCCGTACGAAAGTCGCGCACATACAGACACATGTGATAATCCGAATAATTAAGTTTCCACGTTGATTCTCATATTCCTATAAAGGCCTCGCTTCACGCCTACGCTCAATTCCTTTTCGTCTGTCGTCTGCAGAGGCTCCGTGATTGCAAAGACGTTTTATAATCTAATGATATTTTTTGAAAGTAGTACAAGCCAGCGACGAAAGCTGACGCGAACTGGAATACTATCGAGATGTTAAAAATGCAGCGAAATAATTGAATGTAAATATTCCGATGGAAAACCGCGTTGGTCCGGATTCAACAATTTATTGGAATACATGTAAACAGCGGATATTCTCTGGATTGTCGGTTTTTCGAATGTTTGAAAATTGTTAAACAAAATTTTTGTTTTTTCATTCGCAATGTGGATTTTTCATTAATGAGACCAGGCCACTTTTGTTATTCTGTTGACCATGTATATTCTGTTATTTGAATAATCACTATTTTATTATAGGCAAATGAAATTCGTTGAAAATTTCAAACATAAATTTCAATAATTCTCAATTTTCCATCCGAGATCTGTAGCAGAAGGCCATCTTTCGTCGATCAAACGAATTTTGTATTCAAATATCAGAATAATGTTATCATCGCTCCTAAAGTAACTGACAAGAACATATTTTACATCTTAAGATGAATAATAAGTATCTCCTTCGATCTACGGTTATCTTATAAAATAAAATCTTCAAGATTTAATTCGAAAGAAATTCTGAAGTGGCAATAAAGAAGTTTTAGAACATCTGTATCAATTTCCCCGCCGTTTGTATTTATACAGATGCTTTATAAATAACTGTCTCTTTGAAATCGCTCAATGCAAAATATTACATTCCTACATCTCTATATTTGCCGTCCCAATACCGAAGAACAAATTACATCATTCAATCATATCGAAACTATCATTCTGGACTGTCTTACGGTTAAATAATACCTGTAAACTTTCTATGTTCCTCCAAAAAACTTTCTGTAATAAAACAATTACTTTATCGAGTCGACAATAAGAAGACCGTGAGCCAGACTCGGTCGGTATGTGCGTATTAACGTATATACAGTAGCGGAAAATAACCCACATGTTGCCTCTCTGTTTTCGTTCTGTCATTCAATCAGCTGATCAGTTATGGAGACTTCTGTTCTGAACGCGGTAAGCATCGTCTTTGTTCTCGTTGAATATCGTTAGTAACTTTATGCCCACGGCTACCAGTTTTCCTCTGTTACGTATTAGCGTTGTTATTGTCAAAATGATCGTTTGTCATCATCGTTATTGTCCGTTTGCGCAAGCTACGCGATCGGATTTTACGAAAACATACGACTGTGTCGAACTGTATATGATCTTGCTCTCAAGGCACAGAATGTTGTGTGTTAGTCGATCGTTACTTTGATTTCAGGATATTATAAGGTACATTCGTTTGTTTCTTCGTTAGTCTGTTGATTATTGGTAAATAATTCTAATCGATTTTATGGTAACTTGTTTCTTATCTGGAAAACGTTTAGAGTGGGACCTTGAAAGATAATTGGAAGGATAGGGAAATAGTGGTTCCATAGGTAATTGTAAACAAGTGTTCAATATATGTTTTGTTTGGAAGGCACACGAGAGACAGAGAAGAGCGGAGGCGTTGTTGAGGGAAGGGCGGTACGAAGAAGCAGCCAACTGTCACGAAACAGTGGCAAGCTTGCTTGGCGAGGCTCACGCACAAATAGAATCGAGCTTTGTTCATCTACGTACTTCCAGTTTATCTAGTCAAGAACCACCATTGGTGGTTTCCTCCATTCATTCCCTCATCACGTTAGAATCTCTTGCACTTCAACGTGATTACCATAAAAGACAAGCCGCTGTAGTTAGGTAAGTAAGTTTGGAAGGTATAGACATATAAATGTATTGGTTATATACTGAGTGCAACATATTGTAGGATGAAACAAGAACAATACGAAGAGTACAAAGCAACATTGGAAACACAACAACGAGAACTTCTCAATAAACAAGCGCCCAAACAATTTGAGAAAGATAGTACCACAGACCTGCCATCGGACAAGTTTGATGGAACTTTGCGTCACGCTATTTACAGAACTATCGAAGAGCAGGACAGCCTTCTGACCTTGATCTCATTACCAAATAACGATGACAATGCTTTCAAACATCCAAAAGATACTGTTACTGTCATCGAGGAGCTGAAAACTGTTAATTGTCAGCTGCGCTGTCTCGTTGATAGTCTACTAAGTCAGTTAGAATCTAAAGAGGAGGAAGTGCGTCAACTGACAGAGCAGCTTAGAGCAGTCTCTGTTAGTCCAAACGATGAAACTAGATCGGATAACGCGCATTCTTTGCGTCTAGCACCTCTGCCACCCTTGACACCCCTAGAAATGCCTCTTTTCGACTTTACAACGATGTAAAACATCTTTTTTTTATACCTCATATATTATCTTACAATCTTCCATGACAAATCAGGCAGGATCAGCGTACTTAGAATCGATTCGTAACAAAACTGTAACAGTACAAACGTTGATACACAAACGAATGCTGTGTTTAACATTTTAGGTGCAAGTATTTAAGTCGAAGTGCCGGACGGTCGTGATATTTCTATCATATACGTGAAAAATAAGTACATTGTGTTAGCGTAGCGTGTAGCGTACCCTTCTAAATTTGTAGTACACTAGTACTTACACGTATTTGGTCTTATTCGTGGGGATCAAAGTACATATCAATCGTATAGTATAATTTTAACGCGCGCATTCGTCTTATTCTGAAACGAGTTACGCAGGATTCTAGGATGTATATACTAAGTTTATACGTGTGTATAAGAGTGGATGTTTCGGAAAAAACCAAAAAAATGAAAGACTACTGCCATTCGGACGTTCGCAGTTAGCTAGGAGTAGATATAACAATTTTCACTAATAGGTTATTTACACGCGGAACTTTGTAATGTTAAACATTATCTCACTGTGCTATAAAGAAGCGATACGAATGCGTGCATAAGTAACGCCATAAGTTTTTCATTCCAATACTATTGTATGTGTGTTTATCAAGAAATAAATGTCAAATATATAGAAACTGTTCGAGAAATGTTACTGCGTGTTATATAATGTTGCATAATAAACATGTGTTCGGAATCAAAATCTTTTAGATGCATGTACTCATAATCCTTCGCTTTCAACTATTAGCAAATACCGTTTTTCATATGTATCATTAAGGGCGATTGATAATTGACACTGACGATTGTATAATAATCATCAGGATGCAACGAAACACGAAGTTCTTTGTATAATCAAAAGAAATTAAGTAAAATCGGATTCTTGTTAATAAATTTTTCAAATGTTTCACTCACCAAAGATGGCTGCAGCGAAATTTCACGATTTCCATTCCGTTCTGCATGCAGCATCAGCATCACAGCTTTTACACGGCTTCTCATCTTACACACTGGTTCACCACTACACTTTTGCAAAAGTTTTAAAATTAATTAATCATTTAACGCGACTCGTGACAATTTAAGAACTCATTCCGGACGGTTCTCGTGTTTGAGCGCGCGAAATCGAACGACGAATGCGAAAGTGTCACTGAGTTTCACCAGAAGTCAACAGGTGGCGCCAATGTCGGTTTCTAGGAATCGATTCCAATTCCCCAATACATTAACAATTCCAGGAATAATGAGTTTGAAAGGAATACAACGTCAATATCACAGACCAGGTGTAAGCAACAATATTTGGTAGGTCAAAGACGTCTTTCCTCTAGGACGTCCTACCGTAGACTGATGGGTTGTCCTTGCGCTTGACAATGTCAGACCCGTCGATGTCAGGTCGTATGAGGGTTCGGTTGTACTTGATCATCATTCGACCATCACAATTAACATGGGAATATATCAATATATGTTTATATATCGAATATATCAATAAACAAAATTTGACGCTCTTTATAATAAATGAACAACATGAATCTATTCACCGAATAACCCTCCAAGTCCTGTCAAATGTACATAATATCAAGAAAATGTAAAAAAAAATAATATTCCAAATTATCCGGTGGTTTATACCTTATCTAAATTCTTGTGAAATTCCGTGAGCAAATCATGATCGAAGCATGGATAAAGTCGGAGAAATTGTGACGATTTTCATAGGACAATCCGGGGTGCAAGTGGCGAACGCTTGTTGGGAATTATTATGCTTAGAACATGGTGTGGGACCCGATGGATGTGTCGATCGGTGCTACGGAGATCTGGATCTCTCCTACTGTACCTTTTTCTCGGAAAAGATGGTTGGTGCAAAGATTTACGATACTTGAATAACGGAAAATTAACCCCGATAATATTTAGGTTACAAGCAGAACGTATTAACACGATTCTAGGAAATTTGATCATTTTTTTATAAATTTAGTACGTGTATGTACACTGTATTCGTTTATTAATAATGAAAAATGAAAAATTCCGTTCATTTCACGCGTACAGGATGAAAGTCTTTCACCGCGTGCGCTGCTCGTGGATTTAGAACCCACGGTGATCGACGAGATTAAAACCGGCGCTTATAGACAACTCTTCAGCCCGGCGTCGTTGGTTTCCGGGAAGGAAGACGCTGCGAATAATTTCGCGAGGGGTTATTATAACGTCGGTCAAGAAGCCATCGAAACTGCCATGCACCGCGTGTGTCAGCTCTGTGAAGCTTGTTACAGGCTGAACGGGTTTATCGTGTTCAGGTATGAAATTACTGAGTACTTGGTAGATTTTAATGATTTTCTAACGAATGTCTTGCTTTTCAGGGCAATCGGTGGCGGCACAGGCAGCGGCTTCGGGACATTGATGTTGGAACATCTCACGCGAGATTTCCCGAAGAAAACCAAATTAGATTTCTCGATTTATCCGGCACCGAATATCGCCACCGCGATCGTGGAGCCCTACAATGCAGTTCTGGCGACCCATGGCTCGTTAGATTACGAAGACTGTTGTTTCCTCATTGATAACGAGGCGTTGTACGATATCTGTGCCAGGTGGAAATCATATTTTTAGGCGATGAAATAATCTGCCACTTGACAATCTTGCTTTCAATTGGACACCCGTGTCGCTTTGCAGGAACCTGAACGTGGGAGATCCGACGTATACGAATCTGAATCGAATAGAGGCGCAAGTCGTGTCGTGTATGACGGCTTCTATGAGATTCGACGGTCCTTTACATTTGGGTATGGAGGAACTGCGAACAAACCTCGTACCCTATCCGAGAATTCATTTTCCCTTGCTTACTTACGCACCCCTCGTGAGCCCAGCGACTGCTATGTACTCGGATATAACAACACAACAAATTACTTACGATTGTTTTCACCCGTCTAATCAAGTGAGTTTGTTAGAGGATCTGAAACTTGATGGAACCGAATTTTTTGCGGTTTTTTGGCTGCCATTTCGACAATTTTAGAGATAGCGATCTGAAACTGGTACCATTGTTTAAGTTAGGAAATTCTACGCCAGAACAATGTATAATAGTTGTACTTTTCGAAATTTCGATTTTTCGCAAAAATCTGAAGGGGGTAGGTCAGGATTTTTTGCGATTTTCGAAATTCTCTCGCCATTTCCACAATTTTGTAGATATCAAAATGATTCTTTCACTGGCTTATTCGGCTTCGGATTCTGCGTCCAAAACACCCTGGATCATTTTAATAGCTCAAAAATTACGGAAATGGCGAGCGATTTACGAAAATCGCAAAAAATCCTGACCTACCCCCTTCAGATTTTTGCGAAAAAATAAATTTTCGAAAAGTACAACTATTATACATTGTTCTGGCGTAGAATTTCCTAACTAAAACAATGGTACAAGTTTCAGATCGCTATCTCTAAAATTGTCGAAATGGCAGTCAAAAAACGTGCAGATTTTCCTCCTTCATCCGCGTCATTTCCACAATTGTCATCATATCGATGTGAAATCTTCACTACAACGTTCTACGTAACAGTTCGCATCAAAATCATGTCTGAAACATGTATTCACAACATTTTTCAATATGAATACCCCGTCGTCGTTTGCCAAGTTATAAACCTCTCAACCATCGTCGTCTAATTTCGCGGTAAATTCCGCCTCGGTATCGTTTCGAGAGCGCGGTAAGCCGTGTCCCCAAAATTAGTACAAAGATACCCACACGAATTCAAGTGCCAGCGTGACAAGCCCGATACTGGATCGAACTGATACGAACCGACGTCGACCGCCGTTTTCGAGTTTAAACGCGTGGTTGGCCCGTGCTGGTCCGCGCCGGTTCGCACCGTTCAATAATGATGCGAATTATTCAGAAATCACGCAACCAATGACGCAGCAAACGAAGACAGTAAACGGTTTCACTCTTATTTTTCCCTTCGTTAATCGATTCGCAGATGGTGAAATGCGATCCGCGTGCGGGCGCCTACATGAGCTGCTGTTTGTTGTACCGTGGCGACGTAACACCGACAGATATCAACAAGACGATCATGTCCCTGAAGGGTAAAAAATCCATACAGTTTGTCCGCTGGAGTCCGAGCGGTTTTAAGGTATCGCATTTTGCATAAAATTCACCCTATCCCTCCGCTCATTCTCGTTCTTCTCCCGATTACGTCTGCACACCTGTTGCATTCGGTATAACGGAAAGCCATCGTGGTTTCCGAGATTCCAATCGTCTCTCGTAATTACGTATCACACGCTCCTCGTGACGTTGGAATTAAAGCATTGTACGCAATAGGTAGGGATCAATTATCAACCGACGATGACCGTTCCCGGTGGAGATATCGCGAAAACGGCCAGATCGGTGGCGATGGCGAGTAACAACACGGCGATCAAGTACGCGTGGACGAAAGTCGGTCGAAAGTTCGACCTGATGTATCAGAAACGAGCGTTCGTTCATCATTACGTTGGCGAAGGTATGGACGAAAGCGTTTTCCAAGATTCCCGCGAGGACATGGCGACTCTGATCGAAGACTACAAGGAAATCGAGAAATGAAGAACTGAATCGTTCCAGAAATTTATAATTCTCACCCGTATCGAGAATGTTAATTAAAATGGAAGGTGAACGGTGCGCAAAAGCAACGAGGAAAGTACGTTCGATTATGAAACTGATAAGCCGAAACGTTGGTAGACATTGCGGCACCAGTGGTGTGGTGCGACACCGACGAGTCACGGGGAGATAATTATTCCACCCGTTTCCCCGCCCGTGTATTTTGGCAACGACAGGAGTGGCCGCCTATCGAGTGGCGATAATGAATCGAAGAAAAGAAAAAAATGAGAAGAAGAAAAGAAACTCGCAATCGCGCGATCGCATCCTTGGTACGCCGCCACGCGTGTCGATTACGGGCGAAACGAACACCTCATTATCGCGAGATGTGTCCTATTGTACCTCTGATAGAGTCTGGTTCCTGCTGATAATAGAAACGCGCCACCTGTAAGCGAATATGAATTACGACGGGGCGATTACGCCCGGCAAATTACGAGAATCATGTAACATTTATTTAACCCACCAGAGTTACTTAACACGCGTCGCTCGTTCGTCGGTGACCTTACAATTCTAGTGAGAAAGGAAAAAGTTGTAATCTTATGATTAATAGACCGACTCTAGCAGAGAGAGAGAGAGCATTTTTCTCAAACGGTTATCTGCCGCGGCTGATACAGAGAATTTATATAATTTTTCTCGCTCGAGATAACTTTTGAAACTTCCGCGATCACGGCGGTAACGTTCGTTTTTGAACTTTGCGACGTCTACTCGAGTGCGGGATGTCCGAAATTTCATCAATTAAGCTCGATGTACATACATACGTGTCGGTGTCGATAACCGCGATAATTTCCAACGATTCGATAAGCGTGGTGGGACACGATAATGAAAAGAGGACCATGCCCCCAGCGAAGATACGAAAGCGACGGTACACTTGACCAGACGGACGTTATCGCTTAGGATTGTATCACGACCTAATGTTACCCAGAACGAAACAATCTCGCGTGCCCCCGAAACTTTCCCAATCGTACCGAGTTATCGTGTCTATCGAATTCTGTTTACATTTCGCACGTACCGAAATTTCGCCGATTCATTGGAATAAAATGGCCTGAAATTAAACGACATGTTATTAATTATAATACATATGTATCCGATTGGATCACTGACCCCATGACCGAATCCCCTACAACGCCATGTGGCTTCGATTAGATGTACATATAAACCGAAAGTTAGATAATAATTTAAATTCCACGAGCAACGTTTGCCGTTTACCACTTGTTACGTAACATTTATGTATGTATGTCCACGGCAAAACAGAAAGTGGATAACGGAGGGTTAACAACTGTAACGAAAATATTTCCACGCGTGACACGAGTCGTAAATCTTCCGAAATTATGAAGAAGAAAAAAACATGTCTTTCGAGTTAAATTGTAACGTTACATCATGCTATATTGTTTATTCCGTTTCGCGGTGAAAGTTTGTCGAATACAATGTATATTTAGAAATTTCCTGTAGATTATCTATCGTTCATTAAAGATATACGCCTGCAGCCCGTAACAAACTGTCATTGTGGTTTTCTTATCGCGATCGACGATCTATCGCGATCACGTCGCCGCGTCGTTCCTCGCCGCGAAATCATGAAAGTCTCACGTGAATCGTGAGTCAATGTGTGCGTGTGCATGAGTATGTGTGTGCGTTTGTGTACCGGCGATCGCCGCGTCTTATCCACGCGTCGGGGTGAATTTTTTTTTCCCTCCGGATAACTGATTTCGGATCGCCCCCGATGATCTCACGGTCGACGGACAAATTTTCCATCGATTCGCGAACGGAATATTCTCGCACGTGCGACGCACGCCAATCGAGATAAACCAGCTGCGAAGAAAAATGCAGCTACGATATGGAGCGTTGCGACGCTCCTAATTTACCATCTCGTTCACATATTTAGATTCTGTTAATTCGTAACACAACTGATTTCGATAGTAGAGATGGTTAGGTGATACACAAATATCTACATGATTTTTGTTCAAACTGATCCACCTGGATCGCGTGAATGATCCAGGTAAAAATGGGTTTCCCAAAGTGGGAACAACCCTCGGTACGAGTAATCGATTGATAATAATTCGGTGCGTGATTCGATGATCGGTTTCCGTACGTCGGTTGATTTCGCACTACGCCGTAACTATTACTAATCTCCCGGTAACGTTATCACGGGTGTTAATCGTAATCATTTGCCGATGTGCTAGTGAAAAAAAATTTATCGTCGCATTAACCGTATCTGGCGTATCGAGTCGAGGTACTCGAGAGCTCGTTCTATCGTTATTTTTCTTTTTTGGGAAATCACGTACCACAAGTCACTTGTAAAAATTAATCCCCGGTTTCTGCTCCTCTAACGTCGACTCACTGATCGCAAAAATCGTTCGACAATGGAGTGCTATGAGAATTTATTGTTTTGCAGGCCCGTTTTAATTACTTCGCAATATCTCGATGCTTGCGGAAAATATTTTCATTGTTTTCACAGGGACTTCGGATGATTTTTCAAAGGATCGTCATTGTTCGACGATGATTCTCCGTGTGCCACGCGTAACACGGAAGTGACTCGTGCCTTCGTCGTGCAGACACGATTGTAGACGACGATTACGAATACATACATTTCATTTGCGCAACGCTCTCGCGATGATTGTAACTTACTCATCGAACATACATGCGACGTATGTATATGGCAACAATCATCGACGTAAACAATCAATAACCGATTGTCGTCAGAAACAAAGTGCAACAAATGAACTACGAGCTTTGTATCTGTTGTTCCGTTTACAATTAAACAAAATGTCGAACACAATGCGTCCCTCGATACCCGTCACTCTTTAAACTATTCGCCCGCGGACTAATTAAACGATCACGTGAAGTGTTCTTAATCTCTTCCAAGAATTCCGTGCATATAATTTCACATTCAGCGAAATTTCCTCGCAACGACAATTCTCGGTAAAGTTTCCTTCGGTTCGGCTCGAATTCTCCTGAAAAGGATCAAAGCGTCGTTTAATTGTATTTAAAAATCTGTCTAGCAATTGGAATCGGTATGGGATAACGCTATTGTTTTCTCCTGTACGAACACACACGTCGATAACGGATGCGTCGACGTTAAAGTAGTCGACCACGGGACGTGCCACTCACACGCCCGCGTTTATCTAAATCTCCGCGTATATTCTTCTCTGAATTTTTTCGATCTATGTAAAAAAAATACCTCCCCCTTCCCTACCATTACCACCACGACGGCATACTACTCGAGAAGTCAGCGATCGTAGTGAATGACGCGAACAGCCTCTTATCGCGACAACGCGTGACGTCGAACTTATCGTATAAATTATCCAGCGACCGAGACTCTTCATCAGTCCTGGTTTTCTCTTCCAACGATCGCGGATGAGTTAGAGCAAGTTAGAGGCGACTAGCTCCACCGCTGCACGCCGAACACCAAAATATAACTGCCACGGTTATATTACGATCACTCTAGTCAGTACCTGAAGTATACATCTTCCAACAAACGCAAAAGTAAGTCACTTTCTGTTTGACACATACGGTTTTGCTTTGATTTTGTTCTGACTTTGTTTTGCGAATTGTCTCATTTTTCTTGGTGACATTTTTCTGGTTAATTAAATATATAATTGATAGAATTACATGTAAAATTTCACTTGTATATAATTTTAATCATATATACCCGTTTGGACATAAACCTGACGGCAAAGATTCCTTTGGAAATCTTTGCAATTTATAATACTGAGTATTCACAATTCAATGATTTGACTGGGGTAAAAGTGATTCGTGAATTTCGCAGTTTCTACTTAGTTGACAATTTTGTAAACCGTTGCCCCAGATTCTTTAAATTTTCTTCATTGTTTCCATCACTGTATCTTTCTTCAAATGTCTCGCTACTCGCAACAATCGTCTCTTTGACAGGTGTTGAATGTTTTTTTTTTACCTTCCAGATGCTGATCGGTGGTGCCGTGAGCTACGTTGCCGGAAAGCAGGCTGTTCGCACCGTCTACTGGCGAACGGCGAGCAATGGCCGTCTGTTGAAAACGGCGAAGACCTGCATGTTCCAGGGACCCCCGAAACCGGCGCCGTCGTCGACGTCGGCCATCCAACGGGATTCCCATATGGAACCGATACCGAAGATCATCTTCAACGCTAAAAATTAGAGAGCGAGAAACATGACATTAATGCCAAAGAATTACCAGGGGGGGAGGGGTGTTGTTTTTGAGAAGGAATTTGTACATAATTATTAATGATTTAAGCTAGTTTGTATAACGAGGAGCAGCATGGCTGCGAAATAAAATTATATTATTTATTTTATTTACAAATCACACTGTTTTTCTTGTTCCGTCGATACACCATTCGAAAGTACTCCAATATTCCAATCGATCCATTCGTTCTCAAGGATTTTCGTGAAACGATTATGAAAATGTTTAACAAATATGTAACAAATATTGGTGAACTTCTCGTTTATCTTCCATATTTCTTCAGAAGACCACCAAAAGATTTGTTTACAGTTGACAAATCAGTGCTTGTTACGTGTTACGAAGATGCTGTTCATAATTGACAGTTCCCCCGTAAACTAGATTCAGAAATCTCGATATAAAATGTGTAAACATCGATATGGAAATACGTAACATCTGCCTCCATTTTCGCGAGAAAGGGGAACACACGCTCGAGAATGACAATGAAATCGTTTCGATCACGGTCCAAGATCCCCGGGTAACAATCACATAATAATATTGATCGTTCCTAGTTTACGTCATCCGCTCATGGTATCGAAGAATTTTCTCGCGGGTCATTCGTGCGTTTCGTCGAAATGAATTAACGCTCCGTTTGCACTGCACCTACGCAACGACAAGCGCAATCTGCCGTTTACTATGAACTTTTGTAGTGGTTAGCGATTTTTTGTCGCGTGCCGTATCGCGGGAGGTCAGTGATACAAACGACGATAACGTTTCAGCTGTCAACGATTAAAAGTCCCCTAACGTTCTCACTTATCGTTTCATACTTTGCGTGCGTATCGAGATAATTGCCTATGTAAACGTTGCAATTTTGACTCAGTCATCCAGAGCGATTCTTCAGCGTGGCTGGAACTACGTCCCGACAAACATCCCACTCATCCATACGCAAACATTGCCTCCCCAAGCATACTGCGACGTCGAGAAAGTGTTTTGCCAACCTGTTTGCCCGTGAGAACCGTATTCGACGTTTACTTTGATCTTCACCGCGAGTCGACCCTGATGCTGATCTAATTTGTGCAATTGTCGTTCACTTTCGAGTGGAAAACATTTGTAAAATTATAAAATCCCATATATGAGAATGATTACATGACTCCGCTTTTTATTGGACTTTAACCATATTTATAATATATATTTTTGCAATTTTGTAAATGTGAGGGTTTGAGTAAATTGTAATTTTACTTTTTCTGTACAGGTACGAATGGAATGTGATTTTCTTTTTGTGCGTTTCTTTGTCTTATGATATTCTTTCTTTGATACCGCTGCGTTCGCGATATTTTTTCTTCCGGAGATAACGATGACAGCTCGTAATTCCCAGCGGCTCGCGGATGAGTGTATCAGTGTGTTCCTCCCGTTGGCAACATCGCGTGTCGCGATGTTACGTTGACATCCGGCATCTAGGTAGAGCCAGATGTTTCAGCCTCACTTTCCCTGTAAGTTTCATACTTGAACTTTGTAATAAGGTCAAGTCGATTTGCGTCAGAATCGTCCGCGAAGAACGGGAGGTTTTTCTTTAAAATCTTTATTAGAGACGATAACGACTAATCGAACAACGGCTCGCATCTTTTGTTGTTGCACCGTTGTAACGTCTTACGGATGTCGAACGGAAGAGATGTGAATTAAAATGCCGCTCGAATGATTCTCATCGAGATTGCATTTCAAAACGAAAACGAGAGTAGAACACGTTCAAGCGATTTCGCATATTTCGATATTTGCACGTTCGAAAAAATACCTGTTTGCACGTGAAATTGATACGTCTCCCTGAGGGGTGTACGATACATACAAGCATAGGTGTAGCATGTGTTCAACGAGACCGTAGAATGTAAAAGAACAACCGTGTAAATATTACACATTTCTTCACGGTTTCATTTATCCGTTGATTAAAGGTAGGTTCTCTGTACAGAAGCAATTTATTTTCCCTCTTTTTCGTGGAAGCCGGACACCTTTGATCTCCTTTGATTTTCCAACGTCGCCGCCTATGCGGTTGTTACATCCACTGACTCGCGTATCGGGAGGTCAATGGAAGTTCTCGTGGATAAAGTGTACCCTGCTGTGCGACGTCAAACGAAGTAATGGGACAAAGTGAGGTACAGTGGCGTTTGATAACGGACAAGCATTTTCCGTGAAAATGTTGCGCCGACAATGGCATCCCCTTTTTCCCGGCCTCGCGCAACGCGATACTCGAAAGTAAAACAATGGTCGTTGGAAAAGTGAATCATATTAATCGGAGTCCGATCGCGTCTTCCGGCAACATTTCTCGCCGGCGATCGTAATTATGGAGACGCTGCCCTAAGTTCAGGGAGCGCGTTAATTATCGAGGATGAATTATAGTTTCTTTGTCTCACGCGATGCAATAAGTATCCCGGTGATACGTTTAACCGTTGGCTGATTGAAAAAGAGTTAGGTAATTGATGATGTAATTATTCTTGCGGGACTTTCACGTCTCCACGGGGATTTTTATAGAACGTTGAAGGAAAAAATGAAACTTTCGTACATGGTTGAGGTGGAAAATATCACTTGGAAGAGGATGGCGGAAATTTGAAATGGATAACTTGAAAATCGTGGAAATGGCGTCAAAAAGTAGGAAAATTAGCTGGTTTTTCGACTGCCCTTTGCTCAATTTTAGAGATAGCGATCTGAAACTGGTACCATTGTTTAAGTTAGGAAATTCTACGCCAGATCAACATATAATAGTTGTACTTTTCGAAAATTTAATTTTTCGCAAAAATCTGAAGGGGGTAGGTCAGGATTTTTTGCGATTTTCGAAATTCCCTCGCCATTTCCACAATTTTATAGATATCAAAGTGATTCTTTCACTGGCTTATTCGGCTTCGGATTCTGCGTCCAAAACGCCCTGGATCATTTTAATAGCTCAAAAATTACGGAAATGGCGAGCGATTTACGAAAATCGCAAAAAATCCTGACCTACCCCCTTCAGATTTTGGCGAAAAATCGAAATTTCGAAAAGTACAACTATTATATGTTGATCTAGCGTAGAATTTCCTAACTTAAACAATGGTACCAGTTTCAGATCGCTATCTCTAAAATTGAGCGAATTCCAATTAAAAAACTGCTTGAATTTGACGAATTTTCGCGATTTTCGTAATTCTATCGTCATTTCCACAATTTTTGAGATATTCAAATAATCCGGGACGTTTTGGATGCGGAATCCGAAACCAAATAAGATGCAGAAAGAATCAGACCGATATCTAAACATTAACGGAAATAGCGAATTAATGACGAAAACTGCGAAAAATCGTCAAATTCAACCAGTTTTTTGATCGGCACTCGCTCAATTTTAGAGATAGCGATCTGAAACTTGTACCATTGTTTTAGTTAGGAAATTCTACGCCAGAACAATGTATAATAGTTGTACTTTTCGAAAATTTAATTTTTCGCCAAAATCTGAAGGGGGTAGGTCAGGATTTTTTGCGATTTTCGTAATTTGCTCGCCATTTTCGTAATTTTTGAGCTATTAAAGTGATCCTGGACGTTTTGGACGCGGAATCCGAAGCCGAATAAGCCAGTGAAAGAATCATTTTGATATCTCAAAAATTGTGGAAATGGCGACCGATTTACGAAAATCGCAAAAAATCCTGACCTACCCCCTTCAGATTTTGGCGAAAAATTAAATTTTCGAAAAGTACAACTATTATACATTGTTCTGGCGTAGAATTTCCCAACTAAAACAATGGTACAAGTTTCAGATCGCTATCTCAAAAATTGAGCAAATGGCAATCAAAAAACTATTTGAAAATCATGTATTTCGACCGCCATTTCCACACTCTTCGAAAAATTCCTCCATTCCATCCATTTAAAAGTCAAGTAATGCCTTCTAAGTTTCAAACCTAGTACCAGATATGCAGACAATGTTCAGGAAATTGAAGAGGGTGACTTATAAATATTGTTCCATACATCGGGATAGAAGAACAGAGGTGTTAAGTTGCGGGTCAAGGTCTTCGTTCAACACAGGGTCGCTGGCAGCATAATAAAGGTTTCCCTGAGCGTACGACGCGACTGAAAGGTACTTCGCAGCTGGTTGAACGTGTCTCCAAAAATGTTAAACATCGTAAAACAAACCAAAGAACAAAACAATTCTTCTAAATCTCTTTTCGCCACGTAAAAATGAAAGTCAGCAAAAATTCCAAGTTTCTTCTATTCCGACGGTAACCTCGAGATACTCAGACTCTCTACGCCGGAAAATAGAGTTCCCCCGATAATTCAGCAGTGCCCTCTAATTTCCTCCGACATAAATCTCATCGAGGGGAAGGCGGGGGTGCGGGGGGTTGATCGAATATCCAGCACACGCAGCCTTCATCCCCGGATCCTCGTCGTTTCAACTTCGTCCCCGTCGCGTCAACGTAAAATCGACTGGGTAATTCTCTCGTCGAAACGAACGACTATTCTCCGCTGGATGAAAAACCACCCTCGCATCTACCCGCCGTCTGTTTACCACCCCTCCCCCTCGCCCCCATTTTTCTCCCGAGGAACCGGACATCCGGCGGTCGGTCAAGTGCGCAAGAATCACGGAACGAGCGAGACGGAAAACGGGCTACAAGAACGTTAGAAAACGAGGGAGAAACGGGGGAACTGGTGCGCGTCGATGTGGCAGCCGTGGATGCGAACCTGGTAGGGGGTTGGCCACGAGGGGTGGTGTGAGTTGCGCGGGCGCACTGCCAGGACTATCGATTTCGCGAGCGGAAAGGTGCCACACTGTTGGCCATCGATTCGACACTCGTCTAAAAGGATTGAACGCTGGGTGATTCGCAACGAGGTGCACACGTTACTACGAAAGGAACGAAGGAACGAAGGAAACCTAGGAAAACGGTTGTCCAGGGAACGATCGTCCGACTCCTGGGGGTCGTGGACGTCGTGCGTCTATTGATCCTGGACGGACATCGTCGAACATCGTGTGATTTCTAACCGCGAGACAGTCATGCAGAACTACGGTCACGAGGATTACGATTACGTGGGTCAGGATGGTGGACAGGTACCGAGTAGATCGTTACCCCAGGTACCTGGGGTCAGACCCATGGTGGACCCTCAGGCCCAGGGTGAGGTCGATCCGAGTCTTTACCCGGAACCCAAGGAGGCGACGCACAAGATTCGTGGGAAAAGCGACGTCCTCGAGTACCTCTTCGGGGTCGTCGAGCAGGAACTTCTTCCCGTGAAGACTTTCTACTTCTTCTTCTACTCGGCCTTCGGGTCTCTGTTCCCGTTGATGGGAGTCTACTTCAAGCAGATGGGAATGAACGCGGGCCAGTGTGGTTTGCTGATTGGACTTAGGCCGTTTATCGAGTTCCTCAGCGCGCCTTTCTGGGGCTCTTTGGCTGACAGGTGAGCGAAAGCTCAGATTGATTATGATTTAACAGGTTGGCTGTGTCTCGGGGAACGTTTTGATTCGAATTATAAAGGAATGCGTAGTGGATTAGTCGATCCTTCGATAGTTCTCGATATCTTGCGTGAAGTTTCTATTGTAACACTTAAGTTATTTGGAATATTACAAATCTCAGAGTATATTTTCTAGAGGTCATCGATGACCTCCATGGTATTCTAGTTGTTAACGATTTTTATAACTCCCACTGACATTATTCCCCGTACCATTTATCTAAATTGACATTCAAATCACTTCGTTACTCTATATCGGTACATAGAGTTCATCGAATGTTGGAACGAGGTGAAACACAATCGATTTATCAATTTGAACGTGGAAAAAACATCGCGTGAGGACGAAAGTCGGGCAAGTTCTAAGAGTATAAATCTTTTCACGACCACGTAAAGAAAAAGAGATCAAAAGTTCACGATAACCCGGATGAGAAACCGTGGTTCGTTTGCAGGTGGCAGAAAGGTAAACTGATTCTCTTGGCGTCTCTCTCCTGCTGGATCATCTTCACCCTTCCCCTGGGTTTCATCCAACCCCCGGCGACGTCCTGCATGGTAATGAGGAACAGGACGTTCTACCTGGAGGCGGTCAGTCCCCAGCAGAGGATCGTCAAGAGGTCCATCAGCCAGAAGGATTTCTATCAACCGCAGGCGGGCGACGAGTACCTCGAGGTCGCCGCGAACGTCGTCTTCGAGAGGCTGCGAAGGGACGACGCCGTTCCGAATGCCACGGAGAAGAATCTTCGTAAAAGCAAACAGGCTCATCGTAACAGAAATCACGCGTACGGCCTTCAGGGTAATAGAGTTCGCAGGGAGGTCACGCCGAGCGAGGAAACTGCCGTGGAGGATCTGCGATACAAGCAGCTGGTGTTCGAGGACAACACCGACAACCCGGAAACGAGCGCGATCGATTTCGAGACCCTGCAGCAGAAAAACCGTCCAGCTGACATCCTTACGTACAAACGCTTCCTGAATGTGAGTCAGATATTCTATGAAGTAATGTTAACTGTGTGGATTGACGTAATTATTGGATTTGTAACGTATGTAAGTAATTGTATGAGTTTGAAACGCAGAAAATTTGAATGCTGAAGAATTTCTTGAAGTAGAAGTATTTCGCGTTGAAATTTTAACGCCTGGAAATTTGAAAACGTAAAAAACCTCGGCGCGTAGAAATTTTAAAGGGCAAACACTTCACCGCGTAGGAATTTCATATTCTAGAATTCCGAACCGTACAAATGTACACCGAATTAACAAGTAGTAAGTACAGAAAATACAAGGTATAAAATAAAATTACAGAATCAGCCACTGGAGGATGGTAAACCACCAAAGAAAGCTTACACGCATACCAAGACACGCGCGAAACCAGCACCAAAGAAAATTATGGTCAAACGAAGCGCAGGTGAAGGAGACGCTACGGATAGTATGGAGAACTTGAAGAAATTGATATCCTTGGACGACGACGAGGACGACGACCAGATGGAGGATGACGAGGAGAATGACGAAGAGGATGTCGAAGTTCCATTGGTTAGAACCCGTCGCCACGTTCGAACGATGCCACCGTCCACTGGACAGAGTCCTCTTACCGTCGCATATGCTGCCAATTATAACGAAAAGGAAAACAAAGGCTGGGTGAAACCACTTTTCAGCTCCGTTGTCTACAGACTCCCGGTGATTAAGTTTTTCCAAGAAAATTTTATTGAATACTTCTCGACTGTCTTGGCTTACGTAATGCGTTGAATTTCAGGACATTCAAAAAACTTTCTTCCTACTTCTGTTGCTGGTTATCGTCGGAGAATTCTTTTCCGCACCTGCGATCACTTTGGCAGACTCGGCTGTCATTACTTTGCTCGGAGAGGACGCTGACAAGTAATATTTCCTGAGATATTAATGAAACTGTTATCTATAGTTGAAGAGTCGAGAGGAATATCGATTTCTCGTTACTCACAATTTCAGAGATATATTCGAAAAGTGTAAAGGGGGATGGTTTTTAAGAATCTAATTATTCCTGATAATAAATTGAATCCAGACGATTATTCCCACAATTTACTCCTCGATCAAGAGAAAAGATCTTCTGAATTTTATCGATCACTCCAATCACAGGTACGGTCACCAGAGGATGTTCGGCAGTCTCGGATGGGGTTTCGCCATGTTCTTCGTGGGAATCGCTCTGGACCACAGCACCGCGTTCCCGGATCATCCGTGTAATCCCGACGTCAGGGAGAAGAACTACACCATCTGTTTCGCGATATTCAGCGTGCTGATGGGAGCCGCGTTGATCGCCGCCACGCAAATCAATTTCAAATATGACTTTATCGCCTCCGAGCCGGTTAGTTATCGAATGAAACATCTTTTCCCTCAACTATCTTCTACAAATTCTTTCTCCACTTTTCCGCAGGAAGTAGCGAAACCACCGGCTGAACCTACGAGGGAGGAACAACTACAGAGTCAACTTTCGCAGCAGTTGAATCTACCGAATCTTCAGGATTCATCGGCAACGATAGATCCGAAGCCTCAGCCCCCGGAGGGCAAAGTAAGAGACTCAACCAGATACCGAAAGGTTACTTCGTCGATGTTGAAGAAACTGAGAAATACGATACTTGTTTCAGACAAAAATGTTCGCGCAAACAACGAGGGAGATACCGGAATGGGTGACGGTGCTGAAGCAATTCAAGGACCTGAAGTGTGCGTCCTTCCTCTTCGTCGCTTGGTTCATGGGCTTCGGTATCGGTCTGATTTTCACTTTCCTCTTCTGGCATCTTCAAGATTACGGTGGCACACCGACCCTCTTCGGCGTGGCATCCGTTATCAATCACATCTCCGAGATTTTCGCTTATTTCTTCAGCTTCAAGCTCATTCGTCAGATCGGTCACGTCAAGGTAGATCTCTTTTTAACAACTTTGACTATTTGTGTCTTTCAACTTTGATTTTTGAGATTGTTACAAGTGTTTTTTTTTCTGATTTCAGGTACTCTGTCTGGGTCTGGGTGGAAATATCCTGCGGTTCCTGTATATTTCCTGGTTGAAGAACCCATGGTGGGTTCTGCCCTTCGAGTTCATCCAGGGTATCACCCATGCCGCCGTGTGGGCTGCCTGCTGCAGCTACATTGCCCACAATACGCCACCGCAATTGCGTTCCAGCGCACAGGGTGTTCTTCAGGGTCTCCACCATGGACTTGGAAGGGGATGCGGCGCGGTTATTGGCGGCATGTTCGTCGCTGCTTATGGTGAGAACTCAAAACTTATTTAAAAAGGTCACTCTCATTTAGGAATCACTCTTATTAGTCACTCTCGAGTATGACCGATCATTACTGTATTAAATCTGGATTAGGTATTAGTTACAGCTCGTAGTTTTTGTTGCGTAGGAATTTGTTGAGCTATGAAACTTTTCACGCTTGGAAATTTCCTACGAATTGAAATTTTTGCAATCTTGAAACTAGCGACGTGCAAACATCGTGTCACTTTGATATTCTTGTCACCTGATAATGTCTTTTCTTTGATATTTCCGGCGACACATAAATAATTTCTTCGTTTCGAAGCTTTCAACTCAGAATAAGTTTATCGAAAATCATTTTCAAAAATAATATGTTTATATTTGCAGGAACGACGGCGACCTTCCGAGCGTACGGCCTCTTCTGCATCGTGGTCCTCGCGGCGTTCGTGTTCATCAACTTCTACAGGAAGGACACCGGCTTCGTGTCGGAGCTCCCGCAGACGGAGGATCCTCACCAGGTGGCGGAGGCGACGCATCTGGCACCTCACGGTGTGCCGAGCAACGCCATACCCAGGGCGCTCAGCTCCACCAGGCTTCACGAGCTGGCGAATCAGGATGCCGGATACGGGGCCACCTATCAGACCTCGGGGGGTAACCTGGCCGTACCTGGCGCCAATGGAGGTAGGACAACCTTTAACTTTAACCTTCTACGACCCAATTTTAATGCCACGTCGACCCCCCCAGTCAAATATCATTTTAAACAAGTATAATTCTGAGGTGAACGATAGAAAAGTTCGTAGACCTTTAAATTTAATAATCACAATGGTATATATTGTTGGATTTATATTATTAAACGAGGAATCATACTCTGGGGTATAAAGAGCAGGAAAATTTAAAGATCTTACTAAAACCAGGTGAAACTGATGAAGATATAGACGGGATAGGTAATTCAAAAGTTAAACGGTGTTACAGAGGACTGACAGATCACTTAATATAGACTAACATAATATCATATTCTATCGTATCCAAGAATACCGAGAAATTCGATTGATTCTTTTCCAGGTCCCGCGAACCCGACGAATCCATTTTTGAACGGCGGCGGCGGCGGCGGTGGTGGATATAATTATGGTATGACTGGCAAAGGAGAGGACGAGTATATCCGTAGGAGCTTCCAGGTTTAGTAAAATCATTCTAATTAAAACGTCCATCGGGAAGACGTTGTCGCGTGTGTTTTTTCCGAATCAATTGAAACAAACCAAACCGTTTAAAAAAAAAAGAAAAGAAAGTGACGTCAAACGAGACAGAAATCCCGGTCTGTTGACTCATCAGATGACTTCTACAGAAGGCTATACTCTCTGAACAATAATATCCTTAATTGTCCCCAAATCTACTAGTATTTCCTCCCAAATGGTACGACCCACAAACGGGTCCCGTTTAACCGTCATTTTTTTCTTCTCTCTTCTGCAATCAGACCTACAATGAGGTGGTGGGTAGGGATTTCGAACTTGTGAAACCGCCGCCGATAGTGACCCATCTACACGCTCAACAACCATGCACCAATCCCTTCCATCAGCACGACTACGAGTGGTAACGACCCGGGACGGATTCGCGGGGCGGATAATCTAGGTGATCCGGAAGATCAAAAACGTGAACCGACTCCACGTCCAGTTGGGATGGGAACGGGTTCGAAGAGCTCTCACAGGAACGCGCTGGATATTTTCCACGAGCTTCTGGTGTCCCCCTCGACGAAACGTTTGTCGCGTATGTTTCTTCTTCGGGTGAATATGAAATGTAAAAAAAAAATGGAAGGTAGAAGTCGAAGGGTCCCGGACAGAAGAATGGGGTTCGGAACGTACGACCTTTTCGCGGGTTACTGATATACACTATTAGGTATACACTAATTATTATATATGATTCATGGAATTCGAAGGGGGGAATTTCGGAGGAAACAAGAAAAGGTTGATTTTCATTTACTTTGTCAGCCTCGTTATTGATAGTGTTCGATAAGAATTCTCGTTAGGATTTATTAATTGTTCGTTAAGGAATTCGTGGTAAGACTGAACAACAGATCTTTCGACGTTTTATCGTCCGTTCTTGGAAATTCACCTGGTTAATCAGTGTTCGCAAGGTGAATAGCGGCAAGGAAAATACGTTTTCTCGGGATTAAGGAGCGCACTTGACTCGAGTGTTAATTATATTCCCGCCGGTGGACTGGTTAACTAATGTTCTAATTCGATTAGCCGGTCGGCAGCGAGAATCAGTAGGGCGTCAACCCTCGACTACCTCTACGGAGGGGGCGTAATTTTTTTTGTACGGGAACGAGCCACGTCCAGGGGGACACCGGAGGGCACCGTGAACGGAACGCCGAAGAAAAATTTGCAACGATCATCGTCCGCGGGGCGGAAGAAAACTCGATGGGGGAAAAAAGGACGAAGAAAAGACGGAAAACTCGGCGGGGAGCGGAACAGCGAAACTCGAGCATTCGATAAAATTAAATTACGCGAGTAACGAAGCAAAGCCATCCGACAGAATTATTTTATTAGAGAATTAATTGTCCCGGTCACGTGGCACGCACCCCCCGCGATCCAACGCGAGAATCTTCGCGAGTGTGTTTCATATCGAGATTATCGATCGACAGGGATGATGTAAAATATAAATTAAGAAGATCGGCGAACGTCCCACGGAAAATTCGCGGGGAAACTTGCCACGTTGGCTGTCCTACACACAGACACACGGATGAAAATCAGATGTACAGCAAATTACGAGTGTTCTTTCGCGAGTTGACACTACACACACATATATCTGACACGTGTAGTATGGAAAATACGATCTGCGGGGTTGCTTCAACGAAAACTATTTAATCGTATATATAGAAACGCATCCGCCGGTATTCAAGTGTTTCTTCGGTTTTTTTAAATCGATTCTAACGAAGAACAATTTACTCGATCGTTATCATTAATCGGACGAATAGGTATTATTTTTGACAATTGGCGGTTGGTCCCTAACGTCAGCTTTGAGGTTCTTCGGCTGAAATTTGTCGTAGAATCGACCGGCTTAATTCATCCGGAAATAAAAATGATTTCTCTAATAAATGTGAATAGCGTATAAGATAAATGACAAAGAGGAAGAAACGACGTCCGAATCGATGAATGAAACTCGTTACAATACAAACTAGTAAATTATCGTTGTAGATTTCTTGTGAGTTATATCGACGGTTAAACAAAAAAAAAGTAAGACTAATGGTGTTTCTATGAAACGAGCGAGAGAAATGCAAGCTTCTCGATGTACTGTCGCGTACTTTTGCTTCCCAATTTAATCGCGATTCTGACCACGACCTATTGTAATCCTTGGAAGCTGGGCTGTCAAATGGATGGTAATATAGATATACATACATATATATATATATACGAAGAAAAAATGACACTGCGGTCACTGTACATACTACTCTCTCGCGTGGATATTAAAAGAAAACACAAAAAAATCGTTCTCTCGTTCACCCTTGTTTTCCGTTCTTAGGCTGAACGTTGTTCGTTGCTGATTATACCTATGAGACGTTTTACCTGTAATTAATCGGTAGAGTCTATCGAAGTAGCTCGTACAGGTTTATTATCATTATTATTATTCTATAAACAAGGAAAACACGTTTTCTCTTGATAAGTGTATAATATTGTTGAATATGGGTGATGACTAGGTAAGCCGGTAATAGTATAATAATAATAAAAAGAAAAAGAGGAACGAAAATCGACAAAAAAAAAGAAAGAAAAATGCGAGCGAGGACCAGAATCCCTTGGGAAAAAAGAAACACACCCGGAATGCGGGAACACCCCGTGATTCCCGGGGAACAAGAGGAAACAATTAGGAAAACCTCACTGTTTCCTCGTGGCACAAGCAAAGCTAGGAAAAATAACCGTTGTACCTACAATACCTTGTCGAAGTTAAAGGTATACCTATGGGAATAGAGAACGTATGCATCTTGAGTATTTGAAAAACAAGAAAATGAGAAAAAAAAACGACGAGTAACGAAGAGTCCTCGGTACCGCCAAGTACGTTACGTACAACGTGTCGTACCGATCATGTATTTAATTAATCGTTAAGTTGTGTGCGTCAGAGTGAATACGTGTCGCCGACGGGTACGTTTGCCCTAATCGCGTTCGCACGTTCGTGGAAATATAGTTTTCGAGGACACCTTCCACCGAAACCGAATAGTTTTTAGGCATAGGCGGACCGTAATTGTATAAACAATAACAACAACAACAACAAAAATGATGTCCTAGCTAGTTCCAAACGACGTCTCAATGGCCGGAAAACGGATAACGTGGATTAATATAATCATTGCCTTATGTGAAGAAAAAAAAAACAATTATTAACATGCACGCGCACGATACAGAGAAACCTCGAAATATCTATCGAATAATCACTAAATATCTCTAGGTAGCCGTTAGATTAGATGGTACTTCATGATGCTTGGAATTGGCTGGTACGTTTATTTTCGCGCAATCGTTCGAATGATCCACAGATAAATTCGCTGGACGATGGAATTAAACGCGGAGAGTCGAGAGGGGCGGATATACGAATCATCTACGATTTCGATCTCAATGATTTTAGTCAAAATTCTGTTAATTTTTCTCTCGACTCCTCCGCGTCGAATTCGATCGATTATCTCTTAATTCGATGTAATATTCGTTTGCGGTAAGTGTTGTTGTGTAACGCGTCTCTGTTTCGCATGATGGAAATTACTATGTATAAACAAAAAAAAAACGCTTCCCGTATATAACATATCATCGCGATCAATGATAAAAATGATTGTTTCGTTTTAATACTCGAATGAAAGGAGAAACGAGCTCGCCACCCGAGGCGTCGCTTTCGTGTTGCGAGAATAGTTAAAAATAATAAGAAAGACGAGCATCGTGCTCTCGATCGTTACCAGATCTATTGTAGATCTGCCATAGATCTGTGCGTGGCACCCGGTGAAAGGCGTGCTCGAAATAAATACGATTTCAAATGATCAATGATTTCTTTCCGCCTTTAGTTCTACTTCACGGGCCGTATCGCGCGATTCGATTCATCGTTCTCGCACGAGTGGTCGCAGTCACACGTACAGCTGGTTAAAAATAGCATTTGCACACCCCGTTGGATCGATAAACAAATTTTACGTGGGTGGCGAACGTACAAATGTTTTTTTTTAACAAACTTTACGCTTTCAAACATCGATTGCCAACGTTCATTAGCGAATTCTGTTCACATCCACGCTTCGCGATAGGAATTTGTTTAACTGTTAGATCAGGGCGCGGAAATCTTTTTTTTTTTTACCCGATATAGATCGCCCTGAAATTGAAACCGCGAGTCAAGTCTACGATCCCCGGAGACAGTTTTATCGAGTCTTGTAAAACATGGACAGAAAGACGTATCTATGTATATCGTTCTTCCCAGCCACAAATGATTCAGCGACTAAATATTCGGCTGTGAGAGACCCGGGATACGCTATAGAAGGGTAGAAAAAAATAGACGTGTCCCGATAAAACATCGACAGCTTAGATCTAGCCCTGGACACGGTCTATATTATCAAGAAGAAGAAAAGTGTTTGTTATTAACCGACAATGTGTTTTTTTTTTACATGAAATTTAAATACGGGCACTGGCTCGAGCATACTTTTCACCCCACGAAAGCCTATATCTTTTATATATATACGAAAATATATACATCTTCGGCGTTCGAAGAGGAAAACGAGTAACGAAGAAAAAATGCATAGAACGATATTCGAAAAAAAAATCAATACATATCCCATAGGAGTTAAGACACTATCGGTGTAATATTCGAGGAAACTATGCTCTTCGCACGCGACTACTTAGTCTGACCGTATCCGGCCAGGCCGATAACGATCTTCCTTTTGTCTGTCATTTTTCTGCAAGTTTCGTGATAAAACAGTGATGCCGAGATTACCGTGTCCCAGTCATGCATCGCGTCGGTGGAACGGCTTGTGTTAAAGATAACGCTTCTGGGACGAGAATAGAAATGTCGTCGTAACGGCTGATTAATTAAATAAGGAAGTAGACGACGACGACGACGACGACGATTCTAGACGGTTTTCGCATTCTCCGGCGATTCTGCTTTCTCACAACAGCATATTTCAGTAACGTTGACAAGACTGAAATAGCGTAGGTCGAGCGATAATTAAACAATAATTTGATAATATTCTTTGCGCGTCCTGTTGCCCGATATACATAGATGTAACGTGAATAAATTCGTTTCGAAAAAGCTGGTCGGTCAAAAGAATTCACGTGCGAAGTGCCGGGAAATGATATCTGTACGATAGGTATTAGCCCTGCCCGAGATAGAATTACGATCAGGGGAAGAGTAATGCCCATGTATATCTGAGTGAATAAATGAATAAATGTGAATAAATATCGATGATGACCGCCTTTCCTCGTTCGAGAGCTGTTTCTTTTGCTTTCGCTGCATTTACGAATTTATTGCGTGAAAATCATACAATTGTGCGTGACGACGATAAGCGCAAACAGTTTCGCATGGATTATTCAAACACATCGATCATTGCGTACAAATATGTTGTCGTAAATATTACTGAGATTCAAGCAGGAAGCGCTGAACATGCAAACCACATTACAATGCTACTTTACAATACTTGGTAATAAAAAGTTTAGTTATTTGGAGACGGTGATCTAATAAACAAACACTCTAGCCGATTTATTAGGTAATCATCTAATAGTAAGCGGATACGCCATGCTTCTTCTATCTTTTGTTTTGCAGGAAATAACTAACTAGAGAACATTGCTGTTTAATTTATGAATCATGCACTATTTTCTTTTTGTTTAATATTTATTTTTATTCTTCAATTTTCCATCTATCAACCTCATCCAAATTCTTACAATCGGTGTGACACGATCGATCGATCTTTTTTGTACGCATGCAGACAGAGACGAATGCATAGAGAATTCGTGTATTTTTTTACAAATAGTTTAATCTCTTCTAACTAATTCACTATCACGATCTTTTTTTTTATCTCGGGGAAATATGATTAACAAAATCCAGCCTTTGGTAAATAAAGGTTTATTTTGTTACTTTGACTAGATCAATTTACTTACTGGACATAGTTACAGCTAGAGGCACTAGTCAAGCTTAAATTCTAGCTGACTACAAGTTCGTGTTACACTCGATGTTCGATACTTAATTATGCTCGAAGTCTCTACAGTACTAGGTACTCCCCAGTATAATAGGAGAAGAATTGGAATCGAGTTGAAATCGGCTAAAGCTAAAGTTAATTAGTAGTTATTACGCTCACTCAAAGTTTTATTTTTATTTTTGCTCATCACTGACCACTAAGTGGTTTCTCTATCGTACCGACTGGTGCGATGTTAATTCATAATGTGTGTTATGCGATACGGCATACATAAATGCCATGGAAGAGTTAAGGAGACCTTCACGCGTCCTTACTCTACAATAAAAATGCTATCCTAAAAATTGTAAAATACCGACTTCGTTATAAAGATCATCGCCCATAGTCGTTCGTCAAAAAAACGATACATCCATGTTCTGGGCCTGTGTTGCTTTATTGCATGATTCACAACGTTATTTTCTCCATTTCGTTCGCATATACGCAACTCGCTCTCTTTCTTTCTCTCTCTCGCTCTCTCTCTCTCTCTGTCTTTCTTTGTCTTTTGTGACACGGAAAATAATAATCGACCCAGATCCAACAACATTTATCGTCGGAATATTTAGCATTCTTGATGTCACATTTGAAGGAAAGTTCAGTAGTACTGTGTAATCTTGGATGAACTGGTAGATTGCTTTAAATTTATGTAATATGCGAAGGCAAGCAAGCAAGCGGCAGAAAAGGCGATTATGGCAACACGGTATTTCCATATTGTTTTCGTTTTGTGGAGATCTGACGAAGCGCAAAAAATAAAAGACGTAAATGAACTGAAATTGACATTCTTAAATGTTCTCGACGTTATTACAAAGAAAATTGTCGATTAGAAGAATAGATAATACTGGAGTAAAAAACGCTTTTAAGAAATATAAAACAAATTAAGCGAAAATCCTTGAGCCTTTTATCACTGAAATTATTGCGTTTGGTTTCGTCTTTTTTTTTCATTGGCACATTACTTACATAATTTTCTGATCGTTCCTCAAAAAGAAAAAATGTCTTTTTGCTCTTTAGATTCACGATTGTTTTCTATCTAACGTTAAAATAAACGACGCCTGTAACTCGGAATAACTTATGTTCACAGTTTACGCTACCGGTGGAATGCAACGTTCTGTCTTAGGCGTGGTAAAGTTATAATACGTATTTATAATACTTTGAACTAAATCGGTCTATACGGCCGTCGAGTTCTCTACGCAAAACTGGACCGGCACCGGGCAGTGTGTCACTACGGCAGAATTGCATTAAATATAATACTGGCACAGTGAGGCAATAATCTTAGGAATCTTTAAAGGACTACTAACTCTTACGGCTTAAGATACTCTTTACCTATTGACTTATTTAATCATGCATACTTCCGCACTAATCGTTATCTCTTGTCTCCTGTTAGCATTAAAACACACTCTCCCTCATTTGTTCCCTATTAAGATTAATGGTAACAACATCGAACTGTCGAGGGCCGATTCTTTGTCGACGACTACTAGAATATCAGAAATTCATATACACTAAATGTATAACAAACGAAATATGAAACTGCAAACGGAAAACTTGCAAAACAGAAAAAAAACTATAAAAAAAAGAGAATAGAGTGAAACGTTCGCACGCCGACAAGGAATCGATTCCTGTCTTGTTTTCGTTTTTTTTTCTTCGTCAAGTTTAGCAACAAAATATGTAAATATGAACATTTTGAAGATTTATACTTCAAGTTTTATATCCGGTCACAGCCTTCGGGGGATGTAATGAGATGCACGTTTATATCACTGCTATATCTAAAGCCCTATAAAAAAATACCGCAGGCACAACGAGTAAGAATCTCGAGATGTTTTCGGTTTTCCTGTTTAGTCTTTCAATGACTGGATTCGAAATAACCATACCAAGATATTTTATTGGCTTTCGCGTTTAAAATATTCACTACAAGAATTTCTAATAATAACAGACTGATGTACGGATATGTGCTGAATCGTTTCCTCGTGAAAACCCCATCGATCTCGTAATACGTTCGACCAACGTAAGTTCTAAGATCGCTACGCGTATACCTTACCTTTCATATCTGTCTGTTCTACAGTGTGAAACGAAACTTTCCATCTTTTTTTTTTTAAATTGTCTACCAGTCTATTGAAACTGTCGAAATTGACATCAGACTAATGATTAAGATTAAAATTCGAAGTATCGAAAGTGCCACGGTTACCCTAATATTAGAACTGAGCAACTATCGAATCGTAAAACCTTCGACGGCTCGAAGCCACAATAAAGCCACTCAACTGGCTTTTATCTTTGATACATTTTGAACACAATGTATATAATACGATCACACAACGCAAGATCAAAGGACATACGTGAGATCCTATGATTTATGCTTTACTGATGCCAAATTCTGCCATATCATAACACGCCGAACGAGCAATCTATTTTGCAGTAGGAACTACACAATCTGCGACCCGAATATTCGTGTCGTCTGACAAGATCTTATCGTTACTATGATTTAGTCAGATATCGACTTCGAACATGTCCTGTTCGATTGGTTTTTTTACCCAACTCCCGAGCTGCGCTCTCACGAAAGCTTCCTTCAATTGACGCTTGGCAAGCTGTTGCACAGAAAATAACATTTAAACGGAAACAATTGATAAATGTAATTATCTATGTTAGGCCATTCGAATGTACGAATAATATTTACTCGACTTACCGAATAATCTTGTACCGAAGATTTCGCATCGAGATAGTGTCGACATTTATTTATATCAGCGTCGTCTATTGTACTGATTTTACTTAGCAAATTGTAAAATCTCTTGAACAATCCTTGCTTGGAAATTCTTGACGGTTTGCCTAGCTCGTCTTTGCCCGTCGTACAGTTGATCACCTCGGCCTCGGATTGTCCTGGAAAAATCGCAGAGAAAATATTACATCGAAGTTTATTTATCCAAAACATTGCGTCACGTACCGATTGTCCAATTAACGCTGTAGTTTGGTGCTTTCCCCGGTTGTCTGACTTCCGAAGACGTGATAAGACTCATCAACGGTTTGTTAAGTCTGTATGGCGGCGGTAGACCTTGAATGGTATTTTCAATACGACCGCATACCGCTCTGTACATATGACTTGGGTTCAATAGACTGCCAAGAACGATGCTGTGGAAGTAAATTGGCTCGATGAAGTGGCTTAGAAGTGCACCTTGCACACCAAGTACGTTCCACCGAGCTATTTTGTCCGAACACGACATCGTCAGCAGTCTTTGGCCCTGTAAATTAATAAACATATTTTTATTCCAGGACTGTAGTGATTGTTAGTGTACTTTTTTAATATAAATGAGTAATAAAATACCATAAGAACGCCATCCCACGTTTGAATTCCTTCGCTGCTTTTTACTGGTATTGTGCCTTCGCCGGACTCTATTTTTGTTCGTAATTGACCCCTTGCTCGTCTATTGGGATGCTTGTCAACGGATTCGTTCTCTTCGTGGGGAGAAAAAATTCTGGCGTCTCCACACGGAGCAGTATTTATATACAAATGAAACTGAATGCCTTGTTTTAATTTGAATCCCTTTTTGGCGAGTTCCAAAATAGACTCGGCCGCGCGGTCCTCGGTATGCAGTTCTAACTGTTTGTACAAGTATTCGCATAGACATCGCCGTGCCACCACTTCGGCATGGCAATCGTTCAAAGCACCGCCGCTAACGCTCAAATGTTCCCCGGAAACGCATTTGGTACCTTTTATAAAAGACACGTGTTTTTGTACGTTTTCTTTACAGCTTAACAGATACAAAAAGATTAAAATAAAATTGTTCCTCACCAGTGGTCACACATATTAATTCTACCTCTGAACCTTTAGTTTGTACGATGCCGGCTAAAACTTTACGCCGCGCATGTTGTGGTTTCGATTGAATCAATTCGGTAAACTTTTGATTTACCATTTTGCCGATTTTGTCTGCCAGCATCTGAGGCAATGTCATTTGGTCTTGCCAGTGTCCAGTGTTGGAAAAGTTTGGCAAAACTCGAACGGGTAGCGGAATACAAAATGAGGAACTGTGAACGTTCCTTAATTTAGCTAGGGCAGCTTTACTAGCAGCTGCTTTTGCCAATTTTTTACTTGGTCCAGTTCCTTCAAATGTTTCGCCATCGATTGTTACAGATATTGTAAATTTTGCGTAACTTTCTCCATTATCCGATACGCATTTATATACAACACCAGGGTATAATTCGTTAATAAGTGCCACAGGTCCTTTATCTAAAAATTTACTTGTATTCTTTGGTTCTTGAGTTAAAGTTTTGAATGCATTGACAAGATGATTATCGCGTTCTGTCACATCACTGGTAAAATCAGGTTCAAGAGGCACAACAGGCTGGCAAGTATTCATTGCCTGATGAACCTCAGGGGTATTCCTGAATTGAATAATATTTCTCAATGCTAATTCAGCAGCTGCATGCTTTGCCATCTTTTTGGTACGACCCTTCCCTTCGTACGTCTGTCCATCTATCTGTACCGCAATTGTAAATATTGGTGCATGCGTCGGCCCGGTCTGACCGACCACCTTGTACACAGCTCCGGTTTTCAATTCGTTCAAGGCGCATACCGCGTTCTTGGGTTGCGGATTCTTGTGGCGTTTCTTTGGACTCGATATACCTGGCAAAATAAGAAACAGAGACTAATTCGTTCAATGTGGTCCGCTAAAAATTGTCCTTAATCAGAAAGTCGTAGAACCTGCAATACTTTATAAGATGATCCTTGTTCAGCCTGTTTCTACCAAAGAATCAATTTTAATATGCACATGCATAACAACTAAATGTTCTTCAATATTCATCGTATAGGATCGTGCAACCAGCCACTGACCTTCGGGATCTGATTCAGCAGGTCTCTTCAGGATGGGCCTGGAGATGTTTGGTTGCTCCATCTGTGAAGAGTATAATAAGCTGAATCCTATACATCCAAAGGCTTGGATTCCAAAAATAACCTTCATTAGTAAAAACTCACCCCAGTCAAGTGTCCCTCCTGCAATCGCTCCGCGGGGGATGCGGTAGCGTTAGCGCCAACCATGGATACGTTGCAGTCTAGATTCAGGCATAGGGTGACCAATATTTGTGAAGAAGTATGTGTGGTGGTACTTAAGAAAATCGATAGATATAATATATCATACTTGTCTCGTTGGTTGCCTTATTGTTATTTAATACCGTCAATCCGTTTGACATATCGTAGTGCAAGCAGGAAACGCAGTTAAAATAATCCAACCCAGGAATGCCCCCGACTTCAAACACTGCACTGTTACATTGATTTTAATTATACTTGTGCCACGAAAGATCCGCAGCGCCACTGCTGTTTTTTCAAAATGACGTTCCGACCTAACCTTAATCCCTTATTTTATCCATCTCTTGCGATTGTTTTATGAAATAACTAACACGAACGAATATATACGATTATATGATAATAATGTGTACAACGGACCGATGTAAGTGTACTCGCTTCTATTTCAATCAATTCTTTGCGACGGGAGCTCGCGTTTTACAAGCGCAGCTTGTTTACTGCGCAGAGCACTGCGCACGCGACAAGCGAGAACTGGCGGCGGGGTAGTCGATTTAAAAGCCGAGACCAGGAAAGGAGACTTTTCTTCTTAAAACCGGGCTAACGATGCGCGAAAACTTTAACGTGCGACAAAGACAGAACTTACTGGACGCACATATACATCTTGTTTTGTTCTTAATTCACCCTCAGAATGGACAAAAATAGCGCATTGTGGTACGAAGAATGCCACTTTTTTTCCACCCCTTTCTTATTTTCCATTTAAATACTATGTAATGTAGGTTGACATATATATGTATTAAACTGAGGCCAAATTAATAAGGCATTGTTTGAAACAATATACAAATAAAATAATCAGACATTTTAAAATAAATTTGGTTGCTTCGATCCTATAGGAATCGTTATCCATTTACATATTATAATTATACATATATTGATTCGTTGGTAGAAACAAGTAAAAATTGTCTGGACTACATATTACACTTACCTTTTGTTTGTTTGCATTCTTGTATATTCTTTATACGATTCTGAATATCCCGAAGATGTTTAAAGTAGTCCTGAAGCCCTTTAATTTCCTTCCGAATAATCCGGAGATGTCTCCAGTATACATGAAAAGCTTGGTTCATCTGATTACAATTCGCGTCCTTTATCGTTACATTCGTCGAACCACTATTCTTCTTTTTCCTGGTCATGTCGATTTAAGAAAATCACAGCACTCAACTTTATAGAATGTCAATATCTTTGTTCCGTACAGGTTGAATCACCGAACGAACTGAACTGATAAGAATGATGTCACTTTTATTTTAAAAACAATTATTAACTGGTTCGTTTATAATTAATATATTCACAGCCCGCACGTGTTTACCTGAACAAAATTGATTAATTATAGCAGTACACACGTGGAACGGCAATGCGACGTAATAACAAAAAACTCACATTCAATTCTATCTCTGCGTATGTACAGACGTACAACTCTACTATTCTAAATCACAGTTGCGACTCTGGTCGCCATGAAGCAGCGAGTCCATAAAATCATACGCACACACTTATTTTCATTCTATCCATGAACTACGCACGCATTCACACGCTCGAGCCTAGTGTGAAATTCGATTCTTGCAACGTAATCCCAAACAGTCTTTGTGTTCGGGCGATAATTCTTAGGAAGCTATAAAGTCCCCATATCGGCCTGAAACAAAACACTTTCATAATATCTTAAGCACATTCATTCACTCAGAACTCTCGTATGCAAAGTAGTTGGCCAGAATTGTTTATCAGAGGTCTGTGACAAATTTGTTTTTGGCTGAGTAAACCAGACACAAAACAGATTTGCCCATTTATTTTTCATATTTAATAAAAAAGGGAAAGCAGCATAATATAATCATGTCTCCTTGCACCAGTCCATTGACATTATTTGTCTGAAATCTTGCCACAAAAGGTTCGCCAGGAATTCACAGATAAGATTTCCAAGATGGGAATCCAAAGTCAGATACACAAACGATAAGATATCTCACGATTTCGTTGTTACCTCAAAACGATTAAAGGACGCAGCAACAAAGCGTCAGCAATCGAGACGCACCGGCGTAAATCACTGAAAATCACAGCGTCGATTTTTCTGCGGATCGTCCATTCACGTTCGTCGAAATCGAAATCAATTTTTACGGTGGACGGATAAAATCGGACTGGATGAAATTAAATTTTTTTTTCCTCCTCCCGTGGGAACGTCTACAATGATTTAAGACATTTCTCGAGGTGTCTGTGCGGTGAACCCTCGGTAAAAAAGTGTTCGCATTTTTTGCTTACACCGCCGAAAGATGAATCGTGTCTATGGAAAGCCGAAAGTATACGTAGCCGCAAGTCTTAAAGGGTCTATAACACGTGTCTACAGATCGTGTAATATCCGATCACGTAATGTAACGTCCCGTGAAAAACGTCTCGGGAAAACTACTTTCTTCCCTGGGTGCGGTTACCATTGTGTCAAACGTAACGTTAGAACAAACGAAATAGCTCTTTGAGAAACATACTTCGTCCATCGACGAACGAGCATTCGCTATTAATCGTATTCGACGAACATTCTGGCAAAAAACACTACCGCAACGAAAGGATAATTTTCCTTCACGATGATTCCGATGGAAAACGAACAAGGGCTGTCGGTTTAAAAGCTTTCGAACCGTAAGACGTAGCACTTCCGATATTTAGCGCATCTCGATTATCGGCGATATGCTAGCTCCCGACAGGTTTGTGATTAATGCTCGGTCCGAGCAATTTGCTAGATGAATCGCGCGACGTTGATAAAACGTGACGGCGTGAAAAATCGTTGATTTTCTTAATCCCCGGTCTGGTTCGTTTTCTTTTGTTTTTAATAGCTCATCGAAAAACGCTAATGACCGTAGTCTTGAAACAATCGCATAATCATTGCTATTCATAGAGGCACCGGCGGGATTTTATAAATAGATTTCTGCCGACTGTTATACTTCTCGAAACGGTATGAATTACGAGCAAAATGGGCGACGTGATTGATCGCCAGTCACGATCCGGTACACACATCATGATTTTCGTTTGCTTAATCTTGACTTTTATGGGAAACTACGTGGACCGAGTCGCTGGCTGCCAGTTAGTTTCACGAGATACCATCGAGTCGTTCAGCAATACTGCCACGGGTGAAAATTTTCATCACTCAACAATCGAACCTGCCATTTAACGAAATTAACATGCGTACCACGGATTTACTTGTGTTCGTTTTAATCTACGTTATGGTTATTTTTGTTAGTATCTATTCACCGTAAATCATATCTGACTCGTTACAACGTGCATAAATTTAAGTAGTAGAAAAACATCGTAGTCTCCGTCGTAAAAAAAACATCTATAACTTTTAGTTAACGGTAAAAGCAGACATCAGAAGAGACTGCCGGAGGGAGACGAAAGTTTCATGGGGTATTTCGTCGGACGTATCTAACGAGCTATTAGAACGGTAGAAATAATTAGCAGACGGATAACGTTCGTGAGTGTTTCAGGGTCGTTAAAAAAAATGAGGGCCGGCGATTTCAGCCAGGAAGATCCGAAATTGAAGTGCTACATGAGATGCTACCTGGTGAGATCCGGGCTTATGAACGGGAACGCCGAGATAGACGTGCCGAGGGCACTTCGACAAGTTCCTGGAAATCTGCAGGACTCCTCGCGAAGGATATTCAACCGTTGCAACACCGTCGGTGAGTGCGGAAAATATTTTCCATATTATTATTAGTGGAATCGATTTCTTCTTTTTTTTCGGTTTGTAACGCCAACGGTTACGCGAACTTCCTTTTAGCCGGAGAGGATGCCTGCGACAAAGCCTTTAAAATCGCCAAGTGCTGCGTGAGATCCTGCCCGGAGGTACGAGGAAACGCATTTTAATACTTCCCGCGGAATGAGTATCGTTTTCATTTTTTTTTCTTCTTTCGCCGGCACAAACTCGCTCCCTTTGTTTCGCAGATTTTGCATAATGTGCCCTTCGTGTGAGTCGGACACGTCTGGAGGAATATTAAAATTTCAAACGGACGAACCTTATACATAGTAATTATTATTAATCTCGTCCAAGGTTGTGTAGATCGGGGTGGGCTGTATTGTCCCGGAAATAAAAAGTATACGGTTTAATTAAAAGTATTAATACTTTGTAGTAAGGATCCATGGGAATATCGTCCGAAAGTGAAAACAGTTTAATCGAATGTTTAATGTATATCGATTAAATCGTTGCAACTTTTCATAGTGAAAATGTATATATATATATATTTTTGGTGAAGTTTTTCCTTTCGTGTAACCGCGTCGCTGGTTTTCCGAAGCAGATTTCGACGATCTCGTTGATTTACGCTCACTTATTTATCATCGTTATCGCTCCCTGTGAACCAAGGGGCTCGCCCGTAATCGGCCAACTCGTATCAGGAGTTGGCGGCGAACTAATTACCTTGATCATACCACCGTGCACACGATTACGTCTCCCGCGAAGAAAGTTTCGAGCCGCAAAGCAAATGATTATCGACTTTATCGGGTAAACTCCGCTCGTACATACATACGTACATACAAACGATAAACGTCGGGATCGTTCGTTTCGAAAATCCTGTTAAATTCCAGAACGTATCTTTGCCCGGTTCGTTTCGTCGGGAGAAATAAGCAGATGGAAAAAAGAAAAAGAAAATAGAAACAGAAGAAACAAATTCAAGCGGAATCTCTTGAAATTTCATTCTCAATAGTGTTGCAAAACGTTCATAAAAACGGCTAAAGTGTTTTAAAGCAAGCCGAGAGGGGTCTTTGTTCGGACTTACACAAAGTAATCTGCGTTAAGAGCAACCTTCCAGACAATCGCGAAGTCTGGCATTGTTTTCTTTCGCCCAGCGAATCCTTTTGCCTCTCGCGAAAACCTCCGGTAAAATAGCGGTAACGTTTCGAGGTAAACTACCGCGGCTATGTCGTCGTCGTCATGGTCGTCGTCGTGGTCGTCGTCCGTATACGTCGGGTAAAAGCCATGAAATTAAAGGACCGACGAGATAAAACCATTCCAGACGTCGTGCCACCGATAGGGCTTGCAAAGAAAATTTATTAACTTCGACTCTCTGATCCTTTTTCTTTTTTTTTCTTCTACCACGCGACGAACAAACCGGGAAGAAGGATTTCCTTCGTAGGTTGGAGCATACCCGACGTGTCTCGCTCTCCCGACTCAAACCCCAGCTATTTTTTTTTCTTTTTTTTTAACGAACCGGGCGCACGTGCCTTTTGGCCGACTTCGTTTCTGAAAACGTAGAGGTCTGTGTCTACGTACATACATACATACAGACATATATACATACATAGATAGGTATATTCAGCGCCCATGGAACTGGGTCACAGTTCTGCCCATCGGGGTATTAAAACAATCTCTAAGCTCTCTGCGCGGGCGGAAAGGAGAACACGAAGGAGAAGGACGAGGTGGGGACAGAGAATGAGGGAGAGAGGGGATGGAAAATAACACCGAGAGAACGAGAGAGAGAGAGAAACAAACCACCTCGCGTAGGAGAAAGAGCAAGGGTGAGAGTCTAGTAGAGAAAAGAAGTGGCGCGCTGCTGATGAGCACACGCTAAGTGGCAGGAACGCATGGAACAACGGGACTGAACGCGAGATGCACGGGGTGAGATTCTTTTATTCTCACCGTTACCCAGTCCGTAATAATTTACGCCACACGGTTGCGCACGGTCGCGAAAATTTCCGACACGTACGCCGGCATGCCGCTGCCCCTTTTTCTTTCTCCACGTTTCGCAACCTGGCCACCCGGGGATGCCCGGTCAAACGGTGCAAACGAGGTTGAAAGCATTTCTTTCGAATGGTACACATATAATAGGTATAAGGAATATTTTAAATTAAGATAAAGGAAATTGTGTTTTGGTCGATTAATGCCCAATTATATGTATATGTGTTTTTCTTAAAATTAATATTGTGAATCGATTCCTCGCAGCGAATCGAATAATTGTTAGAGCAAAGAACGGTATGCGAAAAAAAAAATAGAAGAAAAATCCTGGAGGGATGGAGAAGTTTCCGGTTAATTGGACGTGAAATTTAATATCAGCCGCATTTGGGAAACACTGAAAATATTCGGGAAACTTTTCATCCCATCGGATAAGGGTCGACGATCAAATAATTCGACGGAGATATTCCGGCGAATGTCACTGGGAAATATGTATGTATGTATGTATGTATGTATGTATGTACGTCACGTAGGTCACGCTGCGATCTAATTACGTCGTCGGTAATCCTATTTGCCGATTTTCACGGGAACAACAGAATTATCATCGTAACTTCGTTCGCAGCGTTACACATAGTTTCCCGGGCGCCACTTTTCATCCCATCTTATTTCCCTCGAGCGACTTCGCTCGAGATCCCCGGGAATATCATTCGCGAGTTACATCGCGAGCCGTCGGAAAACTCGTGGAAATCCGTCGAGAAGTTTTCGCGGCAACAGATCGATCCATCCGAAAACTTTTCCGTCTTTCTGCATGATTTTCGTCGTGTCGCCGTCTCACACCGAGTTACGTGCCAACGAAACTCGTCGCGGAGGGTCGACGGGAAACAGCCTCTTCAGGATGAGAGTGAGAGAAAGAGAGAAAGAAAAAGAGAGAGAGAGAGAACGAGGAGAGGGGTTGAAGAGAACGGCAAAGATTCCACCGGAGAGAAATTCAACGTGTAGATTGCTAGCGCACGGTATCGTGTTCGGTCGTCTTCGCTTTAGAAAACACTGTTATTAAAGTGGCGGTGTACGGGGGTGGGAGACGGTTACGTGGCAAGACGACCCTGTGATCTAAGGGTTAGATCTACCCGCTGCTAATCCACGGGTTCCGGGATTAATCCCGACCTTACCGAATTTTCCACCTCGATACACCGAGCTCAGCGAGAAAAGGAGCATTCCCGATTGCCTGTTTCTTACCGTTTACGTATCCCCGTTTTATCCTTTCTATCTCGATGACCGAATATTTGTCTCCCCTTCCCGAATAATATCCACCAGCGTTTCCACGAGAAGACTCTCGCCAGAGAAATAGAGAGAGAGAGAAAGAAAGAGAAATTTGATTCTACGCGGGTGGTTTTCAAGGACGCCGTTGATGACGTTGCATTTAAGTTTCGTTCGTTTATCTCCGGCCGTTTCACCGCGGGAGTGCAAAAAAAAGACACACACACACACATACAGAGCTCGATAAGACCTGTTTTGCATTTTTCCAAATTTCCGCGGAGATCCTCGCTCGTTAGCCGGGAACGCCGCGGGAACGGTTTTCGCGGGGATTACATCCGGTCGGTCCTCACCTTACGTAACGAACACAATTCCCGCGGGATGACGTTGTAGATTTTCTGCGACACGTCGGAAGTCGCGACGGGAAAACCGATACAGCAGTTTCCAACGGTCGATGATAACGCCGGTCGAACGGGGAATCGTGGGAGGATCCAATTATTGTTTAGATAGCGAGTTTACACGCGCCCCTGATAATCACCGGGGTCGGAAGATCGGTGAAATTCACCCCCGTCGCTTCTATACTACCAAATTTATCGTCGCTATGCCATTTCCCTCCCACAGTCCGAATCTTCATGGTGTCGTGTTAGAATTCTCTCGATCAGTGAATCAAACCCTGTTAAAATACAAAGCACGTGTGCCAGTGCTGGAACACGCGTCCACATGTCTTGAGGAGCGACGTTTACAATTTCGAAAATGACCATCAGCGAGTCGTTAACGGGCAGCGACGAGACTCTCGTCGTCATCGTCGGAACGACGGGAATCACCACGTCGTCGGATGGATATTAACGCGGGCTGTCCGTTGCCGCAGCACGTCGTAATCTATGAATACCGACGGTATTCGAGAATTTCACGACGAGTATGTACGTTCGCACGGTGTGATATTCAATTCGCTGGAAAAGCGAAGGAAATCGGGAACGATGGTGTTACCTGGCCCGATTCCAACGGTATGTTCGCACTTTTTGCAAAAGGCGATAAATTGCCCGACGCGTTCGGTCGATTGTGCGGCGACGATGCGTCGGCGTGCGCGTGGTTGCGTTCGCAGGCGTCCCGTAATCGCCGTCTACCCGTGTTACCCGGTGTCCCGGAGTCGGTCACGGGGAGTCCTGGTTCCCCGGGATGATTATTCCTGGGGCCTCGGCTCGGATTCCGGAGGAATAAGGTGTCCGACTTTTGTAGGCGAGCGATATGGTGGAGTAATTTTGGAAGAATGAGATTATGGTAAGAAGGTAGTATTTTAATTTTTGTAAGACGAATTTAGGGTGGTTTGATTGATACTATAATTGTTTTGTATTTTGTAATTTGTTCATGTAAATCCTGTGGGATTTATGACAGTTTTTTAGCGAGCTTCAAGATACCCGAGGAAAAAGTATCGAAGAGAAGATGTTGTAGATTATGAAGTGGAAAGAAGCGTTAAAAAGACTAATTAACCAAGGTAAGACTTTTAGAAGTATGTATTCAACAAGTGATGGTTTTACTGAAAGAATAATTCATGGTGTTTCAGGAAACTGGAACACAGTGATCGAAGAATGCTTGGGGTATCTGGTTCACGGGTGCGCAAAGTAAAAATGAACAGTCGACCCTGTTATTTTGCTTCGAGGGTAGCTTGTCATTCTTTCTTCCCTTACGTCGCTGTTTCGCTTGACAAAAGAGATTAATGAGAAATTGGAAGTTTTCCAATTACTAGGCTATGTATTTTATCGTTTCCTATTTTTACTTGCTGTAAAGTCTTCCTCGCACTCTATGTTTTTTTTTTACCAAAAATCTTCTCTCTTTCCCTCTCTAAGCAAAAAATGAACAAATTTCAATTTCGTCATGATCCTCGGAATATCTATTACGTTTTCGTTTATCAATCAACGATCGCGTCCAATTATCCCTGTGTGTGACGTATTCGTCCTGACGATACCTCGTTACACGATGATTCATCCAAAATTGTTGCTGGATTATTGGATGCGACGTGTGACAGTCAAATTTTGCGTCGAATATCTGAAATGGACGTCGAACGCAGAATGCAACGTAAAGATGCGATCCTCGCAAACACCTAGATCCCCGCGATCAACGATCCAACTGATTTCTACCAAGATAGAAGTATTCAGGATCAGATTTAGCCGCAACATTTTTATCGAACGTCACAAGTCGAAGATAATTCGATGCAGCCTTACGTCGAAGACCGTCGGAGAAAATGAAGGGGTAAAATGAAATCCACCCCATTGTACGGGAAGTTTCTCAATCTCGCTGGACGCGAGTGCCCTTTATCACGCCGGTAATTAACTGTCTAACAATTTTTCTTCTGCCCCACCGCTTAATTTAAACTTTATTAATGAAGGGACTACACCTCATTAAGCCTGTGCCCTTTCGGTTCGACGCGGCCGTCTAATCAAATACCAACTATCGTCTTTACCCTTTTAACGGGAAAACACGACAATTTTTTGCTCTCCGTTTCCTCGCCCACGTTTCATCGACGTCGATACATATATACATATATCCTATACATATAAACATACACGTATATCCAACGAAAATCTGTCGATCGTTTTTGCATTTCCAGGAATTCATCGGTCCCTGCTCGTCGGAAAGTTATCGAGAGCGTCCGCGGCGTACATTTCGATAACGAATATCCAAATTTCTCTTTTCCATCGTAGCCGAAACGTCACCGAGATTCACATGGGAATAGCAAAGGAAGATCGAACGAAGATTTATGCGCCGCTCGGATCACGCTTCCGACCGGTTAATGCACTAGTTCCTCGAGAAATCGACGCCCGCCTCATTTGAAAGTCCAAAAGGAAACGAGGGGAAGTGTGACGGCCGAGGGACGGCTAAATTTTTTCGATAGCGATGCATCTTCCCGGAACGGGAATGATCTATGCACCCCTGGGATTTCTACTTGAAGGGAAACGTATCAACACGGACGAGATATGGGTTACACCTATCACTTAATGGGAGTAAGGGAACTGAATTACCGACGCGACGAGATCGCAGTAGTTTTTTAATACGAATACAACGATCTAGGACAAGGGTCCCATGAAAATTGTAAAATCTTAATTATCCTATAATCATTCGATGACCCCCATAGAACTTTTGATTCAAATATGTGGGTACGCTCTGAGAATTTTCAAGATATTAATACCTCCAGTCCTGTATATGTATTAACGTTAATTCGAATGTACACATTCAATTTAACTTGCAGCCTCTGTTCTCGGTCCTCTAGCTCGCCGGAAGTTATTACGTAGTAAGAGATAACGCGAGGAAGACGTCGCTTTGTAAAAGGGATATCCAGTTTGACGCGATAGGGGTGTATTTGAAGAATAGCACGGGGATCGAGTGGAAGTCGGGCAACTTCTAACAAAACACAGGATCAACCTCGTGACCTGGATACCGTCGGAGTTATACCAGTCAGCTGTTCGAAAATGTTCATATTGGGTATATAGGACGTTGGATATACGTGTGTGAGTGTATGTACGTGTGTATCGATGTGCCAACCTCCCACCGACAGAGATTTAAAAAGTATTACATACTGCAACGAAAGAGTAAACGATTTCGATGATATTTCTGGGAGAATTCAAAAGAAACTTTCCGGCAGAATTTTCCAACGATAAACACCAGCCACGCATCGGTGTCTGTCGTTTATGGCACACATTCGTATCACATCACCGTATCGGTTGGTCGCGTAACATTTGACAAACGTTTCGCAAAACGTACGTTCAGTCCTGGTATTTATTTTGTAATAATAATTTTCACCCGTTTACGTCGGTTCCGCGGAACCGATGATACGTTCTAATTAATTTGTTATATTCGCGAAACCGTGAGAGACCGATATCGTTTCGAAATTTTGTTTGTTTAATTATATCGATGCCGGCGCGCTGCATTCGCGGAGAAAAAAAGAATCGAGCGGAACAGGAAAAAAAACAGCTGACGGGCTGGGTAAATTAAAAAAAAAAAAGAAAAAATTGAACGAAGTTCATAACGGTGAATTATTCGTCCGCGTCAACAGGGGGGATCGACTGTAAATGAAATTCCGGTGAACCTTCAAAATTAACTCCCCCGAGTTCGATCACCGATTACAAAATTCGCACAGCGTGCGTCGCGGTTATTTCCAATTTTTTCCGTTTCGCCAGTTCGTCAGATCCGTAGCGATTCATCATGTGCGATCATTGCTCGTAAGTGTGGTTAAATTATGCGAACGTCGAGATTCACGGAATCAGCCGGAAATTAAATACTGAGGAGAATTTCTTTCTATATTGCAGAAAGGTCACCAGCCAGAAAGGTTACGCGGGTCAAGTTACATGCAAATGCGAGCAGTAAGTAGATTTTGCGTCGGCAAAGAGAATTTTTACAAATCCCATACTATATTTTCCACGTTCGTTTTTTATCACCGTAACAAGAGAATCTGTCGCACTATTTCACACGTACTCACCTGTATTACGTTCACAGCGGTGAGAAGAAAGACGGAGAAGGGAAGGACAAGGATTTCGGTGGCTGTTGCTCCAGGAAGTACGATCCGTTTTCGCTTATTAATTTCTCACACAAATCCTACGAAGACCTATATGGCCGCCACTGCACTATTCATACGACTTATCATAAATCCGAAAGCTAGAGTAGGACCGTTTATAACGGATGACAAAAGACTAAGGCTGCTTCAGACAAAGAGTGGAAAGTCGTGCTCGTCCGCGACGGTGAAATTTAGCGCAGATCTTTCCGTCGCGTAGAAATTTCAACGCTCACAAATTTTCGTCGCGTAATAATTTCTATATCCTTGAATTTCGGTGTGTAGAAATTTCAGCGCTCACGAATTTGCAGTGCGTAGAAATTTCAACGCTAGCGAATTTGCGACGCGTAGAAATTTCAGCGCTCACGAGTATCGATCGCGTAATAATTTGTAAATCCTTGAATTTGGGTGCGTAGAAATTTCAGCGTCTATGAACTTCGGTGCGTAGAAATTGCAGCATCTGAGTTTCGGTGCGTAGAAATTTTAGCGTCTATGAATTTCGATGCGTAGAAATTTCAACGTTTATGAGTTTCGGTGCGTAGAAATTTCAGTACCTATGAGGTTCGGTTGCGTAGAAATTCGCGACGATTCAAATTTGCCGCGTAGCTGCTTGTCCCTGTACAGAATTCGGTGCCGCGAATCTTTTGGGAGGCTAGAAATTTGAATGCCAGCGAATTGTCTGAAATTGAATTGAAACCCTGCCGAATGACTGTGACTGTGCAGAGTGACAAAAACAGCGGGTGGCTGCTGCGGTTCTCATTGCTGCGCCGGTACCGAGGAGCAGGGGGGCTGCTGCACCGCGGGGGGCGCGGCGAAGGAGCAGAAAGGCTGCTGCTCGGGAAAATAGCCTTCAAAGAAGTCACAAAGAACGGGGTAAACACGGTCAAGGCGGCCATATAGGGTGTTGAACAAACGGGAACTTATAGATCCTTTTATAATCTCTATAAATAAATCGACGTAGAAATTACAGCGGTTCGAGAGTAATATATATTTCACCTACGACATGAGAGAAAATATTATTTCTAGAGCGAGAGAGTCAGCTGGTGGTTGCTGCCAGTCCGGATGCTGCAAGGATAAAGGAAACGGGAAAAGTGCGGCTGCTCCTTCAAAATGCTGTGCCGATAGAAAATGAAATCACGTATTCCGATAAAAATTCAATGTTACCACTGAATGTAATACATATCGTTATATAAATAGAAATATCGATCTATAAAAATTACACCGTGTCTTTTTATCCCAAAGTTTGTCAAATCCTGGGAAAATATTCGATTCAAAAAGAAAGAAACGAAAATAGAATACTAAGAAAACAGAATATATCCTGTCCCAATAGTACGTGATCGGTATTTACAATCAATTCGACTTCCGACTATATTTTACATAATCGACGGTACACACTCACACACGTACACATCCATTCCCAACGAACATACATATACATATACTATAACATCTTATCGAAATTGTTTCGTATCGATCTTGTCTACGAGTATTTCCATCAGACCCATATACACCCATACATATATTCTCCCGGCAACAACCTCAAAATTTCTTTCCAAGTACAATGTGCGATCGTTGCGGGCAAGTAGTCCCCCTGATAAGGGCCCCGGTAGCATCGAAACGACACGCTCATCGAATCCTATGCTTTTCAGAGGCCAGAAATCCTGCCTGGACAGCCCGACGCCGAGGCAAACGTACTCCTCTGTAATACCGTCGACGTTCAGTGACGTCAAGTAAGACTTCTCCTCTTCCGATTCTTTCTCCCCGTGTTCGGTGTTGGAAAATTTGAAAAATAATCTGTTCGCCATCGGTTCCCAAGGGGAAACTGGGTCGACCGGGCGCGTCTAACTGGTAACTTTTCCTATTTACACGGCAAGGTCCGAGGCCAGTGAAAAGGTTTGCTGCTGTTCCTGGAGGCAGGGCTGCTGCGGCGGGGGTTGCTGTAGCCCAGTTGGAAACTGCTGTACGTCCGAACCGGATGCCGAGAGTTCGGCTTCCGAAAAAGCGCCGCCGGTTCGTTACGACTACGGTTACGGCCAGCCCGGAACGGGAATTGGTATGATGGGAATGACGAGTCTCCCCTATGGAATGGCCGGTAAGTGCCGCGACAATTCCAACAAATTTCAATGTTTTCCGACGGTACGGTATCCGTTAGGGATTGGAAAAACTGGGCAAACAGAAGGGGACCCGTGTATATCGGCGTCCTCCCGACTATATCCCGCGATACGGCCGATTTTTTATCGGATCATACTACTTGATCGACCGAGTAAGTAGAATCGGACACTTGTACTAAGGGAATTCCTATGCGAAATTTGGATTGTCGTAAAGATCTTTTTCGAATGATAAACAAAAGTAAGAGTGATACCTAGAAATTTGGAAAAAAATCGGTCGAAATAACGGGGATTATTGTAGGGAAACTAATTAGAAAAATGAAGGTGTTGATATACCTAGTAAAATAAGATACATTTTTAATTGATTTTTCAAACTAACTTTTTCATTTACACGATTGTCAGAAGACCTATTCGTCAAAGTATTCACAGATTCTCAAGTAAAACTTCCTTCTCACGATAGATTCTCCAGCCCAGTCGAGGTATCCATGTCCCCGCACTCAGGACCAGGAAAAACGAAAGACATGTTTCGGCGGTGACTGCAAGGAGCCCGATTCCTGCAAGGATTTGCCCAAGGGTGGGGAGTAATCGGCGATTGGTGCAAGTCACACCTCGCTGCGGCATTCGGGACTATAAAGGATCCGGGACGGTCAAGATAACGCCGGGTCGTTTCAACCAGGAAGCCCGGGATGCCCGCAAATAATTTGTAACCAGGCCAGAATTATCAATAAAGCGGTACACACGGGTGTAATTAAGGGTGGCAACGGGAGTGAATAGTAAATTGTCTCACGGATTAGCGAGTCGGAGAAAATTGAATATTTCAGCTTACGCGGACGCGAAGGTTAACGAGATTTCTCGTTAGGTAAGTAGGATTGAAATCGAAGGAAATTTTTTTTCTGAACAGAATTGATCCTTGATAAACGAGAGATAGAGGATTTAAGAAAAGATTTAATTGCAATCCAGAACAACACTTTACTTTTCTGAAATAGAATTGTAGTTGCTTTATTTTTGTGACGTTTACTTATTACGTAACGAACAAAAAATCAATCTCCGTAACAAAAGGTAATATTTGCTAAGCGTCTCAAGCGATTATCGTATTTCTCCAAGTAGCTTTCGTTAAAATTTCTTAAATTCGTTGTTCGTGCTTTTACGTTATATCGGTTCCGCGAGAGTTTTCTCGTAGATTGTTCTCGGGGATCTGTCGAGGGTAAACGTTCTAATTAAAATCTCCGGGTGGACGTGGTTGCTGTTTCTTCGCCGATAAAAATGGTAACTGAACTCGTGCCTCTTCCGAGACAATCGTATTCGTTCTTACGGTTGAACGTTTTTTGTGCGGCTTCGTGGCGGTACCGTCGCCAATTAACTAAAGGGGCTTGGAATGATTGTTCCTCGTTTTGCGGCGGACGCAGCATCCGCCGGGAATCGCCAAGAATACGTAGCAGTAATCAGGGATCAAAAAGTGGAACGCGGAAAACCGTCTGGGAAAATAATATCCACGAAAAGCACGTTTCAAAACTTCCGACAAACCCGTTCCACTTTTGTTAATTAAATCTATCCGTACTGACACGGCCCCGTTGCGGTTAATGATTAATTTATAAGGCGCTAGAATATTCCGTGCCGAAAATGGTGGTTTCCCCTCCCCCCAAATACCCCACTCCCCCCGAATAATTAAGTACGGATTATGCTAAGCGTTCCCGGAAACTTTTTCCAAGTATACCGTGGAACGTCGATCGTTAATGGATAAACCCGTGTAATTACACGACGCGCGACCCGAAACAAACGATTGTTATTCGAATTTCACATTTTAATGGTGGATGTATAAAAAGGATTAATCGTCGATTCGCCTGGCATTTTACCGTGGTCTCTACTCTATACATACGTAATTACCAGTAAATTTCGTTCAACCCGGTGTACATGACGGTAACTCGTAATATCATCGGAAACAATTGATCCCTGATTAACTGGTTTCACGCACGTTTATACGTATCATACGTATGTACGTACAGCACATATACATATACATACACGTCAACCCACGTAACTTTTCGTTTATTTCCCCCCGGTAACACGCGAGGGAAGACACGAGCGCGAAAACGAAATTCCGCGAACGCGATAATAATTCATCGTCGATTAATTCACGACAAACGGTAATGGCGAAGACAAGACGAACAATTTGAGACAATGAGTAATTATTCCGCGCTCCGACCTACGCCCACGTGTTACTCTAATTTCCGGATATTATTTAATATACTACACCCGCGGATGTATTAACATAGCGGAATATAACGTAGGCGATATCGAACACATTCTCGCGGAATATATACGCGATGACATTTTCCGCGTTCCGTCGATAGTCGCGGTTTCGGATCAAACACCATCGACGAAACGTTGCACGCTAATGCGGCTCGTAAATTTCGTACGCGACAAAACTTCTAACAAAAGCAAATTCACCGGTTAAAGGATAATGGCGACATAAAACTATCGTAACAGCGATCGTAAAACCGGTGGCTCGATGTTAATTGTACGGAAGGGCGTTGAAGAACGGCACGACGGGAAAATAGAGGGGGTGGAACGGCCCGTGGAAATAATCGAACTTCCCCGTCTCGTTATATTCAATCGAAGGGTCGTAAGTTTAGGAAAAAGAAACAAAGAAAATATTGCCGTGGGTAGATGTTCCTCTTCTTCTTCTTCTTCCTCCTTTTTTAATTATTTCAAATTTCGTATCGCTTTTCCACCTTGCGAATCGATCTCGACCATTAATTCCGGAAAGAAAATCCTCGCCACGTAATCGAGGACGTCGTTGGAGGGCTTTTAATGGCAGGAGAGGATCTTGGGTGGATTTTCCCCTGGTCGAAAGAAAAAAAAAGAGAAAAGAGGGCCCTTAATCGAAAGAATCGAGTGGCTGCCCGACGTCGGCAACGAAATGGCATAGATTGACAGGGGTGGAATCGCGTATGTAGACTCAGGGGAGGGGAAGGGTGGGGTATCGATACTAACCTACCAATTTCCAAGGGTGGAAATAACTTCATATTACCCTTACATAAGTGCTGCGGAAAATAAGGCAATTTCTTTCGAGTGTTATTCTCTCACACTCACCCTCGTCTGTTGGTCAAAATACTCGAAAGCTTAATACAAGTATTTTAATGAAACGATTGCTCGATGGAGAGCAGGTCATTTTCATCAAGAAGAAAAAAGATTGGGCTAAGAGTATCCGGCCAATTGTATGTTACTCGTATCAATTAGGCTAGTTTCAAGTTCCTCTTTCTCGCGATCAATGAAAGATGCTGAGTTGATTATTTTCCCCGGGACTTTTTTTGTCGGTTATCTTGAAAACTTCTCAGACAGGGGTTTCTCCGAATGTCGTTTAGATAATGAGAAGTAACTTTGATCGTATCGTTACTTTTTCCGTACGTAATCATTTTTATCTCCAGTAACGAATAACGAATGCCCAAATCCCCGTGCTAAAAGTTAAAAAATCAAGTGTTGGAAACGCCAGAACTATATCTTTCAAAATATTTTCTAATTTCCACTCTCGATCGTCACGCGTGAGTAAAAATACCGATTCCTCTAAGATCTCCTTTAAAAGACTGAAAATACAAGCAAACCATACAATGTCCACTTTACTCCAATGCTCCAACAATACCATATCTAATCATCGACGGAATGAAAATCCCACGGTTCGTCGATGAAACGAATTCCCGTTGTCTGACAGGTGGAAACGTAAAATCTGTAACGCGCGACGCGATACTTAAACATCTTAACAAGCACGCGATCGGCCGCGTAATCTCCGCTCGGCGAGGTCGGCGGTGGAAGTGCGTAAGAGAGGGTGGCGTCGGGGCGCACGCGCCGCGACGCCGATGCTCCGGGGCCACGCGGCGGCGGCAGTCGCCGCTCTCAAACCGCGATACACATCCCGTCCCCGAGGTGGCCCTCCTCAGTCTCTACGTCGCATCCTGCAGTGTACGTGCCAAAAAAAAATAACAACAACATCGAACGAGAGAAATTAATTGACAGAGAATACTTAAAAAAAGAAAAAGAAAGAAAAAGGAAGCGAAAAAAGAAAAAAAAAATTAAATCAGGGGATACCGTCTATCGTTGTGCACCGAAACGAAATGGACAAGGACGCGGACGACGAACGGGACGACGGTTACAGGGATAGAGGCTCGAGGTGTGAATGACAGTGACACGCGACCTTGAAGAGAACGGAAGCGATGTGACGCGGCTTAATTAACGCCGCGCTACCGGCGGGATGCTAATCGCCCGCGATTATCCATAGGCGTCCATCGGGAACGTGATCGTGTCGGTGTCGCGAGATAAGCGACGTTGCGGTAGCGGAGAGAGAGAAAGAGAGGGATAGAGAGATCCCCGCGGATGTGTGACAAAGTTACTTTTTTTTTCTGCGGTGAAAGTGTTGCGGGAAAATAGGAAATTGTTTTCCGAAGAGACGGACTCCTAGTTTGTTCCGGTGTAGTAACGTTTGACGAACTTAGTGGAAACCAGAAAGAGAAAGAGAGAGAGAGAAGAGGGAAAGAAAACAAATAGAGAGAGAGGTAGGGTGAAAGTGTAGAATTATGTGATTCCGGAAAGCCTCGAGGGAACGTCTTCGGGTGTTGTTTGTTGAAAATATATTTCGTACCCGCGACTGTTCAAGGGAGAACGTCCCGTTCCACCGTGAAGTTCCCACGACGTGTGTAATAATTGTAACTGGTTGAATTTCGGGGGTTTCGCGTGGATGTAGATTCTTGTAATTATGTATTTTACGTAAATAGACGCGACGTCGTTAGAATGCTTACCTGGAAGTTCTCCAGTCTACAGCGATCGAATAGTTCGTTAACAAGGTAGCTGCGTTTCATTATTTAGCAGTAGTAGCGGCAGCTTACAGTCAGACCTACAGAATAGACGAAACTTTGCTCGCGTACAGTCCCTTTCGCGACTTGATCTCAGTTAAATTTCATTTCCACGGAACGTTCGCGGTGACTGAAGATCATTCGTTAACGAGCTACGATTTTCAATGAAATTTTCAATGAAAATCGAGCGGGACCGACGGACGATCGCGAAATAATTCGAACAAACATCGTTGATTTTCACCTCGATGAAAATTCCTTCGATTATGCGACCTCTTACTTCGATATTCGGGGGTTCAGTTTGACGGCAAGTGAGAAGGTATCCGTCTCGATAGACGAGTCGAGCCGATCGGATTAATTATATTCGAACTAATCGCCGGCAAGTTAGTTCGAATTAGAGGCTGTTCGCGGAACTTAAGGTCGAGGCGGCGTTTCGGATAATTAAAAGTTTTCCACTCGTCTGCAAGATTCTCTGCCGCGCTCGTTCCACGTTACACGGACGTCCCGTCTCTGAGCTGTGAAACGAGGGTTTGTCCTAGAAGGGAAACCGATAAATGGATTAAGGATTCTTCCGGTACGGTTACTTTCGAAAGGTGAACGTCGAGCCGAAGAGGTCAAATCCGGATTCGAGAAGGAAAAAAAAACAGACACACACACAAACAGATACATACACACGTAAACAGAAGGGAAAGGGAGGAAACAATCGATCGATACGGAAATCTCGTTAAGTGCGAAACGGATTTTGCAAAAGTTTCGCAGGAAATGAGACTTGGAAACGATTAAAACGCTTTTCGGTTCTCGTTGGGGAACAGGCAGCTTGTTGTCTCCCTTTGTCTCTCCACTGTTCGTAGTGCAACGTGAGATTTTTCATCGTCATATTTCCGTTTCATCGCGGGTGATTAAAGGGGAAACGATACAGGGGAACGATTAAAGGAACGTCTCAGCGTGGAACATTGTCCCGCGTTAAAGTTAATTAAGAGCCGCGCCATTACCGTTTCCCCGGGAAAATAACACTTCTTCCGAACGAAATTCAAGCGGCGAGGTTTGAGAGTAATTTTTTTTTTTGTTTTCCTCCCCCTTCCATCAAAGGGGAACGCGCGCGCGTGCATACACACGCGTGCGAGCTTTTTCATTCGTTCGTTCGTTTTCTTTCTCGCCGACGCCTCTGTGTGTCAATTATCCCGGCAAGTTCACCGCACGAGTCGCGGCGGCGGTTTCCACAGAGGACACAAAAGCATCCACTCGAGACCGGGGAAACAAGAAAGAGAAAAAGAAAAGAAAAACACTAGAAAGCTCGTCTCGCGAAACGCACAAGTAGAAACGAAGGTGCGCGCGAACGCGTTTCACGTTCGTGTGTCTGTGTGTGTGTGTATGTGTCATTCTACGTGTGTCGCAAGCTTTTCACTCGTTTCTCGAACGTGTCGTTTACGAATCTCGAGTCTCGAATCTCTTCGACGGATGACAACGGAGATGACACGACGCAACACAAAAAAAAACACACCTCCCCCCCTTTTTCATTTTTAACGCCCTACGAAAGGTTTCCCTTCGCGCTACTTTTCCTCGTCTCGCCATCAAAGTGTTTTAACGCCGCCACGGAAAGGGCCCCTCGAATCGCAGGGCCCCCTCCCCTGGACGAACGAGTATTATAACGTTGGGCATTGTTCAAGCAGGCGGAACCACGCTCGACGCGCGTCCCGTCGTCGAAGGGCGAAAGAAGAAAGAGGAACGCCGACCCACGCACCGGGAATAGGAAACGAAAAAGTTTCCCAGCGAAAGTTTCGTTGTCCCGCGGGAACCGATTCCCCGGGAAAGATTCGTCCTTTCCGAGGATCTATCTATCTTTTCGAGAAGAAGAAGGAACTTCCGGAATGTTCGCGCGAACACGTAGACTTACGTGTGTACGTCATAAGTATATTAGAAGGAAATAATAATAATAGGAATAATAATAATAAGAATAATAACAATAACTGGAATAATAGTCGTGACACCGTGATACTCGGTAAAACGACCCAAGGACGCCGAATTTAATTTCGTTATCGTGTTCAGTTTCGTACCTTATCGACTATGGGGAAAATACGCTCACACAGATGTAGTAGGCTTACGTGTTAATTAAGAGACACTCGCGAGCGAGTGTCTATCAGTGATAGCGTTCTCAGTGTTAAGTAAAGTTACGGTTACCTACTCTCGCGCCACGTTAACGGACCGCGAACGACGCCGCCGATTAACTTTTGGACTCGATTATCTTACGGGTTTAATTGTGTGACGGTAATTAAGCCCACTGGGACCAGAAATCTCATCCTGTAACGAGAATTCTTGAAAAAAAAAATACGCTGTTCGGTGACAACCTGGTGCTAGGACTTCGTCGACGGAATTTGGATTTCAACTATCGCGCCACGCGAGTCAGGTAAATGTCAACGTACTCACGCATATGTATTTTACACACGCACACGTAAACGCAATTTCCGTGGATTTTTTAAAAAAATCATCCTATCCATGCGAAGATTCACGGTGATTTATTAAATGGATTTTCGATCTCTTTCTCGTCACCGGTGGATCAAGTATATGTATTCACCGTACATACATACGCAGTCAGGATACATACATAATATGTATGTACATATACAACGACGCCACATCACTCGTATAGCGGGGCGTGTTGTCCGCCAGCGAAATTATTCCGAGATGAAAAATTTTTTGCATAATTCGATCTCCGACTCGGCTGCATTATGCGGGGCTGAAAAACCGGGCCGCACTCGTTTTACAAAGCCACGCGGGTTACGAGTCGAGAGGAACGCGACGATACTCGAAATTCCGCGTGGAGAAAAAAAAAAGTGACACCCGTTGCGAGGGTGGACCACCCGGTGGAAGAACACGCCCCGTCGAGGCTGGCGGTGCAGATTTCTTTCGCGTTGATAAGCATCGATAAGAACGACGGCCAGGAAAACATTTCACCGCGGTTCCATTAGAGAAGATCACAGTAATATGGGAGAAGTGCCAATCGGGTTAAGAGTGTCTTAAACGTCGTCGAAATTTTCTTTTTTTCCCCCCTCTTCTTCGTCCCCTCTTCTCACTCTTCTTTTTTTCCTCTTTCACCTATTTTAACGTTTGATTTAGTTTTTAATTTTTAGTTCCAAGTTTAGTCTTAGGTTGAGACTTTGCTTTACTTTCAGTTTTAATGTATTATTAATTTTAATCGAGTAAATCTATGCTGTGTTCTTAAAGGGCCCCTCCCCAGAACCGAAATACAATTCAGTTCAGTACCATCCCTCTTTTTTTTTGTTCACCAACGACACACATATATCACCGAAGGCCCGCCGCGCTGGATTCCCGTGCAAATGCGACGGGCGGCGTGTAGAGTTTACTTAAAAAGTTTCACCGTCGCCCGGAAATTTCGCCGTCGTCGTAAAGTGCGAGATTAGGGTCCCCGCGGTGCTTTCATAACGCCCGAACGTTTTGGTAATCGGCGAGTATTCGCGCGGTTTCTTCGACAGCGAGATGTATGCCATGGAAATGGCGGACGAACGTAAATGGACACGTTCCCTGCCGCGTCATATATTTCCTGTCAAAGTGTGACAATCTGAAGGGTAACTTCTATTCCGTTCCCGTATCCCGAGACGTTTCTGGAGCAACGGGATCTCTCACACATACACACACACTCAGTCTGGTTCGTTTTTTCTTTCGTTTTTAAATCGAAAAATCGCACGACTCATCGCACGTATGTGTATACATACATGTATATGTGTGTATAGGATACCGAGATTAGATCGATCGTCTAATCGAGTCAACGTAGACAATAATCCCGACGGCGAATGACTTAATCAGGGAAAACTCGTCTCGTCGCGTGACGCTGTGCCCGTGTGTGTTTGTTCGCATGAACGTTTCGCATTCCGTTTCCGGGATTATTGGCGAATCGCGATGTAATCCACGATTAATACCACCTGGTCAGCGTGGAACATTTTTCATACTTTTTTTCATCCGCGAACGTTCGGACCCTTTTTTCCACCCAACGTTTGATGGAAATTCCTCATTTTTAACGTGATTCGTAAAGACATATATAGACGTGTGTACAGGGTGGTACGTAACATTGCCGGAGGTTACTTCCCGGCTGGATTCGGAGGTATTAAAACAAGTTCCGACGAACGTGTATCCTATTTCGTCTCGTTTACCAGTCACAGGCGTTTTTGTAATCCTGTAATTGACCGCGGCCTTTATGTAAAGTGAACAAAATGGTCACCTTTGTGCATTTCCCACAGTGGCAAACTTGTAGTTGCAAAAACTGATAGAGTTGTGAATGTCTAGAAGACAGAAGTGTCCTCGCGGAAAAGTACGCGAAACCCGAAAATTCCACTGGAAGAATATGATAAGGTACAGCGTGAAGTCTTTGAAATTTAAAAATAAAAATGACCGTAACATTTCGAACACCCTGTATACACCCGGAAGAACAGCGATCCGGAGTTATTACACGAAGAGCGAACAGCAGTTCGAAAGTAATGACGTCGTTTCGCACGTAATCCCTTAACGAAGGAAATTTTTTCCCTCCGCGATGGTATCTTCGATTATTAATAAACTTCCACACATACACACACACACATACACGTGGATCTATCGTGCCGCGTGACGACGTAAAATTTCCTCCAGGATGCTCTGGCCGATTTATCAAGCTAATCTACGCGGCGGACGGGGCTTCGACGTGGAACAACGAAACGGCGATGTTTCGTTCGCGGAAACACGAATCCGCGATCGCATTAGCATAAGATAGCGACGACACTAATTCGCGCCTGTCGAGGGGGAGGGGAAGGCGGTCGCGAACCGGACGGTTATTCAAAATTAGTTTCAGAACTGTGCGAGAGAGTAACCGTTCAGCTGCTCGTTCCGGTCGGGGGAAGCAGTTCAAGTACAACACCGGTAGAAAGATATTTTTTGTCGCGAAATTTCCACCGACGAACTATTAGAGGAACGGTGAACAAGCGTACCACCATAGAGAGCTATTTTAATTACGTTTCAGTGGCACGCAACGGCAGCCTGCGAACGGCATCGTTTTCTGTGAAGTTTCGCGAAATTCCCACCGTAACAAAGGGAATTGACTCTAATTCATTGTACCAATTTTTCTCCACCCGATCGTTGTTCCCTTGCTTTATTGGCACACACCAAATCGTTTAGTTGTGTGTCTCTCTCTCTCCCGATCTCTCTGTCTATCCGCACCCTGCGGAAACGTGTATCGTTTTATGTGTCGAGAAATATCCAAGAATATTATCACCGTTATCGATTCCACCCCTGTATTGTTTAAAACGGGAAACGCATTCTATTATTCAAATAGAATGCAAAACGGTACGATACGGTGCAAACAACATTCCGGAAGTTCGATATAAATTTCATAGCACGAGCCACCGGGTACAAGTTGATCGGATCATCCGGGTGGAAGGAAAACGATCTTTCATTCGGTTGCACGTATAATAATTTCCACGAAGTCGCATCCTCGCATGGAAACACCTTGCGAAAGAAAAAGCGAACAAAAAAAAGAGAAAATCTCGTCTATCGACGAAGCCTCGAAACGATCCTCGCGTTTGATCCACCGAGCGATAGTTTCATTCCGCAGGAATCCGATTCCTGACCAGCACACCCGGATTGTTCTGCGACCCCGTCGACTCGAAAGGTCGACGATTCCGCCGTTCCGACCCGGGAAATTGAAACCGAGACGCGAACACCCCGATAGCCACTCCGGAAGTAAATCTTTCCGCGACAGATTTTCACCAACGTTTCCCAACGATCCTATCGATCGATCGATACCCAACGAAATCCACTTGCTCGCAAGACTACGTCATTCGTCGTATCGAATAATCGAGACTCTCGGAAAACGATTAGCTGGATCCTCGTCGCGCAAATTGATCCATCGAAATCGAGCCCTACGATCATCACCCGAAATCCTTCGAGCAAAACCTAAAATCCATTTCCAATACACGCGACGACACACACACACACCGACGGAAACGCGATGCGGATAGGTGTACTCGACTTTAAATCGTCGCGTTTGCTTAAATCGAGGCTAGATTCGAAGAACTGCCCCCACCCTTCTCTTCGTTGGTGGGGAGGAGGAGACTATCTAACTGCGCCGGCTTGGTGAACACATAGAAAACGGAAACGTAGCGAAACGGAAGTCGGGTGTGGAGAGAAGCACTCGACGAACAGCCGATGCCGGGCCATTGACACTGGACGACTTCCGTTTTGCACGGAATTTCCCCCCTCCCCCCTCCCGCGCGCAATCAGCCGCAATCTTTCAATTGGCACCGACGTAATCGAGCCTTGTAGATACGTTTCTCCCCCCTCTTTTCCCCTCTTTGCCCTTTCCCCCTTGTCCCTTCGTCCCCGTCGTGTCCGCAACAGTTCCCGTAACAGCCAGTAATCGGTCGGTTCTTGGCCGGCTGTTACGACAACTCGGATTTATCGCGACAGACGCACGTCCACCGTACTTCTCTCTATTTGTATGTGTGGATCGTCCTCGTCGTTTCACGGATGAATCGAGGATTTATCGCGTAATTGCCGACCCCGCGATTAAATCGCTTCATCGACGATCACCGATGGGAGCAGAGGCTGCGACGGTTCCGTCACTGACGTAGACGATCGGCGACCCATCGATCGACGAAAACACGTCCGTCGACGATTACTAATATACTTGTCCCGCGAACGATAAAGCTCGGTGGATAACGTCGTTGGAAATTGTATATGTATACTATATATATAATATAAATGAAAAGGACGAAAAAGAACGAACGTCTAGTCGTGAAAAAATTTCTCCGAGACTTTGACTCGCGTTTTTTTTCCCCGCGAGGAATCAACCCTCTCCACGGGGTTGTACGACGAATTACGACCGACCCTGTAGTTCTTCGGGTCGTCCGCTTGTTTCGGGTAGATAAAAAAAAACACACGAAACGAGGGATAAAAAGTGAATATATTGGGTGATTAACGAAAAACTGGTTAATTGAATTTTTTTGCTCACCCACTCCGTCCCCACCCTCCCTCCCCCGCTCACCCCGGGGGAGTCTGGGAACGTAAATCGTCAGATCAACGTGTGGAGGGAAAAAAAAATAAATAAACGAACGACAGGACGGTGCGACTGTCCCCTTCTGTCGCCGAAACTGTCCCGTCCCGGTCGATCCTCATCCCGGTTGAGACAGTGCTAAGCCAGGCTTAGGAACGACGAACGGCATTTTTCAGGGATCGAGAACGAGATCGAGCGACGTCGCGATCGAGGCCGGGGGATCTTCGATCCGTTGGAAATGCAGCTGCGCTTGCGGAGGTAGATCGCTGGATCACGTCGTGAAATTCACCTTCCTCGTTCGGTTTCCATCTGGCACACCCGTTTTCGATCGTTTCCCTTCCGTCGCAGGGAAACAACCTGCGATAAAAGACACACGGGGATTCGTGCATAGAAATACGCTGGACTCCCGATAACTTTCCACTTTGGCGATTGTCGGTTTCTTGTCGTATGGAAGTGCCAGTGTCCTGTTACTGTGGATGGATTTTTTTGTTGAGTGTCTTGGGGAATTGGAAGAGACGCTCGATAACTTTCCGTTTGATAGTTAGATCAGTGTATAGACAGTTAATTTTATTGATATTAATTCCATCGATCCACAGGAGCGTTTGATATAGACGTATAGGAGAGGTTGAGAATTCTCATAGCCGCGGGGCGATGGGCGCTCTCGATAACTTTCCATTTCCAGGAATTCCCCATTCCCGTAGCCGCGGGGCTCGAAGGTTATCGAGATTCTACCGGGAACGAAAATATTCGCGATAAGGGAGACATTACCGTGACACGGGGAGCACACGGATGGGAAATAAATCCCGTAGGTTAACGACGAACCTGTTGACTTTCTCTGTGTGACGGTATTGTAATATGCATCGATATTTTTCTCAATATCCGGACAATCCTTCCGCGCGTCCGCTCTTCTTCCAACGTTTCCACGTCCGCGATTTCCTCGAATTCGCCCGCGATATTCCGAGGTACGTAGATAAATTTTTCGGAAATACAAGAATTTCAGAAACGTTGTTAAAACTTGATATATAGTCGGTGTAAACGACGCGGTAAAATTCCATTCTATTTATGGGACATCGCTGTACCACAGGGAAATATTTACTAAGATTTCCGGCGAGAGGAAAACACGCGTTTATGGTGTCAGAGTTGCGAAATCGACGACGGGATACGGTGGTTTGTAAGAACGTTGTTTCGCAGCTGGAAATTCGAATCGTCGACGTGATACGGACTTAATATTAAGCATTCGCGGACTGGGAAACGACTCCATGGGAAACGCGTATGTAAATGCATTCTCATTCGTCGCGCAGCCGGTCCTTTGCTCCTCGATATCTCACTTCCGGTGTACCCTCTCGGCCTCTATTTTTTATCCGTCTAGTGTAACCGAACAACGATACGATCTCCCGGTACGTGGATGGAATGGGAAAACAAGACAGCACGGAAACGAGACCTTTTCCCTTTTCCCTTTTCCCTTTCTCCCTCCTCCCTGCCATTATGAAATGGCAGCTACGTGCGTCCGATACGTTTGTATTATCGTTCCTGGAGGAACGACGCGCGAGGTCGCTCGAAATCCTCCTCGGAATTCACTTCGAACTGCCGATAGAGCGACAAAGAAAAAAAAGGGACGAATTTTCATGACTTTTAAACTGAAACTTGAGGCTTGTTTATGGTGGGAAAGTATAAATTATCTTGGGGTAAAAAACACGGATAAAAAAGGGTGTACATAAAAAACGTGATTACTCATTATTTAAATCACACTTGGATACACCCCCGTCGGTTAGTCTCGAGATATCCGAGGGGAAAAAAGTACCGTGAACGAAATCAACTCGCCAGCTTTCGCAGATCCCGACGAAGAGAAACGTGAAAGTAGCCTAATTAACATGGGTAAGGTACAACAGGCGAGACACCCCTTTAAACGAAACCTTCGAATGGGGCGATTAAAATTCCTCGCGAAGCAGGCACATACTTACGAATCTTTTTTTCACCAAAGTACACGTCGAGCTCTCGGTGTTTACACGTCTCCTTCGGTTCTGCGTGAAGAAATTTTCATATTCGACCGATGGAAATTTTCAAGGACTCTTCACGTGATCGGCAACGCTCTAACGAAACTGCAATCAAAACCGAGAAAAATTCAGAACGAAGTATGAAAATCAATCTACCCTTTGGTCAAGAATTCGCATCAAGATGCGAAGTCGTAAATAAAAATCTCTCATGGATTTCACGGAGTGTCCCTTGTAAATTGTATTCGCCTATTAAAAAACGTTTCGCGAACGGTAAATCTCGTAACGTGCTCTGTACGTTTTTACACGGTTCATGCGTTTGTTATTCTAAGGGCATGCGACTTGCGTGACGAGCCCAGAGACCCACTTCATTACTCGCGGAATATACATATATGTATGTATATATACATATTTTTTTTTTCTCTCTCTCCGGTTAGAAATCGCGGGCACACCTTACGCGACCTCCGTCGAGCGAGGGAAAAAAAGGTCGTTTATAAAAAGAACTGCTTCTAATATGTGTACGTAATTACGTACACGTTTTTACGGTTAGAATGTTAGATTTGTGCCGTATATCTGACATCTGTGATAGAAACCCGTTTACCCGGTCACGGAGATCCCGGCCTCCACCCGGGTCCCCTGATAAAAAGTCCACGTGTCGCATATAATCTGCCGCGAATAAAGCGCCAACGGTGCTACTGGCCCGTCCATTCATTTGCCGGCGTCTTAAACTCGCCGTCGCTCGTTATATTTCCGTTCTATGCTCGGCACTTTTCGTAGACCACGAGACCCGAGAAGGTTGGTAATAGGTTCTCCCGTATCTATAACTCGATTTTTCATCCTCCGCCAATGACGTTCGTCCGATAACTTATTACCTCAGTCGGCCGGCTAGCGGCGGACAGTAGTAGAAAACCGTATTGGTCAGCCACCTCCACGAACGAGTACACATATCGGGTGATTTAAAACGGTAATAAAAAGAATCCCGAGTAGATGGATTAGGAAATCTTCTCTGCGTTTATTACGCCCCTGAAAGATTCGTCTAAGGGTTCGTTAGAAACAAAAGAAAACACGATTAACTGGAAGGTATTAATTTTTTTTATATATTTTTTATTTATTTGATATTCTACGCTTTTACGAGAGAGAATGAAACGAGCGATTTGTTTAGATGTTTAACAATATTCGGTGGTCCCTTTACACGAGAGGGAGAGGAGAAAAAAGAAACGAAAAGAAAAAGGTATTCACTTCCAGTTCCATTAAACTTCCCGCAGCGGTGGAAAGTAATTTGGTTTAACAAAAATAGACGGGTGGAAAAAGTTTCCACGCAAATCGAACTCTTCCCAGATAAGGAGCAAGACGAGAGTTCGACCGACCTCGGAATTACCCCGGCGTATTTTCAGACTGCCTTGTTTATACGTGTTATTCTCCTGGAAGATTCACGCAAATGTACAGTGAGAATTTGATTAGTTACCATGGAACCGTCACTTTCACTTCTACGTTTATGGTCCTCCCCTCCCCTCCCCTCGCTCCTCCCCCCGACCACTCGGTCGTCTCTTTATTTTACTCGGTCGTTTTATCCCAGCCATTTCTGTTATCCAGATCATCCCATCTCCATGGTTAATCCGAGTGTCGCAGAACCCTCGCGACGTAACAGTCGTAGAAAGGGCAGGCTCGACCCTCATCGGCCAGATAAGCGGGTTACCAATTCCATGGGTATCTTCGATTCTTACGCGAATCTTTCCAAGCGTCCCCCCTCCCCCCAGCTCGCCCTTTTGTGCGGCCCTTTTCAACCGGCACACCTCTCGATAATTCCGTCTTGCATCTGCTTCTGGAATCGATAAATCATATCCGGACGCGGTACCGGGCAACGTTTTTACTACTTACTTTTTTTTCCCCCTTTTTTTCTTTTATTTTTATTGATACTTAGTTACGATGTTTTTAACTTTACCTATAAAATCGTACTTTCCCCTACTTTAACGGTCTGGCTACGGGGCGATTTACATTCAGCTATTCCTATAGAACGGGGCAAATGACCGGTCTTTAAAAAGTTATAATTTTTGTAATCGCACGTCGGCGACGGTGGAATTTATAGTACGGTCGATAGAACGACCAGAGTGAATTTTTAAATAGTAATAAAAGGAAGCGTAGATTTTCTTACGGCATTGGCGGAAAATAACGTTGAGAGATGTAACGTTAATTATGGTACCTTTAACCTAGATTTGAATGTGATCATTTCCACTAAAGATGGTGTACATTCAGAGTCAATATCATATTGCGAGCAAACACGAAAGCGTGTGTTTTATTTTAATGCGTCCCTTCGTCGCGAGCCAGAGACTTTCTATTTCATTTCTCCGAATGGCGGGGTTACTTTGTTATAATACGACGGTTTAAAAAGCAGTTCTATTTATACTAGCAATTTGCCGTGATGTGCATCAACGGCGACGTTAACGTGATACACGACCGTCCGGACGGTTTCAGTGGATTTCATTCCACGGGCACACACACACACACCCACACACACACACAGACATACCATGGGAATAATTTGTACGGCCGGAGAGAGAGAGGAGAAAGAATTTTATCGAGAATCGTATTTCATTCGCATGCACACCGAACTTGCGGCAAAAGCTTCTTGTTCGGGGCTTGCCAGAATTTATGGCCGAATTTCGCCGGGACGTTGGCAACATGGCGAACATGCGAATCCCGAAGCTGCCACCTCGCCGAACACCGATTCCCGATACAAACAACGGAAAAAATTTCGCGAACGCAAAAACCGCGCAAACGCGGACCGTGGAACGTCGAAACGAATAAAAAAGAAAGAAAGGAAACCAAAAAAAGCACACACACAACGAAAACGGCAACGAAACAGAAACAAAATCTCCGCGGACACGCAAGCAACTTTCGAATTACACGTTAACGAAGACACGGAAGTCGAGCGTGCAATAAAAATGAACGCAAACAACAAAACGTACGAACGCGAGTGAAATTTACGTTTATTTAATAATCATTCGGTACTGTTTGAATAAGAATAAAGCACGATGTTTCTTTTCTCTTTATTTCTCTACCCATCGAGGAGTCAAAACCCACCCGGGCCGGTGTTTTCTATCGTAAATAAATACTCGAATTTTATGCTTCCAATAACGCTGTTTGTTTATACTTCTATGCCGTTTGTTCATCCTATCACCGACATAGTATATGTTTATTCAAGAACGGCACAGAAACTACTGTCTACGGTGCTATTAGTTTCGAACTGTACCAAGTACGGCGAACGGGCAAAATTAAATGCAAACCATCGTATCCGGTACCTACGTGGGTAACGTTGGCAGAAATTTCACTTGTACACACACACACACACATACATTTATACATACCTACGCCTCTTCCTTTAAATTTCCAACCAATTAGGCGCTGCAGTTAATTCACCAGCGGAATTTTCCAAGTCGTGAATAAATGCTATTAATTATTTCAATTACCCCTCTGTCACGGGTATTTTTATCTTCCGTACCATGGGAAGTAGTTTTCCCTGTAAAGTTTCCTCGTCGCGGGTCAGACTTCCTTAAAATATTTCTGCCAGCCGTGAGAAATCGATTGGTCGGTTTCCTTCTGGCGACGATTTCCTCCTGATAGTCGGTCGGTCGAGGGGTTGAATTGAATTTTTGTGGCTGTTCGACCTATCGATCACGATGGATCGCGTTCATCCGTAACGATCAAGTTCAACGGCGGTGTTTCTTCGCCGTGTTGCGATATCGAGTATCGAGCTTCGAAACGACCGGCTGAAAAGGCAGAAGGGTGCAGGGTCGACGATGATAATAACTAGTCGACGATGAACGGCCGTAAATAGCTGTTCAACCGTGGTCCGAAGAACATCATAAATAAAACGTGCACGGCAATAAGGGCCGGCGTAAAAAAATTCAACGAGCCCGAGCACTATGCCTGGTTATTGACCCGTTACTATTCCCTCCCCCACCCGTTTTTCCTACTATTTTATTTTTCACCGATAAAAACAGTAGTAATTCATACGCAGTTTTTTACCCCCATTTTTTTGGGCTCTGGTCAATTCCAAGTTACCCAAGGTAAACGGGCTGTTTTCAGGGTATTTTCTGATATTTTTTTTTCGCGATCTATAGAAACCTGTGAAAGGGATGATTTTTGCGGGGAGTTTGTGTGTGTGTGTTTTTGGGGGGGGAATGTGTAATTAATGGGAGATTATGTTTTTCGTACGCATACTTGTTGTGTTGACGAATTTTTGTTGTTGTGCGTGTAATAACTTTAATCCTCGGTGACAAACGATAAATCCCGGAACGTCCGCGGTAAAAGTTATGAAACGCGCGGTGGAAGCCGCGGAGAAAGTAGCCGCGTCGTATTTGTTATGGTTCTCGATAAAATGTTACGGGAAACGTAAAGAAAAAACAACATTTGTAACATCGCGTTATACACTTGAAATACATACACACGCGTCCCGTAAAACGAAACGGAGAAATCTCCGTTTCCAGAGGATTAATCCAAATTTCCTAATGAAAAAAAGCGATTATAAAATAAAAAAGAGGATCCCGTTTTTTTCACCGACACAGTTAAGTCCCTCGCGAATTTAATTGGACGTAATCATGGATTCTCCGCGATGGAATTGGCGATTTAAATTCTGAAAGAAATCCTTCGCAAACAGGGTGACCCGACCACCACGGTGCAACGCGCGCATGTGTGTGTGTGTGTGTGTGTGTGTGTGTGTATCACTGTAGCATCGAGCAAGGGCACGACCTTGCTCTCTTTAAACAATATCGATGCTTGGTTCTCCGCATATCGTTTTTTTCTTTTATATCGCACACGCGTTAAAAGACGACACGAAAAATACAGGAGACCACCCATGCACACGTGTGCACGTATATATATGTATGTTTAATGTTTCGTGGGAAATTTTGTACCGTCTTTCAGGCCCCGAGGCCCGATATCCGGCCAACGGAGACCGAGATATTCTCGCAAATGGAAATAGTTGCGGGTATATGTATATAACCGGCACGCCCGAGCTCATTTGGCTTAAGCTCGCACCGACAATTACGTTTTAATTAAAATTACTCGAATCCTGCCGGGAGTTGCATTATCCATTCGGTTATGCGTTAAAATTTCATGTCTAAACACCCGGGGAAATGTCTTCGGGATCGTGAAGATTTACCGGATGAATTTCATTATATCCGTTATCCCAAAGAATAACTCGACGAGCGTCGAACGGTTCGAAGTCACCGCTAATTAGAAAATGTATATACATACGCACGTACATACGTACATGCACAAAGTCATTTATCGGACGTATGTGAGCGCGATACGATTCTAAAATACCGTACAGTAGCAGTGCAACGGGTCCAATTCAATTTAGCCGTTGGTAATAAAAATAAACGTATCGGACCTCGTTCTTTTTTTTCGCCTCCCCAGATTCGACGGTGTCATCGATTATCGGCAAATTGGTCCACGGGACGGCGCGGCTTAATGCACTAGGTACAGTGTCGCGAGTATAATTTCTGATTACAATATGTTTCCTTTTTTTTCCTATCCTGCCACCCCCCGACCAACGACGTTTCCTCGTTGTCGGTGTCCCCCCCCCCCCCCCCGGTATCCGGTGTGTTGTCTACTCGCGAAAGCCGCGGCAACGCAACAGGTGAAACTGTCGCGCACTTTTAGCCGGTGCTCGTTAACAACGGCCGTTTAATTATCGCTCGCTTATTACATCGACGATCGATGTGTCCCGCGAACCTCGTCCGTCTTGCGGCGTTGCAAATAAACGTGCCACGAGCACACGGTGACGTAACAACGTTACCGCGGACGTCGTTAGCCTTAACCGCGAACATAAGATTCAAGGGTGTGCTGAAACACACGGTGCTTAAATCTGAATAATACCTACGTACCGTCTGAATCGCATTATTTGCGTAGGAAAAGATTTTCTATGATTTTTCGTTGTATTTTCCGGTGGGTGTTTATGATGGAAAAATCACACACCTTCGGAGATTCAGCCTATTTCCGGATCGTATAAATGAGAAATAAGACAGCAAATGACTGGCGACACTTCGATCGAACCTCGTTGCGAATGTATTAACGCGAGATACGCTAGTTCTTCTTGTTCGGGTGAAATTTCAAACTCGCTGAAATAATCAGAAGCCCTCGAAGCTCTGGAAATCAAGACGCTGGAATATTTGATAGCCTCTTATTCGCGGAAACTAAGAGCGACGAGTGGAAATGGTGAAAAAAAAGAAAATTTCCGACGTCGGGTCGTAAACGTCGAGTTTACAATGTTCCCCGGAAAATATAATTTCATTTTCCGCTCCGCGGTGGCTCTTTTTTTTGCCGTCGATACGAACTACGAAGCGTTGCCAATATAATAATAATAAAAAAAAACAAAGAACAAGATTCCTTGGGCGAGTACAAAGTGGAAAGTAAATAACAAAAGAAGTCACGGTTGTTTCCTCGCGTTTTGAAAACGCTGGCTAGGTTCCAGTAGCGTGACAAAAAAATCAGGACGAACCCGGGGGTGTCCTATTTGCACTCGCGACACCGTTGTAACCGTTGGAAATTCATTTGCGTTCAAGGACGGGGCCTGGTACGCACCAGCTGCATCCCTGAGAAAGAAGTATTCCAGGTTATCCGTTTCACGCTTCACCGATCATTTTCCATCCTAATTTATCCGAGTCTTCGGGAGCCTTGACTTCCTCTCCCATATCGATTAGACGGCCATGGCGGAGGAGGACACCTTTACCCCCCTTCGTCCTCTTCACGGGAAATCACCTTAAGCGCGTCGATTACCTTCCCATTCAGACCGCCGACGATCCTCGAAATTTCTGATCGAAGCACTTCCACGTAATGGCTTCCTCGTTCCAACGGAGACTCGTCCGACGTCGATATTTTTTCCTTCTCGTCATTTACCAAGCTGTTATTAAACGTATAATATGTATGTGTGTACAACGTGGTGGTATTGTAAGTGACGTTACGTGTAGAGGGTGTATTCGAAGACTCTTGAAAATTTATCACCGATAGTAAAATAAAGTGGCGGAGAATCAACGAGCAATGATTTCCCCGCGAATTTAATACCGTCTTCGACGTGGTCCTGGGAGAGAAATCCGTCGGAAACGTCGCGTCATTAATCCGCGAGTCTCATTTGAAATTTATCGGTGACCGTAAACAAATTATTGGTCATCCGCTTTAATTAACTCGGGCGATCGTGTGTGGGTTAAAAAAAAATTCATTTCCTGGTCGACGGTTATCATCGGACTACGGATATTTATGGAAATAATGATTTTTATGGAGCTCTGATAAATATTGGCGAACGAGTATTTCTTATTTTCAAAGGATTCTTAATATTTAAATGACACGTCAACAAAGGGTAATATAATTGGTTACGGAGGGGTCACGATGCACTTCGAAAAATAAACGAAAGAGAGAACCACGGGAACAAAGAGAAAGTGTCCCCTTTATTCGGGCGTCTAATTGAAAAACAGGAATATCGAAAAACGGTGAAAATACCAGGAAAACTTTTCGCGAGACATCTACGTACCGATTATGGTTAAACAGAGTGAAAAAGAGACAGTTAGAACCTGCTTTATTTTGATATCGTTTATAATAGCGATATAAAATCCACGCATTTTATTAATAATTTCTCTTGACGTGACACCCTAACATTTGCCACCCACGTTGGCCCTTTGCACGACTACCACACGCATACAGTTTTTCAAACCTATTCGTTTCCCCTTTAAAAGCTTCCTGTATCGAATATCTACGCGTGTAATTTCACGTTATTCCGGTATCGAGATAATTCGCAAAATAACCACGGTCGCGTGTGTTCACCGGTTAACATTCACGGTGGACGTCTCACGTGGTCCACAGATAAGAAGCTTTCCCGAGGTATTTGCAGGAGTCCCATCCCGCCGATTCTACGAGTAAGGAACCGGGAATACGGCGAATGGAAAACTAGTTGGACTGGTACACCGTGTAAGAGGTTTCCGTGAATACTTGAAAACGGCAGCAGTCAGCAGATTGAAATTCCCGCGAGTTCGAAAATTTCCTAACGCAAAGCTTGTTACGATCTCGCGTCCACTTTGAACTTGCAATCTGCTCTGCTCGCTTTTGTTTTTTTATATACATATATACATATATAGTATATCACGTTACAAAATTCAATTCTCTCGGATACGACGGGTAATTGTACCGGATTTTCAATTTTCACGTAACGCAACGTTTCCCGCGATACCGTTTATCAATTTATTCAAAATCCCGTCAGCACTGGACGCTTATCGGTTCTCCCCCCGGTATCGCGACGCAAAACGACGCTGTCAAGATTCGCGAAATCGGGTACGGGTGCCATCAACGAATCACCATGCGTCCCGATATCCGGCAGGAAGATGCGACGGGTAATTCGAGCGCGTATCACATCTGCTCTAATGATCCGCTATTAATTAGCGTGATTATCGATTCGCCGGCAGCTGCACGCACTTTATTCTCCCCCTTCCATCCCCTCCCCCTCCCCCCTCGTAGTCGACGGACGGGTCCACGTTAGAGACGGTTTACAGGGTTGACTTCGAGCTGACTGTTTCTAAACTTCCAGTTGAATCGAGACTTCATCTAAACTTCGTCAATTCGACGGTCTCCATTTCGTCTCGTTTAACTTGCCCGTTATCGAGCCTCCGATAAATCAGTCGCGTAAATTGAACGGCCATTCAGAACGATGAAACAATACCGGGCCGGGAGTTTCGGGTATTAATGGGATTCGCGAAGCAGCCGAAATAAATGTATACTTTATTAGAGAGTGCCGACAACGGGAGCATGGAAATCGATACGCGGCACTGCCGGCAAAAAGTGAATTAAAAATACACCCCGTATGTAGGTACCATCTTTTAATCGTCGCCGACCTATCGCGGGGAAAATCCGAAGAATTCACTTGCGACTATCGTTCTTTCCCATAGAAGGAATATAACGTTCTCCAGATTCGTTCGTTTCGAAAAAAGAATCCTCAGAATGTTGTTGAAAATTGATACGCCAGCCTATCACTTCGAGAGATTAAAGATTAACAAAAGTATGTATAATGTATTTTAATTCGCATTTCCCCGGGAAACTTGGCGTACCGATTTTACTCGTAACGACGAATTAGGCGATAGACAGTTAATTATTAAATGTCGTTGCCTTCGCTGCGTTTCCTGCCGGCCGCAGGACACCCTTTCCGTGGACGTTCACGCACACGTGGGTGTTACGTGTGTGGAGACCTTAAATCATCGGTGCGAGAAGGTGTCACACAGCCATGGAACACGGCATTCCTCGACAGTGTCCCGTTCAGGCGTGTAACACGATCAAATAATGAACATATACCATGCCCGTGCTCACCGGTCGGCCGATCGCCATGGGTATTGCCGATGGGATACCATGTATACACGCGTAATTTAACACAAGAGCAACGAAAAATGACGTAGATCGTTCCGAAGGACAAACCGTGGGCGATCGTAAATAATCTCCATCGGAAAGATCCACGGGATCGAACGTTTCTTTTTCTTTTAGGCGATCTACCGCGATATATATTTCATTTCCTGACTCGAAAACGGCCTGTTGCAATTTTGATAATCGATTCTGAAAATAAGAAGTTAAAATTGAAACCGGAATAACTTCATTTTGAACACCGATTTTGATAAAATATAGAAGGATAAAATTGAAAGCAACGTAAATTAATTTTAATATCGATTCTGAGAATATACGGGGGTTATTTTTGATATTTTTTGATGAATTTTTAATATACTTGAGATTGGAATGACGAGAAGACACGTTTAGTGAGTTGCGGTTAAGTCCGTTACGATTGAAGAGTGCTGAAAAATTGAATCTTTTTTTTCTTGTTAACCAGGAGGCAATCCACGGAACCGATAAATTCGTTTTGCCATCAGTCACCGGTGTTCTACGGAGAACTCGTTTGTATCGTGATTGAATTTGTCTACGAGCAACGAGACTGTCCAATTTGCTTATCGGACGAAAATAATCAAATTATATTTCATACAGGGGAAAGTATCGTGTCCGGCGCGGTACGGTCAATTTCCGTCGAACGCGAAACGATTTTTCCAACTTGAACAATTCTCGACCCGCGAAGAAACGGAGAGAGGCTTGTAATAACTTATGACAGGCGGGCAATGAATTCTCCGGCAAAACGTTGCCAATATACACACGAGAATGTTCTATAAATTTGATAAATCGTGGCCCGGGCTGTGAAAAAGGAAAACCGACCGCCGGAATTTTCCCCGCCGTGGCAGCTGTTAAACGAAATTAAACGTATCGTTGCGAACCGATTTTCCCGGGCTGTTTGGCATCGTGGCACGTTTCTAATAATTTCCGAACTTTCCCGAAGAAACCGACGTCCGAACACCTGACTACTTTACGTACGTTTTTCGGAGCGAAGCAATCGAGACTCGCGCTGAAAACTTTTCCACGAGACTTAAAACGCTGGAATACGTGGTCGTCGTACGGAAAACAGAGAAATCGCGTTCGTTAGTATAGTTTCAAGAATTTCTTCGGGTTTTTTTCGTCGGAAAGTTTTCGAAACAACAAGTGTCTGTCAAGTAATGCAAAAGTGGCACACTGCACGGTTCACTTTTTAGTCTAAAAGACCCGAGGAATTTTGTTCGTTATTTAAAATACTTTTACAGGAAAATGTTTGAAAAGTGGCCAAATTTTCACGTCGAGAGAGAGCGAACACTTTTTTTCGGGTCCTTTTTAAACGGAACAATTAGCGAAAAGTATTCTCGTTCGCCCGCGTAAAGAGCGGTGAATGAAAAATTCTTTCGCGCCGAGTGAAAACTGATTTTCCTTATGAAAATTTCAGAACGGCACTTGGAATTCCATTCGCATCTTACGGAGCCTGTACAGTCACGGAAAGGTCACGAGGCAACGATGCCAACGTGTTCTAAAAGAAAAAAAAAGAAATACCGAGGATAATTAGAAAATACGAGTTAGTTAATTATTTATTCAAAAATTTCAACGCGCATGCTTTTCCGTAAAAAGAACAGAGGTGTGGGGACACAATACTGACATTAATACTAATTAACAGCGGGTAGTTACATCGATCTGGACATTAAATATGTACATTCATGCAAATTCATATTTTTATGGAATTCTCAATCGGTTACGCCCGGCCATACTGATTTACCGAAACAATTGTTCGCGGCAATAATTCGGTCGTACACAAAGAAATAATTTTACATCGACAACGCCTGGTCCGAATACGTATTTGCGCGTGAATTTGCATAGAATACCGTGGTCTCTACGCCCGATTTCGATACCGATATCGCGAAAAAAAAGAATATTCACTCTCAATTATCCGTACCGCGTTGCGAAATGGACGTCGGCTTTGTTTCCCTAACTGACAGCTTTAAAAAAAACTGTTTAATAGCGAATGGAGAACAATACTCGTTCGCATGCATGACACGCGATTTTTACGAGCCCCATGAACACTGTTTGTCACGTTAATTTTCCCGCCGGTTCCCGTCCGGCGTTTCAAGTTAGATTTACGATCCATTCCGCGGCAAGTTTCCGAAACGATGCTCGGCCATCGGTTCATCGATATTTTAATACGACGAAATGTGTGACGACGGCTCGCGGTTACGGGAAACTTTCGATCCGATGCGAGAATTTTGCGGTTGAAACGGACGTTTACGCGAATAAAGTGGAAGTAGCCGGATAAAAATGTTACCGAACGGATCCCCGGCAACGATAATGCGAAACTTCCGAAGAAGGGTTTCGCCACGAGGCATTCGCAATTTATTATTCATGTAGCGAACCCCACGAATCGGTGGCGAATGACGGCGCAACAAACAAAAAAAAAAGGGAAAGAAAGGAGCCGAACAAATAAAACAAGCAAGGTCGAACGTATTTGTTACTCCGAAATAGATTTCCCGGCTTTGTGTCCCGACAGTAAGACTAACCGATAGCCGTTTTAACCTGTTCTTCTTCTTCTTCTTCTTTCTCTTTTACTTCTTCTTCTTTTTTTTCTCGCTTTCTGTTAGACAACGTTTTTTTTTTCAATGTTCCCCTCCGATGGGATTCGATTCGAAAACATATAACCATCGGCCGCAAGGGGGAATTTATGATCGAGCTTTTTCCCTTAGCCGCACATTCGTCAAAAAAGTCTGGTGACAAAACCGTTGCCGAGTTTCTTCGGTGATATTTAAATTTTCACTCGTAATACAAATGTAATATTTATTGCCGGCGCGACTATCGATAAATTCGCTATCTCCTTGCTGGCTCGCGAATTCCGCCGTTCCATTTTCGAGCGCCGGTGTATGCATAAAGGAGACAGTTAGGTGCCACGAAGGAGCCCGTTTCGCTCGATTTCACATTCGACGCATGCAGTTCGGGTAATATCCTCGAGTACTCAGGACTCGTATCCTGGATCTCGTGGATCTCGATTGTTCTCTTTCGCTCGATCGAGCCACCCCTTTCCCTTTCCCTTCCCTCCCCTCCGCACTCCCTTATTCTTTCTCGCCCGAACTATCGGATATCGAAGGTGGATTTCGACCTCGCGTCATATCGCTACCTCGAAATTAAATTCCGCAGCTTCCACCTTCGCGAAATCCCGCCGCCTTGAACTCGCGACTCCTAGAGGGTGTGCTATCGTGTGCTTCTTTCGCTGTACGCGTCGCTGCGTTGTATCTCGATCGAGAATCATATCAAACAACAGGAGCCCCCGTGTATGTCGGGGAAACAAAGTGAGATTTTAACCGTTTAATACCGAGCATCGGACGATGTATCGGCGTTCTTTGTGTAGAAACAGTTAGGAAAGTATTTGTTATAAATCTAAACCGATATAATATGTCTACACATAGGGAACGTGCAAAAGTCTGCTGTTTTTTCCGCGTGTTTCCAGCTGAGAAGACTTGAGTCGTGAGTTAATTAGAATCTTAACGAAACCGAAAGTTCTGCTCAGTATTCGAAAGTCACGGATTCTGTTCGTCGTGTTCACACAACTGACGAAACAATTAACGAGCATTCCCTAAGAGTTCCCAATGATTAACGCGGTAAGTTTCCCGGGAATCCGTTAGACGGGAAGAAGAACGATCGAGACGATCGGACGTGACGTCAGGTTTTATCTTTAATAGCCGGGTTCTATTGCCGAGGCAGCCTTCCGTTCTCGACACGACGGTGTTCGATCACAGTTATCCCCATAGATCCGTCGCAGCGACGGAGGACCACGTTCCGTCGGTGAACGTTCGACGTAACGGACTACGGTTGACTGGTAGAGACGGAATCTCTCGTTTTTACAACGTGACAGTTATTCCAACAGCGCGCAAGATCGACTCGTTGGTGAAACGAAACCAACGGGTGCACGTTCGAGTTCTCTCCACTCCGGGAGAACGGTAATTTTTAACGACTCAACGGCAGATTCGAGTCCGCGACTGTCAGGAAACCGTTTAATGCACCGAACTCGTCAGGGAATAGTTCACTTCGAGGGGAAATTGAATCCGCAGGTATCCGCTGTTGAATTTTGTCACAGGTTTTTCGGTGAAGTGCCAAGAGTTTTTTGAACACCGATCTGGCACCTTGGTCATAGAGATTTCTGCCAAATTTCGTGGTAAATGCACACGTGCAATTTGATTTTCCAAACGTTTGAGCAAAAAATGCAGATTTCAAGTGGTTTTTTGCCTGCCATTTGCGTAATTTTAGAGATAGCGATCTGAAACTTGTACCATTGTTTTAGTTAGGAAATTCTACGACAGATCAATATATAATAGTTGTACTTTTTGAAATTTTCATTTTTCGCAAAAATCTGAAGGGGGTAGGTCAGGATTTTTTGCGTTTTTTTTCATTCGTCCGCCATTTCCGTAATTTTTGAGATATCAAAATGATTCTTTCACTGTCTTATTCGGCTTCGGATTCCGCGTCCAAAACGTCCAGGATCACTTTAATAGCTCAAAAATTACGGAAATGGCGAGCGATTTACGAAAATCGCAAAAAATCCTGACCTACCCCCTTCAGATTTTTGCGAAAAATTAAATTTTCGAAAAGTACAACTATTATACGTTGTTTTGGCGTAGAATTTCCTAACTAAAACAATGGTACAAGTTTCAGATCGCTATCTCTAAAATTGAGCGAATGCCGAGCCAAAAACTGGTTGAATTTGACGATTTTTCGCAGTTTTCGTAATTCTTTCGCTATTTCCGTTAATGTTTAGATATCGGACTGATTCTTTCTGCATCTTATTTGGTTTCGGATTCCGTATCCAAAACGTCCCGGATTATTCGAATATCTCAACAATTATGAAAATGGCGAAAGAATTACGAAAATCGCGAAAAATCGTCAAATTCTGACAGTTTTTTCATCGGCATTCGCTCAATTTTTGAGATAGCGATCTGAAACTTGTACCATTGTTTTAGTTAGGAAATTCTACGTTAGAACAACGTATAATAGTTGTACTTTTCGAAAATTTAATTTTTCGCAAAAATCTGAAGGGGGTAGGTCAGGATTTTTTGCGATTTTTTTCATTCGTCCGCCATTTCCGTAATTTTTGAGCTATTAAAATGATCCTGGGCGTTTTGGACGCGGATTCGGAAGCCGAATAAGCCACTGAAAGAATCATTTTGATATCTTAAAAATTGTAGAAATGGCGAGGGAATTACGAAAATCGCAAAAAATCCTGACCTACCCCCTTCAGATTTTTGCGAAAAATTAAATTTTCGAAAAGTACAACTATTATACATTGTTCTGGCGTAGAATTTCCTAACTAAATCAATGGTACAAGTTTCAGATCGCTATCTTAAAAATTGAGCAAATGCCAATCAAAAAACCTCTTGAAATCTACATTTTTTGCTCGTTGATTTCACAACATTAAGAATATCAACTCAACACCTTCTCCGTTCCACTTTCCATCGAATTCCACCCCATATTCACGTCTTTCTTCACATCCTCCCACTTCACCTACAAAAAATCTCCGACAGGTGCAAACGGGGCACAGAATTTCACGGGAAGTACATCCCCTTCCTTCGGGGTTCCGTGAAAATTTCGAGACATCCCCGGGTGTTTCCTCCGTTATGTATGTACGTCGTCGTGGGATGGACGACGCGTCTATCCTCCGTTCATTGATATCGATGGGACAGGATGCTAGGATGTATGCTTGTGTGTGTGTCGAGCGTAGGCCCGCACAGTTGTGTCAAACATACCGGTTCGGACGTTAATCGGTTTCCAGCAACAACGGGCCGTGATATCATCGCGGCCCATGCACTCTGTTATACACGTGTCGAAGCTAATGGGAAAGCCCTGACACCTGAACAAGGCTATCGGCGGTTCTCCGGGCCGAGTGGAAACGTTGCCCGCAAAACGCATTCCGCTTCGACAAAATCTATATGATAGAGGAGACCGTTTTAGCCGGCCAGGTTTGCTCCGCCTCGAAATAATATCCCCATACCCCTCCGTTGGTCGCTTTTGCAACCCCTATACGGGTACACAAGTACGTATCGTTGCCGGTTAGATTGCTTTGTGGGTGCGAATTAATTGACCGATGAAAATATGAATTAATTTGCATAAATTCGCGAGACCCGTCGACAACGACTGACGGATGTATTTAATTTCATTTTACTGGCCACAGGGAAAACCGAGTCATCCGATAACGAGCAGGTTGGATCTCCTCTGTGGTCCGCGGAGGAACATTTATCGATCTTGTAAATATCAAGCCAATTCGAACCGTCAGAGGTTCCCCCTTTGCTGTTTCGTTCCGTTCTCTGTGTGTATATGTATCTAGGTACGGTATACGTATACATCAGTTAATAAATGTAATTTAATCAGACGGGCAAACAGGCGAGCTGTGAGTACCGGGGAGTTTCTAAGTTCCGTGTAAGCAGCTTAAGTTGAGCATCATTTAAATTCAGAATCGCTTAAGGTGAATTAAGCCACCGTAATACATTCTCTCCCATCCTCTCCTCGTACTCTCTCTCTCTCTCTCTCTCTCCCCCTCTCTCTACCCCGTTTTTGGACGCAGTAGTTCCGCGATTGTTGTAAACGCCGAACGGACGATTCTAATTACTTTCGACACTCCGGCCAAGTTTCCCCGCGTCTAATCACTGTTTAATTAGTTACCACGCGCCCCGACGATGATGGAAACCCGTTCTCGTGGCGTCGTTTATCCCGTCGCACCACCGAAAATCGTGTATTAAAACGCGACAACCCTCTCTCCCCCCTTGGAAATCGACTACGAACAATATTTCAACGCGGCAACCTGGAAATTCTGTAACGCACGCTTCCGTGTATCGAGTTCGCGAATACATTCCAATTAGAAACGGCGGGGTCCGGCCGAGTACTGCGGAACTTGCTACGGGGGAAGCTGCGAATGCCAGGAACGTTGCCGGAACTTCGGAACTTCTGATCGATCGCGCGCGAACGAAGCTCCGGCAAAAGCCCGTGGCATCGGGTCCGTGTATTAGTATCCTAATCAAGTAGGTGCGAATAGAGCGCCACCGTAAACTTCCGACAAGCACTTCCGCCGCGGAGGCATCGAATTGGAAAGTTTACAGGAGTAATATGCCGACAGTCCTAATCTCACCGGCGGAATAATAACGCGGTGTCTTAATGGTGATTGTGTAATATGGGACGAATGGTATTATTATGGAAATATTTGTACAGCCACGATGCTCCCGGTGACTTTTGACGAAAGCCAACGGGACCAGGTTGTTTATACGAAATTGAAATAACTCTGTTAACCCTTAGGTTCGCGATGGAAATACGTGAGAGATAACGAAAATATTATAATATAATATCTGTGTGAAAGAAGATACAATTTATGTACTTAATAGGGCATTTCTTTGTTCGTTTCTATACGGATTCATTTAAAAATTATATTTACACAGATTTACAACCGTTCGGTGTACAATACACTGTTATCGTATAATAGAATGATATTCCGTAGTGGTGTGAAAAAAATTGAGAGAGGGAGAGAGAGAAAGAGAGATTGCAAGTGACCGGTAAAGGTCACACCGACACGAGCGTCGTCGCGCTCCCTGACATTCAACGAGTTAATTAGTTTTATCCTCCGGTTAATTACTTTTATCCTCAAAGATCAGCGGTGATAATTTTCCCGGCGAAAACGTTGCTGGTCGTTACATCGTTCGGTAAACGAGACGGGTTTATCGGCCCTGACGGACCGTGTCACCTCCGCGTCCTACGTCGTCGCGATGACGTAGAAGGGGTGTGAACGGGACGGGATATCGTTACACCGTCGATCGTTCGATCGTGCCCCCTTTGATCAGGCACCGGTAAACATTCGGTCAGGTCACGGATGAAGGCCCCGTGTTCCGAGGTCTGGCCGCGAAATCAGAAACCCCTCTCGCGTCGCCATTTTCCACCCGACGACGTCTCTTTATGACGCTTTTCACCCACCAAATATAGACTTAAATGTATTGTACCCAGCAAAACGTAACGAACGCCCCCCTAAAACCACGAAAACGAGAATTGGAATTTGGTGGGATGGGTGAAAACAAAGGAAAAATTGAAAATTCGATACCTGTGTCCTAGAGAGTATCTTTCGATTTGTGTAAAACGTTCACTGTGAACGAAATTTCTTTTATTGGCTGCCGGGAAATTTCCGCGGATAATATACATAGGTGGCGAAGAAAATATTGAACTTTGCCCGGTGTGTAGGTGTACACGGGAAGAAATGCAGGGAGTGTGTAACGGCAATTGATACGTATGTATATGTACGGGGATTCCGTTAACAAATCATAATTTACGATCGACGCAACGCCCGTACGGGAAACGGGTTTCCCTGTTAAAATCTCGCCTCGTAACTCAAAACGCTGGTACGGGAATCGCAATAAAAATGTTAACCTCTACCACGGCACTTCTGTCTATTCTACATATTCAATCTTCCCACGTCCCGTGTATACGTGCACACACCCGCACACACACATAGATACGTACATACGTTCGATATTCTCACTTCTCTCCTATCTGTTTCAGATTCCGTAAGCCGAGGCTCGTTAAAATCGCGGCAGCGGTTCGAAATGCCGCGATAAAACTGCCGGGCCAACCTGTGGCTACGCCGGGAAATCTCCATGATTTTATCCGATCGTCTGGATCATTCGGGAAACGTATTCCCGAAAGGTTCGAGCATCGCCGAATATTCCCGTCAACTGTCTCTCCAACTCCACAAGAAACATCTACAAAGATTCCGATTTTCTTATCGATTCCAAAACAATCGATCAACGATTCATCCATCTAACTCCTCATGAACGATCTCCCAGACGATCGACGACTCCCGGTGAACGTTCCAACCCGCGAAGACACCCGGGTGAACGTCGAGCATCCCCGGGGACAGGTGGAAAGATGAGAAGGCAGACGAGAAGCAGGACGAAGGAACGCGGGACCACGGGACCGGCGACCTGATGCAGACAGACCGGGCCAGGAAGTGATTGAAACGCACGTTCGCCGAGAACGTGGTGGACGAAAGATGAACGAAAGCGAGGTCTACCTGTTCGGCTGGGAAGAAGAGGCAAACGTACCAAGCGACGAGCTCAACAGGAGTTTCTACAACGCGAACTATCCGCCGCAGAACAACGGTTCCGACGACCTTTGGAACCTTGCCACCGATAGGGCCGGTTTGGCGGCTGTCCTTTTCCTTTTCTCGGTCGCCACGGTGTTCGGTAACATGCTGGTGATCCTCGCGGTGGTCCGCGAACGTTATCTTCACACGGCGACGAATTATTTCGTCACCTCGTTGGCGTTCGCCGATTGTCTGGTCGGTCTGGTTGTGATGCCGTTCAGCGCGATCTACGAGGTACTCGAGAATCGTTGGTTGTTCACGACCGATTGGTGCGATGTCTGGCGTTCGTTGGACGTATTATTCTCGACCGCGTCGATCCTGAATCTCTGCGTGATCAGTCTGGATCGTTATTGGGCGATCACCGATCCGTTCACCTATCCCACGCGGATGAGCCGAAGACGAGCGGCTATATTGATAGCGATCGTATGGATCTGTTCGAGTGCGATCTCGTTTCCAGCGATCGCGTGGTGGAGGGCGGTTAGAACCGAGGAGGTACCCGAGGACAAGTGCCCGTTCACGGAACACCTGGGGTATCTGATCTTCTCGTCCACCATCAGCTTCTATCTACCCCTGTTCGTGATGGTCTTCACTTATTATAGAATCTACAGGGCGGCGGTGATACAAACGCGTAGCTTGAAGCTGGGTACCAAGCAGGTTATGATGGCCTCCGGCGAGCTAGAGCTCACCCTCAGGATACACCGGGGCGGTGGCACGAACACCGACGCCAGACACCTGTTCCGCACCGCCTCCAGCACGCCGGAGGACCTCCAGGATCTCGAGGAGCCGCTGACAGCGTTGCATAACAACGGTCTCACCAGGGTGCCTTCGGCGAGGATCAATAACAAGCAGCATCTGGGGAAGAATTTCTCGCTGTCGCGGAAACTCGCCAAGTTCGCCAAGGAGAAAAAGGCCGCGAAAACGCTCGGCATCGTGATGGGCGTTTTCATCGTTTGCTGGCTACCGTTCTTCGTGGTGAACCTGTGGTCGGGCTTCTGTACCCGGTGCATATGGCAGGAGGAGATCGTTTTCGCGGCGGTCACGTGGCTCGGCTGGATCAACAGCGGAATGAATCCGGTGATATACGCGTGCTGGAGCAGGGATTTTCGAAGGTAAGTGTCTCCCTTGTGTCCTGTACGTGTGTACTGATATTTGAATGCACACATTTATTCGTATAATGTTTCGTTGAGATCTATATTGAGGCTAAGGTGAGACAGAATTGGATTGATGTTTATTATAATTGTTAGGTATTTAACTCCAAGTTTTATAAAAAATGAAAAAATAGACGTTTACATTTGAATATGTCCCGATGGAAGTTCATTAAAACAATTGTAGCAGACTGTGACGTGTTAATTGTCTGTTTCAATTACCCACCGTACACTGGAAGACACTATAAGTACCTTTATGAAAAGAAAGGACGAGCAGTGAAGTGATATAACGTGTCGCATCCTGCCGGCGTAAATATTATGGTGTAAACTTGTTTGGTCGTTGGAGGAAGCAGTTCGTTCGTCCTCTGTCTGGCTATTTAATGCGAGTTTAATTGTGGGGGAAACGTTAGTCTCCGTCGTACAGGAAAGCGGAATAGAATAGTTAGAACGATATTAATTTCATCGTTGTAGATCGGCTCGAGGGAAAATGAAAACGAGACGTGTACATACATATGCGTACATACAACGGTGGTAACAACGGCGACGGTTAAATATGACACTGATTTAAATCCCGTGAAGCATTTCACGCGAGAACAATTCGGAATGCACGCGAGGATATACGCGCGATTGTATCAACGGCTAGTAATTGCGAAAACAGAACGGACTCGTTAGTCAACCGCAGCGTTTCTCACCGTTCGCCGGCGACGCTTTCGTGGCGTCGCGACGCGCGATCTTCGCGACGGCAATTCTGAGAAACCCTGCGATCTCGCAAGACCCATTAAATCGTCGCGTAGTACAACGCTAATCTCGAACGAACGTATAACCCGAGACGGGGATAGAATTTCAACCCGGTACTTATTTCGGAAAGATCCTCTTGTAAGACCGACGACGAGGACGCCTCGGCTAAAATTGTTCCAGCGAAATTGTACCATCTAACTAATTGTAACGGTCGAACGGAACGACAGTCGCGATAAGTTCGTTAGAAGCCGCGTGATAAGATCGAGATTCGGTATACATACATATATCGTTGGTGAAATCTTCCTATCCTTTACATCGCGAGAAATTTACGCGAGAAACATGCCCGCGCCGGTGGGAAACTTAACATCGTAAATTTCCCTACACACCGTAGAGAATCTTGCTGGAAGTCTATCCTTTTCGTTGCTACGTACCACTATAGACCATGTATGAATGTATGTACATACGTATGTACGTATGTATTTATGTATGTACATATGTATTTATATATCACGAGTCTCGCACATCCGAAAACCGCAACCGCAACAGTAGTCCGTGCGCCGAAACCGCAATGACGTTTCCGTATCTCTGGTTAATAAGAATGGAAAATCTTCTCGCGTATTTCACACGTATAAAACATCCCCCCCGCCCCTGAGTGACGTCACGACCTCTTGTACACGCCCGTCGGTGTGTACACACGTACCGCACACACCCTCCTCTGTCACCCAGTATTTTCGCGAATGGACGCGCTAAATAATTGACGACAACGTTGCGCGCCGCGCGGCAAGAGAAAGGTATGCAAATAACGCGATTTAATTACGCGTTGGTACACGCGTCACGTAAAGCAGACACGCAAAAGTGGAACGTGAAATTCTGCCCGGTGATAAATCAGACAAAACGAATAATATCCGGTCGTTCGTACGAAATTCTACTTCTATCCACCAGAAACGGACCGTCCATCCGGAAATCTTCTTAGTGAATTTATTACGTTGACATATATAGACGTGTTAATTCGTTAAATTGTCACGTTAACATCCCCGACGGATACGGCGTGATAATTTATCAGACGAAAGTAAAAAGCCCTATACCGACAAGCTTGACCGACCGTCGCGTGTCATTAATTTCCAAGCTTTCCGTCTCTAGGAGGAAATGGAGCCTCTCGAACTGATTTTTCAAAAAGTCATTCCGTCCGAAAACGTTCCGGCCCCTCGACAGGGATGGAAGTCTCCCACTCACTCTCCCTCTCTCTCTCTCTCTGTCTCTCTCTCTATGGCTCGTGTAATATAGCTAGTGAAAAATGACGACGACGTTACGCGATAAATAACGCCGATACCTGTACCGCTACCGGCGAAATAGAGGGTGGAAGGGATACACAGGGTTCCCGGGCACGAAAGGACGAAAGATAGGACAAGGAAGGGGAAGAGAAGAGAGGAGGAGACCAGCGAGGAGAATCAAAAGGGGAGAGACGAGTAGAAAAGACATTAACTCGATGGACTGTGTAGGGTATATTTGTCTCAATCTCGTCGTCTTTCTCCGGCCATGGTGTTTCGCGGAGAAAGCATTTTCCAACGGGGAAACCCGCTGTCAGACAACACTTTCCAACTGAAACTCCTGCGGTAGTTCCTAATGTCGTTTCTCATTCCGACGTAACGTTCATAGAAAGATCGTTACCGGTCGGGTCGAAGCTGAATCTCTCGGTAACTCGATATCATCGCGAACTGTTTCATTTGACTCTCTTGGATTTCCAATGAAACTTCACGAATTTTCGTTCTCCTTACTTCCGATTTCGGTGAAAAACGTCCGAGACACTTTAATTACAAATTTTCTAGATGAAAGTGCAAAATTTAATCGAACTGGAACTATGGAAACGATCCGGATCGTACGTTCGTACGAAATGTTCTTCCATTTCGACTTCGAGAGCTCGGACGGGGGTTCCGAAATTACCCGTCTAGCTTCGGGGGAAGCTTTTTCGAAAAAAAAAATAGTATCGAACCGTAACACGTGCACTACTCTCCGCGATGTCCCCTCGAAGTGAGATTACACATTCCGCGGTGAGATTAAATAACACAGGGGTGACTACCACCCACGGCAGCCTATTTACGTTGAAAGACAGAGGAGGGGTGGAAGAGTAGCGAAACGATCGGGATACATATATACATATACACATACATACATATATAGAGAGATATATATATGGTAAAAAAATAAGGAAAGTATATTCGATAAAGTGCGCGGTAGATTTACATAGGATCGCGAGAAAACGAAGTTTATGGTTCAAGTGTACCCTCGTTGGTATAGCTTACGGGATGATGGTTCGGAGTTATGTAAAACGTTCGAAAGAGAGACAGAGAGAGAGAGAGAGAGAGAGGAGACGGGGTGAGGAATGTTTAAAAAACCGGATGAGGTGTACCTTATAAAACATCGTGATAACTTCTTTTTAATTTCTTTGTTTCACCAAGGAAATTGAGTTTCCAGCGTATCTGTCAATATTATCACCATCGCTTTAAGCTGCCCGTTATAAATTATCAAGGTAGAGGCTTGAAGGGATTATATTTTCCTTTCGCCGGATACTTTCGCCGGGGTAGGTACGTTCAACAACTTTTTCCCGTGCCTTTTACTCTCGCGATATGGCCGTCCGTGATAACACTACGTTAAGGAAAGAATATCGGTGTGTCCCGATAACGTCCGAGGGAAAAGTTGATCGCTCGCCGAGCGTATTATTATGCGGGAAAGTGCACGGAGATAAATGACGGAGCGAACGAAAGAGAAGCCCGATGGGCAAATATTCGTCGGTCTGTTAATTAACCCTTCCCTGTGCTACAAAGCATAGCGAACAGGCTTTAACCTGGTACAGGCTGCCTCGTTAGGATGGATGAACAAAGATGAACGCGACAGTTTCATTCGCGGCCCGGTTGTATAATAGATTTCATAACAAATTACACTTACTCGATACGATGAATCGTATCAACGATGGTGATTAATGAGAACGCTATGAGATTATTAAGGACGCCTGGTATGCTACGGCGAATTATTATCGTGTCTCTTGAACAAGATAAATGACGCTGGATACCGCACTTTCTCCCCGTGGAAATGTAATCCGGTTAATGCACACCAATTATATCCTTCCATTTCTTCACGTTTGCACGTCATTGCTCACCGACGTTACCGATGGAAGTAGTCTTCATATTTATTAACCCTTTTCAATTCCAAACGTTCACCGAAACTACTTCCTCGACTCGTTACGTCGGATTTTCGAAATGTCATTGATAATTCAAATAAATTAACGTATCAAAGGAGTACCTTTAGGGAACTATGGTTATCAAACGTTGGTTAAATGTCATCCAATCAGTCTTTTACGAACACGTTTCCAGCGAGCTTCTCGATACCATTATCAAGGGTGTATCGGATGGAATGAAATTTGGATGGCGCACGGTTCCACGGGAAGCTATCGAGCGAAATACATGCTCGTTTACGTAGAGACACGATAGGTCCCCTTACATTACGCATGTAAATATGGGTCGGGCACGTTGAGATACGTGCACCAGGGTGCGATCCCTAAGGGACGCCTAGTTCCGTTGCTCGATGCAGCTGATTTCACAGTACAGCCGAAATACTGCCGTGTATTAAGTTCGCCCCGTTAACTCTGCCGGTTTTACGAGTTTCCGACACGCTTTACAATCCATCATCGCGCGTCCTCCGTAACTTGTTAACTGAATGTTGTTATGCCCGCGATCGGGGATGCGAGACTCCTAGGGATGACGCCGTCGCGAATTGGCCCGCGAAGAAATTTTTAATCGGCAACTCCGGAAAGTGGAATTTCGGATCGCGAAAACTTCCGACATCGGAACTTCGAACTGGGAAAAACTTTCGCGAATATCGCGGAAAGTTTCCGCCGCATAGACGATTTCCGAGAGGGGAAAGTTGCCGCGCGGATGTTTCCACGCGGATACTTTTTCGCGCGCGGGAATTTTCGATCCCAGGTAGATCCTTGCAGGGAAGGGAAGTTCGCGTGGAAATTTCTGTGGTCGACGATACCGTCTCGTAGAAACGGAACGATGGTATTGGATGAAATTCCCTCGACGTTCGAGGCCCCCGGGACCGGTGTTTTAAAGATGAACTGGCAAGATATCCGACGTGAACGATCGAATCGTTGGAACTTGTGTATTCTATCGACGTTTCGATACTTATAAGCTGTTCGGATATATAAAAGTCTATTCTACTCACTCGGTCTTCCAACGTACAGTACGTACACATACATATTGTACAAACTTCGTCTCGCGGACCACGTGAAACGTTCGAGACACATTCGCGAAGTTTTGCGAAGTTCCGCGAACTTCCGCGGAACTTCTCGCACGAATGAATTATTCAGAAACGTACTATATTAACGAACGTGGACTCGAATTAGTACGATATATTTCCGTGATTCCGTGACATAATAAATACAACGGGACTCGCCCGACGACTCGAGGAATTTTCGTATTAAGCCGAGGTCTCGATATCCGCATCGGTTCCCGCCCTGGTATCCCGGAAGATTGAATCGGAAACAGTTCCAAACTAATTTTGTTCGGCGGTGGATCGTCGGTTGGTATTTGCCGGAATCTCCCAATTCCATCTGCGAGGTCCGAGAACGTTTTAAAGATAAATTTGCAAAAAGCACGTGCCGACGGAACGGAACAAAATTCACCCCCGCGTCTTTAACGAACCGTACGGACCGGCCTGTGCAACCCCGCTAAATCACTGTGCGTGCACGGAACAAAGTAATTGCGAAAACACGACGTTAAATAAAACGACGAACAAAAGAAACACCGTGAACAACAACAAAAAAAAGAAGAAATGCTATAGTAACGAGTTAAGCTACATTCTCAACCTGGCTTTATATTACCGTGTTGTACACAAAGCGGCAAACACGGTTGCGCGAGTGTTCGTCTCACGTAGAAACAATCGGTACCCCCTCCCCCCTAACTACCCCTCTCTAAAAAGTTACGTATTTTCCATGTAAAAATTATACTTTTATCCTTTTTTTTCCATCCTCGGCACCGTTGACGTACACGGTCTGTGTTTTCCCGGGTCGTAATCGTATTTTTGCGACGGATGACGTCGAGTAGCTTCGCGTCCAACGATTTACCCCCGGTGGACGCTTCAAAGGGAAAAGTATAAAAATCCGAACGACTAAAGTGAATAACCGTGCTCTCCGCGTGCAACGAAACAACAAAAAAAAGTATAGCGGAAGAGAGAATGCAGACGCGAAAATTGTCCCGGGTGAACCCGTTGATATCTTCCCTCTCCCCCTTTTGTTTTTCGTTACCCCCTCTCCGTTCCTGTGATTTCGATGGATAGTTGCCGAGTGCTGTCAGCTTCGTATTTCTGATGCCGCGGGGAATCCCTGCCACCGAAGGCATTCTACTATTAACGTGTATGTATGTGTGTGTGTGTGTGTGTGTGTGTGTACGTGAACACATGCAGCAGAGCGTACACACGTTCATCTTTCTCTTGAAACGGCAAGGGGGTGCTGTTGCGGTACGTTACGTCTGTCGCCCCTCGGGCTGAAACTTCGTAATACCGTTTAATTGTTGTACAAATATCGCCCGGGAGATTTCATTTGTCGTCGTTTAACGGAACAAGTTCCCAAGTGCTGTCGTTAACGTTGTACACTTATCGGGAGTTCGTGCTCGGCACGGTTTTAAATCGTCTGACCGTCTTCTCCCGCGTCGGTGATCCGAAGTTTCACGACGTACAACCCCGAAAACGTATTCTCAGATTATCTCGTCTCGTTTCGACGAATTTCCGCGGTAGGTGAAAAGGTTACGCGATCCTCGTTTAAGACAATTTTACTGGGTGAGTGGGGAAAAAAGAAGAAAATTGATACTTTTTTTGCTAGTCGCGAAACTTTTTATTCGAAAGTAATGTTTGCGCGATCGAATGTATTCGATACGTTAGTTTGACGATCGAAGTATTTCATCGTCGATGGTACGTAGCGTAATGTTCTAGTTTAAAACGTTTCCCATTTTTCCCTTGTAACAACATGTTCCCCTCCCCTTCCATTTTTTTGTGTGTTTGCGAAAGCAAACGATGGGATCGCGTTTACGGAGGTTTATTTACAGAGAAACAGATCGGTGCAATCAATTGCAAGACTCCCGATGTCCCATCGATTTATCAGCATCGTTTACCCTGATCACATTTATGGTACTCTTGCCGGTGAACGGGTTGGTAGTTAAGCAAAATACGTTTAAACAGCGTTGCGGAACGCGGCTAACGTGTTCCGGCTTAATTAGCTAATACCGCAACCGATTCACCGCCGGCTTTATTTGCCATGATATTGCGATAACTCGGCTGGTGGAGCGGAGTGGATCAAAGGACACGATGTAATGAAGGATGTCATTGATTTTCCCCGGGTAAACACACACGCCGCGGAATAAAGGGTAACGTTGTCCTGGAAACACTTTCGGGGTTCGCCCCGCAGCCAGAAGTTCGTAACGTTGATCGCTACACCATGAAAGGATCCCGTTAAACTTTTAATAACCCGTCACTGGCATGGGAACGTGGATAAAAAATGAAAGAAAAATTCGAAGGGAAAAACGTCCCATGCAAATGGCCGGGAGAGAACCGTGGGTGGGGGACAAAAAAACCCCCAAGAAAATATATTGTAGGGGAGAATGTCCTACAACAGGAACGGGTAGAAACAAAGAGATACAAGAGTAAAAAAAAAAAAGAGAAAGAACAGAGAAAAGTGTGTGCATGCACCGGTACCAGTATATCGTCACACGGACGATAAAGCGTCGAGTTTAAACGACGCTCGGAAGGGTTATGGCTGGTATAATACTAAAAATCTGTCGTATATCATCGATTTCATTCATAGGGGAAACCGATACGCGTTCTTCCGACTCGGTTACGTAACCAGCTGGATAGTATCTCGTGTAAATCAACGCTCGGTAACCCGGCTACTGCTCGGATTTAATAAAATCACTGACAGACTCGAATAGGAGTCGAATATCGGCGAATTAAAAACCGTGACAAATTAGATTGCGACAAAGAAAACTGTAACTAAAGGATCATCCGAATTCGAAGTAGATCCTCTCGAAGACGAGGACGTCTGCGAGCGAATTTGATTCCACGATTTCAATTTATTTTTCCCATCTATTTTCTTCCCTCTCCCCGTTCAACCGCGATTGTTGCCCTCTCCCTCCTCCTCCTCCTCCTCCTTCCCCCCTCCTTCACCTTGCGTAGAATAATTCAAATATGCCGCAGTCCTGCTGCAAACATTTCACTCGGGGCCAGCAACCCCGTAGATATTTCCGTAATTTCGCGCAATATACATTCCTCGTCCGGCAGAATGCCGATACTTTATCATACCATTGCCGATGTTGTCCATGCATCATCACGTAATTAACCAATCCGAAAGGTAGACAATTATCGAACTTTCTTCCACAATCCGGTCCCCATTGAATCTGACAAATCCAATAAAACAAATTATCTCCGCCTACATATTATACATAGAATGTACGCGTCGTTCATTAATAATCCCCGTCCGGAAGTCACGCAAATTTAAACATCCCCGAATCGTTAATCGCGCTTCTAACTACCTGTATGTATGTACAATACATACTACGTTCCTCGCTGGATCGATCGGTTCGTCGTTAAACGACGATTTTACGACGAGTTACGATCTATGAAATATCTCGCCCGCTCGGATTCTAGCATTCTTTTCATTTCCCGGCTCGATGAACGGCCGAAGAATTTCAATTCGTCGCGAAGAATCGACGTTCTTCGGAGAAGCGAACGGGGCGGCTGTGTGGAAGAGGGAAAGGGAGGGAGAGAGAGAGAGAGAGAGAGACCGCAGTAAAGGTGTAATTTTAGAGCGAAACGAAAGAGGAATACCCGCGGGATTGCGGATCGACTTTAAACGGGCTTCGCAGAGGACCCCACTGTTCTGGAAGCCAGATACGAAGATAAGCGCGACTGGATACGTGGGCGTGTATGCCTGTGTGTATATGTATATACATATATACTATATCTATCTATATACATATATATATAAGCGGTGTTTTTCACGGAGAATAGAAGGGAGAATTCGGGTTCCAGGATTGCGGATGGATAGGAGAGGTGGGGATAGGGGGCTCTTTAGCAAATTACTTTTATTCATTCTCACGAAATGAGCTCCCGGAGTTCGGAGCACCCGGGGAAGCTCTTCCGACGGCTTTTTTTCTCATTTCCTCCGAAGACGTTGGAAACGTAAGAAAAATTCGCTACCTTAAATACGCCTCCGACTTAATAGCGGCTTTATAAGCTGGAATTTTTCTCTCGGCACCTTCGCTCCCAATCTACCGTCCGGCCGGTAAAGAAGTAACTCTTTAATGCAATTACCTTTGAATAAATAATAACGATACGTCGCCGTCGCCGTCGCTGTGCTCGCGATTTGTGTACCCACGTGGCCACGTGCACTCACGGTTTTTGGAATATTAATAACGCCCACGGCGCACGACCTCCGAACCCGACGGCGTATCTTTGCCGTGGAAACTAATACATACCAACGAAATTCCAACGAACCAGACGTCGCTCACCGGCACTTGACCCTTGGATCACCGACGGAGAGGAAAAAAGAACAAGAAAAAAAAAGAGACTGTCGTACGTACCCGAATGACGCGAGGTCCCTCGAGGACCCCGAGGGGAATTTTTTTTATAAAAACACATGTAGTATTTTTTAAGCAACACTCCCCATATTTACTTTCATAGTCACCCTGTTCGGTGAACGAGGTCCGAAAAGTTTATCGCCGCCGGTTTCACTCGTTGATACAACAATGAAAATCAAATGAAATTTCTTTTCCAAATATAACAAAACCCTGTCACCCTTGGCTACAGCTGACCACGTAGATATATATTTAATAAATATCTCGAAAAAAATTCACAACACTCGTCGACACGTATTCTCTATACAACTATAGTGAAATAATTCTCTACAAGGTTATCGAAAACACCACAGTCAGTCGACGGACGGTTCAATGAGACCGTCAACGAGCAAATCTTTGCGAAAAGATCAACGAATACTTGATTCTGGTACATAGTTAGTCGCCGGCTGTTAACGTTCGACGACGCGCATCTGCCGCATCTCATATTCCTTACTACAAACGTGCTCGCAAGCTCTCATACATAATGCATGCCACGGCGAGTGCTGCAGCAACCGTGGATTTCAATGAGCTTCGCACGGTATCAAACTGCACGAGACATTTAACTCGTTCGAGACCCGACGTTTTTCCGACGGCACGTAGCGCCGGTGAATTCCGATTCCGCGACCACGTGAGAAAACCTTTGCCCGGGGTGGATTCTGCGAACGGACGGGGGACGAAAGTTTCGCGGACCTTATACGTCGAATATTTAAGATAATATACCGGGTGACAGTAAACCATGAAAGTTTCATTCGCGATTATATTTACTTAACTGCTAGAACTATTGTGAGGAAATAAATCTTTTTATTTTGTTTTCGTCAGAATATTTAAACGACTGACAAGTACAAATAGAAATTTGACGTTTAATCTTACTGTTAGAAATTGAAAGAAGCGATCGAGAAAGTCTCGATGAAATCACGTAAATCCTGAAACTTTCGTAATCGAGATTAGTTCGAGTTTCATCCGTTGGTCTTCCGTCGTCTTCCGTCGAACAAGGTAACGGGGGCGCGAAGTTTCCGGCAGCTGAAAACGCACACGTTTAAGCGATCTGCATTCGCCATCTGGACGAGGTTGCACGTTAAAGCGTAAATCGCGTGCCAGGGGAACGAGCGTAACGCCGTTAGAGAAACAACAACGAAGAGTAACAACAGCTAACGACAGCGGCGGCAACAACGGGCCAATCGTCTACGTGTAGGAATCACACGTGTGACTATCACGCTTCACGGATGTTTGCCGGGGGTAAATGCAAAATCGATAGACTCCGGTCGCTTTCTCCGTTGGCGTCGAGGAGAGAGGAGAGGAGAGAAGAGGACTGGCATGTGTATACGTGTGTATATATGTGTGTGTGTGTGTGTGTGTGTGTGTCTTCGAGGTCGAAAACTGGGTAGCCTCGTGGCCAGTGGCGAACGGTTATTAATAAAGGATCGATCGCGCTTAAAAGTAACCACGGAGGTGGATGAAAGCTCGATCATTCTGAAAGGGATGATTTTTTATAGAACCGTATATTTTTTTTCTTTTTTTTTCGTTACACACCTCCCCTCGGAATCGCGGTGAAACGAAAGCTGCGTTACGATCCATGAAATGTCCCCCGTTGGAAGAGTCATTGGAATTTGATGGACAGGTTTGTTTTGTTTTTTTTTTCGAAACCGCTGAGAAACGAGATACTCTCCGTACGGATAGTTTTTCGTTATTTACGTTCCTCCGCGGGATAAAATGATCGTGAAAAACAAAGTCTGAAAGGACGTGTTAACTAATACCCATCTCTCTATGAATAGTTAATTTATATTCGGGTGCAGTGACACGTGGAACGGCCTGCGTGCAACAGCGACCGGTAATAATTAGTCTAAAGAGGTGCTCGGATACCTTCCGCCGTGAATCCATTAGTAATTACATTCTGTAGCTCTATGTACACGGGAACTTAGCCTCTACACGGCCGGGTATCACGTTGACCTGTACTACTCGCACGAGGAATCCCGTAACGACGCGCTCGCACGGCTATTATCCGTGGAACACGACGGATCGGTGAAAACTGAAAGCGTACATAATAGAAGCTGGAAACCAGTCACCGGCGGGAGGATCTTCTCTCACAGAGATATCGGTATGCACAGAGAGTGGATGTATCGCGGTAATTCCGCAGTAACTTTGAAGAGGATGCGGAAATTTGCTTGAAACGAGAGCACCGCTGTATCCCGCGGTTCGTTTTACGATACCGCAAGTCGTTCCGCGCGAACGATCATTGTCGTTTAGAAAATTTGGACACTCTTCAAACGACGGTAAATAATCGCGGCTTTTACGATAGTGTTATACGTACGTATGATTACGTTGTTAATAGGGTAAACGTTATCTGGCCTTGGAACGTGTGGGATTGTTGCTGGATCTTTTTGGAACTTTTGGCATCCGTACCAAAGATAATACCAAAAAGAAATATTATATTAAATGATAGATAGAGCTGGAAAATAGGGTAATTAACGAAATAATGAAACGTTGTTCTTAATAAATATTTATAATTCGTTTCGTCGTTTGAGAGTATCGTTATTCAACGTGTGGAAATCACACGGTATCGGTCGAAACGTGTCTTATTTGTCGAGCGACGGAGATCGATAAACATGGGAAATCGAGCGTGCAATCTGCTCCAATTGTACCCTCGTCATTTCGCGATCTTCGCGATAATGCGTGCGTATTACCCGCGGACCCATGAAAACGTGGGGATCACGCGTTTACGTGCATGTCAACGATAAATCAGCCATTGGCGAAAAGATGTGGCAGACAGAAATCGCGCGAGAACAAACAGAAAACGTATCCGCGAAGTCAATCGAACAGTTTCCTCGTTGTAATCGCTTGTATCGGTAAATAAGAAGACCCGCTTTTCCCGACGTTGAAGATTGCGAAAAGGTTTTTCCGAGTGTCCAATTAAAAGTTTACAAGGGTACACAGGTATTCCGGGGAAGATGGTATTGGTGCATACCTCGTGCCAATCCGGTTAAGGTTTTCGAGAATGGGTTCTTTCGAGGACGAACCACCCTTCGCGTCCCTTTTTTTTCTCTTCTCCCTTACAAGTCGTTTGAACTTTCTTCGCGAAACTTCACGTCAGCCTCGTGGCTCCCTTTCTCCCTTACACAAACACCCATACGTTCGTTTGCCCTTTCACTTCCGTTCCCAGTGTTTTTTCCCTCCCTTTTTTCGCCTCCCTTCTCCTCGTAGCAGAAATTCTCGTCGATTCGCGCGTGCGACTCGAGGTGGAAGCGATCGGTCGTTTTTCCGAGAAACTCTGGCGGCGTTGATTAAACTTAAAAGGTATCGCAACGATCATCCGCTCGACTTGCGCCGGCGAAACTTATGGCGGATAATCGAAGACCATCGAGAAAGTTTCCGTCGACCGTCTATAGATCCCCCAGTTTTCCCACCGCTTATTAACGAAGCCCTAAACGACGGGCCCGGGGTGCTCGTTATAAACTGACTAATCGGCGAGATCAAGATCTCCGGCATGGATTCCCAGAATCCTGGCATTAAGAACGGCATTCCGTGGCCCTGATATAATTAACTTCGAATATAGCACACGAGACACCGTTCGTAATATTCTATTAAATTATTATTTGTATTATTTTTAATATCGATTGCTTTTACTAATATTTTATCGACGGAGAGCTAAATTAATTCGATCTCTGGACGCGGTCGGGAAATTCACCATCGAAGATTGCGTCCGTTATCGTTAGAAGTGTAAACAGGGAAAAAGTTTTCGGGACGGTGAAGAAAAACACAAAAGTCGACGGAGAGATCGTTTTCGGTAGATAGAAGCACGTCCACCTTCGATTTTGGTAGCCGAGTGGTTCCGGGCAATTGGTGACCCGGATTTACTCGGTCGGCCAGCTAATAGAATTTTATTGGATTCCTTCGCATCCGTAAAATTTCTTTCTGCCCAACGTTTCACACGATCCCCCGGCTATTTCTCTCGCTTGCGAAGATTTCCTCGCCGTAAACTGCTCGTCGCTATCACGGGGTAATTGTAAAATAATAATTTTCCGTTTCGATAAACCACGACAATATATACAATTGTATATATGTATATATATTTGGATCTCTGTTTCACGCTTTATTACGTCAATAACCACCGCGAATTGTTTTAACCTTCCCCCCTGCGTGTATTTAACTCCGCATACCGTTGTGATTTTAGGGGAAAAATATCGTTCCGTCGAAACGAGTGTCACGGTTCGTAATAAAGCGTTAACAAATTGAAATTTAATTAACAATTCGTCGAGGAATTTATTTTTCATTCTCGGTTAAGTGAGCGGAGTTACAGAGGGTTAAAATGGTCACGGCACGATCTTTGCCATGGTATATTAAATAATCGCTACGCGAGGAGGGTATCTAAATGATTCATCGGGGAAAATGATAGAAATTTAATGCCGCGTTAGAAATGCATTGCGAGCGATGCGGCCGGAATAAAACGGAGATAAATCAAGGGGGGGTTGGATGCAGATTAAAAATTTTCAGATTTCACATCCGCCGCTCAGGTTTGTTCGTGGCTTTTGCCAACTCTTGCAGGATTAATCTCTGCTTGGCCCCGTAATGCCCCTTTTGTGCGAACAACCTTCGACCCTTGTGGTCGCTGTTTCTTATAGCCATGCCGCGTATATATCCGTCGTAACTTCTCCTATATTCACCAGACGTTACGTAACGATGTGTGTCGGAATAACGTAGTCCGCGTTGCCAGTAAATTTTCAGACCAAGATAAACCGTGGCTCGTTGTATGTATGTATGTATTCATGTATCTATGTACGTCTCCGCGATGGAAGACCGACGTATTTGAAGAGATTAGACGAACAGACTTGCGGGCAAACGGAATCAATATACGAGAATTCCGGGATCCGAAATTTCCAACGACTCGTAAGATACGCCGAAAATCGATGTGTGCGATGCAAATATCAAACTGTAGTCTATATTTCGTTCTGTAAACTGCCGTTGGAAATTTACGCGATCGTTGATTATCTCAAAGGTACCTCCGGCAAATCTTCTACGGATCGTTTTAAATATACTCGGTCGATTGTCTTTGCTACGAGATTGAATTCTGGCACCTTCGGATATAATATTTAACGCGTGAAACTTTCCACTTCCACAAATTTGTCTTCCAATCGTTGTAATTTCTTCGCGTCGAATGTTCTGAGTTTCGAGATTCGGATATTTTCAAATTTTAGGGTTCACACGTATACCTGCGACACGAAACGAGCAATTGCCATTCTTTGAAATTTCCATAACGGAACGCAGCTGGCAATTTTTCGAGTTCCCAAATAACCAGGCCATACGATACACACGCGTACAACTGTTTTAAACGTCGAATTCAGTTACGAACTGATCCCTCCGTCCACCGCGATACTAAATCCACGCTGCAGCTAATTGCTTCTGTTTGTCAAATTGATCCCGTCGATTGGATGTTATCAAATAAATCTGCAGGATAAACTGTGCGGCAAATTTTCGATCAGTGGCCCCCCGGTACCGGTGAAATTACGAGCGGAATATCTGCGGCCCTCGTTCGACGCGTAGCATCGTGGCGATATTAACGAAATTTCACTCCAATTAAAACTGCGAACGTACGACGACGCATTCTCGCGTGCCGCGGTGTTCGACGAACGCGAACAGAATTTCGTTACCGCGTGAAAATACTTTGGAATTTCGATCGCTACGGTGTACCGCGCACAAAACACCAAAGCCTAAGGTAATATTACGCTATTTACTTGTTACACGGTCTTCCTGTCCCACACAGAAGCTGTGGAAACACACTTGCAGTCTGGTTATTCTTTTGAAATGTTCCCGGCAACTTTGTAAGTTCTTTTTTACGCGAGATTCCAACGAGACTCTCTTACTCGACACAAAGAACCGGCCGTAAAAAAGAAGCTACGACGACGGTCATAGAGTCAGCGGAAATTGTTTATCACGACGGACGTAAAACGCAGTCAAATTCCCCGTTGAATTCGTTCGAATGATATACGATTCAATCAATCGACGATTATATCCCGGTCGATAATTTTACGTGCTCGTAAATCACTCGGCAAATTCGAGTTTCAACGTCGTTGTTATATACTTTTTCATCATCGATGACACGCGACAGATAAGTAAGGGTAAATTAATAATTATCTGGCAGGTAGATAGCACGGGCTGGAAAAGTATGAAAAATATTGTCGCATTGCGCGGATGTATTGCAACACGCAATACGTTTTACTAAATACTGCGAAACGTGACGATATTGAATGCCCCCTCCGCGAAAATGTCTCGATGATTGCAACGTGGTTTGATAATGACGGAATTATTCTATGTAAATTGCACGTGAATCGGACGTAATGTACAAGTTTTATACCGATCGTATAATACGGGGCATCGGATTGTTCTACATCAGGAAGTTCGTGTTGCTAGTCGAGTTTTATGTCCGCGTCGTTATAAACAATAACGATGAGATAACACGTTTATCTCCTCGTTAGAACGGGTTTTATAACGGCGAGTGATAATGACGCGTGCATAAATTTCAAAACCCGAGATAAAAAAAGAAACGGATACTCGTTGATTCGGCGATCACTTTAATTGCTCTTACAGGCGAGAAAGAATAACGATGATTCCGTCTTACGGCGATAAATCAAGCAATTCAATTCCCCCGAATCGTTCTCACAACTGTCGCGCGCAATTCCACTTTGACGATTCTAATCTTACGGATCTTCGGGATCGCGACGGGCAGATATGGAAAAAAATGACCTCGCGGAAAAACTACTCGACTGGGTGAATTACGCGCCCGGTAGTTCAAAGACGTGCATTAAAGTAAATTACGGCTTACTATGTCGCAACTGACCCGAGAAAAGTGAGGAAAAGAATAGGGCAACCGAAGGAAGAAATGGGAGGGAACGTGGGGTTGAACGAGGAGGTTAGATCGAGTTTTGTTAACGACCTCTTTGTTATCGCGCGAAAAGTTGAATTTGCATCCGGCCTGACCTCCCCTGACACCTAACCGATCTCTTTCTATTCGAGATTATCTCCGGGGAGAATTTTTCTAGGTCAGGAAATTCTCCTGACCATCTTTTTCGCCCCGCGTACAATGATAAAGGGATAAAAGTCTTCTGTGAGATGACGCTTCACATCTTTTGTCGGCGACCAACGTTATTAAATATTCAGAGCCTATTACGTACACCAGAAACCGGAGAACCTTAATAATGTTACGTTAACTTCGTGTAAGGGAATATTAAATTCACTACGGAAAAAAACAAGAACGAAGAAATGACACGTACTTACATACATGGTCTGTCCGGAAAGTAATAGGACTGAGTCGATTAAAAAAAAACTATTGAGCCAATCGTTATAATTCTTGAAAAACTTTCAAAAAAGGCTCTTCCTGCGTCGATACAGCGCTGCCAGGGCGATTTCCAAGCATTGAAGGCGTCATGGTAAGCATTCTCCGGAATGGCGTTTAGAGCCGCGGTACAAGCTGCTTGGATCCCCTCTTTTCAAAATGATTCGTTTCAAAATGATTTTTTTTCATCGGTATTTTCCGGCGAGGAAACAAAAAGAAGTCCGGGGGGGCCAAATCTGGGATGTAGGATGGCTGGGGAAGCGTTAGGATACCTGCCTGGGTCATTTAGCTGGTCACAAGAAAGGAGGTGTGAGCCACTGCATTGTCGTGGTGCTCCGTCACAATGTTATGAACCACAGTTTTTGGGAAATTTAACATTTGGGCAATTAAACGAGTACTCAGTAGACAGTCAGAGTTCAAAACTTCGAGCACACGAGTCACATTGTCGGTGTTTGTCGAAGTCGAAGGTCTTCCAGCGCGGTATTCATTGGCGACCTCTTCCCGGCCCTCCGAAAGGGCCTTGTGCCACCGAAACACACTACTTCTTACTAAAGTATTATCTGGATAAGCCTGCTTCATCATATCAAATGTCTCTGTCGCAGATTTACCGCGTTTCACACAGAATTGATTAAATTTTAGCGATTGCCAACCTCTGCTCTAACGAACGCTGAATTTTCTGCTTGTACGAGCCGCCCAGAAAATCTTGAACCATCTCAGGGGTTAGTGCGGCGAGGGGATTGACTTTGCCTTTGTGCCCCGCCACGACGCCGCGTCACGACAAACGAATCGCGCGAGGCAAAATCAATCCCCTCGCCGCACTACTCCCCTGAGATGGTTCAAGATTTTCTGGGCCACGTGTACCGCGGACAAAAACACGTCGCGGGGAAAAGGCTGTCCTGACTCTCCAGATTCTCGGAGACAATTGACCAATCCCTCATTCATTAGCTAAGGACCTCCTCTACCGAATCCAGTCGGCACCTGAGAGCTCCGAAGTACAGTCGCGGCGGAAAAAAATCAGTCCTATTACTTTCCGGACAGACCATGTATGTTCGTCGGTTTCGTGACCCGAGTTATTTCTTAAGTCGAATGGAAACAAAGGTGAAATTAGCGAACAGGTGTAACAATTTCTGTTGGATTTGATTGTACGATCGAATAGGTTCGAAAATGTTGATTTTTCAATGTTTTCATTTTGGATTTTTGGCTGTCATTTGCGTAATTTTAGAGATAGCGATCTGAAACTTGTACCATTGTTTTAGTTAGGAAATTCTACACCAAAACAATGTATAATAGTTGTACTTTTCGAAAATTTAATTTTTCACAAAAATCTGAAGGGGGTAGGTCAGGATTTTTTGCGTTTTTCGATTTTCGGCTGTCATTTCCGTAATTTTTGAGCTATTAAAATGATCCGGGGCGTTTTGGACGCGGAATCCGAAGCCGAATAAGACACTGAAAGAATCATTTTGATATCTCAAAAGTTACGGAAATGGCGGGCGATTTACGAAAATCGCAAAAAATCCTGACCTACCCCCTTCAGATTTTTGCGAAAAATTAAATTTTCGAAAAGTACAACTATTATACATTGTTCTGGCGTAGAATTTCCTAACTAAAACAATGGTACAAGTTTCAGATCGCTATCTCAAAAATTGAGCGAATGCCGATCAAAAAACGGGTTGAATTTGACGATTTTTCGCATTTTTCGTAATTCTATCGTCATTTCCACAATTTTTGAGATATTCAAATAATCTAGGACGTTTTGGATGCGGAATCCGAAACCAAATAAGATACAGAAAGAATCAGACCGATATCTAAACATTAACGGAAATAGCGAAAGAATTACGAAAACTGCGAAAAATCGTCAAATTCAACCCGTTTTTTGATCGGCATTCGCTCAATTTTTGAGATAGCGATCTGAAACTTGTACCATTGTTTTAGTTAGGAAATTCTACGCCAGAACAATGTATAATAGTTGTACTTTTCGAAAATTTAATTTTTCGCAAAAATCTGAAGGGGGTAGGTCAGGATTTTTTGCGATTTTCGTAAATCGCCCGCCATTTCCGTAACTTTTGAGATATCAAAATGATTCTTTCAGTGTCTTATTCGGCTTCGGATTCCGCGTCCAAAACGCCCCGGATCATTTTAATAGCTCAAAAATTACGGAAATGGCGGGCGATTTACGAAAATCGCAAAAAATCCTGACCTACCCCCTTCAGATTTTGGCGAAAAATCGAAATTTCGAAAAGTACAACTATTATACATTGTTCTGGCGTAGAATTTCCTAACTAAATCAATGGTACAAGTTTCAGATCGCTATCTCTAAAATTGAGCGAATGCCGATCAAAAAACTGCTTAAATTTGACGATTTTTCGCGATTTTCGTAATTCGCTTGTCATTTCTGCAAATGTTTAGATATCGAATTGAATCTTTCACTGACTTATTCGGTTTCGGATTCCGCGTCCAAAACGTCCAGGATCATTTGGATATCTCAAAAATTGTGAAAATGACGAGCAAATTACGAAAATCGCAAAAAATCCTGACCTACCCCCTTCAGATTTTTGCGAAAAATTAAATTTTCGAAAAGTACAACTATTATACATTGTTCTAGCGTAGAATTTCCTAACTAAAACAATGGTACAAGTTTCAGATCGCTATCTCAAAAATTGCGCTAATGGCGGTCGAAAAACCAACATCAAAAAACGATGAAAATCGCAATTTTTTATTCATTCAATCAATGCAACAAAAACGAATGAACCTTTCACTAACTAACGTTACCAGCATATTTTATGTGAAATGTCCCACGTATATCATGCTTCCGAGCGTCTCAACTCGAATTCCAATTTCAGCGTTGACTCCTCTTTCTGCGTACCGTCCGCGTACATCTGTACAACTATTAAAAGCCAATAAGAATCGACCTGATGTTAAAGTTCCACGTTCGACCTTGTCCCTCCGAGTCGTTCACCCCGAAGGGGCTGTTTTCCTTTGTCCCTGTTTCACGAGGTATTAGAAACGGAGCCTAAATTTGACAGCGGGGAAAAGGATGACACGGTCGACGGTCGCCAAGGTCTCGATTCACCGTCGTCGGGACGTCGGGCGCCGGTACGTCTGCGAATTCTAGCATTGCCTACAGCATAAAGGGCGAAGGGGTAGCTCGTATAGAGAAGTGTTCGTACAGCGACCACCGGACCGTGGATCGCTCCTGGCGTCTCTCGCCCGGAATGATCTATAAATCGAAAGACCCTTGCAGCCGACCGCCATTCCCATTCCTCCCTCTTTCCACCCTTTTCGCATTCCAATCCCTTTCTTCCCGCCCACACGTTTCGCTACCACGTGTTGCGACGTCCGACGTCACACAGTCGCTGACGTTCTCGACTAACGGCCGCACCGTGACTCCGACGGAATGTAACGCGGCGCACCGCTACGTTGATTCAACGGCCTGGCACACTCGATTACGTCACCGATGACGGTGTCATTAAGCGTGGGAAGGGACGAATCGATGTGTACAGATTACGAAGCTGGTCGACCGCGCGACTCTAGAATAATTAGACGATAAAAATACCCACTAACAGTTTCCAACTTCTATGCTTCTCTCCGTGCGTGTATCTATTTTTTTTTATTATCAACGTCAACCGATGCTTCGATTAATAATAGTGTCTTTATTTTACATCACGAATGACGTACACCTTACGATTACACCGAGAATCTCTACACCACGGATCTCCGCGTTCACTACTCGTCTCATAAAGAGACTCCGTCGGTAGATTTCGTTCAAATGGAAGAAAAAAGAGATGAAACTATAAACATGTCACGCCCGTAATGTTGATACAACAACCGTTGTGCCTGTTTTCGCTGTAAACAAACAGGATCGATCGTTTAACGCTCTTCATTTCGATCAAGCTGCAACGTGCCGCGACATATCCGGCGATAAACTTTTTAGCGCGGTCGGCCCGGTGGAATTGCCGGCGATTCCGGCGATTCCGCGCGAGCCGCACGAAATTTATTGTGACGCCGTTTCCACGGTCATCGATTTCCGGTTTGGTATGTCGCGCACGCCGGTTCGATTGCCCCTGGGGAAAGGGCTGGGGCGATGGTGAAGGGCGAAGGGAAGGGGAGGACAGAGAGATGCATTCGGCGCACGTTTCGCCGTCATTAGAACGTAAACTCCGATAGCTCATTTGCGAGCGCCACGGCAATCAGGGACGAATCTTCCGTTCGTTCGTTTCGTCGCCCCTGATGGCCGGAAATCACCCTGAAATCCGCTTTCGTTAACTGGTTCCGTCTTGTTCCATCGCTTCTTTCCCCGCGAATCGACATTTTTCACCGTACGGGAACCCGCACACCCGAATAACGAGGTCTAACGTGTTTCCAGCGAATAATTCGCAACTTACACATCGTTCGGTGGGATTTTAGTTACGTACGGGGTGAAACGTTTAAATAACAGACGCGCGAAACTTTGACTTTTCTTCGGGGAGTTAGGTGAAATTAGGTGAAACATTCGCGTATTCGACATTTAAGTGTCTCGTTTTGTTTTAACACGGGAAATTGTAGCGAGCAAGTTAAGGGATGAGTTCGACGATTAGATAACTCGGGATTTGTTCTTTACTTCCACCACTTTCTCAATTACTGAGGCGTTTATGTGTGTACTTGGCAATCACGTTGTTCTATATCGTACTTTCGTGTTGACAAGTATGTACGCATGGTATATCGAGTGTTTTACGTTCACCGGTGGCAGCTTCTTTAATGGAGCACCGAGAATAGGCAATGACTCAACTAGGGGGAGAGGGGAAGAGATACCGGACCAGTTGCCAGCGTATCTGCAGCACTTCTGCTTGCTGTAATAAATTTCATGCACGTACCGTTTCGTTCTCTATTGGCAAAGCAACGGGCGGAGACGTGTCCTTGGTTAATTAGTCGCGGTTAAGGTCAACGGGACAGTTAAACCAGGTCGTGAAGAATAAGGGAGAGTGAGAGAGTGACACGAGAAAAAGAACACGAGGGTGGTCAGAGAAAAAGAAAGGGAGAGAGAGAGAGAGAGAGAGAGAGAAGGAGGTCCGTCGCAGAGAATAACATTAATCAGGATTTCGAAAGACGCAGGGAAGCATGAAACTCTCAAAGATCCCGTATTCTACGGATCCCCGAGTCCTGATACACCAACAGGATGCGGACTGATAAATTCTCAGTTATCTTAATCTCGAGACGCTTTATTTCGCTAATCCCGACCCTTTGGTTTTACGCGAAAGGGGGAAAAAGAGCGAACCCCGGGAGGTGACGACGAAGAAAGAGAAAGAAGAACGCCGTGGATATTCCTGATAAAAAGATACTAAAGTGGAATTCAAATTACTATTTGCTAAGACCCCGAAATGTTCCAAGTTGCCAACATCCATTAACGTTTACGAGTGTTCGTAAACCTCTTCGGATCCGATACTGGGCCACATCGAGCCTAAATTACCACCGGATTGTCGCAGAACTTTGTACGTACCTGATCGAACGTTCAAATTGAACATCGCGTGGTAAATGAAACTCGATGCGGCGCATAGATAAAGACGGAGCTTTGGATTTTTCTAAGTGTCCGTGAAATCAGGTCAGTGAAATTTCACACCCTACCGCGATGCGGTATTCAACGCGCGATGGAATCAAATCTTGGATAGATATCTCCGAATTCGCGTAATTGTCAGACAAAAACGTTCGATGAATTTTTAATAGTTTCCCCAGGTTTCCATGTATGCAATTTTCCAGGTTTCACTCAGGGACCTTCGCCCTCGTGTTTCGTTTGAAATTCCACGTGCAAATCATGCCCTGAATTTGTTCGATCGAATTTGTCAATTTTTCCGTCCAAATCGCGACCTTTAAATTCTCACAAAAAAAGCAAATAAATACAAAAAAACACGTGCAATCGAATAGTACAAATCCGGTACACGAGTTTCCCCCGCGGAATTTCATGCGGAACGAGTCGACCCAACGTCCAACAATCGCGTCCAAAAAAAATCCCTTCGGCCCCTCGCGCGTCCAGCTTTGTAAATTAACATTTCTGGCTCTCGTCGTTGCCAGATTTTCTAAAAGCTCGCGAGAATCATCGATGACGTTCGAGATAAATCGTTCCAAAAAAGAAATAGATCGGGGACAGGATCTTCTCCCCTGTAATTACGAGTCCGAGTACATCCGACTCTTTCGTTCCAACTTCATCGCGCGTCTCGTAACGACCAGATCTCTCGGTGGTTCTTCCGGCTTACAAATTCCCGTGATTTCGTGCTCGCCCGGCCAAAGAGACGCTCTTTTACCCCCGTCGCTGAGCACCGGAGTGCAAATCGGGGGGTGGAGAGGCTGCGGAAGGGAAAAGCGAGAAAGACGACGTCGCGGTGGAAAGTTTCTTTTCGCTTAGATCCGATGATGAGTTTCGCCGACGCGGAATTACGCTCCTTACGTCGAACGAACGAAGGGACAATAAAATTACCACGAGTCGGGCATGCGAACCGGCTTCGCGAGTTTAATGGAGACGAGTTTAATGGAATTCTCGACAATGCGATGGGATACCCACGTTGCTCTTCATTGTGACAATACTTTTGGGTTTTCTTTTTTTTTTTTTTTAAGTGAGCACGATGCAGCTTCGACATTGCCGAGGCTCGCAAATTTCGATCCTAGTCAACGGATACGTGAAACTTATCCGAGATTGACATCGACGATCCAGACTGTAGAGGAAAGAAAAAAATAACAGAAAGAGGGGCGCTGTAGGGACAACCATGCTCTCGCGAAAAGTGATTCGATTTCAAAAGGACGCTTTTTGGAGCGTCGATCAAGTCCCGCTGGACGAGTTTTTCCTTTCACGTGGATTTCGATACTTTTCGTTCGCAACGAATCCCCGGGTGCGCTCGGGGTCCGCGTGAATGCCGTTCAAGCTGTCCAATACAAACAGGTATTTACGCGATCGTACGCCGTTGAGAGGGTATAATCAGTATTGAAATCGAACGCGATTCACCGTGGATGCTTGACATTATATCGCCTTTAATGGGGGCGCAATTTGTTCGGTTGACTGGAACAGATGCTTCACGGGGTTCAATCCGAGTCAACGTGATAAAAATACATTGTGTCGTTTGGGAAACGTACGGGAGAGGCAGCCCGGCTCGTGGAATCGATTCGCTTATAATCGATATTAAAATGAACAACAATATGTAAGAGCGTTTTGAACCATTTAACCAGTCGGCGAACGTACCGTGGAAGCGAAAAATACCCGTGGAATTCTGGTAGTTTTTAGGAACAAGTGGAAACTCGTGATGTGAAAGACTTCAATGTGGAATGGAATTCATTTGAAAGGTTACACAAAAAAAGAGGGACACATTTTCGGTATATTTTACGTAAATTTCGAAGGAAAGACATTCTCGTGACGAGCGTCGATTGAAAAATATTTTGAAAAGCAGACACTTCGGCCCTCGGGTATGAAAAGGGTTGAATAGGATGCTTACAGACATCGTGAAAGAACCGCGATCCTCCGAATACCTTCTACCCGGGCGAGAAAACAGACGGATTTGCATGAAATAGAAGCGAACAAAGGGGAACTATTAGCCGAGAAATTCGTATAATGAAATTTCGCTGATGCCACGGAAACTTAGATTTATAGGAGACGACAGCGACTCGATTCCGAGGGCTGTCAGCTCAATACGCGCGTAAAACGCTGAAACGGTGGAATCTTGAAAAAATAAAGAACTAAGTAAAAGAGGGCCGCGAGCACTCGTTACCAAATACTTCATCCCCGATAAATCAGTTTCAAATTCAATCGCAACGACAGGAAGAACCGATTCGGAAAATATTACCCATCCCCCCACTCTTCCCCTTCCCCTGTCTTACTCTCGAAACTTCTTGGAAGCATCTTGAGGGCCAATAATAAGTTGTGTATAACTTAAAATCGCCTCGTCGACGATTTACTTCCCCTTTCCCGGACAACCCTCTCGATAGAGGGTGCACTCGAACCTTACCCCGACCGAAAATTCCAATTTGCTAAAGTCGTGTCCCGATTAAACCCCGGCCGCGGACTCGCTTTGGCCGACGAGAGACGCCGGCGTCGTTACGAGATATTTATGAATCCGAGATTGGATACGATGGGACGGAGAAGTCACCGCGAGACCGGAAATCGATGCGTAACCTCTCTATATCCCGTTCCTTCATCCCCTCCCCCCCCCTCTCCATTCTCCCCCACCAAACCCACCCCCGGGATTAAACACGCTAACGGAAATCACGAGGAACGGTCAAAGTTAATCTTGTTACGGTGGATTGCTCTCCGCATATGTTAATCTTGGCTGCGAATTCCTTGTAAACGGAAACCAGGGTGTTTCGGTGATGGTGGTGGGAGTTTCTGAGATTACGCACACACAGTCGTTGTAATTTCTATCACTCGACAGACGAGAGGTATACATATACATATTGAAGCGGAAAATTATAACGGTGTATATTATTTTCATTTCCCCAGCGAACCCTCGTCGTTTACCGTGGAAGTTACAGCCACTTGGAGTTTCATCGGGTTCGTGAGAAATGAATCAAGTTTGCGATGTTTTTTAAAGGGAAAATACAACGTCCTCGGGGTTATCGAACGTTGCTTGCATTTGATTAGGTTCTTTTCTATCATTCACTTGCCCAGATCAACGCGTCGGAAACGGATATCTCGTTCCGCGTCTATTCAAAAACGTTTTCGATAAGCTTCCTTTCAGATCGGTCGATTAAATCGACGAGAAACGGGAATGAATAATATGTCGTATCGAGTATTTCGCGAAGATCTTTCATTTCTCATGTAAAGAGGCACTTGGGGGGAAGGGGGGAGGGGGTGGGGGATCGGCATAGAACCCGCGGGTCCTTAAGGACTTATAATAGGACCGTCGGGATTGGGAAGGATTTTTAAACAGCGCACTCGCGAACCAAGACGGAGTCCTGGAGAGTTAATTAGGAAACTTCTAAACGAATTCCATTAAGCCACTCGGTTTTGCATATCGACGGAGAAGCACCTCTTGAAAACGTTGACTTTCAAATACCAAACGACCCAGTTATAGACCGTTTACGAGACTTGACCTTGGACCTGTCGAAAGGTACTTCGAAATGATTAGCTCGTTTCTAATAGATTCCCCGTAGACTTTCTTATATCCTCGCAAAAAAATCACGTTCATCTCCAACCGAATGAAACTCGATCCCCATTGATTTGAAAATTCTTAGCCTCCATTAATCGACACCCGATACGTTTCCAAAAACATCTAATAGGAAAAAAAACGCAGAAATATTATACTCCACCTAGAATAATATCCCATATTCTCGTGCGAGGGACACGGTATCATTCCGATCTGATTATTTCACGTACAGTGAGCGATTTCGAAAATTCTCGGACACGTATGTATAATATGTTGTATGTACATACATAGATACATATATGCATCGACGTACAACGTATGTATATATATAGTACACCGTTGTGTTTCACTTGTCGGCTGCATCATTCGCGATAAAATCGCAATTCCGGCAGCACGACAAACGTTGCGAAAGAGAACGCGAGCTTCTCTCTATGCTTATTCGACGCTTGGCAATGGGCGTCGCGACAGAACGGCGGCATACAGAATATTTCCCGTCCCTCCGATTTTCTCTGTCCGATGAGACACAACGCCCTACCGCATTTTCTTCGTCTTCCTCCGTCCTCCTATGAAACTACGCTGCGATACCTTAGCCACCCTTCTGGTTTCTCCATATCCAAGGACCCTCTTTATTCGCAAGATCGTCCATACCCGGCGCAATTTATCGTCCCACTGGATTTACCCTGCAATGAATGACTGGGCTGCTCAGGTTGCTCGTATTCTTTGATAACCTTTCATTAACGGAAACGATCCGCGGGATATCTTCAATCGTGCGACTGCCGCCCTTTAGGACGACCACTCGCCTGATTCCCGCTGCTCCCGGATCCCCCGGTTTATTGTTATTAAAAGTTACAGCTAACCATCCGGTACGTAGATTACACTGAATCGCATGATATGTTTTTACAGAGGTTTAATAAAAGTGACGGGTTGAAAGTTGATTAACTTACTCTCAAGTTCAATAGAATTATATAATATATTCACTTGTTAACTGGGAATTAATAAGAAAATCTACATGCAAGGATTAACATTTGTTTGTTATAACTTTGAATTACGTACCGCGTAATATCGTACATTCTGCAAGAGTCTAACGATTTCCACGAAACAGGGAACATCTTTCCTAATACCCGATGCGATAAATAATCGAGATGGGTGTCAAAAGACCGTTCGTAATTCCCCGAACCAGATCCAGGGAATTTGGTATCGTTATCCTAACATGTTTACTGGTGGGGTAGAGTTTGTCTCCGGAAAATGCGTCCCACGGGGAACGTGGCTAACTTTATGTACTCGAATCAGACGACGGAATAAGATAATAAACGGAGAGATCCGGTCAGGATGAAAAGAGAGAGAATACTCCACCGAAGCACGTCGATCGAACGGGAAAACCGGATTTTCGTGGAAAGCCACCAGAGAGAGAGAACGAGAGAGAAAGAGAGAGAGAAAGATCGACGAAGCAGGATCTCGATAGGATTCATATTCGCGCCGTACTTCGCCGTCTTTTTCCCTCGATTTTTCATCCCCCCTCCGTCCACCCCCGTTTCGCAGACTGGCGGGGTCGCTGCAAAACATGATTAGACGATCCCTCTTCAACGTAAATTCGATCGCGATTCAACGAGCTACAGCTTCGCGCGCTTATCGTATGCAAGAAACGACGCCGGGAGCCGATTCACCGTACCGTCGCGTCGGTACTTGAATACGGCCGGCTGGATAGAAGGAAAAAAAAATAACGAAGGGCGAGCAACGTGTATGTATGCAGGGAGCAAAAGAAGGAAGCCGATGCAATCGGATTTTGACGCACGCGGCGGAAATCCGTGGAATATGGAGCCGTTGATTACGAAAATCCATCGGTCTCCCAGTTTCATCATCACGTTGCGTCATATTAATTAGATTCGAATTTACTACTCCCACTCGTAGTCGCAGCGAACCTTAAATTTCGTGGGTTATGTTCAACGGTGAAAGTTTATTGTTAAGTGCAAATATTGCGATTGACATGAAAGAATTTAAATGGATTTATTAAGAAAGTTATATCTTGAGAAAAGACACCGGTGGTGGACGATACGGTGTAGGAAAATTTTAGAGTAATTTCAGCGTGTCAACTAGAAATGTAATGATAGGTATTCACGTGGCTTTAAGTGTTATGTGGGAACAAAGTTAATAAATTCACATGTGTGTCATTTTTACGACGCGCTTTCGTACCATTTATGCGACAAACAACGCCGAACAATAGCTGCGGCGTTTAACGGAAAACGGTTCCACGGTGTTTTCAATAAAATTTAATGGACGCGTATTTCGCAAATAGACTTTTCCCAATGAACAATACGCGAAAGTAGCTCGAGGTTCCTGCTTTATTAGGCTCGTTCCGCGAGCTAGCTACTTAATTATCGAATTTTCATTCCAGACAGGGTGTATATAAAAAATCAATTTGTATTTCAACCTTATCGAGTTTCTTACACGGGATGTAATAAGCCCGGCGATCCATGGTAATGCGATAAACGCGCGTCAGAATGAAATTTCGTTGCATAGCCTCCGGTGCATAAAAATCGTTTCCCCGCCATCCATTTTCAGGTCAAGTGATAAGACTGCGGAAGTATATAAGCCGCCTTTCCTTTACATTATCGAAAAAAATCGTTACCACCGTTGGCAAATAAAAACGAACGAACCGTAGAATCTTACCTCCTCACCGACTCGAATTGACTCGTAAAACAAAATACTTCGAACACTTTCGCGAGTAGCTTCGTTCGCGAGAAATCTGTTGCGAATTTCCGTGTGGCAAAATTTGCATACATATACGTATAGATTCCGTAAGGAAATTTATGCAACACTTAAATAATTGTCACTACTCGACGAAACTCTACGTCCTATCCTCCCGTGATTCTATGAAAAAAAAGAAATAGAATGTATGATCGTTAATCAAAATATTACGTAATACTTGCCGCGGAAAGCCAAGAAAACTTGTAAAGACGCCGACATTACGCAAGTTCGACCGGAGAAAGGTAGCGAAGGCGTGAGTGAGGTGATATTATAGCAAACTAACGAGGTTTGTTAAGCTTAATGAAATTACGAGAGCCTGGAAATGCTCGGGTTCTGCAGTAGCAGCTGAGAACCGCGTAACTCGAGAAGTTTAAAATAAAGGACCAGTGGCGTTTTTAGCGTGGAAAGCGAAACACGTGGTACTTATATTCACCCATTAAGTTATAACCCCGTCAATTATCGAGCGGCTAAGAAAAAAAAAACGACACCGATTTTAATGGCTCGGTTTATACGATTCGGTCGCTGGTTAATGATTCACGTCTATCGAACGTCGTTACGGCTACTTGAATAAAGAGAAAGAAAAAAAACACAAACTCGAAACTTCCGCGCGAATTCGCTTCCACCGTCTGTGATCCAATTATTTGTTTGCCTCGAAGTAAAAATAGCGGAACAAGAAAAAAGCGGAATGCATTTATTGCTTACTTAAACTTCGGTTAACAATTTCGTTGCGAAAAGTTATAGTCTTACGTAAGCAATGAAGAGTAAATGTGCGTTATAAACGGACTCGTTGGTGGGAAAATTAATTTCTTAAAATCACAATGGTACATCATGGGAAGTAAACCAAGCGAGGCTTATAAAGCGTAGAATATATGAGTATAAGCTTCGTAGTCACAACATCATAGACACTTAGAAACCACGAGAACATACATACATATATGTATACGTTATGTGCCACCGGCAAAGCTTCAATTTAAATGTTTCCGAAGTTTCCGCGGAAAAAGCGAAGGAAAACGAAGGGCATCCCGGCGTCTCTGTTTTCCAATGTAATACATACTTTGCCATTTACTTGCGCGAACGTAAGCCGCTTTAATTTCAAGCGGATGAACCCCAATGCCATTCACAAATAAATTCGCCCCAGAAATATAGTTTTATAGCCTAAGTCCCGGCGTGCATGCACAAGCCGGAATTTATACCCGGAATTAAAACGCGAAACCGACGTGAAACGAAATACGACCGAAGTGATCTCGTTTTCTTTTACCTTCTTCCCCCCACTGCAAGCGGCTTATTAATTCGCCATTGAAGTCACGTTCAATTAAACCGAACGGTTTCAGGTCGACGTTGTTTTAATCCATAAGGAAAACTCTGTGCCTGCCAGGAAGGGAACGTGGTTAAGGTGAGGGGGGGAGGGGGATGGTTGCCTCTATTTTATTGTTACACTTGAACCGCGCATAATACGCAATTAATCTACAATTAGCGACCTCATCCGCGCGGTGTTGTATTTTCACCGATTTTTTCTCGTTTATCCACTTACCACGGGAAAAAGGCATTCGTAGATAGTATAACGAAGTAGAGAGAGAGAGAGAGAGAGAAATAGAGAGAATAAGAGTGAAGAGAGGAGCGCGAGGAAAGGATGGACGATAGCGTACGTATAGCAGGGACAATTTACCGTCGTTCCGGCCTTACTTCGCGGTATGCTAATGAGATGCTCGACTTAATGTGATCGCATAAGTCACTTCAAGAGTTAAATGAGCCTTCCCCCGCCGAATAAACGAGTTTTTAATGTCAATTCTGTATCAATTCACGGCCGCTTGCATCGCAATCCTTCAACAGTTATTTCGCGATGAATCTTCTTCCCTGTTCCATCTGGTAATTTTTCTATTTTTTCTTCTCCCCTCCCCACCCTTCATCCCCAACTGGACACAGGAATCGAGTCGTCGCAGTTACGAAGCGTGGCTTATTAGTTCGTTATTCGAGGCAGCCGCATTAAGGAGACTTCTTTCTCCCGCACGGATTCAGCTATCCGAATCCTGAGGGGAGAGGGTGAGAGGGGGAGGGGGAGGGGGCTAGGAAATGACGTTCCTTTTACGATTCGTAATAAATCGTGTACGTCCAGTATCGCTGGCCCCTTCGATTACGTCGAATAAGCCGTTTTGACCGCGAATAAGCCAGTGAACGACCGTGGTGAGGGATCATTTTTCGAGTGAAAAATACGAGGGGTCGAAATTAAGTATCGGCAGAATTTTTCAAGGGATTTCTGCGCTCTACGAGGGACTATTATTTCGGAAATGTGTGAAGCGAGCAGGATAACGTGGAGAGTGTATTCATTACCAGGTATCTTGGAACGATAATATAATGTTATTTCATCGAGGCGTTACACGTTGATAAAACTAAATGAGTATCGGAGAAGCCAGAGAAATTCCCGAGTAATTTGTCTGATTTTCTAGAGAAATCGAACGTGTGTCACAATTTGTCAAATATTTCTAATCTTTCGATCTGTTTGAGATACGATACGAAGTTAATATTCAGGATTTTCCGAAAGCCCGATATATCGACGCGAAGTATAATATTTCTGACGGATGTACGAGAGTCGATATATCAGCTGTCGGATGGTAAACGGGTTAATGAATGGATTCTCTTCGACTCCGCCATAGATTTCTAGAAGAACGACAGCGATTACAGAAATGGCCCGTGTTTCGATTCGGTGGATAAAACCGGACATTTTCATGACTCGGGCAAAAAGCGTTACGCTATACCGAACTCTCGTGTCCGGTAAGCCGTTATCCAATATCCTTCGATAACTAATAAAACGAAAGCCGTTAATCTACGACGGAACGGCAGGCGATCGTACGAACGACATTGTTTTTATGATTGATCGCGATTCGCCGATCGCTCGTTTATTAATTCGAAGCTGTTACGCGTGTCATCTTCCTTAACTACGATCTTCGGCAAAATCTAGACTAACAATAAAAACACACCTATATCGCTATATCTATCTATTTCCCAATCTCAACGAAATGAATTACTCGAGCCACTTCGACGGATAGGCTACAATCTCTATGATTATAAGAATAAAAGCGATACCGTTGCCGATTACCCACAACAGAAAGGCAGGTGCAAATTCCTGAATGTGTAATTCATTGTGGGATTTCTCGTTCCGCTCGTTTTGAACCCTTAGGTGATAACTATTATTCAGTTGGGCCTCGTCGAACCAGAAATCAATGATTCCGACCTCGATCATATTTTGTAGTCTTAAATTAATAGGTTTCAAATATGGTGACCCCCTCCACACAGCTAAACCTAGCGGATAATTCACCACCCCTTCCTGCAACATGTGAATGTATTTCGTGTCCATTGTCTGACTCATCGAGAAATTCAGCATCACCACCAAAGCCATGGAATCATTCGTCCCGTCCATGAGTTTCTCCAGCTGAACGACGTAGTCCTCTCGGTCCAACACTACGAAGTCCTTGTAAATCTCGTACGACGTGTCATCCTCCTTCTGGGAGTCGTTAAAGAGATTCTGGAAGATGGTGGTGCCACCCAGCTTGATCTCACTGTCCACCAGCTCCCTCATAGTCTCGAACTGGAGGTCCGAGACGTGCATCAGCTGTTCCGCCAGCGAGTCCACGTACAACTGGGTGAGAAACACACCGAACATGCTCCAGGATATGAACTGAATCCTACCGGAAGTCTTCCGTGGTTGAGAAGTAGAGACCCCGAGAATTAAGGCCCATATATCTAGCACCGAGACGTCTCGAATTAGAAAGATTCTCACGAAAACACCGATTATTAACGTAATCACGATACTGATCCAGACGTAAAGTCCAAAGGGTTTGATTAATCCTCGCAAGGAGATATTGGGCCTTACGGGTATCAACCAGACGACCCTCGCCGTCTCGTAGGGAATCGTGAAATCCACGTGTTCATTGTAACGCCATGGTATTCCGCCAATTAAAAGATCATTAGCGTTCTCGTCATTTATATAATCACTTATATCTCTCACCGAGGTGACGTTTCGACTCCAATCGATCTTTTCTCGTTCCAATTGTAGTCCCATGTTACTCATAATCTCCTCCGTCAATAATCCCTCGATGCCACCTAATTGTTCGGAGTCGTTCGATGAAGCCACGTAAGGATAGACGTCGAAATATCCTAATTTCACAATGCAACCGTTTAGATTAGGCTGAACGATCTCGCCGAAGTCATTCCAAACATTATTCTCGCATTTTCCGAGCAAAATGGGTGAGGATGGCGCGCAGAATTCACCGCGTTTGAATTCGACACTCCGGGCGAGAAAAACTGAATCGCGAACGGTCGCAAGGACTACCATCATCGCGGCATGATACGACCACATCACTTCCACCACCTTGTCTGCCTCCTCGAGGAAGCTTTCCTCGTCGTTATACATGGTGGTTAAAATCGTGATGAATCTGCAGTCTCGATCGCATGGATCCAGGAAGCTGACGGTTGCGTTCTCGAGACTGGCAGCGTCTTTGGTGAGAACAATACTGCTGGATGGTGCCCCGTGTTTTATGTTGTCGACCTTGTAATTCATCATCACGTCCTGCATGAAGTACACGAAATCATCGCCCAGACTGCTCATGAGTAACTGACCGATCTCTGCGACGTCATCCTTGTAGTAGGGGCTTGTAACGGAACATCTTTCAGGGTCGACGACAAATCCTTTGATGAAACTGGTGAAACAGGGCAGGGATTTCAGAAATTCTCTGCGACGTTGTTGTAGCTTTATTACGTCATCAACGATGAAACTACGATCGCCGTTTCCTCTCTCCAATTCGTGCAGTTCGATGTAAAACTCCGGCACCATGATCGCTGTTTTATACGGTGCGAACGACAGGATGATAAGAATCACGTGAGGAATAGGAGAAAGAAAAGAGCGGGACATCTTCGGGGTACGTGGAGCACAAACGAGGAGACGATTCGAACTATTTCGCGTCACTGAAAGAGCAACGATGGTAGTGTCATCGATGTTACGAGAAGTAGCTGTATCTATTTCATGTCCTTCGCGAAGATACGTATCGTGAAAGCAACCCTGCACGACAGACACATAATCTTCGTTCATTATCGAAAGATAATTAAACCGTTATCACCGATCGTGCTTCGTGAAATTTCATATTCGACGATGATCAGCGGCAACGGTTTATATTATCTCCTATCGGGCGACGTCGACAATAACGGCTAATGAATTAAACCCGCCGTTTTTTTGGATTATACGCGACCAAGGACAATTTGGCGAAAAATTTTTCGCGTCCACCATGTCAAAGAGAAACCACCCGCGGGGTCGCATGTCACGCTCATGCTGGAACGGTTCCCATGCAAATATTTGCACCCTGTACGCGATATTTGAAAAAGTGCCTCGGTCATGCGACCGTGACGTTAAAGCTATGGAACATGACGTGACCGTCGGTCGGCCATGGTTTTACAATATCTCGGCGAAGGTCGCGTTATTCGGTGTGACTCTTTCGTTAAACGATTCGTCACGGGGGGAAAAAAACTGCGTTCCAATGTACGAAACACCATCCAGAGGAATCGAACATTTCCTCTATGAATCGCGTTAAAATCTGTTGAATAATTTCAACCTTTTCTCTTAATTTTTTTGAGAAAATCATAACCCGAAAGATATCCATGATTTACCACGAATTATACAGAGAATAGTCTGTGGACCAAGTAAAAAAATTTATCACATTCCCATCGGGATTATCAGCGGACAATTTAATCCTTCACTCTCGACTTGAAAATATCCCGACAATTTTTCCGCGTGGTCCGCCCGACTAAATGTTCCGGCGTGCGCGTATAATTTCGCGGCAGTGCCGTAGCTGTAAATAACCCGCAATCTCACGGTCGTTGTTATTTTCTTTTCCAGAGCTTTCGTGAGAATCCTGTGCTCATGCTGCCCGAGACGAATGAGGCGGCGATATCAGCCGGCATTCAGATGTAAACCAAGTCAAGTGAGTATGAAATATTCATATTCCCCATACCGAAATTCTCTAACCCCGTGGCCGACCAGACTCGGTACTCCGCGAAAGCTCCATGGAGGATACATGTGCCCATTGTAAACTAAGATCGCAACGGGGTACGTCGCGTCGGATTTTCGCGGAAATCGTTCGAAGGAGTTGAACGCGAGAAAACAACCCATCCCTGGCACCCTGCGAGACACCATAAATCGTCGGGGAGTCACGTTTCGCGGGCTTATCTTGGTGAAACTCGGTGGCCAGTTGCTCAGGGTATTTGTATTCGACTCGGTGAGAAGGTCGGAGGACCTTTTTACGCGACCGGAAGTGCACGAGCGAAGAGAGAAAGGTTTATTTCCGCGTGACGCGGATAGAATTCGGATAAACGAGAAATCGAACGAAATCGCTTTGTTTTGAGATACTTCGAAAAATAATTCCGGACCATGACTATCTCGTTACGAAGTTACGATAAAAATAAGCAATTTCTTGTTTTCGATTCTTTTATTACACACGTTGGATGAAAGAAGATTTTATTGCCGCGTTTCGCCAGCAGGTTGCACGTAAGATAAAACAAAATCAAGAGACCCCACGTTTTTTTTGTTCCGTTTCATGGAACGCTCGCTTCGTCGTTCCGACCACTATTATTATCGAATCGCAATAAAAATGGTCGACTTTTTAATACACTTGTTTTGCATATTGCCGGGGAATAGACTCCATAGGTATCCGCCAGGGAAAACACTCTGGCGGAGATATTTTTCTACCGATCGATACCGACGAATCTTCGTTGAATGGTTAATTCCAGGATACCCCGTGATGTCACGTATGCAATCCCCGTTGAAGTACATAGTAAAATATCTGTTTCGCCCAATGATACTTAATCCGTGCTTTTTTTCCCCCCTACAACACACGTACACACCGACACACCGTGGTGGTAGTATTCGATCGAACGAAATCAGCTCGTTTCATTTCAATTCGAGAACGAATATATTCGTCAATCGGAAATTAGTCGTTGAATTCACGTTTCGTAAAACAATTATACTTTTATCGGCCGAGTAACAGACGAATTAATTTTCATTTGCAATTCCGCGACATCGAAAGCGTGTACCGTAACGCTGTCGAGTGTATCGGCGATAAAAAATTGAAAAAAAAAGAAACATAAAAGAGAGTACGTCAATCTACTAGTTTTCAGGCGTACGACGCGAGCAACAGGCAGAGACAGAGGCTCCCGGGTGTTTCACAAAGTGAATCGAAAAACTTATTAAGATAACTACCGGCTCTTAGACGAGGTAGGAAAAGTTTTCACCCGAGCCAAGTAGAAATCGGTCAAGGGGAGACACTAAAGTCCGTGTCAAGTCGCGATCGCATAAAGTAAGCTTGAAAACTGGCCAAGAACGCGAAATTTATTATGCCGATTGCTAAACTTTTGAACACTCGCGCAGTTCCTGAAACGAGATTCCCGATCTTCCCACGGGAAAGCGGTAGTACGTTAATTATAGACGAAAATTAGACTGAGTCGGCCATTTACTCTCGATACATATTACGTATTCTCACGTGCCACGGATAATTATTCTCGTCACGTGACGGCAAGATGTTCAACCTCGGTGTGACTTTTAAAAAAATATTTAGAACAAGTTTTGTAGAAAAATCTTTTCGTAACATTTCGCTGTTAATCTTTCCGCGGTTCTAGTTACGCCGTAGCTCACGTCGATTCTCCGTTAGGTCGGAATCAAGATTAATATCCCGACAGATAAAACACCAAATGTCAAGTAGGATACCGTGTCCCTGTGTCCAGATATTTCCGTGAAATCAGGAATGGTCGAAGCTCGGTGGTAATAGAGATTTGCGACAAGCTTTGCCCTATGTTAACCGAACGACGGGAAACAAAGCCGGGAAACGAATTGGCGGTGTTGTAAGTCGTAAAGGGAAAAGAAGAAAGCGAAAAATATTCAGTGGCACGAGATACACATCGTTTCCCTGCTTTGTGAAACTTCTGCAAGTGCATACATTGCGCTCTATCGCTGGTACGAACGTAAAAGCACTTCTCTAATAACATCTGATAAACCTGGTCAACCTAGGGATTCTCGTACCAACTGTGCATTACAAATCCGCACGGATTAAAAGCCAAGCCCCACGTAGTGTATTCGATAGAATCATTTCATTAGTAATAATACTGCTCCCGATAGAACGCACAGCGTGGAATCTAGCGTGTATGAATAGCGTAGCCGGCGACCAGAATTTACCATGGTGTCACGATAAAAATAAAAATCCGTAGCAGTAACTCTTAATAGAAAAGTAATCGATATACTCGACGACAGAGTCTCGGAGTCACATCACGTCGCAGACCGTACGCCACGCTGCACGAACTACATCATCGATAAAAAAATAAAAAACCAAACAGAAATAGCAAAACAAAAATTTACTATATTCATATATTGTTTCTCGAACCAGCGAGGATTACCATACAAAAAACCGTAGGAGAAAATTTTAGCAAAACTAGATCGACCGTGTCCACGAGCAATACGGTGCTACCCGGGAGTGAAAATTAACGCCGATCAATCGGAATCGTATCCAGTGTGTTGCTTTTTTTCAGAGATTCGCATCCGGCCGATACTACTCCGCGTACTCGCTCCACCACGTGCGAAGCAGCCGAGAGAGTTCGTGCGAGCAAACCTACATTTAACAAAGGGATACCGCCGCGACATGGTCGTCAATCGTTGGACACCTGAAACACCCCCCACCCGCCAATTCCTCGCCCTCCCTGCCGCTTCTTCCAAAGCACCTACCCTAAACAAAAAAAAACACCCTTTGTCCAAGTAATCGTCCGAAGGTACTTAAACGACAGACGAGGAGGAGAGGTCTGTCGTCAACCCCGTAAATAACATAGTCTCGGTATGTTTTGTCTTAGTGAATGGATCACTCGATCATCACGAACTGTACGACACGAGCACAACACCTGCACGCATGCACAAGAGAAAAAAAAAGATACAAACAGATAAACAAAAAAGAAAAGATGCATAAAACGCATCGGAAACCCGTGGCACGCGTTATTTTTTCCGTATTCCCGGACACGCGTAGCACTCCGTGGTGATTTCTATTTTCTATGTATGTATGTACACGAACGTGCACGCAATCCTTCGTTGTGAATGTGTGTTCACCGGGATATCGCGGGATCGAGACGGAGAGAAAATGACGTGGAAATTCTATGCCGGTGGAAACCGGATCGATCGTGACGCGGATTTTTAATGTGTTGTTTGCATCCCTGTGTACCCCCCCCCCCCCCCTCTCTATCCCGACAGATCCGCTTGATAGACTACGAAATCTTCCGATAAGAAGAACGGGAGATACCGAGATCGAGAGATAGATAGATATATATATAATTTTACCCTGCCGGAAAATCCGTGATTTGCAATGTAATTTGAATATTCCATTTGCAGCTTCGCCGAAGGATCATCGGGAAAATTTAAATTCAATTGGAATCACGATGATCCACGGGAAATTCTGACGTTACGGTAAAGCGTAACAAACAAAACGGGGAAGAACATCTCTTCGTAAATGTTTCATCCTACTTTCAACTTCCCAACTAGAATCGAGTAGCTTATTCTCTTTCCATTTTTTTGTTGTCTGTTGTCGATCTTCGTTCCGCAACGGTTTAAGGAAGCGCTTGTTAAATCTAACAAGTCGCAGGAATCAAAGGATCCGAATTTATTTCCCTGTTCTCTTTTTGTTCGCCCCATTTCTCTGACCGATTTCTTGGAATTTAAAGCATGTATGTCCGTGCATACACGATAATGGTAACGAGGTTCGTGCTGCGCACCGCAGCTCGATATCTCGATATCGTAACATTTCCCCGTTTCAGCCTGAATATATGTAATAGAAAAGAAAGAAACGAGACATATTCGAAATATTCTGCTCTTAACACGGCAAGAAACGCGACGTGAATAAAGCTCCGACGAACTTTTAACGAAAATAACATTTCACCTGGTAATTTCGTCTCGGTATAATTGAAAATAAACGGAGCAACGTTCGCGGAAGGTAAACGTGTTAATTAACGCGAGTCGAAAAAGAAATTCGCGCGATGATGGATATTCGTAAGTTTAACACACGTACCTACGGCAACCCCCTGTGAAATCCAGTTCGAACGGTTATCGTTCGTTCGAAAAATACGCTGTTTTCGTTTTTCCAGCGAAAAGTTTCGATCGCTTTCTTCGGATTGGAATGTCGGAATCACTGTCGTGGGAATAAACGTGCGAACTGGCAGGAAGAGATGGGAGAAATCGAAACGCATGCCAATAAAGAATCACCGCTGTGGTTGCTACCGGCGGTTTTAGAAAAAAAAGAAATAATACAAAAAGAAAAAAAAGATTTGAAATACTGTACTGCTCACCCGGGAACAACATCCGAGTAATAAACAGTGATAAAGTGGCGGTCCGCGAATCGATGGAACGTGCTACTTTTACGTAACTTCTTTCGCCCATTGGCTGACTTTAATTCGCGTTAATACAGTTTACACTGAAAGAATGAAATTATCTATATTTAATCAACCTTCCGTCCATCCAACATCTAAACTAATACATGTGATTTTTTTAACACGGTCTGAATATCAATATTCATTCGAGATACATAAGCCGAGTAAAATCATTTTCAATAAATACACCGATTATTATCGTGAGATTCATAATCGAAGGTTAAATTGAATTAAAGCGATTAATACCGACAAAAGTGGATTAAATGGATATCTACTGGAAAACTGTTCGATATCGCTGATCAACGTGAAACAATATCGAACGATACTCGTTTTTTTTATTCAAACAAAACCGAGTACCGCGTTCAACAAACGCATATGGTTAATCAACACGTGATCGTGTTACACTTTGAAACTAGGTTGAACGTTACCCTCTCGTTGATCAGTAGCATGGCAAATAAAATTAGCCGTGTACGGCGGCAATTTCGATTCCGATTACTCGCGAATGAAAGCACTACACGCCCGGGGATGCAAATATTTATAATACGGCAGCGTCGTATTGTTATTTAAATTACATTTATTTCGCTAAAGCGAAAGTCATTTCCCCACCATTATGTCTCTCCCACGTTGAAATATTTCCCGGGCCCGTTGTAAAACTGAAAATTCCCGGTTAAAAATCGTATTTCACTTTAAAATGATTTTCAAGATTATACCTCCGTATATCCCCGAGATAAGTCTTGTCACGGTTATTCGCGTAAAATTATAGTTTCTTCTACAATTCGTCTCAACTTTCATTTCCCGGATGACGTTTCCACTCCCATATCCTTCGTAACTCCGACTCTTGTTTTACTTCGCTTAAAAAAAAAACGGGCGGACGCAGTAGACGAAGAAGAAGAAGAAGAAGAAAGCGAAATGGTGGAGGCGTACCATCCCGTAGAAGCCCGTCTATAAAACTTAAGTAAAACGTGCCGTTCCATATTTTCGCTTCCTTAGCGTCCTTAAAAATTCTCGCAATTAAAAGTCCGCAATAATCCCGGTGTCAGGTAACCGGGAATACCTGTACTCCCGGAAGTGTCATTCATTTCGTTACGCGGAGCGGCGTGATCAAAGAAGAAGTCGAATTGCTCGGCGATTTCCGGAAAAGTTTACAGCGTGTCGGGTAGTCGCGGCCTCGTCGGAATGGCGGGAGAGTAACGAGCTGCAAATGTCGCCATGAAAGTCCCGAAAAACAAGGGGGCATGAGTTACGAGCACGCCTGTCGCCGGAAGAGATATAAATGTCGCGAACCCGGGGGGGTTGGTCGTACCCTCTGTACTTGTCGTTTCACCGGTGGCTTCGTTTTTCGCGATAACGACGCCAGATAACCTGGAACTCGTCGATTTTGAAACGTGCACCGCACTTACAACTCGCTAAGCATGTACGAGAATTTCGTTATCTGTTTCACGACTGAGTAATTTCAAGGAAAATTACTGTAGTTTTATAAAAATATGAGAAAAAAAAGGTGGAACAATGAAGATAATTGTCAGGCTGTTTTTTATCGCGTTCCATACCACTGCTCGTTAAAGAAACGTGTAGCATTTTTAGGACAGTGTTTGCCTGTAAATCATTTACATCTGGTTTGATACGTATTCTATCGATCTGACTTATATGTATGTTGTATATGTATACGTATATGTACAGCTTAATCGTTCGTGATTTAACAATATCTCGTACGGACCGGGGTTGTTTCATATCGGTACGACACGGCGAGTCGAATAAATAAAAAAGAAATGGGAAAATTGCGCGACGTGAATTTACGGTGGATTATCGTAGCCCGGTGCTTCGTCATTTTGAAATTTCCGAGATACATAACTGTTTGCTAAACACGTTTCGCGCCTCACGAACCCGGTAACCGCCCCCGGCAATATAAATCTTCACTTAACGTTAATTACATTAAAAGCAGTATCGTTAATAGCATTATAAACGACGCCTTAAGTGCGGGCCTCCAAGCTAAACGCCAAGTGTACATATTACGTTCGTAAACTCCTTTGTTGATTATTTTTCCCCCCTCGCCGTGAGTCGGAACGTTATCGAGATTCCCGGACGACCGAATAAGAAAGTGAACTTCCCGGCCTGCCTAACTGAAAATCTATAATTGAAGTGCATCCCAGCTTGGAAGCATGGCCACCGATATGCTCCCTTTTTGGACCCTGTAAACTTCATAGCATGACTCTCTACTTCTCGAACGCCACTCCCGCATCTAATTAGCATGTAACGAAATTTCGCGTCTGCCCAGCGACGCGAATGGATCGCTCGCGAAAAGTTTAGACACTCGTCTCCGCAAGCACGAGGCTCGAAGCCTGAGCAATTCCAGCGAGATATCACGGGGGAATGGGGTAACAAAAAAAAATGAAATGATTTCAAGGAAAAAAAACGGAGACCGGTTTTTCCATGCCGTGACTCTGCGTACCACTCGAAACGAAATGCGAAATGAAACAACAACAAAACGGGAAAAATTCATCTTTACGTTCGCCTCGGCGAACTCGAGCGAATAAATCACGCGCAGATTTAAGGACTGTTTCGTACGTAGTAAAACCTCTTTGCGGCTGCGGTATATCCAAACGAGAGAGAAGCTTTTAATCGTACCGCCATTGTGCGCCGCTCCGACTGCCGGCAATGGCTTGTTCACGGAATTCAATGCGGTATTGTAACCGCGAAAATGGTGTGCCAGTCGAGAGCCGTGAGTCTCGTGACATCGCGAGCACGGATTCGTACGATTTAACACCTACGGGCCAGATTTTCGATTGTCCCTACCTCCCGTTCGCCTGCTTTTCACCATAAATCTCGCCCGACTCGGGTCTTTTACGTACGATGCAAACGACATAGTTTATTTACAACAACAACAACCACAAAAAACGGAAGATTCCCGAATTCCAGCAGCGACGCGTGAAAATACTCGCAATAGAATCCGTAGTCAAATATTTTCAGATTTTTTTTAAACGTTACTATGCATCGTCTTTGTCGTCCAGAGGTAAAAGACAAAAACGAAGGATAAGATAAAACAGTGTTAGATATTTACTAGGGAATTAAAAGTACTTCGGGCTTCTACTTTGATCATCGCTATCGCGACGAACCGCTATCTCTTTGGAAAGAAACCTAGAATTACGGAAGAAGTTTTTGTCGTAGATACAGTCGCGATAGAACGTGGTCAGATCGTTGAAGGTTGACCTAGATGCTGTTAGTTTCGTTAACCCACGGAGAGGGGTTGGACAGTGTCCTCGGCTCGACGAGCTGTAAAACCAGAAGTATCCGAAAAGAAACGGAGGGAAACTGATCTGACCATCGCCATTGGGAATTCGGTGTCTGATAGAATAAACGAGAAAACTTTCACGTTGACACGTTGGACCTCTCTGGAGATCGGACGGACGAAACTACTCTCCGATGGCGCATTTCATACGATGCGGTAACATAGAAATCGACTAACTGTACACTTTTAGGCTGGATCGTTGATACATGGGTGTCCGCCATCGAATTCTGCTTGAAATTCCACGCGAAAATTGTCCATTTCCATATGAATCCTTTTTTCCGCCATTTACACAATTTTCGAGATATCAACCTGACGTTCCTCTCGTCACAGCTGCGTGAAATTCTCCGCGGTATGCACGTGCAACAATGTTGTTCTACGATATTTCGATTTTTCACCAAATCTGAAGGTACCTGGGTCGGCATTTTTTTCCATTTCCCGTTTTTCACCCGTCAATTTCACGATTGTTCGGATATCGATCTGAATCTTGCACGAACGTGTTCCACGTCGAATTCGCGGTCCGAAACGTACTCGGTAATTTTTGTATCTGAAAAATCGTGGAAACTACGGGCGAAAAACGAAAATCGTAAAAAGTCATGACCTAGTACCCTCAGATTTTTTGCGCGAAAAATCGAACCATCGTAAAAACGAAATTCTGCCGCATGGTTTCGACGCCGAATTTGCCGTAAATTACATCGGTGTAACTTTCAAGCCAGTGTCTCTAAAATTCTCGAAAAGACGACCAAAAAGTATAAAAATTTTACACATTCTCGGTCCTAACACAGTCTTAATACATTCTACTTGAAACTCTGCATGGGAGAGCATATATCTCAGATTCGCTTCGACCCACGTTCGCCGGTCAGATTTCAAAGAAAATCGTCGACGCTCGCGAAACTCGATACATACATACGTGCACACGTACACACGCGTACAGTATGTAATTCTATTCGTGTGCGCAATTTTCGCGTTGGCGGTGTGTTCCGGCCGCAGAATCACCCCTGTCCGATACTGTATTTGCGGTAAGAGATTTTTCCACGGCTCGCCGCTTCGTCGGCTATTGAGTTATTTGGTTTACGGGGCACGAGCCATCGAAAATCCGTTTTGTCGTCACGGCTCCGGTGCACCGGGATGCCTATTCGCGGCACGAGATTCCTTTCCGGCCTCGGGGATTCGGCGCAAAAGGTCCGACAGAGAGAGGCACGTAGCGGGGGCGCGAAACCGTAAAGCCGTTGATCCGTTGCGACCTTTACAGCTCAAACTAACCACGTTTCGAAGCGGGTCGATCGATCGGCCGAAACAAATCCGAGCTTCTTTGCCGAAATTGGGATACCGCGCAGCCCTGAACTATACCGCTTGCCAGTACGGGAAAATGAAAATCTTCCGTGTGTTTTACAGAGATTTTCAACGATCCTTATACTATGGGAAACATAATATAACGCTGTAAACGATGGTGTGACGTATACATAAATACGACGAGAGGTACAATGAGATGAATAATCGAGGTGACCGAGGAGAGATAAATCTTCTATTGAGTTCAGTTAACAATTCCGGCGTAACTTACGGTGACTGGAAGTTTTCCAAGGAGAAAAGTGAAAAGACAACTATACGGGGACGCTGGGTGTATTCCAAACCATCGTCATCGATCGATACCCGAACGCTCAAAAAGGCGAAAGTTCAACTTTTATGCAGAGGATGTAATAACGCTGCTTTCAAAGCCGGTGTCGTACTTTTTGGACTACTCCCAGAAAATTCCCGGAGAAAGGGAGAACAACGGATAGAAACGTAGAATGGATCTCGAGTATCGAATGAATAACTTTGTTTATACGACGTACAGGAAAATACTATTAACCCGGTGCATACCTTCGTGAAACTATCGCCATTCGATGTTTATATTTCAATTCGATTCTCGTATAGACGATATACGATTTCACGGTGGATTACACGTATTCGGAATAATGCAGAAATTGTAAATGACCCGAAGCGATAAGAACGGATCACGCGAAAGTAGGCGATTCGGACACGTGTATGGCATCAATACTATTCGAACCGTACAACCGGAGCGATGCGAGATAATTCATTCTAATGCGCGAAAAGCATTAACGGGCACACCCGCGTCTACCGCACGACCATTTCATTTATCATATCTTCGCCGCGTACATCCCCCGTTTCATTCAGCTGGAAACATTCAAGAATAACCTCTATCCTTCGACGAAATAAATGAAAGCTAGTCTCTACCGACTTGCGGACACTTTTCAGATGGAAAACAAGCTTCGATATTACATAGAATAGAATATCACTAACACCATATCCACGCAAAAATTCTCTATCACATGTCTATACTGTAAATATCTCAAGGTATATTAAAATCACATCTACTTGTATATTCAATGTCTACGAAATCTCAATGTATGTACATATATGTATACACGCACCAAAGTCTGATTAAAATTACTTGATTGAATTTGCAACGATTCACAGAGATTTCAGCGTTCACTAATTTTCCAACAAAATTTCTGAGCCTTGAAATTTCAACGTTCTCATCATTCCACTGTATAGCGAAAGATTTTTGAAGGTTTCACCTTCGAAACCCTCTAAACGAAAAGCCCGCTCGGCTGCCTTTCAAGTGGCTTTAATCAGTCTAGCTTTACCAAAACTCTCACAAAGTTCCCGGCAAATATTTTTTGAGAACCTGCTCCCTCTGATTGCAGTACGTTTCCGGAATGGGCGCAGGCGGGCAGGCCAGCAGCGTGAGCTACAGTAGCGTCAGCCAGAGCAGCGAATGTGGGACCGGGCCCGGACTCCCCAGCGGCGGGATCTGACGGCACCCGGGGGCCCGGCCCGGGCCACGACGGGAGCGGGTCATTCGTTTCCGGGACACGTGATTGTAGGACATCCAGGAGACCCGTTTCCATGGAACAAGCCCCGGGAGACTGCCGAGTTGTGCAATCTGGGAACCTGATAACCGGCCCCCCGTGACAATGGAGTTGAAACGTACTTCGGTGTTATTAAGTGAAGACAGTGTTTGTACAGACTGTGGACCGTGAGGAAAGCTCCGCGCGACAGAGACGGTGTTTGAATGAACGGTGTATATACGTACATGAGGTTAATACGTAACTCTAATAAGAATAAGAAAGGACGCGACGGTGGGGCGGCATCGCGAGTGGAATGAAAATTAAGAGAAAAAAAGGGAACGAGGTTGATGTCGCTTACACCGTTGAGAACGTTAGCTAATCGATGACTTGTGTTTTTTTTAGTTCGTTCACGAAATCGCGAATCATTACCGTTCGATCATAGTGAAATCGTATCGTTGCGTGACTCTCGAAGAGAACCGTGTTCCTCGTACTGAGCGAGTACTATGAAAACCAATCGACTAAAAGTTCATCCGGGAATCATGGTCGTACTCGTATAACCGGAAGTAGTGAACCATGGTGAAACATTACGGACACACGGGGATACACAATATAAATGTTGTACTATTATCGCATGTAACTCGTATGTCGTACCATTTCCTGCGGATCAGGGAACACAAAAAGAACGATGATCTTTTTTTTACGTGCACCGTCAGAAACATAAACGAGAGGGGTAACGTCAAAGCTATCCGGTGTAACCGATAAACGAGCGATTTGCCGGAGATTTTTTTTCCCAAGCCCGATTATACGAACCGTGGGCAAGATATCGTCGCGATTGGCTGATTGGTAAAGTCGAAATAGCTTCGGCACGGACTTCTCACTGTGGGGAACTACCGAACACCGTCGGGGAGATTGCAATTTCCCAGGGAGATTCGACTACGTGCACGCGGGTCGGTTTATTCCGTGGCCGCGGTCGAAACTCGAAAACGTGACGCTCCACGCGTTACCGGGAAATTGACAACGACCATGCGAGCGTCTTTTCGACGTGCAAAACGTGCCGACGGGATCGCGTGCCACGCGGGAAACGAGAGACAGGACTATGCATGTATGTATGTATGTGTGTATGTGTGTATGTGTGTATGTGTGTATGTGTCACTGCGACGAATTCGACGTCCTGATTTAGCGAGACGGAAATCGAGCGCGTGATCCACGCCCAGGTTTTTATTTACAACGCAATCAATTTTATCGCGAAAAAGATAACGAGGCCAGTACATTTAGCAGCTGCGAACGAAGTTATGTAAAAACGAGATACGGAATTAATAACTAAGTACGGATTGTAATAATAATTACGTGAAGTAACGACGCTACGAATCACGGATTCTGAACTTTGGCATCTGGTAGAAAAGTGATAAATAAGCGATTTGAAATCGATCCGTTTAATTGCGCAACGGGCAACGATTACTTCGACAGGTTCGTATCTTCCGCCTATTGGTTAACGGTGATTAACGATAATTGTTTTTACTTGTATATTTGTATTTCTAATTATACGTAAAGTCATATGTAAATCCGTCACGCACCACTCAGCCGACCACTGCGAACGGACGAACAAAAATATATAAACCCGGCGTTCATTCATTTCCTCGTAATCATCGCGGCGTAAAGTCCGTTCTATCGTTGTCAGTGTAAATAATATATCGCTGTGGGAATGTAAATAAAATAAAAAATGCCATGCTGAATGAATTACGTAAACAAATCTAGCCGTAGAAACATGTAAGAATGAAACGTGCTCAACGGGTAACACACACACTCGATGTTTTTTTAAATTCGTTAGCAGCGCCAAATCGTTTGCTATTTAATCATTCGAAGACAATGACACGCGAGCCTCTGCCGAGTACATTAAATACTTCTTCATTCATGCGAACAAAAGAAAACGCAAATGCGCTCTTTGAGTCCCCCCGATACCGTCGTGAAAAACCAATGTTGTCGTATTCCTGCGTCACGGACAAGTGTACTCTACACAGGCAAATGGAAGGGAAAAAAACATAAACCGGAAATGAAATGCTCAAGCTTATATTCAAATAAAATTTTACGAGCAGCGCACGAAATCCACGATGAAGAATCAGACGTATGCAACCAGTGAATTCCTTTACAACTATTCTGTCGGAGAATAAAAGAATTTCTAAGACGGAATTTTTTCGGTAAAAGAAATTCCGTCGGAAATGTAGGACGGCAAAAGAAGTTCGGAAAATTGTCTTGCTTGAACTATAAACGATCTCCGGCTATTACGCCGTACAACAACAACAATAACAGCAACAAAATATGTTAAAAGTTGAAATTATTGAAATTCCAACGGAAAGTTTATATCTCGGGAACGTCAAATATGGCCGTATTATTCCGTCGAGCACGTGACATGTTGATTCTCCGAATGTAAAATGCATTTCGCGAGAGACGCACCAATACGTTCGCGTAACGAATACGACACGTGAATTTTCAATTATCTCGGAAACGATCGACAATCGACTCAACGGAATAACCTGCGAATGATTTTCAGGTAGAAACTTTGAGCATAAAATATTCGTTAACATTGTCACGTGTACGTAGACACTGGGCGATACAAATGAATACGAATGAACATAAGAGACTGTCAAGACTGGCGTGCCTATTCGAATTAGTTAGAGAGGCACCATGATAACGCGATAAAATATACGTTCTAGCTCGGAAAGAGAATAAAAATCTTAGCACTTAAGGAATTCTTAACGTTAGCACAGTACCTTGACTTATGTATTGTCGAACGGCGGTGCTTCAAGTCGAACGATCTGCTTCGAATGTTTTACCAAAGAAAAAAACAAACAAAAATAATCGGCGCCGCTTTTGATACGATTCCAGTTCCTTTCGCTTTCTTGGCACACTTAACAAGATAAATCGTTCTATTTCTACACTTTACCGAAGAAATAAGCCAACGGACCCATGCGAACGCCATGAAAGCACTCGTCGCACTCGCAATAAAAGCGTTCCTTTAAAAAAAACTTCAAGTAGAGTGAAGAGACTCGCGACGTGATTGGTCGGCATCTCACGGTGGACTACATTAATTGTCATAGCTATTGTAAGGTGATTTAAGGGTTTAGCACGAATTATCTTATAAAAGAGAACAAATAAAGATTGGAAAATACGTCGGAGGATTGTTAAAACAATTGTGAACTGCGAGGTAAAAACGAACGAAACTCTATCAAAATCGGAGTACAGCTGACGAAGGTAAGGGCATATCCGTCGATACATACTCTGAAACAGTGTTTTTCATCCTCTGTTTGTGTCAATGGACGCTTTCTAAATAACACGAAATTACTACGAAGTATACTGGCACATATAAATACCGGGCGTACCTTTGGTTTACGTTATTTGACTCTATTGTCAACGTGATGTATACATAGATAACATCAGACCACAATGTCGAACACACGTGCGGAAACCCTTTGCTGAAAAACACTGCTGTTAGAGGTATTTACACTTGTACATACGATCCTTTCTATTTGGAACACTATCCGATCATAGGTTAATATAATCGTATCAAGTGAAATTCGAAATCATGTAATAAATTTTGCGAAACCGACGGACATCGTGTGTCGCGATAATAAAATCACCTGAAATAAAGAATACAACCGATAGAATGCTGTTTATATAGGGATCAATGGATTTCCCTGGGCTGTAAATACAATATAAATACTGTGAAAAAAATAGAAACAGTGTAGTATTTAATTTTTAAAAGATAGATAGCGATCGATTGTCAAAGGTATTGTAATTCATGTACAAGATCCACCATTACTGAGACCACTTAAAAATACCTCCAAAAAATGTGTCTGTCAATATGCTGTCCTTTATAATAAAATAATGATAGAGAAACAATCAACCGTCTTCAGTTCCTTCATTTAATATAGCCAACAAGTTTATTAGGATTGTTTATATATATAAATTTCTATACGTATTCAGAAATTCTATATATATATATATACATATAAACGTCACTACACTATTAGACATATGCTTATTTCTGGTACTGTATTTTATCACAGCAACATATCTAATGTATGTTACAAAGTTTTGTACTTTGTATGACACATGACAAAAATTATAGAAAATGCACTTTTATCAATTATGCACAAGTATTTCATCTAATTAGATCATGTTGGGATGATTTAAATATACACGTATATGAAGTTTAAAGTGTCTGCAAGTTGAACTTGCAAGTATGCCTAATCTGATTGAGATTAAATTCTGTGAATGATTCATGGTTATTTGATAATACATTGAAGTTTGATCAGATTTTGGTCATATTGAACGGGACACAATCTTAATTAAGATTGCAACTTGTGTTCTTTAGCACTGATTACACTGTAATTGAGATATTAAGAAAAAAGCATTGCGTACTATTTCATTCGTCTGTCTTTGGTGCGTATTGGTAATAGTTTTTACATACAATAATATACAGTCAAGTATAATGTACATGGAATGCATATGATTCCATCAATGTGAAAATGAATTCCCCTATTTTTGTTTTGTGTGTGTATGACCAATTGTGTTTACCACCTAATGTAATGTTTATATTCATCAGTTATACTAAATCTTTTAATAGTTTCGTATCCTAAAATTATTGAACAACTGAAGCAGGCAGATTGAACAAGTCGTGCGGATAGTCCTTTTGTAAACATTGAAATTCCTTCCTCTACCCAAAGAACTCTGAATGCACTGATCATACTGTCCAACCTTTGCACTTGTAACCTTGCCCGTACAATGTCTAATGGATTTGTTATTATGGTGGTGGTGAATCCTCCTAATGTTCCAGCAACAGCTTGAATGAACAAGTGGGAGACCCATTCCGGAAATATTCGGATTAGATTCTCTGATAACAGAAATCATATCTTTCTTATTTTACAGTTCCATGTATTTGTTTATTTGGCTCAATGACATGTACGAAAATCGAGAAGGTACCTTGAAAAGTTGTGTAGAATGCCCACCAAAGAGCACTGTTTGGAACAAATGCACACAATGATGCAACATATCCTCTATAGAAACCCCTGTATCCATCTCTTTGATAAATCAGTCTGACAATTTCAAAGGAAATTTCACGACGTGTTTTACCAGGATCAAGACTTAAACCCAATGGATTCATTCCCATCTGTAAAGTATATACATACAAATAAATTATGTATAATTTAGCAATTTTTTTTATAGACACTTACTTTATCGACATAACGTTTTCCTTGTTTAGTATTATTGATCCCAAGAACCATTATATGCTGACTTAGAACATCAAAAGGAACTATTATAGTTTGTCCCACTAAACTAGCAGCACCACCAGCAATCAATGCTTTTACACGTGAGTCTAAATGACCTATCGTAGGATCATGTCTAAGTATATGGCGCACACCCTCGTATGTAGACACATAAAATATACCAGATACAGTTTGAACAGAGCTTATCCAAAAACCTCTATAGAGGCCGGCCAACCCATCAACGCTGTATATTTTTCTGCATACATCTATCATACCTGTGAAAATATTTTGTATTTTTACAACCATAGATAATCAAATTTTAACATGCAGATATAAGTTAATCTCTTTCCCACTTACCATTGTACATGTGATTTTGCCTTTGAATTTGCAAATGAGTTTTGATTACCGTCAAAGGGTAAAGACAACATCTTATAGAAAACGACGAAAGCATGCTCAGTGGGAAGAACTTGGTCTTATCCATCATATCCCACTCGATGGTGCTTATAAAAGGTGGTGCTTCTATGGTAGACATCTCCTGGGCTTATGATAACACTGGCTCCGTTAATGTCAGGATGCTTATACAGAAATGTGTGTGAAGATTTTTGTTTAACCTGATGCTGCATATCTCATTGGTATCTTATGGGCACAGAATGCCCAATACTCTCAAAGCCCTGGCAACGAAAAATATTTACACATTACTTAAATACATATTTCTCACATGTTTCCCAATTGCATCATAATGAAACTAATTTCCTACAATGATTACGTACACTCTGTTTCATCTGACAAATGACCTTAACTATGCTTGCAACATTGTTTGATAAAATATTACGTCTGTTTTCCCTATTAATCTTGAATAAATGTGTTATAAGTAGTGTGGAAGACGTATTTGTATACTCGTTTTATGCATACACTTTAACGCCGCAATACGTTTCAATAATAGAACGATTACGTTTTAAATTTAAATCATATAAACTGACTTATATATAGTTGCAAACTAGTTGATAATATTCGCATTAAGAACGTGGAGGAGACACGTTCGGAACAGTAACAACTCTATCTCGGTATTGCAGAGAAAAACCGTTTTTTCTTAAGTACAAAAAGCTACTTTTACTTTTAAAACATCGTCTATGAAACGTAAAAACAATGGAATCACTAACCCGACATATTTCCACAGTCCGAATTTAACAGTCGTTTTATCAAGGTCACTAACAGCGAACGTATCTCGAAAAATCCACCGACAAACAAACATGTGAAATCTTGCCAAAAATATAAGGTTCAAACTTACGATGATGTAATACACTGTCACAATGATGAACCTTTTCCAGCGAGTACAAAGTGTCTGTCGTACTCCACATTATTTCACATGCACGATAATATCCCAATTAAATCATAATTCTATCTTTCATAGAGGTGTCTCCGAATCATCCAACGTATTCGATAAAATGTCGATTCATTCAACAACAGGAAATACCGCCAAAGTTAAGCCGAGGATAAGAACCACAAGATTGTTGGAGTATAGCAGAAGCTACGGAAAATTATGATCTAGATATCTTGTTTTTTGCGACAGTTCTGCGCATGTACACAATTTCGTCAAGCATAGTGATAGTGGCGGGATCAGTCAGTGCTTTTGTGAAACACGATGCATAGAAGTCTTCCAAGAGATGCCGCTTTCTCGGAACTATCTACTTTGCCGATTCATGTAATATTGAATTACACTCTTTTCTACAGACGAGATAATAATTTTGCACAGACGAGAGATAGGAAAATCGCGAAAAATCGTAAAAATTGAAGTAGTTTTTCGTTTGGCATTGGCTCAATTTTTGAGATAGCGATCTGAAACTTGTACCATTGTTTTAGTTAGGAAATTCTACGCCAGAACAATGTATAATAGTTGTACTTTTCGAAAATTTAATTTTTCGCAAAAATCTGAAGGGGGTAGGTCAGGATTTTTTGCGATTTTTTTCATTCGCCCGCCATTTCCGTAATTTTTGAGATATCAAAATGATTCTTTCACTGGCATATTCGGCTTCGGATTCCGCGTCCAAAACGCCCTGGATCACTTTAATAGCTCAAAAATTACGGAAATGGCGTGCGATTTACGAAAATCACAAAAAATCCTGACCTACCCCCTTCAGATTTTTGCGAAAAATTAAATTTTCGAAAAGTACAACTATTATACGTTGTTCTGGCGTAGAATTTCCTAACTAAAACAATGCTACAAGTTTCAGATCGCTATCTCTAAAATTGAGCAAATGCCGAAGGAAAAACTGGTCGAAAATTACGATTTTTCGCGATTTTCGTAATTCCTTCGTCATTTCCGCAAATGTTTAGATATCGATCTGATTCTTGCTGCATCGTATTTGGTTTCCGATTCTGCATTCAAAGCGTCCCGGATCAGTTGAATATCTCAACAATTGTGGACATGACGAAGGAATTACGAAAATCGCGAAAAATCGTCATTTTCGACCAGTTTTTCCTTCGGCATTCGCTCAATTTTAGAGATAGCGATCTGAAACTTGTACCATTGTTTTAGTTAGGAAATTCTACGCCAGAACAACGTATAATAGTTGTACTTTTCGAAAATTTAATTTTTCGCAAAAATCTGAAGGGGGTAGGTCAGGATTTTTTGCGATTTTCGTAAATCGCGCGCCATTTCCGTAATTTTTGAGATATCAAAATGATTCTTTCACTGTCTTATTCGGCTTCGGATTCCGCGTCCAAAACGCCCCGGATCATTTTAATAGCTCAAAAATTACGGAAATGGCGAGCGATTTACGAAAATCGCAAAAAATCCTGACCTACCCCCTTCAGATTTTTGCGAAAAATTAAATTTTCGAAAAGTACAACTATTATACGTTGTTCTGGCGTAAAATTTCCTAACTAAAACAATGGTACCAGTCTCACATCGCCATCTCTAAAATTGAGCGAATGCCGATAAAAAAACTGGTTGAATTTGACGATTTTTCGCAGTTTTCGTAATTCCCACGCCATTTCCGCAAATGTATAGATATGGATCTGATTCTTTCTGCATCGTATTTGGTTGCCGATTCTGCGTCCAAAACGTCCCGAATCATTTGAATATCTCAACAATTGTGGAAATGACGAAGGAATTACAAAAATCGCGAAAAATGGTCAAATTCAACCAGTTTTTTGATCGGCATTCGCTCAATTTTAGAGATAGCGATCTGAAACTTGTACCATTGTTTTAGTTAGGAAATTCTACGCCAGAACAACGTATAATAGTTGTACTTTTCGAAAATTTAATTTTTCACAAAAATCTGAAGGGGGTAGGTCAGGATTTTTTGCGATTTTCGTAAATCGCTCGCCATTTCCGTAATTTTTGAGCTATTAAAATGATCCGGGGCGTTTTGGACGCGGAATCCGAAACCGAATAAGACAGTGAAAGAATCATTTTGATATCTCAAAAATTACGGAAATGGCGCGCGATTTACGAAAATCGCAAAAAATCCTGACCTACCCCCTTCAGATTTTTGTGAAAAATTAAATTTTCGAAAAGTACAACTATTATACATTGTTCTGGCGTAGAATTTCCTAACTAAAACAATGGTACAAGTTTCAGATCGCTATCTCTAAAATTGAGCGAATGCCGATCAAAAAACTGGTTGAATTTGACCATTTTTCGCGATTTTCGCATTTTGCTGCAATCAAAGACTAAGAGTATGTTGAATTCATGCTTGTATATCATTTTTTCTCCTGCCAAAGTAAATAGAACATCATTAGTACTCACAGAATATACATATACCGTGTACGTGCTATTTAATACGGATTCCAGTCAAAGGCCGGTAACGTTGAGCGTCACACGGAAATGGTAAGGGGGTCCTAGGACCCCCTTTTCGTGGCACAACAATCTGCCCAGCATGTCCAGTCTACTTGTCTATTTTGATGGGTGTTCTGCGCTGCTACATTAACCCATTGGCATCCTGGATTCAAACCCAAAATGGTAAGAACGGGAATAACACTAAGGTGGTAAGAGGGCTCTAGCACCCCGAAAACCAGCAACGTCGAAAAACATAGAAATGATACGATCTCTCATCTGTGATGCTAACAAATAAAGTAGACATCACAAGTAACGTAGTTTCAATGCAGAATTTCGAAGAATTTTAATCTTATTGCTTGATGGCAATTTATCTACCACGGAGAACATTTTCTGGAGTGCTCTGTAAGATGCTTATCAATAGATGTTGGAATATTTCGTGAACTTCAGTAATCAGTGCTCTGTTATACAACCTTGCACTGCAAATGATAGTTTGAATCAGAGTACTGAAGTCTGCCTCGAGAAAGTATCCCAAGACTGCTATCTTAAAAATGAAATACTTGGTTCCGACAATAACTCTCCTACATGTCTAAACAAATACAGTTTTTACATCGACAGCTTACTATACGTTATATTCGTTTCATTATCTTACATACCGAGCAACTCCATCAAATATCTATCGTATTTAAGTCAGCCCTAAACTAATATCTCATAATCTCGTACACCACCTTCAAATAGCGAATCCAAACATGTACTCTTCGGCAACTATACCTCAGCCATTCACGCATGCACACACTCGCGCACTCTGTAATCTCGCGAGAATCGGAGAAGCGATTCGCAAGATTACCGGAGCTCTCGTAGGTGTTTTGCGAGTCACGTACGAGGAGAAAAGCCAATGATTTCGTGGCCCCGCCTACCAAGCAGGGGTTGGAAGCAACCCCTATACGGGATAACACGCGCAGGGCTGATTCCTACGTCACGTTGTGGGCGTAGACATGCCGGAGACACAACCCCCGGAACCGTACACCCTGTCTTCTCGCTGTTCACCAAGATCAAATCACTCAGTCCTATCTTTGATCCTCGCGGTGTCACAACGTGATCGCGAATACACGCGGAATATCCTGGATTAGGTGGTCGCGGCAACGATTCTGTGAAGGGTATTGAGAAATCTTTGGAAAGGAAGAGGAACGATAACCGAGGAAGGGTTGTAAGAATGAACCAGGATCAGGAGGTACCGGCGACAACCACGGACTTGGCTAGATTGGTGAGTTTCTTTATTTTTATTTAATTATACTCTACTATCCTACTTTGAAATACTTCAATAATTAAAGATTTCATAAAATCCTTAGTATTATAATCAAAGTATGTACATAAATTTTGTATAAATCTTACGTTATGATATACAAACAATTAACGCGCGTATTAGCTCGATATTACGAAAAATAATGCACAGTAGTAAAATTCCATAGAAACTCACAGCAATTCGGATAAAGTTTATAATATAACTAGGTATTATACTTTGACATGAAAAAACAAAATTGGCGCGAATCATCCCCGTATCCCTGGATCCTGTTTCCGGCCTCCCCCGAAGAGTCACTCGACAAGCACAATGGAGTCATAAGCGTGGACGGTGACCGTAAAAGTTAGCGAACGTATAATGCACTACCCGCGCTATGATCTCTTGAGTGTCGAATTGCCGTGGCACGCGCCACCACGCACCGATGGATCGTCCCACGGGTGCCACCCCTTCTGTGCCCTCTAAACACGTAATTGTCGCCACCATTCAACCCTCCCTCGTCTCCCCTTCCCGGTGGAACCACCGTGACTGGGACACAGGGAGCCGTGGGTGGTCGACGGACACCCTCGAGGGGGGGCAGCGATGTGCCTCGCGGAAACACTTGATTTATGTTTGTTGATTCTAAAAATCACTCGATTCCCACACACCACCCGCCCCTCTGCTTAATTGACTCCCCTGTACCGGGAGCATATGCTGCCACTCGACGTTCCCATGATTAGGGATCCATGGGGTGTGTGACACGATGTAAATTTGAAGAGGTGTGAACGGAGATCTCCCTCTCTCTCTTTTTTTTTAATAGTTTCTATCGTTTCATGGAAGAAGGACAAGTTGAAATTATTTGATACTGTTTTCGGATCGAAAGATATCTCTTTGACGTATCTAGTCAACGTGGAAAGCAATTAGCCGATAGACTTTTCGCCAAATAGACATTCTGTAATCGCGAGTCGTTCTTGTCACCTCGTATTGTTCCGTTTTCTGACCTTCGGTACTGCCACCATTGTCTTCGCACCCTCCGAGTCCGAGGGAAAAGGTGGAAGGAAAAAAAGGGACAAGATTTCTCGTCAAAGTGGCGCAACGCCTTCTGTTCCTAATTGATCAAATTGGATGGTGGTTCTTCGCTGAAATTGTTCGATAATCAACGGCCAAAGAAATTCCGTATTTCACACTTTCGCTTTATTTGCTCCCACGTGTACTATCAATAAAAAAAAGAATGTGTCATTATATCGCGAATAATCTCGTAAATCGCGGTGATCCGATTCCCGGACGTCTCAGCGATCCGTCGGCGACGTCGACGCGATCCGCCGCCAAAGAAGGGACCTCTGTTTGGAACGTGTTGTCTGCTCGATGACTTTATTATAAACCGAACCGAAGTGCGCAATTACGAGGGTGGAGTACGACGGGAATTGGGGTGACGACCCCTCGCAGCCTCGTCGGGAACGATGGGGCGTTCCCCCGATTCATGGGTATCTCGTTTTCACTAGGTACAAACGTGCTCGTTCGTTTGTTCATACATGACGTACGTGAATCCACTAACGGGTACGTCTTCGCAAAGGGAAAACACGCTTCATGGGAAAGGTCAGGAGAGAGATAGATAGTCGGCCACCGTAAACGGCACGCGACCGTGTTTGCGCGTTTTGCTTACGAGTCATTACTTCGTTAATCGCGCTCGATTAATTTTTTTTTCATCGCGAACAATGATTCCGAAGACACGTTTTTATGTCCGTTGTTATTCCGCTGTGATACATAAAATTATGTGTTCTATGTATGTGTAAATATAAATGTATGTGAATACATTCTTCCGTACGTTAGATTTGGTATAAATACCGAGCTTCGAATAGCGGGTACGACGAGATTAAAGATTAAACGTAATATCGGTGAATGTAATTAAAATTTATATTAGAGAGCACGGTTTGTGGATTACGGGTGTTGAGCCATTACCGCGACTAATTATAAATGACTATTAATTGCGATCAGGGGAGAATCTTGGGACGAAAAGAGAAGTTCAAGGTGAAACGATGAATCTGTGTAAAAGAAAATCGATGTCGTCTATGTAAACGATCTTATTACATCGAATGGAAATTCACGTAAATTTAACCTCGAGATCTATATCAATTTAAAACGTTACTTTTTATATCTTCCGCAACATCGACTACAAAACAAACAAACGGATCTTTGGCAATGTTATTAAAGAATCGTACACTTTGAAGAAACATTCTCTGTATTTCGAGGTGTAAACGATCGGCATAGACCCCCGTGGAAGTTCATAAAGGAAAAGCAGGCGGCGACACGGCGTTATTGGAATTTCCAAAACCGGTAACCGGCTTTACCACTAGATTGCTCCGCAAGGAGGAAACCATCCAATCGTTCACCGGATGTCCTCCTTGCCTCCTCTCGTACATCTTCTGTCTTCCTCTTTCTCATTGTACGTCTGCGGTACCTTACGATCTTTCTCGTCGCCACTCGTTTCTCTCTCCCTCTCTCTCTCTTCTCTCACAGTTACGTTCCTTTCTCCCCTGAGCGATTTTACATCAATTCTGCGTAGATTGTCTTTCTCGTTCGATTTTTTTTCCCTCTCATCGCGAATAACCCGGCTGCGAGTAGCGAGTAAAGATTGTCCCGTTTGCGATGTCGGAAAATAATGTAAAACTACTTGTTGTGCGGTAACCTGACGATACTTGACAGAATCAATTTATCTCGAAATTCACAAAGACCACGGGATTGAATGTTATCGGGTCGACTCGAGAAGTTCTTACAGAATGTTATTAAAAACCTACAGAACTGTACGTGACGATTTAAATCACACCAACGGTATTACTTAAAAGGATGTATATGTATACGAAAAGAAATAAATGCGTGAAATCCTGAAAGTCTAACTTTCCTTAAATCGATTAAAAAGTCTTCTCACGACACTCCCATGCGAATATATCTAAAAACACGATCTTCGTTTGCATTGTTACAGCCCAACGAAGGATTCGGCAGATTAACCGAACCGCTTCAGTCAGTAGCTACGAGCTACTGTACCACTAATTATTCAGTAGCGCAGACGGGTAACGAGGAGAAGCTGCATCCCGGTAAGTAGAACGTTAATAACGTGTCAAAAATAAACGACCGTTTAGATAAGAAGCTCAAGTCGCTCGGGCTAATTAAAAAGGCCCGTTAATTCGAAAGTTTCAACGGCAGTCGTGAATTATTCGCGGCATCGTCTCGAATTTTCGGGGAAAAGCGAACTCGAGGGGGGAAAATATCGGGCATCGAAGGGCGGTCCGATCGGGTCGTCATCCCCCCGTAGACGATTTTGAAGCTCTTTGATACGACGTTGCTCGGGAACATCGGGTTTCCAGCGTGACACGAGGTCTTAGGTATGTCTTCATGTAAACACGTACACACATACATGTACACGTCCGGGACACGGTACACGGCAAGAAAATACACGTAGAAGGAAACACGCCTTGAACGCGCGTGCAGGATGTACCATGAACTACCGTACAAGGGTGGTAGAGAGGGGAACCACCACTACTACCATCACCATCACCACCACCACCACCCCCCGAAGAGAGCCTGTCACTGGCAGGCAGTCGAGTCAATATCTTTATATAGTCGCATCAACGACGATATTATTTTCTACGGGTCGTGAAGCAATTACGTTCCAAAGTCCGACCGAAACGATCTATCTTCTTGAAAAATCAACGGTTACACTGTATCTATTTTTCGAACGGTGACAAAAATCTTTTCGATAAAACACAGAAAACTTTCCCATATATCCTCTTTCAAATATCTTATAAATTTTTATTTAAACCAGAATGAAATTCCGTGCGTCAACAAGATATCAATTTACACTATTCCTCGATTTGTACGGTTAATTTTATTATTATCCAGTTTTTAATTGGGGTGTATTCATCGTGTGGTGTCATTGTCATTATCGGTATTACTTAGCCTTGACCCAGAAATCCGGTGGTACGTCGAGAAGCCTCAGGTCGAATTCAATAAGCAACGTATTATCGCCGCAAAAGAGCCCCATGGGGTAGAGGAGAGGCCGGTGGTACCCCCATAGGATTCGTAACCACCCCACCGGCGTCTGGGTGCAGTGATTGACACTTTATATCTAACATCGGCATGCCATGGTGTGAACCGCCAACCCGGGATGGTCTACCTCCGTCTAACTCAATCACTGCCTATAATGCTGCAATTTCTCTATCGTAATCACGTTACGCCCTACCACCGTCGTCTCCATCCACGGGCGTTTCGAGCGACGATTCGGCTTAAAGAAATATTGAAACGTCGCCACCCGAGGAAAACGCCGAAAATTCGTGCTTTCTGCCTTCCCCGTTCGCCGGATTCCCCTTGAAACGGGAAGTCCTTGGTGATTGTACTTTTTGCGAATTTAATTATGAACGTTCTTCCTCGGATAATACGATGTTACTTTTTACTTGTTCATAAGTTATACAGCCACGTAAAAAGTCGGATCAATGTGTAGACTTTTCTCACGACTTTTGCTGTTTTTCCCGAGGTCGGGACAGTTCGAGTGGTTCGAGTGTTTAGAGCTGGAATTTGGGAAAGCGCGTGACAAATTAGACCACCCTGACAAAGTCACGCGTTTTCAAGTAAGGACTGTTGCATATAAGGAGATGAACTGCGCATCTCAGGGCAGTACGCTTTGACCTTTGTTTTTGAATAGATCTCTTCTTCACTTTGCTCGTCCGAGTCTTTCTTTTACTTCACTATCCTCGACTTTCTTAACAATACTTTTATTCATTTCCTTCTATTGCCTTCTCCCTACGACAATCATTTACTTTCAAAATCAAATGTACTTTACTTTTTTACTTTTTTAATCAAATGTATGGAATAATTATTGTACAATAACTTTTGTATTTTTGAGGACGATTAGTATTTCATTGAATATCTCGTTGCGTGACGGAGAAGTGTTTAGACCGAGTGTCAAAGGCGACCGAAGAGTGTTTGGATCGAGTGACTGCGCGAGGTGTGAGAGAAAAGTGTTTGGGTCCTGTGACAGATTATCAGACCGATTTCCGGCGAATGTTTAGAGTGAATGTTTGTACAAGGAACGTGCAAGACTGCGGTTGACCCGTGACCGAAGTCCGCGCGTGTCACGAGTGTGTGAATACGTGAATCTATCCGTGAGAGAATGGTAATGTGTGAGTATAAAAAAGGGCGTCAGGGCTTTGTCACGAGATCAGTTTGAAAAAGATTTTAGAGAGATCGGTTGCAAGGAGGCTGTAGTCGCGAGTGAACTATTGAAAGTGAAGTGCTGTTTATGGTGTTTAATTCGGTTTTAAAATTTCTATACCCTGAATTTCCTGCGTTTTCGTATTTCAATTTATATTTCTAACGCGTGGAAATCTTAAGCTTTATCGAAATACCTCGCGACGAAGGTTATATTGTTCGCGTTACGATTCGTGTCCAGTATTATTGGAATTTATTGCTAAGCTATTAAGACGATGATAGAAACATCCCCTGAAAGTGTCGTTGTCGCGTACAGAATGGGATCAGTGCAAGGAGTGTATCATTATCCGCGAACAATGAGCCGTAGGGTAAATGGATTCGATTCGTCCAACGGGATTCTGACTGCGAACAAAACGAGGTTACCGACAAGTGGCTGCCCGTGGCGAATCTCGAGGACCCATTAAACAGAACCCCATGTAACAGAGATTTCTGCGGTATTCTTATGTGCGCGTCGAAGGGGTTGTTTTTGCTTCTGATTCATCCTTCTACTTTTCTCTTTTGTTTTCTTACGAACACCCTAGTCCCGGGGGAACGTCGTTGATAATGTAGTTTTGCCCTACGTGATTACTGGACAAATCGTAATTCCGCGAGTTACAACGCAAATGGGAAAACGTGTGTTCACCGTAGTGTTTCGATTATGAATACTAATTATCGTATCGACAAAACAATTTTTGTACACGTGTATATAGAACGTAGTGATGTTTCGGCGATGTAACGTAGAAGAAAAAAGATTGACGTTAATGTTCTTTTGGTGATAATAACACGGGCACAATGGATATTCGTTCGAAGTCCATAAATTAACGCGCTAGATACACGGGGCATTAATTTCACCGTGGGATAATTATTTCCGTATAACCATTAATCATTATACGGTAAATACAGATTCGTTAGCCACTTCTTAGCTGTATCACGGTTGGACACTGAAACGCTGCTAAATAAATATACAGAATTATTATTAATACTTAACGAGGATACAAAGTATTTTATGCGGCTGACCGGTTAATATTTATAACTATTACTCGGGTCTGTTATCAGCAATGTTATTATACATGTGCTGTTTAAGCATCGCGTATCTAGAATAGATAAGATACTAGTTACATACATACACATAAACTGCCACTTACATTTTCGGAATAGATAAAAGTTGAAATTCGGAAATTTATTTATTTAAACGCGAAGACTTTGCCAATAAATAATAGTTTATTTCATATAATACTAGCTTTCATCAAGACTCTTAAAAATACAGCGCAGCATTGTCTATTTGCAGGGAATGAAATTTATACACCGCAAGAATATAGACAAGAACCTTGGCTTCAAGACGGTGAGTGTTAGCTTTATAAATAATATGATTCGTATTAATCATAAACAGCTACAATATAGAGTAAGTTTCTTATAATTAACAAACGAAATATTCACTGATAAAAACGGGACGGATGAAAGGATCATATGCTATCTATTGCGAATTATTATTATCGCGGATAAGATATTTAATTATTTTTATTGGTAAATGTAATATAATCTTTAATAATATTTAAAAAAATAGGGGATTTTTAATGAATCCGGCAGTTTGTATAGAACCATTGCGCCTGGGTATACATCAGGCCTGGATAGCTCAGTCGGTAGAGCATCAGACTTTTAATCTGAGGGTCCAGGGTTCGAGTCCCTGTTCGGGCGTTTATTTTTTGATTTTTTTTACAAATTTGATAAAAACTCGCTGTAAAACCAATACATCTATTAAATAGTTTAATAAAAATGATATAAATTGCAAACTTTCGACGTTGTAACAAAACAGGAGGCTAGACATTTCTAAGGAGTCTGTGACTTTAGTGTCGTTTTCATGATTGAAGCGTCGATACGATATTAGTTTCCATTAGCACGATTGGATCGCGTAAACGTTCCCGTAATTTCGTGAAACACCTCGACCTTCCTTCTCTGCCGCCATTCAATTGGATGACACGAAGTTTTTCGGGACGCGATTTGAAAATTGTCCAAAGAATACGTTTCCTTTTAGCACCGCACCGAACGTACGTACACTATACTCGTTTGAAGATTATGAAATTGGTTTCGCTGGCAGAAACATCGGGCCGCCGGTGAAACGTTCGTAAATCTTCGTTGCGGCCGATTAGTTGCAGCGGTTAACTATCCGGAACATTAATTTTAATTACTTTGACGAACTGTAATGTAATACACGCTGGATAGGATATAGTGGGCGACATAGAGGGGTGCGAAAAACCCACGGCTACCCCTGTGGCTACAACGAAACATACAGTCTACGATCACTTTGATTATACTTCATAAACATAGAGAATAGAAATTCATCTGTAAAAGATTTTCATTCGAAATTTAAACTTGACATTCTAATAATTTTCTTTCTTCTTTTCCTTCAATTTCTTTTTTTAATAATTTGTAGGTAGCAGTTGTGAAACAGAGGACAGCGAGCAATACGTGCCGGAGTTCCATCGATTGGCAAGTTAGTTGAATTAATACATTGACTCGCGCGAAAGTATTTTTATTAATTTCCGACCCGACAATTACCACCCACGTCTACGCGAATCTATCGGTCGTTAGAGCATCGTATTGAGATTAGGTAGTTGTTGCACCGGTAACGTCGAATAAGACGGAGATTGGACCACATCTAGACGGTAGGAAGCGAGGCTCCAAAGAAACGGAAGTTACGCGGAAATGTATCACATATATGTATGCAGTTTAATCCCGATTTCGAAGAGCCTTAATATAATCTACACGGATAGAGGAAACTGTCTATCTACGAGCCGTTGCTTTCACGCGAAACCGGCGAGAATTCGACGAGATAATAAAATCGGTAACAACGTCTCGGAATATTTTCGAATATCGTTACGGATACTTTTCGTGCTTATTTTTAAAAATCGTGTATGCGTTACAACGGTGCAATCTCGAGGTCTGTTTACCGAAAGCAGAATGCTTCTCTTCTGACGGCACGTACCGTTAACTCTTAGCGACGAGATGAGAAGCGACGGTAATATCGTTCGCTTATTAAAAACAGCAATAGATTGCCCGGGGCTGAGTTTCTTTTTAAGCGGCAACGAAGAATCAACACGAGACTCTCCCGATACCGCCGATTATCGATATCGCGTTACTCGGGTAAGCACTTTATATTAAGCCAGAGGCCTTTTTTTCTCTCGTTTTTTTTCCTCTCTCCTCCTTCTTCTCTTTATTTCGTGACGGGACCGATCGAAGTACCGCGGATTTTCGTAGCTGAAATCTTCGAGGAAACTCATGGTGAAACGGGCTACGCGATTCGGAAGATTTATCAGATATTTCGATACGCTACGAATGGGCGTGCAAACATCCAGAGGGAATGGGAAGCAGATAATGTCTATATGCTTTACTTATACACACGATTTCCCTGGAACGTACACACCACGGATTGTTACATGTAGACGTTAACGTATTACAAACTTTCGTGTGGGTTTAGCTGATAATAATAGTAGTACGTTCGTCGCGTCACATCCAATAGATCTGGAATTTTTTTCGTAATATCGTTTCATCGTGTGCGTACGTACACGTCGGATAGCCGACTATGATTTCATGTAACACCCACACGTACACGCATATCATCTACGCTTCACGGCGATCAAATTTATTTTTCAGCTGTTAATTCTGCCCGTTTTCGACATGTACGGTAATTATGAGATTTCGTGTACGTATACGTGTGCAAACATCGAGAACGAACCCTGCCGAAGGTAAACAGATACGGTGGCGGTTCTAGATTTACCAATGAACATTTATACGAGGCACTGTTTGCGGGATATTACTGCGAGCGAAATATCATATGATATAAAAATATCGCGGGGCGAACGAGATCCAATTTTCCGCATACATTTTTCTTTCATTCTTTTGTTTATAGAAAACACGATGTTACACGATTTTGAATTTGAGTTTTTATACAAACGTTCGAACTGATATTTATTCGAACAAATAGTTATATAAACCAAGTATAACAAATAAAAGATAGAACGAAACATATTTCAACCAATATCACAAACTGCAGCAACACTCTGCCATAGTTTATTAAAAAATCAAATATTGCGTTTGAAATCGTAGAAAAAATTCAATAAAATATCCCTCGCGTCTTGAAACACAACAAGATCGTTCAAGCAGCCGGTTCGTGTCGAAGTATAATTGACTTCCAGATTACAGGCCAAGTGGATTACCTAACACCGCCTGTTCGACCGTCAATTCGACGGTTCTCTCTCTCTCCCTTTCTCTCTCTCTCTCTCGTATCAGTAAACTTCCGATGTTTGCAAATACAATGATTGCCGGAGGCCTCTGACTTATGCTTCCCACGATGAGCGGAGTCTGTTTGATTTATCGGGGGCGCACCCTCGGCAGCGCAAAACCGTCGACGGCCCCATTAGAACCCGAATCCACCCCCACGTGCCGCTGCAACGATGCGCCTTTGCTTCCGGTTAGACACGCGCCCTTATGTCCCTTTACTCTGCCATTCTTTTTGATGCCGAATCGACTAGAGAAAACGATTATCGCTCGGCCGCGCTCGATAAATCGTAATCGTATGCGGGGTTCTTCTTTAGATTCGCTAAAACTATTCGCGTTGAGCAGACGTATGTATGTGTTTATGTACGTATGTACGTACACATAGAAAAATCGCGGATGATAGAGAATTGTCAACATTATTTTCGATAAATACATGTATAATGGGAAAAGATCACTAAATAGTCAGTAGAATAGTGTTAAATAAAGGAGTTTACAAAGATCGTATCTCTCGTTGAACAGGTGCAAACGTGAAGCAAGAATCCGCGAACTGTCGGAGGATCACTGACGCGTCCTATCATTCACAGTATCAGCAACCGGTGACCCACGTACACGGTCAAACCAGCACGTTTCTCGACCTAGCCCCGGAGAATCGCACGAATTGCTTCGGGTAAGTTTCCGAAATTTCACGAGTAACTTCAAAAACCGATTCTATAAACTCGTTTTGCTGTTTCCTTTAGAAACAGCAAGCTGAGCTCGCAGACCACCGAGGCGACCAAAAGTATATCCGTGAAGGAAGAACCAACGGACAGAGGATACGTGGAGCCCATCTCCGTGACGAACATATCAACCTCGACGACCCAAGACACCCGGAATGGTAAGCCAGGAATAATTTCCAACAGTTTATTGCTGCTCCGTCGTCCGATCCGTAACGACAAATCGTGATTCCCTGTCCAACGAATCTTCCCTCTTCTTAAACGTACACCGTGACAAATCTCTGGACAATGGATCCACGTGGCACCGTGATACCCCCATGGATCCCATAAATAACTGGAGTACAGGGGTACCACTCAGTGCTCCATTAATCGAGCTTCGACTATACTTCCGGATCGGTCGTTGTCTGTTTGTGTCTCAATCGGTTTGGAAAAGTTCATTTCTGCTGTTAATTATCATTGATATCGAGGGCGCTATATTACCGGCATCCGAGGGTTCTTTTTTTTACGTGTTCAAGATTTTTTTAACGGATATCGAGTAATTAATCAAACTCGATGATAACACAGTTTTATCTTCCTACCTAGTATCGATGATAGTCGAAGATATTCTTTTAAGTATCTCAATGTGTCTTCTGATAAATTTAGTCGAATAAAATTCTCAACGGGACGACGATGTAAAGTTTCTTCTATGATAATCCGTGTAACATTTCGTCGTTAGTGTAGTGGACCCGCTCACGCGTGACTAAGTACACGTAAGTGAATAATTGAAGAATGCTTTCAACTCGAAACCTGCGGAGAGAGCGCCACGTAGAATCCAGCAAAAGCTGCTGAACGAAGGAAAGAGTATGGAATTCCATCCCGGGGGAGGTTGCAAGTCGAGAAGCTTTCTCGTTCGTTGATGCAACTGGAATAAAATGACAAAACGTTGTCAACAAATTGTAACGTCCCCGTCAAAAGTATAGTCCCATCTAAAAATCTAAAATCTGCTGAGAATCTTATTGAAGTTTTCTTTGTTCAATCTCAGGAGTTCGGTCGTTTGAGGGGAAAACAGTAAAATTTATTTCGTACACTTTCGGATATAGTTTAATATCAACGATATCGAGGTCATTATGTAATAGAGCGAGGGCGTTATAGGTGAGCGGTTAAAACCATACAATCTAGCTTACAAAAGGTAGAGTCGGTTAAGGGTTGCAAGCTCATGCTTTGTAATCAGACCGATTAGTCTTCCTTTATTCACGCACGCATACCAAAACGAATCCTTTAGGAAGTAACTTCGCTATATTACGTAGCCCGAGATCGTGTATACGTACGCCCATTTGCTTCTAAGTCACCTGGGGATTACGCTTCTACTTCTCTTCGCGTAATTCTCTCCCTACCATTAAGCCGTTTCAATTATTTACACGTAGTTTAGATTAATAATAGGATGAATACCTATCGCAGCTATCGATATCTTTCCAGCGGGTCTCTACCCTTGCCGTATCAATTTCACCCCGGCAATCTGTTGCAACGTTTGTTTCGAGCTGTTTCGTCGAGCTTACGTTTTCAAACATTTAACGAGAATCTGATTTGTTTGTTCTTTGTTTAAATATATTATTCAACGACGAGCGAGGAGCGAGAAATAATATTCACGGGAGATGAGTTATCAGAAGAATATCGTAAGCACGATTGTTACGCCTGTCTGGGAAATGAACGATCAACCCATCCGATATACCGGGTGGAATAGTAATAACCTGTTAATGGATACAGATTGGTTGCTGTTCCACTAATTAATACGAGCAACGGATTACACGGATTAGAGAGACCACCAAGTTCCATTCCATGGCTAACCACTCTTGCGTGGCTTTGCCCGTATCAGAATCGAACGATCAAAATTTCACTTTCGCAAATGTACCACGCAGAGATTCGACCGCGGTTCAACAACGTATTCCCGTGTCTTTTCCATCTAATTCAATTATGTCTCCCCTTCCATAACGAATTCCCCATAATGAATTTTCCGTATAAGATCAAAATTAAATAAGGGACACACGGTTTTATTAATGTACTACTACCTTGATACGGGTTTCAATCTCGCGCAAAAACGTTTCTCCGCAAAATTCGCAGAAATACAAGAAGAGCATTTCGGCGCGTCAGGTGGGTGGAAAATGGATGTTGCATTATTAACGAGACTCCACTCCGGAATTCGGGGGGATCAGAGAGACAGAGAGACCGAGGGACAAAGAGGAGAAAAGGAAGGAGAGAGCTCTAACGGTGTACGACAGATAGATAGAGAGAGAGAGGCGAGAGAGAGAGAGAGAGAGAGAGAGAAAGAGGGAAGAACAGAGATTCTCGTCTGAGAGTGGACGAGTGGAGGCCGTCCTCTTTTCCGTGCAACCCTCCTGACGCACCGCCCCTGACCAGTCCCGGCTTCAACCCTTTTCCTGCCTGGTACATCGCCACCGGTTTCATCAGCTCGCGATTAATTTTAATCTAAAACCACCCGCAAAGCCTCTGGCCCCGCTTGCACGCTGAGGTCAACCCCTTTCACCCCTCTCTCGAGAGAGTGCCAGATTGGCCCAGAGCTTTCAACCCTCTCCTCCCTCCCCCTCATCCCACCCTCCCCCCTGTCTCTTTCCAATCCCTGTCTCGTCTACGCGAGATCCGACCGACGTTTGCCGCAGAAAAGGTAAAACCAACCTGCGGCTACAGGTTAAATTCTCTAGAAAACAGTGTTGATTTTCTGTCGGTAATTATACTGTTTCTTATATCGAAGAAACCGGAGACTAACGTTATATTCACCATCCAAGTGTTTATTTTTAGAATTTTAATCGTATCTTCTTAAAATTTCTTATTAGAGATACAATATGATTCCTCTTCAGCAATAGAAGTGTTTATCCGAAGATATTTTACAATTAACTCCTACATACGTTCGCGTTGCTAAATGTTTGCAAAAATACCATTGTCACCGTGTAGGGGAACACCTTTCGTCATCGATGGTACGGGTGAAAGATTTCGAATGCATCGCGACACGTCCAGAGAGCCGAGTCGAAAGCCGCGAGCCCGATATCGGAAGAGGGTTCTCAATTTTTCAATATTCCCCGTACACGACTTGGAGCGTAACCGGATTACGGGCTCGAGAATGGCTTTTTCGGCTCGAGGGACCGACGGCGCATCGGTGTGTGGGTGGCGGCGTCGGTGGCGGTTGTCGGGGAGCGCCCCGAGAGGAGGGCGCCCGATTAATATACATATCGCGCGAGGTACGCGCGGTATTTCAGGCGGTATCCGCGAGCTCTGCCGAGCCGGCAACCCCGTGGGCTTTGAATATCAACCAATTTCCTGCCGATATTTGTGTGACGAGCACTTCACCGCCATCCGCGCGTGAGTGCAATCGCTAATACGTCTGGCGAACGTTTCGCCGCGATCCTGGAGTTGCTTCACCGCGTTCCCGATACTACGGGATTCATGGGAAGAACCATCGGGTCGAGGTTGATTACACGGAGGACACTGGAAAGTTGAATGGAAACTGCGAAACGTCGATGAAACTTGGTGTTTCATTCAAACGTCAATGTATAATGGAATAAATGTTCTATCGGTGTGAATTTTAAATTCGATCGTCTCTAGTTACGGGGAGAATAGAACTGTTATTAACTTATTACGCGTGTAAGTGTGATGTATCTATACAGGTCGATGGTATTCTTCGATGTTGTATTTCATTTAACTAACTTTAAATACTGTATTAGTGTCAATATCGAGACATTTCTGAGTCAAGCAATTTTCTTCGCAGGTAACTTGGTCTACCAGCAATATGGAAGTGGGACAAGGAACACCAGCGGTTCCCCGTCACCCAGTCGACCCGCCAGCACTTCGTCCGCGACTTCTCAATGGCAACCAACCGTTTCAGCCTCATCAGACTTCTATCCGCGACAGGAAAACTGGAGCTCCGAGGTTTACGGGAAAAGAAGCGTGACACCCACGTGGACCGAGCTGGGCGTTCAATTAGATAGAAACTCGTGGGAGCGACAAGGCTGCTACCAGAAGAAAGGATCCCCGACATCATGGAACACCGAGTATGGAAGCAAGAGGCCCTCCTCGACGACAGGTGTTTCTCCTTGGAGTGACATCGGCGCTGGATATCAACAACAGCGACGCGGGTCCCTTCAGCTGTGGCAGTTCTTGGTAACCCTGTTGGATGACCCCACGAATGCCCCGTGTATCGCGTGGACCGGTCGTGGAATGGAATTTAAACTGATCGAACCGGAGGAGGTAAACGATATATACTAACAAACTCGTGTTCTGTTTTTATACGAAGCTTATTAAGGAAATGAATGAGTGATATTTATGGGTTACATGATATGGGAATTTTTTATAGGTGGCTCGGAGATGGGGTGTTCAAAAAAATCGGCCAGCGATGAATTATGATAAGTTGAGTCGATCGTTGAGGTATTACTACGAGAAGGGAATAATGCAGAAAGTCGCCGGTGAGAGATACGTTTACAAATTCGTGTGCGATCCAGAAGCGTTGTTCAACATGGCGTATGGATCCGGCGGATCTACGAGTCTACCTGGAGAGATACAAAACAGCGTGCGAAATCAATCGGTATCCGGAAAGATATCGGCTACTAACGAACCCTCGGATCTAGGAAAACATCCGACGAGTGGATATGGAGACGCTGTACTGGCTATGTACTCCAATACTGGTGGAGGTTTGTATTCTTATAAATACAATATTGAGACACCTAAGATTTAAACGATTTTATCGTTAAAACACATATCAATACAATCAATTTTTATTACGATACTAAATAAACAATCTTCTCGCCAATGTAGTGTACGGACCATCCAGCTTGCACCATCTGCACCAGTATCTCGGTGGTAACGACGGCTTCAAGACACCCCCCAGCAGATACCACCCTCATTACCCGCACGATTACAACAGCGCGCACCACCCTTCGCCGAGCTACACAGAGACCTTCCTGAACTACGGCCGCTTGTCGCACGAACAACCAACCGAGTCCAGAACGCAGGAGCCCAGGATCTACCCCCAGGAAGAGGGTATCCGAGAGAGGGACTCATCGATTTTCTACGAGGGAGCACAGAGATCGCAGTTACCGACCGCGCCAACCCTGGATGCAACCGGCTCGAAAATAGAGCAAACCTCGTACGCGTGCCTCGGGGTGGGAAGCTGCGTGTGTTGAAGAATACGAAGGGCGATGCTATTTAACCGAGGCTGGTTTCAGACTAAGAGCATCGGTGTTAAATTGAATTCAGTCAAGTTGAGCGTACGCCTTGGAATTCTTGAGAGATATTCAAACAGAAGATTGAGATTCGCGGGCGTGAAGCCAGTCTAAGAGATGAAAAATCACCCCACGCAGGGGAATGACGTATAAGAACATCGCTAGCCATAGAATATCAATTACTTGTATATATTTATTATATATGAGCGTGTAATGTATAACGTGTATAAGACGGTTCAAAATTTGTACGGCATTCGACAGAACGGGAAACGGATATTGTAAATAGCGCGTTTAGAAATGGACTGATACGTACGCTGCGTTTCAAAAGTGATCCGCACGATGGATAGCTGTGTAGCCAAAAAAGATCTAGCTGCTTGTGATCGTTATTACGTGCGCGAGTTCGAGTAGCTTACCACGGTACTGTAATTTCTGTAAATATTAAATAAATCTTTATCGAATCAATCCCTGGAATTATTAACTATAGCCGAATGTTCCTTCATTACAGAATAACTTTCACCGTCGTCGAAGTATCGTCAGCAATAAATTTACGTTCATTGTATCATCGAAATGCGGAATCTACGATACATGTATTCGAATGGAATTAACATACATACGAGTATTTATCGTTCGCTGACTGTTTCGCGCTTGACCTAGACACGATTACTAAAATGCATGATAATTTCGAGTATCGCCTAGCGTGTTCGGTGAACGCGGTACGAACCGGTGACGTAAGTCCGTGTAAGCAGCCGTCTATTTCAGTCTCTGACACTCGTCTTATATGTTTACATCGACTTGTCTCTCTCGCTCCGACGGGTCATCGAGATTCAGGCTGTTCTTTTTCTGGTTTAACGTCATGCTGGTATCGGCGGTGACTTCAGCCGGCTGACAGCACGATCGAAATGAGAAAAGGAACAGTTCGCCGCTAGGATTCGATCGGGCAACAGGATCCACGTCCAAGTATCTACTTTGAAAAGTATTCTGTCTAGTACTCAGAATTTGTACAACTACAACGCGTATACCTTTGTGATTTTCTTAAAAAAGTTATTGACAGTTTCATAAGAAGAGGGTAAATTTGTTGGAATATTTCGGTGAGTATTTCATTCAATTACTCGGTGTTTAATGTTTATACAACGCGCGAGAATGTATGTGAAGGTGTCGTTGTACGAGGTGGAAGAGACTTCCCTAAATCGAGTAGAAGTTAAATGGTCCGCAAGAACAGATACGATTTATCGCCTGATGAATGCCAAATGTAACGTTTAATCCATTGTCTGGCGTGTATTGATCCTCCCGCGTAGCTTCCATAATCCGGGAACTACGTCAACGATAAAACTGTCATATTCACGTCACACTCTCATTGAATGTCTCTCCACCTCTATCCTGCCGCTCCTGGTGATTGGCCATACCGTCTAATCGATCGTGCAATACGAATTTGCTGCACCTATCTCGCACTGAGGACAAATCGCTTGTTCTATGACGCTAAGTCTGAATTTATGCGACAGAGTTTATTGTTAATTCGACACGACTATTTATTGCGACATTAGTGTCATTTTACTAACTGGTCCTTGGAAAATTTATTTAGCAATGACGGACGACCAACCGCAACAGGAAGACGTGGGGATGGGTTTCAAGGATAAGGAGAAGGCTCTCTACACCTTGAAAGCCCTCGACGGTAGAGATGTTAGCTATCAGTATCACGTACTTCTGAATTACGTCAGTCGTGCGAAAAAGACACTGCAGATTACCAGGGACAAGAAGAAACTGGCAAATTTGAAAGAGGCCCTGAAGGTCTTCGAGGACTGGATCACCGATTACAAGCAGAACAATCGCGGCAAAGAAAATTTGTCGTATTTGCATTTAGACATCATACAATCGTACAGAGTTCTTGCCAAGAAGTACGACGTGCCGGAGGATGACTTCTACAAGTAAATATAAACTACCGATTATTATGTCAACATTTAGAACTTTCCTCGGCACGTTCCAATGATAATTATCTTCTTTTGTAGCGCTTACAAGAAGGAGAAAGGAAACTACAGGAACTTACGAAGCGTCAAGACGCCTGACGGCGAAACCACGTGGGACATAGAAAGAAATCGACGGTTGAAGGTGATCATTGATAAAATGAAGCAAGATCACGTGCTATGGTTCGAGACGGACCTGGGTGATTTCCGTGGGCTTCCCACCAAGGAACACGTTCAGTGTATCATGCTGGGATACAGTCCCGACGCGTCGAAATTGAAGAAACTCGTTGCTCAGGTAGAGGAGAAATTCGGCAAAGAAGAGGACGATATGGAGGTGGACGAGGAACAAAAGGAGAAGGGTGTGAAACGAAACCACGAGGCCTCCACGAGCAGCGAGAGCGAGGATGAAGAACCAGAAAGAAAAATCGCGAAACCATCGGTGGACGCGGAAAAGCGAGAGGGAGAGGAAGGTGGACTTAGTTTCAAAGATAAGGAGAGAGCTTTGCGAAGTATTAAGTCGCTGGATGGCCGAGACGTATCTTATCAATACCACGCGATCGCAGGACTGGTGAAGAGAGCCGAGAGAGTGATATCTTGCACAAAGGATGAAGAGAAGATTAAGAACATGAAGGAAGCCGTCGAAGTCTTTGAGAATTGGATTACCGATTACAATGTAAATGGTCGGGCCAAGGAGAATTTCAATTATCTGCCTATCGATACCGTGAGAGCGTTTAAAACGCTCGCGGAACTGCACGGCATCGAAGACAAAGGATTTTTCAAGTAAGTATATGTTTGTTTTTATTACTATTTACTGTGTTGCTTTGGTTTACCGAACGACAACGTGTAACTTTGTTCAGAGCCTACGAGGACGTGGATGGGGATTATAAGAAGCTTCGGTCAGTTCAGGTACCGGAATCAAATGTAACATGGGACATAGAGAGAAACAAGAATCTTCGGATATTGTTAGACCGTATCAAAGAAGAAGACCTTAAATGGTACGAAACCGACGACAAGCTTAATGGTTTGCCAACTAAGGAACACACACAGTGTATAATGTGGGCGTTCAGCTACGACGCTTCGAAACTCAAGAAACTTATACCCAATGTACCTGAGAAATTAAAATCATAAAGTATACCTTATCCTTCAAAATATTCTAAATAGTTCAATTACAGTTTAACCGCTTTATATTGTTTGGTTGATATCTTACGCTTAAGGATATTTTTCTATCTTTACTTTAATACCCTGTTAATAAAGAGTTACATTCTACAACTTGGAACACTTGTCTCGACATTAGAAATTATATCGAATTGCCCGTTTCCTGGAAAGACTTTTTCTTTGAATCAAACTTCTAGAAACGGCAGAACACCGTGCGAGCAGCGATATCTAGTGGATTTCACGGGAAAGTCGGCGACGCCTGTCGAACATTGACCCGACGTACAGCCGCGCAGTTACACGCAACGCACGCGGCGGATCCGCCATCTTTGTTTTTCGTCGTGGCCGAAAATGCCAAGATGGCGCGAGCTGTCAAAGTTTTTTGACCGCGCGGGCTCAATCGATAGTTTTTATCGTCGCCGTGCGGCCTGCGAGGGTGGGTAAGCCTCCGGTCCGGTTTTGAGGTTAGGGTTAGTGACTCTGTGACACTGGAAACGGCGGTTCGCAGGATTCTCGTGCGTGCGCGGTGATACCGCGACGAAACGACGAGCATCTCACCCTCTCGGTGTTCGAGTTTCGGCCGTGCTGACAGAACGGGCCACGCGAGGACGTCGAACGAATCGTGTGCGTACGAGAAATATAATTCCGACAGGAGATATAAAACCGTGGTGGCCGGATAGAATGGCAGGCTCCCTGACAGAGGATCTGTTTATACCCTACGCGTTGGCGATGTTCACTGGAAGACGGGAATCTACACACTTTGGTCCGTCTAAAAATAGCCCGGGTTTCTACTGAGGTTCGTAGACCCTTCGTGTTATTCGTTGCCTCGAATCCGATTGTACGCGGCCGGCGTTTATTGCTAACCAAAGTATGTAAGTGAGGAAGATTATTGTGATCGCGATGCAACACGTGACATAACGATCGACCGTGTAAATAATAATACGTGCAAGTATTATTCTTTACGGGGAACAATAGGTTCGCGGCGGGGACAACCGTGACAATTCGAAAGTCCGTTCGAGGACCCTCGTAGACGTTAGACAAACGTTAGTGGGGGAACACAAGAATCCACAGTATCACGATGTGAGACGGTTAGAGCGTGAAACTGAGGTTCGGTTCGGTGGACCGTGTATTACAACGAGGGGTCAAATGGAGCGACAAATGAACGCGAAGCAACCGGGTGGTTCGCTAGTGGTTCGTTGCAATGGATAAGCAAGAGGTCAAGTGAAGATGTCACAAACTGCGGATGCTGAGAGTGAAGCAGGCTCCATCTGCGACGAGGAACGCGTCAGGAAGCTCTTCCAAGCATGCGACGGCGACGGAGATGGTTTTATCGACAGGTTAGTTTGAAAATCCCTTCTACGGAAGTGATCTATTTCCCGTGGGATTGTTCGTTAATTCCATCCCGCGATACGAATAAAGAAGCTTGTGTTCCACGCGGGGCACAGCTGCTGCAAACCAGAGAGACGTTTGACGAGGCCTCGAGGATTGCTGGGACGAAAAAATACGAAATTCCATTCACGTTTGATTCTTCGTTTTACTCGAAATTACTCCCGGGAGATGGGGAAAAAGACTCGCGACAAATTCGCTCGGCGATACCCCGCCGTGGAATAATATCCGTAGCCGGGAGTTCGAATGGCAAACTTTTTACCGGTAACACCACCGCAGCACGCACGTTTTAATTATTACCACGATTAATTAGCTCGTTTGAATGCATCGCGCTCGCGATGCCACGGATTAACTCGAAACGAGAACAGTTTTTTGCCTCCCTTCTCTTTTCTTGTTTTTTTATACTAACTCAGATGAATAAATTTCAAAGACAATACGGGCACGGATGCGCACAGGGTAGAGCCATATATACATATATATATTTTTCATTGAACGCATAACCGTTTTCCTCGATATTCAGTATTTCTTTACTTTTCCTGTGTCTCTCTCCCTCTCCCTCTCTCTATATTCTCCAGAGTCCTACCGCGATCCCGTAGCGACCTACTCTATTCATTTCTTTCCACAAAAATTAGCCGTTGATTCTTTTAACCCGATCCCGAAGCTGCTCCCTGTGTTTACATTTTTTGTTTTGCTATTTTCTTCTCGTTTTTTTTTTGTTCGTTCACCCTCGTTCCCTCGCAGCAACGACGGGTGAAATGTTTTTAACGTCAAAGCTCCCGACGGTGCACGGTTACCGCGAAGGTGCACATTCGCGCCGAGTTAGAAAATTTCATTCCGGAAGCTTCGTTTTCATTGCTCGCGCGACTAACTGCCAACTACCGGCAGAAAATACGTTTATATGTATCTGTAATCTAGTTACCCGTCTCGTTTTCTATGCCCGAACGTTCGCGTATATGAAAAAAACATTACCCCCCGAAGGCCTAATGCGGATATCGTTTTAACCGTGGCTCCGGAGAAACCGTTCGTTTTTTCTTTGTTTGGTTTTTTTTTTTTGTTACTTCGACGGAACACGCGCAGTGTCTTCATAATAAAAGTAAACATACATACGTGTGTACATACGTTAGTAAACACGACCACGTTTGCAGCGTCACGTAAGACGACTATTGACATTTTAGGCGTCGACGGGAAACTGCTCTCTTGCCTGCTATTCTCCTTTCTTTTTATTCCGCTTTCTCCGTTAATGGATTTTCACTATTCCACCGTCTTTTCATAGATTTCTTTTTTTTTGTCTCTCTCTCTTTCTTTGAGTCGCGCGTTCGATTTCATCATCATCATCTACCGTGTTCTACTCTTTAATTCTGAACTTCGCGGTTGGAAGCGGACGTCTTTATCTAACTCAGTTCATCGGACAAGCATAAATCTCTGTCACTAAAATTAATAATTATCATTTATCAACACGTAAGGGATCTTGTTAGTATTGGTTCTCCGGTAACAGCATGTTTCGCCCTCGCGAAAGATTTATTCAGCTAGATAAAATAATCACATCTCGTTGGGCGAGTGATCCGATATATTCGCAACAGGTTCTTCGATTGTTTATAATATATAAATATACGTATATACGCATACATATCTCGGAGGGTGTGCTCGTCGTACGAGGCGTGCATAAAGACCAACGATAATTAAGAATCGTTCTTGTTACATCGATTGCCATTCTATTGATAATTAACGCCCGAGGGGTTGGATTCGTTAAGAAACAGTAATTTATCATGCGATCGTGTATCACGAGATACTTTACCGTCATCCATGCATGCAAATACGTTTCTGTGAATTTCACCGTGAAGATCTTCGGCAAACTATACCACGATTTCTCCGAGTAATTATTTAAATTACATATTTCGCCTCGGTCGTTCTAGAACAACAAACAAAAACAAACAAAAAATATCGGAATTACTTGTCGGGTTAATCGCTGAACCTTTCAGCGGATTGTTTATCACGTCGCCGGACGAAACCAAACAAAATATAATCGTTTCGCGAGGCACTTATCTGTATTATCGTTTAAACATCAACGTGGAACTTACCTTCGGTACAAAACGCAAGGATATCGCGAGCCAATTAAAATCCGTTCAAAGGTTCGTTTTAAACGTTTCCGCGGGTATCCCGGGGTAATTTTCCGTTGTGTACGACAGAAGGACAGTGAACGTTTTATATGCGTCTCTGTAACAAAGGATTCCTTTAATTCCAGAGTACCTCGTTGCTTGATTCGAGCCACGGCGGAATAAGTCAAAATAAAAAAAAAAAAAAAAGAAAAGCGGGAGGCAAACGAACAGAACCGTTTCGCGTCTCTCTGTAGAACCGCGCAGTTTCCCGAGCTACCCTCGGAGATTGCTCAGTCTCGAAAAGCTTCTCACCCTTCGACTTCTACTACTTCTAAATGCTCCCCCAAAAACGTTTTCCCCCTTGTCTTACCTCGCGATTACCGTTCTCCCTCTTTCGCTTTGATATATCGTAGAAATAGGCAATAGGAATACGAATTCCCCGAGTCTCCCGATGTCCTTCTGCGTATACAACCTCGTTCCTCCTCCCCTCCCTCCCGTCTGCCTCATCGAGTTGTCTCGCAGAATCAGTTTTTACGGATCGATATCCCGCGAAATTATGCATCCCATACATACAACTGTGGATGTACAGGGAGAGAGAGGGTGGAAGGGAGAGGGAGAGGACGAAAGAGCGGGAAGTTATAATTAGAAACAATTGGAGGAAAAAGAGAGTTAAACGATATTTCACGTACGGCGACGGGACTTTTAAAATTCATATACAATTACTAATCGGACGAAACGAAAACTTTGTATTATAAGTTCCGTTTGCTCATTAATGTTAAAGTATCACTCGCATAGCTGTAGGGTGCTCCGATGTACGTTAACTGACGTGGTTCTTTTTTTTTCTCTCTTTCTCTTTCTCTCTTTCTCTCTTACTCTCCCTATTTCGCTCGGTCTTTTTAGTTTAATTTCCGTATTCTAACGAGTGCGCGTACGTCGAAAATTTAGTGCAGACCATTACGATAAAAATATTACGGTCCTGGAACCGGGAACGGCTTATGGAAATGATCGTCGCGTGAATAGTAACGAACCCTGGGATTATGACTACCGCGCGCGGTTAACATATTATTCTTCTCTAAAGTAATTACGACCGTAATTCGTGTTAACTCCCGGACCGATTTAAGTTTCCGTAACGACACTTCGATCGATGTTAAAACGATTAAATCGCAGAAACGAACGCGAACGGAGTGCCATTCCGGGGAACGTATTAATTTAACACCGATTCACGCTTCCGCCGACAGATACACCGACGAAGAGCATTAACGGTTAATACACGTTCACGGTGATAACATTTTAAATAGATAGATAGACAGAGAGGGGGAGGGAGACAGTGTCGAAGGCGATGTTTCTTATTTAACGACGTGAAAGCATTTCTCGCGCGAGCTTGACCAAATCCAGCCGGAACGATGGCAAAAAGAAAGAAACGTCGTGATATTGCGAAGCGAACGCGAAAAAAGAAAGGAGCGGGACACCGTGTATACCGTGCCTCTGTTTATCTAGAAAGGAAATACGGGAACAGAGACGACGCGAAGAGAGTCGGATTATTTGGCGCACAGCCATAGGAGATTGCTTTGTAATACCGAATATTACGACGAGAAAAAATACAACAAAAACAAAAATAAAGAGAAAGAAAGAAAGAATGGAAAGGAGCAAAGCAAAACAGACTATGCGTATGTAAATAAACCGCGGATGTAAAAAAAAAACCAAAGACGTAACACATACGATGGCGTTAAAGAAAGAAATTCAGGAGAAGAAAGAAATTTTCCTCGGATCTTGGCACTCGTTACCGGTACGCTTTCGTAACCTCGTTAACCTTACCCGGCGAGATCGACCTGGGTGCCGTAAGGTGACGTACGTCTCGTTGGCTTCGCAAGCTACCATATCTCCAAGCATCGGCCTCCGGCACCCTTTTTTTTCGAAACTCCGTGCTCCGTGTGCATCCAACCGGATGCAAGCTCGCGAGATTGCGAACGAAACCGAACACTCAAGTGCACACTCACGTAACTTCCCTACTACCCTTCTCTCTCTCTCTCTCTTTCTTTCTCTCTACTCTTTCTCTTTTACGTACACTGACTGGTATACAATCCACTCACTCTCTCTCTCTCTCTTTCTGTTTCGTTCTCTTCTCACATTCCATCGTCTTTCTCGGTTCTTCGACGGGAGTATGTAAGTAGGTGGCGGAGGTAGTTTCGACGGTTAAGTACCTTCTACGTGTACGACGTACACGTGACCATGGGTAAGATCAAACGATCCCGGCACGTTCAAGAGAGAAAGACAGAGAAAGTAAGAGAGAGTAAGAGAGAAAAAAAGGAAGCATTCTTGGTGAAACACGGGTAAATCTTGTTACCGAAAACGTATTCGATTCGGTCGGGATCACCGTAAAAATTCAAGGCGCGGCCGGGTGGTAATGAAAGACACCGTGTAACGACCGGATCGAAGCGTGTCGGTTCGCGTGACCGGTAATTTATCGCGGTATTATTTAGCGTGAACGTTAAAACGGGTAATGCCACGGTTCGCCGTGTGTAACTGTTTATCTGGTGATTACCTGGATACTGATTTTCAATCGTGCACGTGGGGGAGAAAGGGAGGGGGAAGGGGATACTTTTCACTTCGGACGAATCGACTCACAAGTACCACTGAACGTAGGGTAGAACGAAGATAGAAGTGTTTTCGATCGTGTTACTAGACAAGTGGCTGGTTACGATGATCACGGTTGTTCGGATAAAATATCTCGCTTTCGTTCGTGAAACTCCTTACGCATCTGTTCCAAGCCAATGAAACCAAGTACCTACACAACGTTGTTTTCGCGTGCCGAACGTTTCACGGTCCGACGACGCCCGAAAGTTAGATATTTACCACCCGGGACTGGGGTAGTAAAGTCTGTTCTTCGTCCCGAGGAAACTTGCGCAGCGATTCTCAATTCTTTATCGAATCGATTGATATCCCATCGAATCACGGTCTGCACAGTAATTTCCATTAGTTATACAGAGGAATCTGTTCATATGTGAGTAGAGATTTCCATCGACCAACGTAACGTTCATGGGGTCCCTTGGTTTTCTGGATAATATCCAAACCGACGTTCCGCGATGGTCGTTCAACGGAATTCCGCGAATCACAACGGTTGGGAAACGCTGCGGCAGGATGCCCGATGTGTCTACGATACCCTAGGGTTGTAAAGGCTAGGGGTGGTTTTATGGCAAGTGAGTCACGCGGCGACCCCTTCTTTCGCGTTTTGCCGCCACGATTCCTCCGGATCTCGTCCGAAGGCACCGCGTGCGCGTTTTCCAGATCCATTTATCGACGCCCGCTAACCCTCCACCGGATTTCGCCTTTTCGCATACTGTGCCCGGCTTTTTTTTCGCGAACGAAACGGGAAACTACCCCCGTTGGAATGTTTACTTTTTGTCGAGCGAACGTTACTCAATCGGGAATTCGAACGGTGGAATATATTATACATGTACGTATTTACAAGGTATGTAGATACTTTAGACCGTAACATTTAGATCGTAAACATCAGGGTGTTGTTCACCTATGCTTTGTTGCGCGCGGTGAAATATCGCCGGATATCTACCAGCGATAATTAAAGATCAAAGGGTATCATTGACGATCGTTTATAAAGTCCAAGGGGTTCGATGCGTGGATACGTGTACAACGATAGTTAATTATTACTCGGCTTCCTTCTACAAAGATTCCTCTCCTCCCATCGCGAGAATCGTAAATAATCGAACGCAGAAGGCAGCGTGGGTCCCGGGCACCTTGCATTATTATAATTTAAAGATCCCCCGTGACCCCTGACACCCGATTAAACTGTGTAATACACGTGCTTACGTTTACGGGCAGTCGTCGGGTTTGGTTGGCTCACCTGAAGGGATATTCTTGACCTATCCTAACGTCTGCACGCAACCGAGTATGTAAATGCATTAAGAAACTTCTCCCGCAGGAATTCGGCGGGTACCGATGTCAAGGACGTCGACTTTAGCGTCTGGAAAAAAGTTGATGAAAACTCGAACACTTCGGGCAACGGTATCGCCGTTGTGTTTTTATATGTAAATGTTACGTGTGTGTCGCTTACACGAGACACACGAACGAATTAAAAATTCCTGCAATCCGTGTAATTAAGAGAATTAACATTCGCAGACATCGTACCGGCGATCAAAGGAATTTAAATGTTACGCAGAGAACGCAAGTTTATTTTAATAAGCGATACTCTCTGTGAAATTTTAATCACCGAAATTTATTTCCCGGTGTAACAGTAGCTGTACGCGGTTACTTGTTTCCCTCACTTGTGGACACTTTTAACTTAATACAACGTTGAATACGTTGCCGTGTTCGGTATACACGTATATATGATACATACCGTGTAGTTATTACGTTTACCCGTTATGGGGATCACTAATGAGTGCTGCCTATTCACCTGATACTATACCCTCCCACTTGCACGACCTCGGTATTCGGATTGTAGTAGCTTCGTAGAAAAAACCATATTCATCCAAATGTAATCACACAAACGCGTGTAGATCTTTTATATTAATCCACAGATTTCTTCGTATGATCGATCAAAAATTGTATCCACCGTTTTCCACGACTTTTTTCGCATCTCACGATCGTGTTCCATGGATCTAACACGTGGTCGATCCCTCGTCGTAATTTCATTTAGGCGGCGACCCTATCCGTGTCCCGGAGTCCCGTTTATCCCGACCCGCCTCGATTCACGCGCAATAAATTTCAAAATCGCGCGCCGTCCAGTTATCGTTATTTACGTTTCTCCCGGTGTGTGTACCGCGAACGGCCACGCGCAAAACCCCTTTCGAATACGTTATATGTATATGTATGTATGTACTATACGTCCGTATACCCGGGGCTGTGCGTTTTCGATTCGTCGACGTATATCGCGGTGAGCACGGACGTGAACACGGCACCGACCGCGTCCAGTAAATCGCAAATCTACGGATCGGGAATGCGCACTTTTTCCCATTCCTCGTGAAAACATTCGCCAGCCTCGCATTCGGCGTTCGAATAACCCAATCGACTCTTTTTTTTCGACCTTCTCTCTGAGATTCCAAATACCACGGGGTCTGTCACTTATTTTTTAATAATATGGCAAAAATCATTTAGATATTTCACTTAGAAAGCCAAGGAAGCTTCTTGGGTTCCAGTAATGATGATCAGAAATGATCAATATATTATTTTGAACCTTTCGGTAGATCTAGGGTAAATCATTTAACGTTCCCACGTGTCCAACGTTTAAATTCGACAATCTCACGCGTCGACGGCGGTCATTCAAAGGGAACCCCATAGTATTTTAGCATGACAACACCTATGCTATTCGAATCAACGTGATTCTTTGGTCAGGATACCAGTTGACACTTTTACCACCCATCCGGTTTCCAGCGAACCAAGTCCCGTACGCGATCGAGGATCGGAACTTCCATGTCCGGTTCCTGTGAACGTTTCATGTGTGCGTGGAATCGAACGGATCGATTTCAACGTACGTACGCGTGTTCACGCATTCGTAATCGTCGTAGCGACGCAAGTGTCGGACGTCGGCAGTGATCGTTTCGGCGCGTCGAAACGAACCTCGGTGTCCATCGAGTCGTCAAAACGTTTGCTCGATCGTGCGTGCACCGGCTGTTACGTCCGTGGATCGTTCGAATACGATTTTTTTCCCGATACTTTCATTTTTTTCCCCCTTTTTTCCGTTCGATCATTTACTCAAGTGGTCGTGAAAAGTGGATATACAGCGGGTGGTGACGCGAGTGCGAAATACATTTTTTTTTAAATTTTTTTAACGAGATTCACTATCAGCTCCTGGATGTATTATTTTTATAACGATTTGATTCACGCAGCGAGAAACATTCGGACCGTTAGGTAGAGGTAAAGTGGTCTCGTAATCCCGCGTGTCACGGGATAACGATTGTAATAATTACAAAACACGAGCCTCGCGGAAGGCCCGAGATTCCGGATGTAACGCGAATAATCTTCAATAACGAACGTTAAATACAATGTACACGGTGTAAGGTTTCGTTTATTATCGCGGTCGGTTCGTTTCGCGGTAGACTCTCGATAACTTTCAGGTGGCTTGTACGTACGTAATGTATACATATATGTATACACAGTACAGTTCTATACTCTGTTTTTAATTAAGACGATTAACAACGTAACGAATTTTTAAATTATAATTAATACCGGCAACGAAAGTGCCGCGCGCGGAAAAGAGTGATCCAGGGTTGTTACACGTACGTTTTTAATGAACGAGACCGAACGCAACGTTACCCGACAGCGGGGGATCGTCAATTAACCCTTTCCCGTGGGGAACGCCGAAATAAAAAAAAAAAAAAAAAAAAAAAAAAAACAGAAAAGAAAAAAGAAGAAGAAGAAACATTCCAGCGTAAACGTAACGACTCTCGATTTCTCGGTGATTACACGGAAATCGAACATCCCCTCGAAAGTTCGCGCGAACAAAGAGATAAAACGAGCGAAACGGGTAGAATATCGGTGGATAACGGTAAAGAAGGAAGGACGGGGTTTTGCCAGAGGAGCGTTCATTGAAAACAGGCATTAGGTAATGTTTCGTTTCTCCCCCGGGCTTTTTCCCTTTTACATTCCGAAACCTTCGGGCACGTTCTCGCGCATTCCCACCAGCAGCCGCTGGCTGGCCTTTTTTGTTTTTAATGGCGCTGCTCGCGGACCTGTTCCATCGTATCCGGCGGAAAGCAGCCAAGGCATCTGAAAAGGGAGGATTGCCTGAAGGAGGCGCAGCCCTTTTATACGCGGCCCGTTGAAGGGCGTGTATGAACGAAATAGAGCAGAACGCGCTCAAAATGGGATACCCGTGTCGCTTTTTTTTGCTAGACGAGCAACCCTTTTCATCGGTATTTGTTCAGTTTTCCGGTGTTCCGCTTCGCGTTTCCGCGTCTCAATGTTTCCTGTCTGTTCCTCTCTTTCTCTCTCTGCCTCTGTCTCAGTCTCTCTCTATATCTATCTGGCTATCTTTATTCTTCCTCGACGAATCTCGGGTGACTTAACCTCGACCTCGAATCTATATCTATACGGAAAGGTCAAGGCGAAGGTATCCTCCGTTGGGGGATGAAAGGGCGGACTGCGAAGTATCTTTTTTTTTTATTATTTCTTTCACCCTCTCGTTTTTCTTTATCCATACGTCCCGTTATTGGAGAGCTACTTTTGTCTAACGCAGATAGGATCCGGGGAGCTGACATTTGGAATAACGAAAAGGTAGAAGGTCGTTTCGCGTTCGGTTGGGAATATAAATTAGAGGCTGCAGGCCTCGTCGAATTAACCTACTTGGCCTGACGGTCGGAACGGCAAACGAACGGGTATTGTTTCCTCGTTTTAGAGGACAGTCGACCGCAGCGTAGCAAAAAGACAGAAAACACCGTTGATTGGATTTTGGTTTGAATGTCAAGTGTAAATCGATGTTTCTAACGGGCCCCGAGGTTCGCTGTAACTGCTGTAACCGCGCGAGAATGGAAACGACTGAATGGATTACCGCGCTCGAGGAAGTGGCATTAAAACGGCGGAGATTCGAAACGGCGAAAAAACAAAGAGCGGTCTGTTACGGGTTAATTAAAAAAGAAAAAAAAAACCGCGAAAAAATGAGAGCCCGCTCGCTTTTTTCCCCACCCCTTTCGCTTTCATCAGCACGTAATGTTACATCAAAGAATCCCAACAAAACCTTAGCGAAATTGCTTCTGAAACATAATTCGACGCTCGCGAGTCACGCGTCAGAAGTATCCGCGACGTGTCACGGAATTAATTAAAAATCTCGCACTTAGGGATTAATTAAAATCTATTTCCCCTTTCGTTGACACTAAAACACCTGAAAGAAACTGGCGTTGAACGATAAAATCACGAATGATCCAGACCCGATGCTCGTTCTTTTCCTCCTAAAACTCAAAGAGTTTCTAAAACCGACATTTTGCACACAATTCTCTCATAATTTCCCACAGAACACCACGATGAATCCCACTATCGATGTCTCTAACAATCGAATCCACGCACCCCCCGTCTGCGTGATAGCTTTCACCGCGATAATTTCATAAATCACCGTCAACGTGCGGGGTGCTGAAAAGAAAGAAAGGTGGGGGGGGGATAAAAAATGGAGAATCAGAACGATCGTTTGGTAGTTGATGCGACGACAAACTGCGCGTCGTTAGATCGCGTTCTCGAACCCTTTCATCGGTGTCACGGTGCCGGGGCGACGGGGACAGCGGTTTTACGCGTTAGAACAATACACGTTGACGGGGGAGGGTAGTTGGAGATTGAGGGGGAGGGGGAGGGGAGGGGGGTGCGCACTTATTGGGTCGGCTCGATGTATTGTTCGTTGCTATTGTAAAACGCGGGCTGCGGTGACATTCAGCGACGGAGGAGAGCTTTCCGATGCAAAAGGCACGGCTTGTTGTATGTACCGGCGCGCAAACTACATACATACCGACGGCCGTTTGTTGTATCGGTGTGTTGCAGCACGCGTGCGTAATGTCAGGTTGAGACGTCCACTTTCACCCCCGAACGCGGGGGTGGTTTCACGTTGTTCACGGATGCGAGCGGCATTGTGGAAATGATTTCACCCGTGGAAACGCCGGAGAATGGCGAAACACATTCCCCGGCGTTTGCGGCTCTTCAATTTCTTTCACGGTCCTCTTGTTCCTCGCGTTGTCTCTCCTCTCTTTCTCTCTCTCTCTCTTTCTTTCTCTCTCTGTTTCGCTCGATTCGTTCTCTCCCCGTCGCTTTTGCCGTCTATCGCTCTTTTTCATTCGACGTCCTCTTTCCGGAGCCTTCTTTGCCAGTGGCGCGCCACTGATTAAAAATAAAAATGGAGATCTCGCTCGCAGGACCGTCGAAAAAGGGAGAAAGACGCGGGACAGAAGGGCGAACGGTGGCGGGGGTGTTCGACAGGAGGACCTGGAGACCGTAACGAGATCACACGTGTTAACGGAACGAAGCTCGAAATTGGATTTCCATCCAATCACGCGGCCCGTTCCATCTCTCGGATTTTTCGCGTTCCCGGCGAATCTCTTCGGTAACCGTTCGAATCGTCTGATAAATAAATCGCGACGCTCGTTTCCGGGATAAAAGTTGTTTACCTGGCGTCCAGAAATTTGTCGCGTTGGATTAATCGGAAGAATTTTTGTTGCCGGTGTCCACCGGTGCAGGTTTTTTTTTTCTTTTCTTGTTCCCCTTTCGGTACAGAGAAAATAGCCGACGAACGGTTGAAGGTGCTTCCTCCACATGGAAGGTCGACCAGGTTGTTTAACCAGGCCCTTATCGTTCCCAGAAGACCTGATACGCGTCCTTCGTAGACCTACGGCACTTCCTCTCGCAATACATTGTATTGACCTAGCTCAGCGGTTTTCCCCAAATAGAGTTTCGCCAGGTGGATTCGAAGGACCGGTGAAAAGAAAATGAAAAGAAGACGTGTTTCTTTTACAAATATAAAATAACAATGTTAATCTTAACTCCGGAACAGTCCAATTACACGTATCCTTTATCCAGGTATCCGATGTGAAAAGTTGAGAGAATTCAAACACCCTCAGACACTAATTAAAATTTTCAACTTTGTCTCGCAATTAAAGTTTCTTCCACACACTCCGTGCCGAGGAAAATTTCAACTTGTTCCACGTTCTACATAATGTCAAGTGCACCGCGGTTAAACGCAATTGGGAAACACTGATCCGGCGTTCTCTTTTTTTTTTTTACTTGTATTTCAACCGCGAGCATCCAACAACCACAGACATATTCCGATCGTATGTATATGTATACATATGCGTACATATAGGCTCTCGTTTTTGCACTTCCCGTAATGAATGTTCATGCCACTCAAGATGCCTCGCGTATTACGCGGCCTAACGGTATCGTATTTCTCACGTACGAGAGCTGTCTTCCGAGTGAATTCACTTTTCAGAAAGGAAAAGCATTTTTAACCAACTCGACCCAACCGACCTCGGAGTTTTCCTCGCGCTGCCGTGACAATGGTGCGAAACTGAGATCACAGAAATCATTTCCCTTCGATCGTCCTCCTCGGTTGGGAACAATATTGTTGTACATACCGAGAGAGAAAATCTTTCTTCAGTGTCAATGACACTCCCGCTCGTTTCAGCTCGCTGTTCCGTTCGTTGCACTCCTCGGAGCGTTTAAAACATATCGTTCAACTTTTTCCGCGTGCCATCAATCGCACGCTACGATCGAATTAGTCACGTTACATCGTCCCGGGTATCATTGAACACCGTTAGCAGAAATGACAAACCCGTGCCCGGATAAACGAGTTTATCGAGTGGCACTTTAGAAGATCGTAGAGAACCATGTAAAAGAAAAAAAAGAAAAAAAGAAAAAAAGAAGACACATCAGAAGCTCCTTTTCAATTTAATCCCCGTCACCGTAAGGATCGCGATCGTAACCTGGCGTCAGACAACAATGTTTCGATATCGTTAACGTGTTCTTATTTTGTTCGGTGTTCGATTACCCTTGGCCAGTCGGTGGTGGACGCGCGTGCAACGGTACGAGGAAGCGAGATCTCCGATTTCGCGATGATATCATAATGGTCGTTTATCCGATCTCTCTTACGTGTATGTCCAGGGATCGAAACCGCGAGTCAGTGGAGAGTGGTATTTTAAGTAAACCCCCGGGGGGGTGGTGGTGGTGATGGTTGGAACATAACCGCACCCGGGGACCGCACACAGAACGTGTGACACGCATCGCGGTGGATTAAGTCGCGTCGCGGGAGGATCTCGTCGGTATCTCTAAGTTTTCCTTTTTTCTTTCGACATTTTTCGCCCCTCTCCCACCCCCCCTCGTTGCACCCGACGACGTCGCGAACTACACGCGACGCAGTGTCGGTCGTCCCATCGTTCGGGTTGGCTCGCGAATTGTGTCGCGATTTCAATGTGTCCGTCATGGAGTCGCTGAAACCATGGGAGTCGAGGACACTGGAGAGACTGTCGGTTAGAAGACTCCGAAGAAGATTGTCCAGGTGGTATGTATCGGTTGTGCAAAGGTGTGACGTTGATATTTTCGTAAGTTCAGTTTGGAATTAAAATTGTTGAACTTACTGGCGAGTTAAACCGGATGAGTTTGAATCGAAGTTCAGATTGTGCGGGGGTGTGTGTGTGTGTGTGTGTGTTTTTTTCTTTAGTAGAAGCCATTCAGACGCGTAAGGACTTCCGCGAAGATAAAGTGTGATAGAGGACAAGTCGTCACAATAGGTAGTACTTAGGTCGCAACGTTGAATATCTCGTGGTGTAATTGTATTTCGTATTATCCGCGCGAAACTTCCTGTTTCTGCGTTATTGTGTAAAAGCGTAAAGCCACGTTTAACGTGGTTTTCGGGAGATACGGTCGAGCGAATGTTGGGTGGAAAACCGAAATTACACGGGCATACGGAGTTACGGTGGCATTTAACTTGCGGAATAAAATGCACGAGTAAATCTGTTTTACGAGCGTCCGCTGTAAGAGAGGCGTGCTCTCTTTCAGCGATAAAAGACGAGACTTCGCGATACAGGGTTGGAGGTCATCCGCCATACGAATAAGAATACCAATCTTAACTCTACCAAGAAGACTCCTAGCTACCCAGAAATATCAACACTCTTCAAAGTCATCGATCTATATTTACGATATTTAATCCAACGTTGTAATAATTCGATTAACATCGATCGTCATGACTCTCTTAGTTTCGATATACATAGCAAGTGAGTCTGATATCGATCTTATCTTCCGGTTCCCCGTTGAATCCGTTTCCCCCAGGTAATGGGTTTCCCAGTGGAGACTTCTCAAGAATTTCAACTCGTAGAGAAGCCTCGGAGAAGTTCGTACCCGGCTATCCAACATCCAACGTTCCCTTTGAATACATATATCACTCTCGTTTCCCGGAGATATTCGCTCGCGCGAGCCGCCGATCTTCGTGTGTCATGAAGCCGGCGCGTGGGATTGGTCCCGGGTGCAACGGCCCCGGGGATCAGTGTTTTCGATCGGAGTTTTCTTTCGCGCCGAGCGTCGCCACGTTTTGCATAATCCATTAATATCCACGGACAGGCATGGTCACCACCGGCTCGTCGACGTCGGCCAAGTAGGCCCCGTTAATTAATGCGTGACGTTTAATTTGCGAAACGCGACGCGATACCGTCGACGGCATTGTTTCGGGGTGAAACGGAGGAACCGGCTCCCTGACGAATGCTCACCCTCCGTTACCACCCACGTACACTTCCCGTATGTATGTATTGTAGGTGTGTATGTATATACGTGTGCGATCCACTCGCAGCAAGGAAATTGTCGGTCCTGTACGCACAGTGGTATGCCGATCGCATTTCCGTTTTTGCGACGCACGGAGTGGAGAACGGCGTGACGAGGAGCAAATTTATGTGCACAGCTTCCGAGGAAATCGCGAGTGATTTTCAACAGTGAACCGACGACGCACGGTCGAACGATAGTTTCAAACTTTGGAGTAAAAAGAGTGTGTTGAATAATATTCTCTTTAATTAAAATGAAGAAAGTAGTATATTATATTTTTGTTCTTGGGGAAATGATCGAATACAATAATTTAACATCAATTTTATAGTGTCGGCCCCACGTTGCCGGTAAATAACATTTTTTTTGTTTAAAATGAACGAGAAATTTCATATTTTATGACGTAGAAAATTACAATTTTCCATATCGTACCACGATTACACGTTGAATTATAGCTGATAACGCGCCAAGTGGATTCCTCGGCCCATTTATAATTGGTTTTTGAAACCGAATTATTCAAATACCGTGCGCATTGTCCCAGGATAATATTTTTAATCGCCAGCGCCCGTCGATAGGATGCACGCATGCCTCCCGTCGACGTTGACGAGTTTACGCGTAAATTACGCAATGCTTACGCATTGATTGCGTCGCATTAATCACGACCGGCGCCCGGATTTTAACGACGGCGGACAGTCTCGCCCTTTTTGTTCCGTTCCCCTTCGTTCTCCGCGTTTCCTCTCATTTCCCAGCTACCAGCATCCCCGTTGTGACGCAATCTATGCTGGTAAATGGAAAAATTTCCAACCTTTTAGAAACCGATAGAGAAGCCTTCGACATCGGTCTTTTTCGTCATAAAGATTCTCCCGGAACTCTTTTATAAATTGTAAAATTATAAAAAGACGAGCATTTAGAAAAGTTGTCCCTAAAACTAGATGATTTCTATAAAAAATTTGACATGGTGCACGTCGGATGAAAGTCTCAATTTGATCTTTTTGAAATTGTTCCTAATGTCAGTCGAGAAGCGTGACAATTTTCCATAATTTCTCTCCGCTTGGCGTCAGACACGAAAAGCACCTCGTTAAACACACGCAGCACGGAACTATATGAATTCCCGTGATCCACGGTGTCCTCTCTGCATTCCGACTGCGCAAATACTCGGGAAAGTGGTCGTTCGCGAAGTTTCACGGGGACAAGAGAAAAGTTTTCTCGCGGAAGTTCGACGTTTCCCAACCACCGTCTGTTCGCCGTCTTTCTCCGTTCGATTCATCATAGATAACGCTCGTCCGTTTCTCATCCGTCGATGCGAGCTACCTTCCGATTCGTTTCAAAGTACATTTTCTAAACGCGAATGGAAAACGACAGGTAATCGGGAGTCGATCGTCGTTCGTCGAGATTTCACACGAACGGTCGTCGCGACGCCCACAGATATTTCCGACAAACGTCAACTAGTGACACGTGGACAACGTCGACGGTGTTACTTGTGTGAAACGTGTTTGGACCACGCCTTCGAACTATACCGCGTCACGGACGTCGACGGCGACGGCGACGACGACGTCGGTCGGTGTTCGCCTCATTTAACGATTTTCCCCGAATCTCGGTGGCGGCTTCGTGCAGCCGGTGAATCTTTAATTTCCCCGGTATCGACCGGATCCCGTTGGTATTTTCACGGGGATTCTCAACCCGGTCCCGACGTTTAAATCTACGCACCGACGTCGCATTGTCAACGAAAATTAAGAGGGACGCCGTTGAATCGAGCCACCTCCGACCCGTATTCACGTCACGCCGAGAGGAAACAGTTTATAAGGGACAATAGTAATTAACCGAACTCCACACCGATAAGGAACGCTTAAATACACATTGTGGAGGAGCAGATTTTCCTTCACCCGAAGACACTCGGAAATTTCGTCGACGATATGATCGAGCCCCGAGACTCGCGCGCGAGATCTCCGATGTATGAATTATTCAGCGAATAAATTATTCATAAGGATAGCTCTTACAATACTCGTTCTACTTGATATATAATCGCGGGGAATGTGGAAAAAACCGGACCGCGATTTGACGCACGGCTGTCGCGTAATTAGATTTTTTAATGACAAATCACCATCGAACGTCCGATTTGTCTTCGGGAAATACACTGCGATCATTAGACTCTCATTATCCGAAAACATTTTCTTTAGTCTTTTTTTTAGAAAACTATAATTCACAAAAGCGTAAGTAGTTCATTCAAATTCAAATCCCGCAGTGTCAAAAGAAACTTTTCCAATTTCTAAGCTCACACAGAGATGATCATTTTCATCCAATTATGACGAAGTCGTGATTCGAGAGAATGAAATTATCCGCTTATCCCTTCAGTAATCACCCAGGCCAATTATTCGTAGTCCTAGGTATTTGATCCTCCAAAGTTCTTCCTCTTGCCGGAGATTTATCGCGTTCGAAAAGGCAAACAAATCTCCAAAGACCGGCAGTTTATCGAGCCTCGTTAGATAAGGGTATTCTCGTGTGGATTTCAGTCAGGATTTGCTGACGGTATGCAGAGAGCTAAATCTGGAAAATTCGGTGGAAGAGTTGATGAGGGAATTGGGGGCGGACGAGCACGGTCGCATTTCCTATCAAGAGTTCCTCAGACGACGGCTGGCTCTGCGACCGGAAATCGAGGCCCTCAGGTCCGGAAAACACAGGACCAGTCCGCATCACACGCATACACCGGAATACCTGCCGACAAGCAGCGACAACAGCCTAGGTGAGTTTCCTATTCCGTTGTTTGTGGTGATTCACTGGATAGTACGCGGGTTCGCAATGAAAAATTATCCGGATTTTCATTATCGAATTACCTGGAAATTGTTCACATGAAATGGACACTCGAATACAGTGGAAATTATCGGGCGTTTCCATTCACCGATCGAATTTTTAATCTGTCTTTCGAGATCAATTATACAACCAGCCTCCTGTTTAATTAAAGATCAACGTCATGGATAATAACGTGATATTATGCAACGGGGAATGAAATAGGAACTTTGATGAAATGCGATAGGTGATTGATAGAGGAATTGGAAATGAGGATTATGTACCGGTATCAATGTATGCAGTTCCATCGCGTACATTTTATGTTAAACGGGATGCAATGTGATATCAACAGTTCGTTGCAGGAAAAAAATTGTCGTCCTCGACCATTTTAATAGCTCAAAAATTACGGAAATGGCGAGGGGATTACGAAAATCGCGAAAAATCGTAAAAATTGAAGTAGTTTTTCCTTTGGCATTTGCTCAATTCTTGAGATAGCGATCTGAAACTTGTACCATTGTTTTAGTTAGGAAATTCTACGCCAGAACAACGTATAATAGTTGTACTTTTCGAAAATTTAATTTTTCGCAAAAATCTGAAGGGGGTAGGTCAGGATTTTTTGCGATTTTCGTAAATCTCTCGCCATTTCCACAATTTTTGAGCTATTAAAATGATCCGGGGCGTTTTGGACGCGGAATCCGAAGCCGAATAAGGCAGTGAAAGAATCATTTTGATATCTCAAAAATTACGGAAATGGCGGGCGAATGAAAAAAATCGCAAAAAATCCTGACCTACCCCCTTCAGATTTTTGCGAAAAATTAAATTGTCGAAAAGTACAATTATTATACGTTGTTCTGGCGTAGAATTTCCTAACTAAAACAATGGTACAAGTTTCAGATCGCTATCTCAAAAATTGCGCGAGTGCCGATCAAAAAACTGGTTGAATTTGACGATTTTTCGCAGTTTTCGTAATTCCCACGCCATTTCCGCAAATGTTTAGATATGGATCTGATTCTTTCTGCATCGTATTTGGTTTCCGATTCTGCATCCAAAACGTCCCGGATCATTTGAATATCTCAACAATTGTGGAAATGACGAAGGAATTACGAAAATCGCGAAAAATCGTCATTTTCGACCAGTTTTTCCTTTGGCATTTGCTCAATTCTTGAGATAGCGATCTGAAACTTGTACCATTGTTTTAGTTAGGAAATTCTACGTCAGATCAATATATAATAGTTGTACTTTTCGAAAATTTAATTTTTCGCAAAAATCTGAAGGGGGTAGGTCAGGATTTTTTGCGATTTTCGTAAATCTCTCGCCATTTCCACAATTTTTGAGCTATTAAAATGATCCGGGGCGTTTTGGACGCGGAATCCGAAGCCGAATAAGACAGTGAAAGAATCATTTTGATATCTCAAAAATTACGGAAATGGCGGGCGAATGAAAAAAATCGCAAAAAATCCTGACCTACCCCCTTCAGATTTTTGCGAAAAATTAAATTGTCGAAAAGTACAATTATTATACGTTGTTCTGGCGTAGAATTTCCTAACTAAAACAATGGTACAAGTTTCAGATCGCTATCTCAAAAATTGCGCGAGTGCCGATCAAAAAACTGGTTGAATTTGACGATTTTTCGCAGTTTTCGTAATTCCCACGCCATTTCCGCAAATGTTTAGATATGGATCTGATTCTTTCTGCATCGTATTTGGTTTCCGATTCTGCATCCAAAACGTCCCGGATCATTTGAATATCTCAACAATTGTGGAAATGACGAAGGAATTACGAAAATCGCGAAAAATCGTCATTTTCGACCAGTTTTTCCTTTGGCATTTGCTCAATTCTTGAGATAGCGATCTGAAACTTGTACCATTGTTTTAGTTAGGAAATTCTACGTCAGATCAATATATAATAGTTGTACTTTTCGAAAATTTAATTTTTCGCAAAAATCTGAAGGGGGTAGGTCAGGATTTTTTGCGATTTTCGTAAATCTCTCGCCATTTCCACAATTTTTGAGCTATTAAAATGATCCGGGGCGTTTTGGACGCGGAATCCGAAGCCGAATAAGACAGTGAAAGAATCATTTTGATATCTCAAAAATTACGGAAATGGCGGGCGAATGAAAAAAATCGCAAAAAATCCTGACCTACCCCCTTCAGATTTTTGCGAAAAATTAAATTGTCGAAAAGTACAATTATTATACGTTGTTCTGGCGTAGAATTTCCTAACTAAAACAATGGTACAAGTTTCAGATCGCTATCTCAAAAATTGCGCGAGTGCCGATCAAAAAACTGGTTGAATTTGACGATTTTTCGCAGTTTTCGTAATTCCCACGCCATTTCCGCAAATGTTTAGATATGGATCTGATTCTTTCTGCATCGTATTTGGTTTCCGATTCTGCATCCAAAACGTCCCGGATCATTTGAATATCTCAACAATTGTGGAAATGACGAAGGAATTACGAAAATCGCGAAAAATCGTCATTTTCGACCAGTTTTTCCTTTGGCATTTGCTCAATTCTTGAGATAGCGATCTGAAACTTGTACCATTGTTTTAGTTAGGAAATTCTACGTCAGATCAATATATAATAGTTGTACTTTTCGAAAATTTAATTTTTCGCAAAAATCTGAAGGGGGTAGGTCAGGATTTTTTGCGATTTTCGTAAATCTCTCGCCATTTCCACAATTTTTGAGCTATTAAAATGATCCGGGGCGTTTTGGACGCGGAATCCGAAGCCGAATAAGACAGTGAAAGAATCATTTTGATATCTCAAAAATTACGGAAATGGCGGGCGAATGAAAAAAATCGCAAAAAATCCTGACCTACCCCCTTCAGATTTTTGCGAAAAATTAAATTGTCGAAAAGTACAATTATTATACGTTGTTCTGGCGTAGAATTTCCTAACTAAAACAATGGTACAAGTTTCAGATCGCTATCTCAAAAATTGCGCGAGTGCCGATCAAAAAACTGGTTGAATTTGACGATTTTTCGCAGTTTTCGTAATTCCCACGCCATTTCCGCAAATGTTTAGATATGGATCTGATTCTTTCTGCATCGTATTTGGTTTCCGATTCTGCATCCAAAACGTCCCGGATCATTTGAATATCTCAACAATTGTGGAAATGACGAAGGAATTACGAAAATCGCGAAAAATCGTCATTTTCGACCAGTTTTTCCTTTGGCATTTGCTCAATTCTTGAGATAGCGATCTGAAACTTGTACCATTGTTTTAGTTAGGAAATTCTACGTCAGATCAATATATAATAGTTGTACTTTTCGAAAATTTAATTTTTCGCAAAAATCTGAAGGGGGTAGGTCAGGATTTTTTGCGATTTTCGTAAATCTCTCGCCATTTCCACAATTTTTGAGCTATTAAAATGATCCGGGGCGTTTTGGACGTGGAATCCGAAGCCGAATAAGACAGTGCAAGAATCATTTTGATATCTCAAAAATTACGGAAATGGCGGGCGAATGAAAAAAATCGCAAAAAATCCTGACCTACCCCCTTCAGATTTTTGCGAAAAATTAAATTGTCGAAAAGTACAACTATTATACGTTGTTCTGGCGTAGAATTTCCTAACTAAAACAATGGTACAAGTTTCAGATCGCTATCTCAAAAATTGCGCGAGTGCCGATCAAAAAACTGGTTGAATTTGACGATTTTTCGCAGTTTTCGTAAATCCCACGCCATTTCCGCAAATGTTTAGATATGGATCTGATTCTTTCTGCATCGTATTTGGTTTCCGATTCTGCATCCAAAACGTCCCGGATCATTTGAATATCTCAACAATTGTGGAAATGACGAAGGAATTACGAAAATCGCGAAAAATCGTCATTTTCGACCAGTTTTTCCTTTGGCATTTGCTCAATTCTTGAGATAGCGATCTGAAACTTGTACCATTGTTTTAGTTAGGAAATTCTACGTCAGATCAATATATAATAGTTGTACTTTTCGAAAATTTAATTTTTCGCAAAAATCTGAAGGGGGTAGGTCAGGATTTTTTGCGATTTTCGTAAATCTCTCGCCATTTCCACAATTTTTGAGCTATTAAAATGATCCGGGGCGTTTTGGACGTGGAATCCGAAGCCGAATAAGACAGTGAAAGAATCATTTTGATATCTCAAAAATTACGGAAATGGCGAGCGATTTACGAAAATCGCAAAAAATCCTGACCTACCCCCTTCAGATTTTTGCGAAAAATTAAATTTTCGAAAAGTACAACTATTATACGTTGTTCTGGCGTAGAATTTCCTAACTAAAACAATGGTACAAGTTTCAGATCGCTATCTCAAAAATTGCGCGAGTGCCGATCAAAAAACTGGTTGAATATGACGATTTTTCGCTGTTTTCGTAAATCGCTCGTCATGTCTGTAACTTTTGAGCTATTAACCAGTAAAGCGTGTTTGACGACTATACCCGTCATCGCTTGATTATCGCCACATTTAACTGGTTAATGTACCCTTTTAACGTTTCCAATTTCGTGGAACGTTAAAACGTTACGTAATTAAAAATCGATACCATCGTCGTCTAGATAATCGCGCACCACCCATATCGTTCGAAACGGAACGTTTCCACTGACTTTCTAGCGAGATTGTTTATTACATTCCGTGACTCTTTTATCCGCCGCGAAAAAAAATTTGTTGTTCCGATTCACGTAAGTTACGATCGTTACCGGGGATAAATTTAAGTATTCACCGCACGCGGTCCGTTGTCTGTGCAGGCACCGTATCTGGACGGCATGAAAGTTGGGAGTTTGATAGCGGGGCACGCGATCTTTCCCCGGAACCTCATACCCTTCAGAAGCTGGTGGAGGCTGCCGCCGGAGGAACCGGAAACATGCTAGACCTGGCGAACAAGGTAAGTTCCGATGACGATTAAAACTTACCGCCGCATCTCGATGCCCTACGTTGAGTTCTTTGACGCTAGAATTGTCTAGGATTAATAAAATCTATTTGAAAACATTAGCGAGGATTAGAAACTTACCGATGTAATAATTCACATATACATATATGTAAAAAGATTCGCAGAAAAAGTATTGTTATAAATCCTAGTGGCTTTTAGAAGATATTAGGAACAAGTCAGTGTGTCTGTCTTGGTAGTTCCAGAGTATTAAATCACATTTTTCCTAAAACCCGTTTCAAAGTGTAAGATACTTCCTAGACGTAATCCGTGTCAGTGTTAGCGGCGTCAGAAATTGTTGCTTTAAAACACTTTCGAGAGTTGAACGGGAGAGCTCGGAACTTAGGATATCCATTTTTCTTCACCGCCGTAGGCGTTTACATCTCCGTTACGAACTCGTTGCACGGCGTTTGCATTGCGCCCATGGTACTCGAGAAGGTAGGAAAAGCAGGGTAAAAAAAAGAGGAGAGAGAGAAAGAAAGGATTTGAAAAGGTTTCGTACTATGGAACCCAGCCGCAGCATGAGACTGCCAAGTGTAAATTACCCTCGAATACCCGTAACTAGCTTCTTTTACCGTGAAAACGCTCCCGCTTTCAGTTTCTTTCTCTCCTCCACGTGTCCCCTTCCCTGTTCCCCATCTTTCGTAGTCGATACCCTTCATCGTCGCGATTCCCCACGTCCCACGGAAATCCTTCGACGGCTGTGATTGAGCCCTTCGTAGGCCAAATCGATTAACTCCCCTTTTCGAATTATTTGGAATTTAAGTTTCAAAGCAGCTGATCGAGATCATTGATGTCAATTGATGTTTGCTTTTGTTTTAGGAAATTAATCGATTTGGCAAGTGTGTGGTACAATTAATGTCGGTAGAACATTACAGTGTGTCATTATTATAGAGGAATGGATCAACCAATTCCTCCATTCCGATTTCTTCTCGATTCTCTCGGATAAGTCGCGTGAATACTTATTAAAATTGTCCTACTTTCCGTCCGATCGATCGGAACAACGATGTCATTTCTATCTTCGTTGTTTTATAATCTCCGGATTAAGCAGGTCGTTCATCTTTCATCCCTTTTGTCGGGACTTATCGGTGTCCCGAAGAATGCTCCGTAGACTCGATAACTTTCCGCCACGGGGCACGGAGAGTTCTTCCTGGGTATGGAAAGTTATCGAAAGAAGTCTCGCCATTGTCGGCCTCGTATCGAAGTCTTTTATGTAACGATGAAACTAGGATCAATGGATCTACCGTTGGCTATACCGAAGAGGAAAGTTATCGAAAGTCTACAGATTCTCTTGCAACGCGTGCACCATTTCGATCCGTGTTATCGATGACGAATACGATCGAACACGTTGCCTGCAACGCACAGTTACATCGTGTCTGGCGATTTCGCTCTCGGAACGAAACGAAACGAAGTGGTCTCCGACGCTACGGAATGTTACGAGGTCTGCGGCACTTCTGGCTTTTCCTTTGACTCGTGACCATTGACTCGAGTGGGAGAGCCCGAGCACCCGGGGGACGAGGTACGCGAAATGTTAGAGAGAAGGGAGCAACAGAAAGAGAGAGAGAGAGTGAGTGAGGGAAAAAGGGATAAAAGTCGGGCGAATTCCATGCCGACGAAGGAGTTATCGCGGTGCCCTTCGCGATCGCAGGAAGGAAACGATGAACCAGGAGAATAAGAAGAAGAGGACAAGAAGGAGGAGGTGGAGGAAGGTGCGGAGAATGGCACACGGCATTTACTGCCTATAAATAACCGTTATTACGTAGTGCATTACGGCACCGAAAAAGCGAGAAAGCGAGAGCAAACGTTTAGCCAGCTGCGAGGAGGTGAGGCTGGGCGAGACCCGCGGCAAAGAGACCCTGAAGTACGTACTTTGGGTGGTAAGAAAGGGATCTCGAGTCGGGGCGAGCCGATGAAATAAAAACGAAAAACTTTTCTGCCAGTGCCAGCGGCCATACGCATACCCGTTCCTCTGAGGACTTGGTCTGCTTCGAGCATGAAACTTCGACGGAAAAAGAGATTATCTCGAGAGTGTTCCCTCCGTCGAGTATCTCCTATTTTAAATCGATTCGATATTAATTTTAAAGATACCTTACTCTCGGTTCTTGTACCAAGCTTTTTCTTTGGTGCGATGTAACCCGGAAATTAAAACTCACGTATCTCCGTTCACGGAATAGTAGTATTTGTACAACGACTTCTCTTCCTGGGTACATATTTAGCTGAATTCTCACCTGTTCCTTCGTCGACGTGTATACAGAGAGATCTTAAATAATTAGCTTAAATCTACTCTCCCAATGACATTCTGTAACACTCGAATTACCAGTGAATAACATTCCACTCTTGCACGAGTCGCATCAATATTTCTGCAGTCCGTCGCTCGCCCAAAATCAATACGAGTACCTTAATGACGGCGAAACGGTTGACCACGGTATTACAGGAAACTCCTAACGGTTCGTTTAACACGTACCGCAAAAGAAAAAAGAAAAACAGAGAGAGAGATAGAGAGACGACCGTGCGGTCGGTCCCACGAAAGTAGAAATTCAAACGGCTAGTTCGGATTACCTTGCCCTTATCCGTTATCTTCTCTGGCCGCGAATTTGCATGATTACGCGTACAAGCCAGTTTCCACCGTACCGCACGGAGACCGGATAACCGTCTTTCTCCTTTCCGTCGTGGTTTTATCGCCGAGAAAGACGTGGACGTTCGCGCTACGTGTGGAGAGCGCAAATTTCCCGACGACTTACGTTGTAGGTGTGCGCCGACCGGGAGAACGGTTTCCGCAACGTGTTCGGGGATGATCTTTCCTCCTCGCAGACGCCCGGAACGAGGAACCCGAGGCACCGGGAATTTCCATAGAAATGGAACAGCGGTGCCAAAGGTGTCGGCCGCGTGTTGGGTAAACATAACACTATCCGTTAATTCCCTTCGTTACCCCGTAGAAATCGTCGGGTGAATTATTATACGTACATACAGACGATGTGTGAAACACGCGGAAATGCGGTGCGCAACCATGCGATCGGCGTCGCGACGGTGCATGAAAATTAATTCGAATCTGCCGACGTTGCTTGCGAAACTCACCCGCGGGATTTCTGGAAATTATCAGCATACGAAGTAGAGACTTTCATTCTTCCAAGGTGTTTCTTTGTTTGTTTGTTTTTTGTAAATAGTTACATAGAGGGTGTATCTAAACGGGTGGGTGCCTTTTGTGAAAATTAATATTATGTATGAAAAGAAGAAAAAGATGTAATAATCAAAAGTCCACGAGTCGCTCCCAGTGGAAATTCAGCGCCTTTGGACGAAATATGAATATCTTTTAGATATTAATTCCATCCGAAAGGTACACCGTAAAGAGACTCCGTCTGGTTTTTCATTTTACCGGAAGAGATGAAAGTTTTATAGAAAAAATATATTAACGTTCTTTATAATAGTCGTATAATATTTTAAAAACCGTGTTCGCAGACCACCTTTCACGGTCTTCCGTAATGATTCCCTTCCGAAATACATACATACATTTTTTACCCTGTTTACATTTTAATTAACAAGGGCTCTATTTTCAAAGGGAGAGGTTCGCCCGCTCCCGTTTATTACACGTGTATTTTTCATGTATTCGATCGATCCCGACCAAAAGGGTCCCCGATGTTTCCGATACGTCCAACCCACACATGTATGCACACGTATACGTGTCTATGTACGTAGTACGTGTAATTAAAAGTATCCGCGATACTCAATTTGCAAACTAGTCCGTATAGCGATCGTTTCCAGGCAGCAGACTTTACCCCGACAACAGCGCGAAACTTACGGTAAACTACGAAATGCACTTTGCCGTTACCACGCTGACAAACGACTACGAGGCGCCGCGGTTCCGAGCGGAGGTTTAACTCCTGGTTGAATCTCCTTCGCCGCAGTTGTCATTCTCTACGCGGCGGACGGGAAACTTTTGCGCGACGACGACGACGACGACACCGCGATGGGAATCGATCTTCGCCGCGACGGGATCGTAGACACTTTTAGTATTCTCCTCGCGTTCGACCCACGGGATTTTATCGCGATATAGCAAAGGCCATTTTGATTGGCCTACTTTCCATCTCGCGAAGAATAAACAAGATATTCTCTCATCTGTGATTTTGTTTCGTCGGAATGGAAACACACTTTCCTCTCGTGAATGGTTCTTTTAATTTTTCGGGTTTTTTTTGGAGGGGTAAAGAGAGAGGGAAGGAACTACCTTGCAGACGATCTTCGTAGTCACGGTTCACCGCAGTTACACACCGAACGTTTCGTAAATTATGCGGTCGCGTGATCCGAGATAAGTGAAACATGCCTCATTCGAGATACGCCGGGATTGAATTAAAACAGCCCGATTATGGCGTACACATTGTATCGGTTATCTCCGGTTACGTGATAAACATGTCCGCGAATGTGTACGCGGGTCATAATACCCGGGCAGGAAAATGCGAGCGAGAATTTTGAGGAGGAAACAATAGCTTATCGAGAGATGCGATCTTATACGTGTACAGTGTCCCGTTGGCAGCGATCTAATAAAGTATCCCGGAATATAAAATTCAGGTCATCGATCGGTAAATACCAAGCGAGCAAAGAATATCTACACAACAACGAAGACAAAATTTACCTGTCGTTCTTTTTAAGCAGCTCAGGAACAGGCGTCTTTTGTCTTTGCCCCACGGTATTTCATCGCGAGGAATTATTTTGACCGTCGAGAAAATTAATTTCAATACTCACAGAGAGTTCAATTAGGACTATCGATCCGTTAAGACGTTTCCAAGTCGGTCTGTAATCCGATCGTACCCTCAGAGACGAACCCAGTAATTGCCAATAAAAATCCGTCACATTTCATCGGACAAATATCCAATATCCTCGCGGTAAGACGGGCCAGACTTCTTCCTCTTCGTCGTTCGTTCGTTCGTTCGTCGAAAGACTGCGAAGCTTTCGCAAGGACCATGTTTTTCTAGGGCACCGATCGTTACTTTCTATCGCGACGCCTTCGTCTTTCTCCTCAAGGATATTTACTTCCGTCCCGGCTTCTATCTTGAGAATTTCATCCCCGCACGAACGTCGGGACGAATTCTTCGACTCGCCCCGACGTAACGCAATAAAGCTGAAGCATCTTAGACGGACCTGTACATACGTACACCGTCTTCCACAAGTCATGCCGCATGTACAGATTTGGTGGTCATCGTGGAAAAAGTGAATTTTTAAAGGATACGATTGTTACATGTGTTGTGCCCGAACGTTGTTTGATATTCCACGCACTGAAATTTTTACTCGTGGAAATTTCTTGATGTCAAAAGGTGCAAGGTGCGGAAATTTCGATGTATAGAAATGTCCTGGTGGTAAGATTTCCAAGGCGCAGAAATATTCGATTGGAAAAGCGTTCGATACACAGAAATTTTGATATGTAAATTAAAGTTCCAAGTTCCAAGTTGTAGTTTCCTTCAAATCTGAATCTCCCAGTGTTCCATGAGTTATGGACGAACGTGTATGTACCTACACACGTTCATCAAGGACCAAGGTGTATCGACGTGTGCGCCGACCCCATGTAAATGCATGAATACCTACGCATCCGTGCAATTACTTGAATGTTATTTCTTTATTCGCGTCGTATACTCGTCTCTTTATTACGTGTTTCTATGGAAAATTGCGAGTTCAGCCTCGGTCGAACTGTTGAAAATCCCACGTTGTAAATCATGCGGTTTTAATTAATCGTCGAATCTTTCATACGACCGGGGAACGATAAGTATCCCATGGTAATAATCGATTCGCTTATCTCGAACCGCGAATTGCGAATGCAATTACGAAAAATTTACCGGTCGCTCGGTCTTTGAAATACCTCACTCGGTTGAAATTTAAATTTATCATTCCCGCGAGCTTTTTCTGCTCCACAGGAAACTCGCTACCCGGAGACTACCCCCATTTCCATCTCTTTTTCGTCCACGAAGAAGACGTCGTCGTGTTAATTGAGAAATTAGCGAAGTTAATTAAGAAACCACACCCCCCGGTCTGCCCTATCCCCCTAATTGCGCTAATACAGTTCCCGGTCGTTTCGTTTACCCATACTTTTCTCATTTTTCTTGATTTTCTTTGCCCTTTTCACCTTTACCAACTTCGTTCACTTTACGCCACGCTTTTTACCCTATTTTTTCTCTCCTTACCGATGTTTCTAATCAGCGAATTCTCACATTCGAATTGCGCACTCGCTACCACCTTATCCCGGGATTATAACGCGGAAGTTCCAGTTCTGAAGATATATTCGCCGATAAGCAGAGACATTAGGATGCTTATTACATTACTAATTGAGCTAGTCTTGACTTTTCTAGAAATCTTCTCTCACGCGACGTTGCACCGTTACGCGACTCGTTGCTTTGTGATCATGTTAGATGGATAAGCATTACCACGCAGGAAGTGGGAGTTGTGGTGGTATATACTCACCGTTAAAAGATAGTCCACGTAAAGTTGTTTGTGAACGATCAACGTATCCCTAATAACATGTTGATATTAATATCCGTTTTCACCCTTAAATAACCACGCGAGATCCTTTTTGGCAAGTCTATCGGTGTCGCAAATCCAACAACCGGATTCTACGCCGTTGCAATAGTTCTCCGGCGGTTTCCCTGTAATTATGTCAGGTACAAGTTCTCACCGTTTGACTTTAAACGGTGATCACTCTCGACTCTTTAATGGAATCGTTTCGCCGCAATCCCGTTCCCGTTTCTACGATCAAACAGAGTCATTAGTCTCTCTCCGCGTTCATTTTCGCACTTCCTACTTATAAATAACGTACACTTAATAGGACGAGAGAGGGGGAGAGAGTTGAGCGTGTTGCCTGTGTGTGTGTATACACATATATGTGTGCGCGTAGCTTTTGCTACATTGTATCAATAAGACGGTGTACGTACGAAAGATCTTCCAGCGACGATCGTAAATCGCCGTGCCGCTTGTGCGAATCATAAACTTGCATAAAACGTATAAATCACCGGGTGTGCTTCGGCAAATGAAATGTTTACGAACTATCAGAAGTCTCGTAAATCCCTTGCATCTATCCACTCTCTCTCTCTGTATTCGCGGGAAGTCGCGTGTCCGTGTAGGTACACTACGAATAAATCGCGGATATTACAACATCGTTGATATTTTAAACAACCGTAGGGGTAGCTCGCAATGAAATCGATATTCGATACCCGGTATCAACGAACATTACGCTATAGAAATTTCAAATAATCCTTGCAACGAGAAACATGTGTATTCCTGAAACGTCGAGAAACCTGTGTCATCCTTCCACATAGATTAAAAAAAACAGATAAAAAAAGAGGAAGAAAATGCGGATGTAGTGGTAACGAGCGTTCTTTCCGGCATTTCAATTATACCCGCTGCAACCGCATTCTATCATCGGGCGATTGCATTCAACGACAGAAACTCCTCAAGATAGTCCTGTGCCCCGGAGGTTTCGGCGATGCTCGGCGACGCTCGGCGTCGCTCGGTCGCCGTCGGCCGGCGCCTTCCGAACACACCAGAGGTCTCGGGGTGTGGGAGAATCGGCGGCTCAGTCCGTCACCGTGCGTTCCGCCAATCGCGTCGGCAGGATCGCGATCCTGCCACTCGCGATAGTCCTTGTTATTTAGCCGTGTCAGTCGTCCGTGTGACAAGCGTAAAACCCGTTACGATCGGATAGTGTGAAAGTGTACGCTAGATGACAGCGATTCTTATGGTAAACGGGTCGATCGAACGATCGCGACGTTGTGACGATCGATATCATCGTTTTTATTGTTTTTTTTTTCTTCTATTCAATCGCTCCGACTCGTAGAGTTCGAACTAGGGGATGATGTAAGCGCGATAAAAGAGGGGTGGTAAGGGTGGTTGTTGCGTATTGAAAATCGAGTGGACGTATCGCGGGAATCTAGGACGGTTGCACACTAGGTGTACCGCGGGGGAAGATAGTCGACCTCGTAAGGACAATCGATGCAAAAGCAATTACGGTGGTAACATGAATTGCACTGCGGCATACCCCCTGACGTTATCTTCTCCCTCCCAGTGTCTATGTCTATGTCTATGACTATGTATATGTAGGTATATGTGTTCCCAAAGCAGGGTGGTTGGTCTCCTTTTGCGATTCGCATTTTTATCGGTACCCATATCTACTTGAAATTCTTTCTCCGATATTCTCGTAATGGGAACGAAGGTCTACCGAGTGCCTGCCCCCTTATACTGTATCAATAGAATCAATTTCTTCTATAGATCTCGTAGTCGCGAGCTTATTGTGGCTGTGTTATAACGTCGACGAGAAATACGTGAAAGATTCTGGAATATCTCGACTGTACGTAATACCTTCGCGATCCCGATGGGGTTCGTTTACTACGCTTGGTATTAACTCGTTAAACAACTATCGTACGAGGTGTACATAGACACTTTTCCGTGTCCCTTTCCTTTTTTTTCATCTTTCCCTCTCTCTCTCTCTCTGTCTCGCCTTCGTTACCTTCGAGAGGTTTCAAGGATTTACGATCGTCCACGTAGAGAAGTATTATCTCTTTATTCTATCCTTGCGCCGCGGTTGATCCATCACGTGCGAAGTTTACCGGTTTAATTAGGCGATACGACATTGCCATTAACCGTGTACCGGCTAATGAAACCAGGCCATTATTCACCGATCACTGGTTTACCTTAACGGGTGACAATTTACATTAGCTAATGGCCCGACTTACAGTCGCTACGTGCGATATCGGGTTCATCGATCTCCAGCGAAATCCAGGCTTATTACGCGAATTTTCGCGTTTCCCCGAAGAAAAGAAGAAACGAACAAAAAATAGACAATTACCCCATACGCGGTACCCTTTCATATTGATTGCACGGCGTGAAGTGTCCGCGGACAGTTTATAGGCAACGAAGATAGTAAATCATACGACAAACGAGATCCAATCGAAGAGAGGAGATAAAAAAAAGTACCATCCGTCGAACCGTTATCGAAGAAACCGTGAATCTGCCATTTAATCCCGAGGCTTTTCTGTCTTAATTAATTAATCGACCGGCAATGACTCTACCGTACATAAATTATCCACCACGAAATCACCGTGAATTAAGTCACCGTCGTGTATAACAATATCAGGGAACGATAATATCTCAGTATTATTTCCCGAATAAAATGTACGCTACGTTTACGAGCATCGGGCTCGTAGTACAGCCATATTCTTGGATTAACGGTAATTTATTAGTCAGCTTGAGAGCATACCTTAACGAAGTATGTAATATACAAGTTTCGGTTAAAAATCAACCGACCGAGACCGGTGCGTCCTACATGCATTACTTTACCCCCCCCCCTCTCTCTTCTCTCTCTCTCTTTCTCTCCATATAGCTACAATCTCTCGTTCTAACAAACGTTGCGCTTTAAAGTTTGCTGGCCGTTTTCCAAAAAGCTGCTCGCCAGGGCCCGACGTACTTTGGAAAACAATGGGATTCATTTAATTTCCATTAAACCCCTACGCCGCCCGTCCGTTATATCCTATCGAGCTTACGGCGCCGCTCGGCCAGTCTGTGTCTATCATCCTGTCTGGCTAGAGCAACGCCACCACTACTGCCAGCTTTTCTACCGAAACCCCGAAAAACCGTCTGTCTTTCGCCAATGTTCGGTTATTAACCTAATTCGCTATACCCATCGTGTTGTTTATCTGCTATGTGATACGTGGACGAAGCTGGTTTTCCATGATGTTATGGTTTTTTACAACTATTTTTCTTACGGGTAATATCAAATTTTTCTTTACTATCTTTTGTTGGTGATCTTGGGAAACAGGGATATGTAGTTTGAATTGTTAGAATGGTATTATCGTTTTGAGGATAGGTGATGAATAATTAACGTAGAAATAACACGGATTTAAAGGGTTGAGAAGAGACGTTGGAAGAAAGTACGATTATCGTTTCGCAGTTGGAAGGGCGTGTACGGTTTAGCCATCGATAAAATCGATAGATGAAAATGTTCGTGGAAAGTGTGACGCGGGTGTGTGATACGTTCCTACGGTTCGTATATACATATATGTATACCATGCATACATACATACATACGTATTCGGGGTCATTACGCGCAACCGTCCGTTACACGTAAAAAATGCCAGGTGTTATCTACAAAAGGATCTTGTTTGATTTCTAGATCAGCCATGGTTCTACATATATGTACGGGCGACAAATGTTTATATACGGTGATGCATAGCGCGTAATGTTTACTACGTGTTGCCGGGCAATGCGGTGACACATTTGCATGCAGGCCCGGGCAAACGATGTATGCTATTTATCTAATCGTTTGTTTGCTGGAGCGTGGCCGACCTGCATAAATCAAACAGGTATCGCCAGCATTCGGCAGTAAAGTGCTTTTCATATCGGACACGCGTCGATTTTCATCTTTTATGCGTGCCAATTCACCTGGAATACCGTGAAATCGCACGTAACGCGAATTGGGTCAATCGCGAGACAGTGGAGTGACAATTTTATATTCACCAAATGAAAATTCATTGTTCCACAGATTGTCTATCTCGAAGACAATAGCAGCAGGAATTCCGATAAATTTTTGAAATGATTTCCCTCCGATATCTTTCACCTCGTAATTACCGTTATTTCTTTTCACCTATGGTATCGTTCTACCGATCCACGTTTCCCCGGGGTTCTTTCGACGTTCGTTTCGAATACTTCATATGGTTCATCCGCGGAACGCTATTCGTTCTCCCCGTGCTCTTTGTTTCAATATTTACGTATTCATCCGCGACTACGACGTAAACGGTACCACATTCCACCTGCCGTTTATATTTCCATTTTTAATTGCTACGCTCCTGGCATATCTCCGCGAAAGTCTCTCGCGCTCGTTTACCTTGCTCTCTCTTTCTCTCTCTCTTTTTCTCTCTCTCTATCTCTATCTCCTGTTAGCAGTGAGTTCGCGTATATGTACACGTGGGCTTTGTTCATCCGCTGGCGGGAAAAAAAGAAAGAAAAAAATATCAGCCGGCGCATTCCGAGACAATGATTTCAGGGATCGGTAACGAGTTTAACGAACTAGTTTCCTCCGCGTGGCACGTCCCTTCCGTGTTCCCCGGTGGTTCGCGGAAGTGTCACCCTTTGAGAAACAACCTGGGTGACGAGAATCGAGCGATCCGGTTGAAACGACACCTTTTTTACGACCCTTGACGCGTCGTCGTTCACGCGACAATCTCTCGCGTGACCCTGCGATAAGGGGATGAGATTTTCTTAAAAACCGTAGACTTGGTGTAATTAAAAAATTATCGCGAACCCGCGAATCCATCTTTCGAGCCAAGGCGTTCACGCGGGTTTCTTCGGTGTGAGAGAGTGCTCGTCCATTCATTTTAATTGGTCGACCCTTCGTCGTAATACCTGGTTAAAAGTTACTGTCACTCGTTCCCGTCGCGGAATTTATAGTCGCTATCAAGTCGAACACTTTTACACCTCCGCGTGGTACTTGTGTACGAGACGATCGAGTACCGGGACACACCTTTGTGACACGCACACCGTGGATCATAGGAGATAGAACTACAAAGATGATAATCATCGGAAAGCCGTGATTTTTAAAGTGACTTTAAACTTTGAAATTTTCTGAAATATCGAATTCATATCGAGTATATACGGTGAACAGTTCGATTGGATTCTTAATTACTTAAAACTTGAACAACCGTTCCTCGGAACTCGTTGGTGTCCCGTAACTTACCGGCGCGCCGTACGCGCTCATGAAAACGGTAATGCCAAGTGACGTTTACGTTTTAACGACTTTTCGTAAATCGTCGATCGAGCCGTCGACTCGTAAATTAATACATTAAATCGCCCGCTTTCAGCGGGATCTTCGGAATGATCGCGAACAGACGTTTTAATGGTATTACAAAGCATCGAGATGTACGCTGCACCAGGAGGAGAAGGAAAGAAAGAAAAAAGTAAAAGAAAGAAAGAAATACCGTCGTAAAGGCGGCGATAAAACAAACAGGATAAAAGAAGGATCGTATCGACACGCGAACGCGCCACGGGCTACGGTTAGTTTCTCGAACGATTCAATCCTTTCTTCGATCCATCCACCTTCCACCCCCGCGATCTTTCTTTATTTCCCGTTTATTGTCGGCGTTTACCTGCGAATTCCGCGGAAGTCTATTTCCCTCCTGATCGGCGTGATTGAAAATCCCAGCAGCAACGTGCGTGTGCGAGAGTCTCGGCGATCCTTTGAAACAAATTGCACGGCTACCTTTATACGGTAAAACACGGAAATTTCCGTGACCCGTTCCATTTACGTTGAAATTCACTGCAGAGTTCCACGACACTGCAATGACCTATTTGCATAGCGTGTATTTAATTTCCAGCAATCAGAGCGATCATAATTACCATATACATACACACACAGATGTGTATACATTATACGTACACATTGAGATCCTCGTAACCTGATTCGGATCTAGGTTCGATCCGGGTTGAAAACCTGTGTTAACCCTGTTACTCTCTTTTAGTCCTCTAATTCGATAAGAAACGCAATCCTCCGTGAACGAAATAGACGAAACGCCCCAAAAAGAACACCCGAACGTCTCGTATCCGTTATGAACCGTGAATAATGAAAAGTATTAAAAGTTTTCACTGGATATTAACTTCGGTCAAAGAAAGCATTCGCACATCCTGTTTCACGGATGAACAAACACTCGCTATCGAGCCAAGAGGTGTAAACTCGTAATAATATAAACGCTACTCATTTCCGAAATCTGTTCGAATTCCAGTCTTTCAACTCGCGATTTAATTTATAGGATTCCGATATGCAAATATCATTTTTCTCGCGTGGTAACGCGATACGTCTCTAATGACGTAACGTGTTATTATAATTTTTACGAAATATTGCTGAACAAAATAAAGATAATAATATCCACATATATATACACACATACAGAGCCAGTTCGGAGGGTTAATAAATGCACACTGTTCCAAGGAACGTGCGTGATGTTTGGCGGTACAGAATTAACCGAGAAAGGCTCGTGGATCATCATGCAACAGCCGGCGTCTATGAATTAAGCCGCGATCTTGCACGTGCGCCAACGGGCGTGCGTTGTGTCGTGTGTACGCACGTACTAATTACTCATATAATATCCACCCACGCGCTCCGTATCCCCCTTCCTCCCCCCCCCCATGTTCCATTCCCCATAGTTCGCCAGCACCCTGACCTATGACCCTCTCACGCATGAATCATACGGTAATTACGCGCGTTTCGTGCTCACCTTCGTTCCGCATACGCGGACATGTGCGATTCGTCGCACCGTGGCCACACACACACACACATACACGCACGTATACACGCATAGAAACACTCTTTAGGAACCCCGACGAACGCCCACTGAATTTACATTTATTCCCACTTACCCCGGGGAAGCACCCGTTGAAAAAAAAAAATAACGCGGCAACTGTTATATTCAGTCGACGTTGCTTTTACAACCGTTCGCAATGTTTATGCCAGTTAATTCCTGTTTTAGCTCACCTTGTTCTATAGGGAGGCTTGAGAAACTTTTGTACGATCGCGTTTTGTCGCGTAACGAAGTTTGTCACGCTGGTCTGACGGACCCTCGGTACGTTTTCTTTTTTTTCTTTTTCGTTCCAACGGATGAAACCGCTGTATTTACGAGCCTAATGTTTCGTCGTTATTTGTCTCACTGGGAACGATAGAAGTTTCCCGTTATTTGCAGAGGTATTGTATGTATCTATGGGGTGTCACGTGAAATCGAGACCCTGTAATGCTTAAAGCTTAGGATACGTTTCCCCTTTTCGGACCTCGAATACGTAGGTACGTTAATTAATAATCAAGATAGAGATCTCATAGCGTCTCGATGCCCAGCAGTGAGTCAACGCGAATTCGCGATACCCATACGTGCCAAGTTTACCGAGGAGGTGAATAGAGAGAAGTAGAGAGAAAGAGAAAGGAGAATGTTGAACGAACGAAAGAGAGGGAAAGGGTCGACGTTCTGCGTCAGCATAATGTAAATGTCCCTCGGATACGTTACGGCGATAGACGATAAGCTTAATCCATTCATGGTGTTACGCAGCTGTTAGAGCTTGCTTCGCTATGACCCCAACGATCTTTCTATCCCCCTTCGTACGTTCTTTTTGTTTGTCCGTTAATTTCGTTTGCCAAGTATTTTCCTTAATGCGGTCGATAGGTTTACGTTTCGGAAAAAAATATTGACTCTATATCGGATGGTGAACTTGAAATGATTTTCTAATGAAACTTTTCATAATTAAGTTCCATTTACGGATACGATCTTTCGCTTTCTAGCATGGTTTATAATTGTTCCGGTTCGATGTAATAATCCGTTCGATGAGATCGCGATACCCTTACCGGGCAATTCTCTATGGCAGAGCGAAATCCAGAAGGCGATTGTAATTGAAACTAAATTACATACACGACCCCCCGTCGGTTTCACGTATCATTAATTTTCAACTGGCTCGCCGCGGCTGACCTGTAACCAAGACACCATCGTTGTATGCACGTATACGTATGTATACGTGTGTGTCTGTGTGAAAGTGCGCTCGCGCGTGCAGTAAAGTCTTTTGTGCAAAAAGTTGCAGGTAGCACCTTGCAGCCACCGTAGCTCCATAATTGGTATCCGCTGGTAGCTTGCTAGCCATCTCTCCTAAATTCGCATGCAACGCGGTTTTCCCGACATACCGCACGGCTACGCTGCCTTGAGTAATTAACTCGTTTAATTAACGCGCCTTCCGGCCTGATACGAAACTCCGCCGTTGCCGCCGCGCCACGGAATTCCGGAATTTCATCGCCGTCCCGACGATGATTTTTATATTCACGACCCCTCCGAAAGTTACGTCGGATACGTGTTGCTCGAGAACACTTTTCCCTTTGACTTTAAATATTTTTTTTTTGCTATTTTTTACCATTCCTTTTACCCACCCCCCGGACGTTTCGGATTTCAGGTAGCGTTCGTTTGGATAAAACTCGTTACGCGGTTATATATTTCAGTGAACGCGATCGATCAACGAGAGAACGCGCGAGAAGATCGTAGTAATTTAAGGTATTTAATTTACAAGTTCTCCCTTTTTTTTATATATACATATATGTATGTATACCTACACAATTACCGGCCCGCATTTATCGCATTGATCCCGTTATAAAAACTAATTGCCGCCGAGTGACAAGGACCTCGTTACGTGTACGCAACGAGGAAAATAAAATTTGTCTCACCCCTCCCCCGTCAAGGCGTTTTTTTTTTATTTCTTTACTGCGTCTATAATTACCGCCGCGAGTAATTAATTTATATTTTTGCATAGAGTCGAGAGGTCTAATTCCACGACGTTCTCTGGTGATACGTTACGTCCTTCTTCGTCGATCGATTTTCTCGGTGATCGATCGATCCCCGCGGTGAATCAATTTCCACGGATTTTCTGGATCAAGGAGTTTAAATGCTAAGTACCGCGACTCGATGCTGACTCAATTACGACCACCGGTTGGCCGTCGATCGTGGGTGTTAATGGGACAACTTCGTATCGCGCGCGCTTCGAGTATAATAATTTGTCGCTCGTTTAGATTTCTATTAGATTGCGCTTGTATTTCGCGAATGTGATACTCACGGCCAACGAATCGCCCACTGAGTTCAATTTATTTATTTTTTTGTCCCCTCGTTCTTTCGCTCGACGTCGGAAAGTCGATGGGGAGGTTTGAAACATTTTACGCGATCGTTTCGCCGAAATGTAAACGTTCAAGTACGGTTTTAAGAAGCAATGACTGCGGGAAATATCGCCGGAGAGTGTTCTCGATCGAAGCGAAACGAATACTTTATCCACGTCCGAGTTATTTCTAAGCCTAGAACTTTATGGACACTACGAGGTGTTTTCCTGTCATTCTTGACCCACTTCGCAGTGGATTCTGGACCGGAGAATATTTGAAAAACGATCACGTGAAACACGTTCGATCGGCCGCCACCTTTTTCATATCGATTTGTAGACACTTCCAGGCAGTAAAATTGGAAATTTTCTTGAGAATTAAATACAAACATAAATTACACAACTCTGAATCATCTTCAAGTATACCACTCGTCGTTTAACATCGAAGAAACTTTTGATAATTATCCTCTACGTCCCGAATAGCTCCCTGAATTTCATTCTCGTGAAACACTCTGTACACCCTGCATGTATTACGGTTCACCGTTTCTAACGTCCAACAAGAAAGTAGTCTCTCAAGTAGCAGAGTCCCGCAGTATATTTAGCTTCCCCCGCGGCTTCTGCTATCTACTCGTTCCTCGGGGCCAGGGTTGAAAACGATTTCACCGATGGATTTATGTCAGCCGTGCTCGCAATATGCAAATATGTTTACACCCGAAAGATTTATATCCGCGGTATACCCGGCATAGAAACAACGGCCCCCCCCCCCCCGTTTGCTCTCGACGTCCGCGAAAACAACGTGCGCGTCGAACCGCCGGTGAAATTAGGTGGACTCGCGATGTACCGTTGTTTTCGAAAGTTCAACGCTTTCCACGGAGGAGTAGAGTGTATTTTCCGCGGTGCTTATTCGGGAGAATTTAGCCGCGGTAGAAATGTACGCTCTCCTCTCTTCCTCTCCGGTTGGTCCGGAATGCGGCTGCTGCGAGAGACAGACGCAATAACGTTGCAACCTGCAACACGATTCCGCGGCACGCTGCGAAAAAGACAGAAGTGCACTCGGTCCGCGTTGAACTAATAAACTTGTGATAAATAGAGCAGGATTCGCGGCAGTGGTTCTCATTGCTAGCGTGGTACTTTTGGAATGAATATAAACGGACCACAGAGATTTTCATGGGTGTTTTAATGGAAAGTTTTAGTTGAATAACGTAGAATATTAAAATTTGTATCATTTTTCTTTTGGAGGAAATTAGAGTAGTATGCGTTGGTTTAAGATAACACATTCCAGGGATAACTTCGAACGTTTCAATCTGTGAAGACAAACTGGTTTTTAACGACGCGTGAATTCCGATTAACGTGCAAATGACCGGCGGTAGAAAGCTCCGACGATTTAAATGTATCCCCGGTAATTACCGTCGGATGTGTATCTTAATTTTGCACTTTCCACTCGCCGCGAAAGAAAGTGAACGTGATAAACGGGAACTTCTGTACCACAAACCGTTCGCCGTTGGCTGGCTGTTCGTCTCGTGACTTCCTACAGGGAAATTCTCCACGTTTAACAAGTTTCGTTGAAGCTGCAATGGCAGATGAAATATTGGGATGGTACCTTCCCGGGTATTTGCGAATAGAACCGATCCCCATAATCGGATTCGCGGCCGTGGAACGCGGTTGGGCGTCGAAACGCATCTGCGGAAAGCTAACGAACGGCCGTAGGGGGAGAACATCGAAGACCATCGTTGACCGGGGCCACTAATGACGGGTTAACGAGCACCCGGAATGGCGCGCTCGTTAAACACGTTGGAAATGTAAAAACTTCACCCGGCAAATCTGACGCTATTAACCGTTGCCGGCGTTTTCTCGCCTTGGCTTTTCCCGACGATTTCGCCTCGTTCCCGCGAAATTTCACGGCCGAGAAAATGAACTTCCACATGCTATGCGTTACACGTGTGGATGTGTATGTGTGTGTGTGTGTATGTTCATACACACGGGGGAAATTTCGAGAGTTTTTATACGCTGCCGGGATCTCTGGAGAGTTAGATTCACTTCTCGCCTCGAAACTTCCAAGTTTTTGCCTCGTAGGTTCGTTTCGGTTAATGACGAGATTCGGGATTACATTTAAAGAGTCTCTTTTTTTTGCGAAGTAAATGATATATGAAAGTTACGGGAAAAAGCGAGGGAATCGCTCTTTACACGCTTTATGCGCGAGAATTAAATAAGTACGCTTTTACACGGATACTTTGCTTTGAATAAAGTGAGATCGATGATAAACGTAGGATGTGGGTCAACGATCTATTAGTCCCAGACTTTTTTCCCTATTCTTCGCCTTTTCCAAAAGCCCGCGGAGTATACAGGGTGTAACAAAACATCAGGATCCTTTTCTCCATCTTCATACTTCACCTTAGAAAATAAAGAAAAAATCCCTTGACGTACCATAGTTTATCATCTTCTTTCTTCTCTCCACATACACCCTATCGATCCTAAAAATCAATTCCCATTTGTTACACCCTATATATTCACCAATTCCAACAAAACTCCACTGAAAGCACTCGAAAGAACCCCACGTAACCGCGTCAAGGTATCCAATTAAACAACAATCGAGATCTCGATCGTCACAAAGTCGCGGGATCTTCTCCGTCGTCATTAGCCCCGTTTGATCCATCATCGTGTTAGATCGCGTAGCCAAGCGTGACGACGAACCCGTACAGCATCAGCGATTCACCGAGTCGAAGCTGTCTCCGCGAGACGATCAAGCCGGAAACGCCTAGCCCGGGTGGTCGCGGCCACGATTATGCCCATCCCGTGAAGAGGACCCCCGATGACAGGGCCGTCGCATTGAGGGGCACCGTGGCGGGCTTCACGGTGGCCTACAATGGCCCCGCGGAGCCGGGCTACTACCGGCAGCGGGTTCAGCAGCCGGTTCCCTGCCCCGTCGCCAAGGAGATCCTGGAGGCCCCCAGGAGGGACGACCTGGTGTACGTGTACTGCGCCACCACCGAGGAGGAGGACGTCGAGGACGAGGAGGAACCGCGAACGCTGACCCGTTCGAGATCCTGGCTGTGCTGTCCTGGGGACAGGACCCCCGACAGGAGCGTGCAGATCCAGGTCGAAGCTGATCATAGGGACAAAGACCCCGTAAGTGGGAATGATAGAGAGATTATTTGTGATATTCTAGAAATATATAAAATAATGGAAACAGAAAGAAATTGGATTGAGGATTATTATAAATAGAATAATAAACACGTATATAAAACGTAAAATAAATGATAGATCAATGTTTATATAGATAGATTGTTTTATTATATCCCCAGGGGTAGACCCCTTTAAAGGCAAGCAAAGTATAAAGAATAAATGTGATACATATGAATTAAATGTATGAAATGTGACCATTCGCAGGATTTTAAATATATCAATCTGATATTTCCTCGCCGCCGCGCACCACGTGATACTTCCGATTGGAAGTCTTGTCGTCGATTATCTTCACTCGAATCTCCGACGTTTTTACCAGCAACCGATCGACCCCCCGCGCAGAAGCACCCTTGGTTCGGTATCGCTTAAGTATATAAACTAGTTTTTAACATACTCGAGGGGCGCAGTGAACCGGACCCCACGTATTCTCGAAACTCGAGGATCATTTTAAAATTTATGTCGCATCGATTGGCACTTCTGTGCGACGGGGGAAGAACAGAAAAAGGGTGTTCAACCCTCGAAAGCGAAGAAAGCGCAGGTTCGATGGCACACCCATCGACGGAACAACCCCGCTGGAGCCGTAGAATTCCGGAACCCGATAATGGAGTTCCGTAATTTTTGCTGCTGTCGTGTTCGATTCAAAACCCGACGATGGCGAACCTCTCAGAACCAGGACGACGTTTCCGGTTCCATCTGTCCCCCTTTTTTTTCGTCGCCATACTTATTCTCGACCATCTCGTTCATTTTACGTCATCCTGGTCGTCTCTCGTCTCGTTTAGATTATCTGTCTGCCTCTCTCTCTCTCTATCTCTCGTTTTCGACCCTCCTTCACTTTCTCATTTTCCTTTCTTCTTCAACTTTTCTCTTCTCCTCTCTCTCTCTCCCTCATTCTCTCTCTCTCTCTGGCATTTTCCTCTGCCAGTCTCTCCATGTCTGCCGGCGCTCGCTGACGTCTTTCTCTTTCTCCTCTGTCCGTTTCGTCTGTCTGTCTGTCTCTTTGTAAGCTTATGCAGAATCGACTGGCACCCTTTAAACTTTCATCCGGCAGAAATAGAGCCCTCGTGGATGAACATCGGAGCACAGGTAATCAACCGGTGGATCGATTTCGCGTAGGAATATCAAATAAACTTTCGTCTGCTCCTCCGGGATCTCCGGTCGCTGGATTATCGACGAACTGTCTATATTTGATTTAATAAGCCTCATCGTCGGTCGTACGTGAAGCGTCAATCACCGTTGTCTTTCAGTGAAAGAAACGCTGTATCGTTTCTGGGTTGATTTATTTTTCATCCCCGTCACGTCTCCCGTTTGTGACATTTCGAAACTCCTCTATCGGATCGATCGCGTTTCGCCCGCCACCGCCGCCGCCTCGAGGATTCTCATCCCTTATTCCACTCACAATATCTTCCCTCAGTTTTTGAAGAAACGCCCTTCAAAGAAACTTCTCCGCCCGTCTTAGACGAGACGCGACGAGGCGTACGCGAAGTATTGTACTACATGAAATAGAATCTTTCATTTCACTTGTACATGTGTACGTCACGATAAAATAGAATAGATCTTCAACCCTTTGAAAGCTTCGTCACCGGATATCGATGACAACCATGTAAAACCCTTTTTCAAAAAGTTCTAAAATACAATCGCGAAAATTGCGTTTCAATCTCAGTTCCAGTGATTTATAAGATTTTTTTCATTAAATTCACAATTTTTTAATTACATCACGTATCATCCAGAACCCAATTCCAACTGTATCACTCGAAAAATCACGATTAATTATCTCGAGCCGTTCTCCTGACCTCTTTTAAGGTCATCGGAAAATTTCATTGTCCCCGAGATTAGTTACATGAAGAGGCTACTCTCCGGTCGCGTACAGAAGAAGGGTACCATTTTACGGGCAACGGTCCTTCTCCCGTCGAATAGACGTGTCTATGGCCCTTTTGTCCCAGCGGGACACAAAAGGACCGTTTGAAACGGTCCACCCTTTCACCTTGTTCGTTTTCGTTGCTTCCCCGTGCCGGAGGACGAGGTGGAAGAGGAGGTGGAAGAGGAGGAGGAGGTGGTGGCGGAGGTGGACGATCTTTGGATCAAAACGGGTAAGGTTGCTCTTCCCTTTTGACAGCAGGATAAAGGGAAGAAAAAGGGTCACGGGGCGTCAGACCGGGCAAAGAACTTATGACCATAAAAAGGACACCTTACTCGTCAGCCCTTTAACGGATTACCACCGTGTCCATTCTCATTCGAGAAATCTGATTACATGATGTATCGAACGATCGATCGATCGAAATTACGTGTTCGTTGCGAGCAACTTTTTTTTCCACTCGTCGTCGTACAAAAGCTCGTCGCGAATACCGGACTTGTTTAACGGAACGACGATGATGATGAAGTCATTGTGCCGGACAAAAGTGTTTCACGACGAAGACATAACAAATCATTCAATCAGACCCTTTTAAATGATCATCAAAGAACGAATTTATCCCGTTGAAAAATGAACAGCGGGAGGGGACAATTGTTTCTTGGAGAATCAATTAATTTATAATTCTTAATTTCTTCGGTTGAATTCGAGACTTCCGAGGTATCTCGTTCGCGTATCGTGATAACGTCGAGTGTAATTCGATCGACGACACTATCGTCGAAGGAACTGTAACGCAGAGTCTTATTCGTTCTCTACATATTTGGGCAAGCTCAGCCCCACCTTTTTTTTGCGCGAATAATACCAATCCAGCTGTCGAGTTTCATCCGGAACCGGCTACCTTGCGATTGACTTTCATGCCCTGCCTTTGAATGAGACTTTTTCGCAGGACTTGTCTCGGACGATGGGTTACGTGCCCGTATGAGACACATCGGGACAGCTGTTCTTTTTATAAAGTTTAATGGTACATCAGCCGGCGATATTTTTGTCGACCTGCGTGTGCGACGAGCGTCCGTCGCCCTGCTTTTCTTAAATTATGTCCCTTTTTTTTCGTATCCGGGAAAAAGAAACCTGGATAATACTTACACAAATTATTCGCTACTTGTGTCCATTTCGTCCGAACACTATGGATCGATGGTAATTTCTCTCATTTTTTCATTGTGTACGAATCTTGGTTACGTAAGAATATTAATCAATTAATCGACGCTAAATTCTATAAAATGTACTTTCGTATCGATCAATTTTCCCTGTGCCCATTGAATATATCAACGATCCAGCAATTATCAGCGACGTCTCGTCGTATTTGTCCCGTGTATCGCAATGTCTCGCAACGTGATTACGTAATGACATTTTACGCAATGGAAATTGGCATTTTCTTTCGCGCGGTCGATGTTATCATTGCTTCGTTATGTCATCGATTGTGTCGTTTCGGAGTGACCGACAGCCGCGAATCTACCGTTCGTCCGTCTCTTCGCGGTTGCGTCGCGTTTATAAACGCTCGATAAATTTCCGACGCGCAATAATTCACATTTACCGCGTATCTGTCCGCTGTATCTCGTATTCGATTCGACGATCCGTGTTTACACACGTGACAAGGAACGATACGTTGACGAGAACATTTCCATCGACGTAATAATCCGTCGACGGTAAAAATAACGAACAATCGGCGAGCGGAGAGTCGTCGTCGGAGTCGTTAACGGATTCCGACGTCGTCGTCGGGGCGAATTATCGGATCCCCGAGACCCGACGGAAGGGTCGACGGGGAGAAGAACGACTTACTCAAATTACAAGCAAAGCCGTTAACCGATAATGGACCTCCGAATGTATACAATTTACGAGAGGCAAAGTGGGACTTACTGGCCCACAGCGATTCTCGAAGGTATTCTCCGTAAAAGTCTACGGTAGACTCTCGCTAACTTTCCCACCACAAAGTTGTATCACAGAGTCCATATTCGTATCACATCGATATTAAAAACAACGCGGAAACTTATCAAGAGTCTACCGTCCTCGTTGCCGAAGTAATACAGAATGAAAATACCACGATACGAAGTATTCTTGCCGGAAACTTATCGAAATCGTAGCTACCGTGAAAGTCGGGTAAGTCGCAAAAAAAAGAAGAAGAAAGACCTTTCGAGCGTCGCAGAACTGCGAGTTTCTCGTGAAACGATCGCGAATTGTTCCACCGCGTCGTTTCAGTTTCCTTCGGGGAACGAAGGTGTATTTTCGCCAATCATCGTCCGCCGAGGTGGATTTTATTCTCCGTCGTTCGCTCGCTCGTTCCGCGAAGGAGAATATTACACCCGCGGTTTTTTCAGTCTTTCTTTTGAAATTCCTCCGGCACGTTCTGGCGTCGGGACGCGCGGACAGACGTCGATGTAGGTTAATGGCGCACGACTCCCCCGCGTCTTTGTTGCACGTCTTTTATTTATTCCGGGTTGCTGTTGCTGGCCGCAGCAATTTCGCTTCCAAGACTATGCGACATCCCGGGTGGCAATGCGGGATAAACGTGATTCGAATGGGAAAAGATTCGCAAAGATGTTTACGTAACCGTCGAACGTACTCTAATCATCCCGCGGAGATGAAATTGGTACAGTGATATACCTAGAAAGATTTGTTTGTTAATATTTCACGTTTTTAATATTGGATTTAAATCCGACGTTTCTCCCTCGAGGCGGGAAATCAGATCCACGTGGATCAACAGAGTTTTCTACGCTTAACAACAGACCGTTCGTTATTCCGTGGAAATACATCAGATTATTTAACGCACAAAGCCGGCATTGTTCGTCGACGTTTATTACCAAGTATCACGTTTCATTCTCCGTGATGAACAGTTTTTTTTAACATTGCACCCTGGGAATGATTTCGACGAACGTGCATCAAAGTTCCTACGGTGCCGGCTTCTGCTTTATCCTGGTGTTCGTCTCATCGGGTTCCTTTCTTTCTTTTTTTGGTCGTTACGACCCGGGGAAGAGAAGTGTTCCGATTACCCGGTTCTCGTCGACGGTCTAAGAAGCTTCCGGCCTTTGCGAAAAGGCGAACGGATTAAAGGATGCGAATCCCTTTCAAAGGGAATCTTAACGACGGGATATCTTTTCTTGAACTCAACGAGTTGAAAACACGACGCCGGTGTGCCACCTTTCGCCGAAATTAGTACGGAGTTCTTTTCCCTGAGATTAATACGGAATTCTCTCCACCGAAATTAGGATGAAATTTGTTCCAACGAGATTAGAATGGAACTCTTTCCGTCGAAAAAAAAAACGGTCCGCCGAAACTTGTTATTCGCGCGCGATCGAATTATGAACTTTACGACACGGCGAGTTTTCAAGTGCTAGCGGAAAATAAACGCTTCCGGGGGATTTATCCTGCACAACAGGTGCCTCTCTTTTCGCTGGCAGGATTAAAGTTCTCAAGGCAAACAGCCAGGAAATTCGAAGGCAAACGTACGAGGGGAAAAAGCCGGCGTGGAACATGGCGCGAGCGGAATATCTGGGATTCCTCGTTTCAAGGCGAGAAGAAAAAAAAATAGTACGTATTCCGGAAACGTGTCACCGGCGAAAACCAAGATTCCAGATATCGTAGAGTGTCCTCTCCTCGTGTCGGGAACTCGATCCGATTAATAAAAGCAACAAGTTTGATCCGCGAGAATATATAACTTGTTCCCGAGAAGATGAAAGATTTTAGATGAAAAAAAAATGACTTAAAGCACGTATTCGACGTACAAATCACACGAACTTCGAGGTTCTTCCATTGTCACATTTTCGATTGATAGTAAAAAATAAGTTCATCGGGACAATTTAATCGAATACATCGCGAACGTTCGCGGAATTATCGAGTTTTGCTTTCCAACGTGATTTCGTTTATCAGAATAAACTCCGGCTTCTATACTGAGACGACGGGATATCGGATATTCGTCTCGAGAAAGTCGATGCTCCTCTTTTGCCCACCCTCGTGTTGTTCGGGTTTGCACCACTTCACCGCAATTTCCGGTATCACTTTACGACGTCCACCGCGAGCAACGTCTTGGGTGAAATTCGGTCGAATTCGTTCACCCCGAGGCGCGTGCGTAAAGCCGACACGACGGAGATGGAAGTAAAGAAGAAAAAACAAAGAGGAACAAAAAGTAGTACATACATATCCACAGAAACGAAGCCTGTCCAACCTGTCTTTGAGTAATCGCGGCGTGACTCATTACAAGGAATCTGTGTCGAGATTGTGTATCTTACCAGTGGCGAACGAGCCTCGTTACGCAATAAAATCGAAGGTTTTACCTTCACAATGAAGTCAGATCGATGAAGATACCTGGTGTTGAATTTCACGAAGAAAATACAGAAGACTTCGTATTATAGCTTCGAATAAAAGGGTAACTTTATGTCTCGTCATAGTTTTACAGGTTCAAGAGATTACAGATTACTTTTGACATTGACGTGGGGACCAGCAGCGAGGAGAAGATAAGTAACACATTGTTGTATGTATGTAGCTGATATCACGGAGTAAGCTGCTTAAGACTTTCGACCGCAAGTCGGCACTTTGTTCGTACCGCAAGTTCCAACGTTACAACGTGGCGTCGCCATCACGCATGGCCTGCCATCCGGACAGGGCGGTGCATCGCTGCAGGATTTCCCTGGCAGATGTATGTAATCGTCGGCTTGCCCCATAGTGACGGAGAACACCGTCAGAATAACGGCGAGAGCGAGCAGCAGCTTCATCCTCGAAATTATCTGGAGCAGACACAACACTGATAGTAGAATCTCTGAGAAGACTTTACGCGAGTTCGAATATAATTCGTTTCATAAAATAAAATGTTAATTATATGGAATACAATGTAATTAGAACAGTGTAATGAAAAGTAACGATGGAGGATCGTTAACACCTTGAATGCTACGAGATTTTTAGATTCGCAATACCGCAGTGTGTATATTTGATGTATAAATAGAACAATTGTTAATTATTTTATAACACATTAATATCTTTACACCATAGTAGTAACGATAGTGGTATAGAAATATGTATAAGCATTGGTATTTATTACAATTACTACATTCTACCGATCAATAGAAATTACCACGTCGGTCACCGGTGACCCCCCATTATATCCCACGTGTCAACAAAATCACACGTTCGTCACGTCCGCGAAATAAATTGTATGCCATTTCACCTACGTTTCCGAAAGCGTTTCGTCAGTCACTAGAGTGTCTATTCCGTTCGAAAGCAACGACGTGAGAGCTCGAGGAAAATTCTACAAATACGTACGCGTGTAAACGTTCACCGACGGACAGTTTGTGCGGGTATCCCGATGTCGTTGGTGCGATTCGCCAGTGTCGCGGGTCGCCACTCGAATGATACCTCGTAATTACGGGCCAGCGATTCTTATACGGTTCTGCGTTTTCACCTCCACCGGGGTATCTTGTGGCTCGCCGTCACGTGGCCAGGAATCATTAGCGGCCCGTCGTCTCGTAACGTCCGTCACGCACGGTTGCATACGCGAAGGACATCGCCGGGGACACGTCGGCTGCGTAAACACACGTTCGCACCCACACCGGGCCGCGTTTTTCCGCGTTTCTTCTCACGTTCACGCCTGGAGTCCTGCGAATGCGACGAAATTAATGAGGACCCCGCCGGTAATAAGGAACATCGTCTGGGATATATGTATGTATCTACGTTGAACGTCTCGATGATTCATTTTTTCGATGAGTTTCGCGATCATTGACACGCGATGAATTAAAAGAAAATAACGGCGGAGGTGACGGGATCGTTAGCAACTATGGAATGGAAATTAAAGACTTCTATAATATGCTGTTGATAAAATGTGATAGTTGTATTTCATAGTTTATGGATACACTAGAATTTTACAACGTAGATCAAGATCGCCGGGTGGACAGCGATCTTTACGCCGTGTAATTAGGATGATCACGTTTTGTTGTATAGTCCACGGTCTTTAATCGGCCTTGGCCGAGACGGGTTACGTCATTAATGAAATTAAAATCATGGAAGGTCGTGCCGGATCAGAGGTAACGAAATGTTATAAAAACCGGTAGGTAGACCGGTGAAATAAAGAACTCTGGTAACGTGATCAAAGATAACAAAATATTTACCAGTCTGCGACACACTGTATAATGTTTCCATAAGGTATATCATGATAATTATTCCTTATCCCCTCTTCCTTCCTCTTTTACAGAAACTTTCAGTATTCGGAGACAATGCTTAAAAAAGCATGTGAAAAAACCTCTAGAATCTCTGTAATTCCGATGCGAGGAACTTCTCAGGTCCGCGAAACTTTCTGAAACCTTTTAAGCCCTTCTCACGAGAACCTTCTTTTCCAGCTGCACGCGGCGGCCCTTTCCTCCCTGCGAAACGAGGTGGCGGAGCTGAACTCGCGGCTCGTCGCGGCGACACGCGCCCGGGAAGCTGCAGAAGCTGCCCTCGTCCGCGCCGAGGTGCAGGCGTCGCGAACCGAACAACGAGCCGAACAACAGTCGGCCAGACACGAGGAACGGCTCACCGAGCTGCACTCCGTCATCGCGGAGCTGGGGAGACAGCTGGAACGACACAGGGCGACGGTCATCGCCGAGGAGGACGAGTCTGGTAAGGGGGAACCGGGATAATTACCATAGAAACACCTTGTTAGGCCGGTTAATTGATGTGACATTGAATTACGGAGGTTGATGGGTCTCTGGTTATCGCGGTTGAGTCACGTTGCTTCTAACTCCCTCCAAAGAGAGAGATTAGATACCATATGTACGTCGATTAACGCGTAATATTATTGTAACAATGTATTTTGCGATGTACAGAAATCGAGACCAGCAGAGACGCGGAGGGATCGATAACGAATCCCGTGGAGGAGAGCGAAGGTGGCGGTGATATCCAGGGCGACGGTGATCGCACCCTGGGCGATGCCGACTCTAGCTGCGAGGATATCGAGCCCCGCACTGCCGAGGTTATTTTCACGTAATTTAAATCCGCCGAAACTGTTTCTCCCTCCCTTACCCCCCCTCTCCGTCGTCGTAACGCCGGATAATCTACTTTGCACGTCGGATTAAGATATTCCCGTTAAGTTTGTTTCGCTGCGATTACGAAAGAATTAAAGTGTCCAACACCGAACCGTGGAACGAAGTAATTTAACTCGGTAAAAGGTAGAAGGGGTAGGTAATATCAAGAGTGTTTCGTAGGTTCGGTAACCCATGGTATACTAGTACTATAGGGTTCGTGTATCTTCGATCCACCGGGGGCTTTCAAAACTTTCCGACAGTCGAGAAACTTTCCGAACTTTCCGATCCGAGCGCGACACCTTCGAGTCCTCGGAAATTTAATTATGGGAATCAAAATAGAACTTTTCCGCCGTCCAATATTTGTCTCGAACCGAACCGTGGGAAAATCGAACGGATGAAATTTCTTCCCGGGAAATCAACCAGAGAAATTGACTTCGCGAAACTTAAGCCTTTGTTTTCCCAACCCTTTTTCATCTCTAACGAACAGAATGGCAGAGAACAATTGGACAGTCCGGCGGCACTGCCGACGCCAGAACCGGCCCAGCAAACGGCGTCTTGCCAGAGCGTCGCCGTGGCGATGTTGCAAGAGGAAGTCACGACCCTACGGACAGAAATTGCCAACTTGCAGGGTCAGCTTGCCAATTTCAAAAACCAGGCCAACAATCAGAGACTCGCCACTGGCAGCGAGTCGCCTCGCAGGGAATTGAGAGTGAGTAAAAACATTCTCATTATTCTTGGAAATTTCTGTCTAACAATTAGAATCCACGCTTTACTTTTCTAATATCGTTTCAATTGACAAGAATCATCCGCGGAATTTCATTCCACGAATACTTAAATTCATATTGTCAGACAACCGTTGAAAAGACGTGGGAATTCGAGAAATGAAATGGAATCAAGTTTTCGTTCCCCCATTTGCGGTCTTGAAATGATTTTCAAGCCCACGGTTCGCGAACCCATAGTGCCCCGGTGCTTTCTTATAGGTCTGAATTATGAACAAATTGTTTGCATCGTTACCCCCATGTTTTGGCTGTCCCTTTGATCAGCCGACACTTTCGCGAGAATGTTTATCAACCCTTCTGATGTAACGTTTCCTCGTGGGATCCTTTGATTTCCCGCAGACAAGAGGCAACACCAGCTCGCCGGAACCTTTGAGTGCACCTTGCTCGCCACTCCTGCCGCCCCTGCAGACACCGCCGACAAAGAGCGTAACGAGGGAGGAAGCGCCGGTTCTTAAAATGGCCGAGAGGGTGAGACTCAGAAGGACGGACGAGAGGCACATCACAGGACCCGATATTACCAACCTGGGGGTACGGATCCGTGGAAACCTTTATCTCTACCGTTACACGTGTCCGGAATTTTAGACGAACGGCGTTTCGTTGACGATTGTTCAGAGGATTTGGCTTTTACAGAAACGACACACGATTTTATGACAATTCCCTTTCGCTTTACATATGTATCTTTCTTTTTTAACCGGTGCAAATGGATCCTGAATTCGTTAATAGTCCGTGAATCCCCGGGAACTCTAGCGGAGAACGAAATTTAAATTGAAACAAAGTTGAATAAAAAGATTGTTCGTAACTTACAAATTGAATGGAATTCTTTAGGTATGTTCGACGATGGTGGCCGAACATCTGGTGTCCGATCTTTTGGAGCAGTCGAACCTCCAGGAAATGAACGGATCGGAGAAGCAGTTCGAGGTGGAAACCGAAAGATTGAACAGTAGGCTCGAGCACGCGCGTGCCAATAACGCTGTTCTCGCGCTGACGTTGCACGAAAGCAAGGCACAGTGCGACAGGTATTTCGATTATCATACCATCAAGCCGTCTTCGCCGCATCTTTGTGTAATAAACGTTCAGGTGAGACGCTGTCCGATTTCAGATTAAGCCTCCTCGTCGGGAAGTACGAGTCGAACGCGACGGCGTTGAGATTGGCGCTATCCTACAGCGATCGCGCGATCGAAGCCTACGATGTCCTGGTGGCGTTGCTGGAAAGCGAGATTTCCCTATCGTCCGATAGAAATAACATTACGATCGATAACAGAAGGGCGGCCGAGAACGTTGCGTATCACGTGTTGAACAAACTCGAAAACGATTGTGCCAACACCCTGAGCGCACCGTGGGAAGATAGTATAGTGTTATCCGACGAGTGAGTATCGTAAATTCCCATAAATTTACACGTCAAAGTCAAACTACTTTTCCCTCTGATTTTTCCATGTCGATTTATCAGATCGGAAGTAACGTGGTGCGTGGAAGACGAGCAGAGACTTCGAAGACACATTAGCAGATTAAAGGGAGAACGCGCGATGGTCAGGTCGACGGCGGTGGAACTGGAAAGCGTTCACGTGGAACCGTTGAACTCGAAGAACACTATATCCCTTGCGGAAGCCAGGAAACTGGACCTAGAGACTGCTGTACTTATGCAGGTTTGTGTGGTTGAAATTAATCGTCGCGGAGTATTCTATGAAGGATGCGCAGAAATAAATGTAACCGTGTTACTCAGGAATTGATGGCTATGCGGGAAGATAAAGCGGAGTTAAGAGCGAGAGTGTTTCTTCTGGAGAAAGAACGTGCCACCATAGAATTAAAGTTGAACGCGCGCGATACGCAAATCGCGGCGCAACACGCCGCAATTGAACATCTTCAGGGTCAACTTAGCGATACGGAGGCCATGCTGGCAATGGCTACGAATAAAGTATGAACATAATCATGGGCTATAAATGAAATCGTTGTTGTTTGCGAAATAATTAACGGTGAACGTTCGTAGGATCGAGGCATGAGTGACAACGAGAGCGAGGGTATGGAATCCGAGTTAATAGAAGCGTTAGGTAGAGAAGCTAGACTGAAGGAACGGTTGCAGGAACTAGTTTCTACGTTGGACAAAGTAAATAAGAATTCAGAGTTGAGGCATCAACAGTCCGCCGAACTTGTAAATGATCTGAAAAGGGCCAATGGGTAATTGTTGCAAATATATTGAAGATAAATACAGTAGCACCGCGTTAATCCGGTTAAATTCGGAGAGAAATTAACATGGTTCTACTGTACATTGTATAATAACGGGAAATTCATTTCACTGTTCTATAAATATGTAATTCTAGAGCACTGGTGCAAACCCTGGAGAAATCTAAGAAAAAATATCAATCTAGATTAAAGAAGTTGGAACAACAAATGCTGGGCATGGTAGAAAGACATGCTGCACAGGTATGAATATACATACGCCAATGTATGTAATACGAAAAGGTATTGAGGATAGTCGCAAGATGTTCAGAAAAGTTTTGTAAATGCTAATTTATTACAATTTATACATTATTCTCATCTACATAAATATCATTACTTCTGCGCCTGTTTTTGCTTTATTGCTTCCTCCACAAGATCATCCAAGTCACTGAGAGGCTTGTATATTTCGTGCACGGTCTGCGAACCGGCCATCGTTGTCAGCAAAGCAGCTATAGTGAAAGTAATATATCGAGGCCACGATAGTCCACCCGGCATTATAACACTTAGTTACGTAGTTTTCGGGCGAGAAATTCACTTCTGTATTTCTTGTCGATACCTCAAAACACTATCGGTTCACGCTGCAATCGCAACCTCTTCCGCTTTCTTTAATCTCTCTTCGACAAGTCTGTTCACTTCTCGCTTTTTGTACGTGTTATAAAAGTTAACCTCTCCGACGTGCCAGTGGATCATAGCAAATTCCAGTGCCGCACCGCCTACATAAAAAATCGGCAAGAATCGATATTCACCCAAGTATCTCTTTCCAGGCAACTTCTGTAAAGTTCTTGAAATCTTTCTTCGGATAGACATCGATTCGAAACTCTTGTACTTGGAAAACAGAACGGAGCAGAAATACTATCGTACTAACGTGCAATCGCCATCTTGTTTTTTCTTATCCGGCACTATAAAGCGCAGTCGCAGTCGCAGTCGCAGTTTGAATGTACACGAAAATCTATACAGAACTGCTGCATTCAGATTGTACAATACTGCACGATTTTGATTAGTAGTATATGCGAATAAAACTTGATTTATAGGTGAAGTCGCTGAAGCAGCGGATAACATTACTGGAAGAAGAGTCGACGGGATACAAGGGAAGCATACCGCTTCAATCGCAGAGTTCTGGTGCTAGCGAGACCTCGTTATGACAATTCAACGACTAAATTTAGAGATCTCACCGATACAAGCTTGATTTCACGAGTATTTTTAATACCTTTCCTATCGTTAACAAAAACGATCGAAACGGAGATTAAATTTACGTATTTTTTTACACGACTAGTTGCCCGAGAGTAATGCTTAGCTGTTTCGCTTTTTGTAATTATATATAAAAGACACGACGTAGCCCGCTGTCCTAAACGGTTAAAAATCTTCAAGCTAGGCCTATGCAAAGTGTGCTGCCTATTTACAACAACGCAAAACAAAACTATTTAAGAAAGTCCTCCAAGTATACTGTGAATTATAAAATGATTGTTACTTAATAGTATATGTCATCTATAGAACGTGATATTCACTTTTGTAAATATGTATATTGCAAGCTAAAAAACGCGTGATACGTGTAAACTATAATGAAATAAATTGTGCTTTATTAAACCTGGTATTATGGCATAGAAGTTAAATTTAAGGTATAAAAAATCTATATGCAATTTCATTGTGTCCATAAATAATCGAATAAGATTAAATCAGTTACTCTGTTATATCTCCTGATGCTCTTGTCTATTCATTTCTATCGCCATAGCATCTGAGGCACTTTTCTCTGGTACACCTGGTTCTTCTTCCCCTGGTACATCATTAATTTCTATACCCTCGTCTTTATGCACCATTGATTTCTGTATTTCCTCTTCTAAATGAACACATGCTTGTTCGATCTCATAATTCTTTGACACTAAGCCAACCCATTGGGCTTCCAGGGCTCTTAACTTTTCTCCTCCTTGCGTTTGCATAGACTTTCTTTGCCAGTTGACCTCTTGAATTTGTTTCCTTAACGTTTGCAACTGTTTTTGTGCCTGATTCACCAATTGCATTAATACTTCCAAATAAGACTTCCATGCCTCACAGCCGTAGTCCATCATTAACTCAAGGTTGCATATTCTGTTATTATAAAGTCAATTGATATAAAATCATATATCTAGAATTATATAGTCACTATATTTAGTTACCGAGTCGCTTGATGTTCTAGCTGTGCACTACTGTTTTCCACACTTTCGTTCCATGCTGCAAGATCATTCATTTTTCCAGGAGGTGGTGGAGGCAATTCGTAACGTTTCATACTAAGTACTTCCATGGGTAAACGATTCTGCATCCTCTCGAACTCATGTTTCATTACATCCGTTTCAAAAGCAATTATGTTTAACGGTAGCAAACTTTCTAAATAATTTTTCGTTGGCCTGTACCTTCGTGTTTCTTCCTCGACCATCGCCAATGCCTAGAATATTTATAAGTAAATCTAGTTAGTAAACAATGTAACCTCTAAAACATTACATTCATATTCTTGAATGAAAATGCTATTTACCGCTTCTCTAACTCCAGGTTCATCGTATCCCTGATCTATATAAGGTAGTGCATCGACAATTACTTCTCCCGCCATTGTACACAAACTTGTAAATAAACACCGTCCAGTACTCGAAGATTGATGTCAAAATTTCGGCGAAATTCAACTCTCGCGTGACGTAGTTCCGGCCAGAACGTTTCACTGCTTATCTCTTACAAACTTTCCTATATATCCACCAATCCCTCCCAACTATTTCCCATAAAGCTAGGCTGCCATTGACGGAGAAATAAACGCGACTATAATCAAAAGAAATACAACAATTAACCCAAGCATATTGCAAGACGTATGGAAAAATCGAGTACAGTAATATTCATTGTTGATAGAACATTGAATTTTCTAGTCAGCTTGGCGTTGTTGTTTAATAATATCAATCGATTCCACATTGCACAACTGTGAACGGAACTTCGATGGAACTGGCTTCTGAGCATGCGCCACTACGGCCAAGCTATTTCCGCTTGCGTCCTTCTTCCTTTATGACCAGGTAAGGCGTGTGGGCTGCCTGGTTAGTTTATGTCTCATGCGTGAAAAGTTGTAAAAAGGACGCGAGATGGTAAGAAATTGAGCATCTTATACAAAGTTTAATACGCTGGTTCCATTAATACAGTTTACTCGCGAATGCATGCACCCGTTCGCGAGAATTTGATGCTGAATGTTCGATCGTGTCTACCGCATCGTTGACCACGTGTGATAGTTTGAAGTGTACGCGATATAGCTTCGTTTCGAAGGGTTTCCAGATTGTTTATAAGTTCGATTACATTTTAAACGTGTTTCCAATTTGTTCGATACAATTAACATCGGTTAGTCGATATACTAATGAATCTTTGAACTGATTACGATCGTCTTGGTCATTTTGGTCCGCCATGTGCCGTGTCAATACGTAGATATTTTAATGTAGCTCTCGACGACTTGTCTTTGTTTTCATTCTGGATCATTGATCGATTTTTCTGTTTGGTAGCGTAGTTATTCGAATGCAAGACTATAGTATTTTCATAGATTAGGATGATTTGAATCTTTTTGCTCTTCCTGTTACAGTCGTTATCAACGGCGCGGCCGCTTGTTACGGTCTACACCGACAAAAATGAAGCATCGGGCGATTCAATTTCTTTGCCATCCGTATTTAAGGCTCCAATTCGTCCGGACGTTGTGAACTTTGTTCATCAACAAGTCTCAAAGAATAGCAGACAGGCATATTGTGTATCGAAGGAGGCAGGTATGTAGCAATTTTTAGTGTAGATTCGTTTAATCGTCTTCAAATAGTTTTCAGCAGTATTTGTGGCTCTTTTATCTGTTCCATAACTAATAGCAGAATTATTAAATGTAGGTTTCTTTTGATAGGTCACCAAACCTCTGCCGAATCATGGGGTACCGGTCGTGCTGTGGCACGTATCCCCCGTGTTCGTGGTGGTGGTACTCACCGTTCTGGTCAGGGTGCGTTCGGTAACATGTGTAGAGGAGGACGCATGTTTGCCCCAACCAAGACCTGGCGACGCTGGCATCGTCGTGTGAATGTTAACCAGAAACGATATGCTCTGGTTTCTGCCATTGCTGCCTCTGGTGTACCCGCTCTTGTACAATCCAAGGGTAAGCATAGTATTATAATATTCTTATTACAGTTTTATGAAGAAACATCATGATGAATCACTTTTGGTCCGTGTTGCTGATTTGCCACTGATTATACCCTTACCTATTTCTGAACACTCAAAATATTTATATATTTACTCTCTGCTTTAAATAAATTTGTCCTTAAAACTCTTGTAACTTCTGTATAGGTCACATGATCCAGGAGGTTCCCGAATTTCCTCTGGTAGTTGCTGACAAAATCCAGGAATACAACAAGACCAAACAAGCAGTAATCTTTTTAAGACGCGTCAAGGCCTGGAATGATATCCAAAAGGTACACAAATTTCTTATCAATCGAATTAAGTTTGCACCGTCGAATGTCCGCATCTTTGTTAATTCAATTAACTTAGAAGCTCCTATCAGGTGCTAGAGAAATACGGTTATTAGGCGTTCTGGACTAGCTATTTTGTCGCTAGGATGGGGTATTTTTAACCACACACTTTATCTCTTTTATTCAAATTTTATCTTTGATTTTTGAATTTCGACTCAATGTTGTGTTATGAATTGTTCTTAGGTATACAAATCGCAGCGCTTCCGTGCTGGTAAGGGTAAGATGCGTAACCGTCGGCGCATCCAACGTCGTGGACCTTTGATCGTGTACAGTCAAGATCAGGTACACATAGTTTTTACAGAATGACTATCTAATTTTTTACGTCTTCGTAATTTTGTTCGCACGCATTATTCATTATTCTTTCTAGGGTATCCGCAAAGCGTTCCGTAACATTCCCGGTGTTGATCTTATGAACATCAACAAAATGAACCTTCTGAAATTGGCACCTGGTGGTCACGTTGGACGATTCGTCATCTGGACGAAATCCGCCTTCGATAAGTTGGACGCTCTTTACGGAACATGGCGTAAGGAGTCTCAACTTAAAGAAGGATACAATCTGCCTTTCCCCAAAATGGCCACCACAGATTTGTCCAGGCTGTTGAAATCTGACGAAATCCGCAAAGTTCTGAGAGCACCAAGGTACTTACACGTTATATTAGCATATTATTTCAAAATTAAAAACAATTTCATTTGAGAATTAATGATGATACTTTTGGTCCGTGTTTCTGATTGTTACTGAACGTTACCATTGTCCACTTCTGACGTATCGATTGCTTAAACTTAAAATTGAATTGTACATTGTACAAATGCTCAAGACATTTTATGTAATTGCAGGAAGAAGGTCGTACGCAGTGTGAAGAAACTGAACCCATTGAGAAACACTCGTGCAATGTTACGTTTGAACCCATACGCCGCGGTCCTTAAACGTGCCGCGATCTTAACAGCAAGGAAGCGTCAGGCTGAGAAGGACCTCATTTTAGCCGAGAAACGTGGAGTAAGTATATACTTGTCGCTATCAGACATATTCCTAATGAATAATTCTAAACGGTATATTTCACCTAACAGATTCAGCTGTCCAAGAAGACACCAGCAGTAAAGACTAAGGCTCTGCAAGAAAGGCGTAAGAAACAAATCTTAGCTGTCAAGGCAGCTAAGCCCAAGAAAGCGACGGCACCGAAGAAAGTAGCAGCACCTGTTGCGAAACCCGCAGCAACTAAAACCGAGAAACCAGCAGCGAAAACAGCGAAAACCGCGCCTGCCAAGAAGTAAAGAGTTTTTACCAACAATCGTTGTTGACCCATAAACTTTATTTGTTTTGAATAAAACGTGGGAAAACAACCATAGGACAATGGCTTTCTAATTTACTATTTATAACCTTAGATCTATTTTTAAATTCGAAAGATGATGTTTATTGATGTTTACTTATGTATGACGCTTTTTTAGAGGTGCTCGTATGAATAGCGTATCGTTAAAAACTTCGACGGATACTTTCTTCGTGTTTGCCTCAGGTGGCATCGAAAAGTTTATGTTTCTAACGCGCGACAATCCCTCTGAATCGTGAAGCTTTATATTTAACACGTTTTCAGCAACTAGAGCAGCGGTACCTACTTTTAACCCATCAATTTTCATTTCCGCCTGTAACATACGTTCATCCATTCTACCAATTTTTATTTCAACTCATATGAAGTACGATATTCTTACATGTCAAACGTACAGCGAAATATTCTTTATCATCGATGATATAATAATCCGGAACCTTGCTAAATTTGAAACTTTTTCTAACTCCATTTGTCATCATTTCGAAGTTCATGTAGTCGTATTGTTTTAACAAAGTCGCATTCTCTTGACAGTGGAACGGTAGTTCTTCCATGTTAATCAGTATAAATTTGTAAACTATAAAAGCCTTTTAAAAATCATCGTTACGACTCAATTTGGCAGAATTGACGGGTCTCGAAGTCGATCTGAATTTTAAATCGAGATTTCAAGGTCGACATCGAGCAATATTCGGTTGTTTTTTCCCCCCAGGCTTTAAATTTCGATATTACCATACAGAGTCACAAACAGAATTTCCTCTCAACTCTTTCCCATTAACTTTTTTCTCGCCTTGCTGGGCTTCACCGCGGGGGCCGTAAGAATAAGCATCCTATTTTTGTTATCTACCACGGCGCGAACTTTATCACCGTCGATGTTCTCCGGTATCAGTAAATTCTCGCAGTGTTTCACGGTTTTCTTTACTAAATCACCAAGGGCCGATTTCTCCGTGATTTCCGGCAATTGACTTGTCAATTCGTCGCCCAAAGGTTTGCGTACTGTTACACGAAGATTAGTACCCTTCACAGTTATCTTAATCGAAGACATATCCACTTCCGGTGCCAACAATATTTGTGCCTAGATAAAATTGTCATACATTTCTTTGATATTCGCATAGCAAGAAATTAAATAAGTTTTTTTCTGGCGAACCTCGTAAACATTGTCGGATCGAACCCCGATGGAAACGATTTGCGTCACGTAATTGCTCTCGAGAGGTTTTACCGGAATTTTTACAGATTCTTTTTTGTTCTCCGCCGACGACAAATTCGACATTTTCGGTGACTTCAGGGAAACCGCACATTTCGGAGACTTGTTAGCGTTAATCACCGACTCGTAGTCCCCGTCACACTTCTGACACCGATCCTTTTTTACATTCATTTTTCACTCAATTTGGGAAACACGCTCGCGACAGTCTAACTGAAATCTCTTACGACACAACGGCACGTGTGACGTAAGTTATAATTTATACGAAAATATCGTCACGGACATCACTGCATTCACCCACGTCCACAGACATTTAACGAGAATTTTTCCGCAGAATATTCTCGCTAAACCGTGGTAATTAAAAAAAATAAGATTACTTGTCAATTTAGGAAATCGGTTCTGACATTTAACACGTGAAAATCTGTGACGAACAAAAGAAAGTCGAAGCAGGCGCATTCCAAATCACGTAATCAGATAATTTGACAAAATTAACTCAACCACTTTTCCGCTAAATAAACTTAACGATACAAATTGATCCCCTTTTAATTAGCATCTTCTACAGACTCCAATTAATCTCAGAAAGCTTTTTTGAAACCAATTTCTCCTCCAACAGAAACCTCCCGTTTATTTTTACATTCCAAGGTAATTTTTCACCACGAAATAGTGTCAAACGTTCCCCTAGGTGGGTCGAAGTTCATAAAAAATTTGAATAGGCTCGTCGAGAGCAATTTCGGGTCCGTGATTCTTATCGCCATTCATATCCGCATTGTTCGCGACGCCTGCGCGAATTTTCGTTCCCCGAGTAGGGGTAGCGCGGGATTCAGGGTCGAAATTGCACGGTGGTTGAAAAGCATCGGACATCAGTCGAGGACAGGCGGCCTCGCGGTTAAGCAACCCCCCTGAATTCCATGTCGCCCCTGCTTCTGTTCTTTCGTTACGGAATACTGGCCATCATTTTCGAGAATGGTAAGCCACATTTTTATCTTGCACATCGTTTCTACACTTCGATTCCAATGTGTTAGGATTTCTGTCCGTGAAATCGTTGACTCGTTCTACTGTCAGTGGTGTCAGAATAGAATTGTTACGTGTTAACTTGTAATTTGTGTGTTTTAAGAGAGAAATTCGTGGATCACGATTTTATACGTCCGGGGAATGCAAAAGGTAGAAGGCTCGATAAAACAAGGCGGTTTGGATCGCTCCGTGTCCGATTTACGGGAGAGCTATATCGTCCCGTAATTGCTTTTAACTATCAATCGGAATTGAAAGCAAACAAAATTGTTTCCTTCCGAAAGGGAACAGATTTTCACGGGCGAGAGATTGAAAGAACATCCCCCGTTCTATCGAGCCCCGATAATTTCATCCTTGGCTATGTAATCGCGTCCGTGTCGAATCACGAAGTTCAAGCTCGTTAACTATGCAAATTGATAAATTAAAGATTGACTTGTACCCGTAGAAATCGAGCGATTCTCTCCAGTCGATCTCGAATTCGATTCTACAGGTGTAACGAATTACATTCGCCAATCAGGTTTACGAGGCTCTGGTTAATAATGTATTTTAATTAATCGAGAGACAGATCGGTATTTAGAGGATTTCAAGGACTCGGGGGAGAAAAAAGGAGATTATTGGTAGTTGAAACTTTTCCAATTTACAATCCGCCGCTCGCAAAGTTAATTATTGTTTACGTTCGGGAAGCAATCCCCGATGCGTTACCGAGATCGAATAAAACTGCTAAGGAAAATACTGATTAAGAACGTCGGGCTCGTGATTAAGGGCAATTTCTTCTCTTCTGTTCGGTAACTCGATTGCTCGCTCGACAGGATTTCCTGCAGGAATTTCATGAGCGCCGATTGAGTTGTAAATGAGTTTCTGGCTTCGAAAATTTTCCCGCCTGAATCTAAGTGACCAAAAAGTTCACCCGTAACTGAATAAATTCAATTTTATCGCTACATTCGTTCGTTGGATCTTATTACAATATGTGAATACGTAATTCGTTCAGTTGTACTCAAATAGTATAAGTTAACAATCGAACAACCATCATCTTTATCGGAAGACGATAATTGCGATTATTTAACAATTATTCTTCGTCGTAATAGCTAATAATAATTTGAAATTCAATTTATTTGTATTGAATTTCATTTTATTCAATTCTATCAAAAAGTATCTCAATTTATTCATATTTCGCCTGGGAGACTTTTCGTTTTATTAATCATCCAGGCATCGATACGATTAATTCACTTATACAGTGAATTCTTGCATATGTTTCGCTTCTATCGCAAAATTAACGTACATTCGCTTATAAACTTCGCTGCCGCAATATTAGCTTAATAAATGAAAGAACCGAAGTGTGCTGAAGAAAATACCTGTAATTTATGCATGTTTTCGTAGCGTACGTGTGCGAATCGTTTCGCGATCCACTGTAAAGTAGACAGACGAGCCCGAGATTCCCCGTAAACTGTCTGAATAACGTTAAACGTTACTTAATAGTCGATCCCCCGTAAATCTTAAGCGATCTTCGTTATCTAACGTTTGCATTGGCTGTCAGTGCAAACGTTTGCAGACGTCGTCGTTTCACCCTCGCCCCTAATTCTCTGATCGTAACACATTCGCGATTTGCATACGGTAGCGAGGAAATTTGCGGATTCCGTTCCGCGTCGTGTTAACAAATCGATTTGTTTGTTTACGCCGCTTTACCAAACTCTCTGCACGCCGGTAATTATCGCATTGTTTACCGCGGCGATTTCAAGGAAAAAAGAATTTCTGGAACGTCCTTCTGAAAATACACTCTGTAACGGACGAAAAGGCTACAAAGCTGAAATTTTCAGTAGTTTGTTAATAATCCAATGAGGGTTAAATACGCGGGCAACAAGTGCCGGATAACGTTGTTATTTCCAAGTAGAACGCTGGCGATATTAATTTTAATACAACGCGTACGTGGCGTCGTTGAACGTAACATTTTATTGCATCGCGGGCAATTTCAATTTACCAAGTATATTCTTTTGAGACATTGTTTCAACAACCTTTACCCGTGGGGGGACAATTTCACCGTGGGCTATGTGTTCTCGTAGAGCACAAAGCATGTACTCCATAGGATATTGTATGTACACTGTCGTCCACGAGTCGTGGGACAGGTACTCGCTCGTTGGACACCTGAGGAAAGACTCTTTTGAAATATTACGGTAAAAATGACAGTTCAGCATTATAGTATAATAAATTTGTGATTTTCCATTCATATTTCTCATTCAATTGTCGTCCAAAGCGCAGAAATATCAAAATTAATGAATTTTAAGCATTAAACTACAAGTTCCATTGAAATCTGCAAATATCCCATGATCTTTGAACCACAGTGTATACATACATACATATACGGCAGATCGTCGTAACGGCGAAACGATTAAACAAACTTCCAGAACTATAAACCATCCTCGAGCTTCATCCCGCAAAATATCTTTCCAATAGCTACGTAGTCTCCGTAAGAGCGATAGTTCTTCTAAGTTCCTCATGATTCGCTTCGAAAGTCTTTCTATTTTCTCCATCAACGATTACAACCGCGACGAACTAAAATGAACTGTCAGAAAGTGGAAGATAAAGATCGTGATAGACGTATCTGCGTTTTATAGCGTCATTCGCAAACGTTGCTCGCTAACCCGCAAAATGTAACTTCGATTCGACGAAAGGGAAGTGAACAAAAAAAAATAAATATATAGTTGTGACCGTGCAGGGGGAACGGAAATACATACACATACGTCATTTCTGGCGTATTGCGGTTTCCCGAAGGATTTTCGACGTCGGCTTCTGGATACCGCGACATCGACAGCCGAACGCACCATCTCGTTACGGATCCGAAAGATTTTTCGATTTACGTGACAGCTGCTGGGACCACCTCATTCCGCGATCGAGCCAGCTTTCCGTTGGGGTTCTTTATACGCGGATGAAAAGAACCTGGTTGTGCTCGCGCGACCGTGCGGAGTACACTTTAGCACAGTGTTTCCCAATTTCATTTGCCCGCGGTACCTTTTTGCTACCGCGGTTTCCTTTCCGCGCGCGCGAATACGATTCCCTTCGTTTTGTTTTTTTTTTGCGTTTTTTTACGTTCTTGTTTCCGACGGATACGACGTATTCGTATGTATATGTGTGTGTATATACAATATACATGTATATGGTGGGAATAAGGGAATCGTGTGCATTCGGCATTAAGCGTCGAACACGCCGTACCGCGTAAACACAAAAGCAGACGTAAATGCAGTCGGTAAGATTCGAATTTTCCGCGCTCGAAAAACTTCGGTTTCATCGCTTGTTTTTAATGCGCGGATTTACGGCACGCGATCCCGTTCAACCGCCGGATACCGGTTAAAGATTTTTGCGAAACCGAACTTTTTTACGGTCCGTCGTAAATATCGATCTTTTAAACGTCCACCCGGTTCACGGCGACGATGAAACGTTCATCCGTCGAACCGTGAAACATTAAATATACTTTGATAATAAGTAGACTACACATTTGGTATTTTCGAAGGTTCCACCAATCACCACCGTGAACTTTTCACAATTTTCTTTGGATTTACAACAATTGACCTGTTACTTTTTGTCCCCCACTGACATTTAAGACGTCCCTGTCGGGGATGATACGTGCGTAGTCGTTGTCCAGGTGGGGAGAATCATATTTAACTCTCGAAATCAAGAGAAAAATCACGGGGGAAATCGTCCGAAGTACGATACCTCGCAGGTGTCACACCTGAAAGAGGGTGATAGCTTTAACCACGGTTGGGAGCACTCTATTGGAAAGCCCGCAGTCAGGTTTAAAGTCTTCTATATTTAATATTCTTGTGTGTGGGGAAAGAATTCGGAAGCTATGGTAACGTTACGTTTAAAATACTTTGCCGGATTACGGGGGGAGATTCGGTGCCATCGGAATGGCATTTCCTTGTTACTCTAATTTTTCTGGAAGCTTTTAAGTTTCGATTGTTCGAACACGTTAGTGGTGGACCAATCTACTGACCGTTGTCATTGTCTACCGTAAAAGATCCTCCTCTATCTAATTGTGGTTTGAAGGCAACGCCTGGTAAGCTTCGAGGAAAGATGGAATTGAACGAACTGGAAGATTAGCTCGTCCTACGAAGGGCTTCGCCACGCTTCGAGGCACAATGCCCCCCATGAATGGGACGAACGCTTCCACGTACAGATCGGAAACACTATAATGGATGCCTTTGATCTGACAATAGGAATCGGACGACTGATTAGAAAGAAGTCGGAAAGACAGAAGCGGATAATTGCAACATACATTTCGAGTCTCGTCTGAGTGATTAACGCTGGGACAACCGAAACCGTCGAAATGACGGGTTGCATGGTTTTTTGCCGTAAAATTAATGAAATCACTAAAATATGAATGAAAGATTAAATTTTAATTTGAGGAAGATGAGTCTTATCTGTTCCTCTGATCTAGAAGATATGGAGGAGGTTAATTAGTAACGCGAAAAGTTTTCATTCGAGTAACTTCTGGCACGTAAATCTATTATCGGAATTTCATAAACTTCCAGGTGTCTTTTATTTAAGTAAACGTCACGGAGTTACGGTTTCACCTCTCGCTGCTTAGAATCCTTACGAGACATATTGCAATCGCGTTCCGAACTTTGTAACGCCGAAAGTCTGCAGTCGGATCAATGGCATTCCATCGCGTTTTAAATACGATCATAAAGTTTCTACTCACCCCCGGAAGTCCTCGGGAAATTATGACGAACGTTTCCCGACACTTATTATTAATCGGAGTCGCTGAAGAGTGACGCCTGAATATTTCGAAACTTTGTTGGATTTATGAGACATGTACAATACATGCGACATGTATATACGACAATATATTACAATCTTATAAGACCTATACGGATTCAAGACTATGGGACACACTTACGAGAAGTGATCAAAAACTTGAGAGCTTGACGCTTGAGTTTATGAAGAATTTTCTATTTACACTATTTTTCAATATTTCCACGAAATTTCCCATTACCGCTACTGCCATTTTCCGGTAAATATTCCTACCAAAAGAACATATAAAAAAAATTCATGATTCGCTACTCGAAACGCATCAAAGATGCAAAAATCCTGTGACGAAGATTTTCGTCGATCAAAGAGTAAAAACGAAATTTCTCAATAAATTCGTTTCACATGGGGTTAGAACTTTTTCTATCCCATCCTCTTACGTAACTCGTGTGTGTTACAGGTTTCGGCGATGAACACGAATACAGACTGACGAAACACCTGCTGGATGGATACGATGCCGGGATACGACCGGCGAAAAATTCTTCCCAACCCCTGGCCGTAGTCTTCGGGCTCTCTCTTCATCATATTATCGACGTTGTGAGTACTCAATCGCAAGAATTTAAAAGGGAAACCGTACCCGTCGCATGACCCAATCAATTTTCCCGCGTAGCTGCCGCGAAACAGAATTCTCCGTCGTTTACGTTCCGGTTCGACGTTATTTCCTTTTCCGCGGATCGGACGGTTTTTTTGTTCCTTTTTCTTTTTTTTCTTTTATTATTATTTTCCACCGTTCGTCGTCGTTGGCAAAGCCGTTTTCAATTCCTCTGGCAAACGAATCGGCCGTAGACAAAAATACGTCCGGCCTGCACATCGATCCAGAACTTAATAAAAGCCGATACGTTTATGCGGAATCAGATACATACACAGAATCTATGTATATGTATATGTATTTACTGTAGGGCATAGATCGGAGAAACAGGAAAGGGTAAGGAAAGCGATAGTAAAGATTATCAAGGTAATAGGAGGAAATGAATAAAAATAATGTCAGGAAAGTCAAGGATAGTGAAGTAAAAGACTCGGACGAGTAAAGTGTAGAAAAGATCTATTCGAAAACAAAAGTCAAAGCGTACTGTCCTGAGATACACAGTGCATCTCCTTATATGCACTGGTCCTCGCTTGAAAGCGCGTGACTTTGTCAGGGTGGTCTAATTTGTCACGCGCTTTCCCAAATTCCAGCTCTCGGCACTTGAACCACTCGAACTGTTCCGAGCTCGGGAAAAACAGCAAAAACCGTGAGAAAAGTCTACAGTTCGGCCAATCCTGACTTAATGACCGTCCTCGGTCACAAGTATACAAATAGGAACTAACGGGAATAAAATACAAACAAAGCCTTAATATTACAAAACCTATAACATAACACTAACACAAAATGTTCTCGCTAAACAACAATTTTTACACATTCTTTTCTTCTTATTAATGTTTTCGCGTCGAACTTTTAAGACTGTTTTTCGATCTACTATCTCAGAATAAAAATATAATATCATTCCGCAAAATCCATTCGTGGTCATACAAAATTTGTTTCGTCCCGTAGATTTAAGATTTTTACAATATTTCTTTATACTATACGCGCTTTTGAAACATGACGCTACCATAAAATCAAACCTTCCATGTGTTTCGAAATTTACTCGCACTTCTACACTGTTACTTTTCCGCCTTCCGCCGTCGTTTGTCCGCATCCCGCAATCGCCTGGCCGTACCTCGATGTCGTCGGACTGCGTCTCGCAGTTGCCTGGCCGGGATCCATCGTCTTCTGTCTGCATCCCGCAATCGCCTGGCTGTACCTCAATATCGTCGGACTGCATCTCGCAGTTACCTGGCCGCGATCCGTCGCCTTCTGTCCGCATCTCGTCCTCTGGCCGCATCTCGCACCCTCCTGGCCGCAAGTCGTCTTCTCTCTCGCTCTCGTGGTCATCTCCGTCGTCGTAGTTCTGCTGGACTGCATCGTCGCCTCGCTGTATGTCGTACCCCCTCATCAACAGCCTATCATCCGCCGTTTCATCCCCGAAATTTGGCTTCACCGTTTTTTGATCCACAAAATTTGGCTTCACCGTTATTTCATCCACAAAATTGCATCGTAGTTCGCTCGCGCTTGCCCTCGGACTACAAGAGTTTAATGCTTGTTCCATTTTCATCACCGCTATCTCTCGTCGTATCAATTCCTTCTCCATCTTCAATAACGCCATCTCTCTCTTCAGAACGTATATCTCGTATGCCTCGTCTCCCATTTCTGCTGGAGATGGACACACCTCACGTCGCTCAGAATTTTGAACTGCCATCATGTTTGCATTTAAAATTGATTAGTCTCTTCTGCACCTTCTGCACTTTCCGCAGATCATTTGATCACCACACAATCAATAAAACAAAAAATGAATAATTACAATTGTCCGAGTCTGTAACACGTACAATTTAAACTTCTTTGACACAAATAACGTCACAAACAACACAAATACGCCCGTCACGAAAAAACTTTATCACTGACGTCGTTAGCGTATAAATTCACAGTCGCGATTCACGAACTGCGCAAAAAGTTCCGATCCCACTTCTGAAAAATTTGTAGGGCATAGATCGGAGAAACAGGAAAGGGTAAGGAAAGCGATAGTAAAGATTATCAAGGTAATAGGAGGAAATGAATAAAAATAATGTCAGGAAAGTCAAGGATAGTGAAGTAAAAGACTCGGACGAGTAAAGTGTAGAAAAGATCTATTCGAAAACAAAAGTCAAAGCGTACTGTCCTGAGATACACAGTGCATCTCCTTATATGCACTGGTCCTCGCTTGAAAGCGCGTGACTTTGTCAGGGTGGTCTAATTTGTCACGCGCTTTCCCAAATTCCAGCTCTCGGCACTTGAACCACTCGAACTGTTCCGAGCTCGGGAAAAACAGCAAAAACCGTGAGAAAAGTCTACATTACGTACGTATCGATAGAATTCGTCGTGGAAAAGATTTCCTCGTTACTTGCTGTTCGTTTAGCAGAACGATTTGTAGAGGGGAATTCGATGATACAGAAAGTTATCGATACTTCGCGGTGACACTCGAGACGTTGGATATTTATATTTGTCAAAGATATATCGTTTCTTGTGCGAGCTCGTGCAGGCGGCGTTTCCTGAAAGACGTGGAAACCTTGCCGGTGGAAAGCAGTCCGCGTAAAGGTATCGGGTAATCGGAGATGCGTAAGATAAATCGCCGTGAGAATAAAGCCGGTGAAAAGTTTCGAAGATTTATCTTCCGTACACATAACGAGAACATTTTTGCCCGTTACACCTGGTCGATGGAGAGCGATGCGAAATTACTTTGGTAATGTACGTTCCCTGGGATAAGTGAATACTCATCAAGATCTGCGACTATATTTTTGTCGAGAATTTTAAGAAATATATTATATTTTGTACTTTATAAATCATACGACAATCAAAGAAATTTCTATTTGAGAAAATGGAGAAACGGTAAAAATGTTAGGAAAACTTTAAGACGTCAGTTTGGTTAGAATTCTCATTGTTTCCGAAGTATCTTCTTCGCGTTGAGTAGTTAAAGTCGCATCAAGTCCAGAAGTCACTGACTTAACTCTTTAGCAAAAGGTTTATCAGTTTCGTCGATAACTCGATGTTGCCAGCAATTTGTTGGTGAAACTTGGAAACTTTCCTCCCGTTCTTCTAAGATTCTTTAGTTTCTTGTTAGCCGTTACGCTACAAGAAATCCCGTGGAAAAAAAAAGAAAATAACGAACCACGCCGGGAATGCTTTTCCACCTAATTAAATATCGTGCATCGGTGCAAATACCAGCTAATTACATTGTAATAGATCGGATTCCGAATTCCATCGAGCTCGTCGCATAATCGATTCGCCGCACAAGGTTTCGATCATCGGTGAATTACTTTGCGTTACAAAGCACCGATTCAAAATCCCGGAATATTTGATAGCGCGAAAATGTTTGAAGAGCTCATTCAATATTTAACATTTACGTATCAAAGCGACCCGTGGCAAATCGATAACGCGTTATAATTTCGCATACTGTTCGATGAAAACTTTCAAATTGCGAGTGAATCTTTAAATATTCTCGGATTCATCGAAACCCGGTGAAATTAACGGAACGAAACGTTTGATTCGTGAAAAATCACTGTTCAGCCTTTTCGTTACAGGACGAGAAGAATCAGATACTAACAACGAACTGCTGGGTGACGCAAGTCTGGACCGATCATCACCTGAAATGGAACACCTCGGAATTCGCCGGAATCCGGGTGATCCGTGTCCCGTACAATCGTGTTTGGCGACCCGATACCATCCTGTACAACAAGTAAGCACCAATAATCCGAGGGGAAACGGGATAGCGAGCGCGGTTTCGTCGAGGAAGTTCCGCGGAAGCGCGCTTAGCTTGATTAAAACTTGAAGAGTTCCGAATAGTTGTCAAATGATTCACCACCAACATACAATCTGTTTCGCTGATGAAAAAAAAAGATACTATAGACACATTTCTACGCCCAAGATTGATGATGAGATAGATATTATTCGTAAATTAATATATATTATTCAAACTTAAATTAACATTGCTTTAAATTATTCAGAGACTATAATGTTTGCCATATATATATCTGTCCATATGTTTAAAGTGAATAATCGAAAGAGAATATCTTTTCAATATTTCCCTTCTGTCTGCAGCGCGGATCCGCAGTACAGTTCGGCTGTTATCAACACGAATGTCATCGTCAGTCACACCGGCGAGGTGGTATGGCTAAGTCACGGGATATTTCGCAGTAGTTGTGACATCGACGTCGAGTTCTTTCCGTTCGACGAGCAACGATGCGTCCTGAAATGGGCCTCCTGGACATACGACGGATATCAAGTCAGTTTAAACGTAGGACAACAATAACGCGTGGTCCCGGGCAAGATATTGAATTATCTCGAAACATTCCGACATTCGTGAGACGTGCCCCGTTTCTAGAATCCCGTCGGTAAATCTCATTTGACACGGGACTGCTGTGCAATTTTCCATGCAATTAATCTTGAGCGCTTGCGGAAACTCGGGATGAACAATCCCGGACAGATTCACTGTCGTGAACTTCACGGGGAGATTGTTTATTCGTATTAATGTCGATCCACAGTAATTTCGGGGAAAGAAAATTAAAATGAGATCGCCGGTAGCCGTAAAAGTTGGAGCGGAAGTAAGTACGTCGTGGGTCAATTTTAAAATCATCTCCCATTGAAAGTTTTTCTATGGAAGTTTGTCGCTGGTCGTTTAACGGTAACGCCAGTTAGGTTGTTTAATCCGACACCACCGTATGCGACCTGTATCAGCCTGTTTCTCAACTCTATTGCCCTCAATTTCACGCAGTTCCTCCCTCGAGACAATATGCAAATTACCGAGTGATATATCGAACGGGGTGTCCGGTCCGAGATAAAAATATAAAGCTTATAAAGTAACTCGCGACCCCCCCCCCCCCCCTCTGGCATTGTTTGACTAAAACCTTGGACATTAATTCAGCCGAAAGTTCTTCCGCTACAAAGTTCCGCGGTCGGTTGTCAACCGAGATACATCTTTGCCCTATTTTTAAGGGTAGATTTTAAATTAAATTCCCCATTCGACCCGACGCGATCCCTTTCGTTATTATATTCGTCTTCCGGTAAGGATCTCGGTGTTTTACGGCTTCCCTAGGTTCTCTTGAATTAAAACTTACTCCTCCGCATGCGAAGATCAACCCCCCACCCCCCTCTTCTCCCCTTACCTCCCCCCTCATCTCACCGTGTATGCGGCCAGTCTGAAAGTTTCATTAGCCCTCGGAATGGCTCGTAATTCCAAAAATCCGTCAGCGAGCCACGTGTTCCACGATATGTTAATCTGACTCGTGTGAAATATGCACATAGCAATTAATCGGATAAGTTATATCTGCGCTTCCCTGCATATACATTCTCGTATGCTAATGAGAAAGACGGGAAAGGCAGTGGACGAGCGAACGATAATCTCGTCCTTTTGGAAGTTCGCGATAGACAACATCCGCGAATGGTGAAAAAAAACTGAGGGGAAAAAAACCATCAAATTTCCCTGGCCCACCGAGCGGTGTACGGAAACGAACGGAGGATTTCGAACGCGGCTCGAGAAAACGGCAGGATTCGGCGAGTCCGGAGACGCTTAACCGGGGCAAATCGAAAATACCGGCTCGCCAAGTCGCGAAAATGGCTCGGGCAAATCGAACAGCTTAATCCCGCATGCGAGAAGAATCCAATACGAGCCGGTTTCTCCACACCGACGAGCCTCGTCCAACGATTCCACCCTTTCACAGAGTTTTCCCATTTCCTCACCCTTCGTCGTTGAATACATTTTGCGTGCCGCTAACTTTTTCTTTCGTGTTTTTTTTCCTTCTTCTAGCCTCGACAGCTAGAAATACGCTGCCGGATTAGAAGCTGCTCACGCACACGTGTGACGTGTACTTTGATATACGAATAGATTAGTTTTCGTCTGGATCGTGTAAATAAATCGTGTGACGACTGTCAATGGTTGTCGGAGAACCGAGTTTGATGAGCGTGGGTGGTTAATTTCGTTCGTAATGGACGAGTAGAATCGTTTGAACGGTTTTTTTTTAACGAACCATTGGAAATTCCAAGGTCGTCCAGGCATGCACTCGGATAATTCGATACGTGACATTCCCGCGAGCCAGAACTCCTTTGCCGGGAATAATCCCCTCCTCGAGGTTTTCCATTTCGTACATACGCCACCGCGTCGAATACGTTTTCCGCCCCGCTACGTTCTCGCTGCCCGTTACACCTGTCCGTCATTATATTCATGCGATCGAATAAAATAAATTGCACGCTCAACCGCGGTGAAGAACGTCGTAGAACTGTTTCTTAATTCGCGATTAAACGCGTCGCTGTGTAGGAAATTGCATAATTTGATTAAAACTCAGGAATCGAGTATGGAATGTAGAGTGACACCAGAATTCTATTTATATATATTGTAAAACTATACGTTTTATTATCTAAAATTGATATTTTATTGTGTACTGTAGCAATCGCGAGTTTTCTCCACAATTATATTGCCGAAATTAATTAAAACGAGTCACTGCCCATTACCGCAGACCGTGTTACGTGCGGTAATTAACGTTTACGGTACAGGGAGTAACATTTTCGCGGGCACGAACGCTTCGATAAATCAATTAAGAGCGAAGAAACGATAAAGCGCGTCGTGTAAACGAGCAGCGGAGGTCCAGCCGAATGCCACATGCCGTGTACCGGCGAGATTTTTTATCGAAAAAGCCGAGTCCTAGATTTCGTTGTAGCCCGGCCTTGATATGCGGTGCTCGATAAACGCGACGCTCGTTTCACGTCCGCGTGGAATTAGAAACAAAAAGACCCTGCCGAAAGTTTCATCGCGAAGATCTAAACAAAATCACGGTCCGCGAGCACACGGGCGGTTCATTAGCGACGAGAATTATTCCTACGGCGGAATTACTTAGGCAAATCGACGACTTAAACGTGCCCATTCGCCGCGAAGTTACGAGACTGGAGCAAATTAGAATCACCGATGTTACAGCTGGAATTAGAGAGACAGAGCGAGCAGGGGGACGTGAGTAATTATCAGGCGAACGGTGAATTCGATCTGATCGATTTCTCCGCCAGAAGAAACGTCGAGTACTACTCCTGCTGCCCGGAACCGTATCCGGATATCACATATGAGATCCGGCTTCGACGACGTCCGATGTTCTATGTCTTCAATCTGATCCTTCCTTGTATACTCATCAACGGTGTTGGTAAGATAATTAATTTATTTAGTATTAAAGAGTTAAAGATGTACTTGGATAAAGGTGATTTTTGTGTAATATTTGTAAATTCGGTGGAGAGTGATTTAATTGTGGATAATTCTAAAATGAACGGATAGGTGAAAATTAATATTATTTAATTAGTCGGTTGAATTAATGGGAAAACAAGTATCGGTGTTCCCAGAATTATCAGACGCGATTCAACAAGCGCTGCAAGGGTTTCAATACATACGTAGTTATCTATACGTGGATCTGCAAAGATTATAGTTCCTTTCCCTAAGAAGGTCAAGTACCGTTATCCGATCTACAGAGGGAATTTCATTAAAGCACTTGAACCGCGTAGCCGGCTTTAAAAAAAAAGAGAAAGAAAAAAAGAGGGAAAGAAGTCATACGTGAAATAACGATCCCGGTTCTTTTCCCTGTCATCTTCTTTCTTGTTTTTGAAAGCTTTCCGAAATTGAAGGGACAAATTTGAATCTCCCGGAAAAGATCTCTTATTAAATCTGTCCCGCGTTATCTTTTTAAAGGAGGAATAAATTTATACCGAACTTTTCCGTTTTTTCGCTTCTTCCTTTGCCCCTGCTGCTTCCGAACTGCCAACTTTCCGCCGTGATCCAAGAACGTCTCCTACTCGATATTCCAATGATGAAACTAGTTGTGAAGGAAAACTTTTACCTAGTCGTTCCCTGTTTATTCAGCCCTGCTGGTATTCTACGTACCCTCGGAGTCGGGAGAAAAGGTCACCCTCGGGATTTCAGCTCTGCTCTCGATGACGGTGTTCTTAATGACTATCCGCGAGACACTGCCACCGACCGAGAAGACACCGCTGATAAGTAAGTAAGCAGCGAGAATAATTTCGAGCGAATCAAGAGAAAAAATAATGTTAATTCTGCTTGCAGGTCTTTATTACGGCGTTAGTATATGCCTGGTATCGTTCGCCTCTGGATTAGCGGTTGTCACCCTGAATCTTCATCATCGTGGAGTACGGGGAACCAGGGTACCAGGTCTCGTAAGATCTCTAGTCCTCGACAAACTCGCCAGGATAGTGTTTTTGAACTTTCAAGAGGAAAAGAGATCGGTAACTTTAATTGCAAGAGTGTAATTGATAGCAACTATCAACGTTATGTAAGATTGTAAATTGTAACACGTGTAATTGATCAGGAACCGATGGAGCCACCGAGAAGGAAGAATAACTGTCCCCTGCACTGTAAGCCGGAACTGGCACAATCGCAATCATCGCCCAAGTATGTATCCAGAAGGGAAGATAGTAACAGTAGCAGTCCTAGTTTAGGTGAGTTAATAATCACGCGGCTGGATTTCGCACGAAGAAATTTCTTTGCCTTCGTATTCCTGCGCTTTGAAGTTTCGGCATGGCGAAATCGCACGTCGCACAAATTTATGATCCCTGCACCGAATATGTCTCGAATTACACGAAAACAGATCTCGGGAAGGACGGGGCACTCGAGGCCCAGTGGTCCCGGGTCCTCGGAAGGGTGCACGCAACTATCGAGAAGAACGAGAGACGCTTAGCCGAACAGGATCGTCGGGAAAAAATGGAGTTGGACTGGAAACAGGTAGCTCTGGTCAGCGACCGGGCTCTTCTATGTGTTTTCTTCTTGACAACGATCGTCAGCACCACCGTCATCCTCTGCGGCTCACCACCCACCACGGACATTGCGAAAGATGGGTAGAAAAGGAGGAAATGAGAGAATTTGTTTCACCCAACACGTTTCGCCGAGATGTTTGTTGAGAGGAGATACGATAGAGATACCTTCAAGATTATTTGACATTGTAAATATAAACAGGTTTTTTTGAATAGCGTTGTTAACTCTATTCAAGTATAAATGCAATAGAGATAAGTACTGGTACTCGTTCATGAAAACATCGCTTGATATTATAAGCCTTAGATTCTAAGTGTACTCTGATGTGTTAATAAAATGTAAGTTAAGAATAACATACACTGGTGATTCTTGTTGTCGTAAATACTTAATATTATTCGATCAGATATACATAAAATTTAAAAACTACGTTTTTTTCGTGCGACAGAGAACACGTTTCGCGTCAAGTGGCCACGACATGTATGACAAAGTTACATTTAAAATTGTATAAAATATCTGAGATTCAGTATTCATTAAGTGTGATCACTTGATGCGGAATGCATTACAAATCGTATGATATATATCAAATAACAACTTAATTGCTATTTAGTAGTAGTCAGGTACTGGGGCACAGGCAATCTTAACAAAGTCTTCATATTTAACGTGTCCATTTGGTGAGACATTAGCTTCTCTAAAAATCTGTTCCACTGCAATGCAAGACCATGGTGTTTTCAAATTGTCCAAGTACAAGAATTAATGGTTTTAGTGATCAAACATAAAGTACCAACCTTCCTTGTTACTTAATTGTTCCCCCCAATGGAGTAACATGTGGGCCAATTGGCGAGCAGGTATGGTACCACTACGAGATTTGTCTGCAGCTTGAAAAGCATCTATCACTTCTTTTGGTAGATCCTCTGCTCTAGTTTGCAGATGCATTACTTCCAGGAAATCAGCAAATGACATTTTTCCACCTGAGAGCCAAAAGCTGTATGATTAACAGAATATAGGAAAGACATCGTTTTAAATACCTTTATCCTTTAGGTATTTATTTAACTCTGCAATTGTCGGACTTAGGCCAAGTGATCGCATGATAATTGTAAGTTCATCCAAAGTACGTATTTGTCCATTTCTGGCAAACAAGTAGAAACATTCTCTGAACTCTGCAATGTGTTAAAACCAATTATCGAACAATGAAAACAAGTTAATTATGAATGTAGAGGATCATATATACCATCTATATCTTCCTCTCTAAAGTAACGTGCCTAAAATTAAAGAATCATTTCCATTACAAACATTTTATTATAGAAAACGAAACTTATAGAAGGATAACTAAAATGCAAATGATAATTACCATAATTGATTTGTTTTACAAGGCACACAATCAATTCTTAACTCTATTATGTTCCGCTTTAAAGGCACTATTTTATTTCTTGAACTTTATTATGTTTCGTTTACGTGTCAATCGTGTCAAGTAACGCTATTCCAGGTGAGGGTAGGTGCGAATAGGTATGTTTATTTTTTCCTACCTTTACCTTCAAATCAACTAAGTAACAGAGACATCTGTGATCAGACGATGATGACAACAGATAAAAGTACGGCACACCACAGGAGGCAGGGGCTGTCGGAAGCGTAACAGTGGAAAAGTATTGTTGTTTTAGGTTAGGACAATTTATATAAAGTACTTTAATTTTTCATATTCGTGATAACCCGAAATACGTGGCAACCTGATTGTCAATGACATTTACGTAGTTAAGATCAAATGCGAATAAATAACGCGTACATAATGGAAAATGAGGAGTTCAGATTGGTGAATCGTCGTTCAAGACGTGGTCGTGCTAACCGATTTAATCGTGATTCGGACGTTGTTCCTGTAGAAGGAAACGGTGTTGGCATCAATAATGATGCTGACATCGATTGTGAAGCAGTTTATCGGTAAGACATCAAGCATCTTTCAATAGATTGTACATTTTTTTGGTTAACATTATCAATTGTTAAACATTTATACTAATTTTCAGAAAGGTGCTTGATGCAGAAATCAAATTGAGAAATTCCATGTTCTGGCAATATGTTTACAATGGTCTGAAAGAATCGATAGATGCCTTGAATATCAATGGCATTTCTGAAATACTTTGTTACGGTTTGGGACGCTTCTCCTGTAACAGGGCTTCCTTGTATCAGTTGGCACTGCTTGTGTCTTTAAAACAGTATTACGACTGTAGATCCTTTATATACGACCCAGCTTTTTTCCCTAAAGAGATTGAAATCTTAAAGAGATTTGGTTTTGATATAATAGAGAATAATGAGGAAGGCAAAAGAGTTGTTAATGAACAAGTGACACTTGTATACATGCCTCACTGCTCGAAGCGTTTGACAAATAATTTCTTATACGCGAATTGGAGTCGAAATATAAGTAACTTGATTCTAATATCCAATAGTTTTTCGCTAATAACGGACAACTCGTCGCGTAGAGGCCCACAGTCAGACGCCGACTATATATCGCGTCTTGTTCCATACGTCACGGAAATAGCCTTAAGAAGCGAACCCACATACAACGAAGTATTCAACGATTTGAACATCCACATATTCCTTGAACGAAATATAGAAAGGGTTTCCCGGGATTTCTGGGCCACGATAGATGAACCTTCGTATAGCAACAGAGATGTCGAATTTTTGACTGCTGATGAAACCGACGAGGCAGAGAGATAGCGAGATATCGGTAATCTAGCGGTCAGGAATTCTATCCACTCTGTGTACTGTTTACTCTAATATTAAAATCATGTGTCCTCATTACAGCCGCCGAGATGAATAACAATTTGCAACTGATTCGGTCTCTCCTTCGAGAAATTCGGCATACATCCCCCAATGGTGTCATCAAAGAAAACTTAATGGCTCAATACATCATGGAGCAGGCACGAGCGCATAAAGAAACCTCAGAGGTGTTGTGCAAAGCACGAGAAGAAATGCAGAACTTGGCACAAAACTATCTGTGTTATTTGACCTCCCAGCGGATGTGTAAAGAGATCCAGACTCGGTACACTGGGAAGGGCGAACGGAGCATCAGGGAAACGGCGGACCTTGTAGGTTTCAAGTTACCCCATGACCCGAAATGACTTTGACTCGCGAAAGCGAACACTATGAACGTATTAAGCTTCAACATGTATATATCTGTATATACTAGGAGTACGTGCGTTTCTCTCGCGGGTTTCGTTTGTCAGTTACCCTAATCCCCACGAGTATATGCAATTAATATACTCGTGGTTTTAGTAAATTCAAGATATTGTATAGGAAAATGAATAAATGAAAGTGAAAAAAGTTTATTGAAGATATGCGTGTTGTAGAAAAATAAGAGTAGAAAAAAAGAGTGTCTGGATATGATTTAAGTACAAAATAATGTTTTTGTGCAGTCTGAAACTATTCGTATTGCTTACGAATGCATTTAGCAATCGTCGATAATTGCATGTTACTTGTGCCTTCGTAAATCGTGCCGATCTTACAATCCCTGAAGAATTTCTCTTGTGGGAAATCTGTGGTGAAACCAACTCCACCCATGAAATCGATACATTTCGCAGTAACACGTAGCGCCGTTTCTGTAAGAAAGAATTACAATAGTTTTGCGATCGTTGTGGCTTCAAAGAATTTTCGCAAGTACGAAACCTACCGGAAGCTACAAGTTTAGCCATAGCAGCTTCCTTCATGATGTCTTTCTTAGCGTCGACTAATCTAGCGGCATTGTAAACTAATAATCTAGCACACTCGAGTTCGGTAGCGACTTGTGCGATTTGGTGTTGCATTGACTGTAGAGAAGAAGACAAAATGGAGAGTTTAATACAATATACCGTAAGATATACACTGACGAATAATGTGTTCATCTTACTTGGAAAGAGAAGATGTCTTTGCCGAATTGCTTTCTTTCCAGCGTGTATGGTATTGTTGCATCTAAGCAACCTTGCGCTATACCGATCATTTGTGCCCCAATTCCTACTCGGCCTTCGTTTAAAAATCCGGCGGCGTATTTGTAACCGTGTCCAAACTCTCCCAGTATATTACTTTCGGGAATCTAGAGAACGATAAGATAGAGAATACAGGGAAATAACATTATTTTACTACAGCAACGTAGAACATCCATAAAGGAATAATAGAATTAAAGCTGTGTACTCACTCTAACATTGTCGAAGTGAACCATACATGTACCCGAAGCCTTAATTCCTAGTTTGTCTTCTGGCTTAGCGACCGTCAATCCGGGAGTTTCCCTTTCCACGAAAAACGACGTAATGCCGCGGTACCCCTGATAACGAAAATATTTCTACTTTAATATCAATCAGACACTACTTGGGGTCAGACAATAATATCTTGCAATACAGACAGATATCGCAGCTTCATATTTAAAGAATGCTGCACGTCATGAGAAGCATAGTTATTCTATCTAAAGTTCAAATGTTACTGTAATAGATTTTTAAACAAGTTACACGCGTCGAATAAATATAGCAGATTTTTTCAAGAATCTTGATAAACTCACGGCAGATGGATTCGCATTGGCGAACACCAAAAATAATCCTGCGATGTCGGAGTTCGATATCCACATTTTTGTGCCGTTAATCACGTACTCAGATCCATCCTTTTTCGCCTCGGTTTTTAGAGAGAAAGCGTCCGAACCAGAACCCGGTTCCGTGAGGCAGAAACTGCCCGCCTAAAAAGAAAAATCAATTAAATTCCTCGACTTTCGCGTCCTTATATCATATCGAGATTCCTTTGTTTTATTCTAAACGTACATAATTCTGAGCCAATTTCGGTAAGTATTTTGCCTTCTGCTCCTCTGTAGCGACTTTTATGATCAACGAGTTCACCAGGGTATTGTGTATATCAACTAGAGCCGCTACAGCACCGTCGACTTTTGCTACTTCTTCAACCGTTAGAATGGTTGACATGAAGTTACTTCCCGTTCCACCGTACTTTTCCGGAATCTCCATACCCATCAGCTATCGGCAGAAATTCAACAAATTAAACTCCGGTTCTTCGAGGTGCAAAACAGCTTTCATCGTTGTCGCAACGGGAAAAACACTTACGCCATTCTCGAAAAGTGTCTGCAGAAGTCCTTCGTCGATTTTCCCTTCCTTCTCCATTTTTCGTACAAGTGGTGCAATCTCTTCTTTCGCCAATTTGGCGACTGAAGCAATAAAAATATTAAAAATGATGTCCCTTTAAAGATCTGTGTAACTTTTCCATCGTACATGATAAATCTTCTTTTTTTTTTACGAGAAGTACACAATACTTACCGCTCTCTTTCATCATAAGTTCATCGTCAGTGAATTGGGTCAGAGGTCCGGGAGAATGATCGAGCCTCGATGCACTCAAATGTAGATCCCTTCTGGGAAGCTGGCTCCGCGGTATCTGAAAATTGATATCATGATCATTCGTCTTCATGGTAATCATCGTGAATACTTCGATATTCGCGTTTCTTCATATTAATCTGTGAGATACTCAATTCTCGCAGAAGAAGAGAATTCTTCTGAACTTAAGATGATCGAAACTAACGTTCCATGCCTCGATCAAATAACCGGTTTTGCCGCGTTTGTCTCACCGCATTAATCTACAATTGTAACCAGACGCTTTAACATTCGCTCTGATACCGAAACCATTTTAACTTTATAAGAACTACGTTTTTCGAGATACCGCCAATTCTACAATCACAATTCCTACTTCGCGCCCGGTTATTTTTTATAAAAGGATGGATAAGACTACTTATCTTTCTTATGTAAGTATTTTTCTTATCGATAATGCGAATACACACGTGGATCATTAATAATATTTGACGAACATACTTTAAAAATGTCTTCGGCCTTGAAACTGTCCAGGTATGTAATAAAAAGACAGATATAATTTGCTTTCGAAACCGCCGAGAAACTCGTTATTATCGGTACTTTGAAGCTAAATAGAATGTCGATGCTCATCTTTTTACCGCTAAATTTTGCCCCGGGATTATTTTTCTTATAAAAATTAACCATATTGAGCTCAACCATTAAATCATATATAGATCATTCTGCTAATATATAAATTGTTAACTCATTGAATCTCGTTACAACGCTAGACCCCGTTCCTTATTTTTTTGTATGGTGTTCGAGACGCTAAGTTTCCTTCGAAGAAGAAAAGTACGTCCCCGAACGCGAAGAAGAAAATAATGGTGTTTTCGTTTTCAACTAACGTACCTTTCGTATGATCGTTTTAAGGGAGTTCATGTTTGACGTCGGGTCTCGAACTGAAGTATGTTACGACTTTTAAATGAAGTATACACGTGGAAGTATACGTAAGGTACGCGAAGCGAATACTCGATATACCAGAAGGTAGTATCGGTGTTGTCTGGTACTACGCTAAGCTAATACTGACTGGAATATAATTTCGCGCGGTCCGCCTCCCTCGAAACTCCGTCTGATTGGCTTCATATGAATACCAAACAGGTTGTTATATAATAAGAAGAAATACGGCGGATAGATTTCGGCGGTATAGAGCACATGTATAACTCTATCGGTGTTTCGATAGACTATTACAATAACAGAGTTATTTACTTAGATCACGAAACCCGTCCTTATAATTATAAGTTTACATAAGTAACATACATATGTAACGAAAGATGTTCTTATCAGAGAACGCCTTATATCGCGTTCAAGTAAAAATTTTTATCATTCGACACGAATTGCCTAGCCATTACAAGTAGAAGAAGCAACGTCATCTTTCATAGCTGCTTATCATTATGCGTTGTTTTCTTCAATTTCTATTCGGGAGCTGTCCTACTACTGCAACCTTGTTTACTGTTGCAATAACACAGAGGGAAAGGCCTACTTATTATATATTCGATATTCAGCCGTTCAATTCAACCGATCTGGAAAATATCGTTTTGAAATGTCACGCGACTTCTTTCAATCTTGTACTTGAATCTCTCGTTTGACTCAGAATGCATGTTAAAGTATCACTGAGATTGTGTTGAACGTGCGTCAATACAATCATCGAATCTATTTACGTTCAATTGGAGTTCGTTAAATCCCAGTAAATATCTTCTCTCGTGAATAATTGCACATGATAATGTGTCACAGTTTACGTGTTTCTAAATCAAGTGTTCTTGTTTTTCTCGCGGTTGTTTACAATCGCGTTGCATTACGATACAACTGTATTTGTATCTTGAGCATGTTGTTGTCCGATTTTCGGTGAATCTCCGGATTTGGAACTTTGATCCGAGAATTTTCACGAGACGACGACCCACGTGTACAGTCTCTTCTGCCTAATGATTGTGAATTTAATGGCTTTAAAGTTATCATCAATAAAGGGCGGACAATAATGGAGGCTAATTCACCTTAATGTCTTCAGGAGAACAATATTAAATGGAAGGGTTCAAGATGCGTGAGATGCGCTTTCCTTTCTCTACCGAGTCAATACAATGTAACGGATTCTCCTCATTAATATTCCCACCGATGGCGACATGTTTAAGATTATCTACTATGCTGCAAACAACCCGCCAACACTATTACCCAATAACAATAGCACATCAGTTTGTATTCTGTAATTAGAAAGATTCTACGTGTTTTTCGTAATGTTACAGGAAAAATATTATTGATGAATATCATCGCTACTATTTTGATAAACGTGATATCGATTGAAATTTATTTTGGGAATTACGTGATTTCGTGGAATCTGAAGGTTAATGGTTAGGCCCAAAATGATAAGAAGACCTGTTTAAACTTCTTCTTTTTATCGCTTTATCGTAACGAGTAATCGACAAATGCTTGTCGTATCGCCATCTTGTGGACAGTAGAGGAATCTTATGCGTTCCACGAAGAGTATAGTCTTTTAAAAAAAGTGATAGTAAATGATTTACTTCCGTCTTTTTTGCTTGACTTGCAATATTTTGTAATGTGCTACACGTAATCTAGGTTGACAGATTAATCATATGTAATTACATATGTCGCTTTCTCTATCGATAAATGCCGGTAAACTTCCATCAATAGAAACTGCCCGAAAGGAAGAAGAATTTCAAATCCAAAGATTCTACTTTTTCCCGTACATAGGTGATATAACGTATAATGGCAGAATTACAGTTCTATCGCAAAACTATTTCCGTATGTTTCTTAAATACATACATAAGTGTATACATACATGTCAAACCTCAGCAGATACTTTTTCATCGTCCCAACAATATTTCAAGTTTACAAAATACAACAATACACATCCTAAGAGGTCTAAAAGTAGTCCTCAACGCTAAAATGGCCTTTAAAAATGTATTGTCAAATTTAAATGTCCAATCACTAATAAGAACAGGTTGCAAGCTGCACATGCTGCTCCCTAGGAAATCGCGGTCCCTGATTGGTCGCGCCGATAAGACCGAGCCAATGACCGACGGTGTTTCAAACGACTCTTCCAAACGATATCCCCAACTGTGACAATGCGAATCAGCCCTGAAGAACTTTCGGTCCGGGTGGAGGGAGAGAGAGTGTAGCGTAGAATGAAAGAGAACGGTAGCAAGAAGAGAACCGTCAGCAGCGATACGCGTTGTCCGTTACGCGTTGCATGAACGCTCATCGATCCTGTTGTTAGTTTCTCCAGCTACACTATGGAGTCCCCGTCAAATGGAAATATCTAACGTAGTGAAACGTGTTAGGCTAAGTGGTTCGGTGTTCGCCGGGCCAGCGTTCTGAGGAACAGGAAAACCGAGATACACAACGGGAAGTGGAGGTGGTGGTGTGCGGTGGTGGTGGTAGTGGTAGTGGTGGAGAAGGCTCGGGGAAGGCTTGCCAGCCGCCGGAAGAGCATCGACGGCGACGGGGGCGGGGAAGCTGTCCACCGAACGGAACGACCGAACGGCGAGTCGAACGGTTCCTCGAACGGGTATATCAGCTTTCGACGACAGTCGCCGATTTTCTGCCAGGTAAGTTCTTATCCATGGTGTACGTAGAGAACGAGTTAATGGCGAATCGATCCGAGTACGGTGGACGCCGATGGGGGGGAGCGCGGTCTTGAATATAATTGACAAGAATGACGTAGCCGTCGAGGGGTGTGTCGTCGATTAGGCGGCAATCTATGATCCCCGATCACTCGGAGATGCGGTATACTGAATGATATACGAATACATTGTTTAGATAGAGTACTTTGACCCGGTTCTAGTTACTACCGAGGACATTTCGAAAGTTGTCCAAAGAGATCCTTGTTACCCATAGTTGCGCCACTGAAAACCAATCTCTCTCTCTCTCACTCTCTCTCTCGTACTGTCGCCATTTGCATCGCCGTTATCATCGTCCCTAACGTCTTTCACATCCCGTGAAATCCTATAAAAATAAGATGGTATCGTTAAGGGCGCGTTAAGTAAAGATAAAACATTTCAAGTGTAAAAACCGACGCCGCCCCGTCGGTATCGTAACGCCTCGCGTACACGCCGGTGCCGAAAACGTACCGCGATAGATTAAAATTCCATCGTCCAGTAAATTTAGAGTTTCAAATTAGAGTCAAGGAATTCTCCACCGATGTTACGGACGATAATGACCGGTGTTATGTATCGCCTGTACGTGTGCGCTCATCGCCCGAATGGGGATTTAATCGATTCGTTATTCGAAGGTGGAACATTAACGACGGAAGTCAACGACCAATCAATTAGATCATCACCGATACCTGACAACATATCCGAACACGTTCGAGATCCTCTTTGGCCAAGCCCAACCCGAGATAAAGTTAACCTACGTTTCGTAACTACAAATTTGACCGGGATATTTGTGCCTGTATATCTCACTCGATACATCTATTTGGATACACACGGCTTCTCCCTGTCCATGTATGCACGTCCGTTTTTTTAATCGCGTACCCGTTTTTCATTCAACGTCGAAGGATAATCATAATTGGAAATCGATCATTTGGGCGTATTCGCACGAATAATAGCAACCTGAGTTCGTTTCGACGTCCCTGTGATCGCTGTTATCGTGTAAATTACGCGATCCCCCTTGGTTTTATATCGCGAATCGAACTCTCGCAGTTCGTAGGTGTCAGTCGTCTGAACGACCGCTGGTGTGCGTGTCGCATCCGTGTGTGCACGTCTCTCTACGTGGTCAGGTGAAATTCTGCCAAACCAGGTTCGATTTACCCGCGAAATAAAAGAAAACGAGAGAAACAAAAGAATAACGGGCGGAATAGAGACACGCACAGTGAAAGCAGCATCCCTTCTAGAAAGGACAGAGGACGGAATTTCTTTTCCTGCAACCGGTCGTAACCACTCGAGACAATCCAAAGGCGTTTTGCGGCCTATCTCGTCCGCGGAGTTCGCAAATAAATCTTTCCGTTCTCCTGTCACTCGCGGCGTTTGATTTACCTTATCTGCGGTACTCTCGGCGTTGGCGGTAAAAAAAAAAAAGAAAAGAAAAAAACTAAAAGGAAACTTTTCCACGGGGATTCTCGTATCGCTATTTATGTATCCCTGATAACGAAATTAATCGAACGGTACAATGCGAACTGTAATACCGTACGACCTTATTTATTTCTAAACTCGATATTATTTTGTCTTATATTTTTCTTCGCTTTTTTTTCCTCTTGCTTTGGCCCGACGTGTTCCCCGGTGTGAAAAAGTTCCCCCGGTGCGGCAAAATAATGCGGCGCGGATCCGTGCGTGGTACCGCCCAGCGAACTACGACAAGTAAAGCCTCGCGTTTTAAGTTATGACATCATCGTGCCGAGAAGCGGCGGACGCGTCGCATTAAATACCGCGCGATGTATTCGGCCCGATGTCGCACTCGGTAGCTCCGATACGTTATCGACCGTATTCCGTTCCCGATTTTTTTTTGCACCTTAATCGGCGAGACTTTTTCTACGCTCGATTCGGCTCGACGTGCTGTTTATCATTGAGTTGAGAAAATATAATAAAACACGTGCGCACATCCGATCCGAGAGCTTTTTTTTTCGCCGGGGTGTTTAAGCGACAGGTAAGAGATCCGATTAATAATTAAATATATCCGAAACGAAATTGATCGTGAATCTTGAATCGATCGATCCACATGCGTTGATTACGGTTAATGAGTGTTAACTGACGTTAACTGACGGACGGGCCCGTATCTAGATCGCGCAGCCTTTACTCGTCAGACGAGACACGATAAGGAACCGTGAATGTCGAATGTCGGGAATGTTAATCAGAGAGGTTATTCTCGAAAGACACCCAACTTCTCTAAGATGAACAAAGAGAATCTCGTAACCTGGTTTTCTCTATCTGTTTTTTTTTTTTTTTAATTTCTTTATCTAACGCTTCGATATCCCTCTCTCTCTCCGTTGCCCCGTGCTCATAGTTTCTCTCGTAATCTTTTCAGCGATTAAACGATCTACGTATTCGCGATGCGATCATTTTCCACTTGAGGCTCGCAAACCAACACAGCGCGTGCCCGTGCATACCAGCCAGTTCGGCTAATCAAACCTGCCGATGGATACAATTATCACATAGACGTGTATATACCCGTGTATTCGTCGTCGCGATTCATCGCACACCTATACATATAATACAATTCCTGCGTCTCGTTAAGAGGGACTCGTGGCCAGTCGTAAAGCTCGTGAAATCGACGGTAGGAAAAAGAAATACTGGCAAACCGAAAGGCGGTACATATCGATCGTTTCGCCGCCACTCCACAACGCGCATACACAGACTGGTTTTCCTAGTATTCCTACAAGTAGCTGTACGGATGATCGTTTCTCTGTGTAAACGTACAAATCTGTGGAAATCTCGTAGTACGTTACACATATACGATATATGTATGTAGTAAGCAACTTGGTTTGGGTCGAAATGATTCTTGGAAACGATGGCGGGGTATCGTCTTTTTTTCTTTTCTTTTTTCTTCGAACGACGGTATCGTACGGGAATATCGTGTATGTATAGACAATGGGACTATTCATTCGACGAAACTAAGGAAAGAATATGTATGTGTTGAAACCGAAGGGAAGATTAGGACGTGGGTCCGTTGCGAGCGGACACGATGTGGAGCGCGTCAAAAACGCTCGTTAGTTTCTTTTCACCGTCGGCCATCGGGTATTTGCCGGTTAAACGAGGAAACTCAGGTTCAGGATTCGCGGAAGTCGCGAATTTGGGTTAAGCGTACGCTTCCGCGTTAAGAGCCGTTAGCCGCGGCCACCACCGACATCGACACCGACATCGACCACCTAACGGCAAACGGTTACCTCTCGCTGTTCCCTGTCTCGGTGCGGAACCACCACTGGGACGCGCGTTAAAAAAAAAACGAAAAAAAAACTCATCCGCGGATCGGGCGAGTTAGGCTGCATTCACACGGTGACCGGGTCGTGAACAAAGAAACTTAGAAGAGGAATTTAAAGACGTCCCTGATTCGTGAAACTTTTTTTGAGCTTTGTACGGTTTCTGGGCCATCGGATTTCTACGCTTTGAAATGTTCTATGTCACGGAGATTCAATGGTGAGAAATTTCTAAGCGTTCGAATTTACCCCTTGACTTTTTCTTTTGCTTTTTTTTTCTTATTCGAGACGAACCCAGCAGAGAGAGAGAGAGATAGAGCTCCTGGCGTGTAAGCAGCCGCTGGCGATCGCTACAAATGAGTCTCTCTGATTTCAGAAAGAGCGTGAATCACCGAAAACCTGATATTTCGTCGTACCGAAAATAAACGACCGTAACTACACAAGTGGTATCGCGCGGTGGTAACCTTGATAGGAAATATACAGTATAGCTCGTGGTTCTACATATTATGAAATTAAACGTGATGCAGTCGATCCTAGGAGTCTCTTCTCACCGAAGTAATCAATTCTCCGCCGTTGCGTGGTCGTCGGTGAGAATCGTTGACTCATGCTCTTCCTTTCCGAATAGCTTCCCTTTCCCTTCTTCCCCCCAAGGGGGAGAAATGGAACAGCCGTTGACTCTATCCGATAATCGAAACGGAGACAGGGGAAAGACGTTCACCGATCCGTGTTACGACGGCCAACTCGTTGTATGTTTATACATACATACACACACGCGACTGGAGAAGGCTTCTCTCTTCCCGTTTCCTAGCTCTGCGAATGACCGATTACGCGAACACAATCGTGAAAGAGGAATAGAGAGAAAGAGAGAGAGAGAAAAAAAAAGTTACACGGAGAAAGAAAGAGGCGGGGCTCGACTGTTGCAGAAATCCACAACGTCGACTATACCATATACCTTTCTCTCCTACGATCCACCCCGGGGGGAGTTCTCAAGGATGTTAATTATTACGGAGACTTTTTATAAATTCACGCGCGGATTCGTTTTATTAAAATACACGAACCGCGGTGCAGCGACTGCTCTCTTTTGATGCGTGCAGTAAATGTGAAAGCAAAGGGTAGAGTTTGCGAGACGAGGGACAACACGGGTGTACGAGAGAAGGGGTGCACCAGGCAAGGGTATAAATAAGCGCGGTAAGAATCCGAGAAAAAGAGCGACGCGATTCCGGCGGCTCTAGGGATTCTCGTCGTTACTCTCTCCTGGTCTCTCTCTCTCTCTCTCTCCCTTTCTATCCACGCACTCAGCGAGCGCCGCACACGGTTCACTCGCGACTTTATTGATCGTTCGTTGGCTTCCGTCGGTTTTCCGACTCTCCTTTCCTTTTCATGTCTGAAATTGGGTTCGTCGAAAAAATATTCATCGATCCCGTCGGGGGACACGCTGTCGGCGCGATGTGTACACACAATGAGAAAGGGTAGAAACAAGAGGGAGGGTATTCGAAGCCTAACGACGGTTTTTAACGCGACCGGTAGCGTCGCGATAACGATAACGATCCGAATAATTGAAATACTTTGGGGGATAAAAGAAACATGGAAGTAACGGAAAAAGAGAGGAATGGTATATATTATAATTTACTCGAAATGTTTCAGTCGGTGTCCAACGGAGGGGGAGGGAGGAGGCGGAGGCGGAGGCGGTGGTGGAGGTGGCGGAGGACGAGGAGGTAAAGGAAAAGAAAAACGACGAAAAAAAAGGAAGTAGCGTCTGTAAAGGATGGCGGACACAAGTCAGCAGCAGACGTTATCCGAGCCACATACGAATGGGGTAATGGACGGATTAACGGAGGAGGAGAAAAGTAAGATGAGGCCCGCGGATATAGACGCGGTAAGTGTGTCCTGGAAATAATTCTCTAACGTCACAATGAAGTTTATCTTGTCGGCGAGGTTTAAGAGTCTCACACTATATATATAAATATATTCTATCAAATATAGAATGGTCTTTCATCGCATTCACAGGACATGCGAGAAATGGAGAGAAGGAAGCGGGTCGAGATGATGATGAATTCGCGACTATTTCGAGAGGAATTGGAGCGCATCATCGAGACCCAGATGAAAGACGGTGCCGGACCGTCAGGTCTATTGCAGCAAATATCGGATATGATGGGCGCGCAGGGTGCTCGATTTAATGCGAACGTGTTTAAAAGTGAGGAAACATGTCGGACATTTATGAAGATAGACTGAAGACTTTGCAGGATTAACGAAGAAATTGTTCGGTCCGCGCAAAGTTTTCAACCTATCGTTGCATAACATTACGTTCTACTACTTATCTGTTGAATGTTTGTATCATAAATATCTGGTTTATCGTACAGATACAAATTGCGTACTACCCATCAATGATATTCGTGGCGTCGAGAGCATGGGTTACGCCAAGGGTGAAAAATTGCTACGGTGCAAATTGGCGGCAGTGTTCCGACTACTTGACCTCTATGGATGGACACAGGGCGTGGGCGGACAGATCACCGCACGATTGAATCAAGATCAAGAGCACTTCTTAGTGAACCCGTACGGTTTGCTGTATCACGAAGTCACTGCTTCGAGTTTGGTCAAGGTCGATATGCAGGGGGCGATCGTTGAACAGGGAACCACCAATTTTGGCGTCCACGTGACGGGATTTCAGCTACACTCAACAATTCATGCTGCCAGACCGGACATTAAGTGCATCGTTCACATCACCACTCCGTCCGTCACTGCTGTGAGTAAAAACAAGTCTATTCTTCTTGTTTTTTCAAACGTTGATGCTCTCCGTATGTTTATTCTTATTTTTTTCTTATTTTATTTGAATAGATTTCGTCACTAAAGTGCGGGTTGCTACCGATCGGACAAGAAAGCATAGTAATAGGAGAGGTGAGCACTCATCAGTACATCGGCGGATCTATGGAGCCCGAGGAAAAAGAAAAGATAGCCAGGAATCTCGGACCAATAAACAAAGTGATGCTTTTGACGAATCGAGGTGCTCTTTGCTGCGGAGAGACCGTCGAGGAAGCCTTTTTCAACGTGTACAACATGGTGATGGCGTGCGAGGCTCAATTGAAACTGATGCCCGCCGGTTTGGACAACTTGAATCTGATCTCCGAGGAGTCGAAGAAAGCTATTTTCGAGGCCTCGAGGAAACCACCGACACCGCAACAATCAAGTGTGCACACCGAAAGCTCCGCACTCACCGAGAAGCTCGAGAAACGTTGGCGAATCGGCGGAACAGAGTTCGAGGCGCTCATGCGAATGCTTGACAATGCCGTAAGCTTTTGTATTTTATTTATAACCTTCTCGTTAACCGAAGTTTCGAGCTCCTTGCTTATTTCTCTACCCACTTGATCGTTCGGTACTTCAGTTTCCCCGAGTCAGCGGAATTACTTCGATTGTTCGCAGGGTTTCCGTACTGGTTACATCTACAGAAATCCACTTGTAAAAGGAGAGCCTCCACGACCACGAAACGACGTCGAAGTACCACCAGCCGTTTCATCCTTGGGCTATCTGCTCGAGGAGGAAGAACTTTACAAACAAGGGTACGTTCAACGTTACTCCTCGTAAATTAAATATAATTTGGATTGATGTAATCTTATGATGATTATTATACCTCGTTGCTATCTACTTTCAGACTATGGAAGGGTGGTCGCAAAGGCACGGACAGATCGCGCTGGCTAAATTCACCGAACGTCTACCAGAAGGTCGAAATATTAGAAACCGGAACACCCGATCCGAAAAAGATCACAAAGGTAGAAGTCATCACCTTTGAAAATAAAACCGAATAAACGTTGGCTGGTCTTCGTAATGAAAGTAAACAAAAAAAATTACAAAAGTAACAGAAATATTAAAAAAAAAAAAGTATTCTCGCGAGTCTGGCAAGTATGGCGAGTTCCGCGGATATATAGTAAAAGTATCGTATCATGGAAGATGTTAAACAGTCAATATCAATGTTCGTGAATATTCTACGTGCACGTTGTTGTTACGTTCTTAATTCTAAGAGACTGTATTATCGAGAATAATCATCGCGGCCGTTCGACGTGAGATCGGGTGCTCTTCTCAAAAAATGTTCAACGAAGATTCTACGCATGGTTTCCGTAATCGCGGAAGGTCTCGTAGGTTTCTACCGTCGGTGTTGCTCTTTAATCTCGCCGCTTGTACGTGTCGTTCTGCTTTAGTATTTAATTATCGAGCACCTCCATCGTGTAGATTCATCTGCCGCGGTCCGTCTTTTTACATTTCCATATTATCGATACATTCCAATTTGTATTAATTCACTAGGCGATAAGCTGCGAACGCATAACGGATAGCAAAGACTATAGCATGCTCGCGTGTGACTCGTATAAACATAGCGGAATGAATACATTAAGGCTTAAAAGCGAAACAGCGAGCCCTCGGGCGGTCAGTCTACAATTAGAATTAAAACATAGTTCCGACACAAAGTTCCGAAAAACGTCGCGCGTCGATCGGTTAACAATTAACAATTTTATTATCGACGTTACTACACATATTGCGCCTCTTCTTGTAGCCTCTTGATATTTAAATAAATATATCTTCACTGTTTATCTTGTATAGGCAATTTCTCGGGAAATAATCCAATGATACTTTTTACCGTTTTATATAATATCGCGCGCTCGAGTATTTTTCTCGAGCGAAACGCAATTCGATTTTCCTCTGATCGTTTATGTTAAACGTTGTTTCTCGAACGTCGAATTTCGAGATACGGAAGTACAACGTGCTCGCGTTGAAGGATTTCAATCGTACGATTCTTACTCGGGGACTGTGTATGAATGTGTGCCTGTCGGTCGTATCGTCGTAGCGCCGAATGTTCGATTCTTCGTCCCACTGCATTTACAAAACCAGATCGATCGACCCTGCGGAGAGAAGCGAATCGCTCTCGTAAGCAATGGTACTCGCGTATGAAATATATACATATATTCATAATATATATATACAAAAATCTAGAAAATGTTGCTCGCAAATAGAATACGAAATAAAAAAAAAAGAATGATAGAGCAATGCCGGCAACGAGAAAGCCGAAGAACTCGAACTCTCGAACTCGACGGACGAACGGTTTATCGCGCTCTGTTCGGTACATAAGAACACACAGAACTGGCAAACAAACACACAGCGGCAACAGCAACAGAAGCTGGAATACAGCGGAGGCACACATAGCATACGCAGACCGTGCGAGAATCAATGACGATGCGTTTCTCACGTTTATACTCGTTCGACGCGTTTAGACGTTCGCGAAACGACGTTGAGATACACAGGGGTCGACTAACGTTCTGGTTTTGTGTGCAGTGGGTGTCCGACGGATCTCCGACCCATAGCAGTACACCGGTGAAGATTGACGGTGCTCTACAGTTCGTACCGAAAAATACCAATCCGAAGGAATTTAAGCAAATACAACAGCAGGTAAGTACCGTATTCAACTTTGTCTTCTTTTTAACAATTTAAATAAATGAAAGGAAAACAAGTGAGTACCTAATGCATTAGGAATTCTGCGGGAACCAATTATACATCGCGTTACGTATTTCTTTCTTTTTCGTTTAGATTAAAGATTATCGTAGAGCGGATAAAATATCAGCCGGACCGCAGTCGCACATATTAGAAGGAGTTACGTGGGAAGAAGCCAAGAAAATGCAGGTATGTTTCACTTGTCGGAAGTTTATAAAGAGTTTAAGAAAATGAGTCATGAATTAATCGATGATTTTTAATACGATTCTAAGGACGCGACTATCAGCGGAACTGGAGAACAAGTAGTTTTGGTTGGAGCAGCCAGCAAAGGAATCATTCAGCGAGGATTTCAGCATAATGCGATGGTGTACAAGACTCCATACGCCAAAAATCCGTTTGACGCGGTCACAGATCAGGAACTCGATCAGTACAAGAAAGATGTCGAACGGAAACAGAAGGGAGATCCTTGTAAGCAGATGTTTTAAAACTTTGGCGTTCGCTATCACTGTAACGGTGACTTCATTATTCAATGTTTATCGGCCGCTGTCACGTAGACGTGATTTCGTACGTGTGGCCTGTTATGTCACCATACGACATGGTTATTTCAGTTTACTTAGACGCTGCCGTAAGTTTTTGCGTAACACGTGCGGACGTCAAATTGTTAAGTCTTCAACGTCAAAGATTTGCCTGTATTTATATTTTTCTCTTTTCCCGCCTTAGACGACGAGTCGCAATCGGAATCCGAGGCCTTATCGTCGTTCAACGTCAGTCGCGCGACGCACGAATCGAGCACTGCCAAGAGTCCCATTCAATCACCGGTGTCGGTAACTTCGGAAACCGAAGAAGAAAGCCGAGATGGTAAGTCCAATCTTTAATTGTTTATTCTCGATCTGACTGATTAAACATATCTATCGATTTGTTTTTAACAGAACCCCGAGTCCTGCGAATAGAAACGAAACAAGTGCCTGCACCGAGTCAACCCGAGGTCGTGTTGAGCGACGGTAAGTTATTTCTTGCGAGTTTAATCTGTTTCTTTGGGTCGACCGATCATCCGCTCTCTCGATGTGAATGCTCGAGAGGAAGCGAAAGATCGTCGAACATGTATCCAAGTGATGCATACGTGGGAAGCCTTGTATCGCATCGTTTCTTTTCCTTTAAGTTCATGTGACGCCACTACGACGTGATGTACAGGTTGCACAGTTAGATTCAAGATGTATAAATGAAAGAAATGATGAAAATTTTAATTATAATCAATTATATTTGTTATGCTACAAGGCTTGCCACGTGAATCTTACACACAACTAATTGCGGCAACTAATGCACCCGCCTCACATGTTTTCTTTTGTTTCTTTATGATCACTAACGCTTGCACCGTTTACGTACGCACGCACGTTCGCACGTCCGCACGCATAACCAGAGCAATTGCCAGAACACTTCTGGCGTCTTTCATTTGGATTTCGTTTCGTTTCCCCGTGTCCCTCATCCCCTGTTATATATTTTTTTATTATCTTTTTTTCTCGTACAGTCTGCCTTTTTCGTTTTTCCAATCCCGTTACGCACGCTATAACGCTTCGCATCGCATTACACCGTGCTCTCGTTACGCTTCTCTTTACCAGTTACGGGCCGTCGCAGCCGTCCAAAGGAGAAACGTTAATTACGATCGAGGCGACCGGTGGAAATCCAACGAGATCCCCCCCGTAACGAGAAGGCTACTTTAACGGTCGTGAATACTTCGATAAATTCATTCGCGACACCCAACTACGATACCCAAAGAAAAGATAAACTATTAATAAGTCTCGTGTACATACATACAGAAATCGAACAGAAAAATCTGCGCGTCGTCCGGCCCCGAATCTAGTCCAGGTTATATCCGCGATTATTCCCGAGAAGGAAAAGAGTACAGGTTTACACAGGTGTGAGCATCCGTGATCATAACGAGTATCTTCTGTCTCCACGAGATAGAAAGTAGCGAACTGACTCACCCTGATTACTATTCGAGTTTGAGGTGTTTTTGGACAATGTGGTTACAGATCGTGATTCGTCAGGCAGGTACAGCAGTCGAAGCGATAGTGAAAATGAGAACGAGGGCGTCACCTTTAATTATCATCGTGACTGGCGGCTGTTCGAGCTTTGCCAGGATACTCCGCGGTTAGAAGTTACCCGTAGGACGGTTATCGCTGAACGTATGAAACCCATGTTGATAGAGTACTCGGCTTGTTCGACGAGAAAATGTCGTTCCCTAGAGAATCTCGAGAATAGTTTAGTGGATGTTCGTCGCGGAATACGAGCATCCCCTTGTATCCCCGCCGGTGAGGATTTGAACAAACGGACCTGGAAACGGAGTTCCGACGGTATAAATTCCGTCCGGGAAATCGTAGCGCTTGTGAACGGTATCGATTCGAATCTCCCGTCGTCGAAGACCAGCTTGAATTTGTTATTTCACAGTGACCTTGAGATTACCACCAAGTACAACTTGGACACCGCGGACATGAATTTGATTTATAGTTTAACGCCGTCCGCTGGCTCGGAGCGGCAGGAGAGCGTCGACGAAACCAACACTTGTGATTCGTCGTCGCCGCTCGAACGTAACGTAGATTTCTTCTCGCGTATCAAAGATCACCAAAGACACGCCGAAGGTGAGGTAAAACGTCACCGAGCATCGGACGGAGAGAGTATACTCGACGAGGAGTCCGATTTTATCTGGCTCGACCCGATTTTTGAAAACGAGACGACCGAACCCCGCGAGAAATCCACTTTCAATGTTCCGTTCAATCTCTCGGTTGACTCTATCAGCAGCGACGATTTCGAACCCGACGACATTCAATCCAACCAAGGATCCGACATCCTGGAACTTCCCGCGGGAACGGTCCTCGAATTGAGAGAAACTAGCGGTGAATTGTTTCGAAACGACATTAGCGATAGCGCGAACGAAATCATCGCTGAGATTGACGCCAGTTCTTGTTGCCGTTCCGATTCAGACACGGGTTATTTACCCCCGACTCATCCCTCTTTGCCTTCGATAATTATGCCCATTACTCCGCCGTTGACTTTCGACGACACCACCAAGTGGTTACGCGACAACGAAAAAACCTGGAAAAGTTTGCCGTCTCAGGATTCCGATGAGAACGCCGGTATTATTGTAATTCGCGAAATCGTGCATCATATCGTGGACACCTTTGGTGTAACCGATCGCGAGTCCTCCGACAGCCCTTCGGAAACTTCAGGGTATTGTTCGAAAAGGGCGAAAGACACTGCGAACGTTGAGTTGAAAGAAACACGGGATTCGGTTGCCGACGAGAAAACGGGACGCGGTTCTGTAATCGATAATTCAACGGAGAAGCTCCCACTTGCCACTGATGACACTCCCGACTCGATAGACCACTCGTTCGAGAACCTGGTACAAGTGGACCATGACGAATCGATGAGGGAGACGACCGAATTCACGGAAATGGAAACTGTACTTCAGTTTTGTACTCTAGGCTTGAGAAGATCGACCCCTAACGGTGATGAGGTTCAATTAAATTTTAGTGTACAGGCTTGCGAGGCTGAAAACGAAGACGAAGAGGAAAAAGAACAGAAAAATGTCGAGGAGGAGTTTGGATGTGATACTACTCCAAGAAAAGTAAATGTGGTAGTATATTCGAACACTTCGAGTTCCGAAGATTTATCCGAAAGCGACAGCGACACAGAGATAATTGAATTATCCCGGTCCTACGAGTCCTTCGACACTTCCGATAGAAGTATCGAATGGAACAATTGTCCAGACACGAATGTGAATAATCGATGTCAAGCGTATCAACTGCCTCCCATAGAAGAGTCCGACGAGCTGTACGAGGAGAAAGAAAACGCCAATGAACCGCAACCGGTAAGCGACAGCTGCACGTGTAAGAACGATCGAAACCGAGAGTGCTATTTACCTGCCATAGATGAAGAGTGCGAGGTCGTCGAGTCGAACGAGATCTCGGGTGAACCAGAACAAGTAGATTCCTGGAATTTCACCACTCTCAACGTGAAAATGGAGGAAACCGACACCAGAACGTACACGATTTCCGATCCAAGCGAAGACGAAGAAACGGAGAAAGAAGAAATCGTGGATGAGGAGGAGACATTTCCTTCGAATCCGATTTCATTTCGGGACGATAATTTTCCAACGGTTGTTATCGGCGAACCGGAAACAACGTTAGAGAATTTTACATTGACTCCACTACCAGCGAAACTGCCACCGAGTTACGAGGACACGTCTCTGTATAGAGTAGTCTCGAGTATTCGTTTCACCGATCCCGTCATCGACGAGAATTCCCTCTGCGTTCGTCAGCACTAATGAGCTCGTAATTTAAGTAAACTCGTTACCTTTGCTCTCTCTCTTTCTCGCTATCTCTCTCTCTCTCTCTCTGTGTGTCTTTCTTCATTTACCGTGCCTTCAGTATTCTCAGAGAGAAGAAGAGAAATCTGAGTCCACCGCAAGAACTTGCGTACTTTGTTCCTAATACCGGTCTTCGTGTTCGACCGAATCAGTCAAACTGATGTTACAATGTTCCTTTAACTTTCGTTACTTTGTTTTTATATTGATTATATTTCATTTTTATTTTTGATTCTTCTTTTTTTTTGACTGATCGCGTGTGCATCAAAGACTGAATCGTGCACAGACTTCTGTTAATTTTGTTTTAAGATTCTGCGTTATCTCAAAGATGGACAAATATTTACGTTTATTTGTATTTCATAGACACTTTATACGCCGAGCGTAACTTCGTTATGAAATAAATAGCTTTCGTGAAACGATAGAAAAGGCACGATTAACCGGGGGGGCCGAAGATTTTCGGTGTTCGTCTCGGCGATTTTTTTCTTTCTCTTTTTTTTTATTCGAAACGAATAGAATCTCTATCAATTTCCCCTGGATGAAAAAAAAGAGACACGCGAAACCGAGAGTGCTTCGGCCACCCGTTCGTTCTTCCCACTCCCCGAGATTTTCGCAACGAACAAAAAAAAACTACTTACCGGAGAGAGAAAAAAAACACATTCACGGCCGAGTTAGCATAGCTCCCGAAAATAGCGTCGAGAAACCGAAGCCCCTTCGATTCGAAAAACGAAGACGATCTTCCTTTGGAGGTAAGCAGGATGTCCGTTCTTTGGCATCGACGACTCGTTGCTTTTTTTTGCATCGTTTTGCACGTTCGCGCTCTCTTTAGTGTCCTCGGCAAAAAAAAATGAAAGCAAGCAAACAAAACAAACAAACAAACAAACAAACAGTGGACACGGCTTGTACTTGGTGAAACGCTCTGCACGAGTGAACCGCTCGATCCTTTAATCGTGTACGCTTTATGTTACAGGAGAAAATACCGTAAACGGCGATCACTCGGATGCGCACCACAGTACATTTTCCCAAAGTAGCAAAGAGGTTTGTTACGCCAGCTCGTTTAAAACTATCTGCGCGTCCTCGAGCTTCGCCGCGGGCTCGCGATGCTTCATGCTCCTTCTTCTTTTTTTTGTTTATTGTCATTTTAAAAACGAAAAGCGACATAAGGAACGACCGTGTCACAAGACGAAACGAGACGAAACGTTTGCCGAAACTGATGGACGTTACGAATGGAGCTCGAGGACTCTTTCAAATGAATACGTTGTAGAAACAGAGGGTACTGTTCGTTATCTGGAAAAACCTGTTCATATATTTTTTTCCGTTTTGTTCATCACAAGAAGGAAAATGTCTATATACATGTCTCATCATTACATTTGTATTCGTATTTCATGAAACTTCATCCGTGCATCTTGCCATCTCGTCTTCAACGATGGGAAACACGTAAACGGGGAGAGAGAGAGAAAGAGTGAAAAAAAAATATATGGGAAATTTAATTAACGAGAAAACTGGAGACGAGATGCGAGACAGAATTTCTGACACGAGTGCACTCTTGGTTTCAAAAGAAGGTTTTTTGTCGATAACTATCATCTATACTATATACCGTATCCATCGTGAGATCTCATGTTTCATCAGAAATAACCATTCGCTGATCGCGCTTGTATCATCAACTTTTTTTAACAATGCTACGAGCAAGCTAGTTTTGCCAAATCGTGCTCGCTTGCATGAATCTGTGTACAAGTCTGTGAGTACGTGTTTCTTCAACGAGGTATGATTGGAAAAAAGAGAAAAAGAGGAAGATTGAACGTTAGAACGATTGACGAGCGAAAGAGAATTAAAATGAACGAATGTCGTACGATTCTGTGCGTGTGTGTGTATGTAATGAAACTTTTGGCGCCATGCATGTGCATGCAGAAAGGTTTATGGTTACGGTTGGGACCTTCCGTGTTAAGGGTTCCATGTCGCAGGATGTGAGCGTTAGCGAGGAATCGCCAAAGAAGGAGAAGAAGAAGAAGAAAGGCCTTAGGACACCGTCCTTCCTAAAGAAGAAGAAAGAGAAGAAGAAGCCGGTCGAGGCGTAGGTAGTCCTAACATTGGTACGTATGGGACGATCACACGTGTTACGATCTGAAAAACAGAACCATCCTTCTTTGTTTTTCATTCCTGTTCCTGTTCCGGTTCCCCCTTAGTCCCGACGCTTCGGAGGATTACACGACGAAGTGGAAATTTACCACGAGAACCCACCGTTCGATACCGTTTACGAAAGATATTGCGGCCGATCGAACGACAAGGTCAAGTTAAAAAATTCATAAGGTCGCGAGAGAAACCCCAAGTAGCTGGATAATTTTCATATTTCGATGTATCGATGATTGGTTTGTACGATGGATCGATCGGTCGGTCGGTCGGTTGGTCACTTATAACTTCTTTTGTTCCTACGATTCCGGATATACTTGGAAGAGAGAAAGGAAGAGAAGGTAGGGAGGTGGTTTAATAAGTCTCAGCATCTATTTTCTTAGAGTAGTACGAGCTGCCGCTACATGTAACTCGCATAGACGCAAACAGAATTAGAGATTATTTTTCTTAGCCGCCAGATAGAGTCGAAATATCATCCTCTTCTTTAATTGTTTATTGGTCATATTACCCCGTTTATACATATATACGTTATACGTGTATATATGTATATACCGGGGCGTAAACCAGGTTTCGCGGTTCGAAGGATATCCGATGACGCATACTGTTACGTCTCCCGTGAAATTGAATACATATATATCGATACTTCCGGTGACAAATATGCACATCTAACCGGCTTCATTTCGCCCTTTTACTTCCAGACACTGCCACGAGCAAAAGCTTATCGCAAATAAAAAAGAATAAGTTTCAAACGAAGGTCATGGACGCGCGAGAAAGAAGACGTGAAGTCGAAGAGCGCAATGCGAAGTCGAACGTCGAACCGGAAGATGAAAAGACAAGAGAAAATAGGAAAATTCGGAGTAATCATTTGCAACAATCACAGCATCTTTCCAGGACTCAAGACTGCCATCGCATTACGTCTACGATAAGAAACTATATTGTACTGTTAATGTTTTTACGTTTTTAATTTGTTAAGGCGTCGCGCTGATGTATTTAATCCGCTATTTAATTTCGCCTCCCCTGCCCCGTTTGTGTATCGCAATAAAAACAAAAAATTACGTCCGCACTTTTGCGACGAAGAAACGAACAGACGGCTACCGCGCTCGTTTTCGATTTTCCCCCCTTCCACCCCCTTGTTTTTTTTTCTTTTTCATCGGTTTTCTGTTTACCTGTTACTCTCATTGATTATGTCTTCGGTTTCGTCTCCTTTTCTCCTTGTTTTACCTTGCCATTTTTCGCTCCACGTTCAACGGTGATAAACTCTAGTTGCTAGTTACTACGTATCAATTGTTACACGCCAATATCGTGATAATTCGCATGCGCCTTTCTATAACGATCGCTCGACGACTGTGTATTTCTGGCGGATTTGATTCGCTGGAAAACGTCGATCTTCTTTTACAAACACGTGAACTCTACGATGTAATTTGATTAATAATATCGTATCGAATAATACATTAAAATCATGTTTATAATTTACTCCAACAGGCGTAAGCATCATCGAAGGATATGCTAATCCGTTAATCATTCCTCGTAAAAAAGTTTGTCGAATGTTAATAAGTACCACTAACATAATCATTATACTCTTTGTTATCTTTATTGTAGACTCTTATTACCATTATTATTACTGTTATTACTGTTGTCAATGTCGTTATTATTTTTAGTAGTACTGGTAGTAGATAATCGATGGTCCTGGTAGTACACAGTAGTAGTAACAGTAGAAATCCTTAGTAAACTACATAGAAATTGCAAGATAAAAAATTGGGGCCAACAAGAGAGGATACAAAATTTGACAAAATTAATATTCATCCAAGTTCTCCTCGACGTCCACGGAGTCCATGCCAACCTCTTCGTAGTCTTTTTCCAAAGCTGCCAGATCTTCTCGGGCTTCCGAAAATTCTCCTTCCTCCATACCTTCGCCGACGTACCAATGAACGAACGCTCTCTTTGCGTACATCAGATCGAATTTACGATCGAGACGAGCCCAAGCCTCGGCGATTGCCGTTGTATTTGAAAGCATGCATACAGCACGTTGTACTTTAGCGAGGTCACCACCGGGTACGACGGTGGGTGGTTGATAATTAATTCCAACTTTGAACCCGGTGGGGCACCAATCGACGAACTGAATGCTACGTTTAGTTTTAATCGTTGCAATTGCGGCATTCACGTCCTTGGGAACGACGTCTCCCCTGTACAGCATGCAACAGGCCATGTATTTTCCATGTCGTGGGTCGCATTTCACCATTTGATTCGCTGGCTCGAAACAGGCGTTCGTGATCTCGGCGACAGAGAGCTGTTCGTGATATGCTTTCTCTGCGGATATCACGGGGGCGTAGGTAACGAGGGGGAAATGAATTCTCGGATATGGTACAAGGTTAGTTTGGAACTCGGTCAGGTCAACGTTTAAAGCACCGTCGAATCGCAGCGAGGCCGTTATAGAGGAAACAATTTGCCCGATTAATCTGTTCAAATTGGTGTAAGTTGGTCTCTCAATGTCTAGGTTACGACGACAAATGTCGTAAATCGCCTCGTTGTCAACCATAAAAGCACAATCCGAATGTTCGAGAGTCGTGTGGGTCGTTAAAATAGAATTGTAGGGCTCGACGACAGCGGTGGAGACTTGCGGGGCTGGGTAAATAGCGAATTCCAATTTCGACTTTTTTCCATAATCAACGGAAAGCCGTTCCATCAACAAAGACGTGAATCCAGATCCGGTGCCACCGCCGAACGAATGGAAAATCAAAAATCCTTGCAACCCTGTACATTGATCCGCCAGCTTCCGCACGCGGTCCATCACAAGATCGACGATCTCTTTGCCGATCGTGTAATGACCGCGGGCGTAATTATTCGCCGCATCCTCCTTGCCGGTGATTAACTGCTCCGGATGAAAGAGATGCCGGTATGTTCCCGTTCGTACCTCATCTGCGAAACAAACGATCGTTTACTCGATTCTGCGCACACCGACACTTTCTCTCGAATTCAATTGTATCAGTCGTTTCGAACACTTTCTACAAACATTCATTTTTTATCACTGATCGCTTCTATTGTAAAAGAACTTGTATTTCATAACCGTCTATTTTTAGAACATTACCGCGAGAACAGGTTTTTTTTCCTTCATTCGTAGAATCAGACGGAAATGTCCATATATGGTGTTTTTGAAACGACTGATTCGATCATCGATCCTTACCGACTACCGTGGGTTCTAGATCGACAAAGACCGCTCTGGGAACATGTTTTCCAGCGCCAGTCTCGCTGAAGAAAGTACTGAAGCTGTCGTCTCCCCCTCCAAGGAGCTTGTCGGACGGCATTTGCCCGTTCGGTTGAATGCCATGTTCCAGGCAATAAAGCTCCCAGCAAGCGTTTCCAATTTGTACGCCAGCCTGACCGACGTGGACGGATATACACTCACGCTAAAAGAATATTATTTCCATATACGTTCCATAACATTTCTCCCACGTTCGATCAACACAAGAAAAAAAGACTCTTATTCCAAACATCGAAAAAAGTTCAACGAAATATCTGCACACCGTAACCGTCACGTTTCGAGTACATTCTTTCCTATGATGCTTATCATTTTCGTTCACTTTCCGGCCGCACAATGTAATCATCAACGAAACGATTATGTTTCAAGTATTCGAAGTTTTTATGCGTCGAATTCTACGAACACACGAAAAAAGATTAAGCTTACCATGTTGGACGATTAATCACAAATAATCAGCGAAACTTCTCGACCGTTATCCCGTTTCTCTCGAGATGATTCCGAAAGATGCGCAGCACCAACCGAGTAACTCTTTGTGAATGACGTTTAGACGAAGCTGGCAATGGCGCTCCTCCAAACGGTCACGACTGAATGATGCGACTCGGGTACGGTCGTCGGCCTCTTATAGCCTCGTCTCGGTAACGTTCCTAAGACGATGTTAAGAGGGATCTCGGGAGACCGACCTACGGAACGGTACTTCGGTCGATTATGGCCCGCGCTTATGATTCTCACCGACAAAAACGGCGTACTACGTATCGAACTTTTTCCCTGTACGCGCCGTCGGTCAAAGTAAACGCGGAAATTTCGAAACTGTCACACAAGCCCCGAAATAGACGTAGTTTCGGTAATGTACGGAGTTTCGAATAGTTAGACGCCTGGGTCCGACGATTAAATCTAATAAACGTGTATAAATAGCGCGGCCAAAGGGGCTTTGGCCAGCTTCTGCTTCTAGCCGTGGACGAGATTCGCGCGCGCACGGGAAACTCGCCGATGCGTTCTATTTCGAGAGAGGTACACTCTTTTGCATCGATACGTTTAGGTTGAATTCTGATTTTACCGTATCTCTGTCACGAGACTTTTTCTCTCTCTCTCTCTCTCTCTCTCTCTCTCTCTCTCTCTCTCTCTCTCTCTCTCTCTCTCTCTCTCTCTCTCTCTCTCTCTCTCTCTCTCTCTCTCTCTCTTACAACAAGGGACTTTACTGACGCAGCAGCTTTAGAGCGTCCAAATGACAACGTGCAGAATTTTTCAAGGTTGAATTTCGAATCGTAGATATCTCTCAATGAACACAATAAGAGAGGCGGGAAATCAGAAATAACCGAAGGTTTGCGTACTGATGCGGAAGACTGTACGAGTATGTACGCCTTTCTTTTACGTCGGCCAGGATTCAACTGCTGCCCGACGTTATGCGGAGACTCTTTTCCACTTCTCCTCCGATGATTAATTATCACGAACGGGAATTAACAGCATGCACGCTCCATCGTTCGCTTCACCGTCGATCGAATCGATTGGAACTGTGATGAAACCGTTCCTGATATCATTCGCAACAAGGAGGCTATTTCCGTTGGGGGAAAGCACGCGTGGGAAAAATCATAATGCCCTGAATGCAAGAAAGCTGTAACTGTAAAATTGAATTGCTACGTGTAGACGCTCATTCATTGCATTTTAGCGGAAGATGATTTTCAATTGTACCTACGAACATACCTTCGCATGAGCACTTATGAAAACTAAGTCCTGGAAAAGATTTGACTTTTAAGGAGTACGTGGTACAGGAAATATGTATTCTGCTGCGCCCTACATTATAATTACGTATAAAGTAGTGTGTGGGAAATGTGTCCAAAGCACGATTAACGGTCGTACCGATCTACAGGGATTTACCGCGTCCCCAGCAGTCTAGATATACGCTAGTAGCGACATCTTCCAGATCATCTGGACTCCAAAACTGAATTATCGACATAGTCCATATTGTCTCATGTACACATAACCCAACATAACCTACGCGAAGTCACAACGAGACTGAAGGAAACTTAACAGCATCTTAATTTTGTGTGTCCTTTTGTTGACACTGTTTTATTTCAATATTCTCACTCTCTCCCTCTCTCGAGTTCCGTAGGAAGACCGAGGGAGAGAGGGGGAGAGAACAGTGTTCTACCTGGTGCTAGGTTAACTTAGGTTAACATGGGTCGAAGTCGTAGCCCGTCACCGGGAAGGCGGCGAGAAAGGTCTCGCGAAAGAGAACGGGATCGGGACCGAGAACGTGAACGGGAACGAGAGAGAGACAGAGACCGACGGAGAAGACGATCACGGGAGAGGAGAAGAAGGTACACAGCATAATTATGAGCGATAAGCAACAGAAGAGTATGCTTGGACAAAGATTTACAGTTGATAATCACGTTCATTATGTATATTTTAAAACTATTTCAGATCGGTTGAGCGAGATCGTGCAAAATCGAGGGAGAGAGAAAGAGATCGCGATCGGGAACGAGAAAGGCATAGACGATCGTATAGTAGATCGAGATCAAGAGAACGCGATAGACCAAAACCGAAACAGAAAGCTGCAACAGCTGAACGCCCTGTAATTACAGGTAAATCTACTTGCTCTACGTGATTGAATAAGTTTCTACAGAGATTCTTAAACTTCTTACAGAGGCTGATCTTCAGGGTAAGACACCAGAAGAACAGGAGATGATGAGGATGATGGGTTTCTGTGGTTTCGATACTACTAAAGGCAAGAAAGTTGATGGAAACGATGTGGGGGCTGTACACGTAATCCTGAAAAGAAAGTACAGACAGTACATGAATAGGAAAGGTGGATTCAACAGGCCACTGGACTTTGTGGCATAGATCAATTGGTGGAATGTTACTTCTACGTTTTTACCCTTTGATTCATTTACTGCAAGTGTGTCATTTGCAAGATCCTTCAGGAAAATGGCCTGTCATTCAAGTCTGTTCATTTTGTAAAGAAGTGAATATGCATTACAAAACGTAAAAAGAAGTTAGAATACAAAGATACTCAAATTTCTTATTAAAATGAATTTTTGTAACATGAGTGTGAAGTCTAGAAATGCATATTTTAAGTTTAAGACAAAAATCACTAAGTTCCAATTCAGTAATAGATATATGTAAGTTTGTTATGAGTTCATATCAAAACCTGTAAACGTTTTTGTATGATAACATGGAAATGAAAGTACAGTGGTTGATGTCTATGTACAAAATTTGATAATAAAACATTGACAAAAAATACACAGTGTAAAAAGTTGATATTACTCAAAACATAGATGATTGACTTGTTTGTGATAATTCAATCCTTGGACGTTTCTTCGAAGGTGTCACATCTTCGGTAACATCAGACGCATCAGCACTAGTGTGCGTCTCGTCATCTGTGGCCGTGGAGTTTTGAGTAATGAGCTGTTAAAAGTACAAAAATGAAAGTAATATAAAGTCGAAAAGACATTCTTCCTTCGAATGTTCTACACTACATTTATTACCATGCTTATGTCCATCTTTTCAAGTCCTTCCACCAATTGCGGATTCTTTATACGGAAATCTCTCGTTATACTATGTTTCATATAGTTTTCCAAAGACACCTGGCAAATAATAATCCATTGGAAAACAAAGTAACAACCAGTAGAAGCATAAGACTATACATAATACTTACGCCGGTCTTTTTACCAAGCAACAGTACTTCTTTATTAAATTGTTCGATTTCATAGACTACTCGGGGTATTATTTTCGTCTCCTTCAAAACTTTATTCCTTTGTACATGAGAGTCAGACTTCGAATGTACTTTATTTTGAGCCTCCTAAACACAACGAACAATTCGACGAGGGTAACGATTGCTCACATACATCACGACATAAACAGAAATTCTCTCTTACCTCGACATGGGTTACTAAGTTATAGAAAGCCGATTTCAATGGCTTGCCAGCCAGTTGTACTACTTGGATGAATCTTAGAAAAGATTTAACAAATATGAATAAGCAATTTGTAACAAGACATCACAGTTGTACCAATTACATACTTAACAGTTTGAAAGGCTGCGTTTTGCGCACTCGATTTTGCGTAGAAATACTTTGTGAGATTGCCAAGTAAATGGTACAGCTGCAGCAGATTCTTGAACGTTAGATCTGTACAGGAACCCGGCTCGATCCGAGTGTTGGTGAGCGTATGAAGCATTTGTATGATGTGGGACAATTGTCTACACAAACTGCGTTCCTTTTCTCTCAATTTCTCTTCGTCTGATGTGAAAAACCCTGGGATTAATAATAACTCATTAAATTCCAAGAATATCTTTCAAATCTGTACCAACCAACTTCTTCAACTGATCTAGACGCTCGAAGTATACAGTCTTCTGCCTTTAATCGCACGAGCAAGCACGCAGCATTGGTCAGTTTATCTTTTATACAATTATTCAATATGTTGTAAATTTGGACAGCCATCCCTTCACATATTATTTTATATCGTTCACTAATTGATAGTTCGCTCTAGATTTATTACAACCAAGTTAGTTTCAATAGTCACACGCGTATACTATGTATTGTAGTAAACGCTTACCTCGTCGATTGTTCCAAGCTTGACACATAATTCGAGACAAATGTCGTTCAATGTTTCTCCATATTCCTGAGTGTATTCTTCCACCCGTAATAAAAGTTGTAGTATCACAGTACCAATAGAGTTTTGTACGTTCTCCATTTGAATCATCTTCTTTAACCATTCGAACATCTTGCAAGAGAAACGAAGTTACACGTCTAAGCACCGATTATACAACAGATAAAAGAGAATTGTATGTACTGACCTTTTCAGAATTATATTTCTCGAAATTTATTTTCGATATGAATTGTTCTATGATATCAAACAAAAGGGACAGTACTTTCTTCGTTGTGTCATTTTCTTCTTCATCGAGAAGAGCTTTCAAATCTGCCTTGAAAGAGAAGATAATTTCTTGCAATTGCAAATCGACCTCCGCTGTAGTTGAATCTGATGGACCTGTATCAGAATTTATGTCAGACTATGACTTTGTCCATGAATGCACGGTAACTACAATAACTTACGAATTGCGATGAGAAATCGTGGTAATTCAGACGAATAAGTAGTGCACATACTGCAACATATTTCCTTGAAACATTCTAATGCTAATATGGTTGCTTGTTCATCGTTGGTAAGCGCATTTCTCAAATCCGATAAGGGATGCTTATAAAGCTGTCTGAATAAATTGAATTAATTGTGAACCCAGGTAGAAAACGGGGGATACACGAACGCACACATATATTTATATATTCCTACCTTCCGATTTGAATATATACATAAGTATATTGCTTATTACGTAAACGAATATCATCGTCTGCCAACGATTTTGTACGTTGCAAGAGTTGTGCGCAAGTTTGCAATATGTAGCGATGAAACTGATTGTTCTCGCGAAGCCTAACAACTTCGTCTTCAGTCGAAGACTGCCTGTTTGAGTATAAATAAGTTAAGGTAATCTTTAGCAAACAAATTGGAAGAATGTAACATTATAGAAGGAATATACTAACGTATACAAGAGTCCCAGGCTCTTACGAATTGTATCCAAATCCATAACTGTATTAGGCAATTTCACGTTACCCATTTTACCAGTTTTCTTAATCGTTGTATTATTCCCATCTTTATCTTTTTTACCTTTGGTAGTATCACCCTTTTTACTTCTTGTGGATTGCTATGATGAGTGAAATCCACAATTAATTAAAATTGGGGAAAAAATTTCAGTGTCCAGACATTTGAAATTGTTGGAATACCTTGATGAAATCGGTTAATCGACTGTATCCGTTGAATAAATCATGAATCTTGCATGCGCTTTCGTCGCAATCCATCGAACACTTTGCGATTTCAAAGGCCATTAAAGCCTCGTAAATGGTGATCGCTTGTTTGAGATTCTGCAACTTTTGTTGCGATTTTGGTAGGTCGTCTAGCAATTCCGTTCTGTCATCCTGAAATATAAATGGCATTAAGTACTGTAAGTTTTGTTTGTAGAATGAAAATTTACCAGGTTTAAGTGCTCCAAATCTGTAGAAGCCATTCTTTTAGATAGCGATTCCAAAATGCTGAAAAGCTTGTCGTATATTACTGACGTCTTCGTAGTTGTTTCAGTGTATATTTTTTGCATTACGAATATCAATTCTGCGATCGGTTCTCGTAATACTACTTCAAGCCCATGAATATCCGTACATAAATCAAGCTTTAGTGGTGGCAAAATGTTCTCGTCCGTCTCGAAGTAAACGTTGAAGTGTGTAAGCAACATGTCCAAGACAGTTTCCTTTATTTCCGGATTTTTTATTACAGTTTCGTATAAGCCTAAAGAAAGCATCATACATAACGTCCAATAATTTTTAAATCTATACAATTGTTGATAGATGATATTGACCATACCTTCGTACAAATATAATCTAACTTCGTACTCGTATGTAAAACACTTTTTAAGGATGTCCAATATTTCGAAACATAATGTTTTATCATATTCCATTGGGGATCTCATTTGTTGTGTGTTGCGCTCCAGAGTCACCTAAATAACAGTGTCAGAATTTCAGCTCTATTTATATCAAAGACTGTCCACCTGTTTTGTTTTAAGAGTAAATGTACCTGAGTTAACGTGGATGTGGAACTGGAACTAACAGTTTGTCCAGAAGTATTACAACGCTGGCTAAGCCTGAGGCCAGCCAAGGAATGCATTTTTGAGTATTTCAGCATCTCGAGGAAACCTGTGACTGCCATTTGCCGTTTTGGTATGCCTTTTCTATAAAGAGCTTTCCTCAGCGCCAAGATAAGATTTTCTCGTATATTTGGCGACACGTGCATCAATGGGAAAATGGCATACAGAACCTGACTGGCAACTGTACTTGGTAAAATCAGTAGTCTATCAAGCAGAGTTGTAATCCAGACCAAGTGATCCAGGACGATCGCAGATAGCTTACGACATGCATAAGCTAAACAATCTATAAACGAAGAAGAATAGTGGTCATCACAATTCAAAGAATATCGATGTATCGTCTGGTGATTTTGGTACCTGTATAATGTGTAGTTGGATGGGTCACACCACCGGCGACTATTTTGTCGATTAACTCTTGTAGAACAGTGACTACTGTCTCATGACGTTTCCTCACTACCTGGCGCAGAATGTCTCCTCCAATTTCCCATAAAGACGTCATGCTTCCCTTTGACTTTTGGTCCATGCTCATCAATGTAAAGGCTAGCCTTATCAATCCTTGTAGCACTAAGTGACGATCTTTATTACTGCAAGACAAGTTTCAAATTAGTATAAATTTAAAAAATGAAGGTATAACAAGGTCATTTATCACCTATTGTCAATCACATCTCCAATAAGATGATTAACATTACAAGGAGGAGGTAACAGTTGTCTCAACCATGCACTATTCTTCCGTTTCTCCTCATCCTGTGTATTGCTGATAATAGCTGATTTCAGTATCTCGAAGACCTATTAATGTTTTAAAAGAGAATGATAAAAAATAATGGTGAAATGCTTTATAACACCCACAGATTTATTGTATTACCTGATCCTCGTATATACTGGAGATTGTAAGCAGCACAGCCAGCACAAAAGGTTTTAAAGTGTGCTCAGAAGCACAAGATACGCCTTTCAGATACTGAATAAAGTCTTTCATATTCTCATGGTTTAATTGTGCAGCTTGGTATACATGATATAACACAGTACTTTCAACATCTCTCATTTCTTTTATGCTAACAACACCTGCAACTAAATAAGAAGAAATTAATGCATATCAATCAATGATATTATTATTATACATACCAATGTCATCAGCACTATCTGTGTTTTCATTTGCAATCGCCTGTGAATAATGTGCATCAAAATATACACGGAGCGACTGCAGGAGATATTTACTATTTTGGTGCTTACATAATTTCAGTGTTTGATACACAAATGGGGGTACTTGATCCATAGGCAGATTTGTCAAAGCACGACACAATCCCTTAAGTGCTTCTGTACGATCTGCCTTTTCTAAAGGCATATCCCTAAAGAAACCATAAGTTAGCATCAATAATATCTTCCTAATATCTTTGAAACTTGCTTAAAAATCTCTTACCCAAACATCTTTGCCAAAGATGGTAATAGATCAACATCCCAATGAGTGTTACATATCGTTTGAACAATTTTTGTTTTCAATTCCTTCCCAGAAATTTCAGCGTCCAAATAATTAATGTACTTCTCATTCTCCAAAGCTTCCAAAAGTACAGGCACCAAATCCTTCCAGCTGAAAGATTTCCAATAGAGATTTCCATTCTACGTGTGCACAAAAGTACATCCAATAGCTATACCTATTCAAATGATTCTCATTATCATTCTCGCGAATTTCGGTGACGCAGAAGTCGATTAATTTCACGAGATGCTGCTTTGAATACTTCGGAAAGTCAAGAATTATTCGGTTGATGATCGCATCAGAATGCCCAGTAGTTACTTTGACCTTGCTTAAAACTTTCAAAGTAGATTCTACCAGTTTTCGCCTCTTTAATTGACACGCCTCTGAATCAGAAAATGCTTGCAGAATATCGTCCAACATCTTCGGGGCATCCGTGCTACAAATTTTGCCACGGACCATCTTTGAGAGCTACACAAAATGTTTTCGTTAGCTTTCATCATTCGCTCTTGTCAATTAATTCATAGAAACATTTCCCGTCATACACATATTGGTATTTACCTCGTCTGCATTCGACTTTCGAACGAATGTAGATAATTTCTCTCGATCATTCTTAAGTTCCTCGTACATGGCTTAAGGAATATACATCACCAATATCTGTACGTTACTTTGGATCGCTCCTTTCTTCTTTCTCTAAGTTCAAAACGTTTCGAAGTTGTTTCCCGCCGATTTTAGAACGCAATTCCAATCAGCTGTTAGATACATACTAGCCGAGAAGCAGCAACTTCGAACTGTCTGCTGCCCTCTGTATATTCAGTTTAAGTTTCTGAAATTAAGTAGACGAATTCTGCTTAGTAGACAACTGATCGACGATTGTTAGGTTAGAACGAAAAATCCAATGAAAAAATTATATATCCGCCGTCGATATACTAGAATTTAAATCTTACCAATGAAATAGAGCAATTTGAATTAATAGACTGAAAAACGGTTCATCTGTGCACGCCAGGGAATTACGAAATTCTTACACTGACATTGAGTTCACCATTATTCAATAAGAAACGTAGCATTAACGTATACATAAAAGTATCAGATAAGAAGTGTTTTTAATAATTATGTCTAGTCATTTGTACAATTATCATTCTTACCCTTATGACTACTGTACACAGCCGTATTAGACCCCTAATTGTTAGAGTCATACTCCCATTTAATTATGTTACTCAATGTTAATAATTCTTTCCTAATGATAATATCTTGTTGTAACCTCAGGGTGAAGGACATACAAGTTGTACAGCGATCAACATATTAGAAAATATTTGTAACAGCTGTTGTTTCATTTAGTCCTGTACAGGTGGGAGTTGACGAGTATCAGGTTTAACGAGTAACACACGTAATTACGCTCGGGGGTAAGCAACGTAACAGGCTGACCGTGCTCTCTTTCTCCACGCGGTGACGCTGCCTGTTACGAGCGGTCGGCCGAATTTTAGTCCAAGGTCGCGAAATAAGTCGACAATTTCGACGAAAAAAAATGAGAGGCGGATACCGCGGTAAAGAGGGTCGGGCGTGGCAGAGAAAATCGTAGGATCACGCGTGTATTCGGGCGAAAGTTTTTGATACCCGGTCGAAACACGCCCTCCCGCCCCACCTGCCCTCGGTTGATACCTATGATGTCGGGCACTTGCGAGGTATATAAGATTTCGGCCGCGGAACGATCGACATCCACTTCTTTTCGTTTCATCGTCGAAGAAACAAACAAACAACCAATCCCAAAATGTTCGCCAAGGTGGGTATTTCATTTGATACACTGTACTGTTCCGAATTATTTTTCGGCTTCGTCTATCAGTTCTCGTTATATTTACATTGTTCTTTGAAATTCATAACGATCAACAATTAACATTGTATACGAAAGAATAAGTGTACAGTATCTCAGAAAATGAACCATTGTTACAAATGTTAATCAAATTATAATTCTTCCAGATCATTGTCCTCGCTTGCGTCCTCGCCATCAGCAATGCCGGCTACCTGGCGCCCCAGCAGTACACTCTGCACACAGCTGCCCTGACTTCCACCTCTGACAACATCCTCCGCAGCTCCGGCAACTTGGCCCAGGTCGCCACCCAATCGAAGACCATCTCCACGCCGTTCTCCAGCAGCAGCAAATCTGACATCCGTGTGACGAACCCCGCTGTCTACGCACACACCGCTCCCCTGGCTTACGCTGCACCAGCTGCCTATGCATCCTATGCTGCCCCAGCATCTTATGCATCCTATGCTGCCCCAGCATCTTATGCATCGTACGCTCACGTACCCGCCCAGGTTGCCGCACCCCTGGCTGCCCCAGTCGCCCACCACAACCAACTTCTCGGAGTTGCCTACTCCCCGGCTGTCGCTGTGTCCCACATGAGCTACAACACCCCCCTCGTGTCTTACTCCTGGTAAACGGATGGCATCGATTGGAACAACGGACCGCGACTATGATTTTTTAAGGCATTTTGTATCTTGGTGTCGTATTTATTAAATTGTAGAAATTGAGAATGTAATAGATACGTATTTTTACTTTGTTTTCCCATGTACCACCGCCGGATATCAACACCTATGAAAAACGATGCGTTGTATAAAGATCTTTGGAAGTGTGCAGTTAGAAGTCGTGACTTATATAGGTCGATAGGATTGAGAATATTGAAAAAGACATTCTATGTTCAAAATGATCATGCATTGACACATTTCCAAGTGTTGTTCTAACAATGAATACGTTTAAGGTAGACAAAAGATGAAAAAGTTTTCGTAACGATTGTACGTTTATTCAAGATTCGGTCGTTACATTCTGTGACATGTATATCAGATATTGTTCGTCGTTGTGGACGTCATCGAAAATTCTTCATCGAAAGAGTGTGTTCGCCCTCTCCGACGGTCCATGGCTGTTGTTGTTAGTAGCTTGATTTAAAGAACTTTGACTGCTCCCAAGCCATTCAGGGCCAGGCCGTTCAATCCCAGACCGTGGAGACCGTTCAGACCGTTCAATCCCAGTCCCAAAGGAGCAATTCCAGCAGTGGTGATAGCCGGTCCAGCAATGGCAGTTGTCAGACCAGGAGCAAGAAGAGATACACCGGCGGGAGCTAAAAATCAACCGGAAAGATCCGGTAATATCGTTAGCTTTGTAAATAAACGAATAATTATTTGATTAGCTAATCGAGCAAGACGTGAGATGTTCATAGCTAGATAAATCTACCCGTCTGTATTAGATCTATCTGATTTCTGTTTGTTTAATCGCCTGCCCGTTTGCCTGCGTGTCATCTTAATTGCCCAGCTCGAAGGCGAAGACAATAGCATTTGAAAGATACAAATGCCACGATAGAATAGAATTAGAAGGGAGAAGAAAAGAAACGAACATAGAATCAGAATAAAGATTAATGAAGAGGGGATCAAGAAAAGCGGACAAGTCGCATCTTAGTGGAAATAGGAAGCGTGTCGGCAACCGGAAATGCATCCATGCATCCAATAAAAATCTGTCTCGATCGATAAGTTGAAAACAGGGAAATTCTAATTGATTAAGCAAAGTAGTGACAATTGTTCGCGCCTAGCATCATCACTGGGCAAACCGGTATTTAATGATTACGATTCGGTAAATACGACTCCTTGCAACGAAGTACCTGCAACCGCGGTGACTGGCACAGCGGCCGCCGTCACGATTCCAGGATTGTTAACGCGCACGTCCGCTTTCCTCACACTACTGAACGGCGTGTCTACGCTCTTCGAGTAGGCCGAAATTGCACCTAAGTTACCGATACCCCGAATCACATTGGAATGGGACGTGGAGATGGTTGGCACCGCGACCGCGGCAGCGGACAGGGGTAGGGCCGCCTGTTGAACCGCAACCGCGGCGGGCGCGGTGGCCGCCAACAGACCACCACCGATCACTCCGGCCTGAGCGACAGCCAGGAGACAACCGCAAATCACCAAGAACTGAAAACAAATTGATTATTTGTCAGTTTATCACTTACGAACATTCTATGTTTCACGGAAATTTCATTTTTAGACGATATTCTGTTTGATGACCCAAGAAGGGAATTTATTTTAATTATTAGCAACAATTATAGGTTTTCCAAAGATTGATTGGGCAATATTCGATTTGATAAGTCTAAATGTGACTTGATTCTAATTAGGAGAAATTGATTTATGTGTTTGCAATGTTCTTTACGAAGAAATCGAAAGATGATGTATGTCTTACTCACCCTGAACATGATGATGATGGTTTGTTGGTTTACTTTGCTGTACTGGAGCAAGAAATGAATTGAATGCTTCTGGTAAATCCGACAGACTATTTATACGCGAGTTCTAGTAGACCTGCCCCTAGGTAGGACTTGATAGATTTTTTTCCCGAAACTTGGTATCGAGTTTCCGTTGAGTGACGAGAATACGTACGTAGTTCGATGCAATACGGTATTGCAACACGCATACGGAGTGTATTTGATCCTGGTTATACCGCGGACAGATTTCGTATTCCCCAGAATCATTTACAAATTCATAATCCCAAAGTGTACAGAAATTCTTCTTCTTTCATACCTATACTTCCGTATCCAAGGATGATCGAACCCAAAAGAATTGACCACTTTTGAATATCATAAAATAATTGACATTATTGTATACTACTTTAACCCTAGCTGCTCTTCTAATGACACTATACTCAACAAATTTCTATCTCAGACCTTACATAGAAAAAAGTGCATAAAAATTACCCAAAATTGACCTGAATCATTTTGATAATCAATATCAACCACACGGATGCCTTATGGTATACAAAATAAAAGGGGAGGAGAAAGGAGAAGAGAAGATTAAATGAAACAATGATAAAAACTTGTCCATCCCGACTTCCATCTGATGTACAGACAACCTTGAATTTTTCGTTGATCAAAAATCATGGAAACTGTTGTGGACCAGAGGAATACGAACTGAAAGGTGGAGCCCATTGCGAAATCGGGTAATGGTGCACGGATCTCGAGGGCAGGGGGCAATCGCCCGATTGTCTGACGCAAGCGTCTCCAGGGCTCGGGTTGCATCCAATATGTCTCGTTATCGCATCGCGATATAGAGTTACTTGCGAGCTGTGGCCGGGGAACGCGTTTCTGTGATCGCAGATCATCTCGGACAACCGTGGACGCTGGACGTCTCGAGGGAACAGGTGGTGCGCACGAAATGGACTTCTCCTACTAAACCGGGTTCACAGAAAACGGTAACTTTGAAAGATTAGAAATGGGAGATCCGTATGGAGGTTTTACACTTTTGGGAATTCGTTAAAGCGAGGAAATCGTGTGAAACGATGGCGGAATTTGGTGATTCGTGGAATGAACTTATGTAAGTTTTCGGCTTGCACAAGGTGTGTTCGAATCAGAATTCATGAGTCGCTTGCAACGGTTTGTGTGACCCGCATGAGTCTATTGTAATTAATGATTGTCCGTTAAACTTGAACCACGCCCTACGGAGGAATATTGTTTTTAATTGCATATTAATCATCTTTTTTCAATATCAGAAGCACGAAAGTAGGATCGAAGATTATAACGTGTAGGTAGAAAAAGAAAGGATTCGAAATCGTATTATAATCGTTAGTCCGCTTCCGCGGCCCCAGGTTACACTTGAGAATATCGATCGATCTTCAAGATTGCTCCATTTCATATCTAGCCGACAAACTAGTCATTCGATCGCTCGAGGCTACATCGATCCAAAATGAAATCGCATTTACAATTCCGATACTCGAATTTCGTTCAGACGTGGTTTAAATCTCATTTACATTACTACACTCGCATCGATTGAAACTCATTGTTTTCACAAGATTGGTACGTACGTGTTTCGAGTAGCTATGGTTTATTTATTGTATTACAGAATATAAATAGAGTTGTCGGATAGTAGGAAAGTCAGTATAAATAGATTAAAAAAAGAACGGCATTCTATAAATTCGATTAACGTATTTTTGTAAAAACGTACGCAAGCTGTCAAGAGCAATTATATAAAGTAAGGCGTGTCCGATGCAAAGAAAAAGAAAGATCAAGATCAAGAACGGCCGCAGCGCATATAGAGAATGCTTCGGTTATGCACGTTACGCAACTGACATTGCGAACGGACATGGCCAAGAACTCTGGGGTTTCGTAAATGAGCCGGAGGCGATGCTGGAACCGATTCGGGACTGATCGGGTTCGGTGAACATTCTCCAACCCAGACCTTCGGGCGCCGACCACACAGCCGAATATAGGGTTCGCCGTCGCGATATGGATTACGAAATACCTTTCACGGTTCTTTTGTGCGTATGACTGACAGCGAGTCGAATCGACTGTTGAAACAGTAGAAACTACGAGTCGTGTGACATCGAAAGTAAAAGCGTGACATTATAAATGGGTTCTTCTTAATCAATTGAATTCTTTCTCTGTTTTAGTACGACTCGACTTTATCATTCGTGCTGGCATAAATGCGTGTCTCGAAACTGAATTATCGATGTGTACTAAGGTAATGTTAACGTAGCGCACTCTGTTGTGAATGCAGCACGTATCTGTAAAGAGATATATATTAAGAAATGTAATCGACGTAAGTGAATGATTACATAAGATTCCACAGACTCACTGGCCGAGAGTACAAAGATATGGAATTAGAAAAGAAAATGAAAAATAAGTAGGTGGACGTTTATTTTCTATTCTTCTAAAGGTATAATTGCTGCAAACGTTGTAAAACGGCTACGGGGGGTGTACGAGATACATTGTCATCCGAGATTCTTCTAAATAGCGGAACGGTTAAAAGAATGATAAAAAATAAATATATTATATTATATATCTCCGACAATCGAACCGTTGATAGTAAAACTGTATTACTATTTATGCTAAAAATTATTACCATACCATACAGCAGTGATATGCGACGCAAACGCGTACAATAAAAGGTAAGAGCTGCGGAAAAAAGGAAAAGGTGTATGTGTGTGTATATATACGTGTGTGGGTATTTGTATAACAATAACGTTTCACAGAAATAACGTAGGCCAGCATATCTCGCTTGTTTAACGCTTGAATCGATATGTCAAGCGATCTCAAACGCATACTGGTAATCGGCTTATAATGTTTCTTGTTTCGCTGAAGACAGAAATATGAATAACACAAGTAGAAAGAAAGCAGACGGCAAATACGTAGGATTTTACATAGAAGTCGGAGACCAAAAATTCATTTCCCTCAGCTCAGATGGCTTCGCTTGGAAAAGATTCGCGTGAGATGCCGACTTTCCTATAGATTTCTCATCGGGTCCGATGTACGTCAAATTTTGCGAGGATATCGATTTTTTCCTACTTAGGGGTCTGGGCGGTGGCGCTGAAACCTCCACGCTGCTCTCGTCTTCCTCGTCGATTTTCGGTGTGACCAACTCCCTGGACTGTCCCAGTATACTTGCTAATATCCAACCGCCCTGATATTTTTCTCGATCCGGCAGAAATGGTCCGGTGAAGTATCGGTTGGAGCCTACCCTACGACGAGCTTTAGGTGAACTGTCAGGACTACCAATAGGTGATGTTAATGGTGTGGCCGGCAAGGACTTGCTACCCTTTCTTGGCTGAATCTCAGCCTGGTCAGCCGAAAACGTTTTGATAAATTTGTTGGACATCATCTGATTGGCTACATGAACGATCGATTTCCCACAGAGGGCTGGCTCGCCATGAAATCCATCGTCTGTTCCTTGAGATTTCGATATCGTGTTCCCGACTGTTGCAACTCTGAATGATTTCGTTTCGCTGCCTGTAACAAGAAACGTACTATCGATCGTTTTCATTGATGTTATCGCGGCTATCGTAACAAAACAAACAAGGCTATCAGTAATTTAAATCTGCAGTGGGTGAATATCATAGGTTCAACCTGCAATAAGAATTACATCGGTACCTCTGTTCGCTGTAGCTGGTATAAACGGTTGACAAGGTAGAGGATGCTTACTGAAATCGACCTTTCGCACTTCCTTCGTGTCGGCAAGGAGCTGTTGCTCCGATTTTACCTGAGCCGTCGATGTGGATACGTTGTTCTCGCTCAAAACCTCATCGATAGGCCGAAACCCTTGCGAGCCGGATGATTTGCTCTGTGTTTTTGGATATCGTATGTAGAAAAAACTGTCGTCGTGGGATGGCGGGCTGAATGTACTTTCGTCGAAATCAAATCTATGTACCGAGAAACAAACGTGTTATCAAACTCCGATCGAACTGATCATCTGATATCGATCGAAATCCATTTCGAAGTTTCTCTTATTGATCTCCCATCCAGGGAAACGATTAATTTCTCGAACGCGGGTGTCAATTGAAAGAAATTATACGCTATTCGATCGCGCAGATCCCGATACGACTCTCTCACACGTAACTGTGTCTCGTATAGTGTTTTCGATTTCTTGGCGGTCATCCCAATTGGCGCGTCACATGCAGTACACGTTTACTATCACCTCCGTTCTCGTTTGCGTTTTCATTCTCGTTCCAAAACTCGCGCGCATCATCTCGAATAATATTATGTCCTCTTAAAATGTTAAAGTGGAACCGGACTCTTGTCCGATATATACGTATATATCTTTTGTATATACAGACATAATAATTTATAGTCTGTGTTATTTCGCGTTTCGCGGCGGAGTTCAATCAATACGACGCATACAGTATTCGGACACGCGCGTCGATTTCAATTGCGGAAAAGGTGGTAATAAAAGAACAGCAGCAACACGCTGCGTCGCAGATCGAGAGATGAGGACGCATCGATGAAAACCTAAGCGGTCTAAGAATAGCGAGTATATCCCGTGACTTTCGGGCCCAACATTCGTGGTAGCCAAATTCTGTCCTCGTCTCTCTTTCTCTTATCCTCTTCTACCTTCGCTATGATTGCCACGAGTACGCCGAAGCATAAAAAAAAAACAAAACACCGCAATTCTTTACGAGCGCACACGTCACAACGTATTCCGAGTAATGTATGTAATATGCACGGTACTTTATTCTTAGAATAATAGCCGCGTGGAATGGCAAAAGTATATCATAATTGCCGCACGCGCGCACATATGTTGCCGCAATTATCTCGTTATAGCGCGTTCGCTTTATCTCGTCTCTCTAGAAGAAGCTTCGAAAGATCTCAATTTTTGTGGAAAATTATCGATTAGAATCGTGAGAAAAAACACGTACCTGTTATCGATCTTTCCTTTCATCCATTGCGGTAGCGATATTCCACCGCTTAGAGATCGATCTTGTCTCGTTGAACCCATGTTTGTGTCCGTCCAACGTTTTCCTTCTTATTTCTTTTTCGTTCTCTCGACGGACTCCGAAAACACGTAATTGACACTCGGTTTTTGATATTTCTGCTAGTTAGACCGATAATTGAAACATCAGTCTTAACGTAAGGTGTTCCGATAACGGTTCGAAAATCTGTCTCTTCCAAAAACTCTCGATGAAAAACAGCGTCCTCTAAGAAATTGACCTTGACGCTGTTCTATTGACCTGTAATTGAAAAAAAAATACGTTCTATGCGGATGTTCTATTGGATTTAACACCTTCGATTATTGTTTCTATACTTTCGCAACTGATCTAAACTCTTTTATCTAGAACTCACAACAACGATAAGATACGTATGACAATTCCGCTTCCTTTTAAAAAATACACAACACTAGAACTCTCTCGCGATTTCATCATGCCGCGTTGCGCGGCATTTAAACTTTAAACTTTACTCTTTTAAACTTAATGAATAGTTCGTACACGGAAATATCGATACATCGATGCAAATCGATTCGGTTGTCGTGGCATAAACAGTTGAACGCCCGAATGGAAGAACAGGGTACCGAGAAAATGATTGCTTTCAAATAATGGTAACTAAAAGTCAGAGTTGTTAATATAGTTAATAGTGCGGCACTCTATTAATTTCACCTTCAAATCGCCAATTACTTCAATATATCCACATATAGTATACTGGCTCCTGTTATCCCATTTTTTCAGCGGACCCTTACGGTTCTAAAAACCGTTACTGAAATTGTCTATTCACTTTAATATTAAAGCGAACACCAATCATTCAATTTAAACAGTCAAGTTTCTTTGTAAGACTTCGATCGACATCCTGTATTGACGTTTACCTGACAAATTCAAAGTGAATATCGATTCGTTTCTATTTATTTGTGCACTTTTCGAATTCTATTAGACGAGAAAATGGGAAAGCGGTAGTAGAAGAAACTGTACGTCAGCAGTGTGATAAACACAGGTGGGAAACAGCGAACACGTCAACGATTACATTTACGTATTTTTTATGTAATCTATTTCTGTGAATACCGAACAACAACTTAAGAAGAAAGTTCGACAATCTGACGGGTCAACGACATGTTCGTTGCTCCTTTAGTTGTCTATGGTGCCTGTCTTTGGAAGACAGTACTGTAAACAAAGTAGCATCGTTCGAAAGACACTATATCTATATATACAAAAGTATAAATGCATCGGGTTAGAGTACTTACTCTACTCTTACGGCACATTGGATATAATCGCACAATTAATGACCCCATAACTACGATATTCTTGTAAAACTTCCGAAACGGACACACCGAAACTCCGAAATGGATGAAAGGAACGATCCGCCAACGTTCACAATGGCTAACACGAACCAGCACAAGCTGACAACGAAAACTACGTCGTATTAAATAGTAGGCAAACTTTCTGACAGCGGAAAGTTCCTCCTTCAACGATACTAGGGAGAACTAGAAACATACTGCCCAAGCAGAGACTAGCGCCCTCAGTATTGCGTGTACTACACTTTTCAATCAGCTTATAAATCTGTTTAACTTTCTTCAGATAATTGACACTACAAGTAGAAAATACAATACCAAACCCGTAAATTAAATTTATTAAGATATAAATTATTTCCATAACGTAATAAATTTCATGTAATAGAGCGTAATTATAAATCTCCCTAGATTCTGTGGCATTTACAATGTCGTGTGTGAATCAGCCAATCACTGAATAGAATTTAAAATAGGCGCTAACACGTTCTAGGGAATAATTTGAGAATGTTGATTCATTCTTTTCCGGTTCGATGGGCGACCTACCATACGCGACCGCGCGTGTTCTTCCGGTTGAGACCGCGGTACTGAACCGTCGACGGTGAGTTCGCTTAAAAAGGAATCTACGTTGATCCGACGTAAATGATTTCAACTAACGGTATAACGCCAACGGCAAACGAATTGTTCAATTCTCGGGCTCCTAGTATAAATATTTTTTCACATACGAACGAAAAAACGAGTATCAAAAGTGATTGACACATTTGCCACTGGGGATCGTCGACATGATGTGTTGATTCGATATGCTGTTTACGATTTTGTTGCTACTATCAGTGAATGTTACTCGACGATATTGATATAAGAATTCTTGAACAGGTAACCAGCCAACATGAAGTTCAACCCACTCGTCTCCTCCTCGCGGAGGAAGAACCGAAAGAGGCATTTCACGGCGCCTTCGCACATTCGTAGAAGGCTCATGTCTGCCCCTCTTTCTAAGGAACTTCGACAGAAATACAATGTCCGTTCCATGCCAATCCGTAAGGATGACGAAGTTCAGGTATAGAAGAATGTTTCCCTAAATTGTTACGTTTAAAACTCAAAACTCTTTACTCATCATCTCGTATGTGTTTATGGTAGGTTGTTCGCGGCCACTACAAGGGACAACAAGTCGGCAAGGTTGTGCAAGTGTACAGAAAGAAATTCGTAATATACATAGAAAGAATTCAGCGTGAAAAGGCCAACAGTGCAAATGTATATGTTGGTATTGATCCGTCTAAGGTAAGAAATCTACTTTTTACCATTCACAACAAAGTTATATTCTATCTGCTTCAACATGATGATTTAAACCATTCACGTAGCACTAGATGCAAAGCTTGACGATGAAAGTTATGTTCAGGGTTCTCCTGTTCGTTAACCGAATTGTCATGCTCTGTCTGGTTAATGCAGAGAAATTGGCACTGACACAAATTATGGATCATGTCTTTTATAATGACTAATTTTCTATCCTCTAAGTTGAAGTTTCTTTCATTACAGACGGTTATTGTAAAATTGAAAATGGACAAAGACCGAAAAAAGATCATTGAAAGAAGAAGTAAAGGCAGACTCGCTGCCTTGGGCAAGGACAAAGGAAAGTATACTGAAGATACGACCGCAGCCATGGAGACTTCGTAAATTTAGGCCGTATTACATTTATGTATTTCAATAAAAAAATTAAAAATCGAAGAATTGCTTGTTTTGTTATTATTTAACATATAAACTTGTACAGTACATACACATTTATTTTGTACAAGAAATCTACACTTCTAGTTGTAAAAAAGTGCAATCTATTGGAATCTTACATCCAACTTTAATCATTTCTTTTAGTAAGCTTAAGGGTCTTAAAATGGAAGATACAGTTCTATTTTTCATACATATAATACAACAAAAAATGAAATAAAAATACAAAGTCATTCTAATTGGGCAAAGTTACACTGTAACTCGTTCATACTTCAAATACTGAATGTTATACTGAAAAATAAATCAATATATAAGTAACAGCCATTATAACGATTATACAATCATAAATGTCATACTGCAATATTCTCAGAAGAACTCACGATCGTTGTTCCTAGCGAAATATGCATCTGTTCTGAAATACTAGCATAGTAGTGGCAATAGTAACCATTCTTTTTAACATTTAAAGATATATAATAAAAATGCTTTCTTTTATAATAGTACAACAAAATTTAATTTTCTTTCTATTTTCTTGCTGCTGCAAGAATTCGCAAGATATATAAGAACAAATTAACTATATCCAAATAAATATTAATAGTGGCCAATATGTATTCCTCAGGTGAAAGTGTGTGCATCGTTAAATGTGTATCAAAAACAATAAACGCAGAAAACAGTGCTGCACCACCAATACTTATAACCAACTCAAATGCAGAGCTTTGCAGGAACATTTGCATGAAACCACCGAGCAACAATACCCAGAGGCCAACAAACAGTCTGCAAGTTCAGAAGAATAAGATAAGATACACCTGTTTGCATTTTCATAAATAATTCAAGAAGTAAGTGAAAATGTATACCTACCCAAAGCCTAAGAATGAGAAATCCCATTTGCTTTGAAATGTAAAGGCTGTTAAACCTGCTACAACTGTAAGTGTTATAAATAGTGCTTCCACAACTATATCAACATCGTACATGGATACTACTACACCAATAGTGTAGGCCTGTGCCACTGTCTATCAAAACAATAAATATTCAATCCCTTTGTAAATCATTGATACAATTAAAATTGTGTATCACACTTTGCTCATCTACTTACAAATAGTACCAACAGTATCAAATTAACAGGATGCTCTCTTCTTTTTACGTGCAGTGCAATTAATGTTCCAATAGTTACAATAAATGACGTTAGAAATGGCCATACACTAAAATTATATTATTTAAATGAGAATATGGATTATTTATTACGATATTGTATTATACTTTAAGAAACTCCTTACTTGTCTTGCACAAACTCTTTGAGTGGATCAACCAACACAAACACAGATGCAATTGCAACTGTTATTAGAAGTTGTATACTCAATAATCCGTATACTTTTCGAAGAAATGCTATAATTGAAAGAATAATGAAATATAAGTTAGTGTTAATTTATATAATATTGTAAGTAAATACGACAGCGAATTACCCAGTCGTATATGTTTTTCAGCATTGAGGACATTATTTCTATAAGCAAAATCATTTTCAATGTCACTTGAATCATGTTCCTTTCCTCCACCCTCGATATCGTTATTGATCAAAACCACTGTCGATGTTTCCATCATTTTGATGGATAAATCTCATCAAAGGAATGTCTAAAAAAAATGAATCTAAATATCAGAAGATGACACAACCTGGTACAATCTAAACAGGAAACGCAGTTGGTGAAACGTCATAAATTTTATAGGAATCAATATCTTTTGAAAACTGTTAGGTTGATATACTAGAAAATGTCCAACAGTTGACGAAACCCTTTATTCAAGTAAATCAAATAATTTAATTTGACCGACGATAAATGCCAATATGTCAAGTGCTACGTAAACATTCGTCAGAAGTTGGCCAGAGTCTACAAAATCACCTCAATAATCAGCAGTGACTGCAGTCGTTCAGTCAAGTTCACTTACTTTCGTCGCGAATCAGATATTTTCTAGATTCAACATCTCGTAGATTATCGCAAGCGCGACACCTGAATTATCGACACAGTCTGTAGATGCAGTCACAGATGAGATTCAGGCACAGACGACATATGGAAGTAGACGAGACATCCAATAGTGTTTCGCGTGTCAGGTATATGAGGCCGAGATTGAGAGGTACTGTAGCACCCTCTGGGCCTAAAGAGCGGTTAGTCTAAGAACTACAGTGAAAAATATTCGAAGTTAAAGTTGTCAGTGATTGTGATCATACATTGTAGCCGTGTTATAACAGTTTTTTGTTGGGCATTCGATCAATTACGAAAATCGCGAAAATTCATCATTTTAAAGCAGTTTTTCGTTCGGCATTCGCTCAATTTTTGAGATAGCGGTCTGAAACTGTTACCATCGTTTTAGTTAGGAAACTCTACGCCAGAACAATGTATAATAGTTGCACTTTTCGAAAATTTAATTTTTCGCAAAAATCTGAAGGGGGTAGGTCAGGATTTTTTGCGATTTTCGTAAATCGCTCGCCATTTCCGTAATTTTTTAGATATCAAAATGATCCTGGGCGTTTTGGAAGCGGAATCCGAAGCCGAATAAGCCAGTGAAAGAATCATTTTGATATCTAAAAAATTGTGGAAATGGCGGGTAAATTACGAAAATCGCAAAAAATCCTGACCTACCCCCTTCAGATTTTTGCGAAAAATTAAATTTTCGAAAAGTACAACTATTATACATTGTTCTACCGTAGAATTTCCTAACTTAAACAATGGTACCAGTTTCAGACCGCTATCTCAAAAATTGAGCGAATGCTGATCGAAAGACTGTTTGAATTTGACGATTTTTCGCGATTCTCGTAATTTATTCGCCATTTGTGTAATTATTGAGATATCAACTTGATCGAGAACGTTTTGCACGCGGAGTCCGAAGCCGAATAAGACGCAGAAAGAATCAGATCGACATCTAAAAAATTACGAAAATGACGAGGGAAAAATCGTAGGACCCCCTCTTCGTGATACAAAAGTTTGCTCAGCGTGTCCGGTCTACTCTTATGGTTGGTCTGTGATACATGATATTATTTCTCGTCTGTGTTTCTTTGAAGGAGGCGCTGCAAAATCATTCAATGTTCGGTAATGCAGATTTCGGGCACGAACCGCCATTAAACTTTGGATCTATCCTTTCTCACGTCTGTGTTTGTTTCAAACAAATGCGGGAAGAACAAAAGCAAAAATTATTGCATTTACCAGGTTGTGCAATATTGTTGACCGGGTCTCAAATAATTACACAATTTTATATAAAAAGTAGCTGAATAGTAATAAAATGTACAAAGTAGTATATTATAATACACAATACTTGTTTGAAGTATATGGTAATTTATGTAAAAGTTAAACATTCTTCTTATAGTTATTCGTAGTTACATCGTCGTCAAAGGATATTAATCGTTTTCTTTTGGTAGAGCTACGTTTCTTTTCACGACGTTGTTTTTTAGGTGTATGTGTGTTTCTTTCAGCATCGGTGGTGCTTTCAGTACAACTTCCCGTTTCAGTGTGAGATTCAGTCGAAGACTTTGTCGGTGACTTTTCGATTTTCTGGCGGGTCATGATCATTGCCACCGGCTTGATATTTACTAAAGAAAAAATATGTATGAAAAAAAGGTAAAATGGCAAACGGTAACATTTAATTATACAAATGCGTACCTGCTTTATAAGGTTTACGCGATTTTCCGGTTCCAAAAACGCAAGATACAACGTTTACGTTTTTATATGACACTTTGTACTTTTGCTTTCCAAGTTTTAATTTCTTCTCTGTCAAAACTATCTTTTCTCCCATTAATTGACTTTGAAGAATCTGTGAAAGTAAAGAAATATTATTATATATGACTGGTTCTACAAATGTAAATTGATTTCATTAATAATCATTCTAACTTACTGATACAGGTATATCAAGAATAAAAAGCTCATCTTCATTTATATCTTTAAATGTAAAGTTTGATGGAGTTGTTACTTGAACTAATTCTTCATCTGTTGCAAACTCCTCCAACTAAAAAACAGATTTACTTAGAAAATATTCAAATACATGTGTACTACGTTACTGTATAAAGTTATAATTGTTCTTCATACATTGCATGGTCTTTTGCGTGACACTGCCTTTGCTGTCGAATCTTTCTGATGGGAAGTAATTTCTTCTGTTTCCTCATTTAATTGCTCTGTTGCTTTGGTTGTTTCAGAGGTATCACTGGCATAATCTTGAGAAGTATTGATTTCAGCAGAATTCCTTTCTGAAGTAGTTTGTGGTTTGTCATATCTATGTCTCTCATTCAAATTTTCACAAGAAGAATCTCTTCTCATGTCTTTTGATATATCATTATTGGATTTTTTATTATTAATCATCTGATCCTTATCTGAATTACTTCCCTTTTCATAATTATTACTATGCTTAGAAATATTCAACTCTGTTCTGCCATCCTTGTTACCATGTCTTAGAACCGACTTTTCGGAAACAACAATTTCATTATCACTGTCTGAGAGATGGAAGTTTATTTCAGAACGATCAAGTGATTTCCTCCTTGTTCTGTCAATATCGTGATGTCCAGTACTTTCATCACTCAAGCTAGACTCACTATCAGCTGTTAAATTCAATCTCTTAAGTTTTTGTACCTTTCTCTTACTTGCCAGTGACATATGATCTTCCATGTGTTCATCTTCTTCCACATTTTCCTGTTCTTCCAGTTTTACAAGCACTTCTTCCTCACAAGATTCTGTCACATCCTCAGATATCTTTCTCTTCTTATTTACATTTTGTATTCCAACATCTCCAGTTATTATTTTATATCTTTTTCGTACAATTTCTGTACAAGTAACTGTGGGATGTAGCTTTTGTTTGTGGATTTCATCTGAATGCTCATTCTCATTAGATACTGTTTTAGTTTTTAAGTTTTTATTAATAGATTTTCCATCTTCTGAAGATTCTTCCTCAGACTCACTATGTTCCAACACTAACGAAAATGGTGGCATACTTTGATTACTTTCTTCAGCACTTACATCTAATTTCTGGGTAATACATTTTCCAACTACTGATGATTCTTCCTCCGAATCACTTGGATCATACATTGATGAAGATACTTGCATACTGTGATTGGCTTCTTCTCTACTTACATCTAATTTTTGAGTAATACATTTTCCAACTACTGAAGATTCTTCCTCAGAATCACTTTGATCATACATTGATGAAGATGCTTGGATAATTTGATGTGCTTCTTCAGAACTATCTGGTAATTTTTGGGTAATACATTTTCCAACTATTGAAGATTCTTCCTCTGAATCACTCTGATCATACATTGATGAATGTATTCGCGTACTGTGATTTGCTTCTTCTGTATGTATGTCTAATTTTTGAGTAATACATGTAACAAATTTTGTAGATTCTTCCTCAGAATCATTTTGATCATAGTTTGATGTAGTTGCTTGTGCAGTCTCTTTTGTTTCTTCAGTATCTATTTCCAACTTCTGAGTAATACATTTTCCCACGTTTAAAGAAGATGGTAAGTCCTCTTTCTCAGAATCACTGTGTTTACGCTTTGGTGTACGTGTCTGTATTTTCTGCTTTATTTCTGTAGACTTTAGTTTTTTGGTAACATGTTTTCTATCTTCTGAAGACTCTACCTCAGAATCATCATCAATTCCAGAATCCTTTGGTTGAGCTATCTTACACATTAATTGTTGTGCCTGAGAAAGTTTTCTTTTACTTTGTATAGGTGTGCTTTGATCTACAGGATTTATATTTGCTAGAGATAATTGGGTCTTATCCAAAAACGTGTCATTTGCCAGATTTTTGTTTCCATTAAAAAGATTTTGATTATTATACTTTTCATTACAGTCGTTCAGGTCCTGCATCAAATTTTTTTTTATGTTTTCCACTGCTCCGGATCGATTACTTTCTGAGATGTTATGACATTGATTTACATTTGATGGTGTTCCAATAAATTCCTTTTTTCCCTCAGACATTGGTTCTGACTTAATAGTGTCTACATTGTTCACTGTTGCACAACTTGTTTGTGTTGTGCTAGCAAGTGATGTAGTAATTGGTTCAACTATTAACGTGCCATGGTCATGTAAAGTATTTTTTTCAACATTAGAAGTTAGTGACTCCTCTAAAGCATTACTCTGTACAGTTGTTTGGGAAATAGACTTATTCATAGAATTTCCATTACTAGAAGTTGAAGCACATTTATCCAGTTTACGCTGAATGGAACGTGCTGTTCTTTTCTTTTTTTTAACAACATTTTGCCAACCCAAATTTACAACATCATGGTTTTGTCGATCAACTATTGGTTTTTTAACTTTTGGTATTTTCGCTCGTCTTGCTTTAGCTATCATTACTCTGTCCAGTGGAGTATCTTCATCGTAGCTACTCTCTTGTACATAGCTGGAGTCTTCTTCATCTGCATAACTTTTATTCGTCTTTGATCTTCTCTTTACACAATTTCTCAAAGACAAATCAAGCTTATAGACACGTCTATAATCTTCATCACTAAAACTGTCACTATCATCAGTTTCAATATCACGTGCCACATTCTGCAGAATAGAAGTTTTTATTTTCACATATTCACTGTACGTTTTTACCATGGTAAGTCTGCTCAGAGTATAGTTCATCGCTTTGGTTGTCTTACTTATCTCTCTATATGGGATCAATTTATGTATCAAAGAATTATCCTTCATTCTGCTAGCGACAGCATTTTTCACTGTCTTCCACCTATTGATGTTATCACTGAATCCCATTTTTGCTTTCCAATCCATGGTCGTTCTTTGTTTCCGAACAAGTCAGAGTTAACCTATACACTACTAGATTAGTAAGATTTTCTTCTAAGGAACCCCATTTCAAACGACAGTTAACGATAATGATAGTAACAACTCAATGGAAAAAGCGTCGTCAAATCTTCCCGTAGTCGAATTGGAAATAGATATTGGTGCACATAATATCCAACGTGAACGATTATCCGGTATGAAATACGGCGAATTAGAACCACACATTCTATGTGCGCGTGGTTCTCTGTTTTACTTCCTCTCCGAACCTTGTACGATTTTATGATCGGAACTATAATTTTTTAACTTTGTATTTATAAATATGTACATATTAATACAGTTGTATACAAAGACTTTGTAATCTTTTTAAATACACATTACATAGATCAGAATTACAAATAGAAGCACGCATACAACACATAATAAGATATCACAATATCCAGGATTACGGTTTTCCCTAGAAATTTTTCTTATTTAATCGGATCTCGCAGTTTTTATCATATTACGTGTTCTTATTATTTAAAAAATATAATTTTATAGTTCAATGTGATGATGTAATATAATTCAGTTTCATAAAAGTTTTGTTAAGCATTGTTTTAAAAGGCGGAGTCGAAAGCCAATCGATATTGCTTTCAAAGGATGCGATCTTCGAGGCGAGTTTTAAAATAGGTAGCATAGTATGCCGCTTTTTGTATTATACTGTCGAAAAATGAATCCAAGCCTGCACCCATTATTTTCCATAGTCAAAATTGATTATTTATGTGTCTATTCTGTGAATTATGTACGTCAAATTAAACGTTACGTTCTTGGAATGTTAACGGAAATCCCTACGACTTTTCTAAGGGCCAATACATGGTATCGGAAAATGAAAATCATTTTAATTTACTTTAATGTTTATTAAACCAGTATAATACATGGTCAATTCGAGTAGTTTACTATTACTTAATTTTATTAGTAAAGAAATCCAAAGGACCGCGGTGCAATCGAAAAGGAGGACATTGCAGGTACCTAACATAAAGGAGAAATAATGCCCACCATTCGATGTTCGTATTTTCCTAATTGAAATTTTGTACGAACAAATATTAAGAATAAGAATCCTTAAAACAACAAAGTAACTAAAGTTTGAATCCAGGTGGATCGCAAGATCACGTTATAGAATGAAACAAGGACGAGGAGCAACAGGTAGTAATGAGCAGCGAAACACCGATAGGATCGCCACCACGCTATACTACTCCAAAACGAAACTGAAACCCGATATAAAGGACAGAGAGTGAGAAAGAGAGAAGGTTTCGTTGCAGGATTCCTATCACCGGAGCGCATGTACATCGCAAGGCATGTAAACCACCGATGCACGTACAGCGATGTAAACGAAGGAAAGCAAAGGTGGTCAAAGCTGGGTGTAAAAGTGAGCAAAGTTGGCCGAAGAAAGGAACGATAAAATAGAGAGAGGGAAGAAAGAAGAAATCGGAGCGTCAAAATATTTTACTTCATCGTCCGATTCGTTGAGAATTCCGATCCGGTGGATAGAGAGATACTTTCCCGTAAAAAATATCGAGAGAAATACCAGCGGGGAGGGAAGAAAAGGGAAAGAATTTTAAAGGAAGAGCGCTTTTAAGTTTCCGTGCCGTCGGTACGAAGGAGAAAGAGAAAGAGGTGGAAGAGTGTAAAAAGAACGGTGTTATGGTTCGCGAGTGCAAACGTTTGACAAAGAGTTAGGCCGCACGGAAATCGATCACCAATGATCGACGTGCTTACTGGTACGGTGATCGAGGGAAGTTATCCCGCTTTTATCGGTTGAACGATCGAGTGAAAAATTCTTCTGTCACGATTTAACAGACAGAAATCGATGGACGCGCTCTAAGTAAGGATGGCCTGACGGTAGTTGGTGGTTCGATTCGGTGGTCAGAAATATTCTGAAAATCGAAAAACATTGATGATAGAGTGATATAAGCATGCACCAAAACAGAAGAAAGAAAAAGCGCGTGAATTATGGTGTGAGAGCAGTGGAGGTACTGCGTGGAACGAAAGGATTTGGTTTTACAATTTCAGGACAACAGCCTTGTATATTGAGCTGCATCGTACAAGGTAGCCCAGCTGAAAATGCTGGCTTGCGAGCTGGGGACTACTTGGTTTCTGTTAATGGGCACAACGTCAGTAAACTACCACACGACGATGTTGTACAATTAATAGGCCGTTCCAAGGGTGTTCTAAGATTACAAATAGCTGAAAATTATTATTCTGATTCTTCAGACGAAGAGGGTTTGGCGACAGTACGGTCGAAGCCCAAGTATACCCATAAACCACGTACGAGTAATGCAGGAGCTTTACAGTTACAATGTAGAGTTGCTAAAGTCGTACGAGATTTACAAAGTGGTGCTATGTTTGATACAGCAGGAAGAACAGTTCCAGACGCCAAACTGCAAAGTGGTTATTCAGGGTTACATTATCGTTGGAACATGTCCAGTCCTCTTCCTCCACCGCCGCCACCAGTTTCTCATAAAAGAGACTCAGAAAAGATAGTGCACAGAACAGTCGTTGGTTATTTGGGAACTATCGATATACCAAATCAACTGCATCCCTCCTGTATGATGCAGGTACCTGCAATCACTATTATAATAAAGCATTTTTGATATAGTTTCCTAATTTTGTATGTAAAATCAAACAAACAGAACCGGTTATCTAAAAGAGTATTATGTGGTCAGCTTTTATTTGTCGTTTCAGGTTTTAAGAAAGTGTATCAAAAGATTGAAGGCAGAAAAGAGAAATCCAACAACGGTGCTCTTGACTATACATGTGGCAAACATAAAACTCACAAATTCAGAAAATCGTATAATAGCAGAGTATCCATCCTACAGAATAATATTTTGTAATTCTTTTTCCGAACAAGACAAACAATACTTTGGCATATTGACGAAATCTGTTAAAGACAAAGAGGACATCGTTTCTAATTCGTGCCATGTTTTTACCATTTATTACAAACTGATCGATCACGCCGTACATTCCAGTGCGTGCAACGTATTTGGTTTCACATGTACCAAAACATCAGAACTGAACGTCTGTCAAGAATTTCCAGATAGTTGTAACAGTCTTATCGGTGCTATACAAACTTTGTATATATCGGATTCCACGAATGCGGATGCAAATCCGTACGAGGCGCGAAGACATCAGGACACCGCATCCCCGCAGCCGAGTAACGTTAGCACTTCGACCGCCCATTCGAGTAACAGCGATTCTGGAATCGGATTCAAAGACGATTGCGCGAGTCGCTCGGATAAAAATTTCGTTCAGGATGTTTCTCGCAGAAGACGTTGTCCTTCTTTGGAGTACAGAGTAAGTCACGTGCCATTTTAAAACTCAAATGTATTCCCCGTTCATTTTCGTCGATTTAATATACTTTCGCAAATTAAATGTACCTCTCTCGCACTGCACAGTCACAAATAGACTATTCAATTACCGACAGAATTCTTTTTCAAAGTTTCAACATTCATTCATCGGACGTAAATCGATTTATTCACAATAGAAGCAAAGGTGAACGAACTTTGTTCGACTCTTTGTTCGAACGACCAACATTGTCCCACCATCGTTTTCCACAGTTTCTTTTTATTTCTAATATCCGCTCTGAATGGAATACAATATACTTTCAGGAAGTAGGCATGCCGTCTCGGGGACACGGGAACGACAACACGGACTCCAGATTGACGGTGCGTGCGGTGTCCAACGTGGGTTGGAACGACGTGCGTTTGGAGACGTGCAAAAGCACTGCGGAATTATCTTACGAGAGCGCGAGTTTCGACAGTTTCTGCAACGGGATAAGAAGTTGCACGGGAGCGACGGAGAGCCACGAGATGCTTTCGGAGATACAAAAGGGAGCGAGGAGGGGGGACCCGACCACCTGTCCATTGCCATCTGCCTCTACGGTTAAGCAGGGGTTGGTTAGTTCGTCCGTTAGTTCACTCGCGTCCGTTTGCACCACCGCGATGCTCCACGGCATGGAGGATCCCGTTGAAATGTCCGATGATAGCATGGTGAGATCAAAAGGACTGACGGAATTAACAGAGTTATCGATGGGAAATGATACGCGTGATAAACTAAGCCCGAAAGTTTATTCTGGTATCTCGAAGTCGTTGGTGCACAGTTTCGAGGATTTGAACGCGAGCATGGATTACGCGCGACCACTTTCTCACCCCTATTCAGAGAGATCGGATAAACCACGTCCTTGGGGAAGTTTACAGGAGATAAGGAATATCGGGAACTGCGCGGGTGATACCTGTTTGGTAAGCAATTTTAATATACAAATAATAATTTACAAAATATTACTTCCCTACCTCTCCCCTTCCCATTCGTTGAAACTAATTTATAACATCTTCATTTTCATCCTAACGAAGCGTACTATAAAAGAAAAACCCTTAAACGTAAGAAAAAAAGGAGATTTAGTAAAAATAAAATCATAAGAATACCGAAAGGGTGCTAAAAAAAGAAACTCCACTCGCATGCATCTGCTTTATGCACCGCTTTTTCTTCCGTACAAATACACATACGGGACGCGTGCGAGAGAATGAAATCGTAGGAAACGCGCAGAGGGACGTGGCGTATGAGAGAGAGACACCGCGGGGTGGGGTACGCACGGCTTGTAGCGCGCGAGTGAATGGGAGAACGAGCGAGAGCGACCAGTTGCTGGCTTCGGGTGGGAGAAAAAAGAGAGAAAAGGAAATGGAGCGCGGTCCGGAGTACAGGCCCGTCGCCACGGTGCACACGGGAATCACGTAGAGTGACATGTAGGTACGAACGAAGCGCGATCGTGCGGTTTGCTGGTGGCTGGTTCGTGCCCGGATAGTGTACACGGATCGCTCGTGGAACTCGGCGATCGAACGATCGAACGATCGAACGTGTATCCGCGCGTGGAATCCACGATTTGTCAGACTTGTGGGCATCGCGTTGCAGCTGGGCGGAGCCCTTTTTTACTGGGAACCGGAGACCCCGGAACGTTGTCATTCGTTTCGGTGATTTTGAAGGGAATTGTTTCTGTACGGCGAGTACTCTGACCGGAGTACTTTTAGTTTGTGTTAAATGGGATCGCGCGATCACGCGAGGGAACACTATCTTCGGTTACGACATGGAGACCATGGTGAAATCGGTACGTGGGACACACAAATCGGATGGTATTTACTCGTTAAATTCAGATACAGAGGATATGTGTTAGGTACTACATTGAATCATCCAATCCTGAGATACGTATCCCGTGCTCCACGCCACGATCAACGAAAGCTAATTGCTGTTTCTGCTTGAGAATTCTTGTGTTCACCCATGCTTGGATTGTATGCTAATTAGATGATAAAAAGTTGATAATCAATTAGAATAAGAATTCTTTTCCTGCTGCAACCATCCAGCGAATAACGATCGAACAGTATTAATCATCGTTTCGTTGCGTTTCATTTTTCTCGAAATAATATACGTACAGTGTACTTTGGTATGTTCGTTGCTTTTGGAAGACCGCACGGTGATCGCACGATGTCATGCGATTTTCCTCTAGTGTTTTTGGAGTTGTCGAGCGGAACAGTTTTCTGGGAATAATCCGTTCGGTCGTTTATCGCGACAGGATGTAATTTAAGCGCGGTCAGCTAACGCGGTAAACGAGCGCGTGTAACGTAAAAATAATCGTGTACCCATCGTTGCAAACTCTATCCGAAAAGTCGCTACCAAGACCGATGTTACCGTAGCGTTATGTGAATTGTTTTCCTCGTTCTCACGCTATTCCTTTCATATTCATGGATTTACTACGCTGGGAAAACGTCGAATCTACTTTAACAATCGCTGCTGTAATTACGTATATTTAGCCTTCCTCTTCTCTCGTAATATCATTAGCATTTCAAAGAAATAACTTAAAAAAATGTATAATGAGTTTTGGGTGATCGTTAAAAGTCATTGTACAGCCCGTGCAGCGGACACTACACTGCCACAGTATTCACATGGACAGCATTCTGGCACACGCATACATCGGGACCGTGAATGAACTTTTATTCGTTCATGAATAAATTATTAATTCGAAAGATGCATCTAGAATGAAATACAGTTACTTGTTGCGTCGTCGTACATGCTAATATATCCAACGAAACGGTTTTCCAAACGTTGAAATATACTATTCGTTACCGATGTCATCGTTCGAGTTTGCGCTCATTTGATGACGGTGTAGCTCGTTTAATAGTAGGGCTCGTTAACGATGAAATCATCAAGCTATAATTTCTCAATGCTTTTTTTCCCGCAGCACGGTAGTACGGAATTGTGCGATAAAAATACGGACTGCAAAAATATACACACATGGGCCACTGGGTTTGAGAAATTACTGGAGGACCCAAAAGGATTACAAACGTTCGCGGTAAGCATTGTAATCTCTTTATGTACATATTTATATGCTTGTATATTTGTATTCGTAATACTTTTGTTACTTGTCCTTTTAAAGGAGTTCTTGAAGAAAGAATTTAGTCATGAAAATATTTATTTCTGGGCTGCTTGCGAGAGATATAAAGACACTAAAGACATCACCAGCAGACGTAAATTGGCCAACCAGATTTATCAACGCCACTTGTCAAATACTGCTGCCGAGCCTGTGAACGTTGACAGTCACGCGGCAGGTCAAATCACTCAAGAACTGCTCGCAGAAGCACCTGCCAGTCTCTTTCTACAGGTAACAGATATTAACTGGAAAATATGAACATCTATTTTAGATCAAATAATGAATATCATCACTGAACTATTGTTCTATTTTCAGGCTCAAAAACAAGTGTTCAATTTAATGAAATTCGACAGTTACCCGAGATTCTTAAGATCCGATCTCTACCGTCATTGCGTGGAAACCGGAAGCGCCGTAGTTAGCACAGAGGACTGTGATCTAAATCTTACCAGTTCGCCTAGTATAAAGTTAAAAAAAAGTCACTCGGATGCCGAAGACCGATGTAGAAAGTCCATTCTCCCTTGGAATAGAAAGAACAGGTAACGTTCACCGATAGTAATGCACGATAACAAATATTTATACGCAACAACGATTGATTAAATTGTAATTATTAATTATTAGATCCAAATCGAAAGATCGGGGTGAGTCGGAGTACAGTAAAGCGCCCAGCAGAAGTGAAACTATATACAAAAGCTTTACGACGATAAAACGAGAAGCGGAAGGTAATAACAACGAAGACAGTATTTCTATATCTAGTAGCAGATCTTCCTTAGCATCGTGGGATTTGGCCCTAAGACAATCTTTTCACAAACACGTGAGTATTCTACATCTCGGCAATACATTACACAAACACGTAAAAAAGTAATGTTCTTGATTTCGTATCGGTATGCGAATTCGTTGAAAGAAAAAGTATCCGTACTACGTTGATATCTAGAAACACTGCTACATATGTACCGTCATCAAATGTATGTGTAAATACGAATCTACATAAGTCGGTGTATGTATAACTTGTAGTCTTTATCGTCCTACGAAGGACAGTCAAACGAAAAGAAAGAAGTTCGCGCCAAATGTACCGGGTTGTGTCGGGTAATATTGCCCGATGGATCGACTACGGTTGTGACAACTAGCCAAACGGAGAGCATCAAAGATGTGGTTACACGCCTCCTTGATAAAAGAGCTCTCCGATACTCTAACTATGACGTTCTAATACTAGCCACAGACGAGGTTTGTGTTCTCTGGTATTTACTTCACGCATATTTCAAGATCGTTCGATCGAGACTAACACTATCGTCACTTTATTAACATGGGAACTCATTGGTAAACTTCTGTCACATAAATCTGCTCGTCCGCTTTATATCTGTGCAATCGATTCTTTTTTTAAAAAGATAAGTTGAGTTATATCTATCTATAGTCAGTATATAACTGTATAGTAATGTAGGAATACGTTTATATTTCAGCGATATACAAAAACGCGGAATTCATTTTACGACCGATATGACAAACACCTTTTTTGCATGCATTTTCGATACAGCCTCCGCATACGATCCACAAAATTTCACATATGCACGTAAATCTAGTCAGCGCTTATGATTGGGAAACGATACGAATTTTCATAACGGGTACTGTCGGCTTGTAAACACTAGGGAATGATAATTTCAGGATTCTTACGTTTTCAGACGGTGGACGCGAAATATCCGTCTTCGGTATTAGCAGGTCAGGAAGTGGAAGTCGTACCAACGAAAGTATTGAAAGTAGACTTACCCTCGCGGCGAGTAATAACTGTTATCGCACATAAGGGAAGAAGTCTGAAAGAAGTGCTGAGACCGCTTTTAAATAAATATGGGTTTAATGTAGAAAACATTACTGTGTGGGGGGAAGATCGTTCTGTTACCATGGACATTCCAGCTATCGATGCTCCAGCAAGACTGATTTTAACGAATGCAAACGAAGAAGGTAACATCATAAAAATGCAACCTTCAATAAAGATTACATTTTTCATTGACAAACGATTCGTTAACATTGTAGGAACGCAGCGAGAAGTACATACGGTTAAGTACACGCACGATATACCGCACGCTCAGCCAACCTTAGATGAAATCACCAACAAAGTATTCGAGGAACTCCTGGTGGGCAAAAGTACAAATAAGTACCAATACACTGAAGGCTCGTGTAAGGTAATAAAGTTAGATATTTCTACAAAGAGTGGTTTCTTATCGATTATAGTAGCCTTAATACTTAAATTTATACACAGTCCGATGACCAGCATTCCGAAAGTTCCTCCATTCTGCCAAGTAAATTTTTTCTTCGAGATTCTACGATGCATGGAAAGAAGAAGGTACGTCGTGTGGATTGATCATTCACTCTGTTCATTACATGAAAGGTCCGTATTCAAATTTACTATTTCTGTTTCATTTGGTTACAGGGAAAGTCAAAGTGTAATTCAAGCGATAAAGGAAACTCAGATTACCCGTCCGAGGAAGCTCCAAGGTCTCATCCTCCGCTAATAGCAAAATGGCGAAACGGTGTAAAATTACAATTACCGGGAAGGTTCGACGGTGAAGGTAGGAAATGTAATGATCCGTTCACATTCTCATTTCCGGTATTATAACAATTATAGTTAAAATTACAATCCTCTTTATCTACAGATCTCTACGAAGGCTTGAAACGTGCACAAAGATCCAGACTGGAGGACCAAAGAGGAACGGAGATCAATTTCGAATTGCCGGACTTTCTGAAGGTAAATCGAAAGCCATCTTTTCGAAGCATTTTCGAGCAAATGCGTAAAGAACATACGTGAGAAGAAACTTTTTAGTCGAACATGTACAGAGACAATAAGTACATTTCTTATGTACGGTACGATATCGTACTTTCTTTCTTTTTTTTTTAAATATATCGCATACTCTTTAAACTTTTATCATGAACGCGTTTCGACCCTTAAAGCTATGAAATTACTGATCAGAACAAGGAAAACGGAACGTCAACGGATCGGAACAAAATTCGAAGACCCAGAGTGGTGTCCGCCCATTGCGAAGGAAACGCCAAATTTTACGGTTCACTTCAGGACCGGCAAACCTGCACGGGTGGACATAATCGCACAACGAATCCACCGACAAACGGAAACGCCGACGGAAACGAACGGCTTGCCACGTCGGTTGACCTGACGGAGTCGCAAAGTAAGTCTCTCGATAACTCGTTCGCTCTAGATACGACTCTAATGGACGCGGATCAGACGATCGTGGAAAATGGGTCGCGTACCCGAGCATTGGACTCCGTCTTCGACGCGCAGGTATCTGCTATTAAATTATCAAAACCCCCACCACTTCCGCCGAAACCGAAAAATCTAACTACGAACGCGATAAAAATTGGATACGCTGTTAATTCGAAATCATTACAAAAAACTACCCGTACTGTTCCTCTGAGCCCGACTGAAACATGTCGGAAAAATATTTTTTAACGATTGAAGTATTTATGATAATTGGGGATAACTTTGTGTACCTTATATACTTATGTCAATATCTCTCGAATTGTATTAACATTGTGAACTATCTAATGTGGAATTTTATGTGAAATTAACAGACGCACATATACAAAAAGAAAAGAAAAGAATTTTGTTGTCACTAAAAATATTCTCAGGAGCAATACTGTTTGTGCGAATGTTATTTTCATACCTGTATACATATGTCGGTCTACTGTTCAATATCACAGACCGAGCTCGTAGTATTATTCGACGAATACTAAGACTACGTCTTTGTATCGTTCTGCCTTGTCTAATTAGAAGAGACCGTATCGCTAGAACCTCATAAGTGCCTTCGGTCCGAACAATTTCTAACGTACGTACAGTCAGTCGAAACTAATACGGCAATGTCGTAGTCGATATTATATGTATTTATGACCATTTTATAGTACAGTTGTTACATTTCCTGGTTATACAGGACATATTAAGTATATTTTATTGTAATTTATAGTCGGTGGATGTTGTTACGTAAACAACGAGAATAATATTTGAGATTTTATGCGAAATAAATAAATTATATAAACTTTGTTTTATAAGTAGTCCTGTTTTCTTTATCTTTATTTATTCGGCTGTTGCCGCTACAAATAATGTATTATATTATATGTAACCATGTCTATAACATTATCATTCAGTCACGACAACCGATGAAGGTGTCACATGTGGTTATTTGCATTTCGCGGCATGTTGTTATCAATATAGATGGCGTGACATTAACGAACAAGATTTTGCGCGGGCCACAGTAAGTTTGTAGCACGATTCAACGCGGGCACGACACGACTCGAAGCTTAATAATCACGATCAATCGCATCGTGTTCGTCCTAAAATCGAAACGTTCTTCGTGGTTCGTTAAAGATATCATCGGTTGTTCGTGAAAACGTTTATTTCCGGAACGGACTCGTGACAATTGATGTTGCTTCGATACGTCTTCTACAAATGGTAAGTACGGTGTCAGAGTTTGTCCTTTAATCGTAAGAACTGCGTGCCAATATTCATCAGAAAGATCGTTTATAGCTCTATTATCGTTCGAGGTTTGGTAATCTAACGTATTTCTAGTCAATATATCATACTTTTCTGGAATTTTCCTGTTTCGCGGATTTGATATATCATTCTTTTACCTAACCCTACCGGACGGGTTAAGGACTGAATGTGACGGTGTCAACAATATTCGCGGGATACGGGTTATTTATAGTAGTGTACGAAAGTTGCCGAAATTTTGTCATTCTATTCTTCCAAAAGAAAGCTAAATATCTAACGATACACAAGGAAATAATGCAGTAAACAAATGTCGGTTTTGTTCAGGAAGAAATATATTCATTTTTCCTTTTGACACTAGTCTATATTTCCGGCTACTACGTATCCTTTTTGTAAGCATTCCGGATTTAATCACAGAATAAATACATTTATTACGAATAGTACCGTACGGATTGTTTACGTCTAATTAGTAATAGTCATAGATTCGTTAGCATGTCTCGACGTACACAAGTGCACGATCGCAATTGTAAAATACAGAAACTGTTCTCGTGAAATCGTCCCTCTGCCTTCGTTGACAATGTGTCTTAAACGACTCAGTTACATAAGAACAAAATAACCGACAAATACCACTACCAAGGGAACCCACATATACGCTTCGATACAGTATCGGCGTACAATACTTCGTGCCCAACGAAATCTAATGTCGCAATTCGAATTCCATCCGAAAGTTTCTGTTCGAAACATTTTTATTCCCGAATTCGATCGTTCCGTAAAAATGTATCGGAACACGTCCCTTGAATCCCTGCCGATTTCACGAACCTCGGAGTAAACTATTCGATCGGGCACGTTGTTATCGCCTACGGATCTTCCAGAATGTCGACTTTAGTGCAGGAAGTGAATATACGTTGCGGGTGACGGGATCATACGATGAACTTCATTCTTTATCTATTCCGTGCTGTCTGTCCCTCTTCCGTTTCTCTCTTTCTCACTTTCCATCTGTCTCTTTTACTCTCTCGGCGTGTCCCCTCGGTCATCTCTTCGTGCTCTCGTTCCGCCAATAATGTATTTACACACGCCCGCCCCTTCTCCTCGTCCCTTTCTTTCCCCTTTTGTCCCTTCGATCTTAATTCTCTCTCTCCTCCGGTTCGTATACGTTATGTGTACCGTCAAGTGGTACACCGAGTGTCGTCGAGTGTGTTACGAGCCGGACATTATCGCAAGCACATATATTCAAAGCTCGTCGAACATTCGTGCGAATTATTCGACTTATCGTTTATTGTCGCGGCTATTTAGAGAATGTACTCGAAGGAGGAGCTCTCGATGTTGAACCGGGTCAAGTCCTGCGACGTTCGTTTTGTAAATGAGGTTTAAGGTTAATCGAAATTAATTTCGTATCATTTCCATGTACTTTATACTGCTTATTGAGAACTATACTTACTAGTTTAATAACACAGATCGTGTGATATGTGGCACGGTTCGCGTTTTAATCTGATAGTTTGAATCGCTCTGGTTTTAACAGGAATGTTACACGGGTGTGATCGCGATCGAATAAATTGCACGGTGTCGGTAGTCTGTTTTTTTACACCTCGGTTAAACCGTCGGGAACTGTCAATCGACCAACAAGGGCGACGTTTTGTTTACAATTCGTAAGCTCGACCGTGCACGTTAACGTTTGTATACCAGTTTGTCACGCACTGTTGAAATAGCTTTTCCCCGCGATGTTGAGCGACACGAACATTCGTATTTATTATCGGCATGCATTCGTAAATGTTCCAAAACGATCGTTGGACGAGCCGATTGTTCGCGGACTCTGGAAAAGACATATCGGTTAGAGGTAAAGTTTCTCGACGAACCATTCGCGCGTGATCGTATTTTTATTAGGAGAACAACGTTATTATTGTGTACGTCGAGTGTATTAGAACGTTCCCGGCGAAATGCAATTTATCGAGATAACCTAATGGGTCCTACTGTAATTTCAGGTCTATGGGAGAAGCGTATCAGCCGTATCTTCTGCCATCGTAAGCACGTTTCGTCATCGATCCTGCTTCTAATATCGCACATTCACTCAAAGTGATTCGGGACAGTGCGAAATTTTATTGCGCCGAGACACGAGATTTATAATCATTCTTAAGTTCGAAACTGCCAAGCAACTTTTTCTCTATATCTCTGTATCGCAATGATGAACACTGACGATTACTATTACGTACGATCGACCATAACGGAAAGCTCGTACTAATAGGATAATTTGATTAAAAATCATATATTTAAATCTACGTAACGAAAGTCGATCCGACAACGAGTCGAGTTTCAACTAAACCGAGATAGGAGAGTCTCGTTAATTAGAACTACGATCGGTCAACCGGTTTTCCGATTGTTCTCCCTGCGTCGCGTTTCAAATTTCCAATGGCTAGTTTGCAACGGATGGCGATGTTGTCGAGCATCGCCGAGGTGGACGAGAATTCGCCGAAGAAGCTTCAAGAGGATTCCGCGATGCTCTTGTCGCCGATCACGGGCATCGTCCGGGACCTGATGAACTCGTCGCTATCTTCGCAGAATTCCCCGAGCGGCGTTCAAGCCAACGGAAACCGCGGTAAGTGATAAGCTCTTGCCGTTGCTTTGCTAATCGCGCGAATTAACCTTCTAATTATAAAGTGAGATTACGGTCCGACTACAAGAGAGGGTCTTACCCATTGTTTTGTTCCCTGTGTACACGTTGAATGGGACTGATGAATAAAAACTAAGCGAACGCTTGAGACCGGGATATCTTAGGCAATAAAAAAAAAGAAATCTACATATCGTGCGATATTGTGCGATCGACTTTGCCATCGGCTAGCACACCCCCCGCCGTTCGTTTCGCAAAACCCGAGGAGCCCAGTGCGAGGAGGCTGGATCACCTGCCCTCTCCTCTACTGGCTTTTTATCCGGTTGGCGCCCCCTTTAGACCGCCGTACCTCTTTCGAGCACTGACCTACCCCCCTCCCCCTCCGTCGCAACCGTCGCCGCCGTCGGCACCGTCGGCACCGTCGCCACCCTCCTGAACGTGACGCGGGACCGTTAACGTATCAGCTGTTAGCACTACGGGAGGGTGTGATAAGTACGATTATACGTTGGGGTGTACGAGAGAGCCCATAAGAGGGTGAACACTATGGATAATTGTTTAATATAGATTGGATTAAGGGAGAAAAGTGGAGAATGTGGTCGTTTTTGAACGTCGTTTGCGTATTTTTAGGGATATTGGATTAGGACCGTTACCGTTGTATTCTTTGACACATTTCGCGTTGAACGTGTGTTTAAATTTGAACTTTTTCGATTTTTCATTGTTTGGTTTTGTAGCTGCCATTTGCTCAATTTTTGAGATAGCGATCTGAAACTTGTACCATTGTTTTAGTTGGGAAATTCTACGACAGAACAACGTATAATAGTTGTACTTTTCGAAAATTTAATTTTTCGCCAAAATCTGAAGGGGGTAGGTCAGGATTTTTTGCGATTTTCGTAATTTACCCGCCATTTCCACATTTTTTTAGATATCAAAATGATTCTTTCACTGGCTTATTCGGCTTCGGATTCCGCTTCCAAAACGCCCAGGATCATTTTGATATCTAAAAAATTACGGAAATGGCGAGCGATTTACGAAAATCGCAAAAAATCCTGACCTACCCCCTTCAGATTTTTGCGAAAAATTAAATTTTCGAAAAGTACAACTATTATATATTTATCTGGCGTAGAATTTCCCAACTAAAACAATGGTACCAGTTTCAGATCGCTATCTCAAAAATTGAGCGAATGCCGATCAAAAAACTGGTTGAATTTGACTATTTTTCGCGATTTTCGTAATTCTTTCGTCATTTCCGCAAATTTTTAGATATCAATCTGATTCTTTCACTGGCTTATTCGGCTTCGGATTCCGCGTCGAAAACGTCTTGAATCATTTGAATAGCTCAGAAATTACGGAAGTGACGCAGGAATTACGAAAATCGCGAAAATTCATCAATTTAAAGCAGTTTTTCGTTCGGCATTCGCTCAATTTTTGAGATAGCGGTCTGAAACTGGTACCATTGTTTTAGTTAGGAAATTCTACGCCAGATCAATATATAATAGTTGTACTTTTCGAAATTTTGATTTTTCGCAAAAATCTGAAGGGGGTAGGTCAGGATTTTTTGCGATTTTCGTAAATCGCTCGCCATTTCCGTAATTTTTGAGCTATTAAAATGATTCTTTCACTGGCTTATTCGGCTTCGGATTCCGCGTCCAAAACGCCCCGGATCATTTTAATAGCTCAAAAATTACGGAAATGGCGAGCGATTTACGAAAATCGCAAAAAATCCTGACCTACCCCCTTCAGATTTTGGCGAAAAATTAAATTTTCGAAAAGTACAACTATTATGCATTGTTCTGTCGTAGAATTTCCTAACTAAAACGATGGTAACAGTTTCAGACCGCTATCTCAAAAATTGAGCGAATGCCGAAAGAAAAACTGCTTTAAAATGATGAATTTTCGCGATTTTCATTGTTCCCTCGCCATTTCTACAATTTTTTAGATATCGTTCTGAGTCATTCTGCATCTTATTCGCCTTCGAACTCCGAGTCCAAAACGTCCTCAACCATTTCAATAGCTCAAAAATTACGGAAATGGCGAGCGAATTATGAAAATCACGTAAGTAATCATATTCCGTATAAAATTTCCAATTGAAATGTCTCCGATTCCCCCATTAGATCCGTTGATTTTTCTTCACAATGAGACGATCGACGTAACGTACAAATAATACTTGCTCTTGCGTCTCTTACATTGAAATTTCTCAACGAAACAGATAATTCCTTATCGTCCACGTGACGGCCATACACGTGCGGATAGGGCGTGTTTATCCTCCAGACTTCGTTACATTTACGAATAAGGGCGAAGGTGACAGCGATAGAAGAGTGGCGGAAGGTGTCTCGCCTGGGTGAATAGGCTCGTGCCAGGAATATAGTAAATGGGAAACCCGGTCGGCGATTACCATGCTCCGTGTCGTGGAAATTTTTAACGTTCGCTCGGCTGTTCACCTGTTCCCCGACGATTGCGCGGCATTGTCGCGAGATCAAACACATAAGTTTAACAATGAACGACTAATATCGAGCGGCGTAACGAAACGTTCCTTTCACCCGTTCACTTGGTCGTATTTGGCAAACGGGAGAGAACGACAAAAAAATAAGGAGTAGAAAATCGAAAAACGTAAAGGGGGCAACGGAGTTACGGGCCCGCCCTGGCGTTGTCGGCCAATGGCTTCTCGATCGGGAAGGATTTAAAATTTAAATAACTCGAAAAATTGAGTAAAGGGAATGGAAGAAAAGAAGGAAGGAAGAGAGAAAGAAAAAAAAAGGGTGGAGAGACGGTAAAGGGTTTTTCGGGGTCTTTGAGGTCCTCGGGGTCTTGGAGGTCTTCGGGGTTTCGTTGAATTTGCATATCTCGTAAGGCCGGTAAGGCAGGTCTCGCAACCTGATTTCCGAAGACGGAGCTTGCTTTTCGGTAACCTTTAACGGTCGTAGACCGAATTACTAATCGACTTTTTTCTCGTCGCGAATAATTTGTTCGACTCGAGTACTATTCTTTTCGCATAAGTTCAGGGCCCGGGAGGTACCATGAATTCTTCGTACAAGCTTCTTTATGTATTCCGTTGTTTGTCGTGATCGTTATTCCTAAGTATTATATTTGCCAACAGACTATACACCCTTATATACCAAATAAATAGACCAGTTCCTAAAACTACTATATTCCTTAAACATTTTCCACACCGAGATACTATTGTACGAAACGTCTCCGGTTCTCTGTGGCAACGGAGCACGTGACGAACATCCCCCGACGTAGTTTTTTTTTCTTCGCGGGACAGATTTCGAAGAAGAAGAGCAACAATGGTCCACATATATGACGACACGGTTACGTATCGTGAGATTTTCATTTTCGTACGTTTCGCTTTCCTTGTTTTCCGTCGGTTAAAAAATTCGTTGAACGCGTGCCGGCTGCACGACTCACCCCTCGTTTTACGCCCCGAGCATGGTAACCCGGCGTAGTCGAGGGAGAAGACAGGCCTGGAGGAACAGAGAACGTACGATCCCGTCTATCGCTATCCAGTAGTCGAGAACTAACCATTTACCCCCTTGTGTACGTTCACCCCTTGTAAGATTCTCGTCGTGTTCGTCCAGGCCGTTTCATCCCGTTCTCCTGTCATACGGTTTAGTCCTCGGTCCCGTTTTATCCCGTCTTCTATCGTCTCGTTTCCTTCGGTCTAGTTTCCTTCGTATACATACATACATACATACACACTTCGTAACTAACTACGGTGTAACGGCGATTTCGTTTCATACACGATGATTCACCTAGCGATCGATACTGTGAATCATTTATATGAAATTCATCATCCGATTGTACGAAAGCACACACACACACAGTACTTATGGTGTTTAACGATACACGGATAATTCGTTGGCTATAGTCTCTGGCAGCTGTGTCACGCCTTTTTTTTTACCGCTCTTTCGATCCAAATGGTTTTTTTTTTGTTTAATCATCGTCTCGTTTTCCAGCTCGCCCGTACGTCGATGCATGAGCTTAGAAAACGTTACCGTAAATATATACGTATTTAATGAAGGATGGGAAAGAGGGAGGGCCCCGGATAGAGCCCGGGTACGGGCACGTGAAAAAGCCGAGCACGTGCCGAGTATATTCAGTTGGCGTCGTACGTATGTATGTATGTACACGTTTGCTCTGCTTTAAATAAAGAACGACGCATGGGTGGAGTCGAAGAAAATCCCATCTTTATGGGCGACGAAGCTACGCAAGGTAAATGCCTTCGTTCCTCAGGATACGGGCGCTTCCTTCTTCCTGTTAGGGCGAGGCGTTGGAAGTTGCAAGTGCGAAGGGTGCTCGCGGCACATGTGGCGGAATTAGGAATATTTAATAATATCACGGTAGGCCTCGTTTACAGAAGAAGGACACCGCATCCGTTCGTAATAAAAAGACGCTCCTTTTTCGCGTTATTTCCATTCGTTTGCCGATCTGATCTTTTTGTTCGACGACCGGGGGTTCCCGGTCGTTCAGACTACTCTCGTAACGCGTAAGGCCTTTTCTTGTTTCTTTTTACCTTAACGCTTTTAGGTAGACAGGGCCCCCTGAACTTCTTCCAACGAGGATGTTCGATTCATTCACGTCGTTTCAGTATGCGTCGTTAATTTCGTCGGATCTTCGAGTAGACTATTGAATGCATTGTTTCCTTCTTACCTGCGTTTTTACCCTTCTTGGCGAGGAGGATACCTGTCTTAGTGCGGACGAAACTGTCCGTGAAAAATACCGTGCCATTAGAGTAACGCGCAAAAAACGCTATTCTACGTGCGAACTGTATTCGTTAGCCCCGCGATCACCTCGTTGCGAGCCTCGTCGTTAATGTTCCATGGATGAAATCGTTTTATCTTCACGTCGGGAAGGTGGTTCGTAAGACAACGACGTTAATTACACGGTTATTCTGTATAAACTAGTAGACACGAATAAATTTTATATCCAGAATAGATAACGGAAAGAACGAGAGACATAAGGGCAACGCGTTACCCCGGGTACCCGGTGTACGTTGAAAGTTTATCGGGCGTAACTGGTTCGCTGGACGATATTTTTCAGCGGTAGCCGACGGTCACGGTGGGGTAGGTTGCACCTGTGCGTTCGACGCGCGACACACGGTGTTTTCCTTTCACGGTGTATGCGTCTGATAACGAGTTTCCCTCGCGTTCGGTCTTTTACTTTTTAAGTGTCTCTGCTCGGCTCGGTTCGACCCTTACCTACCCTAACGAACGAAAACTGGAGCGCACTTATTATTATTATAATTGATTTGCACATCGTTCGGAAGTCAATTATCTCTGTAAACAGAGATACGAAATTCATTTCCTATTCGCGTTTCGTACGTTATCGTTTGCCGAATGGGAACGATTACGCGATTAGGCGAGTGGTAAGCTCGATAAAATCGTTCGTTTCGTTGCGGTGCGTAACGGTGGCACGTGCCCGTTAGACCGGTCCCTTTTGCCGATCGATACCGGGCCTCCCCCTAGTCTCTCTTCTCCTCTCTTCTCTTTTTTTTTCTTTCCTTCGAAAACCCAGAATACACAGAAACGGTAATTCACCGGTGACACCCTGTACACCGTAGAATGTCATTTTGTTTAACGTTACGGTAGCCGGTCGAGAAAAAAAGACACACACACACACACACACTCTGTTCTTAATATTCTCTCCCGCGTGTACATAGAGAGTGCATACCCTCTCTAGATAACGTATATGTTGACTCACGAAAGAAGTCGCGGGTTCGATACACGTACAACCGTGAGCAAACGCGCGACACTACACGTACACACTCACACACGTATACGGATTCGTGTATGTATGCACAGGGTAGAAATATAAATAGTCGCGTGGTGAACACACGGAAACGCGCGGGGCGCTAACGTGCCTCCGGTGGCACTGGTGCCTCTGGTGCCCCGGGAGAATGGGGGCTTGGGGGGCAGACATATGAGCACACATGGAGCGACAGTCACCACCTGGCACGGTGCTCGCCACCCCTCTGCGAGTATGCCAGTGTACCCCCGAAACGTACTGTGACCCCAACCCTCGACTTGGCTCGTGCCACGGTGCATTGTCGTCGAACACGGTGGTCCCCGAATGGAACGGTTTTTAGACGTTGAACGTCAGAGGATTAAGAATTAGTGTTAGAAAAATTTATTAATTAATTCATGTAAACGAGTATATTGATATATATCAACTTTAGGTATCGAGAAGTGAGACGATCGAAGTATCTGGATTGTTGGATGGAATTCGAGAATAATAGACTGTCCGTTAGAGTTCTTAGTGCAAATGGTCGGTTACGCCTGTGCAGCCTGTCGCAAAGGGAGTCAACGAACAAACCTCGCTCCGCTGCTGGTTATATCGATTGTTCCATGCCTCTCCCTCATATCGGCGGACACCCTGCGTATTCGCATGGATACGCACGAGCGTGTATCGCCCATTTTTCCTTCGTCTGTCCGAAAAGATAGACGGCGATTTTCGAGCGCACCGAGTCAGAAGATGACCGCGCCCAAAAGTTCCTTTTACGAATCGTTAAAGTCATGCTTCGGGTATTTCGAATTAATTCAGGTAGTACACCGGCGGCTAACATTTTACTACCTCGCTTCTCATTCATCCCCTGTTTCAGGTAGTTCTTGCCAGATTTCCCTAAATTACTTTATTATAGAACGTACTTGAACAACAACCTTAGGTACGTAGAATTCGTAACGTGCGACGACCAATTACCATCTGTATGACATCCGTACCATCTGTGTATCCTAATCTCGCTCAGCCGCGCGTCTGCTCCGCGTAAAACCGTCTAGACGTGCGTTCCCGTCGTTGGTGTATTTATGGAACACGTTGTCACGTCGGAAATAGATCACGCGAGGGCGGTTATTCCGAGGGTGATCGCGCATGGATCGCACACACATCACACACACCCCCCGAGATTCTTATTTCGTGCGGTTTATATTTAACCGGCGCATCTCCCGGACTCTTGTTTTGAATACTACGAGGACAAGCATATGCCGAACTTACCCTAGGATTTTCTTAGATCGCCTGGAAGGGGCGAGTTTAACTATCCCCGTTAATGTTCCTTCGTTAAAAGATCTCCGTAATTTCTGGATTTCATCCCATTTGAAAAGGGAGTCGGCTGGAAATACAGTCTGCGCATGTACGGCTTCTCGTCCGTTGGCTTAGCGTACCTTTCGCCTTTCCCCCTCGCAATTCCGTGCGATAGGAGGCTCCGAAAGGGAACCGCGGAGGGTATCGAGGAGAAAGAGGAGAAGCAGGATGAGACGGAACGTTGGAAACAAGGAAACGGCACTTTCAAGAAAGGAATCACAGCCGATGGCGCACTCTCTTCCCTTTGGTCGCTTCCTTCGCCGTTGCGACCGATTCTCCGACCCTTTCTTTACCCGTTCTTTTCCTTTTTTTCTCCCCTTCTTTCCTTCCTCTCGGATTTGACTGACTGCCTGCCTGTCTGTTTTTTTATTGTCTCTCTTTTCTGACAACTTTGCCGCGTTCGCGATCGATTCGCGCGAACGTTGAAAGTATGTATATGTAATGATGATGAATTCAAATTTGCTCTATATCGCATACGAATGTAACGCAACAGTGTACCAAGCGTATTTGTATAATTAAGTTCGATCTGGCGTGGTGTGTCTGTGTCAAGGTGGACGCAAATAGTGTGCGTACTCACGAAAGGCCCGTTACGGAGAATGCACCAACTTCCTGCGGAAGTCTGTCACGGCGAGCGCAGAAAACGGGGAAAGACGTTCTGGTTCCGTACCGACCCCTCTTCCTATACTATATCCTCTACTCTTCGTCGGCCTATCTTCTATCTTTCTATGAAACGATGCGTGCAACAGCCTCTTAGCTCGATGATATAGAATTAAGGGCTCGGGGCCAGCGATCCCTTTCGACGAATTTAGGCATCGCGCAAGCGGGGAGAACGATGAATTCGCGTAAACCGAATTGCAAATCGGTTTGGAACATTGACAGGGATTACACGGGTATTAGCCGGGAAAGTGTCGCAAAAGTTTTCAAGGTAGAAAATCGTGGGATCGTGACGGGGTCGAAAACCCCACATGGGGAACACGTGCAACTGCGTATCCACCGTGGAAGAATGTCCTACGCCCCCGTCCACTTTTCCCTCGGTAGGGCTTTGACCTTTTTTTCCTTTCGAGAAACTATCCTTTTTCGACGGTGGTGGTGTCACCTTACTTCGAGTAGATTTTCACACTATACATATAAACAAACGAATATAACATTGTCCGGTAGCCAGGGTGCTTACGGTGTGTTTTCGAATATTTTATAAGTATGTATCTGTGAACTCTAAGTATACCCGTAGGTATCACAGATCAATGTTAACGCGTAACACCAACTGTCGTAGTCGATAATTCGTGCGATTGAAATTCGGGTTAACCAAGCGGGCGATGGACAATGAGAAGAGATCTGCGAGCGAAGGGATATTCGGTTGTTATTCGCGATGGATCGTGGTTGGTCGCGTCATGCGGGCGACCCTTCGGGCACCGCGTGTGGCCACATATGGGACGGCGAACCACCGGGTATCGTGTCGGTAAGTCGTGGTTACCGAACCAACATCCGAGCTTCCCTTTTGTACGTACATCGTCGTATATGTATGTATACATGTATCTGCAACATTGGCGATTTCGTTCCGTCAGAATGTGTGTACCGGTTTCCTAAGTCTCGCCCGCAAAAACCTATTCTACGTGCATATATAAAAAGAAACAAAAATAAAAAGAAAAAAATCCTCCAGCCAGATGCTTCTATCGTTCGTATATAATTCGCTGGCGGTATCTCCATAAGTAAATCATTAATGAAACCTCGTCTCCTTTGATTTCAGACCACACGACGATGTCCCAACGAACTGGCTGCGGCGGGAACGACGGGTAAGTAATACACATATATATTTTTCCTTCAGCCATATTTCGAGGAGGAACGGAACCGTTTGAACGCCGTTCGAGCCCCCGAACGAGTTTCCAAGTTCCGACTCGAAATAATACCTTTTACTGGACCACGAGAACCACGAAGGGCTTTCTGTCGGCCTCGTATTCGACAAACCGAGCCGCGCATTCTTTACGTATGCGCGTCGTGGCCCATTCACGATTCCTAGGTTCATTCATCGAGTCTCTCGCGAGACACTTATCCTGCCCGTCCTTCGTCTCGCCCTTCGCCCTTCTTCCGCTGGTATTCGTTCATGCTCAGACCTGCTCCCGCGCTTTTAGGCTCTTTCCTCGGCCCTCTCACTCTCCTTCTCTATTCTCAACATGCTGTGTCCGACCTTCTCCTCCTTTTTCTCTTTAATCCTGGCGACTAAGAAATCCTCGAGAGCATCGGTACGTGACGGTCAAGTATTTCTTTCCGACAGAGAGAGAGAGAGAGAGAGTGAGAGAGTGAAATAATGCCGACGCCCGTGTACGCCGCAAAAAAGTACCCGCAAGCGTGAGATGTTTCTGGCAATGGCGATGGGTAGATCGGATTATCGTGAAATTGGAAACGAACGCGGTACGAATCGTGCGTTTGAGGAAAAACTTTCGTACGTCTCAATATAATACCACAAGGGTGTACCCCGATGGTATCGTTGAACTCTTAACGATATAATGATTAGATACAATAACCGGAAAAGATTAATTTCTTTTGAAATACCAAACCGTGAGACGTTCGAATCCGTTCGAAGGGAAATACCAGTCGATCGTTTCTAAGATTCAACAATATGTATGTATGTATGTATACGTATTCCAATGAGCTGCGGCAGAACGTGCTGAGGTTTCGCTATAGCATAGATTGTTTAGGTTTGTAACGTGCGGCAACGGCCACAAGCAAGAGTTGCGGTGGGTAACGAACACACTGTGGAAGCGGGAGAGGCTCCAGGTCTCCTCTCTTCGTTCTTTACCAACGGAACTCTGTCTCTCTCTTTCTCTCTCTCACCTACTCCTCCTCCTCCATCACCACCACCACCACCTCCTCCTCCTCCTCCTCCTCCTCTCCATCGCTTCTCTCGCGACGCGACCGTTAAAAAATGAAGCAAAACGATTCGGGCGGCCAAGTTCTCCGCAGCACCGACTCAACAGAAATAACGCCCACCACGAGTCTGGAGACGGGTCCGCGTTAATGCGTATGCGTCTTGGACGTTTCTGTGGACGCGTATGGTTCTTATGGTGCCACGATACGACCCGACCACACACACGCGGGATTTAAATGGGTCTACTTTTCGACAAGTGCGCCTGCACTGCCTTTTTGCTGGCCGTGAGGTTCACCTAACGTTTCCTTCTTCCTTTCTTTGGGGGTTTCTCTGAAACGCTTTATTCGCCTTCCGATCGGACTCAGATTTTTTTTTTTTTTTTGGCCAGCCTCCACGACAAGTTCATTTCCTATTGTAAGGGCGTGCGATAACAATGAGCCGTGATAGAAGAAATTTGATGAGAAGTTTTTTAAAAACCCCGTGTACTTGTCGGAGTTTATGTATATTGTATTCGGATAGACGTGGCACCGGAGAGAACGTTTTGAAAATTTGTTCGGAGGACGGACAACCGAAAAAAATCTCTTCGCGATGAGATAAGTCGGACTTTTAAGCGGGTCCCTTGTTGCCGGTAGAAGACCCTATCATAGGTGTTGTGTAAGATATCCGGATAACCGATATAACCGTGTTTGCGCGCCTGCATAACGAACGTTTTCGTTTCCCCGAGGAACTCCATTGAGTTTTCTAATCCTGTTCGAGTGGAATTTATTACGATCCGTCACAATATATTCTCCTTAATCGGCCGACAACATTTTAGAGGTTTAACTGCGTGAGATTCGTATCGTAATGTGGGTACTCTATATGACATCATAATACTTATTTCTTTTTTAAATATATCACACGATGCAATTATTTATAGCGTTTCTATTATTTATGATATCGTTGCTCCTTCCTCCGTGGATAAAGATGAAACCAATTTTTACCGGTTATTGCGTAACTTTAGTTAAATCACGGTCGAGAGAATTCACGAAAAAAACGAGGATCGCGCGGCAAGCTCCCATTAGATCCCAACGTGATACTTAAGCGTTAACGATCCCGATTACACAGGTCCACCCGTGATTCTCTCCGTAATTAATTCCCAACGGACCCACGGTTTCCCGCCGAAACACCGAAATAACAGAGGTCAAACACCGCGTTCTCTAGGCGCGGCGACGTTGCACCGATCGAACATGTATTGTATGTACATACACACCTACATACATGCATACATACATATGACAGTCGCCGAGGATCTATGCGGTGGTCTTCGTGAATGCAAATGCCCCCGGCTCCTTCCGAGAATCCTCCGAAGAAACGACATAACGAGAGAGAAAGAAAGTGAGGAGAGAAAGACAGAGGGAAAGAGAAACATTGCTTGTCGGCATCTCGTTGTGTGCGACGAGACCCGGGACTCCCATTGGAGGAGATTTCCCGCCAAGATGCCCCACGTCGGGATAACCGGTTTCACGAAGAACGAAGCGGCATCTCTTCGAACGTTCTCAGCTGATCGGTCTACCCGCCTTCTTTTTCTCTGACGCGAGAGATAGAGATAGAGAGAGAGAGGGAGAGATAGATCTCTGCCCCCTCGTTGCACTTTCCCTCCAAAAATATCTGATCTCTTTTTTTTTCCTCTCTTTCTACCCGAAGGAAAACGTTTTCTTTTCAAGTGATACTCGAACGGCAAGTTTTTTCGTTCGGTGAAACGTTCTTCTTGTTCTCTCGACCTCTTCACCGCTGGCTTTTGTTCATCCTGTACACTCCTGGGATAAACGTTGTATAGTTTATGTCTTGTCTATAGAGGAGTCGGTAAAATTTGAATTTTCTTAATCGGAGTTCGTCTACGGGAACCGGTTATTTCCTATTCGATCGAATTTAAAAGGAACACACATATATCTATAATATATGTACACTTTGGTTCAACGATTGGTATCGTAATATCCATACGTATTAGACGAGATAGGATAGGATCGTACGTCGGCGGCGTTTTGTTTAGTCTCGTTCTTTCTTTTCTAACCTCTGATCCTTGGGGGGCAGTCCAGGGGGGTGGGGATTGTCCGATCTCGATCAGAATGTTCGGGAGTCGAGTTTTCAGGTAGGTGTGGGAAGATGTTGGCCACTTTGTGTAGTACCTGTATCCCGCGGTCATAGCCATGGGTATACTTACCTGCGTCCCCACGGGAAGACCTCACGAGAGAGGAACCTGCAGTCATTTCTTTCGTATCTCGTTCGTCCCATTTTTCTATGGAACCTGTCGTTGTTGGTTCCCTAGTTTTCGTATCCACCCTCGCAAAGCACCCTCTTCAAGGATCGGGTCCCTTTAAACCGTGATCTTCCACGTTCGAACGTATCCTCTGTTAGCATGAGTTATTGCACGGCACCTATTGTTGTCATTTTATTTACATGGTTATATAATCTGTCCAACGAATAGTATAATTCGTTTGATCGACGAAGAATAGATGGATGAGGAGAAACGTATACGAGACACGGTAGAAGAGAAAAAAAAGCAAATCGTTCGACGATACAGATACGCTCCCTCTTGCTCCATGGAAACAGAGAACTAGGTAATAGAAGGAAATACGATCCGATTATTAGCGTTTTATAATACAGAAAGGATTCGTTGCGGAGTTAGTGTAGATGTAGAATGACGATAGCGATGGTAAACCGCGATATCATCGTCGGTTTCCGGTTCGTCTCGGCGCTTCTGGCCAAGCATCATCTTCTCTTCTCATCGCACTTGTCCTTTTTGCCGCGCTAGCGGCGAGGCCCTTTCTCCGGTTCGTTCGCTTTTACGTTCTTTATTTTTCTTTCCGGCCGTTTCAACCTACCGCCAAATATCGTCTACGGTCATCTCCAGCAGCCCCGGGAGTGTTATCGTGTTTTGTCGGGGCTAACGCGAAGAACCACCGAAGGATAGGAAGCATGAGACGAGGCTTTTACGAGGGGCTCGGCCTTGCCCAGCGCCGCCTCGGAGTCTTCGTTTTCCTCTTCTTCTACTTCTTCATCTTCTTCCTCTCTCTCCTTGGGGCCCTTTTTTCAAGACTTTCCGTTTATTCTTAAACGAGAACCACAGGGGTGCCCGACGGAGATTCCACCAGATTTCGTACGTATGCGTTCGACGTACATACACCACCATCAACGAAGGATACACCACCAAGGCGTAGGTGTCGCCGTGGGAATCGACGTGTCGGTGAAGAACACACGGGACACGAGAGAGGACCGTGGTTGTATGGTCGCGACGACCATACAGACGAGCAAACGGGAAAAAGTAGCCGGGCACGGGAGAACGGAGAGGACGATAGAGAAGAGAAGACGAAAAGACTGAACTGGAGGGGTGAAGGGAGCGCTGGGGTGGGGAGCAGGTCGATGCGGCAGAGAACACGGACTTTTAAATCGGCGGGTACGGGGGATTTAAAAATGGCCGGGACTGCCTACCCTCGACGGCCTTCCCCTCCGTCTCAGCTGGACGGGCAAATACCATCAGCTGACCGGTTTTGGAGGGAAACCGAGACGACGTTTCGGCGCCCCTGGAACGTCTTCGTGTGTGGGGGCGTCAATGGGATTTTCAGCGTATACACTTGTCCTACGGTGTGGTATTAGTAGATAGATAAATCTCGTAGAAGGGAAGGTAGCGTCGATCGTGAGAAACTGTCTCTGGTATGTCTCCCTTTCCGAAGGACTTCATTTTTAAAAGACGGAAGATTTGCGTCTTTCGTTTATTTTTTTTTCTCTCTCTCTCTGTCTTCCCCTCCCACGTCGTTTTTTCTCGTATATCCTTTGGAAAACAACGTGTAACGATGAAACGAAATCCTCTCGGGAAAACAGTGGCAGGTCCTTCGTTCCTAGAAACTCTCTTGTCGGTAGGATTTCGGTGTGTCGGGGACATGTGCGAAAGAGGAGCCCGGGAGGGAACAAAAAGTCCTGCCGAGAGGCAGAAACAATGAGCGAAGGAACAACGGACGGGCTCGTTTCCGGCCCGCGTAAATCATGTCGTTTCTCGTAAGTGGAAACAGCGACGTCGTTACTCGAGACCCACCGTGTCCACAGTAGTTTATCTTTACTATTTTTTCTTCTTCTTTTGCACGCTCAACTTTCCTTACGGAACGACCGGGGAATCGTAGGATAAAAATGCGTTTCGTAATAGCTGACCGAATCGTATTCGTGGAAAAACGTGAAATATCGATGGGAAAAGGAACGGTCCAGACGTATTAATGTGCTCGATGAGACGCGAAAAAGGAACGCGGAAGGAACACGCGGAAAATAGGAGGAAAGTGGGCCCGGGACAGCAAGGTAACACGAAGTGTGTATGTATACCGAACACACTAGTACATCGCGGGTGTTCCTCTTTGTAAATCGGGATCAAAGCGAAAGAGCTGCCACCCGCGCAGCTTCCACGAACAGGTAGAGAGAGAAAGAGAGAAAGAGAGAGGGCTAGGAGGGTGGAGAGGCGTATTTCGTGCTCTTTTGGTTCACTCCCTCGCGAGCAGGTACCAACTCGCTGGTAACGGACGCCGCAGCAAAATCCAAGACTTCTTCTCGTGGAAGAAAGAGGTCGGATGCACGCCTCGCCGGACCGTTTCAGAGGATGAATTTTTATTGCAGTATTCCCATCGTTCGCCTCTTTTATTCCCGTCTTTAAAGCTCGAGGGCCGTTCGTGCTCGACGGTTTCCCATACAGATACAAAACCGACCACACTAGCCCCCGGAGTCGTTCGTCGTTTCATTCATTCATTTTCTCTTCTTTTTGATTTTCGCGGCCACCGATTCTCGGTACCCGATGTCCACTATTTTCCCTCCATCGAAACCGCTGATACGGCGCGCATCATCGGCGACGGTTAACCATTGCGCAACTTCCTCTTTTCTCTCGCTTTCTTTCTCACTCTGCACCACCACCACGACCACCACCACCACCCCCTTCCTCCCTCCCACCCACCCGCCTGCATGCCTGCATGTTTGCCCATTCGCCTCCCCTCTAGCCACCTCGTCCAGTCATCTCGTTCTTCTTCTTCTTCGTCATCTTTCTTCTTTTCATCGTGTTCTCTCTCTGTCTCTTGGTATCTCTTTGCCTCCTCTCCTCGTTCCCTCTCATCGCCCTCCCATCGAGGTACCACCTCTCTCCCTCCCTCTCTCTCTCTGTATCTCTTTTTCTCTCTTTCTCTCTCTCTCTCTGTCCCTCGGTTCCACCTCGATCCTCCTTTACTCTTTCTAAGCGTTTTAACTCGACCAACGGCGGATTCGTGCCCCCAGCAACAGCGACTGTTTGTCCACCTTCTCTTCCTCCCGCTTTTCTATGTTTCGCGCGCGCTTCTCTCCACCACGTTACTTCCATCCGACCGATAGGATCGAGCATTGACATTCTATACGACGTATCCTTTAAACGATGCATAGCGACGATCGTTGGCGAAAATGTGAAAAAACATGCGACGTGAAAGGAAATAGCCGAATCTCTCCTCCCCCCCCTGCCCCTCTCTCCTTCGTTCTCTCGTCGCCCGTTTCCACGCGGAACTTTATCCACCTTGCTCGCGTGTCCTCCGGTCACCGTATGTTTGCGTGGACAGATTACTGGAAGCTCGTGTTTCGTTTCTCGACTTTCGAGAGGGGTTCTCTCGGGTTCTACTCTCGGCACAACGGCAGCTTTGTCCCCGGCGCGGAAAGTGAGCAACGGACAAACCACGACCTTCGACGTGTGTCGTGGGTGGTAACAGCGATCATAGATGATATTTTATTGCCAATTTTTTTTTTCTGTTTTAACTGACAACCATTAGGAAATCATGCATGGATATCGTTTTATCATCGCGGGTGCTTCGTTCACGGTTCAAATGAATTTCTACGGGGCATTCGTGGCAGTTGTAGCGGTACATTAACCGTCTCCGCGTACCCGTGTTTTCTTTTTCTCTTTCTGCCCCCACCACAACGTTCGCGTCCGCGGTCGTGTTTGCTCCCCGCAGCGAACGGTGGAATGCGATTTCGGTGAGACGCGACGGTTACATCTTTCCCTTCCGTGCGTCGTAACACGCAGTTTATTATCACATTAATGATATCGCGTTGCCGCAGCCGAGACGATGAGACTCGTGGACACCGAAACATAGTTCCCTCTCGCACGGCTGTGTTTCGCGTTACGGTTGCGTAACGCGTTCGTATTAATTACGTGGCGACCGTTGAATTCGACGGCAACAGAGGTCAAAGGTCGCCAACCGTCGTACATTCGCGGCTTCCGCGAATACGTAGAGAATACCGCTTTCGTCTATGACCTCTACAGGGGGATTACCCGAGGGGGGGCCCCGAAGTGGCTAACGTCTCGGAAGGAACGAAGATATCGTTGCCGTGAAAAGGGAGGAAGGGAGAAAGGGTCCAAAACCGGAGGTGGAATGCGGGAGGTATTAAGATGGGCATTAAGCTTCCCTGGTGCCCAGCTCGCACGGTAGGCGAGTGGAATCCTTTGTCGGGAATCCTCTGCTCTCGGTGCAACGGCTAAGAATTTCCAATTCCGAAAAGAGAAACGATCCCACAGATTTTCGCCGGTACATGCGCGACCCGCGGCGTAACATCAATGGAATTATCCGTAAGGTATCAACGGGTAGGGGGTAGAGTTAGAACGATATGGATCCGTGAAATAATTGAAATAAACATATGAATAACGTCTCGTTCTATGGTGAATAATAAATTCCATCGTCGACAAGAATCTAAACGAGCCGGTTTCGGATTTTAGGGCACCGGATCAAAAAAGGGATTCAATTTTAAAGTAGGGAAACTTTGAAATGAAACGTAACAATTGATAATACCGATTTAACTAGCCGTTCGCCAACAAACCTTTTGAATCTCTAGTAATCTACACCGTCGCACGTTAGTCGGAAACGCGGTCTCGCTCGCGTCCGTGGCAACCGTAGGAGAATTCAAACGGGCCGTTAGAAATCGTAAACGTGTGGTCGCGACGAATGTCCCCGGCGCGGAGTCGCGCAAGTTTCGTGATCGGTACGGTCCGACCGAGACAGAAAAATACACGCCCCTTGTCTCCTACTGTGTTGCCACCAACTCCCCGCTTCGATTCCACGCACTCGTTGCCGGACGAATTTTTTTTTTCTTCTCTTCTTCCCGCCTTCGCCGGGTCCTACCGACCCGACGTTAGTTGTTGCCAGGCTAAAGTCATAAAGAGTTGCAGGAATTACGCGAACGGTTAAGAAATACGTTCTTTCGCAATACACGTAGATATCGCGGAGAGAGGTACGGGAGAAGGGAGAGAGGGAGAACAAAAAAAATGTACCGGCAACGATATAACGCGGGAAGAACGGATGGAACGAAGAGAGGAAGAGGAGGAGAGGTGTTTGGCGATTTTCGCGACGATTTGAAAGAATTCGAACCGATACGGGCCAATGCCCTTACACAGTCCGTCGTTCGTCGACGCCGTCGGCCCATCGTTCCGATGACATCGACGTCGATTAAACCGGAACGTCGTTCGTGAGATACAGAGAGGAGCGTTCCTTCAAGGGCGTGAATCGTGCCTTTCTGTTTACAAACAAGAATTTCCTTCTCTCTTCGCCTTCTTTCGTTCCCTTTCTCTCTTCTTCTCTTCCGCGGCACTCTGTCTCTTCTTCTCCCGTTCCCTACTCGTTTCCTCTTTAACTTCTCTCTCTTCATTCGTACATGCACATGCAAGTGGGTTTAAACACACGTACTATCTTTCTCTCTTTTTCTATCCGTCTTTCTCTCCCTTTCTCCATTGCTCCATCCGTTGGTTGGCTGGTTGGTTGGTTGGTTGGTTGGTTTGGTTTGGCGGGTCTCTTCTCTTTCCCCGTTCCGTCGGTGGTTTCTTCTCTCCCTTCGTTCCCGCCGCGGGTTCTCTCGCTCTCTCGGTGTGTGTCGCCTCTCCCCACTATGAGAGGCCACGGCCGACCGTTGAGATTTAAATTCCTCCTCGGGAGGACGGAGAGGAGTCTCTCCGGCCTGGGAACGAGCAACGTTCCTTTGCGGGATGAGGAGAGCAAGATGGGTATGTAGCATCATGATCCTGGCGGGTTCGGGCTATGTATTCCCGAACTTCTTTACCTTTTCCACGAAAAAATTCGACCGAATAGATAGATACACGTTCGATCGGCAAGATCGATTCGACCCACACCCGTATGTATGTATGTACGTGGTACGGGACGATCTGTCAAAGGGAAGAAGAGAGAGAGAGAGAACCGAATGATCCCGTTTCATCGGTCCGGCTAAAAGAACACGGCTCGCGTGGGAACGTCTTCGGGAAAGTTCACGAAAACTGGTGCACCGGTTGTTCGTTAACCGGGACGATTCATTAAAACTGGTAGACTCGATCGATGTACGCATCCTTAATCGTCCTGCTTTTACAGTACGGGGGGAGGGAAGGGGTTCGCCGAAAGCTTCGAGACTGGAATGCGGCCCGAACGATCTCCATCGTGTGTGACGAGTGAGAACCGGGTCTTTTCTTTAGTTTTCGCTTCTACTCGTATATAGAGAGACGAAAGGAACCGGCCTGTGAGAGAATCCGGGAGACGACCGATAGATAGACGGCAAACAGAAGCGATATTCTCCTCTTCTATACATTTTCTCTTTCTTTCTTTCTCTCTCTATTCTCACTGTGTCTGTCTTGAATATCCTACTGGATCAGGGACCAGACGATTCTTCTTTATATCTTGATTCCACTTATCCTTCATCTCGTCTCGAGTTAATTTGGCAATTTTGGGAGGGGACAGTCTCGTTGGTTCTCACATTCGGTAAAATCGATAGGCGGGTCTCTCTATTTTTTTTCCTCTTTCGTTTTCTATCTCGCTTCGTTTTTGTATCGAGTTTCCGAGAGCTCGGTTAGTAGTTCGATATTGACCAGACTCGCGGCTGACGCGCATGCAGATGCACATACATGTACAGAAGTACGTACGTAGGAGCGTTACGCCCCCATAACACTTTCGTCCTCCCCTATGTGGGCACCCCAGCAGTATTGTCTAACGCTGGCTTCTGTGATACGGTTATACGGGCGCAGCTGTTACACGCGGGTCTACTCGTATGTGAATAATCGATAAGCACGAAGGCGAATTTTTGGCGGACCTTTACGTCGGCCCCCGAAATCGATCTCACCGGTCTCTCTCTCTCTCTCTGCGTGTTGTTTCGAAACGAATCGCCTAACGAACCTTTCGGTACCGACCAGCTTTTGTTTTCTCCTTTCCCTCGTTCGGCGTTCGCGCGTTTCATAAAAAATGTCTTTCCGGGCGTACTTTATTTTTTGTTTCCCTTACGTTTCTACTCACGGTCATGCTTTTCACTTTTCACATTGGATACCTGATAACGCGAATAAAGAAAGACCGACGACACGAAATCCCGGGGGTTACCCGGGACGACCGACGTGGCGGCGACAAGGACAGGTAGAGGTGTTGATACCAGAGCGACGGAGAGAAAAAGAGAGGGAGAAAGAAAGAGAGAAAGAGTGAGGGAGTGAGAGAGAAAGAGTGAGAATGCGGGAACGCCTAGCGATAAAACGGACTGATGAAGCGAGACGAAAGGAAGAGAGGAAGAGAGGAAGAACGTTGCGATATTTAGGTTGCGGTTGGATGTCGATAAGGTCGCCGCATCTCGAGGTCGTTTTTAAAACTACCAATCGTAGTCATATACATAGTTATCGTTCCCAGTGCTGTGTAGGATCTGTATTTATCGTGCGCCATGGCTTATCGATATTGCCTTTCGTATCGATACATGATTTTGCCTGAAAACCGAGCCTCGGGGGTACGGGTCTTCCATTCGAGTAAAACGCTTTTGTCCGGGTTCGCGATTTTGTTTGAGGTACCTGATTATTTCGGTGGAACTCGAAACACTGGTAATTGTTCTGTTTAACGCGTCGCATGACACAATACGGTTGACGAACAATGAAGCGACAATAGAGCGATTACAAAGTTCCGGAATAATTACGCGGCATCCCAGGCAATAATCGCTACTCGAAACGACAATGGCGCTTCCTTTGGTCTCTGTGCGACAATACGCTTGTTAATTCCTCGCAATAAAAATGTGCGCCGCGGTAACATATTGACGGCAATGTTTAAAAGGCGATTGTAAAACCACTTCGGGAAATGAATAGCATTGATTCCCGAGGTATTCAGCGGGGCGTCGGAATTTGCACTATTTAACAGGTGGGCGGCACCTAGTGCCATGAGTTTGGCCCACCCGGGGTTACGGTATATTTCGCCTTTTGTAAATTTCGCTCAAAAATCCGTAGGAATACCTTTTTTCTATTATTCTGGACCGGCGCAAGGGAGCAGCAAGGTAGAAGGGGGTAGAGAGACGGTGGTTAAAGCGAGGCAAAGGTTTTTCAAGGGATCTTTGGGTTCGTGTTTAAAGAACAATGCTCGGTTCAAAGGAAACATTGGAAATCCTATTGATTACGTTTTAAACTGTATACACAAAAGTCGAGCAGTATCTTGGAATTCCATCTAAATATTTCAACCGTAAACCAGTGTATTAAAAGCATGATTACCGGTGGACTCGTAATAATATACTTTTCACGGCTTTACATTTCATTCGTTGTGGAATCTGTTTGCGTTGTCACGTAGACGGTCGGTTAAACGCAATGTTATCGGGATCGCGATTCCTCCTCCCACCGTTAATACTTAATATCTCCCCCGTTCGGTGTGTGACTACCGTGGGCGCAGATGTGCGTGCACGTGCTATACGTATAAAACCGAACCCCAACAATGAGCAATCAAGGGACGGTGGTATCGAATGCGAGTGCACGGCAATCAGAAGAGGGTGGGGAATCATCCGTGGGGATGTGTCGGACGAACCCACGCCAAATCGAATCGATATCGAATCCGTAATACCAGCTAGAATAACATCGAGCAAATGCGGTTTTCAACTGGTTTCGGTAGACGAAGAAGTATATAATATGTATAATCGAATATGTTTCACGGTTTTTGATACAGTGAAATATATATTTTTTTAGACGAATGTTAAATCCTGTGAAATATGTTTGCAGTATTTAAGTCGGGAACTTTTACGAATCTTCCCACAAGACTTTGTCGATTTTTGACGGAATCTGTTTGCTCCCCTCCCGAAGATGATTATTTTTCTCTGGCTTCCCATCGTTTCCCTCCTATCCGTCCAAGGGGCTTCTCCTAGTGAGGGGTTCGAGTAATTTTTTCTCCCTCCTCCCTTCTTCTCTCTCAGCTTTTCTCCCTTTTTTTCTCGCTTTCTTCGTTAGGCGTATTGCGAATTTCGGTCTCCCGGTATGGTGCATCTGCGGCGGCTGCGTATATCGGAAGAATAGCAAAAACGAGCAGGGTGTCGTCTACGCCCTTCCTTCGGTATCCCGAAGGAACAGATGATGATCCCGTTTAGGAAGCTGCAAAGCTGTCTCGCTTCCAGACTTTACGGTTACGGGGTCATCATCGTCAGGGGTTCTTCGTTTCGTCTTCGACGGCCCAAGGTGTCTGGTCCCGTTGACTATAATTATACTAATTCCATTCGTAACCGTCCCACTACCATTATTAACCACCAACATTTTCACCTTTCAATTTCACGCACCCGCTGATTATTACCATGACATTGTTTTCGGTTCCCGTTATCCCGTACTTCTACCGAATTTTTATTAACCGACGGGGATAGAAAAACACCCTCGGCACGAACCGTACGGATACGTAACAGGAATATAATATAACGTTCGAACACAGACGGACATGGTGTACAAGGGCATGCAGGCATGCAGGCATCAAGGCGTATAGGCATGCAACTCCATACGCATACTAATATCAAATTCGTTATCCGACGAAACGACCGTCGTTCTCCTGAATTTGAGAACCCTATGGCAGGTATTACGTAAGTAGCTCCCAGTGCTCCTATCCTCCCAGTGTCGTCAATGGGAGAGGCACCACGTATGCCGCAACGTGCATGTGTACGTATGTATGTACCTACACCTTGGATATCTTCTCAGCTTGACGGTCTGGGGGCATATGTGTCGATGTGTGTGTGTGTGTGTGCTCACGAGCGCTCAACAACCGTACACGTATGCACGTATATGCACTTAGCGGTGCACCATCGGGGTACCCTCGGTTGGCGCGTGCCAACCATCACAATGGATACGGCCATCTGCACTCCTTCTCATAGAAAAATCAAAGTCGCAGGGACACGAGCGATCGCCCAGTTTCCGAAGTCCCCTACCCACTCTGTTCCCGTCCCCCGTCCCCATATCCCGGTCCGTTACTCGTTCCGAGGGGTGTGTTTTCGCCAAAGACGGGGAACGTCCACGAGCGACAAGTGAGGAACGATGTGAACGTATCGAACGAGAACGGGAGGAAAGAAAAGAGAGAGAGAGAGAGAGAGAAAAAAAAAGAAGAGTAGTCCGTCGACTCGTCATACCGCGACTGGTTTTCAAATCCGAAACGAATCTGAAATTTACTCGATCGGGAAAGATAGATAACAAGAAATCTGAATGATATCTACGATGTGAAGTGATTGGATAAGAATGAACCTAACGATACGGTACACAGATGTCGAGGGAATATCGTAATCGATCGGATCTCGAATCACTGCAAGATTTCATCGTGCAGAAGTCGTTCTTGAAGGTGGTGGTGGTGGTGGTGGCAACGTGTCGCGGAAGGTGCGCGAACTGGCAGCTGTGAACAAGGAGGGGTCTGGCGGGGTAGTACCCCCGGTCTTCGTGGTTATAAAGCAGCTGAGCTACCCCCGGTTGTATCGTTCGATACCGTCGGAAGAAATCTTACGAAATTACGAAATCGTGGCTCGTGCTCGTTTTTGACTTCTATTCCTCTCTCTTTTACTTTTACTCTCTCCCCCATCACCCTCGCGTCTCCGTGTCTTGATATTGCAATTGCAGGGGGTAAATTCTATTCCTCCCGGGTTTTGGGTCAGCATTGTAGGCGTCCACCCTCTCGAGCGCGGTTGAATGGTACGCGCGAAGGAGCCAGCCGTCATGGTGCGAGCTGAAAGAAACGTCGTCGCGCACAGGGGTCCGATTAAGTCTAACGACAGCTGATCCCGTCCTGAGGACATAAGTCAATAAGTACGTTGGACGCACTTAGGGTCCTATACGCGCCGTAGGAGGGTGGCGACGATGCTTTCTCGGGGCAAAACTGTGCGGTTTTCTTGACGCACGCGGTCGCGCTTCTAACGAGCCCCACACCTTTTCCCATCTTATTTCTCCCCTCCCCCCCTATTTTTTCTCCACTCTTCTCCAACCAGATGTAACGTTACCGATTTATCGCTATTCCCGATGATTCGGTGGAAATATCCGTGAATAAAGTTCTTTGAATGATACAGCATGTTTCGTTGCTATGCCGAGTTTAAGATATTTTCTGGTTTGCATGTGTTTCTATTCATCATCATTCACCATTGTAGGATCTTTGTCTTTTGGTATTGTTACACGCGCGTTGGATTATCGCCAACTTTTCGTGGTATTATGTCTAAACAGAAGGATTATCTGCACTGACCCAAAGCTCGGTGTTCCATAACCGTCCCACCGATACTTGGGCCCAAAAGGGTACCTTGGGTAATAATCAGATTTATTGGGTCGCCTGATTTCCTTCGTGCTTTTAACTGCGATGTACAATGGAATTTTTGTTATAATATCTTGAATAGTGTCGATGGAAAAGTAACTCTTCCGTGTCTATCCGTTGGCGCTTACGGTGTCTGCGATGGAATAATACCTAATTACGGATGGGGTTTTTGCTTCGGAAAATTAGGGTCTTCCCGATTTTGGGGAGCGCCGCGTTTCAAATTTATTTCCTAAAAGGTACTGATCGCCCAATTTCGAAGACAGCTGAGATTCACACGGTTCGGAGTGATCTCTCGGAGCCCGCCGGGATATTCGCTTTCCCATGAAAAATACCATGCATTTTCCACGTGCTCCTCGACGACAGATGACAGCGAATGTGTTGTACATTCGTTCTAGCGGTTCCCACTGAAATCCACGTAAATCGAAATCCGAATCGCAAATCGGCGTTACGGGGGGTACTTTCAAAGATATTAAAAACACTAGAGGGACCGAGTCCGTTCACGCCCGGTATCGCGGTAAGATCAATGACCGTTAACCTGCCCCTTTTTCCCGCGGACGATCCACCGCGTCTTACGAAGATTCACTCGTCCCATATAAAAACTCCGCGGACAGATGAAAATCTCGGTCATCAGGAAGCAATTATAAAACGGAATCGATAGGGTCGCGGGTATCGTCGTGACCTCTTACAAATGACATACCCAAAATACACGTATAGAAGTCTTTAGCCGTGTAAGCGGGTACCTGCCGTGTGAAAATCCCTGAAGAATGCGAGGGCGGTATCGTAGATCAGGTGAAGCATTGTGATCCAGAGAATGAAAAAAACGGTCCGAGTCGTACCTGCTAAGCGCTGCATCCTTCGGGGCAGTCGGTGCATCAACCGACGGGAGAGCGAGAGAGCGTCATAGAAACGAGAGGGATAGACGGAAGGGACCTTTCGGTGCATAGGAACTCCTACGGCAATCTTTCCCGTTTCGTATAGAATCCATGTGTACATGTATACGTGTGGGTGTGAGGAAGGGAGAGAAAGCTCGATTTTCCAGCGGAAAGATTTATGAGTTATCGCGTTACGAAAGTTAAACGCTTTGATAAATTGTAGGTTGCTAAATCTCTCGTGATTACCACTTCATATTCCTTATTGTATACATGTGTATATATTCCTATACCGTGAACGTCGGGAAATTCTTTTTGAACGTTAATAAACCACAGCCTATCATACCGCGTGACTCGCGATAATTTTCGTGTAACGTGAAGAACCTCTCCTTGGGAACAGATTACAGGACGTACGCGGTGGATACGTCAGTGAGTTTCCATGCACTTGCGTGCACCTCGCAAACGGACAGGCGTACCGAAGGGTGGAAGAGTGAGAGAGGCAGAAAAGGGCCCCCCATAGCGGCGGCCCTAAACAGAGGATTCCGCGTTCCGTTCTCCCCTGCCTTGGGAAGGTTTAGGCGGGCCCTTTCCGGCTTTCCCATTGGTTTGCCCTTCTCCCCACTTCTCGTGGCCGCCTCGTATAAAGACAGACCTTCCCGCCTTGGCGAGCAGCTAGTACGAGACTCGCGAACCGCTAGTACGCTGACCTCGCTCGTGCCTGGTCGATCGTGTGACGGAATTGTGGTAGAAAAATACTGTTTCGAACATACATTTTTTTTCTTATCATCTCCTCTGTTTCTATCCCGTTCGATCGTGTAACGTACTTTACGTACGTTCCATTGATATGTTTTGGGAAGGTGTTACGGACTCTTGCGAAGTGTGCCAATGTACAAGGTATATATCATTACCGAAAATCAATCGAATTGATTTGTCGATTCTGGTGGAACGTATAGTTAGTGAAATTCGCGCCAATATGGAACTACGGTCGATAAGTTTCGGAGGAAAATGTGGTGATTCGTGCGTATCGTGTCGTGTCGTGCCCCTGAAGTACAGACAGACTGTATATCATATCGTTTCGCGCCTGTTTTATAATCAAAGTGGCAATTAGAGATGGTAGGATCATAGTCGATACTTTATTTCTTCGTGATGTAACGAAATCGTCTGCTTACTTTCACTCTTCTTTCCTGTAAATTTCATTTCTAATCTCTGCTCTCTTTTTTATCGCTGTTACCCTCAGGGTTGATTTGGATCTGATAGCCACTTTGATAGAAATCATTTTCATCTGAAATGTTAATGAAACAGACTCGTTAAACAATGAATTTTGGATTAGTCTGTCTGTATAGAAATCTATCCGGCAAACTAATACACGTTCTATGTTGGCGCGCGCGCGCGCTAGTGTCGCTTTCCCACGTTGCGCTGAAACTAGCGGGTATCGGGATAGTTAGTCGTTCGGTGAGATTCCTCGGTGTTTGACGTTGTGACGTGTTCGTTGGATAATAGGACGCGATAGCCCGCGCAGACCGTATCGACAGATAAACGTCCATTTCGGGAGATAACGTTCGTAGAAGTCTGTTTACCACGTGATACTTGTACCAGGAACACGTGAAAATAATGAAAATTCTGTCGGACGCGACGCCTCGGCGGAGGAAACAGTATTATTCTACTCCGTTTCGTAGATTCGGTTGTAATATATGTTTATCGTGTATCGTGGCTACCTCGCTGCATCGTAGCTGACAAAAGTACGTTCGTCTTCTATTTTATTTCATATTAACGTCATTCTACCCGTACACAAGAAACGCGCCAAAATCGTTTTTGAGGTTAAGTCGATCATCCCGTGTGCGTTCCTCCAGAACGATATATAGTTAGGCTGACTCATGACTGAAAGTTTATAGTCGGGTATTTAATTTTGTGTTTAATTGCGTTTTCCAGGCTCTTCAAAAATGCATTCAAAATCAAAGGCACGCCTGAGAACACGGTGAAATCTAAGCCGAAAGCGCGCCGACTACTCGGCATGGCGTCGCGACGCTTCTCCAGTCCGGAGCCGGTCTCGCCATCTATCGAGAAGGAGAACGGCAGCGCCGTCTGCAGCCCGCGCAGTTCCAGTCCGCGAAAGGTATGTTTCTTCTTTTTTTTATTTTATTTTATTTACGACTTCTGGTTCCTTTTTTTATCTCGTCTTATCTCCGACGAAGCCGTGAGTCGTACGGAAATTGATTTACATGTTTTGGTTATAACACGACGGGAGTGTTTTGGAATTTAAATCGTACCTCGGGAAAAGCGTAGTTTTTTTTCGGAAACACCTGTTTTTCCAGTCCCCCGATATCGTTCGATCCGCGTCCGATTTTCATAAAGATTCGAGATATGGTGATTAGGTGCGATACACGCGTGCCGCGTGAAACGAATCTTACCGGGATCTCCGATTTTCCATAATTAGATGTACTTGACACCTTGGCCGACCGGACGTCTATTCGTTTCCGCTCGCGGAGCAGGATGTATCGATCTATGGAAAGCCGAGTTCCGGCGTCAAGAGTAATAGCGCGCCCGGCATTAATTAATTAACGCGATGTCGATGAGATTGCGCGGTCACCTGTCTTTCGATGGTAATTCTAATCGTTCGAATACTAAACGTGTTTCTTCTTTCCTTTTTTTTAGATCGTTGGTTCAAAGAAGTCTCGATATCCCCTGGAGGACTGTGACCCGAACAGTCAGGACAGCGGATACGGAGCCAGTTATCCCGATCGGGAGGAGAAACGAGATGGATTTCAATTCGCAGAACCTTTGGCCGTGGCGCCCCGACGTATGTCCATCGAATTTCGCAGTCCGATGCAATCGCCGGTGCGATCGTCGCCGCAGAGGACGCGCGTCGGACGACCAACCCTCTTCCGTAGCCTGTCGTCGGGCTACGAGAGCATGGACGACGGTTTCAACGATCTAATCGACATAGAAACTCTGGACGACACGACACAACTGCCGAACGGCATCTCCACCCTTCTCTCCGGAGATATCGTTGGCACCGTTGGTAGTTCGGAGCCGACTATAGAGACGACTGAGTCCAGCACGCCGGAGTTTTCGCGCACCAAGTGCACCGGCAATCTCAGACGGTCCCTTTCCCTGCAGAACGAGAGGTACGAGACGTACGCGAGTCCAACGCTCTCGAAAGTACGTTCCTGCCTGTTCCGGTCACCGAACGCCAGTTCCTCTACCGCGGATTTAAGTTTCGAGGAGTGTTCACCGGCCAAGATACCGGCGACCCGTCGACGGCGGATCGGACTGGCTGACAGTACCAACACTCCATTCGCAAACACATTGGACTCGCCGTTGTCGGTGCGAACGTTCAAGAGGCCCGATCCACCGATCGACGAGAGTCCGAAGCTAGTCAAAAGATCCCGGAGATCGAACAGTTATTTGGATATCACACCTGAGAAGGTGATCACGTCGAAGCCGGTTTTACAGAGAAGTCTGTCCGAGACGGCAACCCAAACGGTGACGGAATCGGAAAGGAAAACAAGGACGGAGACGGAGATACACGCGAATATTAAATCCGCGGTTCACCGTAGTACCACCGACAGCGACCTTACCGGTGACTTCAGCAAACAGTGTATCCTACCACTGGCTGCAGGTCAACACGAGGATTTGAAGTCGATATCGTCGGATACCCTCGCGGGTCTCATTCATGGAGAATTTAATGATAGGATTAGTTCTTTTACAATTGTGGACTGTCGTTATCCGTATGAGTATGATGCCGGTCACATCAATGGAGCCGTGAATCTCTACAGCAAGGATCTTATCGAGCGAATTCTCCTGGACCCGTTGAAAACCACCCCCGAGATTCAACCGGACTCAAACAAACGAAACATCCTGGTGTTTCACTGTGAGTTCTCGTGGGAACGCGGACCGAATCTCTCGCGTTTCCTGCGGAAGTTGGACCGGCAAAGGAACAAGGAACATTACCCAGCATTACACTATCCGGAGGTGTATCTTCTGCACGGTGGCTACGAGCAATTCTACAGGGAACAGCGAGTTCTTTGCACACCGCAGGGTTATCGGCCGATGAGGCATCCCGACCACGAGGCCGATCTCAGACAGTTCCGGAGCAAGAGCAAAAGCTGGCAGGGCGAGAAATCGAGGATCAACGGATTCGCGACGAGAATAAATCTGAAGCGATTAGGATTTTAGAATATTTTCTTTAGAATGTTTCTCTGACATGTTTCCCTTCCTTTCTCTCTTTCTCTACGATTCACAGCCGTAGCTGCGTTCGTACAAGAGTCTCTCTTCGGTTCGTGAGAATCGCGTGCAAGTGCAAAACTCCTGCGATTGTTTCTTTATCCTCGTTATTGTAAATATCCGCTCTCGCTTGAGTAAACATTACGTTAGTCGCTTAACGAACTCTAGTACAAGGAAACGAAAAGCGCTTATACATCATCGTCGTCGTTCGGACGATGTTCGACGTAGAGATAGATGAAAAAAAACACACACGATTGTAAAAAGTAGAAAGTATCGTTGAGGGTAAAGGGGTCCCCGTTCTGTGCGTACGAAAAACCGCGTAGCTCGATTAAATAATGTAATGCAATAGGGATGGACGAGGCGACCATGACTAAGATCGCGAGAGTTATATGCGAGTCAGAAACTTGTAATGCTAGCAATGTTCTCCCGGGCGGGCATCCCACTGTACGCACTCGAAACGTAGCTCTATCATTTTGTTTTTAGTCTGTGCGCGATCTTGGCTGGTTGTTTCCTCTATTTCCTTTATTTTTTGTTTATATATACTGCCATTCGTTCGTTCAGCGAATCTTGCCGTCGGGGAGCGCGAAAAATTCCTAATTACGTACGTCGTCGGCACCTTTCCGGAGGTACTGTACCGCCAAAGTCTTTAGCGTTTATATATAAATATATATATGTATACATATGTAAAGAGAATATTTTTTGGACAGCGTATTATATTAAGTAAGAAGAAATACGGGCAAACGTTTATCGAGAAAAGCGAATTCATGCGAACGTTTCTAAATGTGCAAATTTCACGGTTGTTTTATATATACATATACATATATTATAAAAATGATCTTACGTTAAAATGCGTCTTAATCTATAATATAATATAATGTCTAGTGCAGTCATAATCACAGAGTATTATTGCTTATATCAATCCCGCATCCTGTTACGCCATCTTGGAAAATTAAACGCCGTTTAACTCGTTTAATATCGTGAGTTTCAACTTTCGAATTGCCTGCCATCAGGGGCGACCTCTGACTGGACCGTTTTGCCATCTCAACTTCAACGGTTCTCGTTTTATATTCTGCATATGAAGTCCGTTGGCTGTGATACAGTTTATTCCCAACTGCGTTGCTCTAACTGACTTCATCGAAGTACTCTATTTGCTATATCAGATTAAACCTATCCTAAAACTATCCTATAGCTGTTTTCAACGGAAGGTACCGCGCGATTGAGTACCACTGTGAACTCTGCTTACGTTAGCGAATCCGTAGATATCACAAGCAATTAGAAGAGATTGGTCGTATCACCGGCAGGTCAGTTTTGTTCAGTATTCGCGAAAAATATTTAGTCTTACATCAGCAACATGAGACTACTGTTCTTAAGCGCAGGTAACAACGACGAGTACAATAATACCGCGCATTGTTGTGTGCTACTCGTAAATCTTACTCGTAGATTTTGCGTAGAACTTCAGGCCGATCGTATTTTGTCTCGATAAACCTAGATTGACCTAGGTCATTGATTGCCAGATGTTTTTCGGCTCGAAACGATAGGCATTCCAAAGTGCAGACCGGTTCAGTCTCGAGATTTTGATCGCGAACTTGAAAATTTACGACAAAGTAACCGACTTTAAAGTTCGTTGAAAAGCCGGTTCCGTGTTATAACCTATAATTTTCTGTTGCTTTTTAGCTGCTTTGCTAACTAAGACGCCTGTACTTGCGACTGCTACTCGTCTCGCTTCCTCAATGGCTCAAGCGTTGCAAACTCACGGCGTGGTGCCCGACGTCATCGACAAGGTTCCGGAGAAGGTACTGAGCGTAACCTACCCAAATAATCTCACTGTGGAAATTGGCAAAGTGCTGACTCCGACTCAGGTTAAAAGCCCACCTACTATAACTTGGGACGGAGATGCCAATACATTTTATACTCTTTGTATGACCGGTAGGTACTCCTAGTTATATAAGAGTGTAACATAATGTTGCAATCAGGTAGTATATGTTTATTCTTTCTTGAAAGATCCTGATGCACCCAGCCGTCAAAAGCCAACATTCCGTGAGTGGCATCATTGGCTTGTTGGAAACATTCCAGGCTCTGACATCTCCAAGGGAGAAGTCCTTTCTCAGTACATAGGTTCTGGACCACCAGAGGGCACCGGACTTCATCGCTACGTGTTTCTCTTGTACAAACAAGCTGAGAAGCTAAAGTTTGACGAGCAACGCTTGACCAATACCAGTGGGGACAACAGGGGAAAATTTTCAATTAAAAAGTTTGCTGAGAAATACAAGCTTGGAGATCCTATTGCTGGAAATATGTACCAGGCAGAGTTTGATGATTACGTTCCCATTTTATACAAACAACTGGGGAATTAGTTTTCCATTGTTATCTGCACATCTTACATAAAATCAACGACGAATGTATAGAAAAGCGTTGTATTAAATACTTTTTCAGTACACCAGAAACCGTACTTATTCTCTTTCCTAGGTTCAGGAATTCGCCTGGTATTTATAAAAACAAGCGTAATAAATCGTTCACTTTCGCTTTCTACCGTGTCGGTGAACTAGTTCGAAATGAAGCGCAGATGTTCTAGAAGCACAAAGTTTTGTCTTTGCTATTGATCGGTAGATTTTTTCTCCGTGTCGCGGTCACGTTAGTTACTAGGCAACGATAAAATCTAAAAAGAGGATCATTGTTACTGCCGAAGATAAATGCGAGAAGAAACTTAAACGCGAAACGCGTTATCCTTGGCAGCGTGTTTGGTGGGGATACCAAGAAAGACATCGCCGGAGTTCGGTCGGGCTGGCAGTAGATTCCGCGGTAACGACGATGAAGCACCTCACGGCAGGTAAGATTTCCTAGAAACACGATCGAGTTGAACAAGAGCGATAATTGTTGTCTTCGATTACTTATTACTTCGACGTAATTTTACAGGAATCTTTCTTTGCGGCATTTGCCTGATCGCAGCCGCCAGTGTCGAATCGGAATTCGAAGCTGCTAAGATAGTGTCCGATATAATAGATAAGGCGCCCGTTGAGAAGATCGAGGTAGGTTTTCGAATAGATGTTCCCGAATTTTCTTTCGTACCAGGATCATTTTCAACTAATATAAATTCACAATAAACTTAATAGGTCAAGTATGGAAACAAAGTAGTTGATTTGGGAAATGAACTGACTCCCACGGAGACTCACGGAATTCCTGAGATTCACTACAAGCACGAAGGCGGAGTTCTCTACACTCTTGTATTGACAGGTAAAATTCTACACCATGACCGTGAAATTGAAAGTTTAATAAATATTTTCTAGTCACGTAAGTACGCATCGTGGCTGGAATAAATGTCGCGATGACACGGCCTGATTTCATATTTGCGGGACGCGTCTACTTTCACCGTTGCCTCGAGAAAACCAGTTTTCTCTCCCCGCGCTCTTCCTCGTTATCGACTCATGGAACACTACATTCATCTATCGGGTTATCTTTTTCAGATCCTGACGCTCCAACGAGGAGAGGATACAATCGAGAATTTCGCCACTGGCTGGTAGGAAACATTCCGGAGGAAAACGTTGCCAAGGGCGAAATTCTCGCGGAGTATGTCGGACCCGCTCCTCCTAAGGGCTCCGGTAAACATCGTTACGTATTCTTGCTCTATAAGCAGAACCAGGGTGCTATTACCTTCGACGAAAGGAGACTGAGCGTCATGTAAGTATTTATGTCCGTTTATGGACGTCATTGATCGTCATACTTTAAATCGCTATTCCGTTTGTGTTTATCCTTATGACTATTTCCGCAACACATCTCGAAGGCATTGAAATAAGCCATTTCAATGTAGTTTGTACAAAACGTTTATTAGTCTTTATTATTGTCTACCATAACATAATCTTATTTACAACTTTATATCTCTGTTTACACGCCTATGCGCGTATAATGCAAGATGCATAGCGAGTGGTCGCACTTCGGGGCGGCGGGCAGTGGTCGCGCCGCATAAAATCAAGTTTTTCAATGATTTCGAAATGACCTGCGGAAATAGTCTCTACGATAAATACAATCGAAATTTAGCTCAACTATTTTCTGACTTTATTAAGAAATACTTCTTGGCCTTGAAATGTTATAAAAACAGAACAAATTCTATAAAAATAGTGATAAATTAACACTTCCATTTCTTGTTTCAGAGATGGACCCATGCGAAAGCGATTCAATATAAAGAAATTCGCCGAGAAGTACAACCTGGAAGGGCCAATAGCTGGAAACTTCATGGTTGCGGAGTACGACGACAACGTGCCCGCCTACGCCAAGAGTATGGGATTCTAGAGAATCGGTGTGACTTCGTTATTAAATATATATGTAGCGATTTGGATCGATCGAATAAAATTCATCGAGCATACAGAACAAGCGGGCATAGGAGCGAGATTATGGAACAGACAAGGGAACGTCGACGGATACGAGAAAATCGGTCGATTCGTTTATTTTTCGTTGGTATCGTTATAAATATAAAATGTACCGTAGGTCTGACGACTCGTTGGACACCGCGGGGGGTCCTCGGATAATCGTTTCCCTTCGCTTCACGGGAAAAAAATGCCATCCGGCTCTTTAGGAGTTCGTTTCCTACGATCGATTAATAAAAACACCTAAGATATTCTTTTGCGACGCAACGTTAGGCGTAGTGACTAGAATACAATATAGCGCGTTCCGACGCGCGTTTTTTATTTTTTTTTTATACGATGCCGTCCTTTTCTTGATCACCGCGTGCCGTTCCGGTACGCGATGTGAGACGGGGCCCCAGTAAATCGTGTCACGTGATCGTTCGAGGATCACCGGACAAACGAGGGCTAAGTACGACGACGGTACCGCGTGTTACATAATGGGTAAGTGTTCACACTGTAAACGGTAGGAAACTCGAGTCTCCTGAAACACGTTTATCTTCTCTTCCGTCGAAGAAACGTTGGTACGAACTCGTGCATCCTTGACGCGACACAAGGACAAGCCACCTAGAGGGCACGATCTCGGAAAAGAAAACATAGGGGGCGGATAGATCGATTGGCAAACTTTTGGTATTCCAAGGAAATATCATCGGAGAGACACTTTCCTTTTGTAGTGGAAGGCTCGGCGTGGCTTGTTAATTGGTGGAATCGGTGTATAACTTGTGAAGCATTCCGCCGAGTCGAAGGAACTTGAAGAAGAGTCTCTCTTTCTCTCTTTTTCTTTCTTTCTTTTTCACGGCAGGGCGATGCCTCTCTCGGAAAGAACGTAACGAATGTAATCACGCGAGAGAATCACGAGTGAGATCACGGTAGAACTATATCTGGATAGACGGTAATGTTCCAGCAGAGTCGATGGTCTCGTATATCACCCCAGCCACCGTTGCCCTTTCGTAGTTTCGTTTTCTTCGCCGTGCCAGCGACCGTCAAGGTCAGTTGAGAGGGAAAGAGATGATCACGGGCGACCTTCAAGACATTCTGAACTTTGGCTATAACGGTTGTCGACTCGCAATTATTCTTCTTGTGGTGAACTCCGCTGCAGGTAGAAAACATTCGTTTAGAATATTATACCAGGTATTTTTGTAACGCAGAAAAATTGATGTGCCAGTACTCGTTTGGAATTTCCGAGCAAGATTATCAAATACCAAAAACTGCAAGACGAGAAAACTTTTGACTCTAGATCACCTTAGATGTAATAAATGTATAATTTATCAGCATTCGTTTGAAATTGATCCGTCGGAATTTCTCAGCGCTGAAATTTTATGACAAAGAACCTATTCCACGTGAAACCGGTTTCGATGGGAAATTTATCAGGGGCTCACCACTCGCCGATGTGAAACACTCGAGGCGCTCTCATCATCATCGTAATCAGGCCAGATTCCACTCTAGGTGCCGCCCCGGCCCCTTTGCTCGGCGGGAGACAGGTCTGCGCGATGTGCTGGAGGCTCCAGTCCCAGTTGTAGTCGTCGTACGAGCAAAACTGGGCCGCGCATTTTCTCAGCTTGTTCCATGTTACTTTGTTAAATGCCATGCCCATGTTGTGCTTGCTGGAGATCCATGGGATCACTTCGGCCTGCCGGACGAAACGCGAGAAAATTCTATTAGAAAAACAGGTAGATTCTTTGGATGCGAGGAAGGATATCGCGAATTATCGGTACGCGGGAATCGAGGCACTGAAAATAATTTCACCACCCTAATTGTTAATAATCATTCGATAAATAAATGAAAATCAAATTTCCCCATGTACTTAATTATAATTATACATAATTCCCATTACTTTCGATGCATCGATTCACCGCGACGCGGACGCTCGAGTTCTTCGAATCTCCAAACCTCGAAACTCGACGGGATTTCGTCGGCTTGACAAATCAACGGAGCTTAACGCTAGCTTGGACATGCTCTCACGTGCTTAACTTTCCAAACAAATTCACGCGTAATTATCGCGTGAACGGGTCTCACTGATATCGAGTCGAGGGTACGAGACTGGTTGTGCGAGGGTAACAAGAGGGTTCGCATCGTTCCGATTAAATAAATTATTTCTCGTTCGGAGGATCGTTGGTGGGTGTCGTCGTATGTTCTCTGGAACCTTTTGGTAATGATTGTAGAGGCCCGGTAGGATCTGGAACGCCCAGGTAGCGACGAACTGTTGTCCGTTCCGTTTCTGACCGCCTCCGTTCGACTCGACGTTCTGCCCGGTTGCCGTGCTGGCTGCGGTCTCGGAGGCGCCGACGGAACCGGTGGTCGCCGAGGTACCGGAAACAACGCCGCCGTTGCTCTTCCGGCCAGCCGACGTTTCCTGCCGCTTTAATCCACGGAGCAGCTCCTTTTGCAGGGCACTGTTGACGCCAAGGAACTAACGGATGGGGCGTGCGTGAAACATCGACACAGAGACATTCACAGTGACATGATGATATCTTTCTGCGTGCACCTACTAGCGAGTGAGTTCGTTCGTACGTGGTGGTGTGTTTACGCGTGCCTATGCAACGGTGTATTCCAATCGCCTATAATGTCCCTCTCTGTTAGAACGTGGTGACTCGATAGTATTCATGGGACTTGTTATCAAAACTCGTTGATCTTGAACAATTGCTTTTGGCTTGAAAAGTATCCCCAGGAATAAAATTTTCAATGTAATCAATCGGGCTGGTATTCAAGGTCTTATAATAATGAATTTAGGAAGATTTTATACCTCTCGTGTGGATCGTGGTAGCGTTCGGTGCTGTGTGTACGTGATCGCTTGTAGAGAAATTGAAATTGTTTAAACCATCGAGAATTGTGCAATATTTAAAAGAAAATAGGCACACACACATTCAAAGTCAGATCGAGTGACAAAGGTTACAGAGAGATTAAACGGTTTTGTTCTTTGTGGAGAGTAGAAGTAATAGTGTGTACACATACGGTAGTCGTGTATACATTAATATCTGATACGTGTAACACTGATCGATATCCTCAACGATCTAATAAACGCTCCGGTCTCTTCTCCGAGGCTAAAATGGTTTGAATGAAACGTATTGTGCTACATAGACAAGTAGCAACCCGTGGATTCGTCGTAATCGCGTGTCAGTACCTCGGAGAAAAGAATAGAGATTACAGGACGGATACACGAATAGATAAACAGCTTTGTGCCGGGTCGACGAACGCGTGTCGTGGAATGGACAACGAGTCGAAAGATCCGAAGGAAAGGTTTGGAGTCGATAGATCGCGAAGATATAAGATCATTCTTCCGGGAATACTGTTCTCGATCGTGATCGAGAACGCGAAAGCCGAGATCGATGGAAAGTTCACTTTTCACAAGGGTGTCTCGGGATCGCGCGACCGGTTGATCGATTTTCACGCGGTTTCGTCGTCGACCGGGTGAAAAAAAAACTCGATATCGTCGACTCTCACCTTTCGACTGAAATCAGCAAAGTAGTTGTACGTCTTCAGGTAAGTTCCCAACGAGAGAACGTTGCATCTCTCGCAGCTGTGCTTGCAGGTACGTTCCATTAGTCGGAGTACGTGCAGGAAGTCCTCGGCGACGTAGTGATCCTCCTCGAGGAACAGAACCATACCCGTGTGGTTCTTCGTGATGGATAATTGATCGAACACACGATTCGCTTTCCACCACCAGTGATGCTTTGTCTGTGTGAACTTCGCCTCCCTGTAGTGGCCGTAGAGGTCCGGATGCTTCGCGTTTATGCAACCCAGGTTCATAGCTCTGTAGAAGTGACAATCATTGTTGTAACGACGAATACGTTGGCAATGACGTTTAACAAACTGAGTTCAATGCGCCCCGGTCGTTTCATGTACCGAGTAATATTAAACACACTTTCAATGCCACTTGGCACACTTCCACTTGCTGGCGCGTCAAAAGAATGAACCCCGCTTTAGAAATTTTTCTGTAGTCTCTGTGAACGATCTATAAACTACCGCGGTTGGTATTTAAAGTGATCGTTGAATCATTGGCAATGCGCCTGCCACGTGAGAGAACGTTAACGTGTCATTCAATAATTTCATTGAATAATAAAACGTGTGCATTAACCCGCACGCACTTTTTTATTAATATTTCTTTCACCATCGAGCCAATGAATTAATATAAAAAATACAAAAATAAAGAAATATTCATTCCAGCGAATAAATACTCTGAATTTCTGATTCCCCGGGGAAATAGAGTGCAATACGATTGGCATTGAAAGTGTTAATAATTAAGTCTACTGACTGCTCTTTGCGAATGTTTCGTGGACAATCGTTCGGATCCTCGCCAGGGAAAGTGCGAGGATGGGTCTGGATGCTGTGGGGATAGAAGATCTGCATAACGCGGCAGAAGTCGACGCTCTGGACAAGGTAGTTGATGTCCGGGTGCCATACGTCGTGGCTGAAGACCAGCAGGGTCTGCTCGATGCCCTTCGCCTGGGCCAGCGAGACGATCAGGTGCCTGAGATAGGTGAGCCGCGCGTGCACCTGGACAACTATCACGGGGGCGTCCGTCGCCAGGGGACCGAACGCCTCCTCGTTGTATACTTTCTGCTCGGAGTTGATTTTCTCGATGTTCCGTCGGATTTCGGCGATCTCGAGGTCCGTCAGCGACTCCGTGCTGGCGTTCGTCGACGTCGAGGTGCCATTTCGACGGTCTTTCAGGAACCTGGATCCCGATGATCGTGAGGATATTTATAGATTTATGTTAAATATCAACGAAAATGAGATTTCACGTAATTCCACAAGTTTCTCTTAAAAGAAAGCGTATCCGCTACCTGTGCAGCTCCTGGGGAACCAGGGCGAACAGAGTCTCATTCGGCGAGGTTTGTGCGGCCGAGTCTCGACCGGTCAGGCTGATCACGTGGAGTTGAAGCCAGAGAAACGTCGCCAGGAACACGAGAACCAGGGTTCTCAGGAATGTTCCACGGCTCGATCTCACCGCCCCTACTACCGCCACCCCTGCAAATGTCTTTAATTAAGGGACAACGATACACCAAAAAAACAACGTAAAAAAACAACGAACATTCGTTCATCGCGTAGCGTCACGTATTTTCGTCGGCACTTATCGCAGTACACAGCCATCCTAATTATGATTTATTTCGCGGTGCAGATCAAGACTACGGTGTGTGACAGTAACTTGTGTTAGTATGTATGTAACATACATACTATGGTGTCGAGAAATGCCGCGGGTACATCGTGCGTGTTTCACAATTATCCAAAGCACAAGCGAATCGTTTATAGTGTTCCTGTACTTGATCATTTACCTCGCGGTTTCACTTTGACGTACACTATGCCGTCTTGTTCGCGTCCGGGTATATTGTCACGCGCGATCGAGTCGCGGGATCTACCTAAAAATCAGCACGTGTAAATCGCGATGACACATGACCGACTGTTTGTTTGGATTTCCACTGATATTTCTCTACCGAATGAAACTTTCCATTGCGATGATTATAGATAATCGTGTGACAAAGGGACGGATCACTTACCTCTCATCCTGACATTTTTAAATGATCGTTCTGAAAGAAATTCAATGCCTTTCGTTTAATCTCCGTTGTCACCGTAACACCGATATCTAGACCGTGGATGTTTATGCAAATCTATTCATAGACGCTTTAGTATGGAAATTTATTTACTAATAGATTCATTGCGCCGCCTTTTACGGTCGATTTTCACGAACCCTCGCTCGCGAAAGATATTCACGGGTATAGTTACACTTTTTTATTGTTGTTATTATGTAAATCCGTGAGTACGAAGGGAAATCAGAATTTGTGCGAAAGAAGTGAACGTCTTAACCGAGGAGATCGTTAAAACGGACCGTCAAGTCGAGATATGCAGATTTGCATAAACTTCACAGTGCAGTGAGCTATTTTTTGTCTAAAAAAAGGAAACTTACCTTAAACAAGAGAAATGGCGCGACGGATGGTCCTCCATTTTGACGAAATCTGAAACAGAAAACGTGAAAACGATGAGATGAGTCTCTTTAGCACGGTCCATAGGTATAGTTTTTCTGCGGCACGCGATGCGACGACTAGTTTCGCCAGCAGTCGCAGCCAGTACGGTCGATTCCTTTGCATCTTGACCCTCGTCGAGGGTCACCCTTCAAACGTCTATGTACTTGGCACGCTCGACATCGTCGAATTCGTGTCACCGTTCCCCGGGGAATTATTCCTTTATCCTTTTTTCCCTCCCAGCGTAGAAATTAAAAAAAGAAAAAGAAAAACAAATAATTTCCCGAAAGCAAAGACGACGGACGCGAGCGTCGCGACGCTGGAAAGACGCTTTTACGCGACGATAGTTGACGCAACCGAAGCCGGCTTAGGAATTAACGAAACAGCGTGGCTATTATGAAATAACTCGGCGTGTCGCGACCCAAAGAATCTTGTTAAACACACCGTTTACCGGATTACGATGCTCGTCCGTGGTTTGTCGCTGTTGAAACTCCAGCAACGTGACAACCCGGGGCACCCGGGGCTAATCCCGGAGAACGGCCCGATTTATTTTTGGTCCGGCCGGAGGAATCGAATGTCAGCGGATAAGCTTTCTTCGCGGTAAACTGTCTCGACGGAAGCGCGCGTAACGAATTTAACCCTAACAGCCCGTGATTCAATCATCGACTAATGTTCCTCCACTTAATCGAACTTAGCCCGTGCCGCGTGTTTGTGCTCGTTAATCGTTGCAGCCGGCTGGACCGATTCGATCGAATACCATTGTAATTTCGATCGGGTTCCATCGGCGAGATTTCGTATCTCGTGTCTGGAAATAAAGTGCGCTATTGGAAATGTCTGCGCGTTGTAAATAATCTTCGGGGGGCGTCGGTGATCGACGCCGATAATAAATACTGTATGATAGGGTGTTATCGGTGAACTATTTCGGATCGCTGTGTATCCGATTTCCCGGAGTATCGAGGTACATGTATATATACTCGAGACTGAAATGTTGGTACACTTAGACCTCGCTAAAGAAAAAGTAGGAAAGCGGAACGCAGTATACCTAATGAATTATGTTGATAGAAACACGTACAAATTAATACACAAAAGAAATCATATCTATATAGGTATACGTATTACAGAAACATAAAATAAAGTGTTTAAACCCTGTTGTAATCTGAAACTAAATACATAGATACTCGCTAACTACTACAGCATTGTTTTCTGGAAAATTTTCGGGTAATTCGAAGAAGTGTCATAATGAAAACCGGCGTATAGCGATGTATGCAGATCGTTTCGCGGGGTATCTCCGCGGTAAGTGTTAACGAGACGGAGCGATTACGTGGTTTCCGTGATTCCGCGGTGCGACACCGGACCCAGGTCGTGATTCTCGACGTGAGAAACAAACCGGACGGTTTCAGGCGTCGTGAACCACAGCGAATCCGAGCGAATCACGGCGATGTAAATCGGTTGTACGCGTTAAATGCAGCGAAGGTCAAGAGCCCCCACGACCGTGATACGTGTGTCGCGAAACAGCGTCCCGGAATGGCAAGGTTAATTAACAAATCGTTTCGTCGGTGCTGCGACTGTTGCTGGCAGCGTCGACGTCGATGGACTTCGAAGGAAAAAAACAAGTAAAGAAAAATTCGCCAACCCACTGTTTACCCGCTCGCTTACGTTCCTCGTCCAGGGAAACCTATGGAAAACCGAGATACGCGGCGTTGATTACTCAACGAGTAGGAAAATTATAAAGCTAAAAAAAGAAAAAAAGAAATTATCGGCGCAATCTCGCGTCCCGTACCGCACGATTTCCTTCCTGTTAACGTTCACGTTATCCTAACCCACGTCCTCGTTCCTCTTATCGTCGCTCTCAACGAATCTCGTCTTTCTTTTCGCATCGTTAACCTTTCTCTTTCTCGCGCAGCATCCCGTCGCCCCGTGGAACGAATTAAGAATATCATCTCTACCACCGAAACGCCACGCAGATACGTTCCTTTTCCATTTTTTTTTTGTTCTTTTTCACCATAATACGATCCACGGAAGACGTCACCTCGACGTCGGCGTATTTTTAGTGCGGTACACGCCAGTCGACGACAGAAACGGAAGATTCTTCTCTCCGGCTGTCGTCGCGTTTCAAAATGTTTCACGAACGACGAGATTTCGCGTTTTTTTCCGTTCGAAAGTCGTTCGAACGTTCCACCGACACTTTTCCCGTTTCCCAGACGAAAGAAAAACGGGTTGAGCGAGTCGCGTAGTGCCGCGAGGAAAACCGTATCAGCCGGTCGCTGCGTTTTCCGCGTACCTTGGACCGTCCGATGAGTAAGCGCGCCTCGCTAATTCGGCACGCTTTGTCCCCTCCCCCCTCCCACTTGTTCAGCTATTCCGTCGGCTCTTCTCTGCGCGCGAGGAAACTACGTACACTGTCCCCGCGTGCACCACGGGGAAAACAAGCGGGAAAACCTATGCATGCATAGACCGCGGGAAGCCTGGAGACGATGGAACCACGGATGGAAGGGAAAGATAGTATGAACGATAATGAGAAAGATGATAATTAAAAAGGATATATGGTTAGGGAAATAGAACTCGATACCGGAACGGAAACCGGAGCGGAAACCGGAGTGGAAACCGGAGCGTATAATCAGATCTTTCGTATGATAACGCGATACCATCGATAGAGTAAACAGAAATTCGATTCGGAAAAGCGACCGCGAGCACGAGACAAAACGGAGCCAGCGAGTCGACTGACGACGATCCCTCGGACGGTTCGCGCCTTCGCCGGGGAATCACGTGACCACGAGCACGTGCTCGGCGATGCGCCGGTTGATTGGTCCCCGTCGATTTTTCTCCTCCCCCGAGTTCGCCGTCTGCTGTTCGCTCCGACTACGCGCTTTAGAGTCTTACATTAAAGTCGCGCGTCGTTATCGCCCGAACATCTCGAGTGGTTTCGGCGCGTGCGCCGTCGCGACTCACACGCGAATCTCCCGATGATCGTAATCGCTCGCCTATTCGACCGTGTCGCGTAATACGTAGACCCGGAGAAGAAAAAAAAAGATAGAGAAACTACATTCCGATCGGACTGGCGGAAACGGTTCCACCTGTCGTTACCCCGTACGCTTTCACCGATCGACTCGACTCGCCTCGACGCGATTGTCTCACCGGACGAGATGGTTCTTTTTTTAGATTTTCGAAACTTGTCGATGACGAGGCCTGGCAATGAACCGAATACATACCGCTCGCGACTTTCGCGACTTTCGCAACGCCGGCGAAAAAAAAAAACTTCGCGGGTCGACCCGACGCACTACCGATAGCAGAGATATGCCGGAGATGCGATCGGAAGGGCGCTAAAAAGACCGCGATAGAAGGAGTGGAAGGGGCGAGTGTCGAGGTGGTAGGTGGAGATACGAAGGTGCAAGGCGGGTTGTAGGGGGAGGTTAGAGGGGCGGAGGGGGGAGAGGCTCTCGGGACACGAGTGGTTTTCCGTAGGCGAGCATCGAGTGGCCCGATATTCCATTTTGTTCGGTTCCTGTAAAATGTAGGTCAGCTGACTTGGCTAAGTTAGACGAAACAATGCGGATATCCGCGCGAGGACGCCGCCCTACCGCGATATCCTCTCCTGGAGTCCGGATTCCCCGGGCTTCGCAAGCGAAACGAGTCCGATCAACGATAAGACACTTGAAACTTCTTTCTCACCCTGTTCCCACCCCCTCCTCCTTCTCCCACCTCTTACCGAATTGCCGATCTTTTTCCTGCTTACCTAACGTTCTCTCAAGAGCTTCCGAAGTGGAATTTGGCATCACGCGCGTTGCAATGTAACGGTATTCTCTTCTGTTCCCACCTCCCACCCCACCTGCACCCTCCCCTCCTCACGTACCTCTTCCTCCTCCTCCTCCCCCGTCTACCTCTCTCTCTCTCTCTCGCTCTCTCTCGCCCGTTTTTATAATTAAGCCTCGGCTCGTCGTGTACCTTCATCGATTTTTCGCCGCTGTTCGTCTCGGCACTCGTCTCGAGGATTTCGCGCTGCGCTTTTTATTTCGTCGACGGCTCGAAAAGGTCCGCGACGATAAATCTGGCGAATAAGAGATCTCTTTCCCACCCCCCCTTCCCCTCTCGCTTCTCGTTCTTTATCTCGATTACCAAACGGATTACCGTGAACGCGATCGGACGACGATAGTGCGGTGTCCCGGTGGAACGGGGCGACGGGAAAGTACGTCTCGCAGAAGTCGCGACAATCGTCGGAAGCTCGATAATGACGATCGCGAGTCGACGTTAAAGTTCAGGGTCGGTCTCGCGTGTCCGTAGTTTTAATAGCGAGACACACCGGTCAAGTACGGTTCTTCGATAATAATGGACATCGCGTAAGGAGAGAACGGTACCTGGGGCGCGCGCGCGTTTAAACGGCTCGTCGTTCCGACGAACGATGTCTAACAAGTCGAACGAACGTATAATTCTTAGGATACTTACGTAGCTTATGGATGAACGTCCCGACGACTATCGCGAATCACCGTAAATGCAAGCACGTTAACGGGCGAGCCTCGATACCACGGGATAATATAATATTATCGGATACTTGTTACGGAGACGATACGCTCATCGATAATGAACGCATCTATCTGTCTATCTATCTATCTATCTATGTGTGTGTGTGTCTCTCCTACCGGCGACTAGACGCTTATTACGTATCGCGTAATCGTCGATCCGCTTGACGCGTAAATGCAACGATTAGCCGGCGGTGTCGGCGGTGTTCTCTCAAGGTAAACCGGAAAATTACGTATCTATCTCCGGTGGTATCGACGATCGACCGAACCCGCGAGACCGACGGATCGGAGAGTCTCGACGACGATAACTATCGCGGAAACAATAGACAAGGCTACCACTACCAGTTGCGGTTTTCTATGGCGATGAGCTGTAGGAAGAAGAACAAAAAAAAGACTCGCGGTATCCATACCGTGGAAGAAAAAGAGGAGAATGCCAGAGAATCCGCCCTGATCGGACTCTCTTCGTCGAATGGAATGATAATTCCACGTCTAATTACAAACTGGCTATCCACCGTGCCTGTAATCACTCGGCGAATATTTTCTTCGACAAATTCTTTCATCTTTTCGTATCGTTCTTTCTTGTTCATTTAACAACCGTTGACGAAGACTAGCGTAAACCGTGGTGGCGTGCAACGATTTCCCAGAAGCCGCATAGGAACACGACGGAAGGTGGAAATCGGATGAACGTGTTAGACACGATACCACGGAATCTGCGAAAGGTGGGACCTTCGGGTCACGAGCGATGGAATCGGTGTGTGCATTGACGTAAAAGCTAGGTCGGCACTAATCGGAGATAGAATAAATAAATAAATAAATACAAGTAGGACAGCCGGACAGATAGATAGATAGATAGATAAAGAAAGAGATACACACACACATACACACATATATATACATACAGTAAAAAGAGAGAGAAAGAGAAGTGCCGTACAAGGTATGGCGGTAGAATACACGAATTATCGATCCGCAACTAGGCTCGGTGGCTCCGGTTTGCGGGTGCACCGGGTTAGATTGCAGAAATTTCGCGATTCGTCCACCATTTCCGCGAGAAAAAAAAAAACAACCCCCGTTTCTCGTTCTACTTACGCAGGGCCACCCGGGATGATTCCGGAAGCGGGATGCCTTCTCTCATCCGACGCGAGATCACGTATCGAGCACGCGGGGATTCACGGAGCCGCGGACGGGCATCGTGGAACACAACTTCCCTCGTCGTCGGGCCACGTTGGGAACACCGCTCCCGTGACCGAACTGCGACCGCGTCGCGATAAAACCCTACCGATCGCAACCCCGCCCACTATCCGCGGCTCCACGAGTGCCAACTCGTGGCGACGGCGTCCCGACGACACCGCGTCCCGACATCCCTCGGACCGGGAAAACTCCCCGACGTCGACGACGTCGTTGGAGCGTACCAACGGAGGGTAACCGGGCGTCGCGACGCCTAGCTGCGACGTCGGTGTGTTTTCCGCGGGAACGAACGCCACCCCCCGGGAGTCTGGAATATGGAACTGCCAGTAGATGGAGTCTTAGGGTTTCATTGGATACGATTCGAGGATGTATTGGGAGGATGCTATGAGGTTGATTTATTATCGTGATAATTAAATAATGCTTGGTATTTATAATAAAGAGTATTAATAAAATGGTTAATAGACACTGTGTATTTTTATAGGTATTTCACGGAAGAGATTATATTCGCAGATTTCGAACCCGCGAGAAATTGAGTTCCAGATGAAAATGGAGGTCTATCGAGACCCGAAGACTTTTCATATTTTCCGCGAGATACCATAGCTGATTCGAAGAAGATGGACAAAGACATGACACGAAAAAAAATAAAAAGCTAGACAGTCGCGTGCCCCGTAATAGCGTGCTCGCCGAAATCTCGGACGGACAAGTTTTCCGTCGGCGAACTTCGGTTTCACTCACCAGGTAATTACAGGTGTTTCCCCCTTCCCCCGTCACCTTTTCCACCTCGCGAACACGTCGCGCATTCCCACGCACCGTTATTATTCCCGGCGTCATTTTTTTTCTCCCGCCATACACTTCTTGCCCTCTCTGAATTTCTAAATAGCTTCCGCCGAAGTCACCGCACAAGAAGAAAAAAAGAAAACGAACAGCAAACAAACGCGAAGAGAGATCGCACGAAGGAACATGAAGTCCGAGGAAACTTTCGACGAGCTGATAACGGCGAACGTCGCCCTTCTGAAATTTTGCGGTCTCGTTTCCGCCGACAAAGAGTCCCTCCTCGACTCCCTTCGCAGAATTCTTTTAGCCTTCGTCGCGTTCGCGTGCCTCTCCGTCTACACGATCTCGTACACCCGGTTGTTCCTGGCGAACGTGAACTACCTCGACACCGCGTTGGAATGCTTCACGATGATCCTGTCGTTCGGCGGCGGTCAGCTACGATACACGATCGTCTACCTGTTACGCGATCACTTCCGGCGTATGTTGAACACCTGCGAGAACCTGTGGTCGGAGCTGGACCCCGAGGAGAGACGGCGTGTTTCAAAGTACGCCAGGAAAGCGAGAAACCTGACGTATTATTACCTGTCGAGCTGTGTGTTCACCATTATGTCCTACACCATAGCCTGTCTCGTCACCGTTCTGACGTCGAACACGTCGACTCCTGGGGAAAGTGTTAATTCGACGGGGAACTTCTCGCAGGTGGAGAGAAATCTACCGTATGCGTTCGTGGTGGATGTTCATGGATCCCCTTACTATGAGATTGTGTACATTTTCCAATTGTTCTCCGTCATGAACGTCGGATTGACGTGCGTCGCCTCGGACACCATCGGTCCCCTTTTGATCCTGATAGCCTGCGGACACTTCCAGGTGGTCCGGATGAAAATGGAAAGGTTCCCGATCGTGGACAACGCGGAATATGGGGCGACGAGGAAACTCACCAGGGAACAGGTGGACGCGATGCAGACTTGTATTCGTTATCATCGTACGGTGCTGGAGTGAGTCGAGGAAGGGAGAACTGCGTGACTTCGTGACGAAGTTTGCGGGAATCAGTTATCCGAGGAATGTTGATTGCGGCCCCCAATGGCTCTTGGAAATCGAATGGAGAATGATATGGGAGTGTATTTCCCCGGAATGGAATTTTTAATATTTTCGGAGCAATCAATTGCTGTTTTAATACTAAACGTACCGAGATAGGTTTTTAAACGTTTTTATTAAAATGTGTCTGTATGTAAAATTAAGTATTACTTCGATTCAATTGAAAAAGATTGCTTTTTATAGAAATTATGGTAGGTTTAGTGTGAATAATAATCCTAGCAAATACATTTCTCGAAGATAACTATTCCATGCATCGTAGAGACAACGAAAAATTATTTTCTTTTCCATGTATGGAAGAACGATCTTATCGGAAATTGTTTGACAGGTTCTGCGTGGGTATCGAACGACTGACGAGTATCCTTTTTTTAACTCAGCTAATTCAGAGCACCTACAACATCTCTCTGGTTGGTTTCAAGCTAGCAGGGGTAAGAATTCAGGGACGGTAATCCTCGACGGGAACGTGTCCATCGAGAAAAATATTGATTTCACGTCGTAGAACGATCCCGACAAGTTCAAGTTCGTCATGCAGATTTCCATCGCGATAATGCAGCTGTTTATGTGCAACTGGCCACCCGATGTTCTACGTACGCAGGTAAACGTGTCAAATTCTAACTATGGAATAACAATTTAAACCCTGGGGAACATTTTTTTGAACAAAACACCTGCAGTTTTTTGCTTTTCCTTTTCGTAATGTAGGTAGCTGATATAATCATTAATTCTAATGCAAATTAATAACAATTATGTGAACTTTAACACAAAGCAAATATAGAAATATAGAATTTAATTGTTCGAATTTAAATTTTTCGAATATTCCGCAAAATTTCGATTCACCAACTTTTCAGTCGTTTCTCGTTTCTCGTTACTCGACTGACATTGATTTCTTGTCTTTTTCAGAGCGAAGCCGTTAGTCGAGCAGCTTACTCCATGCCGTGGTACCAGTATCCATCATGGCGAATACCAATCTGTCTGATTTTAGCCAGAGCACAGGAGCCCATTCGTTTGACCGCCGGAAACTTCGTTTCGTTATCCCTGGAAACGTTTGCCTCTGTACTGATTCTACCTGACGATCATTTCCAGTGTTCGATATCGTTCTACTTGTTGCCAATACCGATTGGTTTTTTATTTCAGATGGTGTCGTCGGCGGCGTCGTTCTTCACCGTCGTGAGCAACATGAGCTAATAGTGATAAGAATAACATACGACTGCAACAAGTAGATGCATTATCTTTTACATACTTTTCCACGGAAATAAATAGATAATCGTACTCTATGAATAATTAATTCAGCATTTCAGTATAAAAGATACAAAGAGAATGGTAAATTTCTGTGAAAAAAGCCGAGGAAAGTAGAAACGGAAAAAAGGATTTCGACGTAGTCTTTCCTTCCTGGCGATGATCGATCATTTTTCTCTGTCATTTATGGTTCAACCGAGGTTCCTTTCGTTTTCTTTAGGTTTTCGTTGAGCAGGAATAAAGGATTAAATGCGATAAAGAGATACGTAGGTGAGAGCGTTCAATTTTCGTCTGTTTTCACATTCGACGTTGGATTTGGACAGCGCGAGATATACGCGTTCCAGGGTGAGTCTAGGGGGACGAGGGCGTCGGTGTTGAGGAGGCGAAATCGTTTCTTCTATTGGCTGAAAGAAAGGAAACCACGTTTTGTTCCGCGGCGGCCGTTTAATCGGCGCGTCGTTTCTTGTAGCGAACTCGCTTAGTTCGCTCGTTACGACGGCGGAACTGCATCCGACGAAGGCTATTAGCCTCGCTATCGATGATCACGTTTATACTTTTTCGATCTTCCCTTTCGCGAGTATCCTCGCGAAAATTTATTCTTGCCGCCGTCGAAGAAACGAACGTTCAACCGGGCCTACGGATTTTTTTTGCGATTTTCGTAATTCGGGCGGCGTTTCTGCAATTTTTTAGATATCGATCTGATTCTTTCACTGTCTTATTCGGCTTCGTATTCCGCTTCCAAAACGCCCTCGAGCATGTTAATATCTCAAAAATTGCGGAAATGACGAGCAAATTACGAAAATCGCGAAAAATCGTCTAATTATGACAGTTTTTTGGTCGGCATTCGCTCAATTTTTGAGATAGCGATCTGAAACTTGTACCATTGTTTTAGTTAGGAAATTCTACGGCAGATCAACGTATAATAGTTGTACTTTTCGAAAATTTAATTTTTCGCAAAAATCTGAAGGGGGTAGGTCAGGATTTTTTGCGATTTTCGTAAATCGCACGCCATTTCCGTAATTTTTGAGATATCAAAATGATTCTTTCACTGTCTTATTCGGCTTCGGATTCCGCGTCCAAAACGCCCAGGATCACTTTAATAGCTCAAAAATTACGGAAATGGCGACCGATTTACGAAAATCGCAAAAAATCCTGACCTACCCCCTTCAGATTTTTGCGAAAAATTAAATTTTCGAAAAGTACAACTATTATAGGTTGATCTGGCGTAGAATTTCCTAACTAAAACAATGGTACCAGTCTCAGGTCGCTATCTTCAAAATTGAGCGAATGCCGATCAAAAAACTGCTTGAATTTTACGACTTTTCGCGATTTTCGTAATTCGCTCGGCGTTTCTGTAATTTTGTAGCTAAAAGCGCAGGGAAACCCACGCGAAAGAATTTCAAAGCACAGAAACACCCACTCACAGCAATGACAAACCATCAAACTGTCCAACCCCATCATTCGTCATCCCCAGAAAACACAAAATTCCAAACTGCCTCACCAAAATTCCACAACCCTGTAATCACAGAGCGTTAAAATTCTCGAGGGCAAGACAATCTCGCGGCACTGGATACACAAGTCTTGGAGGAACCAAGATCGCCAAAAGTTCAGCGAGGCCATCGACGCAAAAGACCGTAACCGTACGGTTCGAGATACAGAACCGTTAAATAAACGAGGCAACCCATAAACCTAGAATCTCGACGGAGTATCGCGAGGCTCGTTGCCTTTCATGAGAACGCCCTGGAGGGTGCTTCCTCGGTGGAATCCGAGTCGATTTTTCTCCCAGACCCAACAAGATCGATCTCTTCTCTCGTAACCTGGTCAAAAGAGAACTATCCTTGGCAGAGGGAAAGGAACAACCGTTGGCCACCGTAGAGATTCGCCTATCCACTCGCTCGATAGTTGCGAGTCCTGGGGAATAGCTTGCTTCGGGGCTGAGTCACGCGCGGCAAATCTCAGACACCGACACCGACTCGAACTCGGACTCTTCGGCAATTACCGGATAAGTGAGTTCTCCTGTAATCTCGCGCTATCCGCTCGTCACGCAGTCGCTACCGTAGCTTCTGGCAATTCTTTCTCCTTTCGCTGGATCATTTTTTTTTTTCACCCAAAGTGTTTCATACATTTCGGGTAGAGTCCCCTTGTTTTTTTTTTATAGAACTCGAAAGACTCATGAATATTAATACCAACGATCATCGATTACCATAAGGAGTTGGTGTTGATATAGAGCAATAGGTATGAGAATAGATTTTAAGAAAATTCACATTTTCGAAATATGATACGTTCATGATGATGAACTCGTTGAGTTAAGACGACGAGACAACAAGGTTCCTTGAGATTTAAAAGAAATATGCTGAAGCATAATCGTTCAGCTGTTGAAAAGTGAAATTTGTTGTACGTTGAAGAAGTGCCGCGAAAAAAAGGATTAATCGTCTTCCAAAAATGGCACGCGAGATGATAAAACCGAAGGGCGACGCTACGTGCCGGTGAAGGCAATCTTCGGCGCGATTTGCTCGGTCGCGAATTAATTACAGGAGATGGGTGTCTAGAGAAGAGAGGCATCTGGTGCGGACAGGCCTCCCGTCTCCTATATCGTGTCCTTCCGTGCACAGTTAAGCGGCATCGAGCGAAACGAACCACCCTGCACGCAATAAAGAAATTCCTGGATGGCCCAGGGAAACCCGCGACGACGACGACGTCGACGTCGGATTTCGTGGTCGCCGAATTACGATCCTGGAGTTAATGAAATAGTGTTAGGTAAGCCGTGATCATCGGCAACGGCATTTGTAAAAGTGTTGAAATGTTTTCGCGTTGAAATATTGAAGCGTTGACACTTTTATGTATCGAAATTTTTGTGCTTTGGAATTTAAATACTTTGCAATTTTGGCGCTTAGAAAATTTGACTGCTAGCTGATTTCTATAGGTGGAAATTTGTACGCTTTAAAATTTCTGCGCGCAGGAATTTTACTGCCCTCTGATTTCTACAGATGGAAATTTGTACGCTTTGAAATTTCTGCGCGCAGGACTTTTACTGCTCTCTGATTTCTACAAGTGGAAATTTGTACGCTTTGACATTTCTGCGCGCAGGAATTTCACTACCCACTGATTTTTGAAAGTTGAAATTTGTACGCTTTGAAATTTTTGCGCATAGGAATTACCACGCCTTCTAATTTCCACGCCTAGGAATTCAAACTCTTTGTAATTTCTACGCGTAGATCTTTCTACCCCGTAAACATTCCTATCTTCGTTATTACAATCGCGTTGAAATTTCCACGCGTGAGAATATACATTGCGCTTTAAAGTTCCTCCGTGAAACAAGAATGTCACGATCAAGGGAATCCTTTTCGCGTCGGCCTTCGATTAACGCGGCAGATGTTTTGTCAATCAACACACACGTTGCCGTGTGCGACAAACGAACGTCCAACAAGATCGTTCCGGAAATGCCTTCTTTCCGACTGCTATCGGAAAGAATGAATTTCCCATAGTAATTCAAACAAAACTTTATCTTAAATCACCGAGTGCCACATCCAGCTACTTGTTTCTCACCGAGGTACGTGACATTGATTAACATTAAATTTCTCTTCATCCGATTCACCGACACATTCTTCTTTCCAGATGTAACCGTTGCTGTCATCGAGCCGGGACAAATTTTGTCCCAAAAAAAAATTGAAAAATAAAAAAATAAAAAACATGGAGAGCTCGGTAAGCAATCAGAAACTGATTTCCACCATTCGGTTAAAATCCTGACGAGTCTGGTTCGGGTTTTTCTCCTTCGTTTACTCGCTCGTCGATCCTATTCACGCCGAACCTGTCCAGCCAGTCGCGCATCATTCAATTACGTTTCTCGATTCCGTTTCCACTCTTATCTTAGTTCCCGTCTTCGACTTCCACCTCCATCCTCGTCCTTATTCTCGCTCCTGCTACTGTCTCTCTCTCTCTCTCTCACTCTATCTCTCTTTCTCCCTTTCTCCCGTTTCCCCAACCCATGTCTATATTTTCCCTTCCACGTTGATTTGGCGTTTCAATGGCAGCTCGGCGCACGCTGCTATCAGCGTTCAACTGAGGAATAAACGATGTGACTTCCGGTGAACCAGCACCCCCGATGGATCCACGGTGCGTATGTATGTATGTATACTTAACGAAGGAAAAGAAGCCCGGGTAATCAAGAAATACTTAATACGATATTTTGTTTTCTATAGGACTCGATGTTACGGCAGCTACGAAACGAATAAGAAGATCCGTTGGATGATCGAAGCACCCGGTGAGGATGCTGGAAAATATCGACGGTGTATCTCGGGGCTGGATGTAATGTGATTACGCGTCGAAACGTGTAGCAAGTCAAGATTTTCAAGTCAATAAACCCCAAGACGGAAACCACTCCCATGGGGCAGAAAACGTCCGGCTTTATTTCCATCGAGAAATTCAAGATACCACAAACATTTTGTATTTTGGCTATTTTCCACATCGACTCGGTCCCACTAGCGTTTCTATTCTTACTTTTTTTCTTTTATTTCCTGTAAACAGATCCGTACATGACAATACATAAATACACCCATCTTCGATCCCTGTTTCATCCTATCGTAACCGTTCCTTGTCTTCCGTGTTCTCTCGGACACGGAATGGCGAACGTCTGGGGAACGTCGGATGTCGGTTTAGCAACAAGTTGCACCTCGTGTGTTTTCCCTGGAGTTTCCTAAAATCAACAAGTGAGCTCTACGCTTCCTGCCCGGAATTTCTATATTGCTTTCTCGTTCGACTCCACAGGTGGTAAAACGGAACGGTTCGTCTGTGACGATTCCGTTCGCGAGTTACGTTCCGACGAATTTATTCGAAATATCGATCGATCGGATCGGTGATACATACGAAGAGATATATATTAGGGGATGCCAGCTCGGTACACCGGTCGCTAGCTCCCGTCATTCTCGCCGACGAGAGAATCGTCGACAAACGCGTTATCGATCGTGTTTTTCCCCGACGTTCACGTGGGTAGCCGGGAAGAGGACGAAGGCAGCCGGTGACGCCGTTTCTGGGACGTGATAAAAGGCGTTTTAATAAAGACCCCGTCCCCGAAGCCCTCATATCGAGAATTCTTCGAAGTCTTCGCGTTCCTCGTGGTCGCCGAGTGCATTCTGCTCGAACTTCTGCCTCACTTTTCTCTCCCTCTCTCTCTCTCTCTTTTTTCCCTTTCTCTCTTTTTCACTCTCTTTCTCTGTACCTTTTTTCCCCGGACCTGTATCGTGATCACCGCTCTTTAGGATGCTCTTTAGGAGACATTCGTTCCACGTTCCTCCTATTTTTTGGTGAACGCTTTATTTTCGGGGTCACGGTTCGCGGCAAATCCGGTGGACGTTTTCTTTTCCGTGTAACCTGTGAAATATAGCTGTCGACGGACGATCAAACGGATTCAGGGAGGGCTTTGTAGTCGTCGGCCATGGAAATCCGTGTGAAATGACATCACGGTGGAACGATACTGATTCTTTCGTATAGATAGTGTCGTGCACAGTGGGGTGTCAAAGATAAATTTGTAAGTAAATTATCATTCTAGCTCAATGAACATCAATGTATATTAAAAAAGGGATTAGAACTACGAAGACAGTCATAATTTCTCATAAAAATCACTTAAACCTACAACAGTGTGTTTATCCAACGCTCTTACAATACCCATTTAATTCTCTACTACACACTTCCCCTGTCAAACGACCTCCTAAACACCGTCGTAACGACGGGTGTGGTTGTCTCACCCGCGCAATAAAATCCCATTAACCCCCACGTGATCCCCTGTACCCGGGGCATGGATTTCACTCGAAACTTTTCACCCCCGAAAAGTCGTCCAATAATTTTCCCCAAATTTCCGCGAACTATATATGTATCCCGCACGGAATTTCCCACCCCTTTGGCACGGCCCCACCTCTCCCCCAGGTGTAACCGTCGCCCCCAGGGGGCGTCGCACATGGTGGGGCACCCGGGCCATGCGCGTCCGGCGAATCGCGGGGCGACAGAACCGTCCGACGAAGAACCGTCGGAGACGCGGGCAGAGACGGCCCGCGTCGGGTGAGATGCACCCGCGGCGCCCTCGCCGCTCTCAATCGGCCGCGGCGCCTCCATCCGGGAGCATCCGAGGCGGACGGAATCGAGGAGAGACCTGGGGAGTCGGGAACAGCACCCGAGGGAAGCCGGACCGGGTAAGAGCTGCTTGATTTACGGGGCATTTCACGAGATAGTGTGTTCGCCACGGGACCGGGAACGATTTTACACGGGAACCGGGATGGCTTTTAAAATGTATACCCTGTGAATTGACGGGCACCGGGAGTCGATTCCACGGGACGGGAAGTGACGAATTGTTTGGGAGATCGGAGGGCGGAGTATTGTCTCGTGAAGTAGGGATTTTATGGGAAGATTTAGTTGAAATTAAGATATCGTGATCGTATGGGGTTGATTATGAAGGGAAAGGGTGTGGAGAGTTGGTTGTGGAATGGGTGTTAATTGTTTAATAGGGATTTTGAGTAATTAGGAGGATACATGGATTTTTTGGTACATTTGAATGATAGGATTGTTTGATTTAAATACTGGTTGGATTCAATATGTATTATTGTAACTATGTTACGACGTGCCCTTATCGATAGCCCTGCAATTGAAGTGTCCACGGTTGAGTACGATTTAATTAATCAATCGTATAATTTCTGCTTGACGAGTCAATCTCCCCGACGATCCGCTTCGCATCTTGCATTACGTAAACCGTCTGTGAAAGTCCTATATTAGATATTTTATAAAATGTATCCGAAGCTTAAGGAATACAGAGTAAAATAGATCCTTGATCCTTTCATCATTGACAGTTTTTATCTGGTTAAACCAACGTTACTATCGTTGTCCAAATAATCTTTCAATTCTTAGGGCGAACGTTTTCGAGTACATAATTACTCGTCGGTGGATCCTGGTCCTTTTGACCAGGTCAAATTTCCATCGCGTCTGTCCGACACATGGCCCTTCTTTCTACCTACCCACCGGACCCTTCGGAAATTCGCCATCCCTTTGTCACATCTCGAACGTCGTCCCTTTACCGCCCGCGTTCACATTGGTCGCGATTCGCGCGACTTCCTAATCGCGATTTCACCCGGTTTTGAATTCCCACCCGGGCTCTCTCTCTCTCTGTCTCTCTCGTACCCTCATTTCCACGTGTCATCCACAGCCTCCCGGAAACTTTCCCGTTGAATTTATCCAGCCCGCGGGAACGGCGTCTCCGGCACGTTCGCCAAAGGGCGCCCGGAGTGAAACACAGAAAAAAAAACGAAAGAAAGAACGAAAGAAAGAAAGAGAGAAAGATGGTACGAGGAAAATACTCGTCGCGGGCAAAGAAAATTCCGTCGGACAAAAAGAGCTTTTACCTTTTACGCGGTTCGGAAAAAGGGAAAAGGCACTTTCGTAAAAAGCGTTTCACACCGAAAATTGTATTATCGAATATGTGCAATACATCGACACTCTCTCGCACACATCTAACCGGTTGTTCTTCTATCATTTTCTTCGCATAACCCAAGCCAGGTGGGTCGCAAGGAATATAGTGTACGGTCGCAGGTTCGCGAGGTTAATAGAGTGATCGGTAACAAGGTTATAAAGCAATCTGCATAACCCTGCCCGGTACTTTGCCCGTGCCACGGCCCCGCCGTATCACTGCGAGCGGTCTCGTAATTACCGACTATAATACGATTACGCGATCGCCAGACCCGGTAACCGAGGAGGCTGCTTCTTCCGAGCCACTCTCTGCCCCCTTTCCACTTGCCTTTCGACCCCTTTCGACTCCCTTTCTCTTCGAACCCTTGTCGCGGTTTCCACCCTTTTACCACCTATGATAAGGTTATGGTATTTTACGGTTGGAGATAATGTTTTATCCGTTCTTCTTTTCTTCTTTTCAAATTTTTCCCCCGTCCCTTTTCCCTTTATTGGCAAAGTCGAAGATATTCGTAAGGGAATCGATAGGACGTTGTCGAGGTATGTAATTCGCCCCGGACGTAGTCTCGAGAATCGACCGTAGGGCGGGGAACCCCCGTAAATTCGTTTAAACGATACAGAGAGGGAAGACGTAATTTTATTTCGCGTCTCCTGTTTGGACCCGATCGGCGTGAACCGAGCGAACCTTTCGCGTTCTCCCATTCCCGGTTTCTTCGCCTCGTTCCCGTCCGGGTTAGACGAACGCGCGAATAGCCGGTGAATTGAAATTAAGAGACGTCGATTCTCGTCGAGAATGTCACCCAGCTCGTCCCTGAGATTCCAACGGCGACGATAGAGATCCACGATCACGGGGTGTGGTTCGAAAATTCCTTATTTCATTCTATTTTTTTTTCTTTCTCTTGGAACCCCACCGATCGATACGTCGGAATTTTTCGATCGTTGGGAAGGTGTCCCCTCGTCGATTACATTTAAATTATTTATCTTAGCGATCGACGCCCCCCGTCGTTGTCTCGACGCACCGCGTTAAGCTCGTTGTTCCGGCTTTACGATCTTGTATCGTCTCTCTCTCTCTCTCCCTCTCTCTCTCTCGTTCTCTCTCGGTCGCTCGCTAGCATCGCTCTCATTCTGCCGCGGTGTCTATAAACAGTCGGTGACATCGGACCACCTGTAGCCTCGCGAATCACGACGGATGATCCACGTCGGTAGACGACGGAATCACGTCGACGTAGTGCGACGACCAGCAGTGCTCCGGGTAAACGAGTTTTCCGGCATACGCACCGTGTGAAAAGCCATCGCCAGATTTTCCAACGGCCGGACAATTACGTCGAAGGTAACGACCCACCCCTCCTCCCTCTCCCACCCCTCTCACCTCGATAATTCCGCGGATAATTCGGTTATCGCGCGATATCGCCCGGCAAAGTGAACGCTTATTAGTTAGCGCCAGCCTTCGATTAACGAAGAGAAGGAAGGCTAACGTGATTAACGTTTAATTATTATTCGACGAGAATGATAAATACTCGCGGTATCTATACCGTCGCACCGTAGGGCTTTCGGGAAAAGGGAACGAACTACCCCTGTGTACGTGTTCCCCCGATACCTTTACACGCCCATACGATTTTCTACGAACCAACAGATTCACCATAAATAGCAGCGTTATCCAGTCGTGAGACTTTATGGGACGTAAAAAGTACAAAGCGTTCATATTCCGAATCTATCGGGCGTATAATCGAGAAGAATTCTAGAAGAATGTAGTCGAATTCCACGAGATTTTTCACCTCTATCCATCGGATAGAGTATCGCTGGGTGAAAAGCGTTTCGTTTCAGCCTACTTGTTGAAGCGCGAAGCAACAGTTTGCCCTTTTAAACCGCGTCTTCCTCGTCGCTCCGACTTCCTTCCTTCCCGTTTCTTCGCACTTTCCTTTCCTCGTTCGTTCGTTCGTCTTCTTTTTTTTATCCCCTCGTCGTTCGTTCGTTCCTCCTGGTACATAGATTTCACGGGTCGTATTTTATCGAGCGACCGTTCGTATCTTGTAACGCGCAGACTTTTTCCATTCCGCGGAGAAGAGAGGAGAGGAGAGGAGAGGAGAGGAGGTTCGAAGCGTCGGGGACAATCTAGTTAGCGTTCCGCTTCGCGGAAGCTACGCGCGGCTAATTGTCAATCCCGGGTAGCCTGGTTCGCGGGTCCGCGTGTTAAAGTTGTCCCAAAGATACGATTAAGCTATTCACCAGACGAAGCCTGTCTTCTCCGTTGCTGCTCGATAGTAGGACTAATTGCTTCGCAAAGTTGAAACTAACTTTCGGACCGGGTCGCAAGTTGTCGCGAGACGCCGACAAAGGCCGACCACCCCTACGCTCCCCCCTCCCTTTTCCTACACCCTTTCACCCTTGTATCTTGTTTCATCGAGTACTCTCCTAGATCGAAGTCGACGATTTCCGTTTTGGTTCCTCCGTGCCTTTTAACTATAATACGTCTTTAATTCGAGTACCATGGTATTAACCCATTTTTCTCCTACAATTCAAAAATATTAAAAAAAATTAAATTCACTGTATAAAGCCCGTCCCATTTTTAGGACTTTGGCCGAATGCACTATAGGTGCGTCCTATAATTGGAACATTTGCGGATAACGGGTTAATAGATAACGAATTAATAATCACTCGGATGCGATTGGATCGAAAGAGGATATTATCTGAAATCGGGCGTGGAAATTGGGAACGCGGAGGGAAAGGGCCGCGTTATCCGCGCGTCACTCCTCGGCGTAGGGCGTGTGAAACAATTCGTCCAGCGTGACCACGTAACGGCGGCACGAATCCAAGATAAATCGAGCGGGCTGACGGCGTACACGATTTTTCTATTAGCCCCGGCACTCGTCGCCGCGATATATATAATCGCGTATGGAGAAACGCGTCGGGTACAGAGAGTACAAAAGGGTGGTGTGGTGACGAGGTGGGCGGGCTAGAAGTAGAGGGTGGTGACGGTGGTGGTGGTGATGGTGGGATGGTTGCCGCTGCACGTCCGTCGAGTTAACGGGATAACGAGATCGGATGAGTTGCCGGATCCGCCAGTCACTTCATCAACACCCGAGCCAACTAAACTGTCAATCGCAAAGCCCCACTAGCTTGTCAAACCCTTTCGACGGCACCCCTATACACATCCGTCGATACCGCGCCTCTCGACGATCTCACCACCCTTCCCCCCCTCACCACCATCATCACCATTACCACCACCCCCCCCCTCTCCCCGTTGCTTTGTACTTCCGCGCGATGGTTCTCCAAAATCCAATTGAACCGATTCCTCGAGTGCGATCGGTAATTGCCGCGGTGTCGCTCGCTCGTTTACACACACTTTCACCGGATACGCGGCCAGGTTTCAACGATGGAATCGATGAAAAAGTGCGGGGGTTGGACGAGAGAGGGAGAGATAAATAAAAGAAATAAAACAATGGAGGGAGAAGGGGTGAGAGGGATAGTGACAAAGAGAGGAGACAAATTTTACGAACGAGATATTTCAAGGAGACGAGTAGTACGGTTAAAGACTCGTACAAACGGATCGTTTCTCGGTCGAGTCAATTCTTCGGCCGTAATTACCGAGCAGATAAGAGAATGGAAAAAGATGGGCGGAGCAAGAAGCGAAGTATCGGAGCTCATAAGTGGCGGCGAAGAAATCTTTCCCATGGTCTTTTCCGAGAATAATGCACGCACCCATGGGACCCGGCTTTCAGGAAAATGCTGATTGCTTCCCGTTCCACGTTTCTTCTTACCAATTCTCTTTCCCTTCGTATCCCACCCCTCTCTCCCCCAACCCCCTACACCACCCTTATATCGCCTTATCAATCTTCGACTCGTCCCAGGACCAGATATAGTATATTATATGTATAGACTTGCCAGAGGGACTCTACGTGCACATATACGATGGTGTACACGTATGTAGTACATATACGTTGACGTATGTATGTATGTGCGTACACCCTGAAGTAGAAGCTGGCTTATCTCGCAAGACCAACCCCCCTCCCCCTCATATCTCAGACACACGTGTGTTATTTCCGAGCCGCGCAAATATCTATCGTTCACCCTGGTAATTTTTTTTCTGGTTCTCTTTTCGCCTCAAGTTTTTCGTTTTCTTTTTGCCTTTTTTTACGCGGATAGACCGAGGACCGATTTATTTGATCCATTTGCTTTTAATCTCTTTTTCGACGGAACGATCCTCGTCGACGTCCGACGGGATACTTTTTACTTTTATCTCGTAGGGCTAACTCAAAAGAACGTCGGCTGGTCTAAAGGGATGAAGGTTTTACCAGTAAACCTGCCACGGACGGTCGACTGACCGTGTTCAAGTTGTAGACGAGAAGTTCTGCGTTCTATGATATAACTTTGAACGTTATTCTAGTTAATTGCAATGAGATAATACGTCTTTTTATTCCTATTTAGAGATGATTCCCTTTACTTGTTACCCGTGTTACATTTACTACTTACACTCTATTCTAATAATTGGAATGTTTTATTTAACCAGTTAAGTGTGGCGATATCTGTGCACAGCGCAAATATGGTCAAATTATGACAGTTTTTTGATCGGCATTCGCTCAATTTTTGAGATAGCGGTCTGAAACTGGTACCATTGTTTTAGTTAGGAAATTCTACGCCAGAACAACGTATAATAGTTGTACTTTTCGAAAATTTAATTTTTCGCAAGAATCTGAAGGGGGTAGGTCAGGATTTTTTGCGATTTTCGTAATTTCCACGCCATTTCCACAATTTTTGAGCTATTAAAATGGTCCTGGGCGTTTTAGACGCGGAATCCGAAGCCGCATAAGCCACTGAAAGAATCATTTTGATATCTTAAAAATTGTAGAAATGGCGAGGGAATTACGAAAATCGCAAAAAATCCTGACCTACCCCCTTCAGATTTTTGCGAAAAATTAAATTTTCGAAAAGTACAACTATTATACATTGTTCTACCGTAGAATTTCCTAACTAAAACAATGGTACCAGTTTCAGATCGCTATCTCAAAAATTGAGTGAATGCCGAACGAAAAACTGTCATAATTTGACGATTTTTCGCGATTTTCGTAATTTGCTCGTCATTTCCGCAATTTTTGAGATATTAACATGCTCCAGGGCGTTTTGGAAGCGGAATACGAAGCCAAATAAGACAGTGAAAGATTCAGGTCGGTACCTAAAAATTTACACAAATCACGAGCAAATTACAAAAGCCGCGAAAATTCGTCAGATTCGACCAGTTTTTTGGTTGGCATTCGCTCAATTTTAGAGTTAGCGATCTGAGACTTGTACTATTGTTTTAGTTAGGAAATTCTACGGCAGATCAACGTATAATAGTTGTACTTTTCGAAATTTTAATTTTTCGCAAAAATCTGAAGGGGGTAGGTCAGGATTTTTTGCGATTTTCGTAAATCGCTCGCCATTTCCATAATTTTTCAGCTATGAAAATGATCCAAGGTGCGTTGGACGCGGAATCCGAAGCCGAATAAGATGCAGAAAGAATCAGATTGATATCTAAAAAATTGTGGAAATGACAAGCGATTTACGAAAATCGCAAAAAATCCTGACCTACCCCCTTCAGATTTTTGCGAAAAATTAAAATTTCGAAAAGTACAACTATTATACGTTGATCTGCCGTAGAATTTCCTAACTAAAACAATGGTACAAGTTTCAGATCGCTATCTCTAAAATTGAGCGAATGCCGATCAAAAAACTGGTTGAATTTAACGATTTTTCGCGATCTCGTAAATCGCTCGCCATTTCCGCAAATTTTTAGATATCGACCTGAATCTTTCACTGTCTTATTCGGTTTCGAATTCCGCGTCCCAAACGTTCTCGATCATTTCAAAATCCCCACATTTGGCGGGTTTGGTAACAATAAACGCACACGTTAAAAATGTCTACTATCTGAAGACACCCTTTCGGAAAAAGATTCTTCCTTAACAGTCAGAAAGAATTTGACAGTATCCAAGTGCAAGGGAGGGGCACGGATCGTCGTTGAGAGTCGTGACAAGCTTTAATGGTTTCCTATTCACGGAGGGTCGCGTGCGAAAATTAGCCGCGCTAAAAGCGTCGTGTAATCGAGTTATTACGAATAAAAGAGAAGCGGTGAGGGAGCATGGGGCTGCGGAATGGTCGCGCGAAAGACCGGCGGAGATACCATTAAAAGCACTTAATTAATACCGTTAATTCTATTCGCTGCACATCGAACGCTACGCGTTCAACGTTAATATTCCTGGCGGGACGAAAAGTCCGGCCGTCGATCGATCCGTGTCACTTTGACAACACATTATGCGAGTTCTTTCCCCTTTTTCTTTCTCGTCAAAAAAATAAGACTTTTCTACACGGGAATAAGATAATAGATTCTGATGGGACTCGCAAAGTGCCGCGAATGTGGTAAACGTCGGAAGCTCGAATTGCGAATCGTTTCGCGATTCTAAAGAATCCATCGGTGAGTGGCTCTTCGAGGTGTAGAAATCGGTGGTCCCTCATTTTCTTCGATGACGAAGAAAAGTGGCGTGTTAAGGCACCGTCGTGGGCGTGGAAGTGTCGACCCACCTCGCGATTAGTTTCACACCTTTGAATTCGAATTTCAAGACTTCCCGCCGAGTGGCACTTTTCGTTACTTAGAATCGAAAACGCTTTCTCCACTTTTAACGCGTGGAAATATATTAGTGACCGAGATTTCGAGGTGTAGAAGCATTCATTGGCGCACGAGTTTCACCGCGCAGAAATTCGTGTGCACGGAAATTTAGAAAAAGGTTACCAATGGGGCGTACAATTTTCAAAAAGCAGATAGTTTTCCATTTGCCTTCATTCCTCGGGAATATTTTTTCACCAGTTACCATTCATTGCCCGAACGTTCCTGTTTCTCAAGGTAGAAACGAAGCCGAAGGGTTCAACTTTGATTTCATCCGCGCAGAATACCGCCGGCTACGAGCTGGAAGAACCTCTCGAAGGAACCGGCAAATGGGATTGACTCGACAAAAATTTAATTAAAACCGCCCTTGATTCTCGTCGAGTGGCAAACGTCGCTGGCAAACGTTTGCCACCCTCGGCACAATACGGCCAATTGACTAGCCATTCGGACGAGACCCGATTCTCTCCCGGTTTCCGTGAGAAATCATTTCCCAATGACATCCGACAACCTCGACCAATGCTTTCTTACCAACTCGACGCACCATTGGTCAGCTTCGAATGATTTACCGTGAGAAATAAACGTAATCGACCATTTCTATTTCTCACAGATTATTCAGGAGAAAGGAGAGAAATAGAGGAATATCAAAAAGGCGAAAGATCATAGAATGGGCGGAGAATGGAGTGGCTGGCTGCAACGATGTCGGGAATCACGAAGATTGGTCCTCGTGATCGTTGCCATCGCTCTACTGTTGGACAACATGTTGCTGACTACCGTCGGTGAGTACATTTCGCCAAGCTGATTAAAAGAACTTCATTTCCGTGCAAGTAGACGAGAATAGATTTAACCGGACGCGATTCTCCGTCCTTTTAAAAGAAAAAACACCTTTTTCCCTTTTTCAATGTTGCAACGAACTGTCTCGAGAAGTTTTAACCCTGCCACCGCGGATCGCTCGGTTTCATTCGTAACTTATTAACTTTATCCCCGACTACGTCGGCTTTCACGACGTCTCGTGGAACAGAAGAAAAAAAAAAGAAGCCACTCGGAAGACAAATTCCCGATGGCCGGAACAGGAAATTGGGAGAAGAAGAAGCGAGAAACGAACTACTGTTCCCTGATACGACTTTCACGGGGCGTCGCGACGCTTTCGTAGAATAACGTCGTTTAAACGGTCTCTTCGTCAGAGAACTATAATTAAAATTCACCCGTTACCACTCCTTTCTTTCATCCACCTCGTTTTCCAAAGTAGACACATAAGAATGATTTTCATTTCCCATCGACTTTTCATCGATCACACTATCAATAATTTCTCTCCCCATTTAAAGTGACCTAACTGTCCAAGCTCTACCACTACATTTACCCTTTACCCCCCCCCCCCTCCTGCCCCTGAAACGATCTCGATTCTAAGGACTCCGTCGAGTGACGTTTGATATTCGACGGAGAGAACCGTCGGACGTGCCGGTCACTCGGATTTTCCAGCTTTTAACTTTCCCGTTCTTCGCTCCCCTCGCGGGTATGTTTAATTCACGAGGCACACGGCACTCGGGGAAACCGTCGGGAACGTACGAGGGTCTGCCTGTCATTCCGCCAATCCGGATAAGTGGTCCATACATTTATGGAGCGTATACGGGGGCTCTCCTCCGGTGCCCGCTAACAAATCATGAGATGTACCCTTTCCCGATCCCTGGATCGGGATTCACGCTGGATCCCTATCGTCGGACGCGATCGCATTATACCGACGCGCAAACGTTCCATATTTTATACGACTACGTTGTTTTCTATTTACTTACTTCTGGCCGACCGAGTTCGCGGTGGATTTCATTCGCCCCGCGGCGAATTCAACCGAGCGTAAATCACCCGCTCACTTGTTGCTCTCTAATTTATTTCGACGGGAATAATCGGCGGAGATGATGAATATTATTAATGGAACTTCGACGTTGAACGTAGAGAATCGATGTCGGGATGGATACCGATCGAATTACGCGGCAAGACGTGGATGATGTTAGGTGTAATTGATTTGTGGGTGGTGGAAGGGTGAAGGGTGGCTAAAAAAAATGAGATTTGGCTGGAGGTGCTGGGATTTGAACCCAGGACTTTCAGCGTGCGAAGCAGACACTCTACCACTGAGTTACACCCCCGCGGTGAAGATTCGCGAGGAAGCATTGCAGTCGTCGGAATCTCTCGAGATATTATCGCTGGCAATGTTTGTTTAGCTGGAAATCAATATTAATGAAGATTATTATTAACTAAAGTGCACACGGTCGATACATACTGCGATTCGTAAGTTTTAAACTCTGGTGAAGAATTCAAGTTTTAAACTCTGTTGCATTCAAGACAACGTCGCAGATTGGATCTATCGCTTATCGATTGTTTAGATTACGAGACGGAAGGATATATACAAAGTCGTCGACTCCGTGAAGTGGTTTGATGACGTCAGGGTCATGAACAAAGGTTCACGCTGCGAAGTTGAGGGCCCGAGAGGCATTCGTTGTGTTACTCTCGTCTGGGCAACATGGCAGATGTCGAAACGTTTCCTCGTGTGTGCACTACGCGGTCGTTTATTGTTCGATTCCGTGTAGGAGAATAAGTACAATAGTTTTTAATTACTGGAAGCTTACTAAGGGTTCATTCACGTAAAATTCACAATTTCACAACGTGCATCTCGATCGTGTTCGCAGTTCCCATAATACCCGAGTTTCTCTACGATATAAGACATCCGAATGCAACCCTGAGCCAACACCTCGAGGGGGAGTCCCACCGGACGGTGATTACAACAACTCTACCCCCAACGTCGGTTACAACGGCGACAACCCCGAAGTGTCCCTGTGCACCGAACGGGTCTAACGACACCCAGCTAGAGTTCCTCTATGTATCGACCATTCCCACGGATCTACCAGGTACGAAGCCAAAGATTTTTTAATCAATCTTACTAATTGATACTATTCATAAGAATTTTAACGGTCGTTGATATAGAAATTAACAATTTTTACTTTTTTCTGTGGATATGTAAGTATCCACATCGAATCTTTATTGTGGATATGTAAGTGAAATTCGAGATCCGTAAATGTTGGCTGAGCTCATTCGTCAGACTTTGTATTTTGCCGACAGTGTTTAGTTTACTTTCCACGGCTCGACGGCGTAACCGTATCATATCAATTCTTTGATCGATTCCGACGGAGAACCCCCCAGGGGTGGGGATGATCATCAGAACGATCTTTTGTCAAGACAATACTGTATTTAGGTTGTTTTTCAAAAAAATATCTAATGAATGCAATACGATACATATTTTCCATACAGAAAGCACAACCTTCAATGCAACCGCCGCCGATTTGGAAGAGAAGAAACAAAGACATCAGGAATTACTTCAAGAAACTGTCGCCGTCGGGATGATGTTCGCTTCCAAGGCTTTCGTTCAGCTTTTAGCAAATCCTATCGTCGGTCCGCTTACGCACAAGTAAGACAAGAGAAATAATCATTATCCGACGGTCGAAATGGAAATTTATATACCATGGGATTTGGTTACAGAATCGGATACAGTATTCCTATGTTCACCGGATTCATTATTATGTTCCTTTCTACCCTGATATTCGCGTTTGGTCGAAGCTACGGCATTCTGTTCCTGGCAAGGGCGCTCCAGGGTATCGGATCCTCCTGTTCCAGTGTCTCAGGTAAATTTCTTATGAAGTAATTCAAGAATCACTTAAAAATTTGTATCACAAATTTATTCAACAACCAAGTAAACTGTGTTCAATGCCATTCGTTCAACGATACTTTTCCATATCTCGAATATGATGCAACTAAAATAGACGTAACAGATTAGATTACGAATATGAAATTGAAATTAACAAAAAACATATTTGCATCGGCCGGGAATCGAACCCGGGCCGCCCGCGTGGCAGGCGAGCATTCTACCACTGAACCACCGATGCTTCGTTGAAATCAGGATCCCAATTCAGCGAGCGGTCCAAAATGGAATCTTCGAAAAACATCTGGATTTTGCATTCTATTCAGAATTTATGTTCCCGTAGGTATGGGTATGTTGGCCGAGAGATATCAGGACGACAAAGAACGTGGTAATGCCATGGGTATCGCCCTCGGAGGACTTGCCCTTGGTGTTTTAATTGGTCCACCATTCGGCGGTGTTATGTATGAATTCGTAGGGAAATCTGCGCCCTTTTTGATTCTGTCCGCCTTGGCCCTTGGCGACGGACGTGAGTACTCGACGATTATATAGGCATTAAGGAATAATAGAACCGATTTTGGATAATAATTATTGAAAATGTTTTAGTTCTGCAATTGCTGATGCTTCAACCATCCGTCGTTTATACGGAAGCCGACCCACCGTCGTTTAAAAGCCTTGTTTCTGATCCCTACATCATTCTCGCTGCTGGTATGTTTTTAATTTGTTCAATAATATACTAAATTTTAATTAATTCTATTAATTAATTAGTAATCGAAACGTTGAACGTAAAGTTAAGGACTAATAAAGCAGTTTGGAGAAGATCTATATACTAGTTTTAAATAATTTATTCGAACTAAATATTAATAATAATTTATTTGTTAATTCTCAGGTGCTATAACTTTTGCGAACATGGGCATTGCTATGCTGGAACCGAGTCTGCCGATTTGGATGATGGACACGATGGGTGCTAGTAGATGGAAGCAAGGTGCTACATTTTTGCCGGCGAGCATCAGTTATCTAATTGGCACAAATTTATTCGGTCCATTGGGACACAGGATGGGCAGGTAATACTACAAATTTATTTTTCATTTTTCGAAAAATGATTAGACATAGAGCGAGTTTACGCTAGTGATCGAAAAGTAGTTAGCGTAGTACCACAGGCCTGGATAGCTCAGTCGGTAGAGCATCAGACTTTTAATCTGAGGGTCCAGGGTTCGAGTCCCTGTTCGGGCGTTTATTTTTTGCATTTTTATTTATATAATTACGTATTATCGACATACTAAAGGTTCTTTTTGTTGCAGATGGTTGGCCTCTCTGATTGGCCTTGTCGTTATTGGTATTTGTTTGATGTGCGTAAGTATGCCAAGGAGATCAAGGTTTTTTACTCTTGAGACTGATAAATAAGATATAACGTTTTGTAATGACTCACGACACGGTACTACGTCCTGTATCGTTTATCTGAAACTTCTTTTCTCCCGCAGATTCCGTTGGCAACGAGTATCGATCATTTGATAGTACCTAATGCAGGATTAGGATTCGCGATTGGTATGGTAGACAGTTCGATGATGCCTGAATTAGGCTACCTGGTGGATATACGGCATTCGGCAGTCTATGGATCCGTTTATGCTATCGGCGATGTTGCGTTCTGTTTAGGTTTTGCTATCGGTACGTACTCCAAATGTTATGACCAAACGCAGACATCGTCGGTTAACTTTGAGCGTACTTATTTGGTACATTTTATAAGAGTTCTACATTACACAAACAGATAAGATATACTTTTCAAAAACTGAGCGATAATAAATGTAAAGTAAACAATATAAAATGAATCGCGGTGCTAGGTGACAAATGGGAGGGTTCCCTAGCCTGTTATGTAACATCTGCAAAACGGAGTGATATCCCCATTCAGTTGTTTTTGTTACAAAATGGAAAAAAGTAAATTTTGCATCGGCCGGGAATCGAACCCGGGCCGCCCGCGTGGCAGGCGAGCATTCTACCACTGAACCACCGATGCTCCTTGAAGTAACGTTCAACGTTACTGTATAACATTGCACGAATATAGGTCAATCTAATATTAAACATTTTTTTAGGCCCTGCCCTTAGTGGTACATTGGTGAACAGTATCGGTTTCGAGTGGATGTTGTTCGGCATTGCTATTTTAAATTTTATGTACGCTCCTCTCATGTACTTCCTCAGAGCCCCACCAACGAAAGAGGAGAAAAAGGTACTTAATTCGCTTTTATATCAATCGTTTCGACTCTGAATTGAGAGTTGATAGCATCGATTTACGATTTAGAACGATCGTTAAACCATTGATTTGTGTTTCAGTCATTGATAATAGGCGAGAAATCGTCTGTGCGCTACGTAACGTACCAGAACGAGGAAGAGGAGCAATAGAGGCTTGGTTCCTGCGAGGCAATCGGCGCGGCACGAAACAACGACCTAGAAATAATCCACGTGGGACGTAGCGTCGCGTCGGCTAAGCGTTCTCGAGGATAGAAGGAAAAATGAATAGTCGAATTCGTAAAATATGCTTGATTCCGTACTAGTCACTGCTCCGGGCTTTTTTTGTTCGATCCGTGTTGTTCGATAAGGTATCCGGTAATCAACGATCAAATGCAGGTCAACTATCGTTTTCTTTTAAAATATAAATATTTGTCTTTCCTACGTTTGCTTTTTTCCGGATGATCTCGATGCTATCGGACGATAGTAATAAGAAATTGATCTGCTATTAAATATCTCTTTTGGATGTCCGGGGAATCGAGGTTTACGATCAAAGACTATACACGAAACGAAACATCAAAGAGCTCTGGCTCGAGATGCGCGATTACTATTACGATGCACGTTACTTAAATGTACATACACGTTATACCGTTAAGAATAAGTGTGTGCGTTCAAAAAGAAAAAAAAAAGTATCAAAATCATACGTCGAATCAAAAATGTTACCAAATGGATGTATCCATGTAGTCTAGTCGATATTAACGTAGCGTATTGTGAATAGATTCTAATTAAGCCAGATTTACATAGTTGACCTCTGGTGTACGCTGTCTGAATTCGCGAGTGAACCGTTCGCGATCTTGTACCACTCGGGACAGAAAAAGTATAATCAAAATTAGAGTATCTAATACGTGGGGAACCGCCTAGTCTGGATTCCCTGAATGGCTGCAGGGAAACCGTGCGATAAACAAGCGATTGGGCATCATGAAGAGTTCTCCGAATTATATGGAATTACAAGAATAAATTGGCTAGAGTGTACCGTTAACGTCCTCGGGTGGATGAGATCGGCGGATTCATTTCTAAGTATATTCCAAAGATTCTATCGAATAAGTAGTGTTAATCAATGCGAGGACGTCCGGCGAGAAGACCGACAGCTCCTCGATGAAGTACTCGACAATTAACACGTTGACCATCAATGTACATTTTTCACGTTTCTGCTTTCCGTACGAGGTGGAATTCATTTACTTCGAGTTTCTTTGACAGCGATGATCATCGATGATTCGTACGTTACAGTTACGCTACGGAAAAAACGTCATTGCTGATCATCATGGTAGCCAACGTGTTATACTAACGATATTATTTTCCCTTGATTTCTTGCGATCGAGAATTCCCTCGAGAGCTTTCGGAGAATCTTCCGCAAAACGGACATGATTTCTTTATTAAAGGGCGTCGTGGCGTTCGTGGAATTTGCAAATCAACTGAAAACTTTATGTGGATTCGCAGAGGGAAACTCTACCGAGAATGCTGTTAATTTCACCCCCGTTTTATCCAAACTAACATAAGAATCATTATTCTATCGACTTACCGGTTGGTTCCCAATATACATATATAGAACATTCGTAGAAACAATTTAGAGACAACGGAGAGACATGAAAATTGAGTATATAAACGTAACTCTGTATTCACGTAACTTTATGAGAACTGTATAAAAAAATGTCTATAATTCGGTAACCTTCGCGAAAAAAAAGTAGAGTTTCGATCGGTAGCACTGGCTGTCGTGTACTTGTATTGTATTCCAGACAATATTAGACTACGTTCGCAGATCCTAAGCTACTACTATTACTACGTATATAGCCTCAAATTATACCATTTCAATGTAATCACCTAATTAGACGGTTATTAGTAGATATACGTGAACGACTTAACATCGTTACACTCTTACGAGACTACTCGTTTGTTATCTGGTGCGCGATCGTGCCGGAACTGCTTATTTTCATAATGTTTGAATCAAATTATGATCTATAAAGACACGTGTCGCAATATATGCACTCGCACGCGCGATTGATGCGCACACGTGCACGCTCCTGAATTCGTGGAGAAACACGTGGGGGGTATGGAAACGCGGTAAATATATGCATATATAATAAAGCACAGTTATCTCTTATCTTCGTTAGCGCTGTAGCACGTTTAAAGCCTGTAGGGCTGTTAGCACGTACGACTTGTTAATCTGCGTACATAGGTTAGGTTAGTTCGGGGATCCGTCGGTAAATTTTAATTTCACGATTGTTCCGCGTGAAAACGCGACTAGAAAGTTGGAAATGGTTCACGAGAGAAAATGTTTAGAGCAACAACGGGTAGACGAACGACAGGATCGTGAAGACGATTTTAACGACGGTAAATGAGACGTGTGAGTACAGCTTTCCATTGCGAATTCGGTGTATCCACGGGTGCTCAGGTACCTTACTCCCGGAGTCAAACGCGAGTCAATTCGATTTGCGAATTCATTACGAACGCTCGTCGCATCGAGATACGTATTATGATGTAAGGGGGAAAAAGGATGGGTCATCGTTTCCACGAGTGGAAGGGATGTATAATATAGCGATTTTCAGAGCCGAGTTTCGAAAGATAAGTCGAACAATTGTGGGCGAAGAGTACGCCGAGAGAACGAATTGACGAACCACGTTATTCGTTGTCATCGTAATGTTACACTATCGATGTTAATTGTACCGTACAATGTATTCACATTAATAATTCATTTCTCTAAATATAGGAATGTACCTAAGAAACGATAAGAGCGGAGTACGGCTATAGCCGCGGAGTCAACTTCGCCGTTGATTGATTGGTGAGCTTGTTTTCTATTCAAATTGTTCTTTTCTTTGTTTTCCTGCTTTGTTTACTTTAAGTTCGACCTTCGTCACGCTTATCCAAATTAAATTCTCACTGACTCACGCTATGAAGTTTCGTCGAATTAACGATTATTATTTTTCGATATTCGAGAAAAGTGAGCGATACTTTCAAAAATGACTAACTTCAATTCTTTATTACGATTACACAAATATGTCTCGTATTTCATTCAAACTGGTTCCTACGTCGAGTGCCGTACCCGCCGGTGAGAAATCCACGTTGAAAACTTTGTAAAACGAACAAAGAACGACAGGTCTGGATTTCTCCCCATCACGTATCCAAAGGTATCGGCTCAGGCCGATTTGTTTGTTATTTGAATTGCCGATGCAATCAAACCAATAATCAGAAAAAGGAACAACCCGTGAAACCGTGAATCGCGACGCTGATAACTGTCCATGAATATTTAAAATTTGCAAATTCTCTAATACCATTGTTTTCGTTGTGGTTTCTCTATGGACTACTACCCCAAAAATAGTTGACATTCGGACGAGAACGTTCCTTGTTTTCCGCCTCTATTCGATTGTCGTGCGAGATTCACGGATCCACGAATTAATCGTATCCGATCGTAATCTATGCTTCCCGCTTTACCGTTGCATGCATAACGCTTTTCGTATATCATTCGGCCTTTGACGAGAAAACTCACGCCGGTTACAGTACTATTATAATTATTATATTTCGTAAGGTTCGAGGCTGCTCCTATCGAAACGTACACGCGTTTTTGTTCGACTTTTTGTATCGTGTTTAAGGGAATTGAAACATAGCGAGTTACTCGTCGATGGCTGCTATTGTGAACAGACAATAAGCAATGAATAAAGCGCAAAAGTTATTACAGCACTCGAGACGGCGGAGAGTGAACACTGGTTTTCACATTGTTGATAGCGAACAGAACTTTATTAACATGTTCTGCGGGATGTCCGTTTCGAGTATCCGATGCGTTCTTATTAAGAAACTATAGTTTTTGCCTGCAGCGATCTCCCACGCGTATGTTATCAGTAACGAAACAAATTATCAAGTGCGTGTAAAAAAAAAAGAAAAGTGCACGCTAGGACGTGACGAGTACTTTATCCTATCGTTGTATCCGTATCGTTATATATTTAACCAGCTGGTGTATGGGTCCGACTTAATGCCTGCGTAGTTGTTGAAAAGGCGAGATTCATGAAGAAATTATATACAAAAGGTATCCCTTACGCGATAAGTGATATATCCGCATGACGCGCGCGATCACTGTGTCGCTGATAAATTGTATGCTGAAGAAATCAGTGCATCGAAGAGGAACGGACGCGCGAATCGGCTCTGAGAATTGTCTAGAAAAGATTGTTTGAATATAGAGACCGATAATAGAAGACTATACTATCCACCTCTGATTCTTCTTCGAATACTAGTAGCATGCGATTATAGGTCCAATTACGATTCGTATGATAAGGAATATGTACTTGTTCGACGCGAATGTTCGCGAGAAAAACTCTGATAATATCGATATGAAACTGTTACGAACGATCTATAGCTTGCATCAGCTTCATTTAAACGAATTAATCGATCTTCGACATTACTTTTAAATTCCTATATAACGTGTTTATGTCTATATGTATCCTGTTACACATCCTGTACTAAATAAATATATTTAATGAGAGGAATATAGCGCGTATTAAAGATTACACAATTGTTATGAGACTTACGTAAAATGTATATAGGTGGGGTACAGATAACTCGTTCTGATTATTTGATTGAAGTATACCAAACAACACATACGATTTAAACACACTATGATTTATTATGCGATTTCAAGTATTAAGCATAGAGAAATATCTCATCAAAAAAGCGCATGTCAATGTTACGTGAGAAACTTCGTATAAAAACTAGATCGTACATCATAAGTGCAAGAACGCGATGCAGTTAGACTTGCACGAGTTTATGCGTTTTGACGCAAATGAAGTATTACGTTGTTAACCATCGTTATGGATGGGCTCAGCATCAGATTACTCTATTTTCTTTGATATACGTTAATGAAGTATACAGCTGATATTTACAAAAACTTGTTGTTTGAAACATGAGTTGTTTTAATTATAATCGCATACTCGCACATACGTGGATATAAATATATATATATATTTCATTTTCAAACAATCACAATCGAATCAACACATATCTATTCCTTTATAATCATATCGGTTCACTTGGCTCACCAAAGGATATTGGAATACTAACGTAAAATTACAATTACTTTCCTTTTGTGATGTATACCGAAAACGTTTGTCTTCGGAACTAAAAACGCAGCGATATGTTAATTTAACGTATGTCAATTACTACAATTGAATCTCAGTCGAATAAGCATAACGAAGAATCAGAACTATCGCGAAATAGTACGGAAGAAGTTTGGCTTCGACGTAAGTATAGAGTCCATTGGTTTGAGCTTCAACGATCCGAAAATAAATTGAAACCTACAAAACTGCCGTTTTGCATAAAGTATCACAGTAGTCTAGAAATATATAAGTCTAGCGTCCTCTGGATTCTGTTCCACTGGGCAATACGGACATTTGAGTCTGAAAAAAAATTGGTGTCTTTTTTAAACAAAAAAGGTGACTTCGGTTTTCAATACTAGTTCGTTCTTCCTACTAAGGAACGTACTTGTTTGCGCTGGTGAGCTTATTTAACGCGTCTCTCGATATTACGTGGCCGCAGACTAGTTTCATCGGTGGATTATTCTCTGTACTTTGTTGTCTAAGGATCGGGCAAGCGAACACTGAATGATAGCGACTTTGTTTACCCAGGTCGATTTCAATCTGCGGAAGAAAGTTAGTTGGAAACTGTTTGTGTTACCATTAAGGTTGTTAATACGTACTGGAAGTTCATCTTTTCCACTCCATATACCGGTTACTTGTCTCTGCTGCATCACTTGTTTTATATTAAGAAGTGCAGGTAATGCTGTGCAGCCTGCGTTAATGCTGCAAGAAAATATTATTTGTTCTCTCAATATTATCAGTTTGTGTGCACATAAAAGCATTGAAAAACATACCAAACTGAAAGAGGACTATCCACACTTAAACCCAATAAAGTACAAGCCTCCTTTGTGAAGACATCATGGATATCCAACCATAGTGTGGGATCTAATAAATGACTATAGGGAGAGGCTTGAATTCCATTTGGTAAATAAAGTAGCGTGCCCATTAATGCTTGCACCTCTTTTTCGTGACGAGTAACAAACTGTGTGAGGTTTTGTCGTGCATACATTATTGCCTCTGTTTGTTTACTAGGACCTTGTTGAACCAGTCTTATGAAATGTAACCTATGTAGTTTAAATTCGAGGGATGAATTCTGTAACATAAAGAATGCAATATTTAATAGATGTGACAGTAAATATGCCATCCAATAGCTGTAGAAGTATGATACTGACTTGCGCTAGAAGTGCATCTCTGTGTTTTTTTGCCCATTCAAGTGCTGGTTCCAAATTCCTCTGTTTTAGACAGTCTAATATGTAATTCAATTCTGTGAATGGTTCTTTCCTGTCTTTATCTGTTACAATACCTGCTTCCTAAAATCATAGTATAATTATGTCTTTGATTTCCTGTCTAATCACTCCACAATACAAAATTATCAATAATATAATAAATATGTCTTCACTTAGAATACCAATAAAATGGCCCACATTAAAATTTCTTAAATATATAATTAGCAGAACATTTCTGCTCAATACATCAAAATCGATTTACTGTTGCTAATTCATCAGCGATGTCCAACATTCCTTGGCGGTAAAAATGCTGGCAAATAACTTGGTTTAAGAGGTGTGATTTTTCTGGTCCAGAAAAGACATCTTCCCGGCTGGTGCTTGCAAAATCTGCTATAAAATTTCTGTCAATTGCTTTCCCTACTTTAGATACTGTGCTATGCAGATCACGATGGTCGGTAGCCAAACGTTGCACAGTGTCCCGGACTTTAGTCATTGTTTGTTTTAATACTTCCACTTGACCTGGTGTCAACTCATGATCAGGTGGGGCTGGAGGAAAACAATGAATTACATACAACACTGTGACATATCATTAACCCCTGTATTAATACATAATCAACAACAATGTGAAAAAGAAATTTTCTCTTGTTTAACATACTAAGCAGTGAAATATAAAATCTTAAACAAATTCTTGCTACGAAATATATACAAAAATCTAAGAATATCTTTATAACAGAGGTTAGAAACATACGATGCAACGAAAGAAGGAAAACAATGCCTGAGAACGTCATTCAGGTTAAATTAGTCAGCTATAAACATCAACGTCAGGGACATGAAAGTTAGAACCCTTTGGATTCTCGATACTGTTATCATAATATCTAATACTCAGTATTTTTGTAAGATTGCCTTGGCGAAAGTTTAGAAACATTTTTGTCGAAAGCACTGAAGTATTGTGTTTTACCTTCTTCCAGCTCTTTTTTCAAGGACTCGATGTGATTAATCAAATCACGCAGCACCGTCTCCGCATGTTCGTTTATTGCACCGAATTTCAACAAAACCTTGTCAACTTCACGTTCAACGGCATTGCACGCCTCCATTATTGTTTTTCTCAGTTGATTATTCGCGTCACTACTTGTCACCTCGGCTTTATGCACCAGCCGCACATGTGTGTTGTGTATCCGCACTAGTGCGCGCGCTCGTACACAAACATACATATATGATACGTCCAACATATACGGTACTCCGCATCGTGAGGACGAATACGTTTCGAACTGTACTTTCTATAGGAAACTCTGGAGAAATAATTCAATTACGCTGTTTACCTAGAAGACAGCCGTGAGACGCAAGTAGAAAGTTGATACATGAACGTTTAGCACGTCCTTTTATTAAGTGTCACGTTTCCATTGTACGCAATTATTTATTGAATTTTAATAAGAAATGACAAATTAAAATCACAATGGCTTTCTTAACGATTGTTCCTACTTGTAATTTCAATCAAAGTTCTAAATTTTCAATATTTTCTATATATTGTGGATATGAATAGATCAAAATATATGATAAATAGAAATATTCAAAGAAATAGTTTAGCGATATTTACGAAATTAAGTTTACGATAAATATTTACTGTACTTAATAAGGTAACCTGAACTAACTTTAAACTAAATGTACGTGAGAATCGAAGATCAGTACGCCACTAGACAGACGCGATTCATAGCTTCGCGGTTTTTCTTTAAAAGTCGGAAGTGGAAAAATCTACTTTGGTTTAGGCGTCGCGACGGAAAACAGTAAAGAACGAATCAGCGTCACAGATAAAAAGAACATTTATAACATTTTAAACGTTTTATTATTACTGGCAGTAGGACATCGTATCTTTATTACTAGGGTGTTTAAAAAAGTACTCGAATAAATGATAACATGTATTTTACATTTAATTAATCTACATAATCATAGTACTCTTGTTTTTTAAACAATGTACATAATACTTGGAATGCCAATGTATAATTCGTTACATACGACCATGGGTGTTCATTCACAGTACACGATAATTATAACATATACCTATCTCCTTGTAACATTTTCTATTTAAATGGTATTTAAAAACATAATAGTAAAATAAATTGTGTTTGATACATCTGCAGCTGACTTGTTTTTACATGTAACACAGATTTATTCGCAGTAAAACACATTGCCGATGTTATAGAGTATGTACAATAAATATTATTTCAAAGAGCAATTACTCTTCCTGAATTTCCCTGTTGCTCTGTAAAAGAAATTTGAATGGTATAAAGTATTAGGTTAGCACAAAGTACGCTACACAACAATAAATTTCATAATTACCCATTCACGAGCCATCATAAGAACAGTGGCGTTAGCTAGTTTTGGTCCGATTAAGGGATTCATTTGTGCCAAATAACAACATAACCAGCTGCAATTAAAAATATTATAGGTATACAGATCATACTGTCATACGTAGAATAGAAAATTTAACCTCTTCAAACTTACAAGAGCCAACAGGTAAACGCTGTTAACATAAGGATAACTTGGAGAATTCTGAAAATCAAGAAACATTTAAGTGTAAGGAATCATAATTCTGAGTAACGAATCCTTCCCAACATGATATTATTCATGAAATGTTCGCTTCGATCTTATAACGAGTAATCATTGAAGTACTTATACATTGTTATTTCCGATGCTTTGAAACTTCATCAATTTTGTAACATCTGCGTTACACTTTGTAATCGTTAATTACGGAAAAGTTTATAGTGAAATACAAGCAAGAACAATTAAAGATTAGCAATGACAAGCCCACGAAAAATGGGCTAGGTACCCACTTACCCACGATTGGCTCCCTTCGGTACAAAAATGGGCAACGCGATGCCTACTATGCCCCAGATCACCGTGATAAATAACATCGGCAACAACGACGCTCCCATTTTTGCTAGTTTCCTTCAAGAATTGCTCGAATCTAACAAATCCGACAAGCAGCAAGTCTGCTCGTACAAATACAGATCACGTGAATACACACACGCCTCAATGTACTTCGATACATGCGCCTGACGTACCTCGATACGCTTGCGAGATTTTGTACGAATCGATAATCGAAATTCAAATCATTACGCTTTCCTGCTATTATTAAAAAACGAAAATGGATAGAATTGTACATATAGTTAGTTTAAAACACACAAGTCAGAACGAGGTATTTTATTCTTTAAATTTTTACAAATCGCTGTGTGTACGGACGGATTCCGTTAGTAGGAAACATAATTGAACAAAGAAAATCGATATACTGAATTCGGTTTACAAAAAAAGTAACATTAATACTTTTCATATTTCATTTGGAACAGTACGTAGTTCTCTCTTATCTTCGATATCTGACTTCGCATCACCTGAAAACTTTCAAGCCACTTTCTTTGAATTCACAGTGACTCCTTACTATCGAGTTCTCAAATTAACTCGGTAATTTTCTATCACTTTAGTATTTATTTCGTATCGTTAAATAGCTGCTTGTGTACGACATCAGCGCTATGATTTAGCCTTTGAATTTCGTTGTAACTTTTAGGCGTATTTAGAACGGATGGTCCATCTCCGCCACCAATCGTGGAACACTCGTTTATTTTATCGGTCGTTATTACTTTTGATTGATTTTCGATACTTTTAACTAACGACTCCGTCAGATTTGTAACTGTCTTTTTATCCGGCATTTCCACCGTCGTATCCTGAGATTTTTCTTGAGGAGAACTCGATGTAGTTGTACTTAATGTTGTGCAAGAAGACACGAACTTTTCTAATATACCTAAATGTATCAATACATTAATATATCGGTCAATAAGTATTCTAAAGTTAAACGTGATAGAAAGCTCTATAAAAGCTTTACCCGTCAAGTCTATGCTTTCTTCAGACAAACAAACGTCGTCGTGAGAAGTGATGCTATCTCTGCTAAAGAGATGTTGCCTGATACTACTTAAACGTCTTGCTTTCAGTTTGTTCTCAGTCAAAGATTTATTTACCATATCACTTTTTCGCGGCGTTTTATACATTACTGATCGTTCTGTTCGTATCTCGCGTCCTTTCATAATGTACGGTATTAAGCAAGACAGATCCAATTGCGTTCTGGGCAAACTGTTTGCCGGTTGTATGGATAACGCTGACTTATAATTTTTAACTGTAAATCCATAATTATGTATAAAAATTGATACGTGAACTATATAGAAAATATACTTCTTACCCGTATATGGTGTTCGTATGTATGTCAAATTTTTCTCATTACGAGATGATCCGTAGATTGATGAGTATCTAAGGCTCGAGTCTGAAAATCAACATGAATGTGAATAGAAATTCATCAAAATTGGCTACGCATAAATACTACCGTGAATAGTATCCCCTTGTCCTTTTCCATTCTTCCCGTAACTTGTACTCATCAATGATGTAGTGTTCATTATCGTGACCAACGCAGGTTGCAATCTTTTCACTACATTCAGAATTAATTCGCATCGTTTTATAACTCTTAATTGTTGTGGCTCAGTTGCGTTCTCAGTCAGGAGACTTTTCGACGCAGCGTCAGCTTCAAATATCGCTTCAAAGAAAAATAATTAATGAGACTTTTAGTAAAAGGGCTGATTGTCTAATGATTCCATGTTACATTGATATAGTACCAGCTTTTAGTTCTCTGACCATCATAATCGTTTGCCGTTCTATAATATCGCTTCCGATATCATTTATAGTTGCACTGATTTGTCGGGACAATGACAAAGATCTTTGTACGATAGTCTGTACTTGAGCTTGTGTAACAGGTTCTCTATTATCAAGACAATTCGACATTACTGAAACACGTTCCTGAAGGTCATCTAAAACCACCTAAATCGTAAATAATGTGGTTTCTCTGAGAACATCTCCTGCGTGTCTCATATTCTTGAATGGATAATTCTATCGAACATACCTCGCAATAGGCACCGGAATCCATAATAAGATCTATTGCGTCGTGCAATTTATTAACTTCCACCTGCCACTGGGCAGTTAATAGTTTTACATTTGCGCGCATTTCCTTGCTATCCGGATGAAGATAAAAGGCAGTTATAGCGGAGATCAACTCTGTTTCTAATGACTCGAGACCTGCTAGACAATTTCGAATCTGACAGATACCTGAAAATAGACTTTGTGTACAACACAGACGGAAAACTGATGAAATACACTAACTAGAAGTAACTTACGATTTCTATCTTTACAGGAAGCAATCGCGAATAATCCAATTTGCATGGATTTGTCTATAATCTGATCAAAGTCTTCTATAGCATTGGTTAAATCACTTTTAGATCTTTTCTTCGCGGTTAGAGAATTACCACAAGTCATAACGAGCTTTTTCAATGCATTGAAAGGATCACCGAAAACCTCCATTACGAGATTCAATAGGGAAACGTTAACTTTTCGCTCCAAACGGTAAAGCGCATCGTTCAACGTATTCATAAATAAATTGTTCAGAGCGGTATCGGACGATTCAGCTGATAACTGGAGTTTTAAGTTCTCGTATTCCGATATTATTGACTGGCAGGCTCCGGTTATCGCTTTAAAATTGTAAGGATTGCAGACTTGCGCGATTACCATCGCATGTGAAAATACATCCTCTATTCTTAGCCATAACTCATCGCATTCCGTGGTCTGCTTCTCTTGTGTTTTGCTTGACATTTCAGCTATAACGTCCAATGCTAAATCCATTCTATACGTATGGGTAATTACAAGAATACATGAATCTATTGATCTTTTGAAAAGTTATTAATATATTATATACGATTGGTTTACCTATAGACAAAATGATTCTCCTTCTCAGACATTGTATCCTCTGGCAATGGATATGGGGCATCCATTACTTCTATGATCATTTTGAAGCAGAAGCAGAGCCTTTCACATATATATTTCTTGCAGTTCTGCATCATAAAAGTGTAAATACATGAATTAGTATATGATTATACATATATATCCTTGGTATATAGAACTATAAGATAACGTATTACATAAATTGGAGCATTTAATTTGTGCTGCTCTTGTACTAATTGCACTAATAGCTTAAATGCTGTACATAATTGACAAGTGTATAATGTTATTTTGTCAGATAAAAAATCTGATGCCAAGCTCTTTCGGTATCTTTGCAGGGGTCCCAGTAATTCTAAAATTATGGTACCTAATTCCTGGAAATAGTAAATCATATTTCAGACATCGATCTCACCAGGTTATAAATTTATTCACTTGTAAAGTATGCTGTCACCTTTATATTTTGAAAATGTTCTATATCGCTGGCTAGTCCCATTTCTTTAACATAGTCCCAACAATCTGTTAGACCTTGTTTCAATGGCAAACATTCAAGATTCTCCAGAGCTTCAAGAGCTAATTCAAATTTATTAAGTACAGTGGATATTATGGCTTCTGCTGCTTGTCTGTCCATATCTTCAATCTGCAAGGAGTATGTCAATTTTAATGCGATAATGGAATTGATTCCCTCATTGTATTAATGTACCGCTTCATTGCTGTAGTCCAAGGAACAAAATTCTTCGACTATGATCGTGATTTTTGATTTCATTTCCTGATAATCAGAGACTTCTTCTTTAGACACCTCGTCAAACTTTTCTCCCAATGATTGTAACTGTTCCAGGAGAACTGATGGTGTTGTTAAAACATTGCTTACATTCATAGAATTGCTCTGTATTAGTTCTCTTAATTTGCTTATCTGAAACAGATTGAAACGCTTACGATGCTTGTAACAAATAAAAGTTGCTACGCTTGATAGTATCTTTTCAGAGTATTAAATTAAGCTTGAAATAAACAATGTTTACATACTTGTGCTTCAATGGGTTCCAATATTCCTCTAACTTCTTTCGTTTTTACTGGCATATTGACTATGTACTCTTTTCTATATATTATACAATAAATTCACGTTCAGCCTGGCGACTCGTAATTGTTTGTAAACAAAGTGAAAGTAGTAACTAATTGACGCTTTTAATTCTCTGCGAAACAATGCTAACGAGCAAACGGTTGATTTTTTACGCCACATCGGTTCTGCCACGCTTCATACAAAAAATAATCTATAGCGATTTTCTATCTTCCCCTCGTTCTCTTGATAGTTCATTGTCACGTTGTATTTTATATTTCGTCTATTCCTCTCAACGTTCCCGCGTTTTACGCGTATGCGCGAATATAGATTTCGATAGATAGTGTACAAAGCGCCGCGGACGTGTGAATTATCTGACCGAAGATTGCCAGACCTGTGTCGGTACCTGGTCAGTACTACTGTGTGCTACTGCACCGTGTATTGATTTGATATTACTTAATATAACTGGATATAAACGAGTTCGAGAGAAACGTGTCGGATGGTGAAATTTCTTTGAAACTCGTAGAACGAATTCGAACGAGATTTTAATCGATTCGACGAACTTTGTGTGTCAAAGATAGGATTCTTCAAGTTTAGCTAGATGCTTTGTGCATGCAGATACCGTGCGTAGCATGCGGTGGTCAGTAATACGATTATAACCTGGAGTTACCATGTATGTACAGAATTTTTTATTGAATTAATAACAGTGTGAAAGTCCACTTCATATTCAGTCACACATCTTGCACTTGGTATTGTAAGATCTATACGATTGGATTGTAAGCTATCATTTATTCCAATCGGTTCATGAGCTCTTTACGCTGTTTACACTGTACGATTCTTTGCGATAAGTCTGCCGCCTTATCGCTTTGTTATAATTTTCACTCGTCTTTGTGTTACTGCGATTAACGTTATTATTCGGACCGCGATTATACTAATTGATTCTCTGAAATGCACGGACTTTGCACGAGAATCAATTTGTAGTTATATGCAGAAAGGGTTATGTAATTTATCAAATTTTTCGGTAGTGTGGCGGTGTTTCTTTGTGATTCTTTCACAACAACGCTTTAAGATGACTGAACTAACACACCTACATTGAATCCACGTTTTTTTTAAATAATATCATTCAAAACATTTGTTAAATGTCTCTGTGTTTGATTGACATTTTAAAATGGTTATATATATCAAGAGTAATGCAATTACTTAAACTATAAATGTCAAATATTTGAATCCGTAATAACATTCCATGTGATTCCCTTCATTTTGCAAATTACATATAAATAAATATTGTACTCACAATTTCATTTTCACATGTAAATACTTCTATACTTGAATAACTGTGAAATATGGAGTAAGATACTGTGACCTACTTTTACAATACTTTTATTTCATATTTATATAGAAGACGACGGCCGAATCCAGGTGACTCATCTATATATACATGGAAGTTCGTATCTGCTAAAGTTGATCCGTGCATCATTGTACATTTGCTTCATTATCGGAGAAAATTACATTGACCAACACAATGGTGAAATATTTTGAGAGCAGTTCGGTCTTTCAGTTTAATTGGAATCAAGTCGTACAAGGTTTTTGGCAGAGATATCCAAATCCAAACAGGTATGTTGCAAACACGGAGTCTTTGTACTCCCTTTAAATGGTTATCCCTCCTTCTAGTGGCCCACAATTCATTTGATCTGTTTCTTTCAGTGCCCATGTACTTTCAGAAGATACTGTATCAAGGGAAGTTAGAAATGGAGTGCTCTACAGCAAACGACTACTGACAAAAACCAACAGGTTACCAAAATGGGGTGAAAGATTTGTTAGTAAGAATACTGTTAAAATTGTAGAGGAAAGTATAATAGATCCTAAAAAAAAGACTTTAGTAACTTACACAAGAAATTTGGGATACACTAGAGTTATGGTAATTATAAATATTGTACTGCATCATAGTGTTGTAAAGTATAAAGAAATATTGCAATTTTACTGATTACTTTTCAACAGACTATCGTTGAGAAGGTTGTCTATCAAGTCTCAGAGGAGAATCCGAATTGGACAGTGGCTAAACGGTCGGCTTGGATTGACAGCAGGCTTTTCGGGTTTAGCAAAGCCATTCAAGTATTTGGGATGGAGAGATTTAAGAAGAATTGTATGAAGATGTACACTGGTTTTAATTATGTTCTCGCGCATATGTTTCCGCATACAGCGCAATTTATGAATCCATCACTTGCTCAAATGGGATTTGCTAATCGGGTAAAAACAATATATGTTTTGAACAAAATTAAAGTAATTCGAGTATGTTCATCTCTTTTGATTTCTTATGTAATTTTGTATCTGTTCCAGGGCGAGGAAAATTCTGTACGAGCTACTCTTGCTGAAGATTTTCAACACTCGTTACACGACAAGGCGGAAAAGGTAAAGGATGCTGCAAAGAAAGCGAAAGATTTAGCGAAGAAAAATGCTGGACCAATTTACGCAGCGTGACGACCGAATTGATCACGTTGATTCCTAAATGATCGATCTTTATCGTCGACTTTAGTCCTTGTCTCGATATTGATAGACGTAGCGTATTTAACAAAAGTATTTTGATAAATAACAAGGAATAAATCAGAAAAAAGCTTTTTGATATAATTGTAAGGCTATCGAGAATTTTGAGTTGTAATACGAGTGTTGTGTCAACTCGAAACAAATGGCACGGCTTCTTTCCTAATGGACAATGATTATGTGTAAATACATTAAGAAATCATGAGTTTATGGATTTGAAAGTAAGCAGAATGCCGCACGGAAAATTTCGATCAATTTCAATGAGTTTTATGTAAATTGACATCAGTGTTTGTGAAGGGGTATCACCTAGACGGTGATGCCAAGGGATTCATGAGTTTCTGTTATGTGATCATTCCTTTGAACTGCCAATTCACAGTTGATAAGTGCGATATATTTTCTAAGATACTTTGCAAGTATGAGTATAGTCACAAAACCATGTAAAATTATTCGTTTCGAGAATTACAATGAAGACCGGCAGAATATGAAAAGCAATTCACTTGTTCTTGTCCGACGAGGTCTGGTGGACAATGAAAAACTCCAATACAATGAATTCGAATACATAACTCAAAATTCTCGTGTAACGAGTACATCGATGAAAATTAGTATATTTGATATAGGTTTGTATACCGCGAAAGACTTTGCTTATACAATCAATGTTATGCATTTTTGCAATGCTCGTAAACAAGATTCTACGTTCTATGCAGTATACTTAAATTTTATTCGGGTGGACTAGTTTGAACTCTGACAGAGCACCGTCACTGTTTTCCTGGTCAAACCAATATTGTACTGACGACACAGTCGTCCGTAACCATTTATATTAACACATAATACTAATTTTACAATTCTGCAAATAGACTCTTACACGTATACACACAACATACCCACATTCACACATACGCACGCACCCATACACATACATACATCCACCTATGAACACCCGTACAAATCTTGCTACGATACTTGCACGTTAAACGGCAATCCGTACTGTCTTTATGTACATAATAGAATTCTGTACAAATGTAGTTATAAAGAAGATAGAAATATATTATATGAAATTATGAGAGGACATAATGCACCTGTAATTACCCAGGCCATGAATCATTCCTACACATTGATATGGATGAGAAGGTACACCGATCTGTGATAAGCCGATTCTATGAACTACAAGAAATCCCGGGTACGTATGGAAATTCCGTTCCACAGTTTAAAAAGTATGTACATACATACAACTATTTTTAACCGCACGAATTAATCTATGCTAGTCCCGAAATCGATCGTCGCTGTTCCGAAAACAATTTGAAATTCCACGTACATACACGCGAGACACATATAATTATCCGAATGACGACCGGTTCTGAGATAACGAGAAGCCGATCTCGGCGACCTTGGGAGCCGCGATTCACGCTACGGAAGAAAAAGTACTTTTCCCCGATAATTAAATGATTAATTCACGTCAAACGTTAAATCGATCGAATCTTTTTACATCACACCCATTCTCCGCCACTGTAACCGTTACACGGAAGTATTTTACACCGTCGAAAATAACGATACTTTGCATTGTATCCTTGAATAAACGGTCAGTCATTCCGACACGTAGAACCTGTATGGTTTAAGGAAAACCAGATCTGGCAAAAAAAAGGCGCCGGACAATGACTGTTGATTTTAATCGTAACTCGCCGAAGTGGGTACAGCTAGCGAGCGTCACGTCTTCGGGGAAATCCGAGTATTCCATCCTCGCTTACGCGGGGATTCTCGGACACACGATAGTAATTGAGCAGTTCTTGACATTGTGCGTGCAGCCTGGCTGCTGGATGCCCGGGTATATAAGCAAACGCGTGGATGGTCTCTTACAGTAATTCATCGTCCTCGGTTAGATCGACTTCGTCGTGAACGCGGATTAAACTCACGCACGAGATAAGGAATAAATATGAAGATGTTGTGGGCATTTTGCGTTCTAGTAGGTCAGTATTTTGTTTCATTAGTTTCATGACTTTCCTTGTTTGATATTAATAAAATTATCATTAATATTTTAGTTGCTGTTGCGAGCAGGGTGACCGTCGCGTTTCCCCAGGTGAGAGAAATGTTTATTACTTATAATTGTTCATGTTTATCGATGAAGAAGACTTACTTTCTTATTTTTAATAAAGACTATTTCTTATTTTAAATAAATTGTTGGATTCTAGAATTCCTTTGAGGTGGACGGCTTCGTTTTCGATGGACCCGCGGACAGACCAGTTTCTCAACCAATCGGTATGCAACGTGGAACACCACCTCCTCCCCAGAGATCATCACCACCCCCGGTTCTACCAGACTCAACGACATCAACAACAACAACTGCGTTACCGGGGGTCGATCTGGACGCGTGCGTCGCGAGGTGTCCGGTAATTATGTCGATGATGAAATTGCAACGATAAAACGAGTAACACTGTTCGGATCTGCTACCATTACCCCATTTCTTTTTTATTCTTTTATTTTTTCTTATCAATTACGTAGATATAGTTTCCGCGTATTCGTAGAAGAGCAAGCGAGGGACATTTCACGCCGACATATTCGCAAACGAACGTGCGCGCGTAGATGTGTGTAGATACAGCGGGGGAAGGTCGTGGCCCGAAGTACGGAATTAGCATACTGGTACTTCCAGATTTAAAATCTGAACGGTTAAACCGTGTCGCTTATCTCCGTTTGTCATCGAATGTCGAAGTTCGCGACATCGTGGCGCAGCCTGTCGACGAATCTTTTTTCGCGTTGTTGACTCTAAGCTCCTATGAAATTATAACTAACACTAGGAAGATGCGCTAATTGTCTTCTTTACCTCGTTACAGGTGACCCCGGAGTATAATCCAGTTTGTGGCACGGACAATATGCTCTATGGCAATCCAGGAAGCCTGAACTGTGCTTCGATATGTGGCAAAGGTCAGTTCTGCGAATTGGAAATTAATTTTTAACCCTTTGCTGCTGAGATTTTTCATTCTTCTTTTACTTTACCGCCGGAGAGTTGATTCTCGATATCAATGGGTTTGGCGTTGTATGATTCTCTCTTTAATTATCCTAATTGTTAAATATGTGTTTGCAGACGTGAGGCTGAACTATTACGGACCTTGCACCACTGGGAGAGGATAAACGTGCGCGACTATTTATATTTGCGTACACGTATCCCCCGCTCCTATGGATTTCCATATTTCGGAGACAACGATGCGTCCGCGCATCGCGAACGACGTGATTCACTGAAATGAAAAAACAAAAAGAAGACTGCCTAACGATTAACTACGCTGCCGTGTGGATGTACGATTTATTTTTATTTACGTAACAAAAGACACGTGTGCTGTGTAACTATTTGCATACATGTAATTAATAACACGATTTTATCGGGATATCGTTTCTCATTTCCTCCCGTTTCCCGCAAGTTCACGTTTCACGTTTCGCTCTTATTCGTCATCGCTATCTTTGGTCAACGCAGGTAGACCGAATACCCTAGCGATTTAATATCTTTCTTTACACCAGTGGATTGCGTTTCTAACGACGACGCAGGGAACACTTTGCAGTACGTTACAGTTAAATGGCGGAAACTAAATAGTTTGTGAACTGGAAAGGCAGTACATACTATAGTAACTCACTCTTCCATTATTCCTGACATTCTGCGTTCACAATGTCATCGTTTACAATATCTCTTCTCAATTCCTCGCGAACCTGAGTCAAACAACAAAAGAAACAAAAAAACAAACGACTCGTTAATGCTAATGAACACGGATGGCTAACGATACACAGTTTCCCAACATTTGTACGCTCGGCTAAGCACAAGTTAACCGAGCGTCGAGGAGGAGGTGTTGCGGTCCGCCCACCGGACTCTTCTCGCGATCTCAAAGTTTCCACCGTGAATACCGTAGAGATGCCTGGCCAGGATGTCCGCTCTATCCTCCTCGGCGCGGATCGCAGTGCGTCTGTACTGCGCCACTGCTAACAGGCAGCCGACGATTAGCACGATCTGGATAATCAGCCAGAAAATCAGTAGGCTCAGCGCGAGACTGGCGTCCACGCAGAGAAGACCGTCTACGGAGTCTGGGGAAACGACGATGACCTTGAATTACCCGGGTGAACGATAGATTACGTTTTTGAGAGGGTGGAATGACATCGGTTCATCAGAGTTGACATAAAAGTTGTGAAAATGATTGATCCGGGTGAATGGAATAATTAATATTGAAATGATTCAGGACTTACGTCCTCCGGCTATTAAAACTGTGTCCGGATTCGAGGAATCCTTGGAGGACAATCGATCCGCGGACACGACGGGACTTTGGACGATTATGGAAAGTTGTAACGGAAGCTCGTCGGGCATGTTATCGTCGACGGTGTCCGTCATCTCGGTGACGTTGGCTTTTGCGCTCGACTCGTCGATCGATCGTTTTTTTCGCCCGTAAGACACTTGGCCGCCCCTGCAGACAGCCTAGGGACAAATAGAAATAATAAGAAATAACAGAGGGGAAAAAGACAGAAGGGGAGAAATACATATAACCGTTACGTAACCCACCGGCTCGCATTCGTCCAAGCAGAATTTCACGATCACGTTGAAACGGACTAATTGACTGTCGGGGAATTTGAAGGCAGTGAAAGTAGAGATCAACGATCGATTATCCGCAGGATCCTTCGAAAGGGCGGGGAACGTCGACGGATCGGTGGGACAGCCGATCTCGTCTAGGAGAAGATAGGAAGCGTCTCCGGAGGCGCTGCTGGCCACCAGGTGACCCGCCTCGATGTCATAAGGCCCTAAAAACAAAACCAAAAAACACACACACACACATCCAATTAGAAGAAAATAAAGTTCCCTTTACTTCGACAATTACCGTCCGACGGATTGATCTGAATCCTCAGAATCAACTTCTGGCCCAGCTGCGTGACCACCGCGTCCTTCATACCCTCGTCCAGGATCCTCATGGTCACCGTCGGCGCCTCCGACGACACGTTCACCACCGTCGAGGATATCGGCGGCACGCCTGCGCTGGATTAAAACCGAATCCGGGACAGATACAGAGAGGATGTGTCGCGACGGATACCAAAGGGGGCGAACACTCACTTTGGGTCCAGGAAGCTGAAGCTGGAGTGGACGGACACGTTCCGCGGTTCCGGCAGGTCGTGATTGTCCAACGAGCAACCGACCCTCACGGCCTGGTCGCCCAGCCGCTGGATTATCGGATTGAATTGCACCACGATCGTCGCCCAGACGAGCGCTCGCGTTCTGTAATTCATATTCATCCGTCTCACGAATCCAGTTTAATTGATTGGTGTCAAGGTCATGCATTATTGGACCTCAATATCGCCCACCTGACTCGCTATTTCTGAAAAAGGACAAATGAGAGAATTGGGAAATGATCCTAGACGTAAAACAATCGCTTTATCTCAGGAAGGTAACTGTGAAGACGTTGTGCCCATATTGGGCCCACATTGTGGACCTTAGAAAGGGCCTCGGTGTGTACGCTCCTGAGGAGAGACCGAAATTTCACGTCTAGGATTGTTTCGTTGTTCTTTCATTTGTTCTTTTTCAAAAATTATGGAACAGGGGCGAGCATTTTGATTTTTTAGAAGCTAGAGTATGTGACCTTGATATTATTGGATCTTAATTACAAGGGACCCTTACCGATTCTGATCGTCGATCGAGAAAGCGGGACTTAGGCCGCATTCGAGGGCTTGAACGTTGGAAGCCCGCACTTCCTCGGCTTTCGGGAGAGGAAGGGTTAAAATCGTCAAGTTCTTGCCGACGCCCTGGACGCCGCACGTTTCGGCATGTCCGCTGACGTACACTCGCCCGAAGAACCCTTCGCTCGTTCGCAATTCCACCGTCAGAATCGAATCGCTGCATTGCACTTTCACTAAAAGGATTTCGAATCAGTTTTAGTAAAGTTTTAGCAAAGGACAATCTGGCGAGACGAGTCGGTCGACGTACGATCCAGACAGGGTTCCCGTTCCTTGTAGACGACGTCGGGTGTGTCGATCAGAGAGCTCACACCGAGACTCGCCGTGTCGTCGGAGTGCAGAAGACAGATCGGTTTGTCGGAAGAATAATCGACGGTGTAACCGCGGCAGAGGAAACCGTCCGCGCTGAGATCGCACCTCTCCTCGCACTGAAATAATACAGAAGGTTCGAAGGGCTATTTTTCAACCCTCAACAGGAATATGAAGGAAATACGTGTCTTAACGAAGACACAATTTTTAATCGGTGTATCATACCGTATAGAAATCATTACTTTTCCAATTTCAGACTGTCCATCGTGCAAGTGTTGGACAAAGCTCGCATTAGGAGAATTATTTCCAGTGAATGATACTAATTACCGTGAATACTAATTACCTGTTTCTCGTCGAGATCCGGCAATGCGACGTCCGAGTATGGCAACGACATGTTCCTAAATTCCGCGTAGGAACAGTATTCTAGTTTCGCTGGAAAGTCAAAGAAATTCGATGATTGCAAAGTATATATAAGAAACCAAAGGTTCCACTTACATATGTTACGACACTGGTCCCCGAGGTACTCGTCCCTATACATAGAGGCCCTGTACGCCTGGGGCCTTGTTCCTCTTTCCAAAAGGGACAGGGAACATCTTCCAATCGTGTCGTTGGTCGACAGTGGCTTCGTCGTTCGGAACTGCATCGATCTGCAGCTTCTACCTGGGGTCGTCCGGTTAGAATTCATTTCAAAAAATTTCCAGGTGAAAATTACCGTCTACTTACTAGACTCTATACAGTGTTCGTAGCATCGTCTTCGAGTGATCGAGTGTGGCAGTTGAACCGCGTTCGAATCGATCAACACAGCTCCCGCTGTTCTCTCCACCTGCCATAATCTCGTTCTTTTGCAGCTCGGAGGAACTATCCGTAAAGAATTAAAATTAGTACAACGTTAACCTATCGACAATGTTTCAATTGAAAAATGTCCACTTTTCCAACAATCGAAACTTTAATGGACACATGATTCAAGGTCACGAGATGACTTCAAACGCTATCGTGATTTTTCCTGCGATTCTGTATTCGATTAGAGACCTACCTTTTATACATATTCGATGAAAAAACGTAGAATTCGCTTCCGGTAGGAGTTCATCATCGTCTGCCACCACGTTATAGCACACACTTCTGCCAAAGTCGATGACAAATGCTGTGCAGTTGGTTCGTTCGCACCTGAAACACCGAGGACTACCGTAATTTTTCCGCGATTCACTTTACGAATATCGAACTTTTTAAAATTTTTTACCTGTCGAAGCAGGGTTTCACTATTCCGTTCGAATTCACCGCGCTAAACAGAGCCGTCTGCGTGTTGATCGATTCCGGCCTGACACCCACGATTTTCTCCCATCCGGTGTGCCGACAATGTTCACCCGAACCTGAAAAGAAGCTTTTTTCCCTTATTCCGCGCGAAATCCAGAGAAACTTGTATTGTTTTTACCTGTCACTAGGATACCGCAAACGAGGAACGCGAACCGCGTGATAATCGACATTTCTCACAGACTCGACACTTAACTCGTGGACTTTGTATCGGAGGAAAAATCAGGTCTTCTTCTTCTTCTTTTTTTCTTTATTTTTTCTTCGCCAGCACTCGACAGGTGATATACGCGAACGATAAAACAGTCGTCGTTAGTTTTCATGCCACTGATCTCGTTACCAGCGCCGACGCTAATGTCCGTTACATAATACCGTCGCGCATAATCCCGCGTAACGAAACATCTATCGAAAAAAACACCGTTCCCCTCGATTCGCGATCGGTAAGCATTCTTCTCGCGGTGATACCACGCGCGATAATAAATAAACCCGTAGCTGAGGGGAATTTGAAAATTCGTTAGTTACTCGTGTTTCCCACCGATAAACTGTTACAACGGTGTTCCGCGGAAACGCAAGGCCAGACGGTATCGAAAGTGAGTCACGGATAAGTGTGAAACTTCGCGTAAAAAAAAAAAGAAAAAGAAAAGGACAAAAAACAGGTCGCTTATCTGTTACGTGTAATTCATTGCCCCAGATAATTTACATTACTCGCGGGAAAAGCGATCATTTTTTTTTTACAGAATTCTGCCAGGAATTATAGGAACACGGATGTAACGAGGATCCACAGCATCCGGAATGATCGATGATGATCTCTCGCGACCAGATCCTTCGTCCGCGGAAATGATTCCGTGACGCGATTCCGCGGCGAACTGACGCTTCACGGGATGCGGGTAAAACTCTATATATTCGCCTGCATTGTGTAAATAAGCGCGTAGAAACGAACGCGCACACGATGGTCCACAAATAATTGCGATACCACGTAACATGCTCGTACGTTCAACGTTCATGCGTGACATTGTGTGCGTGCGGTTCGTGTACGGGTATATATCTATCTACATACGTGTATGTATGTACATACTTATGTATGTTACATTAGTGTACACGTGTGAACGTACGTGAGTGACACGAATCCTGTGGCAGATACACACACGTGCGGTATCCTCGCCGTACCGGCGATGCAATCGCCCGCCTATTGCCCTGAAAAAAAGAACGGTTTCCGGTTTGCGTAAAGATCGGTAATTTAACGTGACTCTGAAAACGTCGCAGTCGACGGAGAACACCGTAGTCCCGTAAAATCGACGAGATATTGAAAACTTGTGATTTATTTGAATTTATCGGGAAGAGATCTAGGGATCGAGAATAGGATCTCGTGGATTTCAACGTAGATCACGAGACTTTGATTTATAAGGAAGACAATGGTGAAGTATTCGATGCTTTGATGTATTTTTTTCTTTCTCTTGATTCTATGTATGTTCGATGATGTACAGTGGGAATCGTACGCGATCGGGAAACGATTACGTAATGTCAAGGTCCTCGATTAATAGATCTTACGTTTTACCAGGACGAGGAGAAGTGGATTCTGTTCGGGGTGTACGTAAGTTGGGATTCAGTTGAATTATTGAGATTTCTTCTATCCTGATGGTACGTGGTTTTCATCGTGCAAGAAGGGAGAGTCTATTCGTTATCAGATAACTGTGGAAAGTTGTGTTCTCTTTCTTTCTGTTCTATTTCCCTCCGCGAGTTCCTTTCCCTTTCGTTGGCTTGTACGAAGCGGGCAGAAGCGGTGCGGTGACCCGTACCGATGTTGTCCTTATTACTCGCTCGAGTCGTGCGACCTCACTTTTGCTTTTTTTCAGGTAATCGTTGTGGTTACGGCGAATCGGAGTTGGCGCCAATACGACGGGTGATGAGCTCCCGGTTAACGATGACGCGCCCTGGTTTTACACGCGGAGAACATCTGCGCCGTGGACAGTTTCACCCGCGGAAAGTTACTTGCGGGAAATTTCTGTGCGTGAGAATTCTCACGCGTGTAAATTTTCGATAATTGGAACTTTTGAGAGCAGGAAATACCATGCGTATGGATTTCAAGCTGTAGATTTGTTAACGCGTGGAAATTTCAGCGCGTGGAAATCTCAGCGCGTAGGAATTTCCATGCGTATGGATTTCAAGCCGTAGAATCATTAACGCGTGGAAATTTCAGCGCGTAGGAATTTCCATGCGTATGGATGTCAAGCCGTAGAATCATTAACGCGTGGAAATTTCAGCGCGTAGAAATCTCAGCGCGTAGGAATTTCCATGCGCATGGATTTCAAGCCGTAGAATCATTAACGCGTGGAAATTTCAGCGCGTAGGAATTTCCATGCACATAGATTTCAAGCCGCAGATTACAGCGCGCGGGAATTTCAAACCGTGGAAACTTAATCGCGCAGAAACTTCCACAGCAAGATACTTTCAACCATAAAGATATCCCTGCGCAGATCTTTCGCGGTCCAGGGATGTTCACTCTTACAACTTCCACATCACAGAAACCTTAAATCGATCAAAATAGAAATCATGTCCAATAAAAAGACTTATTATCCCACGATCTCCTTATTACATCCACAATTTTTCGTTTGTACGAATTCCACGAGCACCTTGACATTCCGACACGGAACGACGTTGAAATCCGTCCAGCGTAATAATATAAACGTGTCGAATGCTCGTTTATAGACGCCGAGGTGCGGCTGGGTTCGGAAAACCGTGACGATACCGATGCTTATCACCTGCGTCGTGGCGGCTCGTTTACCGTTCGTAATTAGCCAGCTAATTCTTCGAACGATCGCGAAAAACCTGCCGTCCCATACAAAACTCTCATCCTTCTTCGAATTTCATTTCCAAAAACCAAATGGACACTTTTCCGTTCGGCAGTTCCGTTCGTGGTAACCGATGAGTGAAAATTCTGCGATGGAAACTTGCCGCGAGAGGATAACGCGATTCGTGTCGCGTGTCCTTCGTGACTTACGTAACATCGATTTTACATGCACGGTTATTATTTACCGCTTACGCGGCCGTCAGCCGAATTCTACGATTAGCATTACGCGCCGATGAAATCACCGTTCGTTCAACGATATCGAGAACGTTTCGTTAAATTTCATGAATAATTTTACTCCACCGGTCGCGCGGATATTACTTACACACGCGAATATTCCCGATGACCATTATCAATTTGTTTACGTTAGAAATGTAGATTAATACGTTTATTTTAAACGATGCATCGCGAGCGATAACGACCGATTGATAGTAAATATGTAATTTTTTTTTGTTACGTCCCAGATAATGGTTAATGTTATAAGTTAATTAAATACCGGCGATACCTAGTTATAAATATCAATTGAATAAATTCCCGTGGAACAGGATAAGTTACGAGTTGACTAAATACCGGTGATATCTAATTTGAATATCTCGCGAAGAAATTTCTCGCAAATTGTCGGCATTTACCGCGCCAACTTTTGTTTGATATTATAATGCCAGTCGGCCGCTGACCCTTCCGCAATTATTTCGAGGGGATCGGCAATTTGCGAATAATTGATCGATTCCTGGTAATCGATCGACGCGGTCATTGTCATGCGAATACGATCGACGGCGTGGGAAATCGATGAAAAAAAAGAGACTCTTTTGATGGTCGCGTTCCTGTTTCCGTTTCCCCTGTCATTTCCGAGGACACCCGCGACTCTTTTTTTTTTCTATCGTTTGCAACGTAGGTGCGTCAATGCGCAGAGATTTTAAGGCCCAGAAATTTCAACTCCACCAGATCCCCGTAAGGCCCACAAATTTCCCTACAACAACGTAGAGAAGTCAATGTGAAAGAAAATGTCAAATAGTTGCAACAACGACGTCAATTTGTTTGTAGTCGTAAAAAACGTGTACTCGTTCGACCGTGAGGGAAAAAATTACTTACAAACCTGGTGATTCACTCCGTGAAAATGTTAATTGGTGGATGACGAGTCGGTCACCGGTGACAGAGGTCGTCCGATAAGCGATCGACGAACGTGCGCGCTCGTGCGTCGATTTTCAATCGTTGATTTCGTAAAACCGTCGATTCGACGGGCAGACTCGCAATCACGAAGTCCCCAGATTCTCAACCCGCATCTTTTCCTAGGCGACTGATAAATGGAGAAAAAAAAACCAGTCCTGGCAGGTCGATTTCTCCTCGCACGATTTTCCATCGAATCCAGGACATTCGCGAAGTGATTTGTCATGGAAAAAATCCGCGAAATAGAAGGAAGCTTCCGTTACAGGAAATTCAGAAGTCATTGGGAAGTCATTCTCGCGGAAAAAACGATGAAAACGGCTAGGCGATAACGAAGCGAACGACGTGGCACTTTTGCAAACGGCAGACTCGTAATTTTCGTCGACCGGTGCTCGTCGGCGACGACTGATAACGGTGTGAAAATTTTTGCATCATAATTATCCGTGTCTTTATAAACGGGCCCGCGATGACCCGCGACAGCCATAATCTCCTGGTGCATGCGGTGGAAACATGAAATCACCGACACTAATACACATCGTCCTTGCGATGATTCTGACGCATGGAATCGTCTGCACCGATGCCAGAGTCGGTGAGTATCATCCCTCGTGACAATAACGGTGTCATCTCTATCATCATTTTGAAAACACGATTTAATTAATTCCCATCGAAATTTCCATTGTTTCCCAGAAAAATTCCCCGTAACAACGTTGAGTTTCATATTTTTCTTTTTCTCGGCAGGAAAGTGTCCCTCTCGATCGATCGAAATTTCACCTAAACCACTCGTGACGTCATAAATCGAATTTTTTTTCCAGCGGCGGACAACCCGGACAACACGGCGGTCGACGACCCCCTTGTGCGTAGCGTGAAAAACCTCGGGGACATAGTGGCGATCATACCTTGGATTGGTCCGTTTCTCAGGAACGCAACCGATATCTTGTGCAACGTCGTCGGACGAATGGATTCGATGACAAACATGTCTCTATCTAATATATTTAAAAACTATCTACCGTGCACGATAACCTTTGACAAGATGTTTGTCATGGATTGCGAAGGGATGCGGAAAAATGGCGGCTTCCAGGCGGTGGTGGAACAAGAGTTTAACAGTCTCCTGTCGCGGGTGCCGTTGCTGAAATTGTTACTACAGATGATACCTGCCTCGAATATGGTACAACAACTAATATAGTCTGTATCGAAGTAGAGAAAATAGTGTGAACGCGGGTGAGACTCGATGATTTTCTCATCGAATCTCGAATCGAAAACGTCATCGATCGATACGCGGATGTTCGACAATGCATTTCCCTTGGCGTAAATATCGTGAGATCATTTTTAGAATAATCGCTGGCCGATGTAATTTATGTAGCGTGCGATACGCGAATATGTTTATGTATCCTCTGTAATAAAGTGAAGTGAAATAAATCCTTGTTGTCTAAAATATTTCAACCCTTTAGACAGTTTTTGAAAACCCTTTAATGACGTAGGGAATATCTTTTTGCGAGCTACGTGTTTTATTTGTATTTCTGAAACTTTTATACGTATTCATACACAATCAAGGTACATACAGGTGTATAAAGATTCTAGATCGATTTGTGTTCATTAGAAATATACAATTTCTAAGTCCATTATTTAATTAAAGATCTACAAATTTCGGGTCGTTTCTTCAACATGATTTCAAGTCCACACATCGTTTCTTTTTCCAAAGCGTTATATTTATTTCGGCAATTTAATACACATGTGACGGAAAATCGAGCTCCACGAGATGCCATTCCCTTAATCCTGCCTATGGTGCCGCGAAACGAGCAACACCGGCGGAACGTTACGTCAGGTATCCCAAAATTTGAAGCACGCTGTACACAGTGTCGAATGCGTTCAAAAAAACGGTGAGATTCGAATTCGGGCCCAGGACTTTTTTCAGCACGGGTATCAAGTCGCTGTGTATCCACGGCAGGACCACCTTGAAGATGTATACCGCTGCTGTTATCGTGAAATTCATGATTTCATGCTGCAGAGACTGTCTCAGCGACGCCATTACGTCCATCAAGGCATCCTCGGGATGAGCAATCGCGAAGGGCACGTCGGACAAAAGGGTTTCAGTTTCGTTGAGAACGGATTGGATGACATCCTCGATTTTGTCGTACGAGTTCCAACTTAGACCATCGATGTTCAGCAGCGAGCTTGGAATCACCTGGATAAAGTTTGAATTAATTATAATTAATTTTAGACATGATGATGATGTACGATGATGATGTTGATTAGAGGAGAGTGATAGTGAATTTAGTACCGGGAATGATGCAGCAATTTGTAGATAGTGGGAATGAAAAATGTATCGTGTTTAATTTAGCAAAATAACGGTATCAGCTGTAAAACTAAACGATGTATTGTTAATGGATAGTTTGAAAACGATCGTTCGAACGGACGTGGTAAATTTAGTGGTATGATAAAATAATGAGACACCTGTTTTACGATTTCCGCAAGTATTTTCACGATCACATTGTGACCGTCTACGATATCGTCCCAAGCAATCTGCAAAGCGGGCGTCTCAGTTACCGCCCTAATCGTTCTGCTGGTGATATTATTATTATTCGTCTCGGCACTATCGTTCCCCGTCAGCGAATCCGTCAGCTCGCCTAATATCATATTCAGAAATCATATATGTATAGTAAAAGTTTCGCTGATACACGACGAAGGGAAAACTAACGATGAGAAATAAATTTCACGCAAAATTTAAGTTCCTTCCAATTCCCCCGCGCAAGTTAATCAGCACAGTGTTCTACCTGATGACGAATCATCTAATGGATTAGCATTGCAGGAACACGGTGCCAGTTTCGCCCATCCGTGGAGCATCACAACAAAAATTATCAACGTCGACGACTTCATTTCGCGATGTTTCACAATGTTGCGCCGGTTTCTTTCGCGAAGTCGAAACTGACAGTGGACGAGCTTTCACGGGGACAGGAAGTGTGAACGGCGAAATTTCTTGGTTAATTAGACGTTAATGGATACCACCTTCCATCGTCATGTAGTTGTCCTCTTATCGATACAACCATTCGTGTCGGAACAACAAAATAGTTCACGTGTTACGTTCGAGTACAGTACACTCGTCGAATGAGTAATTATCATTATCGAATCGTTTTTCACGGAGATACGTCACCTTTTATCGATATCCTTTGGCATCGTTAATTCCGCGAACACCGAGTTCCCGGAATCGCGGAATTTCGACGAGGGCTCGCGATTCCGTCGATTTCCCCGTTTTTCCGTGGACTCTTGACGTCGGGACAAATGGGGCCGCATAATTTCGCATGCATATGGAGCGGAAAATGACGTTACCGATATCCTCGATGACACACTAGTGTTTCGCAATTCTCTCTCTTCCTTCGACCTATTTTTTTTTGTGTCCTTCCGAATTTTTTATTTTCACAATTGTCTTCGGGAAGCTGTGAAAGTTTCATGGGATGTTGTCACGGGGTTTTTGAACTTGTTGATTTTTTGGCGGAGTCATTTTTTCGCTCGGAAAAACTGTAAAAGGAGAAACAGGGAGCAAATGATTGATTTGTATTTTGGTGATTTTTTTTTTGTTCGAGGTGAAAACTTTGTTGAATATATTAATATTCAATTTCGATGGATAATGGAAGTAACAGGGGACCTGGTTTTGAATTTCCAACGAAAGCCGCGGTATCGCCGACTTTTTGTGTACAAACTCATTATGCGCATTGTCAATGCTATTTGTTGTTATCTATCCGCGGTATTATTTCTTTTTCTTTTTTTCTTTCTCTCTCTCTCGCATTCTCTCTTTAATTTTCCTACACCAAAGTAGGTATCAAGTCTCACTTAGGACAACTTTAAATATTCATCGCATTCTTACGTGAAAACGAACCGGGCATTGTTTAGTTTCGTTAAACCGTCGCTGATATACAATGAAAAACGTAACGCTAACAAAGTGTCTCATTTTTTTACTTTCAAACCGTCGTATTCATTACTAACGTTAAAAGTCTCGTGAAATAATACTGCATTCGGTAACATTACATTTCCGGTCTGCAAAAAAAGAAAAACAGAATAAGATCGATACGCTGACAGTCCTGAATAATTACCATGGGAAACTATCATAAGCTTCTTCAACCTACAAATGATCACGAATTACCTTCGACCTCTCGTCGTCGATTTAAGAATCAAACTCATTGCATTCCCCCATCTTTTTTTTACTTACATTACCATAGTCAAATAACGAGTCAAACCACATGACCTGGCATCGATCGTAGTCGCGGTATTTGCACCTGGACAGGTGAGTACACACGGATGATCAAATAGAAATTGTCCAACGTCGAAATTCTATCGACCTGGTATCCAACGATCACCAGGAGGTACGACGGGGGAACGCGGAAACGATGCTCGTCGGCTGTGATCGATCTCGCAAATCCGTTATGTTTATCCATCGCCCGGACTAGGCAACTATCGTGCCGCCATTTCGCCGCGATAGTTATCCCCGTTTCATTAGATTCGACGATATGGAATTCCGTGCGAAGCGTCACGGTAATTCCGTGCCCGCGCGATCCACGATTTACGCGATTTACGATGCCGGATCAGCGATCCGTTAGAGACCAAGGGCGGACGTGGTTGCGCACAAAAGACTGGAATCGTGATTCGACTCCCGTCGCGGGAGTGTTTTTTTCGTTTTATCGGACAGCGGCAGATTCGAGGAGCCTTTGAACATGAGTCACGCGAGGAGAAAACCGGGTGGAAAAGTGACAGAGTCGTGGGACGCCGTATGAAAGGTGTCCTGGTGATCGTAGGCGATTTGAAAACCACCCGGAAGAACTGGTGGAAGAAGGTGAGGTGTTATTGGGTCCAGGTGTAAATAAATTTCCTGTGGCTTAGGGGAAGTATGGGCAGTATTTGATTTTTTATTCATTTGGGACTCGTAACAGCAATTTGAGTTTTTATGGAATTATTTTGCTAGGAAACTTCTATTTATTAGCACGGGGAGAATGAAAAATGTGGTTTGAACAATACAATCATTCCAGTGGTAAGATAAAGAGAGGAATTGTGATTCGATTCCCGTTCGGTCTATTTTCTATTAGACAGCGAGAGATTCGTGGGACCTTTGAACATGAATCAGACGAAAAGAAAACCGGGTGGAAAAGTATCAACGTCGTTCGACGTCGAGTGAAGGGACTCCTGGTGATCGCAGCTGGGAAATGTCGCGATCGCGGATGCTCGTATTCGCCTGCGCCGTCGCGAGCTTCCAATTCGCGTTGGGCCTAATCCTCGTAAGGCCCCATCATATTTACGAGAAGCTGATCCAGGGGGTACACGATCACTATAACAATACTTGTATCATTCTGCTCCACGGAGCGTCGGACCCCGTCGCGACGGAAGGTGAGCGACGGGATTGGATGTTTATGGCAAAAGTGACGGGATTGGATGGTGAATAAAATTATGGTTTTTAGGCTTGGAACAGTCGGATGGATTGCTGAAACTTCAAATGTACCTCAGCAGCAGGCTTAGCATTCGGACGGCCATTATGGATTTTCATATGTTCAAATTGCGAGTACGTTGTATTATCGAACCTATATTACTGTTTACCTATTCTTCTCTAAATATTTCTTTAAATGATTTTATTTTGAATAATTGTGATACCGATTCATGAAAAAGAACGCTAAGAAGTTGAAAGTTAATCAATGCAATTTGACTTCCATCATCACAATTACAAACGAATCATTAATTGACACTTATTAATAATAATTTCAGGTGGGGAAGACCTATCATCACATCAAGAGACCTCTTTTCGTTCTCCTGAACGACTTCGAGGAGGTGAAACAGCAATTTGGTGAGGTAAATACCACCAAAGACCTTCCAAAGTACTTCTCACAGACAAGAATTCAACTTACAAACACTTACGTGAATTTTCTCAGCTTTCCACTTGGATTACAATGGCGTACCCTACGTGGCTCATCTTCCTTCGGGATGACACGCGACCACAGGACTTTTTCGCCGATATTTACGTTCCTTTCGACTGTAACATGATTGTCAGTCAGAAGGACGCCGCCAGCGGCGCCGAGACGCTCACGGACGTCTATCAGATCTACCCGGAGGATAGACTCAGGTGGATGAGTTTCGGAGGCTGGGACCCCACGCATGGTTTCGAGGCCCCGACACTGGGACTCTATCAACGGCGCAGCGATTTGGATGGATATAATATAAGGGTTGTTTCTGTTCACGTAAGATTTATTTAAATCAATTGTTCTAAGTGAAATTCAAATGGATATATACAAAAAAATCCTTTTTCTTATTGAAATTGATAAATTTTTTAAATATCTACACATATTCATTGAGATTAATCACAGAATAACTCTTACAAACCCCCTGCGTGATATGTAAAGTAATTAATAAACTTACTACTTTTAAAGTAGATATATCTTTTTTATTCAGGATCCCCCTGTGTCCTTGATATTAAAGAGCCCGCAGGATGAACCGATCGGAATCAAAGGTTTCTTCGGCGAGTTGTTGATCCTCCTCCAGGAAGGGATGAATTGCACGTGAGCGATGTTAACCAGAATTTCGTTCTTCAAGTCGTCTTCCCCTAATCTGATTTCGTGTCACCCTTGAACCCATCGTCATTCCCCACCCCTCCGTTGTCACTGTCCTTGATTATCTTCTGGGTGATGGTCTCGTGCTCCTGTTGTTCCTTTTTTTGCCTCAGCAGCTTTTCCCGAAGTTCTTTCAGTTGTCTCGCGGTTTCCAAACGGAAATATTCTTCTTGGCTGGCTGCTGAACGCTCCTCGAAGATGTCACGTTTTCGACCGTCGCCGCTGCGACGCCGACGCTCTGAGTAGGTGCGACGATTGAACGACAACCTGCGTGATATTTTGTAGAAACGTTTATCTGATGAACTTTGATGCCATGAAATTTCAATTGCTGGAATTTTCACAGTAGGAAATTTCATGCCATGGAATTTCAATCGCTGGAATTTTCACTGTAGGAAATTTCAGACCTTGGAATTTCAATTGCTGGAATTTTCACTGTAGGAAATTTCAGTCCTTGGAATTTCAATTGCTGGAATTTTCACAGTAGGAAATTTCATGCCATGGAATTTCAATTGCCGGAATTTTCACAGTAGGAAATTTCAGACCTTGGAATTTCAGTGGATTGAAATTTCAGACCTTGGAATTTCAGTGGATTGAAATTGAAAAGTATGGTACTCACCCATGTCGTCTATTCAACCTGACGTTCCCAGTTTTCAAACACCTCGTCGCGAATCCACGGAACATACTTGTCACTTCCACCACCCTTCTCGATGTTTCTCTTTCTAATCACTCCGATGGTAAATCATCCTCCATACTTCTATATCCTATCTGCAAGCCATAGGAGAAGACGACTCGAATAAAACGTAGCCATTGCTTCGAAACTGATCCACTTTCGATCCCTCGAAAGATGATAATCAGCAAATTTCGCTACGATTCTATTCCTCTGAATTTCAAATAAAAAAAAAACACACCTACGATCGAATACTTTAACCATGTTTTTTCTCATTTTTCTTTCACAGCTTCAGCTTTAAGGAAGCGGTCACCTGGGGCGTCGAGCTCCCCAATGGTACCTGGACAGGTTCAATAAAAATGTTGTTGGACGGTGAAGCTGATTTGGCTGCCACCGAACTGATGATGACTTCCGACAGATTAAATGCGATTCAATATACAACCCCTGTCTACACCACCAAGTACAATTACACTTTCTCCATCTAATTATCGAACCAGGTATTTCTCATTAATCTGACATCATTTTTCTCCTATTTTCAAGGTGTCGCACGTATATCAAAAGACCGAGTTCCGCCGCGGTAAAGTGGGACGCGTATTTAGCACCGTTTGATTCGCACCTTTGGAACGCCATTCTGGTTCTCATAGTAGTCTCGAGTGTGACGATCGTTTTGATAAATTCCTCATCGAGAGGCAATTCGAGCGATACATCGAGGCTCTCGGAGGTCGTTTTCTATGTTTTCGGAGCGTTCTGTAGTCAAGGTAAATTTCGAGTAGGTTTTTAAATTTTGAATAATGAGAAATAAGGGATGAAGGGTAATGTAATTTCGAAGGGATGGAACCATCACTGCTGGATCCTGTTAGAATCGTACACCTGATCGTTCACCTAACTGCTGTCGTTGTTCTCGCGGCCTATTCCGCCGCGTTAATTAGCTTCCTTGCAATTAAAACGTTCATGATGCCGTTCACCACCATGAGTGGATTATTGAACGATGGTACCTATAGGTTCGCCGTGATTGGTGACTCGGCCGATTACAGTTTCTTCCAGGTAAATCCAACAAGTATAATACAAAGTTTTTCAAAATTCAAATATAAAAATTTGGAGGATCCAAATGTTCACTTTTTTCACTATGTTTTCAATTTCTTTTATATTCAGAACACGTCGGATAAAGTGTTACGCGTGATGTTCGACGAATTGTTAACAAAAGAGGTGAATCTTCCCACGAATTATCTCGACGGTTTGAAACGTGTGTGTAAGGAAGAGAAATACGCCTTTATGACAATGGACAACATGGCGAGTGTTCTTCAAGAGAAGGTTGATTGTTTTTTGGAACCTCTCGACGTGATGATGCAGACCACCGTAGCCATGGCGGTTCCACCTAACAGTCATTATCGCGGTATCATTAACAGCAAGTGTGTGAAGTACTTTTCATGTAATAATCATTTTCCTCGCAATTTATTTCATATGTATTTCAATTAATCCTTTTCAGTATTCTCTTGCTGAAGGACAGCGGGATACTTCAGCGTCTCCTGAAATCCGAGTGGTCCATTCACATAAACCGGGTATGACGTCAGAGCTCTTTATTGATCTTACAATTAATTAAATATTGCACTCGTGTGTTCAGAAAATTGAATAAATTTCCTCAATTTTCCGAACTCCCTTCTTCAGGGCTCGTCAGGTTGGACTTCCGTCGAGCTCGAGGACGTCACCCCGTTATTATTGTTCCTGCTCGGGGCGATTTTTCTCACCTGTCTCTTGCTACTTGTCGAACACCTCGTCCACCGGAGGCTGTCCTCGCGGAAGGTCCCCGTGGACGCTGCCTTCCTCGCTAAACTTCGATTAAAATTTTAACTTGCGTTGCGCGAATCATCCAGGACATTGACGATTCGTCATCCCGTCAACCTGTACCCCTCCCCCCTCCACCCTCTCATATATGTATACGTTTTTTTATTTCCCCGGTGCGACGGAAAATCCATTTTTCCTGATCTATCGAATCATCGATCGATCGAAACGAGTCGAGATTCCCGCGTTCGTCGGTTTTCGTGTTTCCCTTCGTCGACAGCCAGAGGTCGGACGTCGACGACAACAAGCCGACCGCGTTTCAAAGGCGACGGCGACGGTAAACAAAGTCGCGGCGTCGGTTAACGACATGTCAGCCGGCCAGAAAGTATCCGGCACGAGGCCGAAGTATTTTAAGGAGAAGGTCCCGGTTGGAAAGGAGAACGCCTATCCCGCGAGCAGAGGTAAAAAATCCGCGGATGGCGTCGACGAGGAGCCCAGGGTGTCCCTGGGTGCGAAAGACGGACGGAAAACTGGACCGCGTACCCATCGTACGGGAATCGATTTCCCGACGAAGAAGCCGCCGTTTCACGTTCACTGCGACGAGAAAAACGCCCAGGGAAAAGTCGAGACGAAGGTGAAACGCGTGTCCACGTCGGATTTGAAACCGACGAGCACCAGGGAGACGGAAAACGAGAGGAAAAAGGTGAGGTGTTTTGGGATCCCGGTGTGCGTGTCACGTGGGAGGAATGGGGGATTTTGATTTTTTATTCATTTGGGACTCGTAGGAGCAATTTAAGTTTAAAGTGTGATTTAATAAGGGTATTTGGAGTGCAATTTAGATTTATTAGCATTTGGAGGATTGGAGTTGTTGTTTGGATAATGAGATACGAAGATAGTTGTTTATTTTTTGTTTTTTGGCGGATGTTTCGTGGGGAAATAATTAGAATGCTAAGATAAAGAGTTGGATTGTTACTGTAGTGGCTATCTTATGGGCTTTAGACACTAATTCACGTTAATTGAAATTAGTTAGAGCCACAGAAAGTCGAGCGCGGGCGCTCGTTTATCTCATCGAAACCTGTGGCGAAGGAGAAGACACTTCCACCGTTAAAAATCCACCTCAGGTATGTCGTTTAATTAACCCAGCTGAATTTGCATAGAAATTCGCAGTCACGTTGCGATACGATACAGCGAACAATATTTTCAGATCGTGCTCAGCTTCCCCGGGCAGATTGAAATCTTCGTTGCCAAGAAGATTACCGCGATCCAGTTCCGTCGATCTGATCGCTAAATCCATGCGCGTCCCGTCGTCCACGCGAAGGTAAAATTTGCACCATCCACAGGAACAGAATCAATCCTCCTTATAATCAATGAATTTTCACAGTTCATCCGAAAATGTTTCGAAACTCGGTTGCTCGAGGATTCCGACCACCAGACGGAACATTTCCGTCGACAAAACGGAGGGACCCGGTGGAAAAGTCACGAAACGCACGACGTTTTTCATCGACGAAGTGCAACCGACGAAAGCCAGTATGCTGCGATTGAAACACACTCGCGAGATCCTGGAGAAATCAAAATCCTGCAAGAAGCAGCTGTTTTCCAGTCCGAAATCCACGGTCTTCGGGAAGCCCGTCGAAAAAAAGAGAACACTTGTTTTGAAGCCTGATAACGGCGATGATAAGAGTGGGAAAAAATTGAATTCCACGTGCTTCTCCAGAGCTAGTGAACCGAAACGAATACGTTTAGGAAGGCGAGTATCCGATTCGTGTGAAATTCGCGGATTCTTAACATTAGAAACGGATTTAGTGTTACTGCACTGCAGTTTTTCGTTCGGCATTCGCTCAATTTTTCAGATAGCAATCTGAAACTTGTACCATTGATTTAGTTAGGAAATTCTACGTCAGAACAATGTATAATAGTTGTACTTTTCGAAAATTTAATTTTTCGCAAAAATCTGAAGGGGGTAGGTCAGGATTTTTTGCGATTTTCGTAAATCGCTCGTCATTTTCACAATTTTTTAGATATCGATCTGATTCTTTCTGCATCTTATTTGGCTTCGGATTCTGCGTCCAAAACGCCCAGGATCACTTTATTAGCTCAAAAATTACGGAAATGGCGAGCGATTTACGAAAATCGCCAAAAATCCTGACCTACCCCCTTCAGATTTTTGCGAAAAATTAAAATTTCGAAAAGTACAACTATTATATGTTGATCTGCCGTAGAATTTCCTAACTAAAACAATGGTACAAGTTTCAGATCGCTATCTCAAAAATTGAGCGAATGCCGAACGAAAAACTGCTTAAATTTGCCGATTTTTCGCGATTTGCCCTTATATCTTGACCTGAATCTTTCACTGTCTTATTTGGCTTCCGATTCCGCGTCTAAAACGTCCTCGATCATTTTAATCGATATCGAATGGAATGCTGTTCATTCGTGAAAATTATTCGATTGTCATAGACTTGAGGCCGGTGTTCCTTCTTGTTCCACGGGATCCGGAAGTACGACGACACCCATCGACGTACCACCCCCGGCACCAGTTTTACGCGTCAAGGTAAATAGTTCAAAATATTATCTCATCCTCGACACGACCGATAAAAGTCATTTTTCCACCGTAAATTATCATTTCCATAACTGAACGTGTGTTTACCAAGGCGATGGTGCGACAAACACTCGCCCCGGAGAATCCCTCGGCTCACAAATTGTCTGGGGAAGTGGAAACGGATGTTTTCCCGGAGAAATTACGCTTTCACATGGAATACCATGACCATTTGCCCATGGTGGAAGACGAGAAGGAAAATAGGTCGCCTAAGCTGTCGCAGAATTTTTTACGGGAACACATAAACGCCGAGCAGAGGAGACTCGTTGTTTCGTTTCTGATACACTTGGGTGTTAGTATTTTCCTGACGATGATTCAGTGATCTTTGATAGATGTTTTATTTATCAAAATCACTTTCAGACTCACTGTCATTATCAAACGTACATCACCTATCAAGCCGTCAAGTTATTCGACGCTGCGATGGACAGAATTCGCACGGAGACGGCGTACATTCAAGTTACGGCCCTGGCCGCCCTCTGGATCGCCCTTAAGAAGCACGCGAATTTTCACCATATCCCAACGGTAATTCACTCGCTCACTTGTCAAATAATTCAACCCTTTACATTCAATGACTCGATCAAGTGATTTGACAGTAAAATTTGAAATAATTAAAAAGTTGGTATTAATCGATTTTCTCTGTGAATAACTCCTTTAATTCATCGTTAATTAGATTGAAATAAAGACTTTGGTATTTCTTGAACCTAGGCCGACACCATAGTGGCCCTTTCGGAGGGCCTCTACGAGGGCCGCGAGGATCTGCTGATGAGGTACGAGAGAAAAATTCTGCAGGCCTTGGACTTCAACGTCACTTTCGCCGACGTGTTCTCTTTGTTGAATCATCGACTGATAAACTGCAGAGAGTTCATGGACATCGCCGACGAGACGATGAACATCCTCGTTTCTTGCGGAAATTATTTGGTACGAATTTCGTGAATTTTACAATATATATTTGGCGATGTGTTTGATTTTTTCTTTTCGTAGATCGAGCTGACGATGCTTGACGAAGACTTCTGCCGCGTCCCGGCGGCCGTCGTCGCCGTCATTGCCGCCGAATTGTCCCTCGGGCTCAACCTGGACATCATGAAGACACCTGAGGCGAAACCGCGATGGGCATTCTGGCGGCTGATTCTCACCATCCGATATCCTGTCTCCGCCAGGTTCGTGTCTTAATTTCTATAATTACATCTTCGTTCTAAAAATAGTATTCCAGCATCACGCAAAATTTGAACGAATTTCAGAGGTGCATTTAAAAATTTTATAGTACAACTATGATAAATTTATGTGGTCAAACTTAAAATGGTCTATTATTAATACTATTTATTCTAAATCCTCTCGAATTCAAATTAACTTCAATGTGAAACCCTATCCTAACGAAACATCTCTGTATAATTAATTCTCGCATGTTTATTATTATTTTTACGAACAGAGTGGTGGACGAAGACTTCGATAAACTGCGAGTGGCGTTGATTCGTCGAGTTCTGCATTCCGGTATCAAGCACTCCGGTTTCCACGTGGTCTACAAGAAGTACAAACGCAGCAGATTCGGCGCAATTTCGCAGAGTCTATTGGAAAAGGTCAAGAGGGCTCCATTCGCGGAGGTGTTCGACCCCTGAACCCATCGTACCGATGGTACAACGAGAATCTCACAATTTCCTACTAGGGGATCGATGAAAAGAAAAAAAGACAGAGTGTGTGCGTGTTATCACTTTATTGAACTGAGAGATTCACGTGCGTCGATGCGTTTACGTTTCGATCGTGACAAATGTTGCGAGAACGATAATTATATCCCCGGGGTTATCGAGTGCCTCAGGCGACGGTGTACTTTCGCTTAGTTTCCGCCCACTTGGCCCAATTGTCCCAGGAGTTATCGATGGAAACGAGACTCTTCGTGTCGTCCTATATACAAAAAGTTATTCGTGTGAAAATGAACCACGTGCATATGTACATATATATATTTTACTTCCGAAGAGATGTCCGGGTGTCCGTTACCTTGAACAACAAGTTGGACTGTCCTGCCCAGGTGCCGAACAGGTGCAGAAGGTCAGGGCGCTTCGAGTACAGGGAACTCGCCGCCAGGGTGCCGTGCGAAAGTTCCTCCAGGGCGTGGACACATTTCCCCGCGGAACTGAGGATCACCCTGGGTGGTTCGAGACCCAGGTTACAGTGTTCCCAATGGTCAGCGGTTGCGGTGCCACCGTCGGGACACACCAGCATGTAGTCGGACAGCTTTTGATCTTTGTTATCTTTTTCTGAAAATCATAGTGATGATTTTTAATCAGTTCGCGAATCACATTTTAGAAATTTTATACTTCGGTGAACCGTTTGCCGAGTAACAAACTGTTCATGGGTGAAATGTGAACTGATGTCATGGGGTCACGTGGAAATTTCCCCCTCCGTTGTAATTTTATTGATGTTATTAATTTATTTCGAAGATATTTTACGCGATAGATTTTATGTCCGAGGGAAAAGGAAGATTTTTAGTTTGTTATCACGATTTTCTCCCGAGTTTCCCTCGGACCCCACGAGTATCAAGAGTGATACTGTTTTTGTTTTTCTTTCTGTCGTATCACTTAAGGATTTGATGTAATAAAGCGGTTTTAAGAATCTGGTAAAGTGTGTCATCTAATTACCAATGTTCATTAGAGCAGGTAGAGGTACGAATGCCACGTCTCCTTTTCCAGATGAGAGACACCTGAAAGGAATTTTCGATATAGATATTTTTCTTTTTATGTACCACTTATTGTTAGATATATTTAATTTTACTCACTGAAGGGCCCCTTTGCCACCTCGGAAAGCTTCGGCTTCCGTCGGTTTGCATTTCGTCGCACTTCTCACTTGATCGTCGTTCGAGTCGATGTTTCCTACGCATTGTTCGCATAATTTGGAACCGACCGGAGCACCTGGGGCACAGGAACCGGCGAAGAAGTCAGCCATTTCGTCCTCGGACTTGATGAGATTCTTCTCTTTCAGGATTACCACAGGGGCGGACCATCCAGCGAAGTCGCCCTTGTATCCGCTGTGACAGGATTTCTTGCCCTTCAGATCGGCTGGAATTTAAATTTTAATAAAATTGTGTGCAATTATAGGTTTATAGTAGAGGTAAACAGTTTTTGTGAAACTATAGACTAATCATCTCTAAAATTATTATTAATTAGTATACTGTTAATTGTTAGTACCTAGACCGTTAACAGCGGTAGTTTTCTTCACAACGGCAACCGCTGGTCGTTCTCCGAACTTTGTCGTTCCTGGTCCATAAGTTTCAGATACAATAGGCTTGGCGTTGTAGTTTGTAATCGCTTTAGCAGCCTCACCACCTTCGACGACCACCAAGTCCGCTCCTCCGTCTCTCATTACCTTCAAACACTCCTCCTCATTTTTCTCGAGGATGCAGTCAAGTCTAGGTCTCGCATCCCTGAAAGATAAAAATCATTAGGTCGTAATGAGTCATCCAGGATTAAGAATATAAAATTTTATGTAACCAGGTAAATGAGAAGAATTTTACCTGGAGAACGCAGCTCTGGCGAGTGCGCGACACTTTGCCAGGGCACCCTGACTCCAAGTGCACCAACGGGCGTTTTTCTCTGGAGCTCCAGAGTTCCTCTCGATGACGTCCAGGTATTTAGCGTTCACCAGATGGCTCTCCGGGGAGACAGCTGGGGCTGCCACTGCCAGGGTTTTCTCGTCCAGGAGCATAATGTCTTTCCACCAACCGGATTTCTCGTCCTCGCCCAGTTTACCCAGCTCCGTCAACTCCTGGAGAAGAGATTCCGAGAGGTGGAATAAGAAACTTGTATCGAGAGGTCGTATCGGATACATGGTTAACCCTTTCGTTGTCACGGTGGTCCCATGAAATGAGTATAGTGGTCCACTGATGCAAGTTCGAAAATTTGTGATTCAGCGAAAGGGTTAAACGAACTTCTATTGTGTTTTATCCTTCCGAGAATCCATATTCTCAGAGTTTCGCTCACGTGGTTTCGAACACCTTGCGTACCTTCTGCATGGCCTGTGTGTCCGCCACGTCCTTGTTCACCATGTATCCCTGCCAAGGTCTCGCTGCCCAGGTGCAAGGTTTGGTGTCGGCGTCAATGGGGACCTTGGATCCATCGGGGCAGAAGTAGGCGAAGTCAGCAGGGTTCGCGGAAGCCGGACCAGCTGGGGACACTCCGACCGGGAGCCCGAAGAAACGTTTCACGTAGATGACCTTGGTCCACGCCACTTCACCGCCGTTGTGAGCCAAACAACGTAACGCACCCTCGTAACCGGAATAGACGTCCGGGTAGTCGCAGACATCTGGTTTCTCGCAGAGGGCACACATGTTCGAGTAGGTTTCCTCTGGAAAGATTGATCGCGAAGTGACTAGTCTGGTTAGGTATTGCTAGGTATTGCTAGGTATTGCTAGGTATTGCTAGGTATTGCTAGGTATTGCTAGGTATTGCTAGGTATTGCTAGATATTGCTAGATATTGCTAGATATTGCTAGATATTGCTAGGTATTGCTAGGTATTGCTAAGTATTGATAGGTACTGATAGGTATTGATAGGTATTGATAGGTATTGATAGGTATTGATAAGTATTGTTAGATATTGTTAGGTATTGATACGTCTAGTTAGGTATAGTTAGGTGCGGTTAGGACTAGTTAACTCTACTTAAATCTGAGTCAAACATGTTCGAGTAGGTTTCCTTTGGAAACACTCATCCAGAAACGACTGCTCTAGTTAGGTCTTGTTTGGTCTAGTTAAGTCTGATTAAGTTCGAGGGCATACACGTGAGATTAGATTTCCTCTGCAAAGATTCACCGGGAACTTACTCAGCCTCCTGTTGATCGCTGGATCGGGTGACCAGGTACCAACGAGACATCCTTTCGAGAAAAGCGAACTCAAAGCACGAAGCTCGTTCTCCCGAGCGGAGTATTCTGGGTCGTTCAGGTTAGTGAGGACTCCCATGGCTGTCAGTTTCGTGATGGGAATCTTGTATCCCACGTTACGACCCACGCCTGTGTGACAGGATTTTAAACCACGTAATCCTTGGACGTTGTTTATATTCTGGTCCTTGTGGATGACGGCCACTGCCTCGTAGCGGTAGGCTGCGTCGGGTTCCTCCTTGGTCCTGACCTGTTTTTTCGAAGGGGAAATATTAAGTAGATATTATATTAAGCATTGCATATTCTAAACCATGTCGCTGAGAATGATTTAACATGTTCCTTAACGAGCTGCAATTAATCAAGTATCTACTTTTTCCTTAAACGTTACACACTATAAATTATTAACTTTGTCAAATCTGCAGTGATTCACTTATTCATTTAATCTCGTAAAAGTAGAAGCGTGTATTCTGTAAATATTAAAATAAAGAAATTGCAAATTCATAAGAAAACTGTCATTTGGTTATTAAAAAGACAACGATGAAAACGGTCCACGCTACAGGGGAAAGTGTTAAAAAATCTAAAGTCTACGGCACCTGTTCGACAACGCTGTACCCAGCTTTGGTAGCCAGTTCGTTGTCCTCGGCGGCTAGGTACATGTCCTCTGGATCCACGGCCACCACGTCCGCCTCTTTTTTCCCAACTTTCTCGATACACTCGTATCGATCGCGGCCCGAGATACATGCTATGGGGATGTTCTTACTAGCGGAATCCTTCACCATATCAACGCACTCCTTCCAGTACACCTCCGGCACGCACATAGTAACTATGATAAAAAAAAAAAAACAAAAGAAAACATTTCAACAAACCAACCAAAAACAAAAACAACAATTCCAATCGATTTTTTATCGTTCCACTACTCGATCAACCCGGTAACGTTCGCACTTACAAACTTTGTTGGAGTCGGCGACAGTCTCGCCGACCACGAAGAAGGCCCCGAGGGCCAGATAGGCGAACAACATATTTTTTTTTTCCCGCAGGTTCTCGACGTGACGTGACACCGTGAAACGACCGCGACACCTTGGCGTCAGGATCGTCGGGCACCTTCTACGAACGTCCTTATATAGGAGCGACTTTTTCCTGGTCCATCTGGAAGGGGAGATTCTCTGGAGGGGGTCGTCCGTTTTTTTATTTCTCCCCGTTAATACACCAGTGTATATCAATTGGCCGCGTTGATGGTTTCCCCGCGTGATACGGGGGAACGGGACGCGTGAATCGTACCACCACCGACACACGTACACCCGTGTGTCTGTGTTTTCACGGTCGACCGTACGTATACGTACACACAATCTACTTCGCGGTCCACGGGACTTTTTTCCATTTCTTTTTTTTTTTTTTTTTTTTCGGGGAAGATATCCACCCGGAGAGTTCAGATTACGCGAGTTCGCCGTGCCTCCGGGACTCGCGTGCCGTAATTACGATAAAACGTCGGCAAAACACGCGTGCGTCATGATCCACGAGCCGATGTTACGTGATCATCACCCGCGTAATGATCCAGAATAGAAAGAATGTGATAATCTTAAGGGACGCGAGTGAAATGTCATTTTTGTTCGTTTTTTGGGGAAAATCACGATCGACACCCGCGGGGGGGCACCCTTGAAAGTCGTGATTTTGATCCGGCACTGCGCGCGTGGGTGTTCCCCGCGTCCTTGTACTTGTCTGGTGTATCTCGTATGTTTTTCACGTTTCTCTCCGAGGACGCGGGCGATCAACGAGCGAAGATAATTCGTTGCCACCGCGTCTCGCCGGGCGAAAACAAACTCGAGATAACGAAACCGCGATCTCTGCACTCCGAGGGACACCTAAAACCTTTCGCGGTACGCGATGGACACAAGGAAAACCGCGGGTACGTAGGGAAAACCGGGAAAATATAGCGTTTTCCTCGTAGAAGAATCTAGGATCTATAGATCGTGCGTGGGAGGGGAAACGGGAGAGGTCGCGAGATAAATGTCGCGGTTCGGTCAAGTTCGACGAGTGAATCGTGATAACCTTTGGTGACCCCGCGGACAAAAATGGGAAAATCCAGTAACGGCAACGTCGTCTCTCGAGCGTCTCGAGTGTCTTCGCACCTATCGGGTTGAAGATCCTCTCTTGTCGCATGGCAACAAGTTTTTCCTGCAAAGGTTTCCACCGTCGACTATCCTTTTTCCAAAGAGAACATGGAAACATTGATACACACTTTCACAAATGATTTTCCTTCCCGATAGATCGTTCGAGATCATTCTCAAAATATAAAAAAAACCCTCGTTTGAACAAAAGAATCAATTACTTGATTTTTTGAACAATCACGTGACAATCTTTTGCATTCCCTAGAGTTCAAGGCTCGGCAGGCGCTAACACAAGTTTGCAAGGTTAACCGATCAAATTTTTTGTTCTCCAAAGCCGGTATGCAGCACCTGCGAATCTCACCGTGATTACCCTGTCGAGTGCGAGTGCAAGTCAAAGTAGCTTTATAATTAAATGATATTTCGAGCCGTGTTAGTGTGCGTTAATCGGCGGAGCGATAACTTCGAGATTAACGTGGTAGACTATTAGGCAACACTGTGCGGCAGAAATTAATTGTACTTCGGTATCTTCGCGTTTATAGTTTGAATTTCAAGGTCGGGTAAGTTCGGAGCTTTAGGATCTCGAGTCGGGCCCTAAGGGCCAGAAGTTCTTCGAAGTTCTCTCGTATTCTCGTCATCAAGTCCCATCGACTCGTTATGGCGGCCATATGTCTCCGTCGAAAATCGTCGCTTCGCAAACGAGAACTTTGTTGAGCTGCGATAACGCCCCTCTGGTTCTCAGATTGACATTGCTCTATCTGGGTAATTAATTTCTCGTTTCTCAAGCGACAGCTTCGCACGTCCGCCGTTAGTTTTTTCAGTTGATTCCGCTCTTTCTCCGTTGCCTCGAATAATTTCTGAAAGGTGCGAAGGAAATTGGGGGAAATAGATTCTTGTTTATTTGTGTTTTTTGGAAACTGGGTTGAAAGCTTACGTTCTGTCGGGCCAGTAAATTCCTTTCGAAAGCTTCAACTTCTTCCACAGGGATCTTCCCCGTCGGATAACGATCGACGCACTCGGAAATGATCTTTTTTACCTTTGAAAAATATCGGAACACTTTTATAGAATTGTTGGAAAAAATTGTAGAGGGAGATGAAGTGATGAGAAACTTTGTTGTTGACTGTATGGAAAATAAAATGACTCGAAAGCTTTGAATAGACATCTATAAAATATTCGACAAGTGTCATCTTTTACCGTTCCCGGTAAAAATACTAACTTTGACTCCCCGAAGATCGTCCAGTCGTTCTCGTAGATCCTCCATAATCATTTTCATCCGCGCGTGTTCCCACTCCTCCAGTTCGATCGCCTTGCGAAGTTCTATGTCCCTTCGCAGGGCCCTTAGTTTCCGGTCGCCAGCCTCCATTATGGCATTTTTTACCTGCCTCACTTCCTCCTCGGGAATTAAAATGGCGTCGCGCCAATCGGAAGTCGTACCACTTGCTCTCACTCTCAGTTGGCCGATTTTCAGGACCAGCTGGATCTCCTGGTCGTCCGTTAGATCATTCATTGATCTCTCTAGATCCGATAACGTTTCCCTGTGGCGATTGATCTTGCCACGTGCATTTAAAGCCGCCTTTCTATGGATCGCCAAAGTGTGCTCCGCTTCTGCCACCTCGACGGCGCAGCTTCTCACCTTTGACATTTCCGTCACGTTAAACCCGTCCCGATAAATAACGATTAATCGCGCGTCCACCGTCGCGTTTATTGATTCCCGTTTATTTTTTCTTTCATTTTTTTTACGTCGACTTGTCGCGAGAAAAAAATATGTTTTGTCGCCGACCGAGACCGCTGGACGTTGGCGACGGTGGCGAGGAGGCGACGATCGCGAATAAATTTTCGACGCCTGGAATTTAACGACCGCGAGAAACCTTTGCGAAAATAAACATACGCAGAATAAACGTAAAAAATTCGCGTGGTAGCGAAAGGATTATCATAAATCAGTGCTTTAAGAATATATAAAATAGAATGAAAGTTTCCAGTGAAAAATGACTTTGTGCTCGTAGGGATTTCTTTACCTATTTAAGGGTCAATACCTTTGTTTCCGTTTCTATTTTCAGTCTCCGTAATCTGCACATATTCTGCCAATGGTGTCGTTCGATCAACGCTGGCAGACCGTCCGGCATTTGATCCATACCATCCATAGATCTAAGAAATTCTAACCATTCCCTTGGTAAAATTTCTGATTTCTCCCTGCTGACGAGACATTTGCAAAGTTCCGAAAGGAACGTCAGGGACGTACAATTCGCCCTCACGGCCCTGGGTCTTCTCCTATAGTGTCTAAACAGGTGTTCCACCATTGGTTGTTTTAGATCCGTGAACTCCGATCGAAATTTTCCTTCTAGGAGTTTTTCCCGCTTGCAGAGAGCCTCGTATCGATTTCTCAGCTCGGTCGTCGTCGATTCGAGTAAATTACATTCCTCGGCGAGCCTGCGGGATTCCTTCGTCGACGGGGTTAACTCCTGGTCGATCAACCGGGAGATTTCTCGTTTCACGCGAACGATCTTTCTGTGGTTAATTACTCCACGGACTCGAGATAACTCCTCGCGAAGAATGGACTGCTCTATTTCGATCTTTTTTCTCCCCAGATCTTCCAGTTTCTCGTTGAAGAGTTTCACAGACTCCCAAAGTTCCTCTGATTGAAATAAAAACATAGTTTACTGTTGGAAAGTCTATTAAACTTTGCTATTATTAATCCTTCAAATTGGAAGATACTACGAAAGTTAAGAAGAGTCACGATTAAACAACCTTCCGTTCGCGACATTTCAGTCTCCAGCATCGATTTATATTTCTCTCGTTCCACTTGCAGTGCCCGTAACTTTGATCTATAGATCTCAATAGTTTCTAGATCCTTGTCGGTGTATTTGCTGGGATCTTTCGCGAGGCATTCCGGTTTCGGAATGTCCCGTTTCACTTCGTCCTCCCATCTACGTTGAATTTGAAATCATCTCGCTTACACATTTGTCACGTTTCATCTTAATTTCGATTTTCCTACCAGTTTACCTGACTTCCAGAACACCGTCCATCATTTTCTCCAGCGCCTCCTGGTGGAATGAATTCTCCGGCGGCTTTAACTCCTCGGAAGTGTCCTTGGAAATGGACCCATCTTTCGACGGTTCGTCGGCAATGATAGTGATAGGATATTCGGGTAATTCACTGTGATGCCATTCGGGAACATCGATTATGTTTCTTTTCACGTTCACACCGAAAACTTCTTTCAGTTCGTTGGCACAGTATCTCATTCTCTCTACACGTTTTTTCATCCCCTCAATTTCTTGCTTTTTCGAGGATCGTACTTCCTCGAACAAGCTGTTGAAGTGCAGCTGCGAAAATTGTGAATTGAATGGTTCATCTGTGAAAGTGGTGTTTGAAAATGAACACAGACATTAACTTAATATATTTCATAATTATCTTCCAAGATTCCTCTTTAATCTCACGTTTTGAAACGACCTTGAAAATCGTGGATAATTATCCCAGAAATGAAGTTTTTAGACATTATTCCATTTAAATACTTGTTTGAAAAGTTCCTTTGAAAATTACCTTCAACTCTCGCTGCCGAGTTTCGATGACACTGTTCGCTTCAAGCGTTTCAACGTAGCCGATTCGCGGATTCAACAGTTGATGTGTCAACTCCATAGTTGGGTCTTTGATCCACTTGTGACTTGTGGTCCCCGAAAGACAGGCCCGTTCTTCTTCATTCGCACGTGAGTACAGAATACTTCTCGCATCTCCTCTGACCGTGGAATCATTCAAATCTGAATTCTCTTCCTGCATTCTGAAAAAAATACCCATTTTTCAAAAACCACGTGGTCAGTGACAAGTAGTTGAAAAGTACCTGGAGATCATTTTCTTGATTTCCAACGAGAATCTCTTCCAGGCTTGATTATCTTTTTCCTCCATCTTTATCTCGGTTAAAGGATAATTCGTGACCTTCGATTTTCCAAAAATAGAAAGAATCGCGCAACTCCGAATGATTTGGGGATTCCAAAATTTCTCGCGCAAATAGAAAGCCGCGCGATTCTGCCTCGCGATTTGTTCCTCGAGGTTCTTCAGCACCTCCTCTCGCTGCTGATTGGCTTCCCATATTCTACGTTCCCGAGTCTCTCTGTCGAGATCGTAAATACAAAGTGGAAGTCGATCGTCCGACGATTCTTTCTCATTCGAGTCGAGAAGACATTTCACCTGTCGGAGGAAGATAATAACTACAAAAACACTTTCACTCCTTTTGATCTAATACTAATTATGTTATATAATCAATATAACTTTCTTAAATAATTAACAACATTTCTATGTAACAGAATTTACCCGTTCCCGCAATTTTTCAAGGTCAGAAAGAATGGAAATTCGAATAGGTTGTGCTTCCCGTTCCTCCGACAGCAAACGCGATCGAATAGAATTTTCCATCCACGTTTTTTCTTGATCAGAATTATCTGATTCACCAGATAATTCGGGGAGCAAATAAGGGACTTCCGGTAGACAATCAGGGTCTTGTTTTTCCTCCGGGATCCTGCGTAAACCTTCGATGAGAGGTTGAATGAAATAATCGAGCAAGTTTGTACCGTAATCTGTTGGCGATTAGGTCGCCATTTGCACCCAGGGAAACAACGTTGTTCCCTATAATTATGGCGTTTCCGACGCCACCCTCGCTTCTATGGTGTGCCGGGAAGATCGCCAGAATCCTACGGGGTTCCCGGCCGTCCCTTAGAACGATTAAACCGTCGTAGCCGTAGGTAATTAATTGCTGATTTAACGAAGAAACGTGTAATTTGATATTTCTCGTTTGGTGCAGCGTGGGAAGAGCTTCCGTCAGGGATAATTCCCGGAAATTATTCTGGAAGAATCAGAAACTCGTGAATGACGTTCAAGAAAGGATGTATCGCTGAATAATTTATTTATAAATTATGTACTGAGAAATTTACTTCTATATTTATTCGGTGTAGCTGCTTTGAGAGATAAGGCACACCAAATATTTCACTTTTTCCCAGGCCGTAGAAGAGGATCGCGAATGGAACATGTAACTCTACTACGTGGTCCAGGGAGTACTGAAAATCCTCCGCCAGATCACACGAGTATATCGCTATTTTTTTCCCAGCAACAGGTGCCATCTTCGCACCATTAACAAGTACCAAAGTCTTTGCAACGCCTTCCGTCTCGTAAATCAGAAAGTCTGCGATCTATAAAAGTCACCGTGATATCCTTGAAAATCAATATTAATCCCCCACTCTTCAAGGTCACACTCACCCTACTTTCGACCTTTAAAAGACCCTTTACTCTTAATTTATAAATAAAAAAAATTCGACCCAGATCCGAATTTCCGACGCAAAGAATTTCACCGCCGACGGAGAACTTCGCCAGGTCGAGCGGCTCCCTTTGAAGATGAAAACACCTGGAGACGTCGACACAGGTGGCCGTCGGGACGCCCAAAAGGAGACAGTTCCCGTCGACGCTGACCGTCGCGACGACCGGTAGCGTCGGATGCGACGTCAAACGTGTCACTGGAACGACCCGAGTTGTTCGAACTGCTCGCGACCCCGATTTCATTGTTTACCTTGGCCGTGGTGTTTCAGCGACCTGGTGGAGACCACGTTTCCGGTGTCCGCGTCCAGAATGAACAAGTGGCAACGCTCGTCGAGAACGCACAGCCTTCCGTGAACGATCGACAAGGTTACGTAGTTTCCACCGTTCGAGTGTAAAAGATCGAGACGCGGCGCGTGATCCCGCGGGGAGCAAAGGATCTCGTAGATCATCCCGCGGTCCGCGTGGATCAGAATTCCATCCCGCGAGTGACTCAGGAAGGAGACCGGATGCGATGGGAGGGAAATGGTCCACATGGACTGCCAACCATCGTGCGTTGATTTTCTATAAAACTGTAGAAAGAAATTTCATATAATTTCTTGATTTTTAATTAATTTTAATCGCATTGAATTGGGGAGATTTAATTTGGAAATTGTTTCACTCGAGCGTTGATTCTGTTTTATTTGAATGTGAAAGGGTGAAGTGTGTTGGAGAATAAGGGACGCACCGTTGCGTGGGTGTTGGTTTCATCGATGGGTGTATTGGTAACTAATACACCTCCCCTGTAAGTTGCGAGTAATGGGGTTCTTTTTGAAATATTTTTCAATGTTTCCAAAGATTCTTCGTCGCCGGATCTGACGAGACTCGTCTCATCGTTGTCGAAATCGACGGACCACACTCCGCGATTGTCATCGCAGACAAATAAATTTCCCTCCGACGACCAGGAAAATGATACCAGCCTCCTCGCGGAAAGTTTTCGTAATTCTATCGGCAGGACTCGCACGATCTTCGAGCAAATTAGAAGTCGATACACGCAGAGTTCTCCGGTTGTCGGTGAGAATTGCGCGATCAAGTGTGGAGAACCTGGTGAACAGCTAAATTGAACAAGTATTGATATATTAAATTGAATTAATTAAAATAACTAACAAATTTTAATAAATTTAAACAAAATTTATTATACGCACGCGATTTTTTGTGACTCAACGTGGATCGTCGTATCAACAACGGTCGCTTTCTCGCCAGTTTTCCAGTGCCAAACGATTATCCGAAACTTCGGAAACGTAGTTAATCCAAGAAGATACTCGGTTCCGGCAAAAGTTGAGCAAAGATAGCCATTGGCCTCGTCGCTGTTCAAACAGCTCGAAATTCGACGAATCGACGGATAAGCGAATACCAGTACTTTTGGATTAGGTTTTCTCTCCACCATGGAAAATATCGGCACCGTCTACAATTAGATTCTCAAGTTCATCGTTTCAATTAACAGTACGCAAACGTACCGGGTGTCCCGCCAAACACGATGCGCCGTCGCCTCGAGTGGAATCGTCGAATCTTTCGATCCTCTTTTCCCTGGTTTTCAAATCGAAGAAATAAACGTAGATCCCGGACGCCATTGCGATCGTGTCCTTTCCGACGAGGACGAAATCGTCGGATTTTCCGAATTTCACCCATCTACGAATAGCGTAATGTTAAAATTAAACGGGATGGGTTCTGGGAGACATATTCTTCCAATACTTCCCCCATTTCTCAATATAAATTTGTAATTGGAACAAAGAGAAAGTTTTCCATTTCGATCCATATTAATTATTTCATTTCCTGTTGACGTTAATCACGATTCCATCGCGGTACTCGTGGAATTACCATTAACCATACAGGTCGAGGGTAAACACGTTGAATGCCACACGATTTTTTTCTATAGACTTCCTATAGCGTCACCATAAATTCGTAACACTGCAATGTATCTATTTTTCGTATATATAGAACTATTTTTCATGGGTTTAATTTCATTACACCATTATAATACCGAAAAATGTATAAATATCTACATTTCTTACAACAATGATCTTCTACCGATCAACAGAGTTTACCGCGAGGGTCACCGGTGCCCCTCCTTTATTCTACCACCAAGTCACGTGCCGGTCACCGGTGACCCCCACAGTATTCAACGTGTCAAATATATATTTACATATACGCACGCTGTGTCCGTCACGGTGAACTTCATCCTGTCTCCAAAGGATTTCCGAACGATCTATACGAGTGATCCTCGCGATTCAAGAAACCCCGACCCGGTCGCCCGCCGACAAGTATTGATCAAACGGGCGTTTGACGACCGACTCTATTGTACTCATATATTCCTACAGAGTATAGAAGAATTCGGACGATTTCTATAGATCCAGGGAAACGCGGACCGACGACACAGAATTTCGTCGTCGTCGACGAGGAACGCGGTTGTTCGCGGATCCGACGCAAAGTACAATGGCGAGAGGAATGCGAATAAGTGTGTTACTAGTTCGTCGCGATCGTAGGAGGTTCGATGAATCGTGGGCCCGTTATCGCGTGTCACATCCGACGCATAATAATCGGCCGACGCCTTCTTAGCCGTCGTTGTCGTCGTTGCCGAGCACTTTCGCGCGTCCCCAGAAAACCAGAACCATGGAAATCCGCGGTGGACGAATACAAATCTGCTGTTTTACGGCGAACGTTAGGCGGAAGTGAAATCCGGTTAGAATGTAAATCTAAGTGTTCGTCTGGACCCCGGTTGAATTCACAAAGATATAGCGAATGATTTAAAAAAAGAACAAAAAAGAACGTTAGGAAGAACCTTACTATACTTTGTAGATTTCAAATTTCAAATTCCCGCGTTAATGTGATATGGGGTAAGTTTGATATTGGATTCCCGGGAATGTGTGACGATCGTCGATGAAATTTAAATAAAGATGTCATCCATTATTTATCCGTTCACTTAATGATTCGCGCGAGGGTACGAGAGGCCCGGCGAGGCGAACGAAAACGAAGTGAGAATATAGGCCGGGGCCCGCTAGTCGTTTAGTATTCCACTAACGCGTCCTCGAGGAAGGCACCTGGTTCCCCGTTGGTTAGGTCCGTCACTCGAAAACTGTTTGCCGCGGTGGCTCGTGGTGTCCCATCGCTCGAAAGTGTCTCGAGATGTCTCGCGAAAATTCGACGAACCTCCGAACGTCGGTCCTCCTGGTCGTCGTGATCCTGGGGATCGCCAGTGCCCTGGAAACCGCGGAAAAAAACGTCACCGAGATCGTCACGGCCTCCGTCGTAACGACGAACGACGCGATCACGGAAATCCCGAGAGAAACGAGCACCCTTTCGTCATTTGTTGCGAGTAAAAAAGATTCAAGATGGGACCGTGGTTCTTTTGCCACTAAGTCCCCAAAGGGTTATCCTCGAAGGGCATCCAAAACGGGAAAGGACAGCTACCTGGAAGCGTTGAGACACTCGAGGACAAGCGAAGATCCAAGGGAGGGAATCGTGAAGATCGATGGTCACCATGGATCCAATTCTAACCGAAGGGAATACATTCAGGGCCCAGTTTATTCGCAGCAAAATGAATACGGTGCACCGAAAGAGCCACAGAATTCTTATGGTCCCCCTAAATCTAATTCTGGGACATCCTTGAGGATCTCTTATAGTGACCCGGAAAGGGATACGTTTTCCCAAGGGCCCAGTGATACTTATTCTGTACCCACGAGAACATCCGTGGATTTCAAGGATCAAGGTTCCTATGGGCCCCCAAGGTTCAGCTATGGGCCCCCTAAACATCAGAGTTCCTATGGGGATTACTCGAGTGGTTCCTATTATCCACCACAGCAAGGTGAGGGAAGAGGTAGCGTATTCCTGCGCGATTTTTTTTTTACATTTTTAAATATTTGGTGAATATTTTGATGTGGGGTGTTTCTATGGGGTTAATCGAACGTTATAGCTTATGGTCCACCAAGTGGATCGTACGAGCATGGTGCTCCCCATGGATTAGAGGTGTCTCATCTGCCGGCACTCCCTACGATCGATTTCTCCTGGCCCTTCGCCCTTAAATTGAACGCTTTCACGTTGGCGAAAATTCTGCTGAAACTGGTGATTTTCAAGCTGATCGTCAAGTTCATCGCTATAATCTGCTTGCTGCTTTTCATTCCCAAGTTGGAGATCAAGAAGGGCAATAAAAACGACTCGAACAACGACGACGACGACGACGAAGGGCGACACCTTGGAAAGGGTAACAATTACGTCGATTTACGCAGAAGAGAATCGATCCCTAAAAATTGACAATTTTTAGATCCTAATCGAATTTGATAATATTATTGTCTGATATTACAATGACGTTAGTGTAACTGTGTTTTTTTTTTAACTTTGAAGATAGATTCTCTTCTGAGCAACGTGTTCCGATGGAACGTTCTATTAATTTGATATTTGCGGGGAAATTGTTGCGATTTCAATTTGCAGAAACTTCGCCAGAGAAATTGAATCTCCTTACGTCGACGGTACTGACGGCGTTCGAGAAGTACCAGAGGCTAAACGACGGACGGAATTCCGACGAATGCGGTTTCGTTTGCCGCGTTCGACGGATTTTCACTCAGAACGAGTCCTGGACCGAGTGGATCCGATTGCTGAAGAGCTACGTCGTCGACGAGACGTCGCGGCAACGACACCGCTAGACTAGCGTTCAAACGTTGTAATTTACTTTGTGTGTACTTATTTATTATTTATTTATTTCGAACTTGCCAACGACGGTGATGTTTGCAGTATGGCAATGATTCACGGACAATTTCCAATTGCAATAAACAGGACACCGTCGTGAGACGATTCCGTGTATCTTTTTCTTTTATTCCTCTTTATATCACGTTTCATCTAATCTGCGAGAATTCCGCACTTTTTGCAATACATTTCGAAATTCCTTATATCTAACGAGTAAACGAAAATTACGCCCAAAAAGTGTAGATGTAATTATGTCTTGCTGTTCAAAATTAAAAGGAACATCTTGCTAAATGTGTGAAAGTTCCCAGGGAAAATGGTCTAGAAAAAAAACAGACACCTCCGCAGATTTTCCAGAAAAGTGGATTGCAAGATTGGTGGAAGACGAAGGCGGCGGAAATTCGTCAGAAATGAATTTCGATTCGCAACGTATACGCGCGGAGTGAGCATAGCTGGAATCAGAGCCGAGGGGAGTAAATTCAAAGATTAGTCCTACGTGCTCCGGAAACTGTCAGGTGGGGGTTAAGTACTTAGAGCCGAATGCTTATAAACGCAATCGCGAATCGCGACGTCTCAGTCGTCGGTAGATTGTCGCGAGTAGAAACCCGTGTTTGGAAATTTTCTTTAAATCACCGAGCAAAGGAATCGCGTCGAAAGAAACGCAATTTTTCACCATGAAGGTCGCTCTTGTAGTCGGTAAGTGATCCAACGATCGATCGTGATTTCTCGAAATAAGTCGGACGACTCCTGGCGATCATTCGTCGGACGTTTCGCGAGACTTTACGATCATCTACATGTTGCAACGACCGCGACGGAGGAGAATAGGGTAATCATTCAATCTGACGGCGAATTAAGGCCGGTTAAAAGGCTTCCTCGAAAAGCATCGCGCGTAACTTTGACCGAGCGGAGATATTCATTAACATTCTTACATTCCCCACCGGGTAATCCGATAAATCGACGACCCTCGCCGAAACTAGGTCTCGGAAAATCCAAAACAAATTACCTCGACGTTAATTATTATTACTCAAACTGACAGTTTACATTTATAACCGTATACACGCGATTTATTACTCAAAATAACAATTTACATTTATAATCAACTACGCTCCAATTGTCATTCAAACAACACTATTTTCATTTATAATTAAGTACGCACAAATTGTCACCCAATCAAACAATTAACATTTCTAATCAAGTTCGCCCGAATTCAACGACATTTTCGGTAAAACCTACACACTTCTGTTTCCGGTAGCGCTTACGCTCCTCTGCGTGTACACGTTCGTGGATGATGCGCTGGCTAATCCAACGGACACCATGACGGCGAAGAAGGTGAAGGAACCGAAGGAGATCAAAGAAGCCGCGACCGCTTCGAAGGATCTCAAGGACGCGATGAAGGCCGGCAAAGAGGCCAAGAAGAGCAAGAAAGACTGCGCCAAGGAGTGCGGAGACGATTATGATCCAGTTTGCGTTCACGATCCAGCGGATCCGAATTTCAAACCGAGATCATTCGGCTCCGAGTGCGTCCTGGACGTTCACAATTGCGAGATGGGCACTATTAAGTATCCCGACAAGTTTTCGTAATTGTTTTTTTTTAGCGTCTGGGTCAAAACACCGTGGACATGTGACCGTCTTTAACGCAGCTGACATTCAGAGGACTCTCACTGTGATATTTTGCAGTATTTTAGATAATGTGTTTTTTTAGAACGATAGGAAATCACTTTGGTACAATTGCTTTTAGTTTTTTATTAACTGGAGGAAAGGAAAGATTCTTGGGTAACGCAATGTAGGAAACTTTCCTGTAGAATCTCACATTGTCAGTTCGAAATTGTATTTGTTAATTTACAGACTAATCATAATTTCATTTTTATGAGCATTATTATTCGGTATAATTTTGATTAAAATTTGTCAAATGTAAACTTTGCTCTCCGAATCTGTTTATTCGTGTTACAGAGTGTTGAACTACTCCTTTCAGATATCGCGTAATTTTTTATGATCTACGCGTGTGATTTCCTGTTAGACGATGAATTAATCGTAACGTTTTTGCTCCACAGAACTCGTCGTGAAAAGCAAAGGCGAGTGTCCCGGCTCCTCCGGCGTCGCGTTGTCTTAAAAAACTGGCGTCCCGGCGCGCTGTCGAGAAAGGAAGCCGCTTTCTCGAAGCTTGCGAGCAAAAAAAAAACGACCACGGATCCGAATGACAACGTTCACGTAGAACAAACACCCCAATAGCGCTCGAAACGATTTCTCCCGCTCTATCATAATGTAATAAATATACAGTGCGTACCGCTTCATACACCACGTGTAATTTTTTCTTCCCTGCATTGAAACGCGACTCCGGCAATGGTACCGACATCTGTCGGGATCTATGGATCACCGTGGATCGATACCCGGCTGACGAACGGATCCCACGAAGAACGAGAGATATCGATCCGTGAGAACTGAATTATCGGTACACATTAAACTAACGTAATTAAATAAATAAATACAGCCGACAACAATTCAATTTCTCCGATTTCAATTAAACTACGAATATAAAATGAAAGTCCGCAATTATTTCCCGGGGAAAACTCGTAATCACCGAGACAAATATACGTTTTTCACAAATTGAACCATTCTCGTCTCCCTATAAAATAATATAATTTCAACAGGACTGTTTATCCGATTAATTTCTTTTTTCCTCGGAAATTAAAATCTCCGTCTGACGTAACGTTCTTCTCGTCCCGAGGGTCCCGACGTCCCCGATGCCGCCGTCTCGGCTTTTAATTGCCGTCGGAAGGGTTAAAACGAAAATAGAAGGATCGTCGATGGGAGGGGCCATTGTCCGTCAATCTATACCGTAACGAGTCTTCACCCAGAATTATTAGCCTAATGAGGATGCGCCGGAGAACTGTCTGTTCGTCACAGTTCCAGGAGACATGATCGGTCTCTGGCTCCTGTTTCTCCTTGCGGCGGTCGACGGGCGCCCCGACGCCCGGTGCGGCGACCTGGACCAGGATCGCACAGGGCAGACAATAATTCTCGACAGCTCGATCGTCGAGGAATTGGAATCCAGGTTGTCGCGAATCGAAAGAAGACTCAGGGCCGTAGAGCAGCCCATCTGGCAAACGGGTGCCTCGGAGGAGGATTGGGAGGTGTGCGCCGAAGGGCCCTGCAGGTGCCAACCGGAAACGAAGTCGGTGTCATGCTGGAAATACGAACTCCTGGACCTGCCGGCTACGCAGCTGGTCCCGCGGGACGTGCTCAAACTGTGAGTGAAAATTGGAACGCTTTTGTGTTCGTAGTTTTGTTAGGAATGTCATTTATTTGTTACTTTTGTAATTTATTATATTTATTTGTAACTTTAACGCGATTGTATGAGATGAAGAGAATTAGTAGGGAGTGGATAAGTTTTAATTGTGGATACTTGCTGTTTTATGTTTGTCTCGTTTAGTGCTGTGAAATTATTGTAAGTTTTTGGAGATGTGTGGAGATGAAAAGGGGAAATTTGTTAGTGAAGTGTATCGATGGGATAAGATTGGATTTTCTGTTTGTTAATACATTTGTGAAGATTTAATTGATAGACTGATCCTTTCAGGGATCTTGGAGGAAATCGATTGAGAACCTTTCATAGAGATACCTTTCTGGATATGACTCGATTGAACCAGTTGTGAGTAAAGTACTCGATTACAATATGAATTTGTTACTGAGTCTGTGTGTCTTTTCAGAGACCTCAGCGACAATCTACTGGAGCATCTTCCATTAAGTTTGTTCTTGTCTCTGCATGCTGTGGCTCAGCTGAGAATCAACAAGAATCTGCTGATGGAAGTGCATCAGAATCAGTTCCTTCGTATGCGGAATCTGCGAATTTTGTACGTGAAGTTCGTCAATCCATTTACAATGATAACAAAGAAAAACTATGTACACTTCCCATAGAAAGCTAAGCCCTTCCTATTAAAAAATATCAAAACAAATGTGCCTTAGAAACCTTAAATTAAAAATTAATATTAAACTAAACGCAGATATCCAATTACTTTACACTAATCAAATGATAACTACATTCTTCTTCTACAGACTTCAAAATTCTATAAATTTTAAATATATTTTCCATTTAAGCGACGCATCCTCGAATCGACTTCGCACTCTACCAGAGAGCATCTTCCTGACGAACAATTTACTAGTACTACTGGATCTATCCTGCAATCGCATGTCGTCACTCCCGGCGGGGACTTTCAGGGGTCTGATGAACCTGGAGGAACTGTTACTGGGAAAAAATCGACTGTCTTCTCTTCCAGCGGGAATTTTTCGAGATTTAAGTAACCTGCGGTATCTCGGGCTCGAGGAAAATCGATTGAAAGAACTTCCCAGCGAATTGTTTAGCTCCCAAGCTTTACTCAGGGAACTTAACATAAGGAGTAACAGACTTTCCGAGATTTCTGCGCACGTGTTTAAACCGCTGATGGGACTGCAATCTCTCGAAATCTCCAGCAATGGGATAACTCGGGTAAATTGAATAATTACGCGAGTGGTATATCTTTTATTCGATCTTAATCGCTGATTATCATTTGTCAAGGTCGACCCGTCTGCTTTCCGGGGCTTGGTGTCCCTGAGGGAACTTCAACTGGGACAAAATCGAATAAGTAATCTGTCACCGGGATTATTTTCTGCTTCCGGTTCCCTGGAACGTTTGGTTCTCTATGCAAATGCGATCGAAACATTGTCTCGAGGAGTTTTCCGGGGACTTTCGAATCTGACGTCATTGTTCCTGCACTCGAATCGTCTGAGATTGATGCATCCCGACGTCTTCCGGGACACTCCGAACCTGCGGAAGTTGTGAGTAGCGACTGTTCAATTAACAATTATCCAACTTTGAGAAAATATGTTATAATACAATGTATTAGTTACTGCAGACATCGTAGAATACTTCAGCGGTGTATTAACGCGTTGAATATCATGGAGGGTCACCGGTGACCGGCGCTAAACATTTTAGCACAGCCGCGGGGGCCACCGGTGACCGATGCTATAATTTCTAGTGATCATTAGAAAATCATAATTATAATATTATAATACATATGTCTATAAATGAGTTACACATTTGTCTATACCACCATCGATATTAAAGTAGTGTGAAGTAAGTGAATCTTAATTAATCAGACAATTGGAGTCCAACTACCTGTCGTCCCTGCCACCGCGTATCCTGGACGCAGTCCCGGAGATCGAGCAGCTCCGTCTGGCCAGGAACCCGTGGCACTGCGACTGCGCGAACTCCTACCTGGCGATGTGGCTGCAGAAGCGGTACCTGGCGCGAGTCAACGTATCCGAGGCGGGGGAGGAAGCGAAGTTCTGGGAATTCGGCGCAGGAGTCGTTTGCAGGGGTCCCGGAACTCTCGGTGGCAAGCTCCTGCTCCGTTTGACCTTTCACGAGTTATGCGAAGGTCAATGGGCATCCATGAAGGGCCTCGTGCCGAGACTACCCGTGGATGTCATCAACATCCCCGAGGAATCCGTCAGTCCCCCGTCCAAGGACACTATCGCGGTAATTAACCTCTGGTTTTAATTGACGATAATTTTTTGAGCTTATGAAATTAATGATTTAGGGAGCAGGAAATGTTGCAAGTTTCAAAAGTCTCTTCCTTACGAACGCTGCATTTTCAATTCGAGAATGGAAAGTGTTTCCATCTCAAGTAAATTGCAGAATATAATTTGACAATAGAAATCAAAGGGACCAGGTGTTCCATTCACCATAGTGAGACAAAAGCAATCTAATCCTATTTCTCCGAGGATCTCGATTAGAAATCAAATTGTCTATACATATACACTTGCAAAACTTCCCAGTTTCCATCTAGTAATTCACGCGACATTACTCACACTTAGTTCTGTTCCACAGGTTTAGACACACGTGTCCGGAAACATTGCCGAACGGGATTACGGAATATTCCGAGGGACGTATTGAATAAAGTTTCCAGAAGTGTAATTGTCGCGCATTCATTCATCCTTATCGCGTCCTTCCCGGCCGCTAATACGGTCTCTATCGCTTCCGACTCGTCGACCCGGTTGACACGACGTCTCCAACGACGAAGGTATCACTCCCATTCGTCCCGGTGATAAGCCGGCAGATCGGAATTCGTCTGAATTCGACGCGAACTGCGCACATCGTTACCACTTACATGTGGTACATGTATATGTATACGTACATATATAGATGTACATACATGTACGTTCCACCGTACACCCGTCTCCGGCGATAAGAATTTCTCCATTTCCTCCTTGCACGAGAGAGAACGGCCATCGACGGACACGCAACAAACTAACATACATGTAACGTATATACAGACAACGGGGACACGCTTTCGTCGGAGATCTAACGGGGGGGTAAAAGTAATATAGGCGTGGGGGGAGCATCGTTTCTTGCCAGCCAGACCGACTCCGGGTACAGTTTTCGCCTCGCAATGGCCGCGGCACGTTCTGACGGGACCATAAAGCTGCTGGAGGATCTCCTGAGGATCCTGAAGGAGGAGGATGTATTCGATCGTACCGGTTCCCAACCTGTCGTAAGGTTTCTTCATCCCGAAGAATTACAGGTAAGAGGAGTAAATTACTGGACCTGGAGTGTGGAAAATGGGAGAAATTAATAATAAACAACCACGTGGAGATAATTAGGAAGAATCCACTGAAAAAAATAGATATACAAATATATATATATATATATGTATATTAATTGTATATCAAAAGACAGTCGCAGTGTTTATATGGTATATAGGAAACGTTCCGAGTGAGTCACGTATCAGGAGTAGACGTTCGAGATTTTATTCCGAGGGAGTTAAGATGCAGGTCAAAAATAAAATAAAGTTAAAACAAGTGCCGGGACGATGACGTAGCTTTGAAGTTTTCTTCACTTCAGCGACCTGATTATCAGGCTGAACAATGTTCACTTCTTGTCTGGCGTTATCGTTCCCGCTGGTGTTTTCTTCTCTCTTTATCATAGAAAAAGCTGTCGATCGGTCTGACCGAGGAGCCGGCGAGCCACGAAGAGATCGAGACGGCAATTAGGCAAACTGTTCGATATTCCGTTCACACGTCGAGCCCGCATTTTCATAATCAGCTCTACGGTGGCACCGACGAATACGGTCTGGCGGGTTCCTGGTTGACGGATGTCTTTAACACGAGTCAGTAAGTATTTTATCGTTGGTACATACGTTCAATAGCGGAGGGAGAGAAGGAAAGGGGGAGAGGGAGAAAGAGAGAGGTGTGCCGCAAGATCGTCGTTTCGCGAAACGTGTTATCGCGACGGACAAAGTATGTATGTATCTGGGGGGGGGGGGGGGGATAAAAAATAAAATATCTGAATCGAACGGCTAATGAGAGCGATGAACCCCGACACGGATAAGCCGAGAGTGCAGCTCATTATTTTGTCGAGACAATGGCCGTGAGCGACCTACCTCAACCGATTATTGCCGGACAATACTTGCTGGAGGCGACGATAAATGTTATTATCGTTCGCCACTGGATAACCATTAGTATATTGTTGTACAGGTGCATAGTTGTTGATAATAGCGGACTGATTCATACAAGCTTGAAGAATCTCGGGATTCTAAGACGAGGGAGATTCGACGCGACGGGATTTCACAGCGGTGAAACTTTAGAACGCGGAATTTCTAAGATTGGAAAATAGCAACAATATTTTATCCCTTTGAACATTTGCTATCACGATTAAAAACGTAAACAATTTGAAACCGTGAGATATCCGAAGCGCAGAAATTTGAATAGAGATTCCAAACACCTTTAGATACACGTTCGAGGTGGCCCCCGTGTTTACCGTGATGGAACGCGAGGTAATCGAAAAATCTCTGGAACTGGTTGGCTACCCTCCAATGCCGGAGGGCGATGGTATCCTGAGTCCCGGCGGAAGCACATCAAATATGTACGGCATGGTGTTGGCCAGGTACAACAAAATACCGGAAGTCAAGGGAAAGGGCTTGTCCGGGCTTCCTCCTCTCGTCTGTTTCTCCAGCGAGGGTGGACACTATTCCATTTCAAAGGGAGCCCATTGGCTCGGTATTGGTACCGAGAATGTTTACAAGGTACTTTTACAATTACCATTCTAACTTTCCTATTCATTCCTATTACTTTCATTGTACAAAACTAGAATTTAAACAAAATCTTCCTGAATTCTTTAAAACTGAATTTTAAATCCATTTAACCCTTTGCGGTCCGAATTAATTTCTCACATTTATCAATGTATTGTCAAGCTAAGAACTTTGTCTTAGTTTTCATAAAGTTCTAAGCAGTAACAAGTGAGATTTGACATTGGATTTCAAAGGGTTCAAGACTCAGTGTTTTCAAAATTAAATCTTGACCAATCCACTGCAATTACATTTCAATCGCCCCAGGTGAAATCCGACGACATGGGTCGCATGTGTCCGGACGCCCTTCGAGCGGCCATCGCGGAAGCCAAAAGTCGAGGACAGCTTCCCTTTTTCGTGAACGCCACCTGCGGGACCACTGTTCTCGGTGCTTTCGATCCGCTAGAGGAAATCGCTGCGATTTGTCAGCAGGAGGGAATCTGGCTGCACGTTGACGTTCGTACAAGTATGAGGAGGGGTGTGGTAAGGGGGGAAGGTACTCATATCTAAACGAATTAACGTTACAGGCTTGCCTAGGAGGTACCCTGCTGCTCTCCTCTAAACACAGACATCGACTAAAGGGAATCGAGCTGTACGTGTTATTTATCTCTGTTATTTTCAAAAACTACTTCCTGCTTCGTTACCTCCAATTATCCCTCTTAATCTCATTATCCTAATTAAACTTTCCTTATTCGGTATCGAAGTGTATCCTAACTCTAATGCTAATCCATTCAACATGCTTCTATTGTCCATGGTATTTCCCATTGTCCTTCATTGAAGGTCGTCGTTACGCTAGTTCGAGTATAACAATTGCTTTGTTCCTCTCGCCGCTTGATTAATAATCGATAATCGATCTCCTCGACGTCGTTACATCCAGGTCGAACTCCGTCGCGTGGAATCCGCACAAGATGCTAGGTGCCCCGTTCCAGTGCTCCATTTTCCTCGTGAAAGGTAAGAACATCCTGCACAGGGCGAACTGTGCCGGCGCCAAGTACCTGTTCCAGCAGGACAAACATTACGACGTCACCTGGGACACCGGGGACAAGAGTATCCAGTGCGGGAGAAAGGTGAATTGTCCACGTTCCATTTTCGCTCACCAGGTCACGATATTCGAGTAACACGTGACTAAAGGTATGTGTTGCATGATCGCAGGTTGACGGGTTGAAATTCTGGCTGATGTGGAGAGCCCGGGGCACCTCGGGACTCAGGAAATCCGTCGAGGTCGCGATGTCCTCGGTGGATTACTTCTTCCAGCGAATCAAAGACCGCGTTGGATTCCGATTGGTGCTGCCGCGATTCGAGTGCTGTAACATTTGTTTCTGGTTAGTATCGATCAACCCTTCGATTGTGTTTAATAATCCGCGGATGTTTATGCAAATACGTATTCTTCTGGAAAATGATTCTAGAAACAAACGTGAAACGAATGTGTGAGATCTTCACATAGACAACACGTGTTTTTCTCTCGTTTCAGGTACGTACCACCGAGTATGCGAGGCCAGGAAGAGACGGAAGACTGGTGGAGTCGATTGTACAAAACCACTGCGAAAATCAAGGAACGCATGATGCTGGACGGAAGTCTGATGATCGGCTACACGCCATTGCCGCAGAAAAATTTCGGCAACTTTTTCCGCATGGTCGTCACCTGCGTTCCACCTCCCACCGAAGCGTCCATGGATTATGTTATCGATCAGATTGAAAAATTCGCCGCCGATTTGTAGGCTCGTTTGTATAACGATCATCCGGGATTTCGAACGAATTTTTAGTTCATTATAGAAAAACCGGGTCGTATAGGATCATAAATCGAGTCTTTAGAATTTTCAACATTGTAACGTTGAAGTTTAATTAGAATAAATTGTTGCGAACGACGGTGTTATAGTTAGGGATACTGGGGGACGTGTAACAATCAACGGAGACGTGGGTATGTTTGTTATTATCGAGATTATTATTGTCATCATTGTCGCGCGATACGTTTCGCCTTAATCGTTTGTCGGAACGTAGATAATAATCGCGCGATAAACATAGCAGTAGCGTGCGGTTAGCAAACTTACCTTTGTAAAAGTATATCGTGTTTCAACGCTTTTCACCGTTTGTTTTCGCGAAACGGTACGACCTTGGAAGACATTCTTTTGTTCGTTTTTCTTCTAACGATACGTATACGTGTCTATTCTAATAAGGCAGTCGCATTCACGGTCGTACATACTATCGAAATCTTGAACCGTTGCCGTGACTCAATGTGAGCCAATAAACAAAAAAAAATGAAAATGATTACAATGTTGTTATCGTGCTGCTCTATATAACGTCGAATGTACACGCGCGTAAAAAAAAAGATTACAAACACACCGCCATTCATACATACGTTCTCTACATGTATACGTGCAGAAACAGAACAAAAAAAAAAGAAATACAATCATTCGCATGCGTTGGATATTGCGTTTTTATCGAACTCGCGATACATTTTATATACAAATTCCGTGTAATGGCACTAAAGTCATCCGATAAAAGATTCGAAGTCAGTTTTAAAATAAAAAAGAAAATGGAAAATAAGAACAAAAAAGAGTAAATAATCTTCGCTACGAATATAACTATGTACACGTTAGATATATCTATCTGTCCATCTGTTTCATAGATCGAGACCGTGACCTCTGCATTCTTTCCGAGATAATCACGGTTCATAAAAATACTACGATCTTTGTAAATACAACTCGTCTTCACGTGCGTACACGTTTCTTCTTTTCTTCTTCTTTTTCTTCTTTAAGTAGGCATGACGGTCCAATTACACGTTGAACGATTAAAGTCTGTACAAATGGACCCCGTCGAAATGCCCAGGCACGTGAGCTGGTTGATCGACCACTTTTTTCGTCATTTCTTCCACCCGAGTATATACAAAACGAAGAATGTTCGAAGGGACTCCCGCCGACCGGAGTCTTCCTTTTCACCGTGCATACGTCGCAAAATATCACCTATAGATCGCGATACGAGTAGATCTCGATCGCATAACGTTCGCCTTAACGTTCGCTCGCTACACGAACGATACCGCGTCGAAACTTTTTCGAAAGCCTTGCTCGAGCGTTTAATTAAGTAGATGCCATAGAGATCTTGACACTGCTGTAACAGATAACCTTCTCCCCGGTTTCTCTTATCGTTTCTATTTTTTTTCCCTACCTTTTTTCGGTCGCCTTCATAGCGATCTCTCGAAAAAAGTTTCAACGGTCGACTGATGCTCGCGTGGCGATCGTCTCGAACGTGCGCGGAGGTCGTCGTAAATTAAAAGTACACGAAACGAATCGGGCGATCGATCGTCCCGTGGTCAGTCGGAACGCGGTGTGCGTGTCAATTTCTGTTTTCTCCCGCGAACACGCGGAAGCGTAGGACGATCAGTAGTACTTGTCCTGGTCCAAATCCGCCCGGATATGTTGCTGACCGTGACTGTTACGTTTCAGCGTAGCGGATTCGTAGTCCAGACTCTTGGGGTACAGCTTCGGGCTTCCGAGGCCGTTCACGTTGGGATTATTTTTCCCACGGAGGGTTCCGTTGCCGTTGGTACTCCCGGAGAAACTCGGTTGTCGTTTCGCATTCACCTGGGAAAAGAATTACAATCGTTATTAGCGTTCCGCCCGATCATTATGTTTCTTTTCAAGTTCTCGCGAGACTCACCTCTTTCAGCGGGACTGTCACGTACGGATTCTGCTTGCTGATGTAATGAGGACTCCCGGGAATTCGCGGTTTACGACGTTTCAGATAGCAGAAACATAAAACCGCGGTTACTGCCAGTCCGACCACGAAACCGACCACGCAACTGCCGACTACCGCACCCACGGTGACTCCCGAATGTTCCACGCTGGATGGCAATGCGTTCACGTCTGAAAATAAAGAATTTTCTCACATTTAGCCGCTCACATTTCACGTCCCCTTCATATATGATTCTATATGTCTTTAAAACACCAGGAAATCAATTTCATCATTTAAATTCAATTTACCATTGTCCATGCAATCAGGGAGACAAGCCCGCGTCTCTCTCGCGGGTCCCTGACACATTCCGTTCCCATGTTGTAGACACTGTCTCTTCCTATGTTGCTGATGGTCGCCGTCACATGGTGTCCATCTGGACCACGCGTCCCAGCCTGCCAGCGATTCGCAGCTCGGCATTTCGCACGCCTCCCTGACGAGTCGCGGACCCTCGCAACTCTCGGGACCTAGACATTCTCTTGTTCTAGTGCGCACACCCACCCCGCAGGAGACAGAGCACTCCGACCAGTCTGTCCAACACGACCATTGACCTTCGGACGTTGGGGTGGGTACGCTACCGCGGCAAGGGTGCACGTTGCAGACTCGGGTTTGCACCGCTAGACCTTCGCAGGGTGGCGCCTCGCATTGTCTTATCTGAAAGATAGTTTGTTATTAGCTATTGGCTTTTGCGAGTGAGAAATGACGAAGACACGTGACCATAGGTGAACCTACCCTGTGCTGAGAACCTCCGCCACAGGGACGATCGCACGGTCGCCAGGCGGACCACTCGCTCCAGCCGCTCTCTGCAGTCAGCTCCGCGAATCCGTTCTGATTTCCATTTCCCCTGGAGCACGAGCCATCGTTCCTACAATAACGTTCCTCTTCTTTAGCTAGCTGTACCCTGACGCTGGACGCGTCGTCAGTTTGCGCTCGGCAGCTGAATCGGAAACGTTTCTCCACGTAGCCAAGGTCACCGGTGAACGGTACTTGAAGGGAAGCGTTCACCGCCAGCCAGGGTGTCCAACCGGAGTATCGTTTGGTCTCTACGCATTGATGAGTGTTGCATTCTTCCACCTGGAAGTCGCAGCCGTTGCACTCGGCACCGCCTTTCCTCTGCGACAGACTCTCGCAGGTTCTCTTTCTCATTCTTATACCTGGTGAACAAACGAATTAGTTTAGCAACCACGTATAAATCGAAATCTACAGCTAACAAACGTTACTTACCACCGTTGCAAGGTCGAGAACAAGAGTTCCAGGGGCCCCAGGACGACCACTGTCCGCTCTGTGGCGGTGGGGAAACCTTAGCGGGCGTCGGACATGGCGGGAGATCGATGCAAACAATGTTGTCGTGATCGTAACCGACGCAGACGCGACCACCGAAAGCTGGTGCAGGGTTGGTACAGGAACGTCTGCGGTTTTTCATTGCGAATCCGCATGTCTGCGAGCAAGCCGACCATGCGGACCAGGCTGTCCATCCACCATGAATCGTGCAATTCGTAACCCTGACACGTGCACCGGAGCAGGTTGCTCCACCATGTTGTGGTGGTGGGTTGTCGCACTCTCTGGTTTGACACTGGCAGGTGTCCGTAATCTGCGGATTAATTACCATTAGTCTAATTCTCTTAAATCAATTCAGTCAAATGAAGATTAAACAAAATTAAACGAACCTCCGCGTGATCGGAATGCGAATGCATATGAGTGTGTCCATGCGTTGATTCCCCACTGCCATGTTGACACGGGGACCACGAACTCCAGGCGCTCCAACCACCGTCCACGGGGTCCGTCAGAACCGGACACTTCGTAACCTCTTGATGCCAGTGACTCGCCAGGTGATTCTGCTTCGGGGCTGGTTCACACTTCATCAGATGTTCGTTCCACCCGCAGTATGGTTCCTGGGCGTTCAAACATGCCTGACGGCTACGATGTCTATGACATTGTGCCGCCGGAATTCTCAGCAGACCGATTTCCGTTCCTACGTACAGACTTTGTGTGTCTTTCAGGAACTGCAGGGTCATCGGCGACGACGGAAGTGGTCCCCAGACCTCCACGACACACGTCTCCTGGGTTCTCGGTAAAACAGAGATCTTCTTAATAAGTCCTACATCTGTCGCTACGTACAGGACCGTAACACCCCGATGCAATTTCGTCGGGGTGACGTCGACGGCGATATGGGTGAATCGTTCCAGGGTGACAGTGTGCAGCGGCTCCCGGGCAGTGCTTTGTACAGCGTCGTCCATTAGCTGGTACATCTGGTTGTCTGTGATCTGGGGCGACGGGGAACCGCAGTGTCTGTGGTGCGTGACGGGTCGTCGCTCCCAGGCGGCGCCGGAATGCTCCTGGTGCTTGAAAGGTCCGTTGAAACTCGCGGTGATGGCGGACAGGTTGAAAGCGCAGATCGCCGAGCCAGCTATGCCGTTACTGGAAATTTCAATTACGTTTTTACTATCGATACGGGGGTTCCAAAGAGTTTGTTCCGGAGGTTTCGATGGGATGGGGTCAAATGTCACGACGTACCTACCCATTCTTTCGTCCTTTCGAAGAGCAAGCCGCAGACATAAACGAAGGTTAATAATAAAGGACTAGGCAACGTGGTATTTTTTAATGATACGTACATCGGTGTCGTGAAGGTCGCGTAAACGATCCCCTCTTCCGGGTGATAGGCGGCGCCTTGGATTTCGTCGTAGTAAAATGGGAATTCTCCTGGCAGAGAGCAATTCAGTCGCGCCTTGCTGAAAGTCGTCCAAACGTCCTTCATCAGGATCTGACCACCACGATCGTTTTTACAGACTCTCGCTATTCTTGAGTATACTTTCTGTAAAATAAAAAACAACGCTTTAACATCTTGATATTCTGCGAGTGACGTTTTAGATACATTATAATAAGAATTGATTTATTGAAGACAAATTTTGATGGGAGATTCAAAGATAGCAGCTGTCGATAATGTTCCGTCGGTCTTTTCTAAAGTCTCTTCCACTTTCAGTGGAACAACCTAACAACGTAAGTGCCTGTCCGGTGACGTTTATTTCTCGCAGGTAAAGCGGAAGAGATTCCGCAACCTTGTAAACACTGCTAAAACAATTTTGCGATCCTCCGCTTGCCGGCAAGTATGAAAACGATTCTCAGAAGGTAGAAACTTAATCGCGTGTCCTACGCGAATCCGGGGTTATCGCGGATCGTAAGCGGTTTCTCGCGTGCCGTCCGTAACGGAGATTACAACGGGATTACAACGTTACTAATTTTACCTTGCCGCAGTTGATGTACTCGACCGCGGACTCGCGGAACAAAAAGTACACGTGATCCTCCGTCTCGAAGCTGCCGACGAACTGCGGGTCGTTCAACCATCTGCAAAAAAAACATATCGAACGTTATCCCAGGGAAATTTTTATATAGCTGAAGAAATTTCTCGAAGATTTTGCAAAATTTCTCCTTACCTGGAGTCGTACTGATGGGTCCTGAGATACGGTGACGCAAGCGTCCTGCAAATCGCCGGATCCGCGCCGGAAAAGTCGGTCGGCGCTCCCGTAAATAGTCCACCCGTTTGCCCTCTCGCCAAAAGGGCGGTCACGTTCGCGTGTGGCGAATAAGGGCACATAGCGATCCCAGACATCTCGCTCGTAACGCGGGTGATGTTCTCGATCTACAAGATCCAATTTCATTCAACACTATTTCTACCAAGGAAACACTTTTTAAATGTTCACTAGAACTGTGCGTATGGTAGCTAACGATTTTATAATAGTGTCTTTAAACTAATTTTGTGGTTTAAGTGTTGATCAATGCAGTGACTAGTACTATAAAATATTGAATAACACTTTCCGTTCTCCAATTCTGACACTGTGTACAAATTTAGAAAAACATATTATTGAAATTACCATTACAGGTATGTAACTATTAAAACTGTTTCTAATACTCTTAATGATTCGCATTCAAACGCAACACCTGTCAACAGACACTTGCTGTTTGAAATAGATATAGACAAAATCGTAGAAATGATAGAAATAAATATTGTTAATATTTCTTTTCCATTTTACCTCTCTCCACGTGCACCAAGGGCTAAAAGCGTACGTGCCGCACGTGAACAGGCTCTTCCCATTGGTGAGGAGCACCTTGATGTAATTCCGGCAGTCGTCCACGCTCTGTCCCTTGTTCTGGCAGGTGTTCGTCTTGTCGTCCGGTGCGGGCCAGGACGCGTGTTCCAACGCCGTCAGGGAAGTCAACGTCAGACGGTACAAATTGTCCCTGCAAGTATAAAGGGACCTTTTGAGGACGGCCTATGGGGTTTACGAGGACGCGAAAAGTCCTCGGGCAACATTCCGCGGCCCACTCTCGGATACTGAAGTATCTGACAGGTGTCTATACATATACCTGCCGGTATCTACGTGACTATATTTATTCGACAAGAATCTATGTTATGGTAGGTAAGAAAATTCCATTGCTAAATTACAAAGCTATTTTAAATTCACGATAGATCCGAAGAGATTCCGAAATGTTATTAAAACTGTTGCTTTTCTTTGCTGGTAGAATCCTATGAATATATTTACAATGTCTCATTCGATCGTTTAATAGTTTTTTTTCCCTCCATTCCTCTTTACCCTTCTTCGTCGTAGAGAAAAAACAACAAAAAAAACTATTTGAATTTGACTTGTTAGCGACGATCGGAATCCAACGTCTTTCAATTACATTCGACGTACCCGGTTATAATTCATACGTTCTCTCTTTCTCGGTTTCTCTTCAAGGTTTGTATATGTATCTCGTTCACGAGCTCGCTACGTATCGCGAGGAAGAAAAGAGGATCGATGATCGTAGTAGATCGTGCCGTGAAAATATAAGCAGTTCGAGGTATCCGTGGAAGCCAACCGGTGCATAAACCACGTATAACCGTATATCTTGGACAACCATACCATCGCGTCTACCCGCGAAGCTGCTTCTCGCCTCGTTTTGCACGAGGTGGTCGAGCGACGAGGACGACTATTTAGATTTAAAGGTACAGGACGAGGTTCCAGAGTGGTGTGTGCACGGGGCTGTAACGATTATCATTGAATTTCGAAGGAACTAGCTCCCGTATCTGTTATGAACCGGTCGATACCGCGTAGGACGTTTCTACACGTCGTTCCATAAGTCATGGGACACTCAAGGATTCGAATTAACATTCCATACAATTTATAGAGTAATTATCTGTTTAATCAAAGTGTCGCTTACTGGATTCAAGTGAGTCTCGAGATTCTTTCGGATTGAAATTCTTTGCGTTTAGAAATTTTGCTAGTATCTTCCTTAGCCTGGCAAATTTGATGTCTTAAAAGACTCTAGAGTTCGGAAATCCTTGTGCTTTGAAACTTTGACGTGTAGAAATTTCAGCGATCTCAAGTTTGTATCTTTTAGACATTTCTACAGTGGAATTTCCTGCACCTGAATCCTCCTTGCGTTCGAATCGACGTCTTTGAAAAATGTCAAAGCTTTCAATCTTCGAACGTTCGAAAGATTCAAATCGAACACGAATGGGATATCATAGACCAGCAAATCCACGTGTACGTACCTGTCCCGTGACTTGTGAACGATGGTGTACATTCATACACTGTATATCTAGCTAAACGAGTAGGTCCATTTGCCGGGAGAGAGCGGCAAGAATCGAGTCGGGAATCAAGTCGAATGTACACGGTGTCGAGTCGTCACCCGAGGAAAACTTGCAGCGAAGCATAAACGGCGCCTACGTGGGCGCCCGTCGTGGCTCCACGCGATAGTTCGAGCAGGTAATTATTATTTAACCGGAGCATAAGCGCGGCCGGTTAGCCGTGCGCCAATTAATACACTCGACACGGTGGCCTACGTACACCTTCGTATTCAAAACTTGTGCCAATATCTGCTTTACTTCGCCGACATTCCCAGCGGATTCGAAACGAAACAGAAATTCATTCAAACAATTAGCCACATTGGACTATTAATCCATTTAATAATGATTTGTTTGGTTTTTTTAAAGTTCTGATGAAAATTTTAAATATTGCTTTCCTTGGTATATATATTTTTTTTAAATTCTAGGCACGTAGAATGATTTCCATGTTATTTAGACAGAGTTACTTGGGGAAGCACGTGACAAATTGGCCCACCCTGGCGAAGTCACGCCCTTCTAAGTGTAGGGCATTTTGTAAAATATAAGGACGCGCCTCTCGGGACGGTGCAATTTCATTTCTATAAGCGAATACACTCCTTGAATATCTGTGCAAGCTTCGTTCTTTGCCTGTCTTAAAACTCAGTGATATTTACTCTTTCCTAATATCCTTATAATTTCCTTATCAATCGATAATCATACTTCCTTCTCACAAGTTCTTCCCGTTTCCCATTTTCCTTCCAACGTATCTCGCAACGAAGATGTCGAACACGTGACAGCCAGTGATTGCGAAAAGCTTATTAACAGAACTTCCGGTCGGTGGAGTCTCGACAGGGGACCAGGACTAGCTCGACTCCGTTCGTTTAAGAGCTAAGCAGAGATCTCTAAAGAGGCGCGCTAAATTCTCCGGCCAATCGAGCGTAGGATATAATTGAGTCGTGAATCCAAGTACATACGTACGCACGTTGTACCGTAAGTACTTACTTACATACACGTTGTCGTACGGTGTTTGCCGTTCGAGAGCGATCCCATTGAAACAGATTACTTCCTGCTCAGTGGACGAACGTCATTTGTCTCGGTGGACGAGAACGCCACGAATATATATTATCCTCTTTGGTCCCTGTATCCCATGGCGCGGTGTAACTCGTCGAAGGGCCTGTATCAAACCTAAAAGACCGTTGCCCTTCGACGTGGCGACTTTTTCGGCCCTTTTTCCTTCTGGTCGATCGATAAACGGTTCCCCGTATCGCAAAGAAAAAACGAGCATGCGTCCCAAGTCTAGGGGGATTCGACCCCTATCGTGAAAATTCTCTTCTTTATCCGTCGGGATGAGGGGAAAAGGAGAGAGAGAGGGAAAGGAAGAACAAAAAAATCCACCGCAAAGATGAAAAGAAATTGTCACCGTTCAGACGGTCCAAGATTTCCATCCGCGGGAAGTCGGAGCGTTCTGCGAAGAAGAAAGAAAGAAAGAAAGAAAGAAGGAAGGACGAAATCGATCGAAGGTAAAAGCCGGAGTTGACTAATGTCTCGGTGAATAGATACACGACGAGATATGTCAGCCAGAAATATCGTCTGGGACACGAGGCATGTTCGCGATAAACATAATTATTTACGGTGTTGCGGAGGCTCGGTAGAGCGCACCGGGACAACATTTCCCCTCCCCTCCCCTCCTCCTTCTTCTTCTCCTTCTCCTTCTGCCGCCAATCTTATTTTTTCTTTCTATCTCGTCTTTTTATCGACGCGATCCTGGAAAGGAACACCGATCGCGAATCCACGCCTCTCCGCCGTACCTGTCGCCGTTTCCTTCGATAACAGCGAGATTTCGGTGACGTCACAGGTTGCCGCGCCACGGGAATTAACTAATGGAATGCAAATCGTGGCGCCGTGCGTCGGGAACTCGCGACACACGAACAGCAGCACATAGCACCTTTCTCTCTCTCTCTCTCTCTCTGTCTGTCTTTCTGATCTCTACTCTAGTAACCGAATAATCGCAAAGAGTTTCACGCTTCTCAGTTTGATCGGAACGATAGATGATTCTCATCGCGATCGGATCTACGGGACGGTATCGCGATCGGTGGAACAATGATCGCGGGGATCGAGGATCGAGGATCGAGGCTACCGGGGGAAGTCGCCAGGAAGACGCGTGCCGACACGCATCCCGTGTATGTGTGTGTATATGTATATGTATATGTATGTACGTATAGAACGGTGTTATATTAAAGAGACGGTGACATTAAAAGTGTTCACGGCGTCGCGATGGATTCCAAGCGACGCCTCCGTACGTGGTTTCTTACAACAGAACCGTGTACTTTATAGACGGCGGGAACAAGCGAGACGTTTAAAGAACAAACGTCGATACGGGATTATCATCGTATGTGTTTTTTTTCCCTGTTGTTGTCTCTTTAAACTTCGATGTTAAATAACTCACCGCTAATAACTCTGACAGATATATATTCACGGAGTAGTTCTGTCGCGACCGGCGAATATGTCGTAACCGGGAACGTGTATTAGCATCGGCGACGGGTTATCTCACTCGCCTAATATCCTACACCCGTTCCGCTGTCGCGTCGATATTAGTATATTGTAAATATATGCATATTGCATGGCCGCATACTGCATACGTAGCGGTACACCGCCGTCCACAAATCACGGGACACTTTACGGATTTGTTGATTACTTGGAAAAAGAGTGACTTTGTAGCTGGTCGAACTGACACCCGAGTCTATTAATAAAACCTACGAATTTCGTATTCGCGGTAGGTTTCAACGTAGTTCGATATATTTGACCCTTTGCAGCGTTAGGAGATGTGCAACGTAAAACATTTTTATAGACAAAAGTTTTGCAGATCAGAAACTACCATTTATCAAAACGTTCAAACCCGTATGAAATTTCCAATCGCCAAAAGATCTTCAGCACAGAAATTTCCAGCCGTCCAAACTTTTTACAGCTTAGAAATATCATTTGCCGAAAAAAAAACTTTCAGACCCGGCAAACCCAACGGTATAGAAATGTCAAATCCGAATCGATCACGGTGAACATCAATTTTCTTCAAATCGCAATTAGCTGACAAATTCTAGCGACCATTAATCAGTATCCGCAAGTGTCCCATGACTTATGGACGGCGGTGTATGTATATAGGGCATTCTACCTGCCTACCTGCCTGTCTCGGTTTGCCGGCCGTTCGCTACGATTGCTGGCTCGACGATTATCCGAGAACAAGAGGTATTGCGTACACGCGCAGGACACGCTGGCGCCGTCTCCGACATTCTCCCCTTTCGCTCTTCGTGTCTTGTATCCTTTCGAAAAAAATCCACCGACCGAATTCGACGGGAATTTCAATCGACTTCGTGCAACACCGTGTCTCACTCCTGTCGCGCGCATAAATCACGAATAAACACGAAATTCAGCTGGATGAGTCCGGCTTGTTTTGCGCAAGAATGCGGGACAAAGATGGACGGAAGGAGAAAAAAAGATCTCTTGGTACGTCGGGACGCAATTGCGAATATGATATGGCTGGAGCAACCGCATATGACATTCTTGACACCTGCGTGTCCGGCTGTCGTGCCACTCGCGCGATTCCATTCACGCCACTTGAAAACTCACAACTTTTGCCTGCAACCGGACTTTATAGTTTTGTAGAGAATTGTGGAAACATTGAGGAAATGTTGGTGTTCTTTCGATGTAGACTGTGGATATGATTTTTATCGATTTGTTGTGAGAAGGATCTATAAAGATGGTTAAATCAGCCGACATGTCTTCCTTCGACGAGTCAAACCTGGACGTGGGTCGTTGCTAATAACTGACATTCTATTAATAGAGGGAACACGGGGGCGTACTCTCCTTTCCACGCTCGATCTGTCGATCGATCGATCGATCGAAACCGGCCCCGCTGCCGCCCGGAGCGCAAGTAGATCCGCCGCGAATTTCGCGTAGGTGAACCACATTTTTCGCACGCGGACGGTTCTTCTCCCAGACTCCTCTTCCTACGATTACTTTCCGCGACGTAAAAAATACCAAGTCGACTGAAAGAGTTCGATCGATTCGCGGGTAATAAGATCTCGATATCTCGACGTCGGTTGCAAGTCGAACGAAACTCCTTGGAGATTTAAATTTCACGTAGTAAATTTATGAAAATCTGTGACAATATTCGCAACGAGAACGAAGAATATGTAAAAGAGTCTATTACCGAGAATGAAACGTAGATATACATAGTATAATGTGAGAGACACTTGCTTACGAGACGCGAAACATTGTCAGAATTTACAGAAACTTATCTTCGGGGTGTCTGAACAAGAGAACCGTAAAAGTTTCATACAATAAACTCCCGATACCCTGGACAACGGGAGTCAAAGTTATTCGGTATATTTTAACCCTTCCACAGATACAGGGAAACCCATTACATTCGTTAAACGAAACGTATCTGCGAACGGTCTCATTCGCAACTCGTAAATTACGCTTCGATCCGCAACGATCCTCTATTTCGTTAACCAAAGAGGAAGAAGATGGCGCAAAAAAAAAGATATAAAAAAGCACACAGACACACACATACACACCCAGAACGACGGTATAATTCGTCCGCTTGTTCCCAACTGTTCCCCGCGAACTCGTAGCGTGGGCGCAACTTTATTCGCAAGATTGCCCGCTCTCCTCTCGCAGAGCAAACTCGTTGATCCTCTTTTCTGTCGTTATTTTTTTTTCCTCTCTATCCGCGAGTTTTTTAATCGTTCCGACGCCGACGTTACCGTTTCGGGACCAGTGTTTCGCACGCGTGAGGTCGCCGACACTTGATGGATCTGGTTAAATATCGTCGGCCCGACCTTGGCTGCCACGCCAAAAATGAGATCTCTCTCCTTTTCTTTCTTTTTCTCTCTCTCTCTCTCTCTTCTTGTTTCACAGGGCTGTCTCGTAAAATTCGTCAAGTCCGGAGCATCGAACACGCCTCGAGATGAATCGGTAGCGTCGACCAATTTGGCGGGCATCCAAAGCATTTCGGGAAGAGCTAACGGGAGAGCGTTCCTTTCACCGGCTCGTGTTTTGTCTACCACGAGTCGTGCCAGAAAGGGCAACGACGCGGGAAAACCTGTCCGTCTCTCGACGCCTCTAATGCGCCTGTAATTCGAGAGACTTTTACTCCGCGGAAGTTCGTGGGAAATCGACGAAACGCGAGACCTCGAACGAATATGTCTATTAGATATTTTTGGAATCTATTTCGATGAATATCATGTGATTGCTTGTTTTAAAAGGTGGGAATAATCGATGATTTAAGGGTCGGAGAGAATTTTGGGAAAATTGAAGAAATATTGACGAGAACGATATAGGTGAAAAGAAAGTACTTAATCAATTTGAATGACCGAAAGAAAATGTGTGATTTAGAACCGAAGAAGGATTGAGAAACGTACGGCGTCCCTCGTAAATATTCAAACTCCAAGATAAATTTAAACTCATATTTCCCAATCTGGACCAATCGCCGGATGAACGAGTTCATTGATTTTACGGAGGTCTGACTTACTTATCCTAATTGACCGAAACGGTGATCTTCTCCGTAATTGATTGAAATAGAGAAACACGATTTAAAAAACCTCATTGTCTCTACACAATTACGCGCAAGAGACTTCGTAGTTATTTCGTCTATTAACATATTCGCGCCTACTCCAATCCTGTTAAAGGCAGATCGTGGAGGCCGACTAATGAATATCGCATCAATGTCGACTGCTTCTTCCATTAATTAATTACTATTAAAAGGTCTTTGAGTCATCGATTTACACTTTACAACTATGCATTAATTTCCCCCTTTCAAAACCACGATGCGTACACTTTGTATATTTAAACAATTCTACTTTCCCGTCGCGTGCCTCTTCCATCATTCTTTTTACCACAAATTAAATGAAACGGGTAATTAAACCGTGATTCGTTCCATTGTTCGTGATATATCAATTTCACTCTCTAATTAATCACCCGAAGAAATCATCCGTTTATACGTTTATATTAGCATTTTTAAAGCACCGTCATCTTTCGCTTGAAAGAACCTTCCGTAAAGTAGCTACAAAGGGCGGGTCAGGCAATCCCGCTGGAATTGGCTGTCGATTTAGAAAATTGCCGTGCGACAGGCTTCGACAACGAAAGTGGTCTTCTAGGCAGCGATTCGATCGAATCGCGAAGTGGTCGCTGGCGTCTCGCCAGCTCACGTTCGAGTTACGATTCCTCGGCCGGGTTGTCGGCGTCCATGCTTCCGCGTTTAAATGTCTCCGGACTGGTCGTTTCGTCGTTTCCGCGAGTCAACGATCGCAATTAACGCGAATGCCATCGATCTCATTCCACGGGAGTAGTCTCTTAACACCTCGTCGTCGAACGGGTTCGATCTTTAGCGCGTTTTAATAATTCTCGTCCCGGTGGACGTTACGGGAAAAGACAAGATAGGAGGAAAACAGAACACATAGACATTTATACATTTCAATACACATATACAAATAGGCTACATACCGTGCGCCAACGACGACCTGCTGTCTGGCGACGTCGAAGAGCAGCTGGGAGTACGTCGTCACGCCTTCCTGTCGGAACAGGTTACCCTCCACCAGATCTGTAACACGGAACGACGATCTTATGAACGATCTGACAAATCCCCGGGATAACGCGTCGCCGTCGGCTGCCCGCGTCTACGACCTAGGGGTTCGCCATTACGAAACCAAAAGAAGGAAGATCGTGCGAGACCTTTTATCCCCCTGGTTACGCATTTGAAAACGCTGTGGAATTCAGGTGTTCGTTTCCAATTGGAATTTTGATATTTTTCGCAAGAATACAATATAACAAGATGGGATGATATGTTATTAAATAATATACGTGGGTGTCGAGGATATTTTACTGAAAAAAATAGATAAATATAACGTGGACAGAGGGACACGGTGAACGATCGCCAGGGTTTCTGGTGAACGATCGAGAATGTACTTTTCCCTCACTCCGGATCTTCTTCCTCACCGGTTTTTCATTCTCTTCCCCTCTCTCTCTCTCATTCCACCCTTTCCGTCTTTCGCGTTCGTCGAAACAGTGCGTTTATACGGAATCGTTTTTCCCGGCCGGACAAACTAGTTTCAACGACGCTAAAGGGAAGCGTGCAGCGTTTATCCATGTCCTTCTCAACCGTCGTCCATAAATTCCTCCTTCAGGCTCGTTCCCAAGATTTTCCTCGCGGGATGGATAAATAACGACGCCGGCCTGCCACCGGCGTCGTTAATTTCGCGGATGGCTCCGGCACGTTTGCAAGGCCGGACTTTCGAAAGTTTCCAACGCGGAAGGACTTCACCGTCTATGAACCCGCGTTGGAAAACAAACGCCGCCACGTGTTTGTCGCTGAGCCTTCCGTCTCGATCGAGCGAGTCTGTTAATTAAGCGCGGGAATATCTCGGACGACTGTTCGCGATAACGAATCTTGTTCGGCGGCGAATCGCGCATTATCGCGCGGCACGCGACCACGTTTTCGTCACCTGAAGAATGCGCGCTTTACGGATGTATTAGTGTGTCTCGTAAAGTTTCGTTCTTCCTCTTTGTTTTTTATGCGAAATGAATTGTAAGCGATAAGGGAGAATGTTGTTTATGGATGATTTATTTCTTACGGCATTCTCATTGGCATATTTTATGGGCAGAATCATTTTTATACAATTATTTTTCGAATTTCCTGAAAATCTACGATTACATGGGTGAACAGGGTTTAATATACGAGTCCGATATCCCGTTGGATTCTGATTTCGATTTCGAATATCGTGGCGAGATACGGACTGCAAAGTTGGCCAATCTTTCGACACGTGCACCAGTTTCGTGGGGAAACCAATTTCACGCATTCTCTATCCAATTACACGGCCGACGGTCGTTCGAGCGACGCTGGGACCTTTCAATAAAATTAAAAAAAAAGGAGAGAGAGACCATAAAAAAATCTAGAACATATAGAACGAAGAACAGTCGTCGGAAAATCTTATCGATTCCCGGAGAACTCGGTTCCCTGTGGAAAGAAAACCTCGGGCGTAATCTCCGGAGGACGCTGTCGGCAAATAAGACGCTTCGCCTCGAGTACTTGGCGACTTCTTGCATAACGATAAGGGAGTATGCACGAGTCTTGCTCGTCCTCGTTTCCCCCCTCCCTCCCCCTCTGCGTAGGCGGTTCGCGGGTATTCGATAATTTTCGAAATTGCACCCATCAAAAACATCTGGAACTCGAAACGATAATATCATTGGGTAGTTTCTTTTTCCCTTTGATAAAAATCATTCGATCCTTCCATGATAAAAAAAATAAACGCGAGTCAGTTGAAAAAACAATTTCATATAAACCCGTTGCAGAGTGGATCGCTGAATTTCAACGAAGCAGACGCGGTACGTATTTTTTTTTCGCCGTACCCCGCCGGTGGTTATCGTCGCCGAAAGGTATACTCTTCTTAATCGCGTCGTCCCGCGAAGATAACGAGACAGGCTCGTTCGAACGTCTCAGCATCCAGCGTGCGGCGACGAGGAAAAGAAGAGGAGGGAGGGAGGGGTAGGAAGGGGAGGGGAATTCCTTTACGCGAATTACACGTTCGCCGCGAGATCTCGTTTCGGGCGAAATTCGAGCCGTCGACGTTGTCGTCGTCGTCGTCGCCGTCGAATGCGAAAGAAAACTCGTCGGCCGCGGTAAAGATTCGGGAAATATCGAATTACACGTCGGCGGCCGTCGAATGTCGCCGGCGCGGTAGTCGGTAAAGAAACTATAACACACCGTGGAAGGAAAGCGAATATAATCGTGAGGGATCGATCGTACAACATCGATCTCCTTTCGGACACTTTCTAGGAGGATGATCGTCGAGATCCCTTCGACAGAGATATTTTTCCAACGGGACGTCGATCCTCGATAATTACCATCACGATCTATGACCGAACGAAACCGGTCACGCTTCCATCACGGAATTTCCGCGGTGAACTCCGTGGTTCTAAAGATCAGTTTTCTTTTTTCTATCCTCTGGTTTCTTGCTTCTTTTTTTTCTTCTTCTTCTTCTTCAACTTCTTCTTCTTCTTCTATTAATCATGATCGTTCGTTGCCTCTACGACAGCGGGTAGCCTATCCTCTTCATTTCTCGTTTCTCGACGCATACGTCTCCCTCTTCCACCCCTTCCCCTCCTCCTCCCATCTTCTTTCCGGCTTTCCATCGTCTTTCCAGGTAAAGAGTTTCTCGTACACGTCGAAGACACACGCACACGTACAGAGTGTGGGCTGGAGGGACACGCTCGCGATAGTACAAGCCTTCTTCTTCTTCGTCTTCGTCTTCTTCATCTTCGTCCTCCTCTTCGGCTTTATCCTCTTCATTCCGGTCGTCTTCTTCTTGTTTCGCAGCCGGTTTGCCGACGCGGAGAAACGATTCCGCAAAGGTAGCTCGTCGCGCGGTTCGTCGTACCTCTCGCGTTTCCACGTATCCAGCTTACACGGCGTTCATGTCGGGGTGGTGCGTGTGTGTGAGTTGCGTGCGGCACGTACGTGTGCTTATAAGTAGATACGTGTGGGACGAGCGGGCCCCAGTTAGCATAACCTGATCTCGAAGGCCTCTCGGGTATCCTCCCTTCACTCTCCACCTTTTTCTCTCTATCTCTCTCTCCCTCTCTCTCTCTCTCTTTCTCTCTGGCTGTACGATTCTTCTCTCTTCTCTTTTCTCTGTACCTCGTTTCGTTTCCATCTATCCATCTTCCGCGCGTCTCTTTATTTGTCTTTCCCTGCTCGAAGAGAATGAGAGGCGGAACGAGACGAAAGGAGGGGAGAGAGAGGGGGGAGATGAGGGAGGGTGAGGAGGGACAGCACATTTTTACGGAAAGCTAATACTCGAAGCGTGGCCGAGAATTTTATAACCGGGGACCGGAGGGGACGTCGACGCGGAACAACCCCCCGGCGACGACGGCGTCGGGGTGAATTCACGGCACGTTGACCGTGAAATACTACCGTCGCGGTGCCGCGATCCGACGCGATTTATTCGAGTTCGCCGCGGGTTTCGCGGAAAAAAGAATTTCCGAAACAACCTCGTCGGCGGGACGATAATTCAGCCGACGCTTTACGACGATGTCGACGACGTCGACGACGGCCGGTGGGAAATGAAACGGACTCATTGTTCCATCCGCGGAGATCCAGGATGAAAATAACGTCCGGTTTCTCGGAACGTGACCGCGGTGGTTCGCGAAGAAGAAAGAGGAGCGACGGTAACGACGGCGACGTCGGTAACCGCGGCGGCCACCGCGCCACGGGACCAAAGGGAGACAGAGAGAGAGAGGAGAGAGGAGAGAGGAGAGACTCCGATGGGCAAAAGAAGCGGAATATCGAGAAGAGAAGCCGGGTCGCCGAAGAAACCGCGTACGTGAAACGATGCAGCTCTCTTCATTGATCGCCACGAGGATCGGTGACCGATTCGACGTTTCTAGCTGATGGAATATAATCGTCGGAACCGAAGGTTGTCGCCAGGGTTCTCCAACTTGTAGTTTTCAAGATGCGCAAAGAAAATTTTGTGGTATTTACCATATTTCTATGAGGGAAATTAACGAGATGTCGTAGATTGTTTTCTACTTGTTGAGATAGATTTTGAATGTAGAGCAGAAATGTCTGATGTATGTAATGAGATGCAATGTGTATCGTAGAGAAGTAAAGTGTAATTTATGCAGGAGCAACCGAAAAATTAACTTTAATTACAGGTAGAAAAAGAGTTACCTGTAACCAGTCACCTTTAATAAAGGTAATTCGAATGCAGAACGTTTAATTCGACGATGCTTTAATAAATCCAGTTTTTCCTGCCCGGGGAATATATTACGACCGAGCGAAACGTATGTACCGAGTCAATTTTCATTTCAAACTTGATTTATCGCTCTAATCACGACGTCTAGAGTTTCCAGCAACGTCTCAGAATTTCCTTAACAATCTAACGACACCGTTTCAAACGTGGAAACCGCTCCGTTTGTCCAGCGGACGCGTGACGTTGAGCAAAACCCGTGTGATACGTGTCACGGCGACATCGAAATCCATTCGACCGTGACAAATCAACCGAGTCACACTAATTACGATATTTGCTTACTTCGTTTTTACACGAGGTATCGCGTCGCCGCGATTTAAACGCGAGCCTCGTGTATCGCGTGACGAGCATCCATCCCTTTTCCATCTGTTTTCTTTCGTCGTGGTTGAAACACGTCACGCTAATGAATACCTTCGAAGGTGTCGTTGCCGATCCGTGGTTAGCCAGAACCTTCGTTCCCCCACCTGTTTCTCCTCGTTCCCCTTGTCCATCCGACCATCCGTTCGTTCGTCCGTCCGTCAAGTAATGAAATATCGAGTTTTTGACGATACACGTCGCATCGTCGCTAATACTTCTTCTTGCCTCTTAGATGGCTGTCGTATAAATTTCGTTCCCCGGGAATGCGTGTAACGTCGATGCGAGTAGAGCCACAAACGGGTAGGTACGACGGTGTGAGTGGAAAAGTAAGAAACTCGACTCTCGTCTTACGAAGAAATCGAAGAGAGATTTAATATACCCTTCCGGTAAATACCGTGGCGTCGATCTATAAACGGATGACGGCCGTATACTGTGTATGCCTGTGTTCGTCTGTGTGTGTATGAGTATATCGTCGATTCTGTCCAGCGTATCCTGGTGCCGGCGAGGTTGACACTTTTGAAATACGAGGACGTGCGTGCCTGTGCGTCAATTACTCCGTCGCGAGACGTAATTGCTGCTCGCAGCGACGGTACGCTTTTCGCGAAACGTAAACGGCGACGACGGCGTCGGCGTCGCCGAGGTGAATGCGAGCGTAAGTATGTACCAATGTATGTGTACAGGTATACGAAACTTCTTTTTCGCCGCAGGCATGCAAAAACCTTGGGACGAAGAAGTTACCTCGCGGATCGACCGCGTACAGAAGGTGACGCGCGAAATGCACGCTGGGATAACGGTAGATAGGAAAATTACATCGGTATTCGATCGTTCGACGGAAAACCGCAAAGGTCCACGACCCGTCTCCGACGTTCACGCCCCGCAGAAACGTGAAACCCGCACGCGAAACGAAGTTTCGCAAACTTCCGACGACGGGTTCGGACGATCGAGAGATTCCCTCGGGTTTTTTTTACTGGTTTTTTAAATTTATTTTTTCCCACGAGACAAACATCTCGGTTGTCATTTGTTTCGACCATATCAAGTAGAAATCAGGAAGAAAAGGGGTAAAATTTTCATTGTCAACGATCGAAGGATTAAAACAGAGTGAAAATGTTCATTTAAACGATGACATTTAGCGGTGTAAATTAACTAGAAACCAGAGTAACGAAATAATACGTGTGTACATTATACGTGTGTACAGATGTGCGTTCGTCGCGATGTGATTCCCTGTCGGGCAATTAATTAAGCGCGATAATTAGTGCGCGATGCGTCGTCCTACGTCGTCGTCCTTGCGGTTCGTCACGCGTTATGCCACACGCGTGGAGAATTTCAACGGGAGTAAAACCTATCCCGACTTTAATACCGTACGGATTAAAAATGTTTTTCACTATGTAAATGAAGCCCTCACGAACAACGAGAGTAGAACCGAATGGATCCGAATAGAGTCGGGAATAATTAAAAAAACACACATACAAACATTTACAAAAAAGAATCGTCAGGAATTGTGACCTGGTGTGACGAGTGCAGTTTATTCCACTTTCGTTTCGCCTTTCCTGAACGAGCGTCGGGTCGGGCGTCCAATGCCGTCGATACTTTCCATTCCCACGAGTCGCGATGGAACTTTAGGAAAAGTTTCGTCGTCGACGTATCCTATTTCCTGAGCCGTCCACGTCGCCGGTTCGTGACATAGAAATTCTACCCGTTAATCGCGTATCTTAACCTCCGCGACTTCCGAACGAGAAGCCAAGGAAATCGGCAAGCAAGTTTGGTTCATTTGAATCAAAATATAATAATATTTCTGACAAATAACAAACCAAAAAAAAACAACGACAACAGCGAAACATGTTCGCCGGTAAGTAATTTCCCGCGAGTTTCTCCCAACCGTCGTTAAACGGAATTACAAACGAAGTTTCTGTAAGCGTCGCGTAATTGACGGGTCGCGTATGGACAAACGATTAGAAGTACAAATTCATCGTGACAATCCGCGACGGTGGGTCATTTAAAATAGACTAACAAGCGTCGCCGTGGCTCACGGTATCCACAACGAGGCAAGAAGCAAAACCGGGACTCGCTGTAAGGCGAGTTCTCGTTAAACGTGTCCAAGAAACGATCATTCTTTTTCCACGTTGAAAAGCCCCTTAACGACTACCGATCACGTCTACCGTTGATTAAACAACAAATTCCACTCGTTCCGCCGCAAACCCAAGAATCTCTACGGAAGCCATTAAAACGTTACGAAAAATCTGTCCAACAAGTATCGTATGTCCCATAGCTTCCTCTATGGAAAAGGTTTCCAACACCATGTGACCTATCGTAACATCCTGAATTCGTTCACCGTGCGAATCGATTCGCGTGTGAACTCGCGGGTGTCGCGCGTGGAAAACCAACGCGTGGAAGTGGCGGACACCGTCGGAAAGTGATGTAACGCGATTAAAATGGTGCGATGAATAAAAAAAAAAATTCTCTTCTCGTAGGATGACGTTCAAGGCTGCGGTTACGTGTTCGCGGCAACGTTTCCCCGTTGTCTCGACACGCTTCCCCCCGTTGAAGTGTGTTCCTGCCACGCAGGAGAAAGGAGAATAGCTCATAGAACAGAGAAGACAAAGGATCGCCGTCGATGTTACGCCATTTCTGGCCTTATACGCGCGATCGCCGGTTAAAGAGCTGTGAAAGGTATCCTCCGACGCGTCGTTGAAAACGCCGGCGACAGGCTTGCTGTCTTCGCGCGATCATTCTTCGTCGTTTGAAAATCCATCGAAAGGCTAACGGCCCGGACGAAGATCATTTTCATGCCGGTTTGAAAATATTCACGGATGGTCGTGGAGAGGGTAGACTGCCAGAGAAAGATTGTGAAAGAGAGAGAGAGGGGGAGAGAGAGAGAGAGGAGGTCGGAGAGAAATTGAAACGGGTTCGTGTACACGCGTGTACGCGTGCCGGCGCGTGCCATACGCGTCGCCTACGCGTTCTACACAACCTGGCCTTTCCACCATCTACAGGGTGTACCTAAACGTGTGGGACACCGTCCGCGAATCGCACGATACCGGGGGAAAGTTCAGGTAAACGTGATGGTCGATAATACACAGGGGTTAGGTTAGGTCGCCGTGAAGACACTTTTTGAAAATGGGGCCACAGAGACTCTTGTGTTTTTTTTTTCTTTTTTAATCCCGGTAGAGAGGAAAAGAAACGAAGGAGAATGGGTATCGACTCTCGTTGTTGTCGAGGAAACGGGAAATTGCGGAAAGAAGTAGAGAATTGACTTTCTCTTTATATGGGCATCGAATTTAATATCTTGGAAATTGAAAAATAGTGAGCAAGTCAGGGAAATTGTTCTCGCGGGGTTTTCGTTTCGCTGACTTTTCGTTTTTGAAATATGGAACAGAAGTGTGCTCAATTTCAATAACAGGAATTGCATGTAACAGAAATTGAACTTTCTCAAATTTGCTATCGATTTAACAATGAAAATTCATCACTTTTACGTGCACCCGGTAACCCGTGATTACGATCGACAAGTGTCGCTTGCGATCCCTGCGTTTATTTGGAAAAAAATCCACGTGAAAACAGCTCGTAACGTGTTATTTCGCTAACAACGAAAACACTTCGGACGTCACACGAGCGTCGCCCACGCGGGGGTCACGGAATTTTCTCTCGTCCTCCGCAGCATCTTTTCTCCGAGTGGACGTTCCGTCGGCGTAGGTGGGAATTAAAAAAAAAAAGAAAAGAAATTCTCCGTGCGTGGCCTCGGGAGCGTCGATCGGTTACACAGATTTAACACGCGACGAAGATCCGATCGAGGGAACGCGTAACTCAACCGATCCGCGCTATCCGACGCTAATTGGATAATCCAAGTGAGTCTGCATACATATATACATATCCCGGATATATCGATGGGTCAGTGTAATGACAAAGAACACGGCGAAAGTTGCGGTTTTCAAGCGGCGATGTAATAAGGCACCCGACGTGATACGTACATATACATATGTATAGTATACATATTTATATGTTTTCTATGCCGTCGAGCGAACACCACTTCCGGTCAGTTTAGACACCAAGATGTCAAAACTTATTAATTTCAGTACAAAGTTAAATTAAATTGAAAATTAATCGTTACTATCCTCCTTGGCTCCGATTTTCATATTTACCGAATACTATTTTATATATACCAATTATGCTTTGATAATTCCAGGGTCAAATTCGAACAGTTACGTGTCTCCGATTCCCACATTGTTTCATTATTTTCTCCGTATCTCGTTCCCACCTTTCATTCCGTATCTGCGTGAACGAACGTTCATTTGCAACAACAAAATAAAACGAACCGCCGACGGTGAGGTGAGAGTAGCGTAAACGGTTCCCGGGGTGGCGAATTAAAAAATCATTTCGACCGTTTAATAGCCGTCCGAATCGTCCGGTCGGCGACACGGAATGCAACGGCGACGGGCCGGATTTCAGCACGGTTGCAAAGGTATGCGAGAATGCCTTGCGTGTGTACGTAGGTACGTACGTACATACATACGTTTCTTTCGGGACGAGTCGGTTGCAAAGCGCGTGATTTACCGCGGTGAATAGAGATTTACGTGGCGTCGTTGGACAGCTCGTCCGTTCGGCCACTCCCATCGCGAAAATCGGATTAACCGAGAAACAAGAAAAGGCCCTTCGCCACGCACTTATCTCGAGGGTCCTGTCTCGACGAAAAAGAACCGCAAATGGAGGGGTGAAAGTCCCTCTTCTATTCACCGTTCGGTCGTTTACGTTTATTATCACGTCTCTGGAAGATGTGTTTAGACGACCCACCTTACTCCTTGGAGAATTTTTTCTTATCTGATCGCACGTGGTCGCTCCCTTTATTTGACACTCGACTACCTCCGTAGTGGTCGGAAAATTGCGTCCAAATTGACTTGTTTTTTTCCGTGAGAAAACACGGTAGCCGAGGGTAAACGAGGCAATTCCATGGTCTTAATTTGTCAAATGGGAACGAAGATCTCGTAAATTGCCCGTGAGATCGGAATCAACAGGCTGCGAGGGACTGCGACGCACTTTTGGAATCCTGACGTTTGGATTTTGGTATTCCGAAAAATCACTATATGCCCACGTGGCGAGCGTTCGAGAGCGGTATTTACGCTCGAACGAGTTTATCGAGCGATGGTGGTTTGCCTACGCGCGTGCTTCGATCGAAATACCGGGAATTCAGAGCGATTTTCACGCGTAAAGTCCCGCACGAGGTCCGTGTTCACCAGGAACAAAGCCCGGGGTTCATTTGTTAATTTTTTTCTTTTTTATCGTGTCACCTTGTCTCGCGGGAATGCGTGAAACAACGTGGACAGGGTGATCGGGGCGCGAAACACGTGAAACAGCGGGTAACGGGGGCCTCAAAAGACGCGGTCGACGAGAAGTCGGTTAATCGAAGTGATCACCGAAGAAACGCGAGGGAGCCGATGTCAACTCGCGTTATGCGAATCTCGGACGGGCAATTACGAACGCGTCAATCTAACCGGTGTAAAGTTCGGAAAGCTGGAAAATTGTGCCGCGCCGATGTCGCCGCTTCGTAAACTGGTTTCCTTCGCTTCGGAGTGGAAAGCGAAGTGGAGGAATAAACGCGAAGTTATCGAATAATAAGGAAATCATGGATCCGTGGATAATAGGAGAGCTTCGCGATTTCGGAACGAGAAGAAAAATTCAATTTTTGAGTTCTTCCGATAATATTTCGTCGAATTGGAAAATGTCTGAGATTTTTCGATAGTTTTCTTCGACTAACTACGAGAAAGTGTCAGAGTTTTTGCAGGCATTTCATGGATTTGTGAAATTGATAGGGCTTTAAAATTTTCGGAATGGAAATTTCTCGCTGGAACGACGTCGATCCGTCATCGAAATTTGATCGGAGTAAACTTTATGGCCTGTATCATTCTTTTCCGGTGGTGTAGTCCATTACGAAATCTGGTTACGTAACGAACGAGGCTCGAGCAGGTCCCTTCCGTGATCGCGAGACGGTAAACCAATACGAGTCATTACTCTTCTGGCGATCCGCGCGAATTTTACTGTGAAAGTCATTTTTAGGCGGAATTGGTTAACGTTTTTCAACTTACATTTACGTAATTTTATAGATATTTGTGATTTTTATTAACGCTGATCCTCAGATCCGAGACGAATGATTCTAAAATTGTTTAATCGACAGCCAAAAAAACATACAAATCTTCCACTTTTTTTCTCCTACCAATTACGCAATTCATATGAAATCGTATTCCGCTTAATATTCTCCGCAAGAACCATACATTAGCCGACTATTAAACTTCCACTACCACTGTTATCCCTCCAGCACGAGTGAACAAAAAAAATCCTTAAAAGCCGAACGTCGGATCACGTATGCTCATACATACATACACATAACACATCTACAGTGTGTTTCTTTTCCCCCCGGGGACACTACGTCGCGGCTTTTTATTTTCCATCCGCTTCTTTCCCGGGATCAGGACTTTTTGATCCAGCATGATCTAAGGACAGGAAGTCGCAGAAGCGGATAGTTTGCATGCAAATGAGATCCGACGACCGCCTCGGGGACTCCGCACCTGCCTCTATGATTAGGAGAAGAAAAAAAAAACAAAAACCGATAAGAATCCTTTTGCGATCGATGCAACGGGGATCCATTAAGTTCATTAACGAGAGCCCCGCGCGCGCGCACGGATTTTCCATGCGGTTTCCGTTTAAACGGGCGTGGCGTCTGTTCCCCATATTATGTATACCTACTACGTGCCGCAACCACGTCCCACATCTACGATCTGCGTTTTCTCCGCCCGATAAGTACACCACGGGCTTCTCGCCTACGTTTTAACTGTACATTCTGGGTCGTCGCGTCGGATAAGCGTCGTCCCTCCTGGAACGCGGGGCGTCGGGCAATTTTTTCCGAAATTTAATGGGATCGGTTAACGACCGAAACGATGGCGCCAAACCGTTTCTCTCTCAGATTGGCCAAGTATGTTTATATCTGTGTATGTATATGTGTGTATGTATGAATGTATTGGACGTACGACCGTAGGTAATTATTTCCAAGGTGGCGCCAACTCGCCTGGTTTCTTCCTCTGGTACTTCTTAAAATGCATCGATCGATTTCTTTCGGTTTTTCGAAACTAGCCCGTAAGTCGCTGGACGTGGAATAAATAATGAAACGCGTCGTTCGGAATAAATTTCGTCCGCCATAAGTCGACCCTCTGTATTCCTAGATTGTCGTACGGGATAAAATTAACCCGGTGTGTATACGTATAAACATATACGCGAGTGAATCTTATGGGAAGATACTCGACGAAATGAAAAGAAATCATTTTCTGATAAGATACACGGTACGAAGTCTTATCCGACTTGATATCATCGGATTCACTCGACGCAATTTGCGGATTATTCGCGCGATTAATGGATACGTACGTGCAACATACGTGCGAGAATACACGTCGAACGAATTCTACGGAAATCGTGAAAAATCGTCAAATTGAAACAGTTTTTTGATCGGCGTTCGCTCAATTTTTGAGATAGCGATCTGAAACTGGTACCATTGTTTTAGTTAGAAAATTCTACGCCAGATCAATATATAATAGTTGTACTTTCCGAAAATTTAATTTTTCGCAAAAATCTGAAGGGGGTAGGTCAGGATTTTTTGCGATTTTCGTAAATCGCCTGCCATTTCCGTAATTTTTGAGCTATTAAAACGATCCTGGGCGTTTTGGAAGCGGAATCCGAAGCCGAATAAGCCAGTGAAAGAATCATTTTGATATCTAAAAAATTGTGGAAATGGCGGGTAAATTACGAAAATCGCAAAAAATCCTGACCTACCCCCTTCAGATTTTTGCGAAAAATTAAATTTTCGAAAAGTACAACTATTATACGTTGTTCTGGCGTAGAATTTCCTAACTAAAACAATGGTGCAAGTTTCAGACCGCTATCTCAAAAATTGGGCGAATGCCGATCAAAAAACTGTTTGAATTTAAGGAATTTTCGCGATTTTCGTAATTTACTCGTCATTTCCACAATTGTTGAGATATACAAATGATCCAGGACGTTTTGGATGCAGAATCGGAAACCAAATACGATGCAGAAAGAATCAGATCCATATCTAAACATTTGCGGAAATGGCGTGGGAATTACGAAAACTGCGAAAAATCGTCAAATTCAACCAGTTTTTTGATCGGCATTCGCTCAATTTTAGAGATAGCGATCTGAGACTGGAACCATTGTTTTAGTTAGGAAATTCTACGATAGAACAACGTATAATAGTTGTACTTTTCGAAAATTTAATTTTTCGCAAAAATCTGAAGGGGGTAGGTCAGGATTTTTTGCGATTTTCGTAAATTGCTTGCCATTTCCGTAATTTTTGAGATATTAAAATGATCCTGGGCGTTTTGGAAGCGGAATCCGAAGCCGAATAAGCCAGTGAAAGAATCATTTTGATATCTCAAAAATTGTGGGAATGGCGGGTAAATTACGAAAATCGCAAAAAATCCTGACCTACCCCCTTCAGATTTTTGCGAAAAATTAAATTTTCGAAAAGTACAACTATTATACGTTGTTCTGGCGTAGAATTTCCTAACTAAAACAATGGTGCAAGTTTCAGACCGCTATCTCAAAAATTGGGCGAATGCCGATCAAAAAACTGTTTGAATTTAAGGAATTTTCGCGATTTTCGTAATTTACTCGTCATTTCCACAATTGTTGAGATATACAAATGATCCAGGACGTTTTGGATGCAGAATCGGAAACCAAATACGATGCAGAAAGAATCAGATCCATATCTAAACATTTGCGGAAATGGCGTGGGAATTACGAAAACTGCGAAAAATCGTCAAATTCAACCAGTTTTTTGATCGGCATTCGCTCAATTTTAGAGATAGCGATCTGAGACTGGTACCATTGTTTTAGTTAGGAAATTCTACGATAGAACAACGTATAATAGTTGTACTTTTCGAAAATTTAATTTTTCGCAAAAATCTGAAGGGGGTAGGTCAGGATTTTTGGCGATTTCCGTAATTCCCTCGTCATTTCCACAATTTTTTAGATATCAAAATGATTCTTTCACTGGCTTATTCGGCTTCGGATTCCGCTTCCAAAACGCCCAGGATCATTTTAATATCTCAAAAATTACGGAAATGGCGAACGATTTACGAAAATCGCCAAAAATCCTGACCTACCCCCTTCAGATTTTTGCGAAAAATTAAATTTTCGAAAAGTACAACTATTATATGTTGATCTGGCGTAGAATTTCCTAACTAAAACAATGGTACCAGTTTCAGATCGCTATCTCAAAAATTGGGCGAATGCCGACCAAAAAACTGTCATAATTAGACGATTTTTCACGATTTTCGATTAGTTAATTTCTTAAACAACCAGTAGCGAGCGACAATTTAATTTCTCTCCGCTTCGCAGCGGTGCACAGAGAATTCCACGGGGAATAGGGGGTTTAACCCGACAAGCCTAACACCTGGCACGATAGTTGAATCTATCCGTGGGAGTGCTCCCGTTGCAGGCAAATCATGGACCGCTGGAAACTCGTCGATCCTGTTCTCGAAACCCCGGGGACGGGGATCCTGTAGCGTGTCTCGTCACGGCTCTTATCGATAATGCTCGCGGTTTATCGAAAGAGGACACGATCCGAACGATTGACAGAATCTGCCGGTGTTATCTGGCCGCGAGTGTCGCCGATTAATAAAACGCGCCGGCGAAACAGGAAAAGGGGAGAAACGGGAACGGCGAGGACGAGTCGGTGGAATGCCAGTAAGCTGGTTATTCAATTTACAGGATGTTTCGTGTAACGGATAAAGTTACCGTCGTGTGGCTTGTCGCTGAGAAATAATGCATTCAAGATCCTCACCTTCGTAAGAGATATGTCGAAAGTCGTCGGCGGCATGGAGGGTTGAAACCAAGATCTCCAGTATCACGGACAACACCAGCCATCGCTCCATTTTCATCAGTTTCGACATTCTATTCTGAAAAGAAATAAACATTAGTGAATATAATTAAAACGAAATTTCTACCTACTAAAGATATCAGGGTGAAATGATAATTAAAGAAAATAATCTTCCACGAGATTCAGTCGTGGTTTCTTTTTCAGATGATTCGATGTAAAGATTTACATTATCGATAGAAGTAAGTCGCGCGAGTGTACAAAGTGATAACGGTTGTTCGTGCGGAACGTAACGCGATCGTAATTACATCGTAAGGTAAGCAAACCGCCAACGCTAATTATCCACGAACGTTTTAAAAGCTGTTACACGAGTTATCGTATCCGCTTCGCGGGGCACACGATTTCCCCGTGACACGCTGGGTAACATCCCGTGTGACTAACTACCGGGTCACCTTGGTAAGGATCGGTCAAAGATTTTACCCTCCCCCCCGGGGGAGACCGTGACACCGGTTCTCTCGGTCGGTCGTAATTAATTATGCGATCGACCGATCCACCGATCCTCTAACCAACAACGACGCCTCTGTTAACCCGTACCACTAATTAACGTCCACCAGCGTCGCCGTGCTCGTCGCTCAACACGAAAGTGTTTCACCGTGTGCTTGACGTCCGATTCGAATTCGACCATGATAGTACATACATACATACACATTCATACAGATCTTCGTGAATATCTGTAGAAACGTCATAGCGTAGAAATGTTTCATGTACAAATATTCCACGCGTTGAAATTTAACTCTATGAATCTTCGAAACGCTGAATTTTCTTCGCGTAGAATGTTCAGAGCGTGAAAATTTCCAAGCGAAGAAAAGTTTCGTGTACAAATATCCCACGCGTGGAAATATAAGTCTATGAATCTTCGAAACGCTGAATTTTCTCCGCGTAGAATGTTCAGGGTGTGGAAGAAGTAAGTATTCCAAGGCGTGGACACCCCGAAGCGTGGAAAATTCGTCGCCTCGAATTTTCAGGACGTGGAAAAGCCGACACTTAGAAATTCCCAGGCGCGCAGAGAACCCTGAAGCGTAGAAAAACCGACGCCCAGGTATTTCAACGCCCACGAACTTGAAAAGCGTACAATTAACCGCGGTGAAAGAAAATCAAATCGCAATCACCAGAATATGTATCTCAAATTTTTTTCCATTCCCGACGACATCCGTCATCCATTTCAGCATATATCCGAATACATCCGAGCAAGAACCGCTAAAGTAGCCGTCGTGGCTGGCGGATGCGGACCGTAATAGAGTTTGCGGATCGCTATGAAGAAGCTAGAGGCGACGGAGACGGTCATAGACGGTCATAGACGGAGAGGAATAGAGGGATAGCAGAGGCTACAAGGTCATCGACCTCGCCTACGACTTTATACCGGCTACTCCTTTACTCCTTTACGCGAGGATCGTGTATCGGACGATCGATTTCCTTCGGTGGAAAATGCACGACCGAACGCTGCGAGAAAGAACGAAATTCAACGCCCTCAAAAGATCGTTCTTTATAAACATTCGGTTGAGAACTGAACCAGTGTAGGAGAGAAAAGGGGGAGAAAGAAAAAAGGAGACAGACTCGAGTTATAATAATCGCGAATATATTTTCTCTTGGTCGAATTATCGATCGAGCATGGATTTAAATACCAGCATAATCGATCAGTCACGTGCACGTCGCTGGTAACGGCACGCATAAATCGTGTTTCCTCGTTGCGAAAAAAAAAGAAAAAAAGAAAGAAATGAGAAAAAAGGGTAGAAAAATCCGAGGGGGACGGGTCTTTAAAAATTCAACTACACAGCGTGTACCGTATAACCGTACGTGGTTTCTCTTTCCATCTCCTTTGTCTTTGGACGTCTGTCACCGTGACAGCTTGCTTTCTCGTCTATGAATAGATAGTGGGATAAAGGAGGACACGGGACGCCGAGAAATAGCAGACCCACGTGGTCGCGGGTACACACGTACGTATGTGCACACGTACAGGGAATATGTATTCCTATCTCTTATTCGAAATGCATCGCGGCAGAAAGACAGAGAGAGAGAGACACACACAGACAGAGAGTGAGAAAGAGAGACACAAAGTGTCGAGAGAGCGATTTATAACTCGCTAATTAACCCTCGCACTCGCCAGATAAAAACTCGACTGTTTCGTCGTTCTGATACTCAACACCCCGTACAATAAAACTACCTTCTTACGCGACGACCTACAGAATCGTGATCGTATTTCTCGATTAAGGGACAATAGAAGAAAAACAGGAAAGAAAAAAAAAATGAAAGAAACAAGGAATCAAACTCGGCCCAAAGTCCATTATTCTAGCTCGGAATTCCGTGGTTCGTGTTCTTCCTACGTAAAATATTCCGGGGTCCGCGTTGCGGTGGTCTCGCTAGGGCGAACCTTTTAAAAGACCGAATGAACGATAATACACAAACGCCAAGGTGGTCCCGAAACTCTTTAAAGAGTCTCTAGCGGGGCTTCGAATATTAATACCGTCCGATTTCAACCCCCCTTCCCCCTCACCTCACCTTCTTTAAGATTTCCCTCTCGACAAATCTCATCCAACCCCCTTCTCTCTCTCCCCCATAGAAACTCTTGAAATTCACTGGATTAAATCCGACTACATACATATGTACACACGTATGTATACATACATACATACGTAATTCGCGTATCGGAAACGCGTACCTAATCTAAAATGTTTCTACTCTTGAAAGTAAACACACCGCGATGCGATAACTCGAGCACCGGACGTGACGTATCGTCGTGGTTCGAGCGTGAAGAAAAAAAAGATCGAAGAAAAGAGAGAGAGAAAAAAAAGAGAGAAAAAATACAGAATCACTATCGACAACCTTTCGAGAGGATCGAAGCAACGAGTTCCTCTCGAGCCGAAGTTTCGAAACGCCCTCGAACGACCGTTCGGTGTTCACCGATAACGCGACGATCTTACAATTAATATTAATACAGAACGATACACCGTGACCGCTATAAATAAGGCCAACGAGGAGACACTCGATTTACCGTACGCAATATACGCACACACCGCGTTGCGTATCGTATCGGGTCCGGCACGTCCATCGTCCGTTACCAGAGAATATTAACCGTTCCGCTTTTCATCGTGCGTGATAAATCGGCAAAACGTTTACTGGCAAACCTGACGGGAGACGCTCCGTCAAGGATTTTTTTATTTATACATTTTACACGTCGTAGATTTCTTTTTTTTTGTCTTTTATTTTTCTTTTTTTTTTTTTGATCTCCCTGTACCACGTTTTACGTAGACAGATATATACCTGGCGATAGGTAAATAAACGCTGGTTTCTCTAATCGCGAGTAGGAAGATACCATGGAATCGATCACGTAGAGACGGTGTGGGTGTCCCGTATCTCCGGCGGGCTAGAAATCATTGGTTTATCGCTGAAAGCCAGAGAAATACTTTTCCCCGTTTCGGCTATGGTACTACGAGTCTCTCACTTTTAGTTTCTCGTTCGTCGAACCGTTTCTCTTTCCCGGAGAATAAACACTGTTACTGTGTTATCCTCTCCCAATGAATTTCATCCTTGAACAATTATTTTATCCCTCGCAACAAACGATTAGAATTATAAAATAAAATAACTAAACTAGTATTTAATTTCTAACGATTCTCTCGAACTCTCTTTCAAAATACATTAGTCTTATCGTAATTGACGTTAGTGAAGTGGTGGAAAATTGCCCTTCGTTGGGTTTTGGGCATCCAGCGGAGTTCGCGACGCGGATCCTTCGCCACGGGTTGCGTATTTTTGACCTTAAACGAGCGAGGGAGAGAGAGAGAGAGCAACTATGGAAAGAGAGACGAACGGTGGTTTATACTCGGAACACGCGCGAGCGTTTCGCCCACACGTGCAAAACGAGGGAGAAAAAGAGTGCGACGAGGCGACTACGAGACTCCGTGGCCGGGTCACGCAACTTTTGCCGGCAACATCCGACGACCGGGAGAAATTCTTGGCCTCCTGTTTTCGTTATTCGCACGCAAACGGTGCGCGTCTAAAACAAACTTAGAGGGGACGTGTTAATAATGGAATAACATTGAGAATTTGGCGCTCAAATAGAACCGCTGCCGCGAAATTTATTTATCTTATTTTATTTTATCACCATCACCGAGAGACATGCGACGTATGTATGTATACATACGTACAATGCCTCGTTCAGGTTGTAACGCTAATTTAATTACTTTGTTGTTCGAGGGGAACGTTAAATCCACCGGGAAAACGAAGTTTCGTTGAATAAATGAGAAATGTTGGTCTCTTCGTAACGAAGCCTCACTGTTTTTCTTTTTTCTACCATCTACCATGACCTGGTTACTTATTTTTGTCTTATCCGTCGAGGGTTTAAAACCACATGGACGTACGGTGTTTTTTTTTTTTTCGTCAACTAACCGTCGACCGACCATACGGACGGGGACACAGTTTCCGTAAGGATTATCTATGCAGAGGATGAGGATGCAACGAGAAAACAATGGCTGACTCATCAATATGGACCGGTAGTGCCGTGCCACCGGAAGCACGAAAGATGCGAAGGGTTGTGACGTGCGTGACGAGAAAAAATCCGTGTGTGGCACGCTGCCGAGATGACAATGAGCTCGATATACTGTTACGCTAGTTAGAGAGACGCACGTACCGCCGCCATGGACGTCAAACTTTGATTACAAGAGATAACGACCTCGGATAGATAAGAGGTGGTTACGGAGATTAGAATGCTTTTACAGCGAACCCTTTGCTGGAAGTCTCTAATACATGTGTACGTTTTATACCGTGCTGTTTCATTTTAGGGGACTTGACACTCCTCGGATAAACCAAGGTAAATTAGATATATGTACTTACACTGTACTTGGGATTTTCTCTCAATTTCCTGGCTCGAGTACAATCTACGTGGATACTCAACTTTCGACAGAGAACACCTTTTATCCCGTAATTAACAGTGTAAACACGCTCATTTACTTTTTATCTCCCGAGTATCGTTTCATAAGTTCCAAAGTATCGTGAAAATGGTACTCGCAAGGTGTAACTTTATTCCCTTGAAAATAAGGAAGAAATTTCTACCCTCATCGGGTACGGTTTATAAGAAAATGGTACTAAAAAAAATTCATACCTAAATATCCATAATTTACCACGAACCGAACGACGGGGAGTGTTCGGTCCCCTTAAGGTATTCATTACCTCAGGTTTTATTCAAGGAATCGATCTGTCGGAGTGAATCGATTTTTAACAGAGTTCAATAAAGAAAACAAGAAAGTCTCCACGACCGTTAACATATATCTCTGTAACTTCTCTCTAGTACGTCTTATTCTCGGTTTTCCCGCGGTTCTCCTCAACAGGGTGTGGCGTGCACTCTCTCTCTCTCTCTCTTTCTCTTTCTCCCTCTCTCTCTCTCTTCCTCTCTATCCTCTATCATCTCTCATTCTCTCGGATAGAAGCGAGCGTGGCTCGCGCACCGAGAGAGGCACGCTTCGTTTGCGTTAACTTCGACGCGATTTATCTCAGGCGAGTAGGCTGCTGGTACGGCGAATAAAGCGTATGGTACACAGGCGCGTGCGAGTATGCGTGCGAGAAATTTTATGGGAGCGGGTCGCCAAACATGGTAACGCGGCCGCGGCTTACCTCTCGTCGGAGGCTGCCCCTCTCGTCGATTGTCGAAGACGCCAACTGTAACGTCCTTCCGAAAATTAAAAACGCGGGCATTTTGAAAAAAACACACGTGCAAAATCGGATAGTTACTGTGAGGTTACGAACCTTTTCGATATAGGGTTTTTAGGTGTATTCTGTTGGGTATTTAAGACGAACTTGGCGAAGATCGTGACAGTGACAAGAGTGATTTGTTATTCTTGTCGAGGAAACGTGGAAGATTATATTACAGTTGTCGATGTAACGAGAAGTGATGAATCAATTTTCCCGCGGATCTTTTCCGCATAGATCACTTTACGCTGGAGATATTTCAACGCCCAGATAATTTGAAGCTTTGAAAGTTCCATGCTTTCACTGTCGAATCATTGAAGTTCTACGCCATGGAAATATTTCCACATTAATTTGTCCGCAACCCCAATCATCCAGGTATCAAGCGATACTCCGAAAAATTTCCCAGCCTTAAAATACCAAAGCCACCAAATCCTCGGTATCCCAGTCCTCGGAAATTTACCAATTTCTCCGCAAAAAATACTGTACACACCTAAACGAGGTCAGGAACGCTCGAGAAGCCACGAAAGGTTCTGGTAAAACAGGTGGTTCGCGAATCGTCGGTTTGTTCCCCCCATGTCACCGATAACAGGGGCATCTCCCGGCTTGACCTTTCGCGGAGTGGTTTACACCGCACGATTACACGCAAGGGGTCACAGTCATAATCGCGAGCAAAGACCACAAAACGCCGAAGGATCAACGGCCAACAATGCCAATTACCGCGGCCGGTATTCATTTTTTCATTCATTTTTCACCCGTTTCCCTCCCACCCTACGCTTCTTCCTTACTTACTTGGAACTCCGTGTCAATTCCCGTTGATAACTAACATTCCGCAAAGATCACGTACGCGTCCCGATCATTACGCGTGACGTGACGCACAGTTTGCATTGGCTACTTGGCAAATGTTTGACGATGCGAGAACGGGTTTCACAAAACGTTTCCCGTGAATCGGTTATAATCCAAAGGATCTCGCGGCAGGTAGAAGAACACAGAGAGAGAGAGGGAGACGAGGGTAGAAAACGAAGACGAAACGGATAGGCTGTATTACATACTCCTCTAGAAGTAGAGGATAACGGAGAAAAACCCTTGATTTATCGTTATAATAAGCCGATCGTTCGGGTAGTCTGACATCTGTTTGGATCCTATCTCGAAATTCTCAACACGAGCGATCGCAAAGTCGGTAGCGTAATAACGCGCGGTTACGAGGCAGCTTCTCTTCGTTTTCTTTTTCTTCGTCTTCTTCGTGTTCTTCTTCTTCTTCTTCTTCTTCTTCTTTCTTCCGCCAGAAGAAACGATGATTCATACCATAAGCGTACCGAGAGACATCAGGGATGTATGTAGAGTAACGTGGTTCGCTGTCGCGTGTATCGCGATAAATAAATTATGGTTTCCCCGCGAACCTCGACATATGGCCGAGATTGCTCGGCGCTAATTAATAACAGCGACCCCATACTTCCTAGAATACTTTCGAACAGACAATTGGACGACGTATATACGTACGAGCAAACTCGTATTTTCTAAATAAGAACAACCTCGAAAGCAGAGGTATCTAATACATAGTGCGAGGAACGCTGATAAGACGACGACGGCGTCGCCCTGTCTCCGGTGCCGATTAACGGTTACTTTTCGTTCGCACCTGGAATAGTAATTCCGCGTATTCACCTGGCGGACCCCGACTAAACGGTTTTCATGTTTGCAGAACGCTGCGAAATATTCTACGCGAATTACCTTGAGAATAAATAGATGAAAATTGACCTTACGGATGAAAGTTTTAAAATAGAATTTCACACGGATAATCGATATTTTATTGACATGATCGAACCACGCCTTTGATGAATCAATCGCATCGGAAAATGATGATCATTGAACGGGCGATCGGTCGATATCGTGACATCGGTAGAAAAAATACGTTTATATATCTCTATCTATCGCAAATCACTGTTGACATCGCAGGATAATTATTTATCATTGGTAAATGACATTTCGCGTTCCAAGTACCAGCGAAGCGAATGATCCAATGGTTGATTCCTTATCGGGATCATCGATTACACTAGGTGTATATCGATAAGGCTACATTTTTTTCCAAAGGTCATTTGTACGTGTCGTTATCGATATATTCGAGAAGCTACTAACAACTACTAGGCATTCCATCGATATTTTTAGGATCAGATGAATCCGATAAAGTTTTTCAATCGTTTCTATCGGCGTTGACAACGCTTATCGAAACGTTTCACCGTTGAAAAAACGCACGAAAGAGCGACGTAACGTACAAAGTTTCTTTCAAAGTGTATTGCTGCTGCTTTGGGGAAGTATAAAGGGAGCATTCACGCAAGAACCAGACACTCCGACATCCCTGCATCAAGTTAATCCGACTTCATAGAGTCGAAACCAGACTACTAGGTCTCTGTTAAACAGTTTCTGTTTTTCGTTCGATTTCATCTACGTTAACGAGATCGTCGACCCGTTCCGAGCGACTCGAAACGACTCGCAAATATTAGCCTCGTATCTATCTTGTTGCACGTCGGTTATCTTGATGGTGATTTCTTTTATCGGTCTCTCGCGTTCAGGAAGATATTTATCTCGCGTCTCGCACAGGTATCGCGGGATCGCTGTGTAACAAGAAATCACGGAAGTACGTTCGATTCGTCGAACAGCCAGTGTTTTTAGCGGCTTTATGTCACGCAGGGTTTTCAGCTGAGAAAAATCAATGGGAACGTCGTAGAAAGTGAGAAATTTGTTGCTTTCTCACGAATACGACGGTGAAATTTCTATGCTTCGACGATTTGGAACTTTGAAATTTGATCAAGTAAACGACACTGAGGTTTTAAGATCCTAGGCATTGAAGTTTCTACGCTCGATGGATTCTAGACGTTGAAATTTCTACGTTAGGGGATCCCAGGCGTTGAAATTTCTAATCTTTGAGAATCCTGAACTGGAAGATTTCTACGGGATTAATTTAATACTTTGAACTACCAAGATATTAAACTTTCTATACTCTTAAGATTCTAAACCACAGAATTTCTGCCTACAATATTTCTGCCCAATAAAAACCCCAAGGACTAAAATATGTATCTACTCTCCAAAACTTCATATCGTTGAAAATTTCTCCGCTTGAACATTCCACCCCCCGAAATATCCACGTATTAATAATTCAACGCCCTGAGGACTCGAGTCGTTAAAACCGTCTGGCACTCGATGGATTCCGTGTGCTGAAACTTCCGCGCTTCGACGATCCTAGTTCGCGGAGAATTTCCGCGGCTAAAAAATCTCCGTTTCATAGTCAGCAGCCGGAGCTACCTCGTCGAAAGCAACAGACTTAGGCGTAGCGCCAAGGTAGCGTCGGGACTGCCTTGCCGCGGGCGAGAAAGTACGGTTTTATGTGCATGCATACATATATACGTCCGTGTGTATCTCGTATGCACTCGACTTACGCGAGTGCGCGCTCGCGCACACACACACACACACACGCACGCATTTACGTGCACATATATCACAAATCCCGAGCTCGTTCACGCTTCTAACGGAGCGTACGCGATATCAATGTATGTATGTACACATATATGTATGTATGTATGAATATGTTACGTCCTTCGTTCTCATGTGTGTGTGTGTTTGTGTGTGCATAGGATATCCCAGATACGTTGGCCGTGCCCGGAAAGTGCTGCGTTTTATTTGAACATTTTGCACGTGGTAATGAATCCGCGAAGTTTCTCTATGCGCTACATACATACATATTCAAGAGAACGGATTCGAAGGGCTAATAAAATCATTCGTCGATCGGTGTTGCCAGCGTTTCAGATATGTATCTCGGTAAATTTACAGTAACGTTAACATATATCCGTAGGATATACACACTTTGAAAATTCCAAATTCGGTCCACGTACATACATACATACATACATACATATTTTATACATATAAAAATCCCTGCACCGATTTCTCTCGTGTCTCACGCCGATCAAACGTCCGCCGGTCCGTCGGTGGCGGGGGGGAAGAAAAATCTTTAATAAAAATGTCGCCGCGTCCAGTGTGTTCGCAAAATGATTTGCGGGCCGTGTACCAACGGGGCCTGAGGTAGGCCAGCGCCTTATACGGATCCTTCACGGCACAGGAGAGCCTGCCCCATTGGTCGGTCCAAAAGGAAAGACGAGAAGACCGGTACGTCGGGCCCCGTATACATAGCCGGCTCGTTCCTCGTTCGGAGTATCCACCGAAAAATAACAATCCTGCCCAACTCGAGTAAGTCGTTCGGGTTAAGTACCCATGGTGGAAAATTATGGTGTTTGCGAAATCGTTGGGTCTATTTGATTTTCCACACCGAAATCTGGTTAAATTGCAATTGCTGTAGAACGCGTAATTCACCGCGTGTTATATTATTTCGAGCGGATCCCAGTTAAGGCGGGACAAGTCGCTAAGAAATAATTAGCCGAGCGCAAAGATGGTTATATGACCGCGTAAACTCGCAACCTCGTATATAACACGTGTAAATTAAGATCAAGAAAAAGCTTCGAACACTAATTCCGTTGCTAAATGTGCGAAATAAATTTGTGACACTGCCCGCGCGGATTCCTGTCGCGTTTCGTGTATCACAATTAGTGAGCGTTGGTAATTAAATACAGGAGCGTGTAGGGTAACAACTGCGTACTAAGCGATGACGCGATCGCTCGAGATAAAAACAGTGATTGATAAATGGAAAAAACGGGGAACGAAGCAAAGCTGTTATGAACGAAAGAAAATCGTGAAAAAACCATATCAATGAAACAATTTCTCCACTTTCCAATAACTGTTTTTATTCTATCCGATAAAGAGTATGTACATGTGTATGTTACACACTTTTCACACGTGCGAAGTTTAATTAGCCAAATCACAAAGTGTTCGCGGTCGAACCAAACGACGGATAATGCTCGACTATTTCGCGATACGGTGTATTTTCGTCTAGAAAACATAAAAAAAGACCGTTTATCCTCTCTTTACGATCGTTCGTCTTCCTCGCGAACGTGGACGCGTGCGCGAAACTCCCGCAGATGTTAACCATGTGTTCCGCGATTTCTAGCGCTTCTCTTCCTGCCCTTTTTCCAACACCATTTTTTGTTCTCACTTTCTCTCGGGCGAATAAGTAAGTAATTGGAATGCTAGGGATGATAGGGGATGGAATAGACCATTTCCAACAATCTTCAACCTTTTTCCTAAAAGAAACAACGACATTCTTCCAATCCGTCGAATCGATTTACAAATCGACCCGTTTAAAACGAACCGATAAAAACCCGGAGCTACCGAATCTAGTAAACGATTGCCAATGCGTTTTCCCATGGAACACGTTAGCCTTTAAATAGGCGACGCTCGAATTACCCGAAGCCGGGGCAAAACATCGCGTTCCCGTTGAATCGAGAACGCGAAACGTACGTGACCGGGAGAAAACGATTTACGAGCCTCGCCGGGCGAAGGCGTGACGGAACAACGAGGAGATCCCGGCCACGTAAATATCCCCCGTGGGGTCCGTGACGTTTCTTCGCCGTCGAAAATCCTATAATAGATTCGGCGGCGCGTACATAGCGAAATTCCAGATATTTCTCGTCACCGAAATCACGTCGGAGATTGTAACGTTTCGTCGTTGAAACACTTTGTCCCCCGGAGTTCCCCGGGTGAAACCGGAAGATCTCCAAAAGCCTGGGTTTATTTCGAAAATATAGAATTCCCCAGCGTTGGGAAATTTCACGGTGGAGAAAAAAAAAATCAAGCGACGACACTCGAGAGGTAGATGGAACCCCGCGGAGAGAAACGATTTGGGACCGACAAGGATTACCGGTAATCTACTTAAACGTCCTCCAGGTACTTTACATCTACTCCGGTCAGGTTTAAGGTTTCCCCCGGACTCAATTTCCGACGGTAGTTTTACGACTTCTCGCCAAAGGACAAGGGAATAGACTTCGAAAACATCACAACTAAACTGTTCGACCGATCGCCCATGGTTATGGTTCTGGAATCGTTTCGAGAAGACCACAGACTTTCCGATGAGTGTGAAGAGGGGAAGAAGGAGAGAAAAAAAAGGAAAGAAAGAAACAGACGCTGTCAACGACGTCTGGCTCTCGTCGACGACGGGGAAAAACAGCGACGTCTCGATAACGAAACGGTAGAAAAGCATCCGTTTCAGATGGAGAAAATGAAAGGATTCTTTCTGACGTGTCAGCCAACGTCAGACGGACTATTATACATAGAGATGACGATAGAACGTTTATACAGGGGAGACGGTGACGGTGGCCGGAAATCCTTGCGGCTAACGATTCTGTTTCCAACGCCTTAACGTTAATACCCATACGTAATCCTATTAGCCCGGCTGAAAAGTTGAATAACGCTCTCAACCGCGAGCTATCCCTGGCACTTGTCGTTCTACCTTCGATTTTATGGGATCGTAACATTTGTTAATCCGATTCTCGGTGTCTTGTCTTTGCGATTCCAGGGCGACGGTATTATCCACCGAAAAGTTTACTCTTCGAATTTCACTTCATCACCCTTGGGTATCTTTTTAACAAACTGTTTATACAGTGAATTCCTGATAATATTTTAAATAATCTAAACTCGTAAATTTTCTTTCCCATATGATATACATATATAACATAGTTTTCCATAAAAATTAAGTTACACACATGTAGGTAACGATTCCATAGTATCAAATGTGACATTTTAGCCGCGTTGCCAAGGGGAGAGGGGAGAGTTCCAGGATTATCAATTAACTCGAAATCGATACGCGACATGTGTGCGTGTAATTCAATGCTTCACGACTTTCCCTGCGGCGTCAATTAACGCTAGCCGCGTCTGTTATTGTTATTCCGCTCGGGTGTGGAACGGGCTGGGCAGAACGAAGGGACGAGATCTCGAATAATACACGTGTCCACCGTATTCCCTTCGATCGAGTCCTCCTCCACGAAAGCCAGAAATGGCTGAACACGCTTCGATAAATAATTCATGCTCCCGATGGGCCACTCCGTGACACGTCGCCCTGCACCGCGGGACTTTTATAGGGAATCTTTTTCGGTGAACCTTCCTGCCTCTTCGGAGCACGTTTCTCGGCTACCGGTTCAACACGCTTTACGTATATGTATGTGTTGAGAAAGCGTAGATTCGTTCGTGACTACTGTAAACGGCGTGATTGATAATCGGTGGCGGATTTGCCAACTTGCCACCACTACCGGAAACGTACTCCGAAACTTTTGATTTGAACGAATAAATTATTATTATCATATATGAACGAATAAATGAAACTTTAAGACGTGGGCTGATTTATATGAGTTTTGGTTGTGATTTTGAGTGAAAAGATGGATTGATTTTAGATTGAATTGAGGAGTAAGTAGATGATAGGTAATAATTAATGGTTTTCGTGAAAGAGGGACACATATTACGTCAATGTTGATTCTTCTCTTTTTGTACCATTACTGTTTGTACCATAATTACATTTCTACTTCTAATATGTATAACACGATTAAGTAATTACACTCTCTGCAGTGCTAATGCATCCCCATTTCTAACCTATTAAAAATACCAGAAAATAGTTTGCCAAAGAAGGCTCGAGGGAACCGAGATTCTTATCTGCCAACCGGAGTCTAGTATATTATTCTAAAGTCTCAGAGGCCCTATATTTTTTCATCCTCTCCGTCGAAACAACGTAGCCACTCCAAAGAGGCCGTCGACTTAATCGTTTCATCAAATGCCAGCGAGTTTTAACTGCCTGAAATTGATTTCGTCCGCGGCGAGGAAACAAAAACAAAAACATTCCGAATCCGTCCCGCGCTCGTTTTCTACGTTCTATCGACGAAACTCGAAACGAAAACAAACGATAAACAGTTGACAGACAGGCTGCGCGATCGTTTGAACCGAAATCGAGCGTCTCGACTAATTTCTGTTCGAACATGTGTACGTGTACTCACTTTTTTTCCGGAACGATAGCAGCGATTACATATCCTCCGGCTCCACGAGGGACTTCGTTTCTTCTGCACCGTGCATGATCGAAGCCAGCCACTTACGAATTGTCGATCACCACGAGTAACGAGTAATAAATACTAACGCGAATAATACTATCTGGTTGATTTATGAAAAACGTGGCTCGCGTCGCGTTACGTCGCGGAATTCCTATGTTTGTTTACTACGAACACTTGGAGAGCGAGAGAAAGAAAGAAAGAGAGACAGAGAGACTCTCTCGATAAAGTCGTTAGGTTAGGTTCGAGCGTCGAACGTCGACTAAAATCGTAAAACAGCGTACAACTCGAGTACCGCGGGAACACTGAGCGTATTCCCTTCCCTTCTTCCTCGACGTTTGTATACACGACGGTGGAAAGACCACTTTCATTGGTTCCCGCGGCCGCCGCTAGGTGGACGACGGCCTTTACCGGCACTTAACGCGGTTCCTTTAAAACTCCTCCTACTCCGCGGCCGATCCTTTCTAACCTCCCCGTGTTTTCTCTACCTGTAATTTCCGAACTGCGGTCCCTTCCTGTCACGCATCGCCGCCATTCATATCGATTCCCTTTTCAGAAAACCTTTTCAAGGAAACCCACCAGTGGCCTTATAATAAAAGATAATTGCGAATCTCTCCATTGCCCGTGTAATTTCATATTTACACTCGCGGCGGTTATGGAATACATAGCGAAACAACGATTTACGTAGTGGACGAGGTCTAATATTCTTTGTCTTGGTAAATAATCCCTGGAAGACTACCAGCAAGGTCTCGCGACGATCAACCAAGGACGTTGGACGCCTTTGGAACCGGGGGTAGCCTTTCCAAGGACGATAACCCTGTTAAAAAAAATGACTAAAAGAATCAGGTCGATCTTCTCCCTCCCCCCCCCCCCACCCCTTTTATCCCCTCGGCGATGTTTCTTTTTCGAACCCGATGTCGCTGTTTTATTTCGAAAGCTGGATGATTACGCGTTTACGATCCCCGGGTCCTTTTGCTACCTGCTCCTGAAAGTCGAAGGTGAAAATATATAGAAGGTCGACGGAACAACCGAGCATCGTACGTAGTACAACATACAACGCACACGCGGGTGTGTATAGTATACGGGTGGAGATTCTCCGGGAGAAGAGAAGAGAAGAGAAAAGAATAGAAGAGAACCGTATATACGAAGAGGGAGAACAGACGAAGAGGAGAGGAGAGGGTTCAAGGACGGAGAAGACGCGTTTACTATACAGATCGTTGCGTGGGGGGTCGATGCGTAGCCCAGAGCGTATGCCAGAGCAGTTTCGGCCGCATAATCCGAATCCAAAACCTGTTTCTGCCCCGTGGGTCAACAACAACATCCTCCCATAACGCCTCCCACCACAATGCTCATCTCTTATACACCGTTTTCTACCGAATCCTCGAAAAGATATTCCCGATAAAAAAGAGCCTAGGCTGAAAGGTTCGCGAATCAACGAGCATCATTCTTGATGACCACCGGTTAGGTGATTTTCAACGTTTTATGACTCTATTTCTCGATCGCCCGAGGAAAAGTTCAAAGATCTTAGGATCAACAATTTTGTATCGTACGATGCATCGTCTTTTTGTTTCTTTTCTTCTTTGAAGAGATTTTGATTGAGAAAATTGCAGGTGAGATAGAAAGGTAGAACGAGAAATCGCTATTTCCAGTGGATGACAGTTTCAAGATAGTCGCGCAGTTTATTTAATGATAAATCAACGTCGACTACCAGCTTGATAATCCCGTCGTTAGGATAAACGATGTCGCTTGTGCGGAGTCAAATCGTCGACGATATTGCACGGTCTTTAATTATCTCGGCCCGGAGATTATTTGCGCGATATTAACGAGCCGAATCGTTTTCGCGACGCGGATCGTCTACGGTAATCATCCGGGACAGACAAATCGGGAGAGGAATCCCGAAAATCTGTGACCGATGAGTACAAGTCCGTTCATAAGTCGTGGGACACTTGGAAATACAGATTGAGAATGATTTAAATCAAGAAACTAATCGTGATTTTAATAAAATGCACTCTAAGGTGTGGAGTGTTTACAATTTCAAATTTCTCTCAAAAATTTCATTCTTTGGGTTTTCTTAAATGGAATCCAATTTATTATAAAAAAGATATCGATGGGGAATAACAGTTTTTATTTAAACAATACTAGAGCGCGACTTGTTCAATTAAACAAACCACTATTTGCAGTTTCCCACAAAATCTAAGTCCAAAATCAAACTCCACGACTTATGAACGACGGTGTACACACATACGTACGGTATTACGCCCGTTTTAACGAGCGTCTCTCTACAAGAGATGACCCCACGGCCCCTTATCTGTCTACCGTAAAAGACTGCTTCTTCGTTATGACACAAACTCCGTCGACGTTCCACGCGGCGTATATCACGTTCCGTCGAATGCAGGACAACGATGACAGCCGATCTCCCGTCATCGTTGTCCAGGTTACTTTTCCATAGTTTTACCATTTCGATAAATCCCCACGTAGAAAGTAGGCCTATATCTCTCTTTTCATATGAACTGTTCACAATACGGATAGAAATGAATTATACCGGCTGGAATAACAGTCCGATGATTTCGAGAATTCCTTTGTTGAAAGGTATCGAGTGTGCTCGCAGATGTCGAGACCGAAATGTCGGTGAACCGCGTTGATACGGGTCCAGCTATTACCGCGAATTAAAGTCGATCATTCGCTTCTCGGAACTCTGAACAGTCCCGATACGTCGTCGGATAAATCTCACCGACACTGCGGCATCGCGTATCATCGTAATCCAAGTGTTAGATTACGAAAGGGTTGCGGGAACGTCGATAACGATCACTTGTATCTCAGATTTAAAAAATAATCGACGAATCTGTCGCGAATTTATCGCGGCGTTCGGCTCTGTGATCCACGACAAAAAAAAGAATGATTTATTTCCGTGGTCGCTCTACCACGTTGTTGTAAGTACGTACATACATACATACATACATTGAAAGAAAAAACGTGACACGAAAAGGCGAGGCGTGTAAACGAAGCACTCTTATCGCACCGTCAATTATATTCGTCAGCCTTGCATTCAATGCACGCACCGCGACGATATTTCCGTCGGTTATTTTCCCTTTTTCACGAATGTGTTTTCATTGCTATAATAAAAAATACAAAGAACAAAAAAAAAATAAATAAAACGTGCGATTTCGAGGTCGTGACGTTCATTCTTTCGGGGATCGAGCCACGAGACTCCGTAGATTGGCAAACGGTGCTATAACGTCGCCTACCCGATAGACATTGCGAATGATAGATTCGCGCGTATGCGTGCATATATAAACGCGGAGAACACCGACAGCTACAGCAGAACGCCGACACTCAAACCACATGTATTACGTTGCTCGTTAGGTCGAACAGGGAAAAATAAAAACGAGCGTCTCGTCGCATTTACACGTTTCACTTTCGTCACGTGTCACGCGTCCCGTTCCCAGCGTTTTTCAAAAGGGGACACGTAATCGCGCGATTGCGCTCTATCTCCCGTGGGCTTTCACGTTTTACTTCGCAGCGCGGAATCAAAAGGAAAGACGCGAAGAACGAGATGGGACAATTCGGCGTGGCGATAGTCGCCGTGCTGCTGTGCAGGTTAGTCGATCGATATATGCCATTCTGCGTCGCCGCTACAGTTTAACGTACGCTATATGAACGCGACTTAACGAACGGAACTCGACACGTGGAAAACATCAGCAATGGATGAACTTTAAACGCGTCATTTTGCGACCAGGGAAAGGAGATCGTGTTTTAACCTTTTCCGATGAAATTTTTTTGTCATCCGCCTACTTTCCTGCTTTTTATTTCTTTCGATCGTGAAACAGTATGGATCAGACGTAATTTTCTTAAGTACTTTAAAGAGGAAAACGTAAGTATATGCCAACTCGAGGATTTCATAACCTATTTTAGAGCTAAGGAAAATAATTCAAGCCTTTATCTTCGTTATTCTGTTGCACAAGTTAATTTCTAATTACACACTTTCTGTCCCACAGTAGCCAAATTAACGCGCAAGACTTGGACCTCGGTTGGATAGACGGATTGACACGAAACATTCAGCAGAATGTGGCGAATCTGGTAAAAGGGATTCAGAGTCAAGTTGCCGAAGTACAGAAAGAAATCGGTAAATTACAAAATCACCGGTCTGCTTAACAAAACGTGACAATAATAACGTAGATACTATGTCAGATTCATTATCAAGTCTATTATCTTTATAATATCCGCTACCATGATTCTCACGTTATTAATTCTGCGCATTGTAATGCTGCCGAGTTGATTATAGTATCCAAAATTGCATAGATCCTTTCACTGTCTCTCGAAAGATCCGTTCTCCCGGTTTCAAGGCAACGGTACCCTTTTTCCACTCGATTGCCGCTCCTCGTTGCTCGATTCCGCGGAAAACTATCGTCGATGATGAAAAGATAGCCTCGACGATACCGTCTCAATCGAGTTTCTCCCCGTATGCACGTCGATAATCCTCCTTCGATGCCGAAGCCGTTGCACCGCGTTGTTATTACGTCATTCGCGTTTCACTGTGTAACGCTATTTATCACCTTCTGTAGAATTAGAAATCGTGCAATAACGCGTCGATAACAGCTTCAGGTAACGCGACCGCTTTGTCTGGCAATGGAAACACCGTGCTGTTGAACACCGGCGGGAATTCGAGGATCATTCAAAGTGGACGAACCCCGGATGGAAAACCATACGTGCGCGATGTGTCGGAAGTCATCAACGGTAACGTTCTACGACACACGGAGAGGATCGAATATCCGGATACCGGTAAATCGCAGGAATTTGGATACACTTTGGATCTGAGCGATCCGAACGCCAAACCTGTCCCATTCAACAATTCAACATAAGTAATCCAAATAAGCGAATGGCAAATCGGGAAACATTAACTACGTCATTATAATTTTGAACGTAGCTTTCATTCGACACGGCAAAGTATTATTCTATTTCTACATGTATACGTATATATATTTTTCTTAAATAAGGTTAAGTGGAATTAACGTTAACAGCATTGTAAGTATAATAAAGAAACTTATCTTCCTATTCCCTTGAAATTAACCAGAATAGATCATTCACGAGAATCTTCGACGATGTTGATAGCAACGAACGGTCCAATGGTGGGATTCACGGCTGTCCCATCCTTTTTGGATTCGAGACCTCCATTTCAATCCGGGTCGAGTGTACTCGAGATCCGACTCGTTGGTATTCCCGTGCAAACCGGAGTCGACGAGCGCAAACGAGAGAACGTCTCGTCTGTATGTATGTAACGTACGTGTAGATGTTTGTATGTACATGTACTCCACGTGCACGTGCACGGGACAAGTGCTCGTTTCAACGATACACTCGTTTTTTCGGTCCGGAAAAAAATAACGTCGCCCGAATTTTCACTTCCGGCACGCCCGCGTTATTCACGAGGAAAACGCCCGGTGACTTTTTACAATTTATGATAAACAGCTCGGCAGGGAGTCCCCGGCAACGGCGTTTAATTTCATTTTCAAATTTCCACCGTTCGATACGTTTCCGCGCCGCGGAATATCAATGGGAGGGGAAGAAAAGCTTGCTGAATCACAAAGACCGCGCTTCCCGAAAGCCGGTAATTTATGGTAACGAACGTGGAAACTCGGTGTCCCGTTGTTTCGACGTCGCTTGTTTCCACTTGTTGGATCCGTCGACGAGGGTGTGTGAGATCCGTTCTCTACGTATATGTGAACACACATACGTATGTACGTTGCTCGAAATCCCGCGTATTTCAGCAACTTTCAGACTCGTGTTTAAAAATCGTTACGCGACGTTTACGTTATCGTACGTAATCGTTTTCAGAAATTCTATAAATAAAGCCTGTATCAGTAACCGAGCAGGATTCCGGGCGACTCGCGGACCGAAAGAACCGTCGGGGAAAAGTGTGGTGCTGTAGTCACGTTAGGCGTTTCGCGATTATGCGTGTCAAAGTGGCGCCGGGAGGAGTAAAGGGGAGTTGCATGCGGGGTGCCTTAAATGGAAGTGCCCCTGGCTTGTCCCAATTGCAATCTTCCTGCCTCTCTCCGTCTTCATCTTCCTTTCTCTCTCTCTCTCCTCCTTCTCCTCCTCGTCGAGACTTTAATCTCTTTTTATCTGGTGGCACCTCTCTGCGTTCATTTTCTTCTTTTTTTTATTTGTTTCTCTTTATGTGTGTGAGTATGTGTTTTTTGTTTTATCAGCTTCCTTATTAGCCTCGAACTTTCGTTACAAGAAATTGTATGGGATTATTAAATCTGTCCGTATCGATCATTTCCCATGACCGAGTTAACGTCGAACGTACGAACGAATAGAGTATTTTTTTTTTTCACCAGGCTTTATTCCCCGACTCTATTCTTCGGATCTTCTCGTTATACGCGACAGCAATGGCGTGCGAGTCCTTATAGGCTGGATCGAGTACCGCATTCCACGCCGCGTCGGTGTTCGATCTAACGCGACGTGCCGTGCATGTGGGTGACGTCGTTTTTTCTTTGTCCTTTTTCCTTTTTTCCTTCTGTTCCTCACCAGGACGCGTCGGAGCCCGCGTGACCCCGATATCCGTTCGCGAACATCCTTTTCTTATTTCCCGTTCGCGAGATCCACTCTGGATATCGCGATCGTCGTTTTGCGCGCGATTTGTCACGCGGAAAACTGCGGCAGGAGAAAGCACCGGCACCCGGGGAACCGTATTCACCGGGGCGTGGAATCAGCCTCGTCTACGATGCCAACTTAATCGGCCACTTTCTTTCGATTGATTTCTAAAGCCGCGGTCAAGCGATCCTACTCGCGAGTTTGATTATATTCCATTTATATCTCGATGATCTATCTCTATCACCACTTGATATTTCTGTGAATCAAAACACCTGTGTCTGGAAATTGGAAATTCGTCATTAATTCCTCGTTTCTGTGAATTTTCATCACTCTCGTATTTCTACGTGGAAAAGTTCAAACTACCCCAAAATTTGTGTGAGATCTATTAAACGTCGACGAAACATGAAATAGTTGAAAGTTCTTCAGGCTACGCGACCGCAGCCTTAGAATTTATCTCGTCCGCGGATCGACGCGATTTCGCCGCCCGCAATTTACAAGATCGACGGCTCCACGTCCAAACAAGATCTACGTCTCGGGACCCTACGTGGCACGCGATCCTATCGTACAGAAATGCCATGCTTTTTCCCGTGGTATCGTTCGCTCGCGCTGTAAACGTAGATTCTTGTATTCCCGCACGCGCCTTCGTTCTCTCGTCTCTTCTCTTTCTCCCTGTCCGTCTCTCTCTCTCTCTCTTTCTTTCTCTCTCCACCCGTAAAAGCCATTGACCGTGTATGTGGGTGATGTCCGTTTTCTTGAGGACACCGTTTAGAAACGGACACCGCTAGATTTATCCGGCTCGTTCCATGGAACCTCAAGTTTCTCCGGATCTTTTTCTCGTTTTATCATCGGCCGTCTCTTTTTTCCTACTTCTCCGTCCTTCTCTTTCCATCGCGGACACCCGCGCTTTCTCGTCGATGCATCACAGACATTTAACGACGCGTCGACGGGAATCGCTTACTCCCGATGTATCTACATTCACATATACGTATACGTACATACATACATACATACACACCGTACATAAATATTGCTACCAACGACCGTGCGTCGTCTAAACAAGGAATTAAGTTTCTCTAAAATTTGTCTTTACCCCAATCATCTTAAACACGTCCGTACGTATCCGTACGCGTTGAAAAATAATCTTCCGGAACCTCGGTAAATTACCTCGCATAATTTGCGACCACACTTTAGCATTGTCTAACAAGTATACACGTGTATGTATATGTTTGTACATTACGTGTATGTATTATACACGTCCCACCGAAATCAACGAGCGCCTGGGGGCACGCAGCCCAGCTTCCGTGGTGCACGGCGGGTCGCATAGGATGCAAGGAAATCTATATAAGCGCCGGTTCCCTCTATTTCGGCGTCTTTGTGTTCGTCGTCCACCAGTGCCACCGTCGTCCGAGTTTCTCACGAATGCGGAATCCGAGGAAAATCATTCTTCTCTTTCTCCTGCACTGTTTCTGCGTACATCGGCAGGTACATTGTTTACCTGCTAGCGGCGACAATGATCACGGTGAGTACGGTTTCTTATTAATTTCTCGTTCACCGGGCACACCAGGTTTGCTTTACGTAGCGAACGGCTTAAAATTCAAACGCGCTTCCGCCGACCCGACGAATAATTTATGCGCGTGGATTCGACCACGTAACGTACCGTTCGTGCCGCGAGAGAGAGAAAGTTCATCGCGCGATCGTTAATAAGTCGTTAGAACGTAAACGAACGTGAGGGAACAATGTTTCGTTTCGTTCAATTTATTTTCTTTTGTCTCTCGTTTTTCTAACGGCCGCACGAAATTTTTGGGACGACGTATATCGTCGGAAGTCGAGGTTCGATAGGGCTATCTGTTTTCGGAGTCCTATCTCAGAACCGCTCTCCCGCGGAATACGTATACATACAAATGATAACGCGAAACTTCTCCCGTTTCGGGTGCAGAACAATCGACCGGGGAGCAGAAACTTCCCAGTGATTCGAACGTGGAGGAACGACTGTACAACTTAGCCGTGAGTGATAAGAAACCGTCGACGGACAATGGGAAAGAGGTACGTCGTCGACGAAATGTAAAATGAAAGACTTGAATAAAAAAGAATGAAAAATCGGTTCCAGATAGGACACAAGTCATCCTGCGTCGGTCCTGGGGAAAAACAGGGAAGCTGCGAGCACGTCAGGAAGTGCCTCCAGGAGGAATATCAATCGAACTTGACGCACGCAGCGAACTACGTGTGCACCATAGAAAACACGTGAGTGTTCCTTTCTGAATCCAATTTCAAGGCACAGAAGCTGTTTCCCTCCTATCTAATCGCTTTACCTCCCCTTTTTCCAGCTACGTCGGTATTTGTTGCTTGAATCCTTCCGTGGATCCTTCGACCCAAACGGACGAATTATCCAGCGTGTTGCCGACAATAGCAGGTACGAACCCTTCGAAGCCCTGTTTATTTATCCCTTCGTCCTCGACTCTGACCTCCCGCGGGAGAAAGTACACAAATGTCAAGTCAAGAGGGTTAACACATTTAACGACCCTCCATAGTATTGAAATATGCAATTTTTTCTAGTTGTTAAACAAATTTAACAAATTTAACAAATTCTATATTTGATGGTACCCATTGTCCAATATGATTTTTAAATGCGATTAACCAGTGGCACTCACTATCCAATTTAACATTTAATTGCGGGTCACCGATGACCCACGCAGGTCACTATGACCTTCAAATAACCACCGGTGGTACACGTTATCGTAAACCAACGTTAACCCCGTTTCAGCCGACAAAAATGGAATCGACTCGGTCAGGATCGTGTGGCCCGATCACCAGGACATCCAGGACATCCAGGATGCCAGGGATCCCAGGCGATCCAGGGGATGCGGAATGACGGCCAGGAGCAAGACTAGACTCGTAGGTGGAAGGCCAGCAGATCCCAGCGAGTGGCCCTGGATGGCTGCACTGTTGAGAAAGGACGCCAGCCAATATTGCGGTGGTGTGTTGATCACCGACAGACATGTACTCACCGCCGCGCACTGTGTCTACAGGTGTGTTTTGACGGGGTTACGGTCAAGGACGATCTTGACCTACCGAACCTGTTTCTGTTTTTGTCTGGCCACCTGACAGAATGCGGGAAATCTGAAAATCTACGCTGATTTTTCATCGCGTTGAGAATTTGATTTTATAATATATTATAATAGAATCTGGGGGAAAAGAAAAAAAAGAAACTTCGAGGATAGTTGATCATCTGGTTACCGTAATTTGTGTTTACTCCCGCAGATTCAAAGCTCGCGACATCGGAGTCAGACTCGGGGAGTACGATTTCTCCACTTCGGAGGAGACGAGGGCACAGGACTTTGCCGTCTCGGAGATCAGAGTTCACCGGGACTTCGACTACACTTCCTACGAGAATGACATCGCGATCGTCAAGATTCACCGACCCACCGTTTTCAATACATATATCTGGCCCGTCTGTCTACCACCGATAGAGCAGACCTTCGAGAACAAAACCGCCATAGTCACCGGTCCGTTCACCAAATTCCAACCACGTCCTTCGCTCTGCTAGCGTTCGATGAACAAAATTTTCATTTTTTTTTAAGGTTGGGGAACGAGATACTACGGCGGACCTGCCAGCACCGTTTTGATGGAGGTCGCGGTACCAATATGGCCGCAGGATAGATGTGTTCGTAGTTTCACCCAGCGAATACCCAGGACGGCGATGTGCGCGGGTGGCTACGAAGGTGGAAGCGACGCCTGTCAGGTACGTCGTTTGTTTCATTTGTCCGCCACCGCAATTCCGTCTCTACGATTGATTTTTTCCGATTTTCCATCTGGCAGGGAGACTCCGGCGGTCCGTTGTTGCATCAATTGGGAAACGGACGATGGGTGAACGTGGGTATCGTTTCGTGGGGTATACGATGCGGTGAACCAGGTCACCCGGGGATATATACGCGGGTGAATTCTTACCTCGATTGGATTTTCGCGAACGCAGTGTTTTAACAGGCGTATCGTCGTCTCTGAGACGAATCTTTCCAAAGATATATATATACATATACAATAATAATAATAATAATAATAATAGAAATGGAAATAATCATTCTCGTTCTGTCGAGACGACCGCACCTGAAAAGAATAATAACACGCGGGGACGCTTTCGAAAACGATCAAACTTTATTTTTCGGAATATCGATCGTTACATCGTTAAAAGAGATTGGACACGAATAGAGAGAAGTTCGCTTCGTACGATGCGCTATTTTCCCAAAGAAGAAACTTTCATTCTCCGCGTCTCGTACGAGTGTACACGAATATTGTATATACATACCGTGTAATACGATGATCCACGCACACGCGCGACTTCTTATTCGATACGTACGACAGGTTTAAGCACGTGAATCTACGTTTTCGGTTTCGTGTCACGTATCGTCGGGTCGCGTACGCGTTCCCGTTTCATTATTATTAGTGAATCGTCTTTTCTTTTCTTTTGGTTTTTTATAAATGCTCGTTCGTAGGAGGCCCAGCCTCTATTCGCGATAACAGGTCTAAAACACCGATATCTATTGTAGTTTCTTCGTTATTTCTTGCGTGTACGTGTGTGTATATGTGTGTCTCTCTGTCTGTCTGTCTGTGTACGTGTGTCAGTGTGTATTTCTTTTTCTTTAACTCTTCATAAATATATATAATCTGCTTCTCATTCAAACATACAAATACATGTGTATATATATACTATATATATATATATATAACGGGCGCACCCGCGTGTGCGTGCGTATTCGTACTTATTCGCGTATACGTGGTCATACACGACTACCATTTCCCCTCTCTCACTCTTTCTCTCTCTCTCTCTCTCTCTCTCTCTCTCTCTCACACACATTCTCACTCTTTCTATTAATCCTATCTCAGTTTTCCTACCCCCACCCTCCGTCGACTCTTTATTAATTTTTTTTTCTATCTCATTTATCCACACGTTTTCCTCTCGTATACGCGTAACTTTCAGCTTCGACGCGGTACTTTCCTTCGGAGACGTTCATTCTTTTTTTTTTCTCTTCCGATTGGTCCGACGTGGTATTATCGTGTCGATGGTGTGTACGCGCGCGTCTACGCGAACGACGTGAAATTCCGACATCGAGAATATGGGACGCGTCGTACGGTATATGTACGCATGTATGTATGTATGTACACATACTCGTCCGACGGGCGTCGTCGCGTGATCGAAGGTCAAGCGGGACCCGGTCCCGCGTTTACTTCGATTTCGATAAGCACTCCGGACGAGTGGTCCTCTCGAAATTCCATTCATCCTTCTCCCCTCCCCCTCCCGCTCTCCTCTTCTTCACCTTGTTCACCTAACAATTTCACTTCCCTAATTTCATCGGGAACAAACCCCTCCAACGGCCAGTTTCGAGAATCCCCAGCCTGACTTTCGACGCGCGAGATTCAGAGTGCTCGAACCCCGTCGGGGTTTCCCCGGGACCGCCGACGGCGACGTCCGTGACACCCGCATCCATCCGGGATTATCGATCGGGGATCCACGAGAGGGAGTACGTCTCTCTCTCTAAATTCGAGAAAATTCAGACGAGGATGGTTTCTCGATCGTTCACCGGACAGAACGCTAAAGGAGAACGTAAGAAATCGTTAGATCCAACTTCGTCGTCGTTGGATCGACATTGGTTCACGTCTCGATCGTCACTGAACGAAATGAATTTAATTCGCACGAATTCTGTTGAAGCATGCGTAGGGATCGCAGTCACGTGAATTACGACGGCGGGACGCAAAAAGGAAATCGCGTTCCCAATTTGGATGCCGCCCCCTTACCTTTCTACGTCGAAAGACAGACTTTCGGACGAGTGGACCCAAAATTTCGAGCTCGCCGCTCGCCTCTATTACTCTACGCGAAACAATAATATTATTATTATTATTATCAGTGAATATCTCTAGAACCCCGTGGAAGAGAGCTAGACCCGCGGCAACGGGGTCGCGGGGACGAGGAGGGGTGCGTTCGGACCGCTCTCTTTGTGATTCGGCATACTCTCGCCGGACTGATACTGTCGACCTTGACACCGCGACGGCGAACCGTCCCCCAGCGAACTGACGGACATCGAACGCGGGTTCATCGCCGTCCCGTTGCCCTTCTGGTTCTGATTCTGATCCCTGTTGGTCGGATTCTGACCGGGACTCTTGCAAGGTGTCTTCTGTTGCGTCTGGAACTGAACCTCCTGCGATTTCGGTGGGTGCGGACGTTGCTCCTGACTCTGAACGGGAACTTGGGACTTCGGGGGATGCGGACGTTGATCCTGATTTTGAACGGGAACCTGGGATTTTGGAGGATGTGGACGTTGATCCTGATTTTGAACAGGAACTTGGGATTTTTGAGGATGTGAACGTTGATCCTGATTTTGAACGGGAACCAGCGATTTCTGGGGCCCGAGGCTGCCACGTTTCTCCTGTAATTTTGGTCCGGGTTGACCCGGTCGTTGGTCCATGGACACGATGGTCGACGTAGACATCGGCGTCACGGCGGTGGTGGCAGCGGCACCGGTGACGGGTATGGGTGTCGTGGCGGTGGTAATGGAGATGGTGTTCACTTGTTGAACGTTGTTGTTGATCGGCTTCTCACCCATCAGCCAGTACGTGGTCATCCTGCCTTTTCCCTGTGGATGGGAAATCAGACGCTCGAGAATCAGGAAACTTGCGAATCGATCGTTCACGCGCGAAACGTTCCCGCCGCGAAAACATGGATAGAACACACAGATACGCACACACACTCAAGATAAATTCAAGCTGTGTGTGTGGAATATTCAACGTCGTCGATGGCACGTGGCTTTGAATGTTAATTTCCACGGTGATTCGCGTACGATATTCTCGACGGAGAATTACCACCGGATTCCCTCTACCTCCCCCACCTCCTGTCCGATTCAAGCCGGGATAGGTCGATTCGCGTGGCCGACCGATGAACTTTGACCCGAATAGTCGATTCACGTCGGTACGTTTCGCGTGACGGATCGAACGAGCCGCGTCCCTAACTTGTTTTTAGCTCACCTTCAGGGTGACCTCGCCCCTGCAGACGAGATCGAACGTGCCGAACGTGTCCAGGATCTCCTTCGTCTTCGGGCTGACGTGGATCATCAAAGCTGTGCGCAGAGAAGTTTTCAAGGTCAGACGGAAAGTTCGTCGTCGAACAAACATATGTATACGTATGTTTGTGTATATGTATATATGTATGTATGTATACGTAGGTACAGGGTCGACGATCACGCAGTTTCGCGAACGTGACGCCGAAAACCGTCACGTCAACGACGAACTTCGTCGTCGCAGGGTTATATTTACCTTCACCGTTGCTCTCCATTCTCGAGGCCGTGTTCACGGTATCCCCGAAGAGACAGTACCTGGGCATCTTCAGGCCGACGACTCCCGCCACGCAGGGTCCTGAAAGCATCGTTGAAATCGTCGACGATTCCTTGAGAAAAGTTTCTTTCACCCCGACGAAGTACTCGACGAACTTTCCAACGGGTCCGACGGTAATCGTTTCTATTCGTCGCGTGCGTTCCGTCGGTTTCGAAAGACGCGCGAGTTGAAGCAACGATCTCGTCGTTGTTCGACAAAATCTTCGCGTCGTGAGGGAAAAAAAAAGACACGGGACACCGCGGGACTCTAGGTGTCCGAGTTTGTCCGTGGGAAAAAGATTAATGAACGTCGAAGCGACGGTCCGTTGGATAGGTGCGGCCCGTTAATTGATGGTATCGTCGAGTCATCCGTTCGCGCTCACAAATTGCACGGAGATTTTCCAATATTTCAACGTGCCGACGACGATTCGAGGGCGACGCGTTGTTCGTCGCGCGTGGGTGGACGTGGGGTGAAAAAAAAAAGAAAAAAAAAATACTACGAAGATTCTTTCAAGGACGATCGAGATTTCGGAATTGTCGAACAAATGGAGTTAGTTTTACTTGACGAAGAGGGGGAGCGATGCGAAATCGTCCACGATCTTACCGGAATGCATTCCGATTCGTAGTTTCAGCTGCTCGTGAGGTCTGTGACGGATGCTGAACGTCATGACGGTGTCCCTGAGTGCCAGGCTCATCCTGGCGATCTCCCTCGCATGATTCATGCCATTTCTCACCGGAAGTCCGGACACCACCATGTAAGCGTCGCCTATCGTCTCCACCTGGAAGAAACGATACGATCCTGGTTGCTCGTTTTAAACTCGTTCGCGGCGGATGTGTTTGTCGGGTAAACGTGGACAAATTGCAGGAATGTAGTGGAAGCCAATGGGCGATCGTGCACCTCGGAATTGCGAGATCAATCTTCTTTCACTTGGAGGAAATGTACACGTTGGTTGGTGGGATGATAAAAAAAAAAGACGACGGCAACCGGGAGGCGGGATCCTTTTTTGCCTGGATGTTGACGCATCGGAGAGATGAAAGTGCGAAGGGGAATTTTTAGTTTTAGGGAAGAACAGTGGGATATATCGGAGAACTGTGCAAATGACGAGGGAAAGTCGGAAAATTCGTCGGTTTTATTACGGTTATTTGCTGAATTTTAGAGATAGCGATCTGAAACTTGTACCATTGTTTTAGTTAGGAAATTCTACGCCAGATCAATATATAATAGTTGTACTTTTCGAAAATTTAATTTTTCGCAAAAATCTGAAGGGGGTAGGTCAGGATTTTTTGCGATTTTCGTAAATCGCTCGCCATTTCCGTAATTTTTGAGCTATTAAAACGATCCTGGGCGTTTTGGACGCGGAATCCGAAGCCGAATAAGACAGTGAAAGAATTATTTTGATATCTAAAAAATTGTAGAAATGGCGAGCGATTTACGAAAATCGCAAAAAATCCTGACCTACCCCCTTCAGATTTTGGCGAAAAATTAAATTTTCGAAAAGTACAACTATTATACATTGTTCTGCCGTAGAATTTCCTAACTAAAACAATGGTACAAGTTTCAGGTCGCTATCTCAAAAATTGAGCGAATGCCGATCAAAAAACTGCTTGAATTTAAGGAATTTTCGCGATTTTCGTAATTCCTTTGTCATTTCCGCAATTGTTGAGATATTCAAATGATCCAGGACGTTTTGGATGCAGAATCGGAAACCATATACGATGCAGAAAGAATCAGATCCATATCTAAACATTTGCGGAAATGGCGTGGGAATTACGAAAACTGCGAAAAATCGTCAAATTCAACCAGTTTTTTTATCGGCATTCGCTTAATTTTAGAGATAGCGATCTGAGACTGGTACCATTGTTTTAGTTAGGAAATTCTACGCCAGAACAACGTATAATAGTTGTACTTTTCGAAAATTTAATTTTTCGCAAAAATCTGAAGGGGGTAGGTCAGGATTTTTCGCGATTTTCGTAAATCGCCTGCCATTTCCGTAATTTTTGAGCTATTAAAACGATCCTGGGCGTTTTGGACGCGGAATCCGAAGCCGAATAAAACAGTGAAAGAATTATTTTGATATCTAAAAAATTGTAGAAATGGCGAGCGATTTACGAAAATCGCAAAAAATCCTGACCTACCCCCTTCAGATTTTGGCGAAAAATTAAATTTTCGAAAAGTACAACTATTATACATTGTTCTGACGTAGAATTTCCTAACTAAATCAATGGTACAAGTTTCAGATCGCTATCTCAAAAATGGAGCGAATGCCAATCAAAAAACTGTTCGAAATTCATGTTTTTTGACAGTTATTTCCACACTCTTAGTATAATCGATCCAGGACCCCGATATTCGTATGCTATGCCAAATTACGAGTCGATATAGCCCACAAATAGAAAATCTAAAATTTAATTTTATCAAAATCCTATTTTAATTTCATTAAAATCCATAATCTATCCGCAAGTTTCACTCTCATACTTTTTCGAGGTCACACGTACCGTCCGTACCTGCCTGACTCGCTCGTACCTTTCCTTCTGAACTTAATTGTTGTGTTGCGGATCAAGTGCTACCGAACTCCGATACACTCGACCTGACATTGCCAAGTGCACGGAAAACCATTAGTCTGCGAAAGGACGTCCTGGTGTCAACACGTCTTCGCAACGTGCTCCGGCCAACTCTGCGGTGTGTGTTTCACTTGTTTTGATTATTTCCGATTATCCACTCATCATTTATATCAAAATTTAATAATAATTAGTGACTAAAATAAATATAACTTGCCGTGCATTCGACAAAATTTCTACGAAGTGTATTCATAAAAATCTGTATGTTTTCGTGTTGGAACATCATTTACACACACGTATGGGCAACGTTAGTGGTAAAGTGTTCATGTGTATAGAAGACGAGATACAAACGATATGGATCTGATTCTTTCTGCATCGTATATGGTTTCCGATTCTGCATCCAAAACGTCCTGGATCATTTGAATATCTCAACAATTGCGGAAATGACAAAGGAATTACGAAAATCGCGAAAATTCCTTAAATTCAAGCAGTTTTTTGATCAGCATTCGCCCAATTTTTGAGATAGCGGTCTGAAACTTGCACCATTGTTTTAGTTAGGAAATTCTACGCCAGAACAACGTATAATAGTTGTACTTTTCGAAAATTTAATTTTTCGCAAAAATCTGAAGGGGGTAGGTCAGGATTTTTGGCGATTTCCGTAATTCCCTCGTCATTTCCACAATTTTTTAGATATCAAAATGATTCTTTCACTGGCTTCTTCGGCTTCGGATTCCGCTTCCAAAACGCCCAGGATCATTTTAATATCTCAAAAATTACAGAAATGGCGAGCGATTTACGAAAATCGCCAAAAATCCTGACCTACCCCCTTCAGATTTTTGCGAAAAATTAAATTTTCGAAAAGTACAACTATTATACATTGATCTGGCGTAGAATTTCCTAACTAAATCAATGGTACAAGTTTCAGATCGCTATCTCTAAAACTGATCAAATGCCGATCAAAAAACTGTTCGAAATTCATGTTTTTCGACAGTTATTTCCGCACTCTTAGTATAATCGATCCAGGACCCCGATATTCGTATTCTATGCCAAATTTCGTGTCGATATAGCCCAGAAAATGAAAATCTAAAATTTAATTCAATTAAAATCCATGACTATCTCTATTTTCCTGCTCCCACCTCTCAATTTCCCAGAAAAGTTTCGAACAAATACAGCTCTAGTGAAACACCAAAGAAAAACATACGATTCCAAGCACACTCACTTTGTACACATCGAAGTTCTCGATGATGGAATCGAAGCAGGTGTACAGATCGTTAAGCAGATCGACCACCTGGAGGGGCGTGCTCTCGGCGGACAGGCTGGTGAACCCGACGATGTCGCTGAAGTAAATAGTCACTTGGTCGTACGTTTCGGCAATGACACTTTGCCCGAGTATCAGCTGTGACGCAACAGATCTGTAAACAATGTTCAATAACGCGTGTCAACGACAGTTAGATCCAACGATATCCTGTATTTTCATCGATCCAGAAATCCACTGACCCAACCAACTCAAAAACTTATTTGTGAGGATCAACTTATTTCCCTTATTCCTCAGATTTACACAAAAGAAATCGTGCAAATGTAACCGAGATAGTGTCGCGAGTGACACATACATACATACATACAGAAACACGCGCGAGTACGAAGATTAATATTCCATTCGATCGCAGAAACGTATTCGCGTCACGTGAAACAACCTGCCCACAAATCTTCTCCACCTCCCACATTTTAATCCCGCCGCGCGTGTCAAAGGGAGCAGCCACTCCAAAGGGCCGCGAGCGTGTAATTTATTAAACGTTACAGCCGACCCTTCACATCCCTCTCCCCCTACCCCCCTCCCTCACCCATTTCCCTTCACCATTTCCCCGCTGGAATCTTCGTCGACGGACTCGCGCGACGGAGACAACGTTACCGTCGACGAAAGAAGTCTGACTCGTTGATCCAACGGGACGAGAACGTTACCTCCCCCCCCCCCCCCTCCCTATCCCTTTGCTAGATTCCCACGGTGCTAGTTTCACGATGTACTTTGCCAGGTGATACTTACTTTGGCAGTAACTGGTAGAGAAGCTCCTCGCATTTACGTTTCTCCTCGAAGTAGTCGGCGGTACGTTCCTCGACCAGGGTCTCTAAATTGGTCGCGTACTGTTCCATACGGGACAGCAGGTTGTCCAGGATGTTGTTGCTCTCGTAGTCTCTGGAATGAACCGGTGTCTCTTGCATCGAACGCCTCGTCAAAGGCGAATCATCGACCCGATATGCAAACGGAGACGGGGTAGAGACCCCGCCGGATAACTATCTATCCCCGTGACAGCCGATCCGGCGTATATTACACGCGTACTTGGGAAATACAAGGGGATAAATTTCATCCCAGATCCTGACGTCGAGAGCGAATCCGAGCGGTGCATTATCCCGGTAGAAAGACGAATAAAAGACTCGCCAGCGTGTCGACGATACTAATAATAATGCCGAGCACGTTTGAAAGGTACGCGAGGATTTATTCGAAACTTGAAGAAGGACAATTTTTTTCCAGGGAAATTGTCTCTGTATTGAAATTGGGATTAATAGGATTTACTAGCGATTGTAAGAAGTTCTGGTGAAATAAACGGAGAAATTGTAGCGTTACGAAAGAAAGTTAGATTAAAGTAAACAAAGTTCGAATGTTTAAACATCTTTGGAACACGGGACATCCGGGACGTTGAAATAATTCAGCCTCCTAATACCAGGCAGAAATTCATGAGCGGAGTCGGTAATATCCGGCTAATTTGCATACTCCTCTGGGGTAATAGATATCCTTCGGAACTTTCGAAAGTATTTAAAACCCCGCGAACTTTTGTTCCCTACAGCGTTATCCGTCGACCTATGAGTGTTTTTTTTTTGCGATGACCCGACGCGGTCACGGGGGAATTCGATCGAAAGTTTATTTTCCCCCGTGAAAATCGATGCATTTTAACGAGGTGTCGATTAACGGTGGACCGCAGCGAAATTTCGACCGACCCGGAAGTTCCGCGAAGCCGAGCACGAATCCAGTTTCGGGGAGTTTCGTAGTCGAAGGAAGTCGATGGAACGGTCGAGTTCGGTCGGCAAACGAAGTTTACGGAAATGGAGCAACCGCCGGAACACCTGCGCAGTGACCACAGTCGTGCAACAGGACGCTCGTATCGATTGATAAAACGGTCAGCGCGAAACGTTCGAATAGAATATTTCACCGTGCCGCGTGACAATCGAAACGCGACCTTCGATTCGATACCGGGAACGATCGGATCTAGTGCGACGTTACTTTTTAACTTCGAGTTACTGGAAGATTAAAATTTTTGTCTAGTATCAGATTGATATTTTCCTAAAAAGAAAAAGAAGTTGAACGGAATTGTGCGGTTCATCTATTTATATTAAGCAATCTTTTGTCAGTAATTACGAATTGCTATATTAGTCGAGCGATTAGAAATCCGTGATATTGAATTTTCCACCCGGAAACAGGTCGTGCGTGAAAGAAAGCGACACCCGGGACATTCGACTTTTCACCAGGTCTTCGATTGTACGACGACGTCTGTGCGCCAGGTCGTTTTATTTTACGAGCAATGGTTTTATGGGTATCCGATGACGATGGCGTTCTCTCCGTGAAATGAAACGTTTGCCCGTCTACCGGAACTATCTTTCCAAGCGGGAAGACGCGACGTTTGAATTCGGTCCCCGGGGGATCGGCGAGAATTAATTATCCCAGAAACCGACCGGTAAAACGTCGCAAAGTTCGACCTGAATTCCACGAACCCCCTCGTATCACTCGTGCGAGACTTGTTTTAGTTGCGAAGCGTTTCGATACGCGAGAGGCACTCGAGGTTCGGCTAATTCGCTTACGAACTATCGAACGTAATTATCCGTCGCGGTGTTCCATTGGCTGCCGATAACTACGGTCGCATGGAGAGCGAAAACGCTAAACAAGTTCTCTAGAATTTTCATACCATTCTTCGCGAGGATCGCGTGAACGAGTCAATGACACGGATAATTCGTTATCCTCTCGATAACTATCCGCTAGCGGGCTCTAAAGTGTAATCGCGTGATAGCGGAAAGTTGTCGAGAGTCTTTAGACTTTAGAACGTAGTAAACGTTGCATATGTAACGCGATAAAATGACTCAGGGTAAATTTGCGAATATTTTTACAAGCGTTTAGAGAGTGGATTTAACTTGTTTCACAATTCCGTTCCACGTATGAGAGATCCGCGTACGTTTGCCATAGTTTCCATCCGTGCAACAGGGCGCGTAGACGCGCAGGCGCCGCGACGCCGTAATCCTCTCAATTACACCCGGCCCCTAAAGTCGGCGTGCAGCGGCGTTTCCGTGGATGGAATTCGTTCGCCCGGATGTCGGAAGTTTTGTAATCCTGCCGGATTTAGATTTCCCGGGTTTCGAAGCCGTCGTTCCTTGAAATTCCTCGAAGTCCTTTGAATTCACGGCTATAAAAACCGTTATGAAAGGAGAATAAATTTTTTTCCCGAACGGAAAGATTCCCCGGGGTGGAAAGAGTCGGGAATTTCATCTCAGCGAAACGTTGCGATTAAAATATAACGCGTCGATACGACGAGTCGACGAGACATCGGAGATAATATAATTTCGCGCGAGGCATTTCTCATCTCGTCTTACCGAGAATCGGATATTATGTCCGCGAAGCGAAATCGATCGGAAAATCGTGAGAGGCGTATTTAGAGGCGTAGAATCGAGTTGTTCCACGGAACGTCGATGATCCTCGCCGTTTCTCGGATAAATTCGGCCTTACTCGCGGACACGGGATAGAACGCGGGATCGATGCTTAGAGGCAACAACGTCGATCGACGGTAACGCTATTTCCGTAAACGAGCCGCTCGCAATCCGAACGACGATCGTCCGCGAGGTACGATTTAATCCGCTGAGTCTGCCAATCACGAACCCCACCCCCATTCGAACTCTATCAACTGTTTCTCCCGTAGATGCGATCGTCGCTGGAATACCAAAAAACTCGGCCGCGGATTTATCCGGGACCGTCGAAACCCCGACGGAAGATCGCCGCGGTGTTTTTTCCTCTCGTCGAACACATTTCTACATCATTCTCGTATTTCCGCGCCTCGTAATCTAGACGAATTCAGGATTACCACGCGTTACGATTTCCATCCGTGGAACTTTCCACGGATAGCAATTTCGAAAGTTTCCAAGTTCACGCTCTAAGAAATCCTACGCTTTGAACTCTCAACGGCCAGACACCGCCACCGAATGGTTTGATTAAACTCCTGGAAACTCATATATATATATATACCTATATATATATACCATCACCCTTTTCATTCTTTTTTTCCGTCATTCAATTCCCCCCACAAAATTACCTCGGCAAAAAAGAATTCAACCCTCGTAATGGAACGGAACGAAATTTCCAAAGACGTGTCGCGAAGAAATTCTCTCCGTGTTTTTTCCGATACGTGTACAGTGACGCGTTCAAAAATGTGTCCACCGCCCTTTGAAAAGCCCTCCTCCGCCCTTCTCGGATCAAATGCCACTCTTTCCCGTTCGATTATTGACCATCGGAGACGCGAGCTCCGCATCCCGGTGCGCTTCCTCGGATTCTTTGAACACGGTGCCGAGTACCGACACGTCTCGGGGGCCGGCAGAACTATGCCAATATCACGGGTGATCGACCCCGGAACAACACCACCCGGGGAAGAGAAAGCACGGACGTATCGCGATGGTTTAAAGAGCCTCGCCGAAAGCAACGATGTCTAGTTTGCGCATCCATTCTGCTGGGAAAGGCGGGGATTACAGGGATCCTTCAGTAGAAGGTCGGGTAAATTGCTGGCGTGTATAGAGTGCTCGGTTATTGGGGGTAAAAGGGTAGAAGTTGACTCTATATGAAAAAATACGTCGATTTTCCTTTTTCTCTTTTTTATAGAAAACTTCTCTTTTGAGGCGACGACGTTTGAAAGTCTCGAGAGTACGTACGAGGGAAAAAATGTGGATGAAAATGAATATTTATCAAGAGTCAAGTGAGATTTTAATTTCCCATAACCTACGATGAACATTGCTTCGTTGGAAACGAGAAAATAATTAGTGTTTAAAAATGCAAATACGTTTTAAAGTACGTTTCACGTGGGAGTGTTTTATTCGATAATTTCGCATTAGTGTTTTATCGCGAATCAATCTCGTTACAATTGCGACACGAGTTATGGATGAACCTGTACACAAGCGGGACAACGAAGAGAGCTTCTAATCATTTCACGGCGCATTCGCGGACTCGTTCCCCGTAAACCGGGCCATTAGAGTTTTACGGGGTCCGGACTTGGAGATCGTCAAAGTTTCTCTCAAGGTTTATCGGCGGTTCTAAAGCGCGATATCCCAGTTTCTTTTTTCCACCGTTCTTCCTTGTTGTTTTTACTTTATCGTTACCGTGAAACACGCCGCGCGGATACGTCGTTTCCAGACGCGCCGGGGCTTTTAGCGTAATGAGAATGGGTCATTAAAATTTCCTCGGGGTCTCGATTACACTCGGCGACGTCGACGTCGACGTCGCACGCCGGACGGCCGACGACGTTCGAATTCGTTCGACGTCACGTTTTCGGGATTCTAACGGGACACGGGGTGAAACCGACGGCGAGATACCTGTTGTTTCGACGATCACGTCGGATCGACGACGTTACTCACTTGTTAATCTCCCGAATCGTCTGCTTCAGGGCGGGAAAGTCGGGCCTGTCGGCGGCGTCCTGGGCCCAGCATTGTCTCATTAACGTCGCCACCTAGGGCAAGTCGTTCCCGTTACTCTTGGAAATCATTCGTTAATTTTCAAGCGATCCATGGATCAATTTTAATTCGTCGGCGGTGGATTTCGTTGTCTCGACACTTTGTTTTCAACAGTGAAAACACGAGTCAACTCGTGTTCGAATTTGTATTGGCTACTTTAATGTATGAAATCTGGGGCAATAGAGAATTTTGCGAAAGCTTTTAAGTATTTATTCAATTACGAAATAATAACCGGTGAGAGGAGATAGCTTCTGCGTAAAATTGCCGTTTAACGATGCGTTAATTCGGACGTTAAACAAGTTCCGCGACGCGGGTCACCGGTGACCCCCGTCGGCCACTGGACCATTTACCTTTTCTTCGACGGCGGCAGCCTCGTCGATAGCTGGCCTCAGTGGTGATCCGCCACCCCTCTTTACACCCTCGACAATTTCTGAAACACAAAAAAAAAGAGGAATCGTAACGATAACCCGATGAATTCCAAATGGAAATGTCTATGGGAGCAGGTCTTTTCCTTGGCTCCCGTACCGCTGGAAGTAATACTCTGTAATAAACGCGGGCCCCCAGGGGCGTACATGGCCGCTGGTTTATCGTAACTTTTTTAATCTCGATCCGCTTCGGATGGAACTCGATTCGGCGTGTATTTTCTGGCAGCGAATTCCCCGCCACCGTGGCAGCAACCCGTTTCTATAAACCAGACCGTAAATGTGTGACGTGGATGAGACAAAACGAAACAAGCAAAAAAGAAAGTGCGAGTGGAACGAACACGGGACCGACGCCAAGTAGGTGAACAATTTCAAATACAGCGGATTGTCGGGGAACAACGAAAACCCTCAGTGCGATTGTAATCAGCATCGGGACAATTCGTGCCGTATACATAACGCGTTAAGATATCGATTCGACCCGCCCCAACGACGCTAATTATGTACGAGCTTAGCTTGTGTAACGTTTCCTCCGTTTATCTCTATGTGTGCACGATTCCGTTTGTTACGTCGTTAGTCGCAACGCTCTCTCAATTACGCCAAGTGTCGGGCACTTATATAGTACACTTAGTATCGTGTCTTTTTAGCTTTCTTTTTCTATAATAGGATAGACGATTTTTAACATTGTCCTTCGTCGATGACGTAACGGAAATGCCGGGTGATATTTTTTCCGGGTCTGATAGTCAAGGGGAAAATGACATTTCGATCAGCCTGTCTGACTTTAGACGCGCGATACTACTTACACAGTGGAACGTTCCTCGCATGGTCGGACAGGACTAACGAGAAACGCAGTTCCACGTTGGCAATTTAACGGGAGAAAGACGAGCGTCTCGTGTCCACTAGCACTTCGTTGTTCCTAACGGTTTCTTTTGCGCTATTTTCTTCGATTCCCAGCGTCGACATCACATTCGTTACCCCCGTCATGTAATTTTGACCCCTGTACTCTATATTTTTAAGCTTCACGTCGCTCGTTCCCCCGGAGTCTCTAACAGCCACCGTTTCTCACGACTGTGTGTGTGTGTGTGTTTTTTCTATAACGAGAGACGTTCCTAGGTTCGAAATGCAACTTGGGAAATTTCATATCCCGCTATCGATGTCCGTTGGTTTCCCTTTACGTAATTTTCATGGAAAAAAATAGAAAGAAAGAAAGAAGTCCGGTTTCAGGTCCAGGGGATGGAAAGTTTTTTTTCCCCGGAACTTCAATCGAGCCGCGTTTCAAAATACGTTCGGATAATACGGAACCCCAAGTCGGCTGAAAAGTAATTTATATTCTCCGCTTCTGCAACTGTTCGACACTCGATTGAACTATAAAGCTCATCGCGCGGTTCGACGGAGTTTTATGCGAACTCGGTTAGCGTTGTAGAGCAATTCGGAATCGAGTTTCCCGTGGAAAAGTTCATCGTTCACGTGTCACTAATTATTTAGCGACGCCTCAGTGCCCGGTGATGTGTCAATATTTAACCGGGCACGTTCGATGCACGATATAATTCAGCATCTTGAGATGCTGGAGGTCGCGCATCGACCGAGTTTACGGAAACTTGGATGATCCAGTCATATACAGGGTGACGCGAAAAGTCCGGCAGAAATAACGCGGAAAATATTTCACCGGAAGGATACACCTTTACTTTTGCATCAAGGGGAAGAAGATTCTTAAGGAATTATTAACGAAGCAGAAATACGTGAAGGAGTGTTTTAGAATAATTGTTTGAAATAATGGAAATAATTGAAATAATAATTGATGTAATATTTAAAGTGAAAGAAATAGTATATAAGGGAAAATTCAAATTAAAAATACCTCGATGTGCTATTGAAATGAGAACAGTGAATTTCCACAGAATTATTTCGAACACTCCAACATTTCTACGAGTTCTTCGGTTCGAATAATTCCGGGCTTTTAAGTCCCCGCGATTCCCACGCTTTGATTCCCGAGTCACGAACTCGTTAATTACGTCATTATTAACGAATGCGGTGTAACTCGCAGACCTGTGGTAATTGAATCATCGCTTACTTTCCGCCGGATCGATTTACATTTTAGTAATATATTCCAGACGTGGTTTCGCGCACCCACACAAACGTGGATGCGCCAGGATAATCAACCCCCGTGAACCGGCCCTGTATAAAAAACATTTTTAATTATATCGCGCGCCCTGTTTACATATTATCCACGCCGCCGTTGTCCCGCGAAAAAAGATCGCAGTTGTTCAACTCCGGCCGCATGACTGCGTGTTTCGGATAAAGGTCGAAAGGTCGTGTCAAAGCTCGTGAGGATCAGCCTGTACGTTTACGTAACCGTGTACGACGTGATATGGAAAATATCGGACGTGCTTGAGAATTCTTGGCGGTCGAGCTTTCCCGTGGTTTCTATACGAAGCAAAGGAAAATTCCTTTATGTGGATTTCTTTAACGAACGACGACCCCTTTGACCCACACAATTCCATCCCTGAGTTAACAGACAGGTTTCCATTGACGTGAAATCGCGAAACTGTTAAAAATCTCGGGTGTTACGTGACGTTCCCGTGGTTTATGAACGACGATAGAAAATACGACGAGGTGTTTGAAAATTTATAAGTGGTGGATGTCTGTGGAAGTACTGTTCTGTGTCTAGGAACCGTAAACACGTGGATGACCCGTTTCTCTTCCGTTATAGAGGGTCTCTCGTAAGACCCCGAGATTTACTTCAGGGTTGGACCCGTAGAAAGACATCGAAAAAATGTTCCCGCGAATGATAGTTCTATTTGATCTCGTTCCCTTGTTACAGGTATTTAGTTTCTTTGGTAACCCATGGCTGTTACTCGTTTACGGGAAAATCCGGGAAACGGCCAGTAATTTTCGTTTCGCGGCGCGGAATGCGTTCGACGCGCGGAAATTTGATCGCATCGGGGAACCAAAGTGTGGACATTCGAACGCATTGAATTGTCGAAGCGTGGAATTCGATCGCGTTGAAATCCACGAGCGTGGAACACAAGCGACGGTTGGCTACAACAAAATCGGTCGTCGCGCGGAAAATAAGCCAGCGTTTGGCATTATACGAGTTAATTCGATCTTTTTTAAACAACTTCCCACGTCCAGCCCTTGAAGTGGAACCCACGTGATATTAAACAGCCTGTATAAACCGACGTCTATGAAGAAGTGGAGATCGCCGTTAAAAGGGCCGAAAGTACCGGCGTAAAGATAAAACCGGATCTAATAACGGTAAGAGTGGTTGCCGAAGAGAACCAAACAAAATGAGAAGGAAACCCAAGGGCCTATGGGTGTTGAGTTGTAATTTTCCCCCCTCGTTTTACACGCTAATCCAACGTTACGAGGATCATTCGGTCGTAACTAAGAAACGGTGTCTCCTCTCTTCCGCGATGAAAATATAATCCCGGTTGATACGTGCGTAAATTGTTCGTACCGATATTCTATTTCTCTTCGGTGAATTACAACCTGTCTGCCGCCGGAGAAATTTATATCGGTCACTCGGTTCGGCGTCGTCTTAAATATTTCTTTTTTTTCCCCCCGCAGATTCGACCTGACAAGCTGCTCCTTCAACCGGACGCGCCATTTTCCTGTTCCTTTAACCCTTTGAGTGCCGGGAAGCGCTTCTGCTAAAGACACCGCTATTAAAGCTGTACTTTTTTATTATGCTAATGTGGAATACCCTGAATCTATTATAGAGTAATGTATACAGTAATGAATAGCGAATAGTTTCGTAATAAGTTGAAGACTCTATGAAAATTAATCGTCTCAAGAAAATATATAACAATAAGTGGTTGTAGAAATGTTGCTATATATGCGAGCAGGGGAATTAAGACGATGTTTGTCTCAATTTTCATTCGCGATGCGGTTATTAATGAACATAAAGCAAATTAGTCGTCGTACAAGGGACGAATCGATCGGACTTTAAATTTCATTTTAACCCACAATAATATACCGCATCCCTTGTAATTTCATTAATGACATTATCTACTTAGTACACCGCTTCCCTACCACAGTATACTTTTGTTTTCTTGTAAAACTACAAGTACCACCCTGATAGAAGATTCGACCCCGATCTCTGACATTATTCTCATTGATTTTCATGCTGGAATAAGTATATTAAACGAAGCTCCAACATTTTTATTAATTAATTCGAATATTTAAACGATCCTAGTACGCTTCCACCTACTGTGCCTGTAGACATCCTCCAGGAACGCGTTGCAGGATTCGCAGTTGAGGGTGCAGTGGGGCCTCCGGACCTCCAGGAGGGGGCTGATCGCCCTTCGGGGACTGGCCCCACCGTCGGGACTCGCCCCAGGAATCGGTGGCAGGGTTAGACTGCTCGTGATGGACGTGTTGTTGCGCTCCATGTTGCTCGGTTTCACTGCGATCCGGATCCTTCGATCGTTTCGAATTCGCGTTGAGTCGAGAGGACGGAAGTTCACCGGTGTTTACGAATCGTTCGAAGGTACGGGAGAGTAGTTGGATTGAATGCGGTTGCGGACGGTTGGATTTAATTGGCTTTCATTATGGGTTTCGAAGTTGTCGGTCGACGAGATTGGTATAGTCGCGGGGTTTAAACGAGGCTCCACTATTAACGACTGTAGGTCGCGCGATAAGGAACCGTCGCGGGACAGAAATTTCCATTTATATTGCAACCTCGTTTTCGGGGACAGAAGAAATTTCCGGATAATCGTTCGGTTAACCGCGGCATTTTCCCATCGGTTGCGAATTATTCACGCTGTGTTCTTTTTGTTTCTTCTTTCTTTCTTTCTTTTTCCTCGACGAGATCGTTATTAGAGATGCAAAAGCGCGATACCCGGGGAACGCGACGCCCACCGTCGCGGCCCGCGGCGTCTATTTCACGAGCAACCGACGACCGGGAAACGCTTCGTAATTATTTCCTTCGAAATCCAGCGAGACGTTCGACGAAACGAGATTCCGCGAGTTAAAGTTTTAATCCTCCGCCTTTCACGGAGACTTCTCCACCGCGGTGTATTACACACCGGTAACTCACAAAGTTCCGAATCAAAATGACGACGAGGTTCGCGTACCTGAGGCGAAGTTTCGCCGGGAAAATCCGCGGTTCTGCGCGCGTTACGCTCGGCCGGGTGGATAATAAAAAAAAAAGAAGACGAAAAAAGAAAGAGAAAATGAAATCCAAGTTTCGCCGAAAGAGACGAAACGCCTCGGAGATAATTCTGCGGGAAAAAACTTGAGTCGAAGTTCAGCGGGATCGATTTTCGCGTCGTTTAGCAAAGGATAGCCGCGGGAACTTTCGCAGATTGAAGTTCCGTTTTAACGACGACACCGGAAACGTGATTAATGAACTCATTACCGAAACGACGCTCATCGATGTTCATCCTTAAAACGTAAGAATCGATCGTGCGGTGAGTTACGACTGGTTGGCTGTGTAATTCTAAAAGTTAAATGGAAATCGTCCTTGAACTTTTCCCGCGAACTTTCGTTTCTTTCCATCCCCCATACGCTATTTCATCCCTCCGGTGTTCGATCGTCGCCAGGATCAATGGCCTTGTTTTCGTCCCGAAGATCCTCGCGTTGATACCGGTTTTTAAGCTTTCCACCCTCCGTCTAATCGCTCCCTCAAAACGCGACAAGGCGATTCGATAAGGATTTACCGGTCCGGATCATTTTTCACGGTAAAATGGCTGACATTCGCGGAAGTAGATTCTCCGAGGTCTATTAACAAGTTTCGGCGCGACGTACATAATATATTCATGGTATTCCCCCCCGGTAAACACAGATTTCCTAACGACTATCGCCTAAAAAATTCGTGTATACGATACCGCGTTGAAATACTCGCTCGATTATTGATTAAACGAATGTTCCTGACAATTAGAACAAGCACCGTTTAATCTATCAAAAAACATCGAATCCAATTCACGATTAACTCGGACAGGAAAAATGATTTCAAATATTCCGCGAGATATTCTCGTTTCCCTCTATCTCGTGGAAGCGTGGCAAATACATTTTTAACGATTCGATTCGCGTTTTCGGATTCTCATCGATATCCACCCGGGAGAAAGTAAAACGCGTTTCTATATCCGAATCCAATTCTGGAAAGATTTCTCGTTATATCGTTCTCCTTTCCATCGTTTTAATCAACCCGGCATTAATTATTATCATCTCCCACTCCCTCCCCTCCCCATCGTTCCATTTACCAGAAGGCACGGCGCGGTTGAAAGTTGCGAATAATTAAAACAAACGTAAATTGCCGGCACGGTTAGGAGAGAGTGGGCCGAGGATTGATTCAGAACATTCTCGGGAATCTGGCTGCTCGTAACGCGAACCAACGGGGCAAAGCTTTTTGGGCACGGAGAGGCAAATGGAAATGGAAAGCCACAGTTCCAAGGATCCTATCACTTCGCCGTAGAAGTACGTTCCTGCCACCTGGAGCGATTTCACCTAGGTCCCTTTCATCCGATCCCCTTTGCAGCTCTACCTCTGGATTCGGCTTACCGCGAAACTACATTTCTCTACGAGAGGGAATTCTGGAAGGTAGAAGGTCGGAAGGAGGGTGAGAGAGTGAAAGGAAGAGAAAGAGAGAGGGAGGGAGGGAGAGAGAGAGAGGAAAGGGTAAATTACGATCCTCCGAACAAGAAGTGCTTTGTTCGCGTTTCGCTGGTATTATTCGCGCTGGAAATTTAGCGAGTCGAGTGTCACCCTGAAATCTTCGAGTCAATCCTCCGCTGAATCTTTCTATTATAATTAACCCTCGCTGGTGAATGTCGCAGGTTTTCTCGCGCGCGACGGTAGAAGATATTCTTTAAAAAAAGGTTTTTCCATTCGTCTTCTGTGTCTTTCGCACGACTACGACCTCGACCGAGAGAACTTCGCAAGGGACACCCCGGGGAGGGGAAGATTTATCCCCGATTTGGGTAACAAAAGAAAGACACTTGGACGGTGGAAGTTTTACGGGACAGTGAAAACAAAAAAAAAGCAGGTTAATATAAAGGTGTGGAGGGAGAAACAGCGGGCGAGGCAGACTAATATTTTTCAGCAATTAAAACGATCGTCGCGAGGATTTTTACGAGGACGTAAAACTCCCTTTGCTGGAAAAAGGGATGTTCGAGCTCGAAACTAGATTTCTTCCCTCCCCACTCGGTCACCTTGGAATCAAATTTAACGACGCTTTGGCAAACACCGCGACCGGTTCCCAGACGATATTCGGGACGAACGTGGAATATGCGGAAAAAGGGTAGCATAACGGAGCCAAGGACGCCGAATTACGCTCAGATTCCCCTACCAAAAAGGGGGGAAAAGAAAAATCCGTGGGTGAATCGCGTCGTGTTCCAACGAGTAAATTTACTTTACCCCGAAAATCCCCTCTCCATCGTGAAACAACGGGAAAAACCGGACGTGGAGTGCTATTAATTCACGGACATACGGGGACAAAGCGCCCTTCGTCCGCGAGGACAAAGTAAACGAAGATATCGAAGAAAAAGGAGAAAGAAGAAAAAAAAACATAAAGAATTGCTCCGATTCGAGAGAGAATCGAAGATTCTCCGGAAAAATTACGATGCGCCCGCGGGTGAACGAACTCCGGAAAGGATCATCCGCGATATACGTTGAGGAATATAAATCACCCACGACCCATCTTTCCCGCTGCCGACACAATTTTTCCCTTCGATTCACCCCAAAAACCACCCTCGTTGCCGACCACCCTCTTACGAATCCGTGGGAGACTTCGCTTACAGCTGCAACGACGCACAGTGTTTACGGAAGAGAATCGCCGAATAATCGTGTCAAGCTGAGAAACACCACCGTCACTCTCGAAAAACCGCGTCTTCCGGCCGGTAGATTTTCCACGATGAAGAAGCCACCGCGTCCCGTCGGCGGTCTTTGTGATCGACGGTAATTACTTTCACGAGCACGAAGCACGCCGGGAGAGGAGCTTTCACCGTGGCCGTACAAAGTAATCAATTAATTCCTGGATCTCGGATATGGAATCAGGGTAATTGGCTTTCGAAAAAGTAGCTCGCTGTACGCGGAATAGGAGGAGAGAGAAATTATGAGGAGGAGGAGGAGGAGGAAAGGGTGTAGGGGGGTAGTTTTGTCGGTGGTAGTTCGCGAGGCACGTAGTTCGTTGAAATATATCGAGGAAACAGTTTGGAAATCGGTTGTGCGTGAACGAGGACAGATCGAGGGATACGATTCGTAAACACCGACGTGTACACGCACTCCGAAGTGTGTATACGTGTGTCAAAGTGTGTGTTTTCGCGACATGCAGTCACGTAGCGAGGCACGCGTCACGCACGCGAAAACATGCTTTCCGACTTCGATTTCACTCGGACCCCGGGTACTGATATACAATTGATATACACCTACGCCCGACGATTACACCGTAGAGCCGGGCATATGTACGTCTCTCGCTCGGGTTTCCACAGTTGTTCACGTGCCGAGTGCACACGGGGCCGGAGAGAAGAAGTGAGAGAGAGAGAGTGAAAGAAAGAGAGACCAAGTAGAAGAGGAGAAGAGGAGAGACACGCGCGCGACAGCCCGGTGCGTTCCAGGACGCGTGAGAGCTTCGACTGAGCTTTCGACCCCAGTGCCGGAACGCTCCTGGTGGACTTGTAATCGGTATCTACTTCCCATCGATCCCTTTCGTGGTTTCCCCCAAGTTCGCAAGCTGAGTTACCGATAGACAGAAGCGTGCCAGCTTTTTTATCCGCCGGACGACATCATCGCCATCCCCGTGGAGGTCTACGGTCGATAGGGTGAGGTCGAGCTTGCAAGCTCTGTTACCGATTGTACATGCTTGTCAGAGTCAAGGGATAGAATAAGCTTCTCACGTTGTAGAGGCTCGTGCATGGGAACTGAATTACCGACGCCACGAGAGCATAACAGAGGCGAAAGATAAGATTGAAGTATCAGTTCTGTGTGTGTTTCGATATCGATATCGTGATTTACGCAAATTTCCTTCGTCATTTACGCAAATTTTTAGATATCAACCTGAATCTTTCACTGTCTTATTCGGCATCTGATTCCGCGTCCGAAACGTCCACGTTCATGTTAATAGCTAAAACATTGTGGAAATGACGAGTAAATTATGAAAATCGCGAAAAATCGTTAAATTAAAGCAGTTTTTCGTTTGGCATTCGCCCAATTTTTGAGGTAGCGATCTGAAACTTGTACCATTGTTTTAGTTAGAAAATTCTACGTCAGAACAATGTATAATAGTTGTACTTTTCGAAAATTTAATTTTTCGCAAAAATCTGAAGGGGGTAGGTCAGGATTTTTTGCGATTTTCGTAATTCGCCCGCCATTTCCACAATTTTTGAGATATCAAAATGATCCTGGACGTTTTGGACGCGGAATCCGAAGCCGAATAAGACAGTGAAAGAATCATTTTGATATCTAAAAAATTGTGGAAATGCCGAGGGAATTACGAAAATCGCAAAAAATCCTGACCTACCCCCTTCAGATTTTTGCGAAAAATGAAATTTTCGAAATGTACAACTATTATACATTGTTCTGGCGTAGAATTTCCTAACTAAAACAATGGTACAAGTTTCAGACCGCTATCTCAAAAATTGAGCGAATGCCGAACGAAAAACTGCTTTAAATTGATGAATTTTCGCGATTTTCGTAATTCCTTCGTCATTTTCGCAATTTTTGAGATATCAAAATGACCTGGGACGTTTTGGAAGCGCAATCGGAAGCCGAATAAGACAGTGAAAGATTCAGGTCGATATCTAAACATTTGCGGAAATGACGAAGAAATTACAAAAATCGCGAAAAATCGTCAAATTATGACAGTTTTTTGGTCGGCATTCGCTCAATTTTTGAGATAGCGATCTGAAACTGGTACCATTGTTTTAGTTAGGAAATTCTACGCCAGATCAATATATAATAGTTGTACTTTTCGAAAATTTAATTTTTCGCCAAAATCTGAAGGGGGTAGGTCAGGATTTTTTGCGATTTTCGTAAATCGCTCGCCATTTCCGTAATTTTTGAGCTATTAAAACGATCCGGGGCGTTTTGGAAGCGGAATCCGAAGCCGAATAAGCCAGTGAAAGAATCATTTTGATATCTAAAAAATTGTGGAAATGACAAGGAATTACGAAAATCGCCAAAAATCCTGACCTACCCCCTTCAGATTTTCGCGAAAAATTAAATTTTCGAAAAGTACAACTATTATACATTGTTCTGACGTAGAATTTCCTAACTAAAACAATGGTACAAGTTTCAGACCGCTATCTCAAAAATTGAGCGAATGCCGAACGAAAAACTGCTTTAAATTGATGAATTTTCGCGATTTTCGTAATTCCTTCGTCATTTTCGCAATTTTTGAGATATCAAAATGACCTGGGACGTTTTGGAAGCGCAATCGGAAGCCGAATAAGACAGTGAAAGATTCAGGTCGATATCTAAACATTTGCGGAAATGACGAAGAAATTACAAAAATCGCGAAAAATCGTCAAATTATGACAGTTTTTTGGTCGGCATTCGCTCAATTTTTGAGATAGCGATCTGAAACTGGTACCATTGTTTTAGTTAGGAAATTCTACGCCAGATCAATATATAATAGTTGTACTTTTTGAAAATTTAATTTTTCGCCAAAATCTGAAGGGGGTAGGTCAGGATTTTTTGCGATTTTCGTAATTCCCTCGTCATTTCCACAATTTTTTAGATATTTAAATGATCCTGGACGTTTTGGACGCGGAATCCGAAGCCGAATAAGCCAGTGAAAGAATCATTTTGATATCTCAAAAATTACGGAAATGGCGAGCGATTTACGAAAATCGCCAAAAATCCTGACCTACCCCCTTCAGATTTTTGCGAAAAATTAAATTTTCGAAAAGTACAACTATTATACATTGTTCTGACGTAGAATTTTCTAACTAAAACAATGGTACAAGTTTCAGATCGCTATCTCTAAAATTGAGCGAATGCCGATCAAAAAACTGTTCGAAATTCATGTTTTTTGACAGTTATTTCCACACTCTTAGTATAATCGATCCGGGACCCCGATATTCGTATGCTATGCCAAATTACGAGTCGATATAGCCCAGAAATAGAAAATCTAAAATTTAATTTTATCAAAATCCTATTTTAATTTCATTACAATCCATAATCTATCCGCAAATTTCACTTTCATACTTTTTCGAGGTCACACGTACCGTCCGTACCTGCCTGACTCGCTCGTACCTTTCCTTCTGAACTTAATTGTTGTGTTGCGGATCAAGTGCTACCGAACTCCGATACACTCGACCTGACATTGCCAAGTGCACGGAAAACCATTAGTCTGCGAAAGGACGTCCTGGTGTCAACACGTCTTCGCAACGTGCTCCGGCCAACTCTGCGGTGTGTGTTTCACTTGTTTTGATTATTTCCGATTATCCACTCATCATTTATATCAAAATTTAATAATAATTAGTGACAAAAATTAATATAACTTGCGGTGCATTCGATAAAATTTCTACGAAGTGTATTCATAAAAATCTGTATGTTTTCGTGTTGGAACATCATTTACACACACGTATGGGCAACGTTAGTGGTAAAGTGTTCATGTGTGGTAGAAGACGAGATACAAACGATGATTTTCTTTTGCGGGTGTTGTGTGTCGCGGTGAATGAAACTGTGCCGAATTTATGCCGACAAACTCACCCTCCGGGGAGAAATCGCAGTTGTCACCCAAGTAGAACGGTCCCTGGCGCACCACGATCTCGTGAACGATTATGGCGAAACTGTACACGTCACCCTTCTGAGTGCCCTCCGGTGGCCGCCTTTCCATTCTCAGCAATTCCGGGGCTGTCCATAGTTGCTCTGTAAACCGACATTCCCAATTTCGTACTTGCGTAGATACCACCGTGGATTACATCCAGTTTACCAATTATTTGCGAGTTTCCGCGAAGCGTTGACGAAGTACAGGACGTTTCAGAATTCACGTGTTTCCGAGTTTTAGCTAATTGAAATTAGTATCACCTTCGCGTGATTTCTGGGTATCGGAATTCTAATGTCCGGAGACTCTAGCAATTTGGAATTTTAATGTGTTGAAATTTATACGTGCCAACACTTCAAAGCGTTGTAACTTCTATGTGTTGAAACTTCTACGCGTTGAAATTCCTACGCGCTGACAATTCAAAACCTCAAAATTTCAGATCGTTGAAATTTCAACGCAAAAGTTTCTACGGTGTATATCTAGATTGTGTAAAATCCACATCATGAAGCGAAAGTAACTAATTCAGAAACATGATAAAATAGAACGGCCCGACATTCGTGTTAACCATCCTTAAATATTTACTTTTCTCACATTCACCTACGGACTCAAGTACCACGTGTTTCGAGACAATCCCCGTAAAATCATAATAACTTTCTAATACTCACTCGCCCAGTAGGCATAGCTATTCTTGTCCGCCTCAGCGTCAGTTGGGTTTAATTTCCTCAATTCGTGCAGTCCGAAATCTGCGATCTTCAGAACGAACCGCGAGTCCACCACGCAGTTGGACGACTTCAGGTTCCCGTGACTCTTGACCTCGGACGCGTGCAGGTACACCATACCCCGGACGATATCGTGTATCAAGGATCCACGGAACACGCGATCCAGCTTGATCTGCTCGTTCTCTAATATATCCTGCGTAAATCGAACCGTTGTATCCGGATCGCGGACACGAAAAGTTGTTGTAGAGAAAAAAAGTTCCAAAAAAATATAACTCGAATCAGAGAAAGGGCAAATATGGACACGCGATATAAATGAACTGGGTTGAATCGAGGGTGGACGAAGAGGGGGATGGGGGGCGGGGCAACAGTATCGATGGATAAATAGAAGCCATCGGGGTGAAAGGGTCGGCAAGTTTTTTCGCAGTTAAATCCCCGATAACTTGGAGGGAAAAATTCAGATCTCAGGGTTTGATTACATTTTTTAATCGACTTCGACTAATAAAAGGCGCATCGCACAGAATCGCGCGGAAACGGAGAGAAGGGAAAGAAAAAAGTTTAAAAAAAAAACAAAAAGCCGCTATCGGATTCCGTCCCTGGAGAGTTAATCTGGCCACTCTACCGAACACATAGAATGCGAACCGTGGAGATAGTTACGTATGTATATTACAACAAAGCTTCTATCGCGAATCCTTTGTTCCCGCGTACACAGTGCCCGGCTTTATTATGTTCAACGGTTGATCGGTGCACTTGACGTTTCACGGAAGTACGTGCTATAACGTAGGGTACTTTAAGGACCATTATTCATATTCGATCTGTCCAAGTACCGTGTCACAATCTGCGATTTACTTAAAATCGTTTCATCGTGAAATCGAGCCACGCGTGTGTACACACGGTATGCGTATACGATATATATTGTATATGTATGTATATGTATACAATAATCTCTGTATAGGTGGATTCGACAGCTCGAATTTGAAATTTTGGCTCGTATCCGGTTTAAGCGCGAAAATCGATGTCGAGTCACGCGCGACGGGAATGCATTCCGGTAAACTCGTCGTTCGTTCGTTTGTTTTCTTTAATTTTTTCCATATATGTGTGCATATGTGTTTACGTGTGTGTGAGAGGGTGTTTTTTTAAATTTTAGTCTCGCGCGTGCGTACACACGGGTTTTTAAGTAATTTGGAAAAAAAAACAAACCTGCAGCGATCCTTTAGGGCAGTACTCGGTCAGGAGGCAGCAGTTTGGTGGTTCGACACATGCACCGTAAAATCGTACCAAGTGATCGTGCTGAAGATCCTTCATCTATGGGAAAGTCAGCGATCATCGTCACCGGTATAAATTAGTCTCCATGTATCGTGCAACCGGAATGTGTTAGGCTATCGATTTGCTGCGAGAACATTCTCTCTATCTTGGACGGTGTACATATTTCGTCGTGAAAAGAATTTCCTCGCGGGAAGTGAATGCAAACGCGTGCGGAAAGGCGGAAATATTCGTACGGTAAAATTGCGGAACATGACGACAGACGTTAGGCTGACGGTTGATAAATCCGTCGAATCGACGTATGTATGTACGTACGTACGTATGTACGTTTCTTACGTTCGATTTCTATTTATACTTATCATTATCTCTCGCCGTTTCTCTTCTCCGCTGTTCGTCGGAAAGTCTCGTTAAGACAAGAATCGGAAAAGTGTGTGTGTGTTTCTTTTTTATTCCTTTTTTCGAGGACACTCACCCGTTTCAGTTCGAGCAGGAGAGGTCTCGAGATCTCCACTTTGTTCCTCGGTATCCGTTTGATGGCGACTTTCGAGTTCTGAAAGTGAAGCGTGCATTTACGGTCCGACGTTATAACTCGGCGAGACGCATCCGCGGATGGTTTTTCATGTAGATTTCAATCTCCGGTTCCTACGGGGAGGGGGGGGGGGGAAGCAAAAGTTTCCACGAGTTCGGAAGAAGCACCGTGGAAAGGGGAAGGAACAAGAGATAATAGATACTACGGCTGGAGCTCGTCTAAGATTTGTCCGTTGCCACGATAAGAATAATATTACCGTCGACGTTCTTAAATTCGATCTCGTTCCTCTCCAGCGTCGTGCCGTCGCGACGCAACGATATTTCTTTAATTTCCACCCCGAAAAGCTCCACCCGTCTCGCTCGCGCGTATATCCCCGTTCCTATAAATTCCTTTACCCGCGGTGAATTGGATTTAACGCTTTTAAGCGTATGAAATATCACCGCCGACGCGTATGAAACACGAAACGTGACCGCCGTTGCTAGATAAATTTCCGCGGACGGTCTGCCGAGTGCTAAGTCCCGCGAGCGATGCAATTTCTACTGCACGTGAAAATCGAACCTTATAGACCCCCGTGCGAAAGTACACGTTTTTCTCCATGGCGTCCAGCAGACTCGCGTTGTCGTCGAATATCGTCTGAAAAAGATAAAATTTTAATTCTTAAGTTACCATGATTTTTAATTACAAACTTTTCGCATTTTCCCAGCAACATTCTCTTGTATCGAGTTGAATAAAATATCCGAAACATTCAACGAATTGCCAGAGAAAGAAACATTTTAATGGCAACGAAACATTACGGAACGATACCGTATATACAATTGGTCCACCTAAGAGGTAATTCCGACCGAAAATCTTACAGAACGATCGAGCGAAATGCGCGTCGAAAGTATATCTACTCGAGAAACCATTACAAGAATACGTGAACGTGTACCGGCGGAATAAAATGAAATTTATGTGACGGTTCCATGGGGCGTTAAGTCTCGCACGCGATACAATTTCATCTTGTAAAATCGAACCTTGTAGACTCCCGTACGCACGTACACGTTTTTGTCCCCGCCGTCCGGCAGACTGGCGTTGTCCTCCGAGTATATCATCTGAAACGAACGGGAAAAAAACAAATTGACAAAACCGTGGCGTATCTCGCTGGAAACTTAATTCGAGCGAGGAGCACTCGTCGGCGAAAATGGAAGCGCGATTGACACGCTCGTTAAAAGGGGATATCCGGGAACCGGGCAGCATCGTCGGGAACGTCTGGGAACTCGACGTTAAAAGTATCATACCGCGGTTTATTATACGTCCACTCGGGGAGAGCATCGCGAGAAAAAAAAAAAGAGAATAGTACACCGTCGGGAGCACGTGCGAAATAAAAGGAAAAACCTTCTTTACGATCTCAAGCGTCGCGGGAAGTAGATAATCTTCCTTTTTTTCTTTCTTTCTTTCATTTCTTTTTTTTTCGCGAACCAACGTGTCAAGTTTTCCACGTTTCCTCGATGTATCTGTCCGGATAGGTGGCAAATACATCGACCTATATACGGAGCAGGTGTGTTGCGGTATAATATATCCGAAGAAAATGGTACACAGAGATAGATTGATATTCACCGATTGACTGCCGCGCGCCTTATTCGCAATCAGCGAGTACATGGAGCCTCTCATCTTCCCGTGCGGCATTTCGATAATGTCACCCCAGTGTACTTTCCACGTCATGGAAGCGATTTCCGCTTCGAGTTTAAAGTGCCTGTAAGACGAAAGAAAATATTATCGCGCACCCTGACCACGCCGTTCTTACAACCCTGGAATATTGTTCGAGAAAATATAGCAGCAATATTCTGTCGCGGGTTGAGAGTGAAAAAAGAAATGAACATTTCTTGTGCAAAGTGAAATTTTCTATCTCGAGTATGCGTGTGTGTACGTATACCATTGTATCTACGTATTGTATGTATATGTATGTATGTACACATGTCCATCGACGTGCGAGAGGTTACGTGGCACCCGATTCCCCGAATTCCGGTAATAGATACGGTAATGAGCAAACGGCATAAACGATGATTCGACGGCGAATCGATCATCGTGTTCGCGAAATTATACACAGAGAGGATGGTATATGGATATTCTCGACAGTCACGAGCCAATTAATGGGTTCGATCAATCGCATTTCCACCTCATTCGTGACCGATTGATGTAAGGCCTTTCCGCACACACGCCGTAGGTTGTTTATCAATAACCGCGAACGTATTTCACCGGCAAACAGCTTCCAGGTTTAGTAGCTTCATCGTGCGTGCCTACAGCTGAAGTAGATTAACTACCTTTTTCACGTAGAAGTGGTCCCACACGGTAATTAACTCGTCTCCGTTTCGCAAGTGTACGAAAAAATATGAATCGGGATAACTTGATGGATGATTTCACCGTGGAATTTCGATGGAAAGAAAACGAATGAAAAAAGCTAGAAAATGTTCATGTTTTTTCGTCACATTTTATAGAATCATAGAGATATCAATCAAAAACCTTCGAGAGGGTACTCCACGCGGGAGATTTTACGTGAAAATCATGACGTTTAACGTGAAGTATGAAAGTTTCGAAATTTTACCTAGAATTTTTATCATTTCCACGATATCGACTCGAGAGAACAGGTGTGTCGCGTTTGTTTATAATTTCCTTCTACAGTCCCACAGAATTGTACCTGATTCGAACTTGACACAACATTCTTTCCTGTCAATCGCCCAAATGTTTGCAAAACCCGAACAAATGCGCGTGGCGAGTTCTCCCGAGTTTTCCCGACATTTCCGGGAACAAAACGCCGGCGTGCCGGTGGAAAAATCTCCGAGCCACGGAGTGGCTGATCGAAGTCGAAGCACGTGTCGGACACGTCGCGTCGACCTGCCTCTGAATCGCTCAATTAGCGCGAGGTAGCCGGACACCAGACTCAACCGCGAAACGTAACCAGCACGCGTTGGCCGGCGTTAATTGAATTTTTCTTCAGAGACGTCGGAAACCCCGACCTGAATACGGGCCTGGATACGGTCAAGTACGAACGTGCGAAACCCGTCAGACGTAGACGGGGATACAGACCGATTATTATTGCGCGGGCCCCGTCGGCGCGACGGACAATATAAATGCTCGCTAATTAAAAGTTTAACGGCGAACGATTTCCCGGCAGTTTACGATACCTAAAAGACAGCGAGCCGTGAAAACGATCTCGCTGGCTGCGTTGATTAAGACGCGGATAATGGCTCGAACGATTGACCCATATTATTTCGTAACTGTGTACCGAACGACGCGAACAACGTCCGTGAACGTTAGTTGTCGCTACCGGGAAAAGAAAACGGAAATGTCTCGATTAGAACAAAGAAAATTGTAGGACTTGTGAAAATGTGGCGTAGGAAAAGTGTGTGAGGAAAGGATGTTTAAACAAGTTGTTTATTAGTTTAGAATGAACGATGGTTAAGCGTACTTCTGACAAAATTTCGGGTTACGTTAAAAACACTTAATGTCCCGGGAACGTCAAACTGAAAATGCATTTTTCGCTTTTCATAATGTAACTTTTAATCCGTTTTAATTGACCCACATTTCGCGCCGATCAAATTTAGTTTTATCGTACCGACGAACGACCAATATACTTTCATCAATTTCGTACGTTTAATTTCCGCTGTCTTTTTCTAATTCGACATCCATCTATATAGGTTTTCAGAAACGAGAATTTCATGATGTAATCGTTCTTCTACTTCTCGTTCGATTCGTTAATACGTTTCTTTTCCTAGACAATACTCAGAGCAATCTATACTTTCCACATCGACAAATCGAGTCGTTACTTTATCGAGTTATCAACACAACGGTCGTACTTTCCTCGAATCAATTTATTACCGTTTAACATCGACGTAAATAGCAGGAATCGTCATCGTTACAGCGTCGCGGCGTCGTTACAGAAACAGGGAGGGGGGGGATGAATCGATTAGCATTCGCAAACCCTTTCGACCAAAGGATAAACGGATAAAGTAACTTCATCCCATCGAATCGACTGCTCGCCATTCTCTCAGATTTACTCCCCCCCCCTTCCACCTCTTCATCTGGTGCTACTCGAACAACCAGTCGAAGCTTCTGTTACACGCAATCGACGTAATCTGGCCGTCTAAGATGCCGGATGGAATCTACTCGAACGTCGGCTACGTTAACGACGTTGCCGTAAATCCGATCCCGGAACAAGGTCGCACGAAACACAACGGCGACGCGTCGATGCAGCAACGTTGCTTACGAGCATCTCCGGAGAGAAGTTGGAGAGAGATCGTCCACGTGTGGCTGTGTGTGTAGATAAGGGTAAACGTATTTAACACGTTGAATACCATGGGGTCACCGGTGACCGGCGGTCTACTTGACGGTAGCACCGTGGGAGGCCACCGATGACCGTCATGGCAATTTCTAGTGTTGATAGAACATCGTAATTTTAATAAATTGTAATTTTTATACATTTTTTGAAACCATCGTCGTTACTGCAATAGTGTGAAGAAATTAATGCGTTATAAAGACTGTAAACTATCTAAGCCGTGGGAAATTGAATTGATTTGCATAGCGTCGAGTCGCGTTAAGAATAATCGAGTGAACTTTTCGGGAAGTTCTGATTAAGAACGACGCGCAGAGTTTCCTTCAGGTCGGCGTGTAATTTAATTGGAAATAATCGCTCAGTGGTTGCCGCAGTGCTATTACATTTGTCGAAACTAGCAAACGGGACAGACAAATTGTGTACAGCGTTGACAAAGCGAATCACAAAGTCTAATGTAAAGTATGCTTACCTATAGATGAAGACCGAGGCAACGGCGAGAGCAACGACGATCGAGCTCAGAACCATCGAGAGAATTGCGTACCCTGGAAGAGCTAGCGCAGAGACGTGAATTAACAAAAATATTCCATCTTCCATAAAAAATGTAAAAAACGAACAATGAACTCAACAACTTTATTAATGTTTTAAAGATATCTTTGCTGCATAAGACAAAGAGAACGTTACGTTGTGTATCAGCCTTTACTCGAAATCGAGGCGCGATGTATTTCCACGTGGTAAACCAGCGCAAAGTGGTAACTTTAGGGGTAGTTCGGGGAACTCACAATTATCGGGACACAACGAGCCATCGAATCCGCAGGTCGGCGTGTCGGGCGGTGGCTCCAATCGACCGCCGGACCAGTAAATTCGTTTGCCAGGTATATACTCCAGGGTTTTATTGGCGCCATAATAATTAGCAACGATCTGCGGGCAATTTCGAAACACCCCGTTAGACACCCTTGCCCTCCGTCGGATAATTTACAACGTGTTATATTATTCCTTACCTCGAACTTCGAGGTCTCCGGATTCATGTCCAGAAGAGAATAGTCGGCGATACGGTCGCCGTTCTCGTCTATATTAACGTCACCCGTTATACCTGAAACAAATGAAATACAGTTTCGAGTGGGAGGATAATGAACCCCGAGGGAGAAAACGACGGAAGGTTGTAAATTCTGGTCGTTGATCTGACGGCAGTTAAAGAAGCCGCCGACGGGACCGTTAAAAAGTTGCCGTTCCCACGGGAACCGTCAGCAACGGGAATAAAACGAAAACTCGAACCTATTCGGAGACACAATGAGAGAGGACCCTTCGATACAACAAGGATCTCGATTTCCTAGATTGCTCGTCTACCGAAAGCCTCTGCGAGCAACGTCGCGTTGACGGACGGAAAACTGTGATTCGATCGTCATGCGATCAACGATCGTTTCGTTGCCAGAAGAAAGGGAATTGGCATCGCTATACTGTACATACATACATATACATATATGTATATGTATATATATATATTTTTTACAACCGTAGACCCGGTATTCATCGAGAATCGATAGCCCGTCGTCTACCTTTCGGTTGAAATGTTCGGGTGGGGAAAAAAAAATGATTTTTTTTCCTCATCGGAAGCTCGACGAGGCACGTGAACTCCACGAGGACTATCATAAAAATCGATGTACGTCATCGCGGAGTTAATAGGCGCTCCAGCATTTCGGTGAACAAAAAATTTCGCGCGTAGATTATCCCTCGGGACCCGGGAGTCCGACTCGAGCGCGTTTTCAAGGGGAGAAAAATAAAAAAAGTTCTCGTCCCATCCGTAGTCCAGATCACCTTTCCACGGTATCGAAAGATTATCGGTCAAACTCTGTTCTCCCCCATCGGGTCTAAAGGCGATTAATAAAATCCAAAGAAGGCCAACTGGATTTTCCTTCTCTACTTAACTGCGGAAACTTTGGGAAAAGTCTAATTAACGAAATTCTAGAAAATCCCCGGAGCGACGACAAGGACGAAAGTTTCTCTTTCCTTTTTCTTTTTTTCTCTCTTTTTTTCTTACACTCGCCGCGAAAAACCAAGTCTCACTCACCCTTGAAGCTCTTTCCCCACATTCTCCTGGTGAGATTCCCGCCGTCCAGATTAACCTCACCCGGTTGTTCCGGCAAGCTCTCCTTCAGGGCCAGCGCGTAAAGGAGAACGGCGTCGTAAAACGCCGTGACAAACGTGGACACCGAGCTATTGCCGAACGTGAAGTTGTACTCGCTTTGCGCGAGCGATTTCACCTCCCGCGAGAAATTCAGGTACTCCATATTGTCGGGGGTGCGGGCGGTCACCGTCAAAAGTGCCTGATAAGCCTTCCGCGCTTTCTCGTTCCGCTCCTCCGTGTCGTCCTCGACCCTCCACGGCTCCTTGGAGTTGTTATCGCTGAAACACGATTGCCGGAGGACTTCTCTCGTACCTTTTACGACTTATATCCGTGTCGCGTTGTAATTGGCACGAACGATGCACGCGGGTTTGTCCCCACGTGACGTGAATCGAGATTACAGAAACAAGTGTGGCAAAAGTGTGTGTTAGGTGAATTTACAAAATAGAACCACGTTTAGTACACGATGAAACGTCGGTGTTTATGTGTGTTTTAACCCTGAATTAGAGAGGAGACTTCTAAATTCATGTATCTGAACGATGTTACGTGGAATTAGCGTGGAATTAACTTATAAAGGACTGTTTTGATGCGCGACGGTCACGTTTACGAAGTGTACTTGAGAATCGTAGTGACATTGAATAAGCCCCGACGGCCGTAACGGAGCTGTAAAATCTCTTATCATCGAAATCGAGGGTATCAAAAAAGTATTGCTACGTCTTCGCTGCAATATCACGCGGAAGTTAATCCGGTGTTTAGAGCCGCGTAAATCTACGCTAAGACTTCTCTCGTTTGACCTTCGACTTTATTAAAGAGCAAATTCCCACCGGAAAACCGTTTCCCCGGGAATGATGGAAAATACGCGCGGAACTGCCGTGGAATGTGTTTTAACCCCGTTCGAGTAGTCGTGTCTCGTTAACGTCGGGCGTGAAATAAAAATGAAAACACGCGAGAATCACGAGGTGAACGTCACGGTTAGTTTCCACGCCGCGCGAAATCGAATAGAGAAGATCTATCACGTTTTCCCCGGTTATTCTCGTCTTTCATCGGGGCGGAAATTTTGCATCGCAAACCGATTGATATATTTTCGCCGGGTGACGATCGGGTCCGGACTCGAGTCAAAACTGACCGCCACGGTTTTGCGGTTTCCAGGTCAGTGAATTAAATTTCGCTCGATGGGAAATCGACGATTCGCGACGCCTCTCCCCGGAACCGTTCGTCGATAGACACGTAAGAGAAAACAAGCGCGAAAGATGATCGACGCCCGACATAGATCTAAATCACGACGCGTCTTTTTCTGTCTCTACCACGGACAAACGTGTAGGAATCATGATTTATTATCATATCGACAATGCGATCACTTTGACGACGTTCGAATACCGCACTATTTTCCAAAGGGTGAAGACAAATCGTTCGGGAAACTTCTCCCTGAGTCGTTGAATTTAGACGAACGTGAAAATGTCTCTGGAAATATCGACGTGTAGAATGTTGTAGTGACTTTTTGAATTATATTCGCGAATAAATCTCTGCAAATATCAACGCGTAAAACGTGGTAGTGATTTTTCGAATAATATTCGCGATTACAATCGTCCGTTGTGATCGCAGCCTAAGCTTCGTTTCACGGGGGATTAGGTTGTCCGAATCAGCGTTCGCGTCCTGAAAAACCCGGTGGCAGGCAGTTCTCGTCGCGTTTCCTCTTGCAGCGTGCGCGCTTCCACCATTCGTTTCAATTATGAAATAGCTTTATTACCGTGGACCTGCCTCGCCGAAATGGAGACATCGGACTCCCGGTGTTCCATGAATCATTAAATTCACTCCGGTTAAAACTGAGCTCACGGTGTGCTTTTGTGTTAGTCGAGAGGAGTTCAAAGTAAAGAAAATCGCGAGGAACGTGGTCTGTTTAAAAAGATGGAAAATATTTGCCAACTCACCTGGAGGACAGCTCTATGGAGAAGAACACGTACTCCCCGGAATCGACCATCCCCAGCTCCTCGGCGGCCAATAGAATTTCCCTGATTGTCGTGGAGTTGGCGCACATCACAACGACTGAAACGAGGGAAGAAAATTCGTTCCTGTGATTTCACGGGAAATATCAACGAAAGGTGTGTTTGTCGTGGTAATATTCTCACACCGCGACGAGCGATTCTTTCGATGACGTTTTTTTTTTTACGTTTTTTACGTTACCACCGGGAGGACATTGGAATTTATTATCTGTCGAATCCGATAAGAAAAATCGAACTCGCCGCACGCGTTACATTCGCATTATTTTCGTACCGATTTCGCGGTGTCCCTGTTCTCGTTTTTTACCGGCGATTTATCGATAATCGACGGGAACGAGTTTCGCGTTTTGCAAAAGTGAAATGTCCACATTTTCGTTATTCCGTCAGCCATATGTCCGACGGATGATTCGTACAGTGCGACGTTGCGATTTCGCCCGTCGCAGATTTCGACTGTACAATTTTTTTCTCCCCGTTGAAACACGTCATCACGACGGGATACGTGGAAAATATACCCTGCGAAATGGAACGCTAGTTTTTTACACCGGTTTCTTTTGCCGAACGTTACTTTCTTTGATTACACGCGTTTCAATTGGACACGCGCACTTTGCTCGCGACAACCGGATAAAAACTTGCCGGTCGGATTTTTACATTACAAGTATCAAGCTTTGAAACCTGTTCTCCTTTTTTTTATCGGGAAACGTTTAGAACTCCATGCGATAAGGGACACGTTTTTTTAACCCTTTTAATACCCGAGAGCCGATATATCGACTTCCGTGAACTCGCTGAAAGTACGTTGAACCGATATATCGGCTTTCCGGCAAAGTCATGAATAATTCTATAAAGGTTCATCAGAAAATGACGATTAATTTCACTTTTTCCAAATCTTCTCTATCTTCGTATCCTTAATTCGCTATTCATTTCAGTCGATTGCCACGAATATAGTATCACAGGACGTCCTAACAAAGAACGCAAAAAGAAACTTCCTAAATGTAAATCAATTTTAAAGATCCAACGAATTTCCAATAGCTCCGCCATAGTGTTCGAATTATTCAGGTATTTTGAACTTCACCCGTCAATATTAGCCGGGTGTTAAAAGGGCTAACGACAAGACACACCGTTCTCAAGTGAACCCAAATAAAATAAGTCAGACGCGACTCCCGCCACGATTCCAAACGTATTCGAAGCCCCCGCGAGAGCTTCTGAATTATTCAGCGGTCGAAATCGATTCGGGGGAGCAACGTGTTTTTAACTCGCGAATTTCGAGGGACCACGACAGATAAAGTATCGCGAAAGGGATACGTGTTCGGCACACAGATCCAGTTTTCGCGTCGACGAACGCGAGTCGTCGAAGGATTCGCACGCGAAGGGTCGCGGATATCGTGGATCCTTTTCCCTGGAAAAGAAAAAAAGAACATCGTGCTCCATGGAAGCACGATATATCACCCCGTGATTCGCAGCCACCCCCTTTTTTTCCCCATCGATTTTAACTCCGCCCCGAAAACGAATTCGCGAGCATCGGAATTCTTCCGCAGTCACATTTCACCGAGGGAAAACAGAACACCGCCGACATTCGGGGAAACTGTGTTTTCTTCCTCGATTTTGACTCATCAAAAATCCATTATCAACAGTCGCCACGGAACGCCAGGAATTCCGATCGATCGACGGATCCCGACGGCAAGTAAACGAATGCCAGCGGGGATCTCATCCGTGATCGGGTCGACTATGAACTCTCGGACGATCCGATCGACGGACAATTGAAAAAAGTGTTATTATTTGGGAAAATTGGTCTCGTCGGTCGCGTTAGGTTCGTTTTCCACCAAAAAGTTCTTCTCGACTTACTCCTGGCGGACTTCGAGACGAAGCTCAGAAGGTCCCTGTAGTCCCGGGCGGAAGTGGTTTCCTCGTTGAAGCTCTTGTGCACGGGGGTCTGGTTCAGGGCCGTAAACACCGCGCCCAGGGTGAAGTGACACTCTGAGTTTCCCCTGCTGCTCGCCATCGCGTGATTGTGAAACAACAGGCCAGCTATTTTCCAGCCGAATCTTCGAAGAATGTGTCGTAGAGCCGCGCCCACTAGTCGATGGGACCCCATCATCCTGGTCAGAGTGGGATAATGTTCCGCCTTGTGTCGGAAAGCCTCGGCTTGCGCACCGGCAGTCAGCACAGGAATTCCCCAGACACCGGCGTACCTGGCCACGGGGGCGATCACGTAGTCGCAGACGGGCCCCAGGAAGGCATCTACGGGGTCGAGGGTTCAAGGGTAAAAGCGACGAAAATTCATGGGGATCTTGGCAGGACTGCTCCGGGAATTTTTCGAGTAATCGATGCACGTATTTATTTTCCTTGTATTTTCATTAAGGAAGACAAATATTTTCTTTTTTGAAAACACTGTTAGAAGTCTCTCGACGGATGAGAAACGTTCCCGCTGTTGTTTGTTGATTCGACTTTGGTAAACAAATTTGCTTGCATAAATAAACGCACTCTCGAAACAATAGATTCAGCTTCAATCTGGAGAAAGAAATGTTACGATGTATGATGTTCCTGGTTTAATGACGCGTAATTTGAATAGGGTTGACACAATGCATCCGTTCTCTTCGCCGATATTCATGTCCGGGGCAATAAAGCGGTTAGATTCCGTTAACAGCGGAGATCCGGGGTAGCGTAGCATTCGTTTACGTGTATCGCGTCGAAGTGGTTTCGAGAGTATCTCGCATATGCATCGCACAGAAGCCGGGGATACACGGGACGCTAATGACTTGTGTCTATCGCCCGTACTCTCCGCTACTCCTGGTGCACGTTCGCGAAAATCTACTGTACGGAGAGATAACAGCCCTCCGGGTCACCACGAAGACGCTGCTATGGGAATATGGTTCACACCAATGTACTATCAATGGTGATATATATAAACATTTATTAGAATTATAAAGATCTATTGATCGATAGAAATTGAGTGCGGGTCACGGGTGACCCCCATGGCACTCAACGTGTTAATTAAATACACTTCATACATTTTCGCGGGACACTCAAGATTGAAAACCCCTGCTCTAGATTTTAGAGAGTAGAAACACATATTGTTAGAGTTTAAGGGTGAAAAGACTATCAACAATTTCCTCGAAGATTATCGCGGCATCGAGTGCTCGTTATCCAGTTCTTCCACCTCGAGTTTCAACCGTAACGAAGGATCACGTTTGATGGTTCTCGGTCCAGTGACAGGCCAAGATTATAACGAATCCCCGTCGACGTGGGTATCGATATAAAACGATAGTAATCGCGGGGTGGTTGCATTATCACGTCGCGTTGTCTGAAACTGCTCGTAAGGTACTCGAGTTTCGTTCTTTATTATTTCGCGCGCAAAATATCTTATCTCGTTCGCCCGATTTGCCCCTAACTGTGCGAAAATGATCTCGCGATTTTACCGGGTGGAAGAAAAAATGGAATTCTACGTTCAGTTTTCGCGAGCGAAAATAATTGTCCGATATTTCATTCAACGATTATTACCAGACGTTGTAAACGAAATAATATAATTTGAACGTTATCGCCGGATAGACGAGCAACAAGTGTTGGCTCGTACGTGTGTCGTCTGTCATACGGACGAAGATGATCCATGCGCAACGTACACGCACACATAGACACTTTCGTAACTCGAAGGGGTAAGTGAACCTCATTTCCCCCGGAGCATCGCGAGGTGAAAATATTCCCGTGCATCCCGTCGGCTTACCCGTAAGAATTCAATTTCATTATTACTTGCCTCTACGTGAGTTTTTCCCTCTCTCTCTCTCTCTCTCTCTCTCTGGAGAAACTTACGTAAACGCGTAAATGAGAAAAGTGTAATTTCATCTAATTAAGGATCGAGCTGGTTTGTAAATGAAATTTCGAAATGACTGGCTTCCGGTAAAAGATATTACCGTCGAGCTTCCGGACGTGCTATCAAAGCTCCCTCGTATTTCATCCAACCCCTGAATTTACGCGAGTTTAAAATCGATCTCTTTTTTTTCTTTTTTCCTATGTTTTTCCTGCGGTTTCGCAGCCTGACACGGTTTTCCCTCGTTCATTCATGAACAGATAGAGGAACGATTAAAAATAACTCGTAGGAATGCTGATCTTTATCGGAACGGTTCACGGCGCGGCGTATTGTCTCGACGAGGTGATTACCACTGTAAATACCGGTATGCCAATCTAAAACGGTCCGTGGGCCGCATATGTGTTCCGCGGTGCGGTTCGTGCGGTTCCACGGCGATCGATCGGGATCGCACGATGCCAAACGAGAATTCCGAGCTTATCGAGCGGCCACCACCGCGTCGCTATTTTCACAAAAAGATAACGCTTATCTTGAACGTGAACGCAAGTCGGCGACCGGTGTCTGCGAAACGGTAGCCAGTTTTCAGCGAGTCACGCCAGGTCCTCGTATCCCCCCTCCCCCAGTGATTCACGTGACAAGGAAAAATTGGAAAAGAGAATTTGAATTGTTTTTAAATCCCAGTCCCGTAGATATATTTGTTTTGGGAAAGTTAGTGGGTAGTTTATAGGGATAAAGATATTTTGTAATTGAGATTCAACAAATGTAAATGCACAGTATTTCTTAAGGAACGTGGTAAAAAAAAGTACCAGTAAAAGGAGACATATTTTTCTACAAAATTGCAAAAAGTAACGTCTGGAAATTCGAACTACTTTTCGATTTTCACGAGATTTCGCGTCGCTTCGCGAAAGTGTCCAAACAACCGGGGTATTTCTGTCTTCCCCGGTGAAATATAGCCGGGCATTAAAAGGGTTAAGGAAAACAGACATTTTTTTCGCAGGTTTTTAAGGAGCACGCTAAAAACGTACGTAATATAATACGTAAAAGAGGGTTTCGGCATGGTTCACTGGCGCATAATACAATTTTGCCTTCCATCTCACGGAAGGCGTCTGCGAAAAATAGGAGCCCAGCGAAAGCCACGATGCGGTAAATTTCCCGGCGAAGAAACCATCGTGGATAGAATATCGAAAAATACGAGGCAAAGATGGTCACCGCGAGAGCACGAGAGAAAGAGAAAGAGAGAGAGAGAGAGAGGGAGTGAGAGGCCTGTGACTGATTCTCAAAGGGCTACCTTAAATTCAATCGACGCCTCCGGAGCGCTACGTCAACGAGCTGCTTCAAAAAGGAAAATGCATCCATCAGGGTGCTACGTAATTCGAGAACCTTGTTTAACTTCGTATCCCCTCGTACCTGATGAAACAGTGGAAGAACGAAGCTTCGAGAAACAAATTTTTCATTCCCGCGTCGCGTTCCGGGAATTCTAACGTTTCAATATTAATTACCACATGCTGAAGCGAAACGATTCGACGTTCGACAAAGAAATAGAAGATTCCCTTCTCTAGGGAATCTCACGTACCCACGTATAATTTGTCTGTGGGTACGGGTCAACTTGTGTGGAAGGGAAAGTTACGTACACCCTCCGGTAACGCGTGACGGAAAGTTTCCGTCAGAATTACATTCCGCCTTGTTTCCACCACGCGAAACTGCGAAGATTCGGCGAAAAGAGATAGAGAAATCTTACGGTGGATCTTCCTCGCCCTTTGGAAAAGGGCGGCGTCGTTACGCCGTTATTGCAGACGGGAGCACAAAAGTGCAACGACGTCGGTAAGAGGTCTCGTTCTGCGTCTAGTTATCCTTTGAATATATCGTTTCGCGAGGTGCGTCGACGAAAGATTCGCCCCCGCTTATCGTCGACGTAAATTCGTAAAAAAAAAAAGAATGCCTGCGGATAACGTTGCTGAAAACACGTACGACGAACTTACAGCGTTCACTCGTGCACTCTACAATGTTGGTGGACTTTGATAAAATAATAAAAAGAAGGAAAGAAAGACAAAAGAAAAAGACACGAAAAAAAATAAAGGAATAACGTAGCGAAATTCGATAAATATGTCGAAACAGCGGGAAAATAATTCACCCTCGGAGATCGGGGGACGCTGATGACTCCCGCGTGTTTCGATTAAGCCTGGTTTACTGCCACGCGTTGTGTAAACAGTCGCGCGGAACACGACTGCTAGACATCTTCAAACGAAACGACACCGGAGCCTCGTTCCAGAGACTGAAATTTATTTTGAACCGTATCACACCCGTGAATTAGCTCTTCGTTACGATCGTAAGAAAAAGTATCGCCGAAATTCTATGTACTACCGACGAATTCGACCGTAGTAGTAGTAGTAGTAGTAGTAGTAGTAGTAGTGATAGTAATACACGCGGCACTTCAGCAACAAGTTCCTCGTGTAACCAGCGAACGTGTTATCCTCGCGGAAGACCTTAGCGGACGGAAATTAATTTTATCGAACTTCCTTCGATTTATCGTAGAAAAAAGAAGATCTATGGCAACTCGAGGGGGGGGGACGAAGGTGGGGGGGTGCATCCCTGACACGAAGACCTAGATTCGTCGTTCGAAGTGTAGATTTGTCTGCCGGACGGAAACGGTTCCACGGTTAATTAGACTTCCATGACGAAAAGAACGGTTGTAAAAGGATGCCGGTCTGGTGTCGATCCGACGAAAAGAAAAAAAAAAGAAAAAAAAAGAACGAGCTTAAAAACATTACGTTACGCGCAACGTGCAACCGGGATGCATTTAACGTCCTATCGTATAAAAGCGGCGGCAGCTGCGGATGACAGCGTGGAATCCGGTGGAACAGTTTAAAAATAAAGTACGTTGGAAAGTTAACATTCGCGGGTCTGGCGGACTTCTATCGACGAGTCCGGTGACAGAAACGACCGGTGTGAAATAAAATATTACACGTCCCCTCGTAAGTCATGGGACACTTGCGAGTTCGGATTAAGAGCGATTCTAATTTAATAAATTTATCGCATTCGATTCGATATTTCAAGATCGGACGTTTTGACATTTCCGCGTCAGGTATTTCGACGCCCTCTCGAAACTGTACTGGCTGAAAATTTTAATTATCGTACGCTGTCCAAGGAAAACACGGATGGTCAGCGATGAAATTGACCGTGAGGTCTGTACGCAGAACAGATTACTTGCGAACGGTGGTGTTTGTATTTACCGAAGGGATAAAATTCATCGGGAAGTGCATAGCGTCGTTTACCGCGGACCCCTAAAAATTCATTTGTCGCTTTTTCCTTTCTCTTTTTTTGCCCTCACGCCAGTCCTCCTCTCGACCCACTTTCGCTCTTGATTGAAATCACCCGCACACGCTTCTAGTCCCCCTTTTTTGATCGGTTCCGGTAATAAATTAAACAAGAAAGCTATCACGTATCACGGCTCTACGTTTCGATCAACGTTACCCCGAGCTTTCTTTACGATCGATGAAATTTACACTTGCACGAAATCCACCACCAATTCGAGATCCGATATTCGCGACCGCGAGACCGGACGCGAACTTGTCACCGCTTATTTTTTTTTTCTATTTTTTTTCTAACGAGTACATATTCCGGTGTCTCGTTAAAAGTTCGTGCGAACTTAAACGAGATAAAAAATTCATACGTTCGGGTAAACTCTCGTCGTTTCTGTGTAAATGGGAAACCTTTGGAGACCATCTCCTCGACGAAGAGAACGAACGAGAAAGAAGTCTGGGTGTAATCTCACCACGGCAGTTTATCCACGACGTTAAAGGAACATCGAGAACCTCTCGCAGGGTCTCGTCGTTAAAACGACGTAGGATATATGTATGTACTTATGTAAGTTAAGAACCGTATAACACGCACGCGACCTTTTATCCTATAAATTATGCAGGACCCATCCCGAGTCCATCTCGTTCAAATTCGTTGCTCGTTCGCGAACGGATCTTTCAACTTCTCTTCCAATCGCGATGGCAAATGGTTTCACCGAAGGGTGACGGAAAAAGGCGGCGGTTCAATTAATCCGTGGAGGGAACGGCAATGGAACAGAAGCAATTAAACGGAATTAAAGAGGTATTTAAGAGTCCCCGACGAGGCAGCGGTGGAAAGCTGGTAGCAAAAGTCGCATGCTTTGGTTGACTGACCGGCAAAGTCTCTGCCATTGCAGCTGCACATTCGCGAGCGTGACGTCATCGGTCCAGTAAACATTCGTCTGTTTTCTACCGGGGATCCTTGCGAGACATTAAACGGTCCCGATTAAAACGCTGGGACCACCGTGGCCCTTCCAGACGTGCCGCGAATTAATTCGTTTAACGAGAGCGTCGTTTCTTTTTTTTTTTCTTGTCCACCCGGGGAAAGATTTTTAGGTTCTTGCTGTGAGAAAATACCAAACGACGGTTCTTCGTCGTCGTTTTCTCTCCTTCACGTTTCTCGATGAAAAGCACTCCACCCGACGAAACTACTCCGAAAAACCGTTTCGACGATCCGCTCGATTTGCATAGCTCTCGGACGTCGTTTTAATCGATGCAGGCTCGATAATGCCGGTAGATAAAATAGACGGCCGGGCGTGATAGAAATTAACGCTGGCACGTAAACAATTCTAATTATAGACACCGATAAGGACCGTGACTGTTAACAGGAGGCAAAGTCGACGGCGGAATTCCACGTTGGAACGCCTCTCTGTGTGTATAATATAATGAACAACGTGGGGGAATATAGCCAATATATTTCCTGATAATTCGACCTATCCGTCTTTGTTCCCTTGTTTCGCTACTCCTCGTTAAGATTTCATTATTCACCGCCGGTGACACCTATAAATTATTATATCCGCGGAGCAGCCCTGCCACTTGATCGCACGTAGTACATACGTATGATATGTATGTATTATTAACCGTCGAAACGGAGAAACCCATCAATCTCAGGTTACTTAAACTATCGTAATTAAAATTGATATCCTCTCGGATCGTGCGATTCGACCCACGATCCAACATACATACATTTTCTAATGTAATTCTACAAACATTCCCGCTCGAACGAGCCAATAAACTACTCGCGTCCCCGGGCTATAAACAATCGAGAGTATCGATGAAACTCGATTCCCATCCGGCGGAAAACTGTCTGAAAAACTGGACCTGCAGTGCGGTTGATGTAAAAGTCGAACGCAGCGAGTGGCCCGTACGTGCTGGAGCATCGCGAGTCCCTGTGGTCCACCTTGATGTTCCAACCTGGCAGAGGTCCCTTGGGCGAACTTACGGCCCTTACCGCCAACAGAACGGCCGGTAACACCCTCGGCAGACTTTGCTCGTGATGCGGATCGGCCGGCGCTATCACCGCCAATTTAACTTCCCGCTTGGAGGACAACCTGATCCCGCACTCCTTCGACGTCGGGATAACACCACCGGCACTCGCACACGCACACGCACACATGGTCATGAACAGAAGCGTCGTCGTTGTCAGACGAAGGGATACGTCGCGGCACTCGCGGCGTCCCGGCGCCATCCTCGGTTACGAGGAATAAATCCGGAGTTTTCGGGAAAGTTTTCAGTAGTTTCTAGCTTTCATGGTTTCCCAGGGAAACGTCGAACGACTCCGCCGGCATTGTTTTCCGTCCGTACGAAAACCCGCTGGATCGTTCTGATGGATAATACATATTATTACCACACGGATACTAACGAAATCGTTGCCCGTGATTTCGCTGGGTCGCGAATTTAACAGCGAGATGAAAACATCTCGCGTCTCGCGGTGACGCCACGGCGTTTCACCAGGAACCCGCGAAACGGTGCGATGCGACGTACAAACGAACTTTTACGCGATTACGTAACCGACGACGCATCTCCGCGTGTATCGCACCGACGTTCCGCGTCCCTCTGCCGAAACGTCGTGGCGTCATCGCCTCGGAATCGCAGCGGCACCGAGTCGCTCGTGTTCACCGTAGGCCTTGGACCTGAGAATCTCTAATATCCGTGGAAACGTACGTCTAATGCGATCCGTCGAGTACGCGAAATTCCGTGGAAACGTTTCTCCAGCCACCCGGTGTTCTCCGGTTGGAGATAAAGGTAGAAAAAAACCCGGTGGATTCGAGCGTGTTCGAGAAACCGGGTTTCCATTTATCGTACAACCGTCGGAGTTACCTTTCGTAATGTTTCCCGTCGTTCTATACACGTTCCCGATCTCCGGCTTTGATCAAACATGCTCCCCTTTCGAATCGGACAGTCTCTCTATCCTGAAAACCCGCAGAAACCGGGCGATGCTCGCGTTGCAAATTTGCCGAGGAACGGACCGCGGTCCGGAAGATGGATAAAGAGAAAAACGGACCACGCTGGTCACGCCCACGGGGAAAAGCACTTTGCATCTTGACAAAGTAGCTCGGGTAAAATCTGCGATAGGCGGGGCGCCCGCGCGGTTCTAAACTCCTTTGTGGTATCGACGACGGAATATGTGTTCCATACGGAGAACCGGGAGAACAAAACTTGTCTTGTGTAAACGAACTTCGAGGCGAGTCGAACGATTCGCGTATCGGAAACAACGTTCGACGTTCGCGCGATTGACGAAAATATTATCTATTCGTAAAGATATCAATTGGAGTGAACGATGAAATTTAATATAATAGAAAATCTTTTGTCACTAATCAAAGTTGACCGCGGTGAATTTCGTGGTCAGGCGTGATACACGAGAATAATTTAGCTTACACGATATTTTCTCGTTTATACGCCGGCCGACGAGCAACGACGATGGAAAGGGACGAAACCTTTTGGATTTACGGATGAAAAAACGTTATTACGCCGACCAGACAACGGACGAACAGGACGAACGTGACTTTCACGCCCGAACATTTCTCTCACCTTCTCCCCTGAAAATATCCGTCGACGTCGGCTTTGTTCGACGACCTGGGTAAACCGGGTTCACGCGTGTAAAGCTAATTCCGCGCGGAAGTCCCGCAAAATCGTGTCTAATTCGATATTCGAACTATCGACTTTCCGAATGCCCGGGAAAATCCAGTTTCACCGCGGGATAAAGGTTCCCCGTTGATTCCGCGGGGGTAACGCGATTTACCTGAGAAATTAGCCGGGGGAAAAGTCCTTGTAACGAGTTGATAGCAAGCGTCGCGACGTAAAATAGAAAAGAATGACGTCGGGAATGAATCTCCTGGTGGAGTGGATTCAATTTATTAATAAAATAAAAGGTCGAGACGTTACCGGAGGGAATGCGCGTCGGTACGTTGCAACGACGATAATAAGGAAAGCTCTGCACGTTTCTGATAACATAAAGAAGACAAAAATATAATATCGGATCGAAGTAAATGGAATAGATAGATATCTGTCGATGATTTGATACGACATTATATCGAGAGGGAGGCAAACGTAAGAATGCCGATAGATACTTTTCATTCGATTCACCGTTACTCCGATCGATTTTTGTTTCCCATTTACAGTCCCGTCAAAGGAGACCTTCTGAAGATCCAATTAAATACCACGCGATACGATCATCTCGTAAAGAACAAAATGGTGCCGATTCATCTGTAAATCATAGTCCCCTATAGTGATATTGTCCCCCCCCCCCCCCCGAATCTGATCGGTGTAACTCAAAATTCGTCGAAATAACGTCGACGTCCAGCGTCTCGACGGCACTCGATCCAAAGTCGTCGTCGTCGGTCGACGAGCGTCGACGATGCTCGTCAAATATAAAGCGGCAATACCTTTACCCGGTTGCAAACAGAGAACACAGGATTAACGATGACCTGGAATTCGCAAACGGCGAGTTAATTAGCAGCTGTCGAGGAAAACGTCCACCAATTCAATCTCGGAACTCGAACGCTCCCGGAAAACCCGCCAGCTAATATACCGTTTTACATCTGCGAGCGACGAACGCCGTTTCCTTCGTGAATCGCGTTAAATCGTTACGCGGTGGGAAAACTTTACGAACGTCTCTCGTCGACGGCGAACGGCAACGACCGAACTTTTCCCCGTTTGGTTCTTTATCTACGTTTCTTCCGCGCGCTCGCATGCGGTACACGTATCGTGGAAACGAGAAATCGCGAACGACATTCGCACCTGAATATATTTTCGACGTTCACCGACGTCGATACCGCCGCGTGGAATCGTCAGGCTGTGTATTAGATACTAGACGGTGTATCCGTGTTTTTATTGCGATAGATAAAAAAAAAAACCGCTACCGAAGGCGAGAGAATATTCGCAATTGCCACCACGGATCGCAACGCTGTACATTTGAATAAAAAAATTCCGAGGGATCGATCTTTTCCCTTTTTCTCAGATATCCAACGGATGATAGCTTTTGCAAGTAAGATCCGGCGAAACGGCGCCGCTGGCGTGAACGCGGAAAGTTTCAACAACGAGACAGAAATATCTTGAAAGATCGTACTCATTCGTCATGTCACCGATATCAACGTCGCCGAAAACTCGTGTCGTCGACTCAACGAAATGAGTAACACCACTTTTCCGCGGCACCGATAATGTTTGTTTTTATTATCGTCCGATTAACATCTCCGTAGTGTCGCGGTTACGTCCGATACTGACGAACAGAAGAAACAATGAAGTATCGGGACGTTAATTCACGCGTAGAACGTTATCTCTCGAATTTCCTTCATCTCTGGGAAACGTGTCGAAGCATCCAGATAGCATGCACGATCCCTGCATCCGCGAACTATGCAAAGATATCACAATGAGCCTGGAATACGAGGAACTCGTCACGTGTCAGGTTGAACTTCAAAACGGAAACACCGTTTGGGATCGATCAACAAGCTTGATCCCCGGTCGGAGATCGATCCCAAGGATCCTGCATTCGACACGGATCTAAATCCTTTTTCAAGAAGGATCCCTTCGCTCTTTTTATTCGCGAACACGAATCGCATTCGACACTGAACGAATATCTTCGCCGGAGAACCACGTGGCGCTGGATCCTCCGGGAATAAATCAAAGCCCGATGGATCTTCTTTGAACAGAGAGAGATCCGTGAGAGTTCCACGATGGATAATAGAATGTATCACGAGTAACAATGAGTAACGTAAATAATCGAGAAAGAAGCTTCCGGTGGTTAGTGAGCCCGGGGCGCGCGATTGAAACTGAAACGAGAGAAGCGGAGAGGAACTCGCCACCGAAGTCAGCGATCCTCTTCTCGGTCCTGCTCTCTCCTCTCCCAGCATCCCTCCCATCCCTCTCGCGGTCTGTCTGTGTGCGTGCTCTCGTGTCCGTGTGCCGATCACCAAGACACGGGAACGCATGCGTCCGATCCTTGCACGCCCTCCGCGTTGCGGAGAGTCTTCACTCGACACCGAGGCCTCACACAGCCAGGATGATGTTCCCTTCGATAATGGGGATATCGATTCGCGACAATGGAAAATCTAATCCCCGATATTCTAACTGCCATTCGAATTATAATTGCCGAACTCGACGACGCCGCGAGTTACATCGCTGACTCCTAGGTCGACGCTGGAAATTAAACGACGATTCCGTGATTTAAAGTTTCACCGCGATTAGAAATTAAAGGAAAATATTATATCCAATCCGAAAATACGGTACATTTTCCGTGGAAGAATTTGCACTACATCAAGGATGAAACGGACCCCTTACTTGTTAAAAAATATCGCCACCTTGCAACGACCGCGATGGTAATTATTACTGAGATATGTTCCTGTCAGTTTTCGACGTGTCTCCGTGTTTCTTTTTCCGCGATAATTTCATTAAACGCTCGTTTTTCTTCCTGTCCTGCTAACGCCTGACAAACGGAACACGTGCCACCGCGGAACAGATGCGCGAGATGCTGGAACTTCTTCAAATTGTCTGTTACGAAATGGAAATACGTGATGCTTGCCAATTCGCGTTTCCATCGTGACGGAAAGTCGAGGAGCGCAGACTTCTCTTCTGCGGTGAAGTATCGGGTTCGTAAGAACCGTCGCCTCCAATGCAGTTTCAGTTTTCAAAGTATTTCAAAGACACGCGCTCGTTAATCGAGTTTATAACGATCTCCCCGATTATAATCGGATTTCAACTTTTCATACAAAATCTTCTACCCACATATTTAAAATTGTTTTAGATTTTATAAATTAGTCTGTTATATATCTCTTTTCTAATATATTTTCCGAATATTCTAACGAAAAAAAACACTTACTCCATCCGTAGTGTTTTTATCCATCCACGAGGAAAATATGTATCTTCATAAACATTCGAAGTCTAGTCACAACACTCCGATCGCATGTTATTGAAGTAACGACGTTACTTTCTTGCCAACCCGATATAACCGCGTAAACCGGGCGCGCGAAACTTGCTGCCGGCAGTTTTCCCCGGTTGCACTTCGCGCCGAAGTAAAAGTCGCCGCGCGATTGACTTTTACGGCATCGATTTGAAGTTTGAAACGTAGACACCGCACTTTCGAAACCGAAAACAACGAGAAATCGATCCCATGTCGGCTGTCAATTCGGCTCGCAGCCAGACGAATCGTACCCCGGCAACTCTTAATCTCGAACCTATGAAACCGATCTAAATGACTTTCAAATTCTCATAACTTACGCAACAACGAAGAGGATACCCACGTAGTCGAGACTCGTCCGCCGTCCGGGCACGATGTACTCGCTACAACTTTTTCCATTTAGGAGCTTTTACATCGACGTTGCATCGATCAGAGGAATTCTTCTTTCCCTTCTATTTTTTATTCCGGACGAGTACCGTATTCGTGGACGCTAACGTAGCCGCGGAGAGTACACGTCGTGTAACGAGACACCGGCGAGTCTTAAATCACTTCGGAAATCTAAACGAACATTGTTCGGTCGGCGAATTTTCCCAGGAATTACGAAAGTTACCGCTTCGCGGCAAGATGGAGAGAAAGTAGCGATATATTTCTAGTCAGCGACCGCGTCGTCCTCTCTTAATGTAGCGGATGGTTCAACAGCTCGTAGCCTTAATGTAGCTCGTTAATTAACTACAGACCTCGCAAATGAAACTCGTGAAACTGAGGGATAACCGCGGGGAGACCTCGGTCCCCCGGGAAACACCGGTCGACAAGTTCCATAATTTCAAACTACTTCCGCCGATATCCCACAATTTCCACGTATTATCTCTGGTCTTTCAGGCCCTTACGGATCAATCTCCTGTAACGTAAACTCGATAGAAACTTGTAGCCTAATCACGAGAGTGGAATGTCCAATCACGTACATAAATCGTCGTGAATTCCATTCGCCAATTACTTTCACGTATTTTATCAGTGACGGACGTAAAGTGGAATTAGTGTGTATTTTTTAAACGTCTCTATGGTGTTCTTAGGTTTTCTGTTTGTTTTGTGTAATGCGGTTTGCATCAGTTCTCCATCCCGTTATCAATTTATCCGTGAAAATAGACCGGGAGCTGTTTTACCGACGACGATACATTGATTACCAACGAGAGATACTCGAGGCAGTGTCCCGTAATCGATAAAGCGAACGTTCTTAGCTCGGCCCGCGAAATTACGATCGTCAGAAATTCGCGTGACGCTAAGGTAAGAAATTGATTTCGCATTCCATCGTGGTTATCGTTGTACAAGTTTGCGTAAGGGTTCGTTCAAACGAGACCGTGATTCGCGGCGATGTTATCAACCGGGCGCAAATAACCAGCGAGGGATGATCGGGCGAGAAATCCTTGTAACACTTTAATTAGATATCGATAGCGTTTGTGTTTTTCACATTCATTAAGGAAACGTTTAAATATAGACTTTGTGACGTGTGTCACGGCGTATCATATGGTAAGATAGCAATAATAGAAATGCTACGGCCCGCGATGATAACGCGTCGCGATAACGTACACAAAATGATACGATAAGGCTAACTTCGTCTAATTGATATAGACAATTAGATAAACAGTTACGCGGATATTTTCCACCCTGCATCATCAAGTCCAATAGGGAAAATGATGAGCCTGATAACATAACGGACAAGTCTACTATTTGCCCGATAAATTGCACTTGTTGCGGAACAAAAAACGACAAGTGTTTTACATTGAAATCCAGAGAGACATTCGGTGTAGGTAAAAAAAAAAGAAGTTGCCACGAAGTTCATTAAATGACAGAGACTCAAATCGGGAGCGGAATAGTCGGAGGAGTAAAGGGAGATGTTAAAAGCCGAGGAAAACTCTCGAAGTGATTGATGTGCTTGATGTAGGCGCGTGTACATACGTACACATCTGCGCGCGGTGTTCATCGCCTGACGGCGAACGGGTTTCAGTGTGTGAATTAGGGCTTTCATTAAATTTGCAAAGCAATTTGGGAAGGCCCCCTTTTAACTTGGGCTTAATTAACTTCGACGCGCGGAACGAGCAGAGAATGAAATACGCCTAAGGTTGTAAAAAGCGTCACCGCAACGTTAAATCGTGGTAACGTCGACGCAGAAAATATCCAGTAATTATGTTTTCGTAATGTACCTTTATGCTGGCTGAATTTTCCACGCACGTGTGTGTGTGCGTACAAAGTTAATAACATTCCAAATGCTGTAAAGCAGCGACGCTGATTTCGTTACGCTTTCAACGACGCGACGTTCGTACTTCGCGTTCGGGATTTTCTTCGACGACACTCCCGACGAGTCTTTCGCGGTAATTGTAATTGGAGTAACGTGTACACCACTGTAGAATAACTACGCAAAAGTAATTTCCTTGTGTAACTCTCGGTGGTTCTGCGGCTGGTGAAAGAACTTGCTGGAAAGTTTCTCGCGGTAAACTCGCTCGACTTCTTGGTGATTCTTGCAGGGTCGTGGTAGTGAGAAGTATTCTTACACCACTGACAATTGGTACAACTTGCAAAGCTACGTCGACGTTTGATTTCTTCGAAAGGAAATACTTCGTCAATAAACTAATTAAATCGTTTCGACGGAAAAAGCAATGAAATCGACGTCATCGAAAAGAGTCGCTCACTCGTGAAATTGTCGATTTTGTCAAGTAAAATCGTTCAAGTTGCAAATTGTTTAGTAAATATGAAACCGTGCGGTGAACGGTGGATGTTGTCGAAGTCGGAAATAGATTAATGGCGATAGAAAAATTATGACTTACCACCGTACCAGTTGCCCACGTGGTCTCGCATTGCCTCTGGATAATCTCTAGGTACCGTAGCCTCGACATCAAAGGTACCGAACGTGAAGTTTTGCTGCTTCTTAATAAATTCCACCATGGACTTCATCATTAGCTGACAGGTGTGTCTACCTGCAACCTGGCTTTGCCCGTTGGTCGCGTAAACCAGATGCACTTTTCGCCACTCGTATCTAAAATCGATAGAACAAGTTCTCGAACGTTCCACGATCGATCGAACAACCACGCGAACAAACGTACCGATCCATCAGAGTGACGAAGAAGTTTGCCAGGTCCCTGAAGGCCAGATTTCCGATTCTCGTTGTCATGAAATACTCGTCCTTGCATTCCGTCTTTTTCTCCGTAAAATCGAACGTGAATCCACCTGTTGTTATCAAGGGCGCACCGAAAAACTTCACCACCCTTCCGACCACGGCTACAAAAGATTGACGACGTCAGATAAGGTCGCTAGTCCTTGTGAAAATAAACGAGAAAAAGGGTGGGACGAGATAGCAGGGAATCGGGGTCAATCGAATTATTCACGTCGACGACGAAGAGACTACCCGTGCATTCTGGATCTAAATTACCATAAATCTTCGTCTGAAAAAAATTCATCGACGAATGCATAGACGATGCTTCGTAACTTACCCACGCAATAATCGCACGCGGGACCGAGGAAGAGGTGAACGCAATGAGAATAGCTATCGATCGCGCCGATCTGAGCGTACATCGCGTCGCAGTGATCATCCTGCGGGAGGAACTTCAGTTTCAACCAGTACGGTAGAAGTCCGCGTGATCTTGCCTCGTAGACCGCCAAATCTGTGGAAGGAATTTACAAAAAGTTTCATGGTATCCGATGGTAACGCGCGTAAGGCGTCGAGGTCGGCTATCCGCTGCCACTCGGCTACGTCGGCAAGTATTATTAAGAGAATAGAAAGACGCGTAAAAATAAGCGGATCGTACTGTAAATAGAGGAGCTAAAAACGATCGACTAACCGAGAACTGGAAGTACTTTCGGCAGCGAGATCTCGAATCTCGGATCGGCCGGTAGAAGAACGGCGACCCTTAGCTCGCAGGAAACGACGCCATACGGGTTGCTCTTGCACAGTGCCTCGCAATCGCGGGCCAGCTGTATCTCGCGACAGGTCACCTTTCCACTCGCAGGACGGAGGAGCCACGCGATCGTCAGCATGACGATCCAGCTGGTCCCCATGTATAACGAGGTCGCCAATTCGAACGCTTGATTACCGGAAACTTAAGCGATTACGCTTCGCTCGAACGAAATCGATGTACGGTATCTTGATATTCGGGCCGAAAAGATTGCTCGTTGGTTCCTCGACTGTTGTCACTGTTTCCCTCGTAAAGTAGAAAACGCTGTTCGGTCATTTTCCTTACTGATACACCGCGCGTCTATTCGTCGAACGGTCCGCGCGAGTTTCGAGTCTTCGAACGCGATTTCGTTCACGTCCGTCGGGGAACTGGAAAATATTCGAATCACTTGCCGCAAACACACGATAGACGGGCAACAAGTATCTCGACGCAATTAAACTGGTGAACGATTGTTATCGTTGACGGGCTTTATCGTTCCGTCCACGGAATACGAAAAACGAAACACATGGATCCCTTGTCCGGCTCGATGAAGAACAGCGAAAACGATGGAAGATCCGAAGAGTCACGGTTTAATCACGAAACGCGTTTCCGACCGGAACGAGTGCATATCTATCGATACACTGGAAGATCTTTCGTTAAGGATCGATGTGCTCGTAGATAACTATTCTTAGACGGTACATGCTCGAAATTACACGCGTGTATGTGACTAATAGGCACACAGGCGTACCGAGGATTCTTTCCGAGTAAAAGTTACCGGTTATACCAGAATATCCACACGAATTTCTATATAATCAACGGAACGAACGGACAATCAACAAAAATAAATGAAAAGTCACTGGTAATCGACGGACAATTACATCCGGTGGTCGCACTGACGTTTACGATAAACGAGTAGAAAAGTAAAGATAAAGAAATTTAAGTAAACGAAACAGAAGAAGAGGGAAGAAGAAGCGCGGCTGTTCGGGATCGAAAAGAGTACTGACACTTCGTCCAACAATCTTGAACAGCATTACCGAGTCACAAACACGTAAGTAGATTTCTCGTTGGCTCGTGTCGCGTTATCGCTGATTTTCTATCACGTCGATTGATAATAGCTATCGAAAGCTTCATCGGCGCGTACTCATCTCCTCCCTTCTCTTCGATGGACGTCGTTCCGGGCCGGTTATTCCTACCGCTTCTTTTTTCTTCTTTCTATCTTACTTTCTTTCTGTTTTTTTTTCTATATCCCTCGGCGTCCGATTCTCTTCCTAAGGATTCTCCCCCGACCTAAAAATCAATTACATAACGCACCGACGACCTTGCGCCTTTTCCTTCGATCTATATAAAAGTTCTTTTACCGTCGCGACAAATCAACGAGTGGCACCTGTTTATAATTAACTTCGACGCGTACTCTCGCGTCTGTTTGATTACTTCACCCCGTAACGCGCGTGTAGTCGGCGTCTTTTCGAATACTTTATCGCGTTCTTTCTCTCGCCGCGTGGGATCCGACGGTTGTTTAAATCAGCAAACAAATAGTACGGATTTCCGGAGTTGCTTTGAATATCTTTCTCGCACGGCTTGGGTGCCGATGTGTGGGTGCGATTTTACCGTGTCTGCTACCGCCAGTGATCTTCGCGAATGTGAGCTACAGACTGATCGGAAACGAGGGAAAACCCTCCACCTTCGCTCCGGTTCTTACCCCACCGCGCAGACAGCAACGGGTGTCCTTTTCGCGTGCGTATTCGTCGGGACAAAATCTTTATATCGTATTGTGACATTGTCGTATTGCTTTTTTCGAGGAAAGATATCTCTCCGTTTCGGGGAACCCATAATCTGGCCTAAAAAATCGAAATCGAATTGATCGTCAGAAAAATCTTCCATTTAAATCTACTTACAAGAAATTACAAACTTTAATGCGTAATAAATTGAATTCATTGACACTCGTAAGTATCATAAAATGATTACTGATTCACCTTGAAAAACCACGTTTTTTCATTCAGAAATTCGTTCAAAATTTGATTCGGTTAATTTACGTGTATCTTCATTTCTTGAAGTTGATCTACCAAAGTGTTCCTGTTTGAATAGTGGAAGTTAGCCACCGATGGTAGTCGTGTCTTCGAATTGTTGTAAATGAAGAGAAAAGTTGAAAAGAATATGGGGTGCGTAATCTTTGTCGATTTTAGAAACGTTCTGCGTTGCTTAACCGCATATTTGTAGAGCCCAATACTGGAAGAATTACATAAAAGTTATGTTGATATCAACAACTCAAGTATGTGCAGTTAGTTGCAAGAATCACAATATTAATGTCAGGATTAATTGTAAACTTGTATATACAACAATTGACTTGATATTACAAAACTTCACTATGCTGAAACAACGAAATTTCAATTAATCGACCGAAGAGACATCTGGTGGACGTTTTGGCGATGCGACCGTTAAAATGTCGATTTCAATAATTTGTGACATTTGGCGGGAAACCGGAGAATGTTACGCGGGGGTGTTGGGGCTGCAATTTTATCAAACAGCTGGAAGCATCATGAGTTTTATATGCGCGAAAGTATTTTACGGTAACAAGAAAGACGAACAGGATTGTAAACCGTCCTGTTCAAAGATGTCACGGAAATTGCCGTCGTACATTTTGGGACCAAGGGAAGTCTGGATGGAGTTTGACAGACAGGCTGGTGCCATTGCCGCTGCATTTAGGGAAAGTACGGATACTGACGTGCTCTGCACATTTGTTTATGAAAACGAGCATGGCTATCGGAAATTCGTCGTCGCAGATCCAGAATGGTATTGGTTGTCTTACAAGCGCTTGCCAATGGAAAGGAGGTGCTCCTACGAGGTGACACATCAATCTTTTACGTATTTGTTCATTTTGAATGGTTCAATCAGTGTGCAGTTAACAGATCCCTGTTAGTATTAAACAATAAGTTTAGATGAAATCATGCAAAATATATTCTAACTTAGGTCATACCTGAAGATTCTCCATCTCGATTATATTTGGATTTAGAGTATCCGATTGATCTGAATCCAGAAAGTAATGGATCATACATGACGAATACACTGATTAGCATTTTCTGTGCTTACTTTCTGACATATTGGAGTATACCGTGCAATAGGTATAATGTAATTGATATGGATTCGAGTAATGACAAAAAATTTAGCAGACATATCATTTTTAACATAAAGGATATAGCTTTTAAAAACAATTATCATGTTGGAAGACTGGTGAAGTCTGTGTGCAATGAAATATCAGATTATATAACATCTGACAAAGAGCAACACAATGTTTTAAGTTGCTTCAACAAAGCAGATCTTGAAATGCTGCTGGTAAACACAAAGAAGGGTAAAATACTATTCGTAGATACTGCAGTTTATACAAAAAACAGGCATTTTAGAATATACAAGTCTACAAAGTGGGGCAAACAATCGCATTTAATGATTTCAAGGGAGTGTAAATATATACCACACAATAAACACAAGGACAAAGAGTTAAGTATATTTGTAGATTCCCTAATATCCTACTTTCCAAATAAAAAAGGTCTGATATTACTTGAATTTCTTGAAAACAATACCACAGAAACAAAGTGTTTCAAAGGTGAAACACAACTTAAAGATCATGAGGAGATCAGTTGCACCTCGCAATACCCTGCACTTGACAAATATATTGGTAAAATGATAAATCCTGGGAAGATACGTCTCTGTAAATATTTTGGTTCAACTAAAGTGCTGATCTATGAAACTCTTGGCTATAGGTATTTGCACATATTATGACATAGTATTGCAATACAGAATACATAAATACACAGAACATTATCCATTTTGTAGATACTGTGAAAATATAGGCCGGTGCCATAAAAGCAATAACATATTCTTGGTCGTTGATTTAATAAAGAAAGTAATGTACCAGAAGTGTCACGATGAAGATTGCATTGGTTTTAAGTCTAAGCCAATAAAGATTCCAGAAGAAATTTGGTTTCAAATCGACGAAGAAGGGGATGCACTATTAACGTGTGCCACTATATCAGAGGATATAGCATAAGAAAGTAATTTACTTTTGGAATAACAAATGCTGTTAAATTACAAGAGTAATAAAATAAAAATATTTACCAAAGATTAGGTAAACATTGTACAGAAATGCGCTCTTTTTAATGATGTTGAATGCACAGTTTTATTTGCATGGTAACACCTCCGGATATCATTTCACAGAATGTATAATATTGAAACTTTTAGGAATAATTTTATAATTTGTTAATCAGGTATACAAATTGTCAACACAATACATTGTATTTAGTGCAAAACCTTCGTGTAGTATAAGAGCTAATACTGGTTTCAAACAGATTAGTTATGAAGCTCTTAATAATATGAGTATATTAAATACAGATATGTACAAAACAAACATAAATATATGTGTATAGAAATGTATAACATGACTCAGGTTTGTGTCTTACAAATCTATATTTATACTACAATCGAATGTACACAGATTCCATAAACATATTGATTTATACAATTCTACTGTCCTTTTAAATTGCAAGGGATTGTAGTTTTGAATTTAATTATCCTATAATTTTTTAACAGTTAGACAACGACCGCAGTATTTGTTTCAAACCTTTGTAAAACACTTAATAATTTTACAAAGCAAATAAAATAAGTGGAATCAATAGTGAAGATAATCAGTCTCTTGATTCTTATTTCATATAAGATCTGCTTGAAATTGGAATTGTTAGTGATTTTATAAATTCGCTATCTTCACTATTCATAGTAATGAGATGCAAAGAATTGATCCAATGAATTCATACCCATGACATTGTTTAGGGTTTTCATTTTTTGTTAGGGTCGTTCCTTTACCGTTTTGCCCTTGAAAAGGTCGTATTAAAACCTCTACTGGCCAAAATTCAGTTCATTCACAAGTTGGAACTTTTCGTCAGGCAAACAGCTTACTGAAGAAAAAAGAATTTAATAGACTTCGATCTTCCTCGGACAAAGTATTGGTTGTACTATCTTCATTGTCCTCTTCCTTTGAATCACTTTGCTCGTCTGTCTCTTCCGTTATGTGAAATGTGCTGCCTTTTTCGACTAGATCTTGGTCCTGCAACATGTCCTCTTCCATTTGCATCTCGGTTTTGTTGGTCGTCACTGTGCTACCACCAATAATTTTCTCCTGTATAATCTCTTCTTCTTCCAGAGGGAGACAATCGGTATGAGACGCTAACGTCCCATGCGTGCTTTTGTACTTTTGATAGTTTTTCGACGCTTGCCTCATGTGTATTAAGAAGTCCGGGAGCCCTGGCATTTACGAATCGCACGTATGAATAGAAATAGTAGTTTTGTTTGGATTGTTTTTCCGGAAGAAGCTGATACGCACCTGTCATTGCCACCCACTTTGTAAAAGTCGACGGAACATTTACACCCGGGTCGTCAAAGTAGGTCAACGCAAATTCAATGCCTGGTTGGTGGAATTCTGTATAAGGCCTTATCACCATGTATGACCAATACGTTGTGACTCTGTTATGTATACACTTCATATTATTGTTTGATAAAGGAGAATCTTGGATTCTCCTAGTTTCATACTTAATTCTGGCAGTCCAAATACTTAGTTATTGAACTAGGTCATTCCATAATGAAATACGAAACTAGAAAAGATCGATCGACCAACTTAACAATATCACATTTATGTCTGCTAACTATGGTGTTTAGAATTACAAACTGGTAGCAAAACTTGTGCGATACCTGTATACTCCTGGTCTAGTAGGTGCATCGGGATGCTGTGTTACTTTACTAATGATAATTATCAATCCTTTTTCTCTATCTACCACCCATCGACGCTGATACACATAATCTCTGTTTGAAAATAATCTCTAAAAAAGTACAGAATGATCCATTACATCTTGGAAAAAGTATTTAACAACCAGTATTTGAAATAATCTGTGCTACATACAGGCCATATCATTTCCCAGTATATAATATCCGTACTGTCATTGGTGGTTGCCTTAGTTTTTGGATCAGTATCTATAATTTGTAACTCACGAGCAGTTGTATCCCACTCTTTCCTATAGTCGACATCGATTTGAACTTGCAGAAAATCTTCAGCAGTAACATCTGAAAACGAGCCATATACTTTGTATGCGAATAGACCGCCTGTATCTGGCTCCTCCTTCCTCCATATAAGCATGTCCTCTCGTTCAATGAAAGGTTTCCATCCATCGGCTACATTTAAAAAACAAAATACGTTATATAATGTATACTCTTGAATTGTATGTCAACATGGCAACATATAATGAAACGTACAATCTTGATTGGAGGTAGCTGAAGGTTTAGTGCCATGACATTGGCAGTATTTTATACCAGGTTGAACGTGATCAATAATAATCCTTAGATGACACTTTGCACAAACAACTGTAGAATTCTTTAATTTATGGATTCCATCGATTTCTTGTTTGCAACTACAGAATGACACATTAATTGTTAATGAAATACAAATTCAAGCAGTACCAACTCTCCCTATTCCAAGTCCAAATGATATAACATTTACAAACCTGTTCAACTCATCGTCGCTGATTCTCTCTGTATCCCAATTGAACATTGTTACACCGACAGCACTTAACAAGAAGTTCTTCGAATTCCTCAGAGATCTGTACCGCCAGGATTTGATAAATTCCTTGAGTGCCACCTCGTCCCATATACGTGTGTAAAGATGGAATATCTGTAAGCTCCGCCTGATACGTTGCGCCACAATAAATTCAAATTGTCGCGTGCATGATCTGCCTAGTTGTACTCCTTGCTCCCTTAGCCATACCCCGATCCGCCTACGGTAGCCGCCGAATTTTGTGTAATTTTCACATGGCCCGAAAGACGATGCTAACCTAGTACCGCTCTGCACGTAGCTCATGTTGAATCGTCTCAGTAAGTAACCGGACAACTGTAGCGTGTACATTGTTAATCTATTTGTTATGTCACACTTTTCTACAGAGAACTTAATACGCGATAAATCATAATATATGCAGTTCTTTGAAACGAGTTTTCTAGCCCTTCTGTATGTATCTTCTAGTGTGTTCAAAGATGATTAAAATTGGTAACTAGTATTTTTTGTCGAAAAGTGATCGATTTACTTGATTATATACTTCAGTGATAGTTTCTTACGATTACACAAGCGATCTACTTCTACTTCAATCGCCAAGTTCTCAAATCACTTTACTAATCCGTGTCACTATTATATATCAGACAAAATGTGCTAGCCGAAACTGAATAAGAGTTATATATATACACACACACCACGCAATATCGATACCTCGAATCGACATTTTATCTCGATAGGCAAAGACAATGTACGTTATCTCTGATTCCATGCACCGTAATTTGAAATTAGACGCGATATAAACTTATATTTTTTTGATAATCATAGATGTATTATTAAGGAAATATCGATTACTTGTATCTCGATTTAACGATACTTTCACTATGCCTGAAATATTTTCTAAAATTTTATCAAGTTGATAACTGACATTCTATATAATTTCATAAGATCCATAAAATATTTTCATTTTCAATATTGTTACGTTGTATGAATTTTTTTATTGCATCCGTTGCTATATATACCAAACTTTTAAATTTGGATTGCCGGGAGAATACTTACAGCGAAACATCTGTGATGTAATCTAACGTATATTTAAATGATAAATAACGATATCATTGTATTAAAAAAAGGTATTATTTTATTATCACAATTTATTGTATTCTTTTTTATTTAAGTATATTCTTAATTAAAAAAGATATGATTTTCAAAATAATTACACGACGTGTACCATTACATTGTGACTCGAACATCTTCGAGTAGTTGGATGATACTTATTTTTTATTTGTTTGGAATAACAAAGTTTAACAAGGTACAATTAAATAATAAAAAATTCATCATGCCGCCGCCAATTCAGATTCAACTGTCGGCAACTTTTTACATAGTGAAAAGAATGCAAAAGGTACGCATCTCTTCGAAACCGGCGAATAAATCTCGCCGTCTGGGCAAGTTAAAAGATATCCCTGATGAATTCCCTGATTAGTTCTCTCACATTTGTAATAGCGAGTGGAGCATCCTTTGCTATAGGGGAAAGTACCTTCTCCTGGGCACAGTTTTGTCTTGGGTGCTTTCAACTGGAAAATAAAAGAAAAATAAATAAATTTTCTATTCACAATTTCAAAACTCATTAGTAAAGAAAGAGTAATTAAAATATGCAACTACTTACAATTGGAATTGAAGAGCTGTACATAGTTGCTTGCCATTTCTTACATGTGTTTCCTTTTACGTCTCTGACACACTGTAATTTTGCTCCATCGTATATCATGTTGTCTGGGCATTTAAATGTTACAACCGATGATTTCATATTGCTGGAACTAGTACATTGATAGAAGAGATTGCAGTATTTTGGATGCTGTCTAAATCCAGTCGGGCATACAAGAGGTATTTTCTCTTCACTCAATTCTCCAATCGGGCAATTAACAGTTGATTTATCCCCTGCATTTGGTCGAACTGTAGAAGTTTGTGGTACTTTCGGCTCGCCTACGCGTTTACACGTGCCTTTCTTGACTTGATGTGGGAAGTTGCACGCCTTGATTGTATCATCCCATATTGTACCAGGACCACAAGTAAAGTCGTATTTCACAAATCTGTAACCAACTCTCACACACCTGTAGAATTTACTGCAATCGTCAGGTACACCAAAGAATCCATCACTGTTGCAAGTAATAACAGATGGTAATGTCGTTGTGGGGCCCTCAGTAGTAACAGGATGTTGCCCTCCTTCCTCCTCTACAGACTTCTCTTCAGACGACTCTTCAGACGACTCTTCAGACTTCTCTTCAGACGATTCTTCAGACTCCTCTTTAGACTTATGCTCGGCTTCCTCTGTTGTGACTCCTTCGACGACTGGTTCTTCGGTTGTAACAACTTCTACGACTGGTTCCTCAGTTGTAACAACTTCCACAACAGGTTCCTCTGTTGTGACTACTTCTACGACTGGTTCCTCTGTTGTCACGACTTCGACGACTGGTTCTTCTGTTGTGACCACTTCTACAACTGGTTCCTCAGTTGTAACAACTTCGACGACAGGCTCCTCTGTTGTGACAACTTCGACGACTGGTTCCTCAGTTGTGACTACTTCTACGACTGGTTCCTCAGTTGTGACTACTTCGACGATTGGTTCCTCAGTTGTTACTACTTCTACGACTGGTTCTTCTGTTGTGACTACTTCGACAACTGGTTCCTCAGTTGTTACAACTTCGACGACAGGTTCTTCTGTTGTGACTACTTCTACGACTGGTTCTTCGGTTGTAACAACTTCTACGACTGGTTCCTCAGTTGTAACAACTTCCACAACAGGTTCCTCTGTTGTGACTACTTCTACGACAGGCTCCTCTGTTGTGACAACTTCGACGACTGGTTCCTCAGTTGTGACTACTTCTACGACTGGTTCCTCCGTTGTGACTACTTCGACGATTGGTTCCTCTGTTGTAACAACTTCGACAACTGGTTCCTCAGTTGTTACAACTTCGACGATTGGTTCCTCAGTTGTAACAACTTCCACAACAGGTTCCTCTGTTGTAACAACTTCCACAACAGGTTCCTCTGTTGTGACTACTTCAACGATTGGTTCCTCAGTAGTGACTACTTCGACGATTGGTTCCTCAGTTGTTACTACTTCTACGACTGGTTCTTCTGTTGTGACTACTTCTACGACTGGTTCCTCAGTAGTAACAATTTCCACAACTGGTTCCTCTGTTGTGACTACTTCTACGATTGGTTCCTCTGTTATGACAACTTCGACGACTGGTTCCTCAGTTGTGACTACTTCGACGACAGGTTCCTCAGTTGTAACAACTTCGACGATTGGTTCCTCTGTTGTAACAACTTCGACAACTGGTTCCTCAGTTGTAACAACTTCCACAACAGGTTCCTCTGTTGTAACAACTTCCACAACAGGTTCCTCTGTTGTGACTACTTCTACGACTGGTTCTTCAGTTGTAACAACTTCTACAACAGGTGCTTCTGTTGTGACTACTTCTACGACTGGTTCTTCGGTTGTAACAACTTCGACGATTGGTTCCTCTGTTGTGACTACTTCGACGACTGGTTCCTCAGTTGTGACTACTTCTACAACAGGTGCTTCTGTTGTGACTACTTCTACGACTGGTTCTTCGGTTGTAACAACTTCGACGATTGGTTCCTCTGTTGTGACTACTTCGACGACTGGTTCCTCAGTTGTGACTACTTCGACGATTGGTTCCTCTGTTGTAACAACTTCCACGACTGGTTCCTCAGTAGTAACAACTTCGACGACAGGCTCCTCTGTTGTGACAACTTCGACGACTGGTTCCTCAGTTGTGACTACTTCGACGACAGGTTCCTCAGTTGTAACAACTTCAACGATTGGTTCCTCTGTTGTGACTACTTCGACGACGGGTTCTTCAGTTGTAACAACTTCGACGACTGGTTCTTCTGTTGTGACCACTTCTACAACTGGTTCCTCAGTTGTAACAACTTCGACAACAGGTTCCTCTGTTGTAACTACTTCGACGACAGGTTCCTCTGTTGTAACTACTTCGACGACTGGTTCCTCTGTTGTGACTACTTCGACTACTGGTTCCTGAGTTGTGACTACTTCGACGATTGGTTCCTCAGTTGTTACAACTTCGACGACAGGCTCCTCTGTTGTGACTACTTCGACGACTGGTTCCTCTGTTGTGACTACTTCGACGACTGGTTCCTCAGTTGTGACTACTTCGACGATTGGTTCCTCTGTTGTAACAACTTCCACGACTGGTTCCTCAGTAGTAACAACTTCGACGACAGGCTCCTCTGTTGTGACAACTTCGACGACTGGTTCCTCAGTTGTGACTACTTCGACGACAGGTTCCTCAGTTGTAACAACTTCAACGATTGGTTCCTCTGTTGTGACTACTTCGACGACGGGTTCTTCAGTTGTAACAACTTCGACGACTGGTTCTTCTGTTGTGACCACTTCTACAACTGGTTCCTCAGTTGTAACAACTTCGACAACAGGTTCCTCTGTTGTAACTACTTCGACGACAGGTTCCTCTGTTGTAACTACTTCGACGACTGGTTCCTCTGTTGTGACTACTTCGACTACTGGTTCCTGAGTTGTGACTACTTCGACGATTGGTTCCTCAGTTGTTACAACTTCGACGACAGGCTCCTCTGTTGTGACTACTTCGACGACTGGTTCTTCAGTTGTAACAACTTCCACTACAGGTTCTTCTGTTGTGACTACTTCTACGACTGGTTCTTCAGTTGTAACAACTTCCACGACAGGTTCCTCAGTTGTGACTACTTCTACGACTGGTTCCTCAGTTGTCACTACTTCTACGACTGGTTCTTCTGTGGTGACTACTTCGACAACTGGTTCCTCAGTAGTAACAACTTCGACGACAGGCTCCTCTGTTGTGACAACTTCGACGACTGGTTCCTCAGTTGTAACAACTTCGACGATTGGTTCTTCTGTTGTGACCACTTCTACGACTGGTTCTTCGGTTGTAACAACTTCTACGACTGGTTCCTCTGTTGTGACAACTTCGACGACTGGTTCCTCAGTTGTAACAACTTCGACGACTGGTTCTTCTGTTGTGACCACTTCTACGACTGGTTCTTCGGTTGTAACAACTTCTACGACTGGTTCCTCAGTTGTGACTACTTCGACAACTGGTTCCTCTGTTGTGACTACTTCGACGATTGGTTCCTCAGTTGTAACAACTTCGACGATTGGTTCCTCAGTAGTAACAACTTCGACGACAGGCTCCTCTGTTGTGACAACTTCGACGACTGGTTCCTCAGTTGTGACTACTTCGACGACAGGTTCCTCAGTTGTAACAACTTCAACGATTGGTTCCTCTGTTGTGACTACTTCGACGACGGGTTCTTCAGTTGTAACAACTTCGACGACTGGTTCTTCTGTTGTGACCACTTCTACAACTGGTTCCTCAGTTGTAACAACTTCGACGACAGGCTCCTCTGTTGTGACAACTTCGACGACTGGTTCCTCAGTTGTGACTACTTCGACGACAGGTTCCTCAGTTGTAACAACTTCAACGATTGGTTCCTCTGTTGTGACTACTTCGACGACGGGTTCTTCAGTTGTAACAACTTCGACGACTGGTTCTTCTGTTGTGACCACTTCTACAACTGGTTCCTCAGTTGTAACAACTTCGACAACAGGTTCCTCTGTTGTAACTACTTCGACGACAGGTTCCTCTGTTGTAACTACTTCGACGACTGGTTCCTCTGTTGTGACTACTTCGACTACTGGTTCCTGAGTTGTGACTACTTCGACGATTGGTTCCTCAGTTGTTACAACTTCGACGACAGGCTCCTCTGTTGTGACTACTTCGACGACTGGTTCTTCAGTTGTAACAACTTCCACTACAGGTTCTTCTGTTGTGACTACTTCTACGACTGGTTCTTCAGTTGTAACAACTTCCACGACAGGTTCCTCAGTTGTGACTACTTCTACGACTGGTTCCTCAGTTGTCACTACTTCTACGACTGGTTCTTCTGTGGTGACTACTTCGACAACTGGTTCCTCAGTAGTAACAACTTCGACGACAGGCTCCTCTGTTGTGACAACTTCGACGACTGGTTCCTCAGTTGTAACAACTTCGACGATTGGTTCTTCTGTTGTGACCACTTCTACGACTGGTTCTTCGGTTGTAACAACTTCTACGACTGGTTCCTCTGTTGTGACAACTTCGACGACTGGTTCCTCAGTTGTAACAACTTCGACGACTGGTTCTTCTGTTGTGACCACTTCTACGACTGGTTCTTCGGTTGTAACAACTTCTACGACTGGTTCCTCAGTTGTGACTACTTCGACAACTGGTTCCTCTGTTGTGACTACTTCGACGATTGGTTCCTCAGTTGTAACAACTTCGACGATTGGTTCCTCAGTAGTAACAACTTCGACGACAGGCTCCTCTGTTGTGACAACTTCGACGACTGGTTCCTCAGTTGTGACTACTTCGACGACAGGTTCCTCAGTTGTAACAACTTCAACGATTGGTTCCTCTGTTGTGACTACTTCGACGACGGGTTCTTCAGTTGTAACAACTTCGACGACTGGTTCTTCTGTTGTGACCACTTCTACAACTGGTTCCTCAGTTGTAACAACTTCGACAACAGGTTCCTCTGTTGTAACTACTTCGACGACAGGTTCCTCTGTTGTAACTACTTCGACGACTGGTTCTTCAGTTGTAACAACTTCCACGACAGGTTCCTCAGTTGTGACTACTTCTACGACTGGTTCCTCAGTTGTCACTACTTCTACGACTGGTTCTTCTGTGGTGACTACTTCGACAACTGGTTCCTCAGTAGTAACAACTTCGACGACAGGCTCCTCTGTTGTGACAACTTCGACGACTGGTTCCTCAGTTGTAACAACTTCGACGATTGGTTCTTCTGTTGTAACAACTTCCACAACAGGTTCCTCTGTTGTGACTACTTCTACGACTGGTTCCTCTGTTGTGACTACTTCTACGACTGGTTCCTCAGTTGTCACTACTTCTACGACTGGTTCTTCTGTGGTGACTACTTCGACAACTGGTTCCTCAGTAGTAACAACTTCGACGACAGGCTCCTCTGTTGTGACAACTTCGACGATTGGTTGCTCTGTTGTGATTACTTCGACGACTGGTTCTTCTGTTGTGACCACTTCTACGACTGGTTCTTCGGTTGTAACAACTTCTACGACTGGTTCCTCAGTTGTGACTACTTCGACAACTGGTTCCTCTGTTGTGACTACTTCGACGATTGGTTCCTCAGTTGTAACAATTTCGACGATTGGTTCCTCTGTTGTGACTACTTCGACGACTGGTTCTTCAGTTGTAACAACTTCCACAACAGGTTCCTCTGTTGTAACAACTTCCACAACAGGTTCCTCTGTTGTGACTACTTCTACGACTGGTTCCTCTGTTGTGACTACTTCTACGACTGGTTCCTCAGTTGTCACTACTTCTACGACTGGTTCTTCTGTGGTGACTACTTCGACAACTGGTTCCTCAGTAGTAACAACTTCGACGACAGGCTCCTCTGTTGTGACAACTTCGACGATTGGTAGCTCTGTTGTGATTACTTCGACGACTGGTTCTTCAGTTGTAACAACTTCCACAACAGGTTCCTCTGTTGTGACTACTTCGACGATTGGTTCCTCAGTTGTAACAACTTCGACGATTGGTTCCTCTGTTGTGACTACTTCTACGATTGGTTCCTCAGTTGTAACAATTTCGACGATTGGTTCCTCTGTTGTGACTACTTCGACGACTGGTCCTTCAGTTGTAACAACTTCCACAACAGGTTCCTCTGTTGTAACAACTTCCACAACAGGTTCCTCTGTCGTGACTACTTCTACGACTGGTTCCTCTGTTGTGACTACTTCTACGACTGGTTCCTCAGTTGTCACTACTTCTACGACTGGTTCTTCTGTGGTGACTACTTCGACAACTGGTTCCTCAGTAGTAACAACTTCGACGACAGGCTTCTCTGTTGTGACTACTTCGACGACTGGTTCCTCTGTTGTGACCACTTCTACGACTGGTTCTTCAGTTGTAACAACTTCGACGATTGGTTCCTCAGTTGTAACAACTTCGACGATTGGTTCCTCAGTTGTAACAACTTCGACGATTGGTTCCTCAGTTGTAACAACTTCGACGATTGGTTCCTCTGTTGTGACTACTTCTACGACTGGTTCCTCAGTTGTCACTACTTCTACGACTGGTTCTTCTGTGGTGACTACTTCGACAACTGGTTCCTCAGTTGTAACAACTTCGACGATTGGTTCCTCAGTTGTGACTACTTCGACAACTGGTTCCTCTGTTGTGACTACTTCGACGATTGGTTCCTCAGTTGTAACAACTTCGACGATTGGTTCCTCTGTTGTGACTACTTCGACGACGGGTTCTTCAGTTGTAACAACTTCCACAACAGGTTCTTCTGTTGTGACTACTTCTACGACTGGTTCCTCTGTTGTCACGACTTCTACGACTGGTTCCTCAGTTGTAACAACTTCCACAACAGGTTCCTCTGTTGTGACCACTTCTACGACGGGTTCCTCAGTTGGAACAACTTCGACGATTGGTTCCTCAGTTGTGACTACTTCGACGACAGGTTCCTCAGTTGTAACAACTTCAACGATTGGTTCCTCTGTTGTGACTACTTCGACGACGGGTTCTTCAGTTGTAACAACTTCGACGACTGGTTCTTCTGTTGTGACCACTTCTACAACTGGTTCCTCAGTTGTAACAACTTCGACAACAGGTTCCTCTGTTGTAACTACTTCGACGACAGGTTCCTCTGTTGTAACTACTTCGACGACTGGTTCTTCAGTTGTAACAACTTCCACGACAGGTTCCTCAGTTGTGACTACTTCTACGACTGGTTCCTCAGTTGTCACTACTTCTACGACTGGTTCTTCTGTGGTGACTACTTCGACAACTGGTTCCTCAGTAGTAACAACTTCGACGACAGGCTCCTCTGTTGTGACAACTTCGACGACTGGTTCCTCAGTTGTAACAACTTCGACGATTGGTTCTTCTGTTGTAACAACTTCCACAACAGGTTCCTCTGTTGTGACTACTTCTACGACTGGTTCCTCTGTTGTGACTACTTCTACGACTGGTTCCTCAGTTGTCACTACTTCTACGACTGGTTCTTCTGTGGTGACTACTTCGACAACTGGTTCCTCAGTAGTAACAACTTCGACGACAGGCTCCTCTGTTGTGACAACTTCGACGATTGGTTGCTCTGTTGTGATTACTTCGACGACTGGTTCTTCTGTTGTGACCACTTCTACGACTGGTTCTTCGGTTGTAACAACTTCTACGACTGGTTCCTCAGTTGTGACTACTTCGACAACTGGTTCCTCTGTTGTGACTACTTCGACGATTGGTTCCTCAGTTGTAACAATTTCGACGATTGGTTCCTCTGTTGTGACTACTTCGACGACTGGTTCTTCAGTTGTAACAACTTCCACAACAGGTTCCTCTGTTGTAACAACTTCCACAACAGGTTCCTCTGTTGTGACTACTTCTACGACTGGTTCCTCTGTTGTGACTACTTCTACGACTGGTTCCTCAGTTGTCACTACTTCTACGACTGGTTCTTCTGTGGTGACTACTTCGACAACTGGTTCCTCAGTAGTAACAACTTCGACGACAGGCTCCTCTGTTGTGACAACTTCGACGATTGGTAGCTCTGTTGTGATTACTTCGACGACTGGTTCTTCAGTTGTAACAACTTCCACAACAGGTTCCTCTGTTGTGACTACTTCGACGATTGGTTCCTCAGTTGTAACAACTTCGACGATTGGTTCCTCTGTTGTGACTACTTCTACGATTGGTTCCTCAGTTGTAACAATTTCGACGATTGGTTCCTCTGTTGTGACTACTTCGACGACTGGTCCTTCAGTTGTAACAACTTCCACAACAGGTTCCTCTGTTGTAACAACTTCCACAACAGGTTCCTCTGTCGTGACTACTTCTACGACTGGTTCCTCTGTTGTGACTACTTCTACGACTGGTTCCTCAGTTGTCACTACTTTTACGACTGGTTCTTCTGTGGTGACTACTTCGACAACTGGTTCCTCAGTAGTAACAACTTCGACGACAGGCTTCTCTGTTGTGACTACTTCGACGACTGGTTCCTCTGTTGTGACCACTTCTACGACTGGTTCTTCAGTTGTAACAACTTCGACGATTGGTTCCTCAGTTGTAACAACTTCGACGATTGGTTCCTCAGTTGTAACAACTTCGACGATTGGTTCCTCAGTTGTAACAACTTCGACGATTGGTTCCTCTGTTGTGACTACTTCTACGACTGGTTCCTCAGTTGTCACTACTTCTACGACTGGTTCTTCTGTGGTGACTACTTCGACAACTGGTTCCTCAGTTGTAACAACTTCGACGATTGGTTCCTCAGTTGTGACTACTTCGACAACTGGTTCCTCTGTTGTGACTACTTCGACGATTGGTTCCTCAGTTGTAACAACTTCGACGATTGGTTCCTCTGTTGTGACTACTTCGACGACGGGTTCTTCAGTTGTAACAACTTCCACAACAGGTTCTTCTGTTGTGACTACTTCTACGACTGGTTCCTCTGTTGTCACGACTTCTACGACTGGTTCCTCAGTTGTAACAACTTCCACAACAGGTTCCTCTGTTGTGACCACTTCTACGACGGGTTCCTCAGTTGGAACAACTTCGACGATTGGTTCCTCAGTTGTAACAACTTCGACGACAGGTTCCTCTGTTGTAACTACTTCGACGATAGGTTCCTCCGTTGTAACTACTTCGACGACTGGTTCCTCTGTTGTGACTACTTCGACAACTGGTTCCTGAGTTGTAACAACTTCGACGATTGGTTCCTCAGTTGTGACTACTTCGACGACTGGTTCCTCTGTTGTAACAACTTCCACAACAGGTTCCTCTGTTGTGACTACTTCCACGACTGGTTCCTCTGTTGTGACCACTTCTACGACTGGTTCCTCAGTTGTAACAACTTCGACGATTGGTTCCTCAGTTGTAACAACTTCGACGATTGGTTCCTCTGTTGTGACTACTTCGACGACGGGTTCTTCAGTTGTAACAACTTCGACGACTGGTTCTTCTGTTGTGACCACTTCTACAACTGGTTCCTCAGTTGTAACAACTTCGACAACAGGTTCCTCTGTTGTAACTACTTCGACGACAGGTTCCTCTGTTGTAACTACTTCGACGACTGGTTCCTCTGTTGTAACAACTTCGACGACAGGTTCCTCTGTTGTGACTACTTCGACGACGGGTTCTTCAGTTGTAACAACTTCGACGACTGGTTCTTCTGTTGTGACCACTTCTACAACTGGTTCCTCAGTTGTAACAACTTCGACAACAGGTTCCTCTGTTGTAACTACTTCGACGACAGGTTCCTCTGTTGTAACTACTTCGACGACTGGTTCCTCTGTTGTAACAACTTCGACGACAGATTCCTCTGTTGTGACTACTTCGACTACTGGTTCCTGTGTTGTAACTACTTCGACGACTGGTTCCTCTGTTGTGACTACTTCGACAACTGGTTCCTCTGTTGTGACTACTTCGACAACTGGTTCCTGAGTTGTAACAACTTCGACGATTGGTTCCTCAGTTGTAACAACTTCGACGATTGGTTCCTCTGTTGTGATTACTTCGACGACGGGTTCTTCAGTTGTAACAACTTCCACAACAGGTTCTTCTGTTGTGACTACTTCTACGACTGGTTCCTCTGTTGTCACGACTTCGACGACTGGTTCCTCAGTTGTAACAACTTCGACGACAGGTTCCTCTGTTGTAACTACTTCGACGATAGGTTCCTCCGTTGTAACTACTTCGACGACTGGTTCCTCTGTTGTGACTACTTCGACAACTGGTTCCTGAGTTGTAACAACTTCGACGATTGGTTCCTCAGTTGTGACTACTTCGACGACTGGTTCCTCTGTTGTAACAACTTCCACAACAGGTTCCTCTGTTGTGACTACTTCCACGACTGGTTCCTCTGTTGTGACCACTTCTACGACTGGTTCCTCAGTTGTAACAACTTCGACGATTGGTGCCTCAGTTGTAACAACTTCGACGATTGGTTCCTCTGTTGTGACTACTTCGACGACGGGTTCTTCAGTTGTAACAACTTCGACGACTGGTTCTTCTGTTGTGACCACTTCTACAACTGGTTCCTCAGTTGTAACAACTTCGACAACAGGTTCCTCTGTTGTAACTACTTCGACGACAGGTTCCTCTGTTGTAACTACTTCGACGACTGGTTCCTGAGTTGTAACTACTTCGACGACTGGTTCCTCTGTTGTGACTACTTCGACAACTGGTTCCTCTGTTGTGACTACTTCGACAACTGGTTCCTGAGTTGTAACAACTTCGACGATTGGTTCCTCAGTTGTGACTACTTCGACGACAGGTTCCTCTGTTGTGACTACTTCTACAACTGGTTCATCTGTTGTGACAACTTCTACGACTGGTTCCTCTGTTGTGACAACTTCGACGACAGGTTCTTCAGTTGTCACTACTTCTACTACTGGTTCCTCAGTTGTCACTACTTCTACCACTGGTTCCTCAGTTGTCACTACTTCGACGACTGGTTCCTCTGTTGTGACTACTTCGACGACAGGTTCCTCTGTTGTGACAACTTCGACGACTGGTTCATCGGTTGTAACAACTTCTACGACTGGTTCCTCTGTTGTGACAACTTCGACGACTGGTTCTTCGGTTGTAACAACTTCTACGACTGGTTCCTCAGTTGTAACTACTTCGACGACTGGTTCCTCAGTTGTAACAACTTCGACGACCGTTTCTTCTGTTGTGACTACTTCTACGACTGGTTCCTCTGTTGTAACAACTTCTACGACTGGTTCCTCAGTTGTAACAACTTCCACAACAGGTTCCTCTGTTGTGACTACTTCGACGACAGGTTCCTCAGTTGTCACTACTTCGACGACTGGTTCCTCAGTTGTGACTACTTCGACGATTGTTTCTTCGGTTGTGACTACTTCAACGACAGGTTCTTCAGTTGTAACAACTTCCACAATAGGTTCCTCTGTTGTAACTACTTCGACGACAGGTTCTTCTGTTGTGACATTTTCGACAACTGGTTCCTCAGTTGTAACAACTTCGACGACAGGTTCCTCAGTTGTGACTACTTCGACGACTGGTTCTTCAGTTGTGATTACTTCAACGACAGGTTCTTCAGTTGTGACAACTTCCACAACAGGTTCCTCTGTTGTAACAACTTCGACGACAGGTTCCTCTGTTGTAACTACTTCGACGACAGGTTCCTCTGTTGTGACTACTTCTACAACTGGTTTTTCAGTTGTGACAACTTCAACCACTTCTTTTTCAGTAACTGTAGTCTGCTCTACAATTGGTTGTTGTGTTGTATTAATTGGTCCAGTTTCTTTCTCAGTGCTTTCCTCGCTACTTTCCTCGCTACTATCATCATCCTGCGCTTCTTCTTCGCTACTTTTTTTTGTTTCGTTTTCATTTGGTTTGACAGTGATTGTTTCACTGGATCCATCAGTATCTGGTATATGGGGCTTTTCTTCGCTGTCTTTAGGCAGTATCGGCGTGGTTGTCTCTTTTTGTGGTGGATGTTGTGTCGTCCCTTCCTAATTTTTGAAATTTATATTCCGATTACGATTTTAGTGAATCTACTCTTATACTATTATTGTAAAACGCGTGCATTACATTTTTATCTGGCTTTGGTTCCTTATCCTTATCTTTGCCCCCTTTATCCGGCGCTGGTGTCTGCTGTGTCTCCGTATCATCTGTAATAATGTTCATTTGCATTAGTCCGTCCTACGTACCAAGCCATTTATAAATTTCACTCCTTACGTGGTGTAGGTGGCTTCAAGGTACATCCCTTCTTCTTTCCTGGTGACAATAGAACATAGTTATTCATTTAATATTCTGCAACCTAATCGAGGTACGTACTGTTTTTTCGTACGTCATAATATCAACCCTTCCGCTGTACTCTCACAGTCGACACCATCACTATGGTTCATTCTCTTTATCATCTCGAACATTTTCTTAATACTAAAGTGATCCCAGCGGAAGCGTCGAAAATTACATTAATCCATAATACTGCCCAGTGCCGTATATTATCCAGTGAATAAGTGTTAAAAAACAGGGGTACGTGCTCTTGGAGTGCCGGGTAATTGAAATCGGTCCAGGTCGCGTTTGTGCGAGGAAGCCGTCACAATGTCACGTAATTATTGTTTTGTCGATCAGGTATGTACAGTTGTATGTACTTTCCATTTTAGTGATAGAGGTACCTGAATTGCAACCCGAGACATCCGGCAGTCTGCACACCTCGCGCAGACTATCCCATGTTCTCCCGGGGCTGCAATAGAACTCGAACACGATGAAGCCACCGCCTCTTTTCCGTACGCAACGATAATATTTCGACGGATCCTTCGAGTCCACCACGAAGCCCTCCTTTTTACACGGTATCTCTGGATGGAATTCTATCATCGTGAACGCATCCGGATCATCCGTCATGTAAGAATTCACCAATTTTCCTGGTCCTTCCTCCAACGAGTTCTCTTCCTGTTGATCATTTTCCGGCACTCCTCGAACTCTTTTTAGCAAGCTGTCTGGATTACCTTGCTCGTGACTGTGCGGTGGTGCTGGCCTAGCTTTTGGAATTCCACCGCATTCAACACGATCGCTTTCATGAGGTAAAACGCAGGCAATCAAATGGCTGGAGAAGACACGGCCGTGGGTACATTGATACGCGAACCGCTTCAGCTTGCCCTCGCCGAATAGCTCGCAAGCGAAGAAGAACTTGCAGTTGTAAGCATCCGCATAGTAGCCCGGATGTTTGCAAGTAAAATCATGGTTTTGGACATGGTGCAAGGGTACAGGTACCGAGTGTTTCGGTTGACGATGAGTTGCTAAAAAATTTACACACGTTTTTTTTCGATATGTTCATTTGTAATTCGAAGAATACGATTAGATCTTACCTTTGTTGGGATGAATTGGCTTCCATTTGTTAAAGGTGGCGTTCGTTAGCACAGTCAGTACGACCAGAATGCAGAGATGCTTCCACATTCTCAGGCCTTAGGGTTTCCTGAAATCAATCTTCTTTTTTCTGTCTAGGATCGCGAGGAATCGGGAACGCGAGCCGCGGAGATGCCGGCTCGCAGAATTATCAAATAAATATAGTATATCGGTATTGTATTCCTTTACAAATATACTATTGTTAATTATAGCACAGGTAACTATAATTAAGATTATTGAAAGAATACATAGAGCCTTTGTTAGAAATAATTAGCTTAGAACCAGTTAGAGGTACCATTATTTTTGAAATAATGGTGGTTACATCTCGGAAACAATAATTACCACTTTTGAAACCTATATCTCTTTAGTGTGCGTGTAAAAATACACAATACGATGGGTTCCTATAAACTGAGCCACTTTTGGCCCAGATGTTATACATAATTAACCTTCTACATTATCACAAATTTGCATAAAATCTACAGTTTGTTTCCGTAGATATCTAATCGACTGTCTAATACTCATTCTAATTCTAGCTTCAGAATAAGGGGAAAAATGAATAACGTACCTTTGATGTCTCCTAATTATTTGTAGGTCGGGCGATCACGTAACAGGGGTCCACGAAAAGAAAAATCTGGATCCCTTTTCGTAAGATCCAGTGCCCCGCGGATTTTTCTCCGGACCGTGTAACTCGCGGAGTGTAAAGCAGTGCCCCTCGAATTCGAGTCGATGGCAGAAACCGATTAAATATATATATACGTGTGATGGTTAACGCGTGCCACATGCGTTGCGTTGATTAAACCAAAGATTGCGCACACTTTCCGATCGAATACATTAAAAAAAAGAAATCGGTATGTACTCAGTTTGCGAGAGTCTAATCAAGAATTATAGCCGATCGATACGATTGGTCGACACATCTCGATAAACGAACGCGACGGGAACCACACGGGAACTTTATTGCTTGCGAGAGAATTTCGCTGATAGCGAAACAGCGTATACGTTACGTGCGTTCTAGATCGAGGTACGAGAGAAATTAGAGGGAAAATCGAGTGAATGAATTAAATAAAAATACATTCGGCTGACGTACATTTGATGGATAATCTTTCGGTAACACTCGTCCAGATCGTGATGTCAAAAAATAAAGATGCAAGCTTCAATGCCGGTTCCCACTTGTTCCAATATTTGCTCGCGAACAGGTAAATATTACGTGAAACGTTAATTATATCGGGAGGTTGGGGGTCACGAATGCTAAATATTCTTACGTTTTGCTAAAAAAAACTTTTTTTTAATGTACACTGATGTGGAAACATGCGGTTCCGGTTGTGTACACGACGAAAGTTAACGTATCATAGATTCTCGTTTCTATCGGTATCATTGCCGAGATTTAAATAAAAACTACCGTAGTCTGATTAATAATTACGGTATGTACACTACGTGATAGATTTATTCAAAATTAAACGGTGACAGTGTCAAAGAGGAAACTTTAGTTATATAATTAATCTATAATTAGTCAGATAGTGTCGGCTTTCTTCCGATTCATTTATTCGGCTTCTGGCAATCCAGAATCCTCCGGGCCTCGATCTGTAATTAAAATAAATCACATAGAGTCGTTTCCAAATGTCGTTCGAATTTCTTCGAACTTACTTAAATATAATTCATGGTCAACCATACCGGGAATATGATTCGTTACTTTATTGTCCGATAAAACAGATTATCTCGCTCGTAAACGCTACAGCTACGGAGAAATTACGTCGTAGGTATTACGTAGGCACTTTGTCCGTGAAGTATCGGTACCTGAATGAAATTATACACGTTCAGCAACTGTTCCAACGATGGCGAAGGCCTGCCGTACGAAATACACTCCGTGGCACGCGATTCGCCGCGGATTTTCTGGCTCCGTTTTCCCCAGCCGGTGGAAAAGTTCAGTTGAGCTTCCACGCTCGCGATCAGGATCAAGCACACCAGAAATATGATCGCCAGGAAGCCCGATCGGATCTTGCGATACCTACGAAACAGACGACCGGTAACTAAGAAGTGGCCACACTGCTCTCGGAAAGACCGTAGGGAATCGCGTATAATCACGGCAAACATTGTATTTCACCGTCTCGTTGGGATTTCGATATATTTTTAATTCTCGCCCGATTCGTAAACAAACGGAGGCGATCGTTCGAATAGAAGAAACGTAAAAAGATCAGCGGGCCGTGGGCACGTGTGAAACAACTCGTTCGTCGTTAATGTATGTAGATCCCGAGCAAACAGTTGCCAGATAAACGCGATCGATTTACACGGTAATATTGTAATTACTGCTGTACCGGTTTCTATTAATACATCGCTCGAGAAGATTCGGTATTCGAGAGACACTGGGAAGTCCGCGATTTCATTTAGCTAATGGATATTTACGGTGTTTCCGCGTGTAAACAATCGAACATGGTAGCAATAAATATATGGGATTCGTGTTTCTTCAGTCCGTCGACGATGTATGTATGTATTGTCTTTCTTTTTCCTCTAAACGATCGTCGATAAAAGTTTGTGAAATATTATGAAACGAGGATAAATTACAATTTTTACGGTTTTTCATACATTCTCTACTATCTGTTTATCCATCGGGACTATTAATCTTGGAAAAGTACGCGGGTTGCATCGAATCCCAAGGGGTTTTTGATTCCGTTTTCCCAATACTTTTAAAATTATTATTTGCAGTTTCTATACACTACAACTTACAGCTTTAACTATTCTCTTTTGTGAAAGACTCTTTAATTAGGTATAATAAAATAAATACGTAAATGTATCTGAAAGTTGCCACGAGTATTCGATTAAAAATATTCTAAATTGCGGATCCATGGGGCCCCGTTTTCAGTAGCGTAATTGTTATTTATCACATTCGCAAATTTGTCAGTGTAATTCCTCCCGAAGCGCAGCCTTCGATTTGTCCAAAATGGGACTCACATGATGACACTCGAAGCCTTGGAGAACGATTCGCGGAACCTCGGGGCACTCTCTCGCGAAAAGTAGAAATTTCGTCGACTCGCGGATGAAATTGCGTTTGCGGGATCGCCAGGATACGAGGGTGGTTTTTATACGTTCATCCCTTCCTGTTAAGAGAACCTCTTAAGAGGAAGACCACTGAAGGAGCAGTGCGCCGGCGTCGTTCGCGAAATCGTTCCGACAGGAATTGATAGAAAAACGCATAAAAAATTAAATAATAATCATAATGTTCTATAAGTTAGTAATAATAATCTTGAATCGCCAGGGACGTGAAAGACGAATATTAAAATATGAATGCGTCTGTAGAAAATGAGTAGATGAAGTACCTGTTAGCTTAATTATACTTTGTTTTTTGGAAGCAAAAAACTTTCAAGGAAAGCTATTGAAAATCGGAGAACGCTATGGTCGAGGGTTAAAGGTACTCCGATTGTTTTGATACGTATTTTTAAACTGTCTGATACTCCAACGCCAACAGGTCTCGAAACACCTTTAAATTACCGTCTGTCGCGAGTGCGACGGAGCGTTAATTAATTAAGCGATTACTGCTCTCTAATGATAGCCTTGACGTGTTTAGACAAGTTAACCGATAACGCGGCCAATTTAATGCGTCGCAAATCGGAAGAACCATTGAACAACACTTCTGCGTTCCCTTATTTAAGTAGCGCATTCTTTCACCTAATTTCCATCTCGAGAACTGAGTATTTTAAATCAATTTGAAAATCCCTCGAAATTAGAACACCAGTCGGATCTACATATTATATACGGGGTCATTTCTGTCTTTCTCGTTTTATCATTTGTTTGATTCAATAACGCGTCAACCAATGGATTTCGCAAGTTCATTCTTCGCCACGAATGTTTCTTAATCGATGACATTGCACGTACGCGGAGAATACAGGGGTTTCTTCTTCATTCCGTTATCGTAAAGGCAGCGGGGTACGAAGCCTGGAAAAAGTTGCTTAATTAGATATTTCTTTTCTTTCGCAACCCCGCAGACGAGGTATAGGTGTAGAGTCTACACTATATGCAGAACTATCACTCTAAAGCTTTTCGAAGTTGCCGCTGTTTAGGCACCTGGATCCCTATTACCATTTTAGTGTTACTTCGAACATTAGCATTTTCGGTTCGAATCTAGCTCTTAAAACTCTACAAAAGTTGTATCGTTCGGAGGGAGATATTACATGTGTAATTTCAGTTTTTTAAGACTTTTATTATCAAGGAAGATCCTTTACCTGGCAATCGAAAAATAAAAGTACTTTAAATTCATGCTTGTATATGATTTTTCTCCCGCCAAAAGGAATAGAATATCATTAGTACTCACTAGGGTAAACTTACTAAGCTAAATCAATTAGGTAGTAATAATCCTCACTAATAATCCCCACTAATAATCCCAACTGGGAGAAGTGGAGATTATTAGAAGATACTACCGGTGGATCGGACATCTGCACAGTTGTCCAGTCATTGTTTAAGAACGTTGTCGGGTAACTTTCCGCGGACGGGTTGTTTCATTACGAATCAGACGCGAATTCTTCGGTCGAGTGATTATAAGTAACAGTAGCGGCATTGAATGTCATATACCGACACCAATGGGGCTTTAAACCAACTTCACGAATGGCATCAGGTGCAACGTCTATCCTATCTCTCGTCTGTGCACTTGTGGGTGGACTGTGAACATACATCTGTGATAAAATGTTAAAATGAAAAGGTATCTGAATCACCGACATTCAGTCGGTATGTAAGGAATTGATATCATCGATACTGATAAGATAGGCATCTACGTGTCGGTATTTCAAACACACGCGAACAGTTGTATCACAGACGAGTGATAGGATAGACCTTGCACCTTACGGGGTTTCGTGACACGAAACTGAATTACCGACGCTTTAAAATTGCAGAGGAATTTGAATAGATTTACTGCACCTCGTTGACGTAGATGAACATTTTTGGCTGCATGCATCATTTAACATACAAAGGAACCTCCAGGGCCTTCCTAACTCTGGTCTTTACAACGATCGATGATCGTCCTACTTGTTGCGAACCTTTTTCACTGGTAAATATAAATTGGCTAATTAAATAATCGATTTCTTTGTGTGTTTACAGATAGAAACAGTATTGCAGAACCTATCTGAAGCAACGATCAGCAAGTGCAGTGATTCTAGTTTATGTGATGGATTATTTAAGACACTTAGCGTATAAGTTATGAAATATATGTTATACCAATTATTATATCTAGCCTATAGACTTTTACCAATTATTATATTTAGCCTATAGACTGTAAGTCTTATTATTGTAAATTACAAGTCTTTGAATAAATCGTATTTATGGTATATCACGAGTTACGTAATTTTAAACCCTTTCCTCTTAGTCGTAAAACAAACCTTTGATGATCCGTGAACAACGAGGATTTTGTGCCATCTCCTATGCCATTATGTATTCCTATTACAAAGTCTCGATGTTAGCAAAATGATATCAGAAAATGTAATATTTTCAACGATCGGGTGACCTTGAAAATGATGACGTCACAGGGCCGAACTCGTGCCACCTCCTGTGACATTATGTGTTCCTGTTACAAAGTCCAGATTTCAGAAAATTTAAAAATTTTTCGGGATTTTAGACTTTTGTATTAGGAGAACATGATAGCATAAGAGGTGGCACGATTTCGGCCATGACGTCATCAAGTTCAAGGTCATCCGATCTTAGAAAATTTTGCGTTCAAAGACCAAAATTTCGGAATTTCTGTCTTTCTACCAGGAGAATATGATAGCATAGGAGGTGGCACGAGTACGGCCCTGTGACGTCATCAGTTTCAAGGTCACGCGATCGTTGATAGTTTTGCAGTCTTCGACCAATATTTCAGAATTTTCGTATCTTCAACCAGGAGAATATGATAGCATAGGAGGTGGCACGAGTACGGCCCTGTGACGTCATCAATTTCAAGGTCACGCGATCTTTGATAGTTTTGCAGTCTTCGACCAATATTTCAGAATTTTCGTATCTTCAACCAGGAGAATATGATAGCATAAGAGGTGGCATGAATTAGGCCATGTGACGTCATCATTTCAAGGTCATCCGATATATAAAACTTAAGCATAAAGAAATAAATTCCACGCGAAACTTTTACTGCCCATCCCTGACGCGGAACTTATAAATTAATCTAATGCATAAGTGGAAAGGATAGGAATAATTGTTATAAATGAAGACTCAGTTTTTACCAAATACATAATATTTATTAATGTTGTAATACGTGTAATATACATGATAAAACTACATAATTTCACGTACTATTAATATAACTTAAGTAATTCCCTTAAATTTAGTAATCGTTATAAATAATTCTTGTTAGGACGAATCCATTCTAAGACGCTGCTGTTTCCCAGGATACCGCGTGAAAAGAGCCCTGTAAATCATAGAAATTATGTGTTAATATATATTGAAACGAGTAATAACTTTTAATCGTGCACATTATTAATACGTACAATCTATTATTTCTATATCATATTCTTACCATTTACTCATTGTTATCCTAGATTCGAACCTAAAATGGTAACGTTGGGAATGACTCTAAAATGATAAGTGGGTTCTACAGCCCTAAAAACCGTCGACATCGAAAAGCATAGAAGTGTTAAATCTATTCTTTATCCCATCGTGATTTTACTTTATGGAGGTCCCAAAAACGACTTTGAATTTACGTTTTATCATTCCACTTAATGGTGGCACATCCCCTTTATCGCGAGGGGTTTGTTTCTGAACTGTGGGAAACGTACTTTTACGAAGAAAGTATATTGCGAAAATTAACAATTTTCAGGACAACTTTGCTTTAAGAATATCGCTGTTCTATTTCCTTTCGTTTAAACGCATTTTACGTGGTCGTTCTGCGAGGAGAACGTAGCCCACTTCGGAATCGCGTGGAACTAGGTGGACGAGTTTATATTCGAATTTCACTTTATTGCTACAAAAAAGAAATTACACGTAACTTTTACGACAATAGGTGGATCGCAGGTAAAGAATAAAAGGTGCACACATATGCCTTGCCATAGACTATCACATGTTTTAATGGGCCCCGCGATACGTGCCCCCGATATAATGTACAAGCCTGTGTGTGTATGCGTGTATTTCTGTCTCTCTAAAGAGCTCATCTGCGCGCTTATTTACCCGGAACAATCTTCTTTTAGTTTTTTCATCTTGTGTTTTCGTTTAAGCACGGAATTAAAACTTACTGTTAGTTTACGACGAATTTAAGAGCGTCGAAGAAGAGTCGCGGAACTATCCTGTCTCTTTCTACCTCTTTCTTTCTGTCCCTCTCTGTTTCTCTCTCTCTATCTCTTTCCCTTTTCTCTATCACTTAAGGGCAGTGTTCGGAGTAGTCTTGTCAGCGGCTCTTTTACACCATATGCCTCCTACGTAATAATTTTTCACGCGATGAAATCGAACGAAACACGCAATAACCGAGTCGAAAAATAGTTCAATTCAATGGAAACACTCGACTACTGTTATGGATGCTGGAGATACATTGTTGAAATTAAAAGAGAAAACAAAGATAAACAAAATGAAATGTATAAAGCACCACGTTCGGAATTATGAAACTATTTGGATTTCAACGAAACGACTCCGAGAAGAAATAGAAACGAGAATGATCGAGTCGGTAATACTGGTTTCCGTCGATTTCGTCGCGTCGCGATTTTCCTACGATGTAATTTAATTAGTCGTCTCGCGAAACGCTTGCCAACGGAGACGGTTCTTTGTACTCCATAGTGTACCACTAAAAACAAAAAATTAAAAAAAAAAATATTGAAAAGAAAATGGAATTGATATGACACTTGCAACATCGACTTCGGTAAAAAGTTTCCGTCGGTATTCCACACTTTCTCCTTAACGACACTGATCGTTGTTTTAAAATGGCAAGCGTCCTAAGTAGCTCGCAGCCATTCACTCGTGGACATCGATACATTCACCCGTTACAATCTTGAGATCACACGCTTTTGCCTAAGCTGCATTTTTTTTATTATCATTAATTAATATTATCATTATATATATATATGTATAAGTTTACGTTAACTCATCTCGATATGTATCGATCCTGCGCCGGCCGGGGACGTGTTCTTCCCAAATGGAAGAAACGATAAAAGTATCAAAATGATCGATAATCTCGATCACCCGGGACCCGAGTGATCCGTTTCGCCGGTATCGAAAATCCCGTCCTTTCTCGCAGGGAAATCCATTCCCGATGAGATATACCCGGCGCGGGCAATACATTTACGTATCTATACATATACATCCTCACGGTATTTATTGTACAAAAAGCTTACAAAATAATTATCACACGTATATGCGTGTACGTACGTGCGTTACTTTGACAAAACCGCGTACGTAGGTACACGGATATACAGGTATTACAAACAGTTTAAACGTGGAGTGAAAAGGGATGATAAACAATTATAAGAAATCGCGTCGATCGATAGAGGAAAGGTTGGCGAATAATTCCAAGATAAAGCTAGAGCATCCCGAGTTCGTGTTCCACGAATTCCAGGATAAACTAATTAATCGTCGTCTAGGAATTATTCACGCCCGCGCACTTACGGATCTTACGGAAATAGCAACGATCGCAGACTAACAAGAGAATGAAGGTCGGTTGCGCGCTTATGGCACTCGATCTCATTTCTTCGTTTCTCGAGTCCTCCTCCCTCGTCACCGCCCGCAACACTGCGTTTCGTTCAATTATACTCCTAACTGTACTACAGAACGAATTTTCCTTGTTTATAAGAGCTATACTGCCGAGTCCGAGTACCCGGGAAGTTATTATACGTAGAATGGAGATGTATGCGCGTACCGGTTCTCGCGAATCTGAATATGTATGTACCCACCCCGTGGCCGAAGTTACGAACATCCCTGGAGCCTGGTACGTTTAAAACGCGGTTTCGCGTTTATTTAAGCGCGGATGACAGTGATCTATTTATATATTTATATTTATATATGTATAATATGTATATGTGCATTCGAAATTCCATACAGTCGCGTACACTTGGATTTACTCACTCACGCATATTCAATTAATAAAATATTATTATTATATCTATACGTGTATACATATACATATCGATTTATCCGTATGTATATGTATATACATATGTAAGTTAAATAGTATAGCAATGTCGCTCTCGCCGCGTCTCTGCTCTTCGTTCTACTAACTTTTATACTTTTACTCGCAACATTCTCTCGTGTCAGAAGTTTCTTTTTTTTATATCGACATTCAAACGCATCACAATTACTGTATCTTTATCGCTCGCTCGCTCGCTCGCAGTTTAGGTATATCCTCTGTTTCTTTTTTCAATATATATATATGTATATATATATCTATATCTGTATATATATATAATGTATGTATAAAAAATAGTCCGGAAACCACGTAACTTGAATGATTGCCAAGCTCACTAACGCTCGTCTTCTTGTTTCTTTTTTTCTTCGTTATCTTCCTCTTCGGGCAGTTCGTTCACCGCGAGACGTTCTCTCGCAACTTGATAATCATTTGGCAAACGCCATTTCAATTTCCATTATACGTACTGGAATGCCTGTAGCAAGGAGTTCAAGTCGACGAGTGCCCTTTACCAACTCGCGGTTGCGATTTTGTGTGCCGTGTGTCGTGCCACTTGAACGTGACAGCCCACTCGTGAATGTTCTGTGTACATACATACATACATACGTGTGTGAGGTGAATATCGACAGAGTTACGCAGGCTTCCCTGGCAGACGGGTTCTAAAGTCAGTCGCGTTACGTTTCGATTTAAAAAAAAAGGTGAAATAATAATAAAGGAAAAAAAAGAAAAAGATATTAACAAAATAGACAATAGCTCTCTTTCTCCCGACCCGTCTCGATTCACGAACAGAACTTAAAATATTTCTAGCGAGATGTTCTTTCGTAGAGCGCCCCTTACACGCTTCTCTAAAGATTCCCCGCTTCCCTCGAAGCAAGGAAAGTCATGAGAACGCCAATTATCGATCGTCCGGTCGTCGTACGACGACACGGTATTTCGATAATCGTTGATTTGATTTATTACTAGAGTGTAAATGAAATTATCCTGCTGTAACAACGCCGTGTATCGGAAGAATATGCAGCGAAATATCACGAATACGAAGACTCGCGTCACTACGACAATTGTCGTTCTCGCGTTTGTCGTACACAAACACTCGTTAAACGACATTTATATCAGTGAACATATACACTTGCGTCCGTTCACTCTCTCTCTCCATCTCTCTCTTTCGTGCCGGTCCGGCGTCTTGCAACGTAAAACTCTTTTCCCCTCGTCACGGTCGACGAGAGAAGAAGAAACATTCTTGCGTCGCGTTTAAGTACAGGACAACGAAGCAGCGTTTCCGCCCGTTGCTTCGTTAGTAATCAATGAGAATTGTGGAGAGGCTTCTTCGCGCGGGATGGGAGAGGAAATTCGTAAAAAGTTTCGTTGAGCGTTCTCAACACCAGCTTTCGCTCTCCCGTTCGCCGACGCCGTCGCTCTCCTCGTCGCTCGGCTCCTCGCCGTACATGTCCGCCAACTTCCTGAACCGCGGTCCGAAATTCGACAGGTAGTTGAACTTGAGATCACCGTCGTCGGTACCTGTGGCATCGTTCCAAATATATTTAAATGTATTCTCAGATGATGATGATGATGATGATAATAATATTCTATCGAATCCAACCCCGGAATCTCGAGGGACACTTACACGAAGCCAACGACGACAAGGAACCTTCGGAGTTGCCTTCACCCTCGTACGCGTAGTGCCTGACATCGTCAAACGGATTCGTGTCGGGATCTTTATCGCAGCTCTCTTTCTTCCCGTCTAGGAATCCGCAGATATCCGGAACTTCGTCGGGAGCTATGGAAAATAATAACTAGGTGTAATCTGATCGTTGGTAAGCAACCGGACGGAATAAAAAGATTTCAAATTGTTCGCGTGATTACCTCTGCCTTGAAGGCCAACCGGTGCTATCTTAGAATCGATCGGCGGTGCGTCGTAGATGGTCCTCAAAACGTTCAGATCGTAACCGGTGTCAACCTCGCCGCCACCCTCGTCCTCGTAGTTGATGATATTCTCCCGTATGTCGTCCATATCCTTGTAGAGATCGTCCGTTTTCCGCCTGTGTACCACCACTGCCAGCAACAGAATCAGAAGGATCGCCACACAGACCAATATCGCGACGAGGAAGTTCGTATCGATCCCGAACGATACCGCCTTCGCCATTCCGTGATCGCAACCGGGGTCCGCGTTTCTCGACAACGAGGGCATTCCTAAATTGTAGGTCTGTAACACACGAAAATCGATAGCCCGAGGTCAGCTATGCTGAATCTTTAACGCTAACCCGTTAATAGACACGCTTGTAGAATGAATACGTTACATTTCCGTTGAACGTCATGTTTCGTATACACCCGACAAATCCTTTGTCGGTCGGCTTATGGTCCCATCCCAGCTGTGACGCTAAGTGCGCGAGATTCGTCAGAGTTCCACCGATTTGCATCGGGCTGTTCACGTTAAGGAATTCGTTCGAACCCTGCGGTGCCGTTAGACTCATGCAGGCCGATATACCGCAGTTATCCACTTTCATTTCGATTGCCTGTAACACGCGAGTATAACATTAAATTCGTTGGAATCCAAAATTAAACCATCGTAGATTACATATAGAACCAAGAATAGATTGAAAACGTTCTAGTCGTACACTACAGTTTCGAAAGAACTTCTATTCAATTATATTTCAATGAAGTCTCCTTTTAAATCTATTCGTGTTAAGCCGCGAAGTTTTCAATCCATTTGAGTATATCAAGAACCCTACGTTCTTAGTCCAAAAGACATCTATCCTGTGACTCTTGCCGTCCGTCAGTTTGATCTGTCTCTGATCCAATCTCACTGTTCCCGTTCCGTAATCCACGTAAAGGACCGGGAAACCCTCTTGAAGCTCCAACGCCATAAAATCTTGAATCCCGATCTTCGGGCTGAACGTCATTGGTCCAAAATAAAATACAAGTCCGTTGTCCACGTGCGGTGTTATCTCCAGACCTGGTGAACGAAAGTTATAATTACACCACGGTGTTAAAAGACTCTAGATATAATTCCCTGAAATTTGTTCAATATCCTACCTAAATGAGAATCATCGCAAGCTTGTCCTGGTGGTGGCATTATAGCCCAACCGTCTCCATGGAATCCGATACCCAATAATTCACACCTCGGTCCTTCGAGACCTGGTGGACACTCGCAGCGTTCCGCGAGAGGAGTGCCGCCGTTCAAACAAACGATGGGATCGGCTACGTGACAAGTACATTGAGGATCCACGACCGCTCTCACACCGACGAACGAACTGGTATTGGTGTAGACAGGATACGGGACAGTGCTAGCGTTTAGGAAACTGCGACAAGTGTTGTTGCAGTGCAGTTTCTCGAAGAGACACTCGTCGATATTCACCAGTAAAATGTCCGCTTTCATCTCCCGTTCGATTTCCTTCGAATGTTGCGCGAGGATCGTGTTCAATTTCTCCGGAGCGTAATAAGGACTACCGTGGGCCGAGAATCGAACATCCAGCAAGCTTTTGTTGTCATGATGCGGCGAATGGAGAACGGTGAACACGTCGACGTTCTCCACGGATGTGTTCAACATATTCGCTATTCTCTCCTGGAATACTTCCTTCTTACTGACGCCAGACTCGTCCGGGGCGACAAACTCCTCCGTGGACATCCCGAAGAATCGTACGGAACCTGATCTAGATACAGCTTCTTCCGGTAGTTCTTTCACAGTTACGTTCACGTACGCATTTACCTCATGTCGACGGATATGTAAACTCTGTTCCGTGACCAGGAACTTCAGAACGAAAGTATCGTTAGAGGTTCCGGACAACAGGGTAATCATTCCTGTGTCTTGATCGAGATGGAAGCCCTCGTGCGTGGAAGCCCAAGCGAAGTGTTTGTCGGGTAAATCCCAATCGTCTGGATCGTTAACGTAAACTCGGCCTATCTCCGTGTCCGGAGCCTCGCCTCTGTAGTTGTAAACGAATATGGAACTGGAACCCTCGGACATTTCGTTGTCGTTTTCGTCGCCGATGATCACCGTCAACGTCGACGTGCCCGTCATCGGTGGTCGACCACTGTCGGTTATAGCTATAGGTATATCGTAGCTTTTTCTTCGTTCGCGATCGAATTCGACGCGGGCGTGAAGCTCGTTGTCGCGAATGGCGAACGACGCGCGGATTTCCTCGTCGGCGGAGTCGTCGATTTCAAAATGAAACGGAGGTCCGTTCTCGTCGGAGTCGTAGTCCTTGGCTTTTAATTCTGTTATTTTACCGGGTGGACGATTCTCGCCCCAGACCACCGGCTGAGTCATGTTCAGGAACGGTGCGTTGTCGTTTATGTCTATCAACGTGATGTTCACCATAGATAGCTCCCGTAGCGCTGTTGGCGAACCGTCCTCGTCTCGGGCCATTACCATTATCTGCGGAAGATTATGCGTTTATTATTCTCCGTGGGATAATAGTGGCCTCTGTATTATGTTAGAATAATGCAGAGGGTATTAAGTCATACGTGTGCCACGCTCTGTATATGTATATTAATGTAGATAAATACACGGGGTGGTGTCCCTTATAAGCGATACGACATTCTTCCCGCAAGCACAGATGACCCAACAACAACCGGTACGGAATAAAATTTCAATTACAATCGAATATGTAACTCACAGTCCACATCGAGTATCCATTGGGTTGGTCCCGATCCAGGGGTTTCTTTAGCGTCATACATCCAGTCTTATCGATACCTATCAACGGTTGTTGATCGTCTTTCACAATGAAATATGCGATATGCTGATCCGCATTTCTATCCTTTATATCCGGGTCGTACGCGACAGCCGTTGTTATACATCCTGAAAACGTGTCACATAGTAAATAAGTAAAATACACGATTATAATCGTGTTGATTAAAAACGAAGTTGATTAAAAATTACACGGTGTTATCAATAGAAGTCGAGTTTGTACGATGAATTTCGATCGATACGTACCATCCACGAGTTTCTCCTCCTCAATGGTAGGGTTTTTATTAAAGTCCTCGAACACCGGCGGATTGTCATTGACATTCTCTATGAATATCTTGACCTGCGCGGTGTCGTTGTACAATCCGTCGAACGCTCTGACCGTCAGGTTGTACTCCGTGATGTTCTCGTAATCCAGCTGCTTGTTCACCCGAATTTTTCCCGTCGTTCCTTCTATGTAGAAACTGTCGTCGGTGTTTCCAAATATAATACTGTAGGTCACGGGACTCGCGGTGTCCGAGTCGAGTGCTTTCACCTCGGTGACCGGGGCGTTTATATTCGCGTTCTCGAGAATCGAGTTCGCCGTGTAAACGGCCTGCGTGAAATGCGGCGCGTTGTCGTTTTTGTCCGCGATCTCTATGCGGAACACCTGTTGTCCCTTGTTGTGCTCGCCGGTTTTAAAAAGCGCGCTCGGGGAATTGTCCACGGCGATTATCTTCACGTTGTAGGTGTCCTCCACCTCCCGGTCGAAGGTGGTCAACGTGGTGATGTTCCCGGTGTGCTTGTCGATGGCGAAAAGGTCGCGGAAGTTGTCCAGCTCGTAGGTGACCTTGTGTTGCGAAAGAAAAGGAAAGTGAGAACCCGCTGAGATTTCAAACTCGACGAGAAAACTTGACAACATGGAACACTAGAGGGAAGTGAAGTTTTTGCTCCCTGGTGTAGAACAGGGGTAATTTGAACTCAAAGGAAAATACTCGAACTATTCTTTTATCAACGAACCGATTAAATTGACGCTTTTATAACAATCTACCCTGAGAGACTGGAGATTTTTAAACACAATTTTACGATCTTTTCGGTTAATCGAAACTATATTTTTTTCTAAAACGCGTAGATAGAGAGAAGGGTTGATTCTTCTACCTGATTGTGAGCAGACGTTCCGTCGGCATCGATAGCCCGGACCTGCATCACTGGTACTCCGGGTGGCTCGTTTTCCAGCACACTACCTTTCTTCATTTCACGGAACACCGGGATATTGTCGTTGACGTCCAGCACCTCTATATCGATCACCGTCTCCGCGGCTAACTGATACTTGTTCTGCACACGCACGATAAGGGTGTACAGTTTGTTGCTCTCGTAATCCAAATGCTGCGCCAGTTTAATATCCGCAACGTCCTTGGTCGACTCCAACCTGGACCGTGGCAAAACGAAACAACGTGAAACTCGTTCGAAAGAAAATATAATACAAACACGATTACAGCATGCCGTTTTAATTCTATCAGGTTGAAAATCTCGATTGCAACGCTCCCTACCTAAACGTGTTTCCTTTATTGGTCTGTTCCGTTCTGCCGGGAACCAACTCGAACAACAGACCGGTGTTATCACCGCTGTTGGACACGGCTTTCAGTCGCACGATACTCGCGTCGAAGTCGCTGAAATTCTCTTGCAAACGAATAGGTTCCATCGGCCTCGGTAGAAACGCCGGGGCTTTTTTATGCGACTCCACTACACGGATATCGAGATCTATAACGCTCGATTTAGGGTTCTCCCCTTGATCCTCGGCGGTGGCCGTCATACTGAACTTATAATCCGGATTCCTCTGCGATGAAACATTTAGTAACGTGAATACATTCCGTCGAAGAAATCGAAATTTCGCCACGCGAAACCGGGGCGATCTGCATTACTTAGAATACACCTTGGGAATAATTCACCGTACTCACGTCTATGGTCTTGTTCAAGAAGATGACACCCGTGTTCCGATCGATCCTGAAATACACCCCGTCGTCGGGTCTCTTCGGCGAGAGGCTGTAACGAACGACGGAGTTGTTCCCGTCGTCGATGTCCGTCGCGGATACCCGCATCACCTCGCGACCCAGGGGAAGATCCTGGGGCACCGACTCCGTGTACGCCTACGCGTAGAAAAATAGGGTTAAACCATGGGAAAACGTGGGGAATCTCATGCAATCCGAGGACTGTGCGTGGGGTGCCTCCGGTCTAACACGTGCATGCTGATGGAAACGGTAACAGATTTTAGGGAGAGACGAGATGCGTGCCGAGAAGGTGGATCACCAGGTCGATCGTTGTATCCAATGGGAATCAAAACTATCCTAACTTTACGACGATAAATTTGGCACACTTTAAGGACTAATAGTTTATTTGTAATCGTTTTGGTTATTTATCATGTACCTTGATAGATTTTTAGGGAAATGTGTAAGAATAATTTTGTAAATTTGATAAATAAAGTAAGTTGATGAATATTTTAAAAGTATTTCGATCTTTGCGATTTCTCCGGGCGATCGATCGTCTCGTTACGCACAAGCGGTTCGGGATGCAGAAAAACGGCAAAAACGCATACGCAAAACACAGTATTTGGCATTCGCATTCGCAATTCTGCATTCGCATGGTTTTAACATCGACGGTTACATTCACACCGCAAATTCGAAACCAACCTTCCATACGTATCCACGGAAGACCTGGGTTTAGAAAAAAAATCGAAGCAAAAGGTCGTTAGTAGCACCACTGGATAAAAATGAAATTTGGCGATGACGCCGAAATACACGTTAGTAGGTGAACCAGATAAACAAAAAAAAAAACAGACATAATAATTCACTGCTCGATAGTTTCGATTACGCCTGCCGATAAAAAAAAAATATAGAAACCAAGAAAACTTCCAAAGCGTGGTATTCATCGAGAAATCAATCTCCCGGTATAACAATAAATACGATACAATCCGCATGCTTCAATACAAAGATCGTGTTCCCGATACAGAGACCTTTTATAAATATCCGCACGCCATGGTGTGTGCATTGTTAAAATTATTTTTCTCTATCCGTATCAATTAAGGTGTTAACGAATATATCCGTCAATTAGACAAAGTAACTTTAATCCACCGACAACAACGATACGTTCGTTCGCGTCATAATTGATTCGAATAGAGAAAAATGGTTTCAACGAAAATCCATGACGTTCGCATACAAATATATAATATTCACTGTATGTATGTACGTGTGAAACTCCGGGTTGCGGGATGGCAAAATTCTCAAATAACGTTTAACATTCGAAGCAGCCAGAGAGATCAGAGCGAACCGCCGTCGAATCGACGTTCTAACTTTCATCGAATTACTTTTTGCTATTTGTCTCTTTTTCTCTGTCAAAAGAAAAGAGTGGGGGGCGGGTCAGAGGGCAGGGGTTTGATGATAATGGGGTGTCTTTCTTCAAGAAACTACGGTTCCCTTCGCGTATCACCGGATTCAAACGACAAGGTTACTCGAATCGGGTTTCTTAAACGTCTGTCTCGTGCCGAAGCGGGAATTATGTATGTATTATTCTTTCGTCGCGGGAGAAAGAAAGGTGTCGAGTGATCACGAGTTGCACGCACCACTTTGTCAAAGACGGGCGAGTTGTCGTTGACGTCCTCGATGGTGACTTTGAAGGTGCACACGTCGTCCAGCTGCGGTCTGCCATTGTCGGTCGCCAGGACCGTCAGGTAAGCTTCCTTTTCACGTGCAGGTTCGTCCCTGTCGAGTACCTGGGTCGTCCTGATCAGGCCGGTTCTGTTGTTGATCTCGAATTTCAATTTCTCCCCGGGTGCGGTCACGAAGCTGTACGTGATCGTGCCTACACACACACACACACACGAAAAATACATTATTTTTTTCCACCGACCCGCGGGAACATTCTTTTTCGCAGGGAAAACGCGGTTGCGATTAACAATTTAAAGAGTAGAGGGAGAGAGAGAGAGAGAGAAAATAAAATAAGGAAACTGAACAACGTAAATGGCAGGGCGGTAGTTGAAGTGAAAAAAAAGATACGCAAGATGGAAACTCGAAAGTATTCTGTTTACAGCGAGACGCGACAAGTTTAATATAGAAAAGTTGGGCAAATTGTGAAAACGTTGCGGAAAGTTCGTCGCGACCCCGTTACGCCAGTTAAGGGTTAAAGGACACCAATTAAGGTATCCGAGTAATATTTATGAAAGATCGCGACAAGAAAGTTACGCGGCAATGTGAAAGGTACTGAATCTTGAATCGAGAAATATTTCATACGATAAATATAATATGTAAAACGTGGATGAAGTCTTTTTTGAAAGTGTTTTATAGGAAACTTCAAAATAAAATCTTCGCGTAGAAATGCTGCTATGCCTTAAAAAAAAAAAAAAGAATGATATCATACCTCCTTCGTCCGGTAGATCCGTGTCCTTCGCGTGCACCTGGATCACAATGGTACCCGCGGGTTCCTCCTCTTTCACAACTGGCGCGTAATTCGAGCAATTCGAGAACACCGGCTTGTGATTGTGATTCTCGACCTGCTGCACCTGGAGAATCGAACGCACAAGTTATGTGACCGGGCTCCCATTGATCCGGGATTAAAAAAAAAAAAAGAGAAGTAACTTCACGTTTTAGCTGAGTCGAAGGATTATAAGGACCAGGTTTATTATCGCGTTAGGAATCTCGCATAAAAGTTTGTTACGTAAGCGCTCGAGTATCGCGGAAATAAGTGAATGAAAAACCAACACGACGCGAGCCATGGGCGTATTTTTATCCATCCGTTATTTTAATTCATACATACCCAATTTTATCCATCCGGTTATTAATTCACGAAAATTTCGAAACGTTTCAAATTTAGACGATTCGATCGATGCGTAACCAAGCGCGCGTGAACTTTTGTTTCGCGGCCGATCGATTCGTTTCGGCTTTATACCAGCTACCTAAGGAAAGTTCGGCGAATGAAACGTAATCCTCGTGTTCCCTCGTGATGCACCACGTCCTTCGCGAAACTCGCTTCGCTGCTAACGCGAACTCGATACGGAATCTTCCGAGATCCATTCCCTCCCTCCCGCCTTCCCCCCTTGAGTCGCCGCTCCTTTACGGCGCATCATTAGCGTTAAGCACATTAATTAGATTTCGCCTAGCGTCGCTGTTACTTTGCGCCCGGCGCGTATTTTCATCCGGACGGAATACGATGAAATTATTTTAAGAGCAAGCGAATCCGTCGAGACGTCATTGTAGCGAAACGTCACCAGACTTTGCGCTTTTGTCACAAGGTTCACGGATGATAAAATCTACGATAAACTTTGGAATCCTTGGAACTCGAAGTTAAAAGGTTGACGACACGACATTTCTGGATTTCAAAATGTTTGCGCTTTGAAATCTTTGGAAATTTAAAGGGTCTATTTGAACATTTTCTTCGTAAGCAAATATTTCCATTGTTCGCAACTTAAAATGTTCTAGATCGGAAAGATTTCGAACTTTTTTAAGATTCGTGACCGCGTAAGTAACTCAAAGTATCGCGTAATTCGCAATTGCGTTGGTCGATTTGTAACGGGACCGATCCTCTCTCGGTCGTAATTTCGGACCTCTCCTCCGACGCGTGAAGGATTAACGAGCATCATCCTGAAAGGCGTCCGTGGCTCATCTAAGAACGTCTAAATGGCGAGAGCCGGAAGGAAATTGTGTAATTTCGGCGAGTCTTAAAGGTGGATGTCCGTTAAAACAAGCTTTAAACGAATTGCCGTTGAAACTCGCCTAATTCCTTTTACACTCTACGCTACTGCCGTATACAACATTTCCTCTTTACTTCTCTGTGAACCAAGGCGAGAAGGAAATTATGTGTAATGTTATATACAACTCCTAGCTGCTATACTTTTCCTCCCTTAAATAGTACAGCAATCTTGCGACGAAAATAGAAAATGGAAGAAAAGAACAGGATTTCACTAAAATCTGCTGCACGAATAATATAAAAAGACCGGATGGTATTCCGTTGGAATCTTCTTACGAAAATATTGTTGGAAATGAAACGGAAAGTATTTTCTCGCGAAATCTTTTCAACGAGTCATAGAAAAAGATCGGGAAATTATTTGGTCGAAATCCAGACAGATAGCTTCGGTTCGTGTAAATATTTGACCGTTCGCGAAAATCAGCGAATCTATTATCCACGCAGCAGCTTCCGACGGAAGCGTCTCGGCGCGGGTACAAAAGGAAAGAAAAGCGTTGAATAGAAGGAAAGAGAGTGGTGGGTCTGGCACGGAAGGATGAGAAATCGAATCAAGAAGGAATCGAGAAGCACTCACCGCTAATTCCTCCTCGCTCAGTAACTGCGATCTCACGTCCAGGTGCCTCGAGTGCCTCAATCTCGTCGCGTCGCCTGTAACATAAAGAGAGGAAGATGATACGAGCTGCGAAGAAGAGGGTGTCTTAGAAATACTACGCGATAATTGGAGAGTTTCGGCGGAACAGCTGCGAAAAGAATTTTATCCGACTATTTACTTTCCCGGCGGGAAAATTGCCTATTTCTTTTTCGTCCTTATTTAGGCAATTTTTAATATATCAACCTGGCATCGTTGCCGTACTATTTCGTAAAATTGAGAGGTGTTCGGTTGAAATATCGCTGAAATAAACATTCAAACACCTGTGAGAAAATCGTCTGGAAGGAATCATAGAAGTTCAAATGAAATTGTCAGAAGAACACTTGAGTAAATGTTAGTGTTTAATTATTCCGAATTCTTTGCAATTTCACGATGTCGACGACGACGACGAGCGTCGCGTCAGCGTCGCGTCGCTTATTAGACTCGGCATGTAGGACATGAGCATTCTTTTTCCAGTGGTCGTTCGATCGAGGTTCGAATTTGTGCACGATACATCGCGAACTATTCCGTAAAAAGTCTTCGATTTTATAGACGAGCGAGACATAGGGGTTAGAATTGGTGGATAAAAAAAAAGGATACCGACAGAGGCAGACAACAAAACGTATCGGAAAACCGGTAAATAATTAAAACCGTTCCCGTCGCGTCGTCAGAGCCGTTCCATGCTGAAACCGCCTAATAATTATTTCAGTTTACATTCACCAGCGACCCGACCGCGCCACTTTTCCACGTTTTACGGGCACTTTGAATTACAACGCCATTGTCTCGCTGACACGGCGACAACGCCGAAGTACGATCCGGAAAATCATCGTCGTTTTAATGTCGTTATTAGCGGTCCCCGATAATTAGCGTACCGTGGACGCTTCAGCCGTGAAATCTTCAATCCACTCTGTTGTCTATCTCTCGAAACGCGATATCGCTTCATCCCCCGAAACACTTGGCTCCCTTATCATCGTTCCGCCCCAATTGGTAAAAAAAAAAAAACGGGAAAAAAAGGGAAAACGCGTCTGCGTACGGGACTTGTTCGTTACCCAACGGCGGAGAGATGTGCGGAACGACGGAATCGCTGAACTCTCCGTCGTCGAGTCACGTTCGTCTAATCGCGTTCGCTGTTTCCAAATACGCCGGGCTCTCGATAACTTTCCGCCCGATACGCGGACTTCGGACGACCTAACTTCGTTTCGCGGTCGAACGACACACAACCGAACGAAAGATACACGAACGTGAAAATCCTGGGACACGGTAACCATGGAGTTTCGGAGAAAGATCCCCGGTAACTTTCCATTTCCGGAAAGTTTCCGGCGTGGAAGTCCCCGGCAGCGGGAAACCGCGGTCGAAAAAAAAACCGAAAATCTGACACTCCTGAATTTCCATGCGTGCCTTTCGAACTTTTGCTACGTCACCGACCGATAACGGTTGTGGGATTTGAAAAATTTGCACGAAATTCACGTTCGCATCAGTCCCGTTGTTAACCGACAACCTATAAAATAGATTTCACTAGACACCTTTTTTTTTATACATACATATTTTTTTCACTCTTTTTCGATTTCTCCCCAAAAAGCACGCGCTCCGAAAATTGCGATGTTGCGGGCACGCACGATTAAATTCCGGAGGTTTTCTGCTGCACTTTCGATGGCGTGCGTTCGTTGGACACTCCGAGAGGCGGACAAAAAAAAATCCAACCCGGCAGAAGCCGCAGCCACGGCCGCAGCCGCAGCCGCAAAGTTCAGGCTGTGTAACGAGCGCGGTCCCTTCTCGCGCGAAAAGTCCGCTATATATATATATATATATATTTTTTTTTATCCTCTTTTAACGCGTCCACCGACCGGATTAATTCTCCCAATGGGCCGGTAATTGATATGGTATATCTGTGCGAGTTGCATGTCGATAAAAGAAAGCGAAAAAAAAACAAATGTGCACCGTTTACGAATCGCGTTTCCTTTTTTTCTCTCTTTTTTTTCGTTCAGACCGCGTTTCGCGGGAGCCGTAGAACAGAGAGTCTCACAAACAAAGAGTGAGTTTGAGCGTAAGAAATTGCTGCACCGTGCTGACTTTTTTTCATTCATATCCCGGTGAATCGTTTCCTATTTCCCTTTTCTTCCTCACCCCCTCCTCCCCCCCTTATACATGCACATATACACATCCACCCACACCCCCTTCTCTCACACCGTAGATCTGAAATTTGAGATCGCATGGAAACTTTTGAAATCTCACCAAGAACTTTTGAACTTGCTGAAATTTCAAGATCGTACGCGGAATGGAATTTCAACGTTTCCTTCGGGGATAAGAGAAGTGCGGAAAGAATCGTGTTAACTTTCCGCTTCGACACGTTCGACCCTTTGCGAGAGGGGCACGGGGAAATATTCGCGTAGAGTGTGCGCGTGTATTTTTTTTGGTTGACAAAAGCAAAGGTTTAACGAGAAACGTTGGGTGTGTGTATTTTTTTGTTGGTAAATATTTTGGTAAAAAGAAAAGTATGAAAGGATGTGTCATTCAGAATTCAAACGCGTGGAATAAATTTAACCGACTAGATTTGATAGAGATATCAAAACCATTTATCGAAGGTACACGCGAACGAGATTTATCGAATCCGTTTCTATCAGTTTTTTCGGTGTTTTTTGGTCAGCTACGTACAATCGGTGAAAAATCTCGCGTTTCGATTTCTACCTGCTATTCCGGTCACGTACGCCCACACTTTTATTCCGCGGTGTTTGATGTCCGGCAAGAAGTTACCTCTTGATAATCAGTTTTCGATAGTAAAACAAATCCGGGAAGCGGATTCCATTGAAAACCGATTCACGTGTGACACCGTTTTCAACCGCGTAAGTCCAGAGACGTTTCTAAGCGAGGAAACATTGACGCGTAATTAGTGGCGGGAAATTACTTCCGCCGCGGAAATACAACTTCATAAAATTTGGCGCGCAAGAATGTCAGGGCGCCAAAACTTCCACGCGTACTAATTTCAATTCGCAAAAAATTCGATAAGCAGAAATTTCAAGGCGTAAAAATTTCAATGCGCAAAAAATTTGATACGCAGAAATTACAAGGCATCAAAATGTCAACGCATAAAAAATTCGATACGCAGAAATTTCAAGGCATACAAATTTCAATGCGTAAAAGTTTCAATTCGCAAAAAATTTGATACACAGAAATTTCAAGGCATCAAAATGTCAACGCATCAAAATTTCAATGCACAGAAATTCGAAGGCAACGAAACTCCCGCCCGTTTAAATTTCAATAAGACAAATTTGCTGACGCAGTTTCAAAAGCGTATGATTTTTAATTCGTGGTAGGAGTTTCGTTCACGGCGAACAGTCTGTACTTTGAATGGGCTAGCGTTACGCCGTCGTGGGTGCGTGCTTGACGTGTAATCGACACGAGTGGGCATAAGTTGCGTTACTAGCGAAGCCGCTTAACCGTCACACAAACGGGACGCGTCCGCGTGTGCGCGCGACGCCTCTTTATCATCGATACGGATTATCCGGCCGAGGAAAACAGACACGCCCTTCTCTACCGATCTTTCCCCTACGTTACGCCGATAACGGTCATTAAAAAGTCAACCGACGGTTACGATTACCTCTCATTCATCTTTTTCAAGCTCTGTATCATTTCGTGAAAAGATCTATCGAACCGATCGAAACATAAAATGAAACGATCGAATCGTGGCAAACCGCAGAGAAACGTTCCACTTTTACGTCAAGTCCAAAATGATCCGTTAAAGTTACAAAATAAAGAAAAAGTGTAATAAATCCACCGGGTAATTAGTTTCATTTCGTATAAAGAACGATGATTCGATATATCGGATCGAATTCAATATTTCCCATCTGTTCTCATTTCTCCCTTGCGAATCCTCGTAATTTCTCGAGTACCGGTCGTTGGTTACGCTCTTCAGGAAATATTCGCTTTCGCGGTGGCTCTCCGCGAGAATATATGAAAAACGCGAAAGGGCTGCCGGAACCCTCGTTCGTTTCAAACCGTTCCCGATAACGCCCCGTTTCTCGATAGCATCGTGCGGGCGAGAAACTGCTCCTCCTTTCGTGGTCTTTACCCTGGAAATGCACGTTCCCGTGACACGCGAACTTGATCAACCGAAACGACGATCTTATCTTTTCTGTTTGGTAACCGTAAATTTCTCACCTGGCAGCTTATTCCCCGCCTCGTCCGGCAAATTCACGTTCATTTGAGATTTCCGCGATTATAACGGCGCAGGGGGAAGTTTCGGACGATCGTCGAGACGCGGGAAACTGGTTTCACGGGAAGGGAAGCCGAAAAGGGACGCCGGCAAGGGCCACACATCAGGGATATCACGGAAGCGACTCGTACCGGAGACCGCTCGAGTGCATAAACGTAATGTATAGCGGGCAAAGTTCGGCCTGCACTCAGTGAAATGAGAATTAATAATTTCCCGCGTCTCACCGAGGAGAACAAATTTCCATCGGTCAGACAGACAGCTAAGACTGTCGGTTTAACCGGACGCACGATTCGCCAGAGTTTGACGGAATATCAGAATAAACGGGAGAGAGTTTTTAAAGGTGTGTGTACTTAACGTACGAGAAAGGTGTGTAATTGGGGATTTGAACCATTTTAAATTTGGATCCCTCAAAAATTTGTTAAGCTTTGAAATTTGCAAACAAGTAAAATTTTGACACGTCGATATTTTCACGCTTTGAAATTTGATCCCGTCATACTTGAACGCTTGGAGATTTCTAAATCGAGAATAACCCATATTTTGAAATATACTTTATAAACTGCAATTACCGCGAATACGGTTTCGCAGTGGCGGCATCCGAATGCATCGATCATGATTTCACGTTCCTGTTTATTTATCTTTTTTTTTTCTCTACAAAACTCGAGCGAAAAACGATGACAGGAGAGATAGGGTACTTGAATCTTTATTTGTCATTACTCGTTCCGCGGTCGAGATTAAAGTTTCGCGGAAAGTGGGTTAACTCGCGTAACATAGGCAGAAACGATGGACTTGAATTTTCGTTGGGGAAACGAAACTGCACTCGATGTAAGTACAGTGTGTAGCTGCAGCAACGCGGTCGATACATACGGCCGAGATACGACCGTTTCCCATCCGTCCGTTTGACGTTACTCGACTTACTTCGACGGGAAAACTTTCCCTCGAATAACGAGCCCCCTTCGTATTTAACTTTCGATTCTCAGCATTCGAGCAACCGCTTCGTCTACGTTTTTTCCCCGTTGCGTTTGGAAGACCGTACACGTTCATAGAGATCGTTCGCGTAATTTACGTAAAACGGTCGCTGATACGCTGCAATCATAATTATATCCGCGAATTTGAAAGCTTTGAAATTTAAAGGAGCAGGAACTTCAAGGCATTGAAATACCAACGCGCAGGAACCTCATAGCGTTGAAATTTCAATGCACGGGAACTTCAAAGCACTAAAATTTCAACGCACAAAAACGTGAAAGCGTAGAAATTTCAAAGCGCAAAAACTTCAAAGCGTTGAAATTTCAACGCGCAGGAACTTCAAAACATTGAAAAATCAACGCGCAGGAGCCTCAAAGCGTTGAAATTTCAATGCGCAGAAACTTCAAGGCGTTGAAATTTCAATGCGCAGGAAATTCAAGGCGTAGAAATGTCAAGACGCAAAAACTACAAAGCGTTGAAACTTCAAGGTATAGTAACGTGATAGCGTAGAAATATCAATGCTTAAGAATTTAAAATCATTTGAAATTTCCTCAAGAGGTGTACATAAATATTGTCGCGCACAAATTCAAGAGGAAACCTTATCGATAATCCAGGACAACCAGACCCGATCGGTATCAATCTGTAATGTCATCGTCATCGGCGTATCGTCACGGTTTACCGTGTATCCAGAGTACTCGTATCCAGTCCCGCGCGGCCTCTGGTCATCGGCCCCCCGCGTGGATTAACGAGGGTGCGCCTAACTCAATTAAACAGAGTCCATCGTCCACGATCGCGCAAAACGCGAAACTAGTGCTCGATGGTACACGGTGTCGTTGCGGAATGAAAACGCGGATTTATCCTTAACACAAATTCGCAGATATTCCTTGCCACGAGTAGAAAAAAAAATCAAATAATTCGTACCCTTTTCCAACGAAGAAGATAAAATAAAAACAAAGACGTTAGGTATTGTAATGTTAAACAATTCGCTGAATACACACGGCATAAATATGTAGGATCTGCTTTATATTTTGCACGGCAATTACAGTCGCGAGAGTTTCCTTCGTAATTGCCAGACCACGCTAAAAGCTAATTTTAACAAAACTCTGCGTAGGATCTCGAAGGGATTGTTTTACTTTTAAGCATTTCCCATCGTGTCTCGCTTCTTAAGAATCTTTGCTTCATTTTTATTCATTAGGTATCGTTAAACTTTTACAGTGTTTTCATTTTTCATTGATTTTCAACGACATCAACCACTTCCTAGGATAAAAGATCATAAAATACGGATTTTTCTTCCTATTTTCAGGAATCTTGGGATTTTAGCCGTGACGCTCTGTCGTTGGTAAACGATTATCGCATAAACACGTTAAGCGAGCAGACGTCCGAACGCCTTTCAATTTTGCGCCTTCGGCTTCGGCCTGATCTTCCTTGAGTCGGCGATAATGCACCTAACTCGATTATACCCCGACTTGTCGCCCGTTCTGCTTTAACTACACTTAAGATACGTTCGGAGTTCGTTAACGGAGACGTCCGATGAGCAAACGGGAGCCAGAAATCGGTGGAGGGATGCGGTTACACTTGGACGAATTAGAGTTAGAAACGGATTGACTTCGACGTGGATGAAACGGTGGAGGTAAGGTTCTCTGATTTTCTAATTGCAGTGGTATTCACATCGCCTTGCGATTTCAACGCGTTACAGTTCTTTTGCGTTGAAATTCCATCGCATTGAAATTTCACTGCGTTGAAATTTCAGTGCGTTGAAATTCCACCGCGTTAAATTTTCAGTGCGTTGAAATTCCACCGCGTTAAATTTTCACTGCGTTGAAATTCCATCGCGTTGAAATTTTACTGCGCTAAAATTCCATCGAATTAAAATTTCACTGCTAAATTCCATCGCGTTGAAATTTCAAGGTTCTAAACCTGTGCTCTAATATCTCTACGCAAAGGTGTGCCTTTTCACGCGTATATTATATTTTCTATCACTCTAACGTGGAAAAGAATTTGCTTCCGTGGTGACGGTGGAAATATCAATAAATACCGTCGGTGTCTTTGCTCGTTTCTATCTCGTTCCACGGTGGGAAAAATGTACGGTAACGTGCGCGGTTAAGAAGGGCAAACGTTACATCGACGGACTCGAGAGCGTCGTTAGACCTTTACGATGCGCCGCGGCATCCGTTTCCCGCGGAATTCGAGGACATAACTCCGGAAAATTCCACCCGATTTTCTATTCCCGAGTCGAAATCCGGGATTTCTCTAGTCTCGGGAATACACCCGGAAGATCGAGCCTGTTCTATAGTTTGGCCGACTACGAGGCAAATTTCTATCTTAAATCGAAAGAATGAGGTATTATTTAAAATTTCTCTTCTCGTCTTCTGATGAGAAAAGAAAGGGACAGAGATAAAGAAGAACAAGGCAAACCACGAAGAGGCAAGTCGCTTTTGTTGTCCCCGGATGAAATTTTAGCTTCGCGTGACTCGTTCCGTCAGGTACGACGGCTTTTGCTCCAACCACCCTCTCTCTCTCTCTCTCTCTTTTTCTCTCTCATTCTCTCCCTCCTATCTCTCTATCTGCCACTCTTCTCTTTTCACTCGTCCGATTCGGCCTCGTTCGGTACCTATACGGTGTTCTCACGTGCCGTAAAAAAGTCGTGAAGCGGCGTTATCGCGTGTTCGGTTATCGTTATCAAACGGCAAACCCCGAACATCCCCGTGGTAGGTCGAGTACACGCGGCCCCAGGTACCTTTTATACCAGGTATATTGTATAATAATCGATGCCGTATGCAGCGGTTTGAAAAGTACTTTCAAAGCGAATGAGCGAAAATTCGGCTGTCGACGATGAAACGTGCGAGACGAGTTATTTTTCTCTAAGTCGACGACGCACTCGCAAGAAGAATGATAAAAAATCCTTATATTTCACTGCGCAGAAATCTCGACGAACGAAATCTCAACGCGTCGACGTCATCCCCGAACTTTTCACAAGTTCAAACGACCCGCTCGAGAACTCACAAAATAATTCGTCACCTCAAGTTTTTATCCTCGTATACCCGCACACAATTAAATCAACGCACAATCTCAGCTTTCAACCTCCCACGCGGTTGCGAATTCCATCAGAAAATCGCGCAACATCTTCCGTCTCGTTTTCGCGCATACATCGGCGTCGAATCTGGGGCCCACGGAATTACGTGGTGTACCAAGGAAGGAACAAAGCTTCCCGTTGATCGACGTCGAACCGAGGTCAGACACGGCGACGGGTTAATTAAATATATCCGAGTGGGCAACGTCGCGATATCGGCCGAGTGCAACGGCTCTTCTCACGAGACCAAGTTTCATTCTCGAACGTATTAGCGGAGCATTGTACGACGAATGATTGTCCGTTACAAAGACGTCGACGAACTCCGCTGCTACATACTCGATATATCCTGCGGGACGGGCATTGTTTTCTTTGCCACTGCCTATTGTCCGTTCTACCTTATTGTCTACGATATTGTCATCGAATCGATTCGGAATGGATGAGTAGACCAATGACGGTCCCTACTCCATCCCCCTCCCTTTCCGATTGGTCAAATTAAGTCGAAAGGTTTCGCCGCTGATGACTGACAATGAGAGAACTATGACGGGATCGGTGGTAAATCTGAATATCGGACTGATTGAGTTCCGGATCGATGAAGCTAAGCTTTTCCGAGGATTAGAAGCGATTATCTTGCGTTTCGTAAGAATTTTCTTTCGGATTTTCCGAAAGTCGACCGTTTCGCGGCGTAGAAATTTAACGAGCAGGTAGTTTTCGAGGGTTGAAACTTCAATGAGAAGTTTCAAACCGGTGAAATTTCAAGCCCTTGATATTGCTACTCCTAAAGCCCTTACAATTCAACCCTCTGAAATTCTCGCGCTGTGAAATTTCAACGTTTCAAAGTTTCTTCGTATTCGAAATTTCAATCGTTCGAACTATCCACTGTACCAAGTAAACCACGAACATTTCATTCTAAAAAATTTCAAAGAAAAATTAAACCGTTCCAAGTTATTGTGCGTCGAAATTTCATGTCGCGGGAATTTCAAAAGCGTCGTGACGCTAACGCGCAAACATTTTCAAATACAGCGACGCTCTTCTCCATAAGCGAAGCTTGTTCTCCATCCGAAATGTGGTCCCGTTAAAAAATTAGAACAGCTGATTCTGTGGAAAATTCGGACACGGGAAATTAATAAAGAACCGGCTACTCGGCGGCAATAAATTTCCACGGCGATGGTGCGAAGGCTGCGGAACCGTTAATTTCGTGATATCTCGCAATAACGCTTGAATTATCGCGCACCACGATAATAAAATTCAGAATCACGCGAGTCTTTTCTGGGTTACGTAACGCGAGATTCAACGGAGAAATACAGTTCCACTTTCAAATTCGACTTCGAACGACGAAATCCTGCGTTAAATACCCGGCGACGATAATTAAAACCATCCTATGTATTCGGAGAAAAATTAACGACAGCTCCGAACAGCGAAACTTTTTCAGATAACGCAGTCATTTTTCTCGACACACCCATTCCGCTTCGGTTCACGGAAAATTTCGGGGAAATCGTTGCCAGTCGAGATTTCGTCCTAGATACGCCGCGATTACGTGTCACATTAAACGAAAATTCGGCACACCGAGTGGATATTTCGTGCGCGTAGAGAAACCACGGTTTAGAATTTCCCGATAACTCGACCTTTCTCTCCCACGAAATAGGACATCAAAGAATTTCCAAAAACTTTGGGAAAATGTTCAAACCCCAAACACCGAGACATCTTTCAATATAGACACACACACACATTCGAAACCGTGTATGCCAACAGGACAATCCTCCTTCAGTTTCATCGTGTAGGATCAAAGACTTTAATAAAACAAAAAAGAAGTCATCTAAGCTCACGAATATATTGATAATTTCACCGTGAAATCGGTAGCGAAGGGCCGACTCTCGGTTCCGTATATTCAGGAACCGTCGGAGTTTCTCGTTTGAAGGAGAGTTTCGTACGTGCCGGAGCTTAATTACTTCTGACCTTGGTCCGATCTCATCAAAAATATTTGGGCCGGGTGACGTTCCCTTAATTATTCGGCGTCGTCTTTGAAGTCATCGTTAAAGACGCTTTTGCGCCGTCGATTAGAAACGACATCGCGAGCCCGAATTTTCTGCGAAATTTCCTTACACCTCTCTCTGTCTCTCTCTCCCTCTCTTTCACACTCGGTCTATCTCTCTGTCCTTCTCTTTCTTCTTCCCTCGCTTCGTCGACATCGATAGGAAACGATACGATGAAATATCAGAACCGAAAATGATCGTCAAATAAATACTCTTGATATTTTCGACGATTATGTCCGGCCGCGCGCGTGTTAATCATTTCACGCACGTAATGCTTCGCAGATATGATTCCTATTACGATAATTACCGATCGGTGCCCGGATCGGCGTGGGGATGGAGGGGACGACCGGCAGTGATTTCATTTCCGAGATTAATAATATCAATGACTACGTTTCTGGATTAAATTTTCATTAACCAAATACTAAATCCATCGCGTTTGGACACGGAATTGGATATTCGTTGGAAGCGTGACGTTTCACCCCGAAATCGGTGTTTGTGAAACGCGACGCTGAAGGGATCCCGGAGAAGTTGTTCCCCTCCTGTAGGAACTTTTCTTCGGGTGTTACCCGAAGGTGAAGGAATTGGTAAGAAAGCGTGTCTCGGAAAATCAGGGAAAAGTGTAAGCCCCAAAGATTTCCCTTTTATTATGCCGTGTACACCGTGGATTTCGTTCTGTTTTTCTTTATTCTACTTGCTGATCTAGGGCTTCGTTTGTACATATGTATACGTATGTACATACGGGCGAAAAGCTGGAAAATTGTCCCGAGGAAATTCCACGAGATCGGGAAAATATTGCCAGTAAGAAAATTTCCATTCGGATTTCTTAATCTCGCGAATTTCTTTTCCCCGTTTTCCAACGAGCAGTCGTATCGCTTCGATCGTTAGTTGCCGAAGCAATTAATGACATCAAAGTGTAACTTCTCGTCCTTTTAAGTCGGGAGCTGTCCTCTGTCGACTTGAATCGACTTCCGGCGTAATTTAAGATCGAATACAGGAAAATATGAAAACGTCGCTGGGACGAATACGAAGAAAAACGTTCCCGGAACAGCCCTGATAAAATTAATGCGAGCTATCCAGAATCTACGTTAGGAAGATCCGACGTGAAACGGATATCAGCGACGTAAACGTGGTAGCTGAGTTGCAAAATGTTAAACTTAGACAGTCAACCGTAATCAATTTTCGGGTAAGCCAAGTAAACCTGACGCTCGAGATGTCGTTACGATAATAACTCAACGTTGAACTTCCGTTGTGCGATGTAAACGACACCTTAATACCGCCACGGTATAATGATACAGGTGCATCTGTTCTTCTCCTCTCGATATTCGTTGTCCATCGGAAACCGATCGGATCGAAACAAAAAATCGTAAAGGTTTCTAATAACCTTCCGTGATTTTTCATTCTTGGTTGTTGGTCACAGAATTTTTCACGGAATTGAATTTCTACGACTTCAACATTTTACACGACAAACTTTAACAATTTTGAACTATACACGCGATAACGATCAACACTTTATCCTACACTGAGATAATAATTTAAATATTCATACATTGTAGCACAAGATCACGGACAAACTGTCGCAGAGACACTCACGCGTCGCTGGTTGCCTGGAAACTGATGGAAAGGACGAGTTCCTTGGTATTGTGTACACTTTCCAACGCAAGGTCAAAATAAGAAACGACGATTGAGTGATTAAAATTTGGAGACAAGTAGGGGTAACTATTTGGAAAGTGGGAAGCGTGGGGCAGGTACAGCCAGGGAGGTTGTAAATCGATCAATTCAAAAGCCTATACCGAAAGGTTTAATTACTTTATTATGTTTTACCGAAAGTTTCTCCAAAGTCGTAGATCTTTATTAACAGTAACATTTTCGGTCTGAAAATTCATACGCGTCGATATTTCTGCGCCCCAAATTAGTTTCCAGTGGTCGAAATTTCGTCGCGCAGAAATACGATAACGTTATTACCCCAGCCAATCAAATGGACGGTAACAGTCGAACTATCGACGAAAATTCACGTATCGCGTGTTCCCGTCACGCCGGCGTTTGCCGTTCCAAATTTTTTTTTCCCCGAGAATTCAGAAAAAGTGGACCACCTGTTGCTGAAAGAAATAGTTGCCTAACGACGTGTACAGAAATTTCGCACGATTCATCGCGGTACTCGTTGCGCGCGTCGCTTATTCACGAAGTAGTTTATTTTTTCCCCCTGCCCCCGTGTATGTACGTATATATATTTTTTTATCGTTATCCAAGCACCGAATAAAATCCGTCCACCCAACTTCGGCATCGGTTTGGCAACGATACACGGCGAGTAGTTGTTCCCGAACAATGTAATCGTCAAGTGGGCTAATTCATTCGATTCGGCGGCGACGCGTTGACATTTTTAAATCTTCGAAAAACACCGACGATTTGTCACGCGTCGATTTATGTTGTCGAGCATTTTTTCGAATAACGAACGCGCGTCCGAGCACACTTGAGAGAAAACTGAATATATGTACAAATGTCAAGCCGCCTTTTTACGTGTCGGTTTTACTGTTTTTTAGTATTTTTTTTTTTTTCAAATCCAGCTACCCGTTAATCTTTGAAATCCGACGAACGGTGTTCGTTGCACGGGCCGAGATTTAAAAGGCATTAATACCGACTGAAATATTCAACTAAATTACAACCGACCAAAGGGAAATGTCGTTTCTCGATAAAATTAAGCCCAAGGCCAACGAAATAACATAATTTTCACTTTCACACTCTGACACGTTCGATACAAGTTCTCCTCGGGCTTGTAAGTCAAACTTAAAGTTCTTACTCTTCACGTTTCCCTTTTCAGGAACCATATCAAATTTCCTAGGCTTCCCTCATACATTTTGTGAAATATAAGATACCTCAACAATTCAGCCTCATGAATTTTTTATGAAAACAAGCAAACTGAAAAATGTTCGGTCTACCATTGGTTGGATATCCTTAAGTTCGACCATGACGTATTCCTGGACGGTAATTTCCCGACAATGGGCCCCAGGCTCGAAATATATACCCTCACGGTGGGCTGCGCTAATCGTCTTTCGCAATGTCGCCGAATATCGCGTATCGCGTCCCATCGAGCATATTCAAAGGCGGCCGTAGAGAGCCCCTATTGTCACAACACCTAGTTTTAGCAGCCATCAATAACGTCCGATCACTTTGCCAATGGCAAGGGCCAACCATAAAGGGCCATATCGTGCGCGATAGATGGGTCCACCTCGCCAATGGGTGCCAAGTGCAGATAATTTTCCCTCGGCAAAGTGTACACCACCGTGCGTACCACGTGTCCCGTATGCAAATTTTCCCGAGGAAACGCTCGGTCGATTTGTCTTCGAGTTTAACGCGTATGTAAATTTTTTTCTATTTTTTTTGTTGACGATTCGTATTTCCGTGAGAGTTGTGAAACGAACAGGAACACGATTCGTATGCCAGCGATATATTGTATGTCAGTTGGAACAATGAGAGACTAATTTGTTTCTCGCTAAATCTGCGGACGATTTGTATCGATGTACAATTTTCAGCGATATACCGGTCGGGCGATGGGAATTTAATGAATGATATATTTTTACCATTGCACGCGGGTAATAGTCAATTTAGTACGGAAATAACTTTTGGATAGTAATGAAAAACATTTATATTTTTTTGTTCCATTTCAATTAGCGCGCACGGTATAACGTTGCTGCTGTAACGTTGAATGCAGAATTTTTAATCAAAAGTTTGAAACCCGTGATTTGACCCGACGCGGTAGGTTTAATGGATGAATTATTGAAATGTATATAAAAGAATTGAATTATATTACAGAACATTCTGCAAACGGATTTCAAAATAAGTAAATTACAATAAAAAGTGACCCGAGCTCCCACGGAAGAAAAAAATGGATATTTATTTATTTCAAAGTCAAAACCAATTTCGCATTTATCACTTTACAATTTGGCGGCAACGTTCTCCAAGCGAGATCCATTAGAAACATAAAAAAAAGACAAAAAAAGGTGTGTAGTCGCGAATGCAGGGTCGTTCTCGACGAAATATATCACCGAACGAAAAACGATTTTTTTCCCAAACCCCGTGTCGCCGGCCCGGTTAAGGGAAGTTATACCGTAGAAAAATGTCTGAACGTATCCGTGTGCCGGCGTTGAATAATGTCCGTGTGTTCGCCGTCCCAAGAACGAACGATCAGCATTTCCAGCGGTGAGTCTATACGCTCTCGAGTTACTGCAATCGTATCGGCATTACCCGAATCCCATTTCCATGGATCGAAGTGAATCAAACTTTGTCGAAATCGGCGACCGTGCCGCTGGACTGCGGTATCTGATTTCGATATCGAAATTAATATCTCCCGCGAAACCCAAGGTCCGACGTGCGCCATTGTATTACATTTGAACGCTTTCACCCGAACCGTAAAAGTACGGCGGACGAAGGAGAAAGAGAAGAAGAAAAAAAGTTGCACACACCGAAGGGAAATGGAGGGATAACAATTTTCCATCGGAACGATGATAACGGGAAGACGAGTTCACGAGTATGCCATTCCTATCTCCACCGGACACGGTAAAATTTGTATCTCACCCTCCTCACCGCGAGGGTCTCTATCGAGGTTTTCTTTTTTTTCTGTTAGATGTTCCCAGCTAGTTTTATCTTACCCGCGTTGATTAGTCTGGTTTCAGCGGAACTTGAAACATTCGACACCTGGATTTTCCGAATTTTTATATGATACTTTGTATCTTCGATAATTATTAAAAGATGATGAAAGTTACGAGGCAAATGGTAAAAATTACGGGTAAAATTCCAGCGTTGTACCTATTAGAAAGAAACGCGAAAGATTTCACGTTTTCCACGGCGGAGGTAAAATGTCTCTCTGCAAAAACGGATTCTAATGTAAAAGTGACAATTCCGATCTTCCATCGGCCTTAATTAGAAGAAGAAATCGCATTTTCCCATGGGTCGAGCGATTTTCGAACGGGAAACGAGTTCGAGTTGCGGCTCGCGGCGTTAATATCTCTTATCGAAGGTTCCCTCCCTTCCCTTTTCTACCGTCTATAAGACCAGCTTTGCTTCTCGCACCACGGCCAAGCTTACCTTTCTCTTTCATTGCCTTTGTCTTCGAACCCCTTGCCCTCCCTCGCCGTCCTATCTCCCCGTAGCTCGCGGAATCATATCCGGTCGTCGTCGTTGGAAAGAAACTCACGCCGTTCTACGCGTTCTTATTTCCACGGGACAGATTAATCGTTTAGAAATCTGATCGAGGAAATGGTTACACGTACGCGATTTCGCGATTTTCCGTTCACCCCTTTTTTTATTCGTTCGTCGCTCGACCGATGTTCTCACACGTTTTTCCAAACGTTCGTGTACGTAAATCACACGACAGAGAACTCCGAGTTTCCCGGCGATCGGATCGGTCGGACTTCCCTTTCGACGCTTTGATCGTCCGAAAGTGGTGTAAAAAAAATCACCCGATTTTCCTATTCCATTCGCCGAAAATCGTCGACTTGCGACGCGTGCCGATATTTTTCCCGTCGTCACTTTTATATCCGTCACACGTACCGACGGCATTCGGGTATCGTCGATCTTATACACTTCTCCTCTCTGCGTGGCAGTCGAATGCAATTCCTATTATCGGAATCGAGCACGAAGTGGGAACGTGACTTTTACCCGATCGTCGTCTCTATGTATGTATGTATGCCCCGTTATATATTCGGCTTATGTATACGTCTTTATGTATGTATACAAGGGGGACACACAAGACCTTCTCCTCTCCTTCTCTCCTCTCTCCTCTCCCCCTCCTCCTGTATGCATACGTGTACGGCGCAAACCGTGGAAGAAGTTGCGGAACTGCGAGCAAAAGCAGCCAGACTTCATGCCCTCATTGTCAGAAGCGTCGGGACGCTCTTACGACTTCCGAACTTCGCGAACAATGATATTTCACTGTAATTCACCCTACCCCTGTGACGGACCCGAACAGCTTGTACAAACAAGCTGTGTATGTGTGTGTGTGTGTGAGAGAGAGAGAGAGAGAGCGATCCGCAAATATCGCGGTGCGGGAATAACTTTTTGTCGCGGATCCACGTTCGTCGTCCTGGTTCGGGACAGCTGCGAATGTTGCGTCACACCGGGAACTTTGGACACGCGAGTTCCCATTGATTTCATCGTAAATACACATACACTGCGGGATATACGTAAATAATGCAATGGTTTCCCGAAGGAAATTTCAATTAACTCTTAACCAAACCGTTTCATCGTATGACGTTAATTTGATCGTCTTTCATCAATTTCCCAGGACTATAATTATACGAAAATTCAATACAGACCGCACGATGACTTATTTTAAACGGACTTTCCGACCGAACTGATCTGAATCGTGATCTGCACACCTACGCGAACGAATTTGTCACCGCGACACTGTTTTAATCGGAAAATCGACCGTTTTCCACCTACGATTCGCGCGGGACTTTGATGTCACCGCGGACAAAGAAGTCACGTGGTGATCTTTGTAACCGGGAATGAAAATAGGAGACGAGCAAATTTCTCGCGGTAAAATCCATTGTCACATGGCAAACATGCTGAAATTCGAGCAACAGGATTGGCGAACGGTCGATCGGGACGCTGCCTTTAAATTCGTTGCTGCACCCGCGAAAATTGTCTCGTTCGTCGCCGTTCCTCTGTGTCCGATTAAATCCATTTAAGGGGAACCATTTTTTTTCTCCCGTCGCTTTCGCGTCCCATTACCGGGAAACGAACGCGGCCCGTCGCTGCGATTAAGATTAACCGTCGGAATTTCCAGCAGTTCGCCGGCACGCGATACCGAGCTCCGTATATTAGTTCGATAATATTTATCTCCCGTTAACTATCCGCCCCGGTCCCGGCGAGACCTTAATGTTTCGCGAAAATATCGCGTTAATTTACCGCCGTCACTTGTTTCCTGGACGGCGACGAACGAACGTTTGGAAAAAATCGATGAGACTCGCGTGCCCTCGGCTTTTCGCCGGCGAAAAGGGCACTGGGTGTCTGTAGGTCTGGTGGCACCCTGGCCTTGGCCGAACAAAGGAACCGGCCGCCCTTCCTGGCAGGTGCAACGAAATCGGTGCGGGCTACTCAGACGGCGAAAAAAAAGTTCCCCGATCGTCTGGCGTACGAACTATTTCGGTGGAAAAACGCAACCTGTAAGGTTTTTTAAAGGGACGCTACGTCAGGATGGGCTGAAATCCAACGGAGAGTTTAACTTTGATTTCTACGATACTCTTGAGAAATTGTCAAATTTCAATTGAGAAATTGCCGGTAATTTGTATCTAAACCACAAAGGGAAAACGGATTGCGTAGGTGTAAAGCAAATATATCAGGTGGCAGGTTTACTGGTCCACGGAAAAGGTCAAAAATATGTGTGATAATATAAAACATTGTCCCCGGGAGAGCGTCGGTGCGTGATAGGGTTGAGAATGATACAAAAACTTCTTCGCGAATGAGACGGTGTCTGAAGCAAACTCGGTACGTTCTAACGCGGACAAAGAAGATTCAATGGGGCGGAAAAATATTCCTGCGAGGAATTATCGATTGTACCGCGAGACATTAAGTAACTTCGTCGTTTCGATTCCGATCCGGGAGAGAGCTCGCGGATATAAAGCTAATAAACGCGAGGAGGTAATAAACGAAGTTTTATCGTCTTCGGTAATACTACGGCGTTGTATATCTATACACCCGGTAGATTGTGCTTTCGTGCCTCGCCGGGAATACGTCCTGCAAATATCACTTTTATTATTATACACTGCATACCGCGGGATGTACTGGCTGTTTCATAACACGTGGATATTTACACCGTGTTACGGTCTCGGGACGCGAAAATATTTTCCAAACTTCGGACAAACGTGTTATATCCGTTACAAACGTCCCTGTACCTTGGCGGTTATCAACGCGTTGCAAAATTCCACGTCTCTCTGTGTGTTTGAACGCGTGCAAAAATTCCTTCGCGTCTCAGAATGTCTACGCGTTCGCAATCTTTATGCACGGAAAAATCTCGCGGATAGAATTTTCCCGCTCGCGAAAAACTTAGGTGAATACGTGGTAACGACAAAAGAGAAAGTCTTTCGGCAAAATAACGACACACCACGCTCCATGGGAATGTCTAACATTTAGTTAAATATACAAGCGGAAATGGGGTCGTGAGTAAGCGACGATTACCTGGAAATATTGTTTGCACTAGGTACGAAGCGTGCGAGGAGAAGTATCGCGTGATAAGAGGGTCTCCGGGCTTGTCACGACCGCGACGACGTTTCAACGTTTTATTCAGGAGTTCCGGAACCGTGGGCGCGACGGAGACCCTTACGCTGGAATTTAAGCAACTCCATTTCTCGGATTACTTCCGAGTGCTTCGGATCGAGCGAGTGTCTACGCGGGTTAACAGACTTGCCCTGTTTTTGCGTGGAAGTGCTTTTCTCTCTCCTACCCCTCCGCGGTTCACCCTTCGCGATGGGGACAATCTTTTTTTCAATTTGGAAACACGTGTTTGTGATTTCGCAGAGTTTTCGTTCGTTAGTGAATCGGCCTGGAAATTGAAGTTGAGCCCATCGAGGTTAACCGTGCTGTGAAGATTCTTCGAGCTGAAATGTCGATACGTTCGAACGAAATTTTCCCGTTGGAAATTCGACGCTTGAAAGTGTCTCTCTACGTTCAAATTTTCTTTGGGCCGAAATTTCTATTGAAATCTATCTGCGTAGGAATCTCCATGGGTTAATATTTCTTCGTACTAAAATGTCGAACTCGCCGACATTTCCGTGTCATAAAATCTCTACGCTATAAAATTTCCGAACAAATTATCGGACGAACTGGTAGAAGAAGGACAGAACAATAACCTTGTTACGGCAATCTCGAAGCACCCTCGAAACGAAAGGGTCTCTCCTATAGAGGGTTCGAACCTTTGAAACTATAATAATAATAATAAAAAAAAGAGAGGATGATAGGAATAAAATCTTTCACGCGTAGCCTCGCAACGAAATTTTCATGCGACCACCACGCGCGATACTTCCCCAGTCGGAAATTAGAAAACTCTGAAAGGGGGGAGCAGAATCGAGCTGAAATCGATTTCCCGCGACCGCAGGCTTCGAACGAATTTGAAGATGCGACTCGCTAAAAGGAAACGACGAGAAGATAGAGCTGGTAGCTCGCGGTCGGGGACATTCACGGTAACGAAATAACTTTCGAACCGATCATTTATTTACCGCCACCGACGGAGACAGAGAAGTAGCAGAGTCTTGTCCCTCGTGGGATTCAAATTCCCGAAGTCACGTTACGAGGGATCGACCGATTAGAAAACTCCTAGGGCGGGATTCACCGGTCACGGATCATGAATTTACGATGCCGAATTTCCCTGCTGTTCGCCAAACATCACTTATCTCGCCGCTGATTTTCTCCTTTCGCACAGATCGTTTTTCTTCCCCTCCTTCTTTCACCCTGTCAAGTTACACTTGTCACGCGGTGTCAACTTTAACATTTTCCGTGACCCGATAAGTATCTACCCTAAAAATCTGGCAAATAACTTTTAAATTTGTACATCAGTTTCGTCGACCCGATACTCGCTGGTCTCTCGAACACGAAGAATACACGTCGATTATTTCGCGGATGGTGTTCCAGCGGGTTCGACTCGATACTTGTTCATCAACCGGCAAACGAAAGCTTCTTCCCGATCCCGAGGGTGGTGGTAATAAAGCAACATGGGGACGATAGAGCCGATACAACGTTTCTCTATAATAATACTTTGTCCAAATCTCCCAGGGGGAGACGGGGAACGAATCCCATGGATTACCCGGGTTCATCGGACCCGACGTAAATCGTTGAAAAACCAGTCGTCCCTCCAAACACCCCCCGTCCGATACTTCACCCCTCGAAAAATCGACTCTGTACGTATTATTTGATTTCCATTAGAACGATTGACGCACTCCTTCGGAAGAAAAGGGGGACTCTGGCTGATCAAGTAAAAACCATCGCCGAAATGCTTGCAGGATTTACGAAGCTACAGTCGGTTAACGGGCGACGAAATTCCCGTGGAAATTGCGGCCTCGTTAAATATTCAGTGCCGTCGATAAACGGGGCAATACAAAAATTGATTCGTTAATGTTGCATGGCCTTTAAACTAAAAACACCGGTTCTCCTATCGTTTTTTTTCCCTGTGTCACCGGAGATTTATCTCCCCGCACGGATTACATCCGTCGATCATTTTTTTTTCCTCCCGTAAACGGTGCGAAGTGAGTCGACCCCCGGTCGCGCGAAAATGTCCACGTTTAGAGGAGAAAGGAATAAAGATTCGTATCTGTTCGGTGCACGAATATCAATTGCGTGTCTCTATTACCGTAATAAACAGCGAACAATTATAGGGCACAGTGTCCCCGCGTTACGATGTACGTTACGAGTTCACTTGGTTTACGGTTAACGAACTTCCTGTCGAGATCTCCACCGCGAGGGATTACGATACGGATTAAGCTTACGCTAAGTAGCTTAGGCTCTTTATCCCCGGCCTCCGACCAGACTTGAAACTCGGAAACGAATACGACCTTAAAAAGAGTAATATTGGATTTCTAGTCGGGTGCAGCGCCGCGAGTATGTGGCGTCGCGACGCTCCACGGGCGACGGCGTTGTGCGTCGGGAGAGATGTTGGCCGTTCACCGACGGCTATGGAATTAACCTTTGAACCCGTGGCTTTTTGCATCTCGACTGTAGCAACTCCGTCAACCTCGCTCGGGGTGACGGGGTTCGTCGAACTTGTTGAATTTTGCGCGATTACGTCACGACAAAGAAATTCCAACGCGGGAAAGACGAAACAGCACAGCACGCCCGAGAGTTTCGCACGAAGATGGATTTCGCGACTGCAGGAATTTAGCGGGAACGTAATATGCCACTAGCGGAGAAACTCGCGAAATTAGCCAGTTTCGCAAGCATCTATGAATATCTTAAGGGGACCAGAAACTCCCTATACAGACCATGGTAAATTAGGCACACTTAGGTAAAGTTTCCTTGGAAATCACTCGGAATTTTTAAGTAACCCTTCTTAGCCTCTGTTCCTATGGTTTTCCGAATACATACAGAGCCAACTGGGATATCTTAATTATGGAAATTAATAGTATTTCTTTTCCCTCGAAGCTTATTTAAAACTTGTTAACCACAGCGGCGTAGGGTGTTGAAAATCGAACGAAAATTTCACCTTTGTACTCTAGGGTGATTTCCGTGAATACCGTCCCTGAAATATCCATAACTCTGCCACGATTCGTATACGAAGTGTCCCATTAAAAGATCCTGTTAATTTCCCGGCTAACAAAGTACAACGATCAATGGCGTCTCCCATCGTCCGCGTCGACCGTTAAATTCATGCAAAAGACACCGGGGGCGATTCTGAAATCGGTGCCCGTAGGATGTGCAGTTGCCGGAAGTTTCGAGAAACAATGATATACGATTATATACCTACGCGATCGTTTTCATCGGTGCAAACCAAATGGTACTTCGCCTACTCCAAATGCCACCCCTCTCTCTCTCTCTCGTTCTCAATCTACGTGTGTATACGTGTGTGTCTCTGTCTGTCTGTCTGTCTCTCTCTTTCTCTCTTCTCCCTTTACCTCGCTATTACCGGACACGAGCCGATACCATCGAAACTCGAAATCGTGTTTCGGACTCTCCCTTGAAATTCAATGATATTTCCAATAACGGTTCCGCTACGGTGCTTCGTTTCCCGAATACTTGCCCGTCGAATCGGCGCCCCGGAATCTTTGCGAATGCCAACGGAGAAATTTCGTTGGGGACGGGAAGTCATCGGTAAACAGACATGAGGGGAGGGGGAAAAAATATGGGGGACTTTTCAATGGAATTCCGTGCCGTATTGTTTTTAAAAACGGTCGAAAAGATAAAAACGAGACGAGAGAAAAAGAGAGAAAGAGAGAGAGAAAGACCGAGGTAGATAGATAGACAGAAAAGAGGATGAGAGCTTAGACAATTCCTTCAGATAGGCGGCACCCTTTTAATCCGCATAACGCGAGATATTTCAGGATCATCCTGCAAGTATTGCGAGCACACGTTCGCGGAAACTCTGCATAATCGTAACGAATAGATACGCGTTTTCCAGTTGCCTGCTAACGTCGGCCTCGCTGTTTCTAACGTCGTTCCGGGCGAACGAGAGGCCGACGAGCGACGTCGAGGTAATCGTAAGTTGCCGGGATAGTAACCGAATCTCTGAAACCATGCTTTCCCGTCCAGGGTCTCTCACGCTCGAGTAGCTTCCGGGAAATGACGCCGGGAGTTGCGGATATAATAGGCGTAGACGATCTATTCCAATTTCTATTCACGTTATCGGATCAAAGACAATGGAGGTTGATGAGTAAGATGACGCGGCTTAACCCGTGAGTCAAGAAGAACGCGAAGAAGCGCGGGAAAATGCTCAGGTATGCTTTGAAAGATCGGAAAAAAATTCGTGACAATTAATATTGACCCATTTCGAGATATAATTTAGGAAATAGGAAATTTCTGGTGTAAATCCACGCGGAATATTATGGAAAACGCGACAGCGAAGATCGTACATCGGTATTTGGAAAATTATGTAAATGGCGATCGGAAAATGCGGAAATTATGCAACTTTTTTTCGTGGACCATTCGCGCAAATTTCAGAGATACCGATCCGACTTGCGCGGCATCGTATTCCGCGTTACGTTCCGCGACGGAAACACGTGTAATACTTTAATTTTACGAGCTTTCGAATTTACGCGAAAATGAAGAACGTTGCATTAACCCGTAAACTCACAACGATGATTTCATAAGTCAATCGGAAGCCGTGCCATACAAAACAAATTGCAGTGTCAAGAATTGCCGGGCGCAAAAACTCTGCAAAAGCGAAACGAATCGGCCGGCATTTTTATTCACGTCCGGGGGAAAGGTTCCCTGACGGAGGTGAAACACGCGATACACATCTGCGTTTCTTTCGAAACTCGCGCGACGGCTCGACGTCGGCGATTATTATGGATGCGTATCGGAGCTAAGTAATCACGATACATCATCGGCCGATGTACATACGGCCTCTGTTCCATCTATCACCCGCCGCATGCCCCGGCAGCAAATGGAAATGGAATTTTTTTTCCCTTGCCCCGTTGAATCGACGGAGGCGCCGACGACGGGTTCAAGAATCGTCGCACGTCTCGCGGAAAAATCTGGTGACCGACGGAAATTCCTGCAACTACCGTCGACGTTAAGCTGGCTTCATAGTCGTCGACAGAATCGTCATTATGATTTCCGTCACGTCGCAAGTTGGGCCTTGACACCGATCCGTGGGACTGACGCTAATTACCCCACTTTCCAGAATTTCCCATACGAATACACTACGTATACGTATATGTACATAATCTCGTGTCACTCGGAACTGCGGGTACGCTCGTATGTATGTATGTATGTATTTATCGTACTATTCGTGTCGCAGAGTACGCCATGGGAATTTAACAAAAACCTAATGTATTTCTTACGTAGTTAAATTAGCCGCGTCCCGCGTCAAGTCATTAGGACTCATCCGGTCCAACTTTTTTTTATCCGTCTAGTCACAGTTTGGTGACACCTTTTTTTATACACGGTGTATGTATGTATGTCCGACGTAGCCTCGATCGTTTAAAAATTTAACAAAACCGTTATGTCCGCTACCGTTACACCGTTGGTCGACGTGTCTTCTTGTTTTTGCATCGTACGAGACTTGGTGTGAGTCGAGCCTAAGTCGAAGGCACGAGGAGTCGACGGAGTTAAATATCGGGCCGCGTTCCCAGCATTTCGCTCGTTGAAACTGGCCGGATCAGCGGTATCGAACGAGGCGTTTTCATTGGCAGAGTCGAGCGCAGACATTCCTCGGCTCGTTAGACTCGTATCGCGCGGCGGACCGGCAAAATTGCGGTTAATCCGTAATGTAGGCTGCGAGTTGCCTCCGAAATATATTAAACGCGCCCAGCGAATAGACAATCGACCCTTTGGAAGACATAATTAACCCTGTCATTAATAACTATAGTGGCGAGTTATAACGTTTTGTAAACAAAAGAAAAAAAAGGCGACAGATTTTTAACCAGTTAAGTGTGGCGATCTCTGTGCAGAGCGGGCACCAGGGTGTGTTGCGATACGCAAGAGATGACGGGTATAGTTGTCAAACACAGACTAAAAGTCGCTGTTGAAATATTGGATCACAAATTACGAATATCGCGAAAAATCGTCAAATTCGACCAGTTTTTCGTTCGGCATTCGCTCAATTTTTGAGATAGCGATCTGAAACTGGTACCATTGTTTTAGTTAGGAAATTCTACGCCAGATCAATATATAATAGTTGTACTTTTCGAAAATTTTATTTTTTGCAAAAATCTGAAGGGGGTAGGTCAGGATTTTTTGCGATTTTCGTAAATCGCTCGCCATTTTCGTAATTTTTGAGCTATTAAAACGATCCGGGAGTTTTTGGACGCGGAATCCGAAGCCGAATAAGCCAGTGCAAGAATCATTTTGATATCTAAAAAATTGTGGAAATGGCGAGCGAATTACGAAAATCGCAAAAAATCCTGACCTACCCCCTTCAGATTTTGGCGAAAAATTAAATTTTCGAAAAGTACAACTATTATACGTTGTTCTGGCGTAGAATTTCCTAACTAAAACAATGGTACCAGTCTCAGATCGCTATCTCTAAAATTGAGCGAATGCCGAACGAAAAACTGGTCGAATTTGACGATTTTTCGCAATTTTCGTTGTTCTCCAGTCACTTCCGCAAACTTTTAGATATCGATCTGATTCTTTCTGTATCTTATTTGGTTTCGGATTCCGTATCCAAAGCATCCTCGATCATTTTAATATCACAACATTTGCGGAAATGACCGGAGAATAACGAAAATCGCGAAAAATCGTCAAATTCGACCAGTTTTTCGTTCGGCATTCGCTCAATTTTTGAGATAGCGATCTGAAACTGGTACCATTGTTTTAGTTAGGAAATTCTACGCCAGATCAATGTATAATAGTTGTACTTTTCGAAAATTTAATTTTTCGCAAAAATCTGAAGGGGGTAGGTCAGGATTTTTTGCGATTTTCGTAATTCCTTCGGCATTTCCACAATTTTTTAGATATCAAAATGATTCTTTCACTGTCTTATTCGGCTCCGGATTCCGCGTCCAAAACGCCCCGGATCATTTTAATATCTCAAAAATTACGGAAATGGCGAGCGATTTACGAAAATCGCAAAAAATCCTGACCTACCCCCTTCAGATTTTGGCGAAAAATTAAATTTTCGAAAAGTACAACTATTATACGTTGTTCTGGCGTAGAATTTCCTAACTAAAACAATGGTACCAGTTTCAGATCGCTATCTCAAAAATTAAGCGAATGCCGACCAAAAAACTGTCATAATTTGACGATTTTTCGCGATTTTCGTAATTCCTTCGTCATTTCCATACTTTTTGAGCTATTCAAATGATCCAAGACGTTTTGGACGCGGAATTCGAAACCGAATAGGACAGTGAAAGATTCAGGTCGATATCTAAAAATTTGCGGAAACGGAATCTCCGATGATCTTTTTATCAAACGTTTGTGACCCTGAATGCATAGTAACGGATCTAACAAGATCTTCAGTGGTGATTGACGACGGTTCGTCTCATTGTCTAACGGTCAAATTACATTGTATTCACAATGTCAGGATTCCTCGCGTAAATGATTTTGAAATGAAATCGTCGTTGTTAATGGGACGCCGGTATTTTTCCATCTAACCGTCGAGAGGGCAGGTTAACTGCGGAAACGAACAGGCTACTTTTGTTTGCTCGTCCGATTCGTTCGATCAGCCATCGGACAACACTATTCAATCGAGACTGTGCCGCAGCCTGCGCGAGTATTGTGCGCGAGAATGTTTTATCTGTGTGGAGTGCGGTTACATTTGACAAACGCGCGAATTCGAGTTGACGCGAACGTGGCGGGCAAACGGGGGAATTTCGCTGCTAGAAAGTTCAAGGCGCGAGCTGCGGTTACGTTGGTATTTCGGTGGGATTTAGACGCGTACGAATTGCGCCGCCCTGGAATCCCTGCGCCCTGAAATTCCTGCGCGTAGAAATCTTAACTCCGAAGTCTCTCAACACTAAGAAATTCCTACGCGGGCTTGACGCTGCTCTAAATTATCTGAGCCTTAAAATTGCTAATTGTTCAAATTTCTACGCGTACGAACGTGGTCGCCTTGAGACTTCTACGCTCTAAAATCCTGCGCCCTAAAATCTCTACGCACACGAATTCTATTGTATTAAAATTCTATGCGTACGAATACCATCTTATTAAAATTCCACGCGCACCACTCTCCACGCTCTAAAACTCACGAGTGTCGAAATTTTAACACTCTAAAATTACCGCGCGTACGAATTCCATCGTTCTAAAACACTTACGCCCTAAAATTTCGAGCGATGAAATTTACAGTCCTTTGAAACCTAGTTGCCAATGATCGTACGATAAAATTCCACCGCCGCTAGCCGCGGTCTTCTTTCGCGTGGCGTCGGATTAAACAGCACCGGCTGCTGCTGGTTATAAATCGAAAAGAAATCGAGACGGGGAAACACGCGTAAACGGATTCCCCGTGGTCGTGTCCGGTCTACCTATACAGCAACAACGGTGGTAGAGTACCGGCGCAACTCGTCGGAACAAACGATAATAAATTACGACGCGATGCTCGGCCGCGTACGGAACGCAGAGGTGAAACATGCACGAGATACTTTATTCTTTCTCCCCCCTCTCCACGTTCCTCTCTCTCTCTCTATCTTTCTCTTTCTCCGTAAAAAAAAATGGAACGAGCAGCAGGACCGACGGCTTAATCCTTGTCACGATGGGAAAAGAAAAAGGTAAATGGCTCGCAACAAAGGTTTAATAACGCGGCATAGAGCATTCCTTTTGTGTTTTGCGAGCCGGTCGAGATCAGCCATACTGAAGGTAACATTTTCATCAACCTTTTACAGTCGGTCGTTGCATATTGTATTACTTTTGTCATTTCCCGTTGTCGGGAAAGGGCAGAAAAGCCCACGTGACTGTATGTCGGTACCGCCAGAAAAAAGGGAGAGGAGGAGGAGGAGGAGGTGAAAAAAAAGAAAACGGTTGGAAGAGGTTGAAGTTTACGGGTTAGCGAGATTAAACCCCGTGAATGACGAGTATCGAGTAACCGGCGTAGCTATATTTTTACAATTTCCCGTTTGCAACCGAGTGTACGGCACGGTCTACCGAACAGAAACAAAATTTACGGAAAGACTGGAGAGAAAAAAAGAAAGCGAATCCAGAGGAAAAACCGGTACGAAAATCATTGCCGATCTATAACCGGGTTAATCCATTGTTTACCAAAGGGACCGGTAGAACCGTTCGAAGCCAACTTCGAATCAAAATAATATTATTCCGTTGATCCTCTCAGTAATTTTTTGTCAACCGGAAGAGTTTATCGAATGATATTCTTGGCACGATGCCTAGCACGATTTTTCTCGCAATAAAATCAGAAACCTTCCTAAACAGAGTCGCATAAATTATCCATTTCCCTTCCATATTTACAAAACTACCAAGACGAACCCATCTGAGATCTCTCTGCTGAATAATAATCACATTTCCATTTCAATCGTTCAAACGCGTACCCACTGTCACTTTTCAGTTTTTCTTTCTTTCAATCGTTTCATTCATCACAGTTTCGCGTGACAATTCTCGAGTGTAGCGTTATTCGCAGCGGCGATGGCGGAGGATTATTTCGTTTGATTTTCACGAGCCACTGTACGTCGTATCGACGGTGTTCGCGGCTGATGAACGTGGCAGCGGTAATGACGATGGCGCCGGTGGTGGCGGGCAGCGGTGCGCCGGTGGTCCACGTACAAAAGGTGACCGAATGACAGGGCCAGAGTTCACGGAATAATTACAGGCCAACGTTTCCACGTCGCCCGGGCTTCTCTCTACTTTCCGCGGACAGCGGACCCCCATAGCCAAAGAACACCGATGTGTCCTCTTCTATGGTCAACGGGAGAATACCTCTGGAATCTAATTTTCCTGTTCGTAAAACTTTTCTTTTTCTCACCCCCCCCCTCCCCCCTCTCTCTACACCGTCACCTCCCGTGGGTTGATAGAACGGGAATGTATTAATCTTCCCGGAGTACCTTTGAACCGTGTCTCGTCCCGCGTCTGAATTTCGCCGTTTAGCTGTCATCGGATCCTTTCCCTCCGACGACAAATTGCCACCGTCTATTAATAAAACGTCACGCGTGTTAACGTCAGCTCTCTCTTTGTCAAACTCCGCGGGGGAGAATCGGATCGTTAGTCTTTTCCGCTGATGACGTGGAGACACTGGAGATACGAATGTGCTACGACTCGGTAGTGGTAAAGGTTGCGGTTTACGCTTTGCGGGGACCGTTGAAATTTCAGGTCGTTGACGTTTTCGGACCCCGTCGTTGGTTCCGGTGGAACGTAAACGAAAAGTTCCTCGAATTGCCTGGACGTTTCTGCGTATCGATAATTCGATTCGAAATTTTCAACCACGGGAAAAAAAAACTCGGGGGATAAAGGTTTCCAGAGGGTTGCGAAAGATCGTTAGAGGCAAACGCATAATCCCGTCGTAACCGTGCCGTGTAGAAGAACCATGTTGGGTACACAAGGATGAAATTTATAGTCGCTCGGAAAGGGAAAAAAAAATATATAAAACCAAGCAAGTTCGGTGGTGAACACGCAAATATCCACTGGCATGCTCTCGTGTCGAGTTTCATCAGAACAGACCCCCTCTCAAAGGAACGCTCACTTTTCCATCCGTCTATTTAATATGGTCTACACTGCGTGCGAGCAGCTTACACACCCCTTTGCTGCTCACCCATACCCCCGTTTCCACCCCCTCGTCTACAAGAGACCGTGTACAGCTCGTGTATAGTTTTTTTTTCTCGATTTTCTACGCCCGACCAGCCGAGCTTGTCCCACATTTTCGACACGCCACGAGGAAGCCACCTACCCCGAGGTTGCCCTCACCCTGGGAGCGTTAAGTCATGTCCAGTCCGGTTACGTCACCTCACGTGCTTTTCACTTTTCCGCGTGTTGGAATGCTCGCGCCTACAAATTCGAACGGGCGACCGCGGTTTCTGTGATTCGCAAATTTTCGCCAATGGAACATTCTCGCCCGTTGGATTACTTAAGGGCAACAAATTCTACGGATTTAATATCCAAGTTGTGGAAATCCACACGTTGAATTTTCAGCGCCGATATTTATCTACGTAGAAATTTTGATTGGTTCAATATTCACTTTGAAATCTTTAAACGGAAGTTCCGGCGATTCTAAACTTCAACATTTATTAGTAGATCAAATTGTTCGTAATCGGTATGAAAGTCTGTTACAATCGAAATGTGAACATTTCGGGGAAGAAAGAACGTTGATCCCTCCCGTTCAGCTCGTAAAGTGGTAGAAACGAAATTAGCAAAAGGTTTTTCGCGAAGGAAATTACGCGGTACGTGACGGTTCGAATCCGGGAACGCGCGGGGGCTCGGTTTCGAGCAAATGACAGACTCGGCGAAAGTCGGCCAATGCTAGGTTGTTGTGGATCGATGTAAAATGGAAATTCTGAAATTAAAAGCCATTCCATCGAATAATAACTTCGGTAAGTGGCACTCTTTTCCCCAGCCCGCCCTTTCTTCATCCACCAAGTTAATAACCTACTCTTCGTACCCATCGACGCTGGGCAATTTATAAACAAAATAAAATATCTACCCTATCTCGAAATCATACACGCAATCCCGTATTTCTATTTAAAAAAAAAACCTAGTCACAAAACCGCAATGTCGTCGATACGTAAAACAAAAAAACCATCCTCTTCTCCCTTCCATTCTACGCGATTTCGCAACGGTGTCCAGTAATTTCCATTTCACCGACGCGAAGGAAACAGCGAGGGGTTTCTGAACGTTCGAGCAACACGTGCGTCGTGAAAAAATTAAATGAAAGAAAACGGGGGTGGGTGGGGTGGTGGTTGCGCGAGTGGACGAGGGTCGACATTTGCATCCGTGGCGTAAGTAATTTCGTGGCGTTCGTTAAAAGTCCGCGGGACGGAAACGGTGGACGGCCGAACGGTAACGCGGGAGCACTTTGTATCGCAGCCAGTCTGCCGCTGCTCGTTCGCGAAGGGTAAACGAAAAACTGCCGCGTCGGGAAAAAGAAAGGAAATTCGAGTCGCATTAAATTCCACTCGACGAACGGGGACAAAAAGGAACGCGTAGAAACGGACGAATAGGCTTTCCCGGGGTAAAAAGTTTCCCCACCCGGGAGCAAAGGAAAACGCATGGAACAGTGAACAGGGCGAGGGGGTGGGGGGAGGAACCGCGGAAAAGCGGAAGCGAAAAGGAAATCAATCCTCCCGGGGCGATCCGACTTAATCGCAACGATCGGCGGAAACGACCGAGAATCGCGAACGCTGGAAAAAAGAAAATCTCCGACGCGGACCAGGATAATAGAATCAGAGAAATGACGGATGAAAAATGCCGATGAAAACCCGCTCGCACTACCTACCCGTACGCTGCCGGTGAAATGTATGGCAAGGTTACGTGAAACTATCAGGGATACCTTTCCGTCCCCTCCCCTCCCCACGGGAAAAATTCATGTTAAATTATGGATACGCTGTTTCTTCAAAAAAGTGTGCTAGATAAGACGGTGAAATTTTAACCAGGTCTTAAGGAGCCCAGGTAACACGGCGGAGCTACAATTATGGTAATGCACCGCGCGAAATTGTTATAAACAGTGTGAATAAGTTCCTTTTTTATCGCACGGAAACGGGCGACGTTTCCCATTACGGAAAAATAGAAACTACAATACTACGGTCGGAACTTGAAAATTCTGGCTCACCGTACTCGACGCTGCACGGGAATTCGGATAGAAGAGAGGGTTGTTTAAAAATGTCAATTAATTTCCCGGCAAGCCGCGGCCAAGTACCCTAATTGTACGTGGCTTCGTACGAGGGGGTCGTACGATCCCCTTAACCCCGGAATAATTGTCCGCGTGAGATTCGTCATTCACGCGAGGGAATTTCCGGTTCTTCCGAGGGAGAGAGAGAGAGAGACAGAGAGAGAGACGTGAAACACAGTCGATTTCCAATTAATCCAAATTTAAGTCTCATCGTGACATCGCGCGTTCGAATAAATAACATTGTCTACGTATTTTCATTCAGCTTCGAGGAATTAACGACAGATGTGACAAACGAATGACCCCCGCGTGACGCGCGATCGTTCCGCGTGTAATAACAAATATATTAACATCGAGCGTATCACGTTTCCAGCGAAGATTTTTAAGCGGAATTCAAATTGCGCGACGTGTCAACAGACCGCGCGATTAAATCACTCCCGTCGGCGTATTAAATGGAAAATAATTATCCGTGTAATAATCCGCGAGTACCATTGGAAAATAAAAGGTACGCAACGGCGGATTCTTTGCATACGATCGGCGGTACAACGCCACCGCGTTACCACGGTGAAACGAAGCTCGTATGTATATGTATGTACGTATAGGTACGTTGCCGTCGAGTATTAATATCACATTTTACGAATGGATTATCAAATATTACCGGGCAAATGCCCCCGTCCTATTTAAATTGCCCAGGCCCCGAACTCGTGACCCGGAAAATGGAACGTTCATCCGGAGCTTCCGTCGAACAGTGTAGAGACGATTTCCCTGATATTCCCTATTATGCGTGCGCCGTATTATCTTATAAAATGTACGTTCGTTAATTTCACCGCGTACCTACAGGCGAGGTGTTCGATCGAACGCGGATATCGAATTACGGCCACCGATCGACTGCCAGCCGGCCGTAATTAGCGATGCTGAATTTATTCGCGACACCTTCCGCCGACGATCTACGTTAAGCCTTATCCCGGACAAAGTAGCGCAGGAATTTATCGATCACCGTTGTAACAATTTTCTCTTACCGTCGATCTAGCGCCGTTTCCCATTGGATATTTAAGCTAGTCGCGAGTTACGGGGACCGTTTGGGACACCGACGTCCATAAGATGTCGCGGGAAATTCATGGGACTCTCAGGCCGCCCGGGATAACGTTGGCCAAGTTTCGCGAAACCGTGGGAATCGACGGTATCGTCGGTGTTTCACTTGGCGGATCGCGTTCATCTTCCTCTTTAATTGCCTCTCGCGAAATATCCAACGGCTAATAATAATGTAAATAATGTACCCGTACACTTTGTTTGACGCGACAACAACAACACAAAAAAGTGTCGAATATAAAGCTTGAATATTGAAAACATATTTTTAATACCGTACATTGATTATTAATATTTGAATACAGTATAGGGGATAATGCACGTTTATGTATCACCTGTCATCTACTTGGAACTTGTTTACACGCGTAATAGGCTGCGTAAATACTATGTTAATCCGTTGTATATTAGAGTCAAATTAATCGACGTTGTATTTATAGAACTCATCGGTGTTTGCCGAGCGCGATGAAAGAATTATTTTCGTTTCACGTTTCATCTCGTGAAATCTATTCGCGCGACACGACCAAGATCCTCCAACCGAATGTACATACTTCCTGCATTCGATATACAGATATATACGTATCAAGCGTATTAATTAATTCAGGTAACGTAATATCGGACGGCCAGTTTTACTTTTGCCCAACGTTATCGCGTTTCGGATCGTTTCGGTGTTATTTATTCCGGATCCTCATTTCTTTTTCAACAATTTTACACACAGCTCCCGTTTCGCTGATCGTTTTACGAGAACAACGAACCGGCTAGCGGCCGGGAAGAACGTTAATTAAATATAACCACAGGAAACAAATCGAGTTTCCCATCGATGGCAACGCGTCACTTTCTCCCGTGGAAAAATCACGGGGACACTTAACGCGGAAAGGTACGCGAAATATTTTTTTGCTATCGTGATAACTAAAAAAAAAACAACAACAAACAAATCTACGAACGGCACGCGTATACGTGTGTTTTTATTTTCAGGTCGCCAGTTACAGAGTCGAAGTTGAAACGGCAGCGACACGCTCTACAAATTGCATTTACTGCAGTCGCGAGTTTTCCAACGGTTGACTAGCGATGCAAGTAACGACCGATTATAGGTGTGCATTTTCCGGCCACGCGAATGCGTGCCCGCGTGCGTGAGTGCGTGCGTGCGTGCGTGCGTGTTTTCGGAATCGCGGAACATGCAATTTGCCACCATCGACTTCCAATAATTTACAGGCGCGATAATTCATACGTCGCGGCGCCGCGTCCGTCTGTAATTCGCGAGCGTCATTCACCGACGGGAAGTTGATACCGTGAGGGGACTCGTGTATCGCGGAATGAGAAGGATTTTGCAAAAAAAAATCTGATTCCTCTCGACGATCATAGCACTTACGGTTCGATAGCCTGACGCCAGGTGTGAAATGATGCTTGTATTACTCACCTGAAACAATGAAAGAAAAGCACACGGTTAGAATACACATCGAGTAGAGTAACAATGCTTAATATATGAGAAGATAAAAGTATATTATATCATACAATGCAATAATTATTTCTCTACTTATTTCGCTAATTATTCTTGTCGCAGGTGTCTTTCGCACAATAGCGTTTATGATTAACAAAGCGAGGAACCTGGAGAATAGGGTCTCAGTTTCGTGGGACAATCGGTAAATTCGTCATGTGCCTAAATATCATTCTCGCTCGGGTGAGTAACAATCGTTCCGACGATATAACTTATCGTTGCGCAACACCATTACACGTAATTACGAAAGGTTTTCCGGAGTGTCATCCCGATGAGTATGATTCTATTCTCGCGATAATACGGTCACGATAAAACAAGGACGTTCCGTGCCAGGAGAGATTAAATTCTGCCGCAGCGAGCCGCGTTACGACGCCAACTTTCGAACTACCGCACTTTCATTGCGCTAATCGAGGAACGAGCGGGCTGGGAGCACACAAATTTCCAAGTCGCATCTCTTACCGTATTCTCCTAACAGGTCGGAATCGTTTACCGATGTCGCGCTACATCCAAAAAGCCGGCTGCCATCCACGCTGACGCGTGAGTAATTCCGCGAGTTGGAAATTACGAGGCACGAGAACCGCATTGCGTAGGAATTTCAAGGCTTCGATTGTTCGGAACGAAATGTAATTGTAAAGCGCTGATATCGCAGCACGAAGAGAGCTGCGACGAACACGAATTTCGAGACACTAAATAGTAGAATTTACAAAAACACAGAAATCGCGACAACGAACAAAAATCTCAACAATTTCTAAACCTTTGAGTAATACAGATTTAACACGAGCCACCGACGAACTCGAATCTTCATTAAAATCGAATATTCCCATTTATAAAAGTAGCTATAAAGCCTACTACATATGTATGTATAATAGTACTTTGTGAAGGGATCGTGCTCGTCCCGCATATTAAATCATCGAATAAAACTGTCTACAAAGAGACTCGGTATGAATAAATAATAGAATAATTCGATTGTAGCACTTCGCGAATAGGGGGGAACCCTAATGATTTTTTATCGCCGTCACGGGCGCACAGAGAGAGACGGACGGATAGTTACGAGGGGGAGATCGCGAAGTTGGGTATTGCGTCTAATTTGCGCGTAACGAGACAACGGGGTGGATGGGACGGTGGAACCGTCACTGGGAGACAGAATTTAATTTCGGGAAGAGTTTGGGAAGCAGCACAGCGAGCAACCAGAAGGGACGCAGTGACGCCCGGCGTCGTCGATAAATAGGATTGCTGCTGGAAGCATCGAGCGACAGGGAAACACAAAGGGCCTCTCTTTCTCCTCTGCTCGCCGTATGTGCGACCTGAAAGGAATAGCATGCGAGAGAGAGAGGGAGAGAGAGAAATAGATTTATCGTACGCGCCAATATGTTTCCGTTAAGTCCACGGCGCCAATGTTATAACATGAATGAACCAGTTTCCAATCGACGCCTTTGAATTATCGACGAACTCCTCTCGTCGGTAACGGGACGCCATGATCTCTGCAGCTTCCACATTTTGGTACTTTACAGACACACACACACACACACACGTTTTGAAGGGAAACCAGAGAATACACCCGCATTTTCAGTCACCGATTTCCACCAACTTTTACGACCAGTGATATTACCCTTTTGCGCCCAAAAACCATCACGCGACAGGAGAACCCTGCGGATGACAGCTGAATCTCAAAGGCTGTACCAGGAAACAAAGTTTCGTACACGTACGATTATACGTACCGTGTATGTATATATTTTTTGTACCTTTTTGTTCTTTTCTATATTACATATATCCGAACCAGCCAATTACGCGGCGAACAAAGAAAAAGCGAGGGTGGGAGACGATATTATCAAACGTAGGAACCAGGAATTAGAGCCCTCGAGTATTCATACCGTGCTCAATAATATTCCTGACACAATACCGGTCGTTTCTTCCACCGGAAGAGGGTCCGAGGGTGAAAAAAAAAACAGAGGAGGGGACTCGTCGGGGATTATGATCCCTGAATGGATCCCTCTTCGATCGCGCAGCTTGCAGACTCGACGGACCATACGGAGCGCACCTTTTCCTTCGTCGGATCGGTTTCGTCGACTGCGAGAATCGAAATCGCCGCGCCACTTAATCAGAGAGCGTCGCGACGACGTGCGTGCCGCGAAAAGAGAAAGAGGAATCCATATCGCGACGTCGGTTTACACGTTTGTAACGTCATCCACTTGTCGACGCGGAACCGCGAGGAAACGTCTGCGAGTGAAACGCGTGAATTAAACCGCTCCGCTTGGAAGCCGACGGGACCCGACGGTAAGGGGACACACCGTTCTTCCGACGTAGTTTATCGGATTATTCAATATTCATCGCGGATGACGGATAGCGGAGAAGATGGTTTATCACCGCTCGTGAACGCCGAAAAGACGCGGGAATGAAACTTTACGAGGATTCGTACCGTCTCTTCGAAAGCGTAACACGTCATCCTCTCTGTCTCTCTTTCTCCGACGACGGAGAGATAGAGAGAGAGAGAGTGACGGTGAATACAGCACGACGCTGTACATACATACATACATACATACATACATACGTAGAGACGACGCGCGACGATCCTAATTTCGTCGAGCCGTGGAGGCGATTTTACAACGGCTCAAGGAGAGACTTTTATATCCGTGGGAGGATGTTACCGAGAGCGAGTCTCTCCTAACTCTAAATTAAAAATTCCACGGCGACTTCAACACGCGCCTTTCCGTTCCCCAAGAACAATCACGCGAACGATTTTATCACTCTTCCCCACCTTCCTCACGGTGGATGTAAAACTGTAGAAAAGAACAGAGAGAATCACTGACGCAGAGAAAGAGAGAGAGAAAGAGAGAGAAAACGGAGAGACGATAGCGACGGCGAGACAGGCGTGAGTAAAACGACAGGAGCTAGAGACGCTAAAGAATATTTCCCGCGGATGAATGCCGATAAATCGCGCGATAATAGAATTAAATGCACTTATTTACTTCTGTCGTTCCCAACTCGATTCATCCCCCCCGGCCAACCCTTCTCTTTTCCCCTCCCCTCCTCTCTTCCCGTTACCGTTCGGGGTGTCTACAGGGAAAGCATTTTTCCATTAAGAGGAAATGCTGGCCGACGTGCCTTCGCCTAGAAGAGACTAAAAGTTTTTCGGGACGAAATACCGCCCGCGCTATTCCGTCTCCTCCACTTAACTCTCACCCGCGAGTAACCGGTGTGTTCGTACATAACCCAGATCGCTCCGACACAATCTTCCTCCTTTCCGTCTTCGGCCCCGATGTTTCGAGTGGCTGGAAAAAGATTCCAGCGTGGAGTTTAAGCGCGAAACAGCCGCGCAAGAGGATTACGGATCCCGGGGCTGATCCAAATGGACTTAGACAGTTTTATAGCTTCGGCTTCGGATATGGGACGTGAATCGAAACCGTCTTCCGGGTTGACTCGTGACGGACTGCGAACCCACGGGAATTTAGATTTATCGAGAAAACGAACGGTACACGTGTACAGACCTAAACCGTAGGAAAGCAGTATCGCGCGGGTAACGCTGGCAAATTTTATGCACGTCCCCAATGATCATTTTTGCGAACGTACTGATAATCGGATCTGTTTTACTTATGGTTTCGTTTGTAATATTGAAAATAATTAAAGAGAATTTGCGGGATGTGGTATTGATTTCTAATTATAAGTATTATACTTGGCTATGAACGATAACGTTTCAAGGTTAGGTGATTCGATTTTATTTTTATCTGGTTTGTTTATTAAATATTTGTAGTAAACCGTTTGATTTATTTCTTTTTTTTCCACCTCGGTATTTCGAATGATATCGGTTTAAATAAAATTTCCAATTTAATTATCTACCATTTGCCGAGATAACGATGCTACGTGGAATATGAACGGGACCGTGGAAAAACACGACGGACCGTGGGACACGAGAGGGGGGGGCGGGGTCCTTTTCCAAATTTAATCATTTCATTTCACAGATCATGTTGCACGAAACAAATTGCTTCGTGTCAATCGGCTTTGTCACGGTTAGAGATTAAATCCGAATGTTATAGCAGGTAGACGCGTATATAGAGGCGATATTGCCGTTGTATAAAATAGAACACAAAATTCCATTTCCATTTTGCCTCGGTCCAACAAAGACTCGTCGGAATATCGCAATCTCGTAAACCGACCACGCGCGCGTACCGCGACAACATTGTCCCCCGTAACTCAAAGAGATGCTGCACGATAAACGGTCTTTCTGCGTCGGACAATCCTGACTACGACCGACGGAATATAAATTTTTTTCTGTTTTCATCTGTACTCTGCCTACGAAGGGCACCCCGGCTGGTAATCCGTGCAGCTTCCACTCGCCGCGGCTCATTTCGACGCAACGAACGGTTAACGAGACAACGTTAACGTCGCGGACCAATCGGCGACCCTCGGACATTGCTATATTGCCTTTCATTCGTTTATTCTGAAGCCCCGCGCCGAGTACCGACGATATGAGAATCTTTCAGCGTTGCGGTTCTCCACCAGGTTTCAAATTTCTACGCTCACGAATTTCCACGCGGTGAGATCCGGAATTTCGGAGTCGTTCGTACTTCCACGTGGAGATCCACCGGTGAGAAATTTCACCCGGTTAGATTGCGGCAGTCAAAAAATATTCTTTGACGGACTTTGAATCACGCGTGCTCAGGGTGACCACGTCGTGTCATCCAGGAAAACAACAACAAGAAGGAAAAAAAAAGTGAAACGAATACAAAAAGAAGATAAGGGACGTAAGCTCATCCCGCAAAGTGCGGCACGGTTGAAACCGGGTAAAATGGGCATCACGGTAATTTACCAAATACGTTCTCGTCGGAAGCTGGTAGGTCAAAAGGTACCTCGTGGCAACGCGTACATAATTTGCTCGTGTCAGCCGGGACGTCATGTTTGCGCGCTCGCGCACACACGCACGCACGCACGCACGCGCCTCGGCGTTTCTGTTTCGGTATACATATTGGTATTCATCCGTGTACGACGCTATTACGCTCGTCTCTTATTAAACGGCGAACACGTGTGTTTACACGTCTCCCCGGCACGCATGCCTGAAGCTCCGTCGAGTCGACTCGTTAATTGGACCCTTTTCGAGGGTGCGTTACAGTACGCGAAGGACTGCGTGACAAGGGATTTCGATTTTTTTTTTTTTGTATCCACCCCTCCTGACTGCCATACCGCGACTCTTCGATACACGTGTTTTGATTACACTATTCTGCGAGCTCCGCGCTCGACGGAAAAAAGAAAATCAAAATAACAGCTCGCACTAACACGATACAATAACGTTGTCGTCGTGAGAATTCAAAAGAATCGACCGCGAGAGTGTGCTCTCAAATTTCCACCCCTCTAACGTGCCACTTAACGGGTTAAAAGCATCCGAAACTGTTCTCAATTACCCGCGACATGCATCCCTGGTAGTTAAAGTATCCAAAAACGACGCACGGCGAAGTACTCCGACGAATCTCTATCCGGCAAGCCGGAAGACGTCTCGAAAGTCAGCCGAGTCGCGAATTGGCACGGATCCCCGTAATAATACCGTTTCAACACGCATCTGCATGTGCGTCGCGTCGCGTTGCGTCACGGGTAACCAGAATAGGCGTATGGTATGCAAATGGAATCAATTTGCTAGCGGGGTGGGCGCCCGATGAGCCCACCACCACCATCAGCATCACCACCACCACCATCACCGTCGCCACCCTTGCCTTCGTGTACGTCAGAGACATTCACGTGTATGTATCTATGTGCACGACCTACGTATTGTAAAACGAATTTCAGGAAGGAAGGTGTGATTTAATATCGTAAAACAGGCCGTAACATCCCGCAGAATCCCGCTTCGATTTCGAGCACCCGGTAGGGGAACCCCTGCTGTTCCCTATGGGCCATCGAAATACAACCCCATGGCATCGTGTCCCCAACCCCTCGTACATCGTGGGTCACGTGCCACTTCATATATACACACATGACACATACAATACGTATATGTATACACGTGTGTACCGAGCATTTGTGTTCCCGGCACACCACATATTGCGTGTACTACCGATGCATATGGAGAATACAGAGCTGTCTCTATGTATCTACGTGCCATAGGCGTAGACTTCCCGAAAATTATGACCCGATCTCGAATCGGACAGATCTCGATGGGCCGAAATTTCCGAGAAATCGATTTCCACCCCCCTTCCCACGCCTGTTTTACGAGCCTGTCGGCTAGATAACCGAATACGTACTTGGCGTGGCGAGATGACACGCGAGTGTCGTCGGGTAATCTGGGAAGGTGATCGAACCGAGAGACTTTTCTGCAAATATAGTTCATTCGCGATAAGACGCCAAAGGAATCTAATCCGATCGTGATATCATCTGTTCGATCGTTTTCTCCTGACGCTCTGGCAAGGAAGTTCTAAGGATGAAAAATATAAATTTGACCACCGTATTTTCTATAATAATACATATGTATACTTGTATATCCATGTGAAGATTTGAAATCAATTAATCCTATCTCTTTTACGTAGGATAAAATGTTCATAGAAGAGAATGAAATACACGTTTGAATATTATATATCTTTAATAATTTCAATAAGCCCGTCCCACGACGGCTCTTTTCTGCCGCGGCAAACTTCCGTAAGCGGATCCTGAGCGGCCGTTTCGCGACCGGATTCAGCGACGTACCAACCGAGAAGAGTTCATATTTTACGACACGGCGAGGACGTGAGTTCACCGGGGGCACGGTTAAACGCGTGGGGTAACCGGAGCGAGTAGTAAATTCTCTCTCGCCGCTCTCTTCCGCGGTCGGAATTCTTTCGGCGAACGCGGAGCAAAAAAAAAAGAAAAAGGTGAGACAAGAATCCCGGTAAAACGACGGCGACACCCTCGCCGAGGAAAAATAAACGAGCGATCGACTCGAAATAGTGGACGACCGAGCAAAAATTCCTCGGTGACGTGGTGGGGGAGGGAGGGAGAGGGGAAGGAGGTGTCTGAACGGATGCAAACCGGAAGAGAGCGAAGAAACGAGAAAAAAATCTGATCCTGCAACGGCTCTAGTCGAACGTCGTCCGTTCCCCCCGTTGGTCAGCGATATCGGTATTTGCTCTAGAAACGAGAAAAAGAGAGACTCTCGAACCAACGAGTTTCACGAAATGGGACAAATATTTTCAATCTAGCCGGCGCTCCACCGTATGTATGTACGTACGTACGTATGTATGTATGTAGTACACCGTGACGAACACCCACGTACTCGCCGAGTGCAGGGTAGTTAACGACACGATTAAAGCACCGATAATTCCAAACTGAAGGGACGGCAAAAAGGGTCGAAGGAGAAGGAAAGAGAAACGTACGCGAGTGAGAAGGAGGTGGACGAAGAAGGGGATGACGAAAGGAAGGGAGGGGGGAGGGGGCTCCATCCCCGACGCCACCAACGCCAACGCCTATTTGCCCTCGTTGGAAAGGCGATGAAAAACAATTTCAATCTGGCGAAGTAGAAAGTTTCAGCAGGATGCTTCCCGCCTCTTCCATCTCCCTATTACTCTTTTATTTTTCTCTCGTTCACCCCCGTACCGGTGGTAGCTCTTTCCCCCGTCCCCATGTGCACTCCCCCTCCCCCACCTCGTTCTCCTCCTCCTCCACCTCCCCCTCTTGCTTTCTAGTTCCTTCCACCTCGTTTCGTGAGACGGTGGCACGTTTCAGGGTGCACAACGTTTCCGCGATCTTCGTCCCATTTAGTTTCCAACCCCCGCGAGCGATTCCGACGTCGAACGTCGGAGGGACACGTCGGAACGACCCGTGATACGAATCCAAAACAGGGGGATGAGGGGAGGCGAAGCGGGGGAGAGGGAGTGAGGGAATCGAGAACGCGGCACGCGAGAAACCGCGAGATATCGGTCGAATCGATCCGATCAAGATCGTTCGGGGAGATCGTAAATAATATGTATCACTTTTCCGAACGTGGGAGAAAAAGATCGAACAACAAAATACGAGAGGGAGAAAAAAAAAAGAGGCTCGCGCCTGTCCGATATTCGACAGTCGTTGCGTCCGTTCGATTACACATTTTCTTTCTGCCGCGCGCGGTGTCTATTTTTTTGTTGCATTTTTCAACCGTAACAAAGAAACGTCGATCCAAATTTACGGTCGTTACGTTTGGACGAAAAAAAAAGAGATAGAAAGAAAAAAGAATTGTCACCGGTTTTATTAGCGATTCTTTTTTAGTATTTTTTCAGCACGCCATCGTCCTCGGAAATATAAGTTCGCCGGGATGGGTTTAGGAGAACGGAGAGAACGCGTAATCCTATTTCGCGTGTACCGTGCATATTCGTCGGAAAGAATTGCAAAGCATATGCGCGTGACACGTAATACACCTACCCCTTCCCCCCTCTCTCTTCGGGGGAGAGGTTTTTCGTCGACGTCGATTTTACGGCCGATCGCGGAACGAAGAGACACCGTTTCCTCGACCAGCTTTCATTTTTCCCGCGTTTGACGCTCGGCTCTCACAGAAACTAGGGTTAAGAGAACTTTATGTAATTTTTTCCGCTTAAAAAACTACCCCCTTCCTTCGTGGAAACATCGCGAACATATGTCAGGGGGAGGTCTATGTATAAATTTGCGGCAACGAATCCGTATGGATTCGACCATGCGTTAAGTATTCGCGATTTAACGCCCGAACGGACGAACACGAGGTGTCTTTTTTTTCTACTTTTTTTTCGCTACCCCTCCGAAGTGGCATTTTGTACAGGAATATTGGCACGCGTGGCTCCAATTACCCTCGATGTAACTCGTGTGCGTGCGATACCCATGTGTTGGTGTGTTCCACGCTCGGCGGTCTCGTTTTAAACGTCTCGATTAAATGTCCGTGACGCGAGAGTTCTTCGTTGTTTCGCAATGCACTCCTTTCGGGTGCGTATGTTCTCCGTTAAGAAAAGTGAAACACGCAATGAAATTCCTTAAGAAACGTTCGCGTCGGGCCGCGGAAATTCCCTGACTTTCCGCGGAAGCTACGACCGTGAAACCTCGCGGTCGAAGTTGGCCAGCTTTTGAGAAACCGGTGAATAGTACCCGACGTCCCTAAGCGCGGCTCGTTCATTGTCAAAGACTTATTCCTCTCGAGGGTAAGACGGTCGACCGGCATCGATCGTTCTAACTGGGTCGTTCTCTCGGTCAAAGCTGCCGCTGCCAATGTAGCGGTATTTCCTAGTCAACTGATACTGACAGAGATTTTTTTTCACCTACGAAATTTAAACGATATTCAAAGAATCATTTCGAAAAATCTACCACCTACGAACGTTTTAAAAATCCCGGGATGAAGGGTATACATAATCGAGCAAGCATTATCGACTCTTTCCCCGTAACCGTGTCAAAGTGAAACGCGTGCCATAAATCATTCGCCGCGAGGTAGCCAACGGTGGAAGGTATAACCTGTGTATGTACGCGATACATACGTCCCCTCTCCCCGTTCCCCAGGTTGCGTCGAGGGGGTGGGTGACGCGAGGGGGTGTAGACTCGGCCCGTCCTAATGCAGATAGAGTCGTGGAACATAATCGCGAGAGAGAGACGACGGGGCCGAGGTTGTCCCGGCACCGATGGGAATATAGGTACGTACGTTCATACGCGTATACCGATCGCGCCATTGATCGGCCCCCCGACGTCCTCGTTACGTCAATTATTATCGAGCGTACGAATTACCGGAAGCGCCGCTGCGAGCACCGCTTTCCAGGGTAATTTCCCGTTGGAGTACATTCCGCACCGTACCCCTCCCCACCCCTTCGGCTAGGTAATCACGCCGGCCCCGGCGCGAGTCATCGCGAAATCGAGAAAAAATGTTTCTTCGAAAATTTATCAGCAAACGAGCCCGATCCATTTCCGGAAACGCTTCGACGGTAGGGAGTTCGAGGGAACGTTAAGGGTGGTTCACAGTAAGGATACTCACTTGGGGTGAGTTACGAGACGAGGGTTGGTTAAGATTTGTCGAGGGGCGATGTAGTTTTCTTGAGTCTTTGTCGGGTAGAAATTTGGAGGCGTAGAAATGTCAATCCTTGAAATTTGAGGGCGTAGAAGTATCAGCCCTAGAACTTTTAAAGACTAGAAAAATGAACCCTAGGACTTTCGAACCATAGAAACATCAATCCCCTAGTAATCTTGGGGCATATCGATAAGGGATGAACGAGGGAAACTAATCTTTCTCGTCGGCAATCTTGAATGGCACTGTATTAGATGTCTCGGGGAGAAATGAAATACAATTTCTACGGGAAGCATCCTTTTCCATTCACCGATAGCAGATTTATTCCGGTATGAGCGTAGCCTAATGGTACGCGGTAATGTTTGAAATTCCACCTCGGCCACCCGGGGAATCTCGTGAATACGCGGGCCCGCGAACTATACGTTATCACCAAGAATTTGCACGTCCACGTTCCGGTCTTTATTTCCACGGTGAACTTCCTCCAGGTGAGCCATCCGGGTCCCGTGAATTCCCTGCTCGACCGAAGGTCAACGTTTGCAGGATACATCAGTTTTTTTTTTCAGAAACCATCGGAAAATATCTATTCTAAGACTATACCACGACAAAGCTTCCCCTACTTTGCATCCGTGCCCGTCCTGTTCGTGCTCGAGGAGTTTTCCTCGCGCGAGGAAACGAAATTGTGAAAAATCAACCCTCGCTATCCCACCAAATTGAAAACGTGTCCTTTCCGCTCGCATCGCCGAGAAACAATCGTATCGAATTCCATGGCGTTCGGAAAGCTGTATCGGGAATTTCCATAGTTTTCAGATAGTCGGAAAAACAAGCAAAAAAACGAACAAAAAATGGACGACGTCGAGTCAAAGATACCAATACTCGGTGGAATATTCACAAACTAGTAGTCCCGAATGTTCTTCCCGTTGGATCTTTTTAACTCGCTTCCGGGATACGGGGTTGTGGGACGTGTAACTTTTTCCGTGGTCGCGATATTTCCCTGGCGGCTCGTAATTTCTTCGATCATAAACGCGTTTCATTCGCCGAGGCATTTCATTTCGTTCGCCGCGTCTCACGATGCTCCTTCGATCCGGAAAACATTTGACGAGCGCGTCACTTTAAGTAGATCTATCGGCGGGCACGGTCCGACAGAGAATGTTCGAACGTATACAGAAGAGGAAGGAGGATCCAGTTCCATCCGGAGAAAAATAAAAATTGATTCGAAATCGGAGTTATGGTGGACGATAAACCAACCTGGCGGTATCCCGATGAGCTGCGTTGACCCTCTTAATACCGTGGACGGAAATATAAAGTCAGATCGTAGATACCGATACCGGTCGCCGCGATCACGATAAACGATAACGGGCGAACGCGTGGAACTGAAAATATCCGGACACGGTCCGCTTGCGCCGATATCCTGGCGATCTTTGTGCTAGAATATTCCTAGATGTAGAGACATCGGTGCACAGGAGGTTGCAAGAGTAGAAATTTCGACACGCGGAAATTTCAAAGCGTAGAATTTTCTAGGAAAGGGAATTTGGATGCCTGGAATTTTCAACCTATGCAATTTTCAACGCGTAGAATTTTCAATGCCAAGACGCATAAATATCTGCGTCCCAAAGTTTTGGCGCCCAAAGCTTCAAAAATTCACCGCTTTATTTTATTCCCAGCTAGCGCACGATTTGATTCTCAATATAGTCGGAGTCTTTCACCGCATACGAAACCTTTTAACGTGCGGGAAGAGTGTACGGCGCAACGAAAATGTCGACAATAGAACGCGATCGGAAAACAAGATTCTTCTCTCGGCAAACTAATAACTTCGTTGCGAGACATTATCGAATCTCCCGTCTCTGGACGCGAATGTGAAACTCGATGGAGAATGACAGATAATACAATATAAACCGTAACGATCGCGGCCGTATGCGATAACAATCCCATAACTGTAACATTACAAAAAAATTCCCTCGTACACGGGAATATCCATAAAAATATCAAATCATCCGAACTCGAGATCCATAGAAATTTCAAGACCAAGAACATTTTATCTTTCGAAATTCTGGAGTATCGCGAAAGCTACAAAAAAAAGAAAGAACAACTCGGCATAGATCACCGCCTGATTGCGCTCCGTCGGAAACAAAATTTCCCTGCCGGATCTTTCAAATAAAAAGAAGCGTACCGGAACAGCGACTCTCTTCCAATTCAGGAAATCGTTAATGAACGAAGAAGCGCGGAAAAATCCTGGAAATATTATGTCGAACTTCCACCGCCGGACGCGACGGATCAAAAATTATATTCCCTTGGAGGGAACAAAAAAAAAAGAAAACTCCGATAAATCCCGTTCCCCTATCGACGCAGGGATTGTAAATCGACTCCATTGTCACCGACGGAGATGCTTTTAGCCCGCGATTTGCGTTCGAGATCCGAATATTACAGCGAGGAGGTTAACGTAAAGTTTGATCGCGCGAGCGATAATAACGGTCGTAACGATAGCGATAAACGATAACTACGTCTGGTGCAAAATTAAAAAAACGCCTGTGAGCGTGCCTCGTTGAATATATATACGCAGAAGGAGGGGGGGGGGGTGAAGGCAGAGGTAGAGGAGGAGAGAAGAGGAGAGGAGAAGAGGAGAGGAGAGGCTATGTACCTATCGTGCCGTTCGAAATTACGATCTCCTTGCGATTCGATCGAGCCGCGACGAGAACGAACCGTTTACATAGATATACAGGGTGTGCCGTAACTCGTGATACAACCCTGAATGTGACGATTCATTTTTTATGAAAGAATCACTGGAATATGTGCGATAGAAATTATTCATCCCTCGCTCGTCTTCCTTGGAAATTCGGTGTTCGAAGATCCGTCGGACGTTACGCTACTTCGAACGAATAACCTTGACGGTTAAGTTGATTTTTTAATACTTTCGTTGTGTAAAAGCGGGAGAAATGATTTATTACGATGCACCAGTCGTTCTAGGATTAGAAATATGTATTTATTCTACGTATATTCTCGGTGTATCTTTTACCATGGAAGCATTCCCCACGGGTTCGTACCACGAACTACGGAACATCCTGTACTACTTGTCCCGTACGTGTATGTACGTATACAAATACTTGTGTAAATGTGGATATCCATGGTCGGTCGAGTTTCGCAGCGTTAAACTGTGTCGGTCGAAACACGCGATATCGGAACCCGCACGAGCCTCGTGTTTCCTATGTATCGCGAATTCGCGGGGTCCTTCCCCACCTCCTTTTCCCTCTCCGAACATGCGAAATATTACGTCGACTTTGTCGCGACGGATCAACGGGACGCGGCTTTTATAAAATGCGAGAGCGAGCGAGCGAGAGAAGGGAGAAACGAACGGAGAGAGAGAGACAGAGAGATAGAGAGATAGAAGGGGAGAGACAAAGCAAGAGAGAATAGAAGCGCGTGACTTTTAATCCACGGTCGCATCGATAATGCATTTACCGTACACAATTATCGTCGCCCCGGCATTAATTGCGAGTATATAGATTAGAGTCGCGACGCAGATTCGACATTTTCCCGGCTCGTAGTGCCGAACGTGAAATGCAATTTCAAGTGCGCCGCTCCGGACGGCAGAAATACCCCGAAAATTAGTCGTTACCGTTCGAAACCACGGTACGTGTCATTTAACTTTCGGAAAGAGTCACGTCGGAAAGTTTCCGCCATACCTCTAACCCCTCTCGAACCCTCCCCAACGTTTGCATTCTCACGAATGACACAATAATTTCGCGAGCAAGGAATCTTCGCGTATATCGCGTTCCACTTTCCACTCCTCCATCGCCTTCCCCTCCTCCTCCCCTTTCCTCTCTCGACCGGAAATTCAAATTTCCAATTTACGTAACACGTGGCAGAGATAATGTATGCCCCGCGACGCGAATCGGGCGTGTGGCACGAGGGCGTCGATTACCGCGAAATTAGAACTAATTTCCGATTTAACTACGACTCGATAAATAGCCTATGAATATTCATAGGAGGTGCGGAGTCAAACAACGCACCGGAGTCGGTATCTCCGTGGCGAAACCATAGGTCGCACCGCAACGTAGACCCAGCGACAGAGCAAACGAGCCAGCTGCGATGTCATCTCCGATAGGATCGATCGAAAAACTTATCACCCGCTAATTACTTTCGAGACTCGCGCAACACCGCCGCCAGCAGTGTTAACAGAAGGCGGCGATGACGACGGTGGCGTTCGAGGAGGAGAGATTTTTATCGGAAACTACGACTCGTGAAACCGGGAATTGTAATCCCGAGGAAGATTGGACATGGAAAAGGAAACGCCGCCACCGGCCGGGCAAATTACGCGGATCAAATACAATTTAAATCTTTCGCCGGACCGACGTCCGCCGTCGAAACATTTTTAGTTCCGCGATAACCATAAAAGGATATTGAAACGTCATCTCCCTCGGATGAGACCCAACGGCGGATCCGACGAGGTAAATGTAATATCGTTGAACATAAAAGGAATCGATTAGGTAAGGAATAAAAATCAGAATTTCTGCTCCCACGTTAGAATTCACCGACGAGTATATTCGATACCGAGATTCTCCTAAATCCCGTAAATCATTGGTACCATTGTTTCTCCGTTCCAACGTTCTACGTTCGTCCAACACGGGTCGCGGTACTCGACGTTTTTTCTACAGAACGTAAGAACACGAACCCCAGCCTAATTAACATGAGTAAGATAAACCGACGGTGGGTCCACTGAAAACTAGGCTAGCGTGCACAACACGCGACGGTAAATCACCCGAAATATACAATCGGCGCTGAAAATTCATTAGAAATTCCAGCCGGAATGAAAACTGTAAAATGACTTTCCCGTAAAACTTGCCGTAAACTCTCTCTCTCTCTCTCCCAGCTTTCCCGGGGTTCCGTGTGTTTACGACGTCTCCCCCTATACATAGATACATACATGGATACATAGATACATATACATATAGGACTTGGATACACCTGAATTACGAGCGAGACTCGCGGTGTCCTCCATAACCGTAATATCGGCAACTAAACCATCGATACCCTATATCGTAATAACCGAGAAGGGGCGGTTCTCTCACGGTAACGAACCAAGTAGCAGTTACATTCGTTCTCGTCTAATCCCCGTCCACCAGGAGCCGGAAACGGAAACGTGAATTACGTCGCGCGGATTGCGCGTACGTTACACGACGAAGGAGGAAAGAAACGGAGAGAGGAAGGGAGGAGAAGACACGAGAAAAACGTGCGGCAGTTATTTTTAGCAGGCGCCCGCAGGCGCCGCACGCCGTGTGGAAGCCTAGGGTAACTCGTAATTGACGCTCGGTCGTTTACGCGTCACGAAGAACGATGATACCGGACCCGCTAATGTTCGACCGTAGTTTGTTCCACGACAGCCGTCCGCCTCTGACGACGAAACTTTGCGACGAATGCACCGGGTATGTATGTATGTACGTATGTGTATTTGGGCGGGTGTGTGGGTGAGTGGGTGTCTACACTGTTCAGCGTGGCGTCGATTCGTACAAAGTGTTTCTTTTTTTTTGGGGGTTCCGCTTTTGTTTCGGCCGTTTTCTGATTTGACCCTAAAAACTGAAACGGGTTGCCAATTGCTACGCGTTCTGTTCTTCTTGCTTCTTCTGTGTTTATTTTTAATTCTATCCTTTCAAAGGATAGAGTTTTTTTTTCAGCGTGAAACTAACCGGGGAGGGGATAAAAACTAGGTAATTTTTTTTTAATATTACCAACACTTTCCGTAGAGGTTTCTTTTTGAAAAATAATGACGTGCAACGCGATAAGTCTGTCACGACGCGACATTTTGTTGCGAATTTTATTAAAGTAATACTGCAAAAAAGTCTAACTACCCGGTCGAGGGTTAAAGAGTTGAGAATGACGAGAGTTTCACCCTGGATGGGAACAAGGAGTGCGGGGCATGTCAAGGAGGTTTCTCTATCCTCTATAATCCCATTAAACTTTCAAGTTACATACCCGTGTATCTGTGTTTTTTAACTCTGACTTCGTTTTGTTTTCGTTTTCGGATGCACCGGATCTCGAGGGGTATTTTTTTTCTCGTGCTCTCTTCCGTAACTCCGAACTTATTATTTTAAGTTCCTACGTACACCAAGGAATGACAACTTAAATTAATATTTTCCTCTAAAACCCTTTTTTCTCCCGTGTATCGAATAATAAACAGATAAATATACCCGATAATGTGCCACGAAAAAAAAGAAGCATGTGGCAAGTTTCATCGGGCCGCCAAGTGTAACAGGATTTCCACCGACCATGACCGTCTTCCGGTAATTTCTCGGGAATTGTGGATCGTGGAAACTTGGGCGAGCAAGGAATGTCGGCTCGTAGAAACTTCATTGCGTAGAAATTTCGAACGGTAAGTGCGCCGCTACTAGCGATCCTTTTGCCGAATGATTCGCCGAAGAATTCGAATGTCGCGGTTCGCGCGGAGATATCGGAATCTCGTTAAGAATCGGTGAACTTTTAATGAATGGGACGCGAACAAACTTTTACCGCCACCACTCCGTCGAACTTCGGAATTTTTCCATCTGGAAGAAACAAGAGTAGGTGAACTTTATCTCGCGAAAGTGGCCCCCGCGTTAGACTTCAAACGAACGTATCCTGTTCTCCTCGAGTTTCGACGTTCCGTAGTTACTATACAATGTTGTACGACCGTGTCAATGGAGAGCGGTGGACGTCGACGTCGATTCTGGACGTTGGAAACAGAATTCGACGCTCCGCGTGGACTCGTCCCGACAGTGATGTTTTCTCGCGTCAGGACCACTTCCGACGTCGGGACGTCAATTTCTTTCCACGACGATATATCGCGACAATGCTCGATTCTCTCGCGTTCCAGCGAACCACCGTTGAGCAAAACTACTCGAAGCTTTCCCGTGGTAATTCCTCGGGGCGCGATAGTAAATCGAGAAATTCTCGAAGCGCGATGCATCGAGATCACACGATTTTGTTTCTTCGGTGAAAAAGATTCTCTGAAAATTCCCGCCGACGTTAGAACTTATGTATACATAGATATGAAGAAGATGATGAAAACCTTTCATCGGAAGCGTGTGATAATCAAGTCAATATCAGCGGGTCAAGTTTCCGGGGGAAAAAGAAGAACTCTCGAGAAACGGAACCGCCAACAAAGGTGTGAAAATTAGAGCATCGGGAGATGTGGTTCCAAGAGCTGATTCCGTAGTTTTACATCCCGAAGGATAACGGAAGGGAGAGACTTCTCCCGGATCGAGAGTCGCGGACTCGCCAATACAAATCGATAAACTACCACCCTCTGCTTTTCCTCCCCTATTTTCGCTTCCATCTCCCCGTTCTATTTTCTCTCCGCTCCTCTGTGGAACGTGTACCGATCACGTCCCCTCTGTTTGTTCCCCCGATGCGATACGATAGTGGTGGAGATGTGCGTGCGCGCGCGTGCGTGCGTGTGTGTGAGCGGTGCATTCGCACGCACACAGGGTGACGTCGATGCACCGATGACTCATAGACCGAGAATCCACTTTGTTCTATTGCCCCTACCCGTGATATCGTTTGTCTCTCTTTCGCCCGGTCTTTCGACGTCATTCTCTGTTCTCTCGCTCTCTCTCGTCCCGTCCAGCAAGTGTGCGATATCAAAGGGGCGTACACACAGAATTTGCACGGTGATGTATATATGTATGATGGGCCATTATATTATGTTTTCTGGTATTACACGCCCGCCCCTGGGAGACACCTGATTAATGTAATCTAAAGTTTTTCGACGGTTGAACCCCCTTTAATTTCCACGCCGGGACTTACACCTCTATCTTCCTACCCGATCTTTCGCCGCTTTTCCACCATCCAAAAGTGTCTGTCGGAAATTTCGACGCGTTCGAATTTCACCGCCCCGTAACCGTAAGTGTCCCGAACTTTCCGCGACTTGAAATTTCACCGAGCCGAATTTCCCGCGCCACTGGAAACTTGTCCGCCTTGAAGTGTCCACAATCCGAAACCAGAACGCTTCGAAATTGCCGCGCCGAAACTACGCGAGGGAATTCCGGGGGCACGTTTAAAGTTCCCACGATATAGCGAAACTTGCCGGGAGAAATCGGTGGAACAAGTGGTTAACGTTCGGTGGAAAGCTTAGGCAGAAGCTCTCTGGTTCACCGGGTCATCGATGCAAAATACCGTGCAAGCTGCGAGGTGTTCTCCGGATTCACCGAACGGAAGCCCGGCGAACTGTTGCGCTCGACCCGAAATTGTCGTTTCGATCTTTCGAGCTGCGGTTTTGTTCGCTTCGGCCGGCAAACGTTCGTTCCTCATGATTTCCGGCCGTTTTCCGTGCCTGATGAATTCTCGTGCCGTTCGTGTGCGAATCTAGAACGAGCGTTTCTCTACCCAGACAGAGAGAAAGAGAGGGGGCGAGCGAGCAGGGAGAGGAAAAGGGAGACTTTCGTTCGAACCAGAGCGGCTGAAGCTCAAACGCCTCTTCCCTTTATTTCTTTAATTGGCTCGCGCCGTTCGTACGTTTAAAACTCATTAAAGCGCGCACGACAAAGAGTCTCTGGCGAAAGTTAATTGCGAGAAGTCGACAGAGATCCTTCATCGTCAACGATACATAGATCGTAAAAGGGGAAGAAAAAGTGGTAATTAAAAGTGGAATAATAGAGAAAAAAACACATACACACACACATACACACAGTGTATCATCAAGAATTCTGAAGTAGAATAATCTTAAGCGGGCTCTGATTTAGGTGAGGAATTTTCTCCGACACTCCACGCCCGCGTCGTATCGTCCAGTTTTTCCCCATCGCTTCAAGCTGCTAATCCGTTCATAACTTTCATTTATTTTATCTCACCCTCTTAAGCTTTCTACTGCCGCTGCAGATAATAAAACTTTTCGGCGAGCAGCTGGAATGAAAAATTTTAATTCGAATACGTGCCTGCCTGTTGCCACCACCCCCAACCACCACCCCCTCCCTCACCCGTTTCATCCACGAAACGTTACCACCAGGGACAACAAAAATTTCGAGATATAAACGAAACACCTCGCAATCCGGTACTCTCTATTTTCACTTGATTTTCCCGCCCACGCGATTCATCGATCTCTCGCCGTTCGTTCGGCAGAATAGAAACACTTCACGCCAACGAGACTACTACTACCCTCGTGAAAAGATTTCCCGACGCGAAAGCGCGATAACCAAGAACGGACATCCATAATGGGTGAAATTATTAAAAGAAATTATCTATCATTCGAATCTCCCCCTCGGAGACTTATCGCGGTGCAATTAGCGATCGGAAAAATCGTAATTCCGGCGTTTCTTCGTAGAAACATCCGAGCTAATGGCTCGCTTCCGGTCGAAAGTTTCCGTAACTTTTCCATCCTGACGGACACGCACGAAAGACCGATTAAGTATCGTGTACGCGTTCATACATACATGTATGCATGTACAAGGGCTCTCGACTTTACCGGAATGATTATTTTTAGTCGCGTCAGTGACACTCTATGCCCCTTGGACGTTTTTTTTTTTTGCGCGTTGCGCATAAAGAGCAACAAACTTTTGCCATTTGAGACTCGCGACACGCACGCGGATTCGCGAACCTTAAACGTTCGGTATGGAAATTTCAGTTCCCGCCGGACGGGGCGAAGACGTTAAAAATCAATTCCCCGGTACGTCGCCGTGGAATAACCGCGCGTGGGGAAAGTCGAATGGGGACCGCCAGGGTAAATGGAATCGCGTGCGACGTAAAGCATAAAGACGAAGCATTACCCTTCTCTTTTTTTTTCTTTTTTATTCCGCGTTTGTCACGGAAAGAGACTACCGGAACACCGTCGTTACGCGTGCTCTTTTCCAGTTTACAGGACGTAGAAGGGAAACGGGAAAGAGAGCAACAAAAAAAAAGAACAGGAAGGAGAGAAAAAAAAAGGAAAACGACACATGAATATATCGCGGACCGTGGTTACAATAGTTATAGGGCGGCAGCTGCGTTTAATAGTTTTCAGCCCCGTGTTTATTAGGGGGAAAACCATCACCATGTGTTATTTTTGGTGGTGCATCAGGCCGTCGTTCGACCGGAAAGATCAAAGCTGGGGTCGCGTGTTCCATTCCCCGCAAAACCGTCTTTCGAACACCCCTCTATAACTCTATATAGCTCCCTTATATTGCGTTACGAACACAAAAAAAAACATACACCGCCGCGAATCGGGACACGTGCATTTGATGATTTTCAATTAAAGACAACCTCCGACCCCACCGGTCGATGATTACGTCGGCTCTATATATCCGATAATACCCGACAATTCTAATCGGTCCATTATTACGCTTAACCTGGCCAGATGTAATCTAGCCAGGATTATTCTCGACCGCGTCTTTCCAGCTAGCATTACCACAGAAATTTACAATAATTCCACCCTGATCTCGCAGACCGCTCCGCGTCCAACCGAAAGCGTCGGTATCGTGAAAATTTCATTATCCCAGAAACACCGTGGCGGGATACACTGGTCACCGACAAGTTTTCGTTTGCTTAGTCCCCTTAAAGTTATCAGTTTCAATTTCACGTGTACAACGGATCGTAATGACATAATTTAATCACTTTTCCTTCTTTATAACGGTACAAAGGAAAGGAATATATCGCTGAAAATATATCAGAAATTGTTGGAAAAAGGACACCGCGTAACCATGGCAACCGAACGCGTGTACATGTTCCTGTAATAAAAGTCAAAGTCGACGATAACAGGGTTAATTTTACAATCAAATTTTTCTCGTAGGTCAAGAAAATTGGATTCAAATTTCATGTAATTTGCCTGCATAACGTTGAATATCATTTGAATAGTATTCGGTGGAACGAAAGTTGAGGTCTGCCAAAGATCCACTCGATACGTTCTCGCTCCGGTATCGAGAATACGTCCGGCGAGAGAATCGGGAGAGGAGAGCGACGACCTCAACGTCACTCGCACGATCTTCTCGAATGGCCTCGGAGAACCATTAAGATCACGCGGTGCATCGGTACGTCCAGTAAATCCCGGCTAGTTTCTGCGGAGGACATGCCGTGCGATACTTCGACCTTCGTTTTACGATTCGTAAGCACCTCGATTCATCGGAAAGGGTTGATGATACTTGAACAATTAGTTACAATGATGTCGGCCGTCACGCGGGGGGTGAAAAGCTATTATTTTGATTATTCATTTGATCGCGAGCGGAAAATCGGTTCTATTACTTGTAAATATTTTAGATTTTAAATCAATTAAGTCCTTTTTGTTTCTATATACGAATTATATAGTTTTCCTTTAGAACGGTACAAGATAAATTATGAAAAGACGTAATTTAACGGTGATTTAAAGAGTAAACGTCAATATCCACCTAAAACTAGCATGAAGTCATTTGTTTCAAAATTGACACGAACCGCTTTCAAATATTCACAGTTCGATTCGTTAAGCCTCTAAATATATTATAATCGGGAGGCAAATTTATCGGGCCGTGAATGCACTTATACCAATACCGGGTATCGCGATGGCAGCCTGTTGTCCGTGTGTCTAAACATTACGAAATTTCCACGGAAAAATCTTTGCGCGAGAATGCCGGCCCTCGGCAGGCGGCAGCTGGTTTTCGTGGAAAATTTGCATCTAGTTGGCATTCGCGATCTCTATCTTCCCTCCCGTTTGGAAAAAAAAATAACCCCACCCCACGGTATTTCGTCCGCGATCTATCGTCGCAGTGCAGAAAAGTATTAATAATAAAGTATTACGCTGCGTCAACGCGCCGTGAATTATTGCTGGAAAAATCAATAGCCTCGCGCCCCGTTCGCGCCGAACCGTGATTTATATGGGAGCAGGAAATTAATACCGTGAGCCTCCTTTTTCCCAAAGAGCACCGTGCTTATCGTAGTTCCACGGGATTAATATCATTATTATTATTATTATTATTATCATTATTATTATTTCTCTTTTCTATCGATATCCGCGGAAAATCCTATCGAAGTCTCGCACCGACGCGAACGTTGGCCGGTTGAGAACAGGGGAAAATGAAAAATACTATTATAGAAAATAATACTTCCACGGGAGTCCGTTAAGACTTTTTGTCAGAGCTGTTTAAGCTGACACGGCGGCTCGCATATCCAGTAGAGAGCACGGGAAAATCAGAGAAATGAAAATGAAGACTGTGTCTCTTAATTAGAAGACGTGGCACGATTCATTACGAAGCTTCTCCGAGGCTACTCGTAAACTCGTAGCCGTGGTCTCGCAATTATCTGTGTACCGTTCGACCGCATCTGTCTTCGAGACCGTGTGATTACGGGACAGAGAACGCGTAATTAATGTCTCGCGATAACGCCGCGTAGGAAACATTCGTCGAGGAGGTCATGAAAAACTGGAACGCGTCGCTATAAATGGCATCTTCTTGTCGGCAGCTCCGACTAAGGATATCCGAACACGACCGGGCAACGTATCGCGGTGTATACTACTGGTAAATAAATCGAGGTGAATGAACCGACTTTCGATCAATCGAACGTAATATCGACGTCGCCGATACGCTTCGAGTCTCCTCCGAACAAACTTCGCGTTATTCTTAGGATCGAGTTAGATCTGGTTAGGTTCGGGTTAGGTATGTTACCTAACATTTTTGCGGTTTCTCTACTCCGCGTCAAATATTCCTGAACTGTGTAACGGAACCACGGTCGACACCTTTTGGCACCCGGGATACAATAAACCAGGAACGTACCATCCAGCTGGAAATGTCCCGGCACGTCGAAATTGACAATTTGTCATGCGCCGTGGATTTTAATGAGTTGCGCAGATTTTCAGTTAGTTGCATAAGTCATAGTTTAATCTAGTCGCAAGAGCGACCGTTCGTTGCAAGATTGTGACCGCGGTTTAGAAGAGTCCCGCTCGTGATTTTAACGGAAAGTTTGCGCGAATGTTCCATGCATCCATCTCAAAAGTAGTCGAGAGTGAAACGAAAGACTATTCAGCATCGTTTCAGAATGCACGATTACAATCTTGAAGACCTGTCTCGAGATTAACACATGTTTTTATCGAATTGTTCCATAGTTCCGTACAATTGAATTACCTCGTAGTATCCCCGTACCCTGATCTTCGTACCATACATTCCCATAGTTTCCCTCACGATCGTACAAAAGACTACGACTTAAAATCCAAAAGAATAAAGAACGAAGCTTCGCAGATGGAGAAAAAAAGTAGGAGAAGAAGATGAACAAACCGTCAACGCGTACGACGACCCGCGAAACGTAAACGGTCAAGCTTCGAATGAACATTCAGGGATTCTCGCGGCGAAACGAGGTTGTAGCAAGGTTGCCAAGGGCTTTCTTAATTTAAAAGGAAGCAGACCTCGAGTCGTTAGTAGCTGGAACGCGGGGCTTTTCAATTCTCTGTCGGCCGCGTGCAAACCGGGTGCCGCCAGTTTTAGTATGCGCGCGGGCACCATCTGCGAATCCGGTTTGTATTCAAAACGCTTAAAAGGTGTCCCGCATAAATCTGGAATCTGCCTCTCTCTCTCTCTCTCTTTCTCTCTTTCTCCGGCGTAGAAGAAAGGCGAGGGGTGACGGAGGGGGACCGACGGAATTTATTTGCAGGAAATTTGACGGCCGAGTATCGACGGCTACCACTACCACCGTTGCGCGAACGTATCAACGACGGCATATTTATTCGACGTGAACTTTCGTAAGCTGACGGCGGAAGTCTTCGGCCGAAAGAAAATTTCAGCTTGAACGAACCTCCTCTCTCTCTCTTCGCCCCTCCCCTGCCTCTTTTCCCCTCCCCGGTCTGTCCCGTGCGGCGCGCTTTCAATTTCATGCAAAATTCCTCCCCGGACAAGCCGGAAATGCTGATGAACGAGACGCATTACACCGGCATATAATGGAAATGCTGAGTAACCTCGTTTGCTGAATTTTTTACCCTCATTCGACCATTAATTCGCTTCGCGGGCCGGCAACCGCGGCAGACGACTGAATGGAAAGACTTTCCAGCTGAAAGAAATCTGTCTCAGGGCTGTTAAAAGTGCGACCCGAATTTTTCCACGCTTTTTCTAGTCCCGTTCTTGTTTCCACGTCTAACCGCGTTACACCTGCACGCCGTTCGTAAAGAATATGTAGTCGGATAAAATAAATAATTCTGGCACCGGGAAATCGATCGTCCGATGGGAGTCGCGTCTAAAATTGGCATATTAATTAAGTGAACGATGCCGCCGGGTGATAATAATTGCGATCGAATAATTCGCATAGCGCGACGTAGCGGGCCGGGTTCACGCTAATAGGGCACTGTGAAATTTCGCTTCGATCGCACCGCGAAATAATTTCCCAATCGACACAACGGCAACCTAATTCGCACGGGAAAATACGTATAACTCGGACAGGTACTGGCTACGGACAATATGATCCGATCAATCGAATTTCTTTATCGAAATAAATATAGTTATCGAAACGAGACGAGATGAAACTCCGTCTGTATGCCGGAAAACTTTGAAAGTGTCGTTAACGAAGCCGTCGCGGTGACGTTAGACGAGGCCGCGCGAAACGGTCGTTGGAAATAAATATTTAAATAAGCGCGCGCTTCCTCATGACCGGACGGACCGTCGGTCACTTTGTAGGGCGCCTATTCGCCCTTTGTTCACGGTCCCCAACAGACACAGGCCAACGTGGGCGAACACCGTGACCCGGTCAGCGGAATTAATCCTTCCGGCCCGAACTCCAAAATTCCGTTTCCGCGTTCTGAAAGGCACCGGCCTCCTTGAATAAGACATGACACGCCAACCAATCGCGTGACCCTCTCGGGAGCCGGTTAAAAAAAGGCACGGTGGAGAAAAAAAACGGGTGAATTTCCTCCGCATGTGTGTCACACCTATGATACGTGAAACGATAGAGGGAAAACGGGTAGGGGGAGGGAGAATAGTTTTCTACGGTAAACAAAAGAAGCTAATATACGAGGCGAGAGAGGCGGCAACTGGAAATCGGATTGGACGAAATTCAATTAAGAATCGAGGAAAATTCCCTGGCGCGTTAAGGCGCGATATGATGAAAATCCGCGGGACGCTCCTGGCCCACCGGATTCCGATATAAAACATTTCGACGACGTATCGACGGGGGTGGACGGGTGGGGGTTTTCGTGAATTTTTTTTCACCAAACGAGTAAACGAAATTTCACGGTCGAATAAAGAACATCCGCGTATTGCCGGGCTAATTTAGATTTATATCGGTGCGGTCGAGTCGTCGGAGCGAAAAACGGAGACGGAATTCTGGATTGGTTTTCGGATAGATTAAGTGTCGACTACGCGGTGAAATATTTATCAGTGGAATATGTAACGCTGGCGACACATCACCGGGAAGGCGATGGCGGTACATACGCGATGATGAAGTTCGCGAATCGATATCTTGGAAATTGTATAAATACCGAATGGAAATCGTAAAATATTCTACAGTTTTTTCATCATCATTTTTACAATTTTTGAGATAGCGATCTGAAACTGGCACCATTGTTTTAGTTAGGAAATTCTACGCCAGAACAACGTATAATAGTTGTACTTTTCGAAAATTTAATTTTTCGCAAAAATCTGAAGGGGGTAGGTCAGGATTTTTAGCGATTTTCGTAATTCGTTCGGCATTTCCACAATTTTTTAGATATCAAAATGATTCCTTCACTGGCTTATTCGGCTTCGGATTCCGCGTCCAAAACGTCCCGGATCGTTTTAATAGCTCAAAAATTACGAAAATGGCGAGCGATTTACGAAAATCGCAAAAAATCCTGACCTACCCCCTTCAGATTTTTGCGAAAAATTAAATTTTCGAAAAGTACAACTATTATATATTGATCTGGCGTAGAATTTTCTAACTAAAACAATGGTACCAGTTTCAGATCGCTATCTCAAAAATTGAGCAAATGCCGAACGAAAAACTGCTTGAATTTAAGGAATTTTCGCGATTTTCGTAATTCCTTCGTCATTCCCGCAATTTTTACGATATCTAAATGACCCGGGAAGTTTTAGACGCGGAATCCGAAGCCGAATAAGCCAGTGAAAGATTCAGATCGATATCTCTAAAATTAGTCGAACGGCGGTAAGAAAACCTGCGTCAAGAACTTAATTTTTTCTTCCAACACATTCGTCTGTCTCTTCTCGCGTGTCTGTACGTACATGCATGTGCAAGGTGTATGTACACGTGTATGTACGTAGAGTCTGGTGGCATCGTGGCCGAGGACGTCACACGACGCGACGCGACGCGTCGGTGCGGTCTCCGTCGAAAACGGCCTGATTCTCCGTGAGGTAATCGAGTTAGCCCGCAATTTACAATGGCCAGCTCGGTCGAGAGGTTGGTCTAGGTTGTACGCGACACCGTCCTGCATCTATGTTGGCCTATCTCCGCGTAGGTAGCTGATATCACTCCTCCGACTACTTACATTAATGAGTTAGTAGTTAAGTTAGCCAGCTAGTCGCAGCCACCGGCGCGGTTCTCTGCGTCTTACGTCTACTAGACGTACCAAATGGGCAACCCCTTTTGCACCGGTTCGCAGTCCACACCAATCTCCATTACTTTAGCTCGTTACGCCGCGACAAGACCAGACCTTTCGTTCTACCAGCACCATAGTATCACCTTTCGGACTTTCCATTTTCCACCATGAATGCCTACGCTAATTATTACTTTATACCTATCTCTCTTTCTCTCTGTTACCCTCTCTCTTCTACTATACGTATATAAGTATCCAGGAGAAAATTTTTAAGCGGTTTCTCTTGCAAGAGCTCCTAATGCATCATCGATTATAATAGATGAGAGGGCGCGAGGGGATTAAAACGAAGTACACAAGAGAATCGATAAAGAAACGGCGACGTACGGGGGGAAGCAAAAATCTCATCGAAGGGTACCTCGAGAATTTCCAGACGACCGGAAGCTGCGCTCCTCTCGAGGCCTTAATCGCGGAAGACGTTATCGAAGTCGTTAAAACGGCCAAGACCGAGGAAGACGACGGACGCGGAATCAGTTTTACGCCGAAGACCCCTGTGATACCGCCTCTACGTTGGTGTTAACGAGGTCAACGTCGACACGGTTCGAGAGTGCACCTCGAATGCATCTCGAATGCACCTCGAGTGCATGTGGACATGTTTCTCACGAACGTAGCCGGGGTTCCCTTTGTTCGTTGTTCTCACGTTGTACCGAGGGTCGAAGGGACAATTAAGTATGAAATCCCCTTCGCAGAAGGGACCGCCGAGTTGACTATGATCCCGTGACTTTTTCTCTTGACGTTTAATTTTCTATCCTGTTCGCCGACGCACAAGGGGGAGGCAGGGAGGGAGGGAGGGAGGGATCGGAAGGAAAACGAGCCTCGGTAAAAACTACCAGGCCGGATAGTTGGTGTAGCAGGTGCGTGCACGCGTCTCGTCGTGCCCCGGTACGCAAAACTGGAACGTCCACACGGTATCGGCTCGTGCCGCATTGCGGAGTCCTTTTCCGACCGGGTCCGGTGGTGTTGTCCGTCCCCGATAAAGAATCGTCGTTGGAAAACAAACCAGGGACCGACCGGGACGCGTGACAAAAAAAAACTACATATACGTATACACGCGATGCCCGGGCAAATTAATCTCGCGCGCGACGCCCAACGCGTGGCAGAATTTTTCAAACGAGATTTCTATTTGCCTTGCCCCGGCTATACGTCATGGAATCCACGTGGCAAACGTCAAAATTCTCGTCGAAGAGTCCTGCCGCCGACAACTTTTCCAACGGAATAGAATCACTCGAGGCCGCGCGCGCGCGCACGCACAGGTGTCGCGTGTTTCCCGAAAGTGACGAATAAATTTGGCAAAATTTTCCGCGTATCGTTTAATAACACCGGCGCGTTTCACGATGAAATTGAGACGTTGATGTCGAGATGAAACGTGGCCCGTTTCGACTGTCGAGAAGAGCAGACGTTGACGTATATACGAGGTCCTCAATCAGGAACAGGCTCGGGCGTACTCGTGTCATGTCTACGCTTCGAAAACGTCACGCGAGAGATCCGACCGAGCGGCGACCAACTATCCGTAATATTCGGTTCCCACTCGTAACCCTGAATGGTTGACCCCATAAATAACCCCGGCCGGACCGCGAACCTATGCGCGCCCGCAGGATAATTCCCGGCGGACCTGTACCCTGGGTCGCGACATCCAGGATACTCCGGGGCCACCTTTACAAATAATTTCCCGCGGAACCGACGCCAACTGGGACAAATTACTCGGACCGAATTTCCGAATCGCGATAATTAGCTTAATTCCCGAGTATTATGCCAGTTCTCAGTTCAACGAATAAAAAGACCGAGCGAAAGGGAGAGATAGAGAGAAAATGAGAGGCGACTAGTGGCGATTCTTCATCGTTCCCTGTCACGAGAAGCGACGTTCGAACGATTAAAAAAAAAGTTCGCCCGTTTCTCCAATTTAGAGAAAATCGTTCATAACGGATACGCGTATAAGTCGCCGTCTATTCGTCCGTTTCAATTACGGCAACGATTACCGGAGAATCGTAAATTATCGGGCGATGGCCCGTGTTCGCCGGCCACGACGGACTATATTCGGTGAATAATACCACTACCGGGGTTGACCTCGGTCCACTAGCGAATCAAGTATTTACTCTACTCGGTATACGTTTACGAACGGACCAATTTCGCGACAGGGTGCCACCATGAATTATACGGTCCCATCGATTCTCCTCTTTCGACGACTCAGCTGTTTCTCCTCGTTCTACTGCTCCTACGCTCGTTAAACTACCAACGGCTGATTGAAGTCGAATCATTCTCGTGCTCTCGGAAATCTTGAATACCGTTCGAGAGTGTCTACTAATAACTATTGCTCACTCTCTACGAGGAAACAATGATCAACGTGTTTCGAACGGAACACCCGTTACCGTAATAACCGCGGGTCTTACGCAGACGGCTCCGCGATTCGATCATTCCCGACCACGCTTATCACTCGTTATCTCGATTATCGGATTCGATATCAACCGCCTGCCTTTCTCAATACCGTTTCCCTCCCGGTTTTTTTTTCTTCCTTTTTTTTCGATCGTTCCATTCAAAAACCATCGTATCGTATCGACGGTTTCTTGTGGGAAAAAAGTGACAAGACTATCCGAGGGTTAGTTATCCGGTAGTTAATCGATTAATCCGATGACGGAGCACCGATGAAGACGACGACGAAGAAGAAGAGGAAGAAGAAGAATAAGAAGAAGATGAAGAGGAAGACAGCTCGAGACACCCGGGTTCTTTCTTACTCCTCGAGAGAGTGATGCGCGTTCGAGAATCCGTATGCATAGAACTCGAGACTAGAGGAGGAACTCGTACAAGAGCCTAACGATCGTAACGCGTGACAAGACCGACAAGAATGCCGGTGACGTCATCGTCTACCCGCAGGTATATACCCGATGTGAGTCAACTACGGAGCCCGTAGTTCCACGAACCGAGTAGTAGATACACCGGTTCGGTTATCAGCCACGCATACATCGACGGAGTGGCCCACAAATGTCTTCGGCTAAGTACATCCCCTCCCCCTTCTCCTCCTCCACCTCTTCATCCAACAGTCGATGTGTGCGCGATGCGTGTACGTGCACGCCCGCGCACTCTTTAAGTAATCTATTAATAAATACGCACGATTCAGCCAGCGACCAGCTGCCACGGATAACCGGATACGCTTCGTGAGTATACTATCGGTTGGAATAGTAGCCGGGGAGATAAAGTTCGGATAAAGCTGTCCCAGTGAAAAGGGCAGGCGTTCACCGCGAAGGATACCCTGCGAGACGACGCATCGATAACAATAATAAACGTGGAAATTTCAGCCGGCGCGTATGAACGTATCGTATCGGTTCGATACGAGTATACGTGGCAAGTCATGGATCGGAAAATTGATGGATCCAACTAAACGTTCGTTGGCTGGGAAATGGAAATTACAATATCGATACATATTGTACACGCGATGAAAACTAGCCCTTTTTTTCTTCTTCTTCTCCTTCTCGCGATTCCGAGCGTTGACCGAGATCGATATTCGATCGTGTACAATTTAACGAGGTAAATATCGCGAATCCTGCGTATGTATGTACGTACGTGCATACATATAATACATACGTACACACGGTACACGTAGGGCAGGCACCCAGGCGATGTTGTACTTAGCTACGTGCACGAAGAAAACGTGTTGTTGCCGTGTCGCGGAGAGCGAAGAACCGTACACCAGAGTACCGGTACTCCATCTTATTCCGCTTCGAACTCTGCGTCCAAAACGTCCCGGATCATTTAAATATCTCAAAGATTGCGAAAATGGCGAGCGAATTACGAAAATCGCGAAAAATCGTCAATTTGAAACAGTTTTTTGATTGCCATTTGCTCAATTTTAAAGATAGCGATCTGAAACTGGTACCATTGTTTTAGTTAGGAAATTCTACGCCAGATCAATATATAATAGTTGTACTTTTCGAAAATTTAATTTTTCGCAAAAATCTGAAGGGGGTAGGTCAGGATTTTTTGCGATTTTCGTAATTCGTTCGGCATTTCCACAATTTTTTAGATATCAAAATGATTCTTTCACTGGCTTATTCGGCTTCGGATTCCGCTTCCAAAACGCTCAGGATCATTTTAATATCTCAAAAATTGTGGAAATGGCGGGCGAATTATGAAAATCGCAAAAAATCCTGACCTACCCCCTTCAGATTTTTGCGAAAAATTAAATTTTCGAAAAGTACAACTATTATACATTGTTTTGGGGTAGAATTTCCCGCTGATTACAATGGTACAAGTTTCAGATCGCTATCTCAAAAATTGAGCGAATGCCGAACGAAAAACTGCTTTAAAATGATGAATTTTCGCGATTTTCGTAATTCCTCCGTCATTTCCGTAATTTTTGAGCTATTCAAATGATTCAAGACGTTTTAGACACGGAAATCGATACCGAATAAGACAGCAAAAGATTCAGGTCGATATCTAAAAATTAGCGGAAATGACGAAGAAATTACGAAAATCGCGAAAATTCATCATTTTAAAGCAGTTTTTCGTTCGGCATTCGCTCAATTTTTGAGATAGCGATCTGAAACTTGTACCATTGTAATCAGCGGGAAATTCTACCCCAAAGCGATGTATAATAGTTGTACTTTTCGAAAATTTAATTTTTCGCAAAAATCTGAAGGGGGTAGGTCAGGATTTTTGGCGATTTTCGTAAATCGCTCGGCATTTCCGTAATTTTTGAGCTATTAAAATGATCCGGGGCGTTTTGGACGCGGAATCCGAAGCCGAATAAGCCAGTGAAAGAATCATTTTGATATCTAAAAAATTGTGGAAATGCCGAACGAATTACGAAAATCGCAAAAAATCCTGACCTACCCCCTTCAGATTTTTGCGAAAAATTAAATTTTCGAAAAGTACAACTATTATACGTTGATCTGCCGTAGAATTTCCTAACTAAAAGAATGGTACAAGTTTCAGGTCGCTATCTCAAAAATTGAGCGAATGCCGACCAAAAAACTGCTTTAAAATTCATGTTTTCCGACTGTCATTTCCACACTCTTGGAATAATCGATCCAGGACACCGATATTCATACTCTGTGTCAAATTCTGCATCGATATAGCCCAGAAAAAGAAAATCAAAAATTTCGTCATTCTTCGCCAACATCTGAAGGGGGTCAAGGATTTTTGCGGTCATCGTTTTTTCCTAGCCGTTTCAAAAATTACAGAAATGGCGAGTACCGGTACTCCAGTAAGAAGCCACGTATGTTCATACATACGTACATACTTACATACATACATACATCGCACAAGCCGCGCCCTGATAAACGTACCGTACCCGCTGATGACTCCTGAAGCCATTCGACGAGATCGCACTTAGCTGGACCTATTTCGCCGAGGAATAAAATCGCCGCTATTGGCGCGGATTCACGATCTGCGCGAGTAGAAACCAACTCCGCTTCGAAAAGGGTTGCGCGAAACATTACCGTCGCGAACAAGGCCGTGCTACGTATCGCGGAAATGTGCGAACTGTCGCGGTATTTGCGAATCGCGCGACTGACTCGAACGACGCGAGAAATGCTTCATTTCCCGGTGAAAAAAAATCGTCCACTCCTGGCTGTGTCCGATTCTCTTTATTTTTGTTCTCGATCACTCTCTCCCTCTCTCTCCTTCTCTCTGGACGTTGGACGTTTCCCTCTCGAGTCCCGTTTAATCGCGGAATCGTTCTCTTTAACTACTTCCGCGGTTATCGATTTACGATTAGCATCGCGGCTAAAGGCTGCCGTGTACGGCAGTCGAACCTTAGGGCGGATATGTCTGGTATTCTCTCTCCCGGCGAGCTGTTTTAGACGCGAGATATCTAAAAATAAGCTGCCGCGGCCTTCCTCCCCTCTCTCTCTCTCTCGCCCTCTCCCTTCCTCTATATATATATTCCTTTTTTCTCTTCTTTATCCGCGGTGGTAAGCTTCCGGAGATTGAAGTCTCTCCCGTCTCTCCTTGGGATACACGAAGGAAGACTGGAGCAAAGCAACGTCTTCCGTTTTCCATATTGCTTTCCACTTTCTACGTAGGATGCGCGGGGTATTATTAATGGCCCCGCATCAAGACGGGTTAAAGGGTTGAACGGAAAGATCAACGTCCGCACGTACTGGTTTATAATTAACAAAACCTTCGGAAGTGGTATCTCCGATCCGTGTAAAAGTATCATTAACGAGAATCGCCAGATTAAAAATGAATTTACCACGCCGGTGTGACAACACTTTCGTGTTCGTCCCGGTGTATTCTGTCCTTTCTTTAAAAATAACAAATAAAAAGAAAGAAAGAAGAAAGAGAGGGACAGAGAGAAAAGGGAAAAAAGACACGCTTCCACGTCGCCGCGGTTCTAACGAGGTGTCGCGTTAAAAGGTACGTTTTACCCGTAGAAATATTTAATTCCTTCCGGGCAGTTCGTTAAGCGTGCAGGCCACGTCTAAGTTCTAAACACGTGGGACGTGCCATCACGTGCGACCCGGACACATTTTGGACGCACGGCAACGACGTGGCTGACGTGCATTTGTTGCGCTTTGCCGGCTCGCGGAAACAACCCGCGACGACGAGGGGACGATAGGGCGAAACCAAGGGTGACGGGAAGAAAGGAGGTAAAAAGCACTGCTTAACGACGGAAAGCTCTTCGTTTCTTGCAAACGAAGCGAAACCGACTTCGAGATCCACTCGTGCCAGGCTGTTCTTCTTCCACTTTCACGTCAGATTCACTTCCGGAATTCGGATCGATGCAAAAAGATTCATCGCACCCGCACGATCGTCTTCCCTACGGATCTTGCGAAAAGACGATCGGAATCGACATTTCAACACCCTCGGTCCTTCGAAAATATCTCTTGCACATTGTATTCGTACAAAAAAAAACACGTAATGCCAATGTTTACGCTTCCTAGCGCGACTACTTCAGGGTGAATATTATGTTACTCGGACGGTTACACGTGTATGAACGTCGACGGCAATGAAATCCTGCTTGCCGTTTAGGAGCATGAATGGTCCAATGGATTCACGTCGTATTTTGCATGAAGTGAAAAAGACGAAGAGAGAAAGATAGATAGAAGGAGGGAAACAGAGAGAGAGAGAGAGAGTAGAGAAGGAGAAAGAGAAAACAGAGAGAGACCAGCTTGGGAAATTAGTACGCTAAAAGGCCGGAGAAAAACCAGCCGTGGGACCGTGCGGAATGAGATTTCCTTTGTGAAAAGTCATTCGTATATATACAAAGTTGTCTGTCACGGGCAAGAATGGGCTTCCTGGATTTCCACCCATCTGTCAAGAGTTATCGCGAGACCTGGAGGGAAAACAAAAGGAGCCACGTGAAAGAAGCCGAAATCGTATACTATTATAGTGTACTATGCGCTCGCGTGCACGCACACACGCTCACACACGTAGGCACACACGATGGATAAAACGCTTTTGAACGTCGAAAATCTGGGATATCTTTTCTTCGACAGGCGACGTGCGTTTCGGGTTGAAAAGAAAGAACGAAGCGATTTTCTTGGTCCTCACACCCCCTACCTTCTAACCCTCTCCTCACGATCTGCCATCATTCTGCCATCCAACCGCTTTAATATCGTTCGATATTATAGACCCCGTCCTCTCTCTACGTGTTTCCCCACTCGGTCCCCATCGACGTTTTATCGCGCCATGCAATTTAAGTCCTCGAACAAACACCAATGTATTTTCGTTTCGTCCTCGTACCCGTTTCGTTTCGCGGCTCGATTCGCGAAATTATAGATTTTTCCGTTTAAAAAGCGTCAAGCTCTCTAAAACCCCAGTTTTATATGGGGGATGCCCGACGGCTACCCGTTCACGCGAATACGTCCCGTAATTAATACATTGTGATTAATTCTTCGATGTTATTGCGCTTTTCGTGATTATCACTCTCTCCGAGCTCGTCGCTCTTTTCCACTTTCTCTTTCTCCGTTCGTTACGATAACCCTCTCTATCTCTCTCTCGTTTGATTATCATTTTCAGTCTCTTTTAATCGACGCGGACGCGTCGCCGCTCGTTAATCCTATCTCGGAAACGCTACTGATCGTCCTTTCGATATTGTATGAACTCGTCCTATTGCGAGCGGTTCGCTTATCGCTAATTATACCACGTTTAATTACACCGCCACGGGTGGAACCGGATAGAACGACAGCGATTTCATCAACGGGAAGCTGGGGCAGTCGAATGATCGGTAGGTAACTCTCGCGATGAAAAAAAAAGAGAGGGAAGAAAATGCTATCGTAACCCTGAAACGGCTCATCGACAGCCACGTTAAACCTTCCACGTTCTCATCTTCCATCCTGAAAATAAATTTGCCTTGCAATATGAAAGTATACGGCGAGGAAAGTGATGGTAAAACGGGGACGAAGAAAAAGTAGTAGTAGTAGTAGTAGTAGTAGTAGAAAATGAGGAAGGAGAAGAAGACGGAGAGGAAGGAAGACTACTGAAAGTTGAGAGAAACTTTTAACTAACTGTGAAATCGCGAGGGTAAGGACACCCTTGTTGAAAAGAAAAATAGTAGTCGGATGAGGAACGAAAAAAAAGAAAGAAAACGAGAAAGGGCGAGGGAGAGGAGGATTCGTTGACCGAGACGAAGATACAAATGACCCGGTGAAATTTTAACGTTCACGGGAGAACGATTCGCGACACCTGGCACAGACACGCCGTGGGAAAACATTTTCGCAAAGGCCACTTTCCCGTCCGCGTAAACATCTCCGGGGTTCGGCGGAATCGACGATAAGACGAGAGCAGAGCCATGGTAAAAGCAGCGCAATCCGCCGGCAATGTCGCCGCTGGACTTTTCCCTCAAAATAATAGAAAACACAGGAGAAATAACACATTCGGTATCGGGAGAAACAACTACGGGAATGTATGTATTTAGCTGCCGGTTATCTCCGCGAAGAACAAGGTACAAATGCACGACTTTTGGCATGGGTAACGCCGACGGAAATGGCTTTCCGGCGGCTGCCAAAATGACCGGAGAGTGTAAAATAAAAGCGAAAAATCGACGTCGATTATCGCTAACGTGGTGGCATTTTCTTGAACGTTAATCATCGTTGTATGGGTGACAGATAAATTTACAAAACGTACGATACACCACCACAGTCCGTGCGAATGTACGCGCCTGTGTGTATGTGAGATTCACCGCAACGGATTAATACGAGAATGAAATTTGCCGCGAGTGGGGTAAAAGTTACAACACCGGTGGTGTGTTTCCGCGGTTATGATATACTTTCGTAATTATACTAATCACGCCCGAGGACGACCGATACGTCGGACAATATCATTGTTTACGACGCGCGCAAAAACAGAGACAATAGAATCCAATCCGGTGGGTACCGGCGGGCGTATCATATTCAAAACGCGTAATGCGGGATACGATTAATCCGGTCTATGCGTTACCACCCAACGCGTTAATCGTGTGAAACGTGCCGCAGCGCGATTCCGCGAAAGTGAATTCGCACCGCGTAATAAATCACAGGGCTGTGGGTGCGACGTCGAACATTTTTGGCAAAAGGAATCTCGATAACTCGGTCAATCGGACCGCCTCGAATAATTTCACCACGCCAATTAGCATTTCTCGCGTGATAACGCGAACACCGAGATAGGTTAATGGATCGGATCGGCAGCTGAGCACTGGCAAATCGATCTTCCAAGTCGCAATTTCGCCGTTTGCATTCAAAAACAGCCGTGGCGTACCACGGGGCTTGGGATTAGTCGAACATGGCAATTGCCCTCGTCCCTGAGCAACCTGCTTCTCTCTACCTCGCTAATATCCACGGCGTTTGACTGACAGCTTCATCCTTCTCCCTGTTAGACAGGACTATCTACTACGTTATCTACGGATGCGCATATTGTTGCACCGATAACGTTGCCGCTGTTCCTTGGAGACGGCTTTCTCGGTTAAGTGCACCACGATAACGAGTCGATTAATAATTGTTAACGGGAATACGTACAGTAACAAAACGATAAACGTGACACGGAGTAACACGTATAAGTACGTACATACGTATGTACGTATGTATTTATATGTATACATACAGATCTCTAGACGACAATCGGTATATCTGCGAAGCGAAAACGTTTACTACGGCATCCTTGCAATACGATATTTATGCTCGCGCGGAGCGTTACGTATAACGATGCGAGAATAAGTCTCGCGTATCCTCGCGCGTTCGGTAATCCGTGAAATTGTTACGGCAAACACACGTAGTAGGACCCGCTGGAAAATCTTCCGACCCCGAAACACCGTTTCCCGCCGATAACTCGCATAAAGGAAAATTCCTCTCCTTTTTTCTTCTTCTTCTACTTTTCTTCTTCCACCGAAATTCCGCCCGAATGATAAAAGAGTGTAACCGCGAGTTAAAAAATAACGAGCGACAAAAATGGAAGAAAAAAAATCGTACTCTGAGAGACACGACGGCAATGACACACATGTATGTCGAGTGTGTAGATAATACGGCGTTACATCCGCGAGGAGTGACGCGTCGATGAATCGACTTCACTTCCTGGATTAGTCATCCTGTAATCGAGAGGCCCTCTCATCGACGAGCCAGGAAATTCGCTTGCCTTCGTTTGCCCGAAGAAACGAGCTCGAAAAGCATAGAGTGCCCTCTCCTGAAGTCACCCCCCTTAATCGCCTTTCTTTCGTACTCTCCGCTTTGATTAAATGAACGACGGGGTTGGACGACTAGTCACAAAGCACCGGAGAAAGCGTCGAGTGGGTTGGTTATAGCGGCGGACGTTAACCAACACGTAGAGAATACACGTGAGACTCACACAATCTCACGAAAAAGCCCATGACGACACGCATCATGGATCGCATCGGTGGCTAACGCTGAATTTCCCCACTGAAACTTTTAATCAATGGGGGGAGATAATAGACATTGACCCCAGGCCTGATAATTATTTACGCCAAGATTTCCACGCACCTTTTACATTCATTCATGTATACGTGTTACATAACATTTTAGTCCGGATACTATAAACAAGGTGCACAAAGATAAGGTACTCTTAAACGCGTATACATCTATCGTGCGGTAGAACGACTTACGTGACGCGGTAGTCACTTTTAACAGTCGCACACGATACTAAAAGAAAAGTTGTTCAAATGTAACGTATTTCCCCTCTAGAAACACGACTCGTACCTTCCGGACGCGATTAAGATATTACAAGCACTGAATTCCATGGAAATGTGACATGTCGTTTTGCCTTACAAGCACGGATATCTACGTTTAATAAGAGCGAATTACAAACGATCGTGACTATTATCGGTTGCAAGGTCGAAAAAGCGGATAATTTCGACTTTCTCTGTTACACGCGCTCCCTCGTCCCCGAATACCGAGTTCGCGATATAATTTTCGTAGTCACGAACGCGTGAAGGAAACGACGCAAAGTAGGAACGCCGTACATAAGCGTGAATATACACGGTGTACATACACGCAACACACAGACACACACACGGATAAACGAGGAGAAGGTCGTGCGCGTATGCAACAGAACAAGTGCGTCCGCGGAGATTGCGTCCCAAGTGAGTTGCATTCTGCGGCAACTGCATACCCTGCCCGGACCGGCTTTTTCATCGTCTTCTTGTTTTCTCTTCCTCCGCGTCTCGCCATCTTCGTCTTTTCTTCCTACACCTTTTGCACACCACGCACCCGTTCTACGCGTGTAACGCAAACACACAAACCCTCCGTATCTCTCTTTTACGCGGTCGCCAAGAAAACTGGACCATCCCTTTTTTTTCTTCTTCCACTTTGATACTCTCAAACCATCCGAAAAACGGTCGAAGGAAACGTTGCCAGGAAACGCGGCGGCAACAACCGTCTTTTTCCCCCCGTAGCAGCGAGTGATAACCAGCAAAGAAAAGCAAATCGACGTTACATTCACCGTCAGCCAGTTGAGGAGTGCTTGTTCTCGAAAAATTCTCAAAGAACCCGACCGAACTCCGGTCGCGTCGAGTCTACTTTTTCTCTCCTGGGTTCTCGCGGAAACGCTGTATCCATGTAAGTCGCGGGTACGAAGAGAAGAGGAGAGAAGAGAGAGAGAGGAGTTGTTTCGCGTAGACTCGACGCGCAAAAGGTAGGGGGAAAACACACGGGCCGCGACACTCCGGCAACATTGCGCGAGTGTGCGTTAGCTTATGTTTCTGGTGTACGTATGTATGTATGTATACGTACACCGAGTGTCGAGTACTACTTGCTCCCGTACCCCGTGTCAAGTCGCTGACCTTCTACTTTCCAGCGCGCGATCGAGTGTTCTAAATCGCTATCTCGCCGGCCAGAAGGAAAGCTTTAGAAACATGTCATAAAACTTGCAACACACCGTATCTAGGCTATCTTTTCAAAGGGAGATTCTTTTTCTCCGGAGGTCTCAATTTTAATAGACACAACAAAAAATGAACACCCAGCCGTTTCTCTGTCTGCTCTAATTTCATTCGAGCCTTCCTGCACAGGTTTTCTCTTACCCGCGAAAGAATGCACACCATGAGTATTATAGCTTCACCGTCGAGTTATATTCACGAATGATAATTAATCGTATTGTCCGTTTGCCGGGTTCTCTTGGACGAGGTCTAACCGGTTTCCTACGTGCGGCTACCGGCAAAGTTTCTCGGGTAACGAAGGGTGATGGAAGAAGAGGAACAAGAAGAAGAAGAAGAAGAAGCAGAAGAAGTAGAAGAAGAAGAAGGGTCGCGGGAAATAAGAGCGTAAAAGACGCGGAAAACCCGACGAGCGAAACGATATTCATGGTTCGCCGTTGTAAAAGTAGACGTTGCCGTCGAGTAGCGGCAAGTCGTTGCGGTATTTCGCAGCTCCAGCAAAGTATATCGTAACGAAACAAACCCGCGAATCGATGTGTGTAATCCAGTTACACCACCGACTCCAGGACCAGTTTTTCCAACTATTATTAGAGGTCGTCGGTAGGCAATGCGCTGTACACACGTACATATGTACGTATGTATGTACATACATAGGAACACTCGTGTTCGTACGGGTAACACGGTCGTCGACACGCGCGTTTTACCCACCTGTCGCTTTCCGTGGAATTATTTCGCGATACCTGTCACGCGATAAAACCCGCCCACCCAATGAAATTTCATTCCAATTTTTCACCTCGCTCGCCCGCGCGGAAATCTGTCACGATCCGTGGAAGAATAACCGGGAACTAGTTACGCGGAAAAAAAACTTGACCGTGTCGCGCGAGCTTTCCAACCCGACTAGCTGGATTAACGATTAAAACACGAATTTAAAGTATGTCCTTTCGTTCGATGCTTTTCAGTCGCGTTTCTATCGAAATGTTCCATGATGAGATGAGAGATTGGGGGTGGAGAGGAGGAGGAGGAGGTGGGAGGGGTAGGGGGGCGATGAGCCGTGATCGGAAAGTTAAAATAAAAAAAAGAAGACTCCGATCAGCGAGGAGTCGAGTGGTAGACCGTGGTAGGGGGTAATAACGATGTAAAAAGTAAGGTAATGCCCGGTACTGGTAGCTTTGAGCTTCTTACTAAAGAAAAAGAAGTGCCGGAGGAGAGAGGGGACGGGCAGAAGAAAACTGGGGGGGGAGGGAGGGAAAGGATAGAAGTAGCTTTCGACGGGTGTTCCGATAGCGAAGAGGAGCTTTCGAGATTTAAGGTCGTTTCACTCGACGCGGGCCGCGAGAGAGGTAACGGAACGAGTTTTTCTCCCTCTCCCCTGGCCGTCGTTTCGTTTCGTTTCGTTTCAAGCAGCCTCGTTCTCGAGGCCCCGTGCTTTCGTTTAAAAGCTGCACCCAAGAAAAAGACGACGCCTACTACATGTACTACGTGGCGATGCTTTTCTTTCTTTCTATCTTTCTTTCCTTCCTTCCTTCTTTCTTTCTTTCTTTCTTTCTCCCTTTCTCTTTCCTTCATTCTTTCCAACTTCTAAATTTCCAGTTACGAGGCCTTCGCACACAGGCCAGCAGCAGCATCTTCTTTCCCCCCGGTTTCCTTTTCCACGGCTAAAACCCCGGCTGGTAAACATATAAATATATAAACGGCCGCTCGTGATACGGTAAAATTACTGTGAACTGAAATCCGGTTTTTCTTCCTTACTCTACCCACCCGCCCCCTGCCCGGGATACATATGCGAATACATACATATATTCATACATGTAACTGTGGTATATGTATCTCCTTGGTGGCACAGCAAGGTACGGTCAGCTCTACGTGCGCCAAGTAATGGATCTACTAATTGTAAGAAGACCCTGATGCACCGGCGGTGACTTGAAAACGGTAACTGGAATTGCGAGCCTTAATAACCTTCAGGTTGTATGTACCTTCGCCGTCTACTAAATTCACCGAATCTCGACAACGTTAACGAAGAGAGAGAGAGAGTGAAAGAGAAGAGAGACACGTGTAACAAGCACGGGAGCACCAGTTTTCTCGTCGAACGAAACTCGATTAACCGATGAAAAGTTAATAAGATCCAACGAATCCGTTCTAATTTACCCTGCCGCCTTAATTAACGCACGCGTAATTCTTTCGAACGTAATCATCCACGACGACCCACTGAGATACTTTGTTCGCTCATCGACGGAATCGTTCACGCCTTTATCGTCCGTTAACGAGTGGAATTAGGCGTCGTCGCGCTCGAGATTCCAAGTAGAAGAACAAAAAAAAACATGAAACGTAGATACGGCTCCCTTTTTTTTTACGCACACAGTGATCGTAAACGTTGTTGCGAAACGAGGTCAGAAAAGGGAGAGGACAATAAAACGGTCGGTTAACGTCGTTGGGGAGCATCGTCGTTTCGCGGTAAGGGGGCGGGAATAGTAGAGGGGGGGAGGGGGGGGGAGGAATAAAGATTCTATTTGGGTTGAATATAATTTCTGATGTAACCGTCTGTAAACATGCTCGGTAACAAAACTCGCCTTGTTCGAGTACAAAGATGGAAACGACGCGTTTCCATTTGCCGCTTTTCCCAGGCAGATTTCGACGAGCATCCTTTTGTCGCAGACCTGCGAACGTATAAAGGAAAGAAGGAACACGAGGAAAAGGTTCCGTAACAGCGGCGAGCATTTATTTTACGAGCTTCTCGGCCTTATCTCCACGCGTTTACGCTGTACCCTTCATTCGGAATTAGTTGAACGGAAAGATGCTCTATGACGCAACAGGAGACAACGATGCAACTCGATATTATCGCAATTCCCGGAACACATCCAACGATCTCTCTCGTTTTATCACTCTGTTCATTGTCTCTCTCTCTCTCGCGCGCGTTCCTTCTCGTTGCCACCTCGCTAACTTACGGTTAACCATAGAATAACGTTACTTTACTCGATCCCCCAATGGTAACGTGAACCACCTAGCCGCGCAACGTATACTAATTCACCGCTCATACGGTAAACAGCAGCCCCTATACGGAGCGGATAGCTTTAATATGTATTACCGAAAATCCGAAATTTTTATAGAATATAAATCTGAAAAATTGATACGGTAAACGCGGACGAACTTGGCAAGTAATATCCCACGGGACACAACGGCTCTACCCCCCGCCCCGACCGTGTTACCATTTCACGAGGTAAACTCTCGTCGATAAACATTCCCGTTCGTACGCGAGACCGTGCTCCACGGACGCAGAAAAAAAAGGGGGGAAGAGAAAGAAAAGAACAAAACAAATCGGAGATAATGGGAAAATTTGAAATCGGTCGACTAAAAATCGTACGACCGCGACGAAGGACGCAGCGGCGCGCGTAATGAATTAAACGGAGCATAAGTTGCTAATTCAGACGCGAAACGACGAGAGTCACCGGCGGAAAGGTATTTCCAACCCTTCTACCGGGTTTCGTCTGCTTGTCGCGGGTAATTAGAACTATGAATTGAACGGGACGTGTGGCATTCACTCCCGGAGTCGTGACGACGAAAGTTCTACGCGCCGCTGTCAGCGTGGAAATTTAAGCGAAACGCGACCATGCTTGCTGAATAGTTTCGAATTTTTAGACCGACATGCGAAAAACCGATATTGCCTTTCGGACAAATTTAATCGTAGTCCCCTCACCGTTCGGGCTTCCCCCCTTCCCCTCAAACGTCCCTATCCTTTCTCTGACAAGCTGACCGTCCGACAAAGTTAATACGCCAGTTAATTTTCGACAAAGATCGAAGCATTAAAAAACGGTACAATGAAAAGCACTAACCGTTACACCTTTACCACTGAAACTCTTTATACGGTACTACGGTCCGCGTTGGAATTAGCATAGTCAACTGTCCTATTTCGGCCGATTTACAATTTTTCGCTATTATCGTCGCCGAAAATCTCACGTACCGGCGCTAATAGTAATTCTTCCCTGTTTCGGGATTATCTGAAACACCTAAATAAACTTTATATGTACCTCGACTAGGAAATAGAGGATACACGAAATTCACTCGGTACATCGTACGTTACGATATAACGTTACCCCTAATTAGGCCTCCGACGTAAACTCATCGCGCAAATGGTTAAATTACAGTCCCGAGTAGACACCGACCCGTAGGGAGCTCGAAATTTACTTTGTATTTCATTGGTATCGTTGTCCGTTATCTCGCGTAAGTATCGGTCATTGATGTGAAACGTATTTTCTCCGCTGGCTTTTATGAATTTCAATTAATTACGTTCAGTGTAGTACTATGTCATCCCCGCGCGAAACCCTTTATTCGCAAATTAGAGGAGAAATTCGTCGATAACGACTCGCGTCACCAGTGGCAGGCTATGAAATTGCATTATATGTATACATATTCGTACCGACAACGTGAAAGAAAATTAATACACTACCACTCTCTGTCTATTATTCGCAAACGAATAAGACGCAGAAAAATCCTCGCCGTTCCCCCAGTGAAACTATCGTTTTCACCCCGTCCGACGAGGTGGCAAGTGATTATTAAGCGGCGGGACACATACCGAAAATCTGCATGCAAATCATATCGGTTGTCTGCATGTGTCACAAATCGCGTTCATCATAAACGGCTGACAGTCGGCGGCGGACGATTTTCAAATGCAAATGTATTTCACTTCGTGATCGGACGTCAGCATCGCTTTCAGGCAGTCATTCCTGACGGACGGGCCCGGGGCCGGCGGAGTTCTAAACTCGATGGCCTCTACCGATAAATCCAGCCAATTAGAACGGATCCGACGATAATACGGGTGACATGAATTACTGCCGTTCCGAAACGGTGCGTACCGCGTGCCTAACGCGCGACACCGTTTCGATACGTATGTATATATTTTTTTAATTCAATCCATTTCATCTCTTTACGTGAAAGTAAAACGACGCGTAGAAAGTTACGTATCAAACCGTGGAGATACACCACACACAGGCGCGGAAATTTCAGGCAACGAAACTTTCGATGCGTAAAAATTTCAGGGCCCACAAACATTTAATTCCGATAGAACACACAACGTTTCGTATGCATCTTGCTAATAGAATCGAGAATTCTGTGCTAACGCGTCGGATAAAATCGATGAAAGTACAAGTCACAGTCTGAAACTTGATGTTATTTCGAGCACCTATTTCTTAATATTGTATCCATTTCTTCTGTTCCATAAATTATACCCAGACTAGCAAACTTCAATTTTCATTCGTAACCTCGATAAAGTGACACGCTCCAATAGACCGATAATTACACATGCTTGAAATATCGTAAATATGACTTCTCTTAACGCAAATCCCTCGCGTTACACTTCGCGGCGTATTTTAAAGAGATCAACTGACAAACTTTAGACGAAGCAAAAATGTTGGGTAAAAATAATCGTGCTTCAAGACGCAAATGTAACAATTCCGTTAAAAATTTCCAGCGAATCTTAATGGATTCAAATTAAAATCAAAATCGATTTGGTATTCTCGTTGCCCGAAAGGTAATTTCGATCTCGCGGATGGAAGTATTATTAAGTAACTATAAATACCTACAACAGGGACGCATATAACTCGTAAATATTAATAAACGCACGATCTTAATAACCGGATAGTATTTGTTCGTGCATTAATTACAGCGACCCCATTTCCCTGGGTATTTCATCGATAATACCTATGATGAACGCGAGAAAATATAAAATTTCACAATTCTCCCTAGACAGACAAAAAATGCGTTTCAACGTTACGAATCCTTCGAGGCCCAGGTGCTCGAGCCGAAGGTGTCGGCCCTGGTTCCATGTGAAGTCACGAGAGCGTAATACACATCGCAGGATGAATCACTCGAGAATCCTTCTCTCGGTTCGGCCAGGGCCCGACTGTAGTGACGGACGATATTTAAATCGAAGAAAAGGAAGAGGAAAACGAAAGTACATAACGGGAAGAAAGAGAATAAATATACTCTTCTACCGGGACGACGAAACTTCCGTGGAAGTCCTTCGGAATTCGGTCCATCGTTCTTACTCCTCGCGCTTTTACATCGACCTACTACCTACCTACCTACCGGTAGAGAGAGCCTAAATGCTCTCGACTTATTTTTAGTTCACCGGGACAAATACGAATTTTCTCCGTTGACTCTCGTTGAAAGAGTTCTCAAGCTTGGGAAGAGCGAACAGTCAAGGGAAGAATCTTACAAAAAGTTTGAACGGGGTTTCAATCGACTACTTCTCCCCTCTCCCTCCCCCCTTGATCTCGCTCTCCGTTCTTTACACGGAAAATCATAATTTTCCTGGGTATTAATTCAACGACAATCCTTGCAATAGCGTTCCAGTCGTTTCATCTATACGGCATGATATTAATCTCCGAGTCCTCTGTAGCGAGGAAAGTAAAGGTCGTAAAAACCTAACGGAACCACTACCTTTTTAAACCTCAACGTAGATACGTTATCGATACTGCGGCTTATCGCAAGATTACTAACCCAGCGATACGGAACGAAAGGGGGGCTAAAAAGAAGAAAAAAAAACGGAGAGTATAACCGTGATGCAGGGCCCTGGTGGTACTTGAGACGATCCTGTCGGGTCTATGGTGCCCCGGTGTTCTACACCAGTGCCTCTCAAGATTCGTGCATGGGACTCCGAGCCCCCACTCACGAAGCACGGAACTTTCCTTGAAATTCTTTCCCGAAATTTTCACGGATGCATCAGCGGAACTCAAGTTTCCCGACGTTTACTAAATGAAAGGAGTTTCACGAACGGGCCATTGGTATTCGGGTCCGTAAACTGAAAGACACTGCTCTATACAGGCTGCACCTACAACAAACGGCCGGCGACCCCGACCGCTCTTTGTCCTCTCGACTTCTCTCCACCTCTCCTCCTCCTTCTTCCCGTCTCCCTCGCTCTCTCCGTCACCCTCTCTCTTTCTTTCTAACCGTTACCCTGTCCGTCTCCGTTTCCTTTCCCTCGTACACCGGTGCGGACTCGGAGAGTCTTTTCTTCGACGTTCACGTCGCTGCCGATTCGTTCCCTTGGACACCTAGGAGAGTTCCTCCATATTCAAAAATGTATCATATTCTCTCGTATAGATCTAATAAATGTGGAACGGCGAGCATACTGTTACGCGAAAGAAACCCGTGGTATATGAACGGAATATGGGTTGCGGATTAAAATCAAAGTCGCGCCTATTTACACGGCCATCGAACGCACGAACGACCGTCTAACTAGATGGGGTTTCCTTCCAAGTAAGAAGTAAGAAGCGCAAGTTTCACCTCCCCCTTCCCCGTGCAAAACTAAAACAAAGCTTTTTACCACTCGGCCGATGCGAGCGGAAACTTTTGCGAGTTCCCCGGAGTTGTTTAAACGTTCGCGCTTCCGATTTATTTCTTTCTCTCTGCGGCCATCTCTTGCCAAATCTGCTTTACTTTCTATCCGTGACGCTGACGAGGTAAAGTACTTTTCAGAATTTAAAAGACCACGTACAAGAGTGCACACACACCGCCTCGCTGTCGCGCGCCGGAGAGAAATAGATAAAACTTGTAACGTTGACGCAATACAGTGGAAGCTAAAAAAAAGGAAAAGTGTATATATGAGAACTGCAACGTCGCGTGATTGCAATAAATCGCCGAAGAAATCCGTACAATTTTTCTAACGGCGAGATAAGCTTCTCGCAAAAGGGTTGATATCTCGAAGGGAGCTACCAAGGTTTTCCGTTACGTAATCTCGACCCACTTACCAGGGGAGGTATACTGCTTTTTTTCTTTTTTTTTTTGGAAACAAAATAAAGAAGACTCTCTTCTACTCTACGAAAAGAATCGTTTTTACATAATAGACTTTCTCGCGAGGAACAAAGCTCGGTAATTATACGGCGCTGGTGTTCGGGTGCAGAATAAATCCGGTGGCCTAGAGAGAGTAGTCGGCGTACATAACGTTAAGCGGTTAATTGAATTTTCCAGCTGAGGTTCGGTGATTTCGGTTAGTTATTCGAAACTAAAATAACAGCGCGAAATAGGGCCACCGCGCCATCGTGTTCGTCACTGCCTACTACTCGAACACGAAACCTACTTCGCGCGTCGAACGCGATTGATGATTCAACCCGGAATATGATTAACCTCCTGGAACGATTCTCGATAAAGCGGAAAAAGGGATACCGAGAAAACGAAATTAAAAAAAGAGAGAGGCGGAGAGAGGGTGAGGAGAGGGGGAGGGAAAAAGCAAATTGAATTTAATTGCAAACGATACCGCGAAAGCACGACGAACATTAAAATAAAAGATATCAAACATTCATCGACATAATCTCCCCGTTAATGTTCATCAATTTAAAACGAAAGTGTATTAAAGTCCGAAATTAACTTATACCCTTGTTCTCATCAGAATAATTCAGAAAATAACTTTGACTACGGTAATAAACCGGATAAAAATACCAGAACGAATCAGGGGTCACTGGGGTAATATAAAGGACATAGTAGAAAAACCACCGTCGAAATAAAGAGGAAGGAAATGTTCTGATTCAGCGGTTTCAGTGATCGTTGCGACTTTAGAGGGGGGTTGATTAACGAAATTCTCAAATCGGTCGGTCCGCTCGACATTTGCATAATCCAGATCGGTTTGTTTACGTCTGTTCACGGTCCAAAGTCTTTTTAGAATCTCAAGTGCCGGGGGAAAAACAACAGAAAAAGAGAGGGAGGGAAAAAAAAGAAAATCCAAGGAAGCCATACTGCGTCGAACGCTGCTGCTGTTGCTGCTGCTGCTGCGGCTGCAGCCAGCATTCTTTTTGGGGTAGGGGGAGAGATAGAAAGAGAGAAAGAGAGAGAAGGAAAGAAAGAGAGTGAGAAAAATCCAAGGAATGTCCATACCAAGAGGGCACTTTGAAATCGCCTACCGGTGGTTTAAGATTACGCCGAGTAAGGCCCCTCGAAGGCCTTCTTTTTCCAGTGGCCGAATCCTTATGCGGTGAACTCGACGAAATGGAACGCGACCCTGATTGGCTGAATGGAGACACGTCCAGGCGGACACCGACGGATCTCCCGCCGATTAATGCTAATAAAACTAACGTTCCACGACCTGTCGTTGCGTTTAAAGATTACCATCGTTGAAAAGAATATAATAAGCGGGGTCGACGTGTGGCCCGATTCACCGTCGTTCATCGTTACACCCGCCTTATTCTTCCCAGACCAAATTCAATTTTCTTTACTACAACGGCCTAGAACAGACACTTCGACTACCATCGATACGTACCAGAGCTTTGCGAGCCCACGATTTCGAACGGAAAGATATCGCAGATTTCAAGTACCCACTACTCTTGCGCGATACGGAATCGAAGTAGATTTCTAGATCGGTCTTTATCTCAGCCGGGTGACTTTCCTTCCCTTTGCCTGCGCCCGTAAAAGAAACGTGGTTTTTGTAACGCTTCTTTTTTTTTCCTTCGACGCTATCTCGACGGATAGAATCAAAGGGAAAATGTAAGAAGAAATATACGAAATACAAGGATATTCCTCTTGGATCGCAAATAGGTGCCACGCACGTGAAAACAAAGCGTGCTGAGATATATATATATATATTTCCGCGGATATTTGCCAAGAATGTGGCTCGACTTTAAACACAATAAAAGAGTAAGTCGCGCGTCTCGTAGATCGTCTACTAGTTTTATTCTCTCATTCTTTGCTACGAACTTCCAATGCGTCCGTCGAAGCTTCTCGCTAATTCCGAAAAAGGTATCGCATGAATCTGTTGTACTTGAAACCGCGTGTATAGTCGACCATCGATTCTAAGAACTCCGATTCATAGAATACTATCATCGCGCGTAAAAAGAAAGAGACGCGGTTGTCGCCGCAGTTCCTTAAGAATTTCGCTTTTCGTTCAAAAGGAAATACGACGGAAAGCTCCGAACACCATGAAACTCTGAATATTCATAGAATGACGCCACATGTATTCCGGTCGTTGTTCTAAGTTGTTACGAACAACGGCGAAAATTGAGTTCCGTGTGGGAATGCATATTTCTGGCAGTGCTTGCGTAAGCCCTTTATAAGCTGTACAATTACTGTCACTCTCATCAGCTTTCGAAAATTCCGCCGTATTCCTTCTGCGAAAAGATCGACGCGGAATACTGAGAAAGAGGTGGAAAACGAAACACGGCACGGATGCCGCATCGGCTAATCTCTTCAAAGAATTCCCACGGGCGAAGACACACCTTTCGTACGAGACTATCGCCAACAATCACCCGGTTTTCTCAGGGTACACATTTCGTATCGCTCGGACCCGATACCTTGCTATTCGATACGCCCCGTCAAGAAAAACAGAGAACCGGGCTACCGGTTTTGGATTACGAAAGTGCAAAGAAGAGTCACGGTTCGCGAACAAAACGCCACCGAGTACCGGCATCTTTTCGCGTCCCTTAATCCAACCATTTTGTAGGTTAAGAACGTAACTTAACTTTCGTTCGTCGGAATATCATTTGTCGTAGAAAACGCCGAAGCGTCTTTCCCATTAACGTCGGTAAAGTGTGTACAACGCCATTGGTATGGTTATATTCCATGCTTATGAACGGGGCCTAAGGTCCCAGTTTCTCCCACTTCAGGGAACGACATCGTCGAAGCTCACGCATACCAACGCCAGTGGGTACAAAACACGTCGCGCATGCGCCGTACCATACAAAAGGTGTACGTACGCGTACACACAACACGGATTCGTAATACCCACACACACGCGACGGTAAAGAATATATACAACTATGAATACACGTCGCGGTAGTAACCTCTAAAAAGACACGCTCCACTCACCGAGAGTTCCGCAGAGTAGTAGAAATGATAGTAGGAGACGCTGGGGCCTCGCCCAGGCCCGTACAACGTATTTTCCAGCTTGCTGCCGTGACATCTTCGTCCTCTACCTGTGGCCGGTGTTCCAAAAACCACGCCGTTCCCTCCTCCCGTTCCTCGTCTCTCTCGTTTCTCCTCTTTGTGTGTCCTCCCGGTAAACGGGCCCGTGCGTTAATACTCTCGTTCCCCCGAACTTCACGCAAGTTTCGAACAAAAATAAATAAATTACCGGTCACTAAGGTTCACCAGATTCACACATCGTCCCGTTTCACGTCGTCTCATATCCATCCGCCCGCCCGTCTCTCCCCGTCGAAAATTTCTTTCCGTTAACCACAACCACTCGCGCACCTTAAAACACGAGCCAGCGATGTATATCAGCTACGAGCCACATACGCGAGGAACGCCGTACAAACGCGCCTACCCGACTGAACGACGGGGACGCGGATCCGTTCCCTGCCTTGCCTGCCTTGCCTGCCCCGAATACTCCCCCCTCCCTCCCGCCCCTACCCTTCTCCAGAGCCCTCCCGCGCTCCCCTGGCCCGCACCAATCCCGACGCCAGCATACAAACAGAACTCCAACCCCACCACTCGCTAACTACTTGTTGATCTTCCCGCAGGGCCGGCTAGACGAGCCAAGGAACCCCGGGCGAGGATTTTGAATGTTGATGGTTCGGTGTTTGCGCGGGGATGGCAGGTGGATCGCAAGGTGGCGGGAAGGAAATTGATGGGGGACGTGCGAATACAGGGGGGACGATGTCTCAAGGTGTGTATTTTGTGGATTATAAATGAGATTCCTGCGGTACGAAATTTAATTCGACGCGTATTTTTAGTTACGCTTGAGTGGCGGAAGGTACGGAAAGAAAAAACGTGCTCGTCTCGTTGGTAAGAGTGGTATTTGCCAGACGACTAGGTTTACGAATGATGAATTTGTATTAACGCTTTATCGTTTCACTCGGTTTGTAAAACGTTGATCTGTATACATCTGCAGGAAAGTTGCACGGTGACCGGTGGTTAAAACGTAATTGCCCGTGGAAGGTCGGTGGCGTAGAAAACGTAAGACGTTTTCCCGAAGGCAGAGCGCTAATAGCTCGCAGACGAAGATCGTTTGGCGTCGCATCCAGTGCACGTTTATTCCCGGAGAAATTACTGTAATTATCGTGGTTTCCTAGTGAATTAGGTCCCCTTTAGGAACCCACCCTTCTCCTTCTCTTTCTCTTTCTCTCCACCCTTTCTCGTTCTCTCTCGTTTTCGCTCGTTCGTGCGATTATTTTTTCCTCTCGTTTTTTTTCTTTCCCGATTCGTTTTACCGAGCCGCCCGGAATGACCCGTAAGCTACGGGGCCGGGACACCGGTCGACCCCATGATTCTCCGTGAATTACAATTCCGAGTGGCTCCTTGAACTATCGTGTCCCTTTTCCGGGTTAAATCTTCCCGAACAAGAAGACGGGAACTCTTTTAGCCGAGATACGTTTCCGAAGGAAAGGGTTCTCGGAGGATCGGTTCTAATTCGTAAGTACGCTGTGTCAGATTATATAATTGACCCTCGCGTTAGTCAGTGCCAGACTTCGTGATCCTTCGAGAGTCTCTCCGAATCTAATTGAATTCCGCGTGGTCCTAAATCAAACCCATTAAATTCGTAGGGCTCGAGAGCGCCCGGCACGTATAACGAGCAAGGGCACTTCGGACAACGAAAAGATTGTCCCGATAACGAGCCGAAAAAGTCTCACGCGAATTTATCTCACATAAGAAGAAACTGAATGTCACGACGGCGAACCGAAACAGCGAGCGTCGATATTTACGAATGTATGCTCGGCAGAACGTTGCGAGTTTGTGCGATGGCATTCATCGATTACGTTCATCAAGTGCAAATCAGTTTGGAAAGACGTTAACAAACATCGTTGGAATTTAGAGGACGAAACGTTAACGTTGATCGATCAACGGATACTTTTTATGGAGGTCATACTGTTACTGGTACCAACCTGTTGCAGCGGATCTAAGAGTACTTACCCCTCTTTGAAAGGTATATAGCGCGAAAGCGTACGCGATAAAAAAAGAACGTGTATGAAGTAAACGCGAGGATGTATACGAAATATAATTATCCTTTTAAATTACCCCCGCTGAAGGTAATCAGCCAATTTAATGGATTTCAAATTGGAAATTACTTTTTTGTCATTTTCTATTTATCGTTCGTAAGACGATTTACTCGTACGAACATGCTCCATCGTTAAAGGTCGTGTAATTTTAGGAAATTCAGTAAGTCAACGGTTAAAATTCGTTAAGTTTAAGAACAAATATCCGCGGTGAGAAAACTTGGAACATCAACGGATTGACGTGAGGCTACCGTGAACTTCTCAGAGGCGGAGGAGTGCGCTGGAATTTTCGAGCACAGTTTCAAACTATTTTTCGATCGTCGTTCCTGCTCGGAAGTTCGGAATATCGCGGTTTCCTAATCGAACGGGAATCAACGCGGAACTTGCTTAAGTAGAGACCGCGAGAACGAGTGTGGGAAAACCAAAATATTCGTTTAACATTTTGACTACAGATTCCGCCGCGGGATCACTCGCACACTTTTTCAAATATTCATAGCTACTCGCGTTCCTCTATTATCTACATTTTCTTTGCGTTATAGAAAAATATCTACACGTACCGACAGAATCGAGAGTGAACGTGCCACGGGCATCTTCTATCGTCGTTTTCTTGGCGGAAATTCTCTCGTCAAAGAATGCAGCCACGTCATCTCGCTACGCGGCGTGGGGATGACGTGCATGAATCATTATTATTCACCGCCGTACGTATTCGATCGTTTCTTATTTCTTCACTCTTTACGGTCCTCTCGTTTTCCAACGACAACCGTAGTTCTATGACGATAAACTTTCTCTGCCCAATTAATCGATGACTAGTTGATAAAAGGGAGTCACATTTCTTGAGTCTTCACGGGTGCATAAACTTTTTCATTTTCTTTTCTCACTCTCCGTTTCCCACTCTCTCTCTCTCTCTCTCTCTCTCTTTCGCTCTCTGTATGTTCGGATAAAGCGACCACGTAACGACAATATTTTTCCGATGATTCGAGGTAGATACGTCTTGCACATCTTCCCGTGCAACTGTACAACGAATACATTTGTACTATACGTATAGGACGGTATTCCTCCAGGTAAAAGGAAAAGTATAGCTCCGTAGTACGTACGTATACATACACAGACGCACTCTCTGGCACGCGTACACGTAACCTGTCTCTCGGAGGGCGATGTGATCGCTACGCTTCGCGATGTTCCGTTCCTACGCAGCCGGGAAAATCAATATTGCCACAATCGAACTAACAAAGTCTGCGGCACACGGTGCACTCGATCGAAAGAAATAATTCACGAGAATATTAAGAGCGCCATCAAGGCAGCCGATAATGGGCCGCGCCTTTTTACGGCTGAAGCAATAAGGCATAAAACCTCGCGAGCGTTCATCGATTGCCACCTGAAAATAAATTAAACCAAACGTACGTACGTACGTACGATACGGAAGCGCCACGTATCATATGAAATTTACGAAACTCTATGATTTCCAGATTTACATAGTACGTAACACACACCGATCCGGAATTCCGTTTTAGGATTTTCAAACCGGTCTGCATAACATTTCCGCGGGCGTTCCATACGAAACGTCTTGTTCGCGTAATCTTGATTTTCCACGGTTACATTCCGATCCCGTTTTGTCGATGTTTGATCGACTACTGTATGTACATACAGTGCCAGAGTGAATTATTTGATCGATCGTGCACAGCTTCGAATCTTCGACGCGACCACATTCGTTCAATGCTGTATTATAGAAAGGCAAATCAACTTACAACACCGCAAAAGCCGTGGTGGGCTGCAACGATATTTACCATTTCGACTGTTTCGGCTTTTTCCCGCGTTATCTCGAACGACAATATTTCAGGATACTTTCCGATCAGTCGGCACGATAATAACGAGTATTATTTTCGCGAGCAATAACGACGCGACACGTTTAAAAACAACCCCCTCGAATTACAGTCGTAATGTACTTTCCGGAGGAGGACAGAGGTATGGGGGTGAGAGGGGGGGGGGAGGTGAGTACCGGCCGTTTCAGCCCGTAAATTACGTTCGGAATCGGTTCCGGACCTATTTTGATTTGCATATGGAGACCGCAATGTGCCATCGAACAGCGTGCAAGCACTATTTGCCGCAGCGCGCAATTCACCGTATATCGGCTTCGAACCGATTCTCGACTAGCCCCCGTGTATCCGATAAACCTCTGGGTGCGAAAAAAAAACACTTTAGAATTCAATACCGAATCGAAAGGTTTCGACGTTGCTCGGCTCGTTTGACTTTCGACCTTTTAATCGTCCGTGATTCCAATGGGCAGCCCTACGTCGTCTCTCTGATAACAAAAATTTTATGATACTTCGAACCGATAAAAACTCATCGAATGGTTCCCGAATAAATGCTTTTTTTCCCCATTTTATTTTCAAATCGGCAAAGGATTAAACCGTTGGAATAGAAGCGAGTTACGTGTCATTCGAACTTCTTGAAGTATATTATCCGCGATCGATTTCACAAGCGAGATTTATCGTTTTTCCCCCGAAAATCGAAGGATCCCCGGAATTGCGGAGCGAAGTTTTGGATATCGCTATTTAAATCCGCTGTCGATGGTATTCCCTATAGGAATCGTACCAGTTGACCTCTCACTTTCTCTAAAAGCTATTTTACGTGAACTATGTATGTATGCGCAGCCAGTTTTCCTAACCCAATCTGAACGCACAAGCAAGCCCGCTTTCGGGGCAAACAACTTCCAAAATTAGACGGCCACGAGTAGTCGAGAGGAAGAATCGGGTTAATCAGACGCCGGTGTGTCCACGGAGTAGTAGATTCTGTAATTACGATCCGTAATTGGCCCGTTTCCGGTTCTCATTTGCCCCGAACATTCGTTACGCTCGGTGGCCACCCTTCCACATGATTTGCACACGATCTTACACGTTTCTGGACTTTAATTAGTTTTTAAAAAATTAAAACGTACGCCACTGCGCGGCCCTTTGGGAATGTCCATTAGCGATTTCGGTATAATTACACACGTCAAGTGTCCCGGTTAGCTTCTATTTCGTCGCTCATGGTTTTATTGCATTTGTGTACCTTTCACGTAGCAGAAAATACGTTTCCCTAATGATTTATCTTTCCTCCGTCGTATAAAATAATTAAAATCAATATGGTTCGATATTCTAAAAAGCGCGGACAATTGAATTCTAATCGATAGACGCCGGTGAAAGAAAATAGATGAAAAATATCTTTTTATTCGAGCGAATTAATGCCGTGACATTTTACCCCGCAAATTCCATTGTAAGTTAAATTAAAAGCATGGTAGGAAAATGCCGCGAGAGTAGTTCGGGTAAAAGAATTGCGTAAAACATAAAGTACCATAAAAACTCCATCACTGTCCGTGATAACGATGTTCAAACCTTATATTTTGTCCCGTGGATTATGATTTATGAACACCACTATCCGCGGCGCTGACGCGTTCCTCCCGATGTGTCAAGCGAATCCCCCTTTGGAATTCTCCATTTATTATTCTCCGTTCTACGTTAGTACTTATCCCGCTTCATCTTCCATCCACTGTCCTTCCTATCCCGGAAAATCGACCGGCTGAAATTTCACAAGAATCACGTTCAATATCACTGTAATCCGTTCATCCCGTGCGTACTCATTAGACTGATTTTCTTCACGAATACAATACTTTATCTTTCACTTCGCTTTCAACCTGTAACCAAGTATGTAACCACCTCCGATTTTCTACTTTCCCGTGAAATTTGTATTTCGAAAAATTGACTCTATTATCCACGGTAACGTATATAGTTGGGGTCAACATATTATTGTAGTTGAGAGTTCAGTGGAATCGACTTGCCGTTTTTTTTCACGGTAAATCATATTTCCTCGTATTTTTCTGTTCGTTTATCGGAAAAATTCTCCCGAGACGCTTCCATACATTTTCCTGTCGCCGGTAAATTTATCTACGCGATCGGCCGCAGTCTAGGTCGAACGATGTAGTCCGATGAGAATGTAACCCCTAAACTTCGGGTCCTCGTCAACGCGTTGCCCCTACCGATAGCTTACCGTTTCACAACCATGAAAATCCCCGATGGTACTCTAGATTTTACTGGCCCTGTATTACGAACATATAGGTACTTTCCGATTCTTTCGGTCGAGCCTTCTGAAACAGAAAAATTCTCTTGTTTAGCAGCCGTACCGGAAATGGATATATGTATTATATAGAAATAAAACGAAAAATGTTACGGCGAGGCTTCGGTCTGTTTGTGCGAAAGGAAAAGCGGCGGGCGACGGTGGATTATCTGGCAATATAACGCGGCAAAAAGTCAACGAAATGTCACAACGACACTGACATTACGAGTCATTAGTAACTCGCGTGATAAAATCCCTCCTCATAATTCATAAGATGTCACGCGCCGCGAGATAACCCATGCGTCATATTAATTTATTAATCAACGAAACTTTCGTGAAAGCATTAACTCGTATGGATCACAAAAAGGACCGGGTGTATTATGAAATTCTAAATATTAATTATACCACGATGTATAACATTCTATGTCCCTGGGAATATCTTATTGCCTCGTATCCCGCGGAGTCATTCGAATAAAAGTGATCGTTCGAAAGGAAACTGGTGTCAATTGGGGCTAGTAAATACATATTTCCACGTTCCGATGTCGGTGAAAAGCAAGTTACCGCACTCGGCGCTTACAGAGCTCGTTACATCGAAACGCGATTGCGGTCCCATTGCGTTTCCCCAGGATCCTTCGATTCATGGGGTTCGATGACGACCGGCTGTTCGACACGAGATACCGCAACATTTATTATAACCGAATGAACGATAGGAGGTGGACACGCGTTATCTCGAGAAGTGCGTGGGGTTGTGCGTGGTAAATGTGTACGTACACATAAATACAGAGGAAGGTATACATTCGCTGGCCCGCAACCGGATCGCCCCAAGGGAATGCGGAAACAGAAATCGCGTTACTATGGATCTCCCTTGATATGACTGGGGGCGCTTTATGCGATCCATTAAAATTATATATCCACAATGTTGGACAGCGTTATATATATTCGTGGGACTCCACCCTCGACCCATCAAACCTGGCTAACCCTCGCTCGTTTCGCGTGAAACTTTTCGAAGGATGTGCGTGGGCATTGTTTCCCCACCCTATGTATAGACATATGTACATAGTACCCGCTTCTATTTCCCACACGTCGGTCGCACGAACAAATTATTGCCGGCAAGTTATAACTGCTGTACTCACGCCCGAATGGTTTTCATCCTAAACGGTTCTAACAACTTCGAATAAAACTGCGAGCCCGCTCCTTTCCTACGCTGTCGCACTCGGGAAAGTAATCAAATGGAAGGAAACGACTCGAAAAAGTGTAACGAGAAGTACGATCGAATCAATGCGAACGTTCAATTTTATAAATTTACGAAGACAAACGGTGCCGAGGAAAATTCGATACACATTCTCGATGCGGAATTTTGACGCGGAATGCGTTCGCCAGCGTCCCTGATCGATATCTCTAAAATTGTATAACTGGCGGGCTACAAACTGTATGATACTGATGTTTTTGAATGTCAATTAAACAATTTTAGAGATATCGATCTGCGACCTTCACCATCGTATTCCGTTGGAAAAATTCATCCGGAAACTGTCCATCGAATTTGTTCCGCCACGAATTTTCGTAAACATTCTGATTATCAGATTCTTTCGAATAACAAGAATTTCTATGTCAAATGGCTTTTGTTTTAACTACATTCCCCCGCTACGAGCACAGTAATCGAGCGTTAATCAAACAGAAATGAGATTCTCCTTCTATAATGTAAAAACGTTGGTACGTGTTATTAACACAGAGAACGAGCAACGCTGTTTTATTTATCACGATTGAATATATCCGAGAGAAATATGTCTCGCCGGGATTTGAAGAACAGTCGTCTTTTTTTCATGTTCGCGTAAATCATGCAGCCGGAATAAACGTATTCCGGGTGTATCATATGTATGCATGCACACGCGGGGGAGTCTTTTGGTAACAACGAAATCGCGGAGGGATTCCCGGGAAACAGGGAAATTCAATCTCGATTGTCTTTCCCTTCATAGAAGGTAAAAAAAGTTCCCCGGGAAAAGTTTTTCGCATCTTCCCTTTCTTTAGCTTTCCGAAAATATCCGCGAGTTTGGCAAATATTTCGGGACGGATCTCGCGTAACCTTATGAAACAACTTCGCGAGATCCCCGGGAAATGTGTAAAAAAAGTATTTCTACGTTTCCGTGCTGTGGGGAAATCATTGAATTTAAAAATTCGTTACGCGAAGCATTCGCGAGAATCGAATAAGTAAACCTTGACAATTATTACGCGGAAAATGCACGAGCCACGTAATATCGCGATATCGTCTATGTTACAAAAATTCAGTGGATACACAGCCTTTGCCTGTACAATACCTTTGAAAACAAGTAACGAATCGTACGGGCAGGCAGTCGACGCAATATTGCATTATACACGCACAACCGAATCCGAAAAATCAAAGCGCCTTCCTTTACGAATTTGAAACGTTGAACGGATTCGGTCGCAACAGAACGTATACGCTTTCCTGAATTCAAATACAGGATACGGTTGAAGAAAAAGTTTGTTCGAAATATTCATGTTTTGTCGGACGCAAATATTTGACGACCCACTTGACTTAATAACCTTAGAATTCGACCGACCGGATCGCATTGACTATAAATAATAATTCTATCCAATAGAGCGGGTTGCTGTATCTAACGAATAATAGCGTACCAATGTGTTTTTTTTCCCTCCACGTATCGATAATACGCTATTTATGCAACAGCGTGTATTGTTATTATTTACCAGACCTCCGGCGTGTCAATGTTGCCCATTCAATTACGTATTTCATTAACGAAACGATGGAATTAATACACGGCCAACGAAATGATCAATCGGTGATTAACCTTCCGTGAATTACGGGAACCGTAGTTCCGAATCAGCGGCGCGGAAGTATAAAAGGAACGTAAAATATACTTATTTATGCTCTGAAAAAGAAACGTTTACGTAAAATTGCCGGGACATTTACGACGTCGTCAAACCTGCGACGATCATCATTCTGAAAAGAGAAATATCATTCTTTATTCCTATCGTTTGTAATACTTTTACGAAAGCTCCCGTGTAAGTCGGATCGAGCAGTGACAAATCGTTATCGAACCGCCACTGGATTTTTAACGAACATACACCGCGATAGTAGTAGCTTGTAAGGTACGAAGAAGAAAAGTAGAATCGAGATCGATGCCTTCTTTTCCAACGACCGCCACGAAAGCGGCCTCCGCCAGTTTTCTATACGGATATATACGTAAACCGTGATTGACGTCGGTAAACTTTTCTATTTTGTTAGTCACACACCCTCGTGGGGAATGAATGCGAAAATGAAATATTGGATTTTCGTTTCGCGAGAACGGTCTACCAAGCACTATACGTACACACACGTACATACGACGTATAACCTACAATACCTGTAGTATACGCAGTGAAGTTGCATCAATCGTTTCGGACGTCTCTGGATGTAAATCTTGGACCGTACGATCGATTCACTCTCTCTCTCTCTCTCTCTCCCCCTCTCTTTCCCCGCGTGTGTCTCTCACTCTCTCTTTCTCCCTTTTCCTATCGCATTTTCCGTCAATTTCCATCGAAAGTTTCAAGCTCACCTATACACACACGCGGATTCTCTCCGCCCGCGCCCCCCCCAGTCGCTCGTGCGCGTGCAAACTTTTCTAAATCATCCCTTTCATTATGAATTCTTCCGTGCGCCCTCGTAAAAGATATTAACTCTGTACCGTAAACGTGTAAAACGTGATTACGCTTTCCAGGTCCTGCCTAAACGATTCAAAACTTTTGCTCAACTGCACCGTCCGCCCCGAATCCGTCGCCTGATTTTCCACAGTGATTCTAATGACGCGTACTATATACATATACATATGTATGTACACGTGTGTATGTGCACGCTCCGTGTCGTGTATCCGATGTGCAAAAAGTGTTGGTAAAAGTTCTGCGGTAAAAGCGAGAAACAAAATTAGACACCAGACACAAGAAAAGTCTTTGTCCGTTATTTTAATACCAGCGAAATAATTGCGATGTAGATGAAAGGAACTGAACCATCCCGACGGTTTTCAGGATAAGGTAAAATAAGTACGAGTTGATTTTTTTTCCGCAATTAATCTCCCCTCGGCAGAAAATGTTGTTACCACGCGATGTCCCGTATCTCTGATCCACGCTAATCTTCGACGCTGAAATAACGTGTTCCGCGAATTTCACGAAACACCGAACTACCAAACATGGAATGAAAACAAAACACGGACCGGATGAGGATGGTTTCGGTGTGACGGATATTTACGGATTCATATTTCTGCATATACGTACTAACACGACCACGGCTGCATCAAAGTGATCCTTAGATCAATATTTACGGTCGCCCGACACGCATTAATTAGCACCTAAGGATCACGTGTACGAATGTAATTTGTCCGACCCCGTTGAACGTTGAATATCATTTGGCAGATCAAGGAACTCTGGTCGAGCAGGAATATCTCCCTGCGCTACCAACGAATACAATAAATTGTTATTATGAAAATGTACTTATAAAAAAGTTGTGGTGTTCCTCGAAAGAGTGTTTCCACACTTCTTAAGAATCGCGATGACCTTGGGTAAAATTTCTCGAGCAGCTGGCGACATCTGTTGGTACAAGCGGAAACCAAACGATGTAAACAAACGTAGTGTCACAGACGAGGTATTGGATAGGCCTATCACCACAGACGAGGTATGTAACCGCGAAAAATCGTCAATTCCAACCAGTTTTTTGATCGGCATTCGCTCAATTTTTGAGATAGCGATCTGAAACTGGTACCATTGTTTTAGTTAGGAAATTCTACACTAGATTAACATATAATAGTTGTACTTTTTGAAAATTTAATTTTTCGCAAAAATCTGAAGGGGGTAGGTCAGGATTTTTCGCGATTTTCGTAATTCTTTCGTCATTTCCACAATTTTTTAGATATTGAACTGATTCTTTCACTGTCTTATTCGGCTTCGGATTCCGCGTCCAAAACGCCCCGGATCATTTTAATAGCTCAAAAATTACGGAAATGGCGAGCGATTTACGAAAATCGCATAAAATCCTGACCTACCCCCTTCAGATTTTTGCGAAAAATTAAATTTTCGAAAAGTACAACTATTATACATTGTTCTGACGTAGAATTTCCTAACTAAAACAATGGTACCAGTTTCAGATCGCTATCTCAAAAATTGAGCGAATGCCGATCAAAAAACTGGTTGAATTTGACTATTTTTCGCGATTTTCGTAATTCTTTCGTCATTTCCGCAAGTTTTTAGATATCAATCTGATTCTTTCACTGGCTTATTCGGCTTCGGATTCCGCGTCGAAAACGTCTTGAATCATTTGAATAGCTCAGAAATTACGGAAATGACGGAGGAATTACGAAAATCGCGAAAATTCATCATTTTAAAGCAGTTTTTCGTTCGGCATTCGCTCAATTTTTGAGATAGCCGTCTGAAACTTGTACCATTGTTTTAGTTAGGAAATTCTACGGCAGATCAACATATAATAGTTGTACTTTTCGAAATTTTAATTTTTCGCAAAAATCTGAAGGGGGTAGGTCAGGATTTTTTGCGATTTTCGTAAATCGCTCGCCATTTTCGTAATTTTTGAGCTATTAAAACGATCCGGGACGTTTTGGACGCGGAATCCGAAGCCGAATAAGCCAGTGAAAGAATCATTTTGATATCTAAAAAATTGTGGAAATGGCGAGCGATTTACGAAAATCACAAAAAATCCTGACCTACCCCCTTCAGATTTTTGCGAAAAATGAAATTTTCAAAAAGTACAACTATTATACATTGATCTAGCGTAAAATTTCCCAACTAAAACAATGGTACCAGTTTCAGATCGCTATCTCAAAAATTGAGCGAATGCCGATCAAAAAACTGGTTGAATTTGACTATTTTTCGCGATTTTCGTAATTCTTTCGTCATTTCCGCAAGTTTTTAGATATCAATCTGATTCTTTCACTGGCTTATTCGGCTTCGGATTCCGCGTCGAAAACGTCTTGAATCATTTGAATAGCTCAGAAATTACGGAAATGACGGAGGAATTACGAAAATCGCGAAAATTCATCATTTTAAAGCAGTTTTTCGTTCGGCATTCGCTCAATTTTTGAGATAGCCGTCTGAAACTTGTACCATTGTTTTAGTTAGGAAATTCTACGGCAGATCAACATATAATAGTTGTACTTTTCGAAATTTTAATTTTTCGCAAAAATCTGAAGGGGGTAGGTCAGGATTTTTTGCGATTTTCGTAAATCGCTCGCCATTTTCGTAATTTTTGAGCTATTAAAACGATCCGGGACGTTTTGGACGCGGAATCCGAAGCCGAATAAGCCAGTGAAAGAATCATTTTGATATCTAAAAAATTGTGGAAATGGCGAGCGATTTACGAAAATCACAAAAAATCCTGACCTACCCCCTTCAGATTTTTGCGAAAAATGAAATTTTCAAAAAGTACAACTATTATACATTGATCTAGCGTAAAATTTCCCAACTAAAACAATGGTACAAGTTTCAGACGGCTATCTCAAAAATTGAGCGAATGCCGTTCAAAAAACCGCCTGAATTTGAGGATTTTTCACGATTTTCGTAAATCGCTCGCCATTTCGGTAATTTTTGAGCTATTTAAATGATCCCGGACGTTTTGGACGCGGAATCCGAAACCGAATAAGACAGCGAAGAATCGTTTTGATATCTAAAAAATTGTGGAAATGGCAGGCAAAAACTGGTTCTTTCGCAGTACAAAGGTCAATTATTAATACGCATAAACTATAACTTCTATATCGTATTCTTACTAATAATCGATGGACATCCGAGATTCGAACCGAAAATGGTAACGTAGCGAGTGACACTAAAATGGTAAGAGGGCTCTAGAGCCCTCCAAACCAGTGACTATCCAATTGGTCTATCCAATACCTCGTCTGAGGTAGTGTCAAAGTGAAACGTTAACCTCATTATGCTCGGTCGGGTTATACACTTTATTCTGAGGCCGATAGGGTACAGCAATGTTTATCGTCACTAAAGAGATTGACAGTGAGAATATTAGTAAACTATGTCGCACGTGCTTGAGAGAAGACGGCGATAAAATGGTGTGTCTGTTCGTGGGGCCGGCCGGTTCGTCTCTGGCTGCCAAACTACGATCGCTCTCTTGTTTGGAAGTAATACACTTTGTAAACTCTGCAATGACCTAGCTGTCATCATCGTGAATGTTAATTAAATACAAATTATTTGTATGTTCTACCAGGTTTGGCAAGGCGATGGCCTGCCAGAGAAAATGTGTGACCGTTGTGTAACCAGAGCAGAATCCGCTTTATTGTACAGAGAACAGTGTCGTGCAGCAGACAGAGCTCTACGACAAGCTGCTTTAAAGGTATCATTAGCTTTCCCATGTGAAATATGTTTCTTCGTGGATGAGAAATATAAGACATGTTTTCATACTAAAGGATTGTTGCAGGTCTCTGGATTAACGTCTTATACAACTGTATCTGGTTGTAAGCTGTATCAACAGAACCAAGGATTTGTCCCTGTGCAGAATTCTCATAAGACTCTGAAGTGTATAGAATGTGGAGCAGTATTCATGACCTACCAGGAACTATGTGCTCACAGTAGACTACATCTACCTTTTATGCAAGATAATATACCTGTCCAGCACATGCACATAGTGGAGTCTCAAAATCCATACCTTAATTTTAACTTTGGTCACATGAGCTCTAATCTGGCTAACGAGAGCATTCAGAACACAAGACTCTCACCATTGATCCGGTCGAATGTGATGCAAATGATTCCAATGAATGGTGAGAGTTCCAGTCGGGCAGCCTGTGCCCTACACTGTTCTCTCTGCAATCACACTTTTACGAATAGGACACAATTGATAAGCCATAACATCACTCACAGTACAGAGAATATAGAGATGTCGTGCGACAATGAGAACATAGAAATCTGTGAGAATTCAAATCAAATCCCACAGAATTTGAGCTATGAAAACGAAAGGTCCATGCACTCGGTTGAGAATTCTATTCAGAATCTGTCCTATCAGAGGCCAGCGGTGAACGATACCACCGAAATACAGAACTTAACTTTCCCGGAAAATATAGACCTTGATGGAGTTCCGGACAGTGGTTCCGACCGTGCACAGAATGCAACTATGCATTCTGAAAACGATATATTAAATGCTCAGACTTTGAGATTTACAAAAGAACTTGATAGTACGGATAACAGGGAGCCGATCGATGCATATCAACCGTGTCCCACAAATATCGATTATAAACAAATCGAGGATCAAGATCCAGAAATCTCGCAGTCAAAGAAATATACGTGCGATATGTGTCCTAAACTATTCTCTCAAAAATCAAAATTGCTGTCACATCAGTTATCGCACTCCGGACAGCAACCGTTCAAATGTCCCAACTGCGAGAAAGCTTATGCATCGAAAAGTAAGCTTAACGCACACATGCGGTTGCACACTAAAACCAACGTCCATCAGTGTAAGTCCTGTGACAAAATATTTGCGTACCCGTCCTATCTCCGTGAGCACTTAAAAACACACAAAGAGAATACCAGCAGCTCGAAATTCGTGCAAGAGGAAAAGAAATTCGAATGCTCCACCTGCAAGAAAAGATTTCGTCTCTTGAAGAATTTAAAGACACACGAAAGGATTCACACCGGCAAAGGTCTTGTTCAATGCGAGATATGCGACAAGCGATTCAGTCAGAATTACAATTTGAAGATTCACTTGCGCACCCATAAAACGACCAGATTACACAAATGCGAGTATTGTAGCAAATGTTTCGTACAAAAAGGGAATCTCGTCGAGCATCTGAGAATTCACACGAAAGTGAAACCGTTCGAGTGTAAAATCTGCGGCAAACGGTTCTCGCAATCGAGTCATCTGAAGAGCCACGAGGTCTCGCATGATTCCGTCAGGCAGCATCAGTGCCGATTATGCGGCAAACGGTTCAAATTGGCGAATCATTTGAAGCGTCACCTGACTTTGCACACCGGAGCGAAGGCTTATAAATGTCATCAGTGTAATCAGCTGTTCTCGCAGGCGTTCAGTTTAACGAGGCATTTGAAACGTCACAACGAGTCGCACTTGTAACAAACACGTAAGTTCGACACTTCAAACTAATCAGATTTTGATAGGTTTACGTTGATTTTGTGCAAAAAGTATTTCCAGGTATCTTCATCGCGCACGCTATACATATACATATACACTAATCCCTTAGAAGATAAAAAATTTTATTTGTGTAATGTACAGTACTCTAACTCCAGACAGTATTTTATCATCGATAAAAATATCTATCGGTTACGCGTACAGTCGGAAAGGTTCATCAGTAATTCTTAAGAACCGTGGTGAGAATATGCAATCCCTCTCTGAGCTGTGCCTCTGTGATAGTGAGAGGTGGAGATATCCTTATTATTTGACCATGAGCTGGTCTTGATAGAAGGCCTGCGTCTTTCAATCGCAGACAGATATCCCAGCCTTGCGCGAAATCTGTAACGAAGGAAAGTTAATGCTTCTGATTATCGGTGATACTCGACGCCTTTCACTTACGCAATCCGCTCGAAATGCGTCACGCATTTGTTACATATTCTTTCTCAAGCTTTAAAATTTCATCAAAACCACTCGCGTTAAATACCTTTGTTGATCACAAGACCGGCTAACAGGCCACGGCCCCTAAATTCCGTTGCTATGTCCTTAGGCAATTTTTGTAATTCCTGTCTGAGGATTTCGCCGAGCTTCCTCGCGTTCTCCGCGAGATTTTCCTCCTCTAATATTTTCACTGCCTCCAGGGCAACCCTGTTTCCGAGGGGACTACCCCCAAAGGTACTACCGTGCGAACCAGTTTCCAAGCACAACATTACCTGTGAATAATTAAATAAGACTTACTGCCAACTCTTTCAACTCGTACACATTTCAATCGGTGGAAATATATGTTTGAAAATTGATCCTATACCTGGTCGTCGGCTAAAATTCCGGAAACAGGATAAAATCCACCGGAAAGCGCCTTTCCCAAAATAAGAATATCCGGCCTCTGATTCTCGTGATCGACCGCCAATCGTTTGCCCGTTCTGCACAGACCAGTTTGCACCTCGTCAGCGATCCATAGGACATTGTATTTTGTGCACAGTTCTCTAACACCTTTCAAGTACCCCTCCTGTAATCGACGATCAAATTAGATATGATTCGATGTTGTCAAATCTTCTGTCTACAATGTTTGTCAAATGATTCTCATGCGTTACATTCGTGTCGACTTACATTAGGCACTATAACACCAGCTTCTCCCTGAATCGGTTCTACCATGAACGCGCAGACGGTCGGATCGTCTTTGAACTTCTGCTCCAACGCTTTCAGGTCATTGTACGGCACTTTATCGAATCGAGGAACATACGGTCCAAAATCGGTATAACAATTTGGATCGGAGGATGCAGACAGTGCCGCTATGGAACGGCCCCAGAAGTTGCCTTTTGCGAAAACGACCGTCGCTTTTTCATTCGGGATCTTCTTCACCCTGTATCCCCATCGTCTGGCTGCCTTGATGGCTGTGTCACCACCCTCGACACCTGGAATATCGTACAACACGGTTACATTTCTACTATCAAGATATTTGATCGGGGAATCAGATATTATGAACAATTTCTCGGATATTCCGTCGTACCGGTATTCATCGGTAGAAATCTGTCCCATCCGAGAAGTTTCGTTAGGTATTCTCCCAATTCGCCATGGGGTTCGGAGTAGAAAGCTCTGGACGTATGGGTGAGCTTTCCCGCCTGCTCTTGCATGACTTTCACCAAACGTGGATGGCAGTGACCCTGGTTCACGGTGGAAAAACCAGCCAAGAAGTCAAGGTAGCGTTTTCCATCAGAGTCCCACATGTAGACACCCTCCCCCTTGGTGAGAACAACCGGTAGAGGCTTGAAGTGTATACCACCATATTTGTCGTCCCGCTTAATCACCTCTTGCGTACTGAGAAACCGTTTCGTCCCGGTTTCCTTCGACAAGGTAAAAACTCTCTGTCTCATCGACTGCATGGTGTCGAATTAGAATAGAAAGAAACTAATTAACAGGTAGCCGATGGCGTGAAAAGGATTGCGCTCCAATTGCGACAATGTTATACTGTGCACGATTCTCCCTGACAATCTTTCATTTATATTGACCCGGACCGGAGTAGGGGAGGCATGTTGCTTATTTACTCCGGAATGTATTTTGTATACAATTGATACGACAAGAGGGCTTTTAGAATAAATGCAGGCAAAATCATATCTGATAATGAGGTACACACACCGCCAGTCGCGGCGCCAATACGCCAAGACAAACGAGAAACGGCAAACAATGTAATCCAGCGTGATACATTAAGAACACACATCGTGCACAGAAACCTGCATTCTTTCTTTTCGTTGCGCTTTCATCTGCCTGCGTATTTATGAAATTTTTAGGTACATAGATCGCGTTGGTTTACCATAAGATAAGTTTAATACCCTTGGAATACGAGGACTTAAAGAAGTGGGTGGAAAATCGAAGCACACGAGTCTTTTGGATATACGACAAATCCTTTTCTACGAATTTTCCAAAATTCTATGGAATCACCTGATACGATACCGATGTATATGCCTCACATTAAACCGATATTTATCAATTTTAATAAGGAGTATTTAGAATAATAAGATCGTGACGATTACGGATAAACAAAGGCTTAGCGAAAAAAACATCGTTTCGTTCTTATCATTGATCGGTCGTTCCTCGCGGTCTTTTAGTGAGCCGAAGTCATGAAATCGATTATGTTTCGCGAATACGTGACGTGTATTCGAAATAAATGTATATCATTATATCCCATAAATAACGTTTAGTATCGTGATATATTTAAAGTGCACATATTCTCGATCGTTTATCAAACTGAATGTTCCGTTTGAATCTCGCCAGTCGACAAGATTCGGTTTTCAAGTGAATTTTATCGTATATGTCAATGTCTGACGTTTGACGAAGAACAAACATCGGTTGAACAATGCAGGGCGAGAGCATATCGCGCTAAGTTATTAATACCCGGGATCAAACCGACTAGTTTTTCTCGCTCGATGTTGTTTCACAGATAACTAGTATGCAAGCAAGTCGGTCGAACGTTGCCGTTAAACTCTTAAACTTTCGTTTCCGCCGAATTTCTAGTGTCTGTATTTTTCGTCGATACGTGCCGATGATAAAAAAAAACTTTCGCAAATTCGTTTATGTAAACAAGAACATCGGTATATCGTGCATCGCATCTATAAAACAAATACAATTGACGGCGAACAAGATATCAATGATGAAAATATTTATGTATTTACAAGTTTATTCGTAAGTTACAAAGAAAATTGTGCATGATATAAAGATTCGAGCCAACGATCAATTTTTCTAAATACAATGGGAAACGTTACTTCGCGTATTCAGTGATAGTCCTAGAAATAATGTCGGCGCATTCCCGGACTTGTGATTCCGTGATAACCAACGGCGGTGCTAATCTGATGATGTGTCCGTGAGTCGGTTTCGCCAGTAGCCCTTCGTCCTTCAGTCTCATACAGATCTCCATGGCGTCAAACTTCTTGTCGATAACGATAGCATTCAGAAGGCCCTTTCCTCTGACCAAAGTGACGATATCTTTCGGAAGTTTGTTCAGTTCAGATCTGAGAATTTGACCGAGCTTTTCAGCGTTTTCCGCCAGTTTCTCTTCCTCGAGGACCTTAAGTGCTTCCATCGCGATTTTGCAGCCCAACGGATTACCACCGTAAGTAGAACCATGTTCTCCGGGCTTTATGCTGAGCATTACGGGATCGTTCGCCAGTACACCGGAAACCGGATAGAAACCACCGGATAATGCTTTGCCGAGGATCAGAATATCTGGTTTTACATTCTCATGATCCACTGCCAATCGTTTTCCCGTCCTTGCGAGACCGGTTTGTACTTCGTCCGCTATCCAGAGAACGTTGTGCTTCTTGCAGAGCTCTCGAACGCCTTTCAGATAACCATCCTGTCGACAGATAGATAAGATATTATATATTTTTATCGAACACAAATATACTCGTAACATGACCGACTGTACCTTTGGTACAACGACACCAGCCTCGCCTTGAATCGGTTCTACCATGAAGGCGCAGACATTGGGGTCAGCCAGAGCCTGTTGCAGCGCTGCCAGGTCGTCGTATGGAATGACCTCGAAGCCAGGCATGAACGGACCAAAACCACCGTAACTACTCGGGTCGGTACTCGAGGATACGGCACTCATGGTCCTTCCCCAAAAGTTACCCTCCGCGAACACAATTTTCGCCTGATACTGCGGTATACCTTTGCTGGTGTAGCCCCATTTCCTAGCCAATTTGCAGGCCGTTTCGCCACCCTCGACACCGGTATTCATCGGCAACCATTTATCAAATCTAGATCAAAAAGTAACATGATGGTTCTGGCCAGATGTTAACGTCGCTATCATACTTCTACGTACCCGAATAACTTCGTGATGTACTCCTCGAATTCACCCAGAACGTCGGAATAGAATGCTCTAGAGGTCAGAGTGAGGATCTTGGCCTGTTCGATCATGGCTTTGTAAATTCTTGGGTGGCAGTGTCCTTGATTGACGGCCGAATAGGCACTGAGAAAATCATAATATCGTTTCCCCTCCACGTCCCACATGTGAACACCCTCGGCCCTGCACAGGGCCACCGGAAGTGGGTGATAATTGTGAGCACCGTATTTCGACTCTCTCTCGAAAACCTCTTTAGACGTGATACCTCGATCGGACTTTCCTACCTGCGAACAATCGGAGTTCCAGTTTCCTCCATTGGAAATTTCAAATAACATCGGTTAATTAACAATATTATGCGCAAGATTCCTTACCTGACTCAGAGGAGTCAGTAGTTTCCTCCCGGACGCACTCACGTTCTTCAACATCGTTCTAGCTAACGGCTCCATCTTTTATCTATCAAACCTGTTTATTAAAAAGAACGACAAACTATCAACATTCCGAAAGTACGTGCAGCATACAATTTGTCATTTGTTGTATGTATTTGGTATAATAGAGAACGGCGAGCAAATGTTTTTCTTTTGCCCCGGAATCTCTTAATCGGTCGTACAATTTCCAGAGCTCGATTCGTTAGGAAAATCGCGAGATGCGATCGATAAAAATTGTTTATCGCGTACGTTGTTTATCGTTTACCGTTATCAAGAGCACGAAACAAACACTGTATCGGAGTCGATGCATCGCTGCATCAAGACACTTGCCTGAAACACGTCGAGTAGCGTGTCGAACTCCAACTCAAACGGCGAGTGTCTATCGGACCGTATCCCGTTCTACCTTCTGCGCTACGATTGCTCCTACAGTCAGGCAAATTCGAAGGAATATCGTCTACTGAATCGTCACGCGCGTTCGCTGGTTTTAACTGGCGATGCCCGGACCGTTACGTCGCCCAGCGGTATCATTGATAAGACGCACGATATAACGCTATCATAGACAAAAAGGAACCCCCCGTCTGGTCCCCAAGGACCACGGACTATTTGTAAATTTTCTTACGATCCGATCGATTCGTCACAACACGTGTGCATACAGCAATCGTAATGTAAATACGATAAGCGAGTCGGACTCGGATTTCAGAGGACTTTCCGTCTCTATTAGCATACGCATACAGGGCAACGAAACAATGTCTTACATTCAAGTAATAATCATAGATTTTTTTGCGAAATCAGGGATCCTAAGAAGAAATTATTAGAACGACTTTTAAGGTAGATTTTTAGTCTAGTAATATTCGACACAAATTGGAGTACAATAAGTATAATGACTAGTGATATTGATATTGTTATCGTTGTTATGTAACATGTATTGATGAAGAGTTGATACGATTCCAATAGACATTTTTATCAATACGATCGAATAACGATAAAGAGTCAGAGATTATATTCGAAATACCATCGATTCCACTTACGTCAATGACCAAAACTGTATTGCATTAGTTCAAACTACAAAATATTCGATACATGTTTTCTTTCTACATTTAAAATAACAGCTAAACAGTGATGTAGGATAAAGTGATCGTAAATGTTTTATATTTGCGGCAAAGCAATTGCTCCAAGATATGATGTTGAGTATTACCTACAATCAATGTTGTTTACGACGTGAACAATTCACATTATCCTTCGTAAAAAATTATAGACTATTAAGCTATGCCAAGTCCGAACAATTTCTTGGACGTCCTGCACACGGTATAATCGAAAGAATAAAAATTATCGGAGAATTGTATGTGATTGGAGTAAGCATCGTCGAAAATTCTTCGTGCCTTTGTTACAGCCGGTTACAGTAGTACTCGCTACACTCGCCGCTGTCGATTTTACCCGCCAAATTTGCCGTCGAATCCGTGGTGGTGGTCGCACACGTCCGCACGATTCAAACGTCCGCTTTCAAACGGTTGCAAGATCAGAATTCTGTTCGTCGTATTAAAGAATTAATTGCCTCGTGGTGCCGAATATGGATGAAATCGACTACGACGAACTTCGAAAGAAAAACATTGCCGAGAGAAATGCTGTGGTAAGTAATCCCATGCCACTTTCAAACTTCTAACCTGTGTTCGGACAACAGTTTAACGCATCAATTGTACCTCGTTATTTAGCCCTAAGGTAAATTAAACATATTTATTTAACGCGATATTATTGTTATTTAATAAAGAAAATTTCAAAGTGTCAAGCGATAGGTAGCAATTGTTTGATATACGTGCAAGATAGTAATACGTCGCTCCGTTAACGTGTTACAGTTCGCTGAGTTTTTTCAAGATGTAAAAAAACAGGCTGCTGAATTGCGCCAAGAAGAGAGAAAGTTGCAGAAATATTCGGAAGACTCGGAAAACCAACCTCCGAGAAAGAGACGCAGGAGATCTTCGGATTCGTCGCCTAATCTCCGAAATGTACGAGTTGACTTTCGAAAGAGATACAACACGCGAAGCAGGGCAAAACAGTCGGGTGATGGGTCCAATGGCTCTGACAATGAAGACAATGATGATTTATCGGAGCCTAAAGGCAACAGGCCCAAATTACGAGTTCTATTTCCATGGGCAAAACCTTTCCAACGCGAAATAGATTTGATGAAGATGGGTGTGTGCGATGTTGATGAAGAAGAAGAGGAACAGTATACTGAGGAAGAAGACTATACACCAAGAAAAAGATATATCAAAGTTAACAAAGTTCCCTATGACCCTGATAATATACCATCTGTCGATGAAATCACAGAGGAGATGCTGGAGAATGTAGCAAAAAAGAGTTCCCTAAAAGAGTACTGCAAGATTAATGGCACCAGTTGTCACCAGTGTAGACAGAAAACTGTAGATACAAAGACGGTATGCCGATCTGGTGAATGCATTGGAGTTAGGGGACAGTTTTGTGGACCCTGTTTGAGAGGAAGATATGGAGAAAGTGCAGTGGAAGCATTAAAAGATCCTGTATGTCATTAATTTAATTAACTCTTTAACTCTATTGTGTATTCCCTTGATTTATTCTTTCCAAATAAGGTTTTTTTTTTCGTATGGGATTTTTTCAGAATTGGGCTTGCCCGCCTTGCCGTGGACTGTGCAACTGTAGCATATGTAGAACTAGAAGTGGACTGGCACCTACTGGAATTTTAGCTCCTGTTGTACAGGAAGAAGGATTCTCATCTGTTATGGCTTACCTCCAGTGCGCTGAGACTGATGAAACGTAGTTTCACATTTAGCAAAAGCAACAAATACATAGGAATATACAGTATTGACATGCATTTTTAATAGTGAAAAAAAATGACATTCAAAACTCTTTTATAGTGTACAAAAACATTTTTTATAAATAATACAATGATTTTTTTATACATTGTTGCTGTTTGTTATTCTTCACTATCTTCTTTTGTTTGTATGTTGCTCTTTTATTGCAATGATGCCATAGTGTCTAGGGGATAGTACAGGATCAAATAAACGTAATATGGCCAGCTTAGAGCATTGCTCACTGTTTTGTAAAAATATTATTCTGTCCAATACAATAGCAGCCTCCAATACAGGAGCCATATGTATTCTTAACATTTGAAATATGTTGAACTTCTGTTTCAAGTGTATATAAGATTGATACACATTCTCTAAATCCTTGTCAAGAGGCATCTGGAAAAACTTTGTTTGCAATACGTTCTATAAAATAATGGATTGTATTTGATAGAATTGTGCCCACACCTTCTCAGTTTTGACTCCAACTTTTAACAATGCCCACTTTGCATAGCTTGGGAAGTCGTTTAGAGGACCACCACGCCCTATTCTAGCTTTATAGATGCCTATCATAATATACAAGTATGATTCACAATAAAATCAATAAGATTATGTAATATATACAGTAAAAAAGAGGTGAGTACCTAAAGAATGCAAAATCACTTGCAACACTGCCCTGAAGAACAATGACGGAGATATGCACATAGATTTTATACTTCTTTCTATGGATTGTTGAGCTAACATTCTAGCATTTTTCGAAAAATTGCTCTTTCCTAAGAGAGTTTGATTTGTCAAGTGATAACAACAGGGTACTATACACAAAGCAGTAATTTCCTTATGAGATAAAAATCCTCTAATTATTGAATGAGCAAGAGAACCACAAGTGTGTAATCCGGTTAGAATCAGATTGTTTTCTATACTCCAATCACAAAATTGTTGTTGTACCATTCCTACGTAATCTGTTTCATCATTTATTTCCTCATTTATGTACTGAACCTGCAGAAAAATATTTATTTTAAACATATAAGTATACACCCAAAAATAAATAAACAGTTTTAATTGTACCAAGGATTCAGAGCATCTTGTCTTTTTTTGTAGCTTCTTTTGCCGGCAAAGTGCACCCTTGTGACACAAGGTTGATGATTCTATCGCCAGCACAGGAATTTTATAATTTTCTGCCAAGTATGTAGACAAATAAGCTTTCCCAGCCCCAGCATCTATTACCAAACTGGATTTCTGTGATGCTGTTGCAGCAATAATATTTCCAAGAACTTCAACTTCATGTAATTTTTTAGCATTCATAAATTCTGATTTTATATGTTTAGATTTACTTTCATCTTCATTATTTGCAGCAGGTAGTATGCCACTAAGATCTTGTAAGTTTGTTTCCATATCACATGACCTTAAAGACATGGAACTTGCTAGCTTTAAAAACTTATTTAATTCAGGATGATCATCACATTTCACCCAGCAATCATTGCCAATTTCACCTTTATTCAGCTCTAGTTTCAATTCCTCTGGCAAACACCTTTCCCATAATCGCTCAGTGATAAAGTCAACTAAATGGCAATTGACTAATTCATTATAGGTATTTATAAACCCTAATATTTTATCCAAATGATCTTCGAACATACTCATAGCGTTCTTTGTGTATTGCTTCTTTTAAGATCAGAAATTTCTAAGAAGAAGTATCAAAAGTAAAAAGATTTACAATACAAATAACAAGTATTGTGCATGTGTTTCTAAATGTACATTTCATTAGAAATTAAGTTTGTCCAGTTCCGGATAAAGTGGGCTTATTTTTGCCAATGAACAGAACTTGGCATATTTAGATTTGATCCTATCTATAGTGTTTTCAATGTCTACAGTTTTGTCATTGTGCCGAGGAAAATTGGAAATATCCTGCAAAATTTCTTTTCCAACTGCAACAACTTTTCCTGAATCTGACTTATTGGTATTTAGATATTGTTCTATAATGCCACAATAGTATCCTAATTGGGCGGCTATCACACTAGCTCTGTGAAATCCAAGATGATATCCGTTTACTGATAGATGTCTACCAATTATATAGCCTTCCATGTAACTCAAACTTTGAGCGTTTTCTTCTGTAAACAATAAATTTTCAAATGCGTCGTTTATATCTAATTCCTGTTCCTTCTCGGACATAATTACCTGAGAACATACAGAAACATTTTAAGTGTAACAGATGTATATTGAAAAATACGTGATTAGTATCGAAAAATCATATGCTAGCAAATAAGATCTCTTCTTACCCTGCGCCGCGTACTATTCTAAACAAGAAAATATAAACGTGTTAGGTGTTAGCCAATATTAACCTAGCTTGACATGACCTGACCCATAACGTAGTATAACTCAGTATAACTCGAGAACTAACATCACGACTCAGAACCTAACTTTCCCAACGCAAAATACTAGGAACAGTTGATCCTCCATGTTTGAAACGCGCAAGTTTACCAATCGTCGATGTCACTGTCGACTTTGTTGCGGTTAAACTTAATTTCAATGAAGGTTATACGTGATTGCACACAAATATTGTACTTCGTTTCGTTATTTAATCACTTATGATTACCGAAGTGTTTCTAGCTCTGTGAATGAAAAGTTTTGGGGCTGTGGCCAAGATATGGAATTGTAGGAGAGGTACAGTCACGGCACCAACTTCAGAGGTGTGTTTTATGTTTGTGATAAACGCGGCGTTCCTTCCCGTAGCGTTCCTGACAGTTTTTTAAGTGGAAATACCGTGGAAGATGCTCGCGCTAGGACCGAAAAAGGACGGTGGGCCCAACACGAAGTTCTTTGAGTCACAGGAGATCCTCACACAGCTCGACGGTGTGAAACAGTGGCTCTTAAAGAACTGCAAAAAGGTACGTCGCTACGAAACCCGGCGTCGACACCTCCACGACTTTAGTGCACGACCTATCATACCGAACAATATCACTTTGCCTTCAGTTGTTACGATTTTTCGAATTCGAATGTTATTCTACTGTCACAACCGTATTCGTGCCCTGACGCATCCTACAGATTATGCTCGTGGACTTATATATTTGCATATATGTACGAACTTTTGTATCTAACCATGTATGACTATATTTTAAGGGAAGAGTTATTTCATAACAGAACTCAATTGCTCGTATATTACTTACGTAGTAAAACGTATTTTGGCGATTAGTAATACATACACAATTCTACACAGCATACTTTACTGCTATTATATTGAACATATGTGAAATGGAATTGTTAATGTACGTATTGTGCATTACATGTTATTGATATTTGTACATTAATATTTATGTATTACTTTCAGTATGTACAAACGGACCCACCAACAAACAAAAGTTTAGCCACATTAGTAGTACAGTTGTTGCAATTTCAAGAAGATAATTTAGGAAAAAATGTTTCGAAACCACCTATGACCAGGCTTCCTGTATGTATTTATAAATCTGTTTTATCGAATGTCTATAATTCTTTTTTAAAACATACTGAATCAATCTCTACATTTTTAGATGAAATGTTTCTTAGACTTCAAACCTGGTGGAGGTTTGTGTCATATACTAGCTACTGCGTATCGTTTTAAACAGGAACAAGGATGGCGCAGATTCGACTTCCCTGTTGGGAAGGTAAATATTTTTTCTTTTATATTACTTAATTCAAAAGAGTTTCCATGTTATATACAGACCATTATTCTTACAGTCAGGGTCCCGTATGGATCGTACAGTGGAGATGTTGATGGCTGCAGAAAGAACTCTTGTTCAAAACAGATGTATTACCATACCATGTGTATACGTAAAAGCTGACGTAGATAAATCAACAGCTGCCAAGGTTAAAGAAGCCGTGCGACGGCACCAAGGCACCGTTGCTGAAAATGAAGCGGATGCCACACATATCATCTACCCCCCTGTGGATCCCATGGAGGAAGAATACGCTCGTCCTTGTATGAGGCGTGAACGATCAGTTCTTCTTCACTGGTATTACTTCCCAGACAGTTACGATTCCTGGACCTCCCTGGATCTACCCTGGGACTTTCCAGAGGGGAGCCTTTCTAGTTCAAATAGCAGGTCAGTGTATAAAGTATCCGCGACATGGGCACTAGATCTAGATCAGTACAACGAGTGGATGAACGAGGAGGACTATGAAATAGACGAGAACGGCCAGAAAAAGATACACAAGTACAGACTATCTGTGGAGGATTTGATGGCACAGCCAGCGCATCCACCGCCCTCTGCAAAGAAACCAAAACGGAAACGATCACCAAGTCCACCACCGAAAATAGGGAAACGTAAAAGCGGTAGGGCGCCGTCGGGTGTTCAGAGCGCATCTTCGACATCTCTTACGACGCCAAAGAAATCACGTGGCGGTGGGGAGGAGGAAGAAGATCTGACTCAGGGCATGGAAGACCCGCCTGCGGAGCCGCGTATCGTGGAAGTAGTTGCCACGCCCACGAATCCACCTGTGGCTGGGCAGGGTAATTCCACGACTGGGACTACCCTGTCGACAACGGGGAGCAAGAAACAGGATAACGAACTACAACCATTAAAATCAGGAAATATGGCAGACCTCGATGAACCAATGGAAGGTGACAAGGGTAGTTCACAGGGAACACAAGATAGGGAAGAAAGAGACGCGAGTAAAGAAAGAGGAGAAGGCAGCAAGGGTGATGAACCGGAAGACAACGTTACAGAGCAAACGCATCATATAGTTGTTCCCAGTTACTCAGCATGGTTCGATTATAATTCGATCCATACTATAGAGAAAAGAGCTCTATCCGAGTTCTTTAACGGAAAGAACAAATCGAAAACACCAGAAATTTATCTTGCGTATAGGAATTTTATGATCGACACGTACCGATTAAATCCCACAGAGTATATCACATCGACAGCATGCAGGCGAAATCTGGCCGGTGATGTCTGTGCAATCATGCGAGTTCATGCATTTCTAGAGCAATGGGGTCTTATTAATTATCAGGTGGACGCGGAGTCCAGACCAACTCCTATGGGTCCACCACCTACGTCACACTTTCACGTACTGTCAGATACTCCATCAGGTTTGGCACCGGTTAACCCGAATCCTCCAAAAACACCACAACCTTCCGCTGCGAAAACTCTGCTCGACTTAGAAAAGAAGTCGAATATAACAGGTGCAATAGGAGCAGAGGAAAAGGCTTCAGCCGGAGCGATGGCCAACTTTGGTCTGAAGATCGATCAATACTCTAGGAAACCAGCGGTACTGAAGAACAAACAGGCAGCTGGTGCCACCCGCGATTGGACGGAACAGGAAACACTTTTGTTGTTGGAAGGTTTGGAGTTGCACAAGGATGATTGGAACAAGGTATGCGAGCACGTCGGCTCAAGGACGCAGGACGAATGTATTTTGCACTTCCTCCGGCTTCCAATTGAAGATCCGTATCTAGAGGAAGGTGGTCCGGAGGGGTTGGGTCCGCTGGCCTATCAGCCAGTGCCCTTCTCTAAGGCTGGAAATCCTGTTATGAGTACTGTTGCATTCTTGGCATCTGTTGTCGATCCCAGAGTGGCCGCAAGTGCGGCAAAAGCTGCCATGGAGGAGTTCGCGGCTATCAAGGACCAGGTGCCAGCGGCTTTATTAGATCAGCATTTGAGGAATGTACAGGCTAGCGCTAATTCCGACGGTAATTTCTCGTTTCATTACTCCATTCTACGTTAACTTCCGCTGATTTTCACTTACTGTAAAACTGATAATAACTTTTTGTTTCCCTTTCATTAGGTAAATTCGATCCAGCCGCTGGTCTGGCACAATCAGGTATAGCAGGAACGGGACCACCAGAACCACCAGACGAATCAACACCCGCTACAACGGGAACCGTGCCGGCAACTGCAGCTACGTCTCCGCACTCCGCTACCACCCCTATTGAAACGAAGAAGGAAGAGCAGGAGAAACCCAAAGAAGCCGAGATCGAACAACCGATGGATATCGCGAAGAAAGAGGAGGAGCTGAAGGAGACAGAAGAGGACGCGAAATCTACTGTGGATACCGAGGCTATGGAGGCGAAAGAAAAAAAGGACAAGGTTAACAATTTGTTTACATTATTTTATTTATAATGGGTTGGTGATCTCGGTTATCGTTTAAAAAGGCTCTTATTATTGCGACCATTAAAAAAATAATATTTTCGAATAGGTGGTACGCGATGCGCAGCTTCAGTCCGCAGCAGCTGCGGCACTAGCAGCGGCGGCCGTGAAAGCGAAACACCTAGCAGCCGTCGAAGAACGAAAAATCAAATCCTTGGTCGCGTTACTTGTCGAGACTCAAATGAAGAAATTGGAGATCAAGCTCCGTCACTTCGAGGAACTGGAAACAACGATGGAACGCGAGCGCGAGGGTCTTGAATACCAGAGGCAGCAGTTGATAACAGAAAGGCAGCAGTTCCATTTGGAGCAGTTAAAGGCAGCCGAATTCAGAGCGCGACAACAAGCACACCAACGTCTAGCCCAAGAACAACAACAAGCGCAACAACAGAATCAACATCCACCGTGGCAACCGGCCGCACAACAACAGCAGCAACAACCACCGAGCCCGCAGGCACCGGCACAGCAACCTCCACCACATACACCGCCTCAACAGGCATAACTCGTTTTTGTGAGTTATTTTTCGTTTATAGTTAACCATCATGATGGCACTGCCAGTGCTACTGTGATCTGTGAAGACGTTACGAGATATAGGACGGATAATATACATGCAGTTTTGGATAGAAGATTTATTATCATTTTCTGCAATTACACACAATACGCGATATTCAGTCCGTATGGTTCATATACTTTCTTTCAACCTTCATTAACGATACTTCAGAATGATGTTTCATTAACCTTTCTGCCTAAGCGACTATTTAATAAAGTCAATTCCAAGTTAATTATATTTCTCATCCATGTTTTTGTAAAAAGAGTACGTTTACGTTGTGAATCATTCATTTATTCTATTCACATCATAACACGTTACAATTGTTACAAAGAATAGCCCAGCTTACAAGGCGTGGTTGTGCACCAGTTCCAAAACCAGATCGGTCATTAGACGGGCACATTCGGCACCTCCGCGTGGTGGGGCCCTTGCGTCCTCCTTCGCCTCACTTGGTTCCACTCGCTGGTATAGATCCGGGGCCTCATCGCTTTCGCATGTGCTAATCGGAAGAATGTCTAATGCCAGGCCCACCCCAAAACGGCCGCAGCGACGCATTTCGGAATTCAGTCTGGCGAAATTAAAAATCCTAAGCTTAGATGTAAAAATCGTTATTCATTGACGAGTTTCTTGATAGATGAAATTGATTTTCATCGAAATTACGGAATCTTTTGAACGAAAGAAATCCGAGATAAATATAGAATCTTGGAATATTTACACAACAGATACATCCACACACTGATATTCAAACGAACTGTTTTTGTTTACTTTTTATGTTACGGACCGGAAATCGAAAGAAAAACGTGATAGTAAAAGAAAACGTAGTTAGTAGGAAAACTTTGTATCATTGATATCTGTTTATACAAAAGAGAATGAAAAACAAAGATGTTTGAATAAAATAAGTTTCACTTACAATTCCCACATCACAGATGGATCTTTCGGCGGCTGTTCCGGATTAAGTGTGTGTAACGAAGACATCAAATGGGAATGATAGTGTTGGAGAAGCTCCGTCATATACGCCCGTCTGACCTCACCGCTGGTGCAACAGTACAGCAAGTTCGCAAGATCAAGAGCAAGCGAACCCACCCGGGACAGTTGGAAATCGACTAGATAAACGGCCTGTAAACGTCACAGTATTAAAAGAACTTAGTAGTTTATTCAGTCGTGTCATCCGAGAGAAAATGGTGTTCTGTTTGTTTGATTACGTTACGTTCGCATTTCGAACGAAGACCAAGATCAATTTATTCTGACGTTTTCGTTTTTCTACGTTTCTTCCTTTTGTGTCTTCTATCCTTTTTTTGATTCTAGCAAATTTTGCGCATACTTATCTTCAGAAGAAATGTTCCAAAGTACTATATACCGACTACTTCATTCACGAAGAGTATAAATTTATTTATATCGTATAAAATAAATACTTTTTATAATTCGAACTAACTATCGATGTTGTCGAATTTATATATATATATATATATATATATACAATAGCATATATATATATATATATGCTAGTATATACCAATAGTGTATCGATTAGAGTTAATAGAATTAATTTAGAGATCGACAATTCTATGAAATTAGTACCTTCTTGATAAAATAGGTGATAAAGGCGGGAGAATTTTAATATAAGAATCTTATAAATTTCTATAATAAAACTGTACCGAAAAATTCTCTTTTCTCTTCAATCGACAATTTCTCTCTAAAAAGTTATGGTGCTATGAGAACATACAGGATCTATGAAATATGTGTATATTTCAGACATAAATTTACTAACAATAGTAATTTACCTCTACATGCGGTTCCGTGTCGTCTTCTTTAAAGAGAATGTTATTCGTCCAACAATCACCATGACAGAACACCGTGAGGGGTCCCTGCGCAGCAGCCAGTTCGCTCATGGTTCGAAAGAATACTTCATCGTTCAGAAACGCTCGCAGTTTCTCCATAATTTCTGTTCTTCTGTGTTCCATGTGAACTGGAAGGCCATCCGACACCATTCGAATAGCGTTCTTGGCAGCAACGTGGTAATACTGCCGATACCAATCTTCGTTTTCCGTTCTAAATAGTGCTTCTTGTATACCCTGACCGCCATCCGAATTTTTCAATCTCGCAAACTCTTCCGGCCTTCGAAATATATGATACACATAAGAGCACATATTAATGATAACACGGAATGATTATTTTGTAGTCGATACTAAAACATACCTTGTTTCCCTGAGCGTTAAGCTGAGCGCGTGAAAGCCAGCCAAAGCTTTCAATGCCCGCTTCAGATTATCCAGTTCCAATCCTTTTCTTCTATCTGCCATTTTAAATCCCCTTTCCCTTAAGTCCTCCATAGCAATAAGATCAGCTTTCGCAGCGTATATTTTCGCTACTCCATTAAACACTATCCTACCGTTTACTTGCAATTTATTTAAGGCAGGCCACACATACGTATAGAATCCCACCTCATTTCGAAAGAGCAACTCGCTCTTAAATGCTTCTCGACGTTCTCTGGACTGCGGCAGAACTTTGTAAATGATCGCACGCTCGTAATTAATCCATTCACCATTCTTTATCTGTTTCCGTCCCTTCGCGCGAACACGGTACAGCATCGACGTGTAATTGTCACCTCGTCCCGAGCCCGGTTCTTCGTCCAAGTTATTAATCTCCACATTTGGTTCGTCTTTCTCTATTAATTCACGGACCGATTCTAGAGTGAGACGTACACACCCGTTGTTATCCATCGTTCACTTAGTAACGATGGAATTGCGTTAGTTTCGTAAAATACGTTTTTAAAAAGATCGGATAGGCAAGCCTTTCTCTCAAATCGATAGGAATCGGAGCATTCCAGTGTTTAAAATGCACCCGAGAGTGTTACGACGTTATGCTGTCTGATGCAGGAAATAAGTATTTGAGAGACAAGGGGATACTGCCTCCCACCGCTTATAGAACTTAATTTATTAATCGTACGTGCCGACCCAGCTCTAGGGACAAGGACATTGATACATGTCGATCACGCGTGTAACTTGTATTCCTTGAATGACGAACTGATTGAAAACTGTATAGATATAGCAACCCTAATAGGGGACCAATTCCCAGCTTTCATAAATACTAAACTACTTTAATCCAACGCAAATTTTTGCGCATCCATTATTCCCTCCGCTCGTGTTATCGTTAAATCTATTCGATACTTTCCTGGGAAAGATCTACGAGAAAAAGCAAAATATATAAGGTTTTTCGATGTTTAATAATTGTATTTACATTGTTTGTACATAATGGCAGATGGTGTGTGGTTCCGTGATGTTAGCGAGATGATAAATCTATTGGCTAGTCGAAACTTATCACTGCGCTAATATGTTTTCTCCTAATAGATTATCTAGTTGAGTTCTTTGAGCATCAGTAAGTGCTAAATGGTTACGTATTTGTTTACCATATACAGCAAGATTCTCGTAATTGTTCATTGAAAGATATTCGACGAAAGTCTAGAAATAAGAATAAGAGACATGGACTTAGTATTAAACACCATAACGCAACGACAAATAATTTAATTACTTACAAGTGCTTCCACTGCAAATCCTTCAAAAATAAAAGTATCCAATAATTCACGTATTTGTTCACGATGCATTTTTTCAGAGATTAGATGTGAATTTTTTATGGCATATTTCAGAATGTGCATCACCTCAGAAGGTTTGCCACCACGCAAAAGGAGTATCATGCAATCACCAATTACAGTGATACTCAAAACCATGGTTTGAAATTGTTTGCTGTTGTGTGCCTATTGCAGAGAACAATATACTAACATTTCTTCGTTGATAATATTGTTAATATAACAAAAATATCCGACCTCGACTTGTTTCCAGAATGTACAGACATTCTCTGCAAGCGCCATGTGAATTGGAGAGCTGGGTGGTAATTTCTGTGCAGCTCGCGATAATTTTATTAACGGTTCCATGACCATTGTTCTATATAAATGATTGAAAGCAATCGCGTCTGACCATAGTTTCAATAAATATTGAGTGATAACTGCATGCGATTCGCATTCCAATGCTCCAACAATCTCGGCCATCACTGACGGTTCTGGCATATAAATATAAGGAACATGTTTGTCATAAAATTCGAAGAATTCTTGAATAGAAGACTTGATTAGAACCAGCATCATGTAGAATTTAAAGTATGTATTCTCCTACAAACAAAAAGTCACATTAAAATTACATTTAAATACGTAGAATTTATATGTAAAGGTATTGTTATTAAGGAAGCAACATACCTGAAAATTGTCACTTAGGAATTTATAATTGTCGCCGGTTAGAAGAATATCGTGTATTTGTTCGCCCATGTTGCGGTCACCAAGTTGCAATGCCAGTTTCATAGCAGAAACAAAGAACTGGGAATCAATACTGTCCTTAATAGTGAAAGATTTTCCTCTGATAATATTCAAGACATGTGTAATATCTTTCAACCCCTGCTTGTCTGTGTTAGTACAAAATTTTAGAAATACGTATCCAAAGATTGGTATATGCAAACTTGAACTTAAAACATAACAGGTAAATAAGTAGTAAAGTTACCTCTCTGTCCGTAAACGTGAAGCAAGAAATAATAGGAACCTAAACTCAAATCTATTTTAAGTTTCTTGCATTCCTGCAAGACTATGCCTACAAATCGTTTAGCGTTTGTTTTGGATTGAAATCGATTAACCTGCCCAAGAATTGCGTTTATTGTGCCAATGTTTGGCTGAACCCCATGTTTGGTCATGATTGAACAAATTTCTTGTATATAGTTAGTGATATTCTTATCGCCATGCCAAGCTGATGAAGTTTTTGATAGTAAAGCATTATAAGCATTGACGTCTAATGGTAATTTTTTTTCTCGTACTGTTACGAACAATGAATACGCTTTTTGTATCTGAAAATTTGTAAAATATAAATACTTGTAACATAAATATATTTATATGCATTTTATTGCAATTACGAATCACTACTAAGGCATACGTTCAGGTATTTGATCAATCCACAAATGAGGGCACTATATGCCTTGGACTGTATGTCAGAATTTTGCTTTACCAAGAATTCAAAAAGAGCATTAATTTCTGGATGCCATCTAAAACAAAGATGTATTAATATCAAGAACATAATTTATGTATTGGTTCTTAACTGTACTTACTTCCAACAATTTTTAGTGATATTTAGTGGATACGTAAACCATTGTGAAACTAGGAGATCATTGAATCCCTTGGAGTCTACATTATTAAAGTAGCACAATAGTTCAAAAAGTGCTAATTTTGTTGGCACAGCTACATTTTCTTCCAACAAGTAATACACATTGAGAGCATCTGCTACATTTCCTTGCAATATTATGCTTAACAATACTTCTTCCGATACACGTTCTTTACTGTATGGCTCCGGGGGTTGAAATTTCTAATAAACCGATAGGAAAATTACAATCATTAAAAGCTCTTTGTATCATTCAGATAAGATCCTACCTTTATTTCTGGCTCTGAAAGAGTTTTAGGAAATAAATCAGAATGTTCTTTGTGGAGCCACATAGCCGTCTGCCTTCCTGCCTCACGTGACAATGCATACATGCGATAGTGCTTTAATGACAATGGTGTAAGTAATGGGTCATCCATGAACACATAGTATCGTCCACGTCCTGTTGTGTCATATTTTGGTACTGTGCTCTCCAAAGCCTTCATTATGCAGAGGATAGTATTAAAGGGCAAATTTAAAAAATGATATAATAAATCATTCTTCATCTATTTACCTTTAAGATTTCTGTTGGTCCTCGCTCTATCCTATTTGGAATTTGTATTTCAGGAGTCAATGCAGTCGGTGTACACATAAATCGTGCCTCCAATTTACACCATACATTCCTGCTAATACATTCATTCAAATGAAAATCATATGAAGTAAATATCTATGTAATTGTGTAATATCAATATTCCTGTTTACATATAATCTATTATGAAATAAGCAAACATTACGAAGCAATCACTAGTTTCAAACAACTATAACAATTAAAAAAACTTTACGAAATCATTCCCTATAGTTTCCTTGGAAAATTACATTTCGTCCGAACCAAAGTAGAAATACCCAGTGTTACAGCGTATAGTAAATATTACTTACCGATACTTAAAACCATTTTTTAACGTATTCATCGCAACCTGCCAAATGCCACAAAAACGAAGTCGATATTAATGTGCAGCGCCTATACGAAGAGCATAGCGTGTATTTCGTACGTTTTGCTTAGAGGTTAAGTTCCTGAAGCCGACTAAACATATACACTTTGCTCTAGGCAAAATGACCAGCCTGAATCCTTCTGTCGTTTCTGCTGGCGTATGCAGTCGGTTGCCTACCCGTAGGCTTTCTAACCGAATCCTACTTTTAATTCAGCACAATAAAGTAGCCATTTTAATTCAAATTGTAATTAATGAAAATCTCTTGCACCGTAGTAGATTGTCCTGATGTATGTATATGAGGAAGAGAATATATTTTCCCGCAACGTCAGTATATATTTGCATCGAAGTATGTACTCTATAAACTATTAAATACTTTTCAAAGGTGATCGAAATTCTTTCAGTTCACAGGCTTTCGGCCAATGAACATTTTATATCATCTGAATTCACCACCCCTGACAACTTTTAATACAAATGACAGTATAGGAGACACTCATATAGGAACAAATTTTATTGAAAATTGTTATGTTCAATCAACTTGATGGATCATCATTTTATACATGTATGTATTTACATTATAGGGCGTGACATTGAAAGGAATTATACGCTTTCCTAACTATCAAGGAAACAATATTCCTAACAATGCATATATAGTAATATCAAGAGACCGAAAAATATATTATATCGATTTCGTTATATATTAATATAACGTATATACGTCAAGTAGCAAAATCATAAAAGACCGTTAGAACTACTATGTTCGAATGGTTTTAACGTTAACAGCCCTACAGGAACAGTCGAAACACGTTCTAAATCGTGACGACGAATAGCACGTAATTCTATCGATTCCCATAACCGACGACGCAATAATCATATTCAAGTGCACTACCTCGAAAAGAAACATCTCCGACCCGTTCTTTATATCGAATAGATTTATCATTCCCGTTGGATTTATAATCGAAGGAATCCTTTCGCGCTGAGTCGTGTGCTGCAGGTATATAAGTATACACATTGCAGCTGCTGCTTCTCGCGCGGGCAGTATACCTCTACCTATAAGATAGAGATTCGTTTCTTTCAGCGAATTTATTGTTTAGCATATGAATAGTTCGCATATATGTATATACGGTGAACCCTTTGGCATATTACAAAGAATTGAATAAAGTTTATAAGGAAGCTAAAACCAGTCCGCGAGAGAGGAAAGAGACAAGTTCTCCCTTTCTCTTTCTCTCTCCCTCTCTCCCTTGTGCCGTGAGAACGCGTGCGCGCGAGCGCGTTCTCTTGGTTGCGTACACTCACACCGTTACATATACGCGTGTGTACACGGGCAACGTAATGGTCATGCACGTACGTACACGTTACCGACATAGGTACACGCGGAGCCAGGTGTTTTATTTCAAACCGTGGGACTCTTTAAGGGGGATGCTTGCACCACGTTGTACACGCGTCTTCTACCTGAGGAATATGAATGAAAAACAGGATTCATGTTCCACGGGAGCCCCACTACTTTTATTGTGTTTTCTTATTCGATCGAACGTAACGTAACCCCTGTTCCTTTCCTTCAGGGTCCTTTTGATCGAGTTTTCCTTTTTTTTTACGCATCTATATGCGTAAGAAGTATGCATGTTCTTCTGCGCTTGAAAACGAATTAAAAATAGACGCGCCGGTTTCTATTATATTATATGCATGTTTTTGTAGATGAAGATTCGAGGGAAAATGTTGAAACGGTAACACGGATATCCACGTCCTGTATCCCATCGCGGGAACAAAGACATATACTATATACATATAAAATCGATTTCTTCTCACACGTTTCGAGGGAAGAGGGAACCGTTTGTTTCTTGTCTAGTAATAGTACAAGCGTTTTGTTAAATCGTTGTAGTTTGTGCGGTTTACAAAGGATATACTTTCGATATATCCTTATATCAATATATATATATATTGTATATATATATATATATATCGTACATATATATCCTACAATATATATATCGTACAATACGATACTTTCGTTTGAAGTAGAAAAAATGATTCGTTGAGGAATCCTCGGTACATTATTTTTGTATCTTTTTAGCTAGATTCGAGTATAATCGAGTCCTTGATTCGGATTGAAGATTTTTAACTCTCAAACGAGAACGAACGGAAACATTTTCAAGCAGTATACGACAATTGTAATTTTGTAATCATATTGTGTGGACTCTGCCACGTGTTTTCGAAATGCATTTGTACATTTCACATATTAGAAAAATCTTGACTACGTTATTTTTATTAAAAACATTAAGAAAGTATATTGTTTTTTACAAAGTTTCGGCTGTTAAGTTTACTAAAAATTTACTTTTTTATCTCAAAATTGTTCATACTAAAAATTGCTGATCAACGCAATTCTTACGTAATATTATAGGAAGGAAATGTTGCGAACACCAAATTCTTTTAAAATTTTCTTTTTTTATTATTCAAAATTACATTTCATTACATCTGTGTTGTACATCCGTTTCCACACTCACTTACATGAACGAATCTACGACAAATTTTGGTAAAAATAATAAAATGAAAGAGTACAACATTTGCTGTAAATAAGCGTATAATTTACCAATCACCGTTCCCTTTTTACAGTAGCTTTCCATTGGACATGAAACCAGTAATTCTCAAGAATCCAAACGAAATTAATGTGTGACTGTTTTTCTGTTTCGTTTAAGCGACGCCGGAAATGCCACAGATGATATGTCGAACAGATCCGGCAGGCCGGGACGAGTGCAATTTGATCTGAACATACAAATAATGCCCACATCCCCACCTGTCGGGATCTTCGAAAAATTAGTAGTGCATCGAAATCGGCGTCGCAAGAGTCTTTTTCTTCTGGTACCTTCTTTTCTGGAACTTGTTTGAAATTCGATGGAATACAATGCATTCCGATAGGCCGGGACAAGTGCAATATTGAACAACGATATTGTCACGAAACATTGTCACCAATCTCGGCCTATCTTCCATGCAAGTTTGTTTAATTCCCAGGAACATCCTCTCGTATCGGGCTGGACGAGGGCTACACAACGAATCGCTTGAGCGACGAAAGGAAGTTAGTTTTAAACAAAAGAAAATGTGAACATCGATGTAATGTAGATACGGGATCGACAGTTTGCAAGATTACGCATGTCCAAATATTTACATCGCCGAAAGTATTAACTATATTTTTCACGTGTCGATATAAACTGAGGTAAAATGCGTTATCTTTTCGCCATTAAACTGTAAATGCATACTTTCGAGAATAAGCTTTCCGATTCGGCCTTGAAAACCAACAGTTTCCAAATCGGACAGTTATCGTTTCCAATTAAAATTTGATCAATCATTCTCTGCTACGTGTCAAGAAGAATGCTCGAAAACAAGGCCCAAAATGTTTACTGGTAATATTAGAAACTTCTTTTGTGTTAAATAACTCGTGTGCTAACGTTTTTTCGTACACGATTTTGGGCTGGTTACGAAAAAAAGATAACTTAAACAAAATTCAAATCATGCATTGTTCCGGTGTCTGTATTAGGCTGAATACGAATCGCAATCACGAATATTTCAGAAAAATGCTTCGAATTTCGCACAGCCAATCGTTTAACCCCTACGACGTTGTATATACGACGCACATGTGTCTCACGTAAGCAAAGGCGCGTGATTCTCGTCGTTATTGTCCATTAGTACTTTTCCCGGTATCGATTAAAACAAACACGACGTTATGATTACGAATCAAAATTCAATTCCGAACAAGATTTTTTCATGAGCGCCGATACACGTTACGTTGCCGGTGTGCACCCTAACCCTCAAATCACAACGAATGACGTCTCTCGCCGGCTGGTCAGATTCTCGCGCGTCTCTTCTGTCTTCTCTCCTTTCCTCCCTTCTCCTCTCGTCCACGAAGTGCGATGTAAACCGCCTGGGGAAAAACCATGCGCACCGCACGATTCCGAAAACTTCTTGCTCTGCTCCCTCCTCTTATTGTTGTCTCGGCCACTTCACAACACTACTTATCGTCGTGGACACTGTGTATCACTGGATATGTATTTCTTGATTCGACGATGAAGATGTTGTGCAAGTTCGAGCAGATTTGACGACGAGAAACTCTACTCTGTCCTGGACGTAGTAACATGGTATCCGTCGTAGACGACGGCGACGACGACGGCAGCGGCGAAGAGACGCGTGTCCCGTTCTCGAGCAAACTGCTGCCCGTAACCAGGTGTCCCGTCCCTTTATTCCTTTTGGGCCCCAAGTACGCGAAAGCCCCCGGCTATATAGGTGCCCCGCGGCCACAGTGGTGGGGGGGTTATTCTTATTTAACAGCAACGGAGGCAAGAGCGCACCAACAACCAACTCCGAAGCCTCCCTCTTTCTTCCTTTTCTTCCCTTTTCTTTCCAGATGCCCTGTCCCTCTTTCTACCTCCACCAGAAGTCGTCCTCTCCTTCTTCTGCCGACCTCTTCTTCGTCTTTTCTTCCCTTCCACCTCCTCGCTCCCTTCTATTGCTTTGTCGTTGCCGATCCAGCCGGTGGAGCCCGCCAAAATTGTATCAGCTGTCCTGGATTTTGCTCCGCCTGTCATGTACATGACATACACCGCTCTTCTTATTCTTCTTCCGTCTTGCCCCAGGTAGGTATCCCATGGGAGAAAAAGAGGCCAGTCGAATCGTACAATAGTCCAGGCTATTACAATTAACACGGCGACGGTTTATTCGTAAGAGACCAGTCTTTCGGAAATTTCAAGTTTCCACGCTCGAAGAATTACCGTCCCTTTTTAAATCTCGATCGACAACGTCTTGTTGAGTTTCAAATAGATGCAATGACAGTTTTTCTTTTTTTTTATTTCTTTTTCAGCCAAACGCGGTTGTTGTTTGAATTGTTGATTCTAAATAATAGCCCCAAGAACCTAAAATGTATTTAAATGTTTGATTGGAAATTAACTACATATTACTGTCTCTGTAACGATTGATTTACGAAGACAGACGTGGCGAATCGATTGCGCCAGAGTTACGCGCAATTTTGTAACATTGTAGGAAACAATAATTGTAGATATTGTCAACGAAATTCATTTTCTTCAATTATTTTTCTTACATAACACAAACGATATGCGTACATTTGATGCGTTTCGATAGTTAAAGCTACGTGAAATTGCACAAGTTCTTCAATCTTATTAAATTGCAGCGTATCCCGTAGGAAGTAGTCGCACGAAGACCTGTCGCGAATAAACCATGACTCACGAACCGACTACGCGATAAGTGTTAAATTTTTTTACCGCTCAACAGGCTGCTGGTAAGCTCTTAACATCTTCACCTGGAACAGCTGAACCTTACGTTTAGCACGTGCTCTTGTCATCAAACTGTACTTCGTCGTAACGAATAATGCGTTGGAGTGTTGCTAACATAACAGGACAAACATTAAATAAACAGGGACTGAATAAGTATCTACACTGTAAAGTGTTTAAAAAAGTGTTTCGTATTAAACATGGCGAGTAAGTACGCATTGGAAAGAGAGAAAGATTATAACAGAAAGCAGATATGCGCATAATTTATCCTTGACTTCCATTGATTCACACTACATATTAATCGAATCACTAATTATCAGGGACCGACCGACTGTTCACATTAATTTATTCGCGCCCTTATACTCATCCGTTTCCTTTCATGCATTCCTATTTGAACGCTTATATTTACGTGACAGTGGTAAGTGGTATTTTTACAGATCGCCGCTACAGAAAGGTAACGCGTAAGAGGAACGGAGGCAGACGTGTCGCGATTTATCAAAGTAAACGTGTCGTAACGTTATTCTCTCGCTAATACTACGGACGAACCACTCTTCAGGGGGAAAAAGGAGATCAAAACGAGGGAATGATTGAGAACCACTTGTAGGAGGACAGCTGCGCTTGCAGCGCATCTGCTGTCGGTTGCGCGGGCACGCGCTTACATATACTTATCCTTATGCCTACTCCACGGTAGTCTATATAGGTGTATGGAGACCCGAACGCACACGACGTTCCACGGTCTCCTCCTTTCTCCTTATTTCCACTCTTCTTTTCCGTCTCCCCCTCTTTTTTACTGCATCTCTTTCTCCTCTCTACGTCTGCTTTCGCTGCATGCACGTTGATCATTTTCTTCCTCTTCTTCTTCTTCGCACCCTTCCTAGCTGTGAAACATTTGAATTCGCATTTCATACGAGTGCGTAGATTGCATACCGTTTTGAAGGGTTAACGGACCATCTTCCCTTTAATATCGTCCGCAAGGATTTACAGTCGATGGAAGAGAAGATGATAGAAGAGGGAAGAGGAGTAAAGGGGGGATTGCTTGTGTTTATGGCATACACGATAGCTGTCCGGTCTTCGAAAGCACCTAGTCCATATACCTACAAGGCTTATACGAGGCAGCAGGACCTTCAGCATCGGTAGTGTATGGTGCAGCTTGCCAGCCGGTATACACACCGGCACCCGAAAATTCTCTTTGTCCTCATTGTACAGAGGATTTCCACTGGTGCGGCGTTCACGGATCCATGCTTCCTAGAAAATGTTCGATTTTCTTTTACACAGGGATTTTTCCATCCGCCTGGCCCATTCGCTTCCTTTCTTTCTTTCCTTCTCGTTTACTATCGGAGACACCCTCCCCAGGCTTAAGCTTAGGTTCTTTGTCTCCTTATGTACCTGTCCTTGTCGAACTGATTCGACAATAACCGTCATTTCGAACACGATTCATTGTAAGCCTAGAATTTGCGTTCGCTGTCGATGTTTATGTACTTCGTTTTTAAGAGAAACAGTACTGTCTATGTACATATAATGTATTCCACAGAATTTCTTGTAGTTCGTAAAATTTAAATCTTCGTATGTAATTACGCAGCTATTCGACCAGTAAATTATATATTGCGTTATGTTTGTGTCGTCTTGAAAATATTTATATAGAAGCATATCTGGTTCGTTTACATCACGCTATAAAACCTTCACCGGTTACTTGATCTTTGTACTTAACGAGATATATGAACCTTCCTCTTTAACGCTCGAAGTCTTATCGATACAGGCGTATCAAGAAGTAACACATATCGACTCGGAAGTTTGATCGATACGCACACCTGCTTAATAGTACTGAAATAGAATTTATTTATCCGCCTCGCCCACGATTCTGGTTGTTGTCCTGTATATAATATATAGAATAACATAGAAAATCTCGGTATGCAACGATGCGTACAACGGAATGGTGGCACCAACTCAACTCAGAGCCCAGATGGCAAGCGTTGGATCCCTTGCTTAAATTTTAACCACGATATAACGCTGCTGGTTTTCATGCCACCTGCTCTATACGTAGATCAGAGCTATTCCTTATATCCTCTGCCATCGGCATGAGAAAAATGCTACTGACAAAAAATTCTCTAAAAAATAAGTGTTGAGCCCCTATTGATAATTCTCTTGTTGTTCTACGTACTGGTGGGATCATATTTCCTGTACGCAAAGTAACTACATATACATTTCAAGTGCGACGTAGTACATCAATACGTTACAGCCATTAGGTAACGGTTTATATGTAATCAACAACAATTTAACGTTAATTCATTTAAAATGATTATTCAGAAAGATAATTATTTACGTTTGCCTGTAATCTACGCCGGAATATTCTATCCTTCTTTGTGGATCAATCGTTGACGGGGAGATGTTTTGAAAATATAAACGTTACGGTGATGAAAAACACAAGTGCAAGAGAAATGTTCTCATAGATCTTGATGCGACTTATTTTTATTAACGTCCGCAGATTTTCAATTCGTTCAAAGAAGACGTTAGCAAGATCGAACATTAATCGTACTCGTAAGATAGGGATTAAAATTCTATGTACGTTTCCCCCTAAAGCTTTTCGTAGGGAAGAAAGAACGCGTTAGAAAAAAAGAAGTATTGAATTGCAGCACGTTTAGAAACGGCTGTTCGTGGCGACGTTACAGTTTGGGACGGGTTTCAAAAGATCTTTGTTCGCGTTGGGGAAGTGGGTCTGTGGACGGAGGTGAGCGTGTTTGTGCCGTGTACATATGGACACCCTGTATCGTGTGCAGCCGGAAGTTAAACATACATAATGTTTCTGGGTGTGCCTGTTTGAGCTATTTTTCGCTTCACTGACAAATAAAAACAATATAATGATCAAGCATAACTCGACACGCGCGTCCACATATATGGATGCCTATAATAACGAATTTTCCAAACTTTTACGTGAACACATTTAGGGACGGACATATCTATTCATTCCAGAAATTTTGGTAGTCGTTCATAATAGCTGAAATTCCGAATAACTTCAAGAATCACTTACGAAATATTTCAATTCGTTTCAGTCTTTCTCAGATATACACGTGCATTTTATTCTCCAAGGATTATCGCCGGTGCACAGAAGATCTGTTTTATCGGTAGCCCGAGCAAATTGTAAACGAAGGATAGGATAGACCTTGTTGAAATTTTAGAAGATTTACAACGTCTCCTTGACCACAGACCAACCATAAGTGTAGACCCGACATGCTGGGCAAACTTTTGTCCCACGAAGAGGGGATTCTAGGACCCCCTTACCATTTTCGTGTCACGCTTAACATTACCGGCTTTTGACTGGTGTCCGTATTTAATAGCACGTACACGGTATATGTATATTCTGTGAGTACTAATGATATTATATTCCTCTTGGCGGGAGAAAAAATGCTATAAAAGCATGAATTCAAAATACTCTTATTCTTCCATTGCTAACAATGACGAAGGAATTACAAAAATCGCGAAAAATCGTCAAATTCAACCAGTTTTTTGATCAGCATTCGCTCAATTTTTGAGATAGCGGTCTGAAGCTGGTACCGTTGATTTAGTTAGGAAATTCTACGCCAGAACAATGTATAATAGTTGTACTTTTCGAAAATTTAATTTTTCGCAAAAATCTGAAGGGGGTAGGTCAGGATTTTTTGCGATTTTCGTAATTTCCTCGGCATATCCACAATTTTTTAGATATCGATCTGATTCTTTCACTGTCTTATTTGGCTTCGGATTCCGCGTCCAAAACGTCCCGGATCGTTTTAATAGCTAAAAAATTACGGAAATGGCGAGCAATTTACGAAAATCACAAAAAATCCTGACCTACCCCCTTCAGATTTTTGCGAAAAATTAAATTTTCGAAAAGTACAACTATTATATGTTGATCTAGCGTAGAATTTCCTAACTAAATCAATGGTACAAGTTTCAGATCGCTATCTCAAAAATTGAGCGAATGCCGAACAAAAAACTGTTATAACACGGCTACAATGTATGACCACGATCGGGCAACAATGTAAAAGCACAATCAAGCAATGCTGTATAGCCGCTAACATCTGACAGTTTTAACTTCGAATATTTTTCACTGTAGTTCTTAGACTAACCGCTCTTTAGGGCCAGAGGATGACACAGTAACCCGCAATTTCGGTCTCATATACCTGTCACGCGAAACCTTATTGGATGTCCTGTCTTCTCCTATCGTCTGTACGTTGACGAACATGATCATTTTTGGATTTTCTATCTGCCTTCAGTGATTTTAATCTTACCTTTTTATCGACCTGGGAATTCTACCTCCGATGGTAAAATGGATTGCTTTTCTGTCGATCGTAGATACAATCAGTCAGCATTTTGTATTAGCACACAAGACGTATGCGTCGTCTGTGGTGTTAGAAAGCATATTGAACGTTACGAAGATGTAAACGTAAAATAGGTTAAGGCCCTTTCACTTTTTTACTCGAAACCCTTCCGGTTATCTCTGATGATTTCCACGATGACAAAAGTAGAAAGTAGTCCAGTTGCGTTAGACTCCACGTCTCAGAAGGAAGTATCTCGTGTCATGAACAATACGCTATATATTCGAGTCGAAATGGAACGTTTATAATGAAGTTTATTAACTATAAAAAAAAAACGATAATCAACACATTCATGAAATTGAGAAAAGTGTAGAAAAAAAATACTAATAATGGGTGAAGTTAAAGATAACACTGTCAGGGTAGTGTTTATTTCGTTGTTATTGGATCTTTTAGCATTTACCATGATACTACCATTATTACCAGCCTTATTGGATTATTATAAGGAAGTAGAAAATGGTGAAGGTCTATACTTCACAATATTGCACCATATACAAAGCCTCAGAACATTTTTTGACGCTCCCGATAAAGTTAGCACTGTACTTTATGGAGGTTTGCTTGATTTGTATTTTAATTGAAAAATTTATCAGCATGACAAAATTACATCATTTCTTTTTAATTTCCAGGTTTCCTTGGTTCTATGTACTCATTCTTACAATTCCTGGGTTCACCAATCATAGGAGCATTATCTGATATTTATGGACGAAAACCAATGATGTTACTTTGTTTAACAGGGATTATGTTTTCCTATTTGTTATGGGCACTTTCAAGTAATTTTGCCATATTTGTCCTAGCAAGATTTGTGGGAGGCATTAGTAAAGGAAACATTAGTTTATCTATGGCTATCATTGCTGATGTTACTTCTCCTAAAACAAGAGGGAAAGCAATGGTAATCCTTCGAAACTTATATAAAGAAGCAATGACAGATATAAACTTAAGTTTCTTATGAGGAAGAACTGATATTATTAGGTAATGGAGAATAATAGAATTAATTATACCTCTGTTAATTTTAAGGCACTCGTTGGCATAGCTTTTTCTATAGGTTTTGTTGCGGGGCCAATGATTGGAGCATTTTTTGCATGGATGTCAAGTGGAAGAAGAGAAGGAGCTTGGTATTTAGTACCTGCTGCCTTCGCTCTCTTTTTATCAATCAGTGATTTATGTTTTGTTGCCTGTAATCTGAAGGAAACATTACCAGAAAAATATAGAGCTACAACCCTTGCAAATGGGATTTCTGGAGCTCTTACTTATATCAATCCTATAGATCTATTTCAGTTTAATGGTGTATCTGGTTTAAATTCGCAAGGTAAACTCTTATTTGTATAATTGAGAGGAAAATGAAATAATTGAATAGAGTTTATTGATATTAATGAAAGCGATTCGTATTATTGTAGATAAAAAAAACTTAAAAACATTGGGTTTTGCATATTTCCTGTATTTGTTCGTCTACAGTGGACTAGAATTTACATTAACATTCTTAACTCACCATTTGTTTGGGTTCACAAGTATGCAACAAGGCTGGATGTTTCTTGGAATTGGATTGATCATGGCTCTACTGCAAGGTGGTTGGGTACGAACAATTCCCTCAGATAAAACAAAGTCTATTAGCGAACTGGTAAATAATATATATAATTCATACAAAACGTAATACTATTGTTTATCCAAACTTATTTTATTGGGTTGTATGCATATTTTAGGGATTGTGGTTAATAATCCCAGCATTTGTATTTGTTGGTATAGCCGAAGATATATTAACGTTATGTGTCGGAATATTTCTATTCGCAGTTTGTAAGTATTCTTTTACGTATTACATTCTATTTATCAAACAAGTATGTTATCGTAATATGTATCACAGCTACGGCGATGGTTGTTACTTGTATGATGACTTTGGTGACTCGCATTGGACCAGAAAATCAAAAAGGAATCATAACTGGTGTGTTTCGATCGCTGGGAGCTTTAGCCCGTGCCTGCGGACCTATCGTGGCATCGACATGTAAGATTATAACGCTTAAAAATTTGCAGTTTTAAGTACTGAATTTGATGTTTTTATTTCAGCATTCTGGTGCGTTGGCAGTAAAACAACGTATTTAATCGGAGCCGTATTCTTGACGCTTCCGCCGTTTATAGTACGGAAAGTACAGTCACTGTAAGCGAGAAGTACTTTATAAAACTGAATGCATTATGAACACAGACATATTTCTGTGTTCACATTTGAACAGTATTTTTTACGCATTTAACAAAAATGCTTATATAGTATATTTTACTGTTTCTTGTAAAGAATCTTTATATTTTTTATGTACACAATACTCAGAGAATTATATACAATATATATATATTGAAATTTGTCTTCCTGTGTATTACTGCAGACTACATTTCTTTATCACATCCTTACAGTTCGAAATAATTCAGTGATAACACGCACACGTGTAAATGGATCAGTATCAGTGTTATGTTTGTGAAACGTATGTATATTTTATTTGAATGGACGATAACAAATTCGCATGCTTAAATGATCTATGGTAGAAACTGACTTCCGCGTAACAACATGAAAATATAACATACAAGACGCCTATTAAGTATCAGTATTAAAAGTACATAATTATTTTACTAATACATTTTTCCCACTTGTTATAACAAGAGTATTACAGGCATCTACATGTGTAATACAATATGCGCACATATTGACGCATTATCGCTTACTACAGTGTCGTATCATTATGGTACTTCAATTTTATTTCTCAAATCATCTATTTAAGTATCCCATCACGTAAATTATTATCAAGAATACTCTTATATCAACTATATAACATTGTCTTTAACTGAATAACATATATTGTTAATCTTAAACAAATATCTCTATTCGTAATACTCTATCCAATTTCATTCGAAAAGAAATCGTACATATCTTTCATTTTATCAATCCCCGATAAAAGATATTAAATCGGATCAGTTTACACCGATAATACATGAGAACCAGTTATCTCAAGAAATATCAAAAATAGAAAACAAACATTGGGAACCGTGTGTAAATTTACAGAAATTGACGACTCGCTTCCGTTGGCTAGCTACGATCCTGTCAGTTCCTGGTAAATCCGCGTCGCGCATGCGTATTATACCTCGGATCACGTGATCATCCCCACTACCGGGGGCCGCGCCATTTACGGTAAGAAATTCTCGGAATTCCTCGTCCGCGGCACTCCGTCGCCGTCCGCGCTGCCGGGAGCAGCAGAAGGGGGAAAGTTATTGATGAGACTCGCGCGTGCGACCGGTCCCCGCGATCATTATATCTCCGATTATTGCGAGGTAAACTGAATCCGGATCGGTCTAAAGGTTGACCCATTCACAAGTGAAAATAGAAATAGAGGCGCTGGTGAAATCGGGTGGCGCAGATGCTGGTCGCTCCTGTCCTGGGAGTAGCAGGTGAGTAAAGAATTCGTTTCTCGGTTCGGAGTCGAACATCTTTTTCTCTTCGCTCTTTCCCGCCCCCTCCCGCCTTTATCTATTTACGCGTTATTGCGATACGTCACGTATTCTGTTATTTCTACCTTCCCGTAGCGAATTGTCATATTGCCGTTGCGCGCTGTTGGCTGTGGAAATTGTGATTTTTAGGTTGTGCCCGGTGTTATTGGTTTTTAAGTTATCAAGAAACGAATGTCAGTAACTTTGCGATATGATTAAATACTTCGAGTGTTTTTCACGTATATGTTGTCCACACGTTGTCACAGACTCGTTGCGCTTCGTTCGATGATTGTTATTCAACGTTTTGGTTTCCCTCGTTTTAGTAAAACTCATTGTTTTTTATTGTTTTATGTGAAATATTCATCGGAAAGTTTGACGATGTGCTCTTTCGTTCTACTGTCAAGTATACAAATGTGATGTAACTGATATCATGAGGTTGTGCAGTACATTATCCATTACAACGTGTTTTTTATTTCTGCTATGTAACAGAAATTTTCAACTATTTTTTCTCCTTTATTTCGTTTGTTGTACCTTATCTGCTTTGTATACACAAAAATAACGCATGCTTTATGAATTATAGTCAAAACTAATGTAACAATAATTAATATTTTTTATACAATTTTGATTAGGGCCAAGGTTTTAGAGTAAAAATCAAAATGTCACTTTGGGCAAAAGCACAGCAGTTGCCGCAGGAGGCACTGCAACAAGTGCGCTCAGTATATGGAGAACACTTTCCAATTGAAGTACGACATTTCTTATCTTCTTGGATAGAGGAAAAGATGTGGTAAGAATACAATAGATGTCTGTGTTTATTATAATAGAAATATATATGGAATACTTATAGATATATTAATTTACTATTTAAATTATAGGAATGACATAGAACCTGATAATCCCCAGTACGAACAATATGTAGCTAATCTTGTTGTCTCTCTGATACAAGAGTTAGAATCAAAAGCAGCCTCTTTACAGACCGATGACATGTTTCTTACAAAATTAAAACTGATGGAAGCTTCAAAAATGTTTCGTGTAAGTTGTAGCATTGAACTTTTTAAATATTTGGCCATCAGATTTATACTTACATCATATTTTTATATGTAGCAAAGATATAGTCAGAATCCAGCAACACTATTTAGAATAATCAGGCACTGTCTGGGAACAGAGATGAAGTTAGTAGCTCAAGTAGAAAATTTGGGAGGTGCTTTGATGAATATGGCAGGTGGAAGAGTTGGTTTGATGGTTGGTGACGCAGTTGCTGAGATTGCGCAACAAGTAGAATCCCTACGGCGTAGAACGCAAGAGACTGGAGAGGATTTACGAAAAATGGAGCAAGAGCAAGAAGCTTTTGCTATTAGTTATCATGAATGTACTAAGTTAAATGCACATCTTCAGCATCTTGCTACACAACCACAGAATCAACAGAATTTGGATTTAGAGAAAAAGATTAGGAGGTAGGAATTCTAAGGATTCTATCCTTAAGAGTATATTTCTGAAGTGTATATTAACAATACAAATCTTTGTAGACAAAAGGAACAACAGGAACAGCTATTGAATCATAAAGTAGCTGGATTGATGCAGTTGCGATTGACGTTAGCTGATAAGCTGAAAGACACTATTGCTAGATTAAATAGCTTACAATCAAGAGTTTTGGACGACGAACTTATCAGGTAAAACTTCGTTCAAATTATGCTCTATGTTGCTTTGTCGATGATACTTTTGAACACCGTTTAAATTCTGAAATATTTCTCTAAACAGGTGGAAAAGAGATCAGCAATTAGCAGGAAATGGTGCACCCTTCAACAGTAACTTGGACTCCATTCAGGAATGGTGTGAAAGTCTAGCCGAATTGATTTGGTTGAACCGGCAACAAATTAAGGAGGCCGAACGTTTAAAACAAAAATTCGCACTCGATCCTCCGGGCATGCAAGACATTCTGCCCACGTTGAATTCACAGATTACCCAGCTTCTGAGCTCTCTTGTTACGAGCACGTTTATCATTGAAAAGCAACCGCCACAAGTAATGAAAACTAATACCCGCTTCACGAGTACGGTACGTCTTCTCGTTGGTGGTAAACTAAACGTACACATGACGCCGCCACAAGTAAAAGTAAGCATCATTAGCGAGGCACAAGCCAATGCGCTGTTAAAAAGCGACAAAATGTCAAAGCATGGTGAGGCCAGTGGTGAAATTCTCAACAACACCGGAACGATGGAATATCATCAGGTACAAAGGAATTTCTAAAGCATTCACGTTTAGTTCTACTGTAGATCCTAACAAACAAAATTTCCTCAGGCGACAAGGCAGCTGTCCGTGAGCTTTCGGAATATGCAACTAAAGAAAATCAAGCGTGCCGAAAAGAAAGGAACCGAATCCGTGATGGACGAAAAGTTCTCTCTCCTCTTTCAGTCGCAATTCAGTGTTGGCGGTGGGGAGTTAGTGTTTCAAGTTTGGACCCTCAGTCTCCCTGTGGTAGTCATAGTGCATGGCAACCAGGAACCACATGCCTGGGCTACTGTAACCTGGGACAATGCCTTCGCTGAACCCGGACGCGTTCCCTTCGCGGTACCCGATAAAGTGCCGTGGGCTCAAGTAGCAGAGGCGCTGAATGTGAAATTTAGATCCGCGACAGGGCGATCCTTGACAGAGGATAATCTACGATTTCTATCTGAGAAAGCATTTCGCGGTGGGAATGCAGGCGGACAGGATTACACCGGTTTGCTGTTGAGCTGGGCTCAGTTCTGCAAGGAGCCGCTACCGGAAAGGAATTTCACATTCTGGGAATGGTTCTACGCCGTAATGAAGTTGACGAGGGAACATTTACGTGGTCCGTGGATGGATGGATATATATTGGGCTTCGTCAGGAAGAAGCAAGCGGAGGAAATGTTGGCGAACTGTGCGTTGGGTACTTTTCTGATGCGTTTCTCGGATTCGGAACTTGGTGGCGTGACCATTGCTTGGGTTGCGGGTGAGTATTTATTATTCTATTATATTGACTTTAACGTACATCTGCAACCGTTCGATCACACGTCGATTTCATTAAATATTTACAGATCAAACAGAGGTTTTCATGTTGCAACCTTTCACGAGTAAAGATTTCGCTATTCGTAGTCTAGCAGATCGTGTATCTGATCTACAACATTTGCTTTACCTGTATCCAGACCTGTCGAAGGATCAGGCGTTCTCCAAGTATTACACACCTGGTATGTATCTCTTACAATTGCTTTTTCTTGTCGTTTGATTATAAATACAGCAGGGCCTTGGTACTCCGACCATCCACGGTATGTATCTGTTACATTTACTTTTTGTGTTGCCATTCGAGCATAAATATACCAGAGCGTCGATAATCCGAACATTAATTATTCGCAAAACTAGTAATTGATTGACAACCTGCCATCAATTTCAATTAACAGTTTGTTTGTGTTTCCAACACAACCATCGCTTCAGATAATCGGCACTAAATATGTTCGATTTTTTATTCCAACATACTTTATCACAGAGAATCAAACTACGTCGACGAACGGATACGTTAAGCCCCTACTGGTGACGCGTCTTCCCGGTTGGGGTGATGGTATGGGAGGACAAACTCCAGCACATTCTTCTGTAGTGGGAGTGGGAAGCAGCGGACAAAATGGGCCCGGTGGCAGCTATCCCGCAACACCGTCAACCATGTTTCAAGCGCACAGTCCAGACCCGTCCGTAACGCGCGATACGCCGTCCGTGGCTTCCAGGTCAGTCCCCTGGATCTAACGTATGAGATAACTCTCTCTATTCCCGTAGGAACCACTGCCGTACGGTACGTATCCACCGATGGTAAAAACGTGGATAATTTTATGATGAGTTTCATGCAATTTTATACACGAATTGTTTTAGAAGTTTTTAAATTCATTGCCGTGAAACTAGTCACGAAATTGGCCAGCTTTTTTACATCTTTGGATAGGTACCTGTAGATATTCAATAGAAGATGTGCAAAGATTCTTTTTCGACGTTCATGCATGATACTTATTGATCGAGACTGAATCTCAGTTGTTTTATTCGGCGTACCGCATCCTCTATTAGGAGCGTACTGTGAAACATATGCACGATATAGTGCAGTTTCATTGCAAATAGTATTGATGGTCTCCAGGCTATAGTATACTTACGTTGAAATATACATATTAGTTTCCCATGTTGAGAGTCGACATGTTGCGACAATAATTCATCGATTTTCATTGAAGTAAAGCCTACAATTGCTTTACATGATTTAATGACATGATTATCGATCTTAGATAAGACATTCCTACTGTTACGATACTTTGCATGTCTTCTGTATTTTTATCTGTGCAGATAATGTCAGTATTGTTTTTTACGTGCTCTTTTTGCAACTGTTCAGCGGATAATTATAGTGACGCAGTTCACTTTTTGTAAACATTTTTTTTTACATAATATTTGAAACTTTTATATAATTGCATTTTGTCAAATGGCAGTATAAATTCACATTATTGTTAAACCGTATTACGCAAGTTTTAATGGTATTATATATTGGAGAATACTGGGTGCTAACAGAATATACTATTTTTAATATAACCTAAAGAATCGTTTAGTTTTTATGAAGCCAATTGCAGTCAGAATATATACCAATTTGCTGTAAACATACACAGGCGTACAAAAGACTAATCTAGTATGACCGTTTTTTATATTATTTTTGAAATTCTGCTTTGCCAGCCGTGTCACCCAGCACTCTATTCCGATATTAATCAGTTATTTATCGATAAGTCTATATTTAGTATTATATGACGTTATTACAATGTACAAACTAGTTAATAACGTCATTTTCCAAATCTCCGAGATCCTTCGTGTCAAAGTTTCAAAGAAATCGATTTTTACAAAAACGGTCTTAATGAGAATCTAAAGGTAAAATGATCGAACGTTTTGTACGGAAATATTTGTTTTACTCAAAGTAATTCGGTATAACGTGAATGTATATATATCTATATATTGTGTATTTAAAATTTTATAAAATCGTTTGTCAAACAAACTATACAATAGGATCCGTCGAACGGATGAACAAAAAACGAATGAACGGAGGATTTTAATGATGTACGGTGGACTTTTGCCGTGGATGTTTTTTAAAATTATGATGCCTAGTTTGTAGCACGAATGGGAAATAATCAGAAACGAAAAGGTGGATTAAGAGACATTAGTTTATAATTTTTTTTTTATCGAACTGCCAAATTTTGTATGTGTTTTTTTAGCGAAACGGCTTATCCATGGCTTTGAAAAGAAAAAGAAAAATGATTCGAGTATCAAAAACCCCTGCTTCACTCGCAGTTATTGTATGTGTATATGTATATACATATAAGTTAAAAAAGAAAAAAAAACATATTACAAAACCTGTGCCAGTGTGCTCGCTGACGATAGCCGAACGAGTCTGTGTCTCGACGTTGATTCTCTGCGTGTACACGCGTAACAACATATCGTTTAAATAACGAGAAACCGGAAGTCAAAGGCCTGGAGCAAGCCGGTACAACCACAATGGAATATTTAAAAAATTGTTTATCACGCTACTCCTGCAAAACGCAGCTCCAATCACCATACTCTAGTTACAGTTCAACTGGCAATCGAAGGCAAACAATAATCATTCGCTACGAGAAAAAGAAAGACAATAATGATGATCGTTAAAAGAATAAAGAAAAGAAATTAAGTAATGAAATATGGGGATTTGATTTCATGTCGTTATAGTGACCGATCGAGAATTGGGTGGGATATTGTTCATGTGGTTGTTTGTACCCCTTGCCGTTGTACCGGCTATCCGGCTAAATCGGTCACAAGTTTTTTTGGCAAAAGTAGAAAAAGATATAAAATAGACGGCGGATCTGGTCGGCAAGTAATGTAATGGTTGAGTAGCATGTAATTGCGTTTGAATGCTAAAAAAAAACAAACATGGTTGGTTACATTGCTATGCCAGTGATTGGGGTTGTGTTTTGATCTGTGGTAGCTACGCTCCGGGCCTTGGTCAGTCAAGCGTTGGGCGTGCGAACCAGGACATGGACTATGTGGAGCTGATGGGCCACTCCGAGCTACCCTCGATCGACGAAAATCTCAATTTGGACCAATTGAATGGGTTTGGCTACTCCGAGTTCATGCAAACGTACAACTAAACTAAACTACATACTAAACCGCAATAGGTATGTCGGCGTGGATAATCATGATGATGGGTATCTCTATTGTCTATTCTGTCGCGTACGGTTGGTGTCAGCATCAAGGTGTGTCAAGTCAAGTCTATTTCGTTCACGTTGATTTCTGCGCTAAAGTTTCTTTATTTCCAACGTTTGTCGCTACAGTTTCCTGATCCTCATAATTTTGCGACATAGAAATTGTACACACTGGATTCTGCGCGTGGCAATTTATGCGCGTTGCTATCCATATACTTACGCCTAAGAGTTCTTCCGAAAGTTCTCCCGAAAGTCGCGTTGATATCTGTCTACCTGGGAGATTCTACGATCTTGGACTTCCGAACTTGACTTGACACTTGGTAAAGAACCAGTCTACGTCGATTAATTACGACACCCCTGCGTTTTCTCGATCTCCAGCAGTTTTTTTTTCTTCTTCTCTATCGGATGTAATCCAACGGATGTGATCCGACTGTTGTTGTTTAAAATAAAACGGGGGAGGGATGTAAGAGAAGAGTATATCATCCCGTATATTGTTCTATTAACCATGATCACACATGTTATTCTTTTTATCTTAAGAAAAAAGAGCGGTAATATATCTATTGATTACACAGGGATCGTACAGTGTGCAATATCGATTTGTCGAGGCGCAAAAGCAAACCATGAATTATAAATACCATTGAAAAAGATGTAATACGAAAAGAAGATTCTATTTATAAACTAATGTTACTCATTTGTGATTATAACGTACATACATATATATCGTGATCGACACATTATTTTATGAGATATATTTACTTTTTGTTCTCAGTTACTTGTTATATCGGGTATGACGATATTTTGAAGTTTTAAGACATTTAATAATAAAGAGAAAGTGAGTTCGATCAACCGAACGCGACACATCGGAAAGCCTGAAATTTTGAAATTATTATTATCTAGATGATCTGGTGTTCGTTCTTGTATGCGATCTGCCAAAATCGTGTTTTAACTTCGTGCTGTATTACAAGGCTTTTTACAAGATATTTAGTTTTATCAAATTTTGTATAATGCCTCAGTTTTCTGTAAGGTTTACTCGTTTTTAGCTTAAGTTCTTATACCTTATAAAACAAATATTTGGTACAAAGCGTTTCGTAGATTACGTTCTGCGGTTATAATAGGGAATGTTGAAGCGTATGCGCATATGAATACGAAATGCAGATAGTATTGTGTAGTACCCTTTAAAAAAAAAGATATCTTCTATTCAAATATTTTGTATAAAATAATTCGGGATCGTTTTGTTATAGGGATTTTTTAACCGGCCTTTCTGATCGGTCTTATTTTTTTATAATGTTTCTCGATAGCGGCCAGAAAATAGCCTATTAATGTACACTATAATTAATACTTTCGGTTTTGCGAAGTGATTAAGCAACGAATATCGATATGACGTAATTAAATACAAACGGGAATGCGAGCCGACTTATAGAATCGGGCTAAATAGACAGTACAAGGCGTAAAGTAGACAATCATCTTTGTGCACATAATGTAGCTAGTCAAATTACGTGGAGGTATACTTACGTGAATGATTCATTTCCACAAGAATAGTACAAACGAGATTTGGAAACGTTTCATTTCTATCAACACGGAGTGGAGTTTGTGCAAGTTTACAAGTAACATTGTGTAATTCGCGTGACTTAAATATGTGCCTTACAATTTTAATATCAATGATCGTGTAATATTTGTCGGAAGATTCTTGTTTGCGTCGATGAGATCTTGTTTTTCCGTAAAAATTTCCTTATATCACCGAAACTCTTACGAACATCCCGTAAGATAATGTTTTCATTGAATATGGAAAGGTGTCTCCGATAAAGATCGTAGTCTTAAGCATATAAAAAGCTTTTATTGTTAGCTTGAATAGATAATTATTCGTACCCTAGTATCCGTTCCCTCCCCTGTAGTACATGTACTATTCAAATTATCGATTGTTGCGCGTAATGTAAACACCGTTAAGTGTATGCTAAACTTTGTCCTGGACAGAGCTGCAGGCAACGTTATCCCGTTCTATTTATTATTATGCGGTATACACATACATGCAGTGTAAGAATGTTTATATCACATAATAATTAATGGCTGATCATTTATAAAGGCCGGTCTCTGGAGAGTGTACGTTAATATTGTCTATTGATCTTTTTATCAAAGATTAGAGTTTATTTTATTATCGAGAACTATTTTACCGTCTGTAAAACATAAAACGTTACAATTGCTCTTACTTAACCTGTATACAATAATTACTATATAAGTGTAATATAAGAAAAAAGGAAACGCGTTTGCAATATGTACGCGTAATAAAAGTATGTTTTAAAATTCAGCTCCCTGAATTTTCTTTAAAAACGCGTCCAAATCTTGCGTTCATTTTAGCCGCCGTTACTGAAAGAAAAAAATACCATTTCGTCATCATCGCTGTATAAATACATACTCAAATGGAAAATTGTAGTAATACTACTTCATGTTATTGTTTTCAGTTTCTACTCAAATATGAAAACCAACGTAAGGAATATTTGTATTCGAATTTCGATTATATTTGTAACTTTGATATATAAATACACTGTCCGTAAATAATTGTTCTGTTTAAGATTTACAGGTCTTTCCCTGCTTCCGCCTTATTTGCCGGTGGACATTGAGTTTCCTCCAAACACTCGCATTCCGCCGGTACACAGATTTCTTCGTAGTGTCCTGGCAACGGGTAGCTGACGTTATACATCGTGTCACCGCACATTGGTGCCGTGGGTGGCTGATACTCCCGTTTGCATGCCCATGGTGTTTGTAACTTGGGACCTGGTGTCCATGCTTGATAGGACAATTTGTTCACCGTCTCACTGTCGACTTTTTCCGCTGATCTGAATGGAGCAAACACTTCACTTTAGGCCGTTCTTTCAAGCATGTTTAAAAAGTTCTCAACTTTCTCACCTAACGTATCGAGCTAAGGGTTTGAAACTCTGAACTTGTTCTATCGGTCCGGGTGCCATGTAAGACAATTTCGTCGTGGTGTCCTCGACCATCGGCGACTCGGACGTTCGAATATTACTGCATGGAATGATAATTTCCGGTCTTGACGCTGCCTTTGGCACGAATTCCAATCGATTAGTAGTTTCGGACTGCATAGGACCATCACCCATCATATTTCTGCTCCGAGGCAAAAACGGATCACGCTTCTCGACTTGCACTGCTTGGAAGCTTAGCTAAAACAAATACATATTCACCGTTGGATGATGTTTTTATATTACTTATCGAACAAAAATACTTTGCTAGTGGTGTCTCCGGAAATTTTTCCGTCCCCCTTAGAAATACTGTCAGAGGGAAGAATAGGTTCGACTCGCTCGGTATTACATTCCAGGAAGCTTTCCTTGTAGATTGTTTTCGCAGCGAACTCAGCACCGTACGGAAGAATGTTTGCTGCTACAGGAATGATAGGCTTTTCCATACGGGGCTCCTCATTTTTCAAAAAACTTTCCGTGTAAGTTGTCTTTCCGCACATGGACGTATCTGGAGGTCTTTAAATACTTCCATTGAATATAATGTCAAGATTAATGAGAACTAATTCCAATTAATAGAATACTTGTATATTCGTTTCAACTGCCATGGGAACATTTCTTTGTCGTGCACGCAAAAGGGCTGAAAGCTCAGTTTTTGAGTGGTGTCCTGGAGCATTGGCTGACTGGGTGGGCAGTATGTTCTTATGGGTTTAAAAGTTTCAGTGGTGCCTGTAGGTCCCGGATTCATGTACGAAAGCTTCGCAGTTGTCCTGTCGTCTAGTTGACCAGTGCTCACGCGAATATTTCCACAGGGTATTATTATATCTGGCCTATCCACGTATTTTTGGCCGAAGTCACGTCGAGCCGTTGTAGCATTTTCCATAGGGCCCGATCCGGTCATGGTCCTGGTGTAAAATTCGTCTTGTATTACATTTTATTTACTATAATTGAACATTCAACTTTGAAATTGTTGTTAGATCGGAAAATATGCTGCTCAGCAATGTACCTGCGTCTTGGTAAAATTGGTTTCGCTTTTACTACGCTCCAAATGGGTCTGTAACTCAGTTTACTTGTTGTCTCGTCGACGAATTTCCCATCGGGCTTGTCCAAAGCAGGACGCGGTCGAATGGGTTGTGAACGGCTCCGTCGCATATCTCCATGACCCACGTTCAAATAGGATAAATGATACGTAGTGTTCGCTTCAATTGGTTGCGCGGGCGGAATGTATCCCCTTTCGGGAGCAAACGATTTTTCCCTTGGTGGTTGAACATACTTTCTTGTACACTGTAGTCAATATCATTTTTCACGATTCCTCTTTTGATGGCGGAATGTATGATTCTTACAAGTAGGAGATATTAGAAGGATGGGTGTTATTACTTTAATATCGCACGGACACTTGACCGGTCTATGACATGGAACAAGATTTGGTTTCTTCCTGTTAACTTCCACCACTTCCATATTGTTATTGGTATTTACTTGATACTATCTGTTAATTTATTTGCATCTTCTTCAATGTCCAAATTCGTTGATAAGTTGTTACAATAGAAAATATATAAAACCTGAAATGAAAAAGGAATCGACTTGCGAGTCAAGTTTCTATTTCATTTTTGTGTCCTTTGGGTGATGTGAAATTTGACGGATCGTAATTCGAAATTAGTTTTAAATCGGAGTTATTGAAACAAACGCAAAGCGACGAATGCGAATCGACTTTCGAATCTTTGGAAATCAATAGACATATACTCTGTAACACAAAAATAAGATACGTCCAACAGAAAGACGCCGTGTATCCCAGCGACTAATAAAAAATTTATTTTCTTGTAGTCAATGGTTAGAAATATAATGATTACGTAGAATTTTTATTTTAAACAGTACGAATATGGCTATGCCATTAAATCACAGTTTCCTTTAGAGATTCGACAGATGGTTCTTTAAATACGTTATCGATCAACAGCATGGTAGATTAATGTGCTTCGTGAAATATGAATTGGTACAAGATATCTTGTAGGTACATACGGAAGACGTAGAAAAACGTAGACATTTTACCAATTATAAATTGTCCTGTTTTTCCAGGGCAATTACTATATGTTTTTAGGTATTTTCCTACGTACTCATTTCGATTTCATTGTGTTCCCTCATTTATACCGAAAAAAAATTGGTTTTAACATTATATATTTACTGTATACAATATAATCGTATGAATGATATTTATATCCCAATTAAAAGAAGACATTTTTCCTTTAGATACAAGAGACAGACTAATAAACGAAATTGTCGATTGATCTGCGGCTGGTAAATTAAAAATAAGTTTTCTATGTAGAAGGAGGTAGTAACTTAGAATAAAATTAAAGAGAAAAGGTAGAGAGTTAAAGAAAGAGAGTGAGAGAGAGAGAAGAGAGAAAGGAAAAATAAGAAAACTCGCGGACATATCGAGCGGTTCATTTATGGCCGACGAGGACGTTGACGCCATTTCGAGCACTCGGATTGAATTCTTTGTTTCAACACCAAGAGAAGAAAGGACTTTTATTCTGGAAGCGCTGTGTAAAAGTATCAGAAAAGGAGAACAGTCTCGGTGCTCCGTTTCCCTTAGCCCTGTAAACGTATAATATCTTATGTATCACGTTCTATTCTTTATCCTTGCATAATAGAGAAAATATAAATGTATGTGTATACTTTTCAACGATGACAGCAGGCATCTGAACCAATTGCACAGGACTCTTGGCGTCTTTTAAAGCTTGTTGCAAGTTTAAAATCTGGCCGCGCATCACACTCATTTGCTTATCGAAGTGGTGGCGATCAAAACCTTTATCTTGCTATAAAACAAATTGTAAAATACATATTGTAAAAACTCACTTCCTACATTTATATTTATTATTATTCCATAATGCGACTTACTTTAAATAACTGATACAAATCGTCGCAAAGATCTTGTACAAAATTCTGATCCGAGAGCTGGGGCAATACAAGCTCTCGTGTAACTTCGCTGAACGGTAGTTTTGCCTGACTCAGCCATGCCCAGTGGTAAGGATAAGCCCGCCAGGAATCAGGATGTTTGAAGGGAAACGCCAGACCATTGTCTATTGCAGCAATTTTTACCTCACTTTGCTCCGAACCGTTTTTCCCCACGGCATTATCGTACTTAATTAGCCAATTATCGTTACCTTGGAAAAATGAACATACCGTACAGAAATTGCAGATATGAAACGTTTGATAAAAAATTAAGAATTATAAAAATACCTCTGTCGGTATTCCTAATAATGTAATCCAAAATAACTAAACGCTCAAAGTGAAGTTGAAATTCCTTGCTAAGCCGTGGTGACAATGGTTCACTTTCCCATCGTTTGAGCCAGTAGTCGGCGTCTTTATAGCCGTCTACGAAGAGTTGGAAAGACCCAACTTTTGGTGGCAAACCGATACGATTGAAGTGAGAGCCTACTGTAGGAAACTGATCCATAATAGCCTGCTTCATACGTGCCTTCTGACGGTCTAAGCGTGGGTAGTTAAATGTTTTACTGACAAGTTTCACTACTCTAGTATTCGGGACTACACCAAGACCTAATTTGCGGTCAACTAAACTCGCACCAGCCTCGCTTAGGTACCCCTGATTTGGAATCAAGCAACTCCTCCCGAAACAACAGGGGCAGCAAAGCTTGTGCATCCATTTTGTCCATTTTGGATTTAACCTTCCATAAGGTTCTTCGTCTTTTGGCTTAAATACACCTATTACTGTCTGTGAACAAAGTAAGTACTTAACTATTTGTATAAACTAAAGTAAAAGCATTGTTTTTTCATTGTCTAAGCAAAAAATTGTACCTTACCCCTGCTGGATTTTTAACAAAGTAACTGCCGCTAGATCCTTGGTATATTCTTTCTGGAAAGATTCCATTATCTATAGCACATTCAGCCTGCCATACCAATTCGGAGAACTGTGGATCATCTAGAAATAACACGGTAAAAGATAACAAAAGAAAGATTGATAACACTTATACCAGAATTTAAATTGGTGGCTAACAGTAACGAACCAGGGAAACGATTAAAGGTAACATCAAGCTCTAGTCGACCAAGGAGAGGCTGGCTCTCCCGGTCAATTCCAGGGGAATCAATGGCTGTGGTTTGGTCGGTACTTATGTTCGGAACGAACTCAACCTCTGGTATTAACTCAGAGCACTCGTCGTTAGTCGGTGTTGGACAACTATTAGTTGTGATAGAGAGGTCCACCAATGCATCAGTTTCCACAAGGGCAGCGGTATTGGTGTTGTTTTGACTGTGATATTCTCGATAAGGCACGTGTAATTGCCGCTGTTCGGAGTCGCTCATTACAGCCGAATCTGCTCGGTAAACGGGCAGACTCTTTGAAACGTCCGATCGATTTAAGGATCGTTAACGCACGTAATCCTATCTATTTTTCCATATTCGTGTACCACCTGTCAGTGACGCACGCGATTGGGTTTGTATCTCCTCAGTATTCTTACCGTTGCATACCCCGATAAGATCATTGCGTCATTAAAAAAACCGACACGCTCAGTGATTGTATACTTTGAACGCTTTTAACAATAAAATAGACCATCGAACGAAGATACTGTTTTCACGATATCGATAGACCACTGTTTAACCAATTAACCGATCAACTAAGATCCGTCATTCCAGCAGACGATATCAGCTGATAGGATTACTGCCATACTTAATTTCTACTACCATTTCATGCTTCTATATGTATACGATATTTTTCTAATACATTTTTTCCCTTCCTCTTGCACATTAAAATGGGTATACGATTACAATTACTAAGGATGTTATGTATTATTTAATAAATCTTAATAAATATATATTGCATTGGCGGAATGACGTGGATTTGTCATATATGTTTGAATTTCAAACCCAGTGTATACTTCAAACAGAGGCACAACGTAAACGAAAGTGGTAGCCGTGTGTAGTGGTATATGTATAGTTGTCCGAATGCACAAATATCTAACAAACTATAGAAATATAGATTACTGGCAAAACGTATATGTTATATAGATTTATATCGCAACTGTTTGTTAGAATTCGCATGTTGGAAACTTTTGGTTTCATACATAATTGAAATTTTATAACACAGATCGAACATTAACGAAGAATGTTTTTATTTGTTGAGTATTATTTTAACATTTACTAGAGTTTAGCAATTGTGTGTTAAGTCCAAAATTTATTAATCGCATATAATTTTTCAGATAATTCGTACTACAGTCAGTCAAAGCAACCGCCGTGGAGAAATTCCATTAGAATTGAAGAAAAAAAGATAACATTGAAGGTTACGTGACTGTGCTAAGTTGATTCCATATCGCTGTAGATCCAGTGATACAACATTACTCGCAGTCGTGCGTGATACCCGTAGCCGCGTACGTCGGCCAATACTCTCTTTTGAAACTTGCTACGGGGTCCCTTGAACCTCGTTCGGTTACAAAGTATACTTATCGCAAATTTAAGTCGTGATGTGCTATACGCGCGATTATTCGAATGTCACAGATAATCTAATAATTCGATCATTCCACACGTGGAGTCCGTCGATATTATTAATTCTCAATAACTATCGATTAGTTTTTCGCTATTAATTAATTCGGTACCAGCGATAATTGTATATAACACCTATACCAAGGTGATATTAGATTATTTCTTTAAATTTAGATTACTTGAATGTACATACCTATTTATGAAATTAATGAAGATAGAAAACGTAATTTAAAAATACGTAGAGTAATTTATAACAAAACGATTTGTACATAAGAAATTTTTAACTACGAGCTTTTGTAAAAAGCCTAGTATATTTCTCTTTATTTAATGCATCCAGCACGGAACAACATGTTTCTTGTATGCGTAACTGTGGGGCTTGTATTGTTAGCCTCAAAGTATCGCAATAATGTGCTTGAAAGTGTGAAACACCTTTGCCAAAGTATTCAGACCAACCACAATAAGCGCTCAAAGAAAGAAAAGAAAGATCTGAAAATTACATTAGACAAGATCATTCTGGCTGATACTCCAGAGGAATGTGATTACGCCGTTCAACGTATTCGCTGGTAAGATATACACTTATTTATGCCTTTGAACTCTTCCATAGCTCTGTATGCTATACTTGTAACTGTATCACTTTGTGGTATTTACATTTTTTTCCCTTAGTTACGAATAGTAAGAATATCATGTTTACACTTTTTTTCCTTTCAAGTCTTATACCACTTGTACTTCAATATCAATAATATCCTTTATTCAGATAATATTATATAATTGAAGTTATAAAAATATACTGGTTTTATTCAAGCAACTTGTCTAACAATGTTCTGGGCTTTGATTGTGAATGGGTCAATGAAGGACCAGTATCCATACTTCAGCTAGCAACATTCAATGGTGTATGTGGTCTGTTTCGAATTGGCAAAATTGGGTATATCCCTACCAAATTAAAAGTAAGAAACAATGGAATACAAATAGTACAATTCAGTACCCCTTCTTTGTTCTATAATCCAAATACTTATTTAGGAGTTACTAGCCAGTAAGCAGATTCTTAAGGTTGGTGTAGCTTCCTTTGAGGATGGACAGAAAGTAGTAAGAGACTATGGGTGTAAGGTCTGTGGCACACTGGACCTACGAACTCTTGCTCAACGAGCGAATCTGCCAAGTCCGAAAAGTCTGGCTGCAATGAGTCTGCATTATCTAGGTCTGGAAATGGACAAGATAATAGAAGTGAGGTGTGGCAATTGGGATGCTGGCACTCTTACTGACGAGCAGGTGGCATATGCCGCCTGCGATGCAATCGCGTCTGTTCTTATATATGACCAGGTAGGGACCAAACAGAATAGTTTGATGTTCACAATTTTTCAGATATAAACATATTGCGTCTTGATGATTTTCCAGATAGTGCAAAGGATAAAAGAGAAATGTTCTTTATGGGAGAATTTGGTACACTATTTGAAAAGTATGTGTAACAAAAGCATATGTGCTCAATTTCACTGTTTGCCACAGGGTATAATCGATACGAGGTATAAGATGATAAATTCTTTTTGTACATATACTGTTTATACATAAAAATTGATTTCTAATCCACTGTTACAGGTTCAAGGCGCTTCAGACCACTGTTAATCAGAGTATTAAAGAAAGCAATCTTCTTAAAGTTGCAAAATATTTGAATTCGGACATTGTACGTAAAAGTAGCAGTAGTATACCAACAAGAAATAAGCCATTGTATCATAATTGTTATTTACAAGCACCGGACGGAGATGTATTGTGTACGTGTGACCGTAAGAAAGCGGAATGGTATGTTAGTAAAGAATTAGGGGAAGTTATTGAAACGGTACCATTCACGGTCAGATTAAAATTTGAGCCATCTGGACGTGCTCTGGGAGAAGTGGGACAGTATTATACGCAAGTTAAGATAAATCAATGTGTAGTATGCGGGACATCGGAAAAGTTCATTAGAAAAAACGTTGTGCCACGCGAATATCGTAAATACTTTCCATGTAAGTGATAATCTTATCTTATTATGTGCTCGTTTTACGAAATTGCTGTGTAACAGATAAAGATGAGTTATAATTCCTTTTTCAGTGGTAATGAAAGCACATCAATCTCATGATGTACTGCTATTATGTCCAACATGTCATGAAATCAGTAATTGTCATGATCTGCAGCTCAGAAGAAAGCTAGCAGACATGTGCGATGCTCCCTTAACTGGCCCGCTTACTCATATTCGTAATAAACACGCAAACAACTGGCGGAAATTGCATTCGGCTGTGAAAGCCTTACGGGAACGAACGACGTTACCTGATACACGACGTAAAGAATTAGAAAATTATATTTTAGAGTGCACAGGTCAACAGCAAGTTACATCGGTCTTTCTTGAAGTATTAAACGACGAATTAAATACTGCCATGACCCGGGTACCTAACTTGGATCAACCTAAGTGCCAGCAACATGGATTAAAGGTATTTTATTGTGGTATAGCAAAATGGTTGTGTTCTGTACATTGCTTTGCTCAGTTACATTTGCTCCCTTTTCTATTGTAGGTAGTTCAATACTTCCAAAAAACAGAAGGCGGTCTAGTAGAACTGGAACGCATGTGGAGAGAGCATTTTCTTGTAACTATGAAACCGAAGTACTTGCCAAATTTATGGTCTGTTCGTCATAATCAGGAAAGATTAACACTCCGTCACTCTCAGAATAGAATGGAACCAGAGGACGCAAAGATAGCTGGTCTGACACACTAGAAAATTTAAGAGTTAAAAAATATTTTAAAGGTCTCGTATAAGAGCGAGTACTTGTAACAGAAAGACTGTCACACGAATTCTTATATCTCTTCCATACATATATATTATTTATATATACACATGTTAGAAGTTGAACTATTTTTTCAAAGACCTATACCTATGATCCTGTTATAATTAATGTAGATATACTCACCATAGGAGTATCTGTCATACTTTATCATTCTAGTAGATGATAGATATCAGTTGAATATATTTCAGCCAACATAGATTGTTCTCTCATAATTTAATTAATAAGAAAAACACTGCCATACTGTTGCTTCAAACAAATCGTACTTGCATATCATTTATTACAAATTAAAATATATATATAGTTCATTTATATACAGACTTCTAGTACACCAAAGATTAATTTAGACTATAATCCTGTGTTAAGTTCGATTCTCTTTCTCTTTATGTGATTTGTTCGGTGGGTGGGCTTTCAAGTTCTTCAGCTCCTCATCAATACGCTCCTTGGCTCTATATACTTTGGACTGTATATAAAATGATCCACCCTTCGCTTTGTTATTCACATCCATGAGGTATTTATAGTTGCGCTCTATGACATCCGTTTGCTCAGGTTTTTCCGCGTTTAGAATGCGTAGGGCCTCTTCCAAGGTTATGCCCGTCTTTGCATTCGCCTGCACGTGTTGAGCACCTCGTTGTCCACCTCCGGCTCTTTTTGCAGCTTCCTGACTTGCTGCTATTTCTTGACGGAGTGCCCGTGCAAACGCTTTACCCACCACGCGTGTGCCCGTTATGACTATCTGCACCAGGTACCTCGCCATAACCTCATTCGGAGTAGATTACTTATCGATGAAAGTCTATGTTTGTTTGATCGGTAGCTTTCTGTACAGTCTTATTGTGGTGTAATTTCAATTGGCACAGGAGGTATTTTGTGTGTCACGCAAATGATCTTCTGGGTTTGCGGGCATTTGAAGAGCGCACTTTCGTGCCCGTAGTACCCGCGTGATAATCGTCAAGTCTGGTTCATATGAACGAATTTAAATTAAAATGATGTTCGTATGAGAGCGTATTATCATAAACGATATATAGGGATAGACAGGACATCCAATGGCGTTTCGTGTATCAGGTATTTGTAACCAAAATTAGAGCTTATTGTAGGACCCTCTGGGAGTAGAGAGCGGCTAGTCAAGGAACTACAGTGAAAAATATTTGAAATTAAAGTTGCCCGATATAAATTTACATGTATGATGCAATTTTGTTAAATGGGGACGTAATACGTAATACTACTCTTAAATCTAGTCTATGGTTATGGAGAACCATGAACTAATGGAAACGAAGAGACACAAGCGACACGGTATAGTGTTGAATTGCAGGTTCGCCGTTCACGTCGGCTAGACATATCTGCATACAACAGTAGCGCTTCGTTGGTGACTACGTATTGTAATTCACCCGAAAAATACAAGTGCAGCTGAACAGTAAATAGTGTGTAGAAACAACTCGTACGTACTGGCTTCTTTACCGAAAGCACGTAAGAAAAATGAACGTGATATCGTGTTTACTAGCCGTGAGCTTTTTGGGGCTAGTATCGGCGGAATGGAACACGAAAGATTATATGAAACGCGAACATTCCCTGATCAGACCGTATCAAGGTTTGTAAAGTTTTTATAATGCTATAAAAAATGTATGACTACCTGACACATTCTAAGACGCAATTTCTGCAATTTAATTATAATTAGAACTGTAGATATGTATATATATTGTGGAAAGAATGATACGAGTTTAAGGTTACGTATTTAAACAATAAGATTTTGTATTTAAATAATATTGCCGGTCCCGGTTTTTTAATGTCACTTTAAAGCGGCGAAATTTATAATTCATCCGGTGAAACGTTTATTACGAAAATGATTGGAAAATCTGTTTTTCAAATTGTTTACTCATCTATGTTCAGGATCGGGAATGACAATACCTTTCTGGGATTTCATGGGGAGCACAATGGTGACAAATAACTACATAAGATTAACTCCTGATCTACAGAGCAAACAAGGTGCCATATGGAATTCAGTTGTGAGTTGCCCGCTTTAAGTTGCCACAGAATATGAACACCTTGTTTGAATAAAGAGTCTACTTCAACATGAGATACTATAATCAGTTGACCAATGAGCACAGATAATTTCAATTCAATCACAGATAATTCTTTGTTTCTCCATTTCTTACATGATAATTCTTGTTGGACTTTCACCTGATTGAGTTGAATCATAGTTTGCATATGCATAAGGACATGATGACAATTTTCTTTTACATAGCCTTGCCACGTGAGAAACTGGGAGCTTCAAGTTCATTTTAAAGTTCATGGAAAGGGAAGAGATTTGTTTGGTGATGGGTTTGCCATTTGGTATGCGAAGGAAAGAATGAAAGCAGGACCTGTATTTGGAAACCAAGATTACTTCCAAGGATTAGCTGTGATTTTGGATACCTATAGCAATCACAATGGCCCACACAATGTATGTAGCTAAGGAAACTATTATTTTGACAGCTATTCAATTAACTTTACAAGATTATAGCAAGGAGTGGTTACAGTAATTCAAATGTATTGCTATATTTTTCTAGCATCAACATCCCTACATTTCTGCCATGGTGAATAATGGTTCTTTACATTATGATCATGACCGTGATGGAACCCATACACAAATTTCAGGCTGTGAGGCAAAGTTTAGAAATTTAGAGCATGATACACACATTGCAATTCGATATGAGAGAGACACACTGACTGGTAAGTGGGCATAATTATTAGGCAGAAGACTTTATTAGGCATGAAACAGAGAAATGTATCACTATGTCGTTTGCCACAGTATAAACATTGATATGTTTAATCATCCGATTGTGTATAATACTAACAAATATTTCTTATATCTGTCATTTATTATGTGCTTATATGTACCTAAAAAACAATTTGTATGTTCTTTCTAAACAACTGTGTTTACTTGTTTAGAAAGAACATTTAAGACGTGTATGTACATATAAATATGATGATATATTGTAGGATAATAATGTTGTTATAGTTGTGCTTTCCATGTACTATGCTCTATGTGGTGTTGTGTACAAATTAACGTTACAGTAAGGTCTTACCCAGAGGCCTCCTGGTTTACATCTTGGAGTGCCTCCTCCTCAGCCAGTGGTATTTTTTCTCTCTGCTCACATAATTAATTCTTTTATTTTCATTTTCTCTGCATGTTTCATCATACAGTTCTTGTTCCAGTAAACATATGTTTATTAATCTCATCAAATAAATCTTGTTTTCATTTGTGTTTTGTTTAAGCATGATTTGGTGGTATCTAGTACAGACAAAGTATTGAATAGTAGACGTTTCTGCATAAGAAACTGTACTAACAAAGACTTGTTTAATACAGTTTCCACAGACTTTGCAAACAAAGCAGCATGGAAGGAATGTCTTTCAGTAAAAGATATAAAACTCCCTACGGGATATTTCTTTGGAATATCTGCGACCACCGGTGATTTGTCCGACAATCATGATATTTTGTCAATTCGCCTATTCGAATTAGATTTGCCGGACGACGTAAGCATTGCTTTTCCTCATTATTGTAATTTGCAATTTTGTGTTACATTATATTTGAATGTCCACTTAACTGTAGCCTAGAGATCAGGAAGACCGATCCAATATTCTACCGTCAGCCGCATTTTTCGAGTCCCCACGAGGTAAAATAATGAGAATACACATGTTTTTATGTCAACCTATATGGACAGTGACATAATTTTATATTCTTTCTTACAGAACACATAGATGACCCAAAGCAAACCGGGATGAGTGGTATAACGGTATTCCTGTTAATGCTGGTGTGCGCATTAGCGCTAATTGCCTGTATCGTGATAGCCATAATGCTGTATCAAAAACACCAGGAGAACAGCAGAAAGCGCTTGTACTAAGTCATTTCACACAGGGCACATGTCACGAAGAAATCCTGCTTCGGATGATGTCTAATATCACATTGTGATTTACTTTCTACGAGATAAGGTGTAGTCATAACGTGTTCATAAGACTGTTTCTTTGGATATTAGTATAGAGAGACTAACGACGGGGTTAATATATCTCAGCTATTCTTTCTTCGGTTTCCATAATTTTCGGAGAAAAATACTGTAGCACCGAGAAAACAGGAATGTGCCAGCAAAGTTAATTTTCTATGTCACAAGATAATTTTAATCGATTGTTCGCGGCAATCGTAAGGTATAGTGAATCATGCTTATTGCTATTATGGTCCTAAGAACAATGATTTATCGTGTACAGTACAGAGTTCCTTTACCAAAGTCCTTTTTCCATGCTTTTTTTGTAAGTCACTGGGCTGAATAGTACGAACTATGTCCCCAAACCTAATTATTTTCTTCCCTTTTTTATTTTCTTTCATTGCATCACGCGCATAGAAGATAAAGTAAATTACCGTTAGCCATCTTAATGCAGTTATTGGATGTATATATTTTTGCAGTAGGCAAATTGCATAATCAGAAACAGATGTATTAAATAGCCGGTGTTTGATCTATACGAGAGAGGAGATAATACTAACATTGTTACGAGGTTCTTGTCCTAAATTTTTCTACGCAACATGCAAACCGTGTAATAATTGTATGATACAATAATTCGTGTTTTAAGAATAGAGTATCTGCGACAAGGCGATCGCGCAGCAAGTCTGGTATTTGCAATTTTGGAATAAAACATCACAAGTTTCGAGGTGGTCTCCGATTAGAAAAACGCGTTCTTCAGAAATGATAACTGATTTCTAGAAGAGCGTTTCTTCACACTTCAAACTCTTGTTCTTTTACATACATGGATTCGATGATTAAAAAGGCTTTATTAATATAGATTTTATATTTGTACATAAAACAAAACGAACATTATCAATATGAAATAGTTGTAGAATGACTTCGTATTATACAATTCTTTTTTATACGAAAACTAAGAAAAAGGGAACCAAAATCACTAAATAAACGATTGTCTTGTTAACAACATAATGTTATCATTCGTGAAAATAATGTACGTCATCTGTTGCCAAATACAAAATAAATATCTATTAAATTGTGTAAAAAAGAATCTTTTTTCCTTTTTCTTCCGAAATTCATCAAATATTTCCTGATTCTACCATATTTCACTAAACACAACATAAGTCGGTACGATTGTATACTAAATGTATACTATTATCACATTTGATAATACGTAGCGTAACAGTATTTTTTTTTCCAAAATATATATTTTATTATAAATAATAAAGTGATTACTCAAACGGAAAACATCAAGGCACATCTATATTTGTCTGTCATATTTGCTATACTTCGTCTACTATTGTCTTGATATGACGCGATAAAATAGCTGTCAACATCGTTTCTAGACAGTTATAGATTTTTGTTGAGTCGTTCCCAATTTTCACTTGTTTTGTTTCATATCATCTAAACATTTAACATGAATATAATGTTGATGTTTAACTCCTACGTATCGGACACACACGTAATATGTGTCTTAGCTATTCTTCAGGTAGATTTAATAATATTTAAATGACATTTACACGAATAAAGATGCATTTCTAACAGGTAAAGAATAAATTTTGAGAGAAATACGGTGGACATTTCAAGGGTTTAGGAGTTCACGTTAAACTGTTTTAGAAAAAAACGAATAATATCAATATAAATGTACATCACGATCGATATATATACATTTTTTTACTTGATTGTTTGTTTTGAATGAGATATTGCATCTCGATATCAGTAATACATATAATATTTTTGCCGGATATAGTTTCTTGTTAGAACAATAACGTTACAAAAATGGAGTAATATTTTACTATTGTGTTAAAATAAAATCAAAGAGGTTGTTCCACTGCCCCTTTCGATTTTCCGAAAACGGAATAGAAAAATATTAAGCGCATTTTTCCTTTCTCTGTCACTGGCAGTAATTATTACGAAAATATGTCGATCTTAAAATATATATATAATATTTACGAGCACTCTTTGCCGTAGATATTTATGAACTTTCAGTGAAACTCTAATGCCTGAGGCGTCGGTAACATCGAAATACACTTCTATTGTTCTGTAGATGTATGTACACAGATATATATCTTCACGTATATGTATACATGTGTGTATATATATATACATATATTCCATTGGTTACAATTAAAGGAAGGGTTGTGTAACACTTCCCAGAAAATATTCTTTCATAGTAACACCAGATAAAATTCGCAATAATTTCGCTTTGAAGTAAATAGCTGGTAATTATAATATGCTATGAAATGGTAAAAGTAAGTACTAAGCGCACGAACATCCGACGCACTTAATACAGATTCCCTGCAAAGAATACTGATAACTGGAACCTAAAAGACTATTTTACTAATGTCTTTTTCTGTAGAACATACTATAATCATCTTTACAGTATGTAATACGAGTGTATTATCTCTGTAAAGACTTATAGTGGGTATCTCGCGACAGATATGATACCTTTAGATTGAAGATATTGAATCGAAGTACATCATTTAATCGCGGATAATAAAGATAGCTTAGCGTATGGGGAAACGTTACGGGAACGAAATATATGGAAAGAGAGTAAATGTGTATATCGCTTTGAAAAGTTTTGAAACATAAAGATCCCGTACTTCCAATCACATAAGACGTGATCATTTAAACGTCACAACAGGGTTCAACAGGAAGTTGAGAACAGTCTTAACACCGAGGTAAAGGTCACTTAAAATCGAACTGAACGTTACCTGATACCTATAGCGTTTATAAGAGTTTAGGTCGATCGAATGACAAGCTAGACACCCTATCTCCTCTAATTCAATATGCGGTTCGAAACCGCCTAAAAGAGACTCCTCCTCGAAACCATTATTCGAAAGAGTACCGGAGAACCATATCTTATCACCCGGATAGATATTCAAACTAAAATTAGTAAAGGAGTGGTCAGCAACGAGTAAAACCTCAGCGTTACTACCCCACATGCCGCTCTTCATTTTCACTGAGATTTCGAACTCATATTGATTCCATCCAGGGAAATGGCACTTATTTCTTCGTCTTTGTATACTAGCGAAATGCTTGCAATTTTTCTGTCGTTGCTGATCACCTATATTGCAGCTTTTTTGATACGGCTCGCCGTACATACAACTAAATACATTTCGAATGCTGCTTGGCAAGTTGTCGAAGATAGCTGCGACGTTATTTCTGATAGACTTCAGTTTGATGTTTGTTATATAACCCTCCCATGAGACAGATATGCCTTCTAGATCCGCACATTGTATCTGAACCTGTGCCTTTGAAGATAACTCTTCCCAGGCGGGTTGATGACAGTGGTTTTGGTACTGTTCCCAGGAAAGGGTTGAAATTACCTCGTAGGTATCAGGCTCGCGTTTGTATTCCATCAATATAGGCCAGGATAGAAACATGCCAGCGGCAATTCCCATTGTGAGCTAGAAAATTGTTTTTAGAATGTAAATGACATAGCTCAATTGAAAGAAAAGGTCTTAATAGATTTCTATTTACCTGAACAAGCGTGATAATCCAATTGAATCTGGGTACCCTCGTTTTTCTTAGATACCACGATGCTAGAAACGGCATCCCACCAAGAACCGCTGTAACAACTACCCTCATTGCCAAATCACTTTCCGACAAGTATTTCGCAGCCGCTACAATCGGCAGAATGACAGAAGCTATGCCGGCGATTGGCAGGAACAGAACCATACCGACCAAGGCTAGAGCACCTCTAATTAAACCATACCAGGTCGCACCTTGTGAACTGAAAATCGCTATTTGCCACCAGCTCAAAGTAACGCAGTGTGGAATTAGAGTTTGGTATGTACCGCGCCAACCATCCCTAGCTGCCATCTTTGCGAAAACAGCAGGAATCAGAAGGTAAAAAACGACACGGAAATTTAGGCAGAATTCTATTCCGTTTCCAACGACATACGAAGCAAAGGTTGGCACTCTGATGTCTAAGAATCTCCAGGTTTGAGCGACTACTATATCTGTTTCGTATGGATACTTTGCAAGGACATGAACACCGAAGCTAAAGAGAGCTAGAAAGTCGGGAAACCTTGATGAATCTTTCCACATGAAATTTAAAAGCGTAACTAGTGTCAATGCGACTGCGACAATTGTGAATTCGGACTGCGGTGTCCATTGATGAGCTATAACGGGGTAGATCATTAAATTTAAAAGTAGCGCGAGGAAAAAGTGTCCATAAGGTTTCAAATTGTTACAACAGAATTGATATTCTGCTTCTTCAGGGTTTAAATTTCCACCGGAGTAGCTGAGAAACAATCCAGACCAGACGCGAAAATTGTTAAATTCCCGTTTTCGTTGTAGCATCTGGAATGTAGTTATTACCATCACGATGAAGGATAAATAGTAGAGAGCCATCGGTATGAAGAGAATTAAACTTTCCGTGCCGAACAATGAATACAGTAAAAGTAATAATAATATGTGTATGTTAGATGTAAACAGAAATTTTCTAACAGACATTCCCCTTTGGCCTAATGTCTCTATCAGCCAAATATAAAGGCGTTTTAAAGATGCTAGAGGGTGAATGAAAGGCCTTTGTAGCAAAGGTATGGTGTCAAGAGTCATTTGAGATGGATCCACCATACACAAAGCACGTGAAACAATTGGAAGCATTCCTCTAGCATAACTGGCAGCAGCAGAAACTAAAGCTGCTTCCGTGAGTTTCTCTCCCTGATGATCCATCCAATCTATCGGTCATATATATGAATCAATAAAAAGTCTTAAATAGAAGGATACTATAAGAATTAGATATTTTCTCACCATGGGCATCATTTTCTTTCTCTTCATCCCTTTTAGGTAATGAATCATCTGGAAGACCATTTCTTGTAAACTTATTAGTTGATATATCATCAACACTTTTCTGTGAACTATTGTGTGGGATATTATTTGAATGAGAACAACTTGAACTACTAGATGAACTTGATGCTAAGTCCCTCATTCGCCTTTGTAGCTGTTCTGTTGTGATAAAGTCTTCACCATTTGAGAGGCTATGTAATACATGATGAAATTATTATAATTTTTTGTAAATAAATTAATGATCAATTCATGTTTGTTCTCTGTACCTAGTAAACATTTCCCTTGCTGCTCTTCTTACCAACTTCTCATCTTGAGTCATGTCAAGACAACTCTTTACATCATAATAATTATGTTCCGTGATACCACGACCAGTTGCTAAGCATTTTCTAAGAATATCTGTTGCCTCCAAATTTCCTTGTTCCGAAGCCTTTGTTAGCCAATATACGCCTAACTTTGCATTCTCTTCTTTGTCCACGTCAAGATCTAAATACATAATTTTCATAAATCCATTGTCAATACATACTACCATGGGAAAATAGAAAGTCAAATCTATGTTGTACCACATCTTTCATCCAAAAGTTGCTTGGCTAAAACTACTTGAGATTCAGGGCAACCATCCTCAGCCAATTGAGATCGCAATCGCCTAAGAGATCCTCGTGGTCCATCTAAAGCATATTCAAGTTTCCAAACATTTGACAATACTATAAGCACATGAACAAAATGAAATAACATTCAAATACGATGTATATATATTGTTTTTATATTGATAAAGTACGACAATTTCTATGATGACATACAAAAATTATTCTTGCAAATTGTATGATATTCAAACAACCACGCGTCTGTGCATCAGGAATCTCGTTGAACATAATATTACTACTGATGTAATCGTAACACTTTCCGATCTGTCAGCTGTCAAACTGACACCGAACAACTGAAAGATATCGAGATAACGATTTGTTCGGCATTTGTCATTCCGAACTTATTCATACATTTTAAGCTCATTCTACGAACATCGATATTTTACGCCAAATAAAATCGAACATTATTTTTGAAGACAGACCGTTAAAAGATTAAGGGAATGAAATATCATATATATTACCGTGCAGCGTCCACTGTTTTCTGGCAGATCTAGTGGACAACGGTACAATACCAGCCATGGCTTCGAATTATTGAAAGTTTTCTTCAAGGGATCAGAATGAACTCCCCTTTCGCGAATGAACCACAGGTTGAAATACTTTTCACTTCAATACGCATTCGAGACCGCCAGACGAACTGTTAAAAAATTGGCGTGTAGGTGCATGCCTGGGAAAGAGCGCACGCGCGCATCCCGCGCAAAGGTTAGGACACTTCGTAAACAAATACCGGGGAGTATTCGAATACCGATCGCCAATACGTTTAACGGTTCGAATGCAATCAAATGAATGTCTTTCATGAAATAGAAACGAAGATTAAGAATAAGAAAAGGCTAACGATTTTATAATCGTACTGAATTAGTTTGACATCTTAATGAAATCTTATTAATCGGATTTCACATGAAATACTCATTTGAATTATCGTAGTTTACATCAAAAGTTAAGAAAAGTTCCCGCCATTTTTGTCGCCATTTACGGATTCTAACCCTTTTGGACTATTGTGTAAGGACCAAACGATTACAATTCTAACGAAAATCATATAGGATTATTCAAAACATCGTGAATATTTCATTGTGCGTATATATTTATTTATTTCCATAATGTAAGAAACATTTTCAAACGATTGTATATACACTGCAAATCGAATAAAAAATCTAGTAAAATGCAGACGCTACTGTGTAAACATACGTAGGTGTTTCTTTTTAGAGCCGAATAAATTACAGCCTGTAGGAGTTTTGTAATATACAAAAAAAGATTTTCTTACTTGATCTACATAATACTATGCGACATATGTACGTTTTTTCTGATCATACATATTAACATCGGAGCCAGTTTCGATGATTTTGCAACCTTCCTCGTATTTATAATAATAATATAAACTCATTTGAAAGCTTCCTTTAGCAAAACCAGGTCTTTGCTGGCTCCTCGTGTAGTCAGAAATCGGATCGAACACCACCACTAAAACAGATTCCGGACAAAGTAAAAACTACCGTTCCATTAGATTAATATTAGAATGATTATTATTTTTCCAAACTTACAGATTACTCGGTCCACTATACGGAGGCGGGTTGGGGCGAATATAAGGATTGCAACGCTCGTCGGAGGTTCTGTAAGAACGTTATTATCTTTAAGAAATTCAAAATAATCTTTGTTTTAAGTAACCATCAAATGTAACCGCAACCTGAATGTACGTACAAATTGTTTTCTCGAGTTAATTAGAGTTTCTCATACTTCACGAAGTTTTTGTATAACTCTTATACTCTGTCGCAATTACTAAACATACGTACGAAGCAAATGGAAAAACAGTTTGTTCTGGTGCATTCGCCAGATACTGTATAACAAATGAATACCTTGGACTTCGTAGTATAGAGTCATTGGGACTGGAAGGTTGTGCCGCCAGCGATTTCAGCGTGCCCCTTTCAGTAGCTGCATACTGAACCATTTGAATATTATTATTGCTAACTCCCTCCCCCGGCGAAGGTTCTCTCTTTTCGCTGCGAGAGTAACAAACATTAAATTTCACTCAGTCATGGTGATGCGAGAAGTGTTAGGCGGATTTTCAAATTGCTTATTTAATCAGTTTTTATGAAAGAAAAAAGCAAGCCTTGAGGGATTAATAATCGATAGTATGCATTATCATAAGAGTGTGCTTATTAAGTTCTTATGCACATCCTCAAAACAGCGACTACGTGCGTGTTAGTACATTCGAAACTGGTATAGTCATAGATAAACGCACATGAATATCGTCAGATGATCGATAATGTTTTTCATCAAGCCCCGATACTACGAGCGATCGAAATATGTTTAATATACAATTTGTCGATCCAATTATATCATGTACCTGACTATCTGCATTTTCGCAAGAAAAATGTTAAACAGTTCGTCGAAGTACTCGTCGGATTCGGGATCGTTCCTACGAAACATAAAACAGATTTTCTACTCTTTCTCTCTTGTTTTTTCATTGATAACACGATGCCCGACGAAATACGCGCACCTAGAAACTAGAGCAATCTTTTCTATATGTATAGATTATGGTAAATCATTCAAGTAAATTCCATAATATTATCGTCAGAACTTTTTTCGTGACTCATGTCATCGATGACGTTCGTACGCTCCAATCCTGTTTTTCGCATTACCCGCATTATCTATACGGCCTGATGACAATTACCTTGATCGCGTACGCAGATCACGAGCTGCGGACACATCGCAGATTTTCACACGCGATCGCGTTTTTTTACAATCATGTGTGGTTTAGATTGCGGTTCTCTTATACGCTTGTTTTAGCGCAAGCAACTTTGTAGTTCCCTAGTTTTTATTCTTCTTTCCACGTATTCCCTTGAAAAGTTACTACGCAATGAAGAATTCGCACATGGATTGTTTGGTGCCTCGAAATAAAAGAATCTTCATTGGCTAAGGTGCTACTCGGTAAATACTTAATAAGCTTAATGAAGTGGAAAAACATTCTTGTTATTTAACACTGAGAAGTAATTGATGATTATTTGTAAAACGTAGATTCTGAATGATCGTTTGAAAAAAGAATGATTTGCGCAAGTGGGTTTTGCTTCGAAGAAAAATGATAACGTTACGGATTAAATTATAAGGTGTTCCACGAAAACAATTATGATTTCCAACAAAATGATGTTGATAATTATAGCTGATGCGTACGCGATCAATTCACCAATGAATCAGAGAGCTTAGAATGACTCCTGAAAAAAAGAACAGAAGTTTTCAGCGATGACTGATGGATTATAATGCATTGATGCCTCATTCAAACACGCGTACATGAATGTATACATCTACGATACAATAGTTGATGCGCGGTTTTCTCCCCACGAAGCAACAAACAGTTATGCAAAACAATGGAAACGATTTGGTCAATCCTATTCCGTAGGTACATACATTGATGCTCAAATAGCAGGGTCATTTACGCGACGGAATTCAAAGCCTATCCTTTCAGTCAAAGTTTACAATACAATTTGTAATCATGCCTGAGTATTTCCTGTGATAAAATGTCTATAAAATCAAACTCAAGTAACAATTTATATCCCACGGTCAATGTTTGCAATTTCCTACTTATGTAATTTTCTGTTAAAAGCAGCAAATCATTGGTTTGCAGAAGGTAATCATGATAGAACGTGAAACAACGATCGCATATCCGCGTCAAAGTAACCGCGAACGTGCTACAAGTTAACGAGAACGTAAATGAAGGTGGACACGTCTATCTGTTTCCCTGTCAATAGGAGCTGATCCGATAAGTGTTTTCGTTGCGTCACAGGTGTCGATTGTTCGTGTCATGCGATCCGTTGGATGTGGATGAAGAAGAAACGATCTCTCTCGTGCGGTCACTTACCCGGATAATACGTTTCTACGCACGCGATACACTATTGCACTGACATTCTACATTCTGCGAACAGGGCCGCTAGGCTCGTTTTTAAAGAGAAGAAAACATACAATTGAATAATTGCAAAAAATCATTTGACGAGAGAACATTTACATATATTATAAAGGAATTCGAATTGATCCTCTAAGTGCAGCGAATTTGAATTTTGCGGCAGAGCGAATGAATTTCAATTTGAAAATTTCTCGAGAATTTTCCAGCGAAACTTGAGAGAGCAGGATTTATCAGTGCGTAGAAGATTCTTGTAAATGTTCGAAGAATAGGATGAAACGCAATAAGATACAAAGTACGTGTGAAATAAACCCCAGGAAATATTTCCTCCATTGAGTTAACCGACCCTGTGCGTTTTTAATGGCCGCACACATAAGTATGCGAGCGTCTTGTATACGCATTCTTCTTCGTCCGGACGACTCCGTGCCGCGTGTACCGATTAAATGACACGCTGTACATATTTGTGTTCAACGGTGGAGTCTACAACACGTATACGAATCGATACGCACGGTTCGCGAAATACCGAATATCTGCCGGTTTCTATTTACGGTAAATGTATGCAAAGCGTAAAAAGTTTAGTGCATATTTCTCTCTGTTTATAAACACAGGTACATACATACAAGTCACTTATGCAACTAAGATACGTATTTATCATACAAATGGTGGTAGGGGATGTGCGCGCTTTTGTCGTACGTCAAGTTTTTTTCTAAAATCTATTCATTGTACTCCGAGTATAATAGCTGCAGTTGTAACTCCGGTGTATAAGTTAATCAGTCCTGGTGTTTATCATTGTGTCGAGTACATCCACAGGTGTGTAACATCTATATATTTAAAAAAAGTACTTCTATTTAAAACCAAGTAAGTAACGCACATATCATCGACCGCAGATATACAAATTCGCGAGTCGCCGCGTGCTCGTCACTAGTTTCAATTGAAATTCATTGTCGCGACCCTGGTTACGAAGTCGGCCAGTATTTTGAACATTCATAAACATTCTTACCTTTCCGAGCTATCGGCGCGCGCTTACGCTTATCGGGTCGTAATCATATTTTCGATCGTGGCAACCGGCAGCACGTCACCGCTTGACCAGATATCCGTTTATGAATGAAACTCGACGTAGTAGTAGCTCCCCCTCTACGTTGGCCTACCACTACCAGTTGTGCTTACGCTGCCATACGTTGGAATTCATTCGTCGAGCACGTGCTGTCCGCGTAGAACGATAAATATTTCGGTCGCGGGAATTCGCATTAAATTTTATCGGCATGTGTCGAATTCGAAATGAACCTATAAAAAACGTGCTTACCCCTGAAATCTCACTTACTCACATTTTCTCGTGATGAAGGCACAGCACCGTGCTAAGTAGGGCTGCCAGTACGAGCAGAAGTATCGTCGGTACGAAGACGGTTGTGGCAATCTCCTTGAAGTAGCTTCTCGTGGGAATGCTGGCCTTTGTCGACCAGGCCCATCGCCACTCTTTGTGCTCCGAAATCCCCGAGGATGGCAGGCCTAGCACGTTCATGCTCGGCCCACGCCTGGCACTCTCGTGCTGTAGTCTGTGCTGGTCTTGTTCGAGCTATTAACAATTGGGACCGATAGCCTGATTAGAGACAGAGACATTTTCTTCTGCTTTACATGCCAAAGCAAAGGACAATTTCAGTTCTGAATTCGCAACTGAAATTCTCAGCTTCTCAGGAGCCGGGTAAGTTAAATCTGCGTTGAAATTCCAATCGAACCCACCAATCTGAAAGAGCACCAATCCAACGCGAATTCTGCTTCCCTGAAAAGCCTCTCGACGCTGGTCCGTTTAAAGTCTCTCGGACAGCTAGGTAGTTTCCATAGAGGTTTCACCTCCTCCTGAAGTTCATTCAGCTCTTGCGAGAAAGGCATCGAGCTGCCCAGCCTTATAACGACTCTGCGAAAAAAAAGAGTGCATGTGTACTACGTTCCCACGTTCTTACTAGCTACGTGACCGGAATCGGAAAGTCAACAGTCGCTGACTTTTATGGGTGGACACCGAGAGGTTTTGTATACGATTTGTATAGAGGGTGTATCAGAAATCGCGGTACAAGCAATAGAAGCGACGATTCCTGATGCGCGCGTAAATGGAAACTGAAAAACGATATTTTTGCATTCAAGCGATTAGCTTTACGGAAAATCATCTTTGAAAACATAGCGATTATGCGTGTACATTTCATGGAAACATGAAGAACTTGAGTGTAGAAATTTTTTTGTACATTTTCAACTTAGATTTCTATGAGTAATCACTTTCTTTTCCCTCGTGGCACGATTTTCAATACACTCTGTATGCAAGATTTAAACCTAATTGGATTCGATGGAAATCCTGCAAGTCGAGAGGAACAGATGCTCGCAATTGAAAGAAAATCTGATTGCGTACGACCCCGTGTGATCAATCCAATCTAGAAATTGCATCATTGCTTTCTTATTCATCTACCGTTCACCGCTATCTCGAGTTCGAAAGTTCCGGGAGAGTCCCGCATGCGGGAAACCGTACTTCCCGTGACGTAATTACCTACACGACACATTCGAGCATACGCGTAATCTATTTGCTTACGTTTCAACACGGTAACGGTATTTCCAATTTATCAAAAGTTTGATTAGGAAAGCGGCTATAAAAACACAATGTCTTCGGATTTGTTTCAACGTGCAAAATAAACTCGTAACTGACATTGACCGTAGAATTAACATATGATAATATTCATTCATGCGAAAAAAAGATAGTACACAAAGAATTAGAATTAAACGCGTGACAAATTTATCGCGCGATTATTTCTAAAGCAAATTTACGAGCGAGCACGACAAAGATTCATTGCTCGTAGAAAATTTTCTTTTAATTACCCTGCTAACTATCCACGCGACTCTTATTATCGTGAAGCTCATGGCAAAACGTGCTTTTGCGTCATTCGCGTCAAGGATTCCCTCGAAAATTCTACTTTCGTTCATTCTAATGCCATTATACTATACTTAAAATACATTGTATATCTATGCGGTAGTAATCCTTGACGATATCGACGTCGTGTCGCTGTGACAAAAGCGATTTGATCCTTAATGAATTAGAAACAAACAAAGAAATGAGTTTCTCGAATGATCTGTGTCTACGTGTCTTTATATTTCTTGTTCAATCGTTTTTCCATGCTAATCATGAATCGCGTGCAAAGCAATATCGAGGAAAATTACATGTTCCTCTATTTAGTTTCATTTTTAAAACCGATAAACAATCGCGGAACTTTTAATAGTGTTGGTATTTTTATAAAATGTACTGGTAGTTTTTCTCGGTTAAACTACTCGGTATCCAAGCCGTGTGTTCCCGCATTTTCAGGATTCTTTAACGATGCGGTGAGCCGAAACTACATCCGGGAAACGTATTTCCGTTTACGTCACTTTTTGTGTTTACTGCGCTGCGATCCTACCTTCGAACTTTGCTTTTAACACGTATCTCAAACGAGGATCCTAATGAATTCTAATCTTCCAACTCTGAATCTGTGTATCAAGGTGGCGCGTGTGATCTATCCGGCACACTGACAATGAGACACATTCATCGATGGCTCTGTGTGTCCCTTTGTGTCTCATAATAGAACAGTTATCCGAATAACTCTCGAAACAAGTTATTCCCTTGTAATCCAGTCGGCAGCAATTTCGAGATGGATTCCAACACTTCCTACCGATACCATCGTATTATCTTTAATCAGATATTAAGATGATAAAGCATCCGACTATCGATTAATGTCGATGTATTATTTTCACACAAAATGGACCAAATCTCGTGTTTATCAATCGTAGAGGTACAATAGTTCCTAGTCTCTTAAACAAAATAACAGCCCGAGCGTTTCCACCGACGGGTAGAAATGCCACGAAAGAAGGTTCGAAAGCGCGATGAGTTTCGACGGGCAAGACGAGCGCAATTGTCTCGCCGCGACTCGTCGCGAAAAACGGTCGCGCTTATATTCGTTTATTGTGTCCGGTTACGCAACGCGTTAAACGATGTCAATGACAAACTTTCACCGTGGGTGCATCGTGCGGCGCATAAACTGCGGTGTCTAAGGTTGAGATAGACAAGCATCAGTCCAGCCGGAAGCCGTTCAGTTAACTCGAACGAGCGTACCGACAATGTCGCACTTACGTTAGCGGCCCACTTATTATATGTATAACAGAGTTCCTGCACGCGAATAATCTACGCCGTGTCATCGCTCACCGCGAAAAGAGTGCGCTCGCATTCGCACGAATATATTTATTAATTCGAGACCGGGTGATACTTCCGTGTAAAGAGGAACTGTCGCGCGACACGAGTACACTATCGTTAATCGGTTATTAAAATATTACTAGAAAACGATCTCCTTACTCTGTACACATTATGTCTTTTCAGCGAACATCGGTGAAAACGTTAGCACGCGAATCGAAACCGATGTTACGCGGTAATAATTCTATTGTGCACGGTTCGTTGTAGAAGAGGAAGGAAGTCCTTCCCACGCGGAATGCGCGTGTTTTTTTTTAGCTCTCGTTTCGCATCACGTTCGCAGATCGGTTTTCTCAACTCTTTCGCAAAGCGCCGCGCCGCTGCGTTCGTTCGATCGTTTCTAATATTACGTTGTTCGCGGAAGAGTAAACAAACGGGAGCACGAGAAAAGTGTCAAGTGTGTTTTATCGTGGGAAGCTTTTTACGCGAACAAAAGGTCAGAATTGCTTCGAGTATCGATTAAAAGAACGAGTGCGAGCAACGCCATGATCGCGGAACAATTATGCGGAATGCCGAAGGAAAGTGGTGATCGAAAGGTCATTTCGCCAGAAACCAGTGTTTATTTTAGGACGGTGTGAATAATGTTACCGTTACTCATTCGCGGACTCTAGATAGGTGATAACACTTGAAATGACTCCTCTTTACTGCGAAGAAGAGTGCCAGGATAATATATAATTGTGACGCATCGAATTCGCGGATTTTCGTTGTGAATCGAATAGATCCAGTATACTCATCACGAACGAGAATTACGGTTAATCAAGAAGTCACGTAATGCCTGTAGATTGTATAGCGAAGAGAAAAAAAGGTTCTCGAACATCGGTGCAGGATTCAGAGAAATGTATCGAGCAAAACCGTAACGTAGCAGTTACGTAATGAACTACTGAAAATACGAGGAGTCGGTGAAACGATCTCTCGAACATTTCCATAGATGACTATCTAGTAATGACGTAGATTTTTCAAAGTCGTGGCCCAGGAATGTTCTGGTTAGATCGGATAGAAACATCGCGATAAAACCGTGGCTATAATCTTCTTGTCTTCTGCCGCGTGCTACGGTATTTAATAGGAAGTGGCAATTACGGGTTAGTTAAAAAAGAAAAATAGATTGTTGGATGCGTAAGATGAACGTCAGAACGGTTGTTTTCTGTTGATCGGACGATTAATACGTCAGCGATATCAGAGAAACTGCTGAATCTCGTTGATTGCTTGAAATGATCGCAATAAAGGTACGTATCCACGAATGGGAAAAAGCTGATCATCTACGAAATCAGTTTATATTTCGAACTTAAAGCATAGAGAATTGCAAGCTCCTTTTTCTCGCTGAAATCGTGGATAAGTATCTTTAAAGCCGTTGACGGGATTCGCGGTGCGTTTTCGATTATTTCTCTTTATCGCGTTACCTCTGGCTTTCTGACGTTGAATTCTAAAGACTCACCCTTCACCTTCGCTGGGTTTTAGGGGCAAACGGGCACCGAGTTCGACCGCGGAAGCCAGAAAAGTCACGTACAAGTCGGCCGCACCTTTCCAGAGCTTCTTCCTGATAGGTCAGAAAAACGATCGATGGTTGAACTGATATCAGAATCAGAATAGACGCGTTACAGCGAAAATATATCTTTGTGCGAGTAAAGCAGAGAAAACTGCTCGGAAAAAAAACTATATAGGAAACGAACCTGAATATGTCGAGAAGCTCCTCGGTTCTGTTACGATCGAACATGTCCTCCACGTTCAGATTATCGATCTTCAGATGGATCTCGTACTTCGTCAGATTTTCCTTTTCTAGAACGTTCATATCGAGCACCTTGTATCTCGTTTCATACGTGTGCTTATTCAGGCCTACGATCTCCAGCTAAAATCGTCAGACCTCTTTTTACAGTTACGTGACGAACGTCGCGTACGAACAAGGTATTTCGACAAATGTTTACGATCACCTGAAAGTACTTCTGATCCTTCGGCGCGACACCGTAAAGGAACCCATGATGATCTCTTTTACTGTACGTGTAATGTATCCACGATGGAAGATCGGGTGCGTTCAGCAATGAGGGCTGATAGGAGAATTGATCGGATCGGCCTGAAAGAATGAAATTTCAGATTGAAATCGCGTTTGACGTACAATAGAATTGTGAATGGAACACATTAGCAGACCACGTGTCTTTAAAATAACGCTAATATATATCGTACGAATATATTCCTCCTTTTAACTTTGATAATGCGGGGAACTTTTCAAGAATGAAAGATAACTCGTTACTTCTGGAATATCCGCGGGTTAAAGTCCCACGACTTGTGTCATCGACTTGTTCCCGATTAATCATTGAGACTACGCTATTACACGGAAAAGATTTCACCTGTTTCCGAGAAACGCCGCCCGGACGAATATGTTACGTGGAAAGCCGAAAACGGTTGTGAATCGTAACAATGTTGTTATTCCGTGTGACATCGAAATTCTCGATGACGTCGTATATTAGAAAGTATCGCGAGAACGTCAGCTGTGAAGCCAGCACAACATTCGGTGCGGCACCTATTTAATTGCTATTCGCGGCACGCCACGAATGACGCGCGGAGACATACTTTAATTTCGAATCGTGAATAGAGTTAACGGGTGACGACCATTCACGTTGTTATTATGCGACACTTTGTTCGAAAGCCGGCTAACTTCGTTGAACTTCAAAGCGCGGCAATGTTATTCCACATTCCGGTGAATACGTACTTCGACTAGCACTCTTATCAATTCGATCATCGTCACCTTACGTACGCGTTCGTTCGTACGTCGCGAAACACTTGCAGATTCGATCGAAAACCGTTGTTTACTCTGCTCGATTTAGATTTGCGATTCGTGAAGCTTGCAATTTCTGTACATTAAAGCTTCAGGCGCACAGAATGTTCAACGCCTAGAACTCTGGGCAAGTGACAATTAATATAGTATCCATCCAATTATCGGTTTTATCATATAAAAATCATTAAATCTATGCAGGTTCTATGCCTTATGAACGGTACTGTACATCCTAACGATAGAAATCTCATCTGAATGAAAGTAATAGAGACACTAGTCGTATCTGAGTTAACGATCGGTCAGTGTCATTGTCATTTAATGGGATATCTTACCGTCGGTACTCCAGTCGAAAGTCTCCGGTCTGATGGGAATAACGAACACCTCCGTCGTTAAGATGCTCTCGGCGGCCGCGAAGGCCGTTAATGCCGACAATAACATTACGGCCGAGAGCATGATCGTGTCGTACTGAAAAGTGTCAACGAATGACGCTCGCAATTAGACGTCGATTTAACCCCTGCATCGCTAACCTCTCGCATACGTGCATAGTTAGCGACCATTCATTTTTACGACGCTTTATAATTTTCTTATTCCCTTCATTAAAGCTACATTTAATTTTGTTTAATCTTACGTTGCACGGACATTTAACGACTGGGGTTAAAGAAGCGGGATAATTAAGACGGTGACGGAGCGAGTTCAGACGAAGAAGAAGAAAAAAAAAAAGAAAAATTCAATTCGCGAAGAAATCTTTTTAGCGACTCCTGGCACCGTGTTCTGTGGGAATTTCCGAACTTAGCGTCTTGCCGGAGCAGCGAAACCAATTTGACAGAGAACGTTAAAAAGTGACGGTCTACGATGCGTCTTGACTCGTCACTACTGAGATACCTTGTCCGCGGATGTTAAACGACTGCTCAATATCCGTGGATGCGTACCTTTACAGTTAAGGAGTATAACATTGATACTGGTCAGGCGTGATTCAATGAAAATTATGAATTTACCCTCCTTTAACCGGAATGTCTGAACGCTTATCAAGTAGATCAAAGACGTAACGTACGGACAATAAAGTTTCTATTACACCAAAATATCATAAAGATTTCCATCGGTAACCGAAGGCCAAACGATCATCAGATCCCGGTAGATATTCGTGTCTTATCAACATCTAACTTCTGCGTAACATTACGCGACGAGATTTTGCAAAAAGTAGAATTTCCCGTGAGACTACTCGAGAATTTCAACAAGTAGAAGCATCAAAGTCCAAAAATACCCAGGCGTGTCAATTTCCGATCCTGTACTAATCAATACATGATACACAATGACATATCATGTATTGTACGTACACACGCGAACTCTCCCGTTCGAAATCGATGAATTTCCGCGGATTCTCGATCGACCCGTAATTTAACTAATTATTCTGTATTCATTAACGTTCCGATTGTCCGCGGAACAGACGACAACGAACGGATCTCCCCCGATTATGCGATTCCATGCAAACGGAATTACACTCTCGGTGAAGCCGTACCAGTTGGCCAGCTTCTTAAACACCGGTGAACACGTACCTCGAGAAAAGCACACCGTGTATCGGCTTACGAAATATGAACTGATACTTTAGCAGGCACAGGTTAACGCGATGCAAGTGCACGAGAGAACCGAAACGTAGGCGACAGTCCGTTCGGTGTAACTTCGATAAAAGCTGCCGGCATCCACGGTGATCAATGAAACGTTGAACCTCGCGGAACCGTTTTAAATTCGAACACCGTCAGGATTCATAAGGAATTACATTTAAACGATATATGCGCGCGAGCGTCATTCGTGATTGCCGAAAAAGAAAAAATACGGTGTAAGCGTAAACGAAGCATAAGAGCGCGTGCGTTTCGCCCTTCTCATGCGCAGCTGGAACATCGTTTCCGACAACCATTCTCAGGACCGTAGAGAACGCGGGCAGAACGAATTTTCACGATTAAATTTTCTCCGGTCGTTTCACGCCGTAATTTGACAAATCGAGAAAAATCGGGAATCGAGCGTGACTCGCACGTGCTCCACATCGGACAAGTATTTTAAACATTTGTACGTGCGGTATAACGCGTTTTTATTTATTTCTGATGATTCAGTGTTTTTTTTATATTTTAAGAATCGTTAAACGCGATATATAGCTTCGAGCTGTCTTCTACGTTTAAGTTACAGATTTTCCTTGACGCGTACATTGTTATGTCGCTAAATGTACATACATATCCTTATCTATACTTCCGACCCGTTTATTATCACGCAGTTTTAGTGATTCCTGATAAGTATAGTTTTACAAATGTCTAACGAGCTGTCAAAGCGGTCTTGAATGAAAGTCAAATTACCGACTATTGTGCGTATACGAAATCCGGTTCAGCGAATCAACGTTTAATACCTTTCTCGGAAGACAACTAACGAGGATCCGGAAGAATTAAACGAACTCGTAAAGTTTCCAATTAGGCTGGTTTCACACCAAGGGAATTAGATTAAATCGAGTTTTCAGTCTCGTCGGTTGTCGTGCTTGAAAATATCTAGGTATCTGACATTTTTCACGCCGATGACGATTTCCTCGCTACGAAAGTTTCTAGCCTTTGAAATTTATGCACTTCGGAAATTTTCGTAGTCAAACTACAAATTTAAAAACAGCTTGAAATTGAAACCAGCCTCGACCGTTTCGCATCGTACCCAACGACTTCTCGTAGCCGTTTGTCCGCGGAGAATGCTTCTTGATTGCAATTACGCTTGCATTCTACAATCGGAAATCACACTTCCATTCTGTCGGCGCCGCGGAACCGGCGACCGCGTGAACAAAGATTCGCGATTATTAAACTTTCCCGTTCCGTCACACGTGCACTTTTTTATTTCAACCTGATTTCATAGAATAGAAAGACGATTAATTCCTGCACATTAGGAAAAGTTCGTTAGATCGCGGCGCGCGTAGTATTTTCCCGTCCGTAATCTCCTCGATATTTGAAAGGAAGAAGTGAACGAGAAATACCCGCTAATGCGAAAAAGGCCCGTAAATACCCGCGGTTCCCGGGATCTACGTGACATCCGTGAATTTTCCGGATCGCGAGGCTAACGATCCCGCTACTGTTCGATTTACCGATGTACTTTATCAAGAAACATATACAAATCTAATTTCTCATTTCTATTCAATCCTACCTATTCAGAATTCACCGGGGCACCGATTTCATTTATCGCTGATTTAAAAATCGAATGTTTGCCCACAATCGTAATGCCAATTTTCAGATACGGCGTGAAATACGACGCGTAAATTCGACGCGGGGTGAAGTCCCGGTCGGCTCGCGAATATTTAACGTTTCCCGAACGTCGCGGGGCCCGGGTGTCCGCACACCCTCGTGAGACGGCACTGCCTATTGACGTCCGCGTTGTAGGCGTGGCCTCGCCGCGGCCGATAGAGGGATATATTTACCGCACACACAACTTTTCTCCTGCTGGTGAACTTGCGCCTCGCCAACACACGGGCCTCGCTTGTACTCCGGTTTTATTCGATTAATAATGTGTATTCGCAGTGCGAGGTTTGATGCGACCGATACACGCGGGACAGCCACTCCTCGGCGCAGGGGTTGATCCCGGACACTATTTCCCTCACCGGGGGTGTCGTCTTAACTTCTGACGAGGTCTACGTAGAAACAGTGCGCGAAACGGATCGTGTGTCTTTCGTCTTTCTCGGGGCACTCGTTAAGACGGTGTGCTCTCGATAATATACCTAACAGAGCCACTTAGAAGAGTTCTCCGCTGTTCGGTCTTTGGACAACCGAACGTTCCGTGGTCCTGTCACTTTCATCCCTTGTCACTTCCGACACGGGATTTTGATCTGTTTTTTTTTTTTGAAAAAAACATTCAACTTTTGACATATTAAAAGAATGGCGGGTAACGGTGTTCCGGTTTTATTGGTCACGGCGAACGTCGGCAGTATTTTCGAGGAGGTAAGCGCCTTTCTTTCGGTGTTCTTTTCTTTCGTTTTTTTATTTTATTTCATTTAATTTTCTTTTTGTACTTTATTTTATTTGCGTCGGCGGACGACCCTGAGGGATCGATCGCTTCTCGATTTATGCTACGTACGTGACACACGACCTACTTCTCTCTCTCTCTCTCTTTCTTGCTCTCTTTCTTTCTTTTTTTTTATGGTCGGGACACAATGTTTGGCGCGTCTTTCGTACTATCTCCGTCTCCCCTCCCTCTCGCCCGTGACTCTTCATTCAATTGTTTTTTTTTCTTTTTTCTTTCTTTCTCCCGTTTAGAATGCGGGAACTACGAAGCGGGTGTGTTACGCGTAAATATACGTTTGTGATGCTAACGCACGCACGTATTACGTCCATCGACGGCTTTCGCTAATTACATATCTGCTATCAGTCGCGCGAATTTAGATATCGCGACAATACAGCACGCCTTCTCATTGAACTCGATATACGTATGAAAATAACTCGTGCCAGCGACGTGTGTAATGACTATATCTACACGCTCGCGGCGTAATTTACATTTGCAATTTTTACAAGGGAAGAAATATAGCGAGAAAGAGCGGATTTCTTGTTAACTCGAAATAATTTGCGCCACATTCGCCATCGGGGAGATGAGAACAATGTTTTTTCTATTGCGAAGCTCTCGATCCATCGATAGATCGTGGTAACTTTCGATCGAAAGTAATTGGAAATGTTTTCGGTTTTCATTGCAGCCTAGCGTGATGTTGAAAATTTGGACGGAGGAGTTTTTATCTGTAAGTATCATAGGGATCGTAGTGAGTGTGATTGTGTAGGTGTGCACGTATTTACATTCACGAACGATATACTTTTTTTACAGACTATACTAAGGCTGGATCCAAAGTTTATTGCACTGCACTGCCAAGAAGTAGGTGGAAAAAATTATGAGCAAAGTATGAGGCACGTGGAAGACTTTGTTAGGTAATTCAATTTGAGTATTTAATCGAATAAAATTTAACAAATTTTCGGTTTGATTCTTCATATTACGTACGAATATAATGCTGGGATAATAACGTTAAATTTTCTATAATATTCGCAGTAGTTTGAAGATTTAAGAATATGTAAAATTTTCTTTGATGTTGCATGCTCATTAAGTACACTGCACTATATGATATAATTATGCATTAGTTTAAAAATTACTGAAGCTCTTTAGGAAATCTTGTTACGGTCAGCCTTTTAAAAGGCTTCCACTTATAGAGTTATCTAATGGTAATGAAATTAACAAAATAAAGGCTGACCCTTAGCAGCTTTTAAAAAATGGAACTTATGTTCTAAAGCCAACTGCATCTATTATGTGTTACTTTTTATATGATTATCCCTTTAACATGACATAGTTTGTATTAAGTTAAGACATCAATTAAGATCACTATTAGGAACCCCATTTAATTATGTGTCTCAAGTAAAATTAGCTCATTGTTCGAGGTTGATACATAAGCCTTTCATGAACTATGTTAAAACAAATAGGTTTCCCTGGTCACGGTATTGAATGTGATTTAACGCATAAGTGGCAGAAAGGGATAAAAATAGATTATCATGCATGACTGTACAACCGAGCGAGCTACATCAAAAGAAGAGTTTATTGAATGATATTCATAGGGGAGCAATATAAAAAGAGAGCTTGAAAATATACTTGTATTAGATCTTGGAGCCCCTATGAAGTTCAGGATCTCAACTCTTTCTACAGAATCCTAGAAAACTATCTCAAGGAAACTATTTTACTTTTCAGGCTACTCATGTCATCGGAGGAATTAAGGTTGTTTGACAAAATCAGAGTATTTCTAGACGAGGATTATTCATCTGCTGAACATTTCACGGTGTGCTAAAAATCTAATAGTCTGTAGTTGTAGTTAATAGACTTATACAGAATTATATCTATGACATTTTGTAGGCACTTGGAAATTTTTACTTTGTGCACGAGTCTTTGAAGGAAGTTTTATTATGGGACTTTAAAGGTACAATATATGATAAATTTTATGAAATGGGTATACCTTATCATTTGACTCTAATTTGAGACTGTGATTTTAGAATGTACCTTCACACCTGTGAATGGGAAGGAAGTTCATTCTGGTAACATAGAAGCAGTCACGACCAAAGAAAAAGCCAAGTTCCCTCAAGAGTTTTTCCCAGAATGCAAATGGTCCAGGAAAGGATTTTTGAGAACACGATGGAGTATTAGTGGAACAGTTTTTGATCTCATAAACATACACTTATTTCATGATGCCAGTAATTTCATTGCTATGGAAACGGTAAGAGAGTGGAACTATGCAAATAGAATTTTGATTCTCAGTAGTTCACTAATGCTAATAGAATTGTTTTTCTTCAGTTTCCATCAGTATACAGTAAAACGCGCAGAAGAGCACTTGAGCACACATTAGATAGGTTTCACAATGATAAATACCACAATGTACCATACTTTTTGTTTGGGGATTTTAACTTTAGAACCGATACAGCTGGTGTAATCGAGGTACGATATTCAAACATCGTCAGTAGATAATACTGAAAAATCTCAACCTTTTCCATCATTTTAATTTTTCCTCGTTATTTACAGAAACTTACAGAAGATACTCAAGTGAAAAGGTTATCAAACAAAGGGAATATATCGAAATTACAATTTCATAACAAAGACGATGATCTCATATTAACGCTAGGAAAGAAAGAATTCTCGCATTACGAGCATCAGAACGTTTTCATGAAAAATAGCGCGGAATGGGTAAGTAAGTTATCACTCATCCACCATACCGTATAGTTTTACTTACGAGACTGCATTGACAATTAGGATGACCATAATGAAATTACCCATATTTATGCAGTTACGTGGATATGACAGAGAGTTGGAAGACTTTGACGGAAGATTGTTTGAATTTCCGATTAAATTTGAGCCCAGCTATCCGTTCGAGGAAGATATCAATGAGGGTTCGAATTATATGCAAACAAGAGTGCCAGCTTGGTGTGATCGAGTTTTACTCAGTCCTACTGCTAAAACGCTAGTCCAAGATGTATGAGAACATAACAAACTTTCTAATCTATAGTTTATATTAAGCAAACGAGTTTAATTTTCGATTAAATAAAACGATTCGTGATCGGCGGTAATTTCGAGGGCAAAGAAATCAACGCCGAGAATTGATCATTTTATTTATTTAATATCGATATACTTTATACGAATTTTCTATGCACAGATGTCCGAAGATGGCACGCAATACGGAATAATTGGAGCGTCAACCTGCATGGGTGATCACAAGGTGAGAATACCGTTTTCATTTTCTTTTTCGGCAAACAGATAGTGGTTCGTTTTACTTACTATGCTGGGTACATTATACTTACACACTTCCTAGTTCTTATTCTGATGATTCATTCTTTTAATTATTATGGTGCAGCCTGTTTTTCTGGAGTTTCGAATGAATCTCTAAAGCACTAAGGTACCTATCTATGAACTGTCTGCCTGTTCTTTACCTCTTTGATTTTCCCGTGTTTCCTACAGTTCTACTACTTAGTATTTCCATTCTATCTTTGCTGTGAACACATATAGGGGCTTGTTCGATGTAGTTCGTTCGATGTAGTATAACAATCACACCCTCGAATTGTTTACATTCTTAATTGACTTACCAATCTCACGTTTTCTAATTAACTTTTTTTCCACTATCGTTATCATGGAATTAATCGAACATATTCTGTCTGATCACAGGTATGCACTCTACCGCTTCCTCTATTTTCATTTTCCATACACGACACATAAAACTAACACGAAACATATCGCGCTATAATTACTCGCTATTTTCTTCGTAATATTATCATCCAACGTTACTGCTTTTATTAGGTGATTACAGCTTCTACATTTAAAAACCATAATTTTTCAATTTAACTCATAAGTGTTGGATATAATTCCATCTCCTCTGTGTGTGAATATTTTTATAACGACAGGTGTATTACTAATGAACGATAACCACTTGAACTTCTACTAATGTCTACAAGGTATTCTCATCCGATATTTCATGCTACCCAGAATTCATATTACGCATTTGAAAGCATTTCATCGTATCTTTGATAACGATAGATTATTCACGATGTTTCATGTAATACTTCGCGATCCCCCCCCCCCCCCATTAAAGTGTATTATCATCTCTAGTATCATCACCTACCCCGTGTTACGTAATTGTTAGTTAGATCGTTTGCCAAAAGTCCTATTATACAGGGTGTACGTAAACGTGTCGAACATAATCTTTAGGGAATCGGACATTTCGTACATTGACTACGTGAATAAAAGTTTTTGTTTAACGTCTGCAAAGTAAGGACTGTCCAGTTTCCTCGAGGACTATTCCACACGGAATCAATATTTGATGATAAATCAGTCATGTCTATCTACACCCTTCATAAAACAGAGTGTCCCTTTTCATCGCGATGCACGAAAATACATATAAGGATCCTCCATTTGTTTCCCGTTTGCAGCCAGTCTACCTGAGGGCTAGTCTAACCGCGGGCGCAGGTACGGTAAACTGCTGCAGCTTGCCAAACGAGACTGACAATGAGTATTGCTTTCGCGTGCCGGCCAGTTACACCATGCCTGATTACAGTAGTTCCGTTGCACGCGCCGGCTCCTCGCATCTGTTGCACGCGGCACCCGTTAAGCATGATCCCTACACGCCGGACAGCATGGACAGCCCTAGTCCGAACGCTATAACCGCCGTCGGCGAGGTCCCCGACGTGGAGATAGACAGGGACAGCGATTTGTCCGCGAACACGTTGAACGTACCGCGACGCGACAGGGCCGTATCGCCTGCGCTGTTAAAATCAAAATTAGAACTGATCGCTAAGAGGAAACACGACGACGAGGATCCGGATGGGAAAAAGACTAGTGATTGTCGGTTACATTCGTGGCCCGATATAGAGGAGCAACAATGGAGTTTAAGGACGAACAGGTGTAACAGTGATGTCTCGTGGCAAAGATCCCATCTCTTGACACACGCTTGGGTCCAGGGAAAGGGACAGCAGGGATATCACTCGTTCGGTGAATTTATTAATCGGTCACCCTTCGATTCAACGTCGCCGGACGCGGAATTACAGGCTGATTTAATTATACCTAGGATATCGATTATAAACGCGAGTAACTTTGAGTCGAATGAAAGTTCCGTGTATTTGCATGATGATAAGTATAGTAATTATTCGGATAATAAATTGAGCACGTATTCGGACGGTCGAACAAAGAGTTTAAGCGGCGAGGCGTTCAGCTCGGAGAAATCGGACGAGCTTTGCGAGAAAACGGAGAGCAATAGACTGACTCCAAACACAGAGGTGATAGAAATTAATGAGAATGTGTATCTGCAAAAGATAAACGAGCTTATATCAAAAGAGGATAGCGGGAAAGGGAATAGTACAAACTTGATTGAGAAAGAGGGTGGTAACGCGGAAAATACATCCAACGTAAGAGAACAGTGCATCGATAACACTATAGATAATATTCCGCAAAGCGTACAAGGCAATGTTAATAATGAAAATCAATGTGCACCCGTGAAGAATAAATTCCTTGATGAACCCAGTATTAAAAATAGCGGTTTACCTTCGGAAGAATCTATAAAGAGCAAATCGTGTTCTCAAGTATTACAGAAAATGCAAAAGGTGCACAAAGAATGTTCGTTAGAGCACGAAAGAACCGCAGAGAATTTAGACGTTCAATCGGCCGACAATCCGAAAGATCTATCATCCGATACGCAAAACTCTAGCGCGAACGAAACGGAAATCTTGCGATGCGAGAGCAAACAGGAAATGCTAGCGTCGAAACAAACCACTAGAAGTAATTCCGTACAGAGTCAGGATATCGGCGAGAATACGGGGAACGTGAAGTTGAAGTTGAAAGCTTATAAAGTCACGGAAAGATACAAGTATAACATTGTCGTGAAAAAGAGCAGATGCCAAAAATGTTGTTGCGTCGTATCGTAGAGAACACACCTATCGACTTTCGCGTTCTACGATTAAAATCCGCATTTTATGTTCCTTATTTATTTCTCACGCACCACCAGTCATCATTCACGTTTCTACTTACATAGAATATTCTGTTATACTAACGGTTAATTTCATTTCGAACATTTGGTATCGTAACATTATTTATCGTTGGAAATTATTTTATACGTAATCATATTTAGATTATATGTGAAAAATAGAAATTCTCAACGATGTTGAATTGTGGACGAAGTTGAGAAAGTCAGTTTTTATAGTCTCGGTGTTTATAGTCGATCATAAAACCGTAACTGAAATTACGAATTTTACGTTTAGAAAGTAAGATTAGGAGAAAGCTTATAATCCGTTTAGATAATACGAGTTTTAATGTTGTACATGCATGTCATCAGACGTTTTTATTTTGAGAGGACTTCTGCATGTGCATGATTTATGTGTCACCACACCATGTGCATTCCTTATGGAATGTTTGAGTGATAAAACGTTGTGTAGTAAGTTCTATAGCTTGTACAGTTACACGATCAGTATAGATCATTTTTATTTCATGTTGTCACGTGTAGAGTTTATCAATTAGAATTTCGTAATGACTGTCTTGTTGTACAGCGTTGAACAATACGTACAATCTGTTTTAAGAATGTTACCAGTATGTTTTTACATGCTCGCAAACCAGTGTCGAGTTATCCTATTACATTAATTTAATCAAACTTGTTGTACAAAGTGATCCAGAAGTCATTTACAGTCCTATAACCTTTTCTTCCTTGGAAATGAGAGAGGAAAGGTATATCTGGATTACTCTGTATAACTTTCTGATGCCTCGCAATTTTTCATATCCTTTAGTATATATCTAACTTTCTAAAAGCGATAAGAGGTCCCCAAATATAAACAAAATTTTATTCAGTGACAATTGCCTCAACGTTTAACACAAATTATTATTCGTGTTTTAACAAATTATTTTAATTTCGGTTCTGTCATTGTTTTGAAAATTCCATCCATGCTGCATTTTAAAATGAGTGTGCCTTATGTACGTATTGTGCCCCTTGCCAAGTGAACTGTGTCTGTCAATGAATTCATGATATGTACATTCTGAGTGCATGTTAAATAAGATATGCCAGGGTATTTATGTGTGTGTAACACATATGTAGTCTGATATACTTAGACTCAACTGCCAAAGTTAGATTTTGTTGTAGCATTAAGTAAAAAAGATATTAATTTATATATTAAACAAATCTCAGTCATGTAAATGAGTTAAATATTATGTTATACTTCTTTATATTCTTTTTAGTTACCGACAATAATTTCATGGTTTTATAATTGTTTCTTTACAATCCTACCTTACAGTAAAATCAGTGGATAGAAATGCAAGTAATCTTTAGAATTTTTATCAAAAAATGTGCATATAAATTCAAGCATTGTAAATACATTGCAATACATCATAGTCAGTATTGTTTAACATAGAATAGTCTATACTAAAGAACATTCTTGTTCAAATCTTGCCAAAAAAGATGTGCAGTACAAGGAATAATATTGCAATAAGTTTAATTTGTTTTCTTCAAACAAAAATTTATAATTCTGGTTATAGTTACTTAGTAATTCAGAAGCATATCTGTACTTGTTTTCATAATGCCATATTAATTTTAGATCCCTGAATTTGTGTAATAAATACCACTGGTTCAGGTAATCAAATTCTAATGTTTCCAATGTATTTGTTTTTAATCCTATCGCTTGTGCCTTCTAGATTACACCACAAACTTTCTAGTTGATCACTGATTTTGCTACGAATAGACACCTGTCAGTGGCTATTGATTCCTTATTTATAAATATAAATTTATTTTTCATAAAATGAGTTGTTCATTTTATTTGTATCCTCATTATCAGCAAACACTAAGTATAAGTTTTATTTTTACAACAAACGTTACTAACGACTACAATGTGATATGCAATAAATATTTTTACATTATTACTAATTAGTAACGGTATTTTGCTTTTAATTTGACAAGTAAACACGTTGATTTTTGCTTCATATTTCCGTACGTTTTTGTGATTTTCAATTTTACGTGCCGTTGTTATTTGCACGTTGCATCTTAATGCACACCCAATGTTTTACATATTCAAACTAATTTCAACACAGTAGGGCAGATCCTAAAGATTTACATGTTTCAAACTTCGAAGTAACGTGAATACCCGATGATTCAATTGATCAAAGTTCAAATAAATAAGTGTTTCCCGCTATTTTCCTCTGAATGTAACTTACTTCACAGCACTGTTTGACGAAATTGTCGGACTCAAATACATGTCACGATTCCAATAAATGTTAGTTTATCAATTTCAATTAAATATCATACACATTCGAGATTGAATGATTTCATTTCAGATTCAGGTATTCGCATACTTCAATGTAGGTAAGTGGTATTACAAGCCGAGTGAAACGATACTTGTATCTTTACATGAAAAGCCCTATCATACCTTGTACATACATATTACTTATTTTCCATTATAAATATCATTTTCACTCAGCCCGGAAAAATGTAAAATCAGTGTACGTCCTACCTTGATCTGCTCCGCTGTCGAATTCGTATCAAACACCCACACAAAACTGTCAATTGATCCGCAGACGTGAACGAGGATTCCGAAGCGGGTACCATATCGATGTTCAACAACAACAACAATCACAGCAACAACAACAACCAGAACGGCGCCACCATAACGCGATACATACACATCAGGCATGCGGACTCCGTTAAGATATTCCGGGAGACGACAGTCTGATAACGATGCGTTGTCTTAATATCTGAAAGGTTCCTCGTGTACTACCGGGAATCTGTGATTCCCAATGCATCCTGGGTAACTTTGGTTCCGCGATCCGTCTGCAAGTGATATCTGCTCTGTGCGCTGCGCAAAAAGTCACTTTTGAAACTCGCGCCAAGGCGATTCGATTCTCGATCGCGATTTGTATTTCGATATTTCATACACACTTGAAATCGAACAGGTGGTTTCGGATAAGTGTGGTAACAAGCAAGTCGAACTCAGGTGTTTTACAGAGAAATAAAAGGAATTGACGTGTGAATAGGTTACTGGAAATATGTTAAAAGTATCGTCGTTAAAACGTTTTCTAATGATTATTCGCGATACTATATCTTGGAAGAGGGAACGAATGGACGTGTTTTGGAATCCACCTCCTGTTATGGTTTCTCGGGTTACGCGTAGGAAACGTGTTATGCGCGTGACGGACGATCGTCGACTGAAAGTTCCCAGGTTTGTGTCCCTAATTATAAATTAGGACGATAGAGGTGGTAAACACGGATCATAAGGAGATTGTATATGTCGTTGTAATACGTTCAACGACTACTGTATTCTACTTTCTAAGTGTCTTTGGTGTTCCTATGCTGCATTCTCTCGAAGAAGAATTCTTCCCGCGAAGATCTTCATGGTCTTCGAAATTAATTTTTACGATTAGGCGAGCAGAGACTTACGATAGAAAGTTTTTTCCATTGAAGATCGTTTTGATGTGATATTATCGTGGTACCTCAATTTATCGATCTTTATCGATCTTGTTATAAATTGTGAAAAGAAACCCGAGAGGAGGGATGCACTCCGATTGCTGCCAAAATCGCTGGACCGTACGTAAAATATTGTTCTAATGTTAATTCATAACATATTGTTATTGACTACTTTCGAAGCTGCATGTAAAGGATTATAAGAATCTTACTCTAGATGTTCGAAGTTGAATTTACATTATTTGTTAAAATTATAGATTCCTAACCATCAGTTTCTTATCGTTATATGTATATGACAGTCAATTAATAATAGTTATTTGATTGATAACGACGGTTGCTGCCGAAACAAATGGGACTTAAATTTCATGCAACTTTATCATAGCTTCGAGAGTACATACACGAAAGCGCGTTTTCGTAACAGTACGTCTTACATTAACGTTGGTTCCGTGTGACAATAATTTCGTTGCACGGATAAATTTACTAAGCATTAGCAAACCGTTTATCTGTTTATCGAATACTAAGCATACGATCATTTCGCCTCTGTTTTATTATATCGTATATGTACATTATTCTTTATATTAAATTATCAATGGTCAGTCTAGTTGTCAGTTGAATCGTTCAAAAACAGAAAAGGTCGGTAATTATTGACGCGATTTGCTAATCTTACGATTAATCCGATCCAATACGATATATATTACAAATATGCAGATACATTCCACTAGCGTAACCAGCGAGTGAATTCAAAGAAAACTAAACTCGTTCATTTAACGTTGGAAGTCGACTTAATATAAGATACTAAAATAATCTAGTTATTAGAAGGTATTCGCCCGCAATGTATCTCTATTGTCTATCGACATAACTAACATTAAATGTACAAGCACTATCATATCATGTACATTTTTATTTCTAATTTCTACACGTATGACAAATGGCAAAAGTCTCTTCCATTGTCTCTGGTTACGCCATTGGGTAACTTGAAAGTTTTCAGTGTTATGTACTAGTAATAATCGAGAAATGCATTAAAGACAAACCGCGTTCGTACAGTATCGTTCCGAACTTTCTTCCATTGTATTCACAATCAGTGTACAAACGTGAAACAGCAATCGAATGATTTAAGCTAACACTATATTGTTACACAATACTCATCCTTCTCCTCTCTGACAACTTCGTTACGATTGCATTTAATTTAGGAAATTGCTAAAAAGATTTACACAATTAAGACTCGCCAGACGCTTACTTCCCGCGTGTTTACGTTTTCGATTTACGTCCACGCCACGACAAACGACAGATACATTATTTTATACATGGAAATCTAGTATTATATGCGGACACATTACGGTAAACTCGAAGAATTAAGGAAGTTTGCCTGCGACTGCTTTTAAATCCGTTCCATCCTACAGTTTTACACGTTTAATGATATTTACTAAAAATTCTAGGAACGTGGGAAAAATATCTGTGTTGAATCGAGCATACTTTGAGTAGTAAAGGTGTTTGACTTGTTCGATAGAGAAAAGAAAAGTGTCACATATAACTTAAAGGCACGTTCATCGTTCTACGACATACACCGACTTTTTTCTGGACTATTTTTTTCGCCAGAATTCCTTTGACATTCGTCACTCGAGATATCTCCTTTCGAAGTGTATGTCGTTCATAATAATCATAAAGTCATTCCTTCAAAGTTAGAGTATAGAGTCGATATAGGATTAAAGCGTATAATTCAACCGTTTAGGAACTGCGTATAAAGTACCTGATCATTTCAGACAAAATAATAAAGTGCACAAGCTTTGGGTGTCGCTTTTATATGTATCTACATTGTTCTATAGAGTTTCTATATGTACGTTTTCTAAATTTGCTGAATACTCGTTCTACAAAATATTTAGAAATTGTATAGAATTCGTCTCTGGATTATACGCTTTACCTATAGCAGAATAATTTAATTTGATGTACGTATATTATTATATAGGATTTAAGGATTTTACGCTTTTACCAGACTGGTTTTAGAATCTTCCAAGTGGGCAAGGTTTTTCGAACAATTTGTCGTAGTGAAATTATGAAATATAAATCGACCCGATTATGAAATATTGACAAAATAGTTTAGACCCTCCGTGCATTATTTTACAATGGTGATTAGAAATTTTGTATACAGTTTGAAAATCATGGTTAAATGAGAAAAGATACAGATAGATGTGGACAAAGAAAAGATTTAGAGATGTTGAAAAACTTAATTTCTGAAATAGATTGCTGACGAAATTCATGCTTGCCCCGATGTTTTTCAAATATCGTCTAGGAAGAACATTATTTCTTGCGACTGCAAGTGGACGTTGTACTTTTATAAATATGAATGTACTTATATTTTGTACTGGCAGTACCTTATGATAACATAATACGTTAAATGATGAGATTATATATGCATTTATCATGTCAGTGTTACGAGTAAACGTTTTACAGTAGAATCACTTTAAATCGAAGAAAAATTGAATTCTGTTGACCCAAAGAATCTGCCAATGATTCCGTTAATTTTGCGATCGAAAGCAAGTGTAAACTAAATTGTGATGCACCTATTTCGTGTATTAGTGGATAGGAGAGAAAATAAAGTTATCGTTGTAAAATGTCAGCCAAAATATTGTTCTAAACTTTTCAATATTTTCTTTTAACCTCCTTCAACAATTGTATCATTTTTCATAGATATGTAATCTTTAAACTTGCAGTGTGGATTCTTTTTATCCCTTACGCTGGTAGCACTTCCAATCAACGTACGTTTTGCGAGGCAAAATTTCGATTGGCATTCCTGCGATTAAAACGCGGTGTGTCGCAGTCAGTGAATCGTCCACTCCAAGCCGGAAAACAAAATAAATATTAAAGTTTATCACGTGTGACTTTATTATTGTATTTCGTTCTCCAATCGGAAAGATTTAAAGATGAGTAAAGCACATCCTCCAGAGCTTAAAAAGTAAGTTTACTGTAATAGTTGTTACTAAATATATTTAATGTCTGATGATGCTATGCGTGTATAATGAATTATACTTTTGCACTTATATACGTGTAATTAATAAAAGTGGATACAATTTTTCCTCTTCCTTGTTTTAGATACATGGACAAAAGATTGTCACGTAAGTAGAAGAAATTTCATACATACGCATACAGTTGCACTTGACAACTTGCATTACTTCTAATTTCCAATTTTTTAATATAATTATATTCGATAATCAGTTTCAAGATATAAATATACACAATTGTATTACTTTACGGTAGCATTTTCAAATTGTTATCAACGTTTCTTTCCATTTTGCACTGAAACATTTAGTGCATAGGTTACAATTTATAGGTTACGTCGTTCCATGCCGGAAACTAATAATATATTGATATATTGTTTTTGTAGTGAAATTGAATGGGGGAAGGCATGTTATTGGGATTTTGCGTGGGTTTGACCCTTTCATGAATATGGTTATTGATGAAAGTATTGAAGAATGCAAAGATGGTACCAAAAATAATATCGGCATGGTGGTAAGTTATATCTGAAGAAGTTACATAGACCATCCTTGTATTAATAAATCATAGCGTTAGTAAATATATACAAATACTTCATTTTGCCATTTTAGGTAATACGGGGAAACAGCGTTATAATGTTAGAGGCCCTAGACAGAATATGAATTTTAATATAAGAATTATACATACGCGTGATTTGTACCTTTAAAAACACATTAAATAACATTTTGATATAACATATGGAATTGCTTTTTCTTAGTCCTTTAAATGTAACTACTGACTAACTCATCTATTCTGTATGTCTCAATTTTGTTTATAAGTATTTTCTAAATAACTTAGTTTTAAGTGTCTGTTTTTTCAATTGAATATTTTGAATAGGTAATTGTTATTTTCACAGATTTATTGGAAAAATCTTGCCATCTAATACATTGATAAACAACATGAATAATTTAAATTGTTTCACAGATCTGTTGGTTCATGTTCATGTACCTTTATCATTTTGAAAAATATTTCATACTTGTCCATGGTCTCTAAAGTCTTCTACTTTCATGGTTGTTTAATGGTTTCACATTTCATTTGGGTGTGATCATAAAAAAGATATCATTCATTATTAATTAACAAATAGCATATTGTATTTCCACTTTTTCATAACATACCTGTACATCAATCAAACATCAAGAACATTAAATGCGTGTATCCTACAAAGTACATATAATTTAATCGTATTATTATTCGAGGTTTTTCATATCGCGAAATCTAGTCGTTCACAAATTAATAATAATATCGCAATAATAAAGTTAATTTTTGTCAATCGATTTTTGGCTCAATAAAATAACATAGAAATTGCACATTTCACTTTTAACTGGAAAACAATTGAATAGATTTCATTCATTCAATATTAATGTACGTTTTTATACGAAACGAAAATAAATATATGATTTTACACGAAGGAACATTAAAATTTAGAAAGGCACTCTATGCATCATCTATTCCCTTTGTTTGGGAACACATCAAAGCGTTGAGACAATTGCTCCATCTGTAAACCTTCTGATGTTGCGTTACTTCTGAACAACTTTTCAGTACACACTCTATATTAATTTTGAATCTTCAGTCATATTCCATAATACCAGTTTGGTATGGTACATTATTCTGACACCAAAATCTTGTATACATATATTGTTACTATCTCCATCGAAAGTCAAACGTGTAGGTCTATAGCGCTATACATACTATATAATACTCTATGTCTAATAATACAATAATTTTAATCGAGGAGAGATACAGTGGCAGGCAAGAAATGTTATCGGATAGGTTGATGTTAGAATGAAATATGCGAATGTACAAGTTGCCACATCTCATGTCCAAGTTTACTGCTTAGTCACATATAGTATGTAAAACAAAGACATGTTATAAATGTAGTTAAAGATACCATATATCACTTTAATAGTCATTTTGTTATAATAAGTGACAAGTGAACTGGAAAGTATTTAGAAGGTATAAGAAATGAGATAATGTCTATATCATTCAAGAGAAATGAAAGAAATGAAAATGTGAACTAGTCAGCAAAGTTGTGCATTAAGGTTTTAAGGCACTTCATATTGATTTTAACTTCCAATCGTAATTTAAGAGATTCAATGACCATCGGCATGATCCAAATCATTTCATTGTTTCAGCTGTTCATTGCGTAATCAAAAAATCGCGTGGAATTACATGGAAACTGTCCTCAACAATGAAACGTTGCTTTATATAATTTTCGCATATATTACTGAGTATGCTCATAGATCGGTTTGATCTGTTAATTCGTTCTAAATAAGTCTATGTGTCGGTTAAATAGTAACAAAACTAGAAAGGAACACAATACAACTTACAAAGGACATAAGTATCTACAAATTTTCTATATAAATATAGGTGTATGGCATTCAATACACTCTCCTTCCTTTGCATACAAAATACTCTGTTTGTAATAGTAAAGTCTTCTGGCTCTAAAATATGCATTTGATCCTATTTTTTAAATATGTGGCTGTGCGTTTCAAGATATGTGTAATTACTTGTTCACTCGCATGCACAGTCGTGATAATAATATATTGTATGTTCATGAAAAGTTCATAGATGTGCTCAATTTCGTTTTTCATTATCCACAGTAACATTATGTTTTTTCAATTTTACATGTTTTCTTATGAATGTTTGGTAGTGAATAAGACAAACGTTATCGTGAAAAGATGGCCACATATCACAGTTTGAAAAATTTTAATAACATACAATAAATTCTAAACCTAATATCTTCTTTAATATTTCGATGTGTATACTAAAGAAATATGTATTTGGTTTCAAAATACAACTTTTAAAATAAATTTTTATCCTTATGTAACGTTAATTAGATGATTCTTCTGATTAGAATATTTTGGGGGCTTTAGAGAATCCAAATTAAAAGAGAGCTAGATTCGTGGTTACAGAATTTGAGGTATGTTGTCATGGTTTTTTCAAAACCAGGAATCTTGATAATAAATTTGGCATTGAAAAAATATGATAAAATGTTGATCTCTATCGCATAGATTAGCATAGAATTTTCTAACAACAAATTAATATTTGAGTGATTGTAAATAATCAAATATTTTATATGAATATATGTATATAAAGTATTCATATGCTCCATATAAAACATACTTCCCGTTTTTTCTTTACGGCGATCACCATCATTTCTTAGTAGAAAAAAAATGATAGATGTGAAAATTGGAATGTATTTCTTCATAGTTTAGGATTCTCCTTCAACTTAATATCTTTAACACCGTTCTCAACAGGAATACAAACAAACCCATTTATCTTGTTGCTACCAGTTGCTTCTGCTTTCTGTATTACCTCAAGACTATTTTTTCTTATCTTTGTAATTTTAGCAGGAACTTCCGTATCAGTCGCCTCATCTGAGGTATTATCTTCGTCCTTTTCTTCCAATTCCTCGTTTCCATTGCTTACAGACGCTATATGGTCGTCGGATTCCGTTTTTCCGTGACATTTCTCTCTGTGATGCATCAACTCCATCATAGAAGTATATACGATATCACAATCGGAGCATTTGTATGACTCTTCCGTCGATTTGTCGTCGGGAGTATCTTCTTTATGATCGTTCATCATGTGTCGTTTTAAGTCGTATCTATTGTTAAACGATTCCGCACAAATTTTGCAAGTAAACCGTTTCTGACCTTCATGCATCGCTACGTGCATTTTAAAGTACCAATCGGTGCTAAAGCTTTTGAAGCAGTAGTTACAGTTGAAGTCTTTTTTTTTCAACCTACGTTTCTTCTTTATTGTCAATTTCTTTTTTTTCTCTACTGGCGGCTGATAAGTTTCTTCGACGACAACGTTTGGCACAGGTGCTGGTGATAGCACTGGCTGTGGACTTGATATAGTCAATGCTGATCCATTGTCCGGCATGATGCAAAATTTTGGAATACCCTGTGTTTGATGTAGTAGCGACGGTTGCGTTATTAAGTTAGTTATGGGAACAACGCGTACAGGCGTCAGAAATGGTTTGGGCTGGATCGGTGTACTTGTCACTATATGTGTTTGTGACAGTAACAAATCATTTATTGTGATTGGTTGTACACCACTTTGGGGACCGACTTTTATAAACTGACTGTTAGGTAATGGAATTGTATTTGTGGTCGTTATAAACGACCTACTTAGAGTATCTGATAGAGTCATTTGTTTGACGGTTGATGTGCCATTTTCACCAGAGCAGGTAGATTTACCAAGCACTATACTTTGTTGTGGTAGTACAATGGGTATACTGGGTAGTAGCTTCCCAAGCACGTTATTTACATTGTTCATTTGTTGTCCAGATTGAGTTGCAGGTACAGAAGTAATAGTAATTGTAGGTTGCTGCACCGGAACCGATTTTGGAATGACGATCAGTTCTTCATTGTTTTTCAGGGCTTCCATTGCTAGACTATGCCCCACAATAGGATCTAAATAATTATTCTTCTTCACTTTTGAAGCTTCTATCATTTGAATTTCTCTTTCACGCATTCTCTCCTTTAATATTTGAGCACCATCCGTTTCATTGTGCCTGTACTCATACATTCTTGTGCAATTGTTATGATATACACGGGACTTCCGTGTTTTTAGGGTGATACCACAAATGTCACAGGCTTTCGTTTGGTCATACCTGTACAGTTTTATCATGACTCTACGACAACGATTATGATCAATACTTAGTGCATCACATCTCTCATTTTTGCAGTGCTTTGAAACAGGTGCATTTATTTCATCTTCTTCTATGTTAGTGGCTAACATTGGCGATGCTCCATTGTGGTCTACATATTGTTGAACCATGACATCACAAATTATATTTTCACATGCTTCATAATGACCACACGACTTCTTTTCACGTTTAATAGGCACTAATGCAATCTCTGATTTACCTTCTCTTTTGGAAGGTAACAGAGTCTCCTCTTCTGTGTAGTCTTCTTGAGGGTCTATTGGAATCACAGACAAGCTGGGCTGTTGCGAATTACTTAAACCTGTAGTCAAACTGTTCCTTTTGTCTATTAAAACATTGTTATTCGTGGCAGATGTTGTATGCAGTTTCAATGGAATTGTTTTAATGATGATGTTTGGTTGATTGAAAAGTCGTTTAACTGGATCAGATTGGAGCACCTACGAGGAACATGATTTTTACATAATACCATAACAAATTATTGAATTAAAACACAGTATAGGAACATGAAACTCACATCGGACAAAGTAGGTTTTGCAAAGCTCGTGGGACACATCTTTGATGTATCTATAGGTTTACACATAAGCTTCGGCAGTGGAGCATAGGCCATTTTCAGCATAGGAAAATACTCATTCGTAATATTCTGTAATTAACAAAGAATTTCGTAGTCACGTGATAATCCTGTTGCATTTTAATCGTTAAATTAGGTACTACATGTGGACGTTTTATTTTGGAGCGAAACTTCGATATTCTGGACATTTACGAACAGCAGATTACTCGGAACGCCGGAAAAGTTAAACAATTTAGCGATCGTTTTGTTAGGTTAACGTGTCTCAACAAACACACAGCCGTGCGCTCCGATATGTACACAATGTTTGTATACCTCGGCAATATTTGGTAACCAAATACGACTCCCTTCGATTAAACTCGTCGACGATTCTCGTCCTGAACGAGAATCATAGGAATCAACGGAAATAATCGTATGGCTCTAAAAGTTTATGAAACAAATGCTTTGTTGTGATTCATAGTTGTGCTCCAGAGATCCTTGATTTTCCCGATGCACCGTGTACTTTATTTACAAGTTTGTACGCGTAACGACGGATACGACTAGAGTGACAAGCACGCTTGAATTTCGCCGTGACGATGTTAGTAAGCGAGCGTACGATAACAAACGTATCGGTAAAATTATTCTTCATACACGTATGCCATGTTTCGCAGGCATCTACGGCATCGATGAAATTTAGACGGTGGCAACCGTTCCTGGGACAAATGTGCTAACGTTAAAGCGCATGCGTAATATACACGACTCCTTTGTATTTCTCATGATTTCTAACCCTTCCATCGACACTCATTACGAATTCAAATATAACGCGGCTCCAATTTTCGTTCAACGTTTCGATAATTTCACTCTTTCTTTCGAACATTTTTTCGGAATAGAGACTGAAAAAGCTTTTATCTCTTGATTTCATTCTTTACTTACCCCTTGATACGATAATCGTTAATGATTCAATGGTAAAACGTGTACGTGGAATAAAGAATTTATTGTAACGTTACTATACCTTAGGAAATGTACAAGTTTATTACGACGATAGTTCTAATTATTGTAATATTTATCTCAGCTGTTTAAACGCGTAGAATGCGGTTTATCTTTGGCATTTTGAATGTACATAGTTTTATTTTGTTGCAATGCCGCTGCCTGCGTATCTACAGTAGTAGGCTGCGAAATTGAACCAGTTTATAACTTATTCACAGAAAAGTCGTGAAACGGCCTATAAGTAGTTGAAAATATGTAAGGTCTTAACGAATAACGTTACCTTCATTTATTTAGCGGGTTTTACAAACTATAATCGACGTGTCTAAAAACGAATCGTACGTAGTTTTAGAAACGTGTCATTTCTTCTTCCTCCTTTTATTTATTAATCATGTCCAAGATGCCTTTGAAAGATATTTCCCCTTTCTCTTTTTTATTTCACTTCCTTCTTTCGAAGCCGTATGCCGTATGCAAATCGTCTCTGATTGTCCGTAACAACAAAGCCATACATACGACGTCATTAACATCGAAAGAATAATTAAGCGGCGAGAGAGAAAGAGCGAGATAGAAAGAAAGAGAAGCAGCGACTAATTACGATACAAAACGATACGCGTTATGATTTGGAGTTTCACAAAAAGCTTTATTGAACTTAATAGTTGCACTTTCTCGGTTGTCGGACATTTCGGGATCGCGACGCATCGAACAGTCTGTACATAGGAACTGTATAAATTAAAACAAAAAAGAAACATACCGTCAGCGACGAACGAGACAGTGATATAACGATACGAGAGAAACATTGCTCGTCGCGGGAGATCGTTCGCGCCGGTGAAAAATATTAACGCACAAATACGGTATTTATTTACGTAGTGAACTGTACCGTTCAATAAAACCTTTTTTCTTTTGGTACAGGCATAAAAGTCTTATACGCTTAAACAGCAAAATCGAACGTTCATTGGGACGCCTTCGAAAAAGCTAAATGCTGAAGTCGCATGTATGCATTTAATGGGTAACTTACGAGTTAACTTAGCGAGCACGAGAAGGTACATTGTACAAAATGTGACTTACAACTATATTATAAACATATTTACATTGATCAGTCAAATAAATATTTGTTTGTTTTCCTTTTGTTTAGTCTTTGCGTGTTAAATACATACGTGTCCAGGGATGTTAAAAATCTGGTCGACGTATCACCAGTTTTACAGTGAATTTCAATCGAAAGGTTTGTTTCTGTCTTTCCGAACGCACAGAAGTTTCCCAGGCCAAGAAATTCCAAGGCGCAGTATAATGTACATAATGTAATATTTTTAACATCCACGGATACGTACACGCTTCGTCATCGAGTCGTGTTTTATGCAAAGAATCGTGCAAAAGTAAAGGACGATCTGACGTCGTGTAATTTAAGCAAAATATCTTCTACACGTTGTACTCTAGTATACTTTTCGCCGTAGAACAGGCCTCGCTCGTTTATTTTTTTTGTTCTTTTTCATTTCTTACTTCGAATGCAACACATTATTCTAGCAGACTCTAAAACGTCTAGGCTCCTCCCTATCTAATCGCGTCTAAATTTTGATTCGCGGAGAATCTTGAAAGGTACAATTGCATTTACAACGATGAGCTATACACGTTAGTCTTTGGAAAATGACATTGTTGTTTTTTTTCGTTTTTCTTGTTCGTAGCGGTAGGTATATAATATATTTCGTTAGATATGGATCTTCGTTTCGAATTTTCCTTGTTTCCTTTCCCCCATCTTTACGACACCTCTTGTCTTTCTTTTGTTTCGTTATACGTTTACAATCTTTCGTACAGTATGATATAAAATGATAAATTTGGTCGCCAGTATAACCTGCTATGTATTAACAATGTACGGTACACTGTTTCTGTGCTATCTCTTTCATTTACACGTATATCACAGAGTTCAGTAATTTTTTTTTTATTTCTTCTTACGCGTTCCTGCGGTATCGAGCGAAGGTATCTTTTCCTTTTGTTTTTTTGAAAATAATTGTCGCTTACCTTGTCAGTTCGTTTACAAAATGCTTATGATAAATATTCTTGATAGTTTTATACGTACACTCGAACATCGTGGTAATGAATAATCTCTACAAAAAATATTAGAATTTTTAAGTAACTACTATTTACAGTTTTCAATAATATTATGTATATATATGTATATATATATATATATTTCGGGCGGTACAACCTAGATCAGTATTCTGACAGTGTAATACAGGATACAGTTCGTGAAGCCTTTAAATCGACGATCTTTCGAACAAAACTTATATTCATTGTACTATACGCTTTTTATTCGTTTTTTATACGCAGTCATGGATGTTTAAAAAAGCTGCCTCTCTCTCCGGCCGTGAATTTCTCAGCTTTTCAACATACCCGGTACCTACGTTTACAGTCATTTAAATAAAATAAATTTGCCTGCCATCCTTTTTTTCCGTCTCTCTAAAGTGAATTAGACGATAACGATAGACTAGAATATTTCAAGTAGACGCCTTCCACTTCCGTGGTTCATTTCTTCACACCGGTCTCTACCGTTTTTCCTACCGTCTTCTTGTTCGCACTCGGCAGCGTTCGCGACGCATTAGTGTTTTTGTTCGCCTCGAATTTCTGCTGAAGCGACGCCACGTTCGACTTGCTGTTCGCCGCCTTTTGCACCGGGTTAGTTTTCGAGTCTCCGTTTTTCGTTTCCATTTTTTGAACCACCTTCGTCGGATGAATCTTCGGAGCGTCCTTAACGGACAACGACTTGGTCGTGTTCGACGTCGGGGTGACCGGCGACTTTTTCCGTTCCGTTGGATTAGCTTTGTTCGAAGTGATGTTCAACGGTTTCAAAGGGGTCGTCGGCGACTTCGCGGCACCCCTGGGCAACGTAGGCGTCCTCTGAATGTTTTTCGGTTGAAAACTGAACTTGGGATTGTTTCCGAGAACGTCCGGCGATTTTGTACTGGTTTGATTAGAATTCGAACAGCTAGACACTAAATCAGGACTGTTAAACTTTCCCGCGTTATCCTTAGGACTACAAGGCACACTTTTGAGAGATACTCTATTAAGATTCGTTTGCGGTTCCTGTTTATTCGCGGTATCGTTGTTGAATTGATTCTTCTGCGCACCCGATACCTGTTTGATCTCATCAAAATTCGTGTCCGACCCCTGTTTCGATTTTAAATTACTGTCAGAATACTGCTTAGATCTTAACGTATCAACGCTCTGTTTCGCGCTTTTATTCCCCTCCTGTGTTTCCTTCGATTTCGTAATGGTGGGCGGTGTTTTCGTTCTGCCCAACGGTGGTTTCGGCTCCTTGCTCTCAGCTTTCTCCTCTTCTTTCTTGTTCACCGGAGGCCGTTGAATCCTTTTTGCCAGCGGTTTGCAAGACTCGGCCGGTTTTATCCCGAGTTCCTTTGATATCTCGTCGTTTACGTTCGGATTATTCGAATTTAGGGACGTCAGCTTGCTTTTGTCCAGCGACTTCGCGTCCGCGACATTCTTCTTAGGCTCTTCTCGCGGAACGTTTAACGCAGACGGATTCAGGTAGCCGGAACTCGTGGTGGAGCTCGAGGAATTGAACTTCCCCGAGGCCGAGTTCGAGTAAACGCTACCCGGCGATTTGTAATGATTCGCGTTCACGTAAGCACCCAACGAACTATTCGATCCCAGCATCTCCGCGTTCTTAGCCGCCTCTTCTTTCTCTTTCTTCTTCCTGGCGAGCGTGGAGGTGGAGTAAATCGAATCGAAATTTCGATTCGAAATCTCTGAGACGATCTCAGCCAATAGACCCATCGATTCCGCGGAGGTGGCGTCCACGCGTTTCGGTAATTTGTATTCGTTGTCCGGTTTCTTCTCCGTTTCCACCTTTCTACCCTTCTCCGGGATCGATTCCTCTATAACCGCGTAGATATTGTCGTTCGACGGCGACTCCTCGGCGATCTTCGTCAACGACGACTCTGAAATCAGATTCATACAGTCGTCATAGGCATTGTCTACCGGTTTCTTAACCTGCGGCGTCTGGTAACCCGGCAGGCCAGGTATCTTTGTCTCGTTTACTTTAGTCTCCACCGTCGGTGGACCCGGTGGCGGTGAAGTCGGTCTGGTACTCGCAGGAATGCTCGTAGGCCTCTTAGGTGCGGCCTGTCTCATCGACCCGAAAGTCTGAATCGCAGGTCTCGGGGTGATTTTACTGTCCCTCATGCTCTGCGCTCGCAGCACCACGTTCTTCTTCTCTATACTCTCCGCCGTCTCCGGCACCACGGGTATCACCGGCGTGGGGATCTCTATCTCCGTCTGGGGAATGGGATGCGAGATCTCGAGGTTCCTCAGTATCTCCTTATCGATCACTTTGTTCGCTTTCAGATGAGACCTTGGCAGTGAGTTCATTTTGTCGTCCTTCTGTTGGACATTCTTCACGATCCCGGAATTAGGTCTCAGCATCGAGGCTAATCTATTTAACGTCCCACTTTTCTCCGTTCGTTTTTCAGGCTCCGGAATGACGACGTTCGCGACGACGACATTCGTCAACGGTGTGCTGTTAGGTCTCGATGTCTTTTGTAAATTCTGAACCGGTGGCGCAGGGGCGGGTCTCGTGGGTGCTTTGGGTGCCAATTCCACCGACGTACAGGTCGTCGCAGCCAGAACGGGACTGCTTATCAGAGGACGAGCCGTGCAACCAGGATTCAGTGGCGGCAGTGTGGGTGCCTCGCTGAGAGACGTCGTATTTATTAGAGTTCGAGGGTTACTCTTTGGCACCTTGATGTTCGTTTTTATGGCAACGGTTGGCACCGTCGGTGGTGGCGGAGCGGGCTTGCTCGGCTCCGTATTGTGAGATTGATTCTTTATCGGGGTGATCGTGAAGCCTTTGAACTGGCCGAACAGATTGTTGTTGTAACGCTCGTCCGTCTCGGCCTTCGGCAAGAGACTCGCGCAGGCTGGATCCTGGCTGAGGCTAGAATCGATCGTTTCGATGGTACGCGGCATGGGGCTGGATCGATCGATCGTTTTGATGGATAATCCATTGTGGCCGCGATCGGTCCTGAAAATTTCAAGCAGAATCGTAAGCCTTGGGAATTCGGGTATCAAGCGACAACTACGAATCTCTTTGCGATCGTTCGCTTCGACGGAATCGTGTTTATCGAACCCCGTAACGTGGCTACGGGACAACGTGCAGATGTCTTTCACTTCCATGGCTGCGGTCACGGTCGTTTATAAAAGTTCCCGACGGGGACGAATGATTGTTACGAGAATGAAAATCAGAAGCGACGCGAATTAAACACGTGTCCGGTGTAAAACCGCAGCCTGGACGAGAGAAAAATCTGCCGGTGATCACACACAAACAAACAGAGTACACGATCGAAAACTTTCGGTTGACGATGCACCCTGCTACATGCGTTTACAGGCACGACCATTGCGGTGATTAAAAGGTACAAACGCGCGTGCAACGAAACACAGGCATTCCTTCTACAGAACGAAATACAAAAACATCACGAATCATCCACCGAACGCATGCAAACCGCGAGAGACTTGCAGGGAAATGTTAGTCAAAGATTAAAGTGTTAGTAGCAAGCTGTGGAAGAAGGAAATCATTGATTACATAAGAAAACTGAGTACACTTCATATAAAATCACTACTTTTATTGAATAAAATCGTACAATCAATTCGTTTAGGTATGAGCAGTGCTACGGGATTGTCCGATGCACGATTTTTTTGTTTAGATTATTCGCTAATTAAAGAAAAAAGGGGGGAGGGCGTGTGTAAATAAGTATAATTTTGTTGTAATAAAAATGATTAAAAAAAAAGAGTATTAAGTAGTCGTTAATACTGACTCTTCGGCACGATTACTATATAGCGTTTCAGTAATCGTAAAATGCAAAAGCCATCGAGAAGAGATTCACACATGCTCATGCCCGTATCACATGGATTTTCTATAGGTATCTATCCACGCGTGTCAACGAAGCTGACCAGTTTTCGGAGTCAGTTTCGCAACACTGAGAATTTTCAAAATATTCTTCGAATTCTTTACTCGCGAAACTGACCGCGAAATTGTCTTGCTTTTATATTAAACATTTATGGATGCGTGCCTTATGCATGCTTTACGTCCACGGTTCTCAACCAGTGTTTCGAAAACAAACCTTCACCACTTTCCGTACTCAAGCCCTATTATTCCCGTTTACTGTGAAATCGTCGAAAACAAATATCCGCTCGTCAATCACGATTCGCGTGTCGAAAGTTGACGTAGCGTTAGATTCGATTTTTCCATTGGTCGAGAACCGTTGGATTCTAGGATTATCACTTGCGTTTAATTTATCTTTTTGGTACACCTGGTACAGCGCAGCATGTACACCTTTACAATTATCATTATAGTTATACTATAATAATTATAGTGTAATTATAGTGTAATAATAATTATAACTATAATAATTATAGTATTTATTAATAGACGACGAATAAGAGTCACTTTATAATTCTATAAAACTCTGCGGCGCGTATCACACACTACGCTGTATACTTATATATCATAACTTGAGCATGAAATAACAGAGTATACACGAATAAATAAAACCGCCTATGGGAAACTATCTGTCCAGCATTCACGATATAGCTGTAAGCCGACATACACTCGGATAGCTTGTATTACGAGAAGATTAAACAAGATAAACAGCGATAAAAAAAGGGAGTGTCTGTACTAATTGAAATGTATTTAGTCTTATCCTTCTTATCCAATACTTGTAAAAATAGTGTAGAAATTTTGCTTGAAACGTACACTATTACAGAGCTTCTTTTAAATTGTATGCAGTACCGGATATCTATCGGAAATCAAGAAATACTTCATTTAATATATTATCTCGTCTAATAGAAAAGTATTTCACCGATGCATTAAGTACGATACGATACTGCTTTGATTATAGAAAAAAGCCCTGCTTCGTAGTATTTTAAATCACAGTGTAAAATTGATGGAATTCCGGCAGCAAATCGTTTTCGAGTTTTCTGTTAACCACCACCGTTTTTTATATATATATATATCATTTTTTTTCTTGCCAACCCTGTACGCATAATGCAAGGGTCATAGTTTGTGTAAAGCTTCACTACGACCCTCGCACTAACTTGCTAAAGTATCTTACGAAGTCCAAACGATATCCGCGTGAAAGAAACACATAGAATAGACGGAGGCGAAATATACAAAAATATATATTAAAAATGATTTATAAAAAGAATCGAGGATAAACTTGTTACACGTATGTAAACGAGACTTTCCTCCGAATTGTCATTGCGTTTGTAAAATGAGAATCCGATTGAGAGATCGATTTCCCCACAGCACTCGACGCATATGCAATTAGATCGTAAAGTGTCAATTGGACCACCCTTAGAAACGAGTTCTCAAAGAAATTCGACCGGAACAAGTGGAACAGCGATCAAAACGCGAAACCGCATTCCGCGAGAAGTATCATATCTTTGGCTTGAGACTTTGGGCCGGTGCCGGCGGTGGTGGTGGTTTTTTATTGTAAAACGGTGTTGGTTTTTTCGAAATGGGTGCCTCGTTCGGTAACAGCGCGTCGGATGTACCCGGGGTGACACTCAGGTTAGTCGCTGGGGTGTCGTTCAAGTGTTCGAACTTCACCTGGGTTTTCAGCGTGAGGCCTTTGATATTTTTCGACGGTTTTTTCTGCAACTGTTGAATACGTTCCGAGATTTTCGTCCCTAATTCCGACCTCGTCAAATTCACCTTTCTCGCCGATGGCTCTACCGACGAGACACCTGGACGTTCGATCTCGGACACGGAATGTCTATTATTAACGTTCTGCTCGTGATTCCCATGCACCGCGGACATTCTGTACTCGATATTATTGCTGCAGTTAATTGCGTCCGGATTCGTCGTGGATATCAAATCGGTCTTAGTTATCTGAAGCTTCTCCTTCGCCGGCAAATTGTCGCTAATCGTGAACACTCTACTCCCGACACCCGAGTCCGCTCGCCGCGGCGCGAACATAATTATGACACGTTCGTAGAAGTTTTTACCCAACGTGTGGCTGTTTGTTTTACCATGCGGTTTGCGTTTCTCTTTTAAACGGTCCAGACTAGATACGTACGTAGATAGCATGCGCTTCTTCCAGTGCTGCCCGGAGTTCCGGATGTACCATACGCCGATCGAGGATAGCACCACCATAGGCACCACACCCAGGAAAATTATGTACATGGCCGTCGTGAAATCGTTTCGCGCTGAAACACATCGAATAATACTTATAGAATACTTATATCGTACGTGTTACACCGTGTTCTTGATACTTCGATGGATAAATAAATGTCCATGTGAAATCGTTTGTGGTAATAGAAAGCAAAAGGAAATTTTGTATAAAATAAATTCACCATTGGGATCCTCGGCTGGTCCGCTGTCCTCGGAACCACCGACTCCCGGTTGAGTGCAATCCGGTGGTCGAAAACCACGACTACAGTGACAATGTCCAAGGCTGTTACACACCCCATTGCCGCTACAGTTATTCGGACACGCTTTCCCACCGGATACGGACGCTCGAAGATCGGCCACAGGCATGCATTTTTGATTCACGCACATCTGGATCAAACACGTTACTAAAATCTGCCCGACAACGAAAACGGACTTTCTCGTTGTCCGAGAGTCGACAATTAATTACCTTGCCAGGTGCACACTTGGCACCGTCCGGCGCCAGGCCTGGATCCACCTGGTTCAAACCGAGATCGACGATCGCAGATCGACAGGGTATGATCTTCCCACCGTTGTTGATGAACGAGTGACTGAGGATCGCCACGGACTCCATTCCGAATTCTAGTCGCTCGTTCAGGTGTTTGCAGTGAAGCATTCCGCAGAGTAGATTCCTAAAACAAGAAAGGAACAGGCTTTTTCACGTGTCCGGGGAGAAACTTCAAAATTTCACCCTGCCGCGAGAAATAAAAACAACTAAGTATCAATATTACGAAACACAGAAAGAAAGAACGAATCTTACTCGTCGCTGCATTTAACGTAGCTCGATTCCACCCGGTTGTATCCGCAGTTCCCATGCTTGGTGCCCTTGTTGTTCATATTATAGCACTGCGAGTCCGACGACGTGCCCGTGGGTCCCCAGAGCAGTTTACACTGATCGTTATGAGTCCTACACGATCCCTGATAACAGAACGCTTTTCCCATGCTACACGACTCCCCGTCCATTTTAAACACGTCGACCGGACAGTATTCGCTCTGTCCCGTGCAAAACTCCGGCAGATCGCACTCGTGCTCGGCGTTTCGGCACTCGGTCCCCGCCGATTTGGGCCGGCAAGTTTTTAAATCGCAACACTCGCCGGTCGCGCAGCTCGCGTTGGTATGCAGCATACAGGTGGTCACGTTGCAGCACGGATTGTCGCAATTCTCTTTCAGCCCGCAATCGCATTGTTCGCCGGGTTCCACGAACCCGTTGCCGCAGATGGGACTGTCGAAGAGTTTCCGCGGCTTGTTACGCAGACAGTAGTCCATCCCGTGCTCGAAGGCCAGGGCTAGATGCTCCAGGGAGCACGTCGACCAGTGTGTGGGACCCGACGATCCGCTGGACGGTGCCATGATGCATCTGCGGATGCAATGTTTAGAACGATTTAGAGCGATTAGAGTGTGGAATTACGGTTACGCGGTGCACGCGATCGACGGCTCCGTTTCACATGCGATTAACCGGCAGATCGAAACCGGAAACGGTATGGTCGAGGGAACGTGGAATCGACGTTGAATTTATTCTATCTAAAGCAAGTCGAAAGAAAGAAGGAAACGTTGGAGCGACAGTCTTTCTGAACTTCCGGCAAAATTTCCAAAGGTTAGGAACTTCGAGCAAATTAACGGAACGCGTCTGAAAGAGAAAAAAGTACGCTCTGGTTCGCTGCTTGGAAACGGGAGGTCTGTTTTATAGAACGTGCCATCGAATAGAACACCGGGAGCCAAAAACGGGAAGACATTTCTAAGCGTTTTTACGCCTTTTTGGCCGAGCGATACTCTTTGATCACGTCCAGACAGTAAGGAAACCAGCGGGGAAAGAAAGAGGGAACTGTAATATAACCCACTTCTCTTCGGGACACTCGCAGTCAGCCGAATCGTGCTCCATGCCGAAATTGTGACCCAATTCGTGGGCGACGGTGGCTGCCACCAGGCCGACAACGTTCGAATGATCCATCGAGACCCCGCCGGAAAACTCGTACGTGCAAATGGGTCCCTTGAGGGCCTTACCCACCACGCCGCCGTCGAACGTAATTCGCCTGCAATTCGAATAAATTGATTCTCTCCTTATTTGAAATATAGACGGTCCTTCTCCGTTGCACCGTAGTTGTTACGCAGTACAAATACAAGTCACGATACATTTACAGTTAATTCAGATTCGAAAGGGAACTTCCGACGTCAGTATTTAATTTAGATTGAAAACTAAGAAAAATTAAAGGGAAACACATGCACAAAGAACGTCAGTGTTATTAATATAATAGTAAAGTTCCGTAGAATCAAGTTTCCTTATTCTCGTACCTTTGACAGGCACGTGGTTACGAAGTTTCAATTAAAACGTGCCCATAATTAACGCCGTACTCACGTCAATAGTTGGGCGTTGTCGTTCGGCATGTCCTGCACCAGCTTCTCCCTTCTGTATCGAAGAAAATTCGAAAGGGTCGCGTCCCCGTTGGGCGACAGGATTATCTCGTCCGTGTCGGACCACACTTGCACACCCACCAGCGCGATGAATATATTCAACGGCATGAACAGCTGCAATATACGATTTAACACGTTTCACCTTGCGCAAAGAACAAATAGCCTGACTTTCGTCGATTGTCGTTGTTCGAATAAACGTTTACTACTAACAGCGTTGATGATATTGGCGATATCCTTGCAATGATGGTACACCTTGTCCAAGTTTTCATCCAGCGCCATGTACTCCTTTTTATCGATCACGATCACCAGCTCGACGTATCGCGAGTGTCTGTTCGCGTTGTAGGGTCCACGGACCACTTCCGCCGCCCTTTTATGCTGCAAGCAAAAGTCTCACCTTCTACTCGATATTCCGGACGACGATTCGCGAAAACAGAGACGTTCTGGAGGGTCGCGAATAAACGCCCCGCGTTTTGTCGTATCGTGCGATACGTACTTACCGCCGAGTACGGAGTAAAACGTCTACGTGTATGAATTTCAAAAACGTAGGACACAACTGGCGTACAGGGTGCTTCGTGACTGGTGGAACCCACTTCCGGTGTGAACGTGCAAACGACGACCTTGCTCCCGAGTTATTGCCATTTTTCTATTTAATTATACTTTATACCTCGCAGCGTGGAATTGTTGCGCGTGCTAAGTCTCGCGTTTTGGAATTTATCCGCAATTTGAAATATCCGCGCTTGGAACGTTCCCTCCGCGGAATTTCCTCGCGTTTATCTTTCGGGATGAAAAAAAGCTGGCCATTTCTCGCGTATCCCATAAAGATAATCAGCTACAGGATGCGCGGAGGTGTAAAAAGAGCTATAACTCCGGAACAGGGTCAAGTAGAATCCACGCTCGTGCGAACTGTTTTTTTTTATAGATCTCCCCGTGTCCGCAGCGCGTCCCACGTGTTATGAAACACCTTGTACGTTACGCGAAGATCAGAGGTGAAAAACACAACGATTGTCCAAAGATATGCTTTACAAACTTTTCGAAACAAATAAAGGAATAACTATAAGAGTAACCGCGATCAAAGCGTTGCACGAAAGTATTTTGAACCTTCGTAAAAAGTAGAAAAATGCGACTGGTCGTGTTTTTCCTCCGTCGTTCCCGTGTGTACGCACGATATGAAACGTGGCGCGTGTATTGGGGGGGACCTTAACGATCTACAACTATCGACGATATCCTACCCTCGATAGCCGGTTGATCCCGCGGTGTTCACGGTCGAGAACATGGTGCGTCCCCTCGTAACCTGCGTCCAACAAAAAACCAACGGAGATCATCGCGAGGATTCCCGGTAAACTTAAGGACAAAGAGAACCGGCAGAATCTCGCTCCCACAAGGAGAGCGGTTTCAGACGGTTAAGGAGAGACCAGTCTTCTACTGGCCGACAGATCGTTCAGCCTGGGAAAGGAGCTGGTGGAAGAGAGCAAGGGTAACGACTCGAAGATCCTGGCTTCCCGTCTCGAGAAAAATAGAGATTCGGGAAGACGGGAGCACCGGGTCTCTCGGATGAATGGGAATCGGGGAATGGAGAGATTTCGATCGATTATACATAGGGATTGATTATATACCTTGTTAGGGTCGATGGTTTGGTTAAAGTAGAAAGTGAAATGTTTTTAGTCGAAGAAATTAGAGAAAATACACGTATTTATTTATAGACGTTACCGCAGGTGTTATTGGCGACGAGATCCCTGTGCTTATAAACGTAATGCTCCGAGTCCAGAGTCTCTTTATCCGGCTGTATATGGTGGAGGTTTTCACCGTCGAAAATTACACCGCGTAATCCACGGCAGGTAGACAACGCTACCCAGGAACCAGGAACATCTCGAACGCTACCTTGGTAGTGACAGAGTTCCTGAAAGTTTTCAAGTTCCCCTCGCTTAGAACGTTGCGTTGGATAAACCCGGTCGTCGTGCGTGGGTGTGAATTAAATAATCGAACAAAATACGCGGGAAACATCGACGCATCGCACGTGTTTGCACGTTTCGTTAAATTCTATGTTTGTGACGCAACGGAGCGAGTTTTTTGTCCGCGTTCGCTTGGCTTATCGGGTTTTAGTGTTTGCCCAGCGCGTGAAATTCGGACAGAAAATCGCGAAAATGGTTTTTATTAGAGATTTTATAGGTACGAGCGTACCAGGAGTAAAAGACAACTTTTTAAACGTAACGAAAATATTTGTCGAACATTTTTACATTGACATTCGGTATTCCAGGGTTTACTTTGTCTACCGTTGGGCAAAGTTCTCGCGTATTATCCAGTTTGTACAAAGACAAGAACCATTTATATATAACATAATATTAATTTTAAAAACTCTTCTTTCGTTCCGTCTATCAATTTTCGCAGGGTCTCCCTTGTTTCAAATCAGTTGTAAAAATTAATAACAAAACTCTGTAGAGTCTTTTACAAAGGCTACGCATCGACCCGAAGCTCTGACTTTTCGCCCGGAGCTTGGATCACTTTGTTCTGCCTGGAAATATAAAGAACTGGTAAAACAGCCGTGAAAAGTGCGCTCCGGTGGGGGGAAACTTCTTGTTGCTCTCCGCGCAGGAAACTCGAGAATGGATTTCGCCCGGTTATCTTAGATTCCGAGATGCACTTCGCCCGAAGTGCATCCGCGACCGGTACAAATATAGTTGGCCCAGATTCTGGTAGGCCAGCCGTATTTTTTTTTCTCTCTCTCTCCCGCTCTCTCTCTCTTTGCATCTTCCTTTTGCTTCTTCCATCCGCGAAAAGATCCGTTACCCCGAGAATTCAAGCTCCCCGGAGAGCGACAGGGTGGGAAAGCAGAAATGATTTATCGTCGGATTATCGCGCGCCCTTCGAGATTCGCGTAATTTTATCGGACGACGGGAATAATCGTCGCGAGAAGCGGAAAAGTTACAGCTAATTGTTTTCGAACTTCGATGAAAACACCGTAATTTCGGACTTCCGTATGTATGGAAGTATATACGTACAATCGTTTCACGGTTAAACTTGGAAACACCGAGGGATTATCCACGGGGCACGCGCGATTCCGTGTCGTTTGGAATTTCACTTGCGAAAAAGTTTCCGCGAAAGGTGAACGCGGGAGGGTGGGCGGTAAAATTTCCTCAAGACCCGGAAACTTCGAAATACGGACAATTTGTGCTCGAGAGGTAAACGTGACCTAAGGTTCGACCGGTCGATCAAATTATCCAGGTTTTTCAGCGTCTCTGGACGAGCACTCGAACGGCGCTCTAACTAGCTTTACATTCGCAGAATTTCCCTCATTTAAACGACCGAAATTAGCACGTCCGCTTGTCCGGGCGTAGCGCGAATAAACTGCACGGAATGAGAAGAGAGGACGCGGGGAGTAGCAGGGGAGAAGGGGGAAGAGGGAGGGTAGCTGGAGATAGCAACTGGACGTGCCAATTAATTTATTCAATTGCGTAAAACGTGGAACCAGCGACAATGGAGCACAACGAACTCGGCCGGTCGATGAAACGCGAACGCCTCGATGCTTTGTACGCGCCCATTAGCCGTAAATAACGTACAGGGCAAAAATTTACATTACAGATGAAAGTACCCCGACGACAAACGCGAGAAACAAAAATGCTGACCGGAAAAAGAGTGAATTCTTCTTTGCGCTCGCTACGCGGACGTTTCCAAAGGGAACCGAGGCCCGGGTGTCTTTGTTCTTTCACTTTGAACGTTCGACCGATGGAAATGGAAGAGTGCACGACTTTAATGGCAGATTTCACGAAGAACTCGACAGCGAAGGTTAACGATCGATACGTGAAAAATTGTGTATACACCGTTGGGAAAACTGTATAGTCGAAGGCGGAACTTTGAAGCTTTTTATCCAGGCAATTAAATAATTCCGGGGATATCGATTCGATACCTTCGCAATGGCAGTTTGCTAAAAATTTCCTATTAAAATCCGCGTTTAGAATTTCCCCCGGAAACTAGCGCGATCGGCAGCCAACACGTATTTGTTCGGTCAACGTCGAATAAAAAAGTCGATGGATTCACGTAGAAATTCGCAGCGCGCCGTATTTGCCACACGGCCGATAAGAATTATACAAATAGAATCTACTGATTCTAATCAACGAGTAAATAACATAGTCGAAATTGAAAAAAAAAGGACTCGAGTGTACCGTAGAAACTCTGTGTATCGGCGGTATTTCCCGGCTGCTTTTCCGTCCCACTATTTTCTCCTATATTCAATTAAATTTTAAAATTGTACCACCGACAATGTGCACACACTTTCGCGGACACAGGATCGCGGTATTTTTTTATATTAAATGTCTGTAACAGCGGACATTTTATTATAATTTCTATTTTTAACCTCGGCGATGCTCGACATCACAAACGAATAACTAACAAAAGCTTATCCATGTCGTGCGCGACATTCTTCAAAGTTATACAGGAGGAATCGATACGCTCGAAGGCTCTAGACGCTCTACACGCTCTTTCTGAACGTATACATTCAGACAGTGAGTCATCGCGATCGATTCCATCATGCTTCCCACCTGTCCAGTATTTTTGTTTCTACCGACGGAACGAAAAAGAAGAGAAATTATACCTGCGGATAGAAAATTATGCGGCGATGCTATCGCGAAAAATGTTCGCACTTTAAAACGCGATGTCTCGCTCGAAAGTCATTCGCCGGCTGGAATTTTCAATGATAATAATAATAATAATCATATTTTTAAAGACCGTGGATTCGTCGAGACGTTATCCAATTGGATTCGAGATATAAGTGACGTAGAAGGCTTTCCTTTTCAACTTTACTTACAACTTTCGACGGCGTGTGCACCTTGTACGTGCCTTGATGCTGATGACGTTGCTGATAGCCGACCGGGATTAGATCGGCGTTCAATCGAAGGTCCAGAACACGCTCGACCCCGTCCAGGTCGAAACCCACCGTTAGCACGTCCGCGTGTTCGATGTCCTGAAACAGGAAACAAGGAGCCATTAGTCTCTGCGGTCGCTATTTTCCTCAACGACGAAATTAGCAAAGCTTCCTGCTGGATATTTGCTTATGACACGTGGTTTTCTAACAGTTTTATAAAACTATTTCAGCGTGGATATACCTAGAGAGATTGATTCAAGCTTCAATATTTTTCACATTTCTTCAGATGTGCTTAAATGTTTAATTTTAATGGAACCAGGTAGAAGAAAAGACGCGAAAGAACAGGAATTAAAAAAGATACAAGCTGTATACGAAACGGTAGATCGACGGGGTCCCGTAGAGAATTTAATTTCGTCTCCCCTCGGAACGTGCGATCCGATAATTACTTTCTAATCGAATTTCTTGGGATCGCTGCGCGATGATCGTTCGCGATCAGTCTACGTTATGCAGCAAGAGACCCGAACATTATGCACCTGTTGCACCGGTCGTTGAAACGCCGGGGTGGGAATCAAGATAAAAGAAGAAACACTACGATTGTAGCGTGAAAATTGAATCCTTCGTAAAAGAGAACGGGCTGGCAATTAGTTTCAATCGTTCGCATTTACGTAGCCGTGAAGATACTTTCTCCATTTAGCCCGTTTAGCTAATAAAGAGACATTATCCGTTCCGCGCATACGTGCATACACACACATACACCCGGACACACCCACAAACCCGTCCCGGGTAATCCGATTTTCCGACGCGAATTTCAACCTGCTAAAAAATTCCTTGTTACGCAGGAAATTAATTTACGTGGGTTCAAACTCCGTGTTACGGGGCTCTCCGCCATTTATACGCGTAGGAAAACGATCGCCCCGTACACCGGGGTGCGTGAAAAAGAAAAAAGGAAACGGTCGAGCCCCTGAAAATTGATGGCCTTCCCGGACACTCGATTCCATGGCGTTTTTTCCCGTTTATTCGTCGGGCAAACGCGTGCCGACCACAAAATAAATTTTACGAATCTTGTCGCGTCGATGTTTAATTCATACGGGATGCGAGTGTCCCCCGGCACTTTTCACGAAAAAGGAAACTCCCGGAGTGTGAGTGCGCGTGTCTGTGCGTGTGTCTGTGCGTGTGTGTGTGTGGACATAGGTGGCCGAAGAATATAACGTCCCACGAGATCGGAAGAAGCGAAAATTTCGGGACAAAAGTCCCATAGAAATTTAGTCGATTCTATTCCACACCTTTTGCACCCCTACCTGGCAGACGTCCAACACGTGACAGGCTTTTCCAGATGTTTTTTCGTTCTTTTCCACAGACACGGGCGTCTTTCATTAGAAACCCACCTGCACGCGGAATATTTGACACTGAAATTTCCTGCGCGTTGCGATTCCCGAGATACGTTTCTGTCCGAAAAAATTATATAATTCGCGTCCGCGTTTCTCCGAGGGAAAACGACGTCCGGTTAAAACACCGACACAGTGTATCGCGAACGGTCGACGCGCATGTCGAATAATCATTTTCTCCGGGACCGCGGTGTGCAACGACGAAACCGCAGCAATCGAACAAACGAACCGCAGGGCAATTAAAATCACAAAGCTATGGGCCATTAGCGTATTTAAATGACCAGGTGTCGGCGTGTTGCTGTTCACGTCTACGGGACCGTCCGCGGAATCGGCGTTATTCCGCTCGTTGTTTTCCCCTTGAATTTATCACGCTCATTTTCCCCTGGTGTCACGCTAGTCGCGAGAATTTCCTTCGACCGACGTTTTTTATCTGTTACAATGGAAAAAATCAGATGCCGTAACGCGATAGTTTACGCCGATGGTCGAGAAACAATTGTTGGAGCGAGGGATAATAATTTCATTACCGGGGACCGTAAATTCTCTCTTTGTTCATGGTCCGTTTGCCGAAACGGGGGAACGGAATCGACGTTTCGCTGCGACGAATAAAGGTCCGCGACCCATTCGCGAGGGCGTCGAATGGGATCCGTGGATGACTTTTATGGCCGTCCCGACGAAATCTCTCGCTTTAACGCTCGCTGCTCCCATTCGCAGGGGTGCATGACTTTCTTCCCTCTATATATTACTTCGGTAACCGAATTCAGGGGGAATTCGAGCTGAACTTTTTTTCTTCTACGCGCCGGGAGAAGGCTTCCCTGATCGATACGCGAAAATTCTCTCCCCCGGGTAGCCGGAGGGAAATTTGATAACGTGTCGTTTCCATACTTAACGAGCCGATCTTACGTATCACGTTACACTGTGTCCCATCTGTGCCAATTAAATGACTAAATATATATATATATTTATACATGGATCTCATCCCGATCATTTATGTATGCGTAATAATGGAACACTGGTCGAGACACGTAAGTGCCTTTCGTTCTTACATCGTAATTACATCATAATCACATTGTTGACTGTGAAATTCGATTCACACTTTCAAAGCGTATACACGTCGATTTCCTCGAATGAATCTCATTATCTAACAAACGTTTTAAAAACGCTCGAGTTCAAAGTCTTCAAACATCCAAAGTATCGCAACGAAGAAACGTTTCTATCCGTCGATCGAGAATGTCTTGTCGGTCGATCGATCCGGGTGGGAAATAATTGTCGGGATTTCGGGAATGCAGAGCACGCGTTCGGGATGCGGCCAGGATAGATGGATCCGCGGATTCCATCATCGTCCGTCGGACAGTTAGCAATGCATACCTGGCTCGCGGCCAATTCGCGGGAACGTTTTCGATATTCGAAGCCGCCGTGACCCGCGTTTAATCCCCGTCGATATCGAGAAACAAATGTATAACAGGGAGAGGAGAGAGACGAAGGGGGAGGGGAGGGAAGGGGAGGGGCGACTTGTTTCTACAACACTGTACTACTCTCTGCTAACGAATTGGTCAACGAGCCGCGAATCGATTGCTTTCTCTTCCTCTCCGTTCTGCTCGAGTTTCTTCTCTTCAAACTTCGTTCGTCGAGTGTCTGCTTTCATCGGGGACGAAGTATTCGACATCGCTGGGAAGTTATCACTTAATTCACTCGCATCTACCGGGCTTTTCGGGCTGCAAAAATTTCAGCTCGAAGCTTCGAGACTTTTTCGTTTCAATTAAAACGTGTATTCGTTTCCTGGTTGTCCTGGGCACGGAGTCCCTTGACAGACCGGGTGTGCCTTACCCACGTTAATTAGTCCCTTTTCCATGATCCTTGTTCCTCTTCTTTCTCTGTTCCAACGGAGAAAGCGTTTTTAACAACGAATAATTTCTTTTCCTCCGTTGTTCCTCCCTGTAAAGTGTTTCTATTTCGAATAATATATTTTCAGAGTTTCTTGTGCTAACGAGGCGAATAAATTGTTTCTTCTTTTCGGCAATGGGACACGGCCAGTCCTCCGGGTAGCCGGAGATCGTTAATCCCGTTGGACGCGACAGCACGTGCTCCTGGCGTTTTAATTATTTTAATTCCCCCTTCTCGGAGATTCGTGCGTTTTAACGAGTTTACGAGTCCCGAGTGGTGCACACAATACACGGTTGGCGGAGAAACGAGCGTACAGAGGGCCTTTTGTAGTCGGATGCATAGGATGAAAGACATCTTTAATCCCGTCTCGGTGACTAGGTCGACGTTAAGAGCCTCCGGAAGGGAGAAGGAACCCGCCGCCGAGTGTTTCCGCGTCCCGTTACGAACCCTCCGATACGAATAAAGCTGGAAATGATTAACGTAATCCGAGAGGAAATTTCCATTATCCTTCTCTCGGCCGACCTTGCTTATTTCTACGTGTTATTTCTTCTTTTCTTCGACATCACCCGTTTACCCTCCACCGAGACCTGTGTGCTCGACCTTTGTCCGGCCCTGCCGACACTCGAACGCCTTCGACTAGGTTCGCTTTTTAACGACGAGGAAAATGAAAAGTGAATATATTAAAAAACGAGCGACTAGAATGGCTCTCGGGTTAGTCGACCAAGCGATCGATGACTTTTTAAGCGAATGGGTTGAAACGTACCAACGAAAATGACGTAACGATGTGAGAGTTACTTTTCTTAGACTACTCGCATAGTTTTGGAAGTTTAGTAAATATATTTTTCTCACCGAGAAGACTCTATCACGATCCTCTCGCGTCCGTGTACATATTTTCGTGGGAAATCTGTGCGATACACTCGAAATCCGGTCGGAATCGGGAAAGTACTTCATTTTCCTTTGTGGCCGGAAACTTTCAGCCGGATAAAGCGAACCTACGCGATCTCTTTACCTCCCCGCGGGCGCGTTACACCGCCGCGAGGAATATCGTCGAGTGTTTCTAAACCCGGTGCACGATAAACCGGGGGGAAAAGCCGACGGAGGTTTATCGGCGAGCACGTCGAGTCTCGACTTATTGGCCGCGGATGCGGTTTATTTCCCTTCGACGGGCGGACTTTGTTGCACGAAGCCCCTCGAGGAGCGCGGAAATCGTTCGTATTCCTTCGAATTCGCGTGCCTGCGCGAAGTGTCGTTCCTTTGCGCGTACACTCGCTTTATTTTCCAACGAGATCGTGGTAAGTTATTTCCGAGCAGGGCCGGCCGAGATATTTTGGCGCCCGTGTGCGTGGAAAGGGAAATAGTCGTCGCGGTACAATAGAATATACGACACAGTGGCGTAGGAACTTCGCACGGTGGAATTTCAAGGCCGAAGATGTTCGAGGCGGGGAAATTTCAAGCTTTCGAAAAAGAACGAAATAGATGGGAGAATTTGAGCGTAAAGTCACGGGTGCGCATCTGAGCGAGGCTGCGAGAGCAGGAAATTAGATTCGTCACCATGGACAGACACGCTGATAGTGCTCATTCTTCCCCGTGATAACGCGAAACGAGGTCAATTGCCTTACTTCGTTCACGACCAGAGATCACCGTGTTTAGATTTCGAATTAGGCAACGGAACGATGCGAACCCATTCGTTGCTATCGAAGAACAAAACGATAACGTACCAAATGAAAAAGGAAAAGGGAAAAGAACACGTACGTTTCAATTAACGGCAAGTGTTAGACGGAAAAAGTTTTCGATCGAAAACCGTTAGCTGATGCAGTTAATGCAATCTCACGACTTTCCTTGGCGAATTAAACGAACGAAACGAGTTCGAGTTACTTCGACGGAAGACGCGAATATCGTTACTCGAACTTCTTTCCAATTGGCATTCTAAGCCGCTTTTCCTTCTGCGAATTAAGCTGAGAATAAAACCTGCCGAGCAAACAATACTTATTCAACGAAAGTTTCTTCCGATTACGTAACCCGCTCGAATTCTCCCAACATGTAATGGAATCGACCAGCTAACAGCCCCAACAGGTATTTATTTATTCAAAGTCTACGTTAAAATGATCGAGGACGTTTTGAACGTGGAATCCGAAACCGAATAAGCCAGTGAAAGATTCAGGTCGATATCTAAAAACTTGCGGAAACGGCGAGGGAATTATGAAAATCGCGAAAAATCGTCAAATTAGCGCAGTTTTTCGTTCGGCATTCACTCAATTTTAAAGATAGCGACCTGAGACTGGTACCATTGTTTTAGTTAGGAAATTCTACGCCAGATCAACATATAATAGTTGTACTTTTCGAAAATTTAATTTTTCGCAAAAATCTGAAGGGGGTAGGTCAGGATTTTTTGCGATTTTCGTAATTCGCCCGCCATTTCCACAATTTTTGAGATATTTAAATGATCCTGGACGTTTTGGACGCGGAATCCGAAGCCGAATAAGACAGTGAAAGAATCATTTTGATATCTAAAAAATTGTGGAAATGGCGGGCGAATTACGAAAATCGCAAAAAATCCTGACCTACCCCCTTCAGATTTTTGCGAAAAATGAAATTTTCGAAATGTACAACTATTATACATTGTTCTGGCGTAGAATTTCCTAACTAAAACAACGGTACAAGTTTCAGATCGCTATCTCAAAAATTGAGCGAATGCCGAACGAAAAACTGCTTGAATTTGACGATTTTTCGCGATTTTCGTAATTCCTTTGTCATTTCCACAATTTTTGAGATATTAAAACAACCAGGGACGTTTTGGACGCGGAACCCGAAGCCGAATAAGACAGTGGAAGAATCATTTTGATATCTAAAAAATTGTGGAAATGGCGGGCGAATTACGAAAATCGCAAAAAATCCTGACCTACCCCCTTCAGATTTTTGCGAAAAATTAAATTTTCGAAAAGTACAACTATTATATGTTGATCTGGCGTAGAATTTCCTAACTAAAACAATGGTACCAGTCTCAGGTCGCTATCTTTAAAATTGAGTGAATGCCGAACGAAAAACTGCGCTAATTTGACGATTTTTCGCGTTTTTCGTAATTCCTACGTCATTTCCGTAATTTTTGAGGTATTTAAATAATTCAAGGCGTTTTGGACGCGGAATTCGAAGCCGAATAAGCCAGAGAAAGAATCAGATTGATATCTCAAAATTTGCAGAAATGACAAAAGAATTACGAAAATAGCGAAAAATAGTCAAATTCAACCAGTTTTTTGATCGGCAGTCGCTCAATTTTTGAGATAGCGGTCTGAAACTGGTACCGTTGTTTTAGTTAGGAAATTCTACGCCAGAACAATGTATAATAGTTGTACATTTCGAAAATTTCATTTTTCGCAAAAATCTGAAGGGGGTAGGTCAGGATTTTTTGCGATTTTCGTAATTCGCCCGCCATTTCCACAATTTTTTAGATATCAAAATGATCCTGGACGTTTTGGACGCGGAATCCGAAGCCGAATAAGACAGTGAAAGAATCATTTTGATATCTAAAAAATTGTGGAAATGCCGAGGGAATTACGAAAATCGCAAAAAATCCTGACCTACCCCCTTCAGATTTTTGCGAAAAACGAAATTTTCGAAATGTACAACTATTATACATTGTTCTGGCGTAGAATTTCCTAACTAAAACAATGGTACCAGTCTCAGGTCGCTATCTCCAAAATTGAGCGAATGCCGATCGAAAAACTGCTTTAATTTAATGAATTTTCGCAATTTGCTCGTCATTTGCGCAATTTTTGAGATACTCAAATGATCGAGGACGTTTTGGAAGCAGAATTCGAAGCCGAATAAGACAGTGAAAGATTCAAGTCGATATCTAAAAAAAAATTTTAAAGTGACGAGCGATTTACAAAAATCGCGCGCTCTGCACAGAGATCGCCACACTTAATTGGTGAATGTCTCCAAACAATTTCGAAGCGTCACCGTTGCCTCGAATGTGTGCAAGAAGCTTCCCTGGTATAACATCGGTCAAACTTTCCTCCCCGCTTCTATTTTCGGTGTTTGCCCCGTCTGGTTCTCCGGGTATCATGGTAACTGTGCAGTACTACGATCTACAAGGAAACCGCTGGGAATTGTTGCTGCGATAAACGTCACTCCGAACCGTGACAAAGACACGAAACAACCACGCATTTCTCTATATTTTTTCATCACTTCTTCTCCTTCTCGCATTTTACATTTTTATGAGACACGGATCATCTCCGGTTTTTTTCTGGAAATATTAAAGTTGGACATATTTTCGGTCGTTCGTCGAGTCGAAAGCGAACGAATCGAATCGACGTCAGCACGTAAAGGTGTGCCTTGGTTGGCACTGAAATTAAGGTAAATCTTGCACGACACAATTATGTCATTCCTGACGGCCGAATGTCATCGTTGAAATTTGTTCCCGCGATCCCGCGGCCTCTCGCGAATAACACGCGTAGAAACGCCGGGGATTTGGTATTCGCGGCGCACTATGAAATTTGCATGGAAATTGTTGCACCCGTCGACGAGCCGCGTTTCGCATCGCAAATGCGTGCACGCATTTCGCAGAGCCTTCAGATAGCTGTTTTACCGCGAAGAAGATTACCGATTCCTGGAAACACCACTACAAATTGATCGATGAAACGCTGCCGTACTGTTTACTCGTTTCTGAAACGCTAATTGCAGGAGTTCGAAAATTCTTCTTGTTATCGCGAGGGGGAAAAAAAATTGAAAACTTCTCCACTCGAGTACAGTCTAATTAGCTCGTCGATTATAAAATCGACTTTGTTCCCATTGTGCCGGAACAATACCGCTGGGTCGTTAAAACTTTCATTCGCCTCGTAATAAGACTCGAATAACACCGAAGTAAGTAAGTACGTACAATATATTTTCCCCTCGTACATACATCGACATCTCCGGGGAGAAATTCGGTAATTTCTACGTGCTCTCATATAAAATAAGTAACTCACATTTTCTTTGGTGGATGAGATCTGCCGTTTCGTTCTGCCATGATACACCCTCGGTTTGACCAGGGTGTGTCTACTAAAATCTGGAGACGGTCCTGAAACACAGAAAAGAATCCTCGATAAGCGAAAGAACTTCTCATAACGATACGAGGGTCACATAAATCGTAAGGAAGACTTGCGGAAACTTTGTCAAATATACGCGGGCAAAAGTAACGAACGTTTCGGAAGAGGCACGACTCGCGTTTACGGCTCGCACTTCACCGGGTAAATTCCATCGAGGAAAGTCCTTGACATCGGGTCGAACAATGAATAAATTCGGTACGGGCCGGAGGGCCTCTCGACTGGTTTTCGCAAACTCGACTAATTCCGCTTCCGTTTTCGTCCCTGGAAACTATCGACCCGGCCGCCTCCGGTAACCAGTACCGTACGAATGTTTTTACACCTGGGAACACCGATGGAAACACCCGGGAAAATGCCTCCGACCGTGAATCTCCTTCCCGGGCGAACGATTCGAACGGGTCTTCCGATTTTTTATGTAAGAAATTTAAAACGCCACGAGTCATCGGACCCGTTCCGTTCGAAGGCTTACGCACGCATCGCCTTTTATTTTTAAAGCGACTATGTACGCGGTGAAAGTCGTAAGGGTGAGTTAAAAATACGCAGGCGAACTTCGAGAACAGATAGCACTGATAAAAACAAGGAAGTCTCAGTGAGTCGTCTCGCGAACGCGCGCCCCGTGCTAGATTAATCACGATTTAATTACAAATAGAACAAGACCAGGAATCATCGTGGTATCTGTGTACGAATCGAACGTCCATGTATGTATATAATATACATACATATACGTGGCGGGACGTTAGAAGTTCTCTGTAAGAAATGAAAGTTCAAAGAGAGAAAGGATATCGGTTCTAAAGTGTAACGTTTTACGTCGTTTCCGGTCGTTTGGACGATGAAAATAAATTTTTACGCCCGACGGACCATTGATATAGATCCTCCGGCGTGCATTTGGCTGGCTTTTTTGCGATCCCGCTTTTTTTCCTTTCATTACCCTTGACGTCAATCTCGTTCCCATAAACGCCTGCACATATGTGCCTGCCGCGTTTTCGTCCGTTTCGATCGCGGGATCGGACCACAGCCAGTCCCGTGCTTTAAAGAGCCAATCAAAATTCCACGTTGACCCAGTTCGTCGCTGCCACTGACAGTAGATGGACACAGTTACGTGCGTGATCGATCGTGAGCGATCATTTGGCCCGCTGGAAATTGTCCTTGAGCAACGTTCAGAGATATTGAAAAAGTTTCGAGTCGCTCGATCGTACGAACTCGGGATATTTTTGCAGGATTTTGCAATGGTTTTCGAAATTTTTCAAACCTGCGCAAATTTTGTAACTGCGTTACTTCGATCCGCGCCGAAATTTCAACGCTCCGCCGGATCTGTAAAATCGGAAGTGTCTGCGAGGCGAAGTTTCCACGGTTTCGGAATTGTTGAATAATCTTGAAATTGAAAGCAAATTAACTCGCCCGCGGAACTGGTTCGGAAAGTTATCCGCCTTTCCGACGATACTCGGCACCAGGTTTCAGCGTAACGCAGCGATTTCCGTACGAATACAATTCCCCCGTTCGCAACGTCAAATTGATAACTCCTTCCGAGAGAATATACATATATTCCAGCTGAAACACGTCTGCGTCGACGTCTTTTCCGTTGTTCGGCTAAAAATCCGGTTACCATCCTATAGCTCGCTTCGGAGACTCGGAAGATGCAAATTCCGAAGAAATTTCTCGCGAAATTCTAGCTATTCGACGAACTTTGTTCGCTCCGGGAACTCGAGTTATTTCTCCGCATACAGATTCGAACGGACCGGGAAAACTAAACCCAAACCAAATTTACGCGAGAAATATCATTTCATTGGGCGAACTATTTGTTACCGGGTCTGGAATGAAATTATTTTCAATGGAAACCGAGAATGATAACGGTTCGTTATAAATCCCATTTCTTCCTTCTCTCTCTCTCTCTCCCTCTCTCTGTGTGTGTTTATGTGCGTCTATTTTTCTTCGTCGCGCCAAAAAGAAGTACCGTTTGCGAGGCCACGATATAAGCGCGAAACTAGCAAAAACGTTAAAGTAATAATTACAGTTCATTTAATACCTACGCTCGACCCACGCTCCGAACGTGTACTTGACAGAATGACGAATCGCGAGCCAAGCCCTCTTGTCGCTCAAATGCACCATAGTTCGCGTTACCCCGTTAATTTCTGAACCGTGAACAAAAAATCGTTCTCTCCTCCTCTTTTTTTTTTCGCGAAGCCACGAAAGTCTACCTCCGATATACAATTACGGGTTGTGATACTCTCTTTCAACGGTACCAGCTGTAATTGCGACGAACGCTGTAACAATCCGTTCTTTCCGTGTTGCGCGTAATTGAAAGAGGTATTGTACTTCCAAAGCAATGTCGAAGGACGTCGTTTCCGATACTTTTTGCCACTGCGTTCAAGACGTTCCGTGGGAAAAGTTTAACGAGTTTCCACGCGAAATTTCGGAACTCCGCGATTGCTTTGCGGTTGTATTTAACCACCCTGTAGAATTCATGCGACCTGTACAAACGAACACAGGCTGGTCGTTTGCAACGTTTCTACGGGGAATCGGTCGAATCGATGGTATTTCAAGTGCAATTTTAAAATAACGAGCGACGCGTCTCTCTAAACGGGAATCACGCGAACGGTGTAATTAACGCTTCGATATTGGCCGTAATTTCACCTGTGCGTGGACGTGTCTCTGAAGTTAGTTTGTTTGGATTACAGTCTGCGTAACGGGGAACATCCGTCCGCGGCGGATATCAAACTCGTGCTGTATGCACATCTCGCAAATATTTCGGTTAATACCGGGTTTGTGTTCCCAATAATTAAATTCAAATATATCCGTGACCTCTCGCATGACGCACGATAAAATCATCGGGTTCGTCGTTCACACTTACGAGACCAACATCACGATGTTCGCCGGGTCGAAAGATTTTAAATGGTGAATTTGTACGTCAATCTTTTCCTCCAAATCAAGAGAGACTTTCATCGGATTCGATAAAAAAGAAAAAAGTTCTTTTAAAGGTGACTACAAAAACTAAAGGGTTCATTTTTTCCTTCAAATGTTGATGCGCGGGTTTAATAGGACATTATTCTTCATTACCGTGCGGTTTAATATCAATTTAGTGTCATGAATACGTACTAATGAGGAGTTTAATTTATCCAACCTAATTTACATGATCACACACGAATTCCGGTGGCCATAATCGTTCGCGGAGTTGTCTAACAAATTTCAACCTAGCCCACGGAGTCGTTAGACCGTTCGATTTGTCATTAATTTCCTGTTGGCGTTGGAAGAGGAAATCAGAACAGGTTAGAGAGCGTTGCGCATCGAATCGGTGAGGATCCGATAATCACCCGGATGAATCATCCTATTATTCGCTGGTAGCCAGCGTTTCTCAGTGTCTCGTTCGTACTCTCGATTTCCTCTCGTGATACCGTCAACGATTGTTTTGAACGATTTCGATAGTTTCCATTCCGGTCGCATCGAGAGTTCACGCGAATCGGAGAGTATCCGTCGAATGTTTTTCGAGCTTCTAGAATTTCCATCACCTCTGTTTTTTCATGGTTTCGAGTTCGCATCCCCGGAAATTTCTGTGCGTGTAAAATTGTTCTAGCGTCTAAATTTTCGGCGATTTAAAATTTCACCGTTTCCATATTCGTCCGCTTACAATTTCGCATCCCTTTACGTTTCCACGCCTTGAAATTTCTAGATTCGCATTCTATCTTCCAACCTTGAGATCGCTGTCGTTTCGACGGAAAGAAAATCTGAACAAAGGCATTCTCGACGGTATCTCGGTCGCGAACGACAAGTTTGAGAAACGCTGTCGTTAACGCTCGTCGTAAAGTATGACAGCGGGAACGTATCGTCGTGGCAGGAGGCTGGGGAATTAGCGACGGTCAATTAGGTCGGCGTTAATTCGGCGTGCATACGTGCGTACTCGCATATGCGAAGGCGGATCTGCATTTCGTGTGTTTCCCAGCCGGGGCACCGCGACACTTTCACATGTGGCCGAAGCCTGAGAAGATTCGGACGGATTTTCGAGTAAACAGGGCCCTGCGGTCTGCCGCGTAATTAGCCGACCCCTCGTCGCTGATTAAACTCAAGATCGAACCTCGTTGCTGGTTAAGCGACTAATTAAGTTTGCCGCTACCAAACCGAAGACACCGCTGCCTCCATGAATCTATCAAAACTTTCCCGCTGGTTCGTCTCATTTGAGATATTGCGTCTCATCCTACCGGGGACAACGGTGGAAGACAATCGTTTCGAATGGAAATTTTATGGAAGAAAATTAAACTTTTCTCAACTTCGCAGACTGTTCAGTTTCGGACGCGAATTGATTTAAACACAGCCTCTTAAGACTCGCGGACGAGTGTCTTAAAAAGAAACACCGGGAGGAGAGAAAAGTTTCGAGGGTCTGGCTGAAAAACAACAAAAAATCCAATCCACGTCACAAAGAATTCTACGTAGTTTCTGCGGCGGTAGTAAACAGAATAACGCATACATACATACACGTACGTACAATATGTATACCGGTGCTTATGGGGGCTTGGACGCTTTCGAATTAATTGCAACGTGAATGAACGAGGCAGAGCTTAGTGAATGGACCAATCAGGGGTCCATTTTCTGCACTGCTTTGCCGATCCTCGTCTGGGCTCGTTAGCCAATTAAACTTCATAATTAGAACTCGTAGCCTGCCTGCCGACGACGACGAGAGGAGACGCGGGGACTTATGACACATCACACCGGATGTTGCCAACTACTAAGCAGAGAAAAAAAATACACACACATCGGTTATTGTTCTCTCGTTTACGAAACTCCGCGCCTCCTCCGGCAGTTTCTCCTTCTTATCCCGCGTTCGACAACGTCGATTAGAAGCACCGAATCGACCGCGAAGCACGGAATCGGATTAAACCGACACCCGGCTTCCCGTTTCGAATTTCCCTTCTTCCTCTATCGACCGACCAGTGAAAATGCAGTTTCTCCGAGATTCGATTTCGATCTCCATGTAGGAATTACGCGCGGTGTACACTCGCGGCGGGAATTTTAATGCCCGAAACTCCTGCACGTAGCGCGGGATCAGCACTCTCTTCTCTCTTTTTTTTTCGATTCGCTGATCCCTTTGTTCCGGGCAGCGGAAAGGATTTGCCGAAACAGTAACGAATTAATCCTCTTTGCGGGCTTTTGCACCGTGTACTCGGAATCCAGTCCCCGTGCCCCTCATCCCTGCCCCCACCACACCCCCTCGGGCCCCAGGTAATGGTACACTATGCTTCTCCGGCGCACGCCGTTACCGTTTCTACCGTTATTACCAATACTAACGTTATTTATACTCGCCGGTGCCGTTACTCTCGCTGCAATCATTTCGAATAGTTTTTTCTTTCTTTTATTCGGGTTACACAAAGCAATTTCAGTTACCGGTTCGATTCGGTGGTCGAATGAGATCTTGGGAGTTCCGGCAGGCATGCATGTTTGTATGTATGTATATGTTCAAATGGGAATTTTTACTTTTACATCGTCGTTATTCTTTTAACTTGGAAATTTGATCAAATTCCTTTTCACCCTGTAGTTTTTATGGATACTCGGGAAAAGGGGTACCAGAGTGGACTAATTAATAGGACTCAGACCCGCATAAACGTGCGTTCGATAGGATAGATTTTGATCTTTCCACTGTAGTCGGCATAGAGTTTTATTTTGAAAGGCTGCCTGCTCCCTCCCCCTTCTTCTCCGAGTCGCTCTTCACTTTCCACCCCCTTTTCAACCGATGAAATTATATGCTCGAATGGATGCCAGAGCATAAAGGGCTTTAAACGCCAACATTTACGTACGCGTCCACCCGTTACGATCGCATTTAAATCTTTTCTACGGTGAGTATTGATTTCCGTCCGATCGTTGAAATGTTAATAGTCGTCGAATAACCGGCCGACAGGGTTGAAAAAGGTATTAGTATACGGTTACTGTTATTCTTTACTCCCGCGACTGTGCAAATATATGAAAATTCAATTGCACGGTATAACCGACTCCTCTGCTCCGTTTCTGTTAGTCACCCTCCTCCTAATTTCATCCCTTTCCGGCAGTGGCGTAGGCGACGAGTTCCGCGGCGCCTCGGGCAACGGAATTTTCACGTGGAATCATTTACGCACCGATAATTCTGTCCCACGAATATAAAAGTCCGTTTCCCGATCTACGTGTCGTTCTGTTTAATCGAGAATTTTCTACAGGATGAGTCAAATGGAAGATTACCAGCTGGTATTCAATTTTTTATAAATGGAACAGGGTATTTTTATTTTCATTCGGGTAGTCTTTGTTGAAATGAATAGCTCCACAGCTTCTGACACTTTATTCGACCCGCCATGTGCGTATATGCAAATTACTTCCCCTTCTATCGAACGAATCCTGGAGCTGTAGCAACGTCGAGTAGCTACGCCACTGTATCCCGATGAAATTGCACCCTCGAGCGAGATATGCGTGTACGGAAAGGGTTCTCGATTCATTCCTCTGCGTACACAGTGTGTGACAGTGGCAAAGCACTCCGTCGTAAATCTGCATATTTGCGAAGATCGATCGAAAACCCCGCTGCAACTAGCTTCCAGTTTACCTTACTTAATAATCATGTCCCGTGGTATACATATACGTATATGTATATCCATATACATATAAATCCTGAGCAGGATATACGCGCAGTTTCGCGACTTCCCGCAGAAAATCCGGCACAGTTTCCAACTCCACTCGGGGGGATCCGAAATTTCCTTTCGCGCGTTCAAATTTGCCCTGATTATACAGAGACGCGTCTTTCGAGGCTCGTCGCTCGCAAACGGAATCATTCGTGTCGCGATAAGAGATATCTCGCAGAAATTTTCATTAATTCAACCTTAAAATTTGAATATCGTCTCGCGTGTTTCTCGATGCGTGAAAAAAATCCTGGGGAGGACTACGATCCGCAGTTCGACGAGTTCTGTAAATTTCCAAGTTGTCGTGAATGCGACGTTAATCGTTCAGGTAACTCGAACGAGGTCCCTGCTCTTTTGGCAGGGAATTCATGCCGAAGAGACGGCATAGAGGAATAAATTCGTGGGTTCGGAGGGGAAAAGCGAGACGCTCCGATGTCCGCGGCGCATCGAATTAACCGGGTAGTTCAAGTTCGTCAGCGCGGCTGGGGTTAATTGCCGTAAATAGGCGTCAAGTGGTGGTTTCGCGTCTTGGATTAACGGAGGTGAAACTCCCTTTCGCTCCTTCGTTTCTTCCCCCGTCGTTCGGATCCAATTTCGTTCTTTCCAATCGGCCGATCGACCGATATTATTGCCGCACCGTTGGCGATTTATCGTTTCCGAATTTCCACCCGTGATTGACGTCCCTCTTCTTCCCTTTTTTGCCTCTTTTTTCAGTTGCTAATTCCGCTTCCCCTTTGTCGGGACGAAATATCCGGGGGAAAGGGTTGCGCCGAAGTTTGCCAAAAAAGAAACAAAGACGGCCCGCGATGATTTAGCTCGGGGCGAAAGTAATTCCTACGAGTATCGGGAGTGCGCATGCAATCAAAGGGAAACAAATATTTGAGAGGCCGCTCTCTCGTTCCTCTCCGACGATAAAAGCTTGAATAACACACCGCTGCGAAACAAAATCTCTCTACCCCTCTGGCATCCGACTCACCCGATACGGTTGCAGCATGATTCGTGCCATTTTTTTCTTCTTTCTCTCCCTCCCCCCACTTCGCGATGAATCTCGGAAGTTAAAGACACGGTGTCCGTTCCGTCACGCCGTCGAGAGGGTTTTCTCGCGGATTTTACCAACGTGACGAAGAAAAATATGTATCGAGATAACGACGAATGAAATCGCAAACGCATGAACTCCGTCGCGATGCAATATAAATGCACCACACTTCTTGATTCTAACCGTCAGCCCTGATTTCGCGTGTGTCCGTGGCGTTATCGCTCCGCGAGATAATTCAGATCCGAGAATGCAAACAAGGTTAGCCATATCATTTTATCGATATGGCGGTGTGTTTTGACAGAGACGCAGTTCGGTGCATTTAATGCTTCCCCTCCCCCCACCCTCCTATCCGCCATAACAACCGACGAAAGCTTTCAATAGTTTTAAAAGTCAGATCTATAAATTCCCTGACTTCTCCCGTAATTAAGGATGCTTTTACCGGAACAATTCCACGGTGAATCGTTCGGTTTGTCGTTTTATTCAAATTCATGAGCGTCATAAAATCCGTAAAAAATTGGACGGTAAACCTCATTGCTTCCGTAGATGTCAAGCGACACATACACGGATACAGATTTCCACGAAATATTGAGATTTCAATGAGAATCACGGTGTTATGACAATTTCCGCCACCCGGTGCGTATCCGTCGCGACGTCCGTGAGATATCGCGTCTCGACGCGCGAAACCGATAGGGTTTTCCGAAATTCCCACGATCCGTTAAGCCATCGCCGAAATTCGACGACAGTGAAATACAGGGTGTCTGCTAACGAACCTGAATCGTGAAAATCAGGTTACTTTCGTTTCAACGAGAACGGCTGGGTATACGTTGCCAACATTTATTTGTTAAACATTTTGATTCGCCGACGATGGATTAGACACACCGTGTGCGTGTTACCGTACGTGTGTGTGTGCGCGCGCGCACACGCTTTCGACAAATTGCCGAGCAGACTCGTTAGCTAATGTGAAGAGGCTGCGTCGATATTTCTGATGCTCCCGGACCCAGACTCCATGTTTTCTCATTCCAGAAATAACATCTCCTCCTTTTTCTCCCCTCCTCCCCGACGCTTTTTATCCGTCCGTTCTCTGCTTCCTATTAATTCTCACTTTCCATCCGGACCTCTTAATGAGACGGATCGGATAATGCGGAATAATACGCGCGGAACGGTTTAACGCGGAACTCAAGTTTTTCGGGAAAAGATGGAAAAGAAAAATTTTATTCCAACTGGACTCTGCGACCGGTGAAACTCGGAATTTTTGCTTTTAGACGATAATTTCTATGTTTAACGGGGAATTTTATGGAAATTTGCGTTTCGAAGAAAACGGGTTTCATAAAAATATCCTAATTAACGTCGAATTAACTGCATTCCGTGATAATCGGTGACAAACAGGGGGAATTCCGCGAACAGTTGAAACGTCGCGTTTTTGTTAGTCGCGCGATTTATAATGAAATTCCTGCCCATTTCCATGCGACGTATTGTCGAGCAATGACACGATTAATTATTTGCGAGTTTCCCGCGGTTTTACCTGGCGTCCCGTGCGTGTGTATATAAAATTATTTGAAAATTGCGGTGCCCGTTCAATTTCCCCGCCGATCGAAGTAACGCCGTCAATAATAATATTGTAATTATAACGAGGAACGTACACAACGAAACTTTGGAAATTGCCCAAGCAAATTCATAATGAATATTTAACGCGATAACTTTGTGGAATGGGATAACTGCGATCCCGAATCTCGAAATTCGCTGGAATTTCGTCCCAGGAAAAGCGTGGGTCGTTGTATCTTTCTTTATTATCTTCGTCTCTACATATTATGTTTAGCTCAGATTACGGTATCTTCTCTGTGTACGTTTGTGTGTCAACCGTACGACATGCTTCCGTTTCGCGGGAACGAGTGAGAAGTAAAATATCGATATTTCTTGGAAAAAAAAAATGTAAATTTTGACAACTTATTCGTCGATAAATTTTCATTATTTCACGGCTTTGGAGAGTGTACCAGATAAATGAGAAATGATTATGGTGTCCGTATGGTGTCCTGGCGATAAGGCGAGCGTATTCCTTCCACTCGAGTATACGAAGTGTTCGCGACCCTACTTTTAGACCGTCGTTGTTCACGCCGATAAAATGTCCTCGATCGATCGTCATATTTGCGAGAGCGATCAACGCCCGATTAATCGGATCTCGGTAATCACAATTATCGACGCGCTTGTGTGTGTCGCGCGGAAAGTTATCGTCAACAATACCAAGTTGACCGCCGTTGGTGTCCCGAGATCTAGAAACCGTATGGAAGTTATCTCGCCACTCTGGAAAGGTACTTTCCTATATTGATTTCTGTAAATTTACACTTTGAACTACCTTCGCCTGGGACTCGTCACACTTGAAATTTCTACGCCAGGGAATATCTGTGCCAGGAGTTTCGCGCCCGAGAAAGTTCGTACGAATTCATATATTCGCGTGTCGAATTTCGCGGACCTTGAAACCTCCTTTTAAATTTCCACATACTCAAAAACTCGCGTGCTAAAATTTCCAAGATTTTCAAATATCTTCTTGCCATGGATTTCCACGTTTCGAAAGAAGATCCGCGGCAGAAAATTCTGCCGCTCGGGCAAGAAAATATCTTACAGCGTTACAGGCTTCTCCAGGTTCGCCTTCCCGTGTCCGTGAGTTGCGCGCGGATCGATAATTCCCGTTTCGGATGGCCGAAATCGTCGAAATCGGCGAAAAGGGGCAGAGCCCTATGTGGGATTAACCTCACGGTTCCACGAAGTGTAACGCTCGCCTCGTGGTAACACGCATCGATGTAGAAAAAGAGGGAAAGCCGACGGGGGGGGGGAGGAGGTGTGTGTGGGTGTGCGTGCCGGCACGCACACGGTCGCATTTTATATTGGGCGTGTGTCATCGCCCCGTTGCCGCTACTACGCGTCCTGAACACATGAGGGCCCTTCAAGGAATCCTGGACGTCGAGCACTTTCCTCCGAGCCTCCCGACGCCGTTTCTCCTTCATTTTACTAATTAACCTCTCTCGTGGCTTGAAGAGCCTCGTTTTTTCTTTAAATTCGCTATATACACACGCTCCTCGCTCGGCGACAAGCTGTTGCTCGGATACACGAGATTTCTAATAGAGTAATCTGAAGATAAACGTTTCCGGACAGTTCGAGCGACGAAAGGAATGAAAATATTTGCGCACCCTGTTTCGTAACGAAACAAACGTTTCCTCGCGATGCAGAGATCGTCCCGATAAAGAATATCCTTGTGGTAAAATTAAATTGTAAACATTTACCGATTCGTGGAGATCGTTCGAAAAATCCAGATACAATATTTGGACCGCTCTGCACAGTCCTTTAAAACTCGATTATACACTCTTGAATAATTAAATTCGATATTAATCGATAACGAAACGCTGGACGGTGCGACTTGTTTTCCATTTATCAACTCTCATGCCGATCCGTCGCGCGATATTTACCTCGGACGCGAAATCGTTTAATTAAATTCCGCGATCGGCGAGGAGTCGATGCACTCGCGGTACTTAAAATAAAAACAAGCGCGTCGACGACCGACAGAGAGAGAGAGAGGGGGGGGTGGTGTCGGTGATTTTAAAAAATACAGTTGAAAATCAAGATCGGAAAAATCGGATTAAACTCTCCGCGGTGAGGCAGGGATCGGAGGTCGATCGATCATTACGCGGCTATGTTATTAAATGACAAAGCTATGACACACAACCGATGAGTTTGCATCGGCGATGAAGCACACTGTTTTTCTCCGATGCACAATTATACTTTTGTTTTTCATCGAGCGTGATCCGCGAGGTTTCACCGTGGCGTGCGCCGTACGTATTTTTTGCTCACAATCGCGAAATAGATTTAATTTAGTCGGGTGCGTCGGTTGGAAACCGGTATCTTGAAAAGATTTGTTCACTTTATGGGAACTCGATTACACTCGAGTGGCCCGCGTGTTCGGCAGGGCTACGAGACGTCCGGAAATTCGTGAATCTGACGAACGGAAAATCCATTATTCGACCGACGAACGGCTCATTTACATCGAACGGTTTCTCGTCTACTCTCCATTTTGATTTTGCTAATGACCGTCGGCCGTCGTCCTCGAAAACTTCCCTATTTCGTCCTTCGACGTGTTCCGCTTGTCTTTCGTCTGTCCGTTTCGCGGCTTAACGAAGCGCAATTATTCCCGCGGTTAATCGATAAAACTTTGCGAACCTGCTTTCGATATAATCCACGGAAACTCGGTGGAATTTCCATCCGAAATCTCCGCGACGTGACGTATCGACGCGCCGATATTTCGACGCTTTAGAATTTCTACGCGACGGCATCTCGGCGACGAGAAATTTCCACGGCCTGAAATTTCCACGCGACGGAATTCTGCTCTTGAAAATCTCCCAGCCCTCAAACGTTCCACCCTTCGATATTCTCGCTCTAAATCTTCCGAGCTTTAAAATTCATCAAAAGTCTTCGAATAAAAGTGGAAAAAAATTCAGCTCGTCGGGGCCGATCACCAAGTTTCCCAGTTTTTTTTTCACATTCGCGGACCCGTTTCTTCGCGCGAAAATCGTGGAAAATCCGGGGAAGGTATTCATTTAATAAATCGGACGAGAAAGGACACGAGATCCTTGGAGAAATTACAGCGGGAACCAGAATGAGTCAGAGGAATCCCTCGCGAGCCCCAGATCGATACTCGGACACAGTTTGCGGAGGAGTTTCTAGAGAGAGACGGAGAAAGCCAGAGAGAGGGAGGCTCTACGTACGTGTATGTGTGTTTGTGTATGTGAGTCGATGCTCGCTTTCTGCGGATAGTTTTTTCCTAGTCTCTGGATACCACGAAACTGGCAAATATTTGATCGCGCCACTCGGAAATACTTGGAAGGAACTTTCCGCTTGATCAGCTGTTCTTCTAAATACATATACATATACATTTATACATATACAGAAATACTAAAAACCCAATTCTATAGACGCGTGAACCAGTCTCTCGTGTTTCAAAACGATGACGCAGCGAATTTGCAAAGTCCCTTATCGATCCATCGATCACGATTAATTAGCGTCGATAAAGCTGATCGAATACGAGGATTCCGGTAGGCCAAACCACTAATAGGATCTCTCGGGATCCCGGATCCAGACGAATGGCGACCGAGGTGGGGAAAAAATCGAGAGGAATTAGTTTCGATACGCGGACAAATGTGTGCGGAAAACTTTGGTCTGCCAGTAGCACGTTATTGGAGGAAGGCATCGAAGCTTCCGGATATGTATTTCGTATGCGGAACGATGCGGTAATCGCGATGGAAAAGAAAGCCGCGGAGAGATCGAATATTGGATCTTTCGAGTGATCGAGACGCGTGGAAATTTCGAAGCCTAGAAACCTGCAATCGTGGAAATAATTCCCAGCCGCGGAATTACCGGCGGGTTTGCACGGGAATAAAAGACGCGTAATCACATTGTGCTCCCGATGTTATTGCGCTACCAATGTTCCCGGTAGAATCATTAGCATACGAAATTAATTACGGCCGCCGCGTAATTAAACCTTTGTTTCGTACGGGGTTAAATGTCCGTGATATTTATTTGAAGGCAGCATTGTTATCGTATACAAGATGTATGTATACGTATCTGTACGAGTTTCATTGACGTTTCAATTGAAAGTTCGCGTTTCGCGTGGAACTTCGCGACACGGGAAATTAAAACGTAACTAATTTCTGGGTAATCGTCCTTCGGCTAATTACCAGGCAATTTATTGTCGTGTCGTAAAAGACCGAGTGAGAAAACGAAACCGTGAAACTACAGCGTCTCGGATTTTCCGAACAATGAAATTTTCTGCGTCACGTTTTCTCACCCATGAAGGTATGGAACGTTGAAATTTTTTCGCCTAGGATTTTTCCGGCCTTGACATTTCTACGACGATGGATGGCAGGCCTCGCGATACCAAGATTCGATTAAAATTCGTCCGAATTCCTGCCGATAAATTTACCTCTATTGTTGGAAAAACATCTCGCCGATCCGGGCTCGAGAAAAGCCTTCCTTCCCTTTTTCAGCCGCGAGTTGCCGCGTGTACAGAATTTTTGAGCACGTACAACGGCTACGTGACGCGAAACCCAATTGTTCCGATCGACTGATATCGATAACGTACTTGGATCCACCGGGGTTACGTAGGGTTAAAAAGGAACTCTGGATCCGCGTGGAAAATACGAAATATCTCACGTTGATCCTCGCGAAATGACTTTCGCGTTTTCCTCGGACGAAAATAGCTACATATATACGAAAAATAATAAAGAAGAAAGCGACTCCCGGACGCGTCGTTAATCAAACGTACAATTCGCGGCGCGACTTTCTTAACGAGTCGACCGAATTAAGATCGTGCATCGCGCGAAGTATAATTTCGCAAGACAATGCGAAAGTATGCCAACAAACAACATTCCCGTCGCGATCGCATGTCATCCTTACTTCGTTTAAAAATTTCTCGGTCTGTAATTGCAAGCGCGGTTTAACAATGTCCCGGGGAAAAAAGGAGTCGAACGCTAGGATTCGTTTTTCGGTGTTTTCCCATCGCTAACTCCGGTAATTTACTTGGTGAATTCTTTTTCCTCGAGCACCTACTACGAGGATCGTTCGAAAACAAACAGGACCTCCGGCGATACGGTGTTCGGGGCAGCCCGGTAATGGCGTAAAAAGAAGTTCCCGCAAAAAGTCTGTACTTAGTTCGCGCGGATGGTTAAACCCGTTAACGGATATAGCCGGGTGCCCGACGGAGTGGGAGTAGGATACACGTATTTTCGAAGGCAATGGGAGGATGTGTTCCTACGCGTTCGACGAAGGCGGAAAAAATGCGAATAAAAAGAAACAGACACGGTTGGAAAGCAGAAGCGGAGGTGGCGATGAAGAAAAAAAAACGCGGAATAATACGCGGCGCTTTAATTCTGGACGTGATACAACCGGTCGTCCCATTGGCTGCGCAATTTCGTATCTTTTCCTTTAGTTTCGCGTCGAACGGAAAGAGAAACGCATCGAGTGCACGTAACGCGCGGTGTAATGTTAATGTCAAACATTCGATTACAACGGGATCGATAGATCCTATTCCTCGTGCCGGGGCTAGGGTCGCGATAAAATATTTATCGATCGAAACTATAATACGTTCAATGATGCAAAACCCAGGATCGATTTATCCGCGTTTCAAGATAATACACGAATTAATCGTTCTTTTATTCATGAATTCGTCGTAGAATCGCGTTTATATTTAATGCGAGAGGAAAAAGGTTACATTCAGACTTTGAAACCGAACCGGCAGCCATAGCCGCGTTAACATCTCACGGCTAACAAAAGATCGATTCACGTAGACAAACATACGAAGCCGGCGTTGCAGCTAAACGACTCATTTACGAACGAACAGGGTTTTTATACGTCATAGTACATAATTCTCGTCTGATGTGTCTCGAGCGTTGGCTTTCCAAAAACACACAGTCCGCCGGCATGTGTTCGTATCGAGTGGGAACGAAAAATACAGGAATCCCATGGGAGGGGAGGCAGAGGGGGAAGCCGGGAAAACGGGAAAGGGGTGAAAAAGTAAACTGATAGTAATTTAGAGCGGGATCACGGCGCCCATATGCTGCAGCTGGATTTTTATTTTCGCTCCGGAGAACGTAACGCTCGCGAAGAAGAAAGGTTTACGATCGTTTCACTGTAAACGCGTCCGCAGTCTAGATGCACTTTTAAGCCGATCCATCGCGTTCACGAAACGGAATTAAAACACCGCCCAACAACGACCTCCGTTGATCGTCGCATCATCATCTCTGTCCCACGGCAGAAAAATGTGGTTTTCCTTGAGAATCCGCGATTCGATGAATCGAATTCCGCGACATTGTCGACACCTACGAAAAGAAAAAGAAACGAATGTAGGACTGTCCATCGATGGACAGTCGAAGGCCGATCGATCGAAGGTTTATCGCGGTCGAATGCGACGCGATTATGAGAACAACAATTTTGGCTCGTTGCGCGTGACGCGAATACCAATCGAGAAGTGCCGCGACCGAGCCGTCGTCCGTCTTCCGATTAATCGTTTAAGAAATTTCGTCCGCGACGAGTTTAAACGACCGACGATGTTTGTCGTAAGAAACGGCGTGTCGCAGTAATCTACGGACGATGCGTCGGCTGGTACCACACGTTCGCCCACACCGGCACGTATCGTTTAGAAAATTTCCTGCCCACACGTGGCACGAGCCTCTGCTTCTCTCTGCCTCTCTCTCGCTTCTCTCGTTCTCCCGACGAGCTTAGCTCTTGACCCGCCGCTAAGCCCCAATGGGATCTAGCTTCGCTACGAATCCACGTTACGTGTCGTAATTGAGATTTCCTGCGATCCCCTGGATCACTGCATTCTTTTCCACATCGATGCCGCACGATCGTTTCCAATTCCGCCGCGTGCGTGTTCGCGGGCTAATAGTTTACCGCGGTGAATTGCGAACGTTTTTTTGCTAGCATTTTTCCCGCACGGAAACTAAATGATACGTCCGTGGACGTTTAAACGGATGCCAATGTACTTCCTTCGCGACGAACGCGACGTTGTGTAATGTGGATGGGAAAAAAAGCGTAGCTGCAAGGGAAACGCGAGTAGTTTGACACGCGGACACCGAAAATTTGCCAGGCATTCACGCGTCGCGGCCGCGGGAACTTCGTAGCCTGGAAATCCGGTGAACATTCTCCCCGGTTATCCCATTATCATGCAAATCTCGCCCAGGTATTTTTACCTAGAACGTCGCTGGGGTCCCCCGGTACAACGGTGTCTTCCCCCGCGAAACCGTAATTATCCGTCGCGTCGTCATTAAGAGACGTTCGCAATTGCGGGACGCGCAAAGAGCGTGCTTTAATTAAAGCCGCTGTAAATAACTGACCCTCCCTCTCCTTCGTACAGACGCGTACACACGTACGTATGTAGATGTATAGAGGACGTATGGTCTCTCTTCGAGCGACGTCCATTCTCGTCTGGCAATTTTCGTGGCCGTATGTGTCCCCGTCGAACGGGAATTCGGTAAAGTCGTTGTTCAATATGTAAATAACGGCGTCGCGACGGCGATCTCTGTTAATTATCCGTGGCTTCCTGTAATTTCGAAGGTGGTTGCTTCCAAAGTTGCTTAACGCGGGACACGCCATACCGATTCGCGCTGGAAGGTGAAAGTTTTCATTTTACGAGCATAGTTTCGAATAATTGTCTTGCGAAATTTCCTGCTATCGGGGATACACGGTCGGTCTTGCGATTAATTCCGCGAGAGTGTAATTTCTACGTTTGATTAAACGACTCCACGGCGTCGGGTGATTCGGTCCGGTTCGATATTTCCGTTCGCCGCGTTAGAAAAGTTCCGTCGATCCGTAAGCGATTCAATTTCATTTGTCGGAATGAATATGGTGGATGGTATAATAAATGAAAGGGAGTCCCGTAACAAAAAGCTGGTTCCCCGGATGGCACGTATGCTCACCTCCCATGTTCACTACCGGAGAGGTCAGGGCGATACATAAAGCGCGGTTGAATGGCGGGATTTATACACCGAGTCAACGTCTGAACCCTCTTTCTGAATAGCGTCGGAACTTACAAACACTTTCATCCGCGCACGGGTTTTCTTTTAAACGAAACACGTAATCTGCGATCCAGCGCCACTATGAAACATTTCGAGTAAGAAAAGTAGGGCATAAACGGGGGACATGAAAATCTTTAGGATTTACAGCACAGATTCGTCCACTACGGCCAAATTTTTGGTGAAACGACCAAGCGTTTCCTTCCTGTACCGCGTACTTTTTAATTTCAACGTTCCTGCACGCCGGATTTCCCTCGTCACGTGTTTTCCGCATTCTGAAATCCGTGCGCCGCGATGCGTCTAAAATTTCAAATCTCAGCTCTCCCAGGTTTCCCAGATCCCCGACATTTCTACGCCACAGCTATTTTTACGTTTTTTTACATTTTTTTTCTGCATTAATCGCCCCTCGTTTCCACGGGCTCGCAATATCCTTTATTTCCTCGTATGCAGAAACCCGGTAGGTACGATCGAGTCTGCAAGAAGAAAATCTCGACAAGCTCACGGCACGCAGGTATACCAATACACACGCATGGGGTTGAATTTTAACGGAATAATAACGCGTACGCCGACTGCGTGCATATTCAGCCGACGATGGAAAGTCGATAGAGCGTCGGGCGAAGGCAACTCGAAGGCAACGAACTTGACATGAGTCATCATCGTCTCGCACCTAACGACGAGCTTGCTAAATCGGACACCTAGCCAAGAGTCTGCCAACTTGATCCCCTGTCTGACGCAGCATCCACTTGCCAGATGTCGGTCAGCGATGCAAAACTATCATTAACTAACCATTATCACGCTGATGCACGCTAACGTGACACTTTCAACAAACAGATGAATTTCATTGCACCTGAATAAAGCACCCTAATAATTCTATACACATTTTTGGGAAAATTTCGGAGACAAACGAAGCAAAGTGAGCTCGGGTTTCAGCGATTTATAAATCCGTGGGACTCGAGACCCAAATGGGGAGTGACAAATGAAAATCGTGAAAATAGAACGTGTGATTTCGACCGGAAATTTCACGAGGAATGTGACGATGAAAAGGAATGCAAATCTAGCACTTTTTTTAACGAAGAGCAGTAGTCGCGTCTATAAAATAAATTAAGGAAAACACGGAAGATCTGCCCAAAGGATGCCTCAATTATTTACGCTAAAATTTAGTAGACCATCACGATCGAACAAAAGAAGAGAAAGTCTCTCCCCCAACAAATGAAGAATATTTTACTGTACGCTCGAAAAAAAATCAACGGTATAGCTTTATATAACGTGTCCTTAATGTTTTGCGAATTTTATTCCAATTATGTCCACGGGAGTTGAAAAAAACTAGTCTCTCCTTCCCACTCCTTCATCCGTCCTCTATAACAACACACACATATTCCCAACACTATACATATGCGAGTCTAGTCATCAACGATGATCTATCTATTCGAGGTTCGCGTGAACTTGTCGGGCGCGATTCGAAGAGGTCGGCGGACAGGAAGAAATAAACATCGTCGAGTGGCAGATAGGAACGACATCGGTGCCAAAGTGGTGTCTTATGTATATTAGCGAAGCAGAGGGAAATCGGATTCGCGCCGACTAAAGAGAGGAAAAAAGATAACGAACCGTGCCAGTCGAATGACATACGATTTCTTTTCACCCGTTAATCTGAAATAAATTAACTCCCGTTCGTCGGCTCGATAGCGTTTCATGAAATAAAGATGGAAAACGGAATCCCGTCGAGCGCAAAGTATACCCATCGTCTGTCCATCGTCTACTCACGTGGAATATATTTAGAACTGTTTAGAAAAGGACAAACACACACATACATACATAGATATACCGTGGTCGCTGCACGGTCCGTGGTTTCCAGGGTCCGGGCAACCTTTTCGTATTATTTCAGCCGTTTAGCGCGCTTCCAGGGTAGATAGGAGAAACCATGAATTCCGGTAGAACTAACGGAGACTCGTGTTCTGTCCGTCGCGATAACGAAAACGCCGGCAATGCCGATGCAGATTTCGCGACGGTGGAAAAAGAAAGTTGTTAAGCGCCCCGAAGGCAGTTGATAATTCAATTTCACTGAGGCCAATTGATTCTTTAAACACGATTAATTCCAAGGACAGGTAAGACTAGAAGCCCGTCTCATTTAGCGACGAGGAGTCCCGCGAGCGAATTAACCTTGATTTATTTTTAATTACGTAAAAAGAATTTCGTGAATTCGATCGTTTTTAAGTATCGCGGGCACGATATGTTTTTTTATCGCGTCAGGGCAATGAATAGATAAAACGTCCACGTAATACTTACGACTAGAAATAAAACAATCGCATTTTGCAATCTCAACTAATAACGTCCGCCACGATCGCCGCCACTGTCACTCCGATTTATAACGCAATAAACGATAATAGCGTGCATCCAACTGTTGCTGCGCAACCGACATGAATTTCACAATTTAGTAAGCGTATCACTTCCAGCCGGGTATCAGCGTTCAAGCGAGCCAAAAAAAAAAGGGGAGGAAGACTACAAAAGCGTGCAATTCCCTTTACTTGCCTGGGAAATTCGGGCAAATTGAAAGTCCTCGCGACGGGCTTGGCAAAGCGTCCTCGGAACGACCAAGAAGGGCCTTTGGAATTAATAACGACCGCGCTTTTCGTTTTCCCTTTTGTCTAGGCGGCGTTTGCCACCGCAACGCGGAAAACCGTTCCGATGGAAAACCGTGAAAGCATGGTCGCTCACTCCAAAAAAGCACGGAGATATTCGTCGCATCGTTGCCGACATTCAGTGTGACAAACGGTAAACGCGATTCACCCTGTAAAGAGCGTCAATAAGATAGAAAAATCAAATTTCATCCCCCGTAGGCTGTCAGCTAGAAATGTACACCTTGTCTTTCGCGTAACACATACAATTCAACGACCGGCGAGTTTCTCCCGATAAAAGAGCGTCCCGGCATTTTTTACCGCACCGTTTACGTGTGTACCTTCGTCGAAGACTGTTAAGATAAGGACGGATCGCGGTGCATCGACCCACCGCACCAATACACAGCCGTGCAAATTGTCGCTGCGATAACGGTGGAAAAAACTCGCCGGTTAAACTATCGACCACACGACTGTTACGCCGGAGTACGTGCACCGTAGATTCGGTAAATTACGGGCTTGTCGTTGACTCGGGCGATTTCGTAATCCGACCGGCGCACGTATCGTCCGAAAGCAACGCTTTCTCGCACGATATTCCCGTGATTCTCGAAAGAGACGGAGACGCTCGAAATCGTAATAAATTCCGCTGTTAGGCAATTTGTAATTCGTTGCGCGACAATGAATTCTAGTCGCGGTGGTGCGTCGCGCGAAACGAAACATATTGGGCGATTCGCAGCGGCGAAGGAAGAATTATCGCGGTAATATTTCACGCGTTGAAAAAGTGAGCAAAAAATTAATTGACTCCCTTCCGTGAAACGAACATTACTCGTTACGACGAATTATTATCGGCCACCGATCGCGAGCAGGTCGGCATCCATTAATTACACCTGCCACGGCAGGTATGTACCCTTTTCAAATATTTAAAGGATCCTCCGAAGGATTCTATTTATCTTTGCAAGGTGATCGTTATCACCGTCGGAAAATGATATCTGTTGAACGAATCACGAGACACAGTAGTTCGTCGGGGGGTATCCTTATCGATCGTTAGGGCCAGGCTCGTAACATCTTTACGATCTTGTCGGCAAAAAAGGGAGCGGATTTATACGCGTGCCATGTCCGACAGCGGATTGGACTTCTCGAAAAATGAGCCAATTTGCACAGCTGCTAAGCGTCACGCTCGTGCCACGGAAACGTGCCTCAGTCGGCGAGTCGTTTTCATAAAACAGGAAGAGGATCGATAGATCTCGCGTGGTCGCAGCCTACCATTTTTCACCGGTGTTAGGAGGACAGCTGACGAGTCCGGGCGAGACTTACCCTAGCACGCATATCCAATTCCTAATTTCACGTCGGGACTGATGATTATCGTTCTTATTACGGGGACAAAGGGAAAGATGATCGAGCAAGTTAACGAAACCGTGAACATAGAGTACAGTCTTTAATTAAAATTATTAAAAATTTCATTTGAAATTCAAATACGAAAGAAAAAGGAGCTGCTTTCAAAGTTCGTCGAATTAGCAGCAAGTTGAGAACCATTTCTCGCTGTGAAAGGTGATTAAGATCGGCAGATGGACCGATGCCGGCCTCACCCGCAGGTAAATCGAACAATTCTCTCCAGGTCGAAGAGTCCAGGTGCGGAAACGGCTCCTGAAAGCTGCATGGGGTAGTTTTCCCGAAACGCACCGAACGGGCGACAAAAATCGTCCGACTTGGAGCGGATCCAACGTAAAAAAAAAGAGAGAGAGAAAGGAAGAGCGAAAAAAACAAGAGTAACGTCGCCCGCTGCATCATAGGCGAACAACTAAACGAACGAGATTACGAAGGACGGAAAACTGGATAAGCCAACGTTAATTCGACACCGTGTTACGAATTCGGGAACATCTGTCGGAGGATTTAATTTAGAGTCCTCCGGTCTCGTCACCGTCGACCGACGATCTATTTCTGGCAAACGTATGCAACGAGAAAAGAAAAAAAAAGGATTCCCGAGACGTTAAAGACCCGGCGGGAAAAATCAATGAGTCGAAATTATTTCACTCGAAGACATTTAAAGGGAAGAAAAAACATCCCTGAAAGTGGAGGCGACGGTGAGAGCGCCCCCGAGGAAATTCTTTTTCGCCTATTTGCGCGGCGGAACAACGGAATTCATTGGAAAACTTCGGATGACGGGCCGGAAAATTACATAAAACGTGAAAGTCCGACGCGCCCGAGAAATCCCGGCTTGAATAGAATAACGGCGGCGTGTCGAAAGAACCGACGAGATCGGACCTCGAAACATTCGTCCCTCGAATTTTAAGGGCTGTCCTTCCGATCCATTTTTAGCCGAGGAACCCCGTCGACGGCGAAGAGCTCTGCGACGTGAAATTTCCGACTGGTGGAAAGAGATATTTCAATCTCCCCGGCTCATGGTGCAACGTGAAAACGCAGTCGCGATGCATCGACCTCCATTCGCTCGATGGTCTACTTACTATTCTTGCTGCTGAATATTTTCTACGATCGTCCGTGCACGCGTATGCTTTTGCCGTTCGCTTATCGGCGTAACTAGCGCGAATAGAATATGCAGAAAGAGATCGGCGCGCTCCTCGAAGGCTGGGAACCTTCGCGAATCGATAATGACCGTCCGAATGTGCACGTGCCAGTTGAAATCGGTATCGCCGTGTATTATCGCGACACCGACGGGCAATTTCGACTCGTGGGCGAGCGACGAGCAGAAAAAGTTTGCCCAAGAATTTAGCGCACGCCGATGGAAATACTTGTGACGTGAAAACAACACCGACGAACGAAACAACGCGTAGCTTGATTTAATAGAGGACGAGGAATTACAGTCGTCTTATGCGCGACCCGTTCTAAAAATAGCTACGTGACACATGTGTGGAAATGATAGGAATAAATGATAAAAGGGTCCAAATGATACTGCAAAGAGCCTTCGCTCCTAGTGTCGCAGTTGCAGCGGAGAAAACAAGCGCACCCTGTTTGGTAAATAAACAAACGTAGGGTACAAAGCATTGACGCAAGGATATTCCGTACTCGGCGACAACGGGAAAGAAAAAAGAACTGACTTGAAAATGGGTAAAATAAAAAGTAACATGGCTCGCAGCGCGAATGAAACTTCGACTGAAAATCTCTTAAATTACAAGTTCAATTTTTGAAACATTTCTCGAATTACAGACTCCCGATCCACCTGGAATGGTATCCCGGTCCCAAATCGGGATAACGGGGTACCAAATATTTCTGAAACATTTTTCTTCGCCCGCGTTTCCCGCGGGGTCTTTGTCCGGGAATCGATAAATCTATTTATCCATCTTCCCGCGATACATTCACGGAATTGTTCTCCCCGTGCTTATCCCGAACGGGGCGTCGCTGAATGAAATTCGTGTGCATCCAGACACGTGCATACATACGTGGAAGTCGTTTTCCCGTTTGGTTCGAACGCGGAAGGAATGTAGGAGCGTTTCGGTAGTAAAGTTTCTGGATGCAGGCTAGACTCGCCGCAGCCGCGTTAAAACTGTGCGCTGTCCATTGTTAAAGCCGAGAATAGATTTGGATCTCGCGACGACGCCGGGAATAGGGTTCTCAACCGGTTTCCGAATGCCCGGTCCCTTCGGAAGTGACTCATAAGAGTCGTTTCAAACGAGAAAAGAAATCGAGATACATACACACACACACACTCGACCGCCTGCACCAGTACAACACGTCGTCTCACTTTGTATTTTCTAAAAATACCAATCCACTTGAATTCGAATCGATATCGCAGCACGCGCGCTTCAATTTCCCAAGAATAATAGCCCCCGTTTTATCTCGCGGCTCGGATCAAAAGTTGTCCGACAGGAAATTACATTTTACCTGTAACTCAGGAGATACAGGGACAGGTATTGAATTTATTATAATCCAGCCGCCGCGCCGATTTCATTAACCGATTGCGCCATCGTATTTAAGTCACCCGAGGACTCTCCGTAAGTTTCCCGCCAGGGGGGTGTGGATTGTGACATTCCAGGAAACGGAAACTAATCGAGAGGCATCGAACGTTGGATCCATCGTCGGTCCCCCATTCGCCTTCTGGACCTTTTCACACGTGTGCGCGTGAATTATCGCGTGTGAAATTGAAATTAATGTTAGTGAAAGTACGGGAGGTGGGGAAAGCGACCGAGACGGAAAGTTATCGACAGCCTACCTCGCCCGGATCACCCGGTGAAGTTAATTGAGAAGGGGAACGGTTTTTCTAACAGCTACCATCGAATCCACGGGTCGTCTCGAGTCCCACGGAAAGTATTCCTCAAACAATACACCTTCACCGAAGAAAGAAACTGAAACGACTATTTCGGACCAGTAACACGATTGACGGTGAAAAAAAATACGTGACCTCCTGACGAACGCTTCACCCGATGATTCACTTGGTAGGAAGACGTGACTCCTTGCTACACCTTTAGTCACCCGTGACGAAACGGACAGTCACGCGGATTCGAGAGAAAAAAAATACGTTCGCGGTATGTGTAATTTCGAATTTTTCTAAGAATCCGATAAACTCGCCAAGCGACGCGACAGTTAGCGTAAACTACACATGTATACAGCGTCGCACAAACGAAGATGTAATTTCTTGAAAACCGACGTGAAACGAAGGGCAGAAAATGCCGCAGATTTTAAAGAGACACTTTTAGAAAAATGAAATAAACTCCCGGTTAATTTCTAACATCGGATAGCTTCCATTTCGGGCTAAAGAAACTATTTTCATCAGGCACCAGTAACCAGTTGGAAAGGTACCTATAATTTTCCGTTGGTAGAAAATAGATGCGGGATAAGAATATAAGAGTCTCTCGTTACCTAAAAGCAACGTCGGGATAACGGTTCCCGGTATCCGGAGTAGGTAATGGAAAACCCGTTCCATTCTAAACAATCGAAATTGATCGTCAACGGCGTTCGTTCGTTCGGGTCGAGTGATCGGGCTCACGGGAGAAGGTGATGCAGCTTTTCGAAAAACAAGTGCCACCGACCGACGCCACGATTTTCACGAGCACGATAAAGTCTCGAATAAAGATAGAACCCCCGCAGGGAGCAAAAAGGTTCCCGGAATCTGGTCGGTGTTTGCCTCGTAAAGTCCCAACGAGGACGGTTGCACGAGGATCTCGTAAAATACAAAGATCCTCTCCGGGTGTCCGTGGAAACGCTGGACCACGAAAAATTGTATAGTCTATCGATGCGAAAGCTGTCTGTTGTATCGCGTACGCTCACGAGGATTCGATGATTTCCGATATTTTCTCGAGTATCGAATATACGTATCGAATATCTCGCGTTCCCGACGAGAACGGAGGACCGGTCGAATCGTAGCCAGTATTTTTACGATAAGGGAAACTGTGCTCGGTCATAAATCGAAGGAAACTCTTTGCCTACCGGCTTATCGTTATCCAGACTTATCGTTACGGCGAGCACGGTCTACATTCTCTATCTCGTATTACAACGTTGACAGTTCTCTCCATTCTCGACGGCTTCGCGTGCTCCCGTGGAAAATAGCCAGATTTTCACGCGATTTTCGTTAACCCGTCACCCACGTGTGACGAGATACCTGTCGTGTCACGTGAATTAGTAATACTAATTTCAACCTATCGAACAGAAATATACGTACCGAGGTAAAGATTACCAAGAGTTTCGTTTACGTTTCCAGGAGTTAACCGGAAAGTTATCGAGTGATGTCCTTCCTATTCGCTCAACTTATTAGCCGGGAAGAGTACAAACGGTAGAACTTAATTCCATGATTCCATTTTCAGGTTCGAGTCCGACGAAAAAAAGTGGGTGGAAAAATCGGTCGGGAACACAGACAGACACACGCGGGGGCGTGTAGATGTGTGCGACATCGACGGCACTGTCCTCGTAATTTTCGCGCTCCCGATGGAAAGCTCGACGTTAATGTCGTGCTCGGCGGATGCAATTTAACGGTAACACAGCGATTTGCATAATTGACCGAGATTGGTCGGGTTCCTCTGGCCTGGACCGATTTCACGGGGTTACAACGGTGTGAGAAGAAAGTGTGCGCCGATGCGGCAGAGGCGTCGTTTCGACACCTGACAAATGATCCACGCGAAAACTGGAACGGAAGTCGAATCCGCGGGGAAAAGAAATCTAATGCTCGGGCTGGGAGAGTTATTAACGAACACGGAATAGAAATTTCTCCCCGTCCCGGCGGCGTTTACGTAATAGGATGTAATTATTTAAGATCACGTCGCGATGCATATTGCGAAACGCGCCACCGTTTTGTTCGCGAGATCAGCCTCCGCGATATTCTTGTACGCTACAGTATACATACGTATTGTATGTACGTATTACAGGGTTGTCCGCGTTTCGAACAGGGGAGAGGCTGACTCTTCCGCGAAAACGCGAGATTAGATTACGCTATGAAATTGTTTCTTATCTTAATTGTTTTTGAGAGAATAAGCTTCATAAATTGGTCGAGTGGTCGTATAATTTTCCATTTACATTGTTCGGTGTACACTGGATCGTGGGGTGTTGTAAAGCGAAACGGGACGTATCGAATTTCGCCTCGTTCCTCCGCGAGAACCGATCCTGTACATTATAGCTTCTAATCCTCGTTTGAGATAAAAGTTCGAAACCGTACGATTCGTTCGCCGAGGTTCGTCTCGGTTAGCACGCGGTAAAAGGGCGAGTAAACCCGGTCGGTCGTAAATTATTCATAGTGCGTCCATCGTTCGCGGATCTTCTCGAGATCGTGGATCGTCCGAGGGAGCAACAAGTAACGTGCGAGCGTGAAATAACAGGGCGCCGGTGAAGCTGTGGGGGATGGAAACAGCTGTAACGGAAACGTGACATCGAGAGCTCGAGATGATTTCGTGATCCGGACGGAAAGTCGATCGGGAACGGACGGAAGTCAACCAGTAGCTTGTCAATTTTGCTGGCAAACGTCGAATCGCGTAAATAAGCGTAACATTGGCTGTCGGGGCGAAAAATCTTATACCGTGGTCTCTCTATAACTTTCCAATTAACGCGCTGCGGGCTCGGGGAATTCCTGGATATGGAAAGTTATCGGGTGCCCTCACGGTGTTAATTCGAATTCTAAATAGAGGGTTGCCGCGCGAGAAAGATGCTGGAACGAATAGTTATCGAGAGAGATAGAGATAGAGAGAGTGTAGAGTGTTATTCCAATGGAACCACAGTCGTTAATCGGTTACAGTGAAACTCGACGAAATTCGAAACGATTCAACGAATTCGTGAATCGAGCCATTGTCTCCCCCACGTAATTATCCACGGGTCAGAACGGGGACCACTTCCGGGCCTTTTACCTCTCTCGACTGCCCCTCTCTCTCGCTCTCGCCGGTCTCTCTGAAAAGCCAGCGGGTTAATGGAAGAGCATATGGTCGGCCCGTTTGGCACGCGTCGCATAATTTGGATCCAATGACCGACGTGTTTGGAAACCTGCGGTACGAGAGAGAGAGAGAGAGAGAGAGAGAGAGAGAGAAGAAAGGAGAGGGGAGAAGGAGAGAACGTTGACGGAAATAACTGACTTCAATGAGACTCCGAAGCACAATAGACGGCGATTCGGAAGGGGGACTCGATGATCATCGACCTGCGTAAGTTGCGTTCTGCCAAAATCGCTCTCTTTCTATGACTCTCATATCACGTGCAACATTTCGCTCCATTCAACTACACTCGCATACTTAAGTGTACAAACGGGCGTAATAAATTTCGTTTCTAAATCGTTATTTCAATCTTTTCCCGTATTTTCAATATCCCGTGAACGTACGAAACAGAGATCTTCGTCTTCATCGATTTTTAAAGACTTCAACGACCCGGAACGAATAGAAATTCATCGAAATTCCTAAAACCCTGTACGATAAGTTTCTTCGGAACAGCATTACGTATTACCGTGAGCACGTACACGGTGATATCCTACTTTGCACGGTGGATTTCCATCGACGGGCCGTCGTACGGAACATCGCTGGAAGAATGCGAGTAATAACTCGACGGCACGACACGGTGTCCGATCACCGTCGTAACCACCATAAATCCCTTTATCGAACGCGACAACGACGTCGTAAGTCGAAGGGCTTCGTGTTTTTTTTTCAACCCCGGCTAGTCTTTTGCCATTCCGCGAACGGTGTCGGTGTTTCTTGACCCCGGAACGCCTAACGCCGGTGGTCGCACGCGAATGCGCTTTAACTCGCTCGATTTCATATTGCACTCAGTTTCCGTTTCGATTTCAAAAACAACCCTGCGAGAGTTCAACGCACACGACAAAAGGGGACACTGGTAGTACTTTATGGAATTGTTGGTGTGCCAACGTTTTCTAAATATTAAATTCTTACCGCACTTAAAATCGTTTGACATTGCAATCTTGTGTCAATTTGTCGCGATAGAATGGACTTCCGGGCAAATATCGCTGAATCCCGCGATAAAATGGATAAAGGGAGACACGTATGTATGTACCCTTGTGTCTGGCGACTGCGGAATTTCTCTGTAAACGTTTCTGACAAAAGGTTCGGACGTGTGCCTCGTTCTCGGAAGTTCGACGCTTCTCGAACAAGGTATCGCTTCCGACAGGAAACAGTCAGGCGACGTCTTAATTCCACGATTCAGCGACAACGTTTACGTGACCCGTGTTCCCCGTGCCTCTCGCCGTCTAGTCTATTCAAAGTCTGTCATCATTAAGCGGCGACGTCGGTGGTTCGGAACTAGCGGCGAGAAGAATATCCCTCGAATGACTGAATGAAACTATCCACGTGGTCGCCAGGATGCGTGTCGGTGAACGAGTCGTCCGATAAATTATTTATAAGTCTCGCGGTAGGCGCCGAAAGTACCGAGGGTTTCGAGAAACACGGAACTTTTCGAACCGTCTAGTCTGGGGGGGAAAAACAGCTGGGGACAAAAGACGCGACTTATGTTTGTGTTTCACGACACACGGTTACGCTTGAAAATTACCCGCGCCCTTGTCGCTGAAACGTTTCGAGTAACTTCTGAAATTTCCGGCGTGAGTTATTTATAAAACAAAACAGAGAGAGATGGAGATAGAAAGAGAGAAAAAGGTGCGGCTGCGTGCACACTGATTTCCATAAGTGGTCGTCGCACACACTTATTTTTTTTCGTCGCGTTCGTCTAGGGGGGTCGCGCACCCTTCCGGGGACAATTTTTTTTTCTCTCACCTTCTCCTTCTTTCTTTCTCCTTGCCCGAACGACGCAGCATGATCTCGACACGACGGCGGGTCGTTTCAGCGACGAGACAATGAAGAAGAAAAGTAAAGTGGCGCGGCGGCGACAGCGGTGGCGGCGGTGAGGTTTCATTGCCTTTCTCGCAGCCGCATTGTTGCCCCGTGACAGACACGCTCGAGACCGTTTAATCAAGAGACGCCAGAGTGGAAATTGCCGGTCACCTACCGAATAAATTCCCCGGACGAATCGAGCCGCGATGATTCCTGCTAATTAGCCAGAAACTGACGGCGCAAAGTTTCCGATTAACAAACTTCGGTCGAACGACTCTAGACGGAGTCAATTTCTTTTTCCACATTCGAATATCCCGTGCTTTCGATCCTCTGAAACGCATAGAATCGAGAATATCGCAAGGCTGTTGCAAAGTTCCAACGATAAATTGATAACCCTAGAGTTATAAAGTTTCTTGCACTTTCGAGGAGTATTGCGTTTAATTGCAACGACTCTATCGCAAAAATCCTGTTATCAATGGCAAGTATTTGAGTATTATGCGAACGGCCAGCGGAGCGGAACTGATTCTGAATTATCGTCGAACAACGTGAATGTAATTATGACGATTAATTAGAGAAGCATCCAGTGATCGACGTACCGGAGCAAACGACGCCGAACATTTGCTTCGCTAATACAATACCGATAATTTATTCATCGCAACTGCACCGCATTGTTCCAAGTGCAGTTGCGATAGGCTTTCCTCTCCGGTAAACTCGGCGATGCCAATTTACATCCGCGTCGCCCGACAACGTTCCAACGGAACGCGAAAGTTCCGCTCGGAAATTTGCAAACCGCGATGCAAGCGGACAACTTCCACGAATGCGCAGCGAATCCGCGAGCGGAAGAACCATGAGGAGATTTTAAATCTCCCGTACGCGGAGCTATTTGCAATTCCGTAAACAAGTCGTGGAATGAAATTACGCAGGAACGCAGCAATGTTTCTTTCCATAATTCAATAACATTGACAACCTCCTCGCTCGCCGCGCAATCAATGGCGTAAGACCACTTTTATTTGTCATCGATCGAATAAAATTTCCACGGATTCCGCGATGTCTGTAACGCGAATTATTAATGCCGCTGCTGGAATCGTTGCAACGAACCCTCCGTTCTAATTTCCGCGACCGCGGATTCCGACGATTATCAATATTTCATCGTCTCCGCTTTTTCTAACTGCGAATAAATTATCCAACGGCGGAAATAATTCAAACCTCGCGATTGCATAAACGACCGTCAACCATGATTCTATGGCAAGGATATACCGATGTTCGTCACTGTAAAATCTCCGCGGAAACCGCATCCTTATCAATCATACATTTCCATAAATTTCCGCTCACGATTTATCTTTCGGCTTTGAAATATCCCTTCGAAAATTTCCACGTCGTTCACTATCTTTTCGAAATATCTATTCCAATAGCGTTGCTGTTTCTTTGCCGTGACTTTTCCTGGAAACTCCGCGACCGATGCGTGGTCACGCGGTTCCGTTCAAGTGGACATAACGAAGATTAATGTCCCATTGGCGTCGGTGCCCTTTCGTAAGCCTTTTATAATTTACCTGGCCGTATGTGGCGGAGAGTGCGTGTACATGGCTTCTCGATATAACGGAACGATGGTTAACAAGCAGCGTGCTTTACAGTTAGCCGGTACCAGTGGACGATATCTGTACGTACACCGTAACGACCGTGGACCATTCTTATCTCGACTAGGGCCGCGATTGATAATTCCTTGGTCGATATAGATATTAAATATTAATTCACGCGGCTAATTAATGCAACAACGACTCGAGTTTCAACGTGAAAAATGTTCGTAATCCCTCCGATGAACAATTCTCCATGGATGCAATGAAATTTTCCACGTCACGAAGATCATGCAACCCGATTACACAAGTGTGTGAGTCAGTTATATCGAGCGGAAAGAATCGGCCACCATTTCAGCCTGTAATAACGAACGTATAAATTACGACGGCGAATTAGCGGCGACAGGAAACGTGCGTATTACGAGCGGCATACGAAAACAGGGATTCGAGACCAGCGACGATTCCGGCTGCGAGATTAAACCGACTGGCATAAATTGTCCGGCTGACGCGTAGAGTAGTCATCGATAGGCGGAAGTCGTCGCGATGAATCGACCTTCCCCGTTAGAAGCCGTTAATAATTATGACTGGTTAACGAACGCCGGGTCGCTAGGGACATCTTTCTATCGTTCTCTTCGCGTGCGATACCACAGCCAGCAATCGAGACCGATGGAAATCATTTTAGCTCGTTTCGAGTAAATATAGAACGGTTATTTGTAAATTGTCTCCCGGTAGATACACGCCCCCGCGAAACGCTGTACTTTTTATCTTCTTGCTCGCCGAGAACCATTCATATTTGTTCTCTCGCATACGCGGCAAAGTACAAAGATAGATGGTCGTCGTATTTTTATTTATCGCGCTCGTACGGTCGGACAGGGACAGATGCAAAAACTTTCCGGATAGTTTATTAAAAACTGTGAATTCACGCGAACATGCGAACACTTCCAGGGAATTTAAAATGCGGTACGATTTGTTCTCGTGAACGGAAGTCGTGGCGAGCTTCTGACGTCTATCCGTCAGACGTCACTGGGTGGAATCGACTGGTTGACAAGTAGGGTATTGACTCGAGGAAAGACTTGACCGCGTCGATGGAATTGAATCGAGAAAGACACGTCTCGTCTCGTGTTTGTCAGCGAATTGTCTTGAAATAATGCAACGGACACTCGAACCGTTCTTGACGTGGAAAAACGAAAAGCTAGACGTCTTTTGTTAGCGAAATTGATTCGAGATACAGTACATTTACTTATTATTTATCACGTTGCACGCTGAACGGAACAACGCGGTTTCGTTACAGATTGGTAAACACTTAGGAACGCGGCGCGAAACGGAAACCGTGGTAAATCGTCCTTCGCCGTCGACGATACCTCGCGTAATAATTGAGTACTCCGAGATAGGGCCCCGTCGTTACGGTGCTTGATGAGAATTGAAAGCCTGCTTGGAGTTCCAACAAAGGCCCCAACTCTTTATCTACAAAATTGTATAGATAACAGGCGAAAAATATGAATTTCAAACAGTTTTTTGATTGCCATTTGCTCAATTTTAAAGATAGCGGCCTGAAACTTGTACCATTGTCTTAGTTAGGAAATTCTACGCCAGATCAATGTATAATAGTTGTACTTTTCGAAAATTTTATTTTTCGCAAAAATCTGAAGGGGGTAGGTCAGGATTTTTTGCGATTTTCGTAATTTCCTCGCCATTTCCACAATTTTTTAGATATCAAAATGATTCTTTCACTGGCTTATTCGGCTTCTGATTCCGCGTCCAAAACGTCCCGGATCATTTTAATAGCTTAAAAATTGTGGAAATGGCAGGCGATTTACGAAAATCGCAAAAATTCCTGACCTACCCCCTTCAGATTTTTGCGAAAAATTAAATTTTCGAAAAGTACAACTATTATACATTGATCTGGCGTAGAATTTCCTAACTAAAACAATGGTACCAGTTTCAGATCGCTATCTTTAAAATTGAGCGAATGCCGATCAAAAAACTGTCATAATTTGACGATTTTTCGCGATTTTCGTAATTCCTTCGTCATTTCCGTAATTTTTGAGCTATTCAAATGATTTAAGACGTTTTGGGCGCGGAATCCGAAACCGAATAAGCCAGAGAAAGAATCAGATTGATATCTTAAAATTTGCGGAAATGACGAAAGAACTACGAAAATCGCGAAAAATCGTCAAATTATGACAGTTTTTTGGTTCTCAATGACTCAATTTTTGAGATAGCGGTCTGAAACTTGTACCATTGTTTTAGTTGGGAAATTCTACGCCAGATCAATGTATAATAGTTGTACTTTTCGAAAATTTTATTTTTCGCAAAAATCTGAAGGGGGTAGGTCAGGATTTTTTGCGATTTTCGTAATTCGTTCGGCATTTCCACAATTTTTTAGATATCAAAATGATTCTTTCACTGTCTTATTCGGATTCGGATTCCGCTTCCAAAACGCCCAGGATCATTTTAATATCTCAAAAATTGTGGAAATGGCGAGCGATTTACGAAAATCGCCAAAAATCCTGACCTACCCCCTTCAGATTTTTGCAAAAAATTAAATTTTCGAAAAGTACAACTATTATATATTGATCTGGCGTAGAATTTCCTAACTAAAACAACGGTACAAGTTTCAGATCGCTATCTCAAAAATTGAGCAAATGGCAATCAAAAAACTGTTTGAAATTCATGTATTTCGACTGTCATTTCCATCCTCTTAGAATAATCGATCCAGGAGCGCGATATTCGTACTCTGTGTAGTACTATTCGATGTTAATTAAAAAAATACTTGAAAACTATGAGTCCCTAATTCCGGTGCCGCCCTGGGCGAGCACTTTGTACACACATACATCAAGAAACACCCATCCACTTCGACACACCGTTCCGACGAGGATTAATCATCCATCGCCAGCTGATCAATTCGCTTCCGAGTGGCGCTGAAGCTCTCCGATGAATCATGCTAACGCAAGGTGCTTGAACTAACGTTAAAGACATTCAATTTCCTGCCAAGTGTTTCTTTCCCGTTGACCTTCCATTTCACGTATCGAGTCCGCGCTATTATCCTTAATCGTAAACTAACAGCCACTCGAACGTCGTAGTGAAATTTCAACGTTCCAGGTTTAATTACCACGCAATCCCGTTCCACGGTACCGCTGATCGTTTCTAACGATTCCAACGTGTACCGTAGGCACGTTTGAAATACGTGAAAACACGGGTCGTAAAAATCGGAGATAAAATTTAATACGTAGCCACAAGAGGCACAAGGATATCAGTGTTATCGGATACTCGGACAACACTATACACTCCACGGAACAAGTCTACAGATGTAATTGCGACACATCTTCAACCGCAAGGAAAAGAACCAAGAAGAAAAAAAAGAGGCAGAAAGAATTGAGCGAACGGTGAGTGACGACAGTTTGAAAGTCAAACTTCCCCGGCGATGGAAAACTTCCCGGCTCTCGTCCACGTGGAGATTCGCAGTGAAATTTCTCCGCTAAAGAACTCTTCAAATTCAGAGATATCATTTCCGTGGATACCGTAGCTGAAGATATTGTTCTCAAGAGAATGTTCGAAATCGTCGCGCGTAAAATCTGTAGCACCCGATGGAGAGACGTGGTATAGGCACTTTCAAGGACTTTCCACGAGTACCTTCACGGCTTGCCGAGCGTTCCAAGAAGGACGAGAAAATAATGAGCACGCCGGCGAAGCCTTGCGCCGACTAGAAATAATTAAGCCGTTGTGTGTTGTACTTGCGACTACGCTGCCGCGATCTTTCCCGCCGACTAAAACGCGCAAAAACGATCACTCCGACGTCCCTTCGTTTCCTTCGGGATCTATTAAAAACAACGCCCCGAAGAACGGAGCGAGAAGGCACCGATAAGAAATTCAATCCGACCTCTAGGGGTCTTTTGATTAACATTTTTTCTTAAGTGACATCCACTCGGGAAACGTGGTATTTCATCCAATTCGCTAACGTTGACAAAGCATCGAAACAAGCGCTTGCAACGAATGAACATGTGTAAAAAAAAAGAGCTGTGGATGGAGGCGAAAAGCAATTTTAACGACGTTGTAGCAGTGTTTATTTAAAAAGTTGCAACTCGTTTTCCCGATTCGAAACTTTAAATGTATTCATCCGTTTAAAAAAAAATATCGCATATCAAACGTGTATTGTGGGCGAGATTGGTAGCCTTCCGCGTTTAAACACCTTCGAATCGAAGCGGCATGCATTATACATGCGCATGATCGTGTGCTCGTTACATGCACTAGATACTGATAAACGATTAAGCGTTACGTTACGTTCTCCATGAATCTCCGATACGATCGCGCCGCGTACCTATTACATATTTACACGTACACAGTTTACCCATAAATCTTCATTGATCGCTTTGACGAGCTCGCGATCTATTCCCCCATAGGAGATCCAACACAATGGAGATAAATTTCTGTGACAGCCTTTATGGATGTTGGTCGAACTTTATGATTCGAAACGTTCTTTATTCGGTAACGGTTAGTTATTCGAATGGTCCGACTACGGATAACCCAACGCGTTGACTTTCATCCGTTTAATTTAGACTGGTTTCACCACCAACAGCGTCGCCGCGCAGAAATTTCAACTTAAGGAAGTTTTACATCGCAGAGAAATTTCCACGCGTTGCATTGTCAAAGTTGGATCTTCAAAGCGTAGAAATTTCACAGCGTAGAAACTTCAAAGCGTGGATTTCACGAGTTAACAGCGATAAAGCGTAGAAATTGTGAGTGCATTAGTTTCAGTAAAAGCGTTCCTTGTTCCCTATTTGACACACTCCGCAACTTCTGGTTAACGACGCGCGTAAAACCGATGCGTAAAAGTTAATAATTTCATTTGAATAACAAACGGACGAACTTTGATTCGCGGATCTCCGAACGGAATTGTTAATTCTTACCGACAATAACGTGGAACGGTTTACGCGCGTTTATCACGGAAAAAAAGAGAGCGTACACACCAGTATACCGTAAAGTACAAACAAACGTGACATACATTCACAACTAGCAACGTGGAAATGGTGCACACCAAGAAAAACTGGTCATTGTTTACTCTGCCTCTATCGTCTGACAGAATGGAATTAGTCATCGGCCAACACGCGACGTTACAGCGATCGAGTTGTCAACGAAATGTGAGTAATTCGAAAAATTACGCGCGAAACAAAGCACTTGAGTACATTCTCTAATTCGATTATGAAACGATATGAACTCAAAGGTAGGTATAATTTCGAGGAAACGCACGTTGCTTAAAGTAACTTTGGACCAGAATTATCACAACAAACAACCTCTTGTTTCCATAGTATCTCTCTGTCATGTGATCGATGACAGACACGAGAAATATGAACATTTTATCTCAACTCACTTTAGATTAACCTGAAAATTGAATTCTCTCGAAATCCACCACTACAATTGCAATTGTGACTCACCTTGTGTCTCGGAGTATACAGGCAGGATCACGGCGAGCAGCACCACAACCAGCACCAGTTTGCACCGCACCGTGAACTCGCGTCGCGGACCCGAGCACCAGATAGGCATGGTTTCTATGACACGGGTTTTCACACGGCCGTCATGACACACTAATCACGTTCGGGAGCAGAGCGTTTTCGTGCTCCTCTCTCGGCTTGCTTTACCCCTTGCGCGCACCACACCGTACCGACCACCCTACCCGACTGCTCCGCCGGTCTAGACTGTTGCGACACCTCTGATACTCTGCCGTCCCCCACCCGCCGCCATGTATATCGAGCCGCCGACCATACCCGACCGAGCCCGAAGACGACCGAGGACGCGGCGGGCGAATTTGAACGACGCAAGGGCGGGTGAACTTATGAGTTTCAGTAGTGCTGGATACTGAAGCGTGTTTTGAGGTTCCTATGGCTCGAATTTGTTGAGATTCGAGGTCCCGAGGCTTTGAATGTTTCATAGGGTGAATATTTTGTGCTTTGAGGCTCCAGGCTTTGAAATTTCTGCACTTTAAAGTATCTACTTCGCAAATTATGTACGCACTGAAACGTTTGTGATTTGAAATTTTAAGAACACGTAAATTTCGGAGCTTTGGGATATCTATTTCATGTGTGGGCTTTCTATACTTATTAAGTTTAAAATTACACGAGTATATTTTCCAGTTTGTACCATGGGAGGAAGAACTTTTATATTTTCCACAGACGAATTTTTTATAATATGAAAAATTTCATTTCATCGGGTAAGTCGTCCATAGAATGCCCAGCTGGCAAGTCCTGACGAAGTAAATGGAAGAGCTTTATTTAATCTCTGATCAAAGCTGCATTCGATATACACATAGAGCTCGTGCCCTTAAAAGATTAAAGTCGCGTGTCTCTTCTCAAAGGAAGCTCGATGCGAGAGCTTTTCTATGCGCGCTGCTAGTTAACATATTAGAGGTAGTTTTCGCTTCGTTGAATTTAAATTAACGAGGATGACGCGAATGCTCCTTTTAAACGAACAAGATAATGACGGTGTAAACGTTGTTATGACCGGTTACTTTCATATTTTCTCCCTAAAAGCCTCTTGAAAATATTCGGAATTTACTGTACAAATTCTCTCCGATACCCTGGTAGTTCCGATTATTCGATATTTTCCCTAATTTTTTAGCGGAGTCTCGAATATCGATCAAACATCACGCGAGAACATCACGCAGGCAAAGAGAAGTTGAAATATTAGTCATACAATAGCGCTCGTTTAAATGCCAGGCCATCACCACTGACAATGGACAACTTGCGAAAAGATTTGATTAAACGGATAGTAAACGAGTGCAAAGAAAACGGGTTACACGTGACCAAAGACTTGGTGTCCTTCCTGGTATGAGCATGTTTAATTTCAATTTCCATCTAACCTAGATTACAAATACATCCTCAAACAACACTTTTAATTCCCCGTAGCTAACGTTGTACCAATTAAATCCAGCGTACGAAATTCACGAGGATGACGAGGAACATAATCAAAAAATCATCGACGCTGTAACGGAAAGAATATGCGAGCGAGACAAGCCAAGTTTGACGACGTTAAAAAATCAACTCTACTTCGCCAAACATTATCACGAAAGAGGTAAGAATACGTTGGATAAAATTAGCAAGTCCATCAGAAAAGCTAAACGATCTCCCAATGCTTTTAGACGAAACTATCAGGCGACACAGGTTACGTCTCCACCAAAAAACCGGTCCGTTGGTGGCCGCGATTTGCGAAACCGAAAAAATCACGAGTAGCCAAGACTCGGACAGACTGTACGAGAAAATGCTTGTCGTTATCACGTTATTAAGTGGCCTCGGGAGTCCTACGGTTCCCTCTATTCTCCGGTGAATAATTAAAAGACTTTAACGTGCTAACGTACATTGGTCCTCCCGACAGAATTCTGTGAAACTTTCGGTTCTTTAGGGAAGTGTCGATAGCGTTGCAGAGCGTTTTCCAGCCGTCGGAATTGGGCCAATACGTCGGCATGTCGAAACGCGAGAAGGAGGAACAGTTGATGGAACTTATGTGCATAGTTGCTGGAATACGGCTTTTCAATAGGGACTGCCAACGGGGCGGCGAGGGCATCGACGATCGTCAGTGAAATTCTTTTCAGACGTACATTGAAATTCAATCCGACACTCTGGACTAAATATAAATTATATTTGCTCCACTAGTCCCAAGCATTTTGCAAGAAGCGATGAAAAAGACTCGTGACTCGATTCTGGAATCGCTCGAGGCCTTAATGTCGAGGATATACAAATTTACCGCGGCTGTTGAGAGAGTATTCTTCTTTAAAATCCTTGGCCAGGAACCTGGTAGGGTTAACGAAATATTGGCGGGTTATTTCTCCGATGAACAGATTAACTGGGCTATCGAGATGTTGGCTGCGAGTCGACAGCAAGAAATTTATATCAGGTTGTTTTTTCTTAAAGTTTGGTCTATTCTATAAAGCGAATAGCATGTTAAAGAATTTCATCGTGATCCGTTGTATGGTAGAAAACTTCTAAACGATGTGGAAACTTGCGAGAAAGATGTAAAAGACCTGATGGAACGTTTTCAAGGCCGGCTTTTCAAACTTCACGACACCGTGCGATATAGGACGGCTATTCCCACCGTGCAAGTATACGTAAGCAGACACCACTGAAGCTTCGAAATAGAAAAATCATTGATTTAACTCCGTTTTTACACGGAATTCCATATCCGCCTTTATTTAGCCGCAATTCATCGATCTAGCGGATATATGGATGGGACTGCAAGACGAGGTGATTATATTGAGTAACATCAACAACTTCCTCTGGGAACTGCAAAGCCTCAGCACGAAGGTAATTATCGAGCGCACGTGTTTACCTGACGTGCAGAAAATTTAATTCGTACCATTACCGTAGACCGTCAACGTTTTCGACATCACGATGTTAGAGGATATCTTATGCAAGAAAGAAATCCTCACGGACGCTGAAAGATTAGAACGATCCATGGGGAATCCGATAAGTAATACCCTGTTAATAAAAAAAGTAAAAACTATCAATCGAACGCAATCACTCTTAGCTCGATGACGGCAGCAAAATTTGCAAGCGAAAATAAACGATCTGTCTTTCAGCCGAGTGCGGTGATTGTACCATGTACTACCCGAACGTTACCAAGGACTTCGAGAACATCAATCTGGAAGTAAGGTCACGCGTGATAAGGCATAATCGATGATTGTTCTCTGCACACTTTGCCTTCCAATCAAGTCAATTCGACGCTATTCAGTTCCTAGGATTTTGCGCGTGGACTTTCGTCTTCGGAGACGGAGCACTCGTCCCAGGAAACCCGAACAACGGCGTCGCGAAATGGAGAGGGAAATACTATGCTTTCAGCTCCCCGAGAGCTGCACGAGAGTTTGGATCGGATCCTGACAAGTGTGTATTCCTAAAAGCTAATAGAAGTTCGTATATTCGAGGGATTAATAATTGTTCTCAGATACGTTTACGATGCCCTTGATTTCGTTCGCAACCACATCGAGTACGTGTACCTTTTTCAACTGTACGACGACATTCAAGCGATGAAAATGCAAGAGGTGTAAGTCTAAAATTGCGTCTCTGAATGAAGGGTTATTATCTTATGTGAGAAAAGAAATCACAATCGGAGATAAAAAATTGATAAAAACTGTTAAGGTTATCGGAGGAAGGTCCTCAGTTAAAGATTCATCACAATCAGAACGTTCAGACGGATGTACACATACTTCCACCTTCCATCGATAAGAATTATTCATCGAACATCTGGGAATTGCGACGAAAGGCATTGCAATTGGTCAGTAATATTATATCGTACGCACTGTAAGGTAAAAGTGTTGGCAAACAATTCGTACAGTTATGTTATTCCAGGCAAGCATAAGTCGATGCGCGACGCGCAGCACGCAAACACACAAATCGCACTTCCGATACGGTGTTTATGTACAAGCTGCCCCACCCCGTGACAAGGAGGTTCAAACCAGAAGAGATAACTACACGAATACGAAGAAGCTGTTAACATTCATTTTCGGGTTGCGAGGAAGGCGCGATGACAATCAACACGTCGTGTCTTTTCTGGAAGACGAACTCGAACATTTGTAGACTTTCCGATATGTTTGTACATTTCGCTAACAAGAGAAGTATATCAGCCCCTGTAAGTTTAATTTGAAAACATTTAGTTTATAAACTTCCGAAAAGATTCCGAATGAAAGAAACTACGGGAATAGCTGATGGAAGGGAATAAATACTAGAGGACTATTTAAAAAAAAATGAAAGCAATATCTTTTAATGACGTTCTCAAATACATTCACGGAATATCGCGGATCGAACCGCATATTACATTTTTTTAGAAAAGAAACCGTTACAGTAATTTGTAATTCCGTGTACACATTTCTTATTCTCCTGTACTGTGTTTAATGCTTTCTCGTTATCGTTTAACTGCTCGCAATGATTTCTTGTCTGTGGCTTCCATTGACTTAGGCCAGCATTCATTTAATTTATATTCAAAATACACAAATTTTCACACGCCGAGGTAAAGATGGATCATACCAGAATTATTTTTCCGTACCTCGCATCATGAACCTATTTTTATTTTTCTACACTTCAACGATTGCGCAGAAATCGCTGCACACACTGTGACTTTTATATGCTTACATCGTACCTGCACTGAATACATCACTTTACCATTAGATCTTAAGAGTTAGGTCAATTTTTTACACCAAGAAACCTATATTACGACAATAATTGGTAATTACACGATAATACAATTAAACTTCGCTTAGTAATAATTTCAGTGTATAATGTAGCTATTATACAGAAGAGGTACAGGATGTGTTGATTTTTCGCATCGTCTTTCTCTTTATTTTTCCGCATTTTGTTCTAATTTTACCACAGATTTTCTTTTCGTTTTGTTGAGACAAAAAGTAGTTGTCATTCTGTTACATCCATTGTTGAAGATTAATCAACATTTAAAGAAAAGGATGAAAATATCGTGTGATAAGTAAATGGCAGTCTAACTTGGAAAATAAAAAAAATAATTAATTCGAACATAACGTAACATAATGTGTTCTAATTCACCACTGATGATAATATGTATTCGATCTTCATTTTTTTACAGAAACGGCTCACTTATCCACGAATCGTTGCAATTGTTCAAAATGATGTCACAGAATAAAACCAGAAAGCCGCTTAGAAGTAAAAGTATTATTCTTTTCCTTTTAATATAAATTCGGGCATTTTCTATTGCCCCGATTTAACTGCCACAAATGGCACACTTTATTTTCATACTTGGTGTAAGGAATTGTTTACGAGGACCACCAGGCAAATGATAAAACATTATTCTGAGAATGTTGACTTAAAACCAGCTTACTGACTATCAGCCATTATAAAGTCTTCCACATTTCGAAATCATCCAAACGTCCATGATAACAGCTCTTTCTCACGTATCGTTGCCCCAATATATCGACCGAATCCATGCGAATCCAACTCTCGTGGGTCATCATTCGTGTACGCATTGTCCTCATTGGTTGTTTGTCAACACTTTTCGTGTGTGAGCCGCACTTTTAAAATAATGCCCATAAATCAAGATGCTTACATTACGAATAATTCAATGGGACAAAGCTGTTACCATGGTCAGACAACGATGGACATCGGAATGATGGAAACATGGCTAAAGTCTCAAGTCGCAAGAAATTATGTTCTGTGTTTTTATGTATATGTATTTATGCATGTATCGTGTACTCGTGTAAGAAAGATGGAGAGATGCGCGTGTAGCATCGTCTTGGAATATGTTATACAATGTTTATAACCTGTCAGAGATCGTGGGTCAGGGATGATTTAATCTACAAAGTGGTTTTTGAGGTACTTCATCATACCAAAAGTTCTGAAACGTTTTACGCCAATTACTTTCATTAATTCGTCATCGCAGATTGCGAACTGCTTATTCTTGGGATCCTAGAAAACAGCAGTTTTCGTTAGAAAAATGGCATTAGAATCAAAGAGTTCTGTGCAAAACTGCACAAGTACCAGAAACATGAAAAATAGTGTTGTATGAATACTTACATATAAATTCCTTTCTTTAATAATACTCCATACTTTCTTCACGACTTCGTGTCGAGCCATTTGCTCTGCCCCTACGACTGCGGCGAGTTCCGGGGATAATGTGATGGCACGTGTGTAGCCACCTTTACCTTTGCCACCACCTTTCTTTGCTGTGCTGCCAGGAGCCTTTTTATTTTTACCCCAGTCCTCGTCGCTATCACTGTCACTGCCCTTCTTTTTACCCTTCTTGCCAGGCTTACCTGTTACACAGTCAAATTTTATATTAAGACAAATAATTAAGAACCATTGGAAAAGGTTTGGTACAGAAAGTATACTTACTTTTCTTCGGGGTAACTTTAGGTTTCTTTGGGCTGTACTCTTCGTCACTGGCATCATCATCGCTAGCACTTTCCTCATCATCGGATGAACCCTTCTTGCGCTTACTCATTGCCTTTTTAGCCGGACTTCTCTTGGCAGGCTTCTTCTCTTCTTCCTCCTCTTCTTCCTCTGAACCCTCCTCCTCCTCCTCCTCTCCATCTTCGGATTCCTCACTTGCTGCCTTCTTCTTCTTCTTTCCACTATCTTGCTTCTCTTGTAGACACTCCATAACTAAGTCATCTACCTCCTTTTTCCTGTACACATTCGGGATGTTTTGGTTGTTGCAAGTTTCAGAATCAAAATTAATTCTTGGTAACGTATAGAGGACATTCAAAGAAATGTTGAAGGAGGAACGAGGTGATAACTTAGAACATCAGTTCCACACAGAGATCCTTCATTTTATTTTGGATACAGATCTGCTTGCTTCTGAGTTATTTAGATTACACACAAGCTTTTAAGTTATACTTATACTATGTATAAAGTATACTTGTATCCAAGTCATACTATTTTTGAAAAGTATATATAAATTTGTTTAATATCAATTAAATATTACTTAAGGCAAAAGAATGAATATGTCTCTTGGAATGGGAGATATACCTTAATCTTAATGTTTAACTACTTGGGTAGGATGTGACTGTTTATTAATGTTTATTACATTTTCAAGATCAATCCTTAATCGATTCTTACCTTTCCGTAAGGTCAACATCGAGTTTCTCTTCGATCTGTTGCCTCACTTTTTTAGCAGACATTGTAGTAAGGTCAGCATCCTTAAGGATGGCTAGAAAAGAACATAATGTTGTATTTTTCTATTACTTATTAAACACTTAATATTGTGCTTTATCCATTCGAGTTAGTAACATACATTGAAGAAATCATTGAAATGTGACTATGATTGATGTGCAAAAATTTTCTTGCTAAAATAGGTAAATCAATATCATGCTCTTACATATAATGAATTGCTTAGTTATATGTATAGTACTCGACGAGTCGAAAATATTATTCAAAGTTTCATCGAACACAATATACACAATTCGCAAAATTTCCGTGAAATATGAAAATAAACAGTATGGTCAACAATAACGAGCATCGTAACTGGGGAGATTTCTAAATAACTTTAGTAAAACTGTATGCAGCACGGAACACAGGATCTGGGGTAATCTGGTTTCCCGCGTTGGGAGTCTAGTAAATATTGAACGCAAATGGCCGCTGTTCCGTGCGGTGCCGGTCACCGATCAACCGAGTCAACGAACAAAAAAATATCTGCAAGTAAACCGCATACGTGAAATCCGACAAATTAATCGCATCCTTAAAACAGTCGCCTTTGCATCGGCCGATCGATCGACTGGCGGAACGACGGTGAAATCGTCGAAAAGTACACCGAGTAAAACCGAGTTCATTCGGGTCGATCGAGAACCGAATATTTGATTTTGTAGATAAAATCACCGGGCGATTGTTGAGCAATTGACTAATCGCTGCGCATATCCTAAAGCGAAACGTTAATTATTGCATGATAGGCGTAACGATAATCCAGGACGGCGGGAAACTATGGTGAACCGGTAAATAATCTCGCGGGGGAGACGTACGCTACGAACGCGAACGATAAAACGGTTCGGCGAAAAATTCGACTACGCTGGCACGTTTGAATTTCGTAAAAATATCCACGGTAGGGAATGGAAAATTATTGTAACCATCTCATAGGGAAAGAAGTCACGGTCCACGGTCTATAGTTCTTAGATGGTGTAAAAGTAAAGACGGAAAGAAGGAGCGGAGATACGGAGAAGCATGCGACGGGTATCTGGCGCGCGCCACCACAGCCAAGACGCGTCATATAGGCACATTACAGGACAAGGGGACGGGGAAAGCTTTCATTTCCAACAAAACCGCGGTTAGTTCGCGAAATTGCCAGGATATCGAAAAATTTTCTCAAAAAATCCTGCACGTATTACACGGAGCCGTTTGTAGTTGCAATGCTCGTAGAGGATGGTATATAGGTGGAAATACGGCTGTACCGCGGTTGTAATGGCCGGCGTGGGGCACGCCACTTCGTCACATACGTGCGCGCTAAAGTCGTCACGTCGCAAGAGCAAAGAGCCCGATTTTCTACGTATTCCTCCACGCGAACGTATAGGCAATTCGCGGTACGTGTTGAGATAAGCTTGATTTTCTAAATGTACAACGCCCGGGTTCGGTATATCGAAGGATATCGTCACTTACCGGTGATCTCCTTGCGTAGCTCGTCCTTTGAAATATCAGCCATGGTAGTGCTTCTCGCTGTGCGTACTGCTGCCAACTGAGCCTATGCCGGCTGCGGACTCCCGTAGCGTCCGTTGGTACAGTCACACCTAACACTTAACCAAAGTACGTTCCGTTTCTGGATCTTTTATTACGGATAACTTGACGAGGTTACGATAAAAACGAATACTATATACACCAAATCGTGTTAGTTTTTTACGAGCTACAAGTTTCTCATGACGCCCCACTCGTAATTTTGCGATCGAACGCACCTATTTCGTTCTTTCACAACAACGTTCTCGAGGTTTTCTTTGTTGGGAGTGTACCTGAAGCGACCGCTCGTGGCTGCCGGTGGCGTCCACGGTACAGTCGACTCGCGTTGCTAGTGGCGCTTCTTCCAGAAAATATATTTTCAATAATCCATAACTTCTTTCACCGATGTTTAACATCGATATTATATACACCAAATCGGGTCAGTTTTTTTTTCTCTACAAGTTTCTCATGACCCCCCACCGACAATATTGCGATTTAACGGATCGAGAGAATAATTTTTCGGAACCTTCTCGGTGTTTTATCGAAGCTGACTGTACAGACCGACCACTCCGGGATTCGTAGCGTCGGGCATATAGTCGCATCATATGACAATCAGTATACATTCTACGGATATACAGAGAAAAAAAACTACTAGTATATTAAACGTCGATTGCAATTCCAGCGTTACAAGCTGTAAATTCATTCGTACGACAGACGCGTTTCATTCGTCATTAAATTACAAACATTCGCTTTGCTTCCTATCTTTTGTATCATCTACACCATCGACTTCATTATCTTTATCTATGACAATTCTACCGTTTCTGTCCTCGAAACGAGAAATTTTGTATTTCAACAATCATACGTTACATAAAAAACCATTTTCCACTGTACGCTTAAAAAAGTACAACGGGCATTCGAAGCAATGTACGCTTATCGTATCTAAAAATTGATACTTTCACGTATAATTGCATCCAATCAGTGCGATATTTTAATAGGCCGCGACTGTCGAAGCGACCACTCGGTTTCTTCCTCGCTTTAGCGGTACAGTACTGTTCAACACCGCCGGAAGGATGTCCGTTACAAATAATCTTTGAAAATCCATAACTATCGAACAGTACATCCAACGAGGATACTATATACATAAAATCGTATCAGTTTTTTGAGACAAAGACATTTCTTAGGAAGCCCCATGCATGATTTTACCATCTAAATATTCCAGCGATAACTCTTCGTGCTTTCGACCGGAATACTTTCGATCCTGACTGTACCCTATCTGGCAGGTTCGTTGCAAGACGAATTTCTCGGTAAAATATCATATAAATTTATTTCGCAAACTACACGATAATATATTTAATATTTTTTCCAGACGATTTCTGCATTTACATTCTTTTATTGCAGCACGGGGAATATATTTGCTGATGACACGTCGCAATATAATGCCGCCACGGGTGTTTGAACGCTTTAAAATGGCGGTACGGTTTTTCGCGGATTCATCTTGCCTACTCCGTCTAACCTCTATAAATTCTCCGTTTCGTCTGCGACGTTGAACAATTGGACCTTCGAGAACGTTAATGCGTATTTCCGGCAACAATGTAAGGTGTTCGAACTTCAATTCCGTAAAGGTATATCCATGATATTTGATACTTTCCCTAAAAATATATTGTTTTCCCTCTCAATTTCTGGTTGCTTCCGGTGCGTCGAAATAATTTCTCGTATCACCCACGATTATCACGGTTTTAACCATTACAGTTTGTTAAATATTCCACGGTGAATTATCGTGTCGTTTTTTTAACGAGTTGACGTGCAGCTTGTCGTTTCTTTGTTATGCATGCAAAGAAGATTACAGTTGCCAAGTTGTCTCGGAAATATTGATATTTTCAGACGATGGGTAACGTTTGTCTCGCCATCTGTCGGCGGATCGTGTACTAGGTTTCAAGTAACAGGTGGAAAAATCGTGACGAAGAATGGCGGGATGTTTTATTTACATTCCCGTAATCTTTGCAATGCACAGAAATACATAATGCGTTTTAAGAAGCTTTTTTCTTTCGATATTTTACTACGCATTTCAATATTCAAATAAATTTTTAGCGGGCAATGTCCCATTAATTATCGCGTAATCATAGTGGATAGGATATCCGCTAGAGTACACTACAAAATATGTAGTGTAATAATAACAATCATAATCTGAAGAATTCTATATGTTTATCAGATCGTGGAATCTGAATAATCGAGGTGCAATAATGTTCGTGCCGCTGTCGATAAAGAAGATTGTACCGTAACGACACATGGTGTGCGGTGGTTATCCGGTAATCCAGCACAGACGAGGTATCGAATAGACCATAGACGAGGTATTGGCATCTCATTGCCATCTCTCGTCTGTGAATCCAGATTATGGTGTATCGGTAAGTAAGAAACCAGGAGAATACTGTATGTCGCTTTATCATCTATCGCTGGATGTCGCCTCGATGTGCGCCCGGATCATTTTCTATGAAATTCAGCTCCTAATACACGGGGTAGTGGAACTTATAGTTGTTGTATTATTATTGCTATTTGGTTGTACCATGACCTCCTTTTACATGGCGCATATACGGCCGTACTAACCGAATGTGAAAACATCGGCTTGAAAACCGTGGTACGGCGATGATTTATACACGAGAGATCAATTACGAAAGATCAAACGGCACAGTCAATTAAAAATGTGGGTAAGTTATGAATTGCCAGCGTATAAAACTGTACTCATCCTGTGCGTAATGTAAATCGTCATTAACGTTTTAAAATCGAGATCGACATTCGCCTCTTAAATAGTAATATCGCTATTTTTCCGCTAGATATTGCAACACTCATAGAATATGTAATTCGCTGGTTATTACCGACTGAAAAAACATTTAATTGTACGTATGTAAATACGTGCATCGTTACGGATCGTTTCACTTCGCATCTTTGAATCCGAACGCGGCCGTTAATTCGAAGATTTCTCAGCAATTCCGAAACCATCGTGAGCGTCAAAGCGCGAAGCATATTGGCGCGCGGAAATTTCAATGGCACTTTGAATGTCGGAAATATCAAGGAATAAAATTTGCATGCCTACGTAACTCGATTCTAAATTCCAGTCCCCACGAAAACGTAACGTTTCTTGCCGGGTCAATCGGCCGTAAAGTTCGCCAGGAGATTTTCAATCCGTTGGACACGTGTGCACGTGTACGCGCGTACGTGTGTGCGTGCCTGTGTGTACATACGTACGTATACCTTTATGAGATGACAGCGGATCAACGGTTGACGCTAGATTCTCATTTTTCCGAAAGTTTCCGATTACCCCCGTTTATGCTTAGTGCGCCGACACTATTTCTCTTCGGAGCATAAACGCACACGCGTCTCGGTGTCTCTGTAACACTCGATATGCGTCTCGAATGCCGGCGCACGTACACAGACAGCCGGTGTACTTTCGACACGGACGTGGATTTTCATACGCACACAGGCGCGGAATTCAACGTGCATCGGAATGATTCCTTGCGACCACGTGTGCGCGTATATTTCGATTCGATGTGCACGTTCCTACACGTGCTCCGTTCTACGTGTGTTCGTGCGCGTGGGCGCGCTCGCGGTAAATGTATGTACATACAGTGGCCCACAAAAGTCTGCGTACATTACCGACAAATATTATTCCACTTAATTGTATCGTTGTCTTGACAAATAATCTCGAAAGAATTCACTCGCGTTCGAGCAAGTTTACTAAGTCGAATTTAAACACGACCCATGAATTTCAATTAAAATACTTCCGAAGAATTTCGACCGCGCGGAAATGTTCGAGCGGCTAGAAATAATTAAGCAACCGTGCCGACTTCCGTCAGTTTATTTAAAACTGTTCAGAAGACAGATTAAGATGAAATAAAATGAATCTACACCTTGGTATAACGAAGACTTTTGTGGCCCACTGTATACACAACCTTTTCCGACTGTGTGCGCCCGTGTGTGTACGCCTCCGCGTATGTATGTACGCACGTCTAGCGCTTCGTCACGTGTACGTGTCAAAATCAATATTTGGCGTTACTAGGTTATGATAACACTGCACCATGTCGGCGACGTTCGTGTGTCTTACGTACGTACGTACATACGTTCATGCATACACAGACGCGGAGCACACTCGGCCGTGTGCTTATAATCTTGTTTTCATTGAATTTCTTTTTGGCGTGCACGGTTGCGTATGACGAATGTTATTCAAGTCCAAGGATGCTTCCAGCGTCAGTTCGCTTTAATGCCAGTTATTAATTTCGTTCGCATTTTTTATGTTCAACTCGGTGGGGTAAAAAAAAAAGGAAAAAGTATGGCGGTTAATCGTTTCGCAAAGTGGACGCTTTACGGGTATATAGTTAACGTTTTCCACCTCAGTGATGTCGTGTGCCGTAAATATTTATATTTTAATTTTTCCCGCCCGCCGCCCTTCCCCCGAAACGTTGGAAACGCAACTGTAACAATTTTAGCCGGAAATTACAGTTACTTATTGGATGAGGACGGCTAGATACATATGTACATACATACATCGTTCCTCGGTGTGTAACGGGGAATTGTAAAGTCTGACAAATTAATTTGTTAGGGGAATTAATGTAACGAAACGGTTACTTTGATTTTTGAAATTAATTCGAGATGGGAACGTATTATTTCCTGCAAGCCATGAAAAACATTCAATTAATATCTTTAACAAAAGTTAACTTTTTGATGAATAAATTAGTAATGCGAGGGTCGAACGGTTATAATTAGCGAGCGAATAAATTTCGCTCGATGTATAATTACCGTTGTAATTCGACGTGTCCGCCAACTTTTTCCATCGGAGTCGGTCTCGTTTTATCCGACTGTCTCTGATCGTGAGTGAGCTATTTGGCATTCTGTGTTGCCGCTGTGCTTTCGTTACCCCCAAGAAGCGCGGCAGGAATGTCGTGCTTACTTAGGCTGGTTTCACACGAGGAAACGTCGGGTCGAGTCGAATCCACTCCCGGCAACTTCTGATCGCCGAAAGTCTCACACACTTGAAATTTCTACGGTCGAAAATTTTCGAGGGTGTAGAATTTTTCCATCGCTCGGAAATTTCGAGGCGCGACCCTTCAACGTTTCTGAAAATTCTACGTGCGTTGCATTTCCACGTTTTAGAATATCTACGCGATGGAACATACTTGCGGTTTGAACTTTTTACTCGCGTTTGCAGAAAAACGTCCGACATTATTGTTTCCCGTTCGTAGAGTCGTCCCGCTACTGTCGGTGTGAGAGCACCTTAAGCCCCGTAGAGTAGATGCCGACCTCCGAGGAATAGTGGTACAACAGGTGTAGAGCACTCTATATAATGCATATAGCAGATTTTCATAAGCGTAAAGTAGACGCCTGAAAGCGAACACGGGACAAAACAATTTATCGTTCGCGATACCGAAAACGGTTCATCGTTTTCCACCGTTCAACTGACAATTATCGCGATACATACAAACGTTCGAAATAAAGTATTCCTTTAGAGATGAAGGGTTTCACGAGACCAGGTAATTCGTCGGAACGACGAAATTGCATCCTGCGAGAGGACAGGAAACAATTTTCAAAACGTTCGTTTTTCACTATTTCTCAGGTTCTCATTTCCGGTGAAAATACATCTTATTATAGCGGTAAAGCGTACCGTACAGACTTTGGTCTCGATTTATTAAAAACCACCGGTGATATATGTATAGTTTGCATTTAATCTTCGCGGCAGAGTATTTTTAATTACTCGATATAAAACAAACCAAAAAAAAAACTGGCAGGAAGAAAGAAAACAAACTCGTCGTCCTTAATATACTAGTTTTATTCGTTTATCCTTTTATGCTTTCAGCGAGTACATGTCAGTCTGTTTGTCATGTTCGTTCGTTTCCTCTCTTTTTCTCCCCTTCGCTCTCCCCGTGTTTCTCTCTCGTTCGCAGAGACAATTCCACTCGGACAATTTTCCACGCATGGCCTGCCACGTTTTTTCGCGGCGTCCACGCCTATTTTCCGGCGAACGGTTCGTCGTGGTCGTCGACGACGTGATTTTCCCGCGTACGTACACGCGAATACCTACACACGTAGACTACGTGCAGGGCCGGTCCCATAGATGGGACTAATAGAATATAGAGTAGATTAGAGTCTAGTAGATTTAGTAGCCTTAGACACGGACACACACAGGGGCAAAACGATCGACAGTTTCTAACCCTTGAAATTTCTGAGCTGCCGCAGATTTCTTACGGATTCGAAAATCGATTATATTCTTCGGAATTACCGCGAATTTAATTATTCCATGAATTTCAATAACTCCTGTTGTTGAATACGTAATTTATAAGCGTAGTCCTTTCATTTTCCGCCGATTCGTGAATAGCTACCGTAATTCTTACGTGTCCGGATTGGTTGGATTTTTATTGAACGTGGCGGCGAATTTTTATTTCAGCATCAGGCGCCGAGTGATTCGGGCTCGGCCCTGCGTCCGCAGTAGGTACGTTCGGAATATTTCCGTGCACCGAGACACATCCGGAGACACGCCGGGCTTCAGTTTAAACGTCCCGATACGCATGTTTGCCTCGATATAGTCAACGATGCCGAAACCATTTAATACACAGAGAGACGGCACCGTCCGCGATATAAAAATAAATTGCGACGGCGCGTACCGATTAGAAAGTACGAGAGTGGTAAAACACAATTTTATTCGGGCTGTGCAGCGGCGGGGAGGCGAGGGAGAGATAGACAGATAGATGGATAGAGAGCCAGAGAGAGAGAGAGAGACGGAGAACGAAAAAAAAAAGATTACGTAGGACGCACGATGGTGTTACGTGTACGTTGTGTGATAATGTATTTATGCATCTCGGGAAACGCAGTATGATTTAATTAAACAAAAGTGCGCGCGAAAGGTCTTCACCGGCGTGCGAAACATCGTTGCAGTTTTGACACGTAATGGTTTTTCTGTTTGTAGTAAACGACGTGAAAATAGTGGAGGCTCTGCTATAAATCGCGGTCTATTTAATTAGCTCTCGCCCATGGCACACGGTAAATATTTTGCTTTATCGTTTCACCCACATGTACCCATATACTTCGATTATAACGCGGCGCGGGAGAAACGTAACGGATGGTGTTTTGATAGTAACACGAATATCGTGGAAATGAACCGTATTCCTCTCGCCTCACCGTGGCGGTTTTGCGTAACACAAATGTGCTAATACCACGACGGTACGTATAATCGCGAATACGGAACCCGTTGTGTGTACGCGTGGTTTCAGGTGGTTCGCGCGGTGAGATTTTGTGGAAATTTCGGCCGCGTCTGGAACCGGGACAGACGCTAATAACCGATAACGCGAATATTTCGCCGGGACCCGGCGTAAACCCGATAAGATGTTCAAATGTCGCGAAATGAACGCACCGAAATTATTCCATGCGGCGTTGCATTTACGACTAAGACACCAGATACACGTACACATACGTGTACATACGTATGTACCCATAATTTTCGTTTTTATCGGTCTCGCGCGATGCACTTTCTTTCGTGACGTCTCGAGTTCCATTTACACACATACGTAGGTACATGCGCGACTGTACAGGTGTTGTACGTACCTAGATATAACAGGTATGAAAGCGTAACTCGCACGTAGGAGTCCGAACGCGTGCAGGTACGCTGGTATATGTATAACTGTTGGTGCGGGTGTGTACGTACGCGTGAGACGCGATACAACGAGGTTCCAGGATCAAATCGCTGCAGAATACGATCTTCGATTCTCCTTTGGGAGTCCACGGATACGTTGATCCGACAAAATAACTCCCCGTATAGTTTCCGCTACCCTCATTTACAAAGGAATACTCGGGGAAGTAGTCGCAGGGTCGTCTTCCACCCTTAGACATTTTGGGAGTTTATAAACATTCGAAATGTACGCCGGAGAGATTCTTTTATACCGGCATTTTTCTCGGATGAAACAACCGTGATAAATAGCCCGTCGAATAACGTTCCGAAATACGTGACAGCACGGTGCGAAGCTCGTTTGAATAAAAGGATAGATTAATGCGAAAAAACAGGGATTAGTCCGAATTACATGTATAGTCGAGTTTGTAAATTTTTTCCATGTTTTTTCTGTTTTTCGTATTCCGCGACGTCGCCGTTAATCGGATATAGTGGAGTAACGTCACAAAATTGTATTATAAAAGCTACGCGAATATTTTATCAACCATTACCACCTGTATCTCTTCGAACCAGAGTCGTCGAATCGTCCCTTTCGTCCGATTCACGCGAGATACTCTCTCCTTGCAGGACACCCAAAATCTTTGATCACATCCGAGAACGACGATCCCAAAAATGAATTCGACCTTCCGCAAAATAGGGTGAAAATCCGAAGCGTAGTTCCGGGGTGGAGTAACCTATCTAAATTCGAGTTCCGCAGTTCCCGATGCTCCCTCGTGGTACATGGCCGCGTGTACATAGTACATACGTACATACATACATACTTATAGCTGCGGTTGGACCGAGCGACCGTGTTTGCGTGTGTGTGTATGTGTGTGGGATAGGAGTGTTGGTGCAGTATCTATCGCATCTTCTATTGCAACAGATGCCTGTTGCTACGCGGCCCGGGCGATGTCACGTTTTCGGCTCCCGCGCTCTCCTCTCCAAGCCCCTCTCGCCCCGTTCCTCTCGCACTCTCTTCCTCTCCCTCTCTATCCCTCTGTTCCTTCCTCTCTCCTCTTGTGTCTCTCTCTGGTTCTCTCCCTCGCGCCGGTTTCTCCCCGTTCATTCTCAGGAAACGTTTTTCGCCCTTTTTACCACGTGATCGGACATTGACCCTTCGCCGGCGTAGCCGAGGGGTGGAAAACACCGGGGTCTACAACGAAGGGACGAGACGGATGTTTCGCGTTCCTTTTTATTGATTGCGCGTACCGTTACTCTCTCAGATTCCGGACTTCGGGTAACGAGAGTATCCCCTTCGTCGTTATAGATCGACGAATTTGATTTTTTCTTCCCCCGGGAATCGGACGACCGACGCCTGGAGATCGATCGGGAATCCTGTGGATCTCGTCCCGTCATCCGAATTTTCGGGGAATTTTCGTCCGCAGATCTATCATGTCTCGTCGATCGACGGAGAAAGTGAAATACTCGAGAGAGGCGTGAAACGAGGGTAGAAGGCGAAGAGATAAGATCGGGAGGGAGGAGGGGATAGGATCGTCGATAACGGAGATCAGAAATGTAATCTATCGATCAAAAGAAACTATCCGGCGACCGCGATAATCGAATCCCGTTAGATAACGATACGTCCGACGAACTTGTTGCAGTGGCTCTAACTACAGTTACGTAACTGAGTTTTGAAATTCGCCGGAGAATCTCCCTCTGAATTATCCATGAAACCCGAAGATTTCCGGTCTCGATCATCCCGTTACCGCCTCGTCCCTAGACTGGGTCAAATTGACCGTTGAATTTCGCCCAGGTGAAACTGCGCATCGTTCTCTCCTCCGCCGGCAGTTCGCGCCGGGACAGGAGGAAAGGAAAGAGAAAAGGAAGAAAAAAGGAGAAGGGAAAAAGAAACGAGTAACGTCCCTCTCGCGTAATTAAGGACCAAGAGGGTTCGGGTGGGGCGGGTGGGCACGGGTATAGGTATTGGGGGAGGGGGGTATAGACATCGATCGGCTTCGTCGCGTACAAACGTGCACCCGGACACTATCCCCCGGTGTACACGCATACTCGGGCCGGATGCACACGCACACCTGCCGCGGAGTAGGGCGAGCCCGGAATAAGGCTGATGAAAGTAGACGACGAAGGGAAACGCGAAGGCGTGCGAAACGAACGACGAAAGATGGGAGAAGAGCGAAGAAAGACGGCAAGAGAAAGACGGTAAGAGAAAGAGAGAGAGGAGTATAGTTTCACCGATGGTCCCGAACCTACCCTAAATCGAAGAAGCATAGGACACACCCTGTAAGAAAATGGGAAGCTGGTTTGGCGCGAGTGGCTGGGGGCAAGATGGGATACCGCTATTCTCCTTCTCTCGTCTTTCTCATCGTTCTCACCCTTGTCCTTTTCTCGCTCGCCTTGTCAGGCCTTCTCGCTCTATTCTCTATCTCCTGCGTCTCGCCCGTCTCTCCTGTCTCCTGTTCTAGGCGGCCGCCACCCCCTCCCCCTCCCCCACCCACCCTCGGCGTCCCCCCGCGCCCGCGATATCTTATTTTGTTCTCTCGCCGTCGCCTCACCCCATCGGGAGAGAGAGTTTCAGGCTGCTGGATATATAGCGTACCCCTGCCCCGTTTTGCCCCGGGGCCCATCGATGCGCCCATCGGCGTCGACACGCCAATGAGGGCCACCCCGCGACAGGGCAGGTGTGCGGGCCACAATGGAAGACGCTCCGGAGACGAACGGAGAAGGAAGGCGATGCCGAAGGGAAAGAGAAAGGGCCAAGGCGTGGGCGTGCGGGGACGGCCAAGGGTACCCGCTGGTACGAGAGAGAGAGAGCGAGCGAGAGCAAGAGAGAGAGAGAGAGAGAAAGACTGAAACGTGCGAGAGAAAGACGGAGGAAGCGACCGATGGAAAAGAAGAGGGAGCGCGAGCGAGAAGGAAGGAGACAGAGGAGCCGCGACACGGCTGGAGAGAGGGAGAAAGAACGAGAAGAGAAAAGAGGGAAAAAGCGAGCGAGCCCAGTGTTGCACCTAGCGGGGTAAGACGGATAGAGAGGAAGATAGCTAGGTGGTAGAGAGGAAAAGAGAAAGCGGGAGGGAGGGAGGGATAGAGGGAGAGAGAGAGAGCGAGAGAGTGAGAGGGCGAGAGAAAGAGAGCGAACGAGACAGTGAGAGGCGGCAACGCCCATTTTTTGATAAGCTAGTTACCCGCCGGCAGCCTAGCTCTCGCGAAGGGCGAGAGAGGGTGGCTCGGCAGAAGGCGGCAAGAGGTGGCAAGAGGCGCGGCGGCGGAGGTTCGGGAGGCCGAGGAGCGTGAGGAGCGAGAGGAGCGAGAGGAGCAAGAGGAGCAAGAGGAGCAAGAGGAGCCAGAGGAGCAAGAGGAGAAAGAGGAGGAGGAGGTGGAGAAAGAAGGGTGGGTACGGCGGGTGTCGGGTTCTACGGAGATCAATAACTGCATAAAAATAAAGTGAGGCTCTGGCCCGCTACCTTTAACCCACCGCCCCTTCCGAGGTTCTCCACCTTCACCTTTCCTCCAACTTCCACCCCCGACGTCGCGCCGCACCTTACCGAACCGCATCGCACCGCACCGCACCGCACCGCACCGCACCGCACCGCACCACACACACGGCACCGACGACGGTTTCTCCTTCCGCGCCCCTCCCTTCCCTTCTTACGATCCTACCTCTCACCTTCACCCTCACCCTCGCCCTCCCTCCTCGCCCGCTTTCCGATCTCCTACGCAACGTCTTTACCACCCCCTTCGCCACCCTCCGACACCTCCAACCCTCCCCCCCCCCCCCCCCACCCTCCAATGAGAGGATCCCAGAGGTTATTGCCTGTATTTTCTTAAGGGATGAATTCTCCGCGAGGACCACCACCACCACCACCACCACCTTCACCCTTCGACTTCCCGTTCTATCCTCTCCCCTTCTTCTACTATTTCTCTCTCTCCCTCTGTCTCTGTCTCTGTCTCTCTCTCTCGCCCTCTTTCCCTCTCCTTCGCGTTACTCTCTTTTTTCATCTCTGGGGTGGAGGCCAGAGTCCGCTTCCGGTGTACACGATACGCCAAGTTTCCGGGATGTTCTCCGGGGAACGGGAATGGTGATGGGGGGAGGGGTGGGCTGATCAATTTCGTGATGGAGATGCATCCAGCGTTGTTCGTGGACGCGCAGATGCCTCGGACACGGGGACGGCTGTATTACGATAAAAAAAAGAAGAAGAAGAAGGAGAAGGAGAGGCTAGGAGAGGATGAAAGAATGAGAGGAACGAGGAATCCCGCTCTGGTCGCCCGGCGAACTTTTTACCGTGTGTCTTTGACCGGTAATACGGTGGACAGCGACCGTCTGCGTATTGGCGAAAATATTTTTGAAAAAAGAATCTGCTCCACGGTCGGGAAGTAGAGGACTCGAACTCGTTAAAATCCTCCGACACCGACGAGATGGGGGGAAAGAGAATAAATAACGAAAAAAAGTACAGAAAATTGGATTTCTCGGGGGATGGAGATGTCACTGAGAACACGGGCTTTCTAACGTACGTCGAGGCGACGAGTCGCCCGTTTTAATCGCGTAACGTTCGTACATTCGTGTAACGTGTAACGTGTAACGTGTAACGTGTAACGCGTAACGTTCGAATATTATGTCGTCGCACGAGATTTTCGGTAACGCTATCGAGGATTACCGAATCGTGCGAGCGCGTTTTGTTGCGCCGCGGTTGGCGAAAGAAAAGGCAGGGAAGAAGCGACGAGAGAGGGAATTGCGATTCTGTGTATTTCGAGAGAGCAACAAGTACTTACTTACGGTCCCTTTGTGGAAGCCCGGGAGGAGACGCATCGAGAAAGGGAGCTGAAAACAAAGTTGCAACGAGCGTGCTACAAACTTGCGATTACGTATTATATAATTCATCGGCCGCGTTCTCTCTCTCTCTCTTTCTCTCTCTCTCGCTCTCGGTTCGCCGTAGAATCGGCCGAATGGTTTTATTTTTTACCCGGTAAAATGAATTTACAGAAAAAAGGAATAGGAAAAAAAAGAAACGTATAGTCAACGGTTTCGAAACTAACTTGCGGGGTGCGACGCTCGGCGACGTTTTGCTGTTGTAACCATTCTCCCAACAAATTTCACTAATGAGTTTTGTTAAGGGACTTTTAATGAGGGGCTACGTTCGCATGTTCAAAAATGTATCTTACTTCGCGACAAAATCCCGGAAAAATTCGCTAATCCCGAGTAATTTCAGACGGGCCCGAAATTGTCTGGTACGCGAACAACGGATAATTAAAAGAACGAACGATTTCCCCGAGATTCTATACACTCGCCCCCTCTTAATACCAACGACGCAATTACGGTTAATGCCAATAATACGCGGACCAACTATTAAACGAGTCTCTGCGCGTGTGTCCTTTGCCAAAGGGTTCGGGTTAACCTTCGACCTCTCGATGGGTTGGGGTTGTTTCGAGCGCACCTACGTATATAGGTCACGCGTGATAATTTCATTAGAATCGTTTAATAATCCACCAAATATGTTTCAAACGTAATCTAACCAAGGGCTGATAGACGCCAAGCGGAAACTTGTCGGTCAGTTCTCTCGATTTCGTGGATTCTTTGGTTTCTTCCCGTATTCGTAACCTCAGCCGCACATCCGGGGTGCGTAGGCTCACGCACAACCCTGTGTGCCTCGACTCCTCACGTAGACGCATGCGACCTTCCCCTTTTTCGGCCCCGGTATCGACCGTGAGGGGCGGACCAGGGTTTTCTTTTACGTACCAAAGCAATTTTGCAGGCCGCCAGTAGTAATTTAGTGCCGCGAATAAAGGCGCGAGGAGAACGTGGGAGTAGTGGGTGAAGGAGGACGAGGAGATGGAGGAGAAGGAGGAGGAGGAGGAGGAGGAGGAGGACGACGACGACGACGAGGAGGAAGAGGAGGAGAAGGTGGTAGATGGAGGAACAGGAGGAGAAGGAAGAGGAAAAGGACGAGGATGAGGTGGTGGAGGTATCCGTGCGTTGCAGAATAAGCGCACGCATCCCGCGGATCAAGGGGGTAGAGCCGGCGCCATATTAGGGGTGAAGGTATACGTCGTGCCCAGGGCACGCTTTATTTCTCCGCCAGAGGGTGCCTCCAGGAAACTGGATACTAAACCCTTCGTCCTAAATTCCGGCCGGTGGGTGAAGGGATGGACTCGGCGAGAAAAATGAATTTTCATCGTACCGCGAAAGAAAATATATCACTTTCACCCGATGGAAATTTGGCTTTAATAGAAACATACTCAAAAGTGGCGTTGAAATCAATCGGATGCTTTTTAAATAGACGATAAGTTTAAGAAAGGTTTATTAATTTGGTCAATAAAATAAAAATATTAAAAGTGACAGGTACAAAGTACAACCCCCCGTTGAAACGGCGAGGGTTCACGGTAGGGAAAACAATGCACTCTCCTCTTGCCCGGAGAAAGCCGAACTTTTTAGCCGCGTTTCCGGGGGTGGAATAAAATCCTGGGGGACCCGATTTATTCTCGGCAAAGAACCGGGGAATTGATTACCCGGGACAATTGGCTGCAAAGGTATCGCGGGGGGAAGTTGCGTGAATTTCGAGATTTTTCAAGATATTTCGAGTTTCGGTCCTTTGTCACGGTACCTCGTGTATATTGAGAATTTCCTGCTCCACTGTTTCCTCTGACTTTTCCAGTGGTTGCAACGTGACGCGACGATTTTCGGCAATTTACATTCGTCTTGTTCGCAACATGGATTCGCGTTCTTAATTAACCCCTCGAAATTAAGTGAACGTAAAGTACGGTCGGGGAGAATACCATTCTTGAGATAACGGGTAGAACATTTACGCACATTTTCAACGATTATGTTATCGGTAATGGTATAGTAATACGTCGTAATTACTACGTTACGATATCGGCTACGTTTTACGGTGGCTTCCGATGAGAGCAGCTTTGATCACTTATCGATTCGCGGAGCGCAAATGGGCAAAGATCCCACGCGTGCCGGACAATGTCTTATCGCAGCACGGCGAATCTTTCTATCGCGCAGAACATTTTGCATTGAAACTCTCCGTCGCATACTTTGCAAACCATCGACATACTTTGCTTCGACCCGAACGCCGATTCTTTTGCCGTTTTTTGATTAGCATTTGCTCAATTTTTGAGATAGCGATCTGGGACTAGTACCATTGTTTTAGTTAGGAAATTCTACGCCAGATCAACATATAATAGTTGTACTTTTCGAAAATTTAATTTTTCGCCAAAATCTGAAGGGGGTAGGTCAGGATTTTTGGCGATTTTCGTAATTCCCTCGGCATTTCCACAATTTTTTAGATATCAAAATGATTCTTTCACTGGCTTATTCGGCTTCGGCTTCCGCGTCCAAAACGTCCAGGATCACTTTAATAGCTCAAAAATTACGGAAATGGCGAGCGATTTACGAAAATCGCAAAAAAACCTGACCTACCCCCTTCAGATTTTTGCGAAAAATTAAATATTCGAAAAGTACAACTATTATACGCTGTTCTGGCGTAGAATTTCCTAACTAAAACAATGGTATAAGTCTCAGGTCGCTATCTCAAAAATTGAGCGAATGCCGAACGAAAAACTGCTTGAATTTGACGATTTTTCGCGATTTTCGTAATTCCTTTGTCATTTCCATAATTTTTGAGATATTCAAATGATCCGGGACGTTTTGGATGCAGAATCAGAAACCAAATACGATGCAGAAAGAATCAGATCCATATCTAAACATTTGCGGAAATGGCGTGGAAATTACGAAAACTGCGAAAAATCGTCAAATTCAACCAGTTTTTTGATCGGCATTCGCTCAATTTTTGAGATAGCGGTCTGAAACTTGTACCATTGATTTAGTTAGGAAATTCTACGCCAGAACAACGTATAATAGTTGTACTTTTCGAAAATTTAATTTTTCGCAAAAATCTGAAGGGGGTAGGTCAGGATTTTTTGCGATTTTCGTAAATTGCTTGCCATTTCCGTAATTTTTGAGCTACTAAAGTGATCCTGGACGTTTTGGATGCAGAATCCGAAGCCGAATAAGCCAGTGAAAGAATCATTTTGATATCTAAAAAATTGGAGAAATGGCGAGCGATTTACGAAAATCGCCAAAAATCCTGACCTACCCCCTTCAGATTTTTGCGAAAATTTAAATTTTCGAAAAGTACAACTATTATATATTGATCTGGCGTAGAATTTCCTAACTAAAACAATGGTACCAGTCTCAGGCCGCTATCTTTAAAATTGAGCAAATGCCAATGAAAAAACTGTTTGAAAATTTCCAATTTTTCGATCACGTATTTTTCAAAATTGCAAATCGCAAACCTCGTTCTTAATTTTTTCGATGCTTCACTCACCTATACGTAAACTAATCACCTACGATATCGCGATGCTCCGAAAGTGAATGCATGAAGGAAAAAACAATATTTGGGACTCGAAGAAATGACAGGAAACGTAGCAATTCGACCGTGGCGGGTTACCTTTACCGAAAAATGTGTGTCGTCGCGTGATCAAATATGCGCCGTGGGTATAATCGCGGGGAGGAAATTTTTCAGGCCACCCTCTCTCCACGGCGGGGACAAGTGGTTCTCGAAAGGGCTAAGAAGGAAAGAAGGGTCTCGACGCCCCCTACGTCTACGTGCGCCGCTCGTACATAAATCACGTAGTAGGGGTAGGTCAGTGCGGGTTATCCTCCGAGGGTTGAAACTTTTAGCGGAGGAGGAGGGCGGCGGGGGGAGGTCGAGTAGACCCGCACCGCTCGAGACACGCAAATTTAGGGTGGGTCGTCCCTTCGGCATATGTTTCCGAGTCTGTGGGCTTGTCGCTCAAGTACGGGGAAAAATGTTTGATCGCGGGGACAAGAATTTGTTGTTCGATACATATCGTACGAGATTTTTTCGTAGAAAAATATAAAAAAGCTAAATTTCTACAAATTTCTACGCGCATTCCGATATCTATCGGACTCTCTTGATAAACAGCGAAGGATTCGGATGGAAAGTGACGCCGGCGTTGGGAACGTCGAGGTAATAATTACGGGGTGAAACGGTCGCGTGTCGGATCTGCAAGCGTGCGATCTGAAAACGTCGTGTGCCCGGTGGCGCGTCCCTCGTTTTCCCTCTCTCTGTTTCGAGTTTTTTGTACGTCTGTTTGTTCGTTGTATTTTTTGGTTACGCGAGCGCGAAGACAGGTAAGCCGGCCGGCGGCTACCACGCGGATAGGAGAATTATATGGACATGGTTTAGAAAAATATGCACCTGGCGTGTGCACCTGCAATCTCTGGAACGTTGGCTCCACTGCCGGATGAGTACTTGATTGTCGACGAAGAAAAAGAACGGGTCCCTGCCGCCGGCTCCGATGCTGTAGAGAAAAAAAGGTGTACCGATACAGGTCGTTGAACAACACCCTGTAAAGCCCTAACCCGGAAGTAAAAGCGCGCATACGCATCCGCACGGTTGGATAACAAATCGGCCATGGCTCTAGACAATAAAACTTTTTCCTCGGAACTTTTCCAGTACGTCATTGATAATCCTTTCTACCAAGTTATCGGTGGGTGCCCCATTGTTTCAGCGTCGCCTTCCCGGTGAAGCGATCGGCGGAAAAATTCCAAACGAAAAATCCCAGACTTTATCCCCTCACCCCCTCCCCTATCTCCTTCGAACCTGATGTCTCCTGAGACCGCGAGGTTTCCAGGTCTCGAATGTTTCCGCGGTTTCAAATATACAATATGCGACGCGTCTCGTTGAAACCGTCGAGACGGTACGCGCGGCTCCGCGTGCACGAACGCGAAAAATCCTAACTCGATTACGACACGTTAAGCGTATCGAAATTGTCCGGCAGGTAGTCGAACGACGGTTCCGGGATTCGGTAAATGTATGTACACATATGTATGTATGCACGTATTTACACGTACGGACATACACGCCGCTCGAATATCACGGAATGTCGTGTTTTAAGTCGGGATCGATAGCATTAGCGGCGGACAATGTTTAACGTTAATTTCGCCGATGGAAAGCGATTCGTATCTCCGCAGTTGTGCGAGAGCGACCCTCGAACGGGTCGGAAGAAGACGAAATCGGCGGAAGGAATCTCGCGAACGGAAATTAGTCCGTAGTAATTTAAATAAACACAAAGCCCTCTAATTGGGATCATTTATACTTCTCATCCGGTGGAAATTTCAAAGGACGATATACCCTACGACACGGATGAGGGGCACGGAATCATCGCATTTTACTTGATTAGTCGTCGTGCGTGTAAACGTATCAACGAGAAACATTTCTCCCTCTCGACGACGACAACGAACGAGGCTTCGCTCTAACGGTGAATTTTTGTGCCGGTATCCTTTGATATCGTTCATTCAACTCTTCCCGATCTCTCCATAAAAAATCCGAACGCACTCGTGTTTGTAGCTATCCGACATAAACTGTTGCGTTAATGGAGACTAGCAGGCTCCGCGACAACCCCCGCGGCGCGTCCCGATAAATACCTATACATACCTCTATACATACGTACCTGCGTATAGAGTATAGAGACCCCCTATACCGTATAGAGGCACGGACCTATAGAGCGATAGCGTGCGATTTCAAAAGAAGGATTCTCAGAGGATAAATCCGAATCGATAAGCGCTGAAAGCCTGAACATCTTGAACCGCGGTTACGCTGGACAGATATTACCGCGAATGGCAGAAATTCGCAAAAAAAAGTTTTAAACCGATAATTACATCCACCCTCTATCGTTCCACCGTTTCGTGGGAAAAGGAGCAACAGCGTCGGTAAGAAGTACATACACCCTCGCTACTTTCGAACGCGAATCGAAACCCGAAAAATTCTCCTCACCTGCTCGAACTGACTCACCGTACGTCTAATTGTATCCGAAAAGATATAGAAAAAAAACCGGTGAACGTTAACCCTACGGAATTAGTCGTCGTGATAAATGTCGCAACAGGACCGGCTCTCGCTTCGGCTCGCGCGTCCTTCGTTCTATTCGGCTCGACTTGAGTCGTTATCCTGGGATACCAACCACCCCAAGGCCCGGGATGCCCCGGTAAAAAAGGACCTCTCGCGAGAAAAAGAGCGAAGAAAAGAGCGTCCTGGGGGCGAGCCGGAGCGAGACACGAGGAGCCGAAGAGAGACGGAGAGAGAGAGAGGGAGAGAGAGAGAGAGGAAGGGAGAGAAAGAGGGAGACAGAGAGGGAGAGAGAAAGAGAGAAGCAGTAGGGGAGGGTTAGCTTGTACGCGGGGAGGTGTAGGGAGGATCGGGCGAGGAGACAGAGGGAAGTTCTGAAAGGGGGTTGCAATGCGAGTGCAATACTTTTCCGTGAGACGGCACCAGTGTCGTCGGCCCTGAGGGGTGGGTTCGGGCTGGACTGGGGGTGTGCGTGGGGTCAACGACCGCAGTTGGGGTGGCTTCCCCCTACCTGCCACCCCCGTAGACCTACTCCTCTCCCTCCTCGCCCTGCTCTCCCTCTCACCCTCGTGCCTCTCTCTCTCTCTCTCTCTTTCTCTCTCTTCATCCACCTACACACTCCCCTACACGGCTGTACGCCAGGCCACGTTGCGGTAGGCGGAGGTTGGGGCAGGTTAGGCTTAGCTTAGGGTTCAATATCGGGGAAAACACGGGCTTTTATTTGATCGCTCGCTACGTTCTCTGCCCTCTCTTGCCGAGGACAGAGAGAGAGAGAGAGAGAGAGTGTGTGAGAGAGGGAGAGAGTGACAGTGAGAGTGAGAGTGAGCGAGCGAGAGAGAACGCGCGATGGGGCGCGGGGGAGAAGGGGTGGCAGAGAGAGGGATCGTTGGATCGAGAGAGATGTTTATCGAGAGAGAGAAGGAGAGAATCCGATGTGCGTGCGTGCGTACATACGTGCATGCACGCATTGGTTCCGTGCCTCTATGATCCTCTGAATACACCCTGGCCAGAAGGGGGTGCTTTTACCGTCGACCGCGGCATAGGGAAAAAGGCCGACATAATTCATTGGAAAATTTCAAATTCGGTTTTGTGTTGGCAACCGGTCGACGAGCCGTGTCAGTTTATCTCTGGAGCATATTCCCCCCCGCCCCTCCCCCCTCCCCCCGGCTCTTATCCGCCGGCCCATAACCCACCCCGCGAGAGTCCCATCATCTCCCCCACCCACAACCCCTCCCACCCACCCATCCCTCTTATATCCACTCTCGATGAGCGCAATGTTTTCTTTTTTTAAGAGGGTAAATCTGCGGGGTAAATAAATTCAAAGGGGAATTGCGGTTACCTGTCCTTCTTGGAAATACGGATTGAAATGCACTTTCGGAATGAACGCTGCTATTCCGAGATCCTCCCTGCGAGTCGAGTCGAGGGGTTCTGAGCACCTACCGCTCAGGGGGGTGGCAAAGTAAAAGTTTAAACTTTGACGTCTTTTCCGTCATTTTTTTTCTTTTCAGATTTTTTCCTTTTTCTCTTTTTCTTTTCTTATCTTTTCTTTTTTTTTTGCTTCGCATTGTCTTCAGGAGGGCCATCTTTCAAAGCGCTTTTAAGGTATAGTCTCCGAAGGTACGTCCCAGCAGGTCGGAACAGGGAAAACAGCGACATTATTGTTATTATGATTGCTATATAAAAAAAGAAAAAGAAAGTGGAAAGAAAGGAAGAAGAAGAAGAAACAAAGACGAGGAGGAGGACGATGACGAAGGAAAAAATCCGAGCGCGTCCCGACGAGACGAAGACTTTTACGGCCGACTGCCCCGTTACAGCGTTAATTATTTCCTCGGAAATTTCCGCGCCTTCTCGACCCCCTCCCCTTCCCTTCCTCTCCCCTGCCCCTCCCCCCACCTCTTTCTTTTCGAATTGCCGTAATGAAACGTTTAAGGGACCTCATTTGCGCCCGGACTAATTGTCGGAGTAGTTTGCAACGCGATCGATCGGGTTGGCAATTATTTATTAAATTAACGGAACTCGCCGCTTAGAAGGCGACAATTTCTCCGAGACGCCGCGGTCCAGTTCTCTCCCCTCCGACGAAGTAATCTGGCTTCCAAACAGCGTCGACGTGAAACGACCCGGGAGAAACAACGACGCCGTTACCGAGCGTCTCGCGCGCGGTACCGTTATCTTTAATTGACAGCCGAGTAACAAATGACGTACTTTACACAATGTATTCGCCGGCCGGCTGGACCCGGGGACTTCTTCGGTACCGATTGATACGTCGGTTGGACGAACGCGTATCTCGAGAGCGGGACAAGTTTGGAGAGAAAAAATACAGCTGAAAAGAAACGCGTCGCTGAAATAATCGTCCCGTTGGAATACACGATCGACCGTACATACGTACATACGTACGTACCTTCGGGCGAGAATCTCGCGGACATTTTTTTAGATATATATGGCGCGTACGTTTGATTAGACGCTCGCGCGGAATATGTGTTACGTTTAACACGAATCCGTGGATACGTATACGTGTCCCTTCGAGCAGCCTTCGAGGGTGTTTCGGTAAATCAGAATTTTTTGCCGCTCGCAGCAACAACGTTCCAATATTCCGTGTAGCATCGACGCAATGCGATTCCGTTACGGTCATTCGATACAAGGATACGCGCGACCTGTAAACGGATCGGCGGAGTCTGTAGTCAAGATACGTGTGATTTCGGAGTCCGAAAGAAGAGAGGGACAGAGGGGGCGAGAGGGAGAGAGCGAGAGAGAGAGAGAACGAGAGAGCGCGCGCAAGAGAAAGAGAGAGAGGAGCGGGATGCGCCTGCTTGGAAACGAAATGAATTAATCGATGCCGAATGATGGGTTTGCTGGTTGGCGGAGGGCCGAACGAAAAGAAGGAGGGACGCGAAGAGAAGAGAAGGCAGAGCGTGTCCGCGGGGGGAAAGAAAGGAGAGACAGGCAGGGCGAGAGAGAGAGACGAGAGAGAGAGCGAGAGAGAGAGCGAGAGAGAAGGAGACCCAGCGACGGAGAAGGAAAGAGTGTGGTGCGAGAGAGAGAGAAAGAGAGACAGAGAGAGGGAGCGAGAGCAAACGCGGAAAGGGAGAAAGACGCGAAAGGGGCAGACGGATTTGTGGAACAAAGGGGGTGAAAAAGGAGCCGTAGTTAGGGGTGGAAGAACGCTGAGCTGCCAATCAGTCATTAATTAGAAACTACTCGAAAGTTACGCACCCCTACGGACAGAGAGAGACAGACAGAGAAAGAGAGCGAGAGTGAGCGAGAGAGAAAGGGAGAGCGATAAAGTCGGGGGACGAAGAATCGGTGTCGGGGCAGGGAGGGGAAACCGTCACCATCTATTTCGGAGCGATTTCCATGAAATTCGGTGTAATTAAGAGCCGCGCTCCTGGCTCGGAATTATGAATGGGGGAAGAACATCAATGAGGTCAGGCCATTTTTACACGGATTACAGACACCGTCGCGAAGTTTTCCTCGTAGTGGCAGACAGTGTTTATTAATCGACTCTCGCCCGCTGGAATTTCGTACGTCGCGGATGAGTGACGATAAGTAATCTAATTAATGATCCCTCCAACGACGGCCGGTTGTTTTATTAATTGCTATTCACCGGTTTGCCGATATTCTCGTCGTTCTTTTATTTCCCAGCCGAAAATTCTTCACCGTGCCCACCCCCGCCAAAGTCTGATGTCCAATTTGACGCGTTCCCCCCTCCCCCTTCCCCCGCCCTTCGACTACAAGTAGTTCTCGGTATTTTTTCTCCCCGTCGTCTATCCGAGAATATTCGTCTCTGTCCGCGAGACGTATTTCCCCGATATTTCGTCCCAATTGAATGCGAATCTCATTCTCGTAACCGCGTTGCGTAATAATTTATATTCCACGCCGAACAACGAGGTTGCGCAACCGCCTCATCGGGCGCCGGAAAATTCTAAAGAATTAGAAAAGGAACGACGGAACAAAATAACACGCTCCGCGGCATCCCGCGCGAATCCGTTCCCGGATTCTATTTTTACGCTTCGTCAGCATCGTTTTCTTCTCGATCCTCCTCGCAACCCCAAAGCGTTCGCCGACAGGACTTTCCACTCGTGCCGCGGTACAACGTGGGACCAGTTGTCGCACCGATTGAATTTCTACCCAGGCGATTCTCGGTCCCCTAAAATCATCGAGGTTACTCGATGAAATTAGCCATCGGTTGAATCCAGACTAATTTCTCATTTTACGACACTTTTAACGACGTCCTCGGTGGAATCCATCTTTTACTCCGTCTCTTCCCGATCCAAGGGGGTGTCGACCCGAAAACCCTGTCCACCTGTAAACATGTAAACGGGTAAACAGGTACGGCAAAAGATTCCGAGTCGCGATAACGCCGCGACAATCCGGATACACCCGCAACAGTTATAATCCGCTTCCATTTCCGTAATTAAATTCCGACGCCTCAGACGGTCTCCTTTCGTACACGTTTTCCCGCGATGCCCGCTCCCCCTCCCCCCCTTTCGGCTGTTCCTCCTCTTCCTCCTCCTCCTCCTCCTCCTCTTCCTACGCCCTGTTCGCCCGGGGAAAGTATCGATTTAATATGAAGAAGTTGTAACGGGCGCCGACAAGCGGAAATGACGATCTTCATCGGGGAGAGAAAAAAAAAATCGCGGAACCCTGTAGCCGGGAAATGGGATTGAAGTCGTGTGCGCGTGTGTTCCGACGTGGTATTCAGAATGAACGGGAAAGTTGTGTGGGTCGGTGCGGGTGCGTTTTACGGGAAACTGGAGTGGCTTGTAAAGATGTATGCCGATGACGATTGGAACTGGTAGAGGAGCCGAATGTGACGATATTTCCATTTTCTTTTTCTCGTTCTGTTCGCGCGTTACACCTCCGCCGTCGGTATAAAAATATGGTTTTGTAAGGATTCGTGAAAAGGCGAGATATTTTTTTTTTGTTTATACGTAACAATCGACGGGGAAATAATTAATAAAGTTGAAAGGTCTCGTTTCTGTATTCTTTCGTCTCGTTTCTTTGCTTTTTCCTTTTTATTTATTTTGCGTCCGAGTTGAGCAACCTCCTCGATATTTACTTGGTAATATCGTTGACTGAGAGGCCCTGAAGAGAGGTCAAAGGTTTCGAACGATGGTTTTCCTTTCACATGAAAATGTGTTGCGACGTTGAATGCTGATTGGTTGGGCGAAGAAGTCTTGAAAACGGGACGCCGGTTTCTCGATCGGTCTGAGAGGCAATAAACGTTGGCAATTAATGTCGTCGTCGCCGCCGTCGTAGTCGTAGTCGTCGTCGTCGTCGTCGTCGTCGTTGTCGTAAGAAGAGAGGAGAAAGGAGAGACGAACGGAAAAGGTGGAAGGGGGGGGCGAAGGAAAGGAGAGACCGAGAGAGAGAGAGACGTGGGTGGAAAAAGGGGTGGAAAACTCGGGGCAAACAGTTACAAGTATTCCATTCAAGACCCCGATGCATCCCCTGCATCGCAGGTATACTAATTATTGGGTCGATGCCGGTGCTCCGGTGCTCCAGTCTACGGAGGGTGAAAAAGAGGAAAGCCAGTCGAGCCAGCCAGGAATCGGTGGGGTGAAACTGAAATTTTAAACGACCCACGGGGTGGGTCGTACCCCTTTTTTTCGCAGACCTCGCAATGCGATCATTACTAATGGATGTAGTTATCGATTTTCCACCGACGATTCGACGTCTCGGTTCGTTTCGACGGTCATTTCTAAAAAGGAGCGTCTGCGTTGTCCGGGCAAGGGGTTTATAAAAACAAGGATAATTGAAATCGATACGAAGTCAGCCTAAAAGAGGGGGGGGGGGAGAGGCGGGGGTAGACGCGTCGCGAATTATTCGAAATGAAAAATTGCACGCGCCGAGAGGAGGAATATCGTCGACAGGTTCCCGGGGGTATTTTTAATATCGAGCCAATCGTTAGTGTCACGTGGAAGCTCGCGATTAATTCTCCGGTAAGAAGCGCCCTTCGATAGAGTACCGTCTACGTCAGACAGACACCGCTATTATACAGATTTCTTTCGTTACACGTACGTACGCACACCTATCGCGACACCTTTTACTTATCGAAGGGACTGCGAGTATCGAATATCAAATATAGTATATAGAAATTGCGCGTACATCGAAGGCGATGGGATTCGAGTAATCTAACGAGCACTATTCGCGTGCGATGGCGAACAAAAAAAAGAATATATATATACATATCCCGTGGATTTCATATACGCGAATCGATACCATTCGAAGATGACGCTTTTTACGCGTAGGCTCGACAGGAGGCAGTTCGTTAGTTTGGCTGGTTCGCCGCTTCGTCCATTATCTTGGCGCAATGGGTTTGGCCGAGGTCGGCAATCAGCTGATTGATATCGTTCGATGCATAGATTGCTTTCGAAAAATGCGTTACCCGAAGGGACGCCTAATGGATACGTTGCCCGATGAAACCTACGCTTTCACGCTTCGATCGTTCGAAACATATGATTCCGTACGCACAGGACCAGAATCCAGCGAAAATTTTCCATCCCGAATTTCTCCCCGTCTCCACGAAAACTTTCCTACACCAACCGTCCCACCGTCGGGACGTCGGATCGACTTGACTCAACATTTTCAGATCGCGTGTATCCGCGAATCAGACCGAAACCGAGAGCCCGTACATCGACGGATTCAACCTGAATTTCGCGGATTAAGAAGCCGGGAATAATTAAGCGAACGCGCACCGTGCAAATTTTCAATTCACCTGGCCATGGCCGCGTCGTCGAAATTTCGACGAGACGAAACTAGGGTGTCGAACGTACCGATTGAACGCAACCTAAATTTAATCGAAGCACAGTAAGCCAAGCGTTCCGAAGAATCAGCCAGAGAGGAGGGGAAAAAAAAATAAAACGTACGTCGCCCCCACGGTTTTTCTTCCGTTTATCGGACCTCTTCTTTCGCACTCCCACACGGCCGATTTTCCGCGGTAGTTTTTTCCCACGATCCCGCGGTGTTCGAGTGCTCCATAGAGTCTAAACACCTCGACGCTGAAGCCAGGTGACGAGAAGATGGAATCGCTGCCACTCGGGTTGCACAGGGTGGTTCGCGCCGATTATTCGTGCCGGCTGAAAGGTAAGAGCCTTGGTGTGCCGGAATGGCTAATTGCTGCCACGTAGACGCTTTCCTCTCTCGCTCGTTCGCTCTCTCTCCCTCTCTCTCTCTCGCCCTCTGCCGGTCTTCGGCTCTCTCCTAACTAGATGCCACCTTTGACGAGTCTAATCGCTCGTGTAACGAACTGGACCGTATCATTCGCAAATTGCCCGTTTGCTCTTCGGACTTGTTTGTATATCGGACGGTTATTTCCGGCATCGTTTCCCGTTTCCCTGCGTATTGTAAGGAGACGTTTCTTTGACTGTGCGCAATTGGCGCGCAGTTTTTTTAATTAGTCGGTACAATACACCCGCGGTTTGTTTATTTAATCCGGGTGTACGTTGCCCGTGTTAATTGGGCTACTATCGGGCCTCCTTTTCCGAGTTCTGAGAAATCTAGAGCCGATGTTTACAAAGACTATTCGCTCGGGTGTTTTCAAAAATTTCCCCGTTAAGAGACTAATTGTAACGTAAAAGTAAGAATGTCGATACTGAGTCCACGAACGAAAACAGTCAAAGCTTCCCCTTTTTTAGGGTGACGGACGTTAATACCAATCTAGTTCGGTTAGGTCACGGATTCCTTTGTCGACCTATTCTAGCGACACCGCGGTGCAGATTGCGGTATTGTTTCCCGTTACAATAAATTCTCCGTCGAATTCGGTTGGGATGCGATGCAACTTTATTCCATTTCCGGTTTCTCCCTGCTCGAGGGAGGCATTTCCCTCTCTCGGTCTCTCCGTCTCTCTTTCTCTCTGCTCGGTTCTCCCGGCGAGGTCTCTCGCGGGCGCAGCCTGCTGTGAAATTGAAAAATTTTCGCGCGTTTTGCGGGCCTCCTGCAGACGAGTCACCCGGTGTGCGCGCAGACTGGCTGGATTACACCGGTTAGGCTTTGAGACCCACCAAACAGACCGGAAAATATGCAGGCTGCATAATTCAGCACGCTCGTACGTACGTGCGTGTCGCGTATACGGAGATACATACGTGTACGCACACGTACGCAGGCACGCACGCATGCACGCAGCGAGCACGTCGTATGTGCGTCCTATACGTGTATGTATGTATGTATGTAGGTACGCGAACGCGCGCCTTTGCAACGCGCAACGAAAACTTTAGCCAGGTATCGAGTTTTGAATGATACCACCGTCTCCACCTGTCTCTTTCGGTCTTTTCCACTACCATCGCGCGTAGAGTTGGCACACCGTTAGATCTGTCGTTGTCTTTTTGTTTTGTTTTAACCTCTTATTCCCTGTGCGCGAATATTTTTATCCAGACCATTTGTGTGTGTGTGTTTTTTTCCAAACGTTTCAGGGAAGGAATTCGAAGAATATCCGAGCAGACGGTGAATCGGTGAATGGTAGGAGCGAAATTGTTGGGATATTTCTTGAATTATTAATCGGACTTTGAGAAACACCGATGGAGTTTGTAAAATTTTATTGAATTCTTTTTTTTTTGCCGATTGTTTTATTCAGCATAATATGTGGTCTGCGTTCAATTATCCCGAAGAGCGAAATATAATAACGCTTGGGTTACCCATTTACGTAGTCACGCGAGGAAAGTTCGTTGCATCGGCTCCCTTTTCGTCCAGCGGTAAAACGGCGAAGTTTATCGCGATACAGCTGCCAGCGTGCAACCAATCCACTCGAAAGGGGGAGACCGACAAAAATTGCACCTTGCCCCGTGAGAGGGTCAGCCGAGGCCTTCGTGGTCATTACTGTCGAACCGTCGAATCGTCGAAACATCGGGAGAACCGAGGACGAGCCGATCTCGTTAAATTCACGCCGTCCGTAAGCCCAGTCCTCGCGAAACTACGAATCGATCCTTTGAAAACGCCTCGAAAGTTTCTACGCGCAGAAATGTCGAACCTTGGAAACTTCTAAGCGCGACAAATTTCAGGGCGACGAATTTTCACTCCGACGTTTCGAATTTTAAAATGGCAGAGGCGAAAGTAGGGGGGAAAAATTGAAAAAAACCTTCCCGGCGAAGTTGGCGAGGTTTTGTTCGCTGGTGGTTCGACGCACAGGTTTTCCAAAGAACAACTCTCGTTTGGCAAACCGCGTACAGCATGATTCGGTTTGAACGCGGCGGCGAGATCGATCCGGAGCAACAAGTATTCTCGGCTCCTTCGGGCTAAAACCAAGGAAGCGCGAGCGGGTAGCAGGAACGGTTGCCATTGTAAACTCCGATTTCAATGAAACCACGTTTATCCGGCGAGATCTTTTCGTCCGACAATACGTATTAAGCTGTGCCACTTGAATATATTATAATACGCGGCCTAACGAAAGATACGGGCGAAAATGTATGTACCGTCTGAGAATACGTTGGGATTTTTATATACATTTCGCGTATAATAGGCAATAACGCGTAGCTCTGCGTCGAGTTTGATAAAAAGATAACGTCCGGTTGTAACGTTACTTTATGCATTTCGTCGAAAGAATTCAAGGCTGGAGCGATGCAAAGATACTAGAACGAATATAACATGTAAATTTATTCGGATAATCATCGTTTAATTAGATAATTAGATAAACTTGGAATAACAGCTGTTGGCATGTTTCGCATTAGCACGCAGGATTACTTGAGTAAATTATCGTAAAGAGGGGTAAAAGTCTACGCATCTGCTTTTACATAATTATGCGAAAAACTTGCTCGAATCTAATCTGCACGCATACAATTTTTACCATAGATCGCCCCACGCTTCCGGACAAAGAATTCACGTTTCACCGAGAAAATTTTTCTAAATACGCTTCAAACATCGTCGTTTCTTACTCGGAACGATTATCAGAATCTCCCTTACTCGGCTTTAATTTCATCTAATTAGCCCTCGTTAATACTCGACGTTTCCGTCAACATATTTCAATTAAAAAAATATACAATAATAACGTTTCGTTTCTCGTTGCACGTCTTTCCCAGTCTTCCCCCTGTGTTTCAGCGAACAAACCGTGCAACCGCAGCCTTAAGTGTAAGTACTTACGCCGAATTTCGCCGACGATGTCGTTTGCTCGGTTGGGAAGGGTCAGGGCCCGCGTCTGCATGGTGCCCGATATTTTCAGGCCGGGCAGTACTCGCACAAATGTTTGGTGCTGCCGGTCGTCGCGACGTGGTTACAGGTCACTCACCGAATATGAGTAAACCACGTCCCCTCGACGTAGCCGATTCGCTGTAAAATTCGTAAAGACTCGCCGTCTTCTTTCACCGTGATAACTCTGTAACGGTGAATTTGTCGAACGATCGACCGATCGATCGATCGTCTCAAATCGAAACCTAGCAAACATCGTCGAGGAAAAAATAGGTATTTAGAATAATGCGGACGGATGATACGATAAGAGACAAAGAATGAAAAAATGCATTTTGGCGCGCGAATCGCCGGCGTTTTCCGACGAAGGGTACCCACGTACGCGTACGTGTACGCTACGAACAGGAGGAATGAAAAAAAACGAGATCCGACCGCGTGCAAACCACTCATCGTCGACCATACTTAACGATAAAAGTGTACCGCGTCAATGACCTTGCGTACATGCGTGCGGGCTAAAAGTGCAGGCGGCGAATAAAATGCATTTCCATGACATGGAAAGCGTCGAATTTCAACCGCCTCCTACACTTAAGCGAATACGCTCGTCGAATTACGAATTTCTTGTCGGGTGTGGAATCGATTTTTTTTTCTTCTATTCACTCTCTCTTTCTCTCTCCCTCTCTCGCTCTTTCTCTCTTCACCCGTGCTTCTCCTTTTTTTTTTTATCGTCGACCAAACGTCAATCCGAATCCCCGTTGATATCGGATTCAATTCGCCGGACGTGTTACGCGTCTTTCTTTATTCCGGCGACTGAAACAGGTTCGATGGTGGCTACTCAGATTTCCCGTGTGTATTATGGACGTATAATCACATAATTTCGCCGGACTTGAATTTCCTATTTATCTCTCGATAACGGTGTACACGTATTTCATCGCTGATCGTTAAATCGAATCGAATTACATTCGCGGCAAAGATTCTCAGGGCCGTAGGTATTTTAAATAGGTATCCGGCCGGCATTCGATGTTTCTACACCTTTGAAATTAACACGTTGAAACTCGTTAAAAATTTGGTTTCACTCCTATTTTTTGATTTTATTTGTATCATAGTCGCGACCCCCCACCCCTCGCGTAGCTGGTTAACGGTACACGGATTTTCTTACGTTGGCAAAACGAATTCTCGTTCACGGGTTCGCGCTGGTCGGCCATTAATAAGCCATGTGGCTTCTCCGTTTACGGCAGGATGGGTCGGGTTAATCCGATTTACGGCATGGCTCCCGACGAAACTACGTCGACGAAAAACGGCGTCGTCGGCTGATCGATCGGACACTCGAATCTTCAACGTCTTCCTTGATTACCCTAAACTCGATACACCTACTCGCAAAACTTTCGATTTACAACCAACGCTGTCACACCGGTGAGCACACCTGGCGTCCGTGAGACGTCCGCGTCACTTTTTCCTCATTGACCCTTTTATTTTCTTAGGATCATTTTCAGGGACAAGTAAACCCCCGTAGGTCTATCTTACGATTTGTTAAATGTCAATTTCTAAATATTTGATCAAAGTAACCATTTAAAACCTTTTCGATAGCAATCTTGCCATCGTAAAACAGCAATCGTGCTCGGCGGGTCACGGACGAGGTCTTACTTACAGAATATAGACACCCGATTATGTAACTGTCAAGTTACACCGCCTGCTAGAGGGTTAAACGAACGTTCGGTATGTATTCGCGGCATTACGTTACGTCGTAACCAACCGCGGTCGATCTTTCCACCCTAATCTTTGATTGTCTAATAAAAAAAATCGCTTAATAAGTTGTCAAACAAAAAACCCAGGAGCCTCTAGCTGAGACCTAACGTTTAAATATTCCCCCGATGTCTGTACGCGAAACTGTTCGGTCTAAAAAAAAACCGGGGAAAAAAGAGAGGAATACTTTCCCCCGGGACTGTACTTTGAAACGCAGACCAGCGGGACATCAGTTTCGCCGCGGCGGCACGCAACGCGGTCCCCCGTGCGGAAGGTTAGGGCCGGATGTCGGCGGGAGAAGTTTCGACCGGGCGACATCCTCGCGAGGTTGCCGTCCGCCGAAAGGCCTAACGGGGGATTTGGGGTAGGTCCTGCCCCGCTGGGGGGTGGGGGATGGATCGAACGAAAGGGGATCCCGGGCGTGGAAAGTTTTGTCAAGAGGAGGGGAGTCGTGACGCCAAGACACACGCAGATGTGGAAAAGCCGACTGAATTTAGGGCCGTTCACGGATTTCGTACGAAAGGATATTCGAAATCGCGTTTCACGTTCGCCTGTTCCTTGCTGAATTTGTTATTGCAGGGACGTGTTCTATGTTTGTTGGAATAATTACGCTAGAGTACCGCGTGTTTGGTTAATTATTCGCCGAGGTACTATAGTACATATGTATGTAGTAAATAGAACGGGATAAAACGGTCTTTCCCGCGACTTCGAAAAAACTATCGGAATTTACCTAGGAGGTAATGTAAATGTAACAGATGTACTACTAGCGTGTTCTTATACTTATTACAGTTAATTAACTAAATACGGAGTGGTCGAAAATTACGCCTGTAAATTAATCCGTGATGTGGCCGGTTCGCCGGGCGCTTCTCGCAGGTGTTTTTATTATTTTATTCATTCTCTCCTCCCGGTCTTTCTCCTCTTTTTTTGCACAAAGATTTTTACCGGCTTCCTCGTTTTCACCACTCCGATCGCATTTTTTTTATTCACCCCCGGTGTGGCGAGAGTCGGGAATGCAGTCGGTTTAATAAATTTAATTACTCATTTACGGGTGTCACGATAATATACATGCGTGTATTTTTTATCCCCCTCCTCCCCCCTCCTCCCCCCTCTCGCTCTCTCCCTCTCTGTTTTTTCTTTGAATTTTGTATCCGTCACTCGACGTAAGTACATTTTTTTAACGGGGGAAGATTTATCGAGGTCAACAGTTCCTCTCTCTCCCTCTCTCTCTTCGTGGAAAATGTCGACGAAACATTAGGTGTAGAAAAATACGAAATAATGAAACGCGAAACACGTGTCCGTTGTATCGTCGTTTCCTTTTTCCCCCGAAAAAGCTGGAAACGGGTGATATTCGTAGTGGAAATGCCTCCGGCGCTTCTTTATTTATTCAAAATAAGCCTAACTGTGTGTCACGTGAAGTAAAACTTTCTGTAAAGTTTAAGTAAACATTCTGTTTCAGAATGGCGCGACTGTAGGATCGAGTCGAGTAAAAAAAATTATTCAATCAGTTCGAGAAAAGTGCATTTCTCATTTTCTATTTTTTTATATGTATATATATATATTTCAGAATTGTTACAATTTTAATGCAAGGAATATTGTGGCACGTTTTATCCCTCGGACAAACTGTATACGTTATAATGATTTTATTACATGTAAAGAAACGCGACGTCAAACGAATATTGCGATACGTAAATGCATAGAGAGATTTAAGCTGAAATAGGTACATAGAACAAATACATTCCCTTTGACTATACCACCGACGTATGCTCCGCGATAAAAAACCGCGGCTCTAAGTATTTTTGCGCGTGTTATATCGCTTTTGTGAAAATTATATTTATATTACCGCAGCCGCTGTCTTTGTAACGTAAGAGAAATACACGCACGGCACGCTGAATATTACGAGTCTACGGTGATTGTATTTTTAATTGAGTAAAGACGTAAATGTAATTAGTGTGCGAATGTAGACGCCGAGTGTTTTTTTCGCGTCTAGCGGAATCGTTCGAATTTACGTGGCTCGTTTGAAAATGTCAGACATTTGACTGTTTTTAGGTTTGTCTCCGAAACTGTTACGGTAGGTTCCTGAGAAACGAAAACGTGAGAATCGTCCGATTGGCGTAGGTAAGACAGACTCCAGCCCTTTGGACGAAATCTTCATAACGAAATTAAAAATCGCGTGCCCGTTTATATTCGGATTCAACAATTTCGACATCTGTGCGACGCGTATACCGAAGTGTTTCCACGTAGGCCGCATTATCCGCGACATATGCGGCCAAGCACGATTATGTTACTTTACTTTATTCGACCCTTTTATCGCGACCCCTTCACCGTGTGTCCTCTGATTCCCGCGTTGTCCCGTCACGGGGAAAAAACCTCCGGTAAACAGACTTTATTTCCTCTGTGTAATATCGTCCGTGCAGGACAAACAATGCATGGCAAATGTTCGGGGTAGTTGGGTTAAAAACCGCTCAGGAGCCACGCGTGTGTTTCGTCCGTTAACGTTTTCACGTTGTTTTTCCTTTATTCCTTCAAAGCTCCTCCCATATTTGGCTACACGTATACACATTTCCCTTCCCCTCTGGTGTTTATAGCCTCGCGAAGAAACGGGGGGCGAAAAATTACGAAAGCGTAATTAATTTTTCGCCACGTTCTATAGATATTTCATTTTTCTATTTAATCCACCGGTTACGGGGAACGGTGCGCGCGGTTTTACACGGCTAATTCCCGGGCGCAGCGGGGCTAACGATAGATAGAAACGGCCAACGAAAGTGAAGAGACAAAAATTAAACGAGTTTGCAGTCCTACGGAAAGACCGGCCCGCTCAGGGGGGGTTAACGTCCCTATCGATTTTTATGCTTTGTGTAATTTACGTGAGTCACTCGCGTTGACCAACCCATGCGTATATGTACAGCCCGCGTTTCGGTCGAATAAGATCGATTCTTTCGCGGAGTTTCTCACGTCTCCCCCGACCGCTGTTATCCCCAGACGAGTTCGAATCAAACTTACGTTTACCATTCTTCTCCCCGGCTCTTTAACCAATTACCCGCAATCCCGTGAATCCTCTAAACTGCAGCTCGCGTGTACGGCGAAAAATCGTTTCGAAGACTTTGGCGAGACGAAGGAAATATCGCGTCGACGAATTCGATCGCGTAATTTCAGGGGATGTGACCGCTCGGACTGGCGGTAAATGAATATCGAACTCGTGGCAGAAACTCGTCCACTCGTTTCTATGTCGAAACACCCGGCCCCCGTATGTATGTATGTATGTACGGTTGGCTCGGGCGAAAGAGCCGAACGGGACGCGGAACAATGGCATCGCGGCTTCGTTTGTTTACGGGTCGAAAAGCGAAGCGCGGAAAAAAGAATTCCTTTTCGACGTGGATCGATAATCTGTCCGCGACTACCACCCTTCCACGGTGTTCGCGGTGAAAGCTAAGGGAGAGAGAGGGTGTAGTCGGCCGAGTTTCGTCCCCGCGAAACTTCCACGGCTAGGTAGTACACGCTGGTTCTTATAGTTTTCCCAATGCTTGCGAAATAACGGGAATTCTACCGCGAACTTGCTTTCCATACGAGACTTTATAGGCACGAATTAACCTACCGCCGCGCGATGTTTCGATTTTAACACCGCGAGCTGCACTTCGAACACACTTACGAGCCAGGACGACCGCTGCTATCTTCCCATGTTAATTAGAGACTACATACTTTCGTCTTCCTTTTTCTCGGGTCCCGTGAAAGCCACGGAGCTGATTTTTTTTCCCCGGTACATTTTCGTTAGGTATTTCAAAATTATTACCTCCGCGTTTCTTGTTCAACCTGCGGTTTTCCCCGCGTCTTCTCTTCGGACGGAATCTTTTTTATTTTCCGTAACAAACTATGAATCCTCGAATACCTGCTGTGATAAGTTGGAAAACATACTTTATTGAAAATTAGCGACGAGAACTCTCCTAAAAATGTTCCGAATAGTCCGAGTTCCAGCTGTTCGGCCCTTCGAAACTGACTAGTTTCGCGGGGGTGGGAGTGTCCGGTTCGAATGCCTATCGCGACATTCGCATGCTTACACTTGAGCCCGTGGCAGCCAGAAACCGGGTGTGTCTGTGGGTACAATAGTCGCACGTGAAACACAGAGACGGACGTCCTACACGTACGCACACAGAATCGCGAGCAATGTGAGGGACAGAGAGAGGGTGAGAGAGAGGGAAAAAGAGGGACAGAGAGAGAGAGAGAGACGAGGGCCCAGTGTGGTCGTTCCACACGACCGTAATGCACACGGTATCGATCGGTGTTTTTGCGCCGTATGACAACTCGTTACGGAACGCTGATCGAAGCGCAAGCACAAAGTACACAATTACTTTGTGTGCTCGCGGTGAGCGCAGCGTGCTTTGAAAGGAAGAAAATTGGCGGAGAGTTTCGCCTTTTCGCCGCGCTTAATTCCTTTCCACCCACGGCCCCCACCCCCCTTCGCCCACCCTTCGACCCACCCCGACCCCCCACCGCCCCACCCGGGGGTGTCCTTCTATCTTTCTTCCGGTGACTCGTGCGCGCGTACCACCTCTCTCTTTCTTTCCATCGCGAAAGAAGCGGCAAAAGGGAGTCGTCGAAGAGAAACGACGGGGTTCTCTTTATTTCTCTCTTCCTCTACGTCGGCCACTTCCTCTTGTACGTACCTCTCTCCTCCGCCCTCAAAGGTCTCCCCGCCGACGACGGAAATATTAGCCTGACGTTTTCCTGCTGATTTGACTTTAATATCGGCACCGAGACGACATCCATTCGCCGATGTTACCCGCGGGCAAAGAACGCAATGAAAATATTTCGTTACATCTCCGGGACGATATTAGCGCGACGGAGGATGCATAGGGAAACCGGGGTAGGGGGCGAGGAGAGAAGACGGGGCGGGAGGGGGGAGGGGGACAGGACTGGAGAATGTAAAGGGAGAACGAAAGAGGAACTCGCGTACGACGACGACGACGACGATGTGCGGGATGGTCTTTGGAATTGAAAAAATGAAAAAAAAGAGTGGAAAAAAAAAGAAGAATGATTCTTTCCCCACGTTGTCGGTCTCTACTAATATGAATTGTATAACATTACGAGGACGGAGAATACGCGAACGGGCAAGCAACGGGACTGGAAAAACGAACTGGATGGATATCGGAGGAAAAAAAAGAAATAAGGGCGGCGGCAAGATAATACGTCGAGGTGGTGGAAAAGTCGTTGAATTTTTCTTTCGAGCCTTCCGTCGGGATTACGTGACACGAACAGAGGAGGCGGGAGAAAGAGAGAGATAGGAACAGAGAGACAGAGGGACGGAGAGAGTGAAAGGGAGGAAGAGAGAGAGAGAGACGATGTCTCGTCGGATGAAATTTTTGTTACGACTCTTCCAAGCTAATGGACTTCGTTCTGGAAAATGTCGATCGTCCGTGTCGCCGCGTATACCTACAATGTAATACGAGTCAAGAGTTCGGCGTCGACTGCCGACGCGAAGCCGAGAGCAGAGAGAACCGAAGTATTTCTAATTAACCCCTCGAAGCGTGGAATTAGTATCGGACCTATCGACGCGATCTCTCGAAACCTGGCAAAATTGTCAGACGTGTCGCGAGCGACGTCTTCGCGTCTCGGTCATCGCACTATCGAATCTCGAATTTTTCCCAAGCCTCGCAGTTTCAATTTTAACCCAATTTGTTCCGTAGAAACGATTCGACGGGTACTCGTCATATTTTACGCGGTCTTCGAACTCGTCGTCTCGTCATCCAAATTGAAAACCCGGTGTTGCGACGTTATTTAAATCAGTTGTATAATTCGGACCGATCTCTTAGAATCCACGTTCCACGTTCGAAAGAACAAAGTCTGGGTTTTACGCACAATTGGTTTATCTATTTAATATACATACAGATATAAATCTACGGACCGATTGAAAAAATGCTTGGAGGACCGTCGGCGAGACCGCGGCCCTCCAAGATCCGTTGGCGCGTATCCACGGAGAGAGCCATCACAGGTGTCTCGAAACAGAAACGGAAACCGAAACGCAAACGAAACGAAGGCGGAGTGGAAGCCGAAGCATTAGTGGGTCGGTGACGCGTGGCACGCTTGCTATCGATTCGGTTTCCTTGTAGCAGGATGACAACCTAGGGTAACCCGGCACGTTAATCGCCCGACTATACACGCGCACACGGCTACCCCGCCGCGTATACGTATAGGGGTAGGTTCTGCGGGGCAGGTTATGGTGAATCGGAATGCAGGATTAGTCACGAGCAAGCTCGCCTCTGGGTAACGACAGCTGCTACCACCATGCACCGTCGCCGTCATCAACGGCGACTATCGACGCCATTAACCGGCGGATATACCTACCCGCCCGATGGTTAGTGTCATCTACATTCTACACGCGGATTCGCCCAGGTACACGGATGGGTTTGTTGAATACGAGGGCTTCCGTCTCTCTCCGTTCGGTCTTTGCGGGGTTTCGTAACGCTTTCGAATGAATTCTTCTGCCGACCGAACCCGCCGCTGTGAATGGTGTCGGACACCGTTCGCGTTCGATACGGTTCAACCCGTTGCCAAGGATGGTGGGGCGATTACTTGCAGTTTCTTCGGATCCGTCCTCGATGTTTGCCTCGATTTCGCTCGCGCCTCGTTTGCCGTATTCAGATTAATAATTACTTCCTATATTAATTCGATCATTTTTCCGAATACACGCTAATTCGAACCGCCGGTACTCGATTAACGACGGATAAAAGCATGGGAGTGCGAAGTACCAATCGCCAGGTACAGATGGGAAAAAAAACGAACAAAAAAGAAAACGAGAGATAATAGCACCGTACCGTAAGAACATCGTGACTACGATTCGACGGAAACGTACACGTATATCCGGCGTGCGAGTCGAAAGAATCCCCGATAATTATCTGCAACGTCTCTTCAAGTCCTGTTCGTTTTTTGACCGCACAATTATCACGAATTAAAACAGCGGGGTCTGCCGATTAACAACGTAGGGAGATGAGAAAGAGATAGAGAGGGAGGGATGGCGGGGGTATCCACTGAATTTTCTCGCGAACCTCCGATCCAACGTTATTGGCCAATCCCGGCGAGGTCGAACCATCCCTTAATGGCTCCGGTATTCCAATTTCGGTGCGCAGAAATATCTCCGGCTCGACGGGGTCGGGTTTCTCGAGTACCTTTGGCAGATGTGCCGGCAGCGTAAAGAGCTCTTTAAATTTTTTTTCGCCTTCGCTCCCTACCCACCTCCCACCCCATCCCCCGTTCGCTCCTCTTTTCCTTTCTCGCTTCTCGCTTCTCGCGTTCTCCCCGTTTCCCCAAGTAGTATAACTCTTCGGTTTCGAGACTGTAATTTAGAGTCGTTTCAACGCGGTCTAATGGCAGAAGGACCTTCGGCAACACCCCCGCGTGTGAATTTATAATCAAATTTCTCGCTTTGAAATTTCCGCGTGAAGGGGGAGGGGTGGGAAGGGTTAATGTCTGCCGTCTTTATCATTTCCGCGCCGATACGTCAGCGGCTTTGAAGCTCTTTTAGAGCTCTTGAAAATTCAACTACGAATTCACCGGGTTCGCGGCGCGAATACGAAATTTCCGGCCGTGAAACCGTCGATCGAGTTGGCCGTCCTTTTCAACGTCCCTTTTCCTTTCTCGCCCCTCCCTTCGTCCTCCTCCTTCATATTTTTTTCCCACAAGTAGTATAACTCTCCGGTTTCGAGACTGTAATTTAGAGCCGTTTCGACGCGGTGTAATGGAACAGGGACCTCCGGTAACACCCTTCGACACGGCTGGAGGGGGCAGAAAGGGCCGCGAAATTAGTGCCGCCGTGTTATAGTTTGCTAAAGAGCGAGTAGTTGCAGCGTCGGTTGCAACGACGGCTAATCGTCGGACGCGCGGAGGGTGCGCCGCGACGACCCCTCGTCATCGTGGAAAAACAATGATATCGGACGACCGAGAACCGATACAAGATGCGACCGGGGGTTTAAATATTTTACAGTCATGAACCGCAAGCGAAAGCCTTAAAAAAAAATCATTTTCTCAGAATGTCGTGCAACGGTCACCCACAATTAACAGTTGGACGTAGTAGCCATTGCTCCTACTGCTGGTATCACACTATCCCCCCTTCGAATCGCTGCTGAATAGTAATGACCGTTTGCGGGAAACTCGTCCAGCCTTTGCCAAAGGGTATCGTTTTATTCGCAAAAAAATAATTACAATGCTATGAAATTTAGTTACAATGTTGCAAGAATTAACCGTGACATTGTCCGCGTTTCGAACGACATTCGCCAATTCGTATCGGCGAGCTTTCGCGTACAGGTACCTACCGCCGACGTCACCCTACTCCCGGCTGTAATCGCTTTTAAATAATAAAGGGAGTTTGGTGTGTGAAAGTCGGTATGGTGACGCGCGGTACGAACTTATTCCCGTTAAACAGTTCGCTCGTAAAATAGGTTCTCCGAGCGCGGTTTGCATAATCGTCGAAATACGCGATCTTGAACGGTCGAGGGGGTGGGGGGTGGGGGAGGGCACTTTGTGGGGAAATCGTAAAATTTAATCGGTAAAACGTGCGTGTAAGAGCCGGGCGAATTATGCGGCACTTGTAACCTCGAGAGAGTATATCTGAAGTTTAACGCGCTAAAACATTGCATCGAGAGCAAGCGCGTAATGTAAATGAGAAAACCCGCGGTACCCGTGGCAAAAGCCTACCCCGTGCCACGGTTTTAATTCTACCGTTACTCATTTAAAACCCGTGCACGCGCCCCTCAATTTTTTCGTGTCGCCATGTATTTTCTTCGCTCTCCCTCTATTTCTTGCCGATCGAACGACCGCAAGTGTTGCCGACGATCGTGGGGATAAATCTTTGAATAGCGATTCGAAGATCGCGCGGCGAGGCTGGCAGGAAAATTGGCCGGCTACTTAATATCAGGCTACGCGTATGGACGTACCTTAAGAGAGCGAACCGTCGGGGAGAAAAGATGGGCGGCACGAACGAAGGCATCGAACTTTGCAAGGATCCCGAACGAAAAGGAAAACGAAAACGAAATCGAAAGTAGAGAGACGCCGGTCTGGCGAAACAGAGAGCGCCCTGTTCCAGGGAAATCGGCCATGCATCTTGCAGCGCAAAGAATTGCGGAGGTGGATTTTAATGTGCGTCAACTCGAAGCCGCTGTCGAGTTTATCGTTGAATTTAGGAATAGTCAGAAACAGGCGATACGACCTTTTTTATTATTATATTTCTAAAGTATTGAAAAGCAGGGTAGAAAGAATGAAAAATTTTCAGTTTTTTGGTCGGCATTCGCTCAATTTTTGAGATAGCGATCTGGGACTTGTACCATTGATTTAGTTAGGAAATTCTACGACAGAACAATGTATAATAGTTGTACTTTTCGAAAATTTCATTTTTCGCAAAAATCTGAAGGGGGTAGGTCAGGATTTTTTGCGATTTTCGTAATTTGCCCGCCATTTCCACAATTTTTTAGATATCAATCTGATTCTTTCACTGTCTTATTCGGCTTCGGATTCCGCGTCCAAAACGTCCGGGATCACTTTAATAGCTCAAAAATTATGGAAATGGCAGGCGATTTACGAAAATCGCAAAAAATCCTGACCTACCCCCTTCAGATTTTTGCGAAAAATAAAATTTTCGAAAAGTACAACTATTATACATTGTTCTGGCGTAGAATTTCCTAACTAAAACAATGGTACCAGTTTCAGATCGCTATCTCAAAAATTGAGCAAATGCCGAACGAAAAACTGCTTTAAATTGATGAATTTTCGCGATTTTCGTAATTTCTACGTCACTTCCGTAATTTCTGAGCTATTCAAATGATTCAAGGCGTTTTCGACGCGGAATCCGAAGCCGAATAAGCCAGTGAAAGAATCAGATTGATATCTAAAAATTTGTGGAAATGACGAAAGAATTACGAAAATCGCGAAAAGTCGTCAAATTCAAGCAGTTTTTCATTCGGCATTCGCTCAATTTTTGAGATAGCGGTCTGAAACTGGTACCATTGTTTTAGTTAGGAAATTCTACGTCAGAACAATGTATAATAGTTGTACTTTTCGAAAATTTCATTTTTCGCAAAAATCTGAAGGGGGTAGGTCAGGATTTTTTGCGATTTTCGTAATTTGCCCGCCATTTCCACAATTTTTTAGATATCAAAATGATTCTTTCACTGGCTTATTCGGCTTCGGATTCTGCATCCAAAACGCCCAGGATCACTTTAGTAGCTCAAAAATTACGGAAATGGCAAGCAATTTACGAAAATCGGAAAAAATCCTGACCTACCCCCTTCAGATTTTTGCGAAAAATTAAATTTTCGAAAAGTACAACTATTATATGTTGATCTGGCGTAGAATTTCCCAACTAAAACAATGGTACCAGTTTCAGATCGCTATCTCAAAAATTGAGCAAATGGCGATCAAAAAACCCTTCGCAAAATCCAGTTTCCTGGACTTCAATTTTCACGAAAACCTCCGGACGTTATTCCTCGGTGAAAACATCCGGTCGAGAACTCACCCCCGCAAATAATCTCGGGACTTACGAGATCTCTTAAAATCAAATCTATCCCGGTCTCGTCGCCGTTCTAAAATGTCGCCTGCCCGTCGCCATTAATTTCGCTCTCTCCCCGCTCTCTTTTCAGCCCGATGCATTCTTTCTCTCCTTGTCGCTTTGGGATCTGGCTCTGCCGACCATGTTGCTTTAGGTCAGTGCCGTCTCCCTTCCTTCCGTCCCCACCCCCCTTGCGCCGGGTACCTCTTCGTCGCACCTGCGTTCGGCAGGCACGGACGAAGGGAGGGATAGAAAGGGCCGCCGGGTAGAAAAAGGACGGAGAGCGGTTTAGGGAGGGGCAGGCCAGGTCCTTGGTCCTTCTTCGACTCTTGCTCGACTTTTTGGGCTAACCCTTCTACCTTTTCTTCTTTCTCTCGTTCTCTCTCTCTCCCTCTCTTTCACTCTCTCGCTTCCACGCGAGAACCGGAGTGCCCGGCGTTCCAGTTTGCGTCCTCCCCTCCCCCTCCTCTTCCCCCTCTGCCCTTTCTTCCCTACGAAGGTTCGGAGGATCATCCACCTGGCTCGAGTCCTGCCTCCGGGACCGGAGGTATTTCGCGTGATGGATGACGAAAACACCATTGCACGCGGGATATCGTCGACGCGATAGTTTCTCTGTAATTGTTTTCTCACGGGAAAATTTGGTCGTCGATCGTATCGACGTTCGTCCGGGTAGTTTCTTTGTGGCTGGATTTTTTTCGTGAACGCGGCTTTCGCATCGATCCTCGCCGGTGGAGTCGAAACGTAAAGCCCGTCGCGAATTAGAGGCTACGGTTAATTACCGTGCGACGAGAGAACTTCGAACGATTACGCGACATTCGGTTAGCGCTATCGGGTTGCCTCGATGATTTCGACCACGTTGAACAGGTGGTAACCGATGCGTCAATTACGGTGATAAGAGATTAGAAAGGAAGCGCCGGTTAGACGGATGGAAAGGGTGGAAAGTTTGTATATTATTTTCTAACGGCATCCTTGGCACGCGTTACGACGAAATGGCAACCGCGAAATGAAAAACGTGTCAAGGAGACGGAAAAGAGAAGAGAATAGCAGCGTGGGGGTGCGACGAAGGGGCTGAAGTTTTTTTCCTTACGAAGGAAACTGGTCCCCCGGTGGGAACGGAAAAACTCGGCGAAGGCGCATTGTTTCGGCGCGGAAGATGGCGCCAGCTGCGCAAACTTGGCACGGGTAAAGCCCACAGAAGTGGCATCGCCGGTGCAAATAGAATTTCAAGAGTTGCACATTAAACGCTTTATGTCGCTAGCGCGCAACCTTTTACGACCTTACGTACCCGTCTCTATGGTAATACAGCAAGGACCTTTCAACGACACTGAAAAGTAATGCCTTCCTCCGACGAAACTTTACTCTCGAATAAATAACGAATGTTTACGGATTTGCCCTTTTTTCCTAAGGTCGTCCGGCGAGGAGGATTTGGATTAATAAAAACCATCCGTGGATACCACCGCGTTTTTCCCTCGATTCCTGGTCTTTGGGCGGTGTCCTCGTCGGATTTATTTGTCTTGCGGAACGCGTTACTCATTGTGGAGTACACAAAATAAGAATAAAAAAAGTAAAAATAGTTGAAATCAAAGGAGACCGTCCTTAAGGTTCGAACGAATTTAATCACAGCCCTCGCGTAAGGGAACCGTTTAGGTTGTTTTTTAAATTCACAACGACATATCGGTGCACAGGTTCGCGCGCGCATCGTTGCGAAGCGTGTAACCGTGAAGAGTGCGAAGTAGACGAGGACCGTGTCGGTGAAGGCCAGGTACGAAAAGTTCGCCGATGCCAGGCCGCGATTCGACGATTTACGGTCTCCTCGGAGGTCGCTGAGGATGACGCGGACGAACGGAGCAGAAGAGGAAGACGAAGTAGAAGCAGAAGAAGAACGAGAAGAAGAAGAAGACGGCGAAGAAGAAGAAGATAAAGAAAGAGAAGAGGCATCGGAATCAGAATCAGAAAGAAAAGGAGCGAGGGATGGTCGGGATGGGTAGGACTCGCGGATTTTTCTGTGGGCGGGATTTTGAAACCAGTTTGAGCGCTTTGAAATCTAGAGAGAAATAGAGGAGTGGAGAACCAAAGGCGGGCGTCGTACGGAGGGTACACGGAGTGCAACGACTGCAGGAAGAAGAGGGTAAAGAGGGAGAGGAAGGGGCGAGAGGGGAAGGGAGAGAGGAGAGGGAGAGAGAGAGAGAGGAGAGCGTGGAGAACGTACACGAAGGATGGCCCGACAGGCCGGGACGTACGCAACAGAGGAGAGGAGAGGATCGACAAAAAGTAGTTCGTGTACGCACCGCGTTGATTCTCTCTCTTTCGCTTCGTCCTCTTTAAGTCTTCTTCCTCTTGGCTCGCCCTCTCCTTCTCTGGCTTTCTTTTTATTCGTATTCTTTACTCCTGTTTCTCAGGAGAGCCACCACCGGGTAGACGTACCTCACTTCGGCCGGGATGTAGATCGGTACCTACGTACCTACGTACCTACGCTCCTCTACGTACGTACTGCACGTCCATACATACATACATATATCGTGGGATATCAAGTTTCCTAACCGCGTGCTGGGTTTTGCGTATTTTATTGGAATTTTACCACCGTGCAACACAGTCCACGCGAAACGCTTCTGAAAGCCGACCAGTCGGAATAATCGTTACAAATGTTAACCTCCGACTACGCGGTCGACTGCCGACACGTAAACGAATCTACGGATGTTCTATCCCGTAAGACCTTGCGACGCATCGTCGATGTTCAGCGCAACGATCGTTCCGACGATCGTTGAATCGGGTTAAAAGTGACCGTCGATTTTGACCGTCGCGTGAAATCGAAATTTCGCGAGCCGCTTCCCCCGTGCCGGGGTTAATCGTATTTCGCGATAGGATCAACCGCAACCACCTGACGCATCGTGCGCACGGTAATTACCGTCGGCGGTGTCGTATTTTTAGACGCGCGGAATTTACTGTTTCGACTTATCGGGAGTCCTTGGTCGAATGCTCCTTTCTCGCCCGTGTGTCTCGTGTTTCTGTAACGGAAGACTCTTTAACGATTTCTTTTCCTTCAACCCCGTAGTCTCAGAATATTACGAACAAATTATAAAACATTTATGTGTTTTCAAGTGCGATTAAGTTCGGCGCGGTAAATTCAGGTTTCCCGTGGAAAAAAAAACCTTGACATCTCCTGAATGCGTGTCTTTTAAGACCGGCTTCATTTTCTCGGTAACACACAGTATGCGCGGTACTTTCGAACGTCCTTCTCGAGAAACGTCCAACATCTTCCGCATTGTTCGGCAGGAAGAATCTATCGGCGTGCATCACGGCAAGCGTGATGTTGCAACGCATCGATGAACCTCGGAATTTTTACGTTGGGCATCCTGCCCGCTGTCCACTACCTGTTACCAGATCCAAATTTTTTTTCACCTCGCGATACACCGCGGTCCCGAACGTGTCCCGGGTTTCTTCCGCGACCTCGAGAAATCCCTGTTATCCGGCCACTCTGAAACTCTCGATTTCTTTTTTCGTCTCTTCCCACCGTAAATCACGCACGCGGGTCATTTTGTTTGGATTCTACGCGGTGGATTTCTTTTTTTTTTCGTTCTCTTTTCCACCACGGCAAATCCACTTTCACGCTAGATTCCACCCTTGCGAGGCGTGGATCCGGTTATACCACTCACCTCTTCACTTTCCTCCGTTCTTTTCTTTCCTCTTTGGACCGTCCTACGGATAATTGGTTACACGCTTCCACGTATTAGCGTGGTGTCCATCCACGGGTGTTGATAAACCTGAAACCGTACGATGTTTCGTGACCATAAATTTCACTTTGTCGAGTGTCGGGAAATTTGGAATGACTAGCATTGTTGGAGGCACGGAAGTTATTAGCCGATATACATGTATGCATATACGTATATGTATGTATACGGGCAAAGTACCCGTAGAAATTGGTCAGCCAGTCGACGTCCCCGCGGTGCGAGACTTTTTTGACAGTTGACCAATGACTTGCGGCAAGAGTGCAAACCGCTGCGAATAAAACTGCATCGCAGGGACGACAAGCTGAAAGTGGGCTGCCCGACACACCGTCTCCGTAAGCCGATTATCCACCTAAATACGAAGCCAGAACGATGCATGTGCCTTGAATTGCCGTTGCTCTCTCCTCTCCCGCGGTTTTAACTCTCCCGCGGTTCTTCCGCTCTGGATTTTTGACGTTTTCGATACTTTTGCGCCGATATCTCTGCGCCGGAGAAATTCCGCGCACCGATATGCCCGTTCCGCTCGCAATCCGATTTGTCGGAATACGAATTTCGGTTGGGCGACAGAGAACCTCCGGTGGACTGCAACGGTGAACGTTTTCGAGTCGGGAGTCCGCCTAGTCGATGTTCGAAGGGCTCGGGACATTTTTCAAAGGTGTGAAAAAAGAAGACTACGTGTTCAAGATGCTACAAAAGCATCAGCGACACTCGAGCGAAACTGCGCTTCGCGAATGCGATTTCCGAATCTGCCGTACACGCAGAATCCGTCCCTACGGCAATACAAACGGTGTTCGCGAAGTTTTAATCGTGACTGCGTGACTTAAGAATAGATAAGTTTAAGGGGTGGTTTCGAAGACCTTCGTCCATGGGATCGGCGAAAAAACACTTCTAAGGTTAAAGAGTCGGGTGACTCCGCCAAAGACTCGTTCGCCGGCTAATACGATTTCCCGCTTTAAATTTTGTTGGTTTCAGAATTCAATTTTCGACCGTTTCGCTGTTTTAAAGCGTCGCCAAGGATAATGGAAAAAGGAGGAGGTCGACGAATAATATATTCGCGAACGCGGGCAGTTTATTAATATTCCTGGCCGGTGTGAAATTTTGGAAAATCCATTGATTACCAAACGCGTCTATTTGCCGGGCGCTGCGTGTATTTGTTATCGATACCATTACCATTATTATTAAACAATTAAGCGGCTTACGATTATTCGGCGCGGCTAATGACAAATAGGTTACGCGATCTAACCGTGTACATCCTAAATCGTTCCCACGCGATCGCATCCGATTTCGTCGCGGTAATACGATTCTGAAAAAAACATGTTTATAGTTTCCTACAATTTTATCAGAATTTCTCTTCCACCGTTGGTCTTTTGTTTCTCGTCTATGTACGGTAATTCGCCAAAGGAATTCTCGATAACGCGAAAACGCCAGTTAGAGAGCAAGTGGTTCCGAAGTTGGCCAGCTTTTTAGTAGCTGCGGACAGGTACATACAAGTACCTTAAGCGAACCCGGTTGGCCCACGGTGGCCCGTAACGCGTGCCGCGTATCATTATCCGATTTACATGCACGCTCCATTCTGAATATCGCGGAATTACGGGAGGGGCAATTTATCGGAGATTAGGTGTAAAAGAAAAAACGCGGATTAGCGCGGCTCGGCCGGGAACCAATAACTGTTAACGATAAAGCGGTTGCTCGGCATGCGGTATTTTTAGTAAGTTTCCTGATTACAACGCCGCGAGCAACGTATTTCGCCCGTGTGATACGGTAGGGCGAGCCAATACTTTATTAGCCCTACGTAGTAGTCCGTGCAACTGTACGTGAATAAATTACACTCCACGCGGTTATTAATTAACCGTGTCACTAATCGGTGTTACACTTACCGTTAAATCATCCGCCGTTGACTTTAGTGAAACGTTAAACGACCCCCCGGTCGTTCTAGACGCGTTGGTAATCACCGTTGACACTCGATGAGAATTACTTTGTAAAAAGGACGCGCGGACAGACTCCTCGAGCGGTGAATATTAACGAGAGAAATCGGGGATGAACGTCGCCGGTGCCGCGAATTCATCGATAACGATAAGATCGTGTTTCCTTCCGGCGAGTTCGGCCATGGCCGGCATGGAATTCGATATTCGAATTGCGCGTCGAAGCCCAAAAAGATCCCGATGGCGGATCCCTCAAAAATGTCCTCGTCCGGCGTTAAATACCTGTCACGTGGTATAAAGTTTCAAAGGACTACGGTCCCCGGCTTTTCCGAATTATTATCATTATCATTATTATATGGATATATTCAAAGGAATCGATCGACCCTCGGGGAGGGGATGGAGGGGATGGAGGGGATGGAGGGGAAAGGAGAGAAGGAAGTTCGAGGGTATAGTCGAGGACAATTCTGAAATGCAGATATCGGCGCGCATTTTTATGCGCCAACGCTAAAGCCCGGCGCGGAGTTAAGCTTCCGCGAGCGTGGTTGACTTGCAGATCGGCCGGTCAAATTTAAAATTTCAAAGTGGCCACGAAAGATTGGTCGTTTCGTTAGTCGGCGGAAATTTTAGCGAGACCATAAGAAGACTGCCGGAGGAATCGCGAAGTTTCAGATTTACCGCGCTCGGAAATTTATCGCTCGCCGGAACTTCGGCGGGACGAAGTTTCCCTGGGCCTTGACAATTTCTGCGCCTCGAAGTAGTTTTGTCGGTGAAATTAAAATTCATTGGCCGACCTTCTTTTAATATCCACGTGACAGCATCGTTGTACCTTATCGAGTTATTTACGGTAAGAAAATCGAGTTGACAGACTGTCGAACAGCAATCGTGACTCATCGAACCGGAGCTTGATCGATGAAAAAGAAGAAAAGTGTGTATGTGTTTGTGTGTGTGTGTCAGATAGAGAGTGTGAGAGCAAGAGAGAGGGAGAGAGAGAAAGAGGCGTATAAGCGATAGGGGAAACGGGCGGGACGGAACGAATGACAACGGCGCGAAATTATTTTGCATACGCGATACGTGATAATCGTTGATCGCCCGATCGCTCCAATTAACGTGAGAATATTTGCGCTAAAATTACGGCTGCCCGACGCCGTTGGGCGAAACCTCGCCCAACCAATGGGTAATCGATACAAAAGTCCACAAGGGTTGGGCCGCCTTAGTGGCCCCGGTATTATGCACACACAAACGTGCACCCGACCGCACTCGAGTGCAACTGCACCGCTACCACTCGTACTTCAACTTGTACTTTGTACTCTCGCGAACTACGTAATCCACAGATGTTTAAAAAAGCTGGGCAATTTTCACGGTCGTCGTTCCGGCCGACTTCGGGCACGAATTTCTGCGCTCCGAATCCCCCTGGGTCTTGAAACACGTTTCGCACCTTGAAATTTCACGCCCCGAAGACGTTTCAGGGCCCGAGGACGTCGTTCGCGCGCATTGTAATTTCTCCGAAGTTGGCCAAGGTTTATCGGCCGATCGGCAAATCGCTCTCTTTCCTCTTACTTTCTTTTAACCACGCGTAACGGCTCCTCGCGGGGGGGATATTCAACCTACCGGTCGCGTTCGCGTTATGCACCAATTGCGGGGCTTATCGAGCAATTATATTCTCTCTCAAAGACCCGGCTGACGAGGTCGATTCGAAATAGCCGGGTTTTCGATACAAAGAAGACGACCCGTCGTCGTCGCCGTGCGTCAACGACGGCTAGACTCTTCTCTTCGGAAGTATACACGCGTCGTTGGTTCTTTACGGGATGAAGAAAAAAAAAACTGAAGAAGAAGAAGAAGAAGAAGATTTTTCGAAGGAAGCCCGATCGCTGAAGTGACACCGTGAAATCCGAGCGCGGGGACGCGTCGTCCGTTGACGCGTCACTGCGCTCATTAATAATATTTTTACGCATAATACTACGTGCTTCCGCCCAAGAGTTCTCTCTGCCGGTCTGCAATTGGGCGCACGAACGACAATACATTCCCGGTTGACGTACGTGCACGGACTCGTGCTTTCCGGTCCGTATACCGGGTGCTCCGAACGTCTTTGTTCGACCGATTAAAAAAAGAATCTCTCCTAAAATCGTCTACCTAACTCTTGCTCGCCCTTTCCACGAAAATTCTGCATCTTTATCTTCGATTACCATTTGCATGGTTGAAACCCCAACGAAGGAAAACATCGACGTCGAAAATCTCCATGGTCCACGTGGGTCGGGCCTATATCGTTAATCACCCTCGTCCCCGTCCACGTTGGCCGAGTTCTCTGTCCGAAACGTCCATTCCTGTGGATCTTCCGTGCCCCACCCCCCGAGCCCCCCCGACCACCGGCAGCAGCCACCCCCCGTCGGCGGGATGCATCGGCTTTTCAGCGGCGAAACCGATAGACGAAAGCGCGGCATTGTGCGGGGGCCGGGTTACAGTAACCGCGTATTAAACTGAAACGAAGCCACGGAAAGCGCGCGGCGGCGGTGCCTTCGGCCTCGTTACGTGGCCGTCAGAGAAAGGAGGAAGGGCGGCGGGGAACCGCGGGGGGGAGGGATTCGCGAGGGAAGAAAGGGAACGGGAGAGAGCAAAGAGAACCGGGAACGAGAACGAGAACGAGAGAGAGGAAGAGAAAGAGAGAGCGAGAGCGAGGGAGAGAGAGAGAGAGAGAGGACCGTGAATCCGAGGGAATGGAAGAGCGGCGAAATAAAGGCGTCCTTTTAATGGGCAATACTAATCAATGAAATACGAAGCCACGAGGCGCATGAGATATGCGTGTAGAGAAAAAGAGAGAGCAAGAGAGTGGGAAGGAAAGAAAGAAAGAGAACCTCGAACCGTGGCCGTGCAAACAAAGGGGGTATGCGCCCGCTGCGTTCTCCGTCTCTCTTTCCCACTACTCCTCTTTCTCTCTCTCTGTCCCTTTCTAGTCTCTCTATCGTTCTCTCTCCCCCTCTCTTCGCGTTCTCTCTCTCTCTCTCGTGCTCGTACACTTTGGAACCCTTCTCCTCGTCCCTCCCTTTATACCCCCGTTAGCTCTTTCCCTCTTTTTCCCTATCCGCGCTTTACACGTACGCTTTACGTGTACCTCTCCTCTCTACCTTCTCCACATACGTCTTCCCTCTTCTGGGTGGCGGGTGGGACGAGGAGGGCAGGATATTTTTCAGGATGGGATATTTAACGCGTTGGCCAGGTCAGTAACCCCGGGGAGCAGGGGCCCCGGCGATTGGCCGGTCTGCCACGAATTCCCGTCCCCTCATTGGCCGAGCCGAGCCGTGCCGAGCCGTGCCGGGGCCTGGACCTACACCAACACCCCGCGTGCCACGCACCACGCAACGCAACGCAACGCAACGCAACCTAACGCAACCCAACGCAACGTAACGCAACGCAACGCAGGGCGACGCGACGCGACGCACAGCGTAGCCAGCCGTTGGTTCGTTGGTTCGTTGGTTCGTTCTACGTGCCACGGGGACCCGGCACGCATACGTACGCTTCTACGCACGGTCTGGCCGGCGTCTGTTGCCGACCCGTCGCGTCGTCTCCTCTCTCTACGCACTCACTCACCACTGGCTGCTGCGTTTACTGCGTGACCACGCACCGTTGTGCGTGTCCACCACGGGATACCGCTCCTGGTGTGCGTGCCCGGCTGCGTAACGCACGCGATCGTGTCGTAGGTTCTGCTCGGCCGTTTGTCGGGCCCCAGGTGCGTATTCATAGTCGAGAGCCGCTCCGACCACGCTTTTCGGGCCGGTGAGGTATATTTCGGGAAATTGGGCCTGACGGTCCCCGCTCGGTATCCTCGACTCGTTCTTGAAATTAACGTAGAGTCCTGGGATGTTCATTCGACGCAGGACAACGGAACCATCTTCATCCCCCATTTCGCAAATATGAAAAAGTATATTCCGCGTAATGGTAAAGCGACCATAGTCCCAGTTCGGTCGCCCCCCCCCCCCCGTTGCGAAGGGGGATGTTTTTTCCCCCGACCTTGGCGAAGGGGGTCCGGGTATAATAGACGAGGCGTTCAGGCGTCGAGGCGCCTCGACGCCGCCGCCGCCGCCGCCGGGAACAGAATAGGCGGGCAACGATCGCGCAGCGGCCAAAATGGAGCGCGGTGGAAAAATGCATGTAACCGAGAACCGAGGTGTGCGCGTCGTTGGAAGCGTATCACGCGAGCCGAGGCACGCGAGTGGCCCGTGTGCAGTCTCACGCTACCGGACTCCTGGCCTTTTTTTCGTCCGTTTTCGACCGCGAGTCTGCTGAGGAGATGGTGTCCGATTTCATCGATGGCGCGGCGTCCAGCGGGAAACGCAGAAATTACGTCTCGTTCGAATCGCTTTCCCGCCGACGAGATTTTCAGTCCCCGACGACCTCGTCCGGGGGCCCCCGAGAGACTCGGTACCCCCATACTTTCTCCGCGAGAAATTAAGTCTAAATTAGAAAATGATCTTTAAAACCAAGCCCGGGTCGCGGGCACAGGGAAATAGTAAAATGACTTTTTACGAGTAGCAGATATCGTGTCCCGTTTGGATTTCCATACCCCGTATCGAAGTGGCCGACCGACACCGTGAGGAGAAAATCGCTCGCGCAACCCACCGAAGGTTTTAAAGTCGGTGGTATTTTCACGAGGCATCTTTCCAGTCGCGTCGGGAATTACGGGCCACCCTGTACTTACGCCTTAGTTTCTACCAGCGTGGAAACTTTTTGCGCTCCGTAACCACGTAGCCGTTGAAATTTCCTTACGGAGGAGGTGGACTTTTCCGTATGTACATAGCACGTAGGACGTGTTTCGTGTAGCTACCTATCACGGAATTATCTACCGGGCCGATTCCATGGCGTGCCGTTATGGATCCGTGCGTAATTTACGTGCCGTTGCATTACCGAAATTACAACGGATGATAATATTACGATGCATTTCAATCGCGAAATCCCCGGCGATACTTTTGCAAGTTAAATCCGGCCAATATTAAATTCGTGTCGATGTTGCGGCTGTCTATGTTTGCTCGTTGTCATGCCCGCGTGTTACACGGGTGTATTTATGTACGTACATCGCAAGGATCGCGGCGCATCGATTTCGGTGACAAAATATGTTCGCCGGTCCTTCGAAATCCTTCGACGATCGATGGACGAACGAAGAAATTAAGTTCCTCGCGCAGAGTAGGGAAGAGGAGAGAAAAAAACTGGACGATTGGCTCCGAAACGAGCTTTAAACGTTTACGCGCATAATTACGTGCATATCGATTAAAACAAAACGAAATGCTCGCTGCTCCGGACTGTAATGTTTCACGGCAATAACTTCATGAATAATCGAGTAATTGAGTATGCGACGGAATTGCGATCAGATATACCGTTGGCCGTTTCGACCACGGAATTAGTTAATATTTATCATGTTTTCTTATTTCCTCTTTCCATATCGACCAATCTAGAAGTCATTATCGCCGGCGCACGCGCGCTAAAAGTATGTACCGTGTATTTGGACAGGTGAATATTTCACGCGAATTGCCAGTTCTTTGTTGGCAAAGTAAATTACATCGTATCGAGGACTATTTCGTTACTGTAGTCTCCATGTAATCGATAATCGAATACCGCTGCTCCGGTCCAGTGATGTGGCCAACTATTTTTTTCGATGCCGAAAAATTTTAGCTAGCAGAAATTTCAGACGTAAAACCTTGGAGGCGCGGTAATTACAGTATCGGGAAATTCTGCCGTCGAGAAGCGAGACGGAATCTCGGAGCCGGTAAGCCATGCAAAAGACTGTACACCACGGGAAGCGAGGATGGTGCGGGAGGGAAAGAGATAACGCTCGGATGTAGGCTAGCAGAGTCACGACCTTCTTCCTCGCACGTTTCTCCTTCTCCTTCGCCTGTTCGTCTTTCTTCTTTTCCTTCGCGTTTTCTCCCTCCCCCGGAAGTCGGGGTTCGATGTATGGACGTAACCATCTACGGGGGTATAAGACGACTATTACCCAACACGCGCCACGCGACAGGAATTTTCTATGATTTTCCGTTCGCGCGATTTTCAATTTCCTTCGGAATTGCAAAGCAATCGAGACGCTCTCACGGACGCATTATTATTCGCAATAAAATCCGACGACCACCGAACTCTTCGACAATACGAATAGTTTAATTAGTTGCTTCAATTAGGTGGAATTATATAGAGGATTCAGTGCACTTGCAATTTCTCGGATCGTCGAACAGATATACATATACTCAGTTCGTCTCCCGTGTAACTGGAAATCACGGAATGCCGGATAATTATTAAGTGTGTATGTACAAACTCGGCTGGGTATTTTACGAGGTAATACGCCTGTCCGACGAGTGGAAGTGTTTATCGTTTAAGTTACTTTCACACCGAGCTCAAAGTACGCTCGTTAAAATCCACGCCGTGGAAACTCTGCGCGTGGAAAATCAGCTCTGCGAATCTTTGCGCGCTTGAAACTCTACGTTCCTCGAAATCTTTGCGCCGGGAATCCCCGTGGGTTTTCGAACCTCGGCACGCGGTATCGCGCGGCGGGTTTTGAAGTTCCTTTTCAGAAATCAGAAATCGCGGGAGGCATCGAGTTACACGGCGCGATGTAACAATAGACGTGCGCGTACTTGAGAAAGATGAAAATGTCTGGCAGCGTAATCATCCTCCCTCGTCGGGACGTTGTAAAAACGTAAGTAAGTAAGAAAGGTTTTCCCACTGCGACCGGGACGGAAAGAAAAATATGTTTGCGCGTAAAAAAAGAAAGGGAAAAAGATGTACGACAGACTCGCAGAAATTTCAAGGCCCTGTAACGTCAACTGGGAGAATTTCGAAGAGGATAACAGAACGCGTCTACGGGCGTAAAAATCTTAACACCGTGATACATTTCAATCAATCCGCAGCATCCGCGGCACAACGTAATCCGCGTATCGAGAGTAAAAGGTGTCAGTGTATCGCGTGCTATAATGCAAGGGTACCGACTCCGGTAATAGATTTGCCGGCAGGTAGTACACGTTACGCGGTATAGCGATTGCACTTGGACTTGCTCTATGAAGCCTAGGTCGGAGAGGGAGGGATTCCGGGAGGGGGAAACCCGGGGAGGGGAACGAGCCGAGAGATAGCGTGCTACAGGAATCGGGATGCTGTATCCACTTGGCATTATTAAAAAGTTTTACCGTATGATACCTGAGATGGGCGCCGAATTAATTTCTTTCGATCGCGAGCCACGTTTCTACGCCGTTTCTCTTTGTTTCGACGCATCGGAATCCTTCTGGGCGGTCCGTCGAAGACGGGGCGATTGTTCAAATCATGCAAACCTTAATTTGACTCTGCAAACCGTGGGGTTTCCCGTTCCCTCCGAACAACGGAGCGATTCGTCCGACACGAGCATCGCGTTCCACGTTACAACGTAATTTTCCGCGAGCCCTCGACTGGTCGCATTCCTCTCGAGCCACTCGCGAGTCGGGATACCATTTTTTGGGAGAAAAATGAAAAAGTGGCACGTGTGCGCGAAAGGCTCGAAAAATGCAGCAACAATAAGTCCTCGAGCGTGTGTAGGGCGAAAAGAAAAAGAGGGATGAGTCGTCTTTTGTTGCGGAGCGTGAACGGGGTATCCTTTTTTTTGGGGATTTTTTTTTCCCTCGTGGCGGTTAACCCGGGGCTTTTGAACGGCCGCAGCATTTCGTCGCTATCTATCTATGTATGTATAGTACCCCGTTCACGCTTTTCGTCCACTCCGTTCCTCTTTCGGGCGCCTCTCCTCTGAAGTGGCACTCTGGCCGAAATTCAGTTTATTCGAGCACCGCCGCTTTAAGCTCGTCAGCCCGTAATTACACGCGAATCCACCTCAAAGGGTCTTTCGCTTATTTCGCACATGGCCGACGGAGAATGGAGCAGCCCGCAATTATGGGGATCGAAGTTGACCTATCGATGAGGCTAATTCTACCGGGTCTGATACAAGAACGGAATTTGTCCGGCGATTCAATCGCCCGTTGCGGTATTTTACGCCGGGGCATTGAAAGATAGCGAAAGAATTCGTAATTACAGGTACGCGCGGGGTTCATGACTACATTAGCGCGGCATCGATAAGAATGTTCCGTAAAACTGATAACAATCCCGCGAAGCGCCTCTAGAAAGCTCGTCTAATAAAGAACTGGCGCGATAAACGGGACTAAAATTTTTACGATGGTAAACACGAGATTTTGTATTAGTTATGAAAAAGAGATAGGTGCGATTAGTTTAAACATCGTAAACTTTACGACGATTAAATACGAGATTTCATTGCATCCGGCAAAAGAGGCGGGCGTCATTTTTCACCGAGCTTTCCTACGATTTCATTGAGATTCGTATAAAAATACATAACCGTCAAGTGCATTCTACGTTGGTGTTTGGCATACAACAATACGCTCCAAAGGATCTTCGCAGTCGGTACGGTTAACACGAAATCCGGCGGTGCAATATTCACGACCGGTTGGCGTTGCAGTCCCAGTTTCTCCGTCGCCCGAAAAAAAACGAAACGAGGAGGAAAAGAAAAAACTGTTGCCACGCCAGAACGACTAGATTTTTTTATTCAGAAACGCGACTCCGTCGGTTTGCGAACCACTGCGGAAGTCGATTCGTCGGCGCACGTATCGTGACCCAAAATCCGCGCGTCCCAAATATCCAACATCGTCTCGTCTCGTCTCGTCTCGTCTCGTCTCGTCCCGTCTCGTCCCGTCTCGTCTCGTCTCGTCTCGTCTCGTCCCGTCTCGTCTCGTCTCGTCTCGTTTCGTCTCGACTCGACTCGTCTCGTCTCGTCTCGTCTCGATCTCGTCTGGCCGGGGAGGCTCTACACGGCTAGGTTCACACAGCCACGTACGGCCTGAATTCTTTCCCGGGATGTGGGGGTGGAAGGTGGCGAGAGGGTGCGAGGGGGGCGTCGGGGGGATGTTTGCGGAGGGGGTAGAAAGAGACGCGGTAGAATGGCGGGGGGTAGAAGCTAGCAACGGGGGGAGAAGAACGAGGGGGAAGGCAGCGAGGGGATGTTGAAAAGCTGGCCAACTTCGTCGCATCAGTTTCACGCCTCGGGAATTTGAATTTTTCTATTTTATATTTTTTTTTGCCGCGGCTATACCTACCTACCTACCGTTCGAACCGTAGTAGAATCTCACCGGGGAAAATGTCTACGGGTAGACTACGCCGAGGGTGGAGAAATCTACGCATCGACGGCGGTTTCAACGCCTACAAAACTTCAAACCCCTCGACGCACGTACCCCTTCTATGCCTCCACCCCTTTGACGTTTCTACCCTCGAAAAGAAACAGATTCTACGTTCTGGAACCGTTCTACCGCCTAGAAAAGATGTCGCGTGAAATTCTACCCTTCCACCTCCGTACGCGTATGTACGTACGTGCGTGCGTCGCTCCGTTCGTACGTACACCCGTAACATACGTACATACATACATACATACATACGTCGAGTCGTTAGGAGCCGTTCGAAATTAGTCGCCGTCTAAAACGAATGGAAAAAAGAATTCCGCGCGGTGACCCAAAAAACCGAAGAGAGCTCGCGTCCCAAATATCGCACAATGTCTCGCGTCATCCCTTGTCGTCTCGTCTCGATCTCGTCTGGCCGGGTTCGAGGCTAGGTTCGCCCAGCACGCCACACGTACGGCCTGAATTCTTTCTCGGGGGTGTACGCGGGGGTGGGTGCCGGTCGGCAGAGAGCAAGAGAGAGAGAGAGAGAGCGCGAGATTGACGCGGGAGAGGGGGGTTGTGCGCACATTCTCCCGTCTCGAGAGGTCCTAGAGCAGAGTCGACGATGGCTAGGGAAGAAGGTAGGTTGGTGGCTTGTTATCGCACCTTCCCTTACCCCAGAGGGAGGATTAAGCAGGAAGGGAGACGAAGGCGGTGCTTGCAGACGGGTCGAGATGAAGCCCATTACGATACACCGGTACACACGTGCACGCGTACGTACACGGGCCACGGGCCCGGCAGCCGTGTATGGGTGCGTGTCAGTGCTTTCCCGAGGCTCGACATCGATGATGAGACAATAGCCCGTTTGACCGTGCGTGTACGCTAATAACGTACCTCCTGTACTTCATACCAAGGAGCCCACCCTGTCCTATTCGCATACCTCCGCGGGGATATCTGGACGGAAAGGGATGATGGTTCTGCCTTCCCGACCGGGTCATCGAACGGCGACAGAGAGTTCTACCCAGTTCTACAACCACCACCGTCGACGAGCTGAATCAGACTTTTTTCTCATCCCTCTCTTTTTTTCCTCCTTTTTCCTTTTCTTCTTTTTTTTTTGAACTTTTACGTTTCTACCCCCTTGCGCCCGTGTTGCCAACCTTTCGAGGACGTTTCTCGCGTCCCATCGCGCGGAAATTTTTCGGTTTCAGATGCTGGAGGGACAGGTCGGGGTGGGATTCGTAGATCGAGACCGTCGAGATTTCAGAGCGGGACTTTTCTACCCGTAGAAATTCGAGGGGTGGAGAATCTCTTGTTTGTTGGAAACGATAAGAGGGTTTGTTAAAAAGTCGTCTCGATAAACGGTGAGGATCCTAATCGCGGGTAATCAGCATATCTGGCGCGAGTTAACGATCGGGGGGATCGTAAAATGAAACGAGGTGGAACAGAATGGCATCGATTCATCCGAGAGACAAAGTTTCGACGCCGACGCTCCCTGAGAGCCGATTCGGAGGGCTATGATTAATTTAACTCTGATTTAAAGCCCAACTTCTATCCCTCTATTAACAAATTGTTTCGTCCCGATTAAGTCCATCCCGTGGACACGTTTCACGGCTAATTTACCCCTGGTGGCGAATCTATCCGCCTAACTACCCCTCGGTCTACTTTCGATCAATTTCAAGTTTGCGTTTCTTGCAAGACACTCTGCAACTTTCTCCCCATTTAAAGATACCTAAAACAGCAAAATTTCTTCGCGTCGATTTTTGGAAGATGATCCCTTAGGGGGTGCGAAAAATATCGGACAAAACTACTAGCGCGCAAGAATTCGAAAACGTCGTGATTTGCACGCGCGGTCCCGCAAAGACTTCCGCGGCCCCGTCGGCGCAGATTTCGTTGTTCCAATTTCAATGTTTTTTTTCCCCCGCTGTGTGTTTTTTTCTTCATTTCCAGCATCCCGGCTGGCGTTTCGAGCTCGTACGTACATATCTGGCTCTCTTTTTCAGCTACGCGGAAGCCATCGAGGAGGGTCTCTTCTCGTGCGACCGCGACGACGGAAAATCGTTGTTGACGAACTCGAGTGCGCGTGGGGAACGTCGAGGACGGGAACGTGCGTCGCGAGGAGGAGAGGAAAATGTGTACGCACGGTTCACGCGCCACCGTGAACATTCGCAATCGTCCGCCCCCGCGGATTCGAGAATTTTCCTCTTCCCGTTGCCCTTTCTTCTTCTTCTTCTTCTTCTTCTTCTTCTTCTTCCGGACACTCTTCCGGCCGACCACCGTAACCCACCTGCCGACGATACCTGAAAATTCTTTCCTTTTTACATAGGAATCCAGACGCGGTCTGGAGTGTCAGTGATTTCTTTTTTCCGCGACCGCATTTACAACGGCAACGAACGAAGGGGTAATAATTCACGGTGGCGATGCGGGTAAGATTAACTAATTTACAAGTCCGTTTCTAACGCCTCGTGGTGGAAAAATACGCGTTCCCCGCGAATTTCGTTTCTACATAAATAACCGCGTTATCCGACGTATAGATCTTTGTCGCGAGGGACGAAGGGGGTCGAATGGTGGACGGTGGAGTGGGGTGGGTAATATTTATCAGTACGCGTATTCTTCGTTAAACGACCCCGAGCTCCGCAACGTTCCCGCTTCTTTCTCCTCTGTTTAACCCTTTCCCGGTGGTTTGATTGAAAAGCACTGCCACTCCGTGGATACGGTAGATCTCTCCGGCTGCTATAAAATGCTATAATACCTTGTTCTCCTCTCGCGATACGAGCGCGATATAGAATGACGAAAAATACAAAACATCGCCGCGCTTGCACAGGACTGTGGAGGAGAAACGGAACGATTGCGATACACGCCGTTATACGCGACGCCGTATAACGTTCGATTAATATCTCTGGAGGCGCGTCAATTGCCCTTCGTTTTCCGAACAATGTTTGAATCCTGACGCATCCGACTCGCTTCCGCGTTAAGATCAATCCTGGCCTGTCAATCGAATAGGATTAATTGAAAGTCGTGGCGCCCGCCGCGTAATTCCTGGCTGAGTGGAACTTCAAAGTACGCAACAATTCCGAGGTGGAAATTTATCAATTATTCTTTATTATTTTATCTACAATTCAAACGTGTTTCGCAGGGAGTAAACGCAAGCATTTGGTGATGGTGCCGATGTCTTGAAGTGTATCTTCGAGTTTCTCAACCCTTTCGCGGGGCCCAATTTCCTCGGATTTTCCTGCTCGTTTTCCCGTGTTACGTTCGTCGATTCCCATGACTGCCCCGTGCGAAAACAATCGGTGGGGTGGAAACGGAACGAGGAAATCGACAACGAGGGTGTGACAGGAAAAGAAGAAGAAGAAGAAGAAGAGAAGGAGAGAACGAATGGAAGAAAGAGAGGGTTCGAACGAGGTCTGGTTTTACGACTCCGAAACCCGAAGCCCGTTTCTGTCTCTTTCTCTTTTCTCTTCACGGTGGTTTCTCGCGTTCTCTCTGTCCGCTGAAACCGACGCTACGGGCACGTCGACCAAGTACAATAACTTGGCGCGATTTTTGCGATCGGATGCCATGCGTGTTCGCGAGTCTAAACAAACTGACGTAAACGACGCCATACGCGGGAGGCGATGAATTTTCGTCGCTTACGGTTACAGTGTGTACGGTTGTAGTGGTGTCGCGAATATGTATAATGGAAGATGTGCCCGAGTTTCTGCGGTATCCTTCTTCATTTATTTATGCAATATCGGGTTCGCTCGATGAAAATTTCCAAGCGCGGCAACTTTCAGATACAAGAAAATTCCAAGCATAAACGTTTTTCAAGCGAAACTCCAAAATCGAACAAAACTGTAGTCACTAATTTACTCGGTAACGTTAGCTATTTTTTTATTACACTGTTTTCGAAAACCCGTTGGTAAACGTGGTGAACATGAAAGGGCTAGAAAAATGAAATTGCGGTTCGTCCGACGATGTAACGACGGTGTTAATTTATGGTTGATCGATAAAATTCCGCTCTAAATCGAGGACCCTTTTTGACGTAACGTTGAAAAAGAAGCATTAATATTCTTAGATGAGTCCGCGCACAGGCGGATAGCCATGCCGGCATTATTATTAGCTGTTTTATTTAATAGACCGGAAGGAAATGGGTTTAATTTCATGTAAACTAATAAAAATACTTGGTGTACGCGAAGAAAAAGTTGCGACGGGTTACCGATATATTAACATAAAGGCCTTCGGTGACGGCGATACCGGTTACGGTTTAATCCTGCAACGATATTACGCGTTTATAAACGGAAGTAAGTTACCGTTTCTTTCGCAAAAACTCTCCCGCGCCGTTGTTTATTCGACTGGCACATAAAAACCGATTAATTACACAAAGATACCCGGAAGATCGTTTGCAATGAAATTATTCGCTGGGAAAACTTACGCACTTAAACATGCACGGGAATCGGCTCTGATTTTTATACGTTATTGAATACAACGCAATTAACGGTCCGCCCGATTGCGTATCGTTAATTGAAATAATAACGAGTGAAAAGCTGAAACATACCTTCCTTAACTACTTCATCTTCCAAGATTTATACGACGGCAAGTATAATTACCAATAAAATCATGACTTCATCGGCTTCATTCATTATCTGCCGTTGTTTTAACTGCGAACGGAGAAACGAATTACTCTCGTGGAAAGGTAATGAGTTATAATCCATCTTTCGCGAGTTACACGTGACATTCCAGGACCGAAGGGTGTTTGCGAGTCGCACTCGGACAACGTCTTCCTCTAGCTTTCAAGATTATATAAAATCACGCGTAATAGATATCGAGATGCGTCCACTTTTTCCTAATATCCCTCACACTCGATTAAATAACTACCGCGGAGCCAACTAATTCCCGAATATCGTTTCACGCGCGTCCTTGAGAATCCGACGATTCGCGTCCACCTAAAAGTTTCAACACCTGGAAACTTCAGGGTGCGAGAAATCAGGTGTGTCCGGCCCTGGCACTTGGCGAACGCCGGTCGCGTTCGTCTATGTCGTCCCATGGTCGTCCCGTGGCCGTTCCGTTGTCGTCGGGACGTACCCGACGGCATACGGAATAGATCCTGAGAATCGGAACTTCCGCCGATCGTCATTTCCAGAAACGCTCTTCCGATTTCACTCTCTCTTTCTCTCTCTCTCTCTCTCTCTCCATCTCTCTCCTATCTTCTCTTTCTCGCTCTTTCCGTGCTCTATTCAACACTGTCAAGTTTTTTCGTCTCTTGAATTTCACTCGACGACCCTTTCGCGAAAACGAGGGTCTTAAAAAAATGATTACGAGGTATGTACAGCCCTCATTTTGTTTTCCCCCCCGTGAAAATAAGTTGTATCTCGAAATCGAAGGGTCTCTCCTCGGAGAACCGGTTCTCTCTCTAATTTTTGCTGGAAAAGATGCGAGCACAGCGGGCAGGTGGAAGAAAACAGAAAGGGAGAACGAGGAGGAACGGAGCCGGAAGACTCGAAGTAGGACGAGGACAGCGTAGCTCCCATTTCGCGGCGCGTATTCACTGTACAGTGCTCATTAAAAAATCTTCTTCGTCTGGGAACTGGTCATCATCGCTCACCTCGATCTCCTTTTAGAAAAGCCGTCTTCTTTTCGCTTCGCCTTCTTCCTCTTCTTTTTCTTCGTCTTCTTCACGCGCGGCCAACGAGACATCCTCCGGCGAAAAGTGATATTTCAAAATACGTCCCTTCGCTTGCATCGCTTCTTCTTCTGCTTCTTCGTCCTCTTCTTTTTTCATATATCTTTTATTTTTGTTCACCTCGGCGAATCATTTCGACGGCGAACGGTTTCGTGGTCGATCGTGTACGTCGCGACGTAAACGAGGAGGTTTATCTAGATCGACAGCGACGGCGGACAAGAAGAAGGAGACCACGAAGAAGAAGTAGAAGAGAAAGAAGAAAACAAACTCTACGGGGGAAAAAAAAGAAGCGTGAAAGGGGTCGACGGGCGGAAGAAGTAAAAGGATCTGTAAGAAGATGGAGGAGCTGTTCGACGGGAAAAAAAATGAAGAAAAGGGCCCAGCGAAGTACGCCTTGCAATTACAACGTTTCTCAGGATTATTCAAAATCTTTTCGAATGAAAACGAAAAAAAGCGAAAAACGAAAAATCTATTTCACCATTTTCCAGTGTTTCTCGCCATCGAATATCCTCGACTGATCAAATTCGGATTCACCTGTTCGCCGTCGCTCTCGTCCCGGCCGATCGCGGCATTTCCCCGCGATTTTCCCGCTCCGTCTTGAACGTACCTTTTGTAAGAAACCCGAACCTTATCCCGTTGGTCCTGTCCTGCTTCATCCTTCCCGCGGCCGCTTCGGCTGTTTTCATGGCCGTCATTTAGTAGGTTCGTTCACCCCTGGGCGGGAGGGCAGCGAGAGGAACAGGGAGGGATCGGCGGGAAGAGGAAGGCAGAGGGAGAAAGAGGGAGAAAGAGGGAGAAAGAGAAGAAGGAGAAAGAGGAGGGAAAAGGGGCCAGACGGCACGTACGGCTCACCGTGCAGGCAACGACTGAGGCGCGAGGGGACCTGGATCCCCGTGCCCGGAGGGGGGATGAAGGGAGATGGTGGTGGTGGTGGATGCGATGGTGGTGGTGACGGCTGTGTGACCACGGACTTCTATACAGGGTGTATCTAAATATCGCAGCCAAGATCGCGGGAAACAGTCAATGAAAAATGTTCCCTTTCGACCCTTTCGATGGTAAGGAACACATTGACCGTTCCGGGGCGACTAGTTTTACTCGAATCGTTCTTTTCCGAAGGAATCTACGGTATCGTATCGATACGACAACTTTCGCGTGCGAAAACAGTTTGCATGGTATTCCACGTTCCTGTGGCGTCAACGAAAGTCTAATCGACGGCTTTGACATTTTTCTACGAAGAAATCTCCTCGTCCCTTGAATTTCCTGGCAGACTTTCCAACGTTTCTTAATACTCGAGGTAGCAAGGGTGCGTGGAATATCCCGTGGATAGTTCCCACGGTGGATTCCTGTCTAATTAAAATTCCGCTCGCAGCAACCGTCTGCCAAAAAATCTCGAATTCTCGTTGCGCTCGACGGTGACGTTACTTCTGGATCACTCTGTAGAGCTCTCCGCGTGTGTGTGGCGGAGGGGTGGGCTGGGGGACGAGGGACGAGGGTAAAGAAGGGACCAAGGGAAAAAGAGTTCAGGCAGGTCTGGGACGAGGGTGAATGCGTGACGGTGTGTGTCGTGGCTCCTGCCTACTTGCCTTGCCTTCCTGGTAAACCTGCCGGACGAAACGGCCGTGTGTACGCGCCTTCTCTTCACTCTCTCTTTCTTCGGAGGGGTGGGGAGGAGCGGAGGAGAGGCGCTGGTTGACAAGTTTTTTACTTTTTCGAAAAACGCGGAAAATCGGGAGGGAGCGGCGCACTTGTCGCTCGACGCTCGGTCATTACGGTTTTCGAAAATTAAATCATTTTTTCGGTTCGCCCGCGACGGCTGTGTACCGACCTTAATTTCCGTCGGGGTCGACGGGAGCGAGGGAAAATAAATTCCGGCTGCGGGGATTGAAACAGAGATCTGAAATCTGAAAACGCGAGACAAAGCTCGGGAACCGTTTGCAATTATAATTTGCTTGAATTTTTAAGGCGAACGTAATACCTCTTGATTTTCACCTGGGCTGATTCAGGAGCGGCGGAGCTATTACCGTTTCTAATCATAAACCCTGCCATTGAAAAGCAACGAAAACAACCAATCGCTCGATCCGAAACTTCCATTGTGTCGTATCAACGGCGGAATTACTCTTTTCCTCGATCGAACCGTGCCGATTAAATTCGTTTCGTTCCCCCTATTTTCATCCAATCGTAACCTCGACCTATAGTGTTTGGGAAACTAATTCTAGCGCAATGACAAATTCGGGGGAAAATTTCGGTGACCGGAAGTTCAGTGGTTCCGTGGAACGCGCGATAGCCTGGTGGGGAGAGGCATCTCGCTAGAGCTCTAGAGGCCTCCCCTCGCCTCTCTCTCCCTCTCTCTCATTCCCGACCGACTAGTTCCCCGTGAATGGTAGTATATGGTTCTTTCAACCCGACTCACAATCGGTCGTGACATTGAATCTCCTTATCTGGTTGGACGGTTGCGTAATTCCGGTAGCCGCTGGTTTTCCGATTCGTTTAAAAAACAGTAGGATCTTTCTCGCGGGGATTCTCGCGGAAACGCGAACGGTCCGCGGGAAAGCTATCTAATTTATTCGGCCGAGCGATCACGGTGTTCGTCGGTAGTTAAAGGCAAGTCCGCGAGTTAAGTTTCCAGGGTCCGACGTGGCATTCCGCGTGCCTCCCTTAACTCGGATCTTACGATCCGTTACCGCCATCGGGCACCGATCGCATTATGCTAATAGTTCGGGCTTGAATTTCCTTCGAGCCACTTCACGAACGGGGTTCGTTCTTCTCGTTTCCATCGGGTGGAAAGAGAGGCTCCACGCTACCGGGCATTAGTCCTCGTTTAATGCGCGACTCGCCTTTGTTCGCCAGTAGATTAGAGGGCCGCGCTGCCACGCCGATAAACTTAGACACCGCTCCGCTGGTATTATTATAATGATTATTATTGCAACCTCGGACATCGCGGTGATCTATTCCGGTGTACGCGCCCGGAATATATTTCTACGCGGGCCCGATGGATCGTGGATTTTCACCCCGCGACTCGTCCCCCCATTCGATCGGATTTCTGATTCCTTTTTTGTTTGGTCAAACGTTTCAAATGTTGAATTTGACGTTGAAATTAATTAATCTACGTACGTCTCAACCTTTCCAAAACTACCAGCCACGCGATCGGTGGCGAAAAATGAAAATATTAGTTTCACAGTCTAATCCCCTGGATACGGTACCGAGTGAAATAATACTTTGCGTCCATCGTACTCACACCGGCGCGCTACCCTCGCACACGTATACGTGTCTTAAGAGTATACGGTTCCCCCTTAACCACCCCCGCGTGTTATCGGCGTGGTGTGCATCGGACATAAAACTGGATAGAGGAGCATTTCGCGTGGCAGCTGCCACTCAAACGCGCCACCTCGTCCCGTTTATGGAAAAATACGGGATGTAGCCGGGAAACTTTGCTCTCCCATCGAGGCGAAACGTCTTCCACGTTCGACGCGTTCCATTCCGCTAAGTGTGCGTTACAAATTGTACCCCCGCGTCGTCATTTTTTTTGTCGCCGTTCTTTTTTGACGTCCGACACGCGGCCGCGATCGATTTTTCTCCAAGAATCGCTTCTCTATCTTAATCGTGCGAACTCGTCTGCACAGCGACGACCAACGATCACTTGGCAGAATGGATTTCGGGAAACGAGCGTGGCACGGTGGTGGAGGAGGTGGGGGATGGGCACCAGGGGGTGAAACCAAAAGAAAGGAAGTTTGCCGCGTCGGAATTTCTGAACCTTGAAATCTCATTGAATGCAGAGAGTAGCGCGGGGACTTGTAATCGGATCTCCAATGAGCGTTCCCGTATCGTCTCGCCGATCCGGAGACATTCGGTCCTGTATCTCCGAAAAAGACTCGCGCCCCTCGCGACGGTATAAAAACGGGAGAACGATAAAAAAAAGAAAAAAGAAAAGGAAAAAAACTCTCAAGGATGAGAGCGCGGTTCGCGTAGGCAACGGTGTAGGGTAACGCAGGGTGAGGGGGTACGGAGGGGGAATAGCAAGGGGGAGGACGATAAGGCGGAATCAGGGATTCGTAAAACGACGTAGCCGAGCACCGGAATGGGTCGTAATGCGCGGCGAACACATAACCTTAAAAACAAGGAAGCTTCGCGGGGGGTGCAGAGAGTCGAAGAGGTGGGTAGGGGGTGGGGAAGTCTCTGCCCGGTTTCTCGGGGCTTCGCGGGGTACCGTGGGAAGGGGTGGCAGGCATCCCAGCGGCGAGAGGGGCAGGAGGGGTGGGGTGGGGTGGATGCGTGGGTGGCTGGGGGAGAGGGTGAAGGTGGATGTGCCGCACCGTAAACGAAACGATGCCGTTGACGACATTTGGAACAGATAATGGCGCGAATGTGCCGCGGGGGTGAACGAACCGAGGGTTGGCTTGGGTTCGGTTGGGTCGGCTCGGGGTTGGGTTGGGTTGGGTCGGGTTGGTATCACATCAGCTATCGATCTTATAACGCTGTGTGGCCCCCGTTGTCTCCTCGTTCGTTCGCTCTCTCTGTCTATCCGTCTCTATTCGTCTCTTCCTTTCTCCTTTTACTTTTCATCCTTCCTCCCTCTAACTTTGTTCCGCTTTCTCTTCCTCTATCCACTTTCTTCCTCCGTTCTCTTCGTAGTTCTCTTCCGCGATACACCTTTACCCATTCATCCTCGTCTCTCGTCGCCTCTCTCCCTTTCTCTCTCGCGCTGTCTCTCTCCTGTACCTCGCTCTTCCAGTTGCCACTCGTACCTCTAGAGTTTCCTGGTTCCGTTTCGCTCTTACGTGTTTCTCCGCATCCTGTTCCTTCGGGTCCACCCTCTCTCCCCTGCCCCCTCCCTCCCTCCTTTTCCTCCTCCTCCTCCTCCTCCTCCGCGCCTCTCCGACCGTTCGTTCGTTTCGCGCAGCGTTTCCTCCAGGCTTCTTTCGCACCCTCCTTCTCGAATGTTTTTCCTTGCCTGTTTCCCGGCTCGCGCAGCAACGGGGCTCAGTACCACCACCCCCAACTCCCTCCTCCTCCTCCTCCTCCTCCTCCTCCTCCCACCTCAGCCCTCTACTTATCTATACTTCACCCCATGCGTGCCGGGACGCGGGGACGCGTGTATACGCGTGTTACGCGTGCACGAGCCCGGAGACGTTAATTTTCCGGGAAATTATTTCCCTGAGAAAAGCCGCCCCCGACGCGCACACAGGGCAAGGGAGGTAGCGGCGGTGCGGGCTGCGAGAGGCGGCAGCGAAACAGGATGAGGAACGGCGAGGGGGAACGGGAAAGAAGAAGAAGGTGCAAGATGAGGCTGAGTTGGCCCGTGACCCACATGCACAGGACCTAACGATCCTCCATCCTGAATTCTTCGCGCTTCCTTTTCATCCGCCGCATGCGATTCGCCCCCGGCGTTACGCAAGTGTGTGCCACCCTACGTGCGGTGAGAGGGACGGGGGCAGGGGGGAGAGGGGGGAGAGAGGGAGAGAGCCACGCGTAAAATGAATTTTATGATTATTTTTGTCGTAAATCTGCGCTCCCCGTTTCTCTACTCGCGTCCAATGGAACACAATTCCCCGGGATCCTGAATTCTCTTCCACCCACCGGCCCCCCTCGCAACCACCCCCTGCTATACCTTCCTTCCTTTACACCCGGTTGTAAGGACGCCTAAGGCTCCGTGCGGATAATATTATGCGTAGATGCGCGTAAATACGCGTCGGACGCGTAGAGCGCATCGGAACTCGCATTTCAATTCCGTCGCTCTATTTCACGCGTAAACGGGTGGAGAACCCCTTAATTAGTGGTCCCGTTTGCTTTCGATCGGAGAAACAATAGGGTGGAGGGAGGAGAAAAATCAACGGACGGATGACAATGATTTATTTAAACCGAGGATATTTTCTCGTCGGTCGCGTCGCTTCTTTTGTCGCGTCGAGGAAAGCGAATCTCCCCGAAAATACCGGCGAACGCCCCGTAACTACGTGCCTGGGAGTTGTACCCAGGTGTCGAGAGATATAATTAACCCTTCCCAGCGGTCGCGCGGGGTAACAATAGTCGCCGGTGGTAATTTTTTATGTCGTCGTTTCGTACGTGAAAGGGTCGCGGGAATGCGAATCGTAGCCGCATTTTGTTCCCCGGCAAAAGGAATTCCCCTCCCGCTGGTCGTTTTGGATTTCAAACGACGCCGCCTGCCGATCTTTCCTGTAAATATTGGATTTCCCGGGTCCGAGGCCTCCCGCGAAAAATTGCGCCGTTTCTTCTCCTTGCCGCGCTCCCGCGATTCTCGCGGACTCCGCCTCGTCCGTGTTTTCAACGAAATTCCTGCGACGCGAACCCCGGCCAGGTTTATTGCCGGCGAAACGATAAAACCGCGGTTACGTTATAAAACGCGGGCCGAGACACCCACGCAACGGTCGACGGTAAAAGTGTAACGTACGGAAACGCTGTTCCCCGACGCGAGATTAAAGAAAAATTACGTACATTTTGTCAGAAGCGTTCGGGGATTTTGTTCCCTGCACGCCATACGTTCCCGTATTTTCTCGGATGGATAAGAAATCGCGGGTCGGATCGTGGCGACGTTTCCCGCATTCGGAAACCCACGGGGAAAAGAAGCGAGAATCATCGATACGGAGGAAAAAAGAAAAGATCGCTGAATAATGCGCAGCTCGTGAATAACGCCTATCGAAATGAAAGGCGGGCAAAAAAGTGAAGAGACCGAATACCTACGGACCGTAAATGGCGGAAAAGGGTTGATTCAAAGAGATTCGATAAATTCGTTTGAACCCGGATATCCGAAATTAACGATCAAAACCGGAGGGAAAGCTACCCCGTCGAAAGTGTCTCGCCGATGGTGCCAATTCGGTGTCTAAAAAAACCCCGTGCTAACGATCTCCCAGGAACCTCTCGCCAAGGAGTTTTATCTGACATCGTTAAGTGCGACGGTGTCAAACGATAAAACGCCGGCCGATCGTTTCGCAGCTCCCGAAACTAGGTGCTTTCCAATGAAAATGAAAATTTCGACACCTTTTTAACGTCCCTGAATACATACCTGCCTCGATAATTGTCGCCGACGAACAAAGGACCCGGGGTGACAGAAGTAAAACGGTGAAACCGATACCGGAGTGCACTCGAAACGTTTCAAAACGACGAATCGGATCTCTTAATCCAGCGAAGCACTGGTACAGGGGAAGAGAGAAAGAGACCGAGAGAGAGAGAAAGAGAGAGAGACAGTCAGACAGACAGAGACAGAGAAGGAGACAGAGAAAACGAGAGAAGGAAGGAACGAACGAGGAGGAACAGAGAGACAGCGAGAGGAGAGGGAGAGAGAGAGAGAGAGAGAAACGTCCGCGGATGGAGCAGTCCTGGAAGCCGGAAGTCAGTTTCTCGGCGGACAGGTTTAGCTTCGTTTTCTGCGGTGGAAGCGGCGTGCACAGGGGGGCGACGTGCCGATCAGAGCTGTCAGGTTATTGTCTCGGGTTTTAATGGAACATCAGCAGGCGCGAAATACTACGATGTTGAACTGAATTAAACGTCGGTGCGGTTTGCATTGAGGTCCTTCGCCGGCGACGCCGTCGTCGTCGTCGTCGTCGACGTTCTTGGCGTCGCCAGGCATCGTCGAGGCCGATGCATAATGGAGGTAGGCCATTGGGTAGGTGGTACTTCAATTCCGGCAGAGGAGCTGATAGAGAAGAGAGAGAGAGAGAGACCGAAAGAGGAAGTGAGAAGGAGATAGGTAGATTGAGAGAGAGAGAGAGAAAGAGATAGGGATACAAACGAAGAAAAGAGAGAGAAAGGGGACAAAGAAAGAGAGTAGAGAAACGTTGGTGAATAATTGAGAAGAGAGCAATTTAGGGATGGTGAGTCTCCCTATTACCGTCAACCCTTACGGACGAATCCCGCCCGCTCCCTCCCATCCCCCGTCGCCGAAAATGCTCGGGATTTCAGTGGCGACGAAGTGCCACGAATAATTAAAACCCGTTACACTGGTAATCGCGTTAAGACGAGCCCTTTGCTTAATTAACTCGTTCTATACGCCGACTACGATGGAGAACGAACCGGAGGCAACCACCCCTTCCCCCGTATCCTCGAGCTACGGGGAACGAAGTACAAGCGACGGATCTAAGTCGACGAGTTTTACGGGTCAAAGATATTCTTCTTAGGCCTTCTTAGCGTTCATGGTCTACATAACTTCAACGAGGTATTTTTTGTTACGCAAGATTTTTACCGAGCACGTTTACGCGAATGCCGAGAATATCCGTGTCAGCACCTAGACATATCGCGTGCAGGGGCGGAGAAATTAATGGAACGTCTGGGAAATTGTCGTGATATCCAAATTGCACCGCAGTCTATGTAACATACGTACGTAGGTTGAACAACAACGACAAAAAATAAGCGAATCTCGTAAAAAGTTCGATACGGTTTGAAGACCAGAAAATGCATGGCAAAGATGAACCGCGACGTCTTCTCCCGTCGATGTCCTGTGAGACAAGATGCAACATAAAATGACGTTACGGCTTCCATATCCCATTGGAAAGGAAGCGCAAATTCCATTTGCCGACACCACCGCGAATAAAGATGGAAACGAACCAAGGGGATGGCTGTGGAATATCAGTTCCCTGTATTTTCCGGCAAACTTGCCGCTTCGGAAGTAGACCCGGCTGTTTTTGCTCACGGATAGATTTTTTTAGTTACAACGGTTTCATCGCGATATCGACGATGATATTTGTCGAAATTCCCCGTACTTTTCCCCCGTCTATGAACATTTCATTATTCAAATAAACGGTGTATGGTTACCGTTTGAAAATCAGTCGGATTTTTCGCCCGGCTTTATTGACGTTGAAAACCGTTCGTCAAATTAATTAGCCACTTTCCACGGGTTAATATTTAAATACCAGCTAGCGCTCGCGTTCGACGCGCGGGCATGTTATACATTTTATTTCCACGGCTCGTTCGCGGGCGGAAAATAAACGGGTGTCAATCAGCGGTCGACGGAGAGATACCACGGAGAACGGGGGAGAAAGAGTCAGAGAAAGCCGGGAATTTCCAGAGGAACGCACACTCGCGCACCGCGGACACGCGCCCGTGAATCAACGTACACGAGTTTCGCGCTCCATCGAGTCAAACGCTTTGACAAATGCGACGTTTTCGGTGCACCGTTTTTACGGGAATTAACGAGATCTGATTAACATACCACCGCCGCCACCACCTGTACACCGTGTTTGGCCACGTTCGAGTTTCCCCTCGCGGACGAGCTGTAACCGCTTTTAGACACATTAGCGTGCCGAGTTTTCAAATTACACGGCCTTGACATTTTACACCCCATCAACCGTGTACTTGGACGCGACGCGTATCTTTGAAGTTTCCGTGTCCAGGAAAACCTCGCCCGCGAGAAAATTCTTCGCTCTTGAAACCCCTGCGACGTGGAACATATTTTTGGCACGCGACGCAATTTTCCAGCCGAGAAAATTACCATCCTCGCGACTTCCTCCCTTGAAATTGCCCACCCTTGACATTTTCCATCCTTGCAGTTTTCCACCCTTTGCATTGTCCACCCTTGAAGTCGCCCGCCCTTGAAATCGTTCGTCCTTGAAACGTCCCACCTCCGAGGCGTTCGCTATCGGTCGCAGCTTTGAAATTCCGAGGTCCTAAATATTTCTGGGCCCGGGAGGACTCTTGGCAAAATTCAGACCCGTTGGAAAAACTTTTTTATCAAAAAAAAACGAAAGAAAGAACGTCCTGGGATCACAGGCGACGCCTATGAATTCGCAAAGGGTGCGCTAGCGTCGAAGGGACATTTTTTTGAGATTCCTGTTCGTACGCGTGCTGGCCACCGGAAGTGTCGCGCGGGGAGAAGGGCCGGAGACGGAAGGGGGTGGGGGAGGAGGGCTGGAGGGCGGGAGGAAGGGTAGGAGAGAGGAAATCGAGAGAGATGAGAATCGTAGTGACACGCGGATAGCGTGGAACAGAGAGGATCCGAGGAGGCAGGAAGAGCGTGAGAGATAGAGAGAGAGAGAGAGAGGAGAGGAACATGCGGCGCTTTTAAATATAGCGTACACACATCCACGTCGCGGACATCCAGCGTGGAGGCACACATGGTTCCGGCCGTGCAGGTAGCCGCTTCCCATAGACAGGCGTAGAAGAAAGGGAGAGGGGAAGAGAGGGAGAGAGAGAGAGGGAGAGGGACACGCACACGCACGCAAACAGTGTGTTATCAAAGGATTGGAAGACCAGGCGAAGCGCCTCTGCATGAAATTTCGCGTGCATTATAAACGCAGCCTGATGTGCCCGTGGTGAGCGAGCGAGAGAAGTAACCCCATCCCTCGAAGGAACGAAGAAGAGAGGAATCCAGAGACAGGTGAGCGAGAGAGGAGAGAGGAGCCCTGACCAGGGTTAGGTTGGGGCCTGAAACGTTGGTTGGACGCGGCTCTAACCTACCGTAACGCTATAAAAATAACGGCCTGTTCTTCTTCTCGCTTCTTCCTGCTGGAGCCGCGTCCTCGTCGCACGAGCGCCCCTCTCCCATTGGCTTCTCCGTTACGCGGGGAAGCTTGGGACGACGATCGGAGAGAAAGAGAGAGAAAGAGAGAGAAAGAGAGGGAGAGAAAGAGCGAAAGAGCGACCGTGAGGGAACCAGGAGGGAACCAGGAGGGCACCGGAGGGAATCGGAGGGAATCGGGGGGAGAATGATCGGAGAAGAGAGAAGAGAAGAGAGGAAGGTGATAAAGGCGTGTCCAGACCGCAGCAAGATCGTTGACATCGTTGGCGAAGATTTTGCGAAGACGTGTTAATGAACGGACGCGACATCTTGATTATTCGACCGATCGACTATAACCTGCTCGTAAGAAGATCCTCGTTTGAACGTCGACTCGGCGTACCCGTGTCTCGCCGAATTTCGGTAGATTTTTGTTAAAAGCGTTCCACGATAAATAACGTTCGGTCTGGACGCGCCTTAAGAAAGAAGAACTGGTTGGAGAAAAGAAGGTAGGGCGTGTTTGTGCGTGAGCGTGTGCGTGCGGAGCATGTGTTACGTGAGAGGCCCGCTTACACCGCACAAAAATTACTCTCCTGGCGCAGACTTTGCCCTCGGGCCCCCTCGGGCCCCCTCCGAGTCCATCCCAACCCATCTCTGCCCATCCAGAGACCATCCGCGGCCAGTTCCTGCCTACACCGAACCACCGTCGGCTCTACGGACGTAAAATGGATTACTAAACCCGGCCGCCATTTTTCATTCTAAACTCCGGGATCCTTCTTGGTTTCGGAGCCGTTCCCAGGATGGCTGCTGCCGTAACCATGGAGTTTACGTCCTCGTACCGCGGCACTCTTTTTCCCCTCGAGCACCCCTTCGCGCGTAATCGCGTTGCGTAATATTTATTGCGAAATATTACGAGGCAATGTTGATTCATCGGCGGACGACGGTATGCGCGAGATATGGCCGCGTTAAAATCCATGGACGCGAGAATTTCGGGGCCCGGAAGATCTCGTACCACGTGAAAGAATATCGTCCCCTCTTTCCATTGTCTTGTCTTTTCGAGGGAAAAATACAGAAACCGGACCGTTCGGTGGACGAGACAAACGTTCCCTCGGAATTTTGAAATTCTTTTAACACGTTTGTCCGCCAAGGTGCGCACACCTAGGTGTACTATTTTCCACTTGCCACTACGGCCGTTTTTAACGGGCGAAAATGGTCACGATCGCCGCGTTACCCGCGTCCGGAATGAGCAATGCGGCGGACGTGTTAGCTTTTCACGAGCACCATTTCGCGACGCGGAAGCTCTACATCTTCATTGGCGAACGGGAACCTTTTGCGCCGGGTGTTGTCAGTACAATTTCTCAAATAGCGCGACACGCCGGTGTTTCGCGTTACCTGACGGACACCTATTCGCGGGAACGTTGATAAAATATCGGCGGTTCGGCCCGCGACTCGCCCGTTCAAAGAGAATTTCAACGCCGTTGATCGTTTTATGAATGACCGAATGATTTATCGACGGGACGTTTCTCAAATCGGCCGTTCAGAACCTGCTGCGGTTTATATTCAAATGAAGCGCGTTACGAGCAGAACTTTCACTTGGATGACTCTTTCAGTGCCGCTCGAGGTATGCGACTTTGAAACTTGACGTTTTATTACATTTGTCTTTTACTCGATTGCTATTAGAAACTTTTCAGCGAACGAATGGAACGCGTGGGAAAATCGCGATCGCGAAAACTTTGAAACGGGCAGATACAATTTTAATTCATTTTGGATGGAAATCAATTCTGATTGGCATCGACATCTTTTTTAGCAAGTTTTTATCAGACACATTTTTCAAAGTACAGCGTATCTCTCGATTTTGAAGCGAATGTCTCGTGCACCGCGGTAGCCGGCCAACGTCGGTCTGATTTTTGGCCTACGCCGTGTCTTATGTCTTAAGAAGGATTCGTGATTTTTCAGATGAAAACGTTGCATGTAATCCTAGATAATGGACATACAATGTGCAATATGACGATACTTTTCTAGTTGTCATAGAATAGTATCCTCCGGGGCCCCCGACACCAGGTGGGCCAGAGAATTGACGAATATGATGCGCAGAAATGTTTGGGTCTCTAAATTTCAGGAGATTGAGTTATTATCGTGTAAAAATCACAGTGCACCGAAGTTTCTAGATCGCCCGACCCCCTGAATCTTCTAATTTATCCCCGTAAAAGGCGCTGCTTTCAAAGTTTCGAAGCCTCAAAGTCTCCGAGAGTCCTCGTAGTGTCTTTTCCCACGAAGAAACTGCTCACCGATGTTTCACCTGCGACATTCCGGCTGCGAAAAATTTGCCGACAGTCAGAGAGTCCACCTCGATGTCCTCGAAATTTCGACAAGAAATTTCCGTCGAATTCCGCGGCGGCATAAAATCAGACGGAGCCTCAGGTTCACCAGGGCATCGATGCAAAAGGACGCGGGTACGCCTATTGACAGGGCTGAAGCTTTCTCGAACCGGTTGGCACCTGTTCCACGGTCTTCAGACTCTGTACTCCGGCGGGAAGAGAGAGAGAGAGAGAGAGAGAATGAAAGGGAGAGAGAGAGGAGAGGGGTACACGGACACGTTTCGTTTATAATGGCGAAGAACAAAACGGGGCCTGGAACGCAGATCGGCCGGGGCCGGGCAAAGGAGCGAGCGACAGGAAACGCGGGGAAGAAAACGTCCAGCAAAACTGGCAAAAGTGGCCGGTCGGCACTTGCGGTAGTGAAGGTCGATCCGCCGAACGAACCAGAAGAAGCGTACACACGAACGCGATCGTATCGCGTACGTGACCGCGTTTACGATAAAGCGCCGAACGTTTATTAATATTTACACGTGGGTGGATGGGAAGATAGGATAACCGAGGAATCGAGTTATTCGAACGGCGAATAGAGGCGATATCGGTGGTCAAACGAACGGACGGAGTCCTGGGAATTTTCAGGGAATCGGGTTCCGAGCTGACCCTACAATCTGCCAAAGTCGAACCTGCTCATTTTTTGAGGGAACCAATTGTAATTCGATTCGGTTTCAGAAGGAAAGTATCGAGATATTTTTTAATTAATCGTTCCATACGAGGACCAGGTGATTTTTTTCATATTATCAACATCTTCCACAGAGTTTCCCAGAAACCACAATAGACTGCCAGTTGCCGGGCTAGACGTCGCGTCGAGTACCTGAAATCGTACGAAAGTGCGATTGGTCTCTTTTAACACGGTGTCTGGAGTGGCGCAAGAATCTCAACGTGAAACAAACGTTGTTGCAAGGGGAGCATTTCGCAGCAATGTTGTTGCTGAATAAAATTCTGCAGGGAATTGCGCGCGCGACTCGCCGCCTTTTCTCGGCCCCCTGTCGCACGGCTGTGTTTCGCGGGAAAATAGCGAAAGGGCACGGTTTTTCGCGGCGTTTTGACAAACATAATAATTCAGCGACACCGGATCTCGAGGGGGAGAAGATAAGTTGCCGGTATCAGGCCGGCAATTGTTTTGGGGAACGGGAATCTGTTGTCAGCGGTGTTCCTCCCGTTCGCCATGGAAAGACTTGTTAAAAAACACGGTTCTGGAATAATAATCCATTGAATATTCGAGACAGCCATTACGATATTCCGGGTTAGGGTAAATATCTTATCGAGAACGCTGAAAAAACCAACGTTACTCGATTAGATATATTTACACGATACGTAGTCGTGGTTTTCGGTCGCAAATAGTCAATTTGTTGCTACGACAAGGGGAATCAGCTATGGTAGAAATTAGTTAGATGTTATTATCGAAGATGAGACGTGTTGCTATGCGGACGCTGTGTTTCATTTTTGCAGGGCTTCGGAGTGACAACATCGACCGAGAAGTCTACAGACTCGAACGGATTTATTGGGTCAATTATTACACTTTGTTTTTGACACATTATCGCTAAAAAAGGTACAGAGATTCGAGTAGGATCGTGTCCAAGCGTCGAACCGTCAGATGCTGCATTCTTCTTCGTCTTGGTACCCCCAGGTGCCTCCTATTTTACAAGGGAAATTCTCTTCTCCTACGTCACCGGCATCCACCCGATGGTCTGTAAAATAAACAATTACAAATCAGTATTTTTATTCCGCGAATCAACCTGGTACCATAGAAGATTTTCACCGGAGACGTCTTCCTCTTCTTGCAGAACCAAGCGCCACAACGATACCACCCTTGGTATTCGTTGGCAAACCTTTGTCCGAAAAAAAGTATCCTAAATCATTGAAATTCGCGCAACCAATCAGCGTCCTCCGATCGGCTCGTTTTTCATCCGGCGTTCGACCACTGTCGGTCAACCAATTAACCCTCTAAAATCCCGATCCGCGCGTCCTTCGATCTCCTCTCCGTCGAAAAGCCACGGGGGAAAAAACAACAATAATTTGTAGAGATAAAAAAAAGGCCACGTAATGGCGGCGGCCGGGTCCGTCCGGGGGCGCAAAAATTTCGCGGGGCAGAATCAGGATTCGCCGGGTGCTCGGTTCTCTTTTCTCTTGGTGCTCGCGGGCGTTCTATTTGCGGAGGCCGGATGGCATTTCCACCCTCGACATCGAAAGGCTCCCTGCCAATGGAGGGAGGGAGGGGGGAGGGGGGTGTGCATCCACCCCCCACGTGTTGGCAGCCCCGGCAAGGGCACGTCCACGCCCCCTACGCGTCGGGGGTGGCCGCCGGGCCGAGGGGTAGCTACACGCACCCGGGGTAGGCCTACAGCCGGCCTGCGTGGGCGGGTGGCTCCACCCCTCATGGGCTCATCCTGGGGGATGAAAAAATAGACTGTGGGGGTGAGTGAGTGGATAGAGAGAGCGAGAGAGAGGGAGAGAGCGAGAGAGAGCTTCGAGCGAAGAGAGCGGTGAAGAGAGAACCAGGCCTATACGGGTTGATGTGCACGCATATGCGTATGCTTCTCTTTTTTTCTCTTGCTCTATGGGTTTTCTTGTGTCTCTGTTGGTCGAGCTAACGCACTTACACACCAGTCCACCCCTCGCTGCTGCTGCTGCTGCTGCTGCTGCTGCTGGCTGATCCGCCCCCTCCTTCTCTTTTTTTTTCTTTCTTTTTTCCGGAATTTTTCCTTCGCAACCGACGCCAGTCATCAACCCTGGCGTTGGCGCGAGCCGCGGTCATCCACCTACCCGGTTGCCTACGAAACTCGAAACCTGCAGCACCAGCCACCGGCCTCGTTTTTTTTAATGATGGTCTGGCCAAGAGAAGGGAGGCGGAGGCGAGGTAGGCGATCCTCCTCGTTGCTGGCAATTAACGGTGCAAAGAGCCTGGAAGCCAGATCCCCGGACTCGTGAAACACCGGAAGGCGGTACACGCACGGCCAGGTGTTAACGAAAAACTACGGGGAGCAATTAGGACCAGGCGAGGATCGTCGTTCCGGGGATACATGCGTCGACGACCCCCTCCGTCGCGTCATCTTCTTGCCGACGCCGTCTGGCCGTTTTGTGCTCCGATCCTCTGCCACCCCCCGTCGTCTGCGAGTCAAGAGAAGGCCGTATATAGAGGGTGGGATTTGCAATTTTCTTGAGGAACATCATATATTCAAGTAACCTCGAGTGTGAGCACGATGCGATGTATGTACGTATGTAGAGCTTGTCTCGAGACTTTGTCACTGTTGCCAAGAGACATGGGATCGACTCCAGACGGTGTCTATAGTCAGCCAGTCTGCTTGAAACGAGAGGACTCGTCTTCGCGCATGCGCCCTCTCTTTCGAAACGCCCGTTTTCGAAAAAATAATCAATAAAATGTAAGAAAAGTATGGTGTAACCGAGGCTAAAAAGACTCTGCCTGCCTAACCATTGCCATCCACGCCGCGTTACCGACGGCGGTTTGCCGCACTTTCATGCGGACTTTCATCTATAATTAGTACTTCCTAGCCTTCTAAACGTTACTTTGACACCTCTGTTCCCGGAGGTTCTTTGCTAACGTCACTATTGCGGTTCAAGTATACTTTGATATTAGTACAGAGCTTCTCGAGTGCTACTTTTTCTCCCCGACGAACGTACGTACCTGCAAACGGCTACTTATCAAGCATTTTCGAATCACCATCGACCATTCTTTCACCGGTGATGGAGGGAGTGGGGGGGGGGGGGGGGAGACAGGGTTGAAAAGAGAATCGTCGTTCCGCATCGTTTCTCCATTTGACGCGCCACCGTCCGAGGCCCGATGAAAAATCAACCTCCTCGACCTTTAGAATATTTCATTCGCGATATTCCCTCGCGATTTCAACGATCCTCGTATCCCCGGGAAGAATACGCGACGAACGACATCCTCGATCTTCCGCGAACGTCCGGACGGCTGCCAAGTTTCACGGACTTGGCCAGTCTCTTCGGTTGGCCTTCGCGGCGCCCTTGCATTTCGGTCGGTGTCTTCGGCGTCAACGGACCTCGTCCATTTTTCCCCTCGAACGCCGGGCGAACCGACGAACAGGAAAAAAAATACAACAAAAGTGGGGATGAAAGAGGAAGGAAAAGAGAAGAGTGGGAAGTCTGTGGTGCGCGAGTAAATTCAGCGTGGCGTGGGCCGGGCCCTCGGCCTTGCTTGTACCCTTGGATTTCGGTCGGTGTCCTTGGCACTGATGGCGGCCACTTGGTACCACTTTATTCTCTCCGTCCACCTCCTTCTTCTCCTCGTCCTCCTCTTCCTCCTCCTTCTCCTCCGTCGCCCCCCTCTCTCTCTTTCTCTCTGGCTGTTGTGCAGCACGTTCTTCTGCATCCTTCTTCTGCGTCTTCCTCAGCTTCTCTCGGTCCTTTCTCCTCGTTCCACTCTTTCTTTCGTTCCCTCTGGTTCCCTCTCTCTTTCCGTGGCTCTTTTATTTATTTATTCTTTTGGGTCCGGCGGCCGCTCTTTGTCCCTCGGCGCGCCGGCTGGTTGGCTGCTCGCTCGGTTGGACGTTGAACGTTGCTCCTCTCGAATACTTCTGTGCCCAGGGTATACTGACCTACCACCACTGCCCGGAGAGAGTACCTGGGTAGGTTGTGGTACACACCTCACTTCGGCGGGCCCGGCAAACTTCGGGTACAGTCACCGGCAGAACGCTCGAGACACTCCGAAAGAGCTGCGTGGAATTCGTTCGACTTCCATGGAAATGCCGACGGTTTCGTCCACGGGAAGATCGTATATCATAGTCCTGATGAAAAGTCTACGATATTTTCGGCTAGAAATTTCATCGAGGACTCTGGAAACACCCTGAAACAAGATTATTCGTCTATTTAAACGACTGACAACGATGTACACGTTTCGTCCTCGGTCAGGCCCTAAAGAATGCCAGAACGCAAGGACGGTTGACGGAGGATCTTTCATAGAATCACGTATCGATACGTCAGCGTCGCGACGACACGTCGGAAAACGCTAGATTCGTCGCGGTGGATTTTTTACTCCGGATGATTCAGAGGCGTGTGCGCGCCCCGGGAATATAGCAACTCTCGCGGAGTCCCACCACGTGGTTTTCTGCTAGAGCTGTTAATTTAACCGGTGAGTACCCGGAGTACTCGACCGCTCGAGCACGGGAGGAAGAGAAATATTCCTGTGTTTGCGCTACCGTCACGTAACAGGGGAATTTCGAATTTTTCGGCTAATTTAATCTCTCTCGCGTGTTATTTTAGATTCCGTCGAAAACGACGTGCCGTCGGTTTTGCGGGACACCCTGTACGCTCGGCCGGTCGGGGACATTGTCTCACGTGAGATCAAAAGGAACCCCTCCGGTCGTATCGGGCGAATTTATTCGGATCACGGGAAGAAGGCTTCGATCTTCATTATCGAACGCTCGCACATACCTACGTGCGTACATACGTACGCGGCGTAAATTTTTCGACGAACAAACGCAGGCGGGCGAATCTCCGAAGAAAAGGGACGAGACGAAGAGAGAACAGAGAGAGGGGTAGAGGTGGGGGGAGAGGGGTAGAAGAGAGGAGAGGCAGGAGCAGTGGCAGCTGCTGCACTCGCAGAGCCAATAACCTTGTTTCGAATCATCTTACTCACGTAACGCGATGGGTATAGCGAGCACCGTGTCTATATCCACTCTGTCGTACTCGGGGCTTAACTCCGAGGCGCGTAGACACGCGAGAAAACACGCGTATTCGTTGTGGGATCACCGGCGGTAACGCGATCCGAAAACTACAATCCGCAAACTCGCGGTCACCGTTGACGCGCAAAATATATACAGGGGGTGGTGTCCCCCCTCCCTCCCCTTCCTTCCCCTCGACGTATACCTATGGCACGTACATCCACGTGTGCACGTAGCGTACGTATGTATGTGAGTACATACACGGCTGCGGTGTTCGGCAAAGCGTCGGCCACGCTGTGTTAATTTCAACGCCGGTTTACCGGTAGCCACGGTAACGATTACTTACCACGCGTTCGACCTATCTGTGCCATCGGTTAGCGACAACTTCTCCGGTATATCGGACTTTTCCTACGCGCGTCCGTTTCACCGATGTCACCGTTGTACGATCGATTCCGACGCCCGGCGTCTCGAGTCGTCGCGAACGCGCGAGCGGATTCAGCTCCGCTTCTTTTCGTTTCAGGAACACGGTCGGCCACGGGTACACCCGGCTTCTGGAAAAACTGGATAACAATGCGGTCGTAGGTTTTTTCAAATCGGACTCGGGACGCGGTAAAATTGAAGTTTTCACCGTGGAACGGCGTTTCCGGGACGCTCGAGCGTATCGCAGGTACGCGCGGAGTCGACGGAATCTAGACCGGGTGAGTATGTGGGCCGGGTCGCGGATACTCGAAAAGCGGAAATTCGTGACGAACGTCGGTTTTCCCTGGCACTCGTGCAAGGCCCGCGACGAGCGCAACGTGTCTGCGTGCATCGTTGCTCAAAATGTTATTAAGGCGCTGCCGGATAGGCGGACGGAGGAGAGTAACAACCAAAACACACGCGAAATCCGTGGCGCGTGACGGGACATCGCGGTCGGGCTGTCGAACTGTGTTGAATGGAGAGGCGGAATGACTGAATTCAAGGTGAAGCACATCCATTATGCCGGCTCTGCCGTGTGCCGCACGTACCCAGCCTAGATGCCTCTCTCGCGGAAGAAAAATCCTCCAGTTTCTAGGCTGCTGTTTCCGTACCGTCGTTGTCTGCGAGAAAACGCGCGTGCACGTCGGCCATGCGGAAACTTGTCCGAAAAAAAGAAATAGTCCGCCGCGCGGTGGGGCCCGACCGAGCCGAGCGGCGTCGACGTGTTTTTTAAGGTAGGCCCAACAGAGTCCCTGGGAAAAGGGTTACGCGCGGGAGTGTACCTCGCTTCCACGAAGGTTATTTTTAACCTTCGGGCCCCCCCTCCATTCTTGCCCCGGCTCCCCCTTCATTTTTATTCCGTCGTCGTCGTCGTCGTGGGGCCGGTCCCGCGAAATTTCCTCCACGCGGTTGCTCTCCGTACGAACGTACCTCCCCCCTCTCGGTGGACATCCGTGGAGCAACGTTGAAAATCACCCGGACAACTTTCGAGGAACCCCCGAAACTCGAGGGACCGAAGGACAGCGGAACGCGTTTCGACGTCGAAGATCCGATAATCCAGGGAATCTTCCAAAAATCCGAAATCGTCGAAACATTCCCGCGGGGATAATAAAAGCCGGCCCAACCCGGTTCCCGGCCGGCCATCCATTTGTCCAGCTTTTTAACATCCGTGGCCACGTACCTTTAGCCGAGGAGGATGCGGCGGGGGGGAGACGCTCGGGAGGAAACGAGACTGGAGGGAACGACCAGGCTTCGCTCCATTCGGAGTGGAGCGACGAGGAGTGGCGGAGTGAGACGGGGGGAAGGGACGAGGAGAGGGCCGAAGAGGGGGGCGAGGGCACGGGAGGGGCAACGCAAAACCGCGTGCGGCAGGTTCGGGTTCGGCAAAGTCTTTCGTTGGCGATCGCGCTCGTTCGGCGCGCGAAGGTCGGGATCAATGGCCGTAGGACCCTCCCGAGGGAGAGGGGCCCGGGGGACGGAGGGGCACCACGGGGCCCGTGGTGGGGGTACCCCGGAGCCACAAGTTGGGTACCAAAAGAGGAGAAATTGAGTTGGCGCACACCGGTGCACCCCTCCTCGCATCCTCGGGAGCCCTCACTTCGTCACGGAGGGACTGGGGAACGATGGAAACGCTGCAGCGCTAGATTCCAAGATATCTTTATTTATTTCGAACGCGGCTCGTCTTTGGTCTCCTTCTCCGACGTGGCATTTTTTCGGCCCGGATCGATTCTACGGTCTTATTCTCGAACAACAAAGAGAGATTTCGTCGCTTGTCCTCCTCGTTTATCTTTGTTCGTACAGTACGCTACGCAACGCGATCAAGGTTAATCGTTTTCGCTGATCGAGTTCGGCGTGCCCCGGTCTCGAGACGAGGCACGATTTCCTCGGGACGTCGGACGTTTCTGTAAGATCGCTTCGAATCGAATCGCTCGCAGCTCGTTCACTTCACTTTCCTTTCCTTCTCCCTTTCCGTTGCCGCTTCCTTCGGGCCACCGGAAAAGGGGCCACCGTGAGAAATCCGGGGGAAACCGGTGCCAGAAGGTCTTCGACCGTCGGACTGTTCGCGGCTCCACGCCTCGCAGGAAGTGTCGTCGATAACGATTAACCGAGAGGGGGGACGAGGGGCGAGCGGCTGGCGAAGAGTCTTTTACGGTGAAATCTCGTCCATTTTCCCTCCCCTCTCCACTCCCCCCCCCCCACCGGCGATTCGTTCGCAAAACGTATTCATCGCGACGCGACAGAGAGTCAATGAAATCGTGTGGGAGAGGGAAACGACGGGAATGTTTGTAATTATCGCAGAAACGACCGTAATAGATTACGTATCGATATTACAGACGCCGGTCACTGGTATGTAAAACACGTTACTTTGACGTTTCGTTTTATAGCCGGACACGTAGGACATGTGTAGCGCATAAGGTGAACACGTTTATTATAAATCATCTTGTAACGCGGCAAAGACTATCGTGCAAAGTGTTCGCGATGTAATTACGAAAACGTTTCGCCAGTAAAACGATTATCGCGGGAAGTTCGTTAACGTTTCGCCCGCAAAAAGCCCGCATATTTTTCATAAATTCACCCCCCGGTCGTCCGCATGGCGGGAGAGGTGTGAAAATGATATCAGTAATTCCCGTTAGATTTTCCGGGTTTTTTTTTCCCGTCCCCGCGATTTATTCGCAAACAAATTACCAATATCGGCGTCGCGCGCGCCGTGTATCGCAACAAATTTTCCCCGTACGCGAAATTTGTAATATTAACGACTGCCCGACAGCAGCCCCTGTTTTTTAATAAATAAACATAAACGCATCGAGTGTTTACCCCCGGTTAACGAATGAAATCTGCTTTATTTCGCCGAGCCGAGTCCATTTGTAAATTATTTTCGAAATGATAGACGGGGGGAAAAAACGGGGGTAGAATTATCGGAGCGAAATCATTCGGCCGATGATTTTCCGATCGTGCAAACCCGGCCGGAATATCCGTATTCCAAACGCATCGTGCGCCACGCTGGAGTGGGAAGAACGATCGGGATGGCCCAAAATGCCGGCTCTCGGGATTCCTCCACCTTTACGGCACTCGGGCACACCTACCTGTTTCCTCTCCTCCGTCCTCCGTCTGTTCCACCGTGGAATCTCCTCAGTCTTATATCCTCCTGGTACCGTTTCTATTTCTACTTCCATTACCGTCATTCCGCTCGTAACGGGGCCATCCATGTTTCACGACTGGCTTCCTTTGACTTTGCACGTACGCAAAACGTACCCCTCCGCGTCACGATGCCACTCGGATAACGTTCGATCCACGAACCGTTTTTGCTCGTTCTCGCGACTCTCTTCGAACGTGGCTTCGACGGGGCCATTTCGGGCCCGGATCCATTTTAGAAATCGAACACCTGCGATGGCCGAAAGCCGGGCCTAAGGTGAAAGAAGTTTAGACGGGGCAGGGCAGGGTGGGCAGGACCGACGAAAAGAGTTAAAAGGGAAAGGTCCGGGAGAGTGGGAGAGGGGCCTCGTCCGACCTACCCTAAATTCCGGTCCTCTCCCACTCCAGCTGCGTCGAGCCCCACTTCCCTCCCGACGACTCTATTCTTGTTTATGCCTGCCAGACGTCCCATACACCGTATTGTCCGTCGTTTCATTTATTTTAACCCTTAACCGGTGTCGGCACATTCAGCGCTCCGGTCTGCTGAAACTTTCATTAACCACTTTACGTGTACATACGTACGTACGTGCGAGTTTTAGGCAACGCTATTGTCGTCCCGACGTTTCAGAGCGTCGGGAAGTCTGTTCGGTGTAGCCGTTCGTCCGGGTTTCGACGTAATCGCGTCCGTCAAAGAGACGCCAGTTTCCCAAGTTTCTCGTGGGACATTCTACGGTACGGTCGATCCGCGGGAATTACGATCTCGCAATAGATCGTATTCCGACGTGTATCAACGCGCGACACCAACTCGCGGCTCTTCTGTGTTTTTTTAAAGTTTCGGAAACGGCCTGTACGTACACGCGGGCGAATTACGAAAGATAATTCCGCACTTTGTCGCGACTTTTAGCGTCGCACCCATGGGCGCCGTTGCAAAAGCGAACGCGTCGCGACGCGGTGGTTTTCGCTGTTTCCGAACGTTCGAGGTTTTACAGCGACGCGTCTGTGGGCGACACCGTCTGCGTACACGTACACGTTCGTACACGTTCACGTGCTACCGAGTCTCCGGGAAAGTGCGAAACGTCGGGAACGTCTTTTCCGTAGCGACGGCGAACAAGGTTTTGAAAAAAAATGTAATGCACTCCTTTTACACCGCGCGTATTTTTTTTCTCTCCCCCTTTTTGTCCATTTTTTTTGTCTTACCGGTGTAATCAGAGCTGGCGCGGATACAGGGCTGTAATGCAGATTGCGTCCCAGACGGTGTCGGCGGCTCGATTTGTAATTTTTTATTTACGCCGTGTAGTCTTTAAAAGAAAAATGTCTCTGGTATTTAGGATAGGTAGACTTGTTCCGATTATTCCCGATTGACTCTCGCACCGGGTGTCGGAAAAGCATTGAGTACAAGATCCGGATCGTTAATTACAATGGAAATAACAGTTCGATCGTAATGGTGAAGTATTTTGGCACATGAACCAAAGGTAGAAGAAAAATGTGGCGTAACAAGGTTTATCGCGACGGTTTATCAAGTCGCTTAGACGTCGGCGATCGTTTGGGAACGCGTAACGGAGGATTCCGTTTGAATTACACGACTCTCTCGACGGCGCCGGGAAGGATGGAATTTTAGGGAGCTTAGGAACGGCGTTGTGCGTCGGTAGTTCCTTATTTATGAGATTAGAGGAGGTAATTGGTGGAGGGAAATGATACTGCCTCCCCACTTCCGGCACTCTGGTACGCGGCGGTCGAGTTCGTGCGTAGAAAACGGGCATACGAAACGTTGGAAAACAAGCCGGCGAGAGGCTTTACTATATCTCTCGTGTATGTATAATGTTAATACGGCATAATATACCGTGATACACCCCCTTCTTCCATCCTATTCCCACCACCCCCCTCCCCCTCTTTCCCTGTGACATGCATAAAGTTCGCAACAACGGCTATAATTAATACTCGTTGAGAGTTCCAATTAGGCAATATTAACCAGTCGTAAGTGTTTCGTCGTGAACGTTGTACGTCGTTCCTCGGGTTACGTTTACATGTATGTTTGTAACGTGTAGTATGTACGATGGTTACGTCCACTCGTTTATTCATCTGCGCATTCATTCCGAACGAACTTGAATATTAACCCGTCTGCCGTTACTGTCGGCCACTCGACAATATTATTACATCCAATTCAATTTAGACAAACTGAAAGTGTACGGTTTTCGATGTTTAACCACGACGATATTAACTGGTCGCGAGAGTTCGTAAATAAACCGCTCTACCGGCGAGAAAGATGGAACGTTTGCTTTTTCGCGTGACGATTTTTCTTTCGACTCGTAGCCCCTGTTTGTTCTGCATTTTTTTTTCACTTTTTCCGAAAGGGATCGAGGCTTTCCAAACGTTGGGGTTGCGGCACGGATGACGTCGGTGGATAGAGGGTTGAAATCTTGGGGCGGAGAACTTTCGAAGCCTGGAACTATTCGATCCGCAGAATTTTCAGAGCGTGAAACATCGACGCGTCGGAACCTCGTGGCCCGGAGGTAGGTATCTTCCCAGAAATTTCACGGCGCACATAATTTAATCAATCATTACGCATACCGTTAATTACCTCGACATGGCCAGTGATCCCGGTGAAAACGAGCCGCCGCGGGAGACTCGGCTCCCAGTAAACCTTCGATATCACGTCGGAGTCGGCTTATTAACGCGGATCCGTTTGGAATTTCGCCGCGCAGAAGTTTCAAGGTGTGAAACGATCAACGCCAGGATGTATCGAAGCTTGGAAGCTTTGCCGCGTCAATCGATCCTGCGGAGGAAACTATTTAAACGAACTCTCGCCGATCTCGTCCGATACTACGGGGTGTTTCGTAGAAATCGAGTCGTTTTTTCCCCTATGCAAAGCAAACCAAACGGAATACTAGGTCCGTCCAAATATTTCCCGAATCTCCTGCACCGTCCGAGTTTCCGACCTATACCACTCGAGCGACCACCCGTCCTTCGTTACTTTCGTTCTAGTATCTATTCTATTATTTCACGATAGACTCCCCCACCGACATCCAACCGCCCACGAAGCCCACGAAGGAGGATCGTGTCTTCTCGCGAGTTACTTTCCGATTTTTCGGACACCCTGTATGGGAACGCGTGTAGGACCGGCTCGATCATCGCTTCGACCTCGCAATTTCGATCCGCGAGGCGGGTCGTTGCACCGACCTCGACACACGACGTCGAAGGTAGCGGGCGCACGTACACGCAAACATACACATACATACATACACACACGCAGGTACACACATACGCGTACGTAAACACGCGTCCGCGGGCCGTATATCGGTGCACGGTATTATGCACATAGGCCACGCGTGCATCCCTTTGACGACCATAAGCCACGGTTAGGGGTGCCACGTAAAGTAGAGGACGTACACGTACGCGTGTGTGGAACAACCTAGGTACACTCGGCTAAGCGTGTGGGTCCGTGTGTGTACGCGGACATCCACGCGTTTTACGGTATCGCACACGCGCGTGCGTACTACGTGGATCGAGCCCTCACACACACACACGCATACACACACACACACACCGTGCGTGCGTGCGTGCGTTCGGCCGTGGAATCGATGGAAATAATTCGTTGCCTTTTTTCGTGATCACCGCCGTTCCACCCCTCTTCTTTTCCTCTCTGTCTCTCGGTACTTTTCCATTTCTCTTCTGTCATCGGGGAGGGAAATGACACAGAGAGAAATAGAGAAAAAGTGTGTACGTTCGGGAGAGTGTGAGCGAGAGAGAGAGAGAGAGCGAGAGCGAGGGAGAGATAGATAGATAGATAGATAGGGAGAAAGAGAGAGAGGTTCCCAATCGACGGGAAACCACGAAGAGGATCGCGCAGAGGGCTCGGGCGTATAATAAAGCGTAATGGACGCGCCTCGGACGATCGATTCGCCCTTTTTTTTCCTTTTTTTTCGTGATTTTCTACCGGCATCCAGTCGGTGGCGGGTGTGTGTAATACAGGGAAATGGATTTTTCGCCTGGCATCTCTCGCGGATCGTGACAGCCGGCCGCGCGCCGCCGGAAAAATTGTTACGCGCCAGTAAAAATTGATATGGAAAACGAATTTATTAAAACGGCACGATTATTGGGATATATAGCCGGCGGTGGGAGAGGTTGGACGGTAAATTTTCGGCGACCAGGGTTATGGATATGGTTTATTTTTTCGCAGATACGCGCAACGGCCCGCGAAGGACTCTGCGCGCTGGAATCAAATTTATTCTACTTCGTTGCACCGTTATCGTTTGTCTTTTTTTCATTTTATTTAGTTAACAACGAGAGTCTACGCGGCGAAATTTATTTCACTTTGACACGTTACTCTAGTCAAGAGCGATGAAACGAGGCTCCTTGCGAGCGAGATTGCTAAACGAAAAGCACTGCGTGGAGTAATACAAAAGCGATACCGGGCGTAATGAAAAGTTAAATAAATTCAAAGACTTTCGTGGGCCATCGTATCGCGGATGCTTGATTCCAGCGGGCGTCCGGTCGGGAATACTAAAACGGGCGGCCGCGATGAAGAAAAATTATCTTATTCCGCGCACGAAGCGAACCACTCGCGCCGCCGATACGATCAAATCCGTAATTAATCTACGAGATTTATCAAACGTGAAATTTAATATTTATTTAAAGACTATTTACAAAATTCAGCGGTAGGTTTTCACGTTTTGCGCAGGAATATAACGTTATCCAAATGAAACGTTATTAATATCGGCAGCTCGCGATGTTGTAATCATATTCGGTAAAATGATATTTTACTTCGTATTAAAATGTTCGCATTAAAATAATACGATATTCGGCTGTTTATTTCAGTCGTCAAACCTACCCGCACTCTCTTTCTATCGCAGAAATACGCGAATATTACACCGTGATAACGGTATCGTTTCCCCGAAAAACTGAAACAGAAAAAAAACATTCGTGAATCGTCGCGCGGAATATAGGTTGAATCGATGTCGATTAAAAATTTAAAAAAACATAGTCGAAGCGATCGAAATAGGTCGGCAACAATTTGAAAATCGAAACCACTCGATAAACGCTGAAATAACATGAAAAAAGGATGATTTCCACGGTCTCGTCGGACATATCGCGTGCATAAAAGAAGGCATTTTCGGTCGTTTCCGTGCCGCTGGAGGATCGGCGACGGGAAAGCCGCGGTTTTCCGTGCATGAAATTAGCGTTTCACGTAGAAGAGGGTCGGTGACCATGAAGCCGGGCGTTGGGACAGCTGCCCGGTTTCCCTCGTAGCTGGTAGTTGGTAGCTGGGCAAGGTGGGGAAGCGTCGGGGGCATCCTTTGGCGGTGTTAGCCGGAGGAACACGGAGAGGCCCTACCACACGGACGTCCACCGTCTATTCCATAACACTTCGACCGGTCGATAGCATCTTAAATGCAATTCGCTTGCTCCGTAACAGCTAATTTTAAGCAGCCTATTTATGCTCCTGTTTATTCATTCATGCCGATACCACCACCGCCGGAGGGCTGTATGGTAGTTTGTGCCGGCGCTCGTGGTTGCTCGTTTCGTGCGGCTTTTCCATTCGTCCTCCTGGACGCCCTCTTTTTCGTTGGTGCCCGACGAGAGAAAGGGTCCGGGTCTACGTAGGTAATTCCCGTCCTATCGAGGCGTAAATTTCATTTCAATACTCGCCGCTCGGAACGTTACGTCGGAAAAGATACTTTGGTAATTGAATTTGTAGGCTGAAAGTAATTCGCGTAGGAATTAATTGATCGGTTATTTTTATTAATCGATTCGTTCGGATTATTTACAGATAGGAACGGGTCCGCGGAAACGATTCGGAGCAACGATCAACAAGTGCAGGGATTCCAGTCTACGCGATGGATTATTTAAGACACTCGGCGTATCAGTTATTAATCATATGTTATATCAATTGTCGTACGCTCGACGAGAACAAGCGGAGCTCGCTAAATATATCTCGGGGGAATTCCATAACGTTTATCGATTCGTCGACCGGTCGTGCCGCGACAAAGTTTTTTCGCCGACAGGACGAACGGAGGGTCGAGGAAATTTCGTCGGGCGTCGATTTCGGAATCGAAACGAGTCTCGGGACGCCAGAATTTCGAGAGGCGGAAACTCGAACGCGTTGAAATTTCAGAGCCCTGGGATTTCGGGCCGCGGAAATCCGAACTGCGGGAAATTAGCGGCGTTTCGTTGGACAGCCTCGGGATTCACGCGTCCGCACACACACACGTGTCCACCGCGATAGTCGCGGATCGGTAACGGTACAAAGGATATACCGCTCGATCTTCTTATAACGCTAACCCCGGACGAAACCGCGGTCTCGGTATCCCAGTTATCACGGGGTGACATCGTTAAGCGTCCTTAGCCGCGATAATCAAGTCGTAACCGGTGACGGACAAGTCTGATAGCGAGTTTGCTCGTAAACCGGCGATCATTGCGCAACGCGGTTACACGGCTTACAACGGCGTGTATGTGCAGCCGCTTTCACACCAATCGCGTTCCGATCCTTTCCACTGATTCCCGAATAAAATATCTCCTATCAAATTGAACCACGAATTATTTCATCCCATATCCGAACACATTTTTGCATCGACGCAGAGAACCAGAATTCCTGCGACACTAAATTTTCCCAAAACGTTTCAACCAAAGAAGAATCGCTCACAGGGTCCAGGGTTCGAGTAACCATCGGTCCACCCTGTACACAAATGGTTTTTAATTTCGATGCGAAAGTATCGTACTCGAAATCGCTCGGTGTGAATCGAGCCTAGCGGTTCGAGCGGCAGCCTGGAAGGCAGATCGGCGCCGTTGGAACGGGAGGAAACGGAAAGAAGATGAGAGAAGGGGTACGTATCCGCGGATTCAGTTATAATCGAGAGACTGAAAGTCACCGAATAAACTCGGCGCGGTTAACGGTTCCTCGGCAGGATCTCCCATCGAGCCACACGCGCGAACACGAGAGTTACATTAGCCTCGGGCCGAGATAGCGATACCAACGTGTAATACCACCGTAAGGACGGACCTTTATTTTCCAGCCGCGACCTTACGCGCGGCGACAAGGAAAACGGTCTTGGCGACGGCAATTTTCCGAACGGGATTCGACCTGGTCGAGGCAACGAAAGTTTCGGATTCCGGAAAACCTGCAGAACTTTGGGGTGTCGCGTAGAATTAAATGGAAATTAACGAAATACTTTGCCAAACTAACAAGCGCAAAGTAGGTAGCGTGGGTACAGTAACTGTCGATGTAACGTGGAATTGTTTATGCGAGGTTTCGCCGCAAAACTAGACAGATCAGATTTTTATAGAAATTTCGTTTTTCTCTTCGGGTCTGATTTAGCCGGCGACCGACCCGAGAGTCTGAAATAATCGCCCGGAACGTTCCGAGTGGAACACTTACGAAAAAGTTGCGCCGACATTCCCACGGTATTCTGCTTCGTCGCCTCGTCATCTGTAAATGATGAATTATTCTTGATCAATAAAACAGGGCGCCCGGTGAATTATTTCCACCGCGGCCAATTCGATCTCATTCTCCTCGAGAACGGGAAGATTTCCATGTAGCGCAATTTTTCCCTAGAAATTCCCGCGTCGCGGCAAATTCGTTTTTATTCGCGATCGAAATCGCGAAATCGCATCGGCGGTATTATTCCCGCGGCCGTCGTAACGATACTCACGACTGGTCGAGTCGGCTTCCCGGCGTCCTTTTTTGCGTGTCGTCTTAAGTTTCCTCTCGTCGTGCTCGTGCAGCGGATCGTAGCATCGTGCATCGGATGATCGGTATCGATAGGACGCGACGAGCGGACTCGATAACTCAACGGAACTCGGCCGACGGTGTGTCTTGGGTTTGCCCGACGAGTACGCTGCGTTTTCGTAAGAACCGAGCATAAGGCCGCCTTTTGTTCCGACCCGTGCCCCCATAATAATTATCAACGATCGTATTCATCGCGTTTCTACCGAGTCACGAAAGAATTACTCGCCCGAAACTTTTATGGAAGTGAAAATCGAGAGAAGTATCTATGCCTGTCGGCCGTGTATGCGTGTATACGTGTCTGTTGGAATATCGTAGGCAATGTCGGCGCTTATTTAACCAAGTCATAACTCCGTTTCTTGACAGCAACACCAAAGAAACCTATAGTTTCTTTCGTTGTAATTAAAGTACCTTTAAATTTTCCCTAACGCGTTATACAACTGCCCGATATAAAACTATTCCGAGCGAATCCCGTACGAGCGTGATATTCTAATCGAAAGTCCGATTAATTATCCCGGCGTCTAAACGTCTAAATACCGAACGGTAGGCATCTCCCGTTGGCGATATCCCATAGCATCGATCCGGGACGTTGGCAGAGGAGTAGGAAAGGAGCGTAGGGTCGTCGCACGATTAATAAGAATGTTGAATCGCGCTCGTACATACTCGATCCCCGGTTGGGCTGGTTCGGGCCGGAGTCGACCATGGGCACCGTGCTTAATAACAAGACGCGTATACACTCGAGCGACGTTCGCAGAAAGGGACTGACGGGGAGACAAGGGGGGCCGAGGGCACGGAGGGGGGAACACCATAAAGCAAGTCCCGACCTATCCTCCGTCCCCGTGCGTTGGCATAACCGCGGGCCGAAAACGCGGAGCCAGTCCCGTGGATCCAGTCCGAGATGTTGTTGCCCCTCCTCCCATGGGTTCTCCGTCGTTTCGCATTTTCGTTTTCTTCGCTTTCTGCCGGCAGGAATTACTCTGGAAACTTTTTAACTCTCGAGTCGCCGCGCGGGGGTCAACGCGACCCGGGAGACGGATAAACCCGGCGATTTAAAGCAACTGAAAAAATATTTAATCGTCGCTTATATAATACTGTTTTTAGAACGCGAGATCGGAGTACGAAATGGAATTGTCGAGAGTGTTTGTCAAGGAATTGGAGGCGAGAATTTTGGATCGAGGGCCATGAGATTGTTGCGGGTAAAATACAATGAAAATGTCGGAGGCCGAAAACGCGGAGCGAGTCCCATGGATCGAGTCCAAGATGCTGCGGCCCCTCCCTACCCCGTCTTCACCATCTTCTCCCTCTTATGGTTCTCCTTTTTCAACCTCCTCGTGCCTCTCCTTCTCCGGTCTTCCTCCTCTTCTTTCTCTCGTCATTTCGTCGAGCCATTCGCCGGGCTTTGCCAGGCTTCGTTCGTTCGTTCGTCCGTGGTTATGCCTCCGCCAAGTCCATGGTGCATTGCTCCGGTGTGCCCACCATCGTAGAGAACCAGGCGAAAGAAAAGAATTGCGGTTTCTGCTTGGCTTTCGATAGTCCTCGCGGTCCTTTTGCGCGAGCGGAGCGAACTGCCGGACAGAAAATTCCATTCCGCGTTTGGGACCGTGGAATCCCTGTTAATGCCTTCGGAACCGATGCCCACGGTTTCGCCCGAGAAGACGCCCCTCCACCCCGGCAAATTTTCAATAACGGGGCGCACAAATTTTCACCCACCGACAGAGGGACGAACAGAGAGACGGAGAGAGGGAGAACCAAAAAATTCCGCTGGACGAAGTTGAAAATTGAAATTGTCGCGGAGAAGTGGAACTAATCTGGCTGACTCATAATCGTCGATTTCCACTTACGGGGAAGTTCCTGTCCCGACTTCGATTCCCGTCAACTTCTCTTCCCCGACCCTCGCGACAATTTTCTTCGCCCGGACGAAAGCCCAGAAATGTTGTCACCGTCTCGTGATATTTTTCATATTTCAAATATTCGGGGCTATGGATCCGAAAATTTGTCGTCGTTTCTCGGGGTAAGGCGAAATCCCGTCTGTTCCCGAATCTCCAGGGGCCCGAAGTCCCGCAGGTCTGTTTGCACCTGCAGCGTGCACGCTCCTTGCGCGGACTATAGCGGCGAATTCTTCAGCTACTTTTGGCAGGCAGTGTACGGAGGGGGGCTGAGGAGGCGAGAGGGGGGTGGAGGTGCAGTGGTCGTTGGGTGAGGTCAGTGTCGACCGTTCGCGAGGACCGGGCCTCCGGCACGCCTGCACCGACACGAACACCGACCACGACGACTGCACTTGCACGTACGATGCAAAAACCTGCGGGTTACTCGAAAATCAAGGACGACCAACGAATTTTTTCAGGATTTTTCGAATATTTCACCAATAGTCGAAATTCGAATTGAATCTCGACGGACAGGGGCCCCCTGCATTCTTTCCGACACGTTTCTCATAGTTTTCCCGATGGCGCGACGCGATGGAAATTGGCGTCCCGATCTTAGAATTTGGTATATTTTCCAAAAAGCCTATTTACGGCATACCTTCTCGAATCCCACCTCAGCCATGCGCGTCGCGTTGCATCCACGCACACGTACCGCGCACGTGTGTGTGTACGGTCTTGCGAGAGAGAAGATTCCTGCGTGTATATGTGCGTCCGCTCCCAGTTTCGCAGTGTGTTCGCCAGGAGAGGTGCATCGCCCTCCGTTGCGTCAAGGCCAGCGAAAATGCTCGGTTCTCTCTCCTTCTTTCTCTCTCTCTCTCGTTCTCCCTCTGTGGCCGTCTTCTTTATCCCCCTCCCCTCTCGGAGACCACTAACCGCCGAAAGGCCCCCCTCTCGCAACTGCATGCTACCGCCCTGTGCGAAGAGAGGGACCGAGAGAGAGAGGGAGAGAGAAAGAACGAGAGGATTGGGCGTGCTGCAGTTTAAGGACGGAGAGTTGAGAGTTGAGAGAGAATCCTTCGGCATGGTTGCAATAAATTCGACGTCGACGCGCGATTCGATCGTGACGGTAATTGATAATCGATGGATCTGAGACAAAAGTTGTCGTGGACTTTGAAAACGCGTGGATGATGATTTTTGTAGTCGTCCTCGTAAAAGTAACGTTTCCGCCCGGGGTTCGGCTTTCCGAATGGTAGATCGGTCGTTAGGAGACGGAAAGGAAACGCGGAATGAGTTTTAGGCGGATCAGTCCCGGCACTACCTACTCGTTAAACAATGGCAGGTCTTATCTTCTTTCACAGTCTTTCTCTTTTCTTTCAATGTAGATCGTTACGGTAACTGACCTACTCTTTAGCTGCGTCGAACGACGGGGCACGACTTGTAGGTACATACCGTCTCCGTACGAAATTTATTCGAAATTTACGTGACACACGGCCACGTCGAGCCGTCCACCACTTTCAAGTAAAACGCTCAATTTTAAGCTGTACAACTATTACCTTTATTTCCTGCTTAAAAAATTGTCAAAATTTGGATCAAAGTTCGCCGTGAAACTCGTCGAAGAAAGTTCGACCCTGGGGAAAGGTTGGAGCTTCGGAAACCGATCGAATCGAGATTTATCGCGGCTGCGTCGATAATAAATGGAGCGATCAAAAGCCACGGGGTGAAATTCTCCGGTACGGTACAGTCCGTGCTTGTTAACCGGTCCGGCTATCGTCTATCTGCCGATGGTGGACGCCTTGGCGAACAGGTGTTCTCAGGAGTGGCACGAATTATTGTTGAACATCAGCTTACGACGAGTTAATGCCGAGCCAAACGATATTACGGCGTACGCCGGAGCAATAAGTGCCGAGTGTTTATGGGTTATGAGCGATAAACCCTATGCAAACTTAAGGCGCACGCGGAATACCGGTAAAATATCAACTCGCAACAAACTAATTAGCACGAGGACCAAAGTATCAACTTAGAAGAAACTAATTAAGTCGGAAGACTATTATCGACTTATAATGTATTAATTAACTGTTTTGCCGTAGTTTCATGTTTTCCAGTCCCGGTGCTTTCCACCGTGATACCCGGGGAAAATCGTTCGACTAAAACCTGCTGCTCGTTACGCCTCACGGATTCGTTTCTTTCCCTCCTAGAAATCCGAAGGTGTCGTCGACGCGCCAACAGTAGGACGCCACGAAATTTCGTCGCTTCTCTGGAACACCCAGGACGTCGTAGTAGTTGGAATACATACTTGAATGTACCTTCGATAACGCGATTCGGTTCGTAACGGTGTAACACGTGTGGTTAAATAAACGACATTCGAAATACCGTCGACTCGGCTCGATTTTCCCTCCGCCGATGCCCCCTCCCCCCCCGCCATTGTGCGCGTTTAAACAAACGAGGCGTTCCGAGGCGAGAATTTCGCTCGAAAGGATTGAGAAACGCGAAAACCCCGCGACGCCCACGCGGTGCCTCGAAAACGCACTTCTCTTACCTGGCGACGCGGAGAACTCTATTATGCCTGGCGAAACAAGGAAATGGGTACCGGCGGTGCACACGTCGGGAAGCGAGACACGCACAGAGAGTGGGAAAAGGGTGGCAAAAGCGAAGACGAAGACAACCAGAGGTGTCGGAGGCTGAGAAAAAGAGAGAGGCTTCCACGCGTAGGCATACGCCACGGAATTATGCAACGACCAAGTTTTAGTGGGCCGTATAGTTACGCCATGGAATAGTCGGACGCATACAGTCACCACCAGCTATCGACCGGGCCCCGTCCGCGGGCGAATCTCCTCGTCGACCACGGAGATGCGTTCACCGTCGGATTTCCCACGCACCGTCGCGAATTTTCCGAGGACACTCGAGAACACCGAGGGAAGAATGCGAGGTTTGAGAAACTCGTCGAAGGGATGTTCCTATATTCTCCGGTCGTCGGTTCGTTGACGCCTGCCCGAACGATTTCGTCCGTCTTTCCTTGGTGTGTCGAAACCACTCGCCAACTCGGCGCAAGGTCAGGCGAATTGGCACCATCCACCGGCCATGAATTCATTCCGAGAATGTCGCCTCTGTTGGCTGCACTTAGGACAAAGAGAGAACTTTGTCGTTTGTAAGCTGCGTTATGTCGTTCCTCAAGGTCGCCGGCGTTAAAATCGAGTTACGGGTTGTGCACGGACACGAAGGCGGCCCGCTGAAAGAGACCGATGACGCTGCGCGATCTTAAAACTAGATTTCTCTTTTCATCCGTTACGCCGACCGACTCCCCTCGCGTCCGAAATTCTGTCTTTTATCGGCCGCGACGCTGGGGCTTTTAAATTCCCATGTTAATCAAGCTTCATTTCGCGTTCCTTTTCCTTGGGATAGTCTACGACTTTCCAGACCCGGGTTTTTCAAAGCGTCGGCTAGATAACGAACAGATACGTGTGTATTTTCTTTTTGTACTCACCCTTTTACTCTCGAGTCATAAAAAAAAGTGTCGTGTCGCGAAGAATTCGTCGGACGCGATCACTTTCATCCCGAATGGATTTCACTCGGATACATCTACTCCCGTTCTTCTCGAACGACTTCCCGTACGTAGGTGCCGGTTCACGGAATGCCGGCTGTAACTGGCGCAGTAGGTAGGCCGCGATAAATAAATAATACCGATCGAACTTGTAGCCAAGCGATAGGCGTGTACCTGACCGGAGGTTGCCCACGTGTCTACGTGGAAGTCTTCCCCGGTGAATAGCAGGCCGTTTCGATTTCGAGACGACGGAACCGGGGCAGCATTGTTGCGACTTACGAGCTCGCGCGCAACTCGAAACCATTTAATTACGACGATTACCTATCTCGTGTTTAACGCTCCGGGCAATGATTCTCGGGTGAAACCGGCTGCCGGTTATTGTACGGTCCACCGATCGACACGCGTGTATGTATACATACGTACGTACGTACGTACGTACGTACGTGGAGTCGCGCAGCTGGCCAATTTTCGGAACGACGTTTAGCTTAGGGGAGACGGATCATTTTTTTTTCCGCGATGGACTTACGGCAATGTAACAAACAAAAAAGGGGAAGACCGAAAACACGTTTCGATCGTAATCTCGTTTCGTAATACGGAACACATGCGCGTCGAGTGACAATTTCGCAACGAACGACGAGTTCTTTGTATCGAATGGACAACGGCGTAGCTTCCGTCGACGACGAATTTCGCGGAAAATCGATAGTGGTCGATACCTAATCGTTCGATACGTGGAGATTCGTAAACGCGGAACGACTAATCGCGGGATACGCGGTTTTTAACATGCTTCATCAGCGGGGTATTGTCGCGCGTAAAAATATTCGGGTTTTCGTTATGCATCGGGCCGGGACGGCAAATAAAAATAAAATCAATGCGATCCCGTTGCACGACGAGGTCGGCGCGTGCGAAACGCAGAGGATAATCGTAACATTTTGCCGCGGCGGTGGTCGTCGACGAACAAAAAAAACATACACACACCCACACGGGAAACGGATAAAAAAAATAAACGAAACACGAATCGGTATCGGGAACACGTGCCCGGCGCTGCGACCGGGGAATTAAAAAATCATTCGACTCCGCTAATTACGTTATTTTCCCGAGGCGCGACACGGTTTTAAAATGGTGATGAAATAATGAAATTGACGGGTTGGCATTGACCCTGCCGTCGCTCCGCCGCTTGTCGAGAATCCGTTTACGAATTCACGGGTAGCCGCGGCAACGTATTACGATATTAGACTAACTAACCGTAAAATGCATTAGCGGGGCAACCTACCGTAATCATATTTATCGCACCGTTTCAATTAATTATTTTCACGTCGTGTCCTAATTCTGCTTCTGAACGGACCGGCAGTGCTCGTCGCGTACTAGCAGGCGCGAGTAATTTAAACACCTATTAACTCGAATACGGCCAAGTGATCCATTACGCGGGGCGAAATATGCTTTATTAAATATACCGCGATACGTAATCGCGCGTGACGCGGCCCGACTTTCCCCGTGAACGCGGTTTTATTCGCCCAAGTTTTACGAAATTCTTTCTACGCGTCACCGATGCGTCGTCGATCGACCCTTTTCGATCTGCGAGCTTCGTTTCCATACGTCATACGTTCGTATATTTATTCGACACGAATTCCGAAAGAGTGTTCTTTCGAACGCAAGGTTGTCAATTAGCTTGCCCGAGTCGAGGGATCACGGGTTAGTGGATCGAGCAGAGAAATTCTAAAATCGGGGGAAACCGTCCTAAACGGCACGGGAAATTTTAATCTCTTACCCAGGGAGTATCGCAGCGAATCGCGCACAAAAAGTTGCCTCGGCAGACAAAAGCCCACCGGCGAAGGACACTCGGTTAACGGGGAAAAATCATGGGGTAGCCATTGTTATTTAGTTAATTTCAAAGCTGCTGGAAGGAGGTAAAACGTCGCTTAATGCCACTGTAGCCGGAGTGCGCGGCATTGTCTGAACCGATGCCCACCCGGGGTCCGTTTATAAATCCACATGTACTCGGTTAATCCGCCCCGGCTGGTGTACGTGTGTGCGCGTGTGTGCACGCGCGTGCCCGACAATGCGTTTCGCGGGGAATACGCGGATTTATCGACGATACGGAGACAATGAAAGCCCGGGAGCCTAGATAGGATAGTTTGTGCGAGAGCTACGTCGAATTCCACGTGAAAATTCTCTTAACTCGCTGCATTCTCGCGCACCGGATAAACGTATCCCAAGACCGTATCCGTTTATCGGAGCAGCGTCTATACAACGCTATACATACGTGTGTGTGTACGTATACCGTATAGATACGAAAATCACGGGAGAAAAATCAGCCACGTCGACGGCTCGACGGAGGCAAACGTTACGATTTGCGAGTTTCAAATTTTTCCAAGCGTCTTCGAAATACCGAAAATATCGTTCGGAAAAGGAAAAGACCTCGAGGATATTGCTGACAGAGGTTCGCTCAGCCGCCAGTTTTTACGAAACTATGTTACAGGAGGCAAAGAGAGGACTGGCCGATCGATTCCCGTTGGATAATTTCCAGTGCGACGATCAAGGAGCGGCGTGCATCGTGCGGAATTGTTATTTAAACGCCAACGCGTGAAGCGAGATAAAGCGTCGCCGGTAGATAATATATAATTAAAGACGGGTTATTGCCGTGTTACCTCTTTAATTACCGATATATCTTTGACCAGCAATTTCCTCCGGTTTCGCGAGCACCGTCTCGTTCTAGCGACAAATAACGAATAATATAATAATAACAACGAAAAATAAAGCACGAAAATCATTTCGATTAAAAAATTTCAAGAATAATACGTGACACGCGTTCACGGCACGGAAGCGCGGTATCCTCGAACAAAGAAATTAAGCGAATATTATGCATGGGGAGGGAACAAAGGGCCGTCTCGTTGATAGTAAACAGCGAATTAAATCCGATTAACCGGCGCGCATCGACGTTCCGAGATGAATCCAAAGGACCGATTTGAGCCTGATCAACCGCAGAATCGAGTAGGCTCTCGATTCGACGAGATTCGAGGTCGCGGATCGTTTACCGAATAAACCTTAGGCCCGCCCCGACCTTCGTCGGAGGTTCTACACGTTTTTTGCGACAACTATCGCGAGTACGAATCGCGAGGACGAACCTTAAGGGCGACCTCGGTTCCTTTCGTCAACATTTCGCTTCGGCAAACATTCGGGCCGAGGGATCGACCTCCCTAGAGGTTAAACGCAAAAGTGGGGGGGCCATATGGCTGTGGAACCGATTCCACCTTCGAACGCGCTATACAAACTCGAAATATCGCTCGGTTCGTCCTAGTTTTTCTTTTCACAATGATCTAGCCGGTATCGCAGCGCGGAGGTTATAACAGAGGCAAGATGAGATACGACGAGAGGGGAGGTGAAACGCTCGAAAACTGAAACGTCTACGATAATGCCGGTTCCGTCTCGACCTTTCCGATTGCAGGCTAGATCGGCGTGACATCGAGACTGGCTAGATTCCTTCTGATCCATGCTCGCCGGAGAGGACCGGGTTCTCCGGTAATGGCACCGGTATTAGCAACGCGCGCAAACCGGCCGCGGGAAAACTGTTGCAAAATCAAATGTAACTGTAACGTCTGCTTTAACGCGTAACTCGACGCCGGATTACTAGCATCATTAACACCGGCCGTTGGCCGTAATGGAGCAGGCTTCGCGCTTTCGAGGAAACAGTCAATTTTTCTGCCCGGTTGTACAACGTGCACGCAGAGAACGAGGATCGCGTCGAATGCGAAAGTATTGACGCAGCTGCACCTGCCCCGTCGTCGTGTACGCGGCTCCCGTGGCCGATACTCGCAGCCGTCTACTTTTACGCGACGATCCACCGTGACCATGGCCTTCGATCGTTCGAGATCGTCGCAGCGAGTGACGCGGCTACACGGGAATGCCGAAAATTGGCGAATATTCGCTGGAAATTGGAAAACTCGCCGCGATTCGAAGAACGAAACGGATCGTTTCGGGTGACAGGTCGACGTGGATTCGCGACACTTTCGCCGGCGCTTCGATCGAGTTTATTCGCGAATTAGCCAGGCGGTTCGATAGAAGAGACGGCACGGTCGGTGTCCGGTCCATCTGGCCCGCGGCTGATATTTTCGCCGATACGCCGGGTGTTGTTTTTCGACGCGTTCACCGGCGATACGCGCGATCATTTTTACACGTGCCCGTGAAAATAAAAAGAGGAAAATTCAATCCGAGGGCGAACGGTTTAACGGTGAAATCCAGCGTTCGGGAATAAAACCCAGCTTGTAAACGAGATAGTCGCGCGTACGTATGTACGGGAGAAATTTCGATCGACGGTCGAATCGAAATCCAGCTCGAGTCGGGAGAAGCGACGGGCGATATCTTGGTGGATGTCCGATAAGTCGATGGCAAGTTTTTCGCGATTAAACGATTCCCGTTAATACATTTGCCGAGCGAGGACGCGTATACACAGGCCGAAATGGTTTTTCAATTATTTTCGCGTGGCGTCGAGTGCGTTTCAACGTCACGGGGTTTGAAATAAAATTTTGTCGTCTAACAGCGGGGCGGTGCGTCATCGGTTCGAGTCGAATCACCGAGCGGTCATTGCACCGTCGGTAGCTCTGTCAATGAAGCGGGCCGAGTGCTCGCTCTAATTTCGATCAATTAATAAAAGACTGCCCCGCCAGGAAGGGCTCGGCCTCTCTCCTTCTGGAATCAAGCGAACGCGACCGGACGTCGAACATATTCTCCTTCCCGACGCGAAATCACCGGGATACAACGTGGAAAGGTATCGAGGAATTTCTGCGGGTCGCGACCCTCGTTAACTTACCTATACGCCCGATGAAAAGTAAGTCGCCTCGATACACCGCAACGTACCGCGACGACGGTGATTTACACCTTGACTTATCCGCGCGACGAATGCGCGCGTTTCAACCTTTCTGCGCTCAAAGTTGCGTTGGCTCTGAAACTTCTAGGCCATGAAATATCCGCGCTTCGAATTCCAAGGCTTTGAAATTCCTCCGCAACGCGACGCCAGGCTTACGAGGGGTAATTTCTGCGTCCCGCAGGAGTTCAGGCGCTGAAATTCAGCCCGCGTGGAAGTTTTGACGCGCGCGTTACCTCGATCCAAGTGGCCGCAAGATGGGCAAGAAAGGGAGGAAGTCGATTCGCATGAAACTCCGATAACTCGCGTTATCGATCGGAACGGATGCAGGTCTATAAGCCTTTCAGATTACACGTGGCCCCGGTGCATCGAATGCAGGCCCCCTCCTTCTCTCTCTCTCTCTCTCTCTTTCCGATTTATCACCCCGGTCCACCTCCCCCTCCCCCACCCTTCTTCCCCTGAACACCGCTGCACGCGGTACAGTTTTGCAATTTCAACCTCATTTTTGCGCATCGCTTATCGCGCCAGGCAAACACGATAAAACGAGCGACTTTATCAGGTACCGGGCGCTTATCGGCGCGCTTTTATTTTTTCAGGCCACTCGAGCATTTTCGCAAGAGAGAGTGGTACCATCGCGACTTTGCGAAGATGACGCGGAAAAAAAATGTCGCAATTTGCCCCACTCCCCTTCCTCGTTCTCCTCCTCTTCCCGGTCGCCTCACCGCACCGAGCACCGTCTGTTTGTTATCACCTCGATGTCCCCCCGTGAAACTTCCATGAACTTCCGTTTGGTACTTTTCCGACGCGAATCGATCGCACGATTTACGAGGTCCGATCAAGGTCGAATTATTACGAAACGAGAGACTTCCTTCGAGGACACTTTTCCTCGTCGATGCAGTGCTGAAACGGCACTCGACCGATCGTAGCTTCGAAGGCGACCGTCGTTAACGGGTTTTCGAGATTAGAAAAGAACAGAAATTCCATCGGCACGCAACAAACTTTCGGAAACTTGCCGCACGTCAGATATTTCGCGGACAGCTGCGTTCCTCGTCCCCGTTAACGAGGAATTTTCTTGGTGGCGAGATCCTCGAGCCTCTCGATTCCCGCCTTAAATTTTTGTTCCTCGGACGTAAAATTCTTCGTCGATCTCCTCGAACGCGGCTCGAAATTCCCGGTGTCGGGAATTCCGAGAGCAAAGAAAACGCGAAATATTCCGTCGGACGTGCGGGTGTCTTACGGTGCATGAAAACGGACGAACATTCGCGGTGGGTGAAAGTGCTTTGGAAATCCGTCGGTCCCCGAACTTCCTACCCGCAAACCTGAAATTTGGCGTCCCGGCAACGCGCTTATTTTCCGCCAGCCGAGTTTCTACCGTTAGCCGTCGGTATTTTACAACCGTGAGAGTCTTTGGAAACACGTCCATGCGACTCGACGTACGTAGAGTGTGTATCTCGTGGCGGCTACGCGAAACTTTCTTCGCGTTTCACGGTAGCGAATTCTTCGTTAGACACGACGCAACGCGATATCGCTACGGAACGGTTTTCCTAACAGATCGTTGCCGTGCCCGATACGTACGTTTTCCAATACGATGCCGGCAGATAGCGTGATATTAATTCGTTCATAAATAACGCGTAAATACCGGCAACAGAGCGAGTGGCAATTAAAGTATTAGAAAAATGTAATTCTCCGCGGCTTGCCTAGAATTCCCCGTGCCGTCCGACTCGAAAGAATTCCACGTTCGTTGCGTATCGTTGTCATTAGCATTATCGCCGGGAGGGAGGCCTCTCTACGAATTAAACTTGAACGCGAACTCGACCTCAAAATTCTCTTCCCTCCGCGGAACGTTTTAGACGCTTGGGATTCTATTAAAATGAAATATCGGCATTTCACTGGGAATACTCGAATCGTTTCAGAGGAGCCGCCTCGTCGCGGTCGTTTTTTTTCTTTTTCAAACGAGAATCCCACGTTTGAAAAATATATCCTCGAGTAACCGGGCGCAACCGAATCGTCGTAAACGGTAGGAACTTGGGTTTGACTTTCTTAATTCGATCTCGAGAATTTCGAGCCCGGGAACCGGATCGACGCGTCGCTCGATCAACGTTTCAAACGAATCTCGACGAGAGCGTGGCCAACTATGCCCGATTCTCCATAGTTTCTCCAGGGGGTGTCCGGTCCCATTACAAACTTATGCCCCGGAATTCTGTCAACTCGAGGAAATCGAGTTACGCCGAACCCCGGCGGACTCTATCGGGTTTCCAAAAGATTGCCCCGGCGAATGCGTCCCTGCGCGGCGGTCTCATGAAAACTCGGGCTTTACGTAACAAGATGGACGCGCCGGTTTCCGTGTGCCTTTCACGCGGCAAGGCCACAGAAGCACGAGAAGCCGAGTCGCCGTGGGATCGTAAGGGCGCGTTTGTACGCGTCCGATTCCGCGTGTACGTGCCCCTACGTGGCCGTTACGTCCCCTCCCCCTGCCCCCCTAACCCCTCTGCCCCTCTCGCGATGCCCCTCTCCCTGTCGCCCCCCGTCTCTCCCTCTCTCTCTCTCTCTCTCTCTGGGACTCTATGCACCTCTATGCGCGCACAGCCTCTATACTCCGAACAAAATGCACGTAGGTAGCTGCCCCAGTGTCTCCCAACTTCGATGCGCGACCGGTACCAGAGGTTTTTGGGACTTGGATTTATTTGGGACTTACGGGAAGGTTGGTTTCTGCGGCGGACGATTCTGAGAACGGGTAACTTGCCCGGTAGCCGCGTGAAACATCGACAAGTTGGGGCCGAAGCGTCCGCTTTTCCGTTCGAAAAGCATCCCCCGACTTCGTCGGGATCGTAAGTTTCCGATGGTGAGCGAAAATTCGGACAGCAAAGTCGCGAGTTCCCTCGGTAGGTGCGCGGGTTTCCACGGCGCAAAATTGTAATGGGGGAGGTGGGGGCAAGAAAAAAAAGTGTTGGGAAACGCTGTTGCGATCTCCCGGCGACTTCGCGAGACCATGAACCGATCGTGGGAGCCTGCAGCTGAACGTTAGACACACGCCGAACGCTCAGAAACGCTGAACGGTGCCGCGTTTCCCTCTCTCTCTCCCTCTCTGTTTCATTCACTTCTCTCGCGACTCTCCCGGCTCTCCGGAGAGGCGTCGCGTTTTCAGATCGGGCCTCTTACTTTCATTCCGATGCGCCCCGGCCGTGCCTGGCACCTGGCGAACCGATCGACGATTCCGCGATTTTCGCAAATCCGATCGAGAGCGTTTTCCAGGAAAATATGCCGCGTGATTTTTCGTCGCAGAAATATCGACCACGCGACTCTGGATACGCGTCGGTTAAATGTCAAGGGCAGCCGCGTGACGAAATTCTGCAATTAGGTGCGAGAATGCAATTAAAACCGCGCGTACGTCGAGCCGCGACGCGATAAGATCGGTCGGACTCGGTGAAACGTTCGCCGATTCGTTCGCGGGACCGTTTTGATAACGTCCGATCACGCTGGACCCATGGGAATAATTTGCAGAAGCCGATACGTTACTCGCTCGGCCGATAGATACGTCCGAGTTGTGGCTTAATCGTGTAACTAGGAGCGGCGGATTCGTAATCGGCGCTTTTAAACGCGGATAATGTAATCGACACTGAAAGAGTCGGCCGGTCGTAACTTCTGACAGCCGGTGAATGGAAACGTGAATGGATACGGCGCGGCGATGCCGTGCGATCGGTACGAAAGTAAGAGGCGTTCATTCGCTCGCCGATTCGAAGGAATCAAAAGTCCGATCCGTTCGTCGGCCGACGGAGATCTTTCAAGGTGGCCTGGAAAACGTTCGAGGAAATCTACGCTCCATCGGTCCACGTTCGATATAGCTGTTCCCGTTAAACATTACCGTCGAGTCCCGCCAAAATTTCACAAATCGTACCCTTTAATTCCCGAATATATCACACGGCGTGATTCCGAAATCTTTCCGCGCAAAAAATTCCCCCGCCTTTTCTTCCCGGCACCAAAGTGTCCGGGCGTAAAAATTCACGGCTGGTCGAAATGTCAGCGGCCCGACATTCCCGAGAGTCGAATTTCCACGAGCACGGATCCGCGCGCGTAACAATCCCGATATCTGGTATATTAGCGGAGCTGGCGCGCGGATAGGCGCGCAAATGTGGCAGCCCCGTTTCGGATTATCCCGACAGAGACCTTTCTCCTCGCGGAACGAGCACGGACACGACGAGTCGTGCCAGTCGAGTTTTAGCCTTCGACTGCCGGGATTTTTACGATCGATCACGAGGAATGTCGGTCCGCAACGCGGCTGAATCAGGACTCGGTCCGCTGGCCCACGCGAAGCCCACTTTTCCCAGTCCGAGCGATGCCGGTTTTCCACGGAAAACTACGAGAAAACTTGCCTCACCCAGACCCTCGACGAGCCGTTTGCCCGCGATGACGACGAGCGGTCTAATCGAGCACATCTAGACCACTCGAACGTCGTTTCGACCACGAATCTTGTGAAATTCGGGTCGATTCTCTTTCGCGGAGCAGTGGTGCGCAATCTTTCTCGACGAATTTAATATTAATACGATCGATGGGACACCTAGGGTAACGATAATAAATAGACGTGTGCGAGAGCACTTCGTACGCGTTACAGTTGGATAAGAGAGAAAAGTTTCCGGGCTGGACGTATCAATTTTGCGTCCGACTTTTTACCGTAGCGCCTTTGCCACGCAGACTTTATTCGCGCTAGGCTTTGTCGGTGCGTGTGCGTACGTTAGCGACACGTCTCGGCATGCGTGCCATCTGGCGCTCCATGTGCCTCTCCGGCTTAAGTCGTACGTACACGCAACGATCGAGCCAGATTGAACGTAATTTTCCATTTTTCACTCGGCGTCGATCGCGACCGCTGCTTTTCCCGCTGCGTGAGAAACGGAGGGCCTTCAACCGGGAACGACGCGAATTACGACAAACTCCGTCGATGCTCCAAAGTGTCTTTCGACCAGGTTGGCTTTCGAATCAAAATTTATACGATAAATTTCAACGACAAAGTATTTCCCTGGATAAGCAAAATACTCGTTGGAAATTCGCCTTGCCCCGCATCTCGACGTGCATTGTCCGACTTTTGACGGTGGATAAAAAAAAATATGGGATCGCGTGCCTCCGGCGATTGTGCGGTAGAACGTGCAACGCACCGAATTGCTGCACCGTCATCCAGCTTTCGAGTCCGCGTCACGGTAATGTCGGCCGCGATGTCGCGTCGCTCATTTGCACGATCGAAATTTTACACGAAACGTGCATTTCACCGTTCGAGAATCCGGACGCAGATCTAATCCGACCCGTGCTATCGCCAGCAGAATCGTTTCCACCGCATGCGCTAATAAAACGTTTATTGCCTGGCTGTTTGGATATTTCGCGAAAAATCACCGGCTGCTAGACAGAAAAGAAAGAAACGGAATCACGGTGAAATCGAGGGTGGATCGTCGACGGTTAACGAGAAACGGGGACGGGACAATAAAAAAATGAAATAATGTAAATCCGAATGGAAAAGTTTTGCGCGAGAATTCAATTTCATACCGGCGCCCGTGAAACCGCCAAAGTTGGCCAAACTTTTTAACCCGTTTAATACTCGAAAGCCGATTTATCGACTTTTCAGAAAATCATGACAAATTGTGGAGAAAAAATCGTATTTTACAATCGAGACTCGACAAACGAACGTTTACACCGTTTATCCATGATATTTCATTGCGAAAAATTCTCATCGACACCGCTGTTTCTTTCATCTGGAAACTTGTTTATTCCTTAAATCTTTCCAAACTTCTTTCGCCGATAAAACGTAATCAACCTTCGCCTCTGAAACGGATGGGAACATTGGCAAAGACGAGTATCGCTCTCCGAAAGGTGCCTTCGGCGTTGCCGCGTACATTTCGTCCTCGATGCGAGCAGATCGATTCTTATCCTTGACATTTACTCGAGATCCCGAGCCGTCGATATCGTTCCCGAACGAAAATCTCTGGAAGCGAACACGTTTGGTACACGTGTCGGAATGTGTTATTCCCGACTGCACCAGTGTCGCGATTACCGTCAGTCGCGACGACGATAATTCAAACCCGAGGCCCACCTTTTTTGCGAGAGCGAGAGAGAGAAACACCCCCGACGGAGGGAGTAGGATAGGAAGAGGGAGACGAGGAGAGACGAAGAGAGAGAGAGAGAGAGATTTCTGGCCGGTAAATAACGAGAACACCGCACCCGGAGGCCGCTGACCCGACTTGTCACGTGCAACACGATTACGCCATTATCTTCGGGCTCGAAAGAAACAAATCAGCGGGCGATCAAAATGAGACTCGCTAAAAATAAACCGTCGACGCGATCGTCTCTCGCTGCGCGGTAAGTATATCGTATCGATGCTTCCCGAGGTAAAAGGTCGTAAGCCTGGTGTTATCAGATTTCGTGGGATTCCGCGTCGTTGCGATTTTTATTTAAATACGCGTGGTTTCCATCGACGTGGAGGCACCGGGCGATGATTTCCCTATAAAAGTTCGTCGTCTGACGTAAAGTTTACGATACGACGGTTCTATCGCGTTCGGGCTTGAAACTCTCAACGAACGCGGGCTCGTGAATTCGACGAAATTCGTTCCCGATAACCAGCCGGGTATTTTTCGCGAATCACCACCCCACGGTTGGGAGCGCGTTCCGACACGTGTCCGAAACATGTCGTAGTCGGCTGGCATTGCGCAAAAGTGTCTGTGCCAATGGTGCGTTCCTGCCGCGTGGACGTGCGATGCACCCGATGCCTTCGGTATCGGTTATCGGTGCATCTCGGATGATGTTCCACTCGACTTCAAACAAGTCGACGTTACGTACGCGACGAAGATAGCGAGCCCGGTCTTATTCTCGAGATATCGAGATCGTTCGGCACGTTAAATTTGTTTGCCCGATAGCGCCTGCACGTCTGTAATTCGGTGCCGACCGACGCGACGCGCGTAATCTCGTCGAAGGATGCTCGCAAAAAATAAGCCAAAGACAGAACGAATCGGATATCGTCGTAACGGCAATCGTTTCCTTATTACCGAACGGTACCCGTCTCCTTTCCGCGGCTCGAATACACGCCACGCCACGAGACCCCCCTCGGATATATTAAGAAATTGAAGTAGAAACATATCGACCCCCTGGATATTACGGCACCGGTGACAGCGACGCGTGACACCGACGATAGCTAAAAGTGAAAGAGACAGCTCGCGATAGAGAAAGGGAGAGGAAGGAAGATGAAGGGGTCCGATTTTCATCGAGGAACTACTCTCGTTTCCCGTAGGACGGGAGATAAAGGGAGTGGGAGGGAGAGAGGGGGAGAGAGAGAGAGAGAGAGAGATAGGCAGTGACAGAAATGCGAATCGCCGGCTGCGCGAGCCCGTAGAAATTTTTATCTCGACGCAAAATGGAAACGCCATCGGGCATTTTGCGCGCCCTGTATCAAGTACAAGGGAGCCCTTGTCGTGTCGTTCGAACCCCGGGAAAGGACAGAGGTGAAACGATGAAAAGAGAGGAGAGGAGAGACCGGGCTGCTTTCACGAGACTGCGCCTCCCGACCGGGAACTTGAACCAACTACACCAACCGTATATTTTCACTTTGGGCTTTTTTATTTTCGACTCTGCTTTTATTTACTTTTCGTTTTCCCGCATTCTTTGTGTACGCCCTTTCGCGCGAACACTTGTCGGCCAAAGGCTTCCGGACACTTTGCCACCCGTAAAAAATCAACGCCACGGCTGGTCGAGACGTCGAGTAAAATAAATCTGCGAGCAAATGTTTTGATTTAATAACGAGTCTTTGATCGAGCACCGTATTAATCGCTCGATCCCCGAAAAGTAGCGCGACGGCAAAACTAGCACAAACTTCTGCGAAAAATACCGCTTCGGAGATAAACGCGAAACGCCTGAAATTGATCTCGACACGAGCGTTTGACCTCCTGGCCCATCGCCGTTTCGTCCGCGAGGTCGTCGGAAAAGTTTTAGCACGATCGCACGATCCGTGATTCGTTATTTTATCGATCGTCGTGCCGAATGCGTCTCGCGGTGCTGTGCGCCTAGCGACGCACGGATGGAAACTTATCGAGCAGCGCAGGTCGAAAAGTCTACGACAGTTTTTCCTAACAAATATTCCTAGCATCTTTCCAGTTATCTTTGCGAACGTGCTTTCTTCGCGCCAAAGACGTTGCGAAAGAAGGCGAATCGTCGATTAATCTTTCGTCGGACGTAGAAAATTCAATCGCTAATTAATCTAGAAATATCTGGATTAGAAATAAAATGATAAATCCATTCAAAGTTCCGTGCTTTTCGTGGAGGCATTGAGGGTTAATTGTAAAAAATGATGGAGGCCGTCGTCGGCGCGGTTCATTCGAAGACATTAAAATTGTCCGTGTGGAGAGGGAAGAGAGCGAGAGAGTCCGGGTATCGGTCCTCTATCGGTTAGTAACGAGGTCGAGAAAAACTCGAGTCTCTCGCACCCGAAACACGATAATGCATTTGTACACTAATTAACGGCCGGAGATAAGAGAAAACTGCGGCGGAATTGGCCGCGTCGCCGAACGATTTCGCATGTTTTTCTCGTTATCGAGAATTTTTCCACGGTACAAAATATTTCCCTTCTTCCAACGATAAGGGACCTACCGAGAGCGATTGTTCCATAGGAATGCATATTTCAGAAACGTCGTTTTTCTTCTCCCCCTTGCCGAATATCATCGTCCACGCGAATCACGCGGTGCGATTAAAAGAATCCGAGTTCCATTGTTTCGCGAGAAAAGCAATTGCGACACGCGTTTCACGAAAAGAACCGACCAAAGTGTCGATTTGGCCGCGCGACGCGGTCTCGGACTTATTTTTTCATCGAAACGCGGTCGAACGTTCGAAAACAATGATATCGCGCGGATTTATCGCGGTCTTACGAAAAGCTGAATAGCAGAATTTTTCCCGATGACACTCGCGTGCACGTAAGGCCGCGGTTACGCGGAATTTAACCAGCGATCGAACCCAGGTATCGATTATTTCGCGTCACCGTATCGAACCCGAGTCTAGCGATCCGCGCACCTCGAGATTTTTGCGATCTATCGCCTTTCCGGAGATCGTTGGAAAAATCTGAAAGACATTCGTCACGAAATACGCGCGTGTCGTGGTAACCGCCGCCTAAGGCGGATCGTCGCTCGTCGTCGTCTTCCGCAAAAATAACCGACGTGTCGACTGCGACGATAACGCGGCCCTCGCAAACAAACTCGTTCAAGGCCAGGGTTCGAGTGTGCTTCAAATATTTTTCACGACTCGCGTAACCCTGAGAATCACCGACGTACTGATCGACCGACTGCGAACGTGGGGACTTTCCGAGAAAACCGTTTTCGGTTCGAAAGGTCGTCCCGTTACTTTGCCACTCACCGGCAACGATCCTACGGGGTTGGGGCGAGAACCGAATATTTCGGGGAATTCGTGGCTACCTCGTCGAGTCGCACGTTTTTTTCGATCGTTACGAATTCCCGCGGTTGAAAGTCATTTATCATCGGGCGAGAAACAATTGGCGTGAATTCGAAATACATAATGTTAATCGACGACCCGCGATAATAACTCATAGTGACAGGTGTAAAAGAAAAGTGTCGACGGCGAAGCGATTTATTTGTTCGGCGGGAGACGCAGGGAGGGACGGAGAAACGGTGATATTTTCTGTGGATCAGTCGTGCACCTATACATGGATTTTCGCGAGAGCGCAATAGACATTTTCAGATAACGTAATTATTTCGATAAGCCTTATCAGGAACGAACGAGCGGCCCTCCCGCGCCATCCAATACCGCGGCCAGATAAAGCTTGTTTTCAACAAATTAATCTTTTTCTTTCGTGTCGGTGACGGTACGAGAAAAATCCCTATCGCGACTTCTCCGAGTGTTTGGAGCTTCTTAAACGGCCAATGCCGACATTCCGCCGACCAGTTTTCCCCCTCGCGACAAAACCGTGCGAAAAATTTTTGCCGCTACACATTTCTCGCGATGTTCCATTTCTCTTTTCCTTCTTTTTTTTCCCGCCTCCCATTCAGCGACGTCTACCGTCTGCGAATTCGCCCACGCTGGGGAAAAAAACTGTTACGCGAGACGTTACACCGCCGACGCGCGAAAAAAAAAATACGCACTCGTCGGCTCCCTAAGAATATATTCGGCTTGGCTTAAAAAAAAGAGAGAGGTAAAAAAAAACAGAAAATAAAAAACTGGCGCTCCATTTCGAGTGGATCAAAAGAAGAGGAGGTCGGATAGGCGAGAAATTGTAGAAGGTGCGAAAAAAAAAGGTAACACCCGTGTGTGACACGCGGGCGGCCCATTGTCCGGCGCCCGTTCTTAAGAACTCATCAGAGTTTTTATTGTCGCGTACACGCTCGTATACTCTGTGCACGCGCGCCCGCGTACACTGAATTTATCGTGGATGTTCATTAAAAACGACGAAGAAAATGTCTCTTTCACAACGGGGGGAGGTGCGGGGTGGTTCGGATGGGCGGCAGGGGGCAAACCGGGATCGCGCGTCAGAGCAAGCGAAACAGAGAATAGACAGAGAACCAGCGAGAGAGAGAGGGAGAGAGCAAGTTCAGCCCCGCCGTTGCGAAAAGAAAATGCTTGACACTGATCGAAACTTCAGTCTAGTCAAAAGAAAACGTTACACGCGGGACGATGCGACGTGTCCTTTGTATCGTGTAATTTTCTCCCCGGGCGTGCCATTTCTTTACGGAGTCGCGTATATACGTGTACGCGCCCATTGGAATAAGGGCGAGCTCGCGACGGAAATATGTTTCTTTTTTTTTTTAATTTTTCACCATCGTCTCCTTTCGATGATTACATCGCGGCCGTCGAACACGGTTACACCGTTTCGATCACGGATCGGAAATAACCGGCACTTGTCTGAAACGTCTCCGGATCGTTCTACTTGCGCGTCCGACTTTGAAATTTCGCTAAATCCCTGGTAGAACGATCGACCGCTGTGCCATCAAAGTACGGACGCGAGATCCAAGAGGTAGCGAGAGGCGGACGGAGAGAGACGCAGCGAGAGAAGGAGAGAACGAAACGACTAAAAATCACGATCGCCCCTCGACCCGTTGGCCAAGCGCAGATCACAGATAACACGGTCGTCGATGCACGCGTGCACTTTGCCCAGGAAAATGGGAATCTCCGGCACGGGGGAGGGGAGGAACGAGAGAATGCGGAGGAACGTGGAAAGATGAAGCGGGAGAGGGCGGGAGGCCGCTAATAAAAGCACCCCACAATGAGAAAGTGTTGAACTGACGGCAAATGAGAGACGTTACCTGGGCCGCGGCGTTATGCGTGGCGCGCTTTATGCCACGCACCTTCTCATTTATCCCCGCAATTTCTCACTTCTATTCCACCGTTGATTCCGTTAAATCATCTCCCCCTCGGGCCCCTCCGCGTTCGTCTTGCCCGGACCCGTCAGGAATTATATTATAATCGATGCAATTTGTGAAAACAACCGGGGAGATCGCTAGATTGAAACTGAAACGGGTGCACACGGAGAATCCCAGGTACGAGGGGATTTTTCAAAGGCCACCGACACGCCGCCAGGGGTCATTCGCGCTGATTCTCTGCGAAAGTTCATCCTGTGTACAGGTGTACATATGTACGGGGTTCCTTGCGCATGGAAATCGAGCGATTCGCGAGCGGGGCTTACGTACGATATCGCCGCGTGCACGTTTTACCTTCGTCGGTTCCCGTTTGCACCTGCGGTTCGAGAACGGCGGGCGTTCGTATTCTCGTCGGTGACGGCGATACTCAAAGTCGCCGCTGTGCAGAAAGATCCGGCGATAAGACACGCGAGTGCCGAGAACGTTTCCGATCCGGATCGAAGCCGAATACATACCTGCGAACTCGATTCGCAAATCTCGAAAATTCCTTCGAACAGGATTTTCCTCGACGTTACCTGCGACTTATTAAAATCGTATCAAAATCCGTGCCGCGACTGCAAAAACTTTGATCGCTGGAAGTGTGGAGCGCACCTTACTCGCGATACCCGAAAGAAAGCGGGGATGGGAAATTTTATCGGGATTAATTTAATTAAGGTTGAGATCCCGGGGGATCCATCGAGATCCAACGAAACGGGTTTAAATGCTAGATGCGTGGAACGTGGACAGACTAAAAGATTTTTCGCCAAGGTTCTCAGCCGGGGAAACAACGGTTGTTTAACGGAAGATCCAAAGCGAATCGTGCGTCGGCGAAATGCATCCTGTAATTGAAACTTCAAAAACAATGCACCGACGAATTCTCGTTCCCATCCCTCGCGCGGTATTCTAAGGGATCATAGAATCCCCAATAATTTCGTTCACTCCGTCGGAGCCGGCCGAGGATTAAGCGAGGCGGGGTGCTGTCTGTCTGTGTGTCTTCGTGCACGGGGCTCCGCGTGTCTGTGAGGGGTGCGGGGTAGCTGGTGGCGTTATTAAATCGCCAAAGATGATCTCGGTTGCGGGAGACAAAGGGCCATCGAGAGGAGAAGGGAAGATTCGGCGGACGAGGGAAGAACGGCAGAGGAGAGGGGAGAGGAGAGGGACGGGAGGAGGAGAGAAGGGAAAGAAAAAAGAGAAGAGAGGAGAGAGAAGACAGAAGTGGAGAACCGACGGTTGAAACGTGCCCTTGAAATTTCCGGGCTTTGAAGTTTCTGACAGTAAAATTCTATGCCCGCGAAGTTTCAACCATTGAAAAAAGTCCCGCGCCGGAAATTTCTACCCTTTCAATTTTTTCCCCTAAAATCTTCCACGCTATCGACGGTTTCTCTCTACGTTTTGTTAAATATCGGAGAGATCTTCGGAGATATCGCGTGGCGTTATTAAATCGCCAAAGATAATCTCGGTTTCCGTAGACAAAGGGCTATCGAGACGAGTGAAAGAGATCCGCGAGGGGGAGAAACGAGACTGCGATTAAAGAAGGAGAAAAAGACGGAGAAGCCGAACAGAAGGACGAAGAAGGCAGAAGGAGCTGAGGGAGGAGGAGGAGGAGGAGGAGAAGAAAGAATATAAAAAGAAAAAGAAGAAAGGAGGTTGGCGACTGTCACGACGGCGGAAGCGTGCCCAGAGCGGTACGTCTTCGGCGGCTAGTTCAATTTACCGGCATTCCCTGTCTCTGTCTTAGCTACCCCGTTTCGAGGGGCAGGGCTCCTCGTCGCACCGTAGGAGTTTCAGAAGCGTAATGGGGAAGGGTGCCCAGGGGGGTTCTGTCCATCCTTTGTATCGTCGAGCAATCACGACCTACCCCACGAGCACGAACCGTATGTGAATATACGTATACCCTTATCCTCCCCCTTCCTAACCCGGCTGCTCACCCTTTCCTCTTATTTTTCTCTTTCTCTCTCTTTCTCTCTCGCTCGCTCCATCTCGCTGTCTTTCTCTCTGTCTCTCCGCTCTCTCTCTCTCTCTCTCGGTCTCTTTCTCTCGCTCGTTTCTGCTACCCGTGGCACAGCCGTCATTTCGTGCTCTGTGGGGTTGCAAATGCATCCACGATGACTGCCGTATACTCCCGGAATGACTGATGAACTGCAACGGCCTTCCTTCTGGCCTTACAGTCGTGTACAGGACGTTTCAATTACGCCGTCTAGCTCTCGCTCTCTCGCTCGCGTTCTCTTTTCCTTTCATCCCTATTTTTTTTTTTCATATTACGCGTCTTTCTCGCCGGTTGCCTCCGTCTACGGGCTAGTCGGAGAGAGGGACGGGGTGGGGGCGGAGAGAGGGCAAGAGTGGCCGATGACACGTCTAAAGAGAAGACAAAACAGAAAGAACGGAGACGGAGAGAGGAATTTATTATGTCCCCGGGCGTACTGCCCTCCCCCCGGAACAATATGTTACAACCACGGGAAAATGCGAAAGGGCGGGGTAGCGGAGAAAAAAGAACGCGAGCGAGCTCGAGTAATTAGATAAAACTCGTCGCGGAACGAAGATGCGCGGAGAACACACCGATGAAAATGTCGGCAAAGTCTCCACCCCGTCTGCCACGAGGAAATTATTCATTTCGAAGGCGAGGATTATCCGGGCGAGGTGGGACGGACAAATTTAATCAACCCGGTCGAATTTTTGTTCGCTAATTACCTACGAATCTTCCTCCGGCGACGATGGATCCTCGTTTCCTTCGAACGAACTTGACCCGCTAGATCGTCGATCGGTCGAGCTAATCGTCTACGATCCGCGCACGATCGCGAATAAACGTAACGCGGGAGGATATCGATGAAAAATTGACGGAACACAGGAACGGTATGCGGTTGGAACGGGATAAGAGGTATAATTAGCGACACCTATGCAGGTATTGCCAGCAGCTTTCAAGGTGGCACGTTAGTCCAGCGCTTATCTAGGTAAACGTAGTAATAACAACGAACGAGTTTCTCCTTACCGTTTCTTATCCCGCATCTTAATTATTTTCAATTATCCGGTGAGCAAAACCGATCCTAAATTCCGGCTAATTCGTAGCCTGGCGTCGGACGATACGGAACGCGGATCGAGACCGTTTGTTGAAAATTCCCCACCCCTTTGCGAGCAACTGTTTTGCACACCTGCCGTCGTTAAACTTGCCCGCGTGCGTCCGCAGCCAGAAATTATTATCGCACGCTCGAGCATTAATTTAGCTCGCGACTTAGACGACGAGAATCATCGCGATGCGTTCGCCGATGCATTTTCAGAAGCGAACAGCCCCGCTCGAACGGTCGATCATTATAATCATCCGGATTTTTTCTCAATTTTCTTGTTAGCCCCGATAGGGCTGTGTACCTTTTATACGCGCCGGTTTCACGTTAATACGAGAGAGCTAACCGGATTTTCTGCATACTTGTACCCTAGCCCGGCAGCGATCGCCTTAACCGTCGTCCATAATAAATTTGATTAAAAATTTTGATAGCACCTGAAATTTTCATCGACATGTATATGATTTCGTCCACGATCGGGGAGGAGCTGAAAAATTGCTCGTAATCGTCTCTCTTACGGGGAACATTGAAAACCCGGGGCCCCCGTCCGGCGTTAAACGGCGACTTTTATCGGGGCGATCACCGGCCAGAAATTTCACCGCGTGGAACCTGGAAATTTCATTGTAACCTTTATCGGTGAAAACGCGATAGGTTTGCGATTACGAGAACGAGTTTTCGAGGGGCGTCCCGCGCGTCCTTCGCGAATCGTTCTTACGCGTTCCGTACGTCTCGACGTCGAACGGGGGAATCGGGATGAGGCAGAAATCTATCAAATTCTCGGCGCGACATCGGAAAACGACGTGAAACCAGTTTGGTCGGTTCGAATGACCGGGTTGGTTCGAGAGCCAACCTGAGACCGCTGCTGCACTGGCAGGACTGCACTCGCAGTAAGGAGACCGCCGCCGGAGAGGAAGAGGGAGAGAGAGAGAGACAGAGAGAAAGAGAGGGAGAGGGAGAGGGAACCCGAGAAAAAGAGAGAAAACGAGAGGGAACGAGGGTTTCAGACGGGCAGAAGGTACTGACCTACCGTCAGGTTGATGCGCGTGTGCAACCAAAGCTCTCGAGCGGAATTTGTTACGCCGACCACGGCGAACAGATCTTTTCGTATCCATTAGAAATCTTCCTTGGCTAATTTATGATCCGACCGACTGAGCTAATAGCATAGGATTTATTTAATGCGCGTTAAGAGCGGCGTTCGATACTTTATTAAACCGAGCGCTACGTGCTAGTTCCAAACGAATCAACCAAATTTTCTCGAACATTTCGACGTGTTCCTCGAGAAACTTTCCGCCGGAAAGATTCGCATTTCCGGAGCGTCGATCCCATTAACGTTTCCACGTTTGGAATTGATCACGCGGCTAAACGGTGGTGAATCGGTTGGCATGGAGTTTCCGAGTAATCTCGGTGGTCGCGGACGGCTCTCGAAATTCCCGCGAACGCGTCCCGGTGGGTTCGCGCGAATTCCGTTAAGAAACGTTCGTCGTTTCAGGATCGACGTCCAGGACGGATGCACGTAGGGTATACGGGCGTCGAAACGGGTTTGAGATCATTGAGAACGGCGGCCTGGGCCGGTCGTCGGCCGACAAAAAGGAGCTCACGCACGGCTGTTCGTCGACCGTGATGAGAGGAAGACAGCCAGATGGAAATAAAAGAGGCGACAGAAACGGAGAGGGACGGAGAGGGAGAGAGAGCGAGAAATTACGAGCCCGCGCGCGGGAGAGAGAGAGAGAGAGAGAAAGAACGGACGGCAATGATCCTACACGGCGAGTAGAAAATTTCGTTTGGCATCGCATGACGAGAACCGTCGGTATTCCATTCGAACGATCTCTCACGTCATTGAGACGCACACACGCGTCAATTTTTTTTCATCGAACGCTGTTCTCCAACGCGTTTTATCTCATCCTTATTACAAGACAGCTATCCCACGTGAAAATCCATTCGGCGAAGCAACAAGTACGACAGACGTGAACCACGGTCGCACGGTGCAAAAGAGCGAAACTGCGACCTCGTTTCGGGCGCCGAAACATGGGTGTACCTATGTATGTATTCAGGATCGAGCAATTGATTCGCGGCAGGATCAAAAGTTTCGCGAGGTTGGCCGTCCAGGTCTCGGAAGTCTGCCGAATGCCTCTCTTCCTGCCGGCTGGCCTTAACGTCTCCGCGAACGCGTACCTTTGCGGAACAATAATGAAGAAGAAAAAAAAAGAAATAAAAGAGCGAACCTTCGTCCTCTGTCGTGAGAAACACGGCGACGTCCGTTAATGGCGGAATTATAAACCGTTCCTCGCGTGCATCGGTAAAGAGGTTGAGCGCAACAAGAAGAAGAACGAACGAACCAAGAGGAAGAAGGGGGGCGGAGGGGCAGGAAGAGGGGGGCCGACCGATCAGCGGAGATGCATGCGAAAAAAGGTGAAATTACGTAAACATCTTGCAAACGGCGATTACCACACACCGGGGGGACTAGCTCGGCGTTCACCTCCGTTCGAGGCGCCTCTGAAACTCTACGTGTGTGTACCCACGGACACGCGTTACCTTCCACGCATTCGGAATCGATTTCGAATCGATCCGAAGGAGATCTATTTCATGACAGCAACGTCGTAAATATCCATTGTACCGACGAAACAGGGAGGAGCGGCAAAAAAAATCGTGTCGCTTTTAATCGTCTCTCCGGCACTTTGCGCGCGAACATACAGAAACTTTGTTCGCAATACCGTGGCCAAGCGAATCTAACAATTTGCGTCGCGTTTTTGGGAAAACTACGTCGCGCGGACCAGCGAACACTTTCCGTTACCTTTATACCCACGCGGAGGGATGATAAAACGGGGAAAGAGAGCGCGGAGGAGAGCGGGGGGAGAGCGGGTTAGGTGCGGGACGGTTTACATGGATCGCGCGATGACGGATTAGGTATCAGTGAAATTGGACCAATCGTTGCGAAAACATTGGTGATACACCGAGGTCGGCGCAGTAGTTTGCATGCAATAAATATTAATGCGGCGTGCTCGGTCGCGCAAATATTTGCGATCGACGAGCGCGTTAGGACGACGATAATTGGTCTAATGAATGCGCCGATCGATTCGACACGAGACCGGGGAACGTCCACGACGACCTGCGACGGGATTCGACCCGCGCCGACGAAATTTCATCTTGAACGCGTAGCTTAAAGTCATCGACGGAAATTGGGACGAGCAAGGGGGAGGGGAGGAGTCGCAGACGTCAAACGATGTTTTGTTCCTCGTCGTCGCAGAACCTTGTCTACGAGATGCGCATAATTATCAGCGCGGAAATAAATTAAATCGGCATACTGCTCGATCCGTCTCTCCCTCTCTCTCTCTCTTACTCGGTTGTCGATGAAAAAAAGAGACGATCAATTATAGTATAATTGAAATCGTGTAAAAAGCGCGTAAAAACCGCGTCGACAGAAATGGTCGAATAACTAGCCTAACGATTGGCTAATTAGAGGCCTGGTCGACGATACGACAAATACACGATTAGCATTTGGAAATAGGAGAAGCGGGTCGGGACAAGGAGCGACGGTGAACGGCCATTTTACGATCGCCCATTTTCAAATCCTATCCCCGCTGTTCGGGAACTATTTTTCGGCGGAACCGTCCGGCGGGTTTAGAAAGGGGGATCTCCTCGACGGTTCGCGGCGATTGGCCGCCTAAATCCACCGGCCATGTTTAGTCGCCCGGGCCCCTCCTGTTTAGAAGGGCCTGACGTCATCTACGTGCGCGGCTCGTTCCGAAGGCCAGGCGTCGCGAAGCGCCGTAAATGACGCGCCGACACGACTGGCTAACCCGATCGATCTCCCGGCAAAAACTTTTAATTAATCGATACGCCGGACGAAACAAAAAAAAACACATACACACAGTCCCCGACGAACTACGCACAACAGAGAAAAACATGTTCCTTCGATGCACGGTTTTTAACCGCGTCCCGGCAAAAAAGATCTCTCTTTCTCTCCTTGACGATCCGCGGGTCGGGAATCGTTTCTCGTATTCTCAAAAATCTTTCGCGAAGGTGAACATCGTTCGCGGGCGAGCGACGCCACGCTCCCGCGTTCCCGATTACGAAAAACCAGCGGGGGAAGAATGACGGAATGCTCGATGCCTCGTTTCGAGGTACGTATCGCGAAGCTATTCGCAATGCCGCTTCGTTCTCGATAGCCCTGAATTAAGTCGGTTCCGCAAACTTTTTTTTATACGTCGTCTCGGGAGTGGCTCTCCACGCCGCGAACGTAAACGCGAACGCGAACGCAAACGCGAACGCGAACGCGCCTTAAGGTCATGTCGCGCGGTGCTCGATGTCGAATTCCGATCTCACGTATCCGCGCGTGTGTGAGTATTGTCCGCCACGCTCCGTTCGCGCGTGAATTTTCGCTACACGCGTCCACGTGCACGTACATACATACATACACGTACACGTACCATGGACAGACCGCGTATATCCACGGATATTGAAAAACCTGGTCGACGTTTACTTCGACGTCCGTTCGAACAGCGATTCTCTCCACCGAATTCCACGGGAATCGACGGGCCGAGTTTAGAAATTCGTTTAGCACCGGTTTGCTCGAAACGATTTCACGATATGTGCTAGGAGAGGCCTACTTTCGGAGCCAGGTAAAAGAGTCGTTTCGACGCCGGGATCGGTACCGAACGCCGCGCGGCGGTTTGGTAAGATTCGCTACCTAGAAACCTACTTATCCGTTTCCCGCTACCACCTACTCTCCTCGAGTGACCTTCGACATCGCGGAAGTCCGTTCCGACGCGTCGAATCTCGCGTTTCTTCGACGATTCGTTACCAAGCAGATATTAATCCGGCCACTTTTCTTTCGTTTATTTACATTTTTCCAACGGGGTTTTTTTCCCCGCCGGTCAGTCGCGTATCTAATCGGGCGGTCGATATCTACGACATGCGTCGTCCGATGGAACTTTCGATAAAGACCGTTTCATCGGAAAAAATTGGAGAGTTTCTATTTTAAGTAGTATCTCGAAGGAAGCGCGGTGAAAGAATCGTTCGAAAAACAGGTGAAAAAAACAAGAAATCTGACGAAATCGATAGACCGTCTTCGGGGGAGACGAGGAGAGACGGAGGGAGGAACTGAGAGAGAGAGAGAGAGACAAGATAACGATTACGGTTTATCGGAAACCGCGTGAAAAGTTGAAAACTCGAATACGTTGTTTTTCTCATTCTTCTTCTTCCTCCTCTCGTTATCCAGCGAGACGGGAAACCGGTGCCGAAATTAGCCAAGCGATAATTATGATTGCCACTCGTTCTAAATAACGTCGAGATTTGAACTTTGACCGTAATATATGCGGCGAGCAATTATCCTAAGTGGTGACTCGCCGGCGGGTAAGAAATTGTGCAGCTTACTTTCAAACGTGGCCGGTGCCTTCAAGGTTCTTAAAACCATTGGTAATGCATTCCAATCGGTTGCACGAAAGATAGAGAGAGGTTCAGTAGAGACGGATTTAGCATTAGAATCTACAAGGACAGCGCTCGGATACTTGGATACTACTCGGATACTTGGTCGCCAGGCTTGAATCCAGAGAAACGAACGACGGAGACAACGACGTCGAGGACGTCGACGTGGAACAGAGAAAATACCGCCGCGAAACAAATAAGATTTTATAAAAAGATACCCGTCTACGAATATCCATGCACAAGCTCTCGCGTGTCTCTTTGAAATTCAACCTCCGTATCCCCCGTAATACGATGAATAATTCCTAATAGCACAGATTAATTTCGTCTTGTTTTTACAACATCCTCTTTCGTAATCTCCTCGTCTTATTACATTTCGAACACGCCCGGATGAAACAATTTTTATTTTTACTTTCGACTCTACGCGTTCTCAACTCCGTTCTTTTCCTTTTACGTCTTCACCTTCTTCTTCTTCTTCATCTTCTTCTGCTTCTCTTCGTTTTTGTCTGTTATTAATGCCATTGAAATAAATTGGAAATTATCGAGCGATCGCGCGAAACGTTTATCCGCGCAACGATAAGCCGCACGCTTCTCGCGCGAAGCTAATTATTCCGTTTCGCAACCGTGGGAGGCAAAAACACGGTTATAATACAATGACCGGGGCGGGACAACGCATCGGAGCCTTTGAACCGTGGTGATTTTCGTACATTCGGTTATCGGTACGTACGTACGTACTTACGTACAGTGGTGGGATCGTAGTTGGTAAATCGAATGCTCGGCAGGTGCAAAGGCCGTTCGTGTATACGCGTTATCCGTGTGTAGACCCATGTGTATACGTACGTAGATATGCCACCGGTAGCTAGAGTCGTGTGCTACGATCGTAACCGACTACCACCCGATGCTCGCATTATTTGCAGCTCGTTATTCGTCACGATCGCAACGCACCGTCGCGTATTCGAGGCACGTTAGACGAGCTTCGCCTAATCCGTGTGTCGCGAAACGGCCGATAGTGATTACGATTCATTATCCGCGAGGAGTATTGTCTAAACCGACATAATGCCGGACCTTTGTTCTTGCTACTTATTGTGAAATTATGGCTGGATGTCGACCGTCTACATGCCCGGCGACGATGTAACTAGGATACAAAAAGATAAAACGTTGCTTGCTTACCGAATGGAGGGAGCGAGTGAGAAAGAGAGAGAAGGGGACAGAGAAAGAGAGAGAAGTCGTCGACTATCGTTTACTCAGACGATCTTTCCCAGCCGATGTCGTCCAGTTGCCAGCGTTTCAATCTGAGAATTAAACGGAGAGAGGAACGATTTACTTCCATCCTTGTACCCTATACTCGGTGAATATTTTATGCTTAAAGTGTACGTTTCGTTTCTAATGCGTCGCTTTGAGACGTCGATCGTTTTAACAGCGGGATCAAGTACGTAGCAACAATTTAGACATCGCCCTTTGACGACACCGAATGGAGAAATATTATTGTTTATACAATTGTTTCGTTCTTTTCCACTCCCTGATACCGTTCTTCCGTATAATCCTAATTTAACAAGTATTTCGGATAAAACCGATCGTCGACTATTTCTGCTTCTGCATTGCCGAGCCACGGGTCTGTCAGACCTTAGGATCGTCGGGATTATTGCGCAACGTGAAAGTCGTGGAGGTTGCGGAGATGCATTCGAAAGAGTCAACTAGTCTCGTAATTGCCTCGGTGTATTCCACGAAATCGCGTAATAGCCGTTTTAACCGCAGACTTTGAGAGTATACTAGATTTTCAAGATCACGGGATGACCAAGTACGAATATGCTTCCGCGACTTCGGGTGCGACGAGTTTCTTTTTCCTCGAATCGAAAGCGGATCAGATTTTTCCTAGCCCCAGTGCCCGATATTTTTTTTCCCGTCGTTCGAACGCAGGGAATCGGGCCGATCGACGAAATCAATTATCGTGGAAACGTTGTCGCTAGCGAATATCCATCCAACATCGATCGCCTCGATGTTTTGTCGACTAATATCCGTTTCGTACGGTAAAAGAGGAAGAGGGGAGAAAAAAAAGAGAGAGACGACTAGATCGATCACGCTCATCGATCACCGTGTCTGGCTGACCAATAAAAATAACCGAAAACCGCAGAACGGCGTGCACGGTCTCGTCTTCCAGGTAGACACTTCTAACTGGCTGGATCGCATTTTCCATCTCGCACATACGAATCCAGCGATCTTTACGGACGCAACCGTTTCGCGTGCCGACCTTTGTCGTTAATATTAATAACGATCGTCCGACAACCGATACTACATTAAATTGATGAATTTTCGCGATTTTCGTAATTCCTACGTAACTTCCGTAATTTTTGAGCTATTGAAATGATTCAAGACGTTTTGGATGCGGAATCCGAAGCCGAATAAACCAGTGAAAGAATCAGATTGATATCTAAAAGTTTGCGGAAATGACGAAAAAATTACGAAAATCGCGAAAAATAGTCAAAATCAACCAGTTTTTTGATTGGCATTCGCTCAATTTTTGAGATAGCGATCTGAAACTGGTACCATTGTTTTAGTTAGGAAATTCTACGCCAGAACAATGTATAATAGTTGTACTTTTCGAAAATTTATTTTTTCGCAAAAATCTGAAGGGGGTAGGTCAGGATTTTTTGCGATTTTCGTAAATTGCTCGCCATTTCCGTAATTTTTGAGATATTTAAATGATCCTGGACGTTTTGGACGCGGAATCAGAAGCCAAATAAGCTAGTGAAAGAATCATTTTGATATCTCAAAAATTGTGGAAATGGCAGGCGATTTACGAAAATCGCAAAAAATCCTGACCTACCCCCTTCAGATTTTTGCGAAAAAATAAATTTTCGAAAAGTACAACTATTATACATTGTTCTGGCGTAGAATTTCCTAACTAAAACAATGGTACCAGTTTCAGATCGCTATCTCAAAAATTGAGCGAATGCCGATCAAAAAACTGCTTGAATTTGACTATTTTTCGCGAATTTCGTAACTCTTTCGTCATTTCCGCAAATTTTTAGATATCAATCTGATTCTTTCACTGGCTTATTCGGCTTCGGATTCCGCGTCGAAAACGTCTTGAATCATTTGAATAGCTCAGAAATTACGGAAGTGACGTAGGAATTACGAAAATCGCGAAAATTCATCAATTTAAAGCAGTTTTTTGATCGGCATTCGCTCAATTTTTGAGATAGCGATCTGAAACTTGTACCGTTGTTTTAGTTAGGAAATTCTACGCCAGAACAATGTATAATAGTTGTACTTTTCCAAAATTTAATTTTTCGCAAAAATCTGAAGGGGGTAGGTCAGGATTTTTTGCGATTTTCGTAAATTGCTCGCCATTTCCGTAATTTTTGAGCTATTAAAATGATCCTGGACGTTTTGGACGCGGAATCAGAAGCCAAATAAGCTAGTGAAAGAATCATTTTGATATCTCAAAAATTGTGGAAATGGCAGGCGATTTACGAAAATCGCAAAAAATCCTGACCTACCCCCTTCAGATTTTTGCGAAAAATTAAATTTTCGAAAAGTACAACTATTATACATTGTTCTGGCGTAGAATTTCCCAACTAAAACAATGGTACCAGTTTCAGATCGCTATCTCAAAAATTGAGCGATTGCCGTACGAAAAACTGCTTTAAAACATTGTCGTACTTGCCTCTGATCGTCCCACATCCGTCGGTTTGGTTTTTGGTTGCGTTCGTAAATGTACGAACGATCCGAAATTTTCGCACGTCGCAGCTGAAAATTAAAAATTTCAGAGAAAGATTTTTAAGCGTCAAACGAACGGTAAATGTCGGAAAGTTGAAATCTCGGAACGCGACGGGCCGTCGCGCTGTTTACGCTTCCCCCAAAAAACCATTCTCGAACGTGAATGGGAATCGAAGCACGTTTGCATGAGGATCGTTTCGATTGGTCGACGGAATCGTGGATCGTTACACGAGACGCGATCGTTGATTGGTTTCTGGCAGTGGACAAGCGATCGGGTAGCAAGTAGTGCGGGAAGCGCACAGTCGGTTTCTAAACCGGTCGTCGTAAAAACCTGGTCTGGCCTTCGCAGGGGCGGCCATTTTAGAACGTTCTAACATTTGACGGTCGCGAAGGCCTCCGCGGGCCGCCTAATAAGCGGCCGTTAATCTATTATTCATTACGGACGGAGGAGAGATACCCCGAGCGACATGCAAATCGAGCGGCCGCCAAGCGTACATGTTAACTACGATTCGCTAGCAACACGCAACGGCTCGGCGAATCGACTACTTTGCCGGAAACTTGCATTTTCGGCCGACCGATACCCGACGACGCAAAAAATCATTTTCCACGACGATCGAAATCCTGTCGAATCGCCTCGAGTAATTGAAAATCAAAGTTTGGGAATGATTTGGTTCCACCTTTGCGGAGAAAAGGTGGGATAAAAGTACGGCCGGAAAAATGATATTGGTAAATTTCTGCGTGTTACGAGTATGTATGTATGTATGTACGTCGAATACGTGTGGAAACTAGAATACAGTCACGCGGCAGAATCAACCGTCGATCACGTAACGATTTCTCCGAAGGCGTTGCGTTTCAGCGGATCGATCTGCGTACGGCCACGGCCCTGGGGGCTTCTCGTTTTCAGCCACAGATTGTTTCCTAAAATTTTCATTACCACCGCCGTTCGCCGTAATCCCAAGATGGACCACGGTGTACGGCACGCGGGTGGCTCCCTTCGGGTGAAATTATTCGGTAGCGGTCGGGCATTCGAGGTACGCTTACCTCGGGCTTAACGAGTTCGAGGAATGGCCCCGCCCACGAAACTCGATTCAAACGAAAAGGATTGGAATCGTATCGTAGACGAAACGCGGTTTCCTTCTCCGCGAACGAGGAGTGCCCCTCTTTTCCCCGGAGGTGGATTCTCATCTTTAAAATTCCTGCGCCTGGGAAATGTCTAGGTTCGGGCCGGTCGACGTCCACGGATACGCTGGTTAACGAGCAATAAAGCGGAATCGTATTCGTTCGCCGTTGCGATCAATCGCGTCCGTGGAAATCGTTAACGAAATTACCTGGCTGGTAAACGCGGCCGGATCTCGCATCGTTTAATTGCGTTTCCAGGATTCGAACGTACCTACAGACCTCCGAAGACGGGAGGGGGGGGGGGGGGAGAGGAGGATTTTCGCGGTCTACCTGCACGCGTTTACGCTCGCACGCAATACGTTTTCGTTCTGCCGCGATCCACGGATACGGAGCAGGGATGATAATCACCGAGGCTAGATTCATAGGCGAATAGCGTCGTTCTATCTAATAGCTATCCGCGGCGGATCGTTTCGTCATACGAGTGATTTGCAACAGCGGGGAAAATAATATATACGAAACCGGTTTTGTTTTCGATTACGTCGCGCTGATACCGGGCGCATGGATTCGAATGATTGGTAAGTACACGGTGGCGGAAGGAAAGCGCCAGAAGAAGAGGAACACCACGGCGAGGAGAACGAAGGGGACGAAGAAATAGAGGAGGAAGAAGAAATGGACAAATCGGATAGAGAAAGAGGCGAGCACCGCTTCAAGGGCGATAGAAGGAAGAAGGGAAGAAGGAGGAGGAGGAGGAGGAGGAGGAGGAGGGGTGTCCATCGTGAAAAACGATCGGCAGAGGGGGAAACGTTAGGGCCCGGTTTTTACGTGAGGGTAACCGGTCGATGCCGATGCGGTTTTCGTGGAATCGCAATAAACGGCGCCGCCTGAAATATCTGATTTAATTGCGTCGAGATTGCAGAAAGGAGACAAAGATCGGCAGGCGGCACCGTGCGCCGGTTGCACTTAATTGCCTCCGCGACTGTATTCTTCGGCGGCGGTGAACCCACTTTTGTCGGAGCCATGAAAACGAGACCATTCACGGCCGGTAGACCGGGCTGGAGGGAGAGACGACGGAACCACGCGAAACGCGCTTGTAAATGATGTTGTCTCTGTAACAGCGCCAACGGTATACCGAGTGTCCCGAGACGAACCGTCAAATTACCCTTTTCCCGTTTCCGCGATCGATAGATTCTAACCGTCTACCTATTACGCTAAGTACTCTGGCTTTTGTTATCCCACTTTCCCGTAAACTACGAATTCGGAAAGGGCCGCTTGTGAAAACGCCCTCGAAATGCCGGGTAATTTACGACCCCTTCGTGTTGTCAACCGTCAAACAGTTTTTCAGACAAACGTTCCAAAAATGCGACTCGCGAGAGCGTGAAAAAAGCGCAACTCGGTTGCGACGATAGTTGACGGATTATACGCTATCTTTGCCTTTCATAAAACGAGAAACTGCAGTTCCAAGGTGAATTCGGTATTTCGTTATTCAGCCGGTATATCCTCGACGTCGAATTGCCGGGATCGACGACGACGAACGTAACGGTTTCTCCTTCCGACCGTATTTCTCGAACATAAAGCAATCCCGACGAAAAGGAATCGTCTTCGGTCGGTGTGTAGCCGGCGGTACGTGCGAATCGCATGCATCGCTACACGGATCCATAATAAACGGACGTGATCTCCGCCGCTTCGAATCCTCCGGGGAGGAATTCGAGGAGGACGTCGTTGCAGGGAACCCGTTAAAATTTCACGACTAGCTCGCGCCTGAGAGTCGTAAAAAAAAATTGAATCCATCGATCCCAGCCTTACCCGGCTCCACCGTCGTCTTTTTTCCCTCGCCGTTGCTTCGACACCTCGGCGAAACGGTCAGGAATCCTCGTTTCACGCCGCGGGTGGATTCGATGACGGATTAAAGGTGAAACCGGCACGCGATAGTCCGTGATTCTTCCGCAAACCGCCGGATGAAACGTTACGTTTCGAACGACCGGAGAAATTGCCATCGAACCCCGCATTTTCGTGCGTCACAGCGAGACGAGGGGAAATTTTAGAATAAATTTCGTAGCTCCACGGACACGTTGTAGATAGACTATCGAATCTGTACCAAAATACATATCCTTCTTCCCTAAATTAAATGTAGGTCACGCGGGTCCGAATCAGCAGACCCGTCGAGGGGTTAATTCGGTGGAAGTTCTCACCTTTGAGGATGTACGGTACAAGCCCTCGACGATCGGAAGAGGACTCTCTAAAGTGTTCAGGCAGAAATAAATCGTAGCTATACCTAATCATATCTGTACTGCGCTCTAGTCTTTGACGAACCTCTCGCTGGACATAATTAAGCGGAACCGATAGTATTATTGATAAGAACCTTGCACGATCTGAAACGTGAGACATAGTCTCAATTATCGGACCTATTCCACTTTATCCGTCCACGACAAAAAATTCGGGGAAAATTCAACAAGCAGTTTCGACGCATCTTCATCCGACCCCGACGCAAAATGCAGCAACAAGCAAATACAAGGGATTCCCTCGAATCCGAGAGAAATTTTCGCCACCGCGAGTCTCGCGCGGCCAGCGGCGAGTTTGCTCCGGAATCAGAAGAAAAGAGTAATCGACAGGAAGTCGCAGGGACAAAGGGGTCCAGCGGTGCACGCAGTTGCCGCCGAGCGAGCCAGTCAGTCGTAGTATTTGGGACAAGGTCAGAGGGTTCCAAGACACCGAGAGCCGGTCTGCACGGCGTGTGCACTTTCACTTCACTGTTGGCGCTCCGCGTGCACCGCGTGCACCGCGTGCACCGCGTGCAACCCGCGAATTCGAACGTCGTCGCGCGAACAGGATCATCGCGACGTTTTATCAGAAACCCCCGGGTAAGCCGTTGCGCCACTTGGACACCGCGGCAGATGCTTCGCGCGAGATAGGCCTTTCAACGAAATAAATAAGAATGCGCGACAAAAGTTTCGATACCGTGATTTGTAAACGGGGTCGTTCACGGTTTATTTGCAAACGGCGGATAACGTAAGCGGTGGCACGCATTCGCATGTAAATTCCACGGTGATATAGTATAATGTATGTTGGTTATACACGCCCCACCGTGAAAATCCCGCAGCAACGACACTTTTCGACGATACACCGCCGCGGTCGCGTCGGTGTACACGTTTTTACCGCGGGATTATTCTTCGAAAATTCGATATAATACGGGCATTAAAATGAATAAAATCAATTACGTAAATCGGGACAGGAGCGAACGAGATATGTACGTCCTGGCTCGGGGGAACGCGTCGAACCGACGGATCGACGCATTTTAGTTTTTTTCCGGTAACCTACAAACGTTGCGGAATATTTTTCCGAAAAAGTATTACGCGCAGAGAGGAAAATTTCATTATCGCCTGCACGGCAGATTTATAACAATCGTTGCAAACAAATAGAGCGATCGACGCGAAAAAACAATGATACCGAATCGCGTTTACAAAATAAAAAGAGAGTGGGAGAGAGAGACAGAGAAAAGGAAGAAGAAGAAAAAAAAAGGAAAATCTCTTCTAATTTGCACCGAGAATTCCTCGAAACGAAGTTACGCGCCATTCACCGTATATCCCGACCGTATTTATTAACGCGGTGTCATTGAGACGCGGTAATTGCAAGTGGCATAATTAAAACGCGTCCCCGTGTATGGACAACCATAACTGTCGCAGACGCCGCGGTATCGCGTCGTTTCCATACACGCGACGACGTCAGAGGAAGAGCGTTACTCCGCGAGGAATATATGTACAATGTATTTTTACGCGCGATAACGTCGTCGGATTACTGCATCGCTTTCGTAACACCGTGTCCCGTAAATACACGTTCATTTGTAACGTAACGGCTGGCGCGTAACGCGTATCGTTTCTCGCTTCTTGGCGATTTCGTTCTCCTCCGGTTCGCGAATCCCGACCGACCGCCGTCGTTGTATTTGCAATGCTAAGGTCCCGTCGGTTTCGCACGAATTTACGCGGGACGCGAGTAAAGGTAACCGCGGCCAACGGGGAGGCTTCGGAACCTGGGGCGACTTCGCCGACGGCCGTTTCCACGGGCCAGGAATCTCGGGGCGTGAATTTCAAGAATTCCCGCGAACTTTGTGGAAGTCACAGAACGCTTCCACCGTTCTTTCCCCTCGCGGAGCGAAAACAGTAAACGATTAGCGAAACGATGACGCGCCGGTATCGTTGCCGGCAAGCCGGTGAGAAAAAAATTCAAAGTAACTCGAACCGAGGACGAAGTCGTCGTAGGAACGCGACAGGGGTGGGTGGGAGGCAGGGGGTCCGTGGGGGAGGTGAGATAGAGAGAGCAAGTGAAACCGGGAAGGGAGGCAGGGAGAGATCCAGAGAGAGAGAGAGAGAGAGGACGGGACGGAGAGACTGGAAGGGAGACAGAGAGAGAGAGAGAGAAGAAAGAGAGCGCTTGGTTGCTGTCCGGCAACGGCTGACACAATGGGCATTGAAAACAGAAAATAAGCGGCATTGTTCGGCGCTTTTCAGAATCGATATTTGCGAATACAACATCGACGCGTGTCGCGTAGTGCGCGGCTCGGTGATTTAAACCGAAGATTAAAAATAAAGGGGACACACGTCTGGTTTCCGCCGATCCCCGTGTGTAGACCGGCAAATACGGCAAATACGGCAAATACAACGACCGTACGACCGATCATGCTTGCGGCTTTGTCGTTGCGCCTTCGCGACGTAACACGGTGTGCTTCCGAAAGTAGCCGGCCGGGTATTTTCCGATAGCCGACCGCGTGAACGAAGAACAATCGTGCATGTCGATCGTTTCGCTAGGTTTTACGGTTCTACGTTCGACGTAAATCGGCTCGGATCTTCCGTTCCGGCTGAGGCGTGTTTTTCAAATTTGCCAATGTTAAATTTAACGTCCGAGGAAAAATCCTAAGCTTCGCTTCTCCGAGAAGACCTTACACCGAGTCGGTGGCGTCCGAAATAACCAAGTTTCTATTAAACGAGGATGCAGAGGGTTTATCTTTGCCTCGGGTGGCAGGGTTGCCCGATTTTGATGTCCCGTCGTTCGGTAATCGCGCCTCGTTAGACTTGTTTGTCTATCGCTTTTGTCGCTTTAAAACAGCGGCACCCGGCTCGTTTCATCGATAGGCACGTAAAAACGTAAAAGTGCAAATATCTCGAAATGGGATAAGTGGTAGTTACCACTTCGCGTTTAAGCACGCCGGTAGATGCGGTTATTATTGGACTCGGACATTTATTGGCCGTTCTCTGCTCTCCCGCCGTCGAGAAACCGTTGCGCTAAACAAACGCTTGTAAAAAAAACAGCAACGACAACGCGCGGAGGAAAAAAAAACAATCAAACGGAAAAAAAAGATCGTTGACGGAAAAGCGAACGATCCTTCCGCGATAAGGCGTAACGCCTTTGCGAACAACGATTATTATCGCTCGCAAAATTGCATCCGTTTAACGAAACGGTCCGTCAACGATATCCAGTTGATTCGGCGTCCAGTTTATTTCTTCGTCGAACGAACGCTTGAAACGCGCAAGTGAAATACGACGTAAAACAATGGTGTTCGGTCCTCCTACGCTCTCGCTCTGTCTCACTATAATGTACACGTGTGTGTACGCGAGTGTACGTGTACGCTATACGTACAGACCTTGATGCAGCGAGCGCGATATAGAGGGAATTTTGAATTTTATCCTACTTGTAATCGGTACGATCAAGGCGATGTTAGAATCGCAATAAACTCGTTTCGCACGTTCACTCTCGAGTATGTATATTTATATCACCGGTTGCTCGATCGCGAAACGTCCGATTCGTTTGCGCGACGCCGGAATCACAGCCGATCGGTTGGCTGTACGTAGGTACATACGTACGCAGAAATTTACCATCGATCGTACGAAGAACTCGATCAAAATCGTCCGGCAGCGGCGTTGTGTTTTCACGAGATTTCGCTGGTTCGCCGGTTAGGGTATAACGTTAGCAGCGATGATGCATCGTTTTATTAATTAACGCGCGATATTCTCATCACGAGTTACATGCCGGCATATCGAACGATGCGCCTCTGTCGCCCTGTGTACACGCGAGCCGGTACAACTTGTACTACATTGCAATTATGCGAAACTCGCATAATCGCGGGCTCTCGTATGCACGCGTCTCCCCTCCCCCGGCCCCTACGAACCGATACATCATCCGATTAAAGTCCTTAAAAACGACTCTCTTCCCCACCCTGTATTATATTTTCTAGTTATTACCAGTCGAGCCCTGAAAACCATCCTACCCCGAAGGCACGCACCGGATGGAACCGTCGCTGGAACGGATAAATTACGTATCGATCTCCGTCGACTGATCCTCGATCGGCCGTGGACGTTGGGAAATCAAAAATTCGCTCGAAAAATCGACGATCGTAGACGCGTTGCGGCGCAAGGTACTTCAAAGATGCAAGAGAACCGTAGGAAGGGGAGCGGAGTTGCCGAGAGCGTGCGCGCGCGAGAGAGCGAGAGAGCGAGAGAAAGAGAGACGGTAAGAGAGAGAGGCAGAGCGAGAGAGAGATGGTTCGAAGGAGAGAGTGGAAGAGAGAAATCGGAGTTAGCACAGCAATCCAGCGGCTTGATCGATCGGCACGATCGTCGTCCTTGAAGTGGTCGACGTCTCTCTCGGGCTGTACGCAAGAGGAACGAACGAAGGAGCGAAGGAACCGAGGAACGGAGGAGCGAAGGTAAGAAGAAGGAAAGAAAGAAAGAAAGAAAACGAAGACAAGAGACAGAAAGAGAGGGTCCCCCTTGTCCGGCCTACGGACAACGGAGAGTTAGAAGTTTCTTTGTCGCTGTAGCATGGCGGCATTCGGCGGTGCACATGCCGCGGTCTCTCTAAGCAAGATGGCGGTTTCTCTCCTGTCGAAAGGCGAGGGGGGAGGGGGAGAGGAACCGGGGGACAGATGGGCGATGGGGAAAGGGGGACGAATTCAGGCTGTGCTGGAGGCCGCCCGGTTCCAACTCGCATTAGAGAACACTCGAAGATTATTACTCGCGCCGTAACCGGCCGCGTGATCCTCAGGCATCCGCATAATAAATCCACCTAGCCACGCCACCATTTCTAATGCGTCGCTTCTCCTCTCCTCTCCTCTCCACTCCTCCTCCTGTCCCCCGTCCGGCCACAGGTTCCGGATCGATCTCGCGAAATCGAATTCCACGAATTCGCAGGTGGAAAAATTGCATTGGCGCGATCCCGAAAACACCCGGGTTTTCCTATTTCCCTTAAAATCATCCCATCCTGAAAGAGGGACCCGGGTTCGGCGGTCGAGCGTCGCGAGCGGCATCCTTTGCGATCGGGAAGCGCGGACCCGGGTGATCCGGATGCGTAATCGCGAGGTGCAAAAGTAAGCGGAATAAATCTGCCCGTCGAAGGACGTACGGCGAGGCGCGACGGCCGACGATTTGTTCGTCGTTCGTTCAGGGAAAGCCATCGATCTTCGCTAGATCGAAGGACGCCTGGACGCGATGTTTTAAAAGAGGAACGCGATGCCGCTACCCAGACTTTCCGCAACGGGACGACCCCGAAACGAAACGACCGGCGCTCTTTCACAGAGAGACTGCGAATTCCGGCTGCGAAGGTCGCGCGAAAAATCCGCGAGCAGCTCGCGCGGAACCTCCGAATGGTTCTCGTCTATCCGGCGCGGCGGTACTCTCGATACAACGACGATAAAAATTTCACGGCAAAACAAGTTATATAAGCGCGATACTCGGCGATCGTCGCGTTACAAAGTACGTCATAAAAATATTCCTAAAATTACCCATTGCGCAAGAAAGAGGAGGACTACGTGTTCGATCGAGAATGCCGGCTACGCGTAATTGATTCGACTTGGCACTAAAAATACACGACACGAGAAAATTCCAAACCCGGAGGCGGGAGTAACGAGCAATCCCACTCGCTCCCCGTCCCTCTTTCTTTCTCTCTCTTCCTCTCTCGCTCTCTCGCACTCTCCATCTTCCTCCCTCTCCCGCGTTTGCATCGGATTCCGGTCCTGGAAATAATTTTCAAGCGCCAATACCTTCTTTCCGCGCGAAAGAGGCAAAGCCCTCGGACAGAGGAGACATTCGAGATATTCGAGCTCGTATTACTCGAAGCAATTAGACCGTCGTCGCTTCGGAACCCCGGAGGATCCCAGGATTCTACGCCATCGTATTTCTGGTGCACCGTGAAATTCTCACCGAAATCCGTCGTCGTCGTCGTCGTTGTCGTTGTCGTCGTTCTCGCCGTCGACGCGGGGGTCCGGACAAGATAATGCGGGACTCGCGAAATATCTTTCGAGTAGAAGGTCTTTTCAATGAAGTACTTAAAAAAGAAAAAGGGTGGAAAAAAATCGCCGCCGTCGAAACGACGTTCGCGTTTGTTAAAACGTTGTTCGAGTAGTAGGTCGAGTGGCCGACCGGCAAAGTCGAAGTGGTGTCACGAAGCGCCTCGAGAAATTGGACGTACTGGCTGTGAAGGGCATTTCGTAACGCGATTTGCCGAGAGAAGATTGGCACAGGTATAGCCACCTGGAGGAGATTAGAAGACGATGGAAAATCAGCCGCTCAAAGGTTATTTTCTGCGGCTTTACGACTCGGCCCGATAGAGATACCTACTTTCGCGTCATTAGAAGTGAAAAAGAAAAAAAAAAATGGGTAAAAAACCTGAAGGGTGGCGTAACGAGGTGTACGCGTCTCGGTCGTATCTACTCGCCGATCTAATAATATCGAAGTGTTCCGTGCATCCGACGTCGTAATTATCCCCGCTCGCGATTTGTTAATATTTTATTACTAAATCAGTGCTTAGAGCCGCGGCTAAACAATCGTTGACTCACATACCGTTTTACCGCGAAACACTTATAGTCGACCGTGGAAATATCGCTGATACGTTACGCTTATTTACGTGAATGTCTCTCGCGTCTTTTCCTGTCGCCAGGATCGCTGTTTTTCTTTCCACGTATCGCAACGGTGCATCGTTCGTTACGACCGTGTCGCTTTTATCGTTGCATATCCTTATCGCTATTGACAAACGTTAACGCAATTAGGATTGGACTTTGTATCCTGCAACCCGTCCCGGAGGAATCTTGTCTCCAACCTCGTATTCTTGAGGTAGTCCCTCCCAACTAGATCGAAAGTCTATACCTAACGATCGAGATACCGGTGGCACATATTTCCCATCGAAAAAATTTCCCCCGAAATCGTCGCGGTCGAGATCGAGAGAAATCGCTCGTCGAAGTTTGAGAGTCGTTCGAGGTATACCTGGAAAAAGACTACTCGCGAATAAATGCGGCTGGAAGATCATGCGTGCGCGCGCGCGCGTGTGTGCACGATCGGCTTGTCGGTTTGTGCCACTGACTGGCCAGTTCGTTTCTAGGACAGCCAGTTTTTCACGCCATTTTCGCGGCGATACAACGTGCGCGCCGTGCCTAACCTACGTAGCGTACACCGGGCTCTGGCCTAACCTTCTTTCTTGCGCGATGAAATTGCGATCGGCGCTCGCGATAATGCGCCGCGGCAACCAACCAGTCGGGCTTGTATGTATGTACGTACATGCATACATACGTACATACGTACCGCGACTCGTTAGACGAACGCGACGATTTTTCTCGCTCGTCGAGCACTCCGACACCGCCTACCCTTCGAATCCCCTTCGTTTACGTAATTCAAGGCTTTTCGACCGAACGACAAACGGGACGAAAAAGTCCGCTGGAAACATCCGGCTCGATTCGTCGATCTTTTGATTACCCGCGAAACGTGTCAGCCGCGACGCGAACTTCCTTCCCTTTCGTCCAACTCGGTGGGGTCAAAGATTCCAAGGAGACTGAGACGAGACCGTCTCCGACACTCTCGGAGACTTAACCTAACGTTTCGAACGATTCGCGGAACGATCTCGCGCAAAAAGTACCTTTCCTACCTAGCTCGATCTTTCCGAGGAAAATAACGAATGATTAATCAACGTGAATCAAAATGAATCGGTTCCCCGGAATCGTCGATTCCGGTTTAAAGACTTTAACGGCCCGTTCGAAGAATCTTCGACCTCTCGGACGATCGTGACCACGTACCTGGCGAATTCGAGCGAACGGTCCAAAATCAGCGGCCGCGGAAAATCCAGCCGCGATGAAGGAACGAAGAGGACGAACCGAGAAACCGAGAAACCGAGAAACCGACACGTGACAAACCGCCGATGCGTTTCGGTGCGTACGGATCGCAGGATTGCGGGTACGGCAGCGCGGATAGCAAACCGCGTGTGCGTGTGTGTGCGTGCACGTGTGCGTGTATCGCGTCGATACCGGCGATCGGATCGCGGTGGTATAGGTGCGTGTGGACGGGCACCAGGAGCACGGGTATGTGGCACAAGGCCGACATTAGCATCTCTACCGGTATACCCCCTACCATTTCGCGTCGTCGTCACGGCACAACTCTATCCGCAGAAACCTGTATTCCGGTTATCTTGCTTTTGCGGGAGCGGAGAGAGAGACCGCCGTCGCCATCGTGAGAAGGCAAAGGACCTCCTCCTACCGAAACAACGATTCCGCTTACGACGCTCGCGACGATTACGATCCTGCCCGAGGACGATACGCTAACTTTTCGACGGTCCCGTTCCCCCTCCCCCCCCCCCAGATAGCGAAACTATCTCGACGTGTTATCTCTACGCGAGACCGAAGCGAGATGCATTTTTATCGAACTCGATATACCCGACCGTTTCCCAAGGATCCCCGGACGAACGGAGAAAAGTGTCGATACGATTCGGCAAGATACGTTTCCTCGATCGGAGATCCCCGCGCCGTTTGCAATTAACCTAATTAGCGTGCCACGAAGAGTGAAAGCGTCGCTCGGATGCGTCGATACAATAACTGATACGCGTACGAGTAAGTATCTCTGAATGGCGGTAATCGAGGGAGGGTAGCGTCGGCTATCTTTCAGCAGGTGCATCGAGAGCATCCCGTGGCGTAATTAGAAACGGAACGCCCGAAACGGACCTTTGTCCCCGGGTAGTTTATTGCCGCGTGGCGGAAACGCGATTAGATGGATTCGCGATAGATTCGAAGACGCACGATGGTATTTTCCAGGTCGTCCGCGAATCGGCGATCCGATCGAATCGAGGCTCTCTCGAACGACAGGAATCCACACCGATAAGTAATGGAACATCGAGTGACACCTTAACCTGGATGACCGGTGTGTGCGTGTGTATACGCTGTCGTTCATAAGTCATGGGAAACCTGCTCGGTGAATTCATACGGCTGAATGAAACTATTGTTAGGAGACTCATTAAAAAACTCACCGGCTACGATCGCCAGAAGTTATCGTTGCCGCGGTAACCTTTCGAGCGACCACTATTCAACTTGCATCATTTTTATTCAAATATTATTCTCTCGTGCCGCGATAGAATTCGACCAAGATATTCCTTCGAAATTCCCAGTCATCTTTTTTCGTTCCAGATTTTTTCTAAATTTCGCGTCCCACTCGGAGGGTTAAATTGCGAGAATATCGAGTGACACGTTAACCTGGATGACCGGTACACGCTGAAAAGTTGCGAGCGACTCGCTCGTCGGATTAGCCGGTGGATGCGAATTGGCGAGATTCTAGCGCGCGTTTCATCCTCGGTGAAACAGTGGCCGGATGTCTAACGAGCCTCTTTCTCTCCCCTCTCTCTCCTCCTGTCCATCTCTCTCTCTCTCTCTCTGTCCTTCTGTTTCTCTGTACGCGGCTGTACAAAGCGGCCGATGCGCTTCGACCTCGCGATGCGTCGGGAAATCGGAGGCAAGAAACCTGCCCCGACGATTTGCGGCGGGAATTTTAACGTTACCGGCGTCTTTCGCTACACGTTTACGCTTCGCTTTGCGGCGCGACGCATCGCGCAAACCGTGAAAAAAGTATGTATCGCGACGAATTCGAAGTAATATCGACGGCTCGCCGTCCGGACCGAAATAGCTGGTAAAATCGGGGAGTAAAATCTAATTAGCCAATTACGCGACACTTTGTAGATCCGTCGAGAGACTCATCGATTACGCGTTATCAATTATAAGTTACGTAACGTCTACCGTGATCCGGCGACGAACCAATTTTTGTTACCAACTGCAGCTCTTTCTCTTTCTCTTTCTCTCTCTCTCTCTCTGTCTATCTATCCGTCCCCCTCTGGCGCGACTCCGATTATTTGCAAATCTGCGAAACGGACGATCCGTAAGTAGCCACTTTGCGTGGCGTTCCGTACGTCCTACGTTTCGCCGGTTACAAAAATAACGCGGGCAGAAAATTGGCCGGTCCGGGAGGCGAATTATCTCGCGACTGCGGACGCCGCATAGACGTACGTACACGCGAATTCGCTCGAAACGTTTCCGAGCAGCCACTTCCTAATAAACACCGCGCGTACTCGGTGAGACGCGTATCTGTTGTTCGGCGGATCGTCGCCGGCGGGATGCAGTTGCGATAACAAAAATTCCTCGTTGCACCGGGGAGCGCGCGAGGGAGGCGGAATAACAAAAATTTCGGAGACGCGCATCGCGCGCTGTTGTTCGAGGAAGGAACGAACGTCGCGGGTCGCCAGAGATACGAGAGTTTCACGAATTCGCGTATTTACGTGCATCTAAGGTGTCGCCTTTATCAGGCTTATCCGAAGATCAAGAAACTTTGGTGGGTTGACGGAAGAGCCGATTAAACCGATGAAATTCTCCGCGCTCTCGAGTTTCCACGAAGCTCGTAAGCCCTTCCACTTCCCTTAGCCCTGACATTTCTACGCCTTCGCGCGCTCCCCGAAATTCTCTCGGTCTTGTCCAAAGCACCGCGGAGAAGTTTGCCGGATCGGCGAGGAAGAAGCCGATTACTACGGGGCAGACTTTGAAATCGTTCGAAGAAACGCGGGCGGCTCGGGTCGGTACGTCACTGGCGAAACGAGCATAATATCGGGCCGCGTTATCGTCGGATGCACTTTGGGCTCGCAATTTGGTGCCCCACTCACGCCGTACAAAGAGTTCGTTTACCCCGTTTAGACGTGCGAGCGAGGCCGGCTGCTATCGGTCGATTCATGCGCGACATTCGACGAGAACCGACAGAGACAGAGAAAGAGAGACCGGCAGAGAGACAGAGAGGGAGTGAGAGAAAGAGAGAGAGCGCGACGCGACGAAGCGGCGAGGGAAACGGGCGACGAAGAGAGCGGAGAGAGAGAACGAACGAGATAAAGCTGAATTTAAGGCGCGATCGGGGACCCCCTCGAACAAACACAACTGCGACGTCTAGACGATCGTCGCAGATATATATCGACGACACGCTGCACATGCACCGTGTTGCATCTGCCCTCCGCGGAACGATCATGCAAACGAATTACTGTTAACCGCCCGACGACCAGGTGAGAAATTCACCTACGCCGCCACCTTTTTAACCCACGTATCCCACGGGCATCGGGGAAAGAAAAGTTGAGATCGACGATGCCTGCCGGCTCGAGTATTTCGCAGTTCGGGGTATTTGATTTATTTGTTATTAATGTACAATCGCCCGGCAGAAGTAGGAGTTTATCGGGGGAAAAGCGTTTGCGAGACCGACTACGACTCGAACGGAAGGCTTATGAATCATAGAAAGAAAACGTTATCTCTTTCCGCGATCGCGGCTAACGTCCGATTTTCAGCGAGAATTGCGACAAATTTCGTAACCACCTTCCGCAACGCGTTAGTCGGCCGGTGGAAAAAGACCGGGCATTTTCACGGCTTTCGCAAGATAATATCCGAACGGGCAAGATCCGTCTAAAGGTGCACGGTTGTTTATTTGCGGGCCAGGCTCAAAGGCGAACGTGAAAACAATTCTCTGGGCGAACTAACGGAGACGAAGAAAGCGTGGGAGGACGTCCACTAACCCATACGACGAAACCAGTTTCTCCTTTTAATATGTTTATGCGCTTACAGCGGAGAACATCTTTCGAGTATACCATTAGCGTCCCGGTGCCAGCTGATCCGATGGAAAACTATTGGACGTTCAATTTGGTACGTCGACGGCAGAGTTGCCGGAAGAGCCGGAAACGTTGGCCGACGAAAACTTTCACGCCTCGAAACTGCAAAGAAAACGCTATTCCACGACTCGAAACGACCTCTGCTCTAGTAACCTATCGAGGGAACTAGAAACGAACGAATGCGAGAGAAATAAAATTTCTATTTTTTACGCGTTTAAACTTCGCACCGTTATTATTTTATCTCTTTATTTGTTTTTTTTTTTTCAAATACAAATAATTGCTATTGTCCGCAATAACGCCTGTTTTATTTTTCATGCTTTCCACCGTAAATACAGATTTTTGTATTCGGATACATTATTCTGAAAAACTAATTGAGATAACGAACCGAACGTTTCACCCGATGAAAATTTGTCGCACATCAAATTCCCATTGATTCCACATTATTCGTCCTACCAACTCCCGGCCGATAGGATTAATTTTCCCCGTAATCCGACCAACTAAACAAACGGTACGTTTTCCAACCTTCTATCGTCCAACAGGCCAGTTAACCTCCTATCCCTGAAATTTTATTAACGAAAAAAAAACAATCGCGACGTGACATTTTCAGGGCAAACGCAGTTAAAAATACGCAACACGAATTTCCGTTAATATTACATCTACCGCGGAGACCTTGTAGGTGCGCGATACAGGTGACAACGGGATGCCGATGAAAAACATGAAAAATAATTTCGAAACGAAATTTCACGAATTATTTCGGTCGTTGCTACCGAGCGACACGCGGCGAGGGGAAAGGGGGCGGTGGGTTAACGCGATAAAGATATCGTAGAATCGACATCGGATGCAGAAATGTCGTAGATACGCGGTCGAAGAAGACGAGAGAGCGACGAGTCTCGATGCAAAGCGGAATGCACGATCGGCGCACGGAACGATGTCGATGGATCGACGTCGATCCCGATGACGTTATCACCGCCGAAATAGCGTATCGATAAGGTCGTCTCTCGGACGTACGGCCAGTGACGCGCGTGTCTGCTCTCGATAGAATTCCATTAATCTGGCTTACGACGATCGGTCTACACACGTAGACGTAAAGCGAATACGCGCCCATACATAGACGCGTGCAAACATACATGCGTACATACGTATGTATGCACGTCCCGCGACGGGGACGCTCGCGGGGGCGTCTTCGCTGCGGGCAAATTAATTCGCGGGCTCGACGAAATAATGCAATCTTATCACGGTGAACACGTGAATACCTTCTCCGTCTCGCTTCGCGCGGGCCAGATAGCAGCTGTGTTTTGGCGGGCCGACGTTATGCACCGATAAAACGATACACGTCGAATACGTTTTCGCTCGATTTCGGGAAAATAAACCGAGACAAACATCAGACACCTACCCGACCCCCTATCCGGTGGAATCAATTTTAATCCCACGGTCTTTCGCGCGTCACGTTTCATTGCAATTTCCCGAACCGACGTTGTTGGAGATAAACGATCGAAAAACAAAGCGACGGAATCACCACGCTGCAGTTTAACGAGTATGTTCCGTTCGGTGCGAGCGCGGAGATAAGTCGAAGAGTAAGTAGACGAGAATGCACCGAGACGATTTACGAAAATTCAAACGGGAGAGACGGTCTTCGCCGGACACAGATTCGATCTCTGGGTCGACGCGATACGGCGTTACGATTAGCGAAATCGACGCGTTACAACATCGCGCGATAACGTTGAAAACAAAGATTAACGGACCAAGTTTCTTTAATTTTGGCGTTTTGCCACCTTCCGTTGTCTTTACGGATATCGTGTGCGATTAACCGATCTATCGAATCGAGCGGATCGCGGTGACAAAATGATGGACGATCTATTAAATTTTCATTGCCAAAAGCAGCGAGCGAGTGCATACGCGTATATAGGTATCGATGTAAAAAATAAAAGATAAACACCCAGTGTTAGGAAGATCGTCCCTCGCGAGCGTGAATATTCGGAAATGTAACGCGACGGAGATTAGGAAAATCTGTTGGTAGCCAACGGAATATCGAGACGTACGAGAGCGTAAAGCAGCGAAAGATTGTCGGTGACTGTACGCTCGATCCGGTTGGCGTGGCTGAAAGCAGCCTAAAAGGAAAGGGGGTCCCCGTGCAGCAGCGGGTTGCAGTCGGCACAGAATTTGGACCGGCCTGTAGCGGAGGAGTGAGGTAGGTTAGTGAATCGACGGGTGTTATCTGGATGCACGGAACGTGCAGACGGCCAGTATGGAACAACATGTCCGAGTCAGCGAAACAGAGACACTTTAAGCAAAGCTGGCGAATCAGGTTCGCGCGCGACACTTGAACCGCATTTTCCAACGCACTGGTCGCAGTTTCGAGGTTGGTGAAACGACCGATAGGAAGTTCAACGACGAGGACTTCTCTCGTGGCTTCTCCCCTAAACGGTCAATTTTCGTTGGAAACTACGTGTCCGGGGGACGGGAAGCTTAAGCCGGACGGGATAAAGTGCGTCGTACGCGTGTGAAAGACTCGTTACGATATCTCGTTACGCGAACAACTTCTGATCCGACCGAACGTATTTTCGTTTATTTATTTCTGCGAGACGTGCTCGGACGAGACGACCCTACCCACCGGTCGGTTTCGATAGGAGGAAGGAACGAAACGATAAAGGAGAGAGAGCACCCTTAACACGTTCACCGAAGCCTGGTATCAAACGTGAGAAATTATCGAATCTCAGATAACCCTTTTTACCAGTTAATACTTATCGTTTATCGGAACGGTACTTAACGCGAGATATCCATCGAAGTGCAGTTTCTGCATTATTGTGCGGCGCGGAGTGAAATTCCTACGGTGTTTGGCGTGAAACGTTGCCAAAGGATGTACAAATTTTCGCCGCGATCGGCTTCACGAGCGATTAGTGTAATTAAGCAACGTCGTTGTTGTTTTCGCCCGCGGAACGGACGTTTCGGAGTGAATAATCCGTAAAAATTTCTTTTGCCGCGCGCACCAGTGAAAACGCCGCCGAGTGCGTCCGATAAAAAGGTATCTGACGCATAAATCAACCTTTATATCCGAAAACAATAAATTCTGTGAATTGGAGCAACGAAAACAAGTTTCACGGGGGGAATCTCTCCTACGTTTGTCTTGGTGCTAGCTCGTTAAATAGTCGTCGTACGCGTTGCAATCAATCGTGGATTATTGTGATCCACCGTACTTATCGAGCAATTAACACGACCTTTTCTTTTGTTTCTTTGCCGCGTCCGTTCGAACGTCGCACTACATTCGGTGGTAAATTACCCGTCGATTCGTTCAACACCTAGCTTTTCTCATTTGTTTTTTTTCCGAATAAAAAGATACGAGACGTCGCTTTTCGAATATCGCTCCGACTCGAAACAACGTGGAATTTTACGTCAACTGGAACATCGTTCTCGAGCGACAATAAAGTAGACGCCAGCAGCTGAACACACAACGCAAAGAAGGAAAGACGCCGTGAGTATTTTTCTGCAATTTTCCTATTACTCGTATCGGAACGCGATTTCGACGCTCGATGACGACTAAATTTATGCCGAAATTTCGCGCGTCACGCATCTGTGTTTTTTTTACCTGCGAGCTGTTTATCCGCACGGCCGTATGCGCGAAAATATCTGTCGCTGTTATCGCATTCAGGCATGTAACTCGTCGCCGAGGTCAACGTACTCTTAAAACGGCGTAATTGATTTTTAAGCGTCGCGATCTTTCCCGAGAAGAACGGAACGAAATCGGTAATCGCGACTGACCTCGATCGATGATCGACTCGAGTGGGACGACGATAATTAAGCAGAGGGTCGACGCGATCCTTAAAGGGGATCCGCTCGTTCGTTATCACCGGAGATAGTCGGTAACGGTGCACCTCAAAGAGTTCGCTAAACTCGGGGAACTCGGGGGGAACGGGGAATAGTTTCGATGGCTGACATTTCGTGTGGCGACGGCTCCGGGCTCGAAACGCGGCCTGGCGTGCCTCGCGAATTAGAAATAACGAGCGGGCAACATAACTGATTACTTCATTAACGGACTCTTTACGAGCTCGGCCACTCCTACTTTGTCGGAACGAAGCGGGAACCCCGCGAACGAACCTGCTAATAATTAAAAACGTCGGGTACTCGACGTTTCGGCAGCCGCTACGGCAAAATGTTTCCATAACAACGGTGATAGAGAAATTTCGACTTATCGATCCGTTTGATCTCGACAAACGTGATCTCCCCGAGTGGTGTCCCCGTCGACCGGGTGATCTTTGGAATCGCCCGAAAAGCCTCCCGTCGCGTAAACTAAAATCGATTATAGGCGACCCAAAGAATCTGTCCCACTTTCGATCGACGCGGAAACGTTATCGTTCCCACGGATCAAACGGACGGAAGGGGCGATCGAAAGTTTCGCGTTAAGACGGTTCGGCGTATTCGAAGATACCTAGATAAGGTGTGTACGGTGCGCGGGAGATAAAATAGCCAGATAAAATTCTGCATCGTCGCGCGGCTGAATTCGATTTTACGCATCGAGATTCGAGAGCCACCGCCGCCGCCGACGACGACGAAGACGACTACGTATCCGCGCTCGGTTATTATCGGAGCATAAGCGGCGTATTGACTCACCTGAGTGTCGCGAGTGAGTCAGATCCCGGTGTGTTGGTTCCAGATTGTTGTTTCGGCGCGTTGCAACCGATTGCCCGAGAAACGGCAAAATTCTGAAACACCCAATTTTTCTCCGTCAATCGTCTTACCAGCGAACGAGCGATTCGTTCTAAAAACCTTTTATACCCGGATACGTCCTCCCTTTTGATCGGGGCCTCGATCCTTCCGAACGATGGATCCTAACCGTGGAAAATCTAGCGCGAACCATTCGATAATTTTCCGGCGTGCGTGTCGCTCGGCCGCGATTCTCGCGCACGCTCCAACGTTCACGCAACGCGTACAGAAGTCGGGACACGCGTGTGCCACGCATTGGGATAGGTCGCGTTGTTCGGCGAGGACAGAGGGCGCTTTGTTCCGAGAGTGCCTGAAGCGCGTAATCACCACGCCGGACCGCCGCTCTTCCATGCCATACGCACTCTTTCCCCCCTTGCCGCTCCCTCTCCAGCCCCCGGATAATTTGTTCTTCGATCGGTGTACAGGCGTATCGGCCCCACTCTCGCTGCCGCGATCCCCGACTTTGTCGTTTCCACGCGAAACCAAACGACCGATCGCCAATTTTCCTTGGCCGATCGCTGCGAACTATGCGCGTCGGGAGAAACGGTAAAATTGAAAATTCATCGGATTCGTTGACGGGAGAATCGATCGTCGGCCACGAGTCGCGAGAGATTTCGCGTAGGCGCACGATTTGTGAATCAGCCGGTACGCTACGTGTACGTGGAGGAGCCGGAGCCATTGAAAAGCAGCGAGGCGAAAGAGAGAACGAGAGAGGGAAGTGAAAAAGGATAAAAAAAAAGAGCGGGAGAAGATGAGAGACGAGGGGGGAGGGATGGAGCGAGGCGGGCGAGGGAAAGAGAGAGCGCGAGAACGAGAACGAGAGTGAGAGCTCGTTGCAGCCGTATTTTCGGGTGACCGTGGCCCTGCCCTCGAGACGGAATCGTTTGTGTGCCACTCGGTGCATTCTACCGACACAACGACGCGCCGACGACAACCACCGCCGTGTACGTGTGCGATGCACCGACGCACACACCGTCGCATTTATATTTGGCTGGAGGGCGGAGCAGGTTCGGCGAGTTCGTGTGTGCCCACGTTGGCCGCGCTCACACACACACACACCCGAGCACACCCGAGCACACCCGTACACCAGAGTTTTTCCATGCATACGGGAGGCAAAGAGGCAGAGTGGCAGCGACAGAGAGAGAGAAAGAGTGGGTTTGGGGGGACGGAAGAGGGGGGAAGGAGGGAAAGAGGGGAGCACCCGGTGGTTCCGTCGGTTTTATTATTCGGCACTGTGCGGCAAGTTAACCCAGGTCAGTATGGTAAAAAAGCTACACGTTCGGCGAGTTCGCCGGGTACGTACACGTACGAGTGCAGAGTGCATCAAAGCGAGAAGGAGCGCGGGAACGAGGAGGAGAAAAAGAAAGAAAGGGCTACGCGTCTCCTCGTGTTGCGCGCGGCTGTGTGTGCGCGATGCATGCACGTACACGGACGATGGCCCGACGCACCACGCACCTACTCACACCAGCGAGGCTCGGTAAGCGCCCTCGTACCATGCACGCCTGCCACGAATAATCGTGCGCAACACATCCGCTGCCAAACCAGGCTGCCTCGGCTGCGAACAGTACGTGTATGCATGATTCTTTTTTCCCGGCGAACGCCACGGAGCGTACTTTTCACCTACCTTTTCGCAAACGTTTTCTCGGCCACGGTCTTCGCCGTGCTCTTTCCAACATCGATCGGAATCGAAGGAACCGACGCCCACCGAGAATAAATCCCCCTTGTGTCAACGACCCGACCGATCGTACGATACAAAGTGTATGTACGTTACGGCCCCATTTCCCAATCTTTCGACGCGAGAGAATCGCTGCGAAGCAAGTGCCTAAAAAAAAAAAGGTAAATCAAACGGGGAACGAGTCGGCACGTGAAACACGTAGCTGCGGGCTCGGATAGTCTAGCTAGCGGGTGGGGGAAAAGTCCCGAAAGCTCGCGAAACATAGACAGGGGCAAAAGGAGAAAAGAAAAAAGGGAAAAAGAAAGTAAAAAAGAGAAATAAAAGGAAAAAGGAGAAAGACGGAGGCTCGGAGAGGGAGGGCGAAAAAGAGCGAAAGGGGAAACGGAAGAAGATGGAAGGACCGTGGCAGAGGTGGGTCGGTAGTTTCGCCAGTTAGCCGGGTTTAAAACAGCTGCCAAATTTCCCTCTCGGCCGAGAGAGTGAGAGTGACCCATCGAGAGCGAGTGTGTTCCACATCGCGTATTCGCACCGACACAAGCCGGCGCAGCCGGCTGCTACCACGTTCGCATCCACGTCCACACGCGCATGCACATGCACATGCACATGCACATGCACATGCACCCGATGCAGCCAGTCGAGCCATTTGTGCGCATCCATGCGCGCGCTCCTGCATGCACGTCACACGTACACGCGCGCACACACGGACGCAGACCACACCGAACGCGATGCACGGACGTTGCACGTGTGCGAACGTGTACGACCGTGCAAATGGCACACACACGTGGACGCACGTGGCAAGTTTCGAACGCGTCCACATAGAGCGCAGGTACACACCGACGTACGTATGTACGTAGGTGTATTTAAACGTACGGGTATACGAACGGGGCGCGGTGGTGTGCCGGCTTTGTCGGTGGATGCAACCCGAATACGCACGTACGGCCGACGCTTTGCAGACGTCCCCGCGTCCCGCGTCTCCGTGCATATCGGATGCATCCAGGGCAACGACAGAGTAAACCCCGGCACCGAGGCTGCGGTGACTGGAAGACGGTCGGCGTCGGTCAGATCAATCGAGTCCTCCGTTGGCGCGAGGTCGTTCGTCTTTCCTTCTCGTTTTTCGCGGCAAATTTTCAATTGCCAGCGGTAAAAAATCCCACGATCGATGCCTAGCAAACGGAACCTCCGTCCCTCCTCTCTATCGGTAGCCCGGTCTGTCGCGAGACCCTCTCAGCGTTCCCCTCTTCTCGGTGGTAAAGCGATAGAAGGAAGATTTCGAAGAGAAACGAAAACTACATACATGTACTCGGTTTGTTAGCGTTGAGAACCACTGGACAGATTTCGAGGCCGGCGCGGGCGGAAGAATTCCGAAACCCGGACGAGGATACTCTCAGTTTCTGGGACTAGAGCAACAAGTAGTAACCGCGTTTATATCGGCGCCGACGGCTACGTGGTGGATGGTGCACACCGGGTATTAGTACACATGTACGTGCATACATAACGTAACCGAATAGAGCGGTATATAGGTCGGTGGTAGCGGCACGGTTGCAGCTGACGCGGCGGTCGGGTTAAAGCGCACTCAGCCACCCCCGAAATTTTCCAAGTCGGATAAAGTGGGGGTGGCTCGTTCGCCAGCCAGCCGAAATACATGGGACGGCATGTGCCGTGGTACATAGCCAGCCAGACCGGCATACCGCTACACGGGAACGGATTGCTATGTACCGCAGTACATACAGTACATACGTACATACATACCGGCGAACCCAATGTCGCCCAGCAACAGTTTGCCGGAGAACGTGCAAAAGAGATGATACCCGAAATTTTTCCGTTCAAAGATAGAACGGTCCGTATCGTCGACGCGTCGCAATGGAAAGAATTTTTCGGTAGAAATACGACACACAGCTGGTTCGTTGTATTACGTCGGTGTCGCCTATCCATTTACCGAATTCTTCTCGTTCGTTGGCAAGGTACGTACGTACATGTGTTTTCGTCCGTGACGCGTTACATCGCTCGAGAGGAAGATCGTAACGGGGGATCGCGAGCGAGACGTAATTAATCGTGGAGCTAAATTCTTGGTATAATTCGCTTCGGCGGGCGGCCGGTCCGATACATATACCTACGTTAACCGAAAGTATTCGATAAAATGATTATTACGATTATTATTACGAGGATGACGAGTATAAAGGCATGATCGCGGCGCAACAGAGAGAATTACGGGAACGATATTAAAATCGTCAGGGGAATAAAATAGCTGGTTACTAACTGGTCAAAGCGCTGTAAAATCAGGTTTATATTATATTGAATTTCCGGCGAATTAAGCGCACCGAAGGCCATACACCGCGTTCCTCAATGATTTTCGGGATATTAGCCATTAATAACGACGAAATGCGGTTAACCGAGTCTTTTCGCGGGTAAACCCCGACGATTAAGCGCGTCATCCGATTAAATGCCAATTAAATACGTTTAAATTGGATATCGGACGATAAAACGACTCGATGAAAGCGCATCGGAATTATAGTCGTCCGATGCGTCGACGTTATGACGGTTTACCGAAGAAAGAGTGAAATTATTTAGTCCCCGGGTCGTTGACTTTATTTGTACCTGTGCCAAGCAAACCTTGCCGCGCTGGTGTCGGACTATACCTACGTACACGATGCTACGTAGATAGTATAACACAGCCGGCGCATACCTATGTACACACGTATATACACATGGCTCCTCGCGCAACAAGTAGCTATCGTCAAAAAAAAAGGGAAAAAAAGGAAAAAATATATATAGTCCGACGACCACCCTGGCAGTGGGAGCGGAGAGAACGAGAACGGACCAGAAGAGAGCTTTCCAGCTTTTCCAGCGTTCCATCCGGGAAAACCCTCCGCGACGCCGACGGAAGGTAACCGAGGTCGGGATCCGAAAATTTTCAAGGACGTAAATCGGAGTTACGAGCGTCGTTCCCGGAACGTCCGACGAAAAGAACCGCGTCGGACCGATCCGTAGGGGCAGCGGAGTGGAAAATTAACTTAATTCCGAGACGTACCAGCGTAGTAGCTACGTACGTATGTACGTACATATACGTACGTGAACCACGTGCAGCGGTGTGTACGCCTAGCACATTGAGAAAGTTTCGCGAGTTATCAGGGCATGGAATCGTTGGCACCGCTCCAGCCAATGCTCTCGACGTAAACTCCTCCGATTCGCGGTTACCGAATACCGACCGATAAATTCAACTTTATTAATGGAATCGATGACAGGGTCAAACGAATCCCTGACACGATTCCACCAAGATATTCGAACGTCCATACGCCCTACCAAAGGGACACCTCCTCCTCGATCGCGCGATAACCTTTGATCGCCCGCCCTGACAAACTTTGAATGCCCTTCGTTTCGAGAATAACGCGTGACGACAGATATTTCCAATCGGACGGATCCGGTGGCAGGTTATTCGGGTGTAAAATCGCGACGGTTTCCAGCGCGCATCTTGCCCGATCCCTCGGGAATTGCGGGGAGGGTCCCCGCGACTCGCATTCCTTGCAAATCGCCGCTAGGATTCGACGTTCTCCGTGCACCGCCCTCAGTCTCACGATCCTCCGAACGATTTGAATGCAGAAGGCGAACGTGGTCGCTCCTGCGAACGCCAAACGGACTGTTAAAATCCGCGTCCGGTATATCGTCTGTCCGCGCGATCCAACGGCCGACACCCTATCGTACCGAAATCGCGAGAAATTGGGCGAAACTTGGAAGAGTGGAGAAACGGATCGTAGGTCGGACAGATCGAAGCGCGGAAAAACGAGCCGCGTTAAGATAGAAACAACGGTCTCGGAAGTATCAATGAACGCTTTCATCTCGACGCGATCGTCGTCGGGCGTGAGAGGAATTTCAACGCGTTCGACGGGGTTATTTTACGCGAACGATAAATCCGCGTCACTGTTTAGAATACACGGTCGTAACGGTGTTGCGCGGCCGCACGAGTCACACTCCGCGGAGAAAGGCGACGATTCGTTCGCGATCGCCGAGTTATCCGTAGGAGTATACTCGTGTGCGAGTCAGGGTTACGTAATACCAATTACAGTGCCTGCGATACTTACGAGTAAACATCGGTTCGTTACCAGCGTTTATGCACGCGTTATTCTGTGTCAGCGTACCTTGCACTTACAATTACTTCAACGAACGAAGACCCTTTTGCTGTCCCAGATAATACCGGTGAATGTATTCCCGTATAGTGCCAGCTGTGACGCCATTTACTTATACCGACGTCAGACCAAAGTAATACCATTGAAATACACGCGACTTTTGCTCTCGCGGAGCGGAGGATCGAAATGAAGATTACCGCTGCCACCGGTTTCCCCCGGTCAATTTCCCGAAACCCTCGTCCCTCCGAAATACCTTTTCGCTGGTTACGCGGGCGGACGCGACCGCTTTGAACGTTCTCCAAAATTATATCGCTAATGCGGCTCTCGTTAATACATTAAGATAATAAATCGCTAATAACACGAATTATGTAATTTGTATAATCAATGGCTGTATTACGAAATTTAATTTAAGTAATTGTCGACCTGGAAATTTCTGTTTTCGAACAAAGTCACCGTACGACGCGTGTTGTCCCGTTACAAACGGAAACAATTCCGCAATTAAATTAAGTACGTTAAAATCAAATGGAAACCTATCGATGTCTAACGTTCCCACGTTCCGTTGCGAAACTTTTTCATAGGAATTAGGTCCGCGAAATTTCATCGCGGCGTTCGAAGCCTTTTGTCGGCGAGCGCGATAGGTGTAGAGGTAACTGGCACGTTCGTCGGCGTCGTCTCCGTCGGTTCTCCGGGCAACGTGACGCGTGACGTCGCGCAGTGGCGATAAGCGGAGATACGGTCAAGGCCGCCTATCCGTTCCCTTTCCTGCACCCGATTGCACCGGCTCCGACACCGGAATCAACGCCGTGCACGAGCGATACGCGTCACCAGCCGATCGTACGGCTCGCGGAGACCACGGGACGGGAATGGCTGCCAAAACGATCATATTCGAAGACGGGAGAATCTCGTCCAGTTACGATCGAACTGACAACATTGAGACCTACGTAGACGGATTTCGTGAACTCCGACCAAGCGTCGCTTTTCGCAGAAATTTAATTCGGGCTGAAAATCCAGCTTTGAACGGAAAATTGGTTTTACACTCGTCGGTAAACTAGGTTAAAAAAGATATATCGCGATCCGTATGAAATAACGTTATCTAAACGTAGGATGTATTTAACTGTATCGGCGACGAACACGACAAAACGTGTAATTGTTAAATTAATGGACTAGATAAGTTTCCTTCGAAATAGGTTCTATCTGCCGAACGATAATAACAACGTCGCAGGTTTCTCGAATTTCTGGAGGCACTCTCCATTTTCGTCGAGTTATTCCGCCCCACTACGATAAACGGCTCGTCCATTTTGTTCCACTTCGGCCCGTTCCACTTCCTCCATCGAATTCGGCTCGGCCTTTCGGCCGCGACTGCACCCGACTGACCCACTGCCACTGACCTTGGGCCCGTGCACTCTCTCACGTGACCAGGAGATTCGGCGGAGCCGAGCCAGACCCGAATATACCCTCAAGGAGAATGAGAAAGACAGACGGACCGGCGCGTCTCTCGGACCTCGCTGGAAGGCGACGACGACGGGTCGCGTGAAAAATTAGCACCACGGGGGGCACGACGGTGCAAATTAATATTATTAGAAACCGTCGGCGTTGCAGTAGTTTACAGGCGTTTAAAGTTTAAACGATAGGAATTAGGTGAGAACGGACAGTTATCGGGACTGTAATTTAAGCAGACGAAGAAATAGGAGGTATTTAGACGGAAAACTGAGCGTTCGGGTGTAGAGAGGCGCGGGAAAGAAGATACGGCATAATTTCGTGATCGAAAGGCAAAACGGAAGATCGGACGGGTCTCGACGATACGTTTCGCGCTCACAGACTTCCCAGTTGACGCACGATAACGCGGTACCGTACGATAAGATCGTCACCGTCTCGAGCGAGTTCGTCCGCCTTCTCTTTTTTCATTTTATTCGCGGCCCGATAAATAATTCATGCCGCTTTTCGACGGAATAACCTTGTCGCGCACCTTGATCCCTACCGAGCGAGACAACGCGTCTCGCCGATTATTCGAGGGCGCGAAATTCGCTGCGAAGGTTCCTGGCCGAGGGTCAACGGAGGAGGAAGCGAGAGACAAGGAGAGCGCGCGCGGAGAGACTCGATTCGGAGCCGAACCGGGCGGAGACCTTGCCACTTTTGTTGGATTTTTTTCGTTTCTCGTGTTCCTTTGTGGACCACCTACGGATGAGTCGCCACCATGGTTATGGGCAGTCTTCTCTATAGTAAAATGGAGACTTTTTGTCTGGACTTTACTCGCTTCCAATCTCGCTCTCCGTCGCGGAGAGTGAAAGTTTCGAAAAGTTTCAGCGTGAAATTCGGAGAATCGGCGGTTAAAGAATAATCGATCGAATAATTCGCCAATAAAGTTCGATGAATGGTGTTTCGAGGCGAATCTAAAATGCTCGGAAAGATTTCGTGTATGCGTGGCTCCGCCTCCTACTCCTATCCGACCCATTCTAAACAAATGAATCATGCTCCAAAATGGCCGACTGAATTTAGACGTCACGTGGCATCGACGTACGTACACACATCAGCCGGATCCCGTATCCGACGTACGTACGTTACGTACGTGCGTGCGTGCGTGCGTGAGCGAGTTCGTGTGTGCACGTACGCGTGCTCGATCGAGCAGTCGAAACTTAAGGCTGCGGGGAGGAGGAAACGCACACGCATAAAATACCAAACCGCCGTTGTAACGCGCGCAGTGGTCGAGGAACTTCGGGATTACGCGTTTATTTATGCGCTCCGAATGCACTTGACATTGGTCTGCCTTTATCTCTTGCGTTTATCCAGCGTAAAACCCCGTCCTGCCGGCGAGAACGAAATTTTCCGATCTCGTTCGGTATCGACGTTTCGTCGTTTCCACGCGTTCCAGTTTCGCCTTTCGCGATTTCCCCGCGATTCGAGATTTCACGCCCAAAAATTCCGACGCCCACGAGCGTCCCCGCGCCGTTCGTTTTCCCACGCCGGCGAATGAAAAAAACGCGTTTAATTTCCTTAGAAAGTTGCACGCGCGCGCGCGCGCGCTCGAACGCGAGGCTCGGCGTTCCCCTGGACCGAATTGACAGTTTCTCAAGCGGAGCGTAAGGACGGCCGGCTACGGAATCGCGGAGGACGAGCGATAATCGACGCGTAGAACCGAGCGGATCGTAGTGGGTTTTAGCCCGAGTCGACGGTAGGCGTAGATTTTTCGGTACGTGGCGCAGGCATTGGCTCGCGAAGAGAAAGGCTCCGGAGCGGGCCGCCTGCCTACGTAACGGCGTGCCGCTTAGAAGGCCGACGGAAAATTTAATGTCAAGTATACATGGAATTGGATTTGCGACATTAAACGACAAAGTCGATACGATCGATCAGGCTTCTCCTCTGTTTCTCTCTCGCAGTCGCTGCGGTTATACGCGTACTTACGTACGAACACGCGTCATTTTCGTAACCGACGACGTTACCGCGAAACAGTCGGACGAACGAATCAAGAGCGACCGAACCACGGGATTCTCGCGAATCTCCAAGGTCGCGGGTTTCGCGGGAACGAGAAAAATTTGCGAAAAGAGAGACGCTTTGTTCTCGGCGAGCGGACGAATTTCGCCGGGAATTGCATAACGCGGCCGATCGAGGAGGCGAGGCGTCGTCACGAGGCGCCCTATCTAATCTGCCACTTTCGACTGCCATCTTGAAACCCGAGGCATGCCGTGCCCCAGGATTATCTAACGAATTTCTAAACCGTCCGCCTCAAGGTCCGGCGTGATCGCCTCTTTTACCGTCACCTCCTTCTCCGATCCTCCCCCCTCGTTGCCCCGACCGACGTTCGGAAACTTTGCGAGCGGTCTTGCGCAAAGTTTGAAACGGTGCGCGAAAAAGATAGGTTCGTCCGCGATAAGATAGGCCAATAAATAGATAGGATGCCGTTTCGACGTCGATCCTAATACGGCCGGATATATCGTGGATTCGTCTCGCCATTTTTATGGGAAACAACCGGTGAAAATTTGACCCCGGAGATTCCGCCCTTTGACGCGTCGACGTCGAGCTTAATTTGCTTGGAATTTGATTTACGAAACAAAGCTACGACGGTAGGTTTAGCACGGTGGCGAACTGGATACGTAGTATACACGTACGTCTACCATAAAATGGAAGTCTATAAATTTAATATTTAACAATCGGCTCTACGGCGTGGCTTTAAAGGATTTAAACGTTCCGACGTTACATTTGTCACGACGAAATCATACATTCTCTAAGCCCGATCGTTCCGTTTCGCCATCGAGGCATGACTCTCACGTGACAATAACGTCGTTGTCGTGACTGTGATTTAAGCGGAAAGTATGACTCCGTCAAAGTGCCCGTGGATCATGTCGCGAACATCTTTTCGTTTGCGCCGCACGAACCGCATTATCTCGCGAGCTGCACCGAGCAAGAGAATGTACGTACGTGTATGTGCGCGCCCGTGTACTTATGGCTGAGAAAGAGAGAGGGAGAGAGAGAGAGAAAGGGAGGAGGAGAGAGATAGGCGTTTGTACGAGGAGTTCTGGCAATTACCACGAGGTAAGAAAAGAAATAAGGAGATTAAACACGCCCAGATAGAACTTATAATCGCGTTTATCGTTGGTACACCCATTAAACGAGAATTTCACGGTCAATTTAACAAGATTTTACGATACCGAAGACCGCAGAACTTGGGAAAACGGTATACGCGAATATTTCAAGTTAATCAATTAATAGTGGTTCGCGCGTGAATCATAAATACGTGCACACTTCTTCCCGCGGCGGGCTCTGACCCGATTAGCTGTACGGATCGCGAAAAAAAAGAGGCATTACTTTTCGAGTTTCGCTTTCGAGCTCGCGCGATGTCGAAAAATGGCGAGTAGACGACGGTGACGCTGTGCCGCGGCGGCGATTAGTGTTTAAATTTCAAATCGCAGCAGCAACTGCATCAAATTGTCTTCTATTAAATGTGTCATGGCCACGGTGGTGTATGCTCCGGAGCGGGGAGATCAGCCGGGTTACCAAACGTCTGCGTGCGTGTTTCGTTGCGTGATGACAGAAGTCGTGTCTCTTTAAAAAAAAAAAAAAAAAAGAAGAATAAAACAAAAGGAAAAGCAACGAATGAAAAACTCATCCCGATCGGTCTCCGAAAATTCGTCGATTCCGTTCGGGATTCTTCATTTTTTCTTGGCCGTGCACGTCGTTACCTCGCATTTTCCCGCCGTCGATGATCGTTTGCACGAAGTCGATGACGAATCGTTCGATCGTGGGTCGGTTTCGCGAAAACGAACCCCGGGGGCGGCGGGTATTTTCCAAGAAATCCATCGTCGGCGAGGCATTCTTAAATTGGATTCTAGAAGGATCGTGTTCCACGAAGAAAAGCGCGGAAAGGAGCGCGTTAGGGCACCGCTCGCGGAAATCGATAAAACTCGCATGTAAGAGTGCATTAAAGCGATCTATGACCGTAAGACAAAGCAATGTGACTGAAACAGGTTCCGGGGGGGGGGAGGGGTAGGGAGAGGAAGGGAGGGAGCGGGCGGGGGGGACGCGAACCGTACGAATACTGTGCATAGGCGAGTATACGTCGGTACGTGTACCCTGTGTACTTTACGAAACGAACAAGCGTTACCTCTAAAGATAGAAGTCGATGTCTTCGGGTAACGCAACACGTAGCCTTTAAATCAGACTACCGAGAGACAAAACAAAGGCAGAACCACCGTCGTCTCCGTGATCGAGCGCACGGTAGGAACGGGAGAGAGTTCCTACGAGATCGATACGACGAAAGGGCATTGGAAAACTGTGTCGTTAGCTATTATCGCCCACGTTATATCCGTTTGCCGGAAACTACGTCCCGTAGTATCGGGTAGATTCAGCTAGTAAAAACGGAAAGCTAATCGACCGATCGCCTCGCGAAAAGTGTCACCGGGGTGTGGGGCGGCAACGTCACCTACTTCCTCGCAGCGAACAAACTTTTAGGGATGCTCGTTCCAAAGAGGTCACCGCCGAAAACGGTCTCCGAATTATTTCCTCGGGGAAACTTTCGCCCTCTTCTCGAAACCTTTAAAAAAATCCCCTTTAACGAAATATACGCTGCGCCGAATGGAACACGAAAAAAAATATCGCGTACAATCCATATTCCGAACGTAAGTACGAGCGTTCCAGTCTAGACGAGACGTTAAAAATCGCAGACTCGTCTCGTCCGAAACTTTTGCCGTACTCTGTACGGCGGCGCGCGGTGTACATAATCGCAGGTAGAGCGAGCGAGAGCAAGAAAGAGAGCGCGCGCGAGAGAGTGAGTGAGAGAGAGAGAGAGAGCGAGAGAGCGAGAAGGAGAGAAAGAAAGAGAGAGAGCAAGCGAAAGGGCGAGAGCGAGAACGAGTCGGCAGTCGGGCGCTAAGGGAAAATGTGCAATTGGACCAACGACGTCCTCGTAGACGACGTCGATGACGGTAACAACGACACAGACTCGTCGGGTTGCACCGCGCGGTGCAGCGTACCGCGATTCTCGGTGGCTGCTCCTAGGAATGAAGCGGCTGTATGCGTGCTGCACTCGCGTAGACGCGTACATACGTCCACGCACACACACACACACACACAGACGCGCGAGGGAGCGCGCGCGTAAAGACGGTTCCGAGTATGTGTGTGTGCGTGCGTGCATGTACACACGTAGGTCGGGTACAGTCGGTGTATATTCGTAGAGGACGGTGGTGGCACACTGGAGAGGCGGACGTGCGTGTGCGAGTTCGGCGTCGGCAACGGTGGCAGTGACGGAGAGCGCTATGTAATGGTAGGACGCTCTCGTGGTCCGTTTGTCGTGTGGTAGCGTCATCGACGTCGAAATCGTCGACGGTGGTGGTGAGTGAAGGAAGGTCGGGTCGGTGTGTAGGTAAGCGTCGCGGGGCCGTGTTGTACGTCGGTGCTGGTGGTGCTCGTGGTGCCGGTGCCGGTGGCGTGGACGATAGTGGTGGTGTCGCTGGTGGTGGTAGTGGCGGCGGCGGCGGTGGTGGTGGTGGTGCCGCTGGTGGTGGTGGTGGCGGTGGTGCTGGTGGTGGTGGTGGCGGCGGTGGTGGTGGTGGTGGGCACGAAGATGGTGGGGTGGTTGGATGGCGGCGCTCCTAGCGCGCAAGCCGCACCGTCCGACGCGGATGCAGTTACGGGAGCGCAGCGCGACCCAACGCAACTCGACAAACGTCGCATATCCGGAGCCGGATCAAACGTCGAGGCCTGGACAGAAGTGGTGCGTGTGCGTGCGTCGCCTCATCTCCCTCTCGCCTAAGTGCGCCCGTGAATATACGCGCGACGAGAGTATCATACGCCGAGAGAGACATATATCCGACGAAAGGAGGACAAAGATTCGCAAAGGAAGGGAAGCAACGAGGAACCCGGAGACAAATTTTAAAGAAACTAAAGGGACAAGGGAAAAGGAAACGGTGATTTTGTAAGGTGGCCGTGCGTACCACGGTTGACGGAGATAAATAAAATAGGCGAAGGACATAGAGGGGGGGAGAGAGAGAGAGAGAGAAAGAGGAGAGATTAGAGAGAGAGAGAGAGAGTGGAGAGAGAAGAGCGACCGATCGTGGAAGGAAAAGACACGACAAGAGACAGAGAAGAGAGAGAGAGAGAGAAAAAATCTAAAAAGAAGGGATCGTTATTCCACCCCACCGATCGAGACGAGTCGTTGTCGTCGTCGTTGTCGCTGCTGCTGCTGCTGTTGTTGTTGTGCACGCGCGGCGTGGTTCGGTTCGCGGTTGATACTCACTGACACTCACGCCCTCGCCGCGTAAACTTATATATCGTGGTCCGGTTCGTTTCTCGTGGGGTTTACCAGCCGGCGTGCCGCATCTACACGGGGAAACACGGATCGTTGCTGACCGAGAAGAAAGGGTTGTCGACGGAGATCGAGCGAGGAAACGAGAAATAAAAGCAACATCGTGTATAGAAGGATCTAACCTGGGGACGAATCGAAGCCGGGGATCGCGGGCAATATCGTCGATGCGTTTCCGATCGTCGTCGTCGTCGTCGTTGCCGTTCACGTTGCCGTCGCCGCCGCCGTCGTCGTCGCCGACGCAGTTATCGTTACCGTGATCGTCGCGTTGTCGTTTCGCGGTACACAACGCCGGTGAAAATTCAAAGTGCGCGACTCCCGAACCGTTGTTACGCGTCCCCTTGTATTTCGACGCTCGACGGATTTTCCCGACGGTCCGATCGAAAAAGGAAACGACCAGCGGCCGAGGAAAACAAAGAAACGACGAACCGGAATAAACCGAGGACACACGGGGGCCAGGCGAAGGACCGGAAGGATCGGAAGGATCGACCGGAGGAGAGCAACAGGCTCTTTGCGTGGAAGGAAGAAGGTGGAGGGGAGGGCGGTAGGAGAGTTCGGTGCAACCGTCGATTCCATTTCGTTAGTTCGCGCTCGATCTCCTTTTTCGTCCGTTTCGTGCCGGTTCACCTAAAACCCGAGGCCGCTTAGATCGCTAAACACCGAACGTCTCTATTCACCGATCGCGCGGTCGCTTGTGTTTTCGGTAATGATATACGGTGCGTGAATTACAGCCAAAACAGAAAGAAAAGAAGAGTCGAGAATACGTAGAATTCGGCGAGAAAAATGTCCACGAGAAAGATACGCGTCCACCGCGGCCACCGGCTCGGCACGAGAGTCGAGGCGAGCCGCCTTCAACGACTCTGAAGGATCCGAACTTCTTCTAATCATCGAGAAGGAACTGTGCACGTCGTGATTCTTCCTGTCGCGACAAGTGAGTAGCGGTCTTGTGTCTCATTCTACTTTGTAATTATCAAAAAAAAGAGAGAAAGAAAGAGAAACGCGACGAAAAGAAGGGAACAATGAGTGTGAACGTACGTGAACGCGGGCATGTGCGAGTGTGTGTGTGTGTGCGCGCGTGTATATACACATTTATATATATATACAGATATATATTTGTATATATACACGTATATGTATATACTCTGCGAGCATGTCCGTGTTGCCCGAATGTCAGAGCATGTATTACCATGATGCATGCGTATGCATGTGTGCGTGTGGGCGCTCGCGCGCGCTAGCTCGTCCGAGAGAGAAGAAAAGAAGGACGGGGTGGAGGGAGGGAACGGACGAGAGAAGCGGAGAGAGACGGAGAGAGAAAGAGAGAGTGAGAGGGGGGAGAGTACGAGGAGAGGAGTGCCCTCGCGCGCGCGTGTATGTGCATCGCAAGGAAGAGTGTGCACGTGTCGTGTCTCGTATATGCGATTCTAGGTGCGTGAGAGAGGAAGAGAGGAAGAGAAAGAGAGACGGCAAGGCAGTCAGGGGCGCGGAGAGGAAAGAGAGAGAGAGAAAGAGAAAGAGGGGGAGGGAGATCGACAGGCCGCAAGACGGACTAGAGTGGCTCTTAGACACCAAAATGGCCGAAAAGACTGTGCGCTCTTAAAGCTAGACGGTGTTTCTTCTTTCCACGCCCGACCGTCCGACCGTCCGACCTTTCGATTCCGACCGGCTTATTCCACTTGGTCGGATCGCCCGTTATCCGTGAGAATTTCGGAATCTATTTCGCGAAATTGTAAGCCGGTCGACGGTGATCGCTCGTTTACGAGATAACGCTTGGACGTTCTTCCATGGTTTTTCGCGACACGTTACACCCGGCGTTTTCTTATCGATGTTTTGTCTACGATCGTCTACCTTCCGTCGACTTTACTACCTTCCTCTCTCGCGGTGAGCCGACCTCGTTACACACGGCCCAAGGCGATCCTGTATCTCGTATCGTACGTTAAGTTTCTCCCTCTGGATTTCTTTGGTTTCGATGTCAACCAGCCATCACCGACCGGCTGATCGACCCTCCTCCAGGAACTCCGAAATATCTTGTGCGCGAGCGCGATCGTTTGCTCGCTCGCGGAAAGATGATACTCGTCCGTGCTGGACGCGCGGACGTACGGTGAATGAAATAACGAATTCTGACGCTGTCTTGTCCGACGAGAACCCAGTCGATATTATTAATAATAAAACCACGCTCGTAGGCGTTATCGTGACACACATAAAACTGATGCAACACCATTCGATACGTGGCGAGTGTCTCTGTATCGTTTCGAATTTCCTTCAGAAATTCGTTCGTTTCTCCGTTTGGACGACACGCGTATAATTCCGCGAGACAAGTTCGCGTCCGAGTCCGATGATCGTACGGTCTCGTTCGAGAGCCGCTGTTTCACCCTCGTTACGTCAGATTCGCGTGTCTCGATTTCAAGTGCGAGCGCAGTGAAAATTCGCGAAGAGAAAAAAAAACGCACACACACACACACACACAGACACGTACGTACGAAACGATACGGTCGGTACGTGGAACGGGTGTCGCGGTTGCGAAAGGATACGCGACGCAACGAGTCACGTGTTCTGCACGGGAACCTGTCGCTCCGGAACTCGTGTCGGAACGACAGGTTCGGTGTGCTCGCATTTTCAATAGACAAGGGCAAACCGAAACACGAAAGTGGTAACGCGGCTGCACCGCGCTAACGGAGATCGTATCCATGCGGAAACAATCGGGCACATTTGATAGGAAAACGAAGTAGCCGGAGCTAACGATCGCTTCTTCTTTTGTTTTCTCTCTCCCATCGAACGTGGATGTAACGACGGCATCGATCGATGTTTAATTATCCAACTATGCGGCGGATCGTTTCAGGTCCCCAGCCCACACGCGACGAAACCGCTCGCAACGCAATTTTCTTTCGACCACGATGGCTGGGCATAACGGGTAAACAGATTCTTGGATGTTTACGTGCCCACGTACCGGTTACACTATGCCCAATCGACCGATGTACGCTTGGTTCGCGGGGCAATTAGAACGTGCATGTCGCAAAAAGAACGCACCAGGCTGCCGTAAGCTAATTCGATGAAAATGCCTGTGGTATAGGCTGTGTGTGTGGGGTTCGTGCGACGTTCATTTTTTTTTGTCACGATCGGGGCGCTCGTATTTCCGCGAAACAAAAGTCCGATAGATTTTTCCCGTGCGGCGACTGTGTCCGATCTGTCGGACGGTTTACTCTCACCGATTTATACATCGAGTACGTTCGATGTAAATACGCCGGCACGTTCACACATCGCCCTTTTTTTCCCCTTTTTTTTCGTTTATTTATCCCCGGTCCATGACCGAAACTACCGCGGTATTCCGTTTTGACTACGCGAGGTTCGTTTTCTAAACCCAGGTAGCAGGTAATTCGTTTGCCGGAAAATTGATCGGTAACGTTACGACAGCGATTTTCAATGGAAACTGCGGGGGAAATCGTTGTCCGAAGTAGACGGAGACTCATCGGCGTGACTCAGCTCGCATGCCGATTCATTCTTAACCTCGAATTCGTACCGATAAAACTTCTTGATAAATCGGCGCGCGACGTTTATTCCGGAAATAGCGGACGTCTGCATTTATGTCGGTCGAAGTCAGTCGTTTCGCGAGCCATTTAACGCGGACGTTTATTGACGCGATAACTTAGTAAAATTAACACCTCGTCGGAGGGAAAAGGTAATGTCAACGATATTCGAATCGTGATTATTTACGCGTTTCGCGTCCGTTCGATCGTTACCAGACAATTGCCACTGATTCGTCAAGCTTGTTCCGCGACTTTCGGAAAATTGATCGTCGCGTTAAGGTGTCCGGCACTCGTGGAAAAACCCGTCGAGCTAGCGACACCGTTTCCCGGAATTTCTTTCTAACGGGGTGTCTGTTCGAAAAATGGATCGTCTCCGGGGTGACGGTCGCGTTTGAAAAGAAATCCGGCAAAACGTGTAACGCGTCGTGCATCGATTGCACTCTGTCCGTAGTTTGTACGATACACTCGTCGGAAGAAACGGCGTTATTAAAACCTAATCGGACCGACGTCGCGGAGACGAGTTACGCAATTACCTAGATCGCAAAAGTTTGTCGAACGACGGCAAACCGAGCCGGCACTGATAATCTTTCGCTTCGTTTCGCCCTTTCCTCGTCTAGCCGGTCGGACACAATTGCCCGATGGAAAAAAAATAACAAAGATAAAATATACCGGCTGTAGTTGAAGGTCCGATCGGAGATTCGGGAAATAAAACAAAAATATGTCACGTCAAGAGCGCGCGATTATCCCGGGCAATTTCACAGGAGGTTTTGTATTTCCAGAAAGTCGACGCGATTTTTGAGCGTATGTCACGAAACGTCGGGCCGTGACGTGAAAAAATTCGCGAATCAAAATCTCACAAAAACCGTCCGTATCCGAAGCCACGTGTTGAACGATTCATGGAGTTATCGAATTTAATCTCTCTTTCTCTCTGCCTCTTTCTCTTCCTCTCTCTCGCTCTGCCTCTCTGCCTCTCTCCCTCTGCCCTCCTCCCCCCACCCCCTCCCCCTCTATCTGTTTCGCCGGTACTGTTACGTCGCCGTGTATTCAGTGTGACGGCACCTTCATCCGGACACGTTTCGGAAGCCAGTTGCGCGCGGTGATCGAGAAACTTCTGCACGTTTCATTGACAGGTCCGGCCGTTTTCAATCACGGCGTTGGTTCAAATGCAAACTATCGAACGAAATCAACGTTCCGCGAGCGAAACGCGCCAGCCTCCGAAATTTCCCGCCGCGTACGGGGCATTTAAAGTGTTCGTCGTCCGAAGAAACGGAACGCGATACGTCGCGTAAAAGAAGCATGCATCGCGATCGATTTTAATCATTACGCATGACTACTGCCCAATCCGCCATGTCAAAAGTATACAAAGGATCAAGACCGACCTCGGATTGTGTAAACGATTGCCGCAACTGTATCAAATAATAGCAGATTTACATATCGCGCTCGCTATGCACGTGACAATTATTCATGTAATCCGTTGTCATCCTAGACCTGCCATATTCGTATGATAATGACCAATATGAAATTCTCCTCGCGTATTGACACTGGACAATACAGAATGGTATAGATCGTGTGGAGCATCTTTAAATTTTCGATACCGATATCTATGTAGTATCGTAGAGAAAAAAAAGCCGCGAGAATTTGACGATTTTCGGGGAAAGTATCTAGAGAGCCCGGCGTAACAGGGTTTACGTGTATCGGGGCTCGGAATATCATTTGCGCTTTGTTTCACCGAAAGGATTGTTTGCGAGTTATTTCGCGTCCGAGGAACGCGCGGGAACTCCTCTAAAAATCAATATCGAGTGCAGTCTCGTGCAAATAGATGCCAGGTTCACGCTTATGCACGTATAGCACGTATAGCACGTATAACACGTACGCGTACCTTTCCCACCCGAGGTCGTTTCGAAATCCCTCAAGTCGCCGGGACTAATTTTGAGTTCGTTCCGTACTTGACGATGAAGTTGCGACCGCGCCGGCTACCTACCGGTAGCTTCTTGTTTTAGAAAGCTGAAATTTGCCTTATTTAGTAGGTTAAACTAGAAAATTCGGTTTGACCTCGATGTAGAACGCCAGCCTTAGCGTGTCAAAGTCCTTAAGTAACGGCGAGAGGTTTCCATCGAGCCTTCCATCCGAGTTCTCCCACTCCGGCGGCCATTCGAAAATGCCAAGTTGAAATTTTTCAAACGTCCGGACCGTTACACCCGAGACACACTTCGATCTATCGTTTCGTTCGCTACTTTTATTTTTATTTCTTCTCTCTCTCTCTCTTTCTCTCGATTCGAAGGGAAAACAATTCCGAGGACGATTCGCGAGGCTGGCGGAAATATTATCGACGCGTTAAACGACATTGCAGAAAATACATATTACCGACGTCGTATTATTGCGCGTTACCGTAATCGAGCCACAAAACCGGTTTCCCCGTGTATTACGCGCAACGATCGGAAAACGGTCAAAAATAGGTGCAAAGTCGCAAACCTGACTGAATCAAAATTTACAATTACGATAGGCGAAAAAGAACAACGATAAATCATTACGCGAAACAGCGTTGTCCGTGGGTACTTGTCGGCGAAAAAAGTGGAACAATTATTTTTCGTTCGTTAAGTATTATGTAACGCAGCGAAGAATAGGTGAAAACCGAACACGGACGCCCACGGGGTGATAAGTTTAACGGACGTTCGTATCGAGTAAATTGGTATTATCAAAATGTTATTCGATTATCGAAGAAAACGCCGATAAACTGGCACGAAAGTAATTACTGCTCGAAACGAATAATTCAGGCCTCATCTTACGCCACTGCGCGCCCGCTGTGCGTCGATACAATGAAAAGTAGCGCAGGAAATAGTAATAAACCGGTGAAATGCATCGTCGAGTGATCGGCGTTTGAATGAACAAGAATACGCTCGGTGTATCAGAGTTTTACAGCGGGCGTAAAATCAGGAATCAGCATTTTTGTCCAAAATAAACACCGACCTGTTCGAAATAATGATAATTAAATTCAAACCAAGCGTAATGGACCTTTTTCATTTTAATGTTTTGTGAAAACAAAATGTACGCTTGAAGTGCCCTTTCGAATATTTGTATCCCGCGAAATTCCATGGAACAATACGCGGTTCTGAAAATGCACGTGAAAAATTAACACACCCAATTTGCCGCGCGCCACAGTTAATTCTGTTACGCTTCGTCACATAAATTCGCCAGAAAACCACGATACTGCCCGGCATTTAATTCCAACAATGGAATCGCGATATCCCGTAAAACGCGTAAGTATTTCGCGGCACGGTTTAGCAATATTCGAAAAGTCTACAGATAGATTAACGTCCTATACATATACGTATACATATATTCTCTAACGGCATAGCAGAGGTGGTAGTAAAATATGAAATATCGTGGAAGAGAGAAAATAGAATACTTTATTTAAAAAAAAAAGTATCTCTGGGTTAAAAAAAGAGCCGTGCATAGCCGTGTGCATCATTTGCACCTTGCGAAAAAAACCAGGTTGGATGCGCTATAAAAAAAAACGGGAGGGGGAAGGGGGCGGGGGCAAACGAAGTCTGTCCGTTACGTTTAAGCGCAAACCTTTAGTTTCTAAGCCCGGTGAGCAACAGGTTGCGGCATTGTGACAACTTGAAAACTCCGCTTCCACGAATATTTTCAAAATTCTTCCTCTCGCGCTCTTTATACGGGGCTCCGCGTAGAATAATTCTTCATTGTTTCCCCCGAGTCGCGAATTCTTACACTTCCCGCTGTACTTGAGACGCCGCGGCAAAAGAATTCGTATTGCGCAAAGCTTTTCAATCGGAAAGAACGGTCGGAATAATCCGCGCGCACCTTTCCCTGCAACATACGCCGTTCAAGGACTGTAATGATTATTACTTACGGCCTGCCAAGCTACGCTCGGAAAACGGATCCCTTTGTCTCGCGAGGGAAACCGTGTATTTTCCGATTCGATACTTCTCTGCACGCATTAGCGTCTTTCTCTCTCTCTCTCTCTTTCTCTCTCTCGCGCGCGCTCTCCCTCGGGACGAGTTTTTCTACGAATCGACATTAGCCGTACTCGTTTCGTCGGTGTATCGATACCACTGTTAACGATAATTCAAGTACATACGAGCGTGAGCGTGATACCGCCGCACGTGAAAGATTAAACAACATTGACATTCGGAATACATATTCGGTCGGCTGGCGAGCCCGTCGTTTCGACGGTGCCGGATAGGAAGGCAAACCGCGGAGAAGGGTCCCGCGAGAAACGAGGGGGGCAGACGCGGTGCGCGCGTACATGCAGCCGCGAGTTAGCAAAATGGCCGGCAGATTTAGACTTACGTAACGACTCCATGTGCCGAACGCCGGTCCCGGCAACAATTTTTCTTGCGAGACGAGACCCGCTCGCGGACGTATGTACGTGCGTGTACGTGTGTGGGGTCGCGCGCGCGCGCGGACGTTCGATGCGAAACGACGCGGGCCGTTGGACGCATCTGAAAAAATAAGAATTCGAAAGCAGATTTGACGGACTCGGTCCGAAATACGATAAAACCTCGGCTACATTGTAACGCGATGTAACGCGGCGATAGATTTGCTCGCATTTGAATACAGAGGGCAGCGGAACGTTTTGGATAGTATTATACAAATGTAAAATTGCGCTCGAATGAGTTAGCGAAATGGTCGACATATTAGGCTTACGTAACGATCGTACGTGTCAAAGACAATGCGGAATATTTTCGTTTTCTTTCGGTGCCGCGACGAAGCCAACGGTTGCGCGAAGGCGAGGTCTCGTGTCCTTTGTTCCTTTGCCAACGCGCGCATTCGTCGGTGCTTTCTAATGTAACTTACTATTTGCCTTATAGCTTATAGTCTGCCGCTTCGACTCTAGAACCTTAACTGCTCCACGTTACTATGTTTCAACTACGCGATATACAGCAAGTTTCTGATCCGATGTCACCTTAACCTGAAATGTTGTTGCACCTCCCACTCTCTCTCTCTCCCTCTGCCTTGTCCTCTCTGCGGCAGCGACACAAAAGTTGTCAAGTAAACGCCAAGTTAAACGTGCGCTTAAATGATTTAAAACAAAACCGAGAGTTGGCTCGCGCAGCGAGCTAAAAGAACTTTATAATTCATTAATTTCAGTTGGGTGCGAGGGAACGATGACTATAGATCGCCAGATCGGAATTACGCTTCGATCTTTTGTTTACTTCGATTCGCTGTAGAGAATAGGGTTTCCAGTCGCGACGGTTTAAATTACTTCGCGACTAGTTGGTTTTATCGCCGGCCACGGTTTTAAAAGTTCGTAAATCCGATCGTAAAACGCGTACATATGCATGCACGGACGAACGTACGTACGTACGTACGTGCATATGTATGCCGTGGACGAAAAGAAAAAAATTAAAGTCAGACAAGAATTAGCAAAATGGCCGGCAGATTTAAGCTTGCGTAATTCCACGTGTCCCGCGACTAGACAGGGCGTCCTCGACTGAAAGTCTTCTTTCAGTTATTTTTACCTTCGGCGTGCCGCAATTACGCGTCAAATCGGGTATACGAAATGTTAATTACCGCTTAAAGCCACTCGCTGGAAACGTTTGAGAAACCGACCGATTAATAATCGAGTACGCGGATGACACTCGGAACTTGGGCAAGAAATATCGCGTGTTCTCTAACAGGAGGAAAAAGAAGACCGATAGGAAGGGATCGCCCGCCGTTAGATACAGCAGGATGCGCGTTTAGATTCGAATACAGATGGGACTGTTTCGCTCTTCGAATCGTGCTGCATTTATTCATACCCGACGACCGTCCAGAAAAGAGGAAACGCAAAAATAAAACGTCACGCTCGTACCCGGCGTGGATTTCTCGTGCGAAACTTCTCCGCGGGATTAATAATTACCGTTTAGTTCGAGCACGAGGGACAAAGAAACTTCTTCGAGAAGACGCGGAGAAAATATCTCGCGTATCATCCGGTTTCGATTTATCGCTCGCGTACCGTGGATACGCGTACTCGCCCAAGATCCAATTATTAACCGAAGAACGCGATCGATTGTTTCTAAAAACGGACGTGACTGTCGCACCGATAGATGGTTCGTCTTTTACGTTAATGGGACGCGGATGACTCATTCCAAGACCCTTTCACCGACGATATACAATATACGCGGTGACGACATCGCGGTCCGATAGCCATCTGAAATCTGCGAAAGCCGTTTGATAGTTTTTTCATTTACGTCCCGTCGACGACAACGTCCCGACGTCGCAGCGTAAAGAAATCAGTTTTCAGCGTGACGCTCGGTGTCGCGCTCGAAGCGAGAAATAATTACGAGCCGAGACTGTCGCCAGAGATTGTGATGTACGCGTTCAGCAAGATCCACATGCGATTTCTTCACACGTATACAAACGCACGTGGGGACAGCGCGGCTACATACCGACACGCAATATCGCAACCTACGCGAGTCCGAATCGCGAAAAGTTTCGGCTTGCGAAACGGCAGGATTTTCACCGGAATTCTCCGCCGGCGTTTCCGAAACAACGTCGAGTCGTTTGTTTTCCGTGTAACAGACCTGATGGTTGTCGGAACGTAAAACGGCAAAATTTTCCGCGGAATCGTCGCGCGACGGTTACAAAGTAAATCAATGTCGAAACTAGATTTTCCGCGTAATAAGTTACGCTTGTCTCGCAGCGTGTAACGGAAGGAAAATGTGGAAACGTGTTCGATCCACAAGTAGTTACGTGGATCGTAACTCTGTTCGCGGAGTCGCTCTCTAGAACAGCTAATGGACCAAGACTCTATTAATATTGATAATGGCGAAAATCAGGCCAATAAGCGGCCGTGGTACTGCTCGGACTCGAGGATATAACGTCTACGTTTAGATTATATCGCAGCCACGGTGTAGTTTCGGTTTACGGTTTAAACGATCGTTCAATTTTCCCTGGGAAACTGTTCTAACGGCCGATCGATACGCTAAACGTTTATCAACGTAATTCCTGGCGTCTCGATTAAAAATCATTACGGTAACTAATGGCGTTTGAATGCGCGACGTAAAGTCTGCTAATTCGATTCGTTTAGATATCGCGATATTATTTAACGAGTCGAGAAGTGAATAAATATCGGCAGCAGGGTTCGGAAACCGACCCGTGAAACGTTCCGAACGAGAATCGCGGTATCGATTCGAACGATATCGACGAGGAAATTCGTGCTCATTGATTTCGGTGGATGTTCACGCGATGCCTCGCTCTAAATAACGATGGCGTATCGAATTTAGCATTAACCTTGCGAGCTTTCGAATAGCACAAAACACACTCGTCCGGTGTAATGGAATTTTCATTTATACCGTCAGATGTAACGCGACATTCCGTACCCGTGAATATTTGCTGGCAAATTCTCGCTGTCCTTAAACCGCGGCCAATTTTCCATCGTCGTTGTCGGCAGATGCATACCAAAAGCATAATCATTTTCTGTATCCCTCCCCCCCGCTCTCGCGGGTTGCCCCTCGGTTCGCGTTACTCGCCATAGTTGTTATTAAGATCTTATCATCGGTGACGTAAGTGTCGGGTTTGAAATGCAGCACTGCGAGCGTGGCTGTTCTACCAATTTTACAGTTTCTCGTGCTCCGCTCCTCTTGTTTCGTCACCGTAGAACCACGCGCGAAACATTTTCAGTCGGGACTCCGGCGACGAGCGAGCAAATTCTCGTCGTTCCGATGATCCTTGAAATTCACGATCGGTTGCGCGTGATCAACGGCCTCTCGTAATTTATTTGTAATTTCCAAGCCGAGCCAGCTTTCCCATTACAGATTACACGGAGCATGGTAACCGTTCGCGTAAGCTCAGAGTGCAACGGGCGTTCGTCAGCCATAAAGCAACGTCTAACTAATTATCGCAGCTGCTTTTGACACGCTCGTAATAAGATACTGAAATATTATTAAATAATATATGTCGTAGACAACAAGTAAAATACGTCGCGGCAATAAGTCGTACTTATGGTAAACGTAGGAGATATACATATAGCGTGTATAGTAATAGCAACTTCCGAAGACAAGTACAGTGGGCGTACCGTATCCCGCGTCGAAATTATGCATCGCATTCTTTCGAAACCTATTTCGGGGTGGAATCGAAATCGAAGTGGATCAAATGGAATTTCCGTTGCAGTTTCTTGATCTTGGTAAATCTTCTTAATTACGACCCAGTAAATTTTCATCGCCTCAAACATCGACCGTCCGCGAGCGTCACGTAGACCGGGGCCCGTTTAGAAGAATTCGCGCATCCGATTTGTCCGTTTCGTACGATGATCGGCCGCGAGACATTCCACGGCTGGAAGCCCGAAGGTGGAAGCGGCCGTAAAATGTGTTGTTACAGCATCTATTACTTTTATTGCGCATCGCATGCCCATCGGTCGGAGAACGTGTTTCTGTGCGGTCTCCGGGCTTCTAAATTGACAATAAACGTTTATGCAAAGCAGTCTGCGCGCGGAGCCACGAAACTGCGGCGGAGTTGAGGAACGAAGGAAAGACTTGGCCGAATTAAACCGCGAGTCGAGAACGAGATCTTCCGAACCGTGTGTGGCGCACACGCGAGCTGACAAGATGGGTGTAATCGAGGTTTTATTATCGTTTCGTTTTACCGCCGCTCGCCGGCGCGAACGAGTGATCGTTAGAGAGACAAGATTTTTCCACCTAACCATCGATCCGCCGCTCGTCGCGTTACAACACACTGCCCGACCGTTTCTTTCTTTTTTCTTCTACAGAAATACTAAATAATTCTCGACGCAGCTATAACGCGACTCGCTCGTGTGTGTGTGTGTGTAGATGTGTTTGGACGGGTGCAACGTTCGCATGGAAATATCTGAGAAAACGAAATGAACTTTCGCCAATCGTAAAACGCGGTCTATGCGCTGAATTTCCCCCGGTGTGTCGGTAAACTGTGCCGCCCTCGTATTTTTCCTTCCTCCGATTCCGCGGGATACTTGCCGTACGTTGTCCGCCGTCGCAGCTGCCTTTTTTTTATCGATTCTTCGACAGCCTAAGCTTTCCACCTTGGCTTTGTTGCGAAATTTCCACGCCGGCCGAGTAGAGAGCGTCGCGCGGCCGTTAAAACAAATTAAGTCCTCGAGTAATTCAACCTTCAACCTTTCAACGGCCAACGGAGGAAATTGCACTCGAACGTCCAAATTCCAGCTGAATCTACCCAGTGAGAGCATCTACGTCTATCTATCACGTTGGCTGGTTCGACTCTAATTCGACGTCGCATTCGAATTCCGCTCGTGCGGTACATTTTTAACATTCTATCCGGGAATCGCGTGAACGTCGGGAAAATGGGCCAGTTTTTCCCGATTCTCCGTGTCGCGGCAGATCTCCAGACGTTATTTCGTTTCTCTCACCGTTTCTGACGGACGCGGGTGCGTCGCGACGATTCGCGGCTGGAAGGCGCGCGCGGTCTCGTGCGTGTGCCCGTGGCAGCGTGTGCGTGCGTGCGTGATCTCCGGAGTAACACGAAAGATGGTGAAAAAGAGAAGGGGAGAAGGAGCTATGTTTTTGCGTCAGGCAGTAATTCACGCAAGTGCATTTCGTTGGACGAGCCGCGACGCCAGGAACGTCCCCATTCTAGTTCGGCTATCTACATCGCTATAAGTTTACGTAACCGCACGAAACCTGTCAGCTGACATTTCGGTGCTAACCAATGACGACTACCATTGTCTCTCTCTCTCTCTCTCTCTCTCTCGCCTCTCTCTGTCGTCTCTCTCGCGTCGTTCGTCATTCCACTAGCCGCTCCACTTTTTCATTCCTAACGCGCGACACACCGAAACCGCCGACGAACGAGACGCGGAAAGGATTGCTGATAATTACTTTGAAAATACCGACCGTCCTACGATGTCGCGAGAAAGTGTGAGAACGAACGGTGGAAGATGTCGTTGTCGTTTTTTTTTTGTTCCTATCAAAGACTCCGCCATGTATACAGGGAAACGTGTCTCGACGAAAATGTTTTAGGTACGCGAGACAATCGTGGCAAAAAAAAAAGAGACGAGAATATCGTCGACGGTGTTCGTTGTTCGAACGGAAAAAGCAACGTCGGTATCCGAAAGTCGAAGCTATTTATCTTCGGAAATATGCCGGCGGGCATTCACGGTCGTTTACTCAGTCGGCGGTTAATTTATTCGAGTTCATTAATTAAATTTGCAATTTGATTCGACAAAGGCCGTCTTTCCTTCGTTCCGGCGATTCCCTTTTCATTCGGCGGAGGTCTGAGAGTACATTGAAACGCGGCGGCCGACCTCTTTTTAAAAAGCGGTCGAATTCGTCGCGTGCATCGAATCGAGGCGGAGAAAGAAAAAGCTCCGCGAAGGTTCGAACCAGCCGGCCGAAAAAAAGCTGCTCGACATTATTCACGCGAACAAGTCCGCCACATTTTCGTCTTCGCTCCCGTTCCCGTTTCTTCGCCGAGTCCAGGTGTTGGGGTAGGTCTTGCTCCACTCCACTCTCTCTCGAACAGGGTCGGAGCGAGCGAGAATCGGGGGAAACCACGCGCTAAACTTTTCAAGCCGGAGAAGGTTCTTGCGCGTCGAAATTTCCGCGTTCCCAACGTTTCGTCGGAAGTTTTAATTTTGTCGTGGTCCACTTAAAAAATCACGAGATTTCCCGGCGTTAAAAATTCACCGGCTCCGTGCCGTGGCCACTCCGAGGGTAACTTTTCGAACAAACTGAATTTCTATCAAAGAGGGTGTCGGTCAACGTTGTCACGGGCACCGAGCGAGCTCGGTTCGGCCCTGGGCGCGAGAATCGGATTAGATCAAGCGGCAGCACGGTTTCGCATCCGAGATGCACTTTTCAGGATCGAATCGTATTTCTCGAGAGGGCTCCTCCTAACCCGCCAGTCCACTGGCTCCGTTTTCTCCGCTCGTTATTCTTACCCTCTTTCGCGTGCTCTCGTTTTTCTCGCGCCTTTAAACGATATCACGTCGTCGGAGGCCGGGAGAGGGTCGCGGGCTATCTTCCCGGCTCCGGAGGACGTCTGTCGCTCCCTCCGGTTCGTTGATACGATGTTTACGAAACCGTCGAAGGGAGATATTGCCCGCGAAGCTGTAATATTTCGTTCATCGAGCTGCCTTTGTCTCGGCGACGAAAATTCCACGACGGAGCGTCTCGTCGTTGCGACGTTTCGCGAAAAGAAACGCTTATTTACGATACGCTTGTTTCGACCGTGTACGACGTTAAAACCCTGCTCGATTACGCGATCGGTTTCACGACCGTGAACTCGAATAATCCGCGTGACGGCAAAATTCGCGGGGAAACTGTCGGTGCTCGATGAAACTGGCTAGCGAGTCGGCCAGCTTTTGATCGTTTACGAACGCCTAACCGTAACAAAGCTTTGCCTCGGCTTTTCCAGCTGAGTTGCCGAAAGATCTGGCTCGTTATTCGACACCGCGGGCTGAAATGCACCTCCGGCAGAGATGCAGAGGCTCTGTGCGACGCGCACGAACAGCGTGCCGGAGTCAACAAGTTGTTCAGCCGGACCACCACCCCTTGCCCCAACTAAATCCCACTTCCTATAATTAATAAACGTCGCGTATCGCGGCAGTGTCGAGCAATTTAGAACAGAGTCGAACGTCGCTACGGTCGTATCGAGACCGAGCAGCCCTCGTGGCCGTGTGCCGGGCAGGATTTTCTACGGCGGCCGTCAATTTTCGTTTCTCTCTTGGCTATTGATTCGCACGCGCGTCCCTCGCGCGTCCCTCGCGCGTCCCTCGCGCCTTTTATTTACTCGTACGATTATGCTCGACTCGATTTCGCTCCTCGTCTCGCACCTGACGTTTACGTCCGTGTTTCGACGAGTCGTACACCTCGCGCGCCGCTCGCATCGGAAAACGTTTTCAACGATAGCACAGCCGGTACACAGGCACGGTAAATAAGAATAGTGGTAACAATTGGATAATTCTGTCGGATAGATGCGCGCGGAAAATGTGCGAGACGCGCGAGCCAAGCGGGAGGTGCATTTCTTTATACGTACACCTATAGGACCTAGCGGGGAGAGGTCAACGTCCTTTCACCTTTCGACGAGGCAATGGAGGAAATATTAATTTCAAGGTTTTTTGTCGAGCTTCCTACCCCGACCATCGTTCCTCGATATTGGCAAAAGCGGAACCGAGGAAGAGTTCGCGGCAGCCCGGGACATTAATTTGCAAAGTCGTAAACAAGACGGTCGCTGTCGATACTTTTAATAAAATGCTAGTAATTAAATTGTGCGGAGATCGGTAATGGTCGGACTGGCCTGTGGGGGGGGGGGAGGGTGTGCAGGGAGAAAAAGAGACGAAAGCAGTGGAGGAGGAGGAGGAGGAGGCGAAGGAGGAGAGCGAGAGGGTGGGTGAAAGGTAATATCGAAACCGTATTTTAGGTGGACTCGGTGGATGGTGGTCGAACGTGGCGGCGAGATCGGTCCGGCGGTGGGGTCGAAGGGGAAAGAAACAAAAAACGACTCGCACAAACAAAAAGAAAAACCGCGTCTTTCGGAGTAGTGTTAGTTAACCCCCACCAGGGTTGCGCGGCCGGTGGTGGTCTCGCGACAACTCACCTCCGTTCACCTTTCCCCACTTTTGCTGCATTTACCCCCAAACCCCAAGCCCCACCTTTCTTTTACTCTCCCTTTTACTCTCTACCTGTGTCCTTCCTCTCCTTCGTTCTCCTCCGTGTCCTCCCTTTTCTCTCTCGCGCTCTCGCGTGTCCGTCTCTTTCTCTCCGTCTCGCTCTTCCTATCTCCGCGTTTCTGAAATTTTTGAATATCCGATCAATAGGTAGCCGGTCGCAGGAAAGAAAAAAACGAAGGAACGTACAGTAGTGGGGAGGCAGCGGATGAGTACCGCTGGAACTGCCACCCCTATCCTCACGACCCGTCGCGCCCTTCCAGACGAGACTTATCCATTTTCTCTCTCCCTACCTTCCTCTCTCTCTCCCTCTCTCGTTCTGTCTCTCTTTCCTCTCTCTCTCTCTCTGGCTGGCGCTCCATGAACGAGCAGACCATCTTCGATTAATTGCCGAACGTCGCGCTAAAGCCTTGGTCGTTGGTCCCTCTGGCCGGGCGGAACGCGACGATTTCCGTTGGTCGATCGGTTCTTCGATCGTAAACTATATCCGTATTTGGTCCAAGCGGTTTTTTTCCCTCCGACCCTACCGCAACCTAAGCCGTACTTATGGTACTCCCGGCGTCTTTTATCGCGCACTACCAAACGGTTTACATCGGTAGGTACCAATCGGGTTATACCATCGTGCGTTGGACAAACTGTTTAAAAATTTGTCAGTCGGCGTGCATACGGCCTCTTCTTTTTCCGGTATCCGACGAGCCACGCTACGCTCAAACGTCTCATGAAAATATTATTTATCAAAAGTTCTCTTTCCGGTCATGTACATGCATACGTATCTAGATAGAGGTACAACGATGTATCTCTGGGAAGGCAGGCGAATATGGAAGTAACCACCTGCCACACTTCCATGCTCTAGCTAGTTATTCTTATATACCAGGCCGGAGGCAATAATTCAACGATGAGGCAAAAGAATTTAGTAGCTATAATCAAGGTGAATCCTTACACGAAACCTCGCACATGTGTATACGTTACTTAAAAGTATCAGAGGTTTTCGCGGAACACGCCGGAGCGGACACCGAGAATCGAGTCTATATCCCGGAGTCGTGCTTCCGACGTCGCGACGGCCCGCTTCCTCGAATACGTACCTACGTGTGTACGTAGAAATAATCGATATGTGCCGCTTTTCACCTTTGCGGCCACGAAACTACGATCTACACAACTACGTTGCAGAGGCTGGTTTTTTCCATACCTAGGTAACTTGTATCGCGTTAGCCTACCTCTAAAAGGTCGTTCACGCATTTTTAATGGAGGAACGCGAGACGCTATCGCGGTCGAACCGTATACTCGGATATGCCAGACTACTCGTCGATTCTCTCTCGTTCTCTCTCTCTCTCTCTCTCTCTCTCTCGCCCTCTCGTCGCACGAACGTTCGCGAAATCCAACAATTTCCGCAATGTGTGTCAACCACGAAAATGTAACGATCGAATTTTCTATTAGCTACGTAGACGTAGGTAAAGGAACAATTGGACGATTCCCCGTATTACGCGATACGACGACTCAAAGGTGTACTTCGTCAAAGAGGGATTTCTTAAACCGTTCCTTCAAGAGGCGGTGGTACACTCGCGTTAAGACGCCGCAAAAGGCTTCGAGAGTGGCGAGGTTGACTCTTTCGAAAAGAGAGGAAAAAAAAATACTCGGCAGAAACTCGTCACCGTACGTAGAAGCCAGGTATTTTCATTTACCAAAAACGCAAAGTATAATAAGGAGAGAGAGGGGAAAAGATAAAAGTAAGCGTCAAAGCGGTAGATGCAGCGCGAAACCCCTCGAGGGGACCCCGGAAAACGAACCCCGCGAAACACCCATCCTACCGGGGTGTGTGGGTACGATGCAACGGTGCGGGTGCGGGTGCGGGTGCGGGTGCGGGTGCGGATGCATGTGTGGCACACACAACATCGTTGCAGCCACCGTTGGCTGGTGCACCCGCGTGCTTTTCATACAACTCGGCTATACCCAGTCATCGTCTTTACGCAAGGGGTTCCGGGGGAGACGGCGAACAGAGAAAGAGAGAGAGAGAGCGAGAGAGCGAAAAGGGGAGCGAGGAGAGAAAAGTGAGAGATGGTGGGGGCAAGGGGCATGTTCCGAAGCGTTTTATAATTGAGACCGTGTGCCGTTCCGGGAGAAGAGGCCTGCCGGAGAGGACGGGGGATCGATAGCATTTTTTTTTCGGGGTAGGAACCCAGACATACGTTGCGAAGGTGGCCGAGGAGAAGGGGTCTCGAACTGTGTGACACATCCACCGGCAGGAACTCTGATATAACGTCGCGAGCACGAGCACGAGGGAACGTCGAGCGAAAAGCTTAGGGAAGGAGGGTTGGAGGGTCGGAGGGTCGCTGGAGGTTGGGGGGAGGGGGCGAGGAGGAAGGGGGCCTGGAGGATCGCTCCGGCAGGGCTTGCTTTTTGACAAAGAGGCGACGACGCTTTTTTATAATTGCGTTTTTAATTTGATGGATTCTTTGATGCGTTTCGTCGTACACTCGAGCATGCGGGGCAGAACGAGAGAGAGAGAGCGCGCGAGGGAGAGGGAGCGAGGGAAGTTCGGGAGGGGGGAGAAAGGCCGAGGGAGAGAGAGGTTAGAGACAGAGAAGGAGAGGACGAGGGAAGGAAAGAGGAAAAGAAACGAAACAAGTATAAGAGAGACGGAGAGATCCCACGAGCGAGAAGGAATACACGTATGCGTATGGACGTACCGGCATATGTGAAACTCCGAGGGAGAGGCAGGCGCGAGGAGAGGAGAGGAAACGAAACGAAACGAAACGAAACGAAAGAGGAATAAAGAAAGAATGAAAGAAACAGCGGGTGAGAGAGAGAGAGAGTGAGAGAGACTGAGGGCGATGGTAAGAGGGGACAGGAGAACGGCGGGCGACCACGAGAGCTTTTTCTGGCCCAGCACGGAGCCCTCTTTCCCTCTAACCACTCTTTTGCAATCCGTGCAACGCACACATCTTCGTCTCCGTCGCACTATCGTCAGGCGAGAAACCGAGTTTTCTCTGCATACGTATGCGTACACGTATACCCACGCGGCTACTCTGCTCCTACACCTCCCTCTTCTTCTTTCCAAGCGTTACACCAACCCCCAAGTCGTCCCAGTCGTTTCTCCTCGTTTTCTTTCTCACTCTGCTCCTCTCTACCGCTCTCTCTCTCTCTCTCTCTTTCTCTCTCGCGCGCCTCGGCCCACCCGGCTAAATTACTTTCAATTGCGTTTCCCGGAGGCATTTCCGTCGAGGCTGGATTTCCGTCATTCTGACGATTTTTCGCTCCGTCGCAGTACGAGTACAACGCGTGACCTCATCCTCAAGATTATCGGCGACATCAAAGAAAAAGTAAGATCGAGCAACGTCGCATCATCCATCGGAAGGGGAAGCTGATAAAGGATATCAGCGAGAGAAGCTTAGAGCAGAAGCATCGTCTCGCGGAGTTTCGTTTCGACGCGCCCGCCGACAAAGGGGCACTTTCGAATATGTATCTCCTAGCATACATTTATAAGCGTACCATGCGACACTTCTCTTACCTTTTCGTATCGTTTCGCACCGATTTACAAATGTATACGCTTCTTTACCCATCCCTCTTCTACCCACCGTCTTTCTTTGAGTCTCTCACTCTCCTCTCTCTCTCTCACTCTCTCAGCCAACGATTGGAATAATCGATCAGGAATTAATCGAAGCTAATAGATTTCTGAGGAAGCGTGTAATTCGATTAGAATTTCTAGCGACCTAGACGGGCAGATCTAAACACGCGGAATGCTGGGTGCACCAAACACGCATTGACCTCGTTCGGTGACGCTACAAGAACGGGCAAACAAACAAAGCGAACAAAGTAGCAGGATCGATTCGTGTGACGTACGAAAGCGACACGCGAAAGAATATCAGACACACGTCCCGCAGGCTTGTTAAAAATCATTGGAACGAGTAATATATAATATTTAGCGCGATGGAAATTCGATCGATGGCTCGATAGTAGTAATCCATGGGGTGATTCGTATCCGAAACGCTTCAAAGGGATCACGGTTTTTATGACGTTTTAATCGCGGTTTCGGCACTAATGATATCACTCTGCCCTTTCATTTTGAAACGGTACGTTTTGCAGCAACGCCGAGGTTGGAGCACGCGTATTTAACTCGGCAACGTGAGTAGTCACTCGTTTTCGAGTTTTTTTCGAATAGTGGTAGAGAGCACGCGGATGAAGCGGAGCGATTTTTATTGCATTTTGCAGGGTGGAATCCTGGCTGGAAATTGCGTCCAGCGAAACGTTTTGTTTTACAACGTTTTCGTCGTCTCTCTTTCTCTATCCCTCCCGTCCCACTCTCTCCCTCTCTCCGTTCTCTTGTTCTCTCGCTCCAACCAGTTTTCCATCCCGATCCCCACAACCCCTCTGCCTTTATTCGATAGACAGGTTTTTTACGCTTTTTTTTCCACCGATAACTCGGTTTCACAGAGAGCGTCATCACGATCATCGCGTCTCGATCGAGTTGAAAATTGAGATTATCATATCGACGCAGAGGAAAAACCTTTTAATCCGTTCAATCGTGTTTCATGGAGCTTTAGAGCGAAATTAATTTAATCGCGATTCTACTTTCCGATATTCGTTCGCTCGCTTGATTCGCCGGTTCGTTCGTTCGTTCGTTCGTTCGTTCGTTCGTTCGTTCGTCACCTCGTTCGTTCGCGTAACCTTGGGCTACGGATGCCCGTCTGAATCCGATGCGTCGGATCATCGATGATGAAAATATCGACGGCTTTATGTCGTGTCTCTGCAAATCCTCTCTCACAGCTGTTCCGAGGTACGTACGTTGTACATACGTATCCAACGGCACGCGCAACCGTGTCTCGTCTACTCTCGACGACGTCGCGACGATGGGCAGAGGAAACGTGTAAAGACAAAAAACGAAAGAGGAAAACAAGGAGGAAGGAGAAAAATAAATGTACCCACCGCGAACGTTCCACGCAGCGGTAATAACGAAATTAAATATGTAACGAACGTAAGAAACGCGGCGAGGCATAATCTGGAGCGCAATTAACAGCCAAAAAGTCGTTTCACGCAGGCTACGCGGGGCTGGTTCGCTCCACACGTCCCCCAGAGTGGATATTTATTGCGTTCCGTGTGATGTCGCCGTATAAGAGATACGGTCTAAATCTCACGCCTGGCGTTTTATACGAGGAAGAAAATGGCGTCTGAAGTGTTAGGGGTCGTATCCCTTTTACGTTGGGAGTTGGGAGTTGTTGTGAGCAAAGCAACGACGTTACGTCGACGAAGGAAGGTGTCCGAAAGTGTGTTCGTGCAAGGCAGTGGGAAAATAAGAAAAAGGAGAACATCCGGCGTGTGTAAGGGCGACAGAGATGCGGGAACCTAAATTTAGTAGACGTCCAAAGTATAGTCATGGAAGCGTGCAAAGGGAAAAGGAGAGTAAGGGTGTGCGAGTGGGAGAGAGAGGGCGAGAGAGGGAGAGAGAGGGAGGGAGAGAGTGAGAGCGCGCGCGAAACGAAGAGAGCGTGGAAGAAGGAGAGACAAAGAGAAACGCGCCGGCCGTGGAGACGTACGAGGAAAGGGGTCGGGGAAACTCTGTGCTTTGGTGGCGACGGTTTAGGGTAGCAAAAGGAGGATACCGGAGGGTGGAAGCGGCGAAGGGTGGCAGGAGGGGGTGTAGAACGAACTGTTGCTTCCCCGAGAGCCATGTCGTGCTGGGTACTTCTAACACAGGATTCTCGAGAGCCTCCAAACAGGATTTAAGCGTTCTCACCGGCCACGAGGACTATCGCTTCCAGTATTCCATGCAATTTCCTTCAAAACGTTTCTCGACTACCCCTACCCCTACCCCTGCCTCTATCTCGCCTATTACCGCAGTCGCTTGACACGGCTTCGCACGCTTTAATTAAACAACCCGAAAATATTCCTGCTATTCGTAAACGTCGGGAATTTTACGCCCGACACTCAAAGGCGTTCGACCGTCCCGCTAGGTGGAAAAGCAGAAAAAAATATGAGAACCAACGTAGGGAAAAATAATCAGTGTAACGAGCGCAACCAGTGACCAGTCAATTGCCGTAGACCGGTCTAGAGATTCTCTTGGAAGTCGAGAGAGAAGAGCGGTGGCAAAGGGGTCGAGGGATAGAAGGCAAGGGTATACACGGCCTTCTACCTCTTGCTCTCTTTAACCTCGTTCTCTTTGCCTCCCCTCCCACGCCTCCTTCGCTACCCACCCCACGTTTCCTTCTCTTTTCCGTTCTATCTGAAAACTGTCTGGTGCCAGTAAGTCAAACCGGCACAGGGATCGGGCTAAGGTCGTCTTTCCTAAATCGGGAACTCGCATTGGCCGGCTCTTTCAGAAGTTAACTTCTCGTACGGTATACCGTCACGGTTTGGATTAAAGTATCCCTGACGATGTGACTTTGTGCGATGGAATCGCGATCAAACCGTTCTATTAGATTCCGGTCGGAATGTTGGAGTTTCAGCTAATCTTGGACTCTATTATCATTATTCTTCTTGCAACGTTAAATCACGATTCTTATCGAGCTAATTCCTTCTCGACCTCTATAAGAGGCAATTCCTCTTCGGAACGGAGAAACCTTTCCGGGGGGTGGGTCGTTCGTGGAAAGCTAACAGCCCCGTCGGTATCTGGCCAAGGTTCATATACTTTTTTTTTATTTTATAATTAACTAACCGAAAATATTGGCGCCGTCAACCGCTGTAAAAAATCCGATATTAAAAAGGGATCCCCGACCTCGCGTTTCTTCACCGTTATACACGACGACCGAAAATATATCGTGCCAGAATTTAAAAATCTGCCCGCCCTGAAACGCGATTTCGGGAGTGCGGTCGACCGTTCACTGTTAACAGAATCGATCAAAAGAGGTCGAGCGGCAACGAGGGTTTCGTGGTCAACTGTGTCACCCTCTCTAACACAAACGGACCAGAACTTCTCACGCGCATTAATCTTTCTTTTCCCCGTAAAAAGTCATCCGCGCCGTAATACGTGTCGAGGGCAAAAGTTTCACGCTCATGCCGGCGCGGAAAGAAACTTTCCGGGACCGCGGATTTTCAACCAATTTTTTCAAATTCCTTCGCGCAAGGTCATCCCCGATGGAACGCACGTGCGCGTGTATGTGCGTGCGTATGCACGTTGGCGACGAGACTCGGGGAGACGCGAAACGAAATAAAAAGAATTATGTAACGCCGAAAAAAGAGGGTGCGAAAAGCAGAAACGAGAGAAACGTACACGGAAACTCGAAAACGAGAGGTAACTTCGGAAGTACGAGGTGACATGGATGGAGGATACTAGAACGGAGGGAAAAAAAGGGAAGGGACGTCCCGCGAAAAAGAGAGCGAGAGCCCAGGGTGGTGCCGGTATAACGGAAAGAAGAAAAAAATAAAAAAAAAAGGGCGCGTGCGTACAAGTGTGTGCGTATAAGTGTCGGAGAAAGAGGGACGGTCGCGAAAGCAAGAAGAAAAAGAAGGGAAAGGCACGGGAGCGAGAGGAGGAGGACCAGGAGGTGGAGGAGGAGGAGGAAGATGAGGAGGTGAGGAAGGACGTAAAACAAAGTAACGACGAAATGCACTTCCCCCTTTGCGCCCACCCTGACGCTTGCCCGGAGGAAAACGTCGAACGAAACGTTAAAAACTGGGGAAGAGGAATGAGAAGAGAGGTTGCGGCGGGAGGGGGAGAGGGGGGGGGCGATGGTGGTGGTTCTACGGGAGGGTCGGTGGGCCCTGTCGATGGGGTTGGCAAGGCGGAGGAGGTTGAGGCTGGGTTTGCCGTGGCAGCCGGGCCACCCTGGAAGGGTGCCGGGAGGTTATGACAGCCGAGGTATTGAGCGGATCCTTCGTTAAAAAAACGAGAAGCACCGCTTCTCGCTGAGGTGCGTGGAACAGAGACCGGTAGACGTGGCGTGGGAGCGAGAGGAGAGCCGAGAGAGGAACGAGAAGCGCGCGAGGGGCCGAGAGCGGGCGGGAAAGGAAGACGAAAAAGGAGCAAGAGAAAGGGGAGGTTGGGGTAGATGGGGCGAGAGTGCACGGCTGCCGCCGCCGCCGCCGCCGCCACCGCCGCCGCCTCCGCCGCCTCCGACGCTGCCGCCGCCACCACCGCCGCCGCCGCCGCTGTTACTGCTGCTACAGGCGGCGGTGGAGGTGGACCAAGGGGGTGAGACCAAGTAACCGAATCCAACGCACCCTTGCCTCGCGCCCATTGCCTCCCCCTAACGGGGAAAAAAACCGAGTGCACGATCTCTCCCACTTTTCCTCGTCCTCATCCTCCGAATCCTCCTTCTCCTTCGCGACTACCCCTGACTGCTCTTCCCGGAGCGGTCCTGCTCACCTCAACCCTCCCCAAGCTGCATTCTATCTTTCTCGGTCGTCACCGGCTTCGGGGATCCTTCCGCGCGACGAGAAAGACTCCCGAGTTTCGGGGACGTAGTCGCGGGCACGAATGAAAAACAAAAGACTACGCGAAAGAATCATCGACCGCTAGAGCGATCGACCAAGAAATTAACAAACGTACCACCTACCTACAAGACCACCTGGCAACCTTTGCGACTCGCACGATTACGCGACCGTGGCACTTTCATTCATCGATACGGTAGACGAGTACCGTAACCTGATTACGCGTATATATGTATATATAATTATTCCATATAGATATGCAAATACCGGAAAACGAAAAAGAACCCCAGGTAAAATCAAGATAAACCGTGATATGCTTTCCTTATGAATTTCCATAAGTTAAACGTTCTTGTCCGTTCGGCCGCCTAGGGTTCGCAATCGCGCATCGATGAGAGAGTGGGCTATCGGGCAAGACATTGAAATTGCGATTACGTCGGCGTGCTCGAGGCACCGCGCGGCCCGGTGCAGGGAAACAGAAAGAAAGGCTAGAGAGAGAGACAGGGCGAGAGAGGGAGGCAGAGGGAGAGGAAGGGTGCAAAAGGACCGCGTAGATGGACTCAAAGAAAAAGAGAGAACGCGCGCCGGGGCGGAAAGAGAGACGGAAGGAGAAATGGAAAGGTGGGACAGGGGAATCGAGTCCGTTTGTTCGCCGACGGAAATGCAGGCTGGACACGGTACGACGGAAGGCGAGTGTGTGCGAAGCACTCCCTGGATTCGCGTAATGGGAAAATCGATTAGGAACCGAACGGGTGAGGGCGACCATCCAAGATGTACGGATGCACCAGCGAGAGTTATTAGCTTCTCCGAATCGAGGATACCAAAGACTCGCGTAGAATTAAAAAAAAAAAAACAAAAAAAACAAAAAAAAACGAAAAAAAGAAAGGCCCGTCCGAAACGTTCTCTGGAACGAATCGCATAATTGCAAGGGCGTTCGATGTGAATTTCATTGTCGAGTAACCCTGGAGTTTTAATGACGATTCGCGGGGAAAAAGAGGAACTCGAGGCTCGCTTCGTGATTCCACAAAGATTTCGCGGGCGATAAGTTTAGCAAACGAGAGTGTCTAAAATTTAAGGCGAAACGTGTCTGTCGGTCGGAAAGTACTTAACGCAGCAGAACTCGAGCATCTTAAAACTCGAGCCACTCCGCGCGATACTCTTTGAGTCTAGTCGTCACTTTTCCCTCGGCCGGCGTGCCGGCAAAGGTTCAATGACATCGGTGGAAGCTGAACCACATGTACATACGCGCGTATACACCGTGCCGAAAGTGGAACGCGCGGAGGAAAGCGTCGTTTCGTTTTTCTTAGCCCTCGGTAACAATTGGGTGAGGGGAGGATCGATAGACGTACGGGCACCGTTTGCCCGAGTATCTACCTATCGATGAAACCGAAATTAAATCTTGTCGCTTCGGTCGAAATACGTTCGAGGGAAATTTCCTCGTTTCGTCTAACGGTGGTGGACGCGGGTGACAGAGGGCTTCCATAAATGTGGAACGCGCGTGTAGAAGCACGGACCTGTGCGTGTTTCATCGATATCATACGTGTAGGCTTACCTACAACGAACATCCAATCGATCTTCTAGCGGCGGCGAGGTATCGCTAGCCCACGGCCGACTTCTATTCACCCGAAGCGGCCGTCCATGCGCGAACGGAGCATCAACACCGGGAATCAAACGCTTTTAACGAACGCTGTCGCCCCGATTTCGATCAACCCAACGCGCGGCCCGCCCACCGTATCAACGAAATACTATCGATCTTGTTTGCCCTGATGCGTAGATGAAGATCGATTCTGACACCGGGGAAACGTATGTACATACGTACGTCGCATCGCTACCACCCCGCTAAATAAATACCCGGTACGCGGGATGGTTTGCTTTACAAAAACATTCTGCAATCGATCGTAAGAATTATTTGGAATGGAAAAACACGGTAGGGGATTTCTTTTCTCGCAAAACTGTTTTGTTTTTCGGACGAGACACATTTTCCACTCGAAGGGAAGGGAAACGTGCGGAGCGACGGAGGGGACTAGAGAGACAGAAAGAGAGAGAGAGAGAGAGGGGAGAGACGGTTTGAAACGGCTTCTTAAAGAGGGAAAGTGTTTCACAGTGGACAACTACCGAGGTTGTTCGCTGCATTAAGATTTAAAGGTGTTCTCTTTCTCGCGTTCGTCTTGGAGGATGGCATTGAATCGCGTCAGACTGCCGTCGACTCTCTCCCTCCCTCTCTCTCTCTCCCTCTTGGCCGTGGTTCGACCGCTCGTACCGCCACGTGCACTCGACTTACCCTTTAGTCAAAACTTTCTTTCACGAGTTAAGAAACGACGCGCTTATATCGAGCAAAGCGAAAGACAGAAAGCTGGAAGACGGTAGGCAGAAGGGGAGAGAAAGTGAAAAAGAATTCGACGGGGTGGATAGAGCTAATTAGACGATGTTTGATTTTCGGAGAAAAGGACAAAGTTAGGAGGGTGCCACTAGGGCGGGTATCTCGGCAACGAAGGCGATGGAGCGACGGAGTTTCGCGATGAACGCAAGAGAATCAAGGCAAGGGGGGTCGGCAGGAGGATAGGGGGTGGTAAGGTAGGACACGGGAAAAGGGCGGAAGCGCGAGGATGGAGGCGACTGAGAAGGCGAAGGAGGTGGAGGAGCAGGAGGTGGAGGAGAAGGAAGAGGAGGAGGAGGTGGAGGAGGGGGAGGAGGAGGAAGGAGGTGAACGACGGGCAAGAGGGGAATAGGGCAAGTGGAAAGGACGAGGGTGTCCGCGGGGGCGGATGAAAGGACGCTTACCAGCTACTACCTATTGATCGCCAATTCTTTTTCTCTTGTTGCATATTAGGCGCACTCTGCCTCCTCTCTCTTTCCCTTGGTGCTGTGCTCTCCCGCCCCCGCCCCCTGGGCACCGAACGTAGAGCGCGCGAATCCGCCCCTATAGCTACCCTCCGACCACCCGCCGGCCACCTTCCGACTCTCTACCCTCCGCGTCCTCTTTCTCCTTCTCCGCCACGTCCTCTTCCTCTTGCTCTTGCTCTCGCTCTTTCTCCTACCCCCCTGCCGCCCGCGCCAACCCACCCTTTCTGCCCATGTCGCCTCGCCGCGCGAGAGTGCGAGCCACCCCTCCTACCTGCTACCTTCCTACCTATACACCTATACACCTATACACCATCGGTCCTGACGCTCTTCTTACCGGCAATGTTTCATTTCGAGGAGTAGTACCCTTCCGGTTTCGGGGTGGGGCCGGACCACCCTTGCCGGCTTTTTTCCCTGGAACCGTCGCCATCGACTATAGGTACCTACCGTCGCCGACCGAATCGCGCCTAGATCGATAAGTAGAATAAGATCTCTGAGAGGACGACCTCGTTCTCGGACGCGTCCGTAGGACGAGGATCTACGAGCGATCTACGGTGGGTGGATCGATCCATCGATCGTTCGATCGATCGATAGATCGATCTATCCACGAGCAAAAGTTTGACAATTCGCCCAGCTTAACGGTTGTTCTCTATTTGTTTCAGGCAAAGTCGAGTAAAGTTGCTCGCTCCCTTGGACCCCCCGCGAGTGGATCGGCGGGGTGAGCGCAAAGGCGAAATCGGCTGGAGTAAACGAAGGAGACCAAGAGAACGGGCGAGAGTGGGAGAGAGAGAGAGAGAGAGCTGGAGAGCGAGGGAGAGCGAGCGAGAGAGGAAGGGAAAGAGGAAGTAAAAGAGAGGACGCGCCGGCGGCGACAGACTGCACTCTCGCACCGCTCAGGGCGCAAGCGTGCACGTGTGTTGTGCGTTTCCGTGCCCTAACCCTGTCTCAGTACGAGAGAGTAGTCGTCTGTTCGCGTCCCCATCCCTACTCCAGCGGCATCGCCGCCGTTGCCGCCACCGCCACCGCCACCGCCACCGCCACCGTCACCGTCGCTGCCGTCGGCTCGCCATCCCCCCGACGCTCACGACGATCACCAAGCTCACGCGCCACATCCGACGAAACGACGCCGGCGACGACGACAACGACGACGAGGACGACGACGAGGACGACAACGACGACGACGACCGCCAACGGAACAAGGAACAGAACGAGGACACGGACGAGGACAAGGACGAGGACGAGAAACACAACGACGACGGCGGCAACGACGAACGCATCAACCGCAACAACAACCACGACAACCGCAACAACGTTATCACCTACCCTCCAAAACTTTAGCCGTTACTGGCGCGCGCTACGTCACGCGTGACGTCGCCCACGTTAAACCGACGACGGTACACGACCGTGTAGACGAAAGCTGCAACAATAACAACAACAACAACAACAACAACAACAACAAACACAACAACAACTACACCAACAACAACGACAACAACATCATCGTCGGAAAACACGCACGCAACCTTTCTATCTCGCGCCCTCCTAGTGCACGCACGTCTCGCCTCGCAACTCGCGGCTCGTATTAAACGAGAGAAAGATAAAGAGAAGTACCGATTACGCGTCGGAAGGAGAAACGAGAGCCACGAGCGAGAGCGAGAGGGGGCCACCGAGAAAGCCGGCCAGCCGACGAGCGACAGAGAGAGAAGAACAGAACGACAACGAGCAGCGGGAGGAGGGGAAGAGGGGGAAGAGGAGGACGAGGACGAGGACGAGGACGAGGACGAGGACGGAGGACGGCCGGCGACGGAGGGGGTGGACATCCACGCGGGAACACGAGGCAGGCGCACCCGGCCGGCACGCACACACACATTCTAAGATGTGATTTCAAAAATGGCGGATTGCCCCTATGCCCGCTGCATACAGGAACGCAGACACATCCGACGGGAGCTGCTGCGATGGACAAAGAATATGGTCTTCGTAGTCGGTGAGTGAAACCGTGACTAACGTTCGTTCTTCGTAGGGTACGCGTTCCATATAGATGTCCGAGGACGAACAATTCGGCGGTTCGCTAACGATTGCGTCCAACTTTTTCTCCTCGTGGATCAACGGATTACTCTGTTTCTACTGTAATCACCGTACCCCTGCATGGTATCCATATAGTATACCGCATGCACGCATCTCGCGTGCACGCGGACGCGCGGAGCCCACCTCGCGTATTATTCACGCTCGTACAAAACGCGTCGCGTGAGTGCCGCGGCGGCCCTGCGTACGCTACAATGATCGTCGACGTATGAATGCGCGCGTTCGTATGCGTACGCTTGCCTATGTTCCGCATAGTAAATCGTTATGTGTGTCGGGAGTACGTAGATGCGGGAGTGGGTTGTCTATCCGTGAACCAATGTGGAAAGAGAGAGGAGAGAGGCAGAGTCGCCGAGCGAGCGAGCGAGCGAGTGAGTGGTTGAGTGACTGAGAGAGAGCGAGAGAGAGAAAGAGAGAGGGAGAGAGGGAGAGAGAGGCGAGAGACAGGGAGGAAAAGAGGGTGGGGGAGAGGGCGAGAAAGAGGAACCGAGTGGGAAGGGAGAGAGAGAAAACGCGCCGGTGGTGAGACCTGTTGCGAACCGAAACGCCGAATCCTGGCTGACTGTGAGCCAGGCGTGACTCCAACTCGTGTCCGTACGTTCAACAGGGTGGTTGCACGTTGTCGAGAAACATAGCGATATTTCGCGCGTACTTTCGGTCGGAAACGTTCCGCTCTCTAACCTCCGGGTACGTGTCGTCATCGAAAATTCACGACAACGAGCGTTCGTCTTCGAAAAGATTATTTTCCGGAAAATCGAATAAACCGTTCGTTAGCCCGGCGAGGTATGCCTCGACGAGATACTCGGATCACGCGAGCACGTCCGCGGCGGTCTATCGGCGGCGTTCGATCGAGGCTGGATTTTAATTAGTTTCGAAATAAAATTCGGCGGAAGTCGGAAAGAATGGCAAAGCCGGGGCTCGCTAGGCAGCTTTTACCCTTCGGCAGGCTTGTACGCCGGCGCCTCCCCGCTAACACCGGCAGCACCTTTCCCAACCCCCCGACATGCCCCTCGCCCCTCTCGCACGTACATACGGCAGTCAGCCGCGCAGAGAATACTGCACAAGCTGCGTGCCTTGACCACAGACAACCAAGCGATCCCGGCCGCCGCCCGAAACCTTCTTTTCTTCTTCTTACTGCCTCCCTTCTTTCTCCTCTCTCTCCCTCTGCCCTCCGTCTCCGATACTCTCGCCCCTCCAGCACCCCTTACCCCTCTCGACGCCTACGCCCCCACCATTGTACTCTTGGGCTATCCCCTTCTCCGCCGACTTCGGGTTAGTCCGTCAAGGGAAGAGTTCTGCTACTCGTAGAAGGCACGTTTCCACGCGCGTTGGTGTTGCGTGCACTCGCCGTTACGCTTCTTCCTCCACTTTCGTGACCTCTCCCTTCGTCCTCCCCTTCCCTCCCTGCGCCCCTCTCCCTCTCCCCTACCCTTCTCTTTCGTCTATGCTCTCCTCTTTGCCCACCCTAAAGGCAGCTTCCACCCTCCCGATATCCCTCCACCTCCGTTCTCTCTCGTATTCGCGTCTCTCCTCATTTCGGAACGCAGCTGCCGCTGGTGGTCGAGAAATTTTCGCGAGTCCTTCCACTCCCCCACCCCCTTCCCCCGACCCCCACCGACCCACCCCCGTCGACCCTCCGATTTCCTTCCTCCCGGTGCTCCTACTTTTTTTTCTTCGTAACCCACCCATCCGCTCTGCACCCCTCTGCCGCGAAGATTCTAAAAGGGAAGGTGGTAGTGGGTTTCGTTCGACGGAAAGGGAAAGAGGAAAGAGGAAAGAGAAAGAGAAAGCGGAAACCGAGTAAAGGAGTGCGCGACGAGAGTGAGAGAGGTGCGTGTGTGTGCGCGCGGGGCTAGACCTCCGCCGCCGCGGCTCTTTTTCTCTCTCTCTCTCTCTCTCTCTCTCTCTCCCTCTCTCCCTCTCTCGCTTCTCTTCTCTTCTGTACGTTTCTCTTCTCGAGACTTCCATGATCTTCGGAGATCGACCAGTGCGCGTTCGTTCGGGAAAGGGTGACGAAGGGTGGCAAAGCACGCCTGAAATCCGTCGAGGCACCCGGGTGCGAGTGCTCGCAGTGCTTGTGACAGCGGCAGTACCGGGTGGTAAGCTGTCTGGTGCTGGCGTTACGTTCGCGAAATTAGTTGGCCGTCGAACGCGAATATCATCACGGTGTGAACGAGTAGAACGAGAGTCGTTCGTGTCCGGTGTCAGTGGTCGACGAGAAATAAGAAAAGAAGTGAATCGGAAACGGAATTCGTGAAATATTTAATAAAACGAAAAAAAGAAAAAGAAATAGTTCCTCGCTACAAGGGTGGCCTAGCGTATTCTCTCGCGATTTCGTAACAACCGTGCCAACACCACGCGAAACCGACCGACCACCGCTAGCAGCGTTTCTCTCTCTTTCTCTGTCTCACGCAACCAGTTGTTACTATCGCGGACCTGTTACGTTGCACGTGTTGCGCGAACGGGAACGTCATCGATCGGACGCGCGATCGATGCCAGCCGCGGAGAGGGTGGTTTTTTGAAAATTTCCCGAAAGAGAAAGAGAGAGAGAGAGAGAGAGAGCGAAAAGTAAAAGAAGCCTGCGACAGTGTAGCGCGGTACTTTGCCAGCTGTCACGCGTCCCGTAATCCTGATCGGTGGATTGTTCGCACGTAATCCTGGCGCGTGTTCCGGCCGTGCAATCATGGAACTGGACGTAACGAGGCCGTGCTCGTTTCCATCGGCGATTCGGCGTTCCGAACCGATGCCAGACGCGACGCGATTTCGCGAGAGTTTCGCCCGTTGCGAGTACCGCTAGTGAGCGATGCGGATGATCGCCCGACCCTGCGTCCGAGCCGACGACGCCGCTCTCCACCTCATCGCAAAACGGAATCCGAGTCAGCAAGACAACGTAGACGACTACCTATCGAGTAGAGTACGTACGACGATCTCAAAGTTCTTTTCGCGATCGTGAGGAATACCTGCAGCGAGCGCTGCCCGAGTCGCGTGCTTGCGGAACTCCACCGGTACACGTGTGCACGATTAGGAACAACCTCCGGTTCGATCATCGTCGACGAGTACCGCGTGTTCGTGGAAAATCATCCCCGACTAGTTTAGACGAGAATTCGATTGAAACGTGGTGATTGAAATTTGTTTCGGCAATACATGAGGCAATTTTAGAAACATAGAAATCCAACGACGCTGAACATTTCGCGGAACGTCTTGGCGACGAATCCGCGAAAGACGTTCGAGATCGAAAGTTTATTTACGTCGTCCATTTGCTGGCGATATCGAGAAAGGCAAGGTACATTTTTCCGTTCGACCCATTCTTCCTGTCTCTTCACCCCCATCGTGGCCCCACACCCCTCGCTTCTCGAAAACGGTCGGGCTCTAAGGCGTATGGGGAGGAGGTGGAGGGGCAGGAGAGATACGGGGGGGGGCGGAGGGTTCGGGTAGGTGCAGTTACTGCTGATCGTTAAAAGGCGCATAAAAAAAAGGTCGTGGAAAGAGGAGAGGAAGCAGCGCGAGAAGTAACAATAAAAATTCGTGGGCATTCGTGTTTCGTCGCCGAGGTAGAAGCGAGACGGTCAGAAGAGAGGTGAGGAAACTGAAAGGAAGGTTGGAAGGGGGGGCGCGGAGTAGGGGGCGAGAGGGTGCAGCGACGTAGGGGAAGGTGCAGGCGCAGCCGAGGGTGGGTACGGCGGGGCAGGGGTGGTGCGTAATGAAACGATATTGAGTAGCCGTGGTAGGGAGGGCTGTTGCGAAAGGGTGGGGATCGTCTTCAGCCCTCTCCGTCGATTGACCTCGCTTCGACGAGGCTAGGGGAGGCAAAGAGGGCTGAGGTAAGGCGAGGCGAGGCAGGGCGCGGCGAAGAGAAGAGAGAAGAGAGAACAGAGAGAGAGAGAGAGAGTGAGTGAGGGAGAGTGAGAAAGGCGGAGAGGAAGCAGAGGAGAGGAGAGGAATAGACAGGCGGGTGGGGGTGAGTCACGCAGGGGCGGACGCGGTGGAAAGGGTAGCACGGTGGGGGGTGAAATGCCGAGCGATCCTGCGTGGGCTGGCAGGAAGGGAGGCCTGAAGTTAAATTGACGAAAATGACGCGGCACCTTCTTTTTGTCTCTTCTCTTTCCTACTCCCGACGACTACGACGCACGACGAGCGATGCAACGCCTCGAAACGCCTTGAAACACCGCCTTCTTTCCGAAAAACTTCAAAGCCCGACATTTAGTACTCGAGAACGCGACATTGGTAACGAGCCGCGGCGGAGAGAGAACCGCCGGCGCCCCGGAACAACGACTTTGTGGTTACCGCGGAATGCCACTCTATCAAACGACCCGATGCCTCGATATTCAATGTGAGTTTCTTCCTTCGCGTCGTTTGATATGCTTCTACTTGCGCTAAACCGTTCTCTATTTTTATACCTTTCGTTGGTTCTGTCTCTCTTTCGTTCCCTCTATCTATCTATCTATCTCTCTCTGTCTCTGTCCTGCCTGTGACGTGCGATACGCTACGACAGTGTACTCGATGTGTTTTTTGTCGGAAGATATTTACCGTACCGTTAATACAGGCATGAAAAAATATTAAGTACGGGTAACACATGCGGGTGTACACATGCGAGCTCGGGCTTTCAGGAAATATATTACACGCGATTCGTTGCTGTTCCGTTCGGGGACAACGCATTCCGTGTGTCATTGTTGTACGTTAAAACGAGACTTTTGTAAATGTAAACATTTTTCGGTATACTCGAGCGAATGGGATACAGAACATCGCGTATAAACAATCTGAAAAATGAACAACGGAAACCGGTGGGTATATATCTGGTTTCTTTTAGCGAACGTGGAAAATGAATTGATACTCTGATGCAGGCGCATAATAATCCATTAAATGATCATATGGACTGTCAGATAATTATCAGGCTTGACAGAAATTAATATCGATGAACGATATTAATGACCATTCTTGCAAAATGTAGTAGACGCGTTGTAACGAGCAGTCGGTGTTAGTTGTAAAATTCATATCATACACCAGTAATTGTGTTCCGTACGTATGTAATAAATTATCTTTCACAGATACCACTCTGTGCCGCGTATTAACGGTACGAAAGTGAAGTGGTCTGTATACGTGTACGTGCGCGCGCGTGTGTGTGTACAGTGCTTGCGTTCAACAGCTACCCGTGTCTCGAAAACAAACGCGGTTTCTTAGGCTTTATATTCGCGACCGTCAAACTCTCGTGACCTTGACGCGATTACTTCTAAAACCTATTTGGACTTCAAATGAACTGGGTATACCTGATTCCCATCTACGAATACAGAGTACGAAAACTTTGGACGAAAACATCCGTACTTCGAAGAGCTACCGCGCGTGTAAAAGGTTATTCAAAATTTAAGAGTATACGTATGACAAAGTACTTGCATTCCGGCTCCGACCAAAGTGATCATAAATGTCCCATAATATCTCAGCCCTCTTCGCTGGATCGAGAGAACAAACTTGGCGAATCAGACGCGAAATTTCAAGAAAAACACGGGACAACGTACTGGCAAGATTGCGGGTGGACGGATCAATCGGCATCATTTTCCAAAACTATCCGTTACGGATCGATCTTCGCCGACGTCACCTAATAGCACGCGAAAGTTTCCCATCGAAAGCAAATTACGCGATTCGTGGCTTTGGCAACGATTTAAATGTGTTTCGCAGAGCGATATCGATGACAGGTTTCGAGTTATGTAGGCGAAACAAGTTCGGCTAACCTATTAAAGGCTTTGTTTTTGTTTGAATAATTAATGAGCAGTGTAACAGGTGGATCGGAAAAGTATTATTTTAGGCAACTTTTCGAAACAGAGTGCCAGACCCGAAAGTTTTTTTTTCTTCACGTCTGTGTTTATACGTAAACTTCGAGGAGAATTTATGAAATGATCGAGGACGTTTTCGACGCGGAATCCGAAGCCGAATAAGCCAGTGAAAGAATCAGATTGATATCTAAAAAATTGTGGAAATGGCCAGCGAATTACGAAAATCGCGAAAAATCATCAATTTGGAGCAGTTTTTCGTTTGGCATTCACTCAATTTTTAAGATAGCGATCTGAAACTTGTACCGTTGTTTTAGTTAGGAAATTCTACGTCAGAACAATGTATAATAGTTGTACTTTTCGAAAATTTAATTTTTCGCAAAAATCTGAAGGGGGTAGGTCACGATTTTTTGCGATTTTTGTAATTCGCCCGCCATTTCCACAATTTTTTAGATATCAATCTGATTCTTTCACTGGCTTATTCGGCTTCGGATTCCGCGTCGAAAACGCCCTGGATCATTTTAATAGCTCAAAAATCACGGAAATGACGAGCAATTTACGAAAATCGCAAAAAATCCTGACCTACCCCCTTCAGATTTTTGCGAAAAATGAAATTTTCGAAAAGTACAACTATTATACATTGTTCTGGCGTAGAATTTCCTAACTAAAACAACGGTACCAGTTTCAGATCGCTATCTCTAAAATTGAGCGAATGCCGACCAAAAAACTGTCATAATTTGACGATTTCTCGCGATTTTCGTAATTCCCTCGCCATTTTCGCAATTGTTGAGATATCAAAATGATTCGGAACGTTTTGTACAAGGAATCGGAAGTCGAATAAGACAGTGAAAGAATCAGGTCGATATCTAAAAGTTTGCAAAAATGACGAAGGAATTACGAAAATCGCGAAAAGTCGTCAAATTATGACAGTTTTTTGATCGGCATTCGCTCAATTTTTGAGATAGCGGTCTGAAACTGGTACCATTGTTTTAGTTAGGAAATTCTACGCCAGAACAATGTATAATAGTTGTACTTTTCGAAAATTTCATTTTTCGCAAAAATCTGAAGGGGGTAGGTCAGGATTTTTTGCAATTTTCGTAAATTGCTCGCCATTTCCGTAATTTTTGAGCTATTAAAACGATCCGGGACGTTTTGGACGCGGAATCCGAAGGCAAATAAGGCAGTGAAAGAATCAGATTGATATCTAAAAAATTGTGGAAATGCCGAGGAAATTACGAAAATCGCAAAAAATCCTGACCTACCCCCTTCAGATTTTTGCGAAAAATGAAATTTTCGAAAAGTACAACTATTATACATTGTTCTGGCGTAGAATTTCCTAACTAAAACAATGGTACCAGTTTCAGATCGCTATCTCAAAAATTGAGCAAATGCCGACCGAAAAACTGTCATAATTTGATGATTTTCCGCGTTTTTCGTAATTCGATCGCCATTTCAGTAATTTGTGAGCTATAACCAGTTAAGTATGTTTGACGACTATACCCCTCATCGCTTGATTATCGCAACACACACTGGTGCACGCTCTGCACAGAGATCGCCACACTTAACTGGTTAAAGGATACCTGTCGAAAGATATAATTGTCTCGAATGTTTTGTGGACACGGTTAAACCAACCAGCAAGAAAGACTCGTGTATTTAATGTTTTATCGATAGTAGAGAATTTTACAAGAAACATCGGATAATCAATTTGCTCGTTGAATCGAATACACAAGACCCGTCCAGCAAGAAAACCTGTGTATTTGTCTTTTTCAGTGAACGTCGCAAGACCATAATTCATAGGTCTCTCGTTAAACGGGACAATTTGTGAATAGCCCGTTAGGATATCGTTTGCACCTGCAGCAACGGTCTATAGAAGCAGTCGTAAAAAGCTCGGAACGTTAATCCGATGACCGATGGCGTCAGTGATCTGTTGCATTTTAATCGTCCTTTTGGATCGGCCGTCGAATTTCATCCGCGCCAGGCTCTGCTTTATCGCGGTGTCAAAACGGTGATATTAGCTGCGTCGCCCGTGTGTTTGCACACGTAAACGCACACACGTTTTCAGCTATACACGTGCCCCGTGTACGCATGCACGTTGCTAACGAAGCGAGAGTGTATTCGCTGTTTCTCCCTCTTCCCTCTGTTGCTCGCATTTTCTCTTTTCCACTCGTCATCTCTCACCTCTCGCGATTCTCCTCCGACGTCTCTGTTCTTTTCTCGCTCGTTTCTCTTGCGCTTCTTTCTTGTACTCGTTCTTATCTTCTCATCCTCTTTCGCTATCTCCTTCTTTGGTATCTCGTAGCTTTCCTGTTCGCCGGCTATCGCCTTGTCCGTGTGCATCGTACATATACATGCGAGCCGGCTTCTTCGTTTCTCTCTCGCGCGTCCTATCTCCGGTCGCTCGACTGCGATTCGTGTCCAGAACACACGTTGTATCGTCACGATGTGCCTCTAACCTGCTTGGTTGCCCGTTACCGCTCCGCTATCCGGCGAACCACGAGGCCCCCGGCCGAAAAATCGTCGAAACAACGGGATGATATCTCGGTAAACGTAATCCACGACGTGCCACACCGCACGGTGGAAATTTGCAAACGTGTCCGAGTTGTAATAACGTTTCCGTTTTTTTTTCGGTGCGTTCAAAAGAAATTTAGCGAGAATACATATTTTCAAGAAATTAAAATATCTACCCGGACAAAGAGGATTTTATGAAAATTTTTACAACGTTAAATATAATATAAATGTTAAGCGCGCTGCAGGCCGTTTGCATTATTTTTAGTGTATCGTCAAAAAATGCCACGGGAAAAGGATGTAAAAGTCGGTGATATCGTTGCGCTGTTCTACGATGTCCTTCGTGTTTCCGGCTTGACGCCGTTCCGCCTTCCACGCTTCGATTCATCAATGTCACTTCTTTGTCAACGACGAATTTAAACGTAGCCCACACGGTAATCTCGCGATGCAACTCTTCCCGCGGGTAACATTAGACAGCGGAGAACGATAAATGGGTCACAAGACGACTGTGCTGCACGTCTGCTATCCGATTACCGCTTACATCGCTTAGCACAGCTAAAATACGACGAAAGTGCAGCTTCACGTGCGTTCCTTTGATAGAACGAAAAGAAAAAAGGAAGACGAGAAAAAAAAATGAACGCGAACGTAAGGCGAGAAAGCGAGACGGAGAGATTTCGGACGAAGAAATACCCGGCACACGGTTTTGATTGTTTCCGCGTATATGTAAATCAGCGGGAAAAATATGTATCGCTGTTTTATTTCGAGGCTCGCTTCATATTCCGGAACCTCTAACTTTGCACGGTTCACTTTGAACGTGAGCATCGTGATTATTGGGTTTCACGATTGATAATACCCTCGTGTAGTACCGTAACATTTGCAAAGTAGTACACAGCGGAGTCTCTTTGATAGGTTCGGCGACTGTTTCAGACGTTGGGAAACGTTACACATGAAAATCAGACCTTTTCGTTCTATCGTTATTCTTCCTGAACGTTCGTCAAAGAAACCCAGGAGTTTCCACGGGGGAGCCCGCTGCTCCCTCGAGGTTCCTGGTCTTACGACGGAATAAGACCGGTGGTCCTATCCGTAATCCCACATTGTTTCGAGTGCATTATTTCATTTCACGTTATCGCTCCATTAGTTCAACCCGAGCAGTGATTCCCGAGGTCATTATACCAGACGGTGTACAGAGAATCGTCGAGAAAGAGTGAGCGGTACGGAAAAGACAGAGAGAAGGAGGGAGAGAAAGAGAGAGAGAGAGGGAGTGAGAAAGAACGAGAGAAGCGGCAGAGGTGGAGAGACAGAGAGACAGAGCGTGAAAGAGAAAGAGCGGAGGAACAGAGAAGAATGGTCCGCGCGAGGTCAGTCCGCATTCGTACATATTCTCACGTAGATCTGTGTACGTACCGACGCGTGCACACCTTGACGAACATTGTCGAAGAAAAAGAAGCAGTCGCTCGATAATACATCGGCTGGCTCGCGGCCGTTACCACGGGGTGACGGTTCAAGGGAAACGAAGGGAAGGGAACGCCGGGCAAGGGACGGGAAGGGAAGGGAGGAGAAGGGAAAGGGCTAAAGGACAAAGAGCCAGGGGACCAGAAATTTCGGCAGCTGGTACTGGTGGTTACCAACCCAGCACCGAGCCATACTCTGCATGGTGTACTTACTTCTTTTTTTTTACGTAATACACTCTTCTTGTTCTTTCACGTTTTTCTTTCAACGGTTTTTCACTCGGATTTTCAGGACTCGCCTCGTTTGAAAATGTCAAACGTTCGGCGATCCTTTTGGCGGTTAATATCCTCGAGAGATTAACAAATAACCTTCGGTGGTTCTATCTTTGGCAAGCATCGTTTCGAGATCTTAATGAGGCACGGCTCATGGCACCGGGGTTCCATGCCTTGTTGAGAGACAAGTAACGCTCTCAGGATTTCGACATCCGTCGTCGTCGTCGTCGTTGTCGTTGTCGTTGTCGTCGTTTTCGTCGTCGCCACCGTGTTCTCTGTCCTTTACTCGCCACGAAAACCACTAAGTGATCCTACCCAGGTGAATGGAAGTCTCGTGATCGTGCACACAAAGCGACGCCGATAATTCCCGGCTAGGCGGCTAGAGTATTTTTTCCCTAATTGCGCTCTCCTTCGTGCCGTGTGCTTCACGCTGCGAACCGACAGTCATTACAAATATTCGACTTGTCGCGAACGTGGTGTCTGCGAGTACTCTACCGAACCTATTAGTCCTTTCCGCGTAACCTTAACGTACAACGGACCCCGATACTTGGATCGCTCCCGAAATCATTTACACATCGATCGATTTCGCCCACTTCGGTTAACGATATTGTAACGTAAATTTTCGTAAAGTAAATACAAATGTAAATACAAATACGTATAGCAAGTGGAAGGACAAAAAGAGGAGCTATTTCTTTGGCGAAATAGAGAATTACGCGAATTACGTGAAATTTCGTAACTCGAACGCACCGACCTCGGCCAAAAGCGTAGGTTCCATCTCTGTCTTTCTTGGAGGCGCGCGAGCGCGCGCACTCGTTATCGCAATTATTGCGTTATTATCGTCCTGGAGGCTTTAGCGGCGCAGGCGAATCGCAAGCGAATCGCAGGCGAGTTTCGGACAAAGGATAGCCTTGTGCGTCGTGAGAGCCAGCTGCGGCCCCACCATGACCGACCACCCATTTCCTAACCTTCTACTCTCGTCTAAACCGGATTGCCATTGGTCGAAACGGGCCGACGATTAGTGACGGGACCAAGGGAATAGCACCAAGATGTAGGACTGTTGGGGGGAAATATAGCGCGCGCGCTCGCATCTAAAATTGCGGCTCTGCCATTGGTCGGACGGGCCCCGAGGCCATTCGATTTAGAATTGAAGAATGGTGCCGCTATATCCTCCGCTCACGGAGAGGACGACCGTGGAAAGTAGATTCTCCTTCGTTCTCGAATCTTCCTCATTTCGATTCTCGATTTATCAGGGAAACGACCCGTTCGACCACCTACCGGATCTCCAGAAATTTTCCTTTTTTCTTTCTATCTTTCTTTCTTTTATTTTTATTTCATCTTCCCTCGGCCGACCCGGTCCTGAGTCCTGCTGCTCTTTTTCGAATACCACCGTCCTCCGTGGAATTTCGATAGGTTAATATTATTCGAGGCGGAAAAAAAAGAACGAAACGCTCCTTCCGCAAATAAATTACGTATCCGGTTGGCAAAGTACGAAACGAGATAGACGTAATCGTTTTATTCGTTGTAGAAGTCGTCCTGGTGCAAGGTCTGTGTGATTGGCTTAATCCCGGGCGTGGTCATCTGCCCTACTTCTTCCTCTTCTTAAATGGCACGCGAGATAAGATTGGTTCGGCACCTCCTGCCTGGAATTTCATCCGAAGGCGCGCCACCAGTCTAATTACTTCTCGAATCGATCAAGGACTCGAACTTTGCTCGCCGTGAATATCTAACGAGAAGCTAGACGTCCTTTCGGTGAAACAATCACCGACAATGGAAAATGTCAAGTCACTGGTACTACCAATTGGAAATTGCCAACGTTAGATTTATCACATTTCCACGCAGACGCTTAATAGATTCCAGCAATATCGTTTCACTTTGAATTGTAATATTTCGCGCGATGCCGATATCTCAGACGTACTCGGCAGAAAATTCTAATCCGATTTATTCTATCGAATATGTATTACGTTCGTTGGTCGCAGTTCGGTTAATTTGCGTAATTAGAAAACGTCTTGCAAAAGAGATTCCGCGGCGGTGGCGGCGCGCGGTTGTGTGTGTTCTCTTTCTTCAGTCCGTTGGTTATACCGTTGCATCTTGTTGGATACGTTCATTCATTTGGAAATCCGGATACCGCGTTTCGCCGCCCACTCGACGAACAACTCGGTGAGAGGGAAAAGCGCGATTACTACCTTTCCTACGAGATTATTCTCAGAGCCCATTGATTACATGCAAGGTCGACGATGCTGCAACCGGTAGATATAGACGGAGATAGAGCCTAACAGACTTAATCAGGCCTTTCGAAGAAAAGAGGAATCTTAACTCGCGTTCGTTATCAAAAGACCATCGAGACTTGGAACTGGCAGATTAATTCTGACATAATTGTTTCTTCTATTCTCTGATATTCCATCGGTTACGGCCGAAAGAAACCGTACTTTTCTTTTCAACCGGTCTAGGCTCGCGGAAGTGGTCGCGCGTCTGAAATTCGCTTTTCCGTTGTGCCTTTTTCTCTCGCTTCCTACGCGTTTGATCCTTTCGTCAGAGTTCACTCTGACGAGTCTCGGCCTACGTTGACGTCACCGAAGAAGTAAGCTAAATTTAACGCGTAAAAAAAAAATTTCGTATAACCATCTGCTTATTCTGGACAGATTTTCATGACTCACGGTGCAACCTTGAAGTTTGCACGTTCTCGCGAGATGATGACTCGTATAATTATTGCGGTTGTCCTAGCGCTCGCTGTATTCGATTACGACGAAGTTGTCGGTTTCTCTATCGCCCTTCTTTTCACCCCAGCGATGACGAATAAAAATCTATTCATATTTCCGAAAAGTTCTATTCGCCAGAAACGTTACGTGGCATATTTTCCAATTCCGCCGAACTTGCGCGCGATAAATGCATGTGCCGAAGGCATAGATTACCGATTTGTCATTGTTTCGGGACACGCGTACGTACACGTACGTCGCGACGGCCTATCATTTAGTCGTCAATGACACGTCAATAAGAACCGAGCGTACTTGCACTTTGCGCAGCAATTATCCCAAGAAAGTGTCGTGTTACATAAATGGTCAACGGGCCTGTTTCGCATTGAAAATTGCCGCAACCTCCTGGCCGAAATATAATTAGGTGGACAAAACGGGAGTTAACCGTTTGAAAGGCGAACGGCGTCGAAAGATCGTTTAAAGTTGGCTAGGCTAAACTCGGCCCTGACCGTAATGCTCGTCATACGTTTTTCTGACAGCGGCATGTACAAATGCAAATACATACATGCATATACGTATATATGCCGGCGCTGCCGGCGCTGCTGGCGACGCTCGACGTGGATTCAGTTCGCGTTTCCGCAAACTGGCATTATACCTGTATTTGATAAGCTGCGTGGAAGTAGAGCGTTTAAATAATGGCCGTACAGACGGCGATGGGCTAGCGCGATGGGCGTCGCCGTTCGTTCGAAACGTTCGACAAACAATAATAATTTATTCAGATGTTTTTCATGCGCGCGCTCTCTTGCCGCCTGACAAGCGTTAATTCGATGTTTCTGCTGGATGTTTCGCCGGACACGACTTTTTCCTACATTTTTGCTATTGCTTCTACGCGCGGTCGGCTAGAATTTCGTGAAACGTGAGTATCGAATATTGGTCGATAGATTCGCCGGAGAAGGACAGATCGTGGGGAAGAGGAAGAGGAAGAGGACGAGAGGAGCGGGACGGGACTGAGCGAGGCAGGGGCAGGGGGGCGGAGGGATGGCGATAGAGGGAGATAGAGGAAGATAGGGGGAGAGACAGAGCGGGGAAACACTTCGATTATCTTTTTTGTTGTTCCGACTCCAGTATTAATATTTATCGCGACGTGTCGCGTCTGCGTTGAATCACGCCGCGCGTTGGTTAACGCTAAATTATATCAATCTTTTTGTATCCCTACGTTGGTAATCGTCATCGTCGATACCCTCGATTTTATGTAACTCCAATTACTAATCGATATAATTGATTGTAAATTGTTTAAGTGGAATGACAAACGACAGGCCGGAACGTTTATAATCAATAACTTCTTTCGCGTAACGCTACGACGGTATCGAGTGCATATCGATTTTGAACACAACCGTAAATCGATATCGCGCACTGTCCTTTATTACCGTCTCACGTTCCCATCCCCGTAATTAATGATTGTTACGCCTAAACGAAAAGCCATGTATTTATTGAAACGCGAAACATTTCTGAGGCTGTCCGCCCACGCGATTATTGTCTTTGCAGAAATATTCCTCTCCGTCGGATATTTTCTGTTTTTCTTTCCCACGTTTCTCTCTTTTTTTCTTTTTCCCCTCTTTTTTTGTTTTTTTTACTCTTCTTTTTTTTATTCCCGCTACGTATCGCGACGTGACGAGAAACGATCGCCACAGGTGATTCGCAATCAGGTTTTTCCAATCCGATGGTCGATCGACGAATTCTATTTTCATCTCGGCCGTTTTTCCGTCTATCTTTCCGCGCTGGCTAGAAAACGAGAGTCGAAAATCCGACCGCACGAAATTTCGTTAACGGTATCACGGTCGCCGCAACGCACGTCCTTACCTCGGTCGATTCGTTGGTAATTGTTGTACCGTTTACCGCAGAGAAACGCGAATGTTAACCGAGACCGACGCCGCTGAGTTTTATGATTGCTCTTTAACTACTAAAATCGTGATCCCGAGCTAGCTGTATAATTATCTCTATCCCGACGATCGGTCTACCACGCGAAGTAGAGCATTATTTATCGGATCCATTAGTTGTGCTAATGTTCGACAAAATACGTCGTGAAATTGTCATTCACCGATTCCTCGTCAATTACGATCCACTGTCCCTTTCGCGTGTAACGGTGTTTTGCATTCGAAATTGCCCTTTTGGTCCGTGGCCAGATACGTAAACCCCCGATTAACTCGCGTTTGAAAGCTGTTAATTGAAATTAGTAAAATTACGCGTCCACCGTTTGGTCGAAGTTTACCGATTCGACGAACGGCAGGAAATTGAGCCTCGCAGAGGGGAGAAGTGAAATTCCCGGCAAAGTTGGCCCGGATTTTTAATAGTTTGGGACACGTTTGTGTGTGTATACCGCGAGAGAATGGCTCGTCCTTATCGTGAAAATGGGCGGGCCGAAAATGCGGGAATCGAGGAATCGCGGCACGATACGATGGGCGTGGAGGCTCACGCGAATTGATTCCGTGCGCAATTCAATTTGCGAATTCCGCGGTAATCGCGGCCGTACGGATTCAGGTGTTTCGCGGAAATAAAGATCTGTCCTTAATCGGGGGCGAGTGTCCCGCGCGGCCCGGCCGAACGACAAAATCAATTCGGTGAGAAATAAAGGCGGCAGCCATGAAAAATTGCCTCCACGCTCGATCTACCGGTGCACGCGAGACGTACCCGCGACAAACGCGCGCGCACACACACACACACACTTAAACACGCTCGGGCTTACACGGAAACGAACAAATACGTGCAGGAAGATGCACGTACACGGGCGAATATACATATATATTTACGTATATCCATCGGTCGGTATGTGCTCGTGGCACACGCGACCACCGAATGGCGTGACAGTTATGGTGCATTTGCGGGACGCGTGCCACGGTACCGGGTGTCCGCTTCGAATCAATTGGCGCGCTAAACCTTGCGACCGTGCGAACGGTTCGGTTTGGCGGCGAACAATTCGAAAGTTTCGACGTGGAACCGTGAAAAATATTGCCGATTTACACTTTCGTGGCTAGCCACGGTAACGGTTCCGTTCGTAAATCCGCCCCGGCGCGAAATTTACAACAACGATACTATTATCAACACGGACACGGAAGTTGTTTCGTCACCGCGATACTCCGTTAAATATTAAGGCCAGTATGTTACTAACATAATCCGTGGGTGGCGCGAGGAGAAGAATTAATATCGCGGAGATCGCGTATATATATGCTCGTTTATGAAACGTTTGACACCGACGGAACTACCGTCGATATTGGCCAGAAAAAATAAACACGATTCAACGTACATACATCGGATACTCGATATTTCACGTCTGTGCCACGTATTTACATCGGGAGGTAATATCGGCGGTAAATAGTGTATTAAAACCGAGTCCGGCGATACGGTAATTGGATGTTTCTATGAATTTTCATTCTTTTTCGATTTTCACCAATCAACTTTTCGATGCACCAATGTCGCCAGTGAAGTGTGCATCGCGTCAGATAAGGCTCGATTATTCGGCCTTTGGATAACGTTGCGAAAAAATCGTGTTATCAGTTTATCTATCGTCGAACGTTGCTAAAGAGAATGCGTTCGCGTTCTGTCACCATTTTGTTCGCGGCAAAGTAAGTTTCCGGTTTCAAACGGAACGGTCAGAAACGCGGTTCTACGTCAACGAATTTACCGCGAGTTTCGTCGTTCGTCCTAGGATGCGCGGAGTGAAGAATGGATACGTTGCCACGAACGGACCGTTTATCGTGATCTTTCATCCGTTCGACGCTACAGTTTACGTCTTCTTGTAGCAAGAAAGCACTCGGAGTATTGCTAAATACGTTCGCGATGCCCTGGTAATTTCGTTTGGTGCAATTTTCCTGGTTACGCCATTCCGGCAGATACTAGGACGTGCGTGCCACCGCTTCGTCCTTGAAAAACCACCACGTCCGGTCGGTTTTCTCGAGCATGCGAATTCGGTGATTCCTACAGCAGGGTACACGTTACAAAAGTTATCACGCTTAGCGAATCTTTAGCACGTAAACACGTGAAACTCGATTTTCCACGATACGTGTCCGGCCCGAAATCGCGTTCGGTCGTTTTCACTTACCTTATTGCTTTATCGTAGCCGTCCGATCGCGTCGCTCGGGTGAAACCGCGTTTTATTTTGTTTATTTAGCGAATTCCCTTTCGCAAGGGGAAAACAAAAGTAAGAAGGAAATTGGAGGACCGTAAAAGAAAGAAAGAAAGAAAAAAAGGGCAGGCAGACATTTAAATCGGATGAATGGTGGTAGAGGGGTTCCGGATAAACGGGTAAGCGGGTAAGCGGCGCTCATCATTGTTTGATGTAGTTGCGGTGGTGTCGCAGGTCTGGAACGGGTAGCGGAGGAGTTGATGGGCCGTAGGAGATGGAAGCAATATCAGGACACCCTGTACAGCGGTACTCGCAGCAGCGAATCAGCGACGGCACAGCCCCACCATCGGCTATACCAGACGTTCTCGTCGTCCTGCGACCCGGTGCCCGGAAGCCTGGAACAGATCGGGCCGCATCTGCTTCATCCTGCGTCCTCGTCGTTACCCTCCGCGATAACGACGACAACGTCGACCGCCACTACGACGGTAGCAGCGTTAACGGCGACGGCGGCGACGACGACGACGACGGCGACGACCACGACGACATCTACCAACGACGCGACAGCGGCAACGGCGACAACGGCGACGACGGCGAGTCTGGTGAAACAGGACAGCCTGCAAAGGCATCCGTTGCAGAATCATCATCATCCCCTCCAGCAGCAAGATCACCGCCACTACCAGCAACAGCAGCAACAGCAACAACAACCGCAACAACAGCAGCAGCAGCAGCAGCAGCAACCGGACGACCAGCATCGTCTCAGGCCGGACGAGATCAAACTCGAAGCCACCGGGGAGGAGGACCTACCGACGGACGCTGGAAACCAGGAGGACTCGGTCGCGGTAGGAACGACGATCGGGACGAGCATCGGCACCGGCACCGCCACCATACCAAGCGTCCAAAACAACACGATGACCACGGGCACGAGTACGATACCCACGAGACGGCGACGCAAACGTCGGCAGAATGATGGAGACGGGACCGACGATCGAGAGGACGACGAAGAGAACGACGAGGAGGAAGAGGGTGGACCCCGGGGCCAGAGCGAGCCGGAGAAACGGCTAAAACTCGACGAGGACGTCGACGGGCCCATCAGGCCCGTCAGGCCCGTCAGCCCTCTCAGGAGGGAAAAGACACGGGACTGTCCGATAGCCAACGCTACCGACACGGAAGGGACCAAGGTAACCGGAATTTTTCTTTTCCTTTCTCGTTTCCCGTTTCTTGTTTACTCTAACAAGCCCTCCCTGACCCTTACGCGTCGATCTTTTCCGCAGGAACGAACGGAGGAAGTCGCGTTGGAGCGGACGCCGGTGCAGGGCCTGCTGCGGGTGAAGAAGGAGGAAGAGCTGCAGGAGGTACCGTGTTCCGGAGGCACGATAGCCACCCCGGCGGACACGGACGGGACCAGGTCGGGATGTCGGGAGGTCGACGCTGCCAGGACGCCGTTTCTCATCGGAAACCGTCGCGCCAGCCCGCCACCGGAGGACTGGAAACCGCTGGACAAGTGCTACTTCTGTCTGGACGGTAAACTGCCGCACGACGACCAGCCACCCCTCGTAAGTAGAGCAATCATTCTTGTTACAGCGGTTCGAAGCGAACACGCGTCTCGATGTAACGTAGAAACATCGTTTGCTTCGCCCGATCGCATCATCCCCTCGTCTCTTTCACGATTAAAGAATCAGCAGCCTAGTCGCGACATGCATTCCCTCTCACGTGTTTCTTCATAGCGCATAACTAATCGGCCAGGTACTTACTTACTTGAGTACCGTCGATCCTTCGAATCGCAGACCTCTAGGCCGCCTAGGTATCGCAACGCCCGTGGAAACAGTATAAAACGATTCAATTTTTGATTATTTCGCGCAAGCCATTTCTCACCTCCATATCCGTATCCCCGTTACCTTTGATCGCTTTGACGGCGTGCCCCTTATAAAAGATTCACGAAGTCACCGGGCGGCAGCCCGCACAGACTCTCCCAGCCTTTTCGAAAAAACGAATTCGATGAGAATTCGATCCCTCCCGGCTCCTTTTTCCACCGGTCTTCGTAATCAGTTTCTTTCCGCGCCTCGACCAGTCGACCAGTCGACCGGACACCCACCACCGCGCACCGGCTTGTGTAACGTGGCGTGTCCGCAGAGTCCGCAGAGCGACAGCAGCAGCAGCTCCAGGTCGGCGGAGTCGCCGATGTCGGTCCAGGTGGACCCCATGGCGGCTTCGGTGGTCGCCGCTGCCCTTAGCGGCACCTACCCCACGCTTCTGCCACAGTGGTGCCTGCCGCCCAGGGACCCGCCGCTCCTGGGGGTCCAGACGCACCCGGAGAACGTCAACTCGGCCCTGGCCGATCAGCCGCTCGACCTCTCGGCCAAACCGAAAAACTCTCAGGTAGGTGCTCGGGGACGGGTGCTCCAGGTGTTGACGAGCTGGTGAACCGACGAACCGACCCGTCCGTCTTGTCCGTCATGGGAACGTCGCGTGAAACGAGATAGTCGTCGACGATCCAGCTTTTTAACACCTGACACGGACACGTACCTCGATTAGAATTTGAATCCTCGTCGTGGCTCGTCCCTCCTCCCGCCTCCTTGTCCTTCTTTCTCTTCATCAACGTCGACGGTAGTCTATTCTATTTTTTTTCTCTATTTTTTTCATAACGTGGGTCCTTCAAAAAGTTTTCGCCTTGACATAAACGAAGAACGTAGCAACGATTCGTTCGGAAAAGCGCCGATTCCTTTTGTTTTTTCATTTTCGAGGGTTGAATTCGCACGGCACGACCTTCCTAATGTTATGTAAAGAAACGAAAAGACAAATATATGTGTACGACACGACGAAAAGTGACAAAGTGCTACTGCTTCAGATGCATATACATGTAATAATGCTAGTACCACACAAGGGAAGACTCGTTGAATATACATCGCAACAGCTTTCGGGACACTTAAGATTAACTCATCATTACTTCGTTTGATAATCGTTCCCAGTCATTACTCTCTGTTTCCCGCTTTGCAGAAAGTGTACCAAGGAAAGAAATTCAAGGAAAATTCTGAGGTGGTATCGGCAGAAGAAAACTTGTACGAAATGGGGATTGAAAAGCTGCAAGAGAAATGGGGAAAGTGTATCCAACTAAGGGGGCGAAAATGTCGAAAAATAAAAGTAATTCTTAGGTTTTACTCTTTTGTTTTATGTCAGGCTGAAAATTATTTGAGTGACCTACGTAATCCGCTCGTTAATCCGGCGGGAAACATGCTCTTTGCTGGTAGCGTTAAAGTAGCACGGAATGCACATTTACGAGCTGCTATATCAAAGTTGGCTATAGTTAGAATCGATTAAGACGAAACGATAACGACTGGAATTGATAGCTGTCAGCTACGATTCGACGCGTAACCGCATATATGTGGATAATGTATCAGAATTTATTTGAAAATGTCTTTATAAAAGAAAATTCAAAAGAAAAGAAAAGAAAAGAAAAGAAAAGAAAAGAAAAGAAACCAACGAAAATGTGCGCGGCTGGTCTATCGAGATTTTATCGACGATATCGTTTTTCCGTTTGTCACAGGACAACAACATATCTCTACTGGAACAACAGAAAATACCTCTAAGGATGCCAGGAATCGACCCGAAGAGTATCTTCAAGTGAGTAGCAAACTTTTCAAATTTCGCTGCCGAACGTACCTATAGCTTTCTTCCCCGAACGCGTGGCGATCGTTTTCGACGCGCTACCTGGAAACAGATCGTACGATATACCGTCCGAGCAAAAATCCCGGCCGAGCGTCCGCTCGAGTTATTCTTTCGAAATTCACCTCGCGAGTGTTTTTGCAACGAGGAGACGCGCGTCGATTTGCGACGAGCGGTGTTATCGCGCGACTCGTTTTACACCTCGTGGCCAAACGAAGCCACCGTTCTGATACACGCAGATATTTGCATTCCTCGCGAAGAAAATAGTCGAGCGCGTTCCGAAAATTCGGGTCGGCACCGCGGTATAATCGAGTGGTAATTATGCGCGGGCATAACCGTGATTTCCATGGCAAAGAAAAGACTGAAAGGGCTGTTCGACGGTTACAACACGAACCTCGGACTATCGACTTACCGGCAATGTATTTTTTTTTGTCTCCCGTGTTCTTTTTTTTTTACATGGAAATGTAACGTTGAAAAGGACTCGTAGTGTTACACCCGGTGTACGTCGGTAATTAAAAAGTTTCGCGTAGTCGCAAACGAATTTCTCCTCCGTCGCGATCGTCCTATTGTTTCGCGGCAACTCGTTACGAGAATCGAGTCAAAAGTCTGTGATATTTTTTTTTCACTCGCCGAGGAATTTTACCGTCGAGGTAAACGTTTTGTTGCTCGTCTGTCGTTGTTGTAAAAAAAAGAAAGAAAAAAAACGAGAGAAGGGAAAAAAGGGAACGCCACGAGGGTGGATGTAACGCGTCACCCGCGACTGCTCGAGATCCTCTAAAACAGAATCGATAGAATTTTATCGCGGGAGCCCACGCGTTTCGTGTGTCAGACGGAAACGTAGAATTTCATTTGCAACGATAGATCCGGTATTCCGGGGTTTACACCGCGCTCGTGCCAGAGGGTAGCTGGAAAATTACAAGGAGAAACTTTGTTCCCGGATCGGTCGTGAAAGTTAATCGAGAACGTAACGGAGAGAAATCAAAAGAAGCGTCTGCCCGCGAGATTTACCGAAAATTCCGGCGTTCTCGACGATTCGAAACCACAATCGACACTTTTATCGACTCGCGTTCCAGACCGTTCGAACAATCCCGACCGTAGTTTCGTTTTTCAACGAGGTTTCTCGAGTTCCGCCGTCGCGTTTCGTCCGTTTGACAAATTCGAAGGAGCCCCGGACCGAACGAAAAATTTGAAAACCTTTCGACCGAACGCTTTCGAAGCGGTTCGTGAGAAAAAAAGAACAGATCAACGCCGTGCAACCGAAAGACATTGAGGAAAAAGAGGGAGGCAGAGAGACAGAGACGGAGAGAAAGTCGCGAATCGTGTCCGTACGTTGCCCTCGTGTTTTCGCTGTTTTCCCCCGCGGAGCATTTTGCGCGTCAAATTTTTATCATCGTCTATTATTAGTCCACCGTAATCTGCACCTCCTGACACATCGAAGGCGCAAAGTACCTCGCGTGTGTCGTACGCCGCACGGAGAGAAAGACAGAGAGTAGAAACGGAGACGGAACGACCCGCTCTCGGATCGCGCCCGCGCATGCGCCCCGCTGTAATTAACGATAAGATAGCCCGGCCGACGAAACCGCGCCAGCAAAGTCGAAATTAGAAGCACGACCGAGCGTTCGGCCGAACGAGAATTTCGTTTGTTTACCCCGTGCCGCAAAATTACCAGCCGATGACAAACGATCGAAAGATCGACGAGGTGTTTCCACGGGGAAATTGTCGAAATTACGAGGATGATTTTCACGCGAACAAATATTTGTTAAAGCGGTCGAAACGTAAAGGACACGAGTAAACCGTCGAAGTATAGGCGAAGCATCGATACTCGGTGGGTGAGAACGAACGAAACGGACTTTTGTTAGGTTTATTCGAGGGCTCGACAGGCCGAAAGATCCGGAAAGCCGGAAAGCTCGAAAGCCCGAAAAGCTGATACCGAGTAGGTCGACGAACTTTGCCGTGGGTGGGGGTCTTGGTTCCTCCGGAAGGTGGGAGGGTAACTTACCATGGGTTCTTACGGCTAATCTTATCGGTTCAACAGCGAGACAAATTACACCGGTTCGATATCTATCTGTCACTCTTCTTTTTTTTTTTTCACCGTCGTTGTCGCGGATATTGATGCGTTTATTCGCGATTCGAATATTATTATGGAACGAGCACGGTGAAACGAAACGAAAAAAAGTATAATATCCCTCTTGCCAGATAAACTCTTGACACGAACGAACCGTCCATGGAAAGCGTAAAAAGAATTCGCGAAGCGAATGGAAACGATCGGGCGGACGAAGAAACCGAGTTGCATATATGTATACATGCATGTATACGTAGACTTCCCGGAATAGCTTAATCGCGTAATGGCGTTTCCATAGCTATTTCTCGTACGTACGGCTTGTCGGTGTTACCTGGCCTCGCAATTTCGTCGGGTCGAATTCGTTCGCGAACGCAGCCCGGTAGGAGATCAAAGCGTTATCACGAGACGCGCGTCCGTTGGATCGATTCGGTGCTCATGACGAACACGTGCGCGCCGCGCGACGGCCACGTGGCCGGTGTACAAGTTGACAAGGGTGCCACGGGTACACGTGAGCTCTCCGGTACGAAAAGTACCGCACCGGATAGCGTAACGAAGTTACCCGATCACGGGTTTACGCGGGCGTATCGATCCCGCCGGTTGACCAATTATCGGACTCCCACTCACCGTGGATCCGTCCACCCCGAGACGAACTCGTCGGTCTACCCCGTTCAAGCGAACCGGAATGTTTGAAAGTGTATCCTCGTACGTATCTAGCGTGTCACGCGTGTCCCCCCCCCCCCCACCGCCCCTCCGTAACTTTCAATCCGATTAGTTTCGGAAGATTTTCCGTAATGTCCGTGGTATGTATGTTAGTACACCCAAGCATCGTACACGTATCTGTTTTTGTTGCAGCTCGTGTTACCGCGCGAAACCGCGGATGAGCGGTCCAGTGGCGGCCGTGGCAGCGGCGGCGGCTGCCGCGGGTGTCGGTGGTGTCCCCGTGGTGGGTGCCGGGGGCGGCCGGAGGACGTACACCGAGGAGGAGCTTCAAGCCGCCCTGAGGGACATCCAGAGCGGGAAGCTGGGCACGCGAAGGGCGGCCGTCATCTACGGGATACCTCGCAGCACCCTACGCAACAAGGTCTACAAGCTCGCGATGGAACGCGAACGGGACGCGTCCCTGACTAGCACCCACTCACACCCTCACGAGCCCGCCGCCCCAGCCACGACCACCACCATCATCACCACCATCACCACCACCACCACCACCACCACCACTACGAATACTACGAATACTACGAATACACCACCAAATACGACCCAAAACGCCTCCGCCACAACTCCGCCCCCGCAAGTGGACGAGGTAGGTTTTGGGGACAGAGAAATCGGAGAATCTGTGAAAGAGCTGAACAGTTTTAGAGAAAGAGACGGAGAACGAGAGAACGAGAGGACGAGAGAAAGAGGGAGCGAGAGAGCGAGAGAACGGGAGAGAGAAAGGGGTGGGAAAGAGAGAAAGAGAGAGAGAGGGGGAGAGAGAGAGAAAGAGAGAGGGAGAGAAAGCGAGAACGAGTGAGAGAGCGAGAGAGCTTGCGAGAAAGATGATAGAGATCAAGAGAAAAGAGAATTGAGAATTGGCGGAGACCATCACCGAAGATAAATCAAAGATTCAGATCGATAATCGCATCAGTGACGGTAGGAGAGATCGTTGGATAGATTGGAAAGAAATCTCTTTTGCGTACCGTCTGGTCTCATCTTCGGCGTTTTCACTTTCAAGAAACCTTAGCCGTCACGTATTTCTCTTTAAAGAATCAACGGCAACCATCGATTAGCTTTTCACGTAACGGCCTCGAAAGAGAATAATCGTACCGGCTACGTCGCGGGTTTTGATCGTCCACCTTTGACTTCGAAAGATCGTTAATCGTTGTCGACCGAGCCACCGGGTGAAAAAAATCGGAAAAAGATCGGAAGGCCGGGGGGAACGTTGGAACGTTGAAAGTCCGTAGATCGTTAGAACGTTAGATCAAGGGGAAAAAGAATTCGATGATTATCCCGCGAGATACGTGCCGCCCATTTGTATCTATGTGTGGTTTTGGTTAGGAAGAACGAATGGAGCTTCCCCAAAACATACCTCTGGCACGGTGATCGTAGAACTCGCGTCGACCGACCACCGAGTTACGTCTCTAACGAACACTATTTCTTCCCTTCGCATTCGTTTCGGCTTGGACAACGGCACAGACAACCCTGTCGAGGTTCGCTTTCTCGCGGTAGCAGTCGGATCGATCCGCGGACGATTACAGCGACCGATAATGATAGATATCGGTGCCGGGCAGATATACCTACGCGAAAAGAAATAAGAAAGAAATAAGAAAGAAAAACGAAAGAAACGTCGGTCCACGCGAATCCAGATCGGTCGCCGTGACGCTCAGTAGTGTCCAATGTCTTTTGCATGGGCTGTTTAACTTTTTTTATCTCACTATTTGTAGTTTAACACACGGCCACTTGGTCTTGGCGAGGTTGCAAGACTCGAGGTAAGTTGTCGGGAGGATCGTTTCGAGGGAAGGATAAAAAAGATCCCTCGAGTTGCGATCTTCTTTTTTCTCGCGGCGGGGTGCGAGCAGCCCCTCGAACTCGTTGTCGTGATACGCTTTTTGGACCTCGACACTCTGCATCCTCGATGTGTCTGTTACGGAGCGAGCTTCAGCACTGTTTTCCTTTTTTTTGCCAATACTTATCGCGGAAACGGTGAACGCCGAGTATTATTTTCATTCGCGGTTCTCGTATAATTTCGACGTGACGTTTTGTCTCTCGCGCGTTTATGTGTGTGTGTGTGTCTGGGCGAGGGTGAGTGCTTTTTCTTTAGCGAGACACGAAGGGAGCGACGAAAGTTGAGAGATCGAAACGTAGTTTCTCTATACAGATGGACCTTGGACGTTTAAAGATAATACTTGGGTCTCGCCCGTGTCGTCTGCCAAGGTCCACCCGCGAGCGAACTTCTCCACAGCAAAGCTTCCGAAACTCCTACGTACGCGCGAAATTATGTGCCACTCTATCTCTCGACTTTCACGACTGTTTCTTTTCGTTCGCCGCCGAGCGAATTTCATGTTTTCCGTGTTTAAGTTGTTTTAAACAAGGCATGCTCGTACGGACGTGGCTTCGCGAACGAAATTATTTCGAGCACGATTTATTTAACGTCGCTATTCTTTTCGTTGGTTAACGTCCGTCTCGATGTCGACGTTCGTCCAGGAAGTTTAGGATATTTCCAAGACACGCCGGGAACGGAAACGAACAAATTTAAAAATAAAAAATTCTCGTTAATAAATTCCAAACGACCGTCGTTAAAACTTGGTCGTCTATAATTCACGCGATGGGGCGGATTTTTCTTTGATGCATGTATCTCGAACGATCTTTGCGGAGGTAAGTGTAGGTGTGTAGCCGTGTCGGGTCCTTGTGAAATCGTGGGCGTGAAAACGTTTGTTCAAGCTGGTTCTCAATTTTCAATCTTGCCTCTTCCTTCTTTTTCCGCGGACAACGATGAGTATAAATGGAAAAAGAGAAGATCAGACCGATCGCGAGTGTAACAATAATTGTGTGACGGTGTGATATTTTGTTCGTTACGTCGTGACGCTTCTTTTGCGAAACAAGTTCTTTCTGGCAAATCCTGCATGACGCTTTGTCATTCTGCATTCGATAAATAAAAATACAAAAAAAATAAAGAAATACTTATACATGGACAACCGACACTCTTACAAAACAGACACAACGCCATACAATGAAACCCAGAAAAAAAGAAATACCTCTCGATGAAATTCTCCGAAAAACGATGAATCTTGATGTCTGATCGACCGAGTCGAATCGTCGACGTTGATCGTATACTTTCCTCGAGAGGAGGCTAGAAAGTCGCATATATACATCTTAGCGTAGCACCCCCGAACGAAAAGATCTAGACGAAGATCTATTCTCGACAGGTGGACGACAAGGAGCTGTCGGGTGCGGAGGAGGAGAAAGAGGTGGAGAAGGCCCTGCTGAAGCCGTTGCTATCGTTCGAGGACCTGGTGAGGTTCTCCGCCCTGGAGGGCAGCGGCGGGGATTCCCTGAGGACGTTGCTGCAACGGGGCCACGAAACGGGCACCGAGTGGCCCGGATTGGAGCACGCAAACATCGGGCCCTATATTCAAAAGATGCTGGCGGCCGCGGCGCCGTTCAAAGGTGAGACAACCGAGTTTCTACGATATAGATATTAACGCGGAACTCGAACGGGAAGACCTAAACAGCGGTGATTAATAAGATTGTCGGTAGCTGGTTCCGAGAAAGGGAAAAAGAAACGTAGAGGAGTTTGATCGACTCGAGGGATTTGGGTTATTTCCGGCAGACTAGATCGTTTCGTTCGTTGACTAGGCAAGTAGTCGCCCTACCGGATGGGCCGAGACGAAAGTCGAAAAGTATATTACGAGCCGGTAGGTCTTCGAAAATCGATAGAAGCCAGGCCCTAGCCGACGGGTCGGCGACTCTTTTCCCACCTTTCGAGCAGAAGTTCGCTTAAGTGGCTTAAATGGTACTCAACGGCTAATCTGGAATTAAGACAAATGCTCGAAGGTGCGAAGAACCAATGCTACCAAACTGTGTTTCTTAACGTTAAGGAAACCCCGTGGTCGATCCCCGTCTTGCCGGTTATAGACTTAACGAAATTATAGCTGGCTAATAGAGAGAGGGGGGAATGAGTTCGCTAGGTCCGCGCGTTCACCTTTTCGACGCATCGAGACGAGTCTGTTTCGTGTCTCAGGTATGGACACCCAAGACTACCGGATTCCGGAGGTGATGAGGAGGCTGATGAGCGAGGACAAGAGGCTAAGCAAGAGCGTCAACGGGGACCAGTCGCAGCCGCACCATCAATTTCACCATCACCATCACCACACGGGTCATTCGCAGCAGTCCCAGCAAGCGACGCAGCAGCAGCAACAACAGTCGAGGGGGCCGATGACCAACGACGACTTCAATCCCTCGATCGAGGAAGAGGCGAGCGACAGTGCCCAGGGCCGAGCGATTCTGAAGATTCCGTCCTACAAGCCCGCGAGCACCCCAGGATGTTCCAGCAAGAACGGCGAGCCCACCTCCGCCGCGTTCGCCCAGGGTTTCGCTGCCACGGCTTCCAGTCCTGGTCTTCTCGAGCGTGCCAGTCCCGCCTTCTCCGGCACCAGCAGTCCTACCAACTCGCTGGTGGGGAAAACGGTGGCCGTCAACTTCCGGGACGTGATCGCGAAGAGCATCAGCGTCAAGTTCCAGGAAGGTCAGCCCGGTGGCCCCGGGATGCCCGGCTGTCAGGCCTCGGGGGTGGGCCAGTCCCAGCAGAACATCATGACGGACCCGAGTCCGTTCAAGAGGGGACGATACACCCCGCCCCAGCCGACGGCGCAGCAGCAACAGAAGCCGCAGAGTCAGCAGGACGCGAACAAACCGAAACCGGGAACCGGCGGCAAGGGAACCAGGCCGAAACGCGGCAAGTACCGAAACTACGACAGGGACAGCCTCGTGGAGGCTGTGCGGGCGGTTCAACGGGGAGAGATGAGCGTGCATCGAGCCGGCAGCTATTACGGGGTACCGCACTCTACTCTCGAGTACAAAGTGAAGGAACGGCATCTGATGAGGCCGCGGAAGAGGTGCGTAACGCGTCCCGTGTCCCATCGCGAGATCGTCACGTTAACGGATAACGGATTGATTGTTTTTTTTCAGGGACCAGAAGCAGACGGACGACAAGGCGAAGGAGAGCGCGGCCGCGGCCGCGGCGGCTGCTGCGGCGGCAGCCGCGACCATGCGACCCGGCACCGCGGACAAGAAGCCGCAACTGAAACCGCAGAAACCGTTCACGCCGCCAGGTGGCATACCAGGGCCAAACGGATTGAAGATGCCGTTCATGGAGGGCATGTCGCACCTACCGTTCGCGCCGTTCAATTTCTGGGGCCCGACGCCGTTCATGCCGTCGCATTTTTTGCCCGGCGCCCCGAACGTACCCCCGATCCTGCCTGAGCAGTACTTTGCGACCAGCAGGATACGGGGCTTGCAGGAACAGCAGCGAAACGCTGCGATGGTTCAGCAACAGCAACAGCAGCAACAGCAGCAACGGGACAGAGACGGGATCGGCGTGGCGGCGACCACGCCGGAATCCGCCGGCAGCTCGAACTCTCGAGGGGCGACGCTGCCGAAGGTCGCCAGGGAGGTAACCGAGAGCTTGTACGACGCTTCCGGGGCGAACGGGAGCTTCCTGGACAACTTGATCAGGTCCAGCCTCGAGACGGGGATACCACGGGACCAGAGGACGATCGCGGTCGGGCGGAACCAGGAGACCCAATCCTCCTCTCAGCAGCAGCAGCAACAGCAGCCCCAATCGCTGCCGGAGGCGATGAGCAGCAAGGCGCTGATCGACCAGCTCTGCCGCAACTCCAGGAGGACGCCGTTGCCACGGTTGGGCCAGGACAGCAGCGAGGACGAGAGCTACAGGGGGCCGTCGTCGGCCTCCTGCGCGAGGCTAGTGCCCGAGAGGCCCGAACGGGTGCCCACGGTCGATCTGAGCCCGTCGCCGTCGGAACGACGCACGGACGACGGCAGCGATCGGCTCACCTCCCCACCCACGCCCCTGTCCGTTTCCAGAGCCGGAAGCAGGGACGAGGACAGCACCCGGGACAGCACGAGGATCGACCGCAGCAGCAGGGAGCGAGAGGTTCACAACGGTGGACAGGAGGACAGAAAGACTCTGACCATTCAGCAGCAGCAGCAGCAGCAACAGCAGCCGCTGAATCACTACCCGGACATACACAATCTCTACGCCGTATCAACTGACAAAAAAAGTGCCTGTGATAGTAAGCTTATAGTAGATCATTCGAGCCAGAAGACTCAACAGCAGCCGCAACAACAGCCGCCGCCAACGCAAACGCAAACGCAAACGCAATCGCCAACGCAAACGCAAACGCAAACGCAAACGCAAACGCAGCAGCAGCAACAAAAGGAATTCGCTGCCGTTAGCGGACTGGTAGTGCAACTGCAGCGAGGCTACAACACCGGAACAAACAGGTCCGCGGAGCAGAGCAACAGTCAGCAACCGACGGAGCAACGCGGCCCTGTGATCAGCATGGAAGACACCGTAGAGCAGTAGAGAAGAAGTTAAAGTCAGTATCGCTAAATCACTAAGAAAGCTACGCGCGTACACGCGCACGCGTACGTGTACGAGTACGAGTACCAGTACGACGAACGAGGACGATCCGTATACGGTAAGCCCATTCTCGCCCAAATATACAATGTCCAGAATGCTCCGTCAATCGACCAACCCAGGCCCGGGCTTCGTCAATCGCTTCCCGATGGATCCTCTCGGCCTCGTCTCGCATCGTTTTACGGCATTCCTTGCTCCTTCCGTTCTTCTTTCCGTTTGTTGCTCGAACGGCTGACGATGTGGCGTCGCCGCGTGGAGAAAGAACCGGAAATCGAGTCGAGGACTGCGCACGAAACACGGACGCACACCCGCGTACCGTCGGCTATGAAAGCTACCGCGAAACTTTTCGAAATGGAAGGAAAGTAAACAAAAGAAAGGCGTGTGCGAGACGAGCAACCTCCCTCGTGGACGTAACACGTGCGAGAGGTTCGAGAGGTTCTCCCAGCAAACCGACGCAGTCCGGCCCAGCCCGGCCCATTTACCCGGCCCATTTGCCCGGTCCCAGATACCCTAACCCCCTTCCATCCGGAAAACAAACACCAACGACCCCCTGAACTTGCCCGGCAAGTCCACCTACCAAGGAAAATAATGAAAACTTGAACGAAAACGCGGAAACGCGAACTCAACCATCCGTGAACCCACTACGACTCCATCAGTTATACCGTGTCCGGTACACACGATCCATCCGTCCAGCTGACGGTAGGTTGTAACCGGAACACACACACTTTCTTTCGACCATAACCGATTTCGAAGAAAAACGGAAGAAACCGAGGAAATGGATAAAATAAAAGGCACGATGCGATATTATTGTACCGAGTACTCATACACACACACACACACCCCTACACCCCTACACCCCCACACGCGTACACGGTCACACATATCCGTACAACGTACACATCTAGAGACAACGGTAGAATACACACATACTCGTCCGGTGAAACATATTTGATCACACACGGATTGACCCTGGTAGTGAAAACACACTGACGCAACACCGACGGGGACCCTTTTGACACCTTCGGACACGCAGATGATAAAACCGGTGTAACACGGTAATAAATAACAATTCCAGGTGAATAGAAACGGGGTAACACGAGCAGCACGTAGCCAGTCCGCACGCGTGCCGTACAAAATACAAAATAAGAATAAGGGCGCGTGTTTCGTTACGTAGGAGAAACTAAAAGAGAAGCAAAAGACAAAACAAAAACGAATACGACGCGAACGAAAGGAACGCGCGCGTGAAATTCCAAAGGAGATTACGATATCGCGGTAATTTCCGATCGCTAGGAAACAAAACGAACTTAGATGAAAACGAAACAAAACAAAACCCGCGATTTTTTTGCGCGACTACGTAAGTTACACGACTACGCGATTACGCGACTATGCGACTACGCGCGACGAACGTTATTGCCGGTTCTATTTAGAGAGACGACAAACAAACAAACAAACAAACAGACAAACAAACAAAAAAATAAAAAGAAAACTACGCGGAATAAAAACGAAGGAACAAAAGCTGACGCAACAACGTATTTTTCCTCTATCGATGTAAAACTACCTAATGCAAACTTATTACCTACTACTAACATTACTTAACTCGTAAGGAGCAACATAATTATATAAGGAATGATATATTATATATATACATATATTTTTGGTCATTACGAACGTATGCGAAACGAGAACGAGCCAAGACTTTTGTTGGCGCGCGTATAGGTGACGTTTTTTCATAACGCGACAATATTTCTCTAATCTCGGTTCTTTCGAGGCTGGCGTTCGATAGAAACGCGTCCCACGTTTCGATACACGTCGTAGTTAGGAGAAAAAAAAAACAAAGTGAAACAAATAGGAGGGAAAAGAGGAACGGTGGTATTGCCAGACACGTGAGGATCTTCCTCGGCGAACATTCCATCGGATATCATTAATTTTAGATTCGCCTAGCAAAAGACCAAATTTAGTTAGTTTTCTAACGAAACGCAAAAAAGACGATATAATATAAAAGACAGACGTTTCCCCCTGTAAATGTTGAATAAGTTGATCGATCGATTGTTCGAACGGGCACGAATAACGCTTTACCAAAACAAGTACAACCTTTGAACCTGCTAGAATATCTATGAATCTTATCGTATACCTACCTTATAAATCTACGCGTTATCGTCGGAGAAATCGAAAGCATAAAAACACGATGCAATTACGAGACGATGCTCAACGGTCTCGATTAGAAACGGGCTCCCGACTTGTCTTCGTCGACGAAGGTTCTCCGTGTCGGATAGGAAAAAGTCGGACGTCGTGCGTTTTTTCTTTTGTTTTCTTTTCGTTTTGAAGAAAGAGAAAAATCGAACGGCGACGACTTTCGACGGAGCAGAGGGAATACGTGGGATGGTAGGAAATTTCGGGAGATTAAAAAAGAAAGAAAGAAAGAAAGAAAAGAAAATATTAGAATCGTTAGAGGCCGCGCGCGCTTGCTCTCTCGACCTCGGTATGCTATCCTTTCGCCGAAAGTGCAGAATTTTTTCTTACGCACAAGGAACGACGCCCCACAACACTTTTTGATACGAATGCAAATTTTCTCTTTAGCGCGTAGAACAGAGAGAGATACGTGGGAGAGATGGAGGCGGCAACGACGGCGGTTTATTATAGCGTTTCGCGAGGAAAACGTTACACACTCGAGCCACCATATCTATATATGTATCCGTAGGATCTTGTTTCGCCGTTTTCTTTTTTCCACCACCGGTTTCCGCGACGAGTGATCAGACACACGAACTACAGGCAAAGCCGGGGAATCGAATACGCGTTTATTCGAACGTAGGCGCACGCGACTCGATCGTCCGTCGTCCGGGCGAAATAACGAACGCGGAACGCGGATTTAAAAAAGAACACAAAAAAAAATAGAAGAAAACGAAATGAGAAGAAGAAAGAGAGAAAGAAAAAAAAAGTAAAACGGCACGACGTAATCGACGTTTTTCGAACGGTTGAATATTCATTTTCCTTTTCCGACCTTTTTCTACGATCGACTCTCTCGATCACGCGCAGATTTTCCTGGCGACTTTCACCAAAAAGGGACACGGAGAAAAGGTTTCTCGCGGTCGAGGTTTTCAGCCGCCTCGTTTCTAAAAAGAATCCGCAAACCGACAGTTTAAACGACCGAAAATAAAATAGTTTACATCTTTTCAGGGAATATCGAATTTGTAACGGTGATTTTTTTCCAACGATCGCGATCCGTTTGGCATTACTTAATTAAGGAAATCCGGTGAGAAAGTGGCGTTTTCGGGAACCGAAAGGAAAACCGGACCGAACGGGAGGACGATGATTTACTTTTTCCGATTACGGAACAATCGAATGATCGTGCTCGCTTCGAAGAACGCCAGTCCTTCCTCTTTTGACTAATTTACCCGCAGGTTGTCCAGGAGTGTCGCGCGCGCGACTCATCGAGGTATCTTCTCGTATTGTTGATTAGAAGACTCCCGTTTGCTAGGAGATCCGTGACTAGAGACTTTAAAGAGATGAGAAAGAAAGAAAGAAAGATAGAAAGAAAGTGGGTTGAATGTGGCGATTTCGTCGTTTCGCTAGTTGTAGTAGCAGGCCGTTGGACCAAGACGAAATCGACGAAGGCGTATTCGATGCAGAACGGATCGGAAGCGAAATATTATAGTGGCGAAGGCAGACGCCGCGACGACAAAACGGCGTTTCAGTGGAAATATGATAAAGTGAAAAAAGAAAATTGACTGATATGCTTTGGTAGAGAGCGCGCGAGCCAATGGTTTTCCGTCTTTCTCGCGTGTCGAGGAATTCTTGTCGGTAAAACGACGAAACAAAAACGGCAAATATATTACGAGGAAAATAATAAAGGACAATGGAAAAACGAAATGGATGATCCACGCACTCATCCGATGACTCTCTTTAAATAAAAGTAACGACTGAAAGACTCTAGGCTGTACATAAAGTATAAGGCATGTATGTTCGGTGTTTTAAAAAGCAAAAATTCCTTATTAACGCAAAAAAAAATTATACCTACGAAAAAAAGTAAATCGTGTAAGCAAGGCTACTCTCTCGGTGTTTTTTGGAACTAAACTTAAAATTTACCCTACTTAAAGCAAAAAAACCGTGAATTAAATAAGTAACGTTTAAAGAAAAGTGTGGAAGCGCGCGCGCACGCAAACAACACCCACGAACGCGCCGGTTATTTAAAAATAAAAAAAACTAAAGTAAACCAAGTTATTGAGTGTAAACGTTAAGGTCTCCTTAGGGTTAAAATGATTAAAAAAAAATAATAAATTAATATGCTGAACAGCAAAAACAAGCGAAAAAGCAAAGCACTAATCATGATTGTGTGTAAACGTAAATTTAAACCTTCCTTCTACCTGTGTCCAGTAAAAACCACCCCCTTTTTAACCAACCACCACCCGCCCACCGCCACACCCTCTCATCAAAGTGTTTAACCAAAAAATAAATCGTTCGGTGTGATCTTTATCTACTCGATACCTCGATACAAATCTTTTTCTAAACGTTCACCAGTCACTTACACGAAAAAAAATGGAAAGGAAAGGAAAGGAAAGGAAGGAATATTTCTTACACTCGCTCCGAATCACCGCCCTCTCTTCCTGCCCCCTTCTTCTATGTACCTCTCTTTTATCATACACCACCACCACCCCCAAACCTCCCTCCCTCCTCCCCCCGAACCCTCGCCACCCCACGTCCCGTTATCATGGCCCTTCTTTTCTCCACCTACACCCTCCCTCGACTCTACCCCGCGAGAAAACCCAATGTCACCGACACACGCCCGAGATTTAAAAAAAAAGTAAAAAAACATAATGCCCGATATACCCTTCTACGAAAAGATTTATCGTTAGATGTGAAACAAATGAATATTTATTCGTGCGGATGATCGTAAAAACGTGCGTACATTATGATTGTCGTTAATTCAATTACGGTTACGAGGAAATACGAGTCGCGACGTGAATGATGATATACATTTTATAAGCTCGACTTCGCGGTCACCGGTTAGCCAAGGGAGTCCGGGCCACCGTCGTCGTCGACGACGTTCGCGAAACGTTATTTCGCGGACCGTACTCGCTGTCTTTGGAAACAATCGGATCGTGAATTACGGCCGCGAGATCGACCGCTAGCGTCGCCGGAAATTTCCACGCTTTCCACGATACTTTCGATCGAGACCGGGGGAAGTAGACGGGAGGGAGGGAGGGGGGTTGGGACGAAACGTCGAATGAAATTCGGCAGAGAACAAACGGGGCAAAAGCGGGGAAGACGGGATACCGACGAGACGGGCAAACGCGAGGAAAGTTTTGGAATATTTCCGGCTCGACGACGGCGGAGTCGTCGACTCCCCGATAAATCAGACACGCGAGAGTTGGCTTAGAAAACCCGGACGATTGGGTCGCGACAATTTGGGACGATCGGCGCTAACGGCGTAATTAACGAGGCTGCCGCGTTAATGATTTCCCAGTGACACAGTCGCGTCAACGTGTCTGCCGCGGCAACACACATTCGAGTTTAAGAGGCACGAATTAGGTTTTCTTCGCTCCCGACGGAGACTCTAGGACAACGGTTTTTTCTAGCAAAAAGAGGAAAAATAAAGAATCACAATCGGAGAGTCGGTTTCTATTTTTACGGGTAATAATAATTATGTAAGATATTAATTGGATATCGTAACGTGATCACGACATTATCTATCGGCGATTCGGGGAAATTGGTTGATCGGGACATTCTAGGAAATTTTTCATCGATATCGAAATTCGCGTTAATGGGAACTCGGAGGTTTTTATTTTTAGCCTCGCGAAACCTATTTAGGGCAAAGAAGAGGATATGCTAGCTTAGGCAGATACCGTTGCCAACGCGACTGTAGAAAGAGTGTCGATTTTCGTTTTTCCGGGGGAGACGGCGGGATGAGAGCGTGAAATTCCAATGGGACGCGACTAAATGAAATTTATTCGGGAAAACTAAAAGGCAAAAACCGATCGGCCGCCGAGTGTCGGGTGCCGAATGGGAAATGTAATCGACTTTGGAAATTCAGTACAAAGTTCCTCCAGTCGCGCCACCCTTTTCGCCGAAGGATTCCTTTCCGTTCTTCGCGAATGGAAATTTTTCTCGCGGATCCTCGGTGTCGATCACCACTTCGGCGAAACGCTCGTGAATTTCCTGGCCGTCTCCTGCCACGTCGCGGGCGATACGCTAAAAAAAAACGATCCGGCGAGAGACGGATTGGTCGAAAATGGGGAGGAAAAGAAATCTTTAAGAATTAAAAGAAGATATATTATATTAAAATATCTGTGATGTAAAAAGTAACAAAATTTTGATGTATATTTTTCACAAATTATTGTAACCAGCTAGTGTATATGTATAAGATTACGGATATAAAAAAAAATACTATTGTAATTACGGTGTGTGGAGACAAAATGACGAGCAAAAGAGAGAGCGAACTGAAAACCAACAAAAGATTTAGCAAAAAGATCCATAACAAATGATGGAAGACGCGAGATCGCGAGATTACGTTGATCCACACCGGTGGTCAGACGGGACCAAGATGGCGGGCATCGCTCGGAAAGTCGGGCCCAAAGATTCCCGTTTTTCACTATTGCTTTTCCTTGTTTGTATACATACCACGCGTTACGTACCCTTTTCTCGGATATACGGATCGACAACATAAACAAAAAGAGAAAGAAACGAAAAATACGATAGACTACATGTTTTCGCCGATACCTCGCGTTCTCTTTCTCCGTACCTTCTGAGGAATCGAGAGATTTTCGATAATTGCAGACAGAAGAGTCGTAGAAGATCTTCTTACGTCCCCGCGAGAAAGAAACCGATATTCCATTCGTACGGAATCGAAATTTACGGTTTTGTTCTAGTTCTGGAAATTTTCACCTCTCGCGACGCCGAACGACCAACCGTTACTAATTGTTTTACTCGGGCACCCGTCGAGTCACCGAAAACTGGAAGATTTGGTCCGATTGGCCCTGAAACGGCTCAATGTCAGCTACCTCACAATATCGTCACGTTTTTGGGTACGGTTCGTAGGTAGGGGAAGGTTCGCGTGTCTCGCCGGTCCAGGGGAAATTGGATGGCCGGTCCAGTCGATGAAAACCGTTGTGGAAGAGTTCTCGCCGTTTTCCACTGGCTCGGTTCAAGGACGCTCTTATTGAAAATTAAACTTTCCTTTTCTCGACTGTTCGCGAGCGATTATCGAAATTTCGTTTGTTTGGAAAAGATTTACGTGGATTGAAATTACGAAGCACATCCGGATGAAACGCGTCCTTTGGTGTCCCGATGAAAATTAATTCGGCAGGTGGAGAATCGGCCAGACATTTTTTCACGAAGGCGGACACGCGAATTTCCAAACGCGGTCGGGGTCGTGTAAACATGGTCTAAACAGTTCCAAATTGTGCCTAAGTTTTGATGTTACGTTTTTACGACTCACAGCAGTAACGAACGATGAATCCGAATGTCGTAGCAACAAACAGGAAGTTTAGTTGGAACGGGGGATGGGAATGGTTCGAGGTTCGATCGACGGGGGAAGCGGTGGAAAAAAAAACGAACAAATACGAGTCGAGGAGTTTTTTAAAATGAATTTAAAACAAAAAAGTATATATTACCTCCGTAATACGTTCCAGGGCCGTCCGGCCGCCATCTTGCGTTCATTTTTACGTTCCGTTTTGTCGAATAAGTGCAATTAGGTACACCAACACTTTTACACGGTACACACGATACGATACACGCGCGAAGAAACCCAGAACACACCCCGAACACGTTCTATACACGCATCCAGCCCAACGACACGTACAATACACGCGTACACGAATCACACGGAAGCGCATATACATTTCCATATACGTCGATGAAAATGTTGGAGAAAACGAACTGTTACGCGCTAGGTTACCGTTTTTTAAATTCTATTTTCAATTCACGCATTCTCGAATGTTGGGATTTTCGTGATCAACGAAGAGCTGGCCTGTCGTTCACATAGGGACACACGCATACTTTTAAAACACGTTACCCACACGACAAACTATCCCGTACACCGACACACCGACACACCGACACGTTTACACACCGGCACACTGACAAGAAGCCGACGTCGATTCGACGGAAAGAGTGCCGTTTCGACCATCGTCTCGGGCGCCCGTTTCTTTCTTCGATCGAGTCTTTCGATCGAGTCTTCGATCCACGGCCAAAAATTCTCTATTAATTCGATTCGAGTATTAATCGCGCGCCGCGTACCACCGATAAGAGGCGATTCAAATTTCCAATGGTAAAACGCGAGAGTTATCCGTCGCTAAATCAATTAAAGTCTTTCTCGATGCCGTCGATTCGAGAAATCGTCTAGACGATGTTTTTCCACCTAAACGAATCTGAAATTACTTTATCGAATCCACGCTGCGAGCATGGAGGTCGGAAAGCTGGCCAACTTTCCGATCGGTTTTACGAGCCTGTAAATTCCCATTTAATCTACTTTCGAAGAATTTATCGACACCGTAAAAACTTTTAGACAGAAACGTTGAAAAAAACCTGATGAAATTTTCATTCTAATTCGATCGCGTTCCAGTCGGTCCCGAAGTTCGCCGGCTTTTCGACGTCCGCGGATACCAAATTCTCAAACGATATCGAAGACGCTTCAAAAACGAACTTTACGTTAAAAAAATGAACAAATGACAAAGAAAATCTGTCGTCGATCGATCGACTCGTCGAAGAAAGATTCGGCCGGTGGAGAGGAGAGGTCGAGAGGGTGTGCAAGTGCGCCTGAACCAACGTGGAAACCGAAGACGGTCTCCTCCGTCGTCGGTCGAGAACCTGGTACCTTTTCGATTGGCTTTAATAAGCTCGTAATCCGTAGGCTCTAGTCATGCAATGACTCTAAAAACATAGAAAAGAAAGTGACCGGCCGGCCGCCTCCGTTTCCCGGGGGCAAGTCACGCCCGGAAACTTTTCTCAACTTCGTGAATGTATACGCTAAAGAGTAAAGAAAAAAAAGACAAAATAATAATAATCGACCGCACGCGCGAGGGACGCGACGCGAAATAAAAACTACCGATTTGTGTTCAACGGGCGAGTCGACGTGTCGCTTCGACGTCTGGCTTGACGTATCTATATTTATACTATATACACACACATAACGATTACAAACAAAAATAAATGGAATATGTCTGTCTATATAGTATACATACACATACATATTATACTACATATACACATACATACGCAGCATATACGTGCAAGTATATCCGCGTGTATATATATGTATATGTATATATATACATATTATGATAAATATATTATATGATTAATTAACTTATACGCGTATACTGTATGTAGCACGTATACAAGCGGGTATACGTGTTACGTATACAATATATAAGGAAAAAAAATTGGAAGAGATAGATAGATAGATAGATAGATAGATTAAAATAGATATACGACCGAGGGTGCGGAAGAAAAAGAAAAAAATTCGGGAAAATTTTTTCGAACCGCGAGAACGGCAAGAATTTGGGGGATAAAGCCAGTGCACGGGAGCCACGCCTCTGACACGTCCGCCGCCGTCGGAATCTCCTCGTATTGCGACTGACAGAGATTTCTTTGCAGAGCTCTTAACGCGACAGCTTCCCGGGGCTGAACGAGCTACGCGAGATCATCCGTTTCCGCTGCCACTCGAAAAGAATAAAAAAAAAAACGAATAAAAAACGACGACGACGACGACGACGACGACGAAAAGTGCAAAAGAAGACTTATCTTTCGTCCTCTCGAGTACGATGCGTATCGGCCTTTTTCACGCGCACCGTGTGAAATTATCTTCTCGCGAATTCGAGAGGGTAACGGTAACGCGGGGCGTCTCGTTCCGTCGTTAATAATTGACGAATCTGTTTCCGCAAAGGACCGCGATTTGAAATTTTTATCAAAATTTAGTGGTAAAATTCTGTCAAAGTTAAACGTATTCGATAGATAGAGTCAAAGATTATGAAACGCGATCGATACCGACGAGACGAGTCTGGCAAAATTGACGTTACCAAGTGATTGTTACCGACGATTCTGTCCTTGTACGAGTGTTAAACGGGTGAAAACGAAGTTCGTTAGACAAAGGTATTATTCGTCCATCTAAAAGGTGATGTATTCTTTAAAGTACAATTACTTCTTGTTCCATATACGAATCGAAATTACTTTCATGTTCCTATTTCGAGGTTTAAGGAGCGAACTGAGTCGACCTTGTTTGCGCGGAGCGATGCGTATTCCTCGTGAGTCGCGGATCTCATTTCCGGCAATGAGGCGACCCAGATCAGAGGCGATTGGTTTGTACGGCACTGGCTACGCCTAGGGAACTTTTTCGACGACTAGTAGCAATTAGGTACATTAAATGGCGCTGGTACTACGTAGTTAGCACCGGTAGTACTCGTAGTCTTGGCGCTTTAGTTGTTTATATATCGTGTTTTTTTTTTCTTTTCTATACTGTCACTGTGTAAAAATACAACAAACGGAAACAGGTACGGCCTCGCCGAGCGAACCTCCAAGTCCGGAAAATCGTCTTGTTTCGCGTCGGAGGAAAGTACACGCGGGTCGGCGAGTCGAACGACAAAGGAACAAATTTTTGCAAAATTTCGTCGTCGCAGCCCTGTTCCCTCGCATTCGATAATCGGAAGAGATCGGGGCGTCGAAATTTCGGGAAAAGACGAACGGCAGCGACGGGCATTGGAAATCGATTTGGACGTCGCAACGGTAACTTGTCGATCGCTGTTACACGTATACGTAGTCGTAGTCGGCAGGCGCGGTGATGGTTCGGCGTTTCAATCAAATAGCAACAGTAGCGAAATAACAGTTTCGAAACACGCACCGGAAATTCAAAGTACGACCAACTAGTTACGGACCAAGTACGCTGAACTGCCGGTGAATCAATCAAAAATACGAGAATACCAGCACGTAGAGCTACGGCGCGGTAATGCGAGGTCCTCCGAGCAACGTGACCAACGATAGACAACCGAACGAATCTCCCTCGCGTACTCGCGGCTACTTTCCTTCGATGCCCACCGAACTTCCGGCCCTGGCGCAACAAAACCCCCCGACGAGGCCGGACCGCTCCGATAAATACGCTACAAAAGTTTTTCAAAGTTCGTGCAAAACAGAACCGATCGTGAAAGAGGTAAATAGAGGTAATTAAGGAAAAAAATTGCAAAAATAACTAACAATCCACAAACCGGATACTATCCCAACAAATGCCCTTTCGATCCCTCCGCACCAGAACTCTCCCCATCGAAAAGAATAACGCCATCCATCCAGAGAAATAATAGAATGAACAAACAAACAAAAAATCAAGAAAAATACCAAAAACAAAAAACACACGATAATAAAGCTCCCCTCCGGACCACCCAATGGCAAACAGCTCTTGCAGATTCACCGTTCCCCCCTGGCCCCCCGATCTCCCCTCGACAACCCCCGCATTTTCCGACCACACACGCACACTCAGTGACACGCTATAAACGGGTTAAAACCATGAACTTTAAAAACAGTACACGCAGTCTGCTTTCTACATACAGCTACAACAATATTGCAGCCTCCCGATACCAGTCGTCTCCTTACAGTTATAACGCGGGCCACGTTCGTGACAGTCCGCTACCCGTCCGTCGTCACTCGAGAGAGAAGGTCCGTCTCTATCGGTTCGCCTCCAGCCGCGCGAACGTCGGCGGAGCAACGATTACGTAACACTGACCGAGACCAATGTCTGCCGTACAGGCGAAAGATTGTCGACGGCCTTCTCTGACCGGTAGCGAACACCGACGTCCGGATCTGCCCGCGCGCGTCCCGGGTTGCATACTCGCCCGGGCGCACCTGAACAATACCGGCAACAACACACAAGCAGCAGCAACAATAGACATCTCTCTCTCTCTCAGCAGGGCACGACGCGATCGCGAGACCCCCCTTGATTACACGCGCCAGAAATATAGATTCCGTTTAATCGTGAAATAATATCAAAACGCGAAGGATAAGGGCTCGCCCACGATCGCCGTGCGACCAAAACTACAAAATACAGCTAACTAAAATACAAAAATAATAAAACATAATAATAATATCTCTACATCATATATCCAACAGTGATTAAACGCGATGCAGATGCCGCCAGGAGCAATGCAGAAACAAGGATCGGCCGGCGCCCGATCCCGATTGTCCCGCCGATCTTTCTAGACAACCGAAGATCGTCCGGATCTATTCCGGCTCGTTTCTTTCGTGATCTTGGAACGCTCCCGCGAGTACCCTACGGGGACTCGAACAGTCGGGCCGTACGGCAGATCCACGGATGAAATTCGATCGAACGGGATCGAAGGGATTCCGATGCGACGGACGATCGTGATCGGGACCGGACGAAAGTCCCCTCAAATCAAAACCCGCAGTCAGCACAGAAATATAAACGATAAGTGCAGAGAAAACAAACTACTATAATAAACAAAAAAGTATATATTATATATATTATATAAATATATATATATATATATATATTATTAATTATTATTATTAAACATACATAAAAGAATATTATTAATAACGCAAAAAAGTACTATATTACTACTATTATTAATTATTATGATTCTTATTATAAATTTAATGAAACAAGATAACATTCCAACCGTCAATGTGCCACACGACTTTTTATATGCTCTTAAAACGAAGTAATGGAAGCGTGAAGTTTTACGATAAACAAAATAAAAATGGTAAATCGTCGTAAAGCAGCGCGGAGACGGAGACGCTCGAAAACCAAATTCGCCGCGATTCGAGCGTGGAAGCGTTACGTGAAAGTAGAGACGGAGTTAGACCAACAATTTCCCCCCAAAAATAGGACAAACAGTTTAAAAGACGAACTCGAAGAGAAAGTAAGGGAATTTCACGAAAATCGTAGGTTAATCGAACGTACACACACGGACGTAGACCCATAACGAGCTTTTTAGCTGCTTCGAAGTCTTATTAGAAGCAACGAGATGTTTCCTTCGAACAAAGTTTGTTTGATACGTCAAACTTCGATCCCAGAAGAAATCCGTGAAAGTAACCGTTGTCGTAGGTTAACTAGGGTGAAGATGAGCGAAAAATGTAATGAAAGATAACCCTGGGGTAGAAGCGAAACGAAATTACGCGTACGCAGGGAATCAGCCGGGTTCGATGCCTGGATCGGAAAAAGCTTCCACGGCGATGCTAGTTTCTTAGTTTATTTTATACTTCTTTTCTCGCTGCGCCAACGACGATTGACCGTGATAGGGCATACTTAATTTCTACAGACAGATTCTTGTAATTACCGCGATTATCGTTATATTGTTAGGTAGACGCGCGCTCGCACGCACGCAATTCAATGCATTTTGCTTAACGATGAAACTCATTCGTTAATTGCGTACATTAGTTACTGTTACGATCGTCATTATTATTATTACGATTATTACTATCACTATTATTATCGGCACTATCGATGCCACTATTATTACTTTTATCATTACTATGATTATTGCAATTATTATTATTATCATTATTATTATTATTATTATTATTACTATTACCATTAATATTATCCGTATATAGGAGCAGCCGTTTGGCGCGAAAGTGTATGCGTGAGAAATGCGAAACAGATACACGGACACGCACGTACGCGACACACGGGTGAACGGGAGATATTGTAACGGGTGTGTGTTTACGCTCTGTATCCTCGAGTCGGGAACACGAAAATGTATACGCGAGGTTTAATCCACAAGTAGAAATTTGTTAAACACGTATACGAATAGTATCTATACTACAGTCGGGGAAATCGGAAATTGTCGGATTTTGACGGACGTGTGTATGTATGCATGTGTAATTTAACGCGTCGAACCGCGACGCAAGGAGATTCATTCATTACAATGTATTCCATGTATATTATACGTATATCGTATGTATATAGATATATACGTATAAATATATACGGATACACGGGTATAGATGAACGCGCGCGCACGTGTGTGTCGGTGTACTCGTTGCAAATGCAGGTCGCGTGTTTGTTAGTATGTTACACGATATAGTACTTATCATTATCATTGTCATTATCATTGTCGTTATCATTTATCGCAAAGATCATCGTCATCATCGTAACCATTCATCATCGTTTCATCATCACCATCATTATCACACCCGTCGCGAGCACCTTCTTATACTAATTACTTTTTTTTCTTGTTTTTTTTTTCGTTAGATGTAATTCGGCGTCGATCGAGCATGCACGATGATCAATTTCTTCTTTTCCGTATATTTTATTGTCTCATATTTTATATGTTTTTAATTAGCCTCGGGATCCCCGAGTCCCGAGGTCTAACCCAAGTGCAATTCGTAGTCTTTTGTTTCTTGTTAGATTTATCATAGATTTCTTGTATTCGCAGTAATTTCAAGGTACAATCGACTACCTTCGGATCTGTCCACGTAGTTTGTCGCGATTATCTCTTCTTATCTCGCGACCCGCACGTTTTACCTTCGCGCGATGTACTTACACGAAGACGGACGAGCACCATTTGCACCATTCCGCCGCGTATTCGTTACCTTTGCTATTTTTTTTTCTGCACAATTCCAAGAAAGTAGCGACAATTTTACAGCAGATTTGTTCACCCCTTTTCTTTCTCGCGTTAATCAACGAAAGGCTCTCGCCCAGTCGGGAGGGTCTCTTCGGGCTTTCGCGAACAAAAACCCCGGGAAATTTAGTTGGCCCACTCGTTTCCGGCCGGCGGCCAAAGAAGCGTCGTTCGAACGCTCGTTCTCCCCGGGATCCTTTGTCATTCCACGATCATTCCTCAGCATTTATTTTCTTAACCGTTCTTTTGTACGTTTCTACGATCTGCCCGGGAAAAGCACGGTCGAACGGTCGCACGGATTCACGAAATCGAAACACCGACGGAAACGAGCCCTCGCTTGGAAAAGGAGATACAAAAAACCACGTATGTTCTGTGCGAGTTACGTTACGCTGATTCCTGTGCTATATTCGAGCAAGTTAATCTCGTTTCCCGCCCCCTTATTTTCTCTTCGACGCGCGGAGAAGGCTCGCGGTAGCTTCTTTCTCGTTCCCCGCGATTCCGCGTGTTCGGACGTTCTCGAACGAAGCTCGAGTTCGGCGTTCAATCGTTGTATTTTTAATTCGTTGTCTCTCTCCCCGGGTGAAGAAACGGGGAGAGCGCGCGAGACACGCGTGTACAATTGTCTCTTCCGTCTACAGTTTCTCCGCGCTGCTTTGCAACGGCGAAGGCGCGAGACCACCGTTAATTAAACCGTAAATCTAATTTGGGCATAGATCGCGCGAGCACCGGTTATCACGGTGCTCGCCGAAAGCGTCGGGTAGAATCAACCTTGTACATACCGCGTAGACGTATGCATCACTTTCTGTAAACTGAAAACACACACTAAAAACCACTACAATGCTGCGATTACTAAAAACGATCCCCTTGCTAACCCCCGTCCCGGATAAAATATTGTTCGCCCCCCTCACCCCCGAGCCCTCTTCGAGTTTTCAAAGGAGTTTATCCGTAGAAATCCATGAAAATCGCGTCATGTAACCAGAACCCTTCCGTCGAAAAATATCATGAATATTAAACGAACCGCTCGTCCGATTCTCAAACGATCGACAGGGATTATACTCGCTCGGAGCGATCCGTTCGTCTACGAGAAAACACTTCGCTGATTAGGATCCGTGACCCGGTACTAATTGCTCGAAGGTTTCGCGACTAGACGGAACACAGGAACTCCTCCCCCACCCCCATAGGATCGAACGACGATTCGTGGGATCGTGTTCTCCTTACGTTCTCCGATCCGGAGAACGTGAGTGACCGTTATTATGTTTTTTCGAAACCACACCAAAATAATAAAAATGAAAAAAATACACCTACACATACCTATATAACGTAAAGTTACGCAAAACGAAAAACGTAAAATAATAAGGAAAAGCGAAGGAATCACAAAATACGGCGGAGAGTAATAGAGCGGGAGAAAAACGCTCGCGTAGGGCACTCGTAGACATTTTCGTGATTCGTCCCCCCGCCCCCAGTTCTACCGCTCTAAAAAAACAATAAACTTCCCCGATCACCCCCTCCCCCCCCCCCCCCCGGTAAAGAGTAACGTTGATTAACATTCGTGTAATCGCAATAAAGCCAGTCTTATTATCTCGTAACGTATAACGCAGAAGCGTTTTAGAGACCGTGGAACGCTTTCGCGCAGGCATCTTTCGGTCGGCGTCGTTTTAATCCCGCCTGCCGGAAGCTTTATCGCTTTAAGGATCCTCACTCCCCAACCCCATCGACCCTAAGCCCTTGTATAGAAGAGGATAAGTTTTCAATTTTTATCGTACAGTAAAATAATCCCGGCGCGAGTCCATGTCGCCGGCAACCCCCCGTAGCTGATATTCATTATTTTTTTCTCTTCTCATTCCCCCTTTATATAGTTCTTTTTCTCATCTCGTCCCTTCGTAATCGCTCGTCAAGTACAATGCAAAGTAAGACGTAAACTTTTTGCACGCGTCAAAGCGTAATCTTCGTACCTTCGTACGTCTCCGTGCCGAGTCCCGGATTCGTACTTAACATTTCTATTACCCCGTTGTATCCCGTTGTATCCCGTTGTATCCTCGTCCCGTTGTCCCTGTTCTCCTCGTTTCTCACACACATCCCCCTGTCTTTCTCCCTCTCTCTCTCTCTCTCTCTTTCACTCTCTCTCTCTCTATCCCTCCCCCGTCCCCCTATTTCGTTAAGCGGCATATCTCGTAGAGTTTAAGAATCCCATTGCGAAGGCCGAGGCGCACCGAGGGTCCGGTATTTCTTCTTATCACGACGCATACACACACCCACAGGCACACGCTCGTACAGAAAATAGCGCGGCATAGAGTCATATCTTTGTTCTAGCTTTTTTGGCATTTTTACTTTCTTTGTCTCTTTTTGCAAACGTGATCGTATACGTTCGGGCAAACCGACGAGTCTTTTGGAAAAGTTGTCAACGGATCACGGAACGTTCGTCCGAGTATGTTAATGATAATAATTCGCGACAAAAAAAAACAAGACGGAATGAAAACTATGGACCAGAATACAATGTATATCGATGTATCTACGTACGTATAGGTATATGTGGATGCTGAAATCTGGACCCCAGGTGGCCGTCGGTTTTTAGACGGTAACACTTTCTCGTAAGCTCGAGCAGAAAGATCGTACGTAAAGCTGACAGAACAAAGACACCACGACAGTACCATAGACACTATACGCATGCATACACGTACACGGGTGGACACTTTTACGCATACACGGATAGTCGGAAGCGAGTACATGCATACAATACATACATAGACACCACGGTGGTAAAGTACGTGACACACACACGCGAAAGATGGAGTACAGACAGGACACGGGGATACGGTTACACGTATACAACATACGTACACCAGGGGCACACGGACACGTACACGGACAAGGACACAGAGGCATACACGTTCACAACACGCATATACGTTTCGTAACGAAGTATACAGTCTTAGCGCAGTGTTTCATATAGTTAGGTAGGAAGCGTCGAGAGAATATTTTTTATATTCCACATGGATTTTACAGTTATATATTATCGTTTCGTATCGAAAGGGAGGAGTTTAAGGACGCGTCCAACGCGTTTACATAGATATATATATATATATATAAATACGAGACCTCTCGATATACGTGTCGCCATTTATTGTTTACACCGCGATGAATTATATATCGATTATCGGTCATTCTATATGGCGGTAGGCGCTGTCGTTTATATATATATACATGAAAATATATATATAAATAAATAAATAGATACTATAGGTGGTATACGCACGAGCGCGTACGTGTATCAATGAAACATTTGTGGACAAACGAGAAGAAACCCTAATTCCGTACAGCCACGCGTATGTACATACATACGTATGACACGTATATGTATGTATACGTCGTATACGTACGTGCCCGTGAATATGCCGCGTACGTGTCACTTATTATCTCGTTGACGATTATTAATCTTACGGCGCGTCCGATTCTGGAAATACCGGACCGGGGACGTGGCCACTTTTTTATCGAAACACTCGGGGGGGCCCTTTGAGTTCGTCCACGATAGCCCTACGTCCAGGTGCCGGGTCGGCCATCCGCGATTTAAATTTCATAATGGCCGATTATCCACGCGAGAGGCCGGCCCTGATCTAGCACTTTCTTCTTTCGTTTCGAGTTTTCGATGGCTTTTCCTTTTTCCCCCGTTTTAACGCGGAGAAACAACATCATCAACAATAACAACAACAACAGTAACAACAATAACAAACAGGCATCTCCGATGCTGGAAAATGGAGAGCACGTTGGAGGAACACAGCGGGATCGATCACGAGACGGACACACACGTTAGGCGTACCCTCTTTACAGAACAGACCCCTTTTCCCCTTAACCCTTGTACACATCGATACATCTCGTACACCCCCTATGTGTGTGTATATGTTTATTATATGTATGAACGACGGGGGTTTGCGAGACACACGCGTACACTGCTGATTAAAAATGAAAAAGGTAAAAAAAAATAATAATGAACAAAAACGTTTAGACCAATTTTTCTACACGTGATTCTTATACATATAGGATTACACACGATGGGCACACGATAACGATAAACAAATACACACATATATATATACACACACGAACGGACATCATATACACAGGGATGCGTACGTATATGTATAAAATTAACAGAGTCACACACATTGCCGTAATACATAATACGATACATTACGACGAAAGATTTAACAAGTTGTGTAACACGCTAGACCAATGTAATTTGCAAATTTAAAATATATCGATACGTTTTTTCGATCGGGCAGAGTGATATAGGTGAGACAAACAAAAAAAATATATAACACATGTACAAAATGTATACACTTAACGAACACTAACAAATCTTACATACATACATACATACGTACATACTTACAGACACACAAACGAGACACACGAAATGCGAGTTGTATAGAATCGAGTTGACGTACGTAATCGTAGTATGATTAGGATATCGTTTAAATCATGTAATTAGTAACGTTACTTTTGTTGATCGCTTGATTTGCGGATCCGCCGGCGAATGATCGAGGATCGACAGCGAGCACGGGCCTACCATTCGTCCATTGGCATTTGGAAAGACACGCTTCGTTCCTGTTCGATCGTTAACGACCGGCCCCGTCGCTGTCGCGCCTCGATTTCGATTCGCCGGCGAATCGAGAACACGGTGCGTATTTCGTGCAAGGACACGTGACTCAGGAGGAACGTGCCTGGAAACCTTCGATCGTTAATTAATCAGCCGAACGTCATTGCGAGTCTATTAACGAGCACGTGAAATCGGATCGTTGATACTCGTACGTACAGCCGGGATTCCTTCGGAATTGTCCCCGTAACGTTTGCCCCAATCGAACGTGTTTCCAGGCACCTTCCAGGCGTTTCAAACGAAAACAAAACGGCTGTAAACGCGGCGAAGTTAAGAGCGAAGTTTAAACAAAAGAAAAAATGAAAAAAAAAGACATACCGTGGGCATTTTTTTGAGTCGTGTTCGAACGAATTGCGAGTGGATGGAGAAGAGTGTGACGAATGTGGAAAACAATCGCAAGTTACGTGGCTCGCTGCTTTTGAAACATGTGATACGTCAGCCGGCAAGCTCGACTTCCGGTTGGAGAAACGAAATCGCGTTCTGTTCGACGGAACGAAGGGATAACAGCGAAGCACTAGGTTTTCGGCGGATCTGCGGGGAAAACCGCGGAGGAAGTTGTTGCCGGAAGTCGATTCGCAGGGTGGCGCACTTTTTAAAGGTTCTTTGATGTAGGACGTTCTTTTGTTGAAGGTTGATTGTTGTCAAAATGGTTGTGAGGTTATACTATTTGAAGTATGTTAACGATGCGACGCGACGATTCGATCGAACGATCGACACGGCTTTCGAGAACGAAACAACGGTACATATACATAGAAACATACATTATACGACATGTACATTGCGCGCTCGAACACCGATGTTCTTCTGGAGAAATTACAGCTTCGCGTGAAACCCGACGCAGAGGAGAGTGATTCGTTTTCGTTCCACAAAGTTGTGCTGATTTTCGCGAAGAGTCGCTAGTCAAGAGACGAACGGGAAGAACGTGCGCGAAACGCCACAACGAAATCCGCTCGACTAGGGTCATTTACCAAACGGATCCCCGTGGATTTCGAACATTTCTTTCCGACCGATTGAAATTTCGAAATCCGCGGTCGAACCGAAATTCGATCTTTTCTTTGAGAATTTCAGCTTTATTTCGACGTCTAATTTCCGCATCTCGGTAGCGATAAACTACGAGCTTCTTTTCAACGCGAACGCGAGAATCTCGTTGCGCTTACACGCGTTTTTCCCGTGGCGCTAATTCAGCGCTGATTTCGTCTCTGAATAAGCGTACAACTGGCATTACCCTACGCGAAGTCTGATCGAGTCGAGCTCGCGACAAATCGACGACGTATCCCGCAAACCCCCTAATTTTCTCGCGCGTTGAAATCATCGCGTTTCCCGAGGCTTCTGGGAAATTCCGTTTCGTTCGAGGCGAAAATTTTCTTTGTTTTTCTCGCGGTGGGAACGTCGTCGACTCGCGGCCAGACGAGACCAGGCGAGCGAGGATAAAAATGAGACTGATTTAAACCAGTATTCGTGCGAGAAATTGTAATGTGAAATTTGCGTAACCTAGCCTTAACGGGGGGAATTAAAATTAGGTTTAATCGCGGCGGTACCGCACATGTCGGTCTCGCGACGAAAAATTATCTCGATTGGCTGTAATAAAAAAAGCGTCGTCGCCGAAGATGAGCCGAGGGCGCGAAAAATCGATAGAAAAATGATAGACGGAGAATAGGGGAGAGTAGCGGCGACGAAAGGGAGGGGTTGTTACGCCGCCGGACGCTCATCTTCGGACGGGGATGTTTCTAGTGAGAGTAATGTTATTAGCTAACTTAAGCGTACTATAAAAGAAACCGAACGAAAAATGCCAGTTGTAAGAGAGAAAATTTTAATGGGAAAAAAAAGAAAAATGTCAAACGAAGCGGAGTAATGCGGAAAGACATATTCGATCATTGTATTGCGATTCGTCCCCTTGTGATACGTGCGGTAGAACGCCCAGGAGACGAAGCGAGAAATTGGCAAATGCGATACGAAAAAAAACAAAGAAAAGCGAAAAAAAGTATAATAGGAGTAAAAATGGAAAAAAAGAAGTTGTATACGTTTCGGAACGAAAGTAACAAAGCGAAAAGAGAAAAATATAAAGGAAAGGCAGTGCAATCCGAAGGCAAGAACAGTCGCGCAACTGAGAAACGAAAATGTAAAGTATCACAGCAGATCACTTTTGGCCGCAACATACGATCAGTTTTTTTTCAGTTTTTTTTTCTTTTTACTTTTACCTCGGACCGCCCAAAAATCGGGAACGATCACGAATTCCACGGAACACGATGTACAGAAAGAAAGGAAAAGGCTATGGTAACGAAAACGAAATGAAAATGAAAGGACAAAAAAAACGAGCAACGGAAACATTGTCATGTGTATACGCGATAAACAATTTTTCGGGAAACGACAGCTTTACCGATAGTTAAACAATAGTGTTTTTTCTTTTTTGTTTTGCAACCATGGGATACACGTAACAAACACAACACGCATACATATAAAGCGATCCAAGCGACAAAAAAAATTGTATGAATATAATGTTTGCAGTTAGGTGGGACCAAAAACGACTTTATATCTCTATGTGCATATCCAAGCAACGTGTAATTTAATTAATGAATTAATTAATTATCCATTATTAACGACTAGGTAATGAAAAAGATCGATTGATAGCGATCGAGGACGATGACGAATCATTAACGAATAATTAGATTATTAAGTTTGTTTATTGATACATTATTCTATGATATGATTATTATTATTATTATTATTATTAACTTTATTGCCTTTATTATTATTATTTTATTACAATGATTAATGACGATGATAATATTATTATTTAAACAACGTTTTAAGACATGATTATCTAGTATCGAGTAGGACAGTACGGTCGATCATTATTAATTATTTTTAATTATTATTATTATTATTATTATTATTATTATTATTATGAGATATTTTGTTGTATTATTTTCAATAAAATCAATTGAAAATATTTAATTTCCTCCGTTTTAATTTTTTATTTTCGCTTCGCCGAAAGTTCCAGGTTGCTGGGAGTGATTTCTTCTTTCTTTCGATCCTCGTCGACGAGAACGTTTCGTTTTCATCGTCAATCATTTCCCCGCTACTACCTGCAACGACACGTCACATCGGTCTGCAGGATCATTATGTTTCCATATGTTTTCTCATCGTTTAGATTTCACTGATTTCTCGACGATTCGACGCGCATTATGTTTCAAGTTGGTAAATGCGTACGATCGAAAAATAATAAAGTAAGACATTTCTGCCGAGACATCGAGAGGAGTCCTCGTGGCCAGATCGATGCGGATGGAACGCAGACGAAAAAGAGACAAATATGAAATTAAAAAACAAAACAGAAAGAAAGTAGACAAAACGTATGATAGATAAATACAAAACGGTGAAAAAGAAATCATAGATAGAAAGAAAGCACGAAAGTATGAAAGAGTGAAAGAAAGACTTGAAATCACAGCTGTACCTAAATCCCACCTTTTCTTCTTCAGTGTTGTATCTGAAGTTCGTTATCGTTCTGTTTGAATTTTGACGTTTCGTTGGCTGCGTCTGTATACGAATTTTTCTCTCCGCGAAAAGGAACCCCTTCGAGCACCCTCCTCTCACGCTCCTTTCTCTCTTCTCACTGTATCTCTATCCTTCTGTCCCTCTTACTCTCACGTATCTCCGGACGAATATTTTTCGAGACTCGGGAAGAACGGGGGAAGACGGAACCGATTGATTACAACAGCATGACAAACCGAAACAAAGAAAAAAATATGCAAACAAAAATTGAACGAAAACGGTATCCACCGACAGATGCAAAGATAATAGTGTTCTCAAAAAAGAAAGAAAAAGGGGAATGCGAGGATAAGGGGAAAACGATCGACGAAATGAAATGTAGGAATGAACGAACGGGGAAAAAGGCCTGAATATCAAAGATAGAATGATTCAGAGGAACAAGAGAAACAGTAATAAAAAGAAAGAAGGAAGGGAAACAGCACATGGAAGCAAACACACGAAAGAGAAAGAAAAGTTAATACAAAGAACGAAATAGCAGAGAGAGAAAACAAAAAAAAAATGGAAAATAGTTGTAAAAGCCACACACATACGCGTACACACATACACACACAAATGTACTAAGTAAGTTCATACTGCGTATTGCCTTTCTGACTTCGGTGTGAAAATATATAAATAAAAAATAAAAAAGTCAGTCGCGTCGGGACACGTGGATTTTCGAGCGGCGAGATATAATATACATACATACATACGTAGGTGTTAGTAGGGTCGCGAGGGGCGGGCGATTCGCCGTGTCTTTCGCTTCCTCGTTACCGCGATTATCGTTCGCAGAGACAGCCGATAAACAAACCAAAAAAAAGGACGAGAATTCCGTTTTACATACCGAGACGAATAGTCTACCCGCAGCTACAAAAGAGAGCAGAGAGAGAGAGAAATCGAGAGCCGACCCGGCGACTCGGTCAGTTTCATGACTCTTCTTTCCATCGATCGGGAAAGTCGATTCATCGAATCGGAATATAGAAACGGGACGAAGAATGAAACAATTAAAGGAGGAAGCGAAAAACGCGGCCAAGGCACGTCGCCGACTAAAAAAAAAGCAGAAAACGAAAAAAGCAACCTTTTTTTCACGGTTCCGCTAAGAAAAAAAAAATGAAAGAAAATAAGTCCCAAACGGACGCCGAAGTCCGCGCGTTCCCGCCGGCTGTGTCTGTTTCATGTTTTTCAATATTTGTAATTTATCGATAAAATTATAAAAGGTATCGATACATAACAGTCTAAAGTGTGCGCTACTCTACATAATATTATTATATATAAAGTATAAAAGTATACATTATATATATATTATATATATATACATATATATTATATATGAGAAGTATAATATATATATTATACACACATTGGGATTGGTGAGAATATACGGTTTTTTCGCTTTGGAGTGTTATTTTCTGAAAATATTGAACAAAATATGGAAAAAAAATTAATAAAACCAATGAATAAAAACAAACGAACCGTTCTCCTGTAATTCTTTCATTATTGCTTCCCGCACTAAACGATACCTCCCGAAAATTGCGTTCTCGTTTCTCTTGGTTTTATCGACGCGACTCGATTAACGCGAGAAATCGATTGCGCCGGCGAAACGTTGAAACAAATCAGAATAACAAAAAAACTTGCGCAGTCATCAGGGAAAAAAGAAATAAAAATATATTCCCAAACAAAAGGATCCGGACAACGGCGTATTGTCTTCGGTCGAACGAGTATTCGGGCCATGCCGAATTTCGAAAACGATACCACCATTCAACACGAAACAACGGACGAGGTTAAACAACGTCCAACCGTGTAAAACTAGCCGCAAGAATTGATAATCAAATCGACCCTGTTGCATGACACCCAACGTTTATTTCGATAGTTTCGAGTAACATTCCAATCACAGATTCCTTAATGATGTATTACGAAATTATAGCCAGTCGACGATACGTCGGATCAGACGACACTTGCCGAATTTCCAAAACAGTTTTTGTCCACTCTGCCGAACACGTTCAATAGCCTCGTGGGAATAGCAGTCGGGATCGAGAATGAGAATCCCCAAGACGTCATCGAGTTCGTATCAATGGATCATTCGATAGGAAAGTAAGGATCTTTGAACGTATGACTCTCCCGCAGATCGCTGGGATATTATCTGGGAGTCAGTGACTACAGGACGAGCATGGCATCCTTTTGGTTTCTCGACACCATAGCCGGCCTGGTGCTTCGGCAGAAAGCGAACCTCGATGATCATTACATAAGCGTGTTGATCACCTGGTTGGCTGGGGAAATGAAATTGATTCGAGGTAGCAATTGCCGCGCGTCCGTCGCGTGTGCTTCGTTAAATCTCGTGCTTCTTCGCAGATCGGAGACTTTCGCGCGAGCGTTTCTTCGAAGAAATGAGAGGGATATTCGATGTAGCCGCTAACAAGGTCTCTCAGGATAATCGATTGTCGCACTGGGATGAATTCGTGCCAGACGAGAGCGTAGAAGGTGGGGAAGAAACGGATATGGGAGAAGAAGAGGATCCGGGAATGGAAGAAACTGGCAAATCGTTCAGCTCGATGGATCCGATTCCTGTTTTGAATATTGTCATCCAGTCCACTTATGATATGTAAGTTCTACTTGTACATCGTTTTAGAAACGTTCTCTTTTTACTCTTGGAATTGGTTTAACGTAACTCTCGTTGAAACAGGTACGCCAACGAGCTACGCTACTCCCTCATTTACACAGTTTTCGTCAAGCAAATAGAGGTACAAACTCATCGTCTCCCGTTTAATTTCCGAGTACCACGTCCGGTAAAACTGGCGGATCCCGACGCGGGAGTTTTCGACACTCGGCTTCAAAAGTTACTGTGGAAAAGCATAGGAAGGAAGGCGCCTACTAAGCGTGCAAAGCAGAAAGGTATCATAATCCTTTACCAAAACATTTCCATGCTTCTGCAGAATCTTTATAGGTAAACAATCTGTTTTAGGTAAAGGAAAGAAAGGCAAACGGAAGGAACCAGTGATACCTCCACCTTCGTTGACCGACGAAGAACTGTTGATAAACAATCGGCGATTCATATTACCGCTTATCGAAGCGAACGAGGCGGCGAAAGTTTTCGATCTGCCCGACAACTATACGTGACTTTGGCAAATAATGGAATACAGAAATGTTATAATCGATACTGTACTCTTTAATACGAAATTCAAGCTGGTATACAACGTTCATCAATCCGTTACAAGCAGTGTGCCCCACTCGCGACATTTGAAATCTTTTATTGGAGTAGAGAAAGGGATGTTAAGTTTGACAAACGTGGTCGACATGGGTAGAGTGTCTCTCGAATGTCCCAATTGTCCATATTTATTTGATCCAGTACCCCAAAGTGTTCCTTCGTCTGTCGAAAGGATAAAAATTGTCTTCGATGTTCGACAAGATTTATGCTATCCGTAGACGTTAGAAAGATGGCCAGCATGAAATTAAAGACTTCGAAAGATACTTCAACCTTCGGTAACTTTAAAGCAGAGGAATTTGATTATAAGTTTGCGTGAAGTTGGCCAGGTTTCTAACAACCGTGGATACGTGTCTTAAGAAATGTTTTACTACCGTCTTTTACGGCATATAAGACGCACTTTTTAAATGAAAAGTCAGTTGATTAAAAAGTTTTGTTTTTCCGCGGAATTCCCAACTGATATCATGATGCATCTTGTACGCTATAAAAAAATCGATATCTACGGAAGCATACCCGTCATGCAAATAGTGAACACGTTCCCACATTCGACATTTGTCACCATAATCTGTACTTCTTCATCTTGATCGTTCTTGAAGTCAACTAAAGTGGGTAAGGCCAGCACTTTCGTGTCTTTGGCAAGTACACCCAACTCTCCAGTCGTATTCCATCCCCAAGTATAAAGATCGCCCTAAAATTTGCGAATATTTGGCTTAAAGAAAGCGTCGAGAAATCTAAGACTAGAGTGTCCCCGAATATTTATGAACCTGATCTGTAACTACGGCACTGTGCCAACCAGCGGCCGAGATTTTCGTTACTTTAATGCCAGCCAGGGCTTCGATAAGCCGCGGATCATCGCAATCCTCCAAATCACCGTGTCCCAGTTGACCACGTCTACGAAGTTTCATACTTTTTGTTAGAATTTCGTTTCGTGCATTTTAAATAGCGTAAACGGTACCTACGTTCCCATCCCCATGGAATAAACATCGCCATTTTCGGCTAATAAAATCGTATGATCGAATCCGCACGCTATGTCTACGAATTTTACCCTTTTCGGCATCTCGACTAGGGTAGGAACATTGAAGACACGTCCTACATAGAAGTTTAATGAATTTTTAGAAGTTCTTGCGAAGTGGACTGGAGAAGGTGTCTTAAATGTCTACCCAAATTAGTAAGAATTACGGTACAGCCGCCTTGTAATATTTTAACAGGATACTCTTCCTCTTTGTCCTCATTGCTGGGGATAAAGTTTGGCACTTTTTTCCAAGAATTTTCATAAATCCTGTATTGCCATACCTCATTGTCATTGGTTAAAATTACTACGCTATCTTTACCAGGTGCAGCTTGCGTACAACTACATAACATAATATACTTTCATTAAAGTATTTCTTTCAGGCAGCATTTGATTTTACTTCCCGTACCTTGCAGCTGATTTTCCTGGCACCTGTATTAACTGTGTACCATTATCTGAACCTGCATCCTCTATCTTTCTGTTGATTAGTAATTCATTGTTGCGCCAGATAAGAAAATAACTCCAAGCTATTTGAAAGTCGGTAATACCACTGAATGAAACTTCTGTGAAAGCATCGACTGCTAAGATAACATCTCCATTGTTAGAGAATAAAGAACCTGTATTAAAACCAGCGTAATACAGAGGCATGTTTCTAGAAATAGAACGTGTGTTCCCTACATGAGTATTCGGTACATAAAAATGGCTTAGAATTGAACAAATTAAGTACAATAAATTTTGCACGATCAGCATGTCATTCTGTTGTTACCATTAAGACACAGTTAGCTGAATAAAACGTATGAGGTAGAACCATAGAACAATTTTTCATTTAATAACATTACACTGGATGACGTGGATCAGATAATCCAACGTTTTTCCAACAAACATCAAGGTATTAAAATTATCGGTTAGAGGGTGCAGATGGCATCCGTATCCTTAGATACGAAACAAACAACACAACAATTCCGACGCGACGAAACGTTGAAAACAACGCGCAGCTGGTTAAACGTCGCGTTCTTGTCCCCGTGCGAGAAATTCCAAGTGAAACATGGTAAGTCAACAGGAATGTCTATTCTCAAAAATGCACTGGTCTATTTTCTTATGTATTTTCTTTTTCCTATCGATAGCGCATCCCTTAACGCACGAGTCTTGCAAAACATAACCTATAACCGACGACACTTTGTAGTATGTACACAAACCATTTAACCATAATTCGGGTCGCGATTCATTCGATGTGATACGCTCGGTGATCTTATCAATTCATCCGAACCGAGAAATCTTGCATATTTGTCACGATTTCACTAAATATTCCTTCTTTTCGGACAGCAACGAGCACTCGTGTTCCGATAGAAAATTCGCTTCTGTTACGCTGACGCGACGCGCGTCATTTAAATTCATTACTTTCTCGCGGCTGCTTTATCAAGTACCTCTCGGCTTACCCTATCCTTTGCTGACTTTCATAATTAAATTACTCAAACGACAGGGATTGTTATCCATACTGAGAAAACTGCGCTCGAACCCGGATAAAGAATTACGCTTGCTACTTCTGGGATTAGATAATGCCGGCAAGACGACGATTTTAAAGTCTTTAGCGAGCGAAGACATTACACAGGTATACATTCCACTATTTCCGCGACACGTTCTCCTTTCGTTTATTTTTCTTCTTCTACATTCTTTCATCGTTGAACAAAGGTGACGCCGACTCAGGGTTTCAATATCAAAAGCGTGCAAAGCGAGGGTTTCAAGTTGAACGTCTGGGACATCGGCGGAGCTCGAAAAATTCGACCGTACTGGCGAAATTATTTCGAGAATACGGATGTTCTCGTAAGTTACGTTCCGTACCATGACTAAGAGTAATTAAACAGCAAAGAAATGTGCTCCTTTCTGCGAAGATATACGTGGTGGACAGTGCGGATATAAAACGACTCGAGGAAACGGGTCAAGAACTGTCGGAGCTATTAATGGAGGAAAAGCTCCGCGGCGTCCCGTTGCTAGTTTACGCGAATAAACAAGATCTAGGACAAGCCGTAACGGCAGCCGAAATCGCGGAGGGACTCGGATTGCATAATATTAAGGACCGCGATTGGCAGATTCAATCTTGCATCGCCACCGAGGGGAAAGGTGTAAAGGTATTTGAATGTCCTGTAAACGAACGAGAAGGGAGTATTTTTAATTGATAATTTTAGGAGGGGCTGGAGTGGGCGTGCAAGAACATCAAAAGGAAATAAGAGGACTAACGGATAAAAGGGCGTTGTTCATTCGTATCAAAGTTCCAAGGAACAAACAAGATGTAACTTAAACGTTTATCGTACACTTTATTCGGCTTTTACCTAATATTTACAGGAGCTATCGAGGACGTTACCGTTAATAAATTCCAACGGATCTAGTCATCCGATGTCCGTCCAGTGTTAGATGTGCTGCGTGAAAACATCGACAGACACTTGTTCGCTGACCATCACGAACGCTTGATTATTCTAAACGAACTGTCCGTATCGCGACGAGACGTGCCTTCTTACACGCTTTTACTTCGTAGATTACAATTTTTATAGCTCTCTTTAAAAGACGATACAAATAAAAACGAGGAAGGATAGGAATAGATAAAGATAACCGTCGGTACATTTGTATATAATTGTGCAGGACATTTTTCCCATCGATGCCACGCATCCCGTGACACTCGAACGTGGGAAACTAATCGAGCACTGTATTGCGATTGCACTGCTAGCGGATTATTAAGAACACTTTAGAACGAACAAATCTGGGGATTACAAAATAGATTGGACTTATAACGGATATAAAATACTAATTATTCGACTCTATCTACGGCTTCTTTGTTTGTAATATATATATACAAGCGAAGAGAGAGAAGGTTTTGTGCAGCCAGTTTAAAAAAAACAGCCGTTCCCCCGCTTCTCCTCGACCTTTTGACCGTATATCCTGGCTTTGTTAATAAAGTGATCTATTCCGACTTTGAATCGATTTATCTCTTCTCTGTTGTCATCGCGCGATCCGATTGTCATTATCTAATTTAAACGATATCGTAGAAACGGCAGTCGAAAACGATCAGTAAGTTATAACTTGTGCGCGACCTGGATCGCGAATGTCTCTCACAGGGAGCACTAGCATACAAATCAAAGTTCGTTGTGAACGCTCTCCGTGGTGACTCTGACCTCCTCTTCGTGGAACTCCGTACAGTCTGCTGGATACTTTTGCTAGAAACCGAAGAGAACAACCGTGACATCGCTTATAACAACGTAAACTGTAAACGAATGATCAAAACCACGTATGTATGTACAGGGATGGCCAAGGTTACAAGCTGCTTTCACTGAAACCACCGGAGGTATCGACTCGAACATGTTTACATTATATGTACAGAACAATTGTTCTCTCATGAATCATTTTCCAAATCAAACAATGAGTGCCGGGTTTCATTTCCGTGAAAATAGTTGTTAACACATTCTTTGGCTCGTCCCGTACGTATATGATCGAATGTTTTACTTACAATGCATCCACTGTGCTCCATGATGGCGCCGTAGAGAACCCAGAAATTAATTCCTAATTTGTTACTGGCAGCCCATGCGGCGGGGAAACTGGAGATTTTCAGCAACGTGCTTCGTACACGCGACTCACTGTCGTTCCTTTCAGCCTTCTCGTTTATAGTGCAAAGAACTTGACTAGCGCAATGTGGCGTCTTGATAGCCCATTTGTACGCGCGATAAGACTGTAAATCGACCACACAACAATTTAATTTAATTGATCTAATAGTTTTAAACGAGCGAAAAATTCGATCCCATTAACGACGTACCTTCAGAATGGGATTAATGATATCGTTATTAATCGTGTCACTGAGTCGATTGCTGATCTCCCTGGCGTTCACCCGTGACATTATGAATCCCTTCTCAGATGCCAGGGCAATCAATTCCTGAATGTACGCCACCGCGGGCCTGATATACTGCGAGCTATCGATCTTCATTCCCAAATGTCTCTTCGCCAACGCGTTTGCTATCCTGATCGATTCAATGAAGTAATATTAATATCCGGTTGTCAATAATTTATTATACGTTTGATAATTCCGATGGTTACCTGGCGATGCTGTCCGTCGGCCTGGAAGCATCGAACATGGCCGTCTTCGAGAATCCTTGAGACTTGAGGAAACTGTTCCCAACGAACTGTATCGTGTTCAAGTACCGTTGCTGTATCGTCGGGTCAGACACGTGGGAGATCCACTCGCCCACGTAGTTCGTCAGCGACCTGATCCACCTTCGACGAAGCGCAGGATTCTCGAAGCTGTCCAGAATCTTCCCGTACAGAATGTGTCCCTCGGGATCGGACATCTGAGCAACGATTTTCGAGAGGCCGCTGTTCTTCCATAGAGTCTGCCCCAGTTCCGAGTTGCTGAAGTGCTCCCACATCACGTGCAGGTTCTCCAGGATTGGTGGCATGTACCACGAATGACCGGAGTGGTCGTGGCTCTTGGCTTGCCCGTTTCCGGTTTCCCCGCGACTGCTTCCGCCGTCGCTGAGATTCTCCAGAATCATCGGCATCAGGCCCATCAGGAAGTTATTCTTATCTTGACTCAGCAGCATGCTACCGATGTTCAGGATACTATTCAGGTCTATACCACCGTCGTTGTGCTGTTCGGTCTCCCTGGTGGTTCTTTCGTGGGTATTCTCGTTCGAGTCGAAAGCGAACAGGTTCTCGGCCATCATACGCGTCGCTGATTCCATGCCCGAAGAGCCAGGCTTTGTCAACATGTTCTTCAGAACGTTCTCCACAATCTCGCCAACCTAGGTGGAATTAATGAGATAGAAAAACGCTTGGCAATGACACAAACATAAAGAAAGACGAGGCCTCACCTGCTTTCCCGCGCCCGATTCCACGAACGCGCTCAACATGCCCTGAAGGCCCAAGCTGTCTCCATCGCCCATGAAAGACGTGGGTGAGCCCAAAAATACGGACGACCCGCCGTCGTTCTCGCCGCGGTCGCATCTCGCAAGAGCAACCAGAACGAGCAGGATACAACTCCTCGGCAGCCACATCCTTCCGTCCCTGAAACAGTTTTCCGTTAAAATTACATTTAACCCGTGTAACTCGATTACATCCATGCAACACACGGATACATCAACGCCCAGAGTATATCGGAGCGTAGAAATCAAAGAGCTTCGAAGTCTGTTATTAATTGCCCCGCGGCAGAAGTCATTGACCTTCGCCGCTTGTTTTTGGCGGGCAACCGGTAATGATTTTCAGCACGCCATACCGGGAAACCTTTCGGCCGTGGTCACCCGGGTACCGTTGCTTTCGCAACGTAACAAAAGAAGACCTCTCTCCGTATGCCGTGCATATCTCCTATGTTCTTGGCAAGGGCGAACGAACCGGCGAGAATCGGGTGTGGATGGAAAAAGAATTAACATGCCAGACCGGGTCGGCCTTCTCCGATACGTGTGTTGGTCACTCCGGTTTACGGAGCGCGTTCGCGTTCACGGTAAACCGCGCGCGAGCCTTTTTGCCGGAAAATATTTCCACGAGAACGTTGCGTTGCGTAACAGTAAAGCGTTTTCGGAAATGTTACCACGGGATAAACGATTCACCGGATGTTTCGGACAATTAATCGAGCGAACAGAGGAACGCTTGTTCCCGAATTTTGAAACGATCGAAATCTATTCTGTTCACGGTGCAATTTCTACGAACTCATTGTCGCTTCTAACTATAGCGAACGGTTCGAACCTGCCGGCAAGTCGTAAACGCGACACCCATTTATCACGATGAATTACGCGATGTCTCGCGGACGAACCGTGTCGCGAATCGAGAAGGACGAACAATCGGCATGGCGTATTCTAACGCGCAATTTCAGTACCGTAAACCGCATGAAACTGACATTCTCCAGCTGGAGTAACGATTCGGGATAACGGTACCGACTGTTAGTCATCGTTCCTCCGACGCGCCGAACTCGCGTCAATCGGAAGGGCGAACTCGAATTCCGGTTTCTTCGTTTCGTTGACCCGCGGACGACTTCTTCGAGGATAATCCTTCGTCGACCCCGGAGAGTTATTTTATTAATACCGCGTAAAAAAAACAAAAAAATTTTTTCGTGGGCTTCATGTGACAAACTTTTTAAAGATTAACAAAATTCGGAGCGACGAGACGAGGGACTCGGCTTGGATTTTTAAGTCATAACTGTTTTTAATCAGGACAGAGCCATGAGCGTTCGGTGCCCGAGGTAATACACGCGGTAACGATGAAAGTCGTTGCGTTATTTACCACAAAATAAACAAATATAATAACGTGCGAGTTTCACGGTGAGAAAAATCGCACGATAACGGGCGTTCCGTAGAGAGGGAAAGCGTGCAGAAATTTTTGCAACGTGTACATACGATATCCAAGGTCAGGCGGACGTCGAACACGATTTCCTGATTCGGAAAACGAAACACGAATGCCGTCCGCGGTACGTGTCCTTTTTTTCGATATGCGTAAGCGGGGAAGAGTCAACGAGTTAACGGTACAGATCTTGTATTATTAATGGTCTTGTTGAACAACGCGTACCGTTTTCAAACGCGATGACGCAGCTCCATTAAAATTCACCGTGGAACGGATTTCGGGACAGGCAACTCGACGGGAGAACGACCTGCCTATTAGGACCCTATACTTCGTACGTTCCTACGTAACCGGCATTTTAGTGCGTAATTAAAGAAGCTCGTTAGACACGCCGGGACCAATTTGATACACCAGGTTGAGCGCAATTTACTCTACGTAGGAGTTGACCCCAAAATGTGAAGATGCGCATTTTGTTTGTTCGCTCGATGTTTTCGAGCCGCGATCATTATCCGCTGTTTATGTTACTTGCAATGCGGAACTTTGGCGAGTGCGCGTATACTCGAGGCTGGCGTTATAACGTTGATAATTAAAAAATGTGCATTTTATACATGGTGAGGTAAAATTTGTAGGTAGATACGTAATTATGGGTTGACCTCTATGTAAAGGTAATTTCAGGTACTTGTAAACAATTTATGGAAAACTTGCTTATCGGTGCATAGATAACGAGGAACCTTGGATGACTAATTTTGAGGTATTTGGGTGACGAATAGGTGACGAATGGATGACACAGGTAGGAAATGGTGAATTTTCATTATTACAATGAAGGCATTTCGAAATGTCATTACCGAATTGCGGATGTTTATGCAAATATATATATATTTTCTGGTAGACAGCTAGTAAAAGAATTTCATATCGTTAGAGAGTTCTTGATACGAACGGTGTATTGAAAATGTTTTCATAAAATGCTGTTCATCATTGGCCTCCAATGAAAAGCACATATTTGAATAAATATCACCAGCCCGGTCATTAATTAAACATTTTTTAGTGCCATGTTATAGATACGCAAAATGCGGGAATAGAATAGTTCGGAATGCCATGCCTCTTCGTTTCAGTTCAAATTCATCGATATATTTGATACACGAATATTTTTGTAAATGGATGATTCGATGCACGTTCGTCGTCGACGAACCATTGGCAGGTCGATTTTCGAAAATATTACGAATTGAGCGATTTCCGTAAACGATGGCGTAAGACTTTCGGCCGGCGGAAGAGTTACGCGGTGGATGTTTGCACGAAGTATTACGAGTTATGAAAATCCACAATGCTGCGTGGCCGTGGCCGCAACAAACGGTAGTCGCAGTCAACTAGAGCGTGTTCGATGGTGTGTTTTCAACTTGGAATCGCGATACGATCGTTGAAGTTCGCAACGCCGGTGCTCGATACACACCATAAATTTCGCCCGCGTCAAATCGACGTCCACTATGAGCGAACGAGAGATAGAGAACGCGCGAGGGAGAGAAAAACCGAGAGAGAGAGAGAGGGAGAGATCCCGTAACAGTATCGTCGACGTTTCAAACTTACCGTAAACTTAATTATTGTAAATTAATCGACCGATCTTAGCGGGAAACGCTCCTCGAGCGTTGTTCCTGCGAAATGGTAATCGTTCCTTCGATTCTCAGAAATTCTACGGTAATCACTGGGAACGAGTAATGAATGCCGCGGCTATTAAGCGAACATACGGCAGGCAAATACGTGCATCGGAAGTTAGGAACAAGCGGAACAGTGATCTACCGTTAATCCTTCATTTCGCGATTTCGTACAATAGGAAAGAAAAATATTTTGCCAACTATCTCGACGGTCACACGAACGAACAGGTGGTTATTAAACCCGAGTCAAGATACCGTATCGCGTTCACTACGAACGTATGTATATCGATAGAACCGTATCGAAAGATACGAATCTATCGGATTCGATATATATCAATCGGACACCACGAAGAAGCGGAGCAGGTACGATCTACCGTTAATTCAACCTTTCGTGATGTTAATTAATTAACAAAGTAATGAAAACTGTTTAAGAAATATCCACCCGATCTCGGGAAAATAGCAGTTGCTGAAATATTCGATGAAAAGGACAACTCGGAGCCGGGATCCCGTCGAACGAGTAAACAAGTCCGAAAGTTTTTCAAAGTCGATCGTCGTTCGAGAAAAAAAGTGATGTATAAAATTCCAGATTACCGGCAATAAGGCGCGAGAGTGCGAGAAGATTCGATTTAAATTCTCGAAACAAGAAATTCCGTAAGAAGGACCATACCTGCTGGTGTCTCCGTGCGCTTCTCGAATTGGTAAAAATTCCAGGTGAGTCCCGTTGGTCTGCCGTGCACCTGACACGACGAAGGCTGTGGCGTGACTGCCGTCGAAGGCGGCCCGTCGAACGGTACTTACTTACCTGAGCAGGTAGCCACGGGTATGGTCGCCGATAATGCAGCTCCTGCCCTGCTGCATCCAACCTGAGAGATACACGTGGAAAACTTTGCTCAACGAACTCCTGTATCGATCTACGAACTCATTTATTTTATTCTTCGATTGCGAAAATATCAGGTGAAATATTTTTAAAAAGAACATACATTTATTTTAGTCGACACCCGTGCGAGGGTATCACTTACGAGAAGACAAGAATTCCAATCGGAATTCGACATTCCTCGAAATTTGTACGCTTTGGAAATTACATAATGGAGTACACGGTTAAGTGCAAGTGAACGACTCTCCATCCGTCCTATTCTACGGTGTTTCTTTGCATTGTTTTCGAACCGATAGAATCGAGTATGAAAGGATACCTACGTGCGAAATAAAGCAAAAGGATCGACAATACCATCGGTATGCCGTTTTGTCAGGGCTTCGTTGTCACGACGTACGGTATCGTGGCAAATGTTTTTTTATAAACGTCTCTCCGATTTTTCGGCATCCCGGGGAACGCCGATTGGACGGCTCTCGGTAAAACCGGCTGGGTAAGATCGGCACTTTCGGTCTCTCTCCGTACGGACAGTCATTGACCCCGGGTAGAATTAGGGAACGTGCGTCCAGACGAAGGTACGACATCCTGTTTAATTCCAAGCGCCAAGGTCGCGCGCTAACGTCCAACCATCTGGGAGTGTACGCCGACCGTTTCAACCGGTTCCGAAACTATGGCTCGGTGCCAGGATTTAACCATCCCGTTTAATCTCCTCTCAGCCTCCCCGTGAAACAACTTTTAACCCTTTTCCACTCGGCGTGAATCCAAGACGAGGGAAAGAAATTTTAAACGTCCTTGAAATCGTCCTGGAAAATGTTATATTCACGAATAAAAGCTGGAAGACGGAGGGTTAAACTGGATCAACTGGAAAAGTTTCGCTGCGACTTCTTCGAACGAATAAAAACGATTCTAGGTAGAGGAATCGTCGGTGGGAGTCTGGCTTGATTTTTTTATGGTTATTGAAAGATTGACGATAGGCTAATCTTAAGGAGAACGCGTGTAATGTCTGCGATACGGTAAAACATTACTCCCGCGCTACCAATCCGTGCGTACCGACTCTTTGATACTCGCGAATGTTATTAATATTAGATAATCTCGATGGTTAGAGACACGTTAACGTATTCACCGTTTCTCCTCGTGTTCTTTTATTCCGTATTTTTTTGTTATTCGTCCTCTTACGTAAACCTTGGTATTTTTATTCAAACGAAACTAAGGCCTCGCGAGTGCACGAGGCTCCGTACACGCGGACGTGAATAAAAGATCAAAGAAAGGCGAAAAACGGTGCATGGGCGTGTGTGTGAGTGGGCGGAAGCGTCGCGTGTCTTGGTTTCGCGACGCGAAATGATAAACCGTACGCAGGGAAACAAAGGGAAACAGAAGCCCCGTGTCCTCGGAATGCACGGAAATCTGGGGGCGGCGTAGATACGTGTAGATATTTTTATTCCACCGGTTCGAACATGAATGTCAAAGAGAATTATTGGAACGACGAGGTCGCCGAGGCTTTAATAGTGCAGAAAAGGGTTCTAACGTTGATCGGCGTATGGCCGACCGACGCACAGAAATTTTTTTCCCTCATGCGATGGTACGTCGCTATAGCGATACAGGTAAGTCTTACGGAGAACATAAACCGTGTAAGTAATACAATCTCTCTCTCTCTCTCTATTTCTTCCTGTATGTTCCCAGCATGTAATGAAATCAAACAATAAAATCTATGAAATTCCGACCATGAAATTTTGATCCCAACGCTATAACCTTAGTCAAAACTTTTCACTGTTCGACATCCTGACAAAGCAAACGGCAAGGTCATCCTTTCCTTAATTAGATCAGTACTATCTGCAGTCTGACGTTGGAAGTTTACCGACACTGTTTGGACTCCGAGGACACCATGGACGCCTTTCTCATGGGCCTGTCATCCGTTGTCAGTCTATCCAAGCTTTTGATACTTGGTCTCAACTGGAGGTACACGTACGTGCTGGTGAAGTCCGTGAACGAGGATTGGTCCGTGGTGAAGGACGCTCGTCACCGACGGATCATGACGAAGAACTTCAAACGAGGACGATTCGTCTCGCTGATGATCATCTACCTGGCCTACGCATCCGGCGCTTCGTTCATTTTCAAAGCTCTGCCGATAGACGGCCTTCTGCCTCAGGTATTTCAGGGAGAAATTAACCCTTGACTGGTGTGGCTAGAATTTGTTCGAACAAAGATTCCCGAAAATATTGCGGGTTTATAGTAACTCGCGAGACTCCGTGGCGAATTATTAATCGAACGTTTTAATGTGTTCAGACGAATGGCACCGATACAACGACAAAGTATTTTCTAGCCACGAATTGCGTTTTCGGACAGCAGCCAATTTTCTCCCACACTTGCGTGCTCGTCCTCCAAGCCGCTCAGATATTCGTTAACGCCACGACGCACTGCGGCAACGACGGATTTTTCTTCAGCCTCGTGATGCACCTGTGCGGTCAATTCGAGGTGCTCAAAATGAATTTTCGCGAGATGGAGGTGGAGGAGATCGCCTGCCGGAAGAAAATGAAACTACTCGTGAGGAGGCATTGCCGGCTCGCAGTGCTCGCAGATACTTTGGAACAATCGTTCAATCTGGTTATCTTCGTGCAGCTTTTGATGAGCACTCTGTTACTTTGCGTGGAAGGTATAACCGGGTTCCAGGTGTTTGAAAATAATTACGCAATAGTGACGTCAGACACGCGGCACGAAATTTCGAGTATCAACGTAATGGCGCGGTGACTATTCGATATTTTTAGATAATTAGACAGCTATTACGCGAGTGCTCGTTGTTAATCGCTCGGTGTAATTCGACGTTTGGTATTTCCTCTACCCGTGAGAATTCAAATACGGAAGAAATTACCGCACAACCGATAACAAAACCCATAAATCCTTCCACAGGGTTCCAGTTCCTGATCTCCTTGAGTGTGAACGACAACGTCGGCGCCCTGAAGCATTTTATTCTTATCGTCACCATGCTGGTCCAATTATTTCTCTACGCCTATGCCGGCGACACCCTGGAGTCCAGCACGGAGAAACTCCCATTCGCCGTGTACGACTCGCAGTGGTACCAGTTCCGGGCGAAGGTGGCCAGGGACTTGATCCTGGTGATAAACAGGGGTGGCACGCCGCACCACGTCACCGCTGGAAAATGCCTATCGATGAACCTGTTCACTTTCAAGGAGATCCTGAAGGCTTCCGCTTCTTATCTGTCGGTTCTACGTGTCATGATAGAAACGTGATGGAAACAGGTGTAGAGTTAACGATATAATAGCTGCACGATATCTTACACATACGTATTGCTACGATTATTGAGAAAACCGCCTATGTATCGTTACGTTTCGTTGTCTGTGTAATTATTTTATCAAACGAGAAACTTTTGTGGGAAATGCGAGCAAGTTGAGAATCATTTATGTCTATCGTGTAAGGGGTGAAGAAAAAATGATTTTATCCGAATAACGTGCAAAAGATACGACAATTATATTGACGTAAATAATATTTACTGTCAAGTGTAGTTCGACGTAAATGGCGGTGACGAAATGCTAGCCTCGGTGAGTAAAATGGTTATTCCGATAAAAACACAAATGACAATTATTATAATTAACCCTTGCGTTTCTAAATTTTGTAATTACGGCTGGAGTACTGTGTGAAACGACGGGAACGAACCGTCACGAATATTTTGTACGACACAGTTCGTGTTGTATACTTAAGAAAAAACTTCTTCGAGCAATAGATTTAGAGCGCGGTTAACGGGCTCCCCAGGTGTATCGGAATGCAGTCACCCTGGAAGGATAATTTAGGGCCCATTAACTTTCCCCCCAACGACCACAAAAAAAACCACAACAAACTGGCAACCACGCAAACATTTCTACGTTAACGCCATACATTATACCGTGAATGCTCACGAATCCCGGATATTAACAATCCATCCTCTGCGAGCATCTATTGACCAGCTATCGGCGCGTAACCGTTGCACTTTTCATCGCGTTGAATCACACGTGGATTTGTACAAAATAGAATCACGTGCTGTGGAGTTCCACAGTCGCTCGTATGTGTTTTTCAAAAATTGATGCAACACTTTTTCATCGAACCACGCGTCACGTCGCCCTCCGTGTCGCTGTAGGTTCGAACTCCGTTTTCCGGCTTTGGATCGAACCTGTTGGTATGCAGCCAGTCTTACCCGTTCCCAGTGGTGGCTACTCCCACAGGTTTGAAAAACTCTTTACAAGGAGACGTGTATACTTCTCCCTATTTTTCTAGCCGCGGTGCGCGCGTGTTTTATGCAGAGCTTGAAAAGCGCGCAAACTAGCCATTCTCGTGTCGGGTAGTGCATCGGCAATTCGTCTGGAAACTTTTGTATCGGCCGGAGGGGTGCGTGTATTGTTGCACGATAGAAAACAATTGAACGCATTAGGCAAGGAGAAAATGGTATACAGACCGGACGCAGGTACTTGGTCGTTATCTTACCGTCCCGTGGCGTATGAATAAAGAATAACATCCGGCAACACATTACGCTCCAGCGAAACGGTCGCCATTGTTCGAACGGTAACGCCCGATAAATGGAAAATCGAAGCGGGGACGGGTGCCTGCCCCCGTGAGGTTCGCACAGTTGAAATTCGAAGTCGCGGAAGGATGGACGGTCGGTGGAGCGATGAAGTGGAGTACGCGTTTTCGTTCAACAAGAGCACCATGTGGTTGCTCGGTGTGTGGCCGTTGCAGAAGAACGATCTGCCGTGCAAGGTCAGATGGGTCGCGTCCATCGCGATGCAGGTCAGAGAACATGTCTTCGTTTCGAGTTACGTTCGATTTACCGATAAACGACGGTCGGGCGGTTCGACGGTTGACACGTGTTTCGCGAGATCTCGCGCCGTACGAGTTTATCCACGCGGCGACGTTTTTTTTCCAGTGATATCGAGCAAGTTTGATATTCCGATAGGTGCTGATGGCCGTCAGCTACGTGATGGAACTGCAAATGGAGTGCGGCGCCCGCACGCGTGCCTTGGAGACCATTCTCATAATCGAGTGTACTTTGCACGGATTGGTCAACCACGTGTTCTGCCGAATTCACCTGAAGAAACTCGCCGTGAACGTGGACGCGGCGATCGTGGACTGGCGCACGGAAGTCCACGAGAGTTCGTTCGATCTGATGAGAAGATACGCGCGTCTCGGGAAAACAATCACCATGGCGCAGATCAACATCGCCCTGCTCGGTGGATCATTCTATTACGGCTCGATCATACTTTTGAACGAAATAACGCGCGCCGAGAACGAGACGAGACGAACGGTCTTTGCCTCGTCTTGCCTCGCCTACGAACCGTCTTTGGAGCAGTACGTCATGATCATGATTCTCCAAACGGTGGAAATCGCGATCTTACTTACGGTTCAATGCGGTATAGACAGTTTCATAGTTACCATCACGATTCACCTGTGCGGCCAATTGGAGATTTTAAGGGCGAGGTTCATAGAATTTGGGAATAAGAACGATCGAAGGGAGAAATACGATTGCGATCTGGGGTCTCTAGTTAAGAGACACTGCGAGCTGATTTCGCTCGCGGAAAATATCGAGGATGCGTTCAACATCGGCATTCTTTTGCAGATATTGATGAGCGTTCTCGCGCTTGCATTCACAAGTACGTCTGTTGCATCTCTTTTCACAGGGGTGCACTGAAAATCACTCGAACCTTCCGGACACAGAATTTAATGTCCGTTCACCGAACGATATTTTCTTTACCTCGATTGTTTTTCAGTTCGCCCTTCTGTTCGCAGAAAATCTACGGCAGGCGCGAAATATAATTGAGAAAAGTTGTAGGTATCCGTCTGATGATCTCTCTGCAATTGAACGACAATGTCGATACGCTGAAGAGCATAATTATCATCACCTTCGCGATACAACAATCGGGCCTGGTGATTTACGCCAGCGACGTCATACAGACTCACAGCGAGTCGATCTTCCACGCGATCTCCGATATGCCGTGGCACGATATCTCACCGGATTCAGCGAGAAATCTGATTTTCATCATGGTCAGAAGCGACGTTCCCATTCGGTACAGCGCGGGAAAGTTGTTCTACATTTCCCGCGTCACCATGATGGACATACTGAAAACGTCCGTATCGTACATGTCGGTCCTGAAAATGTCAATGAAAGATTTAAATTAGCGGCCAGGGTTAGTACGTAGCGATCCTTCCAATACACGAAAAATAACAGATCGTTGTTTCATCGTCCCAATTGCATTTTTTGAAATACAACCACGGACCACCCATAAGAGTAGACCGGACATGCTTGGCAAATTATTGTGTCACGAAGAAGGGGTCCTAGGACCCCTTACCATTTTCGTGTCACGCTCAACGTTACGTACACGGTAAGTTCTGTGAGTACTAATGATGTTCTATTCCTTTTGGTGGGAGAAAAAATAACATGCAAGCATGAATTCAAAATACTCTTATTCTTTGATTGCTAACAAAGGCGAGCGAAGTACGAAAATCGCGAAAAATCGTCAAATTAAAGCAGTTTTTCGTTCGGCATTCGCTCAATTTTTGAGATAGCGATCTGAAACTGGCACCATTGATTAAGTTAGGAAATTCTACGCCAGAACAATGTATAATAGTTGTACTTTTCAAAAATTTAATTTTTCGCAAAAATCTGAAGGGGGTAGGTCAGGATTTTTTGCGATTTTCGTAATTCTCCCGCCATTTCTACAATTTTTTAGATATCAATCTGATTCTTTCACTGTCTTATTCGGCTTCGGATTCCGCGTCCAAAACGCCCTGGATCATTTTAATAGCTCAAAAATTACGGAAATGGCAAGCAATTTACGAAAATCGCAAAAAATCCTGACCTACCCCCTTCAGATTTTTGCGAAAAATTAAATTTTCGAAAAGTACAACTATTATACATTGTTCTGACGTAGAATTTCCTAACTAAGACAATGGTACCAGTTTCAGACCGCTATCTCAAAAATTGAGCGAATGCCGATCAAAAAACTGTCATAATTTGACGATTTTCCGCGTTTTTCGTAATTCCTTTGTCATTTCCACAATTGTTAAGATATTAAAACGACCCCAGACGTTTTGGACGCGGAATCCGAAGCCGAATATGACAGTGAAAGTTTCAGGCCGATATCTAAAAATTTGTGGAAATGACAAAGGAATTACGAAAAACGCGGAAAATCGTCAAATTATGACAGTTTTTTGATCGGCATTCGCTCAATTTTTTAGATAGCGATCTAAAACTTGTACCGTTGTCTTAGTTAGGAAATTCTACGTCAGAACAATGTATAATAGTTGTACTTTTCGAAAATTTAATTTTTCGCAAAAATCTGAAGGGGGTAGGTCAGGATTTTTTGCGATTTTCGTAAATTGCTTGCCATTTCCGTAATTTTTGAGCTATTAAAATGATCCAGGGCGTTTTGGACGCAGAATCCGAAGCCGAATAAGACAGTGAAAGAATCAGATTGATATCTAAAAAATTGTAGAAATGGCGGGCGAATTACGAAAATCGCAAAAAATCCTGACCTACCCCCTTCAGATTTTTGCGAAAAATTAAATTTTTGAAAAGTACAACTATTATACATTGTTCTGGCGTAGAATTTCCTAACTAAGACAACGGTATAAGTTTTAGATCGCTATCTCAAAAATTGAACGAATGCCGAACGAAAAACTGCTTTAATTTGACGATTTTTCGCGATTTTCGTAATTTGTACGCCATTTGCGTAATTTTTTAGCTATTTAAACGATGGAGGGCGTTTTCGACGCGGAATCTGAAGCCGATTAAGAGGCAGAAAGAATCAGATCGCTATCTAAAAAATTGTGAAAATGGCAAGCGATTTATTCACCAAAATCGCAAAAAATCATCAATTTCTAACAGTTTCAATTTCTAACGAATATTTTTCACTGTAGTTCTTACACTAGCCAGTCTCTAGGGCCAGAGGATGCCACAGTAACCCTCAGTTTCGGCCTCGTACACCTGACACACGAAACCCCATTGAATGCCCTGTCTACTTCTATACGTCGTCAGTGATACAACGCTCGAGTCGATAACGCGAGCCTTTGAGTCAAATTTCTACTTAATAATGTATACAAATGAAAGTATTCCAACATATAATAATGCACAGTGGATATCGAATCAATATAGAACCACTCTAATCGTGTGTCTAATTATTTCACTGAACAGCAAACGTTTATGGAAATGGGGACAATTGGAAATAAACATTTGTATACGAGTAGCAAAAGAACAGTGATTTGACACGAACGAACAAACACTTGCAACTTGTACGCCACGGAACGTGTTAAGACCACTTAAAAAAAAAGGCTTTCGACATTTTATTGCACGGTTAACGAACTCGCAGGTGTATCGGAATTTAGTCACCCTGAAAGGATAATTTAAGCCCCATCAACTACCTCGCGAACAGAAGGAATACGAGCGACAAACTAGCAACCGTTCGTTTGTACGTTAACATAGTGCCTAATCGTTCCAATGCTCACGATTCTCCAAGATTTATCGTCTATCCTCTCGAAAGATCTATTAACGAGCTATCGGTTGAAAATGTTCCGCGTCAGTCTTAGGCTTGTTTCACAGCTGGCGACGCTTCGAGGTTTGCGTCTTAAGGTTTTCACACGGTGTGCGGAATGTCGGACGATGTCTCGTAACGGAAAACGTCGGTCGACGTGAATCGCACCACGTGCGCTTGTCGATTCGAAGTTTCTCTTCCGCGATTGGACACGACCCCTTTCCGCAGGCAACCAGCCTTACCGTCCCGCTAACTACTTCCATAACTTCGAAACTCGACGCATGGAAATGTATACACGTGTCTACTTGGTTTTCTAACCCTGATATGCGTGCTTCGTGCAATTTTGTAATGTCGTCGACGAACGATTTTCATGACGAGAAGTTGAATGGTCGATTCGAGTGAAAACTTTCGACTCGCGAGGATGGGGATGCAGGGTCGTCCATTAGGGACAATCGAACGCATTAGGATAAAGGGAAATGTAGAATGTATGTACGTACAAAGTTGCACGCTCGTTATCTTACCGTCTCGTGGGGGATGAATGATTAATAACATCCGGCAACGCGTTACACTCCGGAGAGACGTTCGACATTGTTTTCACGGTAATGCCCAATAAATTGGAAAATTGGTTGGACTGCGTATACTTGGTCCGAGTAGTTGACAAAGTTGAAAGTTGTCGAGCAATGAACGATCGCTGGAGCGACGATGTGGATTACGCGTTTTCCTTTAACAAAAGTACCATGTCGATACTCGGTGTGTGGCCGTTGCAGAAGAACGACGTGACGTGCAAGATCAGGTTGTGCCTTGCCATAGCGTTTCAGGTTCGATAACATATTTCAAATTAACAAATCGGGCGTTCTACTGTTTCGCTCATTGTCAGTAAAGTCAATCAATTTTCATCGTCCCATAGATATTTATAATCAGCACATTCACGATGGAACTCCGAATGGAGTGCGGCGACCACACGCGGACCTTGGAGAACATTATAATTATCGAGTGCACGGTACACGTGATGGTGAACACCATATTCTCTCGAATTCATAAGGAGAAACTTGCCGTGAACGTGCACTCCGCCATTTCCGACTGGTGTTCGACGGCTCATCAACGTTCGCAGGATTTAATGAAGAAATACGCGCGTCTCGGGAAAATGATTACGATGACTCAGGTGAACGTCTCCCTGCTCGGCATATTATACTACTACGCGATGTTCATTCTAACGAACGAATTGGAAGTGTCAAAGAACGCGACGAGAAAAACTGTTTTACCGTCGTCTTGCGTCGCCTCGGAGCCGAAGATGGATCAGTACGTGGCGATCATGCTACTCCAAGCGGTTGAAAGTATGATGATAATATTAGGCACATGTAGCATGGACAGTTTTATCGTTAATATCACGATGCATCTGTGCGGTCAATTGGAGATTTTGAGGGCAAGGTTCGTAGAGTTTGGAAACAAGAACGACCGAAGTCACCCGTACAACGGTGATCTGAGTTTTTTGGTCAACAGACACTGCCAGTTGATTTCACTCGCGAGAAATATCGAGGACACGTATAACGTTGGCATTCTGTTCCAGTTACTGTTAAACATTTTTTCCGTTGCATTCGCATGTAGGTACAATGTTTCTCCGTTAACGGGGGTGCGCTGGAAACGACCCTCAAACGTTACGAACACAGAATTCAGGATTTGCTCGTTAAACGAGAGCGTTAGTTTTCAGCTCACTCACCGATTTACAGTTGGCGTTCTGCTTTTCTTCAGATCTAAATCCGAGGAGATGTTTGAAAATGTTCTAGGTATTCGCGTGATGATTTCCATTCAATTGCACGACAATGTGGATATGTTGAAGAGTTTGATCGTCATCGCTTTTGGAATCATGAAGTCCAGCCTGGTAGTTTACACCAGCGACGCCATACAGAATCACAGCGAGTCGATTTTCTACGCGATGTACGATATGCCGTGGCACAATATTTCGCCGAGTTTGGCGAGGAATTTTATCTTTATCATGGTCAGAAGCGCCGTTCCCATTCGGTACACCGCGGGGAAATTCTTTTACATTTCCCGCGTCACCATGATAGACATGCTGAAAGCGTCGTTCTCGTACATCTCGTTTCTGAAATTGTCAATGAAAGATTTGAACTAGCGTCCGCTCTTAGAACGTAGTATTCCCTTCCAATAGACGAAAAATAGCGTATATTAATATTTTCACAAGTTAGTCGCCATTACGAAACACACATCGTGAGAACCAATTACACATTGTTGACCAAAGTCTTCGACCGTCTTCAACAGTGCCTATAGACTCGAGCGAAGCATAGTGCTTGCAATTACTCGAGCTATCGGGCAAGTAATATCTACTAGGAAAAGTATTACGTTTCATACCACTACGTTCGAAGCGAATAATACCTATGTACGGGACTGACTGCTGACCTACCTGTTGAATCTTTCGTCGAACGATGCTTAAAGACCGATTATTGCTGAATATATCCACACCTCTTATTGACCGCTGCAATCGCCTCAATTTTTTCCCCAGCTTTTTCCCACAAAAATTCTCTTCCTCTCGTTAACGTAGAACCAGACTACAACGATGCATCTTGGAGAATGACGTTTCATACCGAACGACACGAACGTGCCCCACTACTTTGCTCGTGTAACGAGAACCATTCATGGTGGTGGACGTCGCCCGTGTAAGTAGCGTGTACAGCGATGTCCCCACGGTTTCAACCCTCTCCCCCGAGAACGTACAGGTACTCGTTTATGTCCGGAAAAGACGCACATGACATTAGCGGAAATATGTACGGCTGGCTTCTATTACCGGGTAGCTGATTACTTCTGAATAAAATATCAATCGACATAATATGACGCGGTGGAATATACGTTACTCCATTGTCATTGTACGTCGATGTCAATTGATGGTTCGGAATACCTTCGTGTCACCCCTGTAAGAAATGCGGAAAAAATTGGAGTGGACGAAAGACGTGGGGTACGCGATGAACCCCCTAAGATTCTTGACGTGGCCAGTAGGAACGTGGCCTTTGCAGGATTACAACGTTTTCTCCGTTGTTCGCTCCACAGTCTGCGCCGTGTTAGTGGTATGGAATCGATGTTCGTATACCTTTTCACGCATCGACTTCGCTTTGATGCGTGAAAATAGATGAAATGGGAAATGTTAGATTGTAATTTTTAATCGATACGGGTACCTACGTGTATTTTTTTACTATCTCTATTAATTGTGATCATTTGCAAACCGTTGCGATATTGTTCTGGGTAAATGGATTCGAGAATTCTGATATTTATCGTCGAATTTGTTTTAAATTCATGTGCACGACAGTTCGGGATGGTCCTGACGGTCGCATCGGAAATTGGTTTCAACGAAAACGACGCCGACAAGAATATCGATAGCCTCGTACTCTGCTCCTGTGGTACCCTCGCGTTCACCAAGATCACGTGGTTCCGAATTCACGCCAGCCACTTGGTGTACAATTTCAAGTCGGCAATGGAGGACTACAGTAGCATTGCCAGCGAGGAGAAACGTTTAATCGTACGGCGCCACGCGTACATGGGCAGAGTCGCGTTCGGCAGCCTGTTTTTCTTTTCGTATTTTAGTGTGATATCGTTGATATTAGGACCGCTAGTGGTTAACAATGCCGCTCACGCAACAAATCACTCGCTGGAGTATCCGGTACCAGCGACAAGTACTTTCCAGTACTTGAACGTACCGGACAGCTTGTACACGATCATTTTCATAGCGCACATTCTGATGCTGATGGCGGTCGTTCATGGGAATCTTGGTAACGAGTTTATTTACACGGAATATAATTTCACGTGTGTTGCCATCGGATTTTCAATTTCATGAAATTGTCATTCTTGTGTATTTGTTGTACTCCATAGGGAACGATTGCATGTTCTTCGGCATCACCTTCCACGTTTGCGGACAGGTGGAGTTGCTGAAAAACGAATTCCAACAATTCGTAGGTACCACCGAGAGAACGTTAGAACGATTCGGCGCTCTAGTTTCGAGACACCAGGAGTTGCTGCTTAGGGCCGAGAAGCTTGCTCGTATAATCAGTTTCATACTGATAATACAGCTATCCCTGAGCTGTGTACTCACTTGCATAATAGGTGAAAATTTTTGTTATTTATTTAGGTAACTTGTGCCCGTGAACGATACGTGGTAAGAATAACCAATACAATCGGTACGTTGACAATCGTACTTGACCTCGAAAAATACCAAAACAGTAAGAATAGTTCGACGTCTGTAGACAGAAACGAACAAATGCTTATCTCGCATTACGATTACAGGCTTTCAGTGTATCCTCGCGTTGAAATACAAGGACGTTGCAATGTTAGGGAAAACGCTGACGGTCGTAGGTGCCCTGATGTCGCAGTTGTTCGCGTACAGCTACGTGGGCGACTATTTAAAATGCCAAATGGAGGATCTGGGGCACTGCGCGTACTGCAGCGGCTGGTACGATTTCCCAGGAAGAATAGCAAACAATGTCGCCTTCATCCTTATGAGGGCACAGCAACCCGTTCAACTGACGGCTGGATCATACTTTGTCGTCAACATGGAATCGTACATGAGTATTCTGAAGACTTCCCTGTCGTACCTTTCGGTCCTGCGCGTTATGATAGACGATGAGTAATCTAGTACTTAGCTATGTTTGATTAGTACGAGTCGAAAGAATTTGTGAATTCTGAATAAAGCGTCTAAGCTGATCATGAGAGTACTTACACTTTCGTAATTAGGCAGCACTCTTACCTGTGAAATCGATGGTTCACCTCTTTTAACCGAAATGAGCGATGATTGTTGAATACATCTTTCAATTTCGTCCTCCTACTATTCTCCCGACAAGGCCTTCTTTCCACGAACCACCCGGGGGATGTCCGCCACGTAAGAAACAAGTGCAACGGAGCCCCGATACTCTCATCCCCCTCTTTGGCCATCGTACTCAACGCATCCGTGTATGTTCGGGAACTACGCACGTGACGTTAGAGGAAATAGATAAGGGTGGGCTCTATTACTACTGGCTGGTTGATTACGGCTGAATAAAAGATGCGCCGAAGTAATAGGTTGCGACGGAATATAGGTTTTTTCCATTGGCATTGCCCATCGATGTCAATTGATGGGTCGGAATACCTTCGTGTCACCCCTGTAGGAAATGCAGAGAAAAGTGGAGTGGACGAACGACGTGGGGTATGCGATGAGCCTCCTAAGATTCTTGACGTGGCCAGTAGGAACATGGCCTCTACAGGATTACAACGTTTTCTCCGTGGTTCGCACCACAGTCAGCGCCGCGTTACTGGTATGGAAACGATGTTCATATATTATCTTCTAACCCATCAACGACCGTTCGGCGGAAAGTAGATGAATTGAAAAAAGTTAGTTGTACATTCTCGATCGGTACGTGAAGTTACGTATGTTTTGTTCCCCATGTCCTATTTTTGTAATACAAACTTTCATTGATCGTTATCTTTCCATAACGTAACGTAAGTACGAAGTAGATTCTTCTATTTATTGTTAATGTACGTGTTTTCTACACCATGTGACTTTCACGTTTCTACATCATTTCTTTTATTTCGTACCGAATCATTTGTGAATCGTTGTGATACCGTTCTCGGTAAATTGATACGAAAATACTGATGTATGTCGAGGAATTTGTTTTAAATCATGTGCATGACAGTTCGTGATGATCCTCACCCTCGGCACGGAAATTATTTTGAACGAGAACGACACCGACAAGAATATCGATTGCCTGATGATCCTCTCCTGTGGTACTCTCGCGTTCGCCAAGGTCACGTGGTTCCGAATTTACGCCAATCACCTAGAGTTCAATTTCAAGTCGGCAATGAAGGACTACAGTAGCATAGACACCGAGGAGAAACGTTTAATCGTACGGCGACACGCGTACATGAGCAGAGTGACATGCGGCAGCCTAATTTTCTTTTCGTATTTTAGTGTCGTATCGTTGATATTAGGACCACTCGTCAACACCGATTTTGCTAATGCAACCAATGACGCGTTGGAGTATCCGGTACCAGCGACGAGTACTTTTCAGTACTTGAATGTACCGAACAGGTGGTACCCAATGATTTTCATGACGCACAGTTTGATGCTGATTGTCTGCTGTCATGGGAACCTTGGTAACGAGTTTTTCACGGTGTGAGAATGTTTTCTGCGCGTGAAATTATTTTCGAAGAAGAGATATATTTACTTGACCTTGCATTTCCCAAGATCGGAAATTTAACGACATCTAATATCTCGCAAGAATGTTTCACGTCGGAGAATAATATATTTGAAAATTTGAATCGAGTGTATTCGTTGTACTTCATAGGGAACGATTGCCTATTCTTTGGCATCACCTTCCACGTTTGCGGACAGGTCGAGCTGTTGAAAAGCGAATTCGAGCAATTCGTAGCTACCACCGAGAAAACGTTGGAGAGATTTGGCGCCTTAACTGCCAGACATCGGGACTTGCTGCACAGGACGGAGAAGCTTGCACGTATAATCAATTTCATATTGATAATACAGCTATCCGTGAGCTGCGTGCTCATTTGCATAATAGGTGAACATTTCTAATTTGCTTGCTCACTTGCGTGCATGAATAATGTGTCCGAAAAATAAGTTGCACTATTGCTATGTTTGGTGTCGTAATCGATCTCGAAATATTATTGTCGGAACAACTTGAAAATTGTGAGAAAGAGAAATGTACGCACGTTTATCAAGACATACGATTACAGGATTTCAGTGTATCCTCGCCATGAAATACAAAGACGTTGCAATGATAGGGAAAACCATCGTGGTTATGGGCACCTTGATGTCGCAGTTATTTGCGTACAGCTACGTGGGCGACTATTTAAAATGTCAAATGGAAGACCTGGGATACTGTGCATATTGCAGCGGTTGGTACGATTTCCCGGGAAGAATAGCAAACAATGTCGTCTTCGTTGTTATGAGGGCTCAACAGCCCGTTCAACTGACGGCTGGACGATTCTTCGTCGTCAACATGGAAACGTACATGAGTATCCTGAAGACTTCCCTGTCGTATCTTTCGGTCCTGCGCGTTATGATAAACGACGCGTGAGGTAGTGCGTAGCTGAGTTTGATTAGTACGAATCGAAAGAATTTGTGTATTTTCAATAAAACGCCTAAGCTGGTCTAGCGGATACTCGTAATTTCGTAGTTAGAGAGAATTCTTACCTGGTCAAATCGTACAATAAATCCACAACGTCGACTATTCGACGCTCAGTCGAAAAGGGCAACGATTGGTGAATGAAAACCGAATGTTTGTCCCTAGGACGTGCTTCTTGCGCGAAGCTAAAACTTGAGCTTTACAACACTTTAGTCACATTTCAGCTGCGTGATGGAGAACATCCCCCGCGTGAGAAACGAGTGCTACGAAGCCCCGATGCTTTCATCCCCACCTTGGACATCGCGGTATACGCATCCGTGCCGTTCGGAAACTACGCACGTGACGTTAGTGGAAATAGAAAAGGGTAGTCTCTATTACCGGCTGACTGATTACGGTTGAATAAAATATGCTCCGGCGTAATGGGTCGCGGCGGAATATAGGCTCTTGCCATTGTTATTGTGCACGGATGTCAATTGATGGGTCGGAATACCTTCGTGTCACCCCAGGAGGAAATGCGGAGAAAAGTGACCTGGACGGACGACGTGCGGTACGCGATGACCCCCCTGAGACTCCTGACGTGGCCAGTAGGTATCTGGCCGCTTCAGGATTACAACGTTTTCTCCCTGGTTCGCACCACAGTCAGCGCGTCGTTCCTGGTATGGAATTGATGTTCATTTTATATCGTTTGATAAGTGGTCGTTTGTCTGAAAGTAGATAAAACGAAAAGTGTTAGTTGGAAATATTTCGTTGAATTTTCATTGCTTATAATATAACGCAGGTAGGTGTTTTTTACACGATACAATTGTCGCTATCTTTTTCTTGTCGAGATATATTTGTTCGAAATGATATCTGTGGCAGTTCGTGATGATCGCGACGCTCGCCATGGAAGTTATTTTGAACGAGAACGACACCGACAAAAGCATCGATTGCCTGATGATCCTCTCCTGCGGTATCCTCGCGTTCTCCAAGGTCATCTGGTTCAGAATCCACGCCAGGTACCTTATCGTGAATTTCACGTTAGCGTTGGAGGACTACAGCACGATAGACAGCGAGGAGAAACGTTCGATCGTACGGCGACACGCGCTCATGAGCAGAGTGGCGTGCGCCAGCCTAATTCTCTTTTCGTACTTTGGTGCCATATCGTTGACATCGGATGCTCTCATGGCCGACAACGTTGCAAATGCAACCATTGACGCGTTGGAGTATCCTGTACCAACGTCGAGTACATTGGCGTACTTGAACGTGCCAGAGAATTGGTACAAAATGATTTTCGTTACGCACGTTCTCATGCTGATCATTTGCTGTCACGGGAATCTTGGTAACGAGTTCCACCGGCGTGAGAGTGACACCTGCACGCGCAATTATCGTCGTGGTGTGAGAAATTTCTGACAAGTATAATTGCACGCGTGGGTCCGTCGGGGTGCGTCGCGTTTGATAAAACTTGAATCGGACGTTTTTTCTTGTATTTCCTAGGAAGCGACGGCATGTTCTTCGGCATAGTTTTCCACGTGTGCGGACAGGTCGAGCTGTTGAAAAACGAATTCAAGCGTTTCACGGCTACCACCGAGAAAACGTTGGAGCGGTTCGGCTCTCTAACCGTGAGACATCGTGACTTGCTGAATCGGACCGAGAAACTTGCACGTGTAATCAACTTCATGTTGATAATACAGCTGTTCATTAGCTGCCTACTCATTTGCATAATAGGTGAACGATATTCCTGGTTTCTTTTAAAACGTAATTGCTACTTTGTCCACGGTTTTCCAATTTTAACTTACTTTGCTAACCGAGTTTTACTAAACCTGACAACAACGTTGAGAATGTAAAAAATATTCTGGACGCTGAAAATTTGAATTTTAAATTTATTTATACGTGTTTATCGAGAGTTACGATTACAGGCTTTCAGTGCATCCTCGCCTTGAAATACAAGGACGTCGCAATGATAGGGAAAACGATCGCGGTTATGGGCACCCTGATGTCACAGTTATTCGCGTACAGCTACGTGGGAGACTATTTAAAATGTCAAATGGAGGATCTTGGACACGCCGTCTACTTTAGCGGCTGGTATAATTTTCCGACGAAAGTAGCCAAAAATATAGTTTTTGTTCTAATGAGAGGTCAGCAGCCCGTCCAACTAAAGGCTGGACAATTTTTCGTGGTAAACATGCAAACGTACATGAATATCGTAAGGACGTCTCTGTCGTATCTTTCGGTCCTGCGCGTTATGATAAACGACGAATAAATTAACGTTTACTTATAATTGGTCGATACGAAGGAATTTGTACGGTTCGAATAAAGCGCTCAATTTGAAGAAGCGTGTCCTCAAAATTTCATAGTAAAATAAGGTTCTCACCTGTTAAGTCGCACTTCGAGGCCTTATCATTTCTTGATCACGTCAATCGTTATGTAGAATGCAAATCCTTGGGATAGATTTATGAGAGTCGATTAGAAGTTAGTCTTTGAAGCTAGCTATCACTAAATTTCCTTTATCAAGCGCTCTAACTATCCCTCGGAATTACGTACATACATCTACGAGTAACAGGAATGGGATGCCATTTAAATGGCTCTATCCATAGAACATTTTCGTATTTGCACTGTTTGTTTGATCCACGGAAGAAACCTGACACGCGTGTCGTCGCGCACGTTATCCAGGAGACTGAAACAACTTTATCAAGCGAGGTAAAAAAAATGAAACGCAACTGTAGCCCTGCAGTGACACCCCCACCAGGAATTGTAGAGGAAACGAGCAGCTGACGGTAGAGCAGAAGGGTAGTCGATTAAGCGGTAAGCGGGTGGTTGATTGCGGTTAAATAAAATATCATGCGGTACATTGTATACGGAACGCACCGGTATCGGGCGCAATCGATGGCAATTGATAGTCGTCGTTCGACCCCGGTATATTGTCGGAATGAAAATTGTACAGTGGAACAAGCACTTCGACTTTGTGATGATCGCTCTGAAATTCATGATGTGGCCAATTGGAAACTGGCCGCTTCAGGATTATAATTTATTCGCTTCTATACGTACCACCATAGCACTTATCTTAACGGTACGTATGGCATAAAAAATTTCAATTCTTATCTCTCCACCCCACTTTTCGATGTATATTTATATTTCGCTCCACAATTCGACGCATCGTTATACATATGTATATTACCTCTTTTCTCTTTATTTCCGCCGATGACGCTCGAAAGTGACTCGTACCACAGATATTCCGAATTGTCGCAGCTTCCGATGCTGGTACTTTTGTGCGTGGAAATTTCCCTCAGCCGAAATTCCGCCGATCTGACCGTGGATATAATCATGATTATATTTTGTACGATCCTAACGATCTCGAAAACGTGCTTCTACCGTATCCACGCGGTGGACCTCGTGTACAGTTTCGAGTCGGCCTTGAAAGACCACGAAGTCACGATTTTCGAGGAGGAACGAGCAATTATGCGACACCATGGTCTGATGGGGAAAGCGATCGTTCTCGGCAGCATATTTTTCGTCTCCTTCGACATGCTCGTTCTCACGCTAGTACCCATTCTGGCCGAAGACACGACGGTTAAGGATGCAACTCAAAATCAAACGAAACAATATCCCATACCGATTGGTTACACCATGATGCTCTTAAAGTTACCCGACAATTTATACGTGCTGATGTTTCTAGTAACATGCTCGACGCTGTTAGTAATGTCCTGCGGAAATATCGGTAATTTATTCGCTGGCGAACCGTCTGCGTTTAACTACTTCGATTCTAACGTTCGTGTATCGTACAGGAAGCGACTGCCTGTTTTTCGCTATTACCATGCATCTCTGCGGTCAGGCGGAAGTGTTAAAATTTCGATTTGCTAACTTCGTCGAGACCGACGATACCAAATTGGAGCATTTCAAGACTTTGACGCGCAGGCATCAGTATTTGATTGATATGAGTACGAGGCTGGCCCGCGCTATCAGCAGCATTCTCTTTGTACAATTGACTCTGAGTAGCTTGCTAATTTGCGTAGTCGGTAAGTCCTTTCCAGCTTTCGCAGCAATTTCAATGACCAACGAATTCTTACCGGATCTGTTCTCCACAGGTTTACAGTTGATCCTTGCGCTAAAGTTCAAAGACATCGTCATAATAACGAGATCCGTCGTAGTGTTGTCCACGTTCTTGGTGCAATTATTCTCATACAGTTACGTGGGTGACTACTTGAAGTGCCAAATGGAAGATGTCGCGCACTCGGCGTTCAGCTGCGGTTGGGTGAAATTTCCGAAAAGTCTGACGAGAGACCTCGCGTTCGTGATAATGAGAGCTCAACGGCCGCTGCACCTCAAAGCTGGGAAATTCTTTGTGGTCACCATAGAGACGTACATGGGCATTCTAAAAACGTCCATGTCGTACCTCTCTGTCCTTCGAGTAATGGTGAACGGATGAAAAGGATCTCGCGCTCAAATGTCCAAATTAATTAGACTTACTTAATATGTTACATGTATAACCAGCTTATGTATCCGCTGTCGCGCGGAAATATCCAAAACCACTCACGACCCGCTATAACTCATCAACTTTAGAAAAACATAAAACAATTCTACACGATACGTATATCATTCGTTTTGGATCTAACTCTTCTAGACCTGCACTTTGCTTATCCTCGTGATAATGTCTGATGTATTTACTAAGTTTTATACTACAAGTGTCCAGGAATATGATAAATGGATGATAAGAGTAAAATCTCGTCTAATAAAAATGCACGGTATATTTTCATTGAATACATATTAACTGCGCTCAACGATGACGTTTGACAGACGATGGTTTCACACTCATTGTCCCTAGTTGTTCATTGTTTTTTACAAAACCGTCTCAAGTTTCACACTTTTACTTACTCGCTCTCTGTCACTTGTCTCCGTAAAATCGCACAAATTTTATTTTCCTTACGTTCAAACGCTCGTTCGCGTAGCTGGAGAACGCGACACTCCACGTGCGTGGTGGTACACCGGGTTGAAGTTTCTTTTTCACGATTAGAGTCGACCCCCTGGTTACGCCACCAGCCATACTCTCACTGTGCCAGCTAACAACTTATTCCGACAACCTCTACTACATTGTTGTTAGCGGCGGTATGCGTGTGTTATGCAATTTCGAAATCGAACAACGACGGGAAGCGTATCGGCAATTCGTCTGGAAAGTTTTGAAACGCGCGGAGGGGAGTGTATCGTCGAACGATGGAAACAACAACAATTGAACGGAACGAGAGAACGGTATCTAGAACGAACACGATTACGTGGTCGTTATCTTACCGTCTCTTGGTGTATGAATAAAGAATAACATCCGCGGAATACCATTACGTATCGTCGAGGTGATCGACAACCCTTTACGGTAATGCCCGATAAATAGAAAATTGGCCGTAGTGCAAATACTTGGTCCGAGTAGTTGACAAAGTTCAAATTCAACAGTTGTCGAGCAATGAACGATCGCTGGAGCAATGACGTCGATTACGCTTTTTCCTTCAACAAAAGTACAATGTGGTTACTCGGTGTGTGGCCGTTACAGAAGAACGATCTGTCGGGCAAGATCAGATGGGCTATTTCAGTTGCGATGCTGGTAAGAAACTAGCCTAGTCTGACAATTAAACGACCCTGAAATAATTTCACGAGAATTTTTGATTGCACGATCCGTACGGGTTTACTACAGGCAATTTGTCTGTCGTCCATCAATTTCCATCGTTCCGTAGGTGTTCATAACCTTCAGCTACCTGGTGGAACTGCAAATGGAGTGCGGCGCTCACGCGAGGGATTTGGAAACCGTCGTGGTCATCGAGTCCACGTTGCACGTGTTGATCAACAACGTCTTCTCGCGAATTCACCTGAAGAAACTCGCCGTGAACGTGGACTCGGCCATTTCCGACTGGTGTTCGCCGGTTCGCAAAGATTCTCAAGGTCTGATGAAGAGATACGCGCGCGTTGGCAGGACGATCACCATGGTCCAGGCGAACATAGCCCTGATCGGCATTTGTTCGTATTACGGGATGATCATAACGATGAACGAAATGAACCGGTCGAAAAACTCGACGAGGGACACGGTCTTTGCGTCGTCCTGTATCGTCATGGACCCTTCCATGGAGGAGTACGTGATGATCATGGTACTCCAGGCGGCTGAGAGCGCGATCATTCTTACGGGGACATGCGGTATGGATAGTTTCATAGTTAACATCACGATGCACCTTTGCGCCCAGTTCGAGATTTTGAAGGCAAGCTTTATAGAGTTTGGTAATAAGAGTGGTAGGGCCCAGGGCCTGGGTACCTTGATCGACAGACACTACGAGTTGATTTCACTCGCGGGGAATATCGAGGATACGTATAACGTTGGCATCCTGTTGCAGATACTGATGAGCGTTATCGCAGTTGCATTCGCGTGTACGTCTCTTGTCTCTCCCTCTCTGTTTCTTTAACGGGGTCCGCTGAAAATCGATCAAACGTTACAAATTTTAGATTTTATTTTTCAATTTTACGTTTAAGCGCACGTGGTAGTTTTCAGCTCACCCTCCTACAGTCACGACAGCGAAAAGTAATTGAAAAGATTTTCGAAAATGTTCTAGGTGTCCGTCTAATGATATCCGTGCAATTGCGGGACAATATCGATATCTTAAAGAGCTTGATCGTCATCGCTTTCGCGACTCTGCAATCGAGCCTGATAGTTTACGCTAGCGACGCTCTACAGAATCACAGCGAGTCGATATTCCACGCGATGTATGAAATGCCGTGGCACGATATCACACCGAGCTCGGCGAGAAATCTCATTTTCGTCATGGTGAGGAGCGGCGTTCCCATTCGATACAGCGCGGGAAAATTCTTCTACATTTCCCGCGTCACCATGATCGACATGCTCCGCGCGTCCTTCTCGTACATCTCGTTTCTAAGAATGTCAATGAAAGATTTGAACTAGCTTCCAGTCTTAGAACGTAGTTAGCCTTCTAATACTCGAGGAAATACGTATCGATAGTTCAATTTCCGAATAAATTTAGTGAAACTTGAAACGCAAGTTCATAATAAGGTTGAACCAATTACACTTTGTTCACCCAAGTCTGATTTATCTAGTCAAAGTGATGCTAGTCAAAGTGAAACTGAACCTACCTGGAAAATCTTTTGCAAAACAATACGGAAATAGTGTTGATCGTTGAATATATCCACACATTTTCGTCAACCCTACGATCGCTTTGAATTTACTTTTTCCAAATTTGTTCCACCTGATTTTTCCACGCCACTTTCCTCGAACTTGTGAAGAACCACTCGTGGGGCAAGAGTCCGCTATGTAAGTATGCAGCGAGTGCAACAATATCCCCACGCTATCAATCCCCACCCCGGAAACTGTGCATGCATTCGTGTGTTAGGTAACAACGCGCGTAACGTTCACGGAAACGGTAAAGGGTAGTTTGCAATAACAGGTAGGCCCCTCGCCGCTGAATAAAATATCGAGCGATATAATAGGTTGCACTAGAATATAGACTTCACCGTTATTATTGCTCCCCGATGTCGATTGACGGTTCTCAATTCCCCCTGTTTCGCCACTGGGAGAAATGAAAAGAAAACTGGAGTGGACGAACGACGCGGCGTACGCGATGACCCCTCTGAGACTCCTGTCGTGGCCATTAGGTACCTGGCCGTTACAGGATTACAATGCTTTCTCCGTTATTCGAACTACCATCAGCGTCTCAGTTCTGGTAAGGTCTTGTCGATTCTCTATTATTTATACATTACAAACTAAACTACGCGTTTCACCCCGTAGTTCTTACCAGCAGAATCATTTCCACAATCATTTCCAGAATTATCCGAAACTTTTGTAGATAAATTAATTTAAAAAGAAACAAACGAGGGTTGAAAGTCAAGGAATTCGTTCTGAATCGTGAATATGGCAGGTCGCGATGATCTTCATGCTCTACACGGAGATTCTTTTGAACGAGAACGACGCCGACAAGAACATCGACAGTCTCATGCTCCTCTCCTGCGGTACCCTGGCGTTCACCAAGATCACGTGGTTCAGGACCCACGCCCGGAACCTGATTTTGAACTTCACGTCGGCATTGGAGGACTACAGCATGATAGACACCGAGGAGAAACGTTTGATCGTGCGGCGGCACGCTTTCATAGGCAGATTGGCGTGCGCGAGTCTAATTTTTTTCTCGTACTTTGGCACCGCCGTCTTCGTCCTGACACCGCTCGTCAGTGGCAAACCTGTCAATGCGAGCAACGGAGCGATGGACTACCCGATGCCGTCTGCGAGTACTTTGGGATACTTGAACGTGCCGGATAATTGGTACCTGACGATTTTCGTGGTGCAGTGCGCCATGTTTCTGGTCTGTTGTACGGGGAATGTTGGTAACGAGTTCCGCAGGCTGAGAATGGTATCTGCACGTGAAATTATTCTCATAGAATGGATATTTATTTCCTCTATAAAATTGTTGCGATGGGAAATGTCAGCGCTGGGTATTATCTCGAGATATATGTATTATAATTGCACGTGTAGGGCCACGGGATTGATGTGCATTTGGAAAACTTGGTTTGATCTTTTTTTTCTCGTATTTCGTAGGAAGCGACGGCCTGTTCTTCGGCATCACTTTTCACGTTTGCGGTCAGGTGGAGCTGTTGAAAAGCGAATACGAGAGATTCGTAGCTACCACCGAGAAAACGTTGGAGCGTTTCGGGGCTCTCACTACCAGACACCGCGATCTCGTGAATATGGCCGCGAAGCTCGTTGGGACCATCAGTTTCATTTTGATAATGCAGCTGTTCGTGAGCTGCGTACTTATTTGCATAATAGGTATATAATGACCGTGACTAACATTGTCCTGCCTGCTATGGGTTAAAAACCGTTCGACGAGAATTAACTTCCGATTATCGAGATTCCAGGCTTTCAGTGTATTCTCGCCTTGAAATTCAAGGATGTTGCGATGATAGCGAAAACCATCATGGTCATGGCCACCCTTCTGACTCAACTGTTCGCGTACAGCTACGTGGGTGACTATCTCAAATGTCAAATGGAGGATCTCGGACACTGTGCGTATTGCAGCGGTTGGTACGATTTCCCGGGAAAAGTGGCAAACAACGTAATTTTCATTATAATGAGAGCTCAGCATCCCGTCCAACTGACCGCCGGACGATTCTTCGTCGTCAACCTGCAAACGTACATGAGTATACTCAGGACATCTCTTTCCTATCTTTCAGTCCTGAGAGTTATGATAAACGATGAGTGAAGTAATCTACGTTTTATACTCGATTAGTACAAATAGAACGAACTTTTGCATGCCGAAGAAAGTATGTAGTCCGAACGTGTGAATCCTTAGAATTTTTTAATTAAAGAAATTTCTTACCTGTGAGACGCCGTAATCATTAAATCCGACCTCTTCGAACGTTCGGTTTCTCTGTTAAACCAGGTGAATCTATCACGAAAGGGATTACCTTTCTTTGCACTAGCTTCAAAGGGAATAATACCTATACGTACGCGAGCTGTCCCTTGTTCTACCTGTTGAATCTTCCAAGAAACCAAACCTACAGGGCGACGATCGTTAAATAATATTCACAACTCTACTTAGCTACTTCACTGTCACGATGTATCTTCAAGAATTGTGTTTCACCGAATACGAGAAATACAAGAAATACGAGAAACGTTTCCCACGAATCTCCCACGTGACTTTACCCGTAACTTTAGAACCATTCGAGCTGGAAGACGTTTCCTATGTAAGTGCGAGTGTTTCAATGTCCCCGTGGTACGAACCCCCTACCCAGAGGACGTACGTATGTACGTGCATCCGTGTCTTCGGAAATTACCAAGCAACGTTAAAGGGTGGTTTGCTATAAGCGGCTGGCTGATTCCCGCTGAATAAAATATCGGACGACATAATATGTATATCGCACTAGAACATAGGCTTCTCTATTTTTATTGCTCCTCGATGTCAATTGCGGGGTAGCAACTCCCCCTGTCTCGCCGCTGGGAGAAATGGAAAGAAAAGTGAAGTGGACGAATGAAGTGGCGTACGCGATGACCCTTCTGAGAATCTTGTCGTGGCCATTAGGTACCTGGCCGTTGCAGGATTACAATGTGTTCTCCACCGTACGCTCTACCGTCAGTATCTTGGCTCTGGTAAGGTATAGTTTTTCACGTATAATACTTTTCAACGTACCCCAACGATCCGTCGTCTGAAAGTAGATGAATTGAAACATGTTACATCGGAAGTTATAACTCGTTATACGTATACTTATCGTTTACTTAATATTTTGGTAAACTGTTTGGTAGACTGTTGTTCGTTTACATCAATTAGTCTCCGAAACGTTTGCGGTTATCAAAGGGTTCAAATTTAACGATATTCCGTATTGTTTTATATATTCATGGAAACTTCATGGAAACTAAACCATGTCCATGGCAGATCCTAATGATAGCCACGGTCTATGCGGAGAGTTTTTTGAACAACAACGACGCCGACAAGACCATCGACACCCTTATGTATCTCTCGTCCGGTGTCCTCGCGTTCACCAAGATCACGTCGTACAGAATGCAGGCCAGGAATCTGATCGTGAATTTCACCTCGGCAGTGGAGGACTACAGGACGATAGACACCGAGGAGAAACGTTTAATCGTACGGTGGCACGCGTTCATGAGCAGAGTGACGTGCGCCATCCTAATTTTCTTTTCGTATTTTAGCACCGTCGTGCTCATAATAATGCCACTACTGACAATGAGTAGCAATGTTTCAAACGCGACCAAAGTCGAATACCCTATGCCGTCGGCGACTACTTTGTTGTACTTGAACGTGCCTGAGAATTGGTACCTCATGATTTTCCTGGTGCAGTGTGTCATGCTTTTGGTCTGTGTTACGGGGAATCTTGGTAACGAGTTCCATTGGGTGAGAATGGTGTCTACACGTGAAATTAATACGCATAAAGCGGAGAAATATCGGGCTTAACGATTGTCAGGAATGAAAATGTCCGGGCTTCGGAAAAATTTGCAATGTAATTGCACGTGTAGAACCATCGGATTGATACACTCTTGAACGAGGTGTCATGGAAACGTTTTCCATTATTTCGTAGGAAGCGACGGGCTGTTCTTCGGCATCACGTTTCACGTTTGCGGCCAGGTGGAGGTGCTGAAGACCGAATTCGAGGGTTTCGTGGCTACCACCGAGAAAACTTTTGAGCGGTACGCCGTTCTGATTAAGAGACACCGATATTTGCTGGATATGGCCGAGAAGCTCGCAGACACGATCAATTTCATGTTGATAATACAGCTGTTCCTGAGCTGTCTACTTATTTGCGTAATAGGTGAATGAAATTACTTTATCAGGTGTGAGTTGAGAATCTTTCAATAGGAATTAACGCCCGTTTAATCGAAAGATTCGATTTCAGGGTTTCAGTGTATCCTCGCCTTGAAATTCAAGAACATTGGAATGCTGATAAAGACGATCATGATCATGGGCACCCTTTTGACGCAGCTGTTCGGGTACAGCTACGTCGGCGACTATTTGAAATGCCAAATGGAGGACCTTGGACTGTGCGTGTACTGCAGCAGTTGGTACAATTTCCCGGGAAAAGTAGCAAACAACGTCGTTTTCGTTATAATGAGAGCTCAGCATCCCGTCCAACTGACCGCCGGACGATTTTTCGTCGTCAACATGGAAACGTACATGAATATCCTGAGGACATCTCTGTCGTACCTCTCCGTTCTACGCGTTATGATAAACGACGATTGAAGTCACGTGTATTTTGCATATGATTAGTACAAATAGAAGGAATTGTTCTATGTCGAGGAAAGTACTTTACGCGGAGAAGTGAGTTCTCCAGGATCTAAAAATAGAATCGATTCTTACAACAAGATTTCTTTTTTGCGTGCCACCCTGCACGCGAAAATGTTTGATCTGCACCTTTCCGAGTGACCGAGCATCTCCGACTTCGCGTGTCGGCGTTAACGTTAAGCGACGAGACTCGAACACTTTATCCATCGACGTAAAGAAACGTAACGTAACTGTGGCCTTTGGCGACACCCCTCCCAGGAATTCTTCAGGAAAGCAACAGCTGACGGCCGAGCGAAAGGGTACTCGGTGATAAGCGGGCGGTTGATTACGGTTAAATAAAATATCATGAGGGACTGTAATGCGTTGCGCGCGGAATCGAGATCGGTTGACATCGATGACAATTGATAGTCATCGTTCGACCCCGCTACGTTATACTTTCTCGGAATGAATATTGAACGGTGGAACAAAGACTTCGGGACTATGATGATCGGTCTGAAAGTAATGATGTGGCCGGCGGGAAATTGGCCGCTTCAGAATTACAATGTGTTTGCCGCTGTGCGGACGACGGTAGCACTTACCGCGATGGTATCCAAACTTTTGCATAACAAATTTCTTAAGATTATTATCATTCCACTACTCTATTCGATAGGTCTCTAGTCGCTCTCGTTGTTCTCTTTTATTTACGTCCAACGATAGATATTCCGAATTCTCGCAGTTTACCATGCTGACACTTTTGTGCGCGGAACTTTCTCTCAACCAACACACCATTGATAAGACCGTCGACGTAATCATGCTGATATTTTGCACGATCCTATCGATCACCAAAACGATGTTCTTCCGCGTGCACGCGGCGAATCTCGTGTATAATTTCGAGTCCGCCGTGAAGGATCACGCGGCAACGATTGTCGGCGAGGAACGAGCGATTATGAAACACCATAGTTTCATGGGTAAAATGATTGTACTTTGCACATTGTTTTTCATCTACGTCGACTTGCTATTCTTCGCTCTTCAACCGATATTGATTAAAAATATGCTGGTCAATGGAACAAGCCAATACAACGTTCAGAGATATCCCCTGCCCGTTGGACACACCGTCGCACTTTTGAAGTTACCCGACAATTTGTACGAATTAACGTTTGCAACGATATTCTTCATCCTGCTCATAACCGCCAGCGGAAATATCGGTAATTATTTCCCAGTATAAGTACCGTAATTTAACGTTTGCCGTTGTATTACTCGTGTGACGTACAGGAAGCGACTGTATGTTTTTCGCTATTACGATACATCTCTGTGGCCAAGTGGAGGTGTTGAAATTTCGATTCACCAAGTTCGTCACGTCCGACGCGAAGAAATCGAACACCTTCGAGGTGTTAACAACGAGACATCAGTATTTGCTGAGCCTCGCGAAGAGATTGGTCGGGACGATCAGCAGCGTTCTAATCGTCCAACTGTCCCTAAGCAGCATCCTGATTTGTATCTTAGGTAAGTCTCTCTCTGTCTCGAGTAAACTACGATTTTTCACAACGACTCGTTCTCCGCAGGATTTCAGCTAATCGTCGCGCTGAAGTTTCGGGACATCGTCATAATGACGAAGGCCGTCGCGGTGCTCAGCACGTTCCTGGTGCAATTATTCTTGTACAGTTACGTGGGCGATTACATGAAGTGTCAAATGGAAGATCTCGGATACGCGGCGTTTTGCAGCGGATGGTACAAATTTCCGAAAAGTATGACCAAGGACATAACCTTCCTTATAATGCGAGCGCAACGACCGATGCAGATCAAAGCCGGGAAATTCTTTGTCGTCACCGTCGAAACGTACATGGACATATTGAAAACGTCCATGTCTTATCTCTCGGTCCTGCGAGTAATGGTGAATGGTTGAAACGATCCGAGCATTTACGCTATTATTGAAATTACACTTATATCATATGTTACGAATATACCTTATCTGATGTACCTCCTCTCGCGTGGACTAAACGAACACTACCCACTACGAACGATAATCCAACAACCTTGAAAGAAGATAAAAAATTCTACACTGTATTCTATTGCTTTCGTTCTGAGTTATCCTCAATTCGTCATATTTCCGTCAGAATTCGCAGGATTCTATTCTAGATCTTACCTACTCCACTTATCACTGCGATTATTTCGTCCCAAATAGTGTCACCGTAAAGTTAACTGGAACTCTTACCTGCTAAATTGAAGGCTCGCGAAATCGTCGGGTTGAAAATGAAGCTTCTTTTTCTCTGCACCCCGCTGCTTCACCGAACGAGTCTACCCGCCTTGTGTCACCACGAACTTTCTCCAGGAGAAAAGAAGTCTGCGCAGCCGTGTCGTTACGCCCCTGCCACGAATCGTTCGAAGAAAGTAGCAGCTGACGGAAGATCGAAAGGGTGAGAGAGGAAACGACGACGGTTAAATAAATTATCGCGCGGGAAAAAGTTGTACGAAGAAAAAGTTGGCATCGGTTGCAATCGATGACAATTGATAGTCATCGTTCGACCCCAGCGGTCTGTCGAAATGGAAATTGTACGCTGGAACAAGGACTTCGAGTTTGTCATGATCGCTTTGCAATTTATGACATGGCCGGTAGGAAACTGGCCGCTTCAGAATTACAATGTTGTTGCTACTTTACGTACGACGATAGCGCTTACCTCCATGGTACGACTACTTTTGCCTAACAAGTTTCACTTCTCGTCTCTTCGCTCCACTTTCCGATCTATCGTTATTCTCTGTTTTATCCTCTACTTTATGATCACGGTGTTTCGAAGAAACTCACGCCACTCTGATATCGCAAATTCTCGCAGCTCACGATGGTGACACTTTTGTGTGCGGAAATTTCCCTGATCCAAAACGCCGCCGATAAGGCCGTTGATATAATCATGCTGATATTTTGCATAATCCTGGCGATCTCCAAAACGTCGTTCTTCCGCGTTTACGCGGCGGATCTCGTCTACAACTTCGAGTCGGCTTTGAGCGACCACGAAGCCACGATCGTCGAGGAGGAACGAATAATTATGCGACACCATGGTTTCATGGCGAAAGTGATTCTCGTCGGCAGCATGTTTTTCATGTATTTCGACGTGCTCGCCTACACGCTGGTACCCATAATGATTGAAAACAGTGTGGATAACGAGACGAGTCTATATAACATCCAAAAATATCCAGTTCCCATTGGTTACACTATGTCACTCGTGAACATACCCGGAGGTTTATACGTTGTCAAGTTTCTACTCGTATCTTTGATGCTTACGTTGTGCGCTTTCGGGAATAGCGGTAATTCCTTGTGCGTGAGATTATGTGAATCCAAGTTGAATTAAAATATTTTGCACGTTACATAGGAAACGACTGCCTGTTTTTCGCAATTACCGTACATCTCTGTGGCCAAGTAGAGGTGTTAAAAGTTCGATTCGGTAAGTATGCCAATCCCGATGCGGATAAGTCGAACCATTTCGAGGATCTAACATCCAGACATCGATATTTAATAAACTTGGCTACGAAATTGATCGACGCCGTCAGCGGTGTTCTAACGGTACAACTATCGCTAAGTTGTGTTTTAATTTGTATAGTAGGTAAGTCTGTCTATGTGGCCATTGATTTCGATTAGATTGGACATTTAACCGACTCGTTCTTCACAGGTCTTCAGTTTATCATTGCGCTGAAGTTTAACGACATCGTCACGGTAGCCAAGTCCATCCTCGTGCTGGCCACTTTCTTGATGCAACTATTCTTGTACAGTTACGTGGGCGATTATTTGAAATGTCAAATGGAAGATCTCGCGTTCTCGGCCTTCTGCAGCGGATGGTACAGACTTCCAAAATATTTGTCGCGGGACATCGGCTTCGTGATAATGAGAGCTCAATATCCGATGGAGATAAAAGCTGGGAAATTCTTTGTCGTGAACATAGAGAAGTTCATGTCTATCTTGAAAACCTCTATGTCGTACCTTTCGGTTCTTCGAGTAATGGTGAACGATTGAAATGGACCAAATATTTGTCGTCAATACAAATAGAGGTGTATCATACGTCACGTGTATAATGTCTATATGATTGTAATACGTAAGTGTAAAACTACAGTTATTTAGAATTTCGGATTGCTGTACACTGTCATGTGCGAAACAAACAAGTTGAATGAATATTCAGGTTTAAGTATTAACTTAACTTTAGCTTAGAACTTGGATCATGCACTTATCCCAGTGGGGATTATTAGTAGGGATTATTACTACCTAATTGATTTACCTTTCGTTTGAGAGGTGGAGGATGGGACCCGTAATAGCAGGTAGTCGGTATACATGCCTTTTTCCAAGGGACACTAACCTGTCATATATGGAAACCTTAAGACACTTTACATAGCGGCATTGAATATCATATACCGACACCAATGGGGTTTTAAACCAACTTCAAGAATGGCTGTATCAGAACCAACGATACACTTTTAATTTAAAAAATACTGCTGCATCGCCAAGGAGGCTCTTTAAATCCTTTGAAATCTTATCGCGTCGTTAATTCAGTTTCGTGGCACGAAACCCCATAAGGTGCAAGGTCTATCCTATCTCTCGTCTGTGCCGAAAAGCATGGGGCTGCATGGTCTATTCAATACCTCGTCTGTGCCACGTGACCACAGACGATAAATTATCGACGCATTGAGTGTGTCGATATGTAAGCAATTGATAATATCGATATTTTGTTGATAAAATAGATGCACAGACGAGATATTGGATAGACCTATCACCTTACGGGGTTCGATGTTCACGAAACTGAATTGCCGACGTGATCAAATTTCAGAGGATTTGCAGCGCCTCCTTGACGAAGGAGCAGAATTTCTTGAACTAAAAGAGTATCGTTGGTTTCGAAACGGGCCCCGCACCCCAATCGCTTTTGTGAGGTTGTTACAAGCCCACATGTTGCGGACCAACTTCTAGAATCCGTACTCGGGGTCGAAAATGAATTTCGAGTATCGTGCGATGGACGGGAGCACATTAGTGGTACCTGTCGATTCGTTAGTGATGATAAAGGTATTACGAAAATCGCGAAAAATCGTAAATCGCCTGCCATTTCCGTAACTTTTGAGCTATTAACATGGTCCAGGGCGTTTTGGACTCGGAATCCGAAACCGAATAAGGCAGTGAAAGAATCATTTTGATATCTAAAAAATTGTGGAAATGACGGAAGAATTACGAAAATCGCGAAAAATCGTCAAATTTAAGCAGTTTTTCGTTCAGCATTCGCTCAATTTTTGAGATAGCGACCTGAAACTTGTACCATTGTTTTAGTTAGGAAATTCTACGCCAGAACAATGTATAATAGTTGTACTTTTCGAAAATTTAATTTTTCGCAAAAATCTGAAGGGGGTAGGTCAGGATTTTTCGCGATTTTCGTAATTCGCCCGCCATTTCCACAATTTTTTAGATACCAGAACGATTCTTCTCTGTCTTATTCGGCTTCGGATTCCGCGTCCAAAACGCCCTGGATCATTTTAATAGCTCAAAAATTACGAAAATGGCGAAGGAATTTCGAAAATCGCAAAAAATCCTGACCTACCCCCTTCAGATTTTTGCGAAAAATTAAATTTTCGAAAAGTACAACTATTATAGGTTGATCTGCCGTAGAATTTCCTAACTAAATCAATGGTACCAGTCTCAGGTCGCTATCTTGAAAATTGTGGAAATGGCAAGCGAAAAACTGGTTGAAATTGACGAATTTTCACGATTTTCGTAATTTCTTCGTCATTTCCGTAATTTTTGAGCTATTAACATGGTCCAGGGCGTTTTGGACTCGGAATCCGAAACCGAATAAGTCAGTGAAAGAATCATTTTGATACCTAACAAATTGTGGAAATGACGGAAGAATTACGAAAATCGCGAAAAATCGTCAAATTTAAGCAGTTTTTCGTTCAGCATTCGCTCAATTTTTGAGATAGCGACCTGAAACTTGTACCATTGTTTTAGTTAGGAAATTCTACGCCAGAACAATGTATAATAGTTGTACTTTTCGAAAATTTAATTTTTCGCAAAAATCTGAAGGGGGTAGGTCAGGATTTTTCGCGATTTTCGTAATTCGCCCGCCATTTCCACAATTTTTTAGATACCAGAACGATTCTTCTCTGTCTTATTCGGCTTCGGATTCCGCGTCCAAAACGCCCTGGATCATTTTAATAGCTCAAAAATTACGAAAATGGCGAAGGAATTTCGAAAATCGCAAAAAATCCTGACCTACCCCCTTCAGATTTTTGCGAAAAATTAAATTTTCGAAAAGTACAACTATTATAGGTTGATCTGCCGTAGAATTTCCTAACTGAATCAATGGTACCAGTCTCAGGTCGCTATCTTGAAAATTGTGGAAATGGCAAGCGAAAAACTGGTTGAAATTGACGAATTTTCACGATTTTCGTAATTTCTTCGTCATTTCCGTAATTTTTGAGCTATTAACATGGTCCAGGGCGTTTTGGACTCGGAATCCGAAACCGAATAAGTCAGTGAAAGAATCATTTTGATACCTAACAAATTGTGGAAATGACGGAAGAATTACGAAAATCGCGAAAAATCGTCAAATTTAAGCAGTTTTTCGTTCAGCATTCGCTCAATTTTTGAGATAGCGACCTGAAACTTGTACCATTGTTTTAGTTAGGAAATTCTACGCCAGAACAATGTATAATAGTTGTACTTTTCGAAAATTTAATTTTTCGCAAAAATCTGAAGGGGGTAGGTCAGGATTTTTCGCGATTTTCGTAATTCGCCCGCCATTTCCACAATTTTTTAGATACCAGAACGATTCTTCTCTGTCTTATTCGGCTTCGGATTCCGCGTCCAAAACGCCCTGGATCATTTTAATAGCTCAAAAATTACGAAAATGGCGAAGGAATTTCGAAAATCGCAAAAAATCCTGACCTACCCCCTTCAGATTTTTGCGAAAAATTAAATTTTCGAAAAGTACAACTATTATAGGTTGATCTCCCGTAGAATTTCCTAACTAAATCAACGGTACAAGTTTCAGATCGCTATCTCAAAAATTGAGCAAATGGCAATCAAAAAACTGGTTGAATTTAGGTTTTTTCTGACTGTAGTAAAAGCAAACACGAGATATACATACATATACTACTCGTAGCCAATTTGCTCGATACCATTTGCATCGAAGCGATACATTTCAATATAAACGACTATGGGTCATCGGACTTACAAAAAAATATTGATAAATTTCATTATCGATCGATGCAAATAATATCGATCCAGGTCTCACCACGTGGAGGTTGCTACTAATGGAGACCCACCCTATCCACGGCTCCCATCCTCCCTCCTTTAAACGATAACGAACATAATCTTTACTTTCAGAAGGAAAGTAAAGATATCACGCGACCGCGATCGCGAAGCTAATAACCACGATCTCAAAGATACGTCTATCAATGCGATCGTGGCCGAAATATTGAAACCAGTTTCAATATAACAAACACAAACCCATCACCATCAAACGCCAATTTCCCGCGAGACGCGAATAAAACAAATAACATAGACGAGAATGAAAATGTCGACCAAACCAGAAAAGCAACCTCATGGTAAGACTAACGCGGGTGACTCTAGACGTTAACCATAACTCGACGGAAAAACAATTTACACACTTACGCGGTGGCTCGTACCACGGTCCTGAGAAGTACCCACGAACCGGGACTCCCGCCAAACCATGGTTAACCGATACGATGGGATAAACGTAAGGTCGATTTACAGGAAAGGGCCTCACGAAAGATCCGAACCAGGGACAAATCGAAGATGAAATATATCCGAAGATATAGATCATCAAATCGAACTGTACACGGGTTAAGCCATATCAGGCTAATCGGTCCGGCCGCCACCGATAAGCCTGATACGTCCCATACCCCGCCAAATAGCAGTCCACCCGTGTACAGGTCCCCAGAACGAACTCGGGCTCAGCTTTCAAGACAACCTTAGGCCACCCAAAGATACCGGCGGAACCATGATCCGACGAAAGCCACGCTCCATGAATATATCGCAGGACCGCGATTTAACCAGATAGCCGTGAGGCTATCTGGCCGACTACACCGTTTCTCGTGTTGTTTTAACGTAGGGGTATGACAAACGCCACAAATTACGAGCAAGTGACTCTACTATTAAAATGAGTTTAAAAAACTGAAGCTAAAAATTGAAAGCTGAAGCTAAGTATTGAAAGTAAAAGTTGAAGCTACGAGTTGAAAGTAAAAGTTGAAGTTAAAAGTTAAAAGTTAAAAACTGAAACTATGTAATTGAAGGTAAAAATGTTTAATTGATAAGAAGCTAATAACGCGGAACGAGCAAAGAAGTCGCGTTTTCTAGTCGATCGACGACAAACGAAGTGAAATTGACGTATGATATCCCCTTAAACTAACGTTTTGACACTATAGTGACCAAAACGTCCCTTTTAGTCGCCTTTTACGACAGGCAGGGAATACCGTGGGTCTATTCTTTCCCCGACCCACAGGGGATCATGTTTTACATTTTTGTAATTAATTGGAATACTATAAGCTAGAAGTTACTTTGCGAGTTTACATAGAATCGAGAAAAATGCGAGCGCGGCGCAAAAAAGATTTCTCGCCATTTAACAAACCATTCAAGGTGAGTAAATGGCGATTTCTCTAAGTTAACGCGACTCTAAAAGCAAAGCTGGAAGAAGAGTGATTAGCTCATTTTACTTATTGTAATTTTACCGTATCGCAATCTTGAGTCTATAATTAATAAAGGGAGAAAAGACTACTTGTCACGCGCGGTCAACATTGGTCGGTATGGAAAGAAACGACCGAATTTACATAACTTTCGCAACACTAAATTTATTTACAATTTCCGTGGGTTTCGTCATAGAGAATAAGTGATCGCACGACTCTAAAATTCATTGAAAGAAAATACGCGATGCGCGCGCGAATATATTTTTCTTGGTCCACGTTCGCGAGTATTTCCGCAAAACTAATACACTAAATTACGAAAATTCCTCGCGAAAAACCGACGCGCAAAAATAATGTTTCGTAGTTCCACGACCGCTTTGACTGATAATACGCGAAAATGGAAATTAATTGCAAACGCGAAATGATCTTAAATAGATCCAATTTAGTTACGGCTGAAAAGAATTTCAAGATAAGACATCCTAATATAAAATGCAATTTATGCATAAAATTATGGCAATATTCCTTCTAACAAATGCTTGGTTCAATGATTGTTTTTAAATAGATTCGTACAAAGACGGCGATGTACGACGCGATTCGCGAGTCACTTAGCTGCTTTAACTTTTTGATTTTATATTAGATAATAAAATTCCTATACGGCATTAGAAAACGTGTCTCCGAGACACACAAAGATAATGAATTTTAGATTATTAATAAATTCGCGGAACTAGAAATGCAGCCAGTGGTGACAAATATTACGACCGGCGCGGATGGCAGTGTGCAAACTTTGCACACTGAATCATACTCTACCCCTCTGCTTTTATCAAAAATTCAATTTCTCAAATTTGTAATAATCAAAAACTCGACTCTAGTAATGACAAAAATATATATTCTTAAAAATGAACTCTCAGAAAATATCTCAATAAGTAAAATCTTTAGGTTCCTTCAACAATAATGAATAAAAATGACTTAGATTGAAAATTTGTGAAAATAATTGAATAAGAAGAATGACTCGAAAGCTTTAATGCAATATTGTTTGAATAAAACTTGTGAAAATATTTTAATAAGAAAAATGACTCGAAACTTTAATGCAGATCGGGGCAGAGTCTTCACGGGGAGCTCTCCTCGACCCGCGGAACTAACTACTTCTAACTACTTCATTCTATCACACTCTACCCCTCTGCTTTTTTCAAAAATTTAATTTCTCAAATTTATAATAATCAAAAACTGGACTCTAACTCTTTAACAATAATGAACAAAAATAATAACTGAGTTTGAAAGAAATTTAATATCAAATTGTAATCAAAATTCTATTATCAAAACTTGTGAAAATAATTCAGTAAGAAAAATGACTCGAAAACTTTAATGCAAAACTCTATTACTTGACACTTATGAAAATAATTTAATAAGAAAAATGACTCGAAAACTTTAATGCAGATCGGGGCAGAGTCTTCACGGGGAGCTCACCTCGACCCGTGGTACTAACTACTTCAAATTACTACAACTATAATTACTCTACAACTACTACGAGCATAGTGACTTAGTAGTAACGGAATGACCATCCATTCTGGAATTGAACACTCCAAAATGGATAGCCATTAGTTGCTGCCCTCTTCTAGACAGTTTGTCGGGCCTCTTCGGCATATAGCCTCTTCGGCGTAAAGCCTCTTCTTGCTTCAGGCCGGAGCCCAACCTGTATTCTGCAAGAACATTCGGAACCATAATATGGTATAACCCTAACACGCGCCTAACCAGACAAGAGAATGCGGCTAACACGTGTGGACAAGTTAACAGCTTATTCTCAGAAGAATGACAACTGCAGTCCGTGCAAACGGTTAGCCGCTAAAGACGAATGTTCAAGCAGAATTTACTTATTATTAAAAAAGAAAAGATTATTAGCCTGATTTTCCAGGAGCAGGATATCACTGGTTGCCTACAGTCGAAACAGTGATACCTGCCCTGCCCTTCCTACTTAAAATTAAAGCACACACATTCCAGAGAATAAATTACCTGCCTACCTATTACCTATATTTAAAAAATGGCAAAAATCTCTCGCACACCAACACACTCTCTCCACGATTCTCAATCAAAGTCGGTGTTTCCCCCTACGGGAGACGTCCCGGGACGTCTCCAACACCGACTCAAACCCCACACATACATTCAGGTACGTACCTTGTTTGCTGAAATCGACTCACAAGGTCAGCGATTATTGCGATTTATTTAGACTTTATTGAAAGGAATTTAATGAAAACTTGTAGACGTAAAATATAGAAATGAAAGACTTGTAATTGAATCGTAGTTGAAATAATTACTACGTTCAAAAATAATGCTTCTGCATTTTGACTCTAATTGAAAAGTAATTGAATATAATAATCTGAGGTTCGAAATACAATCGAACTTAAATTGAATAATGTAAAATCGTAAAAATATGCAAGTTGAATTTAATCGCGATTTTGCAATAAAAACGATTGTTCAAAACCGACGCACAACCCACGAAATATTCAATAAATTTATCTCACACACACACTCACACGTGTGGATCGTACGTCGTGCACAATCGCTAACGCTTGTGAGCCGCCACATAATTATAATTCTTAAAACTATAAGCCACGTTCACCGCCATCACCCATTCGTGTAGCACCTGGGCACACGAATGAGTTCAAGCCAAATAGGGACATGAACGTGGCAACTACATACTAGGCTTGATGTGTGCTGAAAATCCTGAGCTATAAAATGATTATTGAAATAGATCTTCTAACGAGCTAGTAATCGTTACTTTGACCTTATAGAATTTACTTGAAAATATACTTTATAAAATGACTCGAATGTAATATTGAATAATAATTGAAAAAGTGAAAAAATTGCATCTCGTGCAAGAAAACTTTGAAAACTTTAAAATATTGAAATTTATTTGAAAGAAAAATATATATATGGAACTTGAATTTATAATTGAAAACCTTGGTTGATTCCTTATTCAAAGTTATATTCTAAACAATGCAAATATGTTCAAAATTAGCCTTTGAAACCAGAATCTACCCATCGCGAATTGGTCTTCTTGGGCATTTCAAATACAAGAATTTAAAGGACTTTACAAGTTAAAGGAAACGCGGCCACGAAAAATATGCAAATTCTGACTGAATTTAATTCGTATGATTCACCGTATGATTAATTCGTATGATTTCATGAAACTCGAATAAATTTTCTTATCTTTTTTATACATTCTTTCTATCTTTTCTCAATGCTCTATGGCTATATGAAATTCACGCGAACGCGAATGCAATTAAATGAAGGCCGAGGGTATCGAACCTTCAAATTAATTACATCAAAATCGCCCGTGAAGCTAAGCCACAAGAAGACCCCTGCCTGAGCTAATTAAATATTCACAACAATGGGGTGTTACTACCCACGAATGTAAAGTATAAAATACTTTACACCCGCGGTCACTATGCTCGCAAACTCAAATAAAATACAACCAATACACTCGTGCCGCTTCGGACCTTTGCGTCCTACGACATGATTGAGTGATCGGAGGAACCGTAAATTTTTTGACTCACCGGTCGTAGATTTCTTCTGCACCTTTGATTGTAGAGATGATACTACGACCGGCTCTGCAGTTGCGAAGTCATCTGTAACAGAAAAATAGCAAAGTCTTTATAGTTTAACCGTCTATCATTCCTCAAATCGTTCGTATTTAGTTCTGACTCGAGTTCGATATTTCAAAATGTAATTTCACTGTGGATTAGAAGTAAAAGTAGAACATTTTGACGATATTTACCTGCTGCCTGATGCGACGGCGCCCGATGGAAATCCTTTCCGCAGCTGCTGCGTACCTCTACTTCATCGCGGCGAATAATTCAAAGAAAAAAAAAAGAAAAATAAACGGACTACACTCCCGACCGAAATTATTTCCGGCGAACAAACTGACTCTACTCTCGCGATTCAAAGTATACAGGAATTTCGCGACCGAATATGTTACGTTGTAGCAGTCCATTTCAATTCTTTCGGCGGGTTTAAGCACGCGTATATCGAACAAACATAATTTCTAATAGCGCAACAACACTGATTCTATTTCGCGATATACTTTTTCGGATCAAGTGAATCTAAGACCGCATTGCACTCGGCCAGCTAAATCGTTGCGATGACTTCTGTAACAGAAAAAGAGAAAAGTCTTTATAGTTTAACCGTCTATCATTCCTCACATCGTTCGTTTTTAATTCTCACTCGAATTCGATATTCCAAAATGTAATTTCATTGTTAATTAGAAGAATTAAAAGTAGATTTTGCTGATATTTACCTGCTGCCTGATGCGACGACGCCCGATGGAAATCCTTTCCACAGCTGCTGCGTACCGCTACTTCATCGCGGCGAGTAATTCAAAGAAAAAAAAATAAAAAAAAAGGGACTATATTCGCGACCGAAATAATGTCCGGCGAACAAACTGACTCTACTCTCGCGATTGGAAAAATTAAGAGAATTTCGCGACCGAATTTCATTTCTTTCGGCGGTTTTAATCACGCGAGTATCGAGCAATAATAATGTATTAATATCGCAACAACACTGACTCTATTTCGCGAAATACTTGTTTCGCAGAAAATGATTCTAAGACCGCATTGCGCGCGGTCACAAAAGCTGAAAATAAAATACATCGCGAACGCGTATACCGCGGAAAATGTCGTAGATATTCGGTTAAAGTATTTTTCGATTTAATTACCAAGCATTGTTATTAGGAATATTGCCATTGTCCTACTTTGGTGTAAAATGAAATTGTGTACGCAATAGTCGACGCGAAAAGATGTATACTTTAATAAACCGGCGCGAAGTTTCGTAGAAATATTCTCAAACGTTTCGCAAGAAAAATATTTCTTATATTCGGTTCACGAAAAATAAACGGCACGATGACTCGATTCAATCTAACGTAACTCACGCAAAATATAAATTCCCGTTGTAGATGTACCGCGAACAATGTTAGATACGACCAATGTCAAGGGCGTTAACAAGTAGGCTTTGACCGCTGCGATGTTCATTGTGTTCTTGTTTACGTCTCAAGTAACCGGGCTTCTTTGTATAGTGGGTACCTGGAATTAGAAACCAAAACACGATAAGAATTAACAGTCACAAATTTATCCAAATTCTAAGTACAAACAGCGAAATTCATAAGCAAAACTAATGAAATTGTGATAATATAGTAAGCAAGAATTAATAGAAATACAGAAGGTAGTTTCCAAAAAGTTGAAAAATTATTTGTTTAAATCATACTGAGAAAAGTGGACTCGATTCATGATTTTAAATGTAATGCATAGAATGTGTATGGTATAATCGTATATATTATGATAGGATATAGAATATAAATGAATTGAACAAAGATAAATGTTCTAAAACGATGTCACATACCTTGGAAACCACCCAGGACCTCCTATGAGTATGTACGTCCTCACCCCCCGGCCGCTGAGCAGAGACTGATGCGTGCCCGTGTCAAAGTCACGCCAGGTAAACTCGGGAGTCGGCCGGTCACGGTCGGTTGCACTCGTACGTAGGTACCCGCCGGCGAATTTCTTCGATCTATTACGACATAATAAAATCTATGTTAACCTCGAGCGGACCGTTATTAAACCGTAGCATTTTCAGGATTTATTGCTAACAATTAAACAATTATATATTTTGCACAAATAAAGAAAACTTTTGACTATAACATCGTACAAATTCGAACTATATTTTTTAAGCTTGATATTAAATATTAAGTTGCAAATCGCGATTGCAAATTAATAACAATAAATATAATTATTTCTAAAATTTGAATATTTAATATATTTCTACTGCCTCTATTAATCAATCTCTATTAATTAACGCAATTGCAATCAATCGGTGTGTTACTCAGTACTAATAATGTATGAGTAATAAATGAATTTTACTTCGGGAGGTTGACCGGAGCGTGTCATGAAGAGGTATTGACTCCAGGACGTTTTATCACAGACTAAAGGTTAATGGCGTACTTGGCAATGTCAGGTCGAGTGTATTTTTAAGTTTGGTTGTACTTGATCCTTGAAGCCTCATCAATAACGATGGAAATAACAGGTTCAGTCTAATGCACCTATGAAAATGTTACATTTCTGTGTTTTTATTCACGAAAGTTTTATTAACATATTCGTGACGTTCCTCTGGTTAAAATGATACCAAACACTATAACATTTATATAACATAACCCGTCATTTTACATACTTTTATGAATTATAAATAATGCAAATTTTGTTACATTTGATATCATATTAATAAGAAACAGCTCAGTAACATGTTAACTGTTGACGTAGACTGTATTATGTTTCACATTATCGGAAAAAATTTGAATTATTGGTACCAAATAGAATGATAATGGTTTTAAGAAAGTACAATTGTTTATAAGAAATAAAGAAAAATAGTGGAAAATGTCAATATTCATAACTTTTGTATGTATTCCGAAAAACTGAATATTCTTCTCTATAAAACAACTTACTTTTGCTGTGACTTACAGTTGTATACCTGTGAATTCACTATCCTTCCTTCGCAGTACAATGGACAATTATTAATACGCATAAACTATAACTTCTATATCGTATTCTTACTAATAATCGACGGACATCCTAGATTCGAACCGAAAATGGTAACGTAGCGAGTGACACTAAAATGGTAAGAGGGCTCTAGAGCCCTCCAATCCAGTGACATCGAAAAGCATGGGGATGATCAGTCTATCCAATACCTCGTCTGTGATAGATGACTATGTGTCGGTATTTCTAACAACCCGCAAATAACTTTATCAATTTATAAATACGTAGTGCATGACCTAGTTGTAAGCTTAGATTCCTATTAAATAGCACGAACGCGGTATTCGTATATTCTGTAGACACAGGATGTTACGCTCCTTCTGTAATGTCTCGCCCGTGGTCTATTAAAACCCTTGCACGTCGGTAATTCAGTTCAGGGATAGAATCCCTAATAAGTGATAGCACACACAAGGTATATATTTTAGCGATAAGCATGCGACAGTTTCAGGTGTGTGCGTGTTTCATGCACTTGCCTGAATGTAAGCTACTGAAAACACCGATGTGCACCGACGTCACTAATTCACTGTCCGGCTAATAAATATATCAACATTTCATTCGAACTACACTTGATATAAATGTGGAAATGTGCTCGCTTATCTGGATTCGGGATACAAATACATTACGGTAGAACTTTCCATAAACCTTTGGTTATATTCATAGAAAATCAGTTATAACATAACCGTTAACCTCTACCCGGCGGACTATTCCGTTTTAAATGTATACGAGGTAACGTCACGTAAAGTAATCGGACTACAAAACAGAAAATGGCACAACGACTGAGTAACAAGGCGAAATTAAAATCTCTGATACGGATTACCAGTTCCGCCGCCACGATATTCAGTGGAATTTGCATATATCAGGGTAACGAAAAGTTCTACAACGACGTAGTGCAGCCAATCGTGCGACTCGTGGATCCGGAGATCGCACATAATGTAGCTATTACGGTTTTGAAATGGGGACTGCTGCCCAGCCAAAAAGTAGAGGATCCTCCATCTCTGACGACAAGGGTTTGGAATTTAGATTTTAAGAATCCGGTTGGCATGGCTGCAGGTTTTGACAAGCAAGGGGAAGCTGTTACCGGGCTCCATAAAATGGGATTCAGTTTTGTGGAAATAGGTAAAAGTATTATTCTTATTTTAGTTTTCTTTGAATTTATTTCATTGCCATAACACTGCCTTTCTAGGATCTGTTACTCCTAAGCCTCAGGAGGGCAACCCAAGACCAAGAGTTTTTAGACTTCCAGAAGATAACGCAGTTGTCAATCGCTATGGTTTTAACAGCGATGGACATGAAACAGTCTGGCAACGTCTACGAATGCTTAGGAATGACAAAACATTCAAAGGTATTGTCGGAGTGAACTTAGGCAAGAATAAAGACTCCGAAGATGCCATACAAGACTATATAGACGGCATAAAGAAGTTTTCCGACGTTGCGGATTACTTTGTGATCAACGTGTCCAGTCCAAACACGCCTGGTTTAAGAACGTTACAAAACAAAAAGAACCTAGAACTCCTCCTCTCTAAAGTAAACGAGTACAGACATTCTATACACAGTACGCAGCCACTGTTACTCAAGCTAGCTCCGGATTTATCGGATTCCGAAAGACAAGACGTCGCCGACGTAATTTGCAATAAGAAGTCCAAAGTCGACGGCTTAGTATTGTGTAACACCACGGTTTCTAGGACCAATTTAACGAGTCCTTTGAAAGACGAGGCAGGAGGATTAAGTGGAGCCCCACTTACGAACATTTCCACAGTGATGATCGCAGACATGTATAAAAGAACAAAGGGCACCATACCAATAATCGGCGTTGGCGGGGTCTTCTCTGGTGCCGACGCCTACGCCAAGATTAAAGCTGGTGCCTCACTGGTGCAAGTTTACACGTCCTATATTTATCAGGGCCCCCCTGTCGTCGGTAAGATTAAAAGAGAATTGGATGATATATTAAAACAAGAGGGATATAAGTCCGTGAAGGATGCAGTCGGCAAGGACGCGAGGAGATGAAATTTCACTTGAAATATGTTTTAATTGGTTACCATAATCAATGACGTACGGTATCCAATATAAATGATTGTTATTTAAAATCTGTTTGTTGATGATCTATTTCATTATTTGTTAAATGTATTTCTGAATAGATGAGTAGTTCGAGCGCACAGCACTGAGTTTTGATTGGGATGATGTAGAGAATAAAGTATTTTTTACGTCATCTGTTTCTGATTCTTTTCAATCCTATCTGCGGTACATTGAAGGGCAAATCATAGTTTACGTAACATTTATTTAAGTAACGAGATTATACAAACATGTGTTTTAGCTGCGACAATGAATCGATAATAAGTTCGCCATGTAAAGTATTTTTTGTACTTACATTATGCCTTAACACGATAGTAGTCGACACATTAGTACAATTATATTTAAGCATCGTAAACTACTTACCGTGATACCTGTTTCATTTTTGCATATCTTTCTTAACATAGAGTTATATTTAGCGAAATTTCATTCTGTTACTATAATCCGGCATTATTTTACATAACGTATGCCATCATTAATACTCGTCGGTAATGTCTTCTTTGCACGACGTTGCTACGATTACAAGAATATAACAACGCAACTTTCGATGTTCCGAACGATACACGAATAACGCGTCGTGCAATTCAAAGTTTCGACATTGTCAGAGTGATTACCTTGACAACTAAATAACGTAAAATTGTCGGACAAACGTTGGAAAGTATGTCCATTCCTATCCGTACTTATTCCTTAAAATCACTTTTTGGTACCATGGTTTGAAAAACCCCTTGTCTTCGCTAACTGCGAATTAACATAAATACGTACATATATCGTTTCATCTGTTTTGGTAGATCCTATGTTAATGACATCTACTACAAGATATACATATATGATATCGCGAGCAAAAGCGGGAAGCAAAACAATATGTCCGATCGCGGAAAACGATCGGATTTGTAGACAAGATCGATAATATAGAATCGATCGCGTTCGGTCCGGTACGCGTTACAATTTTCGTATACAAATTAACAGTTTCAGGTACAGCAATATGATAACGTTGGGTGGACGACAACGTTAGATATCAGTGTAAACCGAGATTTCCTCCCAGCCCCTGCTCCTTCCTCCACTGAGCCAGTCTGATAGCATACCATGCCTGTAACAGATCATTTCAGCAATACCAGATCGATCAATTTGCTCGGGTGAGAAATCTTTCGCGTAACAAGAATTCAATTCTCGTGAGAATCGGATCTACTGTTTTACGGCAACCGTTAGGTCATCGGGGAAGGTTTTTTATCAACGCGACACCTAGTTTCTATATGAAATTCACGTGATTTCAAGCTGAGATGAATAATTACTTGAAATAAAGTTTCACATTTTTGATTATCTTAAATCGATCAGTAATAATCCTTAATTGATATCCCACCTCGACGTCGGACTCGGACAATCCAGTTTCAGCTGCAAGCAGCACAATGTCCGCCGTGTGAGGTGCTCTCGGCCACCTGTTAAATTGTTCCTGGAGAACAGCCTCTTGGTCCGCCGTTAAACGAATCACTCGAGTAGTGGTCGTCCTGCTCGGATAATGGGGCGACGGTGACCGGAGCATTCTGCCTGTGAACAAAAAAAATGGTTACAGATTGTACAGCGAACGATCAAAATGAAAACCTAACGGGGATAATACCAACTTTTATAAAATATCACGTCGCATTTGGTGTTAATTACACTTTCGGACATTCGGGATTGGCCAGATTTTCCATCGGGGAACAAACGCAAAAAGTTCAGGTGTGGAGTAAACCGCGAAGGTTGCCACGGCGGTACCGCGAAGGGAAAATCATCGGCAATTAAGCGCGACAAAAGATACACGTACGTGAATCATCGGTACGTGTCGCGAATATGGGTCTCGAATATTCCCTTATACGGGGAACAAACGTGCTGATACACTCTAAAGGCGCGAGAAACCGGCTGCCAGCCGGTAAATTGACGTTTGTTACATAAGCCCGTCTTGTATTATCACGGGTCCGTTCGTAACTTATATTACGGAGGCGTGGTAATCGTAATAGTTGTATAATAGCATCTGCATTACGTAAATAAGCACGATCGCATTTGCATTTATAATACCATCTTCGTCTGTTTACGTTGCAGCGTGGAAGAGCGGGAATCATTAGCGTACTCGTAACGAGGGGGTAATTCTCCGTTCGTTAGAATCGGACAATCCACCAAACGAATTTATCGGACGTACATAGGATGTTGTACAGAATCATTCCCGCGATGGAGAAGAGAACGAGATCTGATCGTGTTAATGGGAACGGTGAAAATTAGACCCCGTAATGAGACTGGGAAACGAGATCAATAAAAATAATTGTTCCGGGAAACAAAAGTACAATCGTAACAATGATACTGATAAAGGCGACATCAACGGAATCGAAATAGCTTTGTTTCCCCCTCGTTTTATGAAGCAACAATTGCAAATTCAACGTCCACATAGTACATAATTCTGTCGTGACTCGCGGTAACGAATGCACGTTTTAATCGTAGCGAAACGAGGAAACCAGAATAGCATGACATTGACCCATCGTCGTTCCCAGGTTTTGGATACGTTTCAAACGTTCAATTACGCGGGAAACGGGACGGAGACCGTAGAGTATATACGATAGATAAACTTATTTCTTCCCCGAGCGTCAATTCAAGATTCGAGTGTCGGGCACTCGAACAATTTTCAAATTTAATTCTAATTAAAACGAGAAATAACCGTCCTTTGAAAGCCATTAGAGAGTCTGTAATTGCGGCCTAGAATTTACAAGTGGCGTTAGCTCCTAATGTCGGCAAATTCTCAAGTTTTCCAATACGCACGAACTACTTGCACGCATAATTATAAAAGTCGGGAGAAAGCAGATTCTTGGTCGGCAAGATTTCATCGCTATCTACCACGCTAATCATTATCCAAGTGACGGGCGGCAATTTTCTAAACTCGGTATCCACACGTGATACGAGCTGACGAAAGTTAATCGTTGCATTTCAGTTTCCAATCTTCACGAAGACGGAAGTCTGTCTGTGCATAAATTTCGAGGCGTATATTCTATCGACCGATAAAATTCGTCAAAATAACGCAGCCTGTGGTATCCTGACGTCTAGCCTTCGACGGAAAAAGACTGCTCAGACCACAAGATGACACTCTTGCGGAAAATTTCTGTGCCACGAAGCTGCGCGCAGCATTTCGTTTGCTATCTTTTACCGTTGCTACTTACTCGGTTCGATGAATCTGACCGTCTTCCTAACCACCTCGCTGGTAGGGTACGTCGTTCGTCGTTCGCACAAGTAGCATTTCCTTTCGTATAAATACGACGAGACCAATCTCGGATAGCTCATCTCGTCGAATCGTCGCGCGGCAAAGATCGAAGTCGAGCTTTTCGATAAACAATTAATTCACGGACGTACTTGCGCGGGGTTCGAAGCGCGACTGATCTTACGCGGTTTGGACGCAATGAGTTTTGCGCGCGTAATAATATAAAAATGTAAATCGATGCTAACACGTGGGAGAGGATCAACCTTGATGGGGTACACGGACATAATGAGAGTATTCCGTCGTGCTGCGCTTTGCCAAAAACGTTAATTATATGTCTACGATCGACTTCCGGCCCTAAATTACCGAGCCGAATAAGAAGAAAATTATTTGGCCCCTTCCATTCGCCGCGTAATTATTCGAACATCTTGCCACTTGTGTTTTTAGCCCCACTGTTACAATACACGTATGTACAAACAACAGAAAACACGGACGGAAAATTCGTAATTTTCCTTAATATCTGGATCGTTTTTCGCCGAATCTCGTCAGGTTATTTGCCAGAAAATTAATTACGCAATGAAAAGGATGTAATGGTCCAAAATTCTTCGAATGATTTATGCGCCTAGCGAAAGATTTATTTCAATGATATCGTCCCCTCGCTGTTTGTTTATACCCTGCACCTATAAATATTTCTTTTCCCCGAAGAGCCTTGACATCGAACGAGAAATATTATCTGAAATTTATTCGCCATTAATCATTCGGCCAGCGTTGGCAGTGATCCAGCAAACTAGAGGCCTACGGGTACCGCGAACGAGTGGTACTCGTAAAATTACTACCGCCACGACTATCGTCGTATCTGCAACGTGTGTTTTCGTCGCCGTTCGTGGGCGAGCACCTTGAAACAGCTTCGCGGAATGTTAAACTTGACCTACAGATCGAATCGCGTAGCAAGCAAGCAAACGCGCAGATCGCCGATCGAGGACGATTTTCCGATCGATCCTCGATCAGACATTGTTCGTCCGCCGAGCTGCAACCCGATCCGCCGCGTCGTTTCTGCGGTCTCGCGAAAAACACCAAGTTACGCCGACGAATTCGGCCGGGAAACGAAACTAAATCCGGGGGAATTCTCGCGCACGACAAGTTTATTTTCGACCAAATGCCAAACATTCTTCTGGTTGTACAGAAAACCTCGATCGCGGGATTCAGATGTCGGTGAATAAGGGGCTGTCGTCGGTGTCCGCGTACATTTCGCGCAATCTGTCGGGGGTGCAGTACATGGGGAGATCGTCCTGGGAACACTGCAGGAAATCGAGGACACGCTGCTCGACCTCTTGGTGATACACGGATCCCGGATACTTCGCTTGAATGAGCATCCGATCCTTTTCCGCTATCTACGGGTATTCGTTTTCCAGTATCGATCAAACGAAATTATGAAAGCTCTTTGCCAACTCACCGCTTCCCAGTCCGATTTTACAAAAGCGCGCACGCAATCGCCAACCAAAGAATCACCGAACTCTCCCTGTCCGGGAGAATGGACAATTCGTTTACGAATTGAATATACGAATGAAATACTTTGTTTCTTTTTCGTTACCGTTCGCGACAGCAAAGTAGCTCGGTTCTCTATCTGCAGACACTCGAACTTGTCGTAGAATATCGCGGTGGCCCACGGCTCGCGGAAATACGCGTAGAAATCGGAAATCAGCGAAGCCTGTCGAAGAAAAATCATTCAAATTTTCGTTCCTTAATTTATCGATACTCGGATTAGATTCTATTACGTCGAAGCGAGTCTTCAGTTCGTTCAACATGCTCTCGTGTTTCCCATACAAAGCTATCAGCTGTCGCACCTCGAAGGTCTGAAAGTTTTCCATCGTTCAATTCCTCGACAGATTCAACAACGACGATTCTACTACCTTTTTACTGAGACAGGTTACGGTCTCCACGGAACGGTAATGATTCAGTCGTATACGAAAATAACCAATGTCGGACGTACAGGTGCCAGTGATCATTACCTCGCCCTGAATGATACGGTAACTATATAATTTCTCTGATTTACCGAAATTCAATAATATAATACGCAATCATTCCTCTGTTCCAGGGCCAAGTCGTAGCCGATAAATGTTTCCTTCTAATATTACATCCGCACGCAATTACGATGGGGGACATAATGAAAACTCACGTAAAAGTCGTAGCGAATCGCCACAGAGCGCAGCACAGTTTTTCCAGGTTTGCGAACGTGAAGATAATGATAACCGCCCGGTAATATGCAAGCGAGAATATTCGGCATCCGAAACGTGGGAAACGTGAGTAAAACCTTGCTCTTCGACTCTGGCTCGGGCATTTCTTCGTCCCGTTGACGAATATCGATGGCGGTTCGTATGATCTTTGCCAGCTTTGCAAAACCATGAAAAAACACGTTGTTTTAAAAAGATTCTCAATACTTTCAGATACACTAGAAGCTGGGTCCACCCGTTGGGAGGTTTTGCAATTATCGGGGGTATTTTTTAATAACATTCTGTACTAACACTCTCGCCCACTTCTATGCTATTGTAATACTTGTGTTCCCATGGCTCCCCGTGGAACTTTCTAGAGTACTTGGTCACGGTGCCAGCAGCGAAAATAAATGGATCGTTCGTCCGACATTCCGGATCTATGACCAGTTGACCATCGAATACTAATCCCGATCGACAGATCGCTGAAATAGTCCGACCAGGAAAGTTCATTAAAATTCATACTTCAGTCACGTGAGCCTGATCTCTCCGATTTTTCTATTCACCGAGAAAGATCTTCGTGTCGATGGCTTTCTCGTCAAAATTGAACAGCACGTCGCAGCCCATTCTTCTGGTCTTCCCCTTGGACTCTATGGTGATCGACTCGATCATCGTTCGCTTTTTGCCGTTCCGCAAGAACCAACCGATAAGTTTCCATCCTTGGAGCACCACGATGCCGCTTCGTAAAATCGAATTCATGACTTCCCCATCCACCTTTCAAACGCGATAAGGAAAGCTTTATCCGTTTATAAAACAACGTACGCTATTTTGTAAGAAACTTTAGTACTCCCCGTACTTCGCAATCGTTGTGGAAAATATTATCGTGAGAATCGCAGGGACGTAAAGGCGGTTGTATCAAAGTGATCCACGAACCGTTTACACCAAATTCAAGCAAACCCTGAATCGCGCAATAACAGTCGATGCTGTGCCCGTAGAAAATAATAGTCTCTGAAAGTAACACGTTAATTCCCTCGATGATTAAGAAGGATTCTTTTGTTATCATAACTCACTCCTATATTGCAGATGGTCCGTTAATAAGCGCATCTTTTCTAAGCAGACGAACGCTTCCGTCTCATCGTTTATGGTCAAACAATTCCATGGTGTTTCGTAGTCCACCAACTCTCTATAAAACCGTTTCATATATATTTTCGTACAGTTTTTTAAAAGAACTGTACTTTACCCCCTTTGCTGCGCTTCCAACTCCTCCTGAAAGCGAGGTCTCTGATACTGCAGGCCGCAGGTCAGGATTAAATAGTCGTACGTGATGTTTCCTTGATTCAACACCATCACGTACTTGCGTTTCCTGTTTGCGAGTGTTCGTGTCAATGCAGCGCGCATCTTAAGTAAATTCTGACGTTTCTAACATTTCAACGAATGGAAACGGTCGAGCTTCGAAGTCGCAACGCGTTCGAATCTCTGCGCACTGAAAATTCGACGCGGTCGAAATGTTGCGCTTCGATATTCCAAAGCGTTCGAATTGTTGCGCCCTGAAATTGCGAATTCGGTGCGCACGACAAACGCGTGACTCGACTGTCTTATCCATGCAATTTCCTTTCGTCGCATCTACGACAAGCTCTTTACGCGCTAATTTCATTGCCAGCAATCTCGTTCGAGTATTCCGCGAAGCTACCTGTGAATACCAATTACGGTTCCATAGATCACATTGATCCAGGCTCTCGTGGCGACCACGTGGCGATACTCGTAGCAATAACGTCCCTTGAACGGTATCATTTGAGCGGAGCATCGATCGTGTTTAGTCTCAAACGGCAATCCGTTCGGCGAGATGACAGTCAGATTCGCGAATTGCTGAAAGTGTTGCGTGGATCTGCAATAAAACAACGACGTGGACAACGAGGAACACTTATGATCGCGTTTAACTTCACCAGGTCTACCCCAATGCAAAGTATTCCAGGAAAGCGACGCCGCAATCCGACGCACCGACCACCACGATTTTCATATCGATTATCGAAATGGGGAACGACGTCAGTCTCGGTGTGGTCATGTACAGCGAGAAATACTCCTTTCCCTCCTCGGTTTCCGGTTCGTCGGTCTCTGTGTATCCCCGAAATTTATACTCGATCCTTTGACGGGGAGTCACGGGCACCATTGCCGTTAAACAGGTCGCCAGCGGGTGCGAGCGTGTCTAAAATGGGTAATAACTCGTCTACTACGTTCAATTACTCCAGAGCAAGCAATCGAACCCTTGCAATCGTACCATGGCACTGAGGGCGCTTTCTTCGAGGCGATAATACAGAACAGTGAATCCAGTCAGGCTCATGATTTCGCGAAAAAACGCGCGCAGGCGAACAGAGAAGACGGGCATCAAGACGAAATGCAACACCCGTCCGTACGCATCCTGCGACACGTTTCTTGCCGCTATATAATCCTCCACGTGGTATCGTCTCTTGATAAAGGTCGGATTCTTCTCGGCGCTGAAAACGATACCATTTTCATTCGTTTTTCCACCTGATACACTACGGATTTACCAAAGTACGACCGCGCCAACGATCGTGTCGTTGCATTCGATCACGCAGCAGTGTATATCCGAATCCGGATTGTTCATCGCTCGATCAAAATCCGCCAGTATTTCTTGACCCTTCGGAATATCGTTCACAAGACTCGCCAAGCCTTCCCGATCGTTCGCGTTTCCCTCGCGATAGCGAATTTCTCCGAGAAAAGCGGCACGATGAGTTACGTACATCGTCATCGGGAAATCCTTGTTGCACCTCAATGGTACGCGCTGAAGAGAAAGACAACGACGCGACGAAGGGAAGAGAATCACTCGCAGTCATGGAACGGCGATTAAAATCCTTCCGAGACTCACTACGAAATATTTCAGGAGCGGGAAAAAGTGGTGCGAGAACGGGAGCAGGATCACGCAGTAATCGAGATCCGGGAAACACTCGAACGCGGCGTCCAAGAAGTGCCGATACCATCGCTGCTTGATATCTCTGCGAACAGCGAACACCTCCAGCACGAACGCGTTCCTTTCACCGTGATACACGGGGGACGACGGGATGTCTGTCACGTGGTGGAAGGACTGGGTTTCCGGAATCTCTTCGGCGGGAGCGCTGCTTCTTCCTTGGGACAACGTAAAGTCAAACCTCCTCGTGTTGGTCGAGAAGTTTCGAGACAGATTTTTAGATTTTTTAAACAATCGTTCAAACATTACGTGGGTGAGCATAAACGGCATCGGCGAACACGCTGATTCTCATTTTCGAGCGATGATACATGCTGAAGTAATCCGCGATGGACGGCAAGTCGCTGAGGAAAGTCATTCGCGACATATCAACGTCCTCCAGCCTCTCCGTCAGACTCCGATCGTCGGAAGAATCGGCCGATCTTTCTTCAGAGACGTCTGTATCGGGACAATGATTCATTGTCCGAGCGGACGGCGAATTAGAAAACGTGTTCGTGTCGCGCCAACGGAGGCTCATATAAATATACTAACTGTCGCTCTTGAGAGTTTCTCTTTTCCTGTAGACGTCCTCGAAGCAGCCCTCCTCCGCCTCGCTGCTTCTACGTACCAAGTGTTTCAGATACTTGTCCTCACAAAGAATGAAAAGTGAGTGTTTAACATTTTTCAGAAGAAAGCGCTGAAATTACTGGTCATCCACGGTAGACGTATCTTCGAACTCCGCCAAGAGGATTTCGCCCAGTCTTTTCGAAAAGAGAACCTCAAAAATCTCGCTAGCAGGTTTTAAGTAGTCCGCGGGTACTTCGTCTTTCTCATGGTGTTTCCTGAGACCGTGATACGGGCCCAGTTCGAAGTTCTCGTTGAGGATATCAACCTCTATCGTTCTATTGAGAAACATCACACCAGTGGCGAGGCCATCGTCGTCCTCGGAGACGATCAACCGACGCCGCTCGTCGGGATGACGTACCATCTCGCTGATGTAGTAATCCCCATAGAATTCTTTTAATTTAGAAGACTCGGCGTTGATTATTGGGATCACCTCGTCGTTGTCTTCTTCCCTGTGTGATACGACGAACAAGGGTGTTCGGATAACACGTATTCTTTTTAAGAGTGATATTTGAGGGTTTTCTCACACAACACGGCGAACTTTCAGTCTCGGATTGTTCCGGTATCGTCTGCTAACGAGCAGAGACTGAACGGAATAATCCTCCCCGGGTCCCTTGGCCACGAATCTGACCATCTGATTCTCGAACACGCCCGCTGGAAAATTATTTTCATCGTGACACGTCGAACGAATCGATTCGAAATGTCACCTGGCTCGACGCCCGGTGGAAGCACCAGGATCACGTGGTAGAGGTATGGCGCGGCATCGAACAGTCCAGTTAAAAGACCCCCGAAAAAATCTTTGTAACGTGGATCCCACACTAGCATATGCACGAACAGAGTGTTCTCCAGGGTTACGTGATCCACACTTCAAGAAACGATCGCACAGATCGATACGTATTACAATTTTGAACCTTGACTAATATCTACATAATTATGGGGTCGCGATTACCCGTATAGCGTATTCAACCAGTTCAACCAATCGTTCGAAGGTACCGCAGGAACATTAGGGTAATTGCATAGAAGCACCCCAGAAACTACATCAGCTTTCTCGTTAAATTGAACGATAGACAAACAGGCCTCCTCGCTGAAAAATTCCACGGTGAAAGCAGCAAAAGAGAATTTATTCGAAACACTCTAATGGTATGGTAAAGCAGGGTATCGTTATGAAACAAATTGTTTGATTAATAATTGTTGATACTAGATACGATGGATTTGGAGGTTTCCGAAAGATTCGTGCGTTTCCATTCGTATGAAACGCTCTAGAGTTGGTAGATCAGCGTGTTCCGCACGTCTCCAGCCAATGATCGGAGGCGCAGCATCCTCGCAGCTGCCCCGAAGGTAGAAGAACTCGGGTTCGCATAGCCACGTGATTCGCAACATCGTCGATTATCAGGGAATTTTAATGATTCCCATCCGGAAAGAACTTCTCCGGACCACGCGAAGTCTCGCTAGCTTTCGGTCGACGAGGGAATCGATTCGTCGTTTAAAATTCTAGCCCGGACAGCTTCAGGAAAGACCCGTACCGTCTACCGGGTAGACCATACTCGTTCGCGCCAATGAAAATTGCAGGTCGGCAGGCGCGTAATAAGCTTCCCCCGGTCGTAATTCGATCGTGCAATGCGACTCGAACGGTTCGACCTTGCTGCCGATTAACAAACTCCGGCCTCTGTCAAGTGCTGTAAAGTAAAAAAAAAACACACACACACACACATGTCGGGGCGGAAGAAAAAAGTCAACTACTAAAAGGTGGTTCCGCTAGCGCGGAACGATCTAGCACGTCCGAAATAGAAAGTAGAAAATCTTGTTTTACACTCGGGCGAGACCTTGTCGCGTGTCGCGTTCTTTTCCTCAGCTTGGTTAATCCTGTTTGGGAGCGCGAATGATCAAAGTTTGTCGAGAAAACGGTTCCTTAGGATTGCGCGAAGTTAGAGCATAGCGAATGCCGAGGGAAATCGATCGAATTACCGAGTGTCGAGCGACCGTGGGAAAACGGGCACGACGTCGCGACCGACTTTAATGCCGCGAAAATAGTAATAACTCCTACTTCATTGGAAAAACAAACTTTCAGCGACGATTTAAGCGAAAGGCCAAGGTAACTGTGAATGTTCTTCTCTTAGTTCTTTAAGCCCCGAGTTTCCGTTTCTACGACGGGTCGCGACTACGATGGTTATCCTTGAAAAGAAGAGAAAATTGGAAGAAAATTAGTTTATAATGAAATTCATGTATAGATAACTGTTCTGCCTGCAAAACGTATGTACGCGTACTATTTAGGACCTTCGTATTCATTGTAGATCCAAGGAAGCATTTTACGATGGTAAATACAGCCGGAAATATTATGACGCAAGTGCGATTCAATTTCTTTCAGGGTACGACGCAACCTATTTACAACGCTCTTTATACATACATATATGCATATGTATATGTAGCATAGAGTTTACGTTTATGCATGAAAGCGGCGAGCACGTGCGCGGAGAACGTTACACGGAAATCGGGATTGACCGAGAATCGTTACGGTACATACGCTGCATTTTTCTCTCGGTGATTCTGCGACGGCGTTTTACAATTTCATACGAATCGAGTCTATCACGGTTGCTGTGCAACCAGTTTTGGTGCTCCAGTGTTTCGAGACCAGCGATATTCTAGAGACAAGTCGAGTCACGATGTTTCCGAGAATCTTGCTAATGATTCGTGTCATGCAATGCAGTATCACGATACAGACCGCGAAAATATATATACATGCATCTGTACGCTTGGCGAAGCGATTTTTTGGCGTCGCGGCGAAGGTGGCACCAGTCTTTGGCAGATGTTTCCTTCATTCGTTCAATTGCTAAAATTCCAATCCTCTTTTTCACTATCCGCGTACTCTACTTGTACGCTAGGAACAAGCATCGCAAAAGGAAACGGAAGCGCGCGTAGAAAAGCGATCGGTTATCGTCTCTAGACCACGATTTCTTCTTCGACCCGAGGGAATGATTCCAACAGAAGAGCCGCGTCGTTGGTTTGCAATTAGCCCGTTAGAGATCCGCCGACTGATTACAGGCCGTGAGATCGTCGCGGAAGAAACACAGAATCTCTCGGAGTACAAGCTTTTATTAATAACTGCGAGAAACGCGGAAGTGGCGGCGAGCTTGTCACGATCTCGATTGCAAAATTTTCTGCATTTTCGAACAATACCGTCGCGCGGCTCCGAATCAAATCCCGCTTGTCGGCTAACGGTGAATTAGAAACCGTATTACAATTTTTCTGTCGTTGGCACGGCAGCACCAACAGTACTTCTTAACCGGACAGTAAAAAGTTGGAATTGTTACTTTTGCATTATAATTATCGTTTCAATTGACAAGTTTACGGGAATATTTCTCATTTCTTCAACAACGTAAAAGGTTTTGCGATCGCTGATGAGTTCTGAAAAATATCAGTTCACTAGGTTGTACAGTTCCTGAGAAACTGTATCTAATTAAGCTGGGTAACATACAACAGCCGAACCTCCTCCTTAAGACGAAAACCCGTGTTCCCGTGTGTTCGAGGCGTTGAACGTGAGAAGTGAATGACGCTGAATCACGGTGCACTTTTCGCGATGCTAATTACGTTTCGTAGCGCTGCTCCCGTTGCGATACCCCGCTTTGTATCGGCGACGCCTGTAATATTCACGACTGCAATAAAATGCTCGCGTTTTCACGCTCGATGCTGCAAAGTACGCGCGCGACTGTGGGAACACGAGGAAAAGTAAAAGTAAAGGAACATTCGCGCGTTCCGCGGTGGAAATTCGTCCGCAACGTTCGCAGCCTGATGTAATAAAACAATTACACAACGCAAGCAATCTAGCGGCAACGGTCATTGTTAATTAGAGTTCATCCAGCAGTAGACCAGAAAGGAATAGACCAGATAGTTTCTCGATTTCAATAAAATATCGATCATTCTTCGTAAAGGTTCTTGGTTGTAATTTTGTTTAGTCATTCGAGGTATGTGTATTTTTTACACATTTGTGCGAAATTGTGAAATGTCTTTTCTAATGCCGCGTGACGCGACGACGTGTAGATCGCAAGGACGTATCGATAGAACGGAGGAATCCGCATTTTTTTTTCAAACTTGAAATCTGTTTACAATCCTCATTAAACCGCATGTATCTTTTATCTCGGATTGACGTCGATAAGCTAACATTTGAGACGCAGAGTTTGTTATGCCGCGCACGAACGTAAGACGCGTACATCTTGCAAGCTTGTATCACAAGACTAATAATTGATAGTTTTAATATCCAATGGACAAGACACGGCGAGTTCGCTATTAGTCGAATTAGTGGCAATTAATAATTTTACTAATGGACAACTCAATAGCCATGGTAGCAAAGGTTTGCCGCCACATGTTAATTGATTTCTGTCCGAACACGTTTAATAACAAATTTTCCAATGAAACTATATATTTAACATTTTGATATTCGATTAGTCAATAAACCGTTCGCAAAATTGTTAACCTTTCGATATATATATACCTCTATCGATCAAGAACATGTAAGGTATTCGTCTTACCTGTTCCTCGTAAGAGAAGGTTTCAAACTGTTGTCAAATATGAACACACGAGACACACTCTGCGGTGGCACGCACTCAACTGACTCGAGTGGACTCGAGTGAATTGAGATGAACATTGGGGTTTCGGAGATCGACGAGCGACGAAATAGGTGGGGGTACGGGAAAGTACTGCCCGCTCTCTCGTTAGATTATCGAAAATGCGGGCTAAACAAAAATACCCGTCGCTTTTACGTCCTGCTTTCTCCGGCAGGTGCTTTTTTTGTCACTTTTGTATTATTGTTTGTAGTCGGAGATAAGCTGCAGTTTGTGATAAACGAATACTGACTAAAGTCATTCGTTCGTCAGGGAAGTTTGTTCCCGTAGAAATATCTACGGGCTGGAATTTTTACACACAGACACTTTTCAGTCTTCAGCTTTTACGCGCAGATATTTCTCCGCTTTGGGATGCAAACCCAAATGTTTTGTTAGCTATACAAAACATTTTCCTTATGATTGTAATGGACGGTTTACGCAGGTGCAAAATCGCCGTTGATGTCTCGCGAATGCTTAATAAACGTAAACTTGGACACGTGGCCGGCGGGCAGTATTATACGTATGATAATACGGCCTTGACCAGGTTACATCACTAATCGTTGGAATCACTCTAATTATACAAAAGGTGCTATGCATAATCCGCAAAGTAGTGGATCGAAATCTTGTCCATAGAACACATTACCGTCAACGAACGGTATTTCACCTGAAACATTTTAAAACGCACATCGTCGAGACATAAATTTGATCGACGTCGCAAAAGTGTAACGGGTGGTATTATGGAAGCGAACGGCAGGAGATTAAAAATATAACATTTATTAGACATACTCTCATCTTATAAATAAATTTTTCAATTACGGATGTGTGAAAGTGCATAAATAAGGTGTAATTCGATGCAATAAATTAGGGAACTCATGCTTTCCGCTACTAAGAAACTAATTATCACAATGACTTACAGATCCAAGACGGAGGAGAGTGGACAATTGGCCAAGGTTGATTATACTTTTTCTTTTCTCTACAGTTTGCGTGCGTTCGTAATAGAAAATTGCATACAACATTTTAAGTACAAATTTCTGTTTTCAGTATAAATTTGAAATGGAAATTAAACATTGTGTAGCCGGGCATAGTGGCTGTGTCCGTAAAGTTCGAAGATCGAGTATCGTTCAACTCTGAGAAGACTATTCACAAACACACAATTTTAAATTATCACCTTATATCGACAGATCGAACACTTGGAAAAGTTAGTGAATCTTTCAATCATTTCCGATTTTTCTCCTCTCGAACCGTATAAACTGAAGCGTTGAACTTTGCATAATCTACAATCCCATAGAATTGAAATTTCTTAGGTTTTCAAAGATTCTAACTAATATCATTTCTGCGATTAGAATTCCTTCTAGTCCAGAAATGTATCTACACGCTAAAATGTACTACGATCCAAAATTTTTAAGCGATTAAGTATCTGCGGTAATAAGTTCGTACATTTTGAAATTTTGATGCGCTTAAGAAAAATCAGGAAACAACTGATGCACACTGCGTTGCTATTTCCAATGATCTACCCGTGAAACACTTCTGAAAAAAAAACCATAGGAGACTACACCGTCTACAAGGTTCGCGATGATCGTTATTCTTCGAATTGGAAAAAGATCGATGAGGGTAGATGCAACAAAAGTATCTCGCAGCAGTCTTTCCAAAGTTTCACTTAAACTATTCACCCACACCTCGAATGCGCAAGATGTTCATACTTCGTAGAACCATATCACGAAACGTGTGATGTAACGAAAGGGAACCCACGTTTTCGATTCGAGTTGATGGGTTGAATGCAATCGCCATAGTTGATACGCTATAGTCTCATAAAAATATAACAACAACAAGAAAAAACGGAAGCATATCCATAGTGCGTGTACGGAAGTTTGAGCATTTATTATCTTATGCATGGAAAAAGTGAATATATTGTACACGTATGACCACGCGTGATTCCAAACAAAAAGAAAGTGTGAGAAACAAAATTTCATGGCTGCAATACATATCATGTAAGTGAAAGGAAGAAGTCGAAGATACTAAAATAAAAAGTTCCATCAAATATGTTCCTTCATACCGAATAACGATCACAGAATTCATCCATTCGCTTAACACTGAAATAGTATCATCAAATTTATTATTTCCCAACGAGTCGATCGAGAGAACCGCCAAATCCATGTCACGCGTTGAAGTACATCGTTTGGTAGTACCGAAATTTGAGCTTCGTTACGAACAACGAAATCTTTCCAGGCGAGAGATTGTTAGAGATCTATGCCTTATGATTTTAAGCCTTTTTTTAGATTCGCAACAATTTATCTATATAATAATGATGTATCACAATAAAGCTATGCGTCCTTTCACCTATCTTCGTTCGATCGTCCCGCCTCTGGCCTCTGACCTTCCATTCTCTGCTGTGGACTCTGATCCTGATTCGCATTCAGAACCGCCTGATGGAAGACGTTCTCCTCATTCCTTTCCTGTCCCGCTACCACCTCCTTCTGTTGCGTATTCTCCACTTTATACAGTATATCATGGCAGAGCGGACATCTATCCTGAACGTACAACCACTTTCTTAAACAGACACCGTGAAAGTAGTGGTTACATCTCGTTATCTTTGCGCTTTGCATCTCCTGATAACAAATGGCGCATACATCGTCCAGCATTCTAAGCTGCTCAGCTTTGGCTTCCGGCAAGGAGTTGATCTTATGAACAGCGTTTCTGCGTTTCATGAAAACGCTCCAGCCGGCCGACGCCTCGCACCAAATATTGAAGTATCCATGGATGCACATCATGACGGCACGAATGGCACCACCTGATTCGAACACCAGTGTCCAGAACCCATTGAAGAACAAAATTATGCCGAATGCAAACTCGACCGTGTTTCCGAACGATCGGATGATGTACACGCAGTCGTCCAACTGTTCCCAGAACGCGCTGCGATAAGCATCGATCAGGAACAGGGAGTAAATCGCCAAGGAGACCAGCACCTTCACTATCACCTCGATACTGAACACGGAGACTGTCAGTAACCATGTGCTGACTGTGAAATGGGACCAGAGGAATATTATTAGCGAGACGGGGAAGAGAATCAGAAAAGCGCAGACAGCCAATGCGCGAAGGTGTCGGTGAAGAGCTGGATTGTGGGAAGCGCTAAGAGACATTAAAAGAGGGTTTACGATGTTGTGCACAAAGTGCAGGATGGCCGTAGATAGTAAGCAGAAGTTACGACAGAGTCTGCTAAGACGTTTCTCTCGATCCAAACTTGTTAGTCCTGTTTGAAGTGCCAGAATATAAAACAGAATCGCGGATACGGTCCCGATGCTTTTCTCGTTCCCGTCTTCGGTCATGAGAACCCATTGGAAGAAGCAGCCGATGTAGTGACAGATAATTGAGATTATACTCGTCATCCCTAAGACGGCTGTCAAGGTCTCGCAACCATTGACTAATAGTGTTCGGATCACGACGTAGTACGTAAAAGTTTCCTCGCCGTAGTGATTTCCTAGAATCTGAATCACTTGCTCTCCAACACGTAGCATCCAAAAGGTTCGCAGCACGCATGGTACGTTTAAACGACTCCACTCGGTTTCGGCTAAAGCGGATAGACCATAATCGCTTATAAAGTTGCGCGCATGCTGGTAACACATGTAAATAGTCTTCACCATGCTGATTCCGTTGTACCAAATAACGAATTTGCATACGGCGAGTGGAAGTAGTGTGGCGAAGACTGGCGCGTGATGGAGGACTTGTACCTGAAACAAAATTTCGAAGAATTCACGCATACGTTTCAAATTATGCCACAATGTACATATGTGTATGTTCTCATCTTTCCTTATTGATTATCAGAATCCATTAAATGCTGAATTCATAAATAATTGCTTAAAATTTTCCAAGGAAAGGGAAACAAGTTTGACCGAGGTATTCTATTGTACATACAAAAATTTAATAAAAACACGTGGTACGAAATGTTTTCAATGGGCGTGTTATATGTGTAGATTTACGAAACTTACCGGCACGGGATGAATGCCAAGGACAGACGGCGCCATAAAGCTGATTACCAGAAGTCTTTGTAAAATCGGATATCTCGGTGCAAGATGAATGTAACAAAAAATGCTGGCTAATAAACATTGCAATACGTAGTTTTGAATTACGAGAAATCCACGTCCTTCGTCGAGAACGCGGTTGAAATTTAAACGCAAAATATCGTCAAGTATGCTAGTTGTAGTTTCTTGCGTGCTTACACAAGCTATAATTGCTTTCATCGTGCTAACATTTGACCAATATGATATAAATATTACCCCTACAGAAATTAAGTACAGATATACCATTATGAGATGTTTTGTCCATAACATAAAGGTACATAATGCTGCGATACATCCTGAAAAATAAAGAATTCCCTTATCAAATAATGGATGTAGTGATAAAGTGGTATTTTTAGTACATAAAAGTATATACAAAAATAGAAAGCAATTGATATCATGAAATTAAGCTGACGTTTCATGAATCTTTATTCAAGTGGGAAAAGCTGTGATCCGCATAAAATGAAGTATGCCCTCTTTATGAATGCAATGACCTGTTAAAATTAGTTCCACCAATTTAAATGTATTGTCAACACTCTACCACTTGTGGTTTGGAGTTTCTTTTTCTGATTTATCTACCTCTAGTTACATGCATATAACATTTCCATGACACGGATATAACATATCAGAACTTGAATTTGAATTAATTCGATTATGTGAAAACTTTACCATCAATGCTTTATATCACAATGGACGTAAAACAAAATAATGAATATCACTAAACTACAATTAAAATATCAAACATAAAATTGATATAAAATAATCATAGTAACATGAAGATATCTTACCTAAACAGCAGCAAAGAAATTTTAGTATGATTATCAGATACATTTTGTAGACAACCTGTCCCACATCAAATGATTCAATCAGAAATGAATCTGATGTTACAGATGCCACAGAACCGACAATACTATCCGGAACGTTTGACACTTTAAAACCATTCTCCATACTGTCCAATACAACATTGTCATTGGGCAATCCAAGTCCGATTCTAAGTAATTCATCTATGATGAACAGAGGCGGAACCCTCATAATAACATCTGCGAAGCTAAGAAACCGCTCATGTATAGGGTTCTCCATTTTCTTTACACACTTTTCCTGCTTCTCCAGACACTATGTGGAAGATTTGTTCTTATACTAGACAGATGTGGTACCAAATTCAGCTAATTAACCTGACAAAACAAACAGGACATACATTGCACCAAAAATCGCAACAAACTGCATAATGACATCCCAGAAGACACCCTTACCTTCCATATCCATGAAAATTCTGTTTATCACATTCTCGACCGTTATCGAAGATATGTAATCAAGATGGTTATTAACAAACGAACTGTCACGATTGGATTTCAGCCGAGTAATTATAAGCCCCAATAAATTACGGCAGGAAAAATGATGAAATTCCAAATATTCGTATCGTTGTTTCCGCCGTACGTTGAAAATACGTCCAGAGGTGTTAAATAAACGAGGATTTTCTCTTCACGAAATGAATCACGTTTCGTAATATTTGTTGCAGTACTCCGTCACCGTAGCGAAAAGTTGGGACAACAGGTAGTACACAAGATCCACAAACTTCGCGTTCTGTCAATTGTGTTTTCCTTTGAATTCTCTGGTAATTTATATTTCACGTAGCTTGCGGTAACTTGTCAATCGCGGTCGACGGACTGGCGCATAAACGTAGCGCAACGGCGGGCCACCGACTAAACTACGTTTTCGCGACACGCGTAATTTCCTCCAACGCAAAACGCCTGCCCGCGAATTCCTTGGAAGCACTTGGAGGTTACGGAAAAGGGACGTATACTAAGAATTTGAATGATCTGACCAGATGGCGCTTCCGCGTGCGAGTTTTAATTCCACAGATTCGAACAAACACGGACATGCATGTGCTCCACGTACAGTTGTATCTAATTTGCATTATCTATAAAAGACAGGGTGATAATTCGTCAAACGTTTTGTCTCTCCAGCATATGCTAATAGTCGCAATTTGTAATAATTACAGCGGGTGTTGTTACTTTGTAGGAATGCATAATCAGGTTTAAAAATAAAAAGATATAACGAATTTTCAGACTAGGTTGTCGATGATTCAAGGTTTAGGTATTTTCATCTGATAATTCTTATTGTATCGGCGGAATTCGAAGCCGGCGTAAAGAAACGAAACCTCAGGCAGTCGGTATCTAACATACAAATACAATTTCTTCAATTCGTATCGATTAAACTAAAAACTGCGAGATGCTTCTATTACTTGAATTAGTGTATCGCATCCCTTAACTGTACGTTTCCCAGATAACAAAGTATATGCACAAACAAAATAATTAGAATAATGATTAAAGTAAAAAGTTAAATGTGGCACTGACGAATACAACATACGAATCACAAAGATGCACGTAATGAAAGTATATACGGTTATGAATTTAGTATCGGTAATTTTATTATGCAAATTCATAATTTCATCGTTAATAATAGTATGTATTCTTAATCGTTCGCTCGCAAGAAATCAAAAGTGGTGCCTATAATAATAGTAAAATGACGTTGAAAGAATTGAAGGGACGGGAATGAGAAGAATAACGTAAAACGCTAATTAAATGTGGAAGCATAAGTTCGGTCTCGATTCGGAACTAACGAAAACGGATCACCTTCCACCCCCGAATGTGTTTCGTTCAGGCACGTACGAACACTTTTGAAAAATGCTTCCTATAACTTTCAAATAATTTCGTATTTTCAACAGTCGTATGGCTATAAACGTACGATTCGTCGGGCAACCGAGATATTTGACAATTGGTAAATACTAAAATAATTCCAAAGTGCGAGCTGATTATATAACAATAAATACTCTTGGTCGAGTAATCTTGAATACAACAATTTCGTACGTGCCGTGCACGAGAACACATTTCCAGTAAAATTTCACGCAAAGCGCAAGTTTGACAAAGTACTCTGATTTAATTTACTTCTGAAATAAAATACCATAAATAAAACGCATGTATTGGCTTTCTTCTGTGCCATTACGGGCATGCACCGACGCATACGTGCAGAGTACAGAAAATTCATACTGTCCATTCGTTCAAAGAACTAGCTACCGTAATAACTTATCTATTTCTTGACGCACAATGCTCACTCGTATCTTTGAATTAATCAAAACTCAATGCGCTTACATACGCTACTATTAGTGCTACATTATGATACAACTGTCTTTTATCATTTGCGATTTACTCGTAGTTGTTTCGCGGTTTTTATCAATCTTCTTCATTTTCTACTTTTTGTCCTCTACTGGCTCCGTTCCGATGATCAACGCTAGGATCATTCCGACTCACACACTTGTATTCCTGATTAATTCGCACGCGAAGTGCGCCCGCAAGATTTAGTCTACTCGGCATTCGTTTTGCTTTTGTGTATTGCAAACGAGTAAAACTTGTGTCGTTATTGTTGCAAATTTCGTTCGCCACTCGCTCTCAGGCATTTTGTTTTCAGGCACGGTTTTATGACAGAAAATAAAAATCACGGTTATTCCATATATATCTTATGAAAAGTGGCAACGGTTTCGGAGATGTTCTTCGAACATTCTAAGTATGTTTTAGTATTGCTCGAATAGATTACAAATTATCACATTTACTGAAATGATAAAAAGTTCGATTGGCATCAAAAGAACACATCAAGGAACAAACTGAAAAAGTCGCTACTCGATCTTTTCTTAAACTTCGGCATTCTTGCTTATTATTCGTCTTTTACATTATCCTTTATTTAGCATCACGCAATGCCTTATATCTTAAATGGTAAATCACTCTCGTAATCAGTTTTTGCTATTTCGGTCTCGTTAATCCACGTAAAGATCTATACCGTGCACACAGACTTATAATTTTGACGATTCTTCGGGTAAACACTTTCAGTATCCTTGCGATTCACTTTACGAGAAACAATGTGTACGATGTGTGTATAACATAGAGATGGAGAGAGAAAAAGAGAATGTGATAGAATTCTATCGTGGGAATGACAATTACGTTTACGCATAATATTTCTATGGCACGATTATCCTTAACTCGACATATGTATCTCGCAATTAATCTTTCTACCTAGTTGCGCGAATCGTTCGACATTAGGAAACGTGACAAATCATAAGTTTTCGTATGTTGTTCGACGCGAAGCAATAAGTAATAAAATATACAAGTTACATAGGACATCCGATAAGAATACAATTTCTATGCTGTGTTTGTGATATTTCTTGTTTATTATTCGGTTCATTTACTGGCATTATATTCTTAGTCAGCATAGAGAATGCATGGAACGTGTTCGTCGCTGTTTCCCCGCGTGCAAGGCAGGTAGAAAGACACTTATTACGTGTTCGCTATAAAAACGCTACGTATGGGCTAATAATACGTGGTACATTAATAAAAATAGAGTTCCAACCTTCGGCTAGTAATACAATGACGTTTATTATCACAACGAGACAGGTCCTGCGTGCCAAAAAATTTCACACTGCTCTGCGCGTCCGTTCCTTTTTTTTTATTTTCATTTCTTCCTTTTATATCAACTCGGATTGTCCGATGCACGGATGCAGCAATGATAATGTCGTAAGGCATTTCTAGCAGTCAGAACGTTTTTCATTCGGAGGAGTTTAACGTATGTAATAAATCGGGGCTATTTGTTTTCCGCCTCATCTCCCCGTAATCAAGCAAGCAGGTATAAATTGTATGTTTTTAATCGTTTTACACCTATGTTAGTTTCATTTTGTTTGTTTTCTTTCCTTGTACGTATCCACCTCGGCAAGGTATATATCCACAGTTATTAAAAAATTGGGGCAACCTTTGTGAGGAGTGAATTTTAATTTGAAGTCTTCGCAAGAACATTAAGGCGTGGAAGCTTCAAAGCGTAAATACTTTCCAGGTGTCGAGATTTCAAGGCCTAGAAAACTACAAAGCTTTTATATTCGAGTACAAATTTACATGGAATGGAAAATTAAATGAATCAATTTGCTGCGAACTTTTTAACAACTGTGGGAAACATACTTTTATACTGCTGAGTACTTCAATTTGCGATCATTTTAAAGAAGAATCTGATCTGACGGGAGCCATGGGCTCTTCGTTGCATACATTTCTCTTTTTCTTTCGATTGTTTCGGAATATAAATTGCTTTCGCGAAACCGTCCCCGTTTCCATCTCATCCCGACCAATTTTTATACACGATCATTAGAGAGAGAGAGAGAGTGAGAAAGAGAGAAAGAGAGAGAGAGAGAGAGAGAGAGAGTTCACAATCAATCACACAGACATTATGCTATCTAGCTTACCGAACAGATATCAGATCGTCATCACCGTGACTAAACCTGCATAGCAGTTAACAAAACAAAGAAACAAATAACGCAGTGTCCCTAGAATAATAGTAATAATAATAATATTAATAATATTACATAATTGTAAAAATAATGCTACGTTTTCGTCCGAGCACAGAACGAACTTCGCGATTTGAACCGCGCATTTTTATCCTTATTGACAACATATTACGGTTACAGCTTATCGATTATAATTTCGTACTTTATTCAATATGTCTTTTCAAATCTCCTTCCTTCCACTGAGTACATAATTGCCTAAAATGTCGCGTTACGAAGATACTGAGTAATAGCCTTGGCTTAATTACACGATTATCACGCTTCTTACATTGCAGTCAATGCGATTACACAGTAACGGAATTTTGTTCGTTCTTTCTTTCGTTTGTGCTTTATGATTTATATGCGTAACTTGTTTATCACTGTTAATATACTATTCTAATATACTTCTGATGTATGTATAATAAGTCCCATGAAAGTTTATTTTTTTATGAAATCATACCAGAGAGTTTTGTAAGAACTGCACTGTAAGAAACGTAACAATATGTAAAACTAATTCGGTTTGAAATCCAACGCATGAAACATTCGATTGGTAATTGTTTAGTATTCTCAATACCTACAACTTAACATTAAATGTTAAATCATTCGAGCGCAAGTGTTATGAACGAAATCAATCGAATTAAGTGTGCGATTTAAACTCGATTTTCTTTTTTACATCGCGTTTATGTTTTATTTTATCCGAGCAACCAATCTCCTCTGGGAACAATTTAGACATCAAAGACAAATAGACGAATTTGAGCGAACTTCCGGTAGTACATGTATATCTTGTTTTTTCATTCAGCCATCATATACTTCTGTTAGAAAATTATATGATTGCTTGTTGAATCGTTAGGAAACCTTTGTAAAGTTGTTCGTTAACCTATGTTCCGAGAGTTCTTATTTGTACAGGTGAAAATTAATAGCACTAATTCTCGATCGTACGCAATTTAAGTCACCAAAGTAAGGTATGTGTCTATCAAGCCAACTTTCACATTCATTTCTATTAAGATACAAAATTCCTCAATTATCGTTCACCTTGGTTCGATAATCCGCGCATATGTTTCGGTATTATTGTAACGTTTCGAATTTTGACCCCTATAAATGTCGCGAATGTTTTCCAAGTTACATTCCCCTAATATACTTGTTACTCGGCATACACTAAATTTACATAAACTCTGCAAGCCCAGCTTACTATCGTCAAATGCACTTTTTTAATCTTTATTATTATTCCGTGTACGAAATTGCTGCTTATATGTGTAAGTGTATAAGAGTGTCAATAAATTATCAATAAGAAATATTAGAAAATCTGTATTTCCATGTATAATTACCTCAATTTCCGTATATCCCTCGGTCGAGCAAATTTTTTATTAGAAAGCGGCGATTGGCGAGTGGTGCTTTTACTTTGCAACCATGCCGCTTATTGCTTAATATATTTATGCATCGATATTTAATTTTTTTCACTTTGAAACTATGGTAAACATTGGGGCGGGGGAGGAGGATTTGATTCGTTCTTTCACGTGTCGACTCGTATCGGCGAATAGTATATTTTTTTTTGTAACTGACATGCCGTGGACAGTGTTTGTATTTTAATCAGATGTAATTTTTATTAAGAAAATAAAAACACGAAAATGTAGGCCTATCGCTTAACATTTGGTGTTACTAGACAGCGGTCGGTAAATGGCTAATTTAGATACAGCGGAAACTATTGGAAAGCCCTGCCTTCTGTTTCAGTAGTGGTAACTGTGAACGTACTTCGATGCATCAAGCGTTACTTCTAATAGCTACTAAAAAAATGCGTTTATTTTAAGTTTAACAACGAGTCTTTTTTTTAATAGATTGATTATTGAAACAAATATTTTGAAACAAAATTTCGAATACTATCTACTGTAACCGAAGGGGTAAGTAATTACATGAGAATGTATGAAGGGCAATACTGAGTGAAGAATAAAATAATTAGAAGAAATTAAATCTCGTTGGTACATATGACATCTTTTTAGTTTATCATCATTTATGCACTCATTAGGCGTAGTTTTCTAAATAATTTATTAATGAGATTAATGCCTGTGCTACGCACACATGCCGGGTGTACAGAAATCGCATCTAGCGACTACCAGGATTGTTTTTACCTTTGCACGTGTTCCTAAACACGTTATTCCTTGTATATCAATGATTATATTCATGTGTAGAAAAATTACATACGTTTTAACGCTAGTTCGACATCTGCCAGTGTTGTAACGCGATTTTCTGCGATACCAGCAAAAACTGAGAATATCAGAGAATGTTTTGCCTCATTTTAAAAAGAAAGAGTTAAATGAAAGTAATTAACCGCCAACACGAGTCTGATGTTGATTGCTTGAACTGTACACTTTTCCTTCTTTTGTTTTCTTTGATACCGGTGTATAATGGATTCCACGTGCAAATTTTTTATTTTGAGCTAGCGGACTTAGTAGCCTGGAGAGCTATGCATGTGTTCTTCGCTTGCATGCATTTTATATACACATATACGCGCGCGGCAAGGTGTTACGTGCAATTCTGTATGTACTGTGTATATATTTATCGTGTATGAATATGTGAGCTGCGTGGACGGCGCTACGTACACCACACTCTTCGTCAGTCAACCATTTTCCGACAACGTTTAACAGTCGACTTTCGTCAGCGTAATTCAGACACCCCGTTCTTCCACTGGGACCTTTCAGTTCAACGTGCCTTGCTCACGTCAGTATATACCGTTGTATAATCTAAAGGAAACAGTATTTTCTCAAACAATACGCTCTCTTCTATGGATGTAACTACCAATGTAATAAACCATCAAAGTAATGACATACTTGCATACAGATGTGCTAGAGTTTGTCTTGGAATAGGAAGAGATTGTTCGTGGCAGCAACCGCTACCACATTTTCAGATGGATGCCATGCAGTGTGTAAGATTTTCTTATTGAAATCCAGGCAGTCCACGCTAATTTCATCCTTCTTACGTTTACCACCGGTACAAACCTGTGGCGTGAACGAACCACATGCGTTCAATATCATACAGGTAAGTTCTTTCTAATTTTCAATATACGTATTATGCAATAAAATAAACATTTATACCAACCTTGCGGGGTTTCAAAAGTGTTTTTGGTTTGGCAATGTCGCGTGCTGCTTCCAATGTGAGATCACGTTTGGTTGTACGATCGAATACTCTGAAGAAATTATTATAAGAGCCAGTCATGATAGCAGAGTCATTACCACTCCAACAACACTCGAATTTGTCAAAGATACAATCATTCTCATACAGTGAACATAACTTTGATCTTAGGTATTCATGTACCTGGAAGAAAACACGTTCAATGTAAAGGGATGACATCGATCACTTTTTGTTATATATTGGAAAATGCATCATTCGACATTTCGATTTTGCTACTCACAGGGTAACATTCAATGGGCTTGGTTTCCATTTGCAAGTCCCACACTTTCACACTGAGGTAGTCTCTACTGATCATGTATCTTCCTGAATTACTGAGTTTCACATCGCTTATACTCGAGATTATCTCAGAAAAAAAACTTCTATTGGTTGGATCTTCTGGTTCCTCAAATAGTTTACTATGCTGATCGCAAAGCGCAGCAGATCTCATGTCGCAAAGTCTAATGGTTCCTTTGCTACTACTATAAACCAAGACGTTACACTCTGCCGGATGAAATTCCGCGGCAGTTATAACTTCTGTTAATTCCTCCATATTAGTTGGCTTAATGTCTACTATATCTGTATTCTATGGTTAGGAAAAATATTTGCTTCTACTATAAAACATTAATAACATTATGGTATGCACATTGTGTCTCTGAATAATATACACGAAAAGTAAACATATTTATATAACATGTAATCGGTAAAAGGATACTAAAACTCTGGTCTGTGATCTCAAGGTGCCAAAGATTAATTCTAAGATCATCAGCACTGAGGTATGTCTCTTGATCACTGTTGACACTTATACTGTTTATATGGTAGGTGTGCGCATTGGCAAATATTCTTCTTGGTGATGCTTCTACCATCAACTCCATTGGTTTCATGGTTGGCACCTGCATCAATTAACACTGACATATCAAACACATTCATTTTGAATACATCATTTTTTAGTACAATGTTTACAAAACTGATTTAGATATTATACAATCACAATACCAAAGCTCGTAATGCTATGTGCATACTTGAACTTCTTGACCATGTTTCTATTGTAAGTATCTTTGTTAGAAACACTCAAAAGCCTGAAGGACACTACATTTGCATAGGGATACAGATAAAGATAGCAGTTGTGCCATATTTATTGAATTATCTAATTATAAAAAGACTAAAACACTCACCCTCAAGGTGGTGATGCAGGCAGGATCACGAATTGCACCACTTTCCTCTTTCGTATTATACCCCTCCACTCTTTTGTCTCGCTCGCTAACTTTCCACAACTTAATTGTTTTATCATTTGTTGAAAGTAAAAAATGTGCAGGATTTTTTCTTTTTAGCCACCTAATTTTATTAATTTTTTCTTCTATCTCTAACGATTTCAGGTAATCGAACTCAGGTTCATGACTCTGGAAGGTGCTGTATACATTGTATTCACCCCTCCGTGGTATACTGTTTTTACTCTGCATAAATAATTGGTACTCAACAATTACGGTTTTTCAAATGTATATAAAACATTTTTGTGTATCATATAAAGTTTGAGTAGTAATGTATGTAATGCTTTTATCAGAATCAGCATATGATCAAAGATGCTGCGATCTTTAATACATGCATTGAAAAGATATTATAGATCAACAAGAAGTGAAGAAGGGAGAGTGAGCTTATGTAACTTCATTCTACAAAGATGTTGTGAGCTATGTAATGGAACATTGACATAACTTCAATGAAACTTGTGTCATATATTTGTATACTTATAAATCTCTCACATCTCTACTTCAAGCAATTTTTTGCAAAGATATTATTGTCTTTCTATAAAGCTAAACATGCATTTAGAGAAAGCATTGACATGAGTGTAATTGAAAATAATGGCAAATTTATTTAGAATGTTCACCCATCTACTGAATCTAATATGCACCTTTAAGAAGTTTCTAAAGATAGAGAAATGCAGCAACCATATATTCAAAGTTGGCATTAACCCAATTCTAGCGTTGATTTCTGATTTTTATCTAAAGTGTAGTCCCTCTTTAATAAATATACAAACTAGTGCCACAAAAGAAAATAAATGTTAGCGTACATTGCGTTTAAATTTTTATAGTAAAATCTTTTACATTTTCATAAATGTGTGAATAAATGATTTGTGTGTATGACATAGTATAACACGAAAGGAAAATTTCTATTTTGACTTACAATGGGGTCTCTTTGAAATATAACAACCCGACCACCCTTATCTCCTGTTGCAAGGAGATCGCCATCGTGGTTGAATTCAACGCACGAAATTATATCGGCTGAAAATAAAATTCAATACAAATATCACTATGAGTACGCATCACAGAACACGTAGTTCCTTTCACATTTACCAATAAATCATTAAGGAACTTAAACTCAATTATTGAAGTGCAAATCAGTTGCTAACCTTTCTATGTATACGAGAACACAGAATGTCTAAAGGCATTGTTGCAATGTTTGCAGAGTTATTAGACCTTGATATTCCTTTGTTTTATTTTCATAGTTATAAAACTGATAAGATAAAAATCTCTGGAGATTTAAACAAAGGACAGGTCGAACTCACCTTCGGTGACATCGTCGTCCAATGTTCCTTTCACCTGAGAGAAACACCACTGTATGTCACCATTGCCTGCAACACAGGGAATACAGAAGAATTGTCAGTCCCATGATGAACAAGCTATAAAATCGAGAAACCTATTCACACGGTTTTAGGGAGAAAAATCGTAGGCATAGCATTTAGTGGGATGGAACGTGAACAACGCGAGGTTTTGAGTAGAACACGATGCTCACATCTTGTGTCCATTTCGTAGTCTCACTGTCTGTTTATATACAAACTGTCATATCGCGAAAACGATCGAGAACCGATAATTCCGATCGTCCGAATTACATCACGCCTAGGTGAATACGGAATTAGTATTAGGCGTAGAGTGAAAAAAGATGCGTAGCACCACACGTTCTGAAACTACCGCAAGAAGCGTTACGCAGAGTGTGTCCTCTCTAGCGAACAATCATATGTGTGGAACAAGTTTGGAAGTCAATGTACAACGAAGAATAAAAACGGGAATAAGCGTTATGACTTCGAGAAAGGCGAATTACACAGGCGCGAAAAGCACTGAATACGCCGAGTGCACCTGCGGTAGAACGAGAGATTATTGCACTGGCCAACAGACTTCTACACAATAGAAGTTTCGCAGAAGCGTACAACAAGAGAGCGTATCGAATAGTTGGATAGAAGATAGACGGAGGGAAGAAAAAAGGTGAAGTAAGCCTACTTGAAGTTTCGGCGCAATCCATCGTGCTTCTAGGCCGTCGCCACCACCGCCGCCGCTGCCGTCGCCGCCGCCGCTGCCGTCGCCGTCGCCGTCGTCGTCGCCGGCGACGAGCGCATCTGGCCCCGCACACAACAATCCCAACGTGTGGGCTATGAGGATTAGATTCCGGAGAGGAGAACGCGGGTATTCAACGAAGAAGAAGTAACGATGCGTGTAACACACTGGCGAAGGTGTACTCAGCGCTGCGGATATACCCGTGAACCCGCGGTATCTGGGTCAAGGTTCAGGTTGCCGCGGCGCGGCGGCGAGGAGCGACGCACTGTTCGCGTATACGAAAACCGTGATCTAGAAAAACGCGCACCGGGTCTCTCTCGTCAGCTCTAACGGCACTCGTGGCGCCTACTTACCGGCCATTTCGCACACACCACGCACCACAACGGAACGACGAGAGGAAATATTTCGCACCGGCCTGAAAGACACGCGCGCGCCGCGCCACGCCGTAACCCCCGGCCCCGGCCCCCAGGCCACACCACACAAGTGTATTTACACGATTCTATCTTAGACACCCACGTCCGATTTCTATAGTCTCACATATTCGTCCCCGGGGGGTGTATGGACAGGTACTGCAGTGGTTGTTCCCAAACGGATCGGGCAGGTTTCAATGGCGGAAATCACCAACGCATAACCGCACAACACTGCTATAGCGTGACGTCACACCGCGACCAGCTTTCGCTACTTCCAACGGGGACCGCCATCTTCTTATGCGAAACACGACTGGCGGCGAAGCACCGCGGAAATTGCCGACCGATTACGTGTTTTCGAATGCCCGCAAAATTCAAATTGCACGCGGCAATGAACCGCGCCTTTTGTTCCAAAATCAGCTACATTTCGGGTCTCGTTTTTACTCTAATTATGCATCTCGTGTCAATTTTGTTTTATCATTCGAAACACTTTAACTTCAATGTAAAGTTACATTTATATGTTTGAAATGAATATGAACTATACGTGCAGCATTATTGGGAACGATCAATAAATGAGTTCCTCAATTTAAAAGAGACGAAAAATAATGCAGCAAAAGTGATACGGATTCATCATCAACGAGAATTTCGATTTACGGTGCAGTGCGCCACGGGTGACCACATATACTCTTCCTCTCTCTCTCCTTCTCTCTCTTTCTACTACATCTATAGGATATGGCCACAATTTATCGATTTTCCGGAGATACACATGGGAGAGTGACACGCGGAAGCAAAAGTAACGCGATTATGGGCAGGCAACTTTTCCCAGTAGATACTGTAGTAGTTCATCGAACAATATACCAATAAGTTTATGTCGTGCTTCTCCAAATATCTCCTTACGTCGCAATATCGATTACTGTTCTTTGGATGTACAGTCGCGATAAACAGGATGCGCGATTATTTATGCCGTATTCATCGATTCTAACTATGTTTCCTTCTTACTCAACTCGAATCGACAACTAGATCCACAAACTTTATAAATTCTTGGACCGACCAGCACACCAGCATTTTTTAGCATGTAACGTCACATTTTCTAATGCCCTCGTTAATACTCCCCCGCAATACGCGCCCCAGTAATAACAGTAAACGCATATAAACATTATCGATTCATCGCTAAGGAAAAGTTCCGAGCGCAAATAAATCAATAAGATTGAATCATAGCTGGTGCTGGAACGTGAATTTTCTGTAGATTGGTGCGAAAACAGGTAGAACAAGTCACCTATCAAACTAGACCCTAAACGTTCTCGTCGATGAAGGGCTATACACTTGGTGGCAAATTTGAAAAGCGTCGTGTGTCGTAACCACGTCACTCAAAGCGGCTTTTCCATGGATTTCGTGTAACATTCAAAGGAATTACCTAAGAGTTCCGTCAACTTCTCGTGCAATTCTTCAAGAGACGAGAACAGAGGCACGTCCCGGGACAGGTGCGCGAAATTCTTGACCGAGCGAAAGTCCGCCATCGACCGGTCCATTTTTAGCGATGGCGATATAAAAACACACCGCGTGTTGTCTTTCGATTGAAAATTCGCGAAACACTTTAAACCGCAGCACGTTGACGCGTTTATGCAAGCGCGCTTCTAAAAATGTTCACGGCAGGATATGTATATACGTGACACACTTTGAATTCTTTACAAATTTTCGAATGCGAAAGGTCATTCGAGCATGCCTCTCCTCCCCGATGCAATGAAATTTTGAATTTTGCAACGTACGGCCGTGATAAGTCAAATTTATACCAAACTCGAAATTGTAATCGAATTACTCGGTCCTATCAAGACTCGTTTATGTATATTAAATTCTACAAGCAGACCACTTGAATACCGGCGTTCCAGTGAAATACTTGTTGCTAGCCATTAACGTCCAGGACGGTCCATATTGCTTTTGACAAGGATTTGTCATATGTGAGGACGTCGTGTAACGAGAATAATATAAACCACTGTCGACTCTTAGAATAGAACGGTAGTTTCCGTTTGCCCGACGTTTTAAGTGAGCGTAAAACTCCTGCCCCTAATTACAAGCAACGAAAATTAATAGTCAAGTTCTATTCACATGACTCCAGTCTTCTGAAATCTGCACACCTGGTTGTAAAGTCGATTTTTATCAGATTCTATATAAGTTAAGTTCGTGACTCAAAGTTATCAAACGGTATCTAACGATCGATGTAGCAAGTCGGAGAGGCAGAGAAAACTTTCCGGCGTAGTTTCAGGCCGGTATGTCGAAGCGTAAAATTTAAATTCTAATCACGACGTCCCTGGCAGAAAAGGGAGTCGAGGTTCGTACGTGGTCGAAACGTCTAGAGGCTTGCCACGAATTTTCGAAATAAAAATTGAACACCGCGTGACACGACAAACGTAAATACATGTATTCCGCACAAATCAGGATTTCGCTCCTTATTTTTTTTTCCAACGCAGAATTAAGTTCACCAATCAAATTAAGACCGTCGCACTTATGCAAATCGAGCGAGCTGAAGTGCACCGTTTCGCAAGATACGATTTTTCACGAAGGAAACGATCTACGAGTCTCTCTCGAACTGGTACGAACGTGCACAAGCACGCACGGTACATACACGAAACTTTCGTTGTCGAACGTGTTAGAGGTAAGATGTTAATAAGTTTGTTCTAACGAGCGTGCATCGTCGGCACCACGTTTACCTCGACACACTGTTTGATACGGGCCGATGCAATGCAAATAGATTGCTCCTTACGAAAACCAGTAGGGGCGTATCTTTTTCTCGCGATAAACGTTCAAATATCAAAGTGTAATCAACAAAAATGCGTTCTCGTTCCATCGCACCGATAACCAAATTTTATTGTAACACAGGGTGCGTAAATGCTTTATTTACCCACTGTGTGAACATACGTAAATACTCCAGATTTACAATACCGTTATCCTATCAGAACTGGTTTATTTCGTCACACGTCCATTGTGCAGCTCATCTTTAAATTCGCGATGTTTATTAAACTCCTTCTTCCGTTCGCGTGAAATCGATCGCATCGTGTATCGAGCATCGCGAATTACGTTATATCCGTACAGTGAACCCTAAGAAGTCGTGCGCTAGACGAGTCAGTATTTAAATCCGCGTGTAAATAACCGTACTTGGCCAGTTCGTTTTTTCTACTCACAGAAATAAAGTTCTTCATCTTTGCCGTTCGTGCTTCTCTCGTCGTCCGACTTGGAGCCGGTGTTTTTGACGATAGGCTTGTTCAAAGTACCACCGATCGTGGATCTTCTGGTCCGCGTGCGATTTCGCGAATTCATTCTCGACGGAGACGGTTACCAGCGAACCGTCTTCCCCAACGGCACGCTGGCTTCGATCGCGATAACATACTGTTTTTGCCACGTGACACACACACACACACACACACACACATGCCGGCCCGCACGAGTTTACCAACCGACACGTAAACTTAACCAGTTGCGCACCGATACTTATAGGGAAAATATCAAGATCGTACGATACAATAAATATCCGACAACAAAATTATAAAGGTAACAGAAGCAACGAAGTTTTCTAGTCTTCAGGATACACAGTTTTATGAACTACGGATTAAATTGTTTAGACGACGTAGAATCGCGATATCCAGTAATTTTGTGTTACGGCTCTGGTACAACAGGTAAGAGATATAAATACGCCCCTGTAGAATGACGACCCATCGTCGATACACGCGTATCGTGTCGCAACCGCGAGGGGCAATAAAATTGTCTTCCCTTCTGCGAGTCTCTATCCTGCACACCTTTTTAAACCGAACATTCTATCCCACCGTAATCAGCCCTCTGTTTCCATATTGGGATTCGTCTTTTACTCGCAGACCAGTGACTTCGAATAGATCGTAGTGGGGTCTAGGAAAACGTCCAGACAGAACAAAGGAGACAGGATGAAAGAAGGGGGATTTTTCAAGGCCTAGAAACTTTGAAACGCAGACATATCTTTCTTCTTTTAAGTAAAGAACACTCCGGACGCGATGTCATATTAATACAAGCCGAGACAGAGGAAGGAAAAGGAAGTAATTGAAAGACTCACCGGCCCGCTTGTTGACAGCGGTGTTGATCATAGATCCGAGCCGCGTGAGGCTGGACTGCCTCATGACGTTCGCGGGGCTCTTCATCCGCTTGGCCTGCGGCACCTGGAGCGGGCCAGTTTTCCGGCAGCTCCCGTTCAAGGGGGGCCCCCCCGGCGCCCCCCATAGACCCACCACCCCTGCGTGACGCGTTGTAACGTGACCGAAAACCGCCCTGGACACGATGCGAATCGACTCGGATTTACTTTTCTAAGGGGCCCACTGCAATCAGAGAATATAATAATTTCGGTTAGTTTAGGCGTACAATTTTTAGGATATCAGGATCACTTAGCGATGTCTGCAGGCTTTCTAGTGAATTATTGCACTTTGCAAAAGCTGGACGACAGACGTTGCGTTAACTATACCGTTTTCTGGGTTTAATGTAATCAAATGGGTATCGAGTAGGTGATGCTGGTACTTTCCGACCTTTCCACCAATCGTGTAATCCAAACATTTCCACCTGTTGGATCCAAATCTGCTTATCTGCTTGCCTGTCGTGCAAATCCTCTTTGTCGCGCAATCTCGGTGAGTAGGAAGAACGCGAGTGAAGGCCAGTTTCATACGCACGGCTTTGATCTTGATTTAAGTACTTATACGGTATCACGTACGTGTGTATAGCACCTCTGGAAGAAGCTGCGCATCTATGTATATGTGCGAATACCGGCTTATTGGTGTGGGTGTAAAGGACCCTCTGCGCGTATAATTCAATTGCGTAATGTTTAATTTTAATCGGCACACGATTCAGCGTTACCCGCGCGATATTTGCGAAGAATCATCGCGCAGAATTTCACGGGAGCGCACAAATTTTGCTACGCGTTGAGCGTGTCCCATGCATTAGTGACACGCGAGTGTTTGACGTACAAATGCATAACTACGATTGAAAGAGGTCGGGGACGGAAAGAAAAGAAGGCAACAGGTAGCCGAACGTGAGTAAACCCATCGGGGTTGGTATCGGGTACGGGAAGGGGTGCGCGACCGCGAACGCGCACTTCAATCGCCCCGACATATACACACATCTATCATTTATCATCTGTTGTTCACCTATCGATACATAGATTTTTCTGTTCAATGTATCTAAGATTCTTTCTCGCCCAGTTCGATGGAAATTTCAACGGTTACTTACGTAGAAAAACAATGTATCGGGAATGTATGAATCTACATGGGCGAGCTTACAAATGTGATCAAAATTCCGCAATGTTTCTCTCCGTGTCGTGGGTGTTACCGGAAAAAGTAAATTTCCGAGCGTACAAACAGACGTAACTCGACGTATGTAACTGGACGTAGCTCGGCATAACTGAGGCTCGTTTGACACTAACAGGAGTAAGTCGTGACGAGTCGACCAATCTTATCTGTCAGTCATCATGATTTCAATATCGTCCATTCTTAACAAACTTCTGCTGAGACACTTCGCGAGGGTCTTGAAATTTTTGTCATCGGGGGTACATACATCCGACCTTGTCCGAACACGTAGGTATTCCAGATGCGTAAATCGGTCGGCGAGCACCGAGGGCATTGCGTGCAGCTGATTAACCGGCCTCGGATAAACGACGCTGCTCCCCAGTCTCCGCATTACGTCCACATTACGCTGTAACCACTCCGATAGCCTCCTGCGTCACGCCTATTAATCGGACGGAAATTCGAATCGGTGTTTGGAAAAATAGCTGTCATTTGAATCGATGTACCGAATGTTTCGTATCTAGGTGCTTACATCGTTTCATAAATAACGCGTCTCTGTATCGTTGCGTGGGTGTATACGTTGCGTTTATTGAGGAAAGGCAGAATTAAGCGGTTGGCAAGTTTATCGTTTGTTTAAATCCACGCGCACCCCCGCGTTCATTCTCATCGGACGATGTTTCTGCAAAACTTTTCGCGTTATCTTCTCTCTTTCCAAAGTAAACGAACCAACTTCAACTTTGTCTTTCAAAGTGTAATACGTATCCGTGCGACTAATCGATGCCCAACTACGTCGATGATGATATAAGAGTGACTATGCAAACGGTGATATGTATTTTGGATAAACCATACGAAATGTTGTACGTGACACTCGGTGAAACAATGACGATACACATGTGCGGCGGTAATCCAAAGTCGCATGTGGCAGTAAATGACACAAATATCGTTCGTATAAACTACGGCATAATCGGATTATATTATACGATAGTGTTATACGTATACGTGTGTACCGTCATGCGATCGCTAGTGTCTGCGTACATATTTACCGCGATTTAAGTTTATACGTTATGTTTATTCACGTGCGTATGACAATCGCTTGGCCGATAAAACCCTCTGTTTCGAAGGATGAAATGACGGGATCGATCGCAGGCGATTGGCGGGATTTAAATAATTGAAATTCTTTATCGATGAGTGAATGATTCGCGATCCGTGATTTGTTATATGTAATAGCAAGTAAGACGCCTCGATCTTTTGACAGCTGTTGAATCCGGTTTAGTTCGATAGCCTCGACACAGTTCATACTTATCCAATGTTTCATGGGCAAATATTTAAATCTATGCCAACAGAAATTATCGTCGCAATAGTGATGTAACCTGTGAAAAAAAGTAGGTCGATAATCTTTTCGTATGTTCTCTCGCGTCGCTGGTTAAGCACGATGTTAAAAAATGCTACAAATATACCGGAAACATTTCAGAATTGATGGTACCTCCAGGGATTGGAAGCAAGGTTAAATCTTTACCGCTAATCACTGCTACCGCTTAATCTTGCAATTTAAAAGCGTTTAAGGTCATCGAGTTAATTCGCCGGCAGATCATATTCCCACGTTAAACGATCCGTCCCTCGACTTTTCTAAAGTCTTCGTCTTTCGAAAGTCGAATCATGGGTCCGATATCGACGCGTTGAAATTCCATGGGAATTGCAAAATTCCAAAATATAGGGACACAGGGCGTTGAAAATCCAAAGTGTAAAGCTATTCGAGTAATCACACTTCAAGAGGATCGTCCGGTTTAGCTCGATAGTGTAATTTCACCCTGTCCGACTAAGCATCCACCGAATCCTCTGATCCTCTCAAAATTTCCTTCAAACGTGCCACGACGCACAGTGTCCTCCGATCGTTACCGTCTGGAGGGTACGTCGAACCCCGAGATGCGTGTTACGCAAAAGGAATGAATTTCGGGCTTAAGAAACGGTCGGAAAATTCTCTGGCTAGACGCCAGGAACTCTACCGGCGTCGTGCGCAGCCGGTTTAACAAACTACCCGTCTGCAACCACCCTCTTGCTCCTGCTCTTACTCTTACTCTTACTCGTCCTTGCGAATCCATAGCGAAACACTCTCGACATGTTACCAATAAGTGCTGTTCCTGTTCTTGAATAAGTATACCTCGATTTGACCCGATAAGATCATTCATCGTCCATATTTCTTCGCGACGTTGCAGTTGATACGGTTTGTACAGTTTATACATGAGAATTTCTATCCGTTCCTTTGTAATATAAGATTACATAATATACATATATGTACGATCTTGTTTTTTTATAGGAGACATTAATTCACTGTTTATCGACAAAGTTTGTCCTGGTAATTTCGCGTATCGGCATTCAATGACCGTTCGTTCCATCGGCACGGTAATGATCCGCGGAAGAAATAACGCTAAAAAAGTTTCGTCGGCGAGACGGGTTTGCGCGGTGAGCGAATTTATCGTTGGAAAATCGAAAATAATAACAAACGCGTAACAGCGACCTAAGTCTTACGGGAGAACGGCAGAGTTCGATCCATACTGCGGTTTTGCCTGTCGTCTCGATGCTCCACGATGTATTATTCTCTTCCACAGTGGTACGGCCAACAACGGGAACCTACAATTTCCGACTGTTTGACTTACGTAATTACCAAACAATCATACCCCGATTATCGAAATTAACTGAAAACTTTCATCAAACTTTTCTATCCACTCGTCAGGTTCCTTGAATTCCTTGAATTTCTCTGTCGTTGTGCTAACAAAAAAACTTCCCCTTTCTTTGTACGTGCGAAGCTGATAGAGTAAACGAATGAATTTTCTTAACAGAATTGCTGCTCTTCTTTTTACCGGGAAGAAAAACGGAGGCAAAAGTTTGTTCGCAAAAAGGAGGAAGCAAGAAAAGGTCAAGTTTACACCTCGACAGCAGTAAAACTAGACTCGCAACGGTCTATTTAATTCTTACCGTAGGAACTAAATGAATCGCAGTGGGGAGAGTGCGCGAACAAGGCCTCTCTAATTAGACTTATTACTCGTTCGGAGGAAATTGAACGAATGATTCGCACTTTCGATATACCTTCGGCGATCGATCGTATTTTATTCGGCCAACCTGTGTACGCGTGTCTGTCGAACGAAATGCTTTGTCGTGCAAAAGCTGGGATTTAATTAAAATTACCATATTCTTTTTATGTCGAAATGGACTTTGCAAAGGGTGCGTACCATACAAAGAAATTTCATTATTATCGATGGATTAATATTCGTCCAAAGCGCGTGAATAATAATGCAGGAAAATTTTCATGTCGAGATTGCCGAGTGGCGTTAAAGTGCAGGCAAAACACTTGATCGAAAGCGGAGTGACAATTGACTGACGGTGAAATCGAGCAGAAATAATAGTATCGCGTTAATGAGCTGATAGTAGAACCGCATCGAAGTAGTGATATTATGATAGTAAAACGGTGGAGATCCGACGAACTCACAAGCACCGTTTGGCATTAATTCTAAGCCGCTTCTTCTTTTGCATCCCTTTTCCTCTGTCTCTTCGCTGATTAAAAATTCTGGTCGAAGCGACACGACCGAGAACGATGACAGAGTAATGACAATGCGCCAGACGGGAAAAAAGAGACGGCAACGTGGAAAAGTTCTTACCCATCCCCCCTTTTAATCATTATCGTTTTCAATCCGTCCATCTGAAACACGGTTTGATGTCGTTCGCGGAAACTAGAATTTTCGTGGTTATTCGGACACTAACGAGTACTCGAAAAGGAATTCTATAAGCTTTGGCTGCAAAAGATCGGTGACGATGTCTGTGATTAGGGATCCATTACAAAATTCTGCTATTGACGGAAATTACTAATGATTCGCCGATTTATTCGATAGTCATTCAGTAGAATCGAAGTAGCCAGTGGGTGCTCGAAACACCTTACACGGTCAACCGAGCGCAACAAAACGAATTCCTCTTTTTCTCTCGCCGGAAAGCAGTCACGATCAATAAATCGCATATATATGTAGACACACGGCACAGAGTTTAACCTTTCACTCGGCGCCCGTAATTATTACACGGTGATGCGAGGTAAACCCGCTTCGATAGACGCTCGATCAACGAATTATTGTACGCTGGATGCATCCCGTTTACTTCGTGCTTCGATGCGCAAACGAGGATGGGGAAAAAGCGGGTACAAACAGCGGGAAATGATATTCAGATATTAACGAAAAAGAGAACAATTTCCACTTGTTACTTCGACGAACGTTTACGGAATACTGGGCGCATTTGTATAGCCGCGCGGAATATTCCAAGGGACCTACAAACTTTGAAACTCAGAAATTCTAAGATTCCTGATATCTCTGTGACGTCTCGCGGATCTCAATGACGATTCTCCGAGAAAAATGTACATGCGTGGGTGAATCGAATCAGATGTTGGACGCAGAACGTAGCAAGTATGCACGGTGGTATTTTCTCTTCGCAGCGGTCTCGTTTAATAAATGAAAATTGTTGGCGAGCCGTGCGTACGAGTAGGTAGGCCACGTGGTGGATCGTGGGTAAAAGATTGCTTGTCCCTCCGAGTAACCTTCGTTCTCTCAGGGCTTCAAGGACGGTGTGTATACGAGCAAAATTCAACTGGAATAGTAATGTCGATGGTGCAATCTACCCAGATAGCCAGTAGAATGATCCAAAATAGGTAGGACATCTGCCTCCGTTTCGAAACCACCCCCATCGAGTGTCGCGATAGCAATCATAATTCTATGTTCTGGCAGAATGTGACATCGTGTCACGGTTTATGAATTTTACAGGTATTCGACTTCGTCAACTACAACAATTGCAGTGTCCCACTGTGTTACGTTATTGTCGTCAAAATCTAGTAACAATTTCGATCCTCCATCCACGGTTTTTGAGGAAACGACTGCCAAGTGTTCATAATTTAACGTGAATTGTACACAGAATGCCTAGTGCTCCTAATTAATTAGCCGACTTTTGCCTTCGGGCACTAACGGAACTGCTTCACGTGCTGTCCCAAATATACGAAAGTGAATTCGTCGCTTCTTAACATCCGTACACAGATACATCTTCCACCGAGAGTATTAATATTCGTGGTAAACGGAAACGAGTAAGAGACGTAGTTGAATAGGGAGCAAGTACAAGACCCGGCACTCGAATCTATCTAGGCCAGCGGCTTGTAGAGTAACTGGCACCGGCGTCGAGCCTCCCACTTCGCTGACGGCGCTGAACCTCATCCCTAGGTGTACGCTATAAACGTGATGATGTATATGGATACCTATAACCACTTACGAGCGTCAGCCGAAAAATAAAAGCCACCCACACACGTAGGATCTTGGTAGCCGTAGACCTCTTTCGCCCTTTTTTTTATCCCTTCCGGACAAAGCTGAAAATCAGGTTACAGCACCCGGGGTTGATAGACACATTTCTTAATAGGCTTTTATTAGCTGACCGACTTCTTACATCTATCTTGCCCTATCCGAAGGATGTCGTGTGTACAATGTTACGTGTGTAGAATAAAGTCCTTCTTCATGGTCGATCGCTTAATTTATTCGGCTTTTAAAGTTTCCCTACATTTTGCGTAACCGAGAAAGTTTCGTAGTTGTATTTTTTAACATGCGTTTGTAACGCGAAGTTAACGCTTGTAAGAAAAACTAAGTATTTTTCAGAGTGATGAAATAGTCTGTCTTTGACGTTTAACGAACGAAAAGAGTAAGTACGTCTGTTTCGACGAGACGTTTCGAGTTAGTCGAGATCAAACAACGATTCCGCAGACTTTTTTCTTCTACGAGATAGCTCGTTTCATCTTCGACGACGTTTAATAACCGAATGCTATGGAGAACATTCTGCATCGTGGAAGAATACACGTACACACAGACAGCGGTATTACAAGAGATAACGAGGAACTCGGCTGGAGGGACGTCGAAGATACGGACGTCCTTCCGGAATACTGGGTCAATGCTCAATGTTAAAGGGATGATGAAAGCGTACCAGTAGGCCACCCCGATGAATCCGTATGACGGAGGCGTACGTTTTTGTGGGATTTCAGTGGGTTCGTTATCATGTATGCGTTTCCCGGAAGTAAGTGGATGACAGCTACGAACGAATGAACTTTAAGCCGATAATACGATAGGTGGTCACGATAAGTGCGCCCACCGGTGTATTTACACCTACGACGGCCCCGACTCTAAAATAGCATGGTCCCAAATCGAGGTTTTTAAAACTCGGCAAATGACAGCCAAAAAAACGTAACAATCTTTTACTTATCGGGCCGCTATTTTCTCAGTTTTAGAGCTATCAGTCCAAAACCACGATAGTCGCTCGAATGTTTTCAACACTTAATAAAAATACTCCGTTAAACATTGTCTGTTATTTTTCACTTTTATTTGTCCACGTACGGATTTTTCAGGGTACTTGTTTTAAATATCCCTTCGATGGTGTAGCAACTATCTGGAAAGTTGACCGGTATATAAACATCTAGGAATATTGTACCCTCGAAAAGACCCCACCGACGTCCAAATACATTCGTGACACGGAAACTCACGACCCGTAATGTGGACAGCTTTATTTAAACGTTTCAAACCTGAAATACCTGTTAAACGTGAATCGTAGTATCTGTGTGCCACCGAAACAGAAAGCATTTCCACAATAGACTCTTCATCCATGCAAATACACCCTACGTGTATAACAAGCGCATACACGCCGCCATACCTTGAAGAGAACAGTGGAACACTTACCGGTATTGACACACGTGTTAAAGCTAAATACACATATGTGCTACCGCAATCGAATGCAGTGGCGTTTAGCTTGATTAAAAGTTTCTCGACCTCTTCGCCTAAGGACGTGGGCGTATTTCAAATGATCGCGGACCTTTTGGATGCGGAATTCGAAGCCGAATAAGACAGTCAAAGATTCAGAGCAATATCTAAAAATTTACGAAAATGACAAAGAAATTACGAAAATCGCGAAAATTCATCAATTTAAAGCAGTTTTTCGTTCGGCATTCGCTCAATTTTTGAGATAGCGATCTGAAACTGGTACCATTGTTTTAGTTAGGAAATTCTACGTCAGAACAATGTATAATAGTTGTACTTTTCGAAAATTTAATTTTTCGCAAAAATCTGAAGGGGGTAGGTCAGGATTTTTTGCGATTTTCGTAAATCGCCTGCCATTTCCGTAATTTTTGAGCTATTAAAGTGATCCTGGACGTTTTGGATGCGGAATCCGAAGCCGAATAAGACAGTGGAAGAATCAGATTGATATCTAAAAAATTGTGGAAATGGCAGGCGATTTACGAAAATCGCAAAAAATCCTGACCTACCCCCTTCAGATTTTTGCGAAAAATTAAATTTTCGAAAAGTGCAACTATTATACATTGTTCTGGCGTAGAATTTCCTAACTAAAACAATGGTGCAAGTTTCAGACCGCTATCTCAAAAATTGAGCGAATGCCGAACGAAAAACTGCTTTAAATTGATGAATTTTCGCGATTTTCGTAATTTCTTTGTCATTTTCGTAATTTCTGAGCTATTCAAATGATTCAAGACGTTTTCGACGCGGAATCCGAAGCCGAATAAGCCAGTGAAAGAATCAGATTGATATCTAAAAACTTGCGGAAATGACGAAAGAATTACGAAAATCACGAAAAATAGTCAAATTCAACCAGTTTTTTGATCGGCATTCGCACAATTTTTGAGATAGCGATCTGAAACTGGTACCATTGTTTTAGTTAGGAAATTCTACGTCAGAACAATGTATAATAGTTGTACTTTTCGAAAATTTAATTTTTCGCAAAAATCTGAAGGGGGTAGGTCAGGATTTTTTGCGATTTTCGTAAATCGCCTGCCATTTCCGTAATTTTTGAGCTATTAAAGTGATCCTGGACGTTTTGGATGCGGAATCCGAAGCCGAATAAGACAGTGGAAGAATCAGATTGATATCTAAAAAATTGTGGAAATGGCAGGCGATTTACGAAAATCGCAAAAAATCCTGACCTACCCCCTTCAGATTTTTGCGAAAAATTAAATTTTCGAAAAGTGCAACTATTATACATTGTTCTGGCGTAGAATTTCCTAACTAAAACAATGGTGCAAGTTTCAGACCGCTATCTCAAAAATTGAGTGAATGCCGAACGAAAAACTGCTTTAAATTGATGAATTTTCGCGATTTTCGTAATTCCTATGTCAGTTTCGTAATTTCTGAGCTATTCAAATGATTCAAGACGTTTTCGACGCGGAATCCGAAGCCGAATAAGACAGTGGAAGAATCAGATTGATATCTAAAAACTTGCGGAAATGACGAAAGAATTACGAAAATCACGAAAAATAGTCAAATTCAACCAGTTTTTTGATCGGCATTCGCTCAATTTTTGAGATAGCGATCTGAAACTGGTACCATTGTTTTAGTTAGGAAATTCTACGTCAGAACAATGTATAATAGTTGTACTTTTCGAAAATTTAATTTTTCGCAAAAATCTGAAGGGGGTAGGTCAGGATTTTTTGCGATTTTCGTAAATCGCCTGCCACTTCCGTAATTTTTGAGCTATTAAAGTGATCCTGGACGTTTTGGATGCGGAATCCGAAGCCGAATAAGACAGTGGAAGAATCAGATTGATATCTAAAAAATTGTGGAAATGGCAGGCGATTTACGAAAATCGCAAAAAATCCTGACCTACCCCCTTCAGATTTTTGCGAAAAATTAAATTTTCGAAAAGTACAACTATTATACATTGTTCTGGCGTAGAATTTCCTAACTAAAACAATGGTGCAAGTTTCAGACCGCTATCTCAAAAATTGAGCGAATGCCGAACGAAAAACTGCTTTAAATTGATGAATTTTCGCGATTTTCGTAATTCCTATGTCAGTTTCGTAATTTCTGAGCTATTCAAATGATTCAAGACGTTTTCGACGCGGAATCCGAAGCCGAATAAGCCAGTGAAAGAATCAGATTGATATCTAAAAACTTGCGGAAATGACGAAAGAATTACGAAAATCGCGAAAAATAGTCAAATTCAACCAGTTTTTTGATCGGCATTCGCTCAATTTTTGAGATAGCGATCTGAAACTGGTACCATTGTTTTAGTTAGGAAATTCTACGTCAGAACAATGTATAATAGTTGTACTTTTCGAAAATTTAATTTTTCGCAAAAATCTGAAGGGGGTAGGTCAGGATTTTTTGCGATTTTCGTAAATTGCCTGCCACTTCCGTAATTTTTGAGCTATTAACGTGATCCTGGACGTTTTGGATGCGGAATCCGAAGCCGAATAAGACAGTGGAAGAATCAGATTGATATCTAAAAAATTGTGGAAATGGCAGGCGATTTACGAAAATCGCAAAAAATCCTGACCTACCCCCTTCAGATTTTTGCGAAAAATTAAATTTTCGAAAAGTACAACTATTATACATTGTTCTGTCGTAGAATTTCCTAACTAAAACAATGGTACCAGTTTCAGACCGCTATCCCAAAAATTGAGCGAATGCCGATCAAAAAACTGCTTGAATTTGACGACTCATAACTGCGAACCATTGATCACTTGCGTGTGTCGTGACGTGATTCGTGCGACCATATCGTTTTTCTTTAGCTCGTTATACTTAAGATCGGTCTTAATTAAATTAGTCGCGCGACTTAAAGTACTTTTCTTTTCTCTCGCTCCTTAAGTACAAGATACACTTTCTGCAGTTCTGTTTCGTAATTCGCTCGTTTACGTAACATCTTCATTACGCTCGCAATTAAGTAATCTTCCATCTCCGACGAGATCATCCGTAATGAAATTATTTATTTAAATTAACTACTACGTGACGGGAAAGTCTCCACGAAGCCGTACTTAATAATTAATTAAAGAAGAAAATGTTTATCGAGTGAAATAGCGGACGACAAACTTTGCCATACCTTTTAACTCATTCGAGTAAAAACAAACGTACAGTACATTACTAGACACGAGACACTCTTTCACGCCGTCAACGAACTAATTGTAAGAGAATTACTCCGCTGCCAATTACCGCGCAAGCTGCTGACCTAGATGTTTCAAGTGGTTTACACAGGTACACCGAGTATATCGCGCTATACTTGTAGAGTACATATAAAAAAACTAAACCACGTGTGTATCGCAAAATCAGAAATGCTCGGCTATTACCGGAAAGGCGATTCAGTGGGAGGGGACATAGATCGTCAAATAATTTCGTAAAATATATGTATGTAGTCATCAACATCACTTTTGCTAAAGTAAAATTGTTATCGAGCATTAAGGAGGTACTAATCAATATACTTCGTATTAGCGGCGATTCTCCTGTCAATTATTCAGTTAATGGACAATGCCATAACAGAGGATACATTACGGCAAGGTGAAAAAGCAGATAGAGGAGACTACTGTTAACGTTTGACTTTCAAAGCAGACATAATTCTCAAAGCTATGTTTGGGTGATAATTATATGCAAGTGTTTCCCATAAAGTATTCCTAGATTTTGCATTAATATTCATATCACCGTACCGTGTATTTCCAAGATAATAAAAAATACAGTCACCGGTAACTCTGCACCCCGTGTAATAAATCTGGCCAAGTTATCAAACGCAATTTCAACCCAGTTCGAAGTAGTTTTTCAGCCTTGGAAATACTGTTCACGGTTTTGCCATTTCATCTGACTGGTGATTAAAAGTTCCCAGATCTCATTAACACACGTACATTTGTAATGCGCGAGATAGAACGGTAAACAGGGATAGCCGACTGTAGAACAGGTGAGCAACGCGTTAAGGAAAGTAGAAAATTTCGTTGATTTACGGCGTGGTGGCGGTGCTTTTAATTAATGCGAGGAAAGATAATAGACTTTGTTCAAGCATTTCTCTCACAGTTATCTTCCGCGTGCGGGAATATTGTCGCGGACAATACAACTATTTCATACCGATTTTACGCGTTTCGTTTCATAACTGCTATTTATATTCCGGGTAGTCATTAATTTATTTACTCAACGCGTTCTTCTAAATATTCCGGGCGTGTAAAATCAGAATTTCGAATTTGTCCAGTTCCCCCAAAATTTCACGGTACTAGTGAAGAATCTACAGGCATACACGTGCAGCAACTGACGCTTTTCCATCGGTTTCATGATCTTTCCTAAGCTCCAGTGATTTCCGGTTCGCTGACCCGAGGAACCAAGCCGTGCGATGAAGGCTTCCGCTTTAAATTCAAACACAATATTCCCACCCTGATGAATCTACGTCGTTGTATTTTCATTTCTATCCTGCTGAGAAATCGACCAGTGACATCGTTTCCTTCGAGAACAATAAGTCTATCCGTGATGCCGTATACACTCGCGGTAAATGAGAAAAATCAGGGAAATCGCGACGAATTTAATCGTCGTGACGGCGCGGAAGCTTCAAAGCTATTTATGGTAAATAATCGCTCTGTAAATACCACAGACATGTTGCATTGTTCCTTATCAATTGGTAATTAGGTACATTGTTGTTCGACCGATTTTCTCACGGAAAAGTGCGGTTTTTTGAATTCTCAAGCGTATGCCGGCACACCGTTAGGTAGACGCATAGGATTTTTATAGAAATAAAAACAGATGCGCGTCGACGATAGCCCGGAAAGTTTTATTGCACCCGACCAAGTTCAATATACGGTGGAAGAGATTGAATAGAATTTTTTTGTTTCTATCAACACGCTGCCATTGTCACCATTATATTTTTCCCTCGTTAAATCGTACAATTGTATAGGAGGCATTGTCTTTTATTGCTGGCTTTTCACTGGGATCAAAATGCTCGCCAAAAAGAAGCCAGGTAGAGAAAAGCTGTGAAATTTCAATTAAGCTCGCAGGGGAGCGCAGCTTCAAACAGAGATTTGCCAGAACGTTGGCAACGAATACGTTTATCAGGACGGTAGGCGTAATAAAATATTTGTGAATTCGCTCTGAAATTAATGCAAAGTGACAGCCCGTCGATCGATCAAGTGTATTGTCGACAAGTTTCCACTTCAGACGCTCGTTAATTCCAAAAATCTTTCTCGACGGAAACTTCAGCGATCTCCGCGGACAAGTTGCTCTATCTGCCCGTCGGTAACAAGCTTTCGAATAAAGCTGTAACACACGTTTCGCTCTATATGTATTGTTCGAAAAAGTGTCATATATTCTATTTATGGTAATCGGCGTATCACCGAGACTAAAATATTTCATCGCGTACCGCTCAACCTGAACGCCGAAGTTTCAAGGCGTCGTTACTTTCACGTGGACTTTTTCACATCCGCGGATTACGTACGTATCTTTACATACTATTTGATAAATAAATGAAGATAATTGAATTTGGCGTTGCATTCGCTGCGACACAAGGGACAAGCCGCCGGCCGGCTGCGTTTCTTTGGCACGCGGTTTCGCAAGTCGATAAAGCCACGACCTATCGATCCGAAAGTGTCCTCTCTGTCTGTCTCTGTCTCTCTCTCTCTCTCTCTCCCTCTCTTGGCTGGTCCGCTTCTATCTCGATGTCGAAGGCGTAGGCAGAAAGACAGACACACCTTCAGACACCAGGCCACTAGAAACCTATCAACCCTCGATCGCGTTGCTCGTCAGCTGCTGACGATGAACCTTTTCATTGTACCTCGTGTTCACGCGATGTACACTAATTATGCTCTAGTTATCCAGCCAGGTGTGCGTGTGTGTGTGTTTTTTAACAGCTTCGCACATGTGGGCCCACCTGTTATCACGTCCCACGTCGGGCCGTGAAATGTCTAATAGACGACAATTTCCGCGTCGATTTCCGCGCGTACGACATCCTCACGAGTGTGCGTGAATTTGTAAAAAATGTCTGTGACTCCAAGTAAATTATGCAACGAAATGTCTGAGCATTGACGCGGTGTACTTGATTGTTCAAGTAGAGATTCGAGCAGTCGATTGGCCAACTGCTCAACATCCATGGATGCGTGCTCGTAGAAGCATGATTAACCCGTTCGTTCTTTACTGTCGCGTCGTCCTTTCCACCTTTGATAACCGCACGGAACTTTCAGTGATTGCACTAAAAGGCAGCGTAAATGGTGCAATTGCTCTATTGCGCGACACTCGAATGCTGCGTGAAACCCAACCTGTCTGTGAAGCGTACGCATTGACTACTGTTAACTCGACCAACTCTCGACGAATCTGTAAACAGCGATTCCCCCTTCGAAGTAGAAACTATAGATTCAATGACGGTTCCGTGAATTTAACCAGGTTAACTCTCGCCGGATATAACTGAAAATCAAATCTAAAAGTTACTTTACCACGGATTTTCCTATTTTTCTATTTCGAACAATGCGCAAAATTTTATCGTATATTCTTTTGTTACCGCTGTCTATATATTACAAATATCATGTAGCATGAGAAATTGTATAATAAAAATTCGCCCGGAATATCACAGGATTTTTCTATCTCTCGCCGCAGCCATAATATCGTTAGAAACGCTATTCGAGGAGCTTTTGTAGTCAGCTTGGCTTTGAGGGAACCAAGAGGAAAGTGCGTTTGACGAGGGTAAATGTGCGTAAGTGTGCACTTACGCCGAAACCAATGGCGGACCGAATCAGTGGGTCAAGGAGAACGTCGGATACATTCCGAATTCGATTCGTATGTGTTGCTATCTATACGATACGAGTTTCTGTACCGAAGTATAAAGAACCTTGGCTCAGCGAACGGTAAACAATTGTCTCTGTGCAAAGAAGAGTAAAGAATAGCAGATTTAACATCATAATTTCGAAAATTAGAGCAGGCTAAATTTTTATACGGACTCCCGAAATGTTGATATTTAAAATTGTAAAATGTTACGTGATCTGGGATTCGGGTATTCGAGTGACCAGTCCGATCGTTCGGAAGGGTCAGCGAAAAATTTTTTTGCTGGCTCCCACGTTGCGGCGAGACATGCATTCCTCGTACCTAACCCAGTTCAAAGCTGGAAAATGAGTCGAGGACAGAAATAGCAGCGCCGATAATACTTTTATTCAAAAAGTGTACTTCGTATAACGCTTAGTACGTGTTTCTGCATCTATTTTACATCGTTAATACGGTGTCTTTGTAAACTGCTACTGTTTTAACGAGAAATATAATTGAAATAGAGTATTTTTCTTTTATATCTCTCCCATAGTGTATCAAATAGACCGGAAATTTCTGCGGTGCCACTATATCTGCGCCGTGAAATTTCTTGACGGTAAAATTCTCAAAGCTTTGAAACTTCTAAACGTTGAAACGTTTATGCTTCGAAATTCCTAAGCTTCGCAACTTCGGCGCTTTGACATGTCTGAGCGTCGAAATTTCTAAACTATGAAATCTCAATGCTTGGGCGATGCCGGGCTCCGAAATTTCTAGGTGTTAAAATCTTCGCGTTTCGAAACATATCTAAGCATTGAAATCTTTGTGCTTTCAACTCACGAGCTTTTCAAGATCTCCTGCGAGAGCTTGGCCAGCTCTTTGTCATCCGTCGTCGTAACGTATTCTCTCTCGTTCGGCCCGTATTTATGCCAAATCCAGTCATTCATTTACACTGTCGGTTGCGTAATGGCAGGCATATGCGTGCAATGAAACGCCGCGGGATCGTGTTTAGATTATCAAAGCTCGAAATCGAAAACACGTGTGGCCTTAAACGTAAGGTAAACTTACGTGTACACGTACGAGGCCGCGAAGGGGAAAGGGTTCTAAGGCTAATTCTCGATTTACTATTTCCTACGATTACACACACGATCATCGGACGCGGAGCACGTGCCATGATTCCACCGGTTTATTAACGAGGACTTCGAGGAACAATCGCAATCGTGTTGAAAAGTGACGCAATCATTTGCATAAAGACTCCGAATGATAAAACTCTTTCTGTGTACATACATGTATGTAGAACGCTCGAACATTTCACTCGCGCATGATTCTTAGAAAAAGAACCAAAGATTTAATTCAACGAAAAAATGAATACTAATTTCAGGAAGATGTAAGCATTATCAGGTTGCATAATGTCGCATGTTTTATCGATTATGAAAAATACACAAGTATACGGTTGATTGATAAGTATCGTGCATTCTCGGTAATTGTTTAAACTGCTAATTTGTAAGTCGCTAATCACACGTAGGCGATAGCATCCCGGCCGATTATTATTTTACAAACCGGACATTCGTGTCTCGCTCGATTTTGTAACATTTAAACTACACGGCAATGTGAAACCGTGTAATCGGAGTTTCTCACGGGGTGGAAAACATTTTATCGTGGACATTTCGCGAGCCGTATCGATTGCCGGACGATGACAGAGATAATCTCTGTGGTCACAGCTTTTGCCTTTTTTTTCATTTCCCTACCAGCGTACACAGTCACGTGGATCATCGAGCGTACGGAGTCATCTTTCACACTCTGTGGGAAGCGATCGATATACACACGGAACTGCAATAAACGAAATCGAGAAACAAAAACGAAACACAGTCCTCGAAATCAATCGGGCGAATGAAAATGTTTCCGACAACGTTTTCTCGAATCCTCGACGAATTTCATCGTACAAGACGATTCCGCGTGTTTATCGAATGAAAAATTCATAACCCGCTCCGTGTATCGCATGAGGTAATCATTTACCCTGTATACGATATTTACACGCACACACGTAACGAGGTGTATGTAAACGACGGACGGTAAAGAATCACCCGTATGAATAACAAACATGAATCCGGTGATATTTCGAAATAATTTTCTTCCGCTCTCTCGACATGTCGGATCGAATCGTACGTGTTTACTTGGACGAACCATTACATTTTATTCCGCACGTAGTGTATAGCATGGAAGTACGTGACGATTAGTCCGGTTGGCAAGTGAAAAATAAAAAAAAACTTTTGCCAGCGCACGTACGGGGCGAATAATTTTTGTTATTTTTTCTCTCAGCAACGTTTTTAAAAGTCTGCTAAATACTCGTTTGTACTGACAGTTGCTCCCGAGAATACATCTTTCTTCGTTCGTTCCGTACAAGTCTCGTATCTTGGGCGATCATTTTCCGGAACACTTTCACCGATGTACAACACGGTTACTGCATATTTGTCTAATGTCTACCGTGATGACTTCTCGCCACCCTTATCGCGGAATGCCCACCGTCAGCGCCTAGATACGGTGGTCCTACCGTGGGACCTTTTCTTAATTACTAGTCTCAGTCCATACACGCTTTTATTTTACACGTTCTTTTTCTCATACATTTCTCCGGCACACCTACCATTCTCTGTTACACTACGATCGTTCCAGGCGCCATCGTTTATCGAGCCACGTGTAATCAGGGAGTCATATGATCGTGACTTATGACCTATTACCTACGCGGAAGCTGAATCGACAATGCATGATGGAACTTTAACGAAAAACATCGTGATTTTATTAAAAATCACATCCCTCTTTCGATTCCATCTTTCCTCTAGATTTCCAGGCGCTGAAGTTTCAAATGGCGAAGAATGTAACCGGAGCATCGCGCCGTTTCAACTATAAATAAAACTTTCTGCAAAACATCAAGGTTAGTCTCTCTGCCGTATTTTGCGAACAGCCGTTCGCACACTTGTAGAACATTATTCTGCAACCGCGATTTAACATCGAGAAGAAAAGCAGGCCCGAGAGGAACACGATTTACGCCAAGAGAAAACACAAACGAACTTACAATTAGTAGATTGAAGGAACTCGCCGTGGCATAGTCGATCTCAGCGGCGAAATCTCTCTTCCTTTCTCTCCTTCTCCTCCTCTCTCTCTCTCTCTCTCTCTCGCTCTCTCTCTCTCTCTGTCCCTTGGTAGTCTTTAAAACAAAATGCCTAGTGTATCGTGCCCGGCGACAAGCTAGTGCACGAGAATCCTACAAAAAACCGGTAGACAAAGCCGACGGAAAAAATACCAAGTGTGCGCGCGTTCCATGTATGCTAGATGTGGCTGTTATTCGGAGGTATCGCAAGGAGAAAAAAAAACGTCGTTGTCCACGCTCTCGTTACCGTCTACAAACAGAGGCTTTTACGCCTAATACCCTGCCTCGTATCTTTCCTTCTCGTTTCTCGTTCTGTCTCCGTTTCATCCGCTGGTCCCGTGAATCCCCATAAAGATTCGCCTGTTCTCTCTCTCGCTACGTTCGTTTGAAAATGAATCGAAGGTCCTTGTGTCAAGGAAAAAGACGAATGACAAAAGGAGAGACACGGAAAGGTTTCTTCCTATCGAACTGCATGAATTACGTTGCCTGCGCGTCGCCGGGAAGAGACCGTGTACAAAGAGAGCATTCGAGGATGTTCAGAAGCTGGACCAAAACTTTACGCGATCAATTTCGCGCGACGTGGATGTGCCAGCCGGGGGAAGAGAATTCTGAAGAATTTTGCAGCAGAGACATCTCGGGCCACAGAAATATCCGAAGCGTAATGGAAGGGAAAAATGACACGGAACATTTGCATTTACCGTGAGAACGTAATACTCGCGTGAAACTGACAGCGAAGTTGGACAGCTTTTTAACGTCCCACGTTACGTGCCTTGATCAAACTTCTAATAATAGAGGGTAGACCGTGCGCCGTTCTATTCGATCCCAGTATGTATTACCGATTCACTATTTACGCCGCAATGCGGGAGCTAATGAGCTGCGAAAAGGAAAAACCATGTTTCTTTTAGACAAACCGGAACTTCCACCATTCGTTCGCAGCGTTGCATCTTTTGTGAACTCTCTCCGCCTATTCGTCGAATGAAAACGACGCGAATTAGAACGTTTCACTTTTTTGTATCCCAGAAATACATACGTACGATCGTGTTCTCGTTCGTCTTTGCTGTAACAGAAGTGGTGTTGGTGCTGGACAACAAGTGGAAATTTATAATGGACCGGGTAAGCGACTTCGACAAATAAATAAAATAAGTTTTGATATTAGCTACAACCACCGCCACCACCAGCACCCCAACCACTTGTTGTAATCAGATTTTTAAGCGACACCATTTATTCCTTAATGCGCGCCGCTTTTCTCGAGTGGAATGTCCTTGGCTCGGATGTCCTTGACTATTGCAAGGGCGAAAAAGCTCTCGCATATTCGCGTGCCTTCTCTTCGGACGAGATTGAATTACCTAGTTCGACCGTTCGAGTGTTTGACGGACTACGTTATCCGATACATACAGCGACAAATGGATTCTTGACTATCGAAGAAATATCTCTCGATATTTCATAATTCGACCTACAATTACCAGGCATTGAATTTTTGTTTGGTAAATCTTTGCCCACGGAAATGGAACATCGAAAATCGGACTAGTCCTTGGCGATAGTTGCTTCGATGATGTTTTAACGAACCATCTGCGGTAATTTAATATTAAACGGTCGAGTTCGATGGAAAAATTCTGTCGGAAAATATGACACGGGTCGCGCTCAGTGGGTGGGAGGAAAAAAAAATAAAACGCCAGTGATTTCCTCTGCTGAAAGATTAAAAACGACGCGCCGTTTTCCCGAGGTAACCTTTTCTAACCTCGGGAAGGTAATGTACATACGTATCGCCTTTCATCGTTGACCCGCTCCATTGTCTACGAGACAAATTCCATTATCAACAAATTTTCCTATTAACGATCGTATCTTCGATATTCCTCTAGCGAAGGACCTAATGTCGCATTAATACCTAGTGACTCTGTCACATTCTCTCCCTGTCTCTCTCTCTCTCCTTCTCTCTAGTCTAGTCTCTCCTCTCCACGCCCGTCTCGTCAGGAAATGGATCGAAGATCCTTGGCGCCGTCGCGCTCTGCTTTAACCATGGAAAAATATCACGGAAATTTCGCGTGTCTGCAAGTTTCAACGACCCGTAAATTCATTTCATTGTAATGGTCCGTTATCGCGAAATTACGCCGGCAGCGCACGCATTGTTCGGCTCTTGCATTCCCGGCCCCTCCCCCCTTCATATCCCCGCCCCCTTTTACTTTCCTCATTTTCGTCCCCGGGTAATTATTATCCCATGCCTCCTGGGATCTCGGCGAATGAATCTTTCCGAATCGATACGATTATTACATCTGACTTTCATACAACCTCCCGCGACCGATTTCCCGGGATTCCGCGTACAATGGACAATGACGTAAGTTCTCAGTCTGACGGCACCAAGTTTCTTCGGTCCTGCTCGAAACGAACGCTACATTTCCATGTATAGACTGTACACTATAGAGAAAACAAGCTGCGGAGTACAGGGAGGCTTAATTGAAGAAACGAACCCACTTAGGGTACATTAAGGGCTGTCGCTAACAAGGCCCTGCAAATGAATTTATTACCATAGACGACGTGCCAGGCTCACCTATGACAAAGATCATCGAGTCAGATTTCCATCTCCGTGAAATTCGAAATCACCAGCACAGCTACGAGATAAGCTCCGGAACGCTCCGGCAGCCTCTGCGTCTCCCTGGTCCATTTCGAACTGATCGAGTGTAGAAACGATTTACGCGGCGATTATTGACACACGGTATATTTATTGCGGCACGGGGCACACATGTGCTCACCCGTGTATTGACACAGCAAGAGCTTGCGGAATGCAAACTGCTTTAAAACGTCCGAAACACCGAATCCTCGACGACTCTGGACGCTAGGAAGATCTTTTAACAAATTTATTCGTTAGCGTAACCGTCTTGCTCTATGATCCCGATGTTCCGTTAGAAAATAGACGAACCAATTAAACGATAACGACATGTTCAGGGATAGCCGTGGAGTACCGAAAGTGTGATATTTATGTGGAGACTGACAACAGGAGATGCATTAGAGTTTAAGCGTGCCGAGAGAGCCGTGTGAGAGAGCCAGCCCGAAAATAGAGAACGTCCGTTTATTTCGGTCGGTGTTGTTTCAAGGTGAAAGGCCGGCACACGTATTCCTTGCTCTCTTTCCTGGAGCACATGCACTCCAGCCTTGCCTTGCCCTACCCTTTAACACTGTCTCTTTCTTTGTCTCTCTCTCTTTCTCTCTCTCTCGCTCTCTAACTATCTCTTATTCTCGCTACTTTCATCTCTTTTCGATTATCGATATAGAAATAAAAAAGGCATAAGATTCTGTGCGCAATTGCAATCGCCTCGAGTGTACTCTCATTGAATATAGCTCTGCTTCGAGAGTCAATTAGTGTAATTGGAATTTTTGTATCTGTTCTTAGCATCGATGCTCGCGGTACCGTACATTTTTTCAGCTGGAAAACGTCGTGTCTATTGTTAGTATTGTTGCTGATAAATGATGTGCTTCGCTTCGGAATTTGAATTATTCGGAAAAGAAATAAGCGGTGGAGTTGGCGATATCGCCGGGAGTGATTTTTAAAAGAGTCCGACTGCGGAATCGTTGAAACATCGGTGAGCGACAAACGTGTAACGAGACTTACTTCTTGGAAAATCGAACAATTTCGCCAAGTTCGGAAGGGATTGCGCTGCTGGGAGGAAGTGAACTAATTCGGCGCGGATGATCGATACGACGCGATTAGAATCGTCATTCGACGGACGGATACGCGGTGCTCCGTGAGAAACAGCGCTGGTGGGAAACGCAGTACGTCGCGAGTCGCGAAGGTGCGATAAATTGCAAGTAAATGCAAATTGATGTCGCGGCTCATAATTCTGCGAGCAAACCATCGGACGTACCGTGGACTACGACTAGTCCGTAATGAGAAGCTTGCAGGAAGTTTGTATTAAAAAGAGGATTGATCATCGCAATCTCTAATATACGCCATATTAATATAAAACAAAAGTATTGTAAAACGATGAATCTAGAATGAGGCACGCATAATAAAGTTAAGAACAAACAGAAAATATAGTATATAGTCCGTAAAGTTATGTACACAATTTGGTGGAAATACGTCACGTACCTTATTACGTTGCAAATACAGCATCTAGTGGATCCAACCATCGACCATGCGATTTTCTATGATTCTCCAGGCAGAAAATTCGAAACGAGCTTAGCTACGGCACCCATGCAGAATACCACGCTATTCGTCTTGTGTCATATTCGACGGAAATACGAGTCCAGTTTAACCACGGTCTAACACAAATGTATCGGTTCGCGCTCAACGTATAGAAAGCGATTCCTGCTCTCCAACTTCCTACGTGCCGACCCATTTATCGCGGGCCTGAATAGAAGCTGCTCGAGCAGATTTTCAAAGGACGGAGACGAACGAGGGTGCAACCCGTGAACAGCAACGATTAATGAACGCTTCGATTAACGAGAACCGTACAGAAACGATACGGGCTCGAGAGAACTTATTGCGTTACCTTCTAACCGCGAATCACCCTCCGGTAGGGCAGCAGAGTATTTTTTTTCCTGACGCATCGTCGGAATATTATTTTCCGCTTTCACCTCAGGGACCAAACGAGTGTCGTTCAAACGTCTAGGGGACTTCAAACACTCACCGAGTTACGGTTACGAAGTACCGAGTGTCGTTAAAATTCTTCAGACACAATTTGGTAGTTAAAGTGTAGGTATCAGAGTTGAAATATTACCAGGTTAATAACACTCTTAAAGGTATTAAAAACACATCTTAAACAGCCGTTCGAGACTAACTTTATAGTCTGTTAATAATATTTCGCCGGTATAGTTTGATCTTGGAATTAAGATGGACGAAAGAAATTCTCAGAAGCGTCGTTCGCGCGCGATTATGCGGACTTTCGAAATGTTTGTCGAGTATCCGTCCCCGACGGTATTCCAAAGGAAGTTCGGTTGACTAGATGGAAATCGTGGCAGAAAACCGGGGCTGGCCTCCGCAGAGTAGGTCAAAGGGGAAATGCAATTGCAAAGAAGAAACACAAGTGGCTTATCGAAAATCGAGCATGATAAGCGAAAACATAATCGCGATACGCTGTTAAATCCCACAAAATTTTACCGACAGTTCTCGTACTCTCATTTACATAATATTTTCGATATGTTTGTAAATTCTTTCCCGACGTAGTCCATAGAACATACTGCGTAAGAAACTACGTATCGTGTTCTTTGAAAATCATCTATTTCGATAGAAAATCCAAGTGAAAGTTAATCGAACCGCATTTTTTTGGCTGCCACTTGCGCACTTTTAATTATATCGATCCGAGTCCTTCGCCATCGTATTCTACGGAAAATTTCCAATCTAGACCGATGAAGCCCGTTAGTTGAATATGCAACTTTTCACGGACGGCACACGGAGCATAGAATATCTATCTACTTGCATCGCATGGTAGATAGAAATTCAACAAAGACATTTTTCATTTTATGCTATTGAAATTAGTAGTGTCGATAACTCGATAGCCGTATGCGAAATGATGCTCAGCGTTTCAGCTACGTGCTCCGTTCAAGATCACGTAGACGTTATTGCGATACTCTTTCTTTCGGCCGTACGTTCACGGCAAGCAAACGAGCGAGGCGTAACCGGAAAAGATTATTTGCCAAGCGGTAACAGAGGACTGCATCGCATTAACCTGCGACAATTAACCGCCACCCTGGACAGAGCCGTCTGTTCTTACTGTACAAATTATTATAACGGACAAAAGAACAAAAGCCTGTTAATCGTCTTGCTGTTTTACCTTGTAATTTAAATCGGTTCGCTGCCGCGACTTGTTTATCCGTGAAACGTGCCCGAACTTTTCAAATATGCGACACGATTACACGGTACGAATCCGTGCTCGGAACGGTTCGCATTATATTTTAAATAATAATTTTATCAATTTTATTGGATACCCGACGTAACAGTCAGTTCGACGAAATGATCATTACGTTATGTAAAGCTTGGTTAACGATCTAGATTTGAAATCGATGAAATCTTCGAGGTTGCGTGATCACGCACGGAAATTAAAAAGAGAATTTGTTCCTGAACGGTTGTCACGCCCAGAAGAACAAAACGGAACAGAAAAACCGAGGGAACGCTATGCTATTAAACGTTCGTATGCTCTAGACGTATCAGTTGTGTTCGACACACAATTATGTCACGCACTGCTATAAGCGAACACTCAAAATATAAAAAATCTACAAATACAACGCGACGGAGCGTATTTTAACGAGCCTCCGTCCATACAAGTCCGGGTCAACGTTGACGTATCCGTACCGCGAATTTATTTGATTAATTAAAATGTATAACGAGTTTATGATACATTTTAATCACTTCGTTATTCCGGTTATTGTGTATTTAAACAATATCTCTACGCGTAGAAATAATGGTTACTCGATCGCAAATAAAGCAGCAGAAAGCACGTACACGTGAAACAAGTATACGTTTCGGGAAAGAAACTCAGCTGTTAAGTTGGTCAAAACGCATTCGGTATCGATACTCTTTTTGTCATTTTATCGCATGTTCTGCCGATCGACTAAACCGCTATATAGGAACATCCACTTTAAGGGTCACGATACGACGCGAAACAGAAGCAACGTATTCACGCGACTTTGAAATCATTTTTCCCTTTTTTTCGCATTTTCTCTCGATCCGCCAGTACAGTCGATGGCATTGTACGTCTATGCATATAAAAGCAATAGAAAGTATCGGTAGCGTGCGTCGACTTCCTACAAATAGAAAATATGTACCGATCAGGAATCCCCTCTTACGTAATTTGCTTCCGAAATCAAGTCGAATCTACACTTCACAGGCAATCGACAGATCGCAAGATCTTCGAACGCTTGTTTTTTTTATCTCGTCCAAATCCCGTGAAAAGATAGATGGTCGATAGACCCAGGTAATCGTTTTTTGATACGGTAATAATTAGCCGAGTTCAAGGGGAAAGCAATTCAAGCCGAAGATAACAGATCCGTTGTAGTCAAAGTGTGCACCCAAAACCATCGACATAGATGAATGAAAATCACCACCTTGAACGTTCACGTAGCCGTAAATTCGACTCAGTTTCAAGTCCCCCGGTTATACTTGCAAAACGACACGTAGGTACATCACGTTCGTCGATTCGGACCGCTTCCTCGCATACCTGAAATCGTATCCGTTGAAAATACCGATTACCCAGCGCGCTCTAATTGCAGATAAAGGTAATCGCACGTCTCACGGAATCACAAACGCTGCCGGTGTAAACAAGAAACACTTCGGATTCGTGGGAGCACCGATTGCAACGAAGAGAACCTTGGCCCGGTTCGTCGATCTCTTATGAGAGAACAACTTACGCAACGAAAACAACGAATGCATCGTTGGGATGCCATATCGAAAGTAGAAGGTGTCCATCAATCTAGAAATTTAGATCGGCGTGAAGCCACGCTGATCAACGATACGACGACTTTCAGCAGGTGCAGGGAGCTACATATACGTATACAATGCCAGACAAACGCATTCAAAGTGCTTCTTTATCGCATGCTTAGTGCTTTCTGTGCGTTTATCATAGGGTCGAAAAATCTATTCTCCGTGTAATGTCATTCGTATTAACAAATGACCCGTGAGTTCCCTCGACAGATGAGAACAGTAGGTGATGTATGCATAAATAGTGTTTGCCGAAATATATTTGCCACGTACTGTACTATACGGAGGCCAAGGGCCCGGTCAGTTACAGACAGTATTCGATTATGTCTTTTATCGATACGGTTGACAACACCTCGATTGTGTTTATAACACGGTGTTGCAGCGAAAGCGGCATGTTAACCCTACACTGCATTATACATGGTATATGTATGTATACGGCGCAATTATCGCGTTAGTTTTGACAGTAGAATAAATCCTACGAAACACTGTACGCGTATCATTGCCCAAAAATAACTGACTAGTTCTAAAAACTGTACACGATTCCCCTGAATCTCTATAGCATTCCGTTCATTGGAATAAAACAGGCACATACATGGTTGAAAGTTAAACGCTATAGCGTTGAATCTTTCGCAAAGTATCATCCGGTCAAACTTACCGGAGCCAACCTCTAAACGCCGGAGCCGCCGTATATCAGAATCAGATTCCGTTCCCGGTTGCAAGTCTTCAGCCCGATTCACACTTTCTCGGGTACAATGCCACTTGACACGAGGGCAGGTAGATCCGGGTTATGCACACACACCACGCACACGCACCGTACCACCATGCACCGCCGACTGTTTACTACTGAACCTGGCTGCGCCGGAGACTCACCAAAGAGCGGAGAGGGGAGAGAGGAGAGGAGTGCAACAGTTAGCCGACAGGGGCGCCCCCCGAATCGTGGTACGGGACTGCCGGAAGACTGTCGTAAATGCGAATCGATGGATATTAAAAAGAATAGATTATTTGTACATACGTATATTAGTATTAGTACTTGAGTATAAAGGAAGTTACTGTTAAGAAAGATACTTGGGGTGATTGTACTAAAGATAAATGAAAACGATGCGAATGTTCAAGAATTACTGGTCTTGATGTGAATAAAAGTTATAGTAATCGGGCATCGATTTAAATGGCAAAGAATTTATAACAAATTGTATTATATTGAACTTTACGTTACATTATGTTACATCTATATATCACCACTTGCTTAGAATTAAATTTAAGAGCTGTTTTGACTTTGGATCTGTTAAATTATTGTCTACTACTTCGGTATTAGTCGGTTTCAAGATATGAGCGTGGTATGTTTCTATGAGACAAACTTCTTCGTACAGTTCTTCCGTTGTCATTTCAACAGCATGTGCACACTCGTTTAAGAGAAAACGGAAGCTTTTTGGTAGCGTTTTTTCAAATAATTCAAAATTCTTTGATTTTACGCGGCTGAAGATACAGTGGTACATCCAATAGTCTTTGAAAGGTCGGAAAAATTGCATTCTGTTGTCCATTATATCTTTTTGGTTGTTTTCGATCGAAAGCGGAATCTCGTTTTCACAAAGGAATGAAATTTGACTAAAATTAAAATGATCTATATCCATCAAGGCAGTTTCGATATCTATGTTTGTAATACCTAAATCTTCTTCCGTGAACAAAATTTCCATTTCGCCCTTTTCCGGAATATCATATGTCTTTATATTATTTATAATTGTATTATCGGAAAGTAAATTCTGTGTACTGACGGGTTCATCTTCGCTTGAACAGTCCTCGACTTTTATAGGATTACAATCTTTGACAAATTGGCCCTTTGTATTTCGTGTGAGTGGTGTGTGCAGTTTTTTCTTTGCGCGGAGCCTTTCGATTATGCCAGGACGAAGTATCGATTCCCTTTCCGTAGTCGATAGACGTAAATTGTATTGATCACAAAATTTGCTTCCTTCTAATCTGGCTCCTTCAACAGGGTTATCTGTGCTTTCAGAATCGTTATCGGTGGGAATTGCTAATCTACCGTTTGGAAGAACGTCAGTAAATATGATATCACTTTCCAAAAGCTTTTCAGAGCTTTTCACCGAACTTTGAAGAGTATTGTAATACTGTTGCTTTCTAGCGTTCAATCTCATTTCACATGGAATTTTTCTGTGTATATAATCATTCAAATTTTCCGACTTTTCCATATGCCCTTCCGCAATGTCGTCTTCTATTTCTACAAGTTGTTTGTAGTTTTCGACACTCGGCATTCGAGTCTGCTCAAACGGGGGCACGATCTTCTCAAGAAAATGTACACTCGAGTCAATGATATTTATCTCAATATTGCAACGTCTTGCCAAATCCATGAGACTGAAAATCAGACAAACAATGCCGTGGACATTAAACATAATTCTAATGTAAAATGTTATATTAAATTACTTACTAATTTGGTTTCGTCATGTATGAGACTTTTGTATGAAAAAAGTCATTTCGCACTATATTAGGAAAATCAGACAGCGGATCGTCCAACAACTGTTGAAGGTAGGAATGCAGCGGTGTTAGGGATGGAGGAAATAGATCTACTTCTCTCAGTGGCATATCGTTGTCACACAAATTAATAATATATTTCTTCATCGCGGCAACTAACTCCTCTGGCAGAAATCGTTTTGGATTGTTTATTTCAGGCTCTTCTCGCTCGCCTTTGGCATTCACGAATTCCAAAAATTTTATATAGAGACTATCGATTCCGTGTGTATTGGGGCTATACTTCAGTTTAGTTGGAAAATGTGAATGAACTAAAATTGTTTTCCTACACTCGATATACCGTTGCCATTCTCGAAAGCTAAAGAGTTTCGAGTCCAGTAAACCCTGCTCGGTTGCTATTCTGAAACAACAAAATTAATTTAAATGAGATTTATACCTCCTAATTTTTTAAGAAGCTAAGATATGATATTGCTACAAATATAGGCAATTACATAGTAATATTTGCATCCACATGGTCTAATTGAATCGGGATCATGATATACTTCTACTTTTGTATCATTTAGCTTTGCCCCGAACATAATTAAATCGTCTTCTATAAGAGCATATGGCATTTTATCGGATGTAAAATGCACTGCCCATAGACCGTTCGATTGAAGCACAATTCCACCGCCAGTCTGTTCGAATTTGTTTAACATAGATATTAAATTCTGTTCTAAAGCTTCCTGAGCCGTCAGATTTCGTTCGATATCTTGGGCGATAACGCGCGATAACGAAAGTTTCATTATAGACTCTCCATGACCGGTTAAAGAGCAGCCTACGTTCTTATCGGCATATGTACCGCAGCCTAATATCGGTGAATCTCCCACTCTTCCTACCAATTTTTTGTTTAAACCACCTGTCGTGGTTCCAGCAACAATGCTCTGGCCATCGTAGGCTACACAGCCGACGGTACCAAAACTGTCTACAAACGATTACTCTATAAATAAATGGCAATCAAACTCATTTTATTATATTTTCGAAAAATTTCATGTACTCGTTAATGTGTCGGCACATTTCAAAGTTTCGATTTCACAATCAGCTTCGAACGCTCCTGACTTGCCCAACTTGTAAGCTATGTATGCCATCGGAGACACCATATTTCCATCAGATATCCAATTTAAATCTGCGTGTTTCGCTAAGTTTTTAGCACCTTCGCCCACGAAAATATAATTCGGAAAATGTTGCATAACGTATTTTGCAAGTGATATCGGATGTTCTATGTCTGAAACAGCAGCTACCGATCCACACGTAAATGTCGAGCCGTCCATTATGCTTGCATCCATTTGAACTTTTCCTATCGTCATTATTATCGAACTTTGAATGCTGTTAATTATTTTCTATTGTTCAATGAGAATGACTTTAAACTACTATATACCTATTCCATTTAGGACAGACCCGTAACCGGCATTAAAAAATTCATCGCATTCTAACCACCATAATGCACTTTCTACAGCCTCTACGGCACTTTCACCGTTTAGTAATTTTTTATATCCATTAGAGGCCGCTTTCTTGCAAGCTGCCAATTTTTCAATCAGGATAGAATCATCAAAACTTCCTGCACCACCGTGTACAATTATACGCGGAATATTTTCACCGCATTTGCATGTGACCCCTCCTAATTTATCTTGCACTCCATTTTCAAAGCTTTTGTATACATTAATTCCCGCCTGATGACTGACATCGTCATCCGTTTCACTTCCAACGAGGACCATTCTCTTATATTTTTTATAAACTTAAGACTTCACGTTTTTAAAAAATTGGCAATTAAGTATCCAGTGATTTTGACGGTTAAAAAAAAGCGAATGTGGAAAATAACATGCCTACATACATCATAGATATCAACTGTTCAAATGTTTCATATACCTGTTGATTTTTTCAGCTACTCTACTGATTCGATATTCAGTTACGCCGTCTAATGCGAGTAAAATTTTTAATATGACGATAATAAATGCCATTGCGCGACCTTCATAATTCGGAATGGATGACTTTTTTACGTCGAACATCATTTTAGGAGGAGATAGCGCAATTAGCCTCTCTGTATACAGTTGTACACCCTCTGAAACGATAATTGTTTGTTACTAGGAGACCAATAAAATTTGTAATTTACATCGTGAATATAGTTTGCATACTTGGTAGCCCTAATTCCTGGCAGTATCGACTGACTAGAGGTAATAAATCTGGACAAATTATATCCCAAACTCCAAGAAGTTTCGCCATACTTGCGATAATTCTTCTCATTCCTTTGTGCGTAATTTCAATATTTTGCGATAGAAAGCTTACTTCACTTTTTGTTAGACTTACTTCTGGTGGAAGTAAGTGGTCCAGTTTATAATATGATAAATGTCCTTCTCTACCATACCTGTGGCAACATATTTTTATGAAAAAAACAAAATAAAAATAAAAGAATAATACAAAAATTTCTTCCAGACCTTAACATGTCCCCTAAATGAATAGGTTGATTGTGAATTCTTAAAGCTAGATATATAATTGCCCACAGCCTCATTGGTGTAATTATATGTGGTCCTATTTTATACTGAGTGCTCACATGTGTCTCTTTGTACTTTGTCCTTTTGCCTCTTGCTATGTTTTTAGACAACCTTTTAATTTTATTTTTCTCTTCTCTAGCCTGGGCACTGTACTGTAATCTAAACAAATTTAATCTTATATAACATTGATTACACTTTCTTATTGTAATGCTCACCTTCCCTCATTGTCTGAGGATTTTACAGAACTAGATTGAATACTATATACACTTTGATTAAACGAACTCAGCCCATCTCCCTCGGAACTGGCTTGAGATTGTATATATCTATCATAATCGGCAGTTGCCAAAAGTTTCTGCAAATCAAGACATGAAATATGAATAAACAGTACCTTTATCCAAATGTAATAAAACATAATATGGGTAATCACCTTGTTCTTATTTAATTCTCGTATGGAACTTCCTTCACTCTGAAAGCTGGACACCATAGACATAGATGTGCTACTCCCAGCTCTTTTACGTTTTCTGGCTCTTCTCTGTGCTTGAACTTTACCATAAATTATTTCAGCATCCCTTTGAACATGATACACATTATTTAAACTGCACGTGGACATGACCTTTATACATTATATTAATCTAATACCTCTTGTTATATCTCCTAGCTAGTTTTGGTACATGTTTTTTCTTTGTCGATGTAAATGCTACTTCTATTTTCCCTAAATAAGTTGCCCATAACTGTAATATTGTTAGTTTTATATCAACTGGAACTCCAAGTTCTATAAGCTCGTTTGTCAACCCAATAAGAACAAAATTGTATAATTCCCAAGACGTCCATCCCAACTGTTCGCCTGAAAATTCCATCAAAATTCACTGTTAACAAAAATGACATTCAAAAACAATTAGGAAGGTGGAAAGAATCTAAAGAATATATGTTTTAGTCATAGCTAAAACAATTCACAAGACCTGATTGATCCGATCTTAGTTGTCTGATTCTCGTTTTCCGTAATTTCGTTGTAGAATCGATTCGTAGCTCAAGAATTTCCTCTCTGATATCCTGAAAGGTAACAAATATTTACTGAGTATCAATTCTAGAATAGAAAACATATTACTGTACCTCGTTTTGTGTTTGACATGTCTGACAGAAATAATATCCCGCCTCTTTGTAGAAATCCGTGCCACCGCAGATTCTACACTTCTGCATTATGTACTCAAACTCCTAACCGAAGTTATAACAAGTGCTAACAAGTACAGTATTTATTTCACGAAATTACACGTTCCGCGGAGAACGTGCACACGCGTTAAACATGTGAATTTCAAATCCTCCTCGTGGTTCCTGTCATGTTTTACAGGTATCTATCGATCTGTTAATTTAACTATCGATATGTTTCGATTAAACACTTTGTTGTATCGATAATCGAACCGTTCGATTTATATCTGTTTTGCACAATCTGCTATCAACTCACACTACTGACACTGGCAGACACATTGACAGCAGGAATCCGAAGTGCTGTATTCATTGAAATTGAGCGAATTTTCTTGCCAGAAATCTTAGAATATAGACGATCAATAGAAAGTTTAAAAGGAACCCAAGAGGATTAAGTAAACCGATGCACGTATTCACGAAAAGTCGCGTTTGGCAGATACGTTACGGCTAAGATGTCATACAAAGTCGGTCAGCGCGTTGAGGTGCCTGGCAAGGACTGTCAAGGAGTAATTGCTTACATCGGTCATCCAAGTTTCGCATCCGGCAAATGGATCGGTGTGATTCTAGACGAACCGAAGGGAAAGAACAACGGCACAATCAAGGGCCAATCGTACTTCAAAGTACTTATGTTTCCATTTCGAATCAAGAACTTTTAAAAATATTTCAGATTCAGAATTATTTGAAACATTAAGAGAACAGAATTTATGCATGTATTCGATTTCAAATGTTGTCTCGTTTTCTTGTGCTAGTGTGCAGAGAACCATGGAATGTTTGTACGGCAGTCTCAGCTTATTTTGCTCGATGAGGCTGGGAACAGAACAGAGCCAGCTAGTCCATCTTCGGCTGGTAGCAGTGCTACGACACCTGATGACAGCAGTGCAGCACGTGCCAGAAGTCGGTTGAATAGGTGTGTCCCCTTAGAGTTTCTCAATTCTCTTAAATATTTTATGTTATATCGAATTTTATAACGTTCTCAACATGATTAAAATAAGTAATATAAGAGGATTGTTAACTATGCTGTTATAATTTTCATGCTAGCATTAGTACGCGTCGAAGGAATGAACCCACAGCGTAAGTTGTACCTCTTAAATTACTAGTCTTTATTAAAAATATAACACCTGTTTTGGGTATCGAGTTAGTCACTGAAAATAATGATTACTGTAATCATTGCTGTACAAAATCCTAATCACAGTCAACTTAAAAGAGTATGATTATTGGAGGCAAGTATAATTAATAGAATCTTGAAATTCATACGCTGGTCATTAAAGAGTACGGAGAAAAACATCTCCTGCACATGTTACCCGGCAACAATCTGACAAACTCTCTGGGTAAGAATTTGTGTAGAGCAATCACATTGAGGATCGTCTGTATCAGCCATGTATTTTCTTTGAAACTGCTTTCTCTTTTCTGTAAACAGCCATAAATGGTATACAATTGCTTTTCATCATCATGAATTTTTGTTGATTGTGTAGCTTTGTGGTCATGTTGCACTGCTGACAAATCTACTGTTTAAAATCTTGAGTATCTCGTTGTTATTAGGAGCACTATATAAATATGAAAGATTGAATATGCCTTCGTATCACATGAATGTAACAACATAATGAATGAGTATAATAACAAAACAGAAAATTACAGGAATGCTACTATCCTTACTGCTTTCCAAGGAATCTCTAGTAGTTGTGTATGAAAGACAAGTATCCTTTAATGGAACTGTGACGTTTTGCAGATTAAAGTATTATAATTTACAAAAGGTATACTTTTCGTATTTGCTTCAGTAATTGGTGTAACATCTATCTTAAAAAAGGAACGTTAGTAATTTGATGGTTTTCATGGTAAAAATGGTACTATGTACATTCTATCACTATCAACACGTCAATACCAAACTATCACAGACAAAAACTATTAATATTCGTATGTTTTACAGCTCGCGGCTATCGTTGGCCGGAAGTAGAACACTGTTAAGCGCACCGAGTACGGAAAGTCTAACCGGATCGCAACACGAACGTAAGGATGGAGGAGAATCGCTTATACCGGCACCGACTATAGCCAAACGAGCTTCGTTCATCGAGGTATCATCTTTTTTCATATTCGATGTTATCTCAATAATTACAATTAAAGTAGTTTAAGTTATTGTGCCGATTTATGTGAGCACAGCGAATGGATTGTCTGGAGGATTGGATAAGGCATGAAAGATGTAAAACGTGATATAACATTCTCAATCAAGTATATTTAAATGCATAAAATTTTCACAATTAACTAGGAGAAAATCGCCCGCTTTCCGTTTCTCAATCACCGGGTTGTCTAAAGTTAGCTTTATGTTTATTATCACTCTATGTTCAGAGAATCCTATTATGTGACTCGGTGACAGTGCGGGATACGCCTATCTGTGCATGCAAAGATGTTTGAGAGAAGTAAGAGGGAAAAAGAGGCAGAAAGAGAGAAACAGGGTATTGACGAAATATCGGCAGCAAATATGAAATAGCGAAATGATACAAATGTAAAATGTTTGCCAAATTTTTGACAAGTTTAAACCAATCCCGTTGGCACAGAATGATTCACATGGGAATGCACGTACGTGTTTCAGAAGTCCCCTAGCACGAGCTCGCCTCCCGGCAAAAAGCCAAAGGCCCAAGATGATCACAATAATGTAATTAATACTCATTAATTGTAATACCTAAAATTTTTTACTTCATCTGATTCTTACAACTTTCTCATACTAGCTGTTTGTCGATCATTAAAGCATCGTAACAACCACATAACTTCATAACAAAACATCATCGCACTTTGATGGGTTTTTACTTGTTCTTAATAATGGATCATGGAGACTGATTTCACTTTACCCTCCTCATCGTATTCACTGTTACGTTTTAAGCATCCGCTTTATTAATTCAGTTTCGTGACGCTTCGATTAGCCTTTAAACATCTTGTCAAGAGGAAGGGGTATTCAGATATGTAGTCGCCTGTTTAATATTTTACAATTGTTAATACGCTGAATTCCCCTTTTCCACGAAACGTATTTGCCGAGGTAACACCAATAACCGAAGTTAGTAGTACGAACAAGCACTTAAGTATAGCATCGTGGTATAAGGTGTGACGTTTCCCAATCAAAACCTTTATTTCTTTCTTTTCAAAATGACCACAACTTAACTCGCAATTAGATGTGTCCCTGGTATGAATGCAACCGATGTTTTTCACGAAACCGTTTAGGAGTTACGATAGATCAAACTAGTTGATACTATGGCTACTTTGTAAATTCTCCAACATCATGTAACACGATTCTTGACTCATCGTCTGAATTTCCTATACTCGTTAGAAACTAATAGAGCATTCGGTGTAGCTTGTTGGTGTCTTTTGTCACGATTAATCTCATTAATCACTTTACGATAGATTAACTAATTCTATTGAGTGTATATATATATAAATATATATACAAAAACAAAACATTCATTTGGAACATACTGTTTTTGTATAGGAAAACAACTCTTTGGGGTGTTTTTTTCATTACCGCAAAATCAGACATGATTGTTATGTCTTTGTTTGCATCATTCCATGAGTTATTTAGTTCGAGATGAAAGTGTATTCACACCTCTCAGGAAAAACCATCTCTATGCGGAGGGACATGTGGAAGCTCTTTGGAGGACATTATTAAATTTTTTAATGCGATAATAAAAAAAACACCCGGGTTATGCGTGACAGTTGTCTTATTCATTCTTCCTTTTCTCTTTCTTTGCAATTTAGACAGGTTTTGTTGAGACATTGAAGCCGCAGTTTGTACCGGGTCAAGTCATGGCAGGATCTGCAGCAGCTGCGAATCTAGTCGAAGAGAAGTTATCACAATTGCAGCTTCAGCAAGAAAACGAGAACTTAAAATCCCAGGTGAAAGTTTGCCTTGTACATCCTTATTCGCATAATGTTACCATTTACTAAATCTGGTAATCACTACAGGTGCGTGATCTCAACGAAAAAGTAGAGACTCTCAGAGTCAAGCGAATGCAAGATAAAGAGAAGATGAAAGACTACGAGAAAACGAAGCTCCAACTCGAGCAACTCATCGAGTTCAAAGCAAAAGTTATGGAGAGTCAAGTGAGCATCGTGTATATTCAACAAATTTCCTTGTAAATTATACTTCATCGAAACTTACATGCTGTTTCTTTCGAAGGCCGGTCTTCAAAGGGAACTTCAACGGGCTCGGCAGGAGACACGGGAAGCACACGCTGCCAGAGAACAATACCAAGACGAGATGGCTGATCTCGCCGAGACTGTAGAGATGGCCACGCTTGATAAGGAGATGGCCGAAGAAAAGGCTGAGACACTACAGATAGAGTTAGAGCAGCTTAAAGAGAAGCTAGAAGAACAGACGCTGGACTTGGAGATATTACGCACAGAAATGTCCGAAAGGGTAAAGTATCCCCTCACATTGTTCTTCATAAAAAATACTATCAGCAAACACTACAAATGTCATCTCAACTGTACTTGTAGGCCGCGGGCGGTGGCTCTGGCACGGGTGCTTCTAGCTACGAGATAAAGCAGCTCGAACAACAGAACAATCGTCTACGTGAAACACTCGTGAGGATGCGAGATTTGTCTGCGCACGAAAAGCACGAGTTCCAAAAACTGCAGAAAGATCTGGACCAGAAAAAGTCGGAAATCCTAGAACTGGGTCGTACGAAAGAAAAGCTATCCGCCCGCGTAGAAGGAATGGAGCACCAGATAGCCGACTTGCAAGAACAGGTAGACGCTGCTTTGGGCGCTGAAGAGATGGTGGAAGTGCTGGGTGAGAAGAAGATGGCGTTAGAAGAGAAGGTCATCGAACTGGAGGAAGCCGTGGCCGACCTGGAAGCTTTACAGGTATATAGAGTATAAATTGTATTTAATGTGCAGAGAGTTTAACAAAATCTATTCTTCCGCAGGATATGTCAGATCAATTGGCAGAATCCTCGAAGGAATTAGAACTGGAACTTCGTGAGGAACTTGACTTGGCACTCGGTGCAGCTCGAGACGCCCATCGGCATCGGGACGCGGCTCTGGAAACTCTGGCAGATCGCGAACTAACGATCGCCAAATTCCGTGAACTCACCCATCAGCTGCAAGAGCAGTGTCTACAGTTGCAACAACGAGTACAATCCACGGAAACGTCGAAAGGTGGCGTCCGAGGCGCGGAACAACAGCTGGCTGAGATCTTAGATTTCCAGAAGACGTTTGCGGAGACCAGGGCGCAGACAAAGGCTGTAGATCTAGAGTTGCGTAGATTGGAGGCCGAAGAAGCCAGAAATCATGTGGCCTATTTGCTATCCTTCATGCCCCCGGCGTTCTTGGCCCGTGGAGGCGATCATGACGCGATTTTAACGTTGTTACTGGTGCCTAGAATGATTCAGAAGACGGAGATATTGATCACGCAAGTGCGAGAGAAGTACAGGTCGATCGACAAGATTGACAGGAACAAGGTAGTGAAAGGTCACTCGGTAGCACAGTATACATTCAGATCAAGACTGTGTTCGTACATGTATGCCCTCCAAACGGCCCTAGGTTGTTTCGAGTCGGCCCTACAGATTTGCACAACTGAAATGTTACTAAAAGTTGGGGCGGCCTATCCGGAAATGGTTGCTCAGGAGAAATCCTTGGATTGTCTGATAGATTTAGCGAAGAAGGATCAATTGGACGAGAACCTACCTATGGATGCGATCGAAAAGTGTTGTGGATACTTTGCGACAATGTTCTCCGTATTGTTTGGAGAATCCACATCGATGAACGAGGCACGACTCGTCGTGAATGGTACAAGGATGTTGGGTAGTTGTTGTGACGCTATATCAACCGACGCTACAGCCATTAAAACACTTATACAGGGTGAAGGTGGTGACATAGGTCTCCTTTGTCAGCACGCCGAAACCACGTGCGAGGTTATTCAGCAGCATTTAAAATCAGCGAGAAGACGAGTACCGAGAGATCACAACGCAATGATCTTTTCCACGGAAGCTAATCTAGGACTGGACAAAGATTGCAATGAACAACTGTCCACGTGCTATCAGCACGCGGTGAAGATTATGAAGACGTTCCAGAGTATACTGAAGAGTGCTGTACAAGCTATTATAGCGAACGGAGACCTGGACTCAGGATTAACTACAGACAAATTGAAAGAAATGGCCTCCATCGCCAGCGAGAAGGTCTACGATACTGAGGATTTAGGACCCGTAACCACAATCAAGAGTAGTTTAACAATAATTCAACAGCTGGCAGCTAATTTGGCGCAGAAAATGGCGGAGTGTGAGAACGAACTAGCGATCACTGGACAGGTGTTGCAGCAGACTGAACAGGGAGCGGAGAACGAGCTACTTACGCCAATTCTAATTCGCGCACAGGCTGCCAGGAAAGAATCCGAGGAAACAAAGATACTCAGCAGGAAACTGGAGTCCAGAGACAGCGATATACGAGAAGCTAGATTAGCTCTCCGAGAGAAACAAGAAGAACTGTGTGAAATGATCCTGAGAAAGGAGATAGTGGAGAAACGATTGGCCACCCAGCAACACGAGCACGAATTGAACGTGGAGAAGCTGAAAAGAAAACTGGAGGAAGCGCAAAATCAGTTGAAACGGAAAGAAAAGGAGTTCGAGGAGACAATGGATCACCTTCAGACCGACATAGACAGTTTGGAGACGGAGAGAGGTCAGCTGAAGGAGAAGTTGAAATCCATCGGAAAGAAAGCAACCATGACTGTATCGGGATCGGAGAGCATTACTGGAAATACGACAGCCTCGTCGGGAATTTTATCTATGGACAACAAATTCCTGATACAGGAAATCAATGCTCTGAAAGAAGCCTTAAACAGCGAGAACCAACAGAAGAAGAAACTAATGGGCGATGTGTTACTAAAGAAACTAGAGAGTTTAGATCCCATAGTGCCAGCAACAAAGGGAGCTTCTATGGATCCCAAAATACAAGAATTGAAAAAGAAAACTACCGATCTTACCAAAGTACACAAATCTTTTCACTATTTTCTTTCTGCTTGATAACAGTTTGCATTTACCTTGTCTGCGTTTCAGGATATCAAAATGGTTATGACGTTCCCCACGGTTCCCGACCTGAGACGAAGAAAACAGTACGAATTGGATGATCCCGTGCTAGAGAAGGCAATGCCGGTCTATCAACTGTTGCAACGTCAAGTACTGATGAGGGATTTGAAAGATCGAGCCGATCAATTAGTTGTAAGTGAAGACTGTATTTAGAATATTGAAAAGTATTTCTGCCTCGTGGATTGTATGAATTTGATCAAAACATACTTTGATTTTAGGGAGAAGTACGTGAGGAAATTGTAAAGCGAACGGTAGGAGGAAGAGCAGAAGCCACTTTTGCAGTTTTTCCAAATCGCGAAATGGCAGCAGCGATGCAGGAAAACCAATTGTTCGCAGCCGAGGTAACGATACCGCACGCCGGCCCTGAACAGGTGCTCCCCGTCAATGTAGGAACGCAGGAACTTAGGAAAATTCATACTCTACTGTGCTACTAATCATCCGTTAGCTGTTATTTAGTGTATTATTTATTTAGTGGGACAGAATATGCTACCACAGTGTCATTTGTCGAATAGTGAAACTCGTGTAAAATATTAATTTTTCTAGCTTTATGCCTTTTTGCGTTTTGTATTGCGCCGCGTGGCTGTGGTAGTCGATCATATTCCGTCGTACTTATGCATAATACTTGATCTATTTTATATATAAAAACAAGAACTATCTAAAATCACTTTTTTCAAATACAAACGAAAAAAAGATGCGGATTAAACGTTAGCCATGTAGGATAATATGTGAGAGTGGAATTTTTTTGTCGATTTATTTATTTCCGAATCGGGCTACGGCACGATGACCGGCGCATCGTAGCCGATAGACTGTTTTGCAGTAACGATTTGTATTAATATTATTAACAATTCAAAAAATGAAGACGAGTGCCTGTGTAGCTGCTGTATCATAATATACTTTAAGAGTTCGTCAAAATATACCATTTGAAAATATTTACATAATTATTATTTATACATTGTCTAAACATCGATGTATCACAATACAGGAAGGTGCGTATTCTCAGGACCAGGTACAGCATCTACCTTTATTGAACAACATATTCAAGCATCGTTACCGTAACGATGCTACCCGCGTATTTCCCAATACGATTGACACTTTTTTTTATAATGAAACAGAAACTATAGTACAATATTCCAGTTTTTATTTGTTGAGACAAAAGGAGCAATAAACTGTTGATGTATCTTTCATTATTTATGAAATAACGTATGCCTTAATTACTGTCACAATTTTATTATACATACATACATGTACATATGTATACATACATATAACGCATTATTTGTATATATACATATATACATACCAGATAGTAGTAAGTGCATATATCATTATTTATTAACTTACTCGGTCATTCATTCTCGCTGCATGGTAATACACACTTTTACTCATTCATTTATTCTGTGTTTTCTTTTCCTTTTTTTCATCATCATCATCATCATCATCATCATCATCAATAATAATAATAATTAATAATAATAATTAACCATACATTCACTCGAGGATATTTAATGGTTATATCTTTTTTCCCTTAATCACTGTCCAAAAAACATCATCGTTGAACAGACAGACAAGTTATCCGGCCGAGATACAATATAATTAGATAATAAGATCCAGTCATGGTTTCATCCTTGCATCGTAGTTCGCGTTTTAAGGCTGGACCGGACGTTTTTCATTAGTTTTTTAGTTGTTTCGGTGTGTGTTCATTTCCACGATGAGGACACATGATGTGTATAACAATGATCGACTATATAGATCTTTCTCGGAAATAGTACTCGAAAAACATGGACGTGATAATGTTAGCGCAGCTAGGTTCATGATGATCGTGGTAGCGAAACGAAAAAGAAAAAGTTTTCTCAATGAGAGGAACGAAAGTCTTCCTAGAACTCCTTCCTTTGAATCGGTGTACGTACGTCCCTACATGTAACTCCATTAATTGCGACTCGCAATTTCTTCTTTTAATTCCTAGTTGAAACACAACCGACTGATCGATCGATTAAGGATCTCGTGAGCCGTTGAGTTTTTTTTTTAATATAAACTTAACATTCGAAGCGAAAGCACGGAAAAAATACCACTGCACAGTCTTCGCTATTTAAAAACTATTACGGAAGAAGTCCTTTGACTGGATTCCGATTACAGGATTACTTTCCGGCAAAGTCGACATTTTTCCTTTCTTTACTATTTTTTTTTAACTAACGAGTTCTACTTATTTCAGAGGCGCGAAGGTAAGCCTGTAATCCATATTTCTATTATAGAAAAGTCTGTTAAAATGGTTTAATTTTTATTCATTGTAATCGACTAATACACCCACAGAAAGAAAGAGAGTAAGCAGTGGAGTTTTATTAGGACAAAATCGCTTGTTATTTGTTCGTTTCTTCTTGATCGATACAATATAATATATCTAAAAATTAAATTGCTGCCTTAATATTAATGTATTTTAATATTACTCGTCAGTATTTATTTCGGGGATACAGCCGCTTACTCAGTGTGTGTCTGTGTGTACCTTTTTGTTTGTTTGTACGTAACTGCGTGTGTGTAGTTTTGGTGTAAATGTAAATCATATTGAGTCAACTATTTGTGTATATATATTTATATAAAAAAAGAAAAGAAAAATGTTATCGAGGTCAAGAATATCAAAGTAAAATCTTTGATACTGTTGACGTGGTACCTTATGTAAGAAAAATATTAACATTTCTCTCAAAGTTGCACACGCACTATATTTATATCGTATTGGAAAATGAAACAAAAGTCAGGAAGCAAAAACTGTACTTATATCTCAGTACACTTATATCGATATTTTCCCATACTCTCACAAAAATCATTCATCCATTCTCACATTTTTTTTCTATTTGCAGAGTAGATATAAAATTTTTATATAATTTACTCAATCAATTACCCCGAGCTTGTGTTTTTTCTTTTTGTTTCTTTAAGAATGGTCGAAATATTCCTCTCTCTTTCTTTCTATGAAAATTATACGTCGGATTTGTTTTATATATATATATATCAATTGAAATCTCACGCCATTACGTTAACGTGTATTTGTTTTACAAAGGTCTTCGGGGCATCAAAACCTTTATTTTTTTCCATTTTTTCAATGATTATCAACGGTGAATTAAATAGGTAATAACAAAAATAAGAACAAGCCACCTCTGGCTGATCTCTTTCGGATTTTAAGCCCAAAGAGATGTGCATCAACCAAAACTCTATGCACTAAGAATACCACTGAAGTTTTCGACGATCAGTGAATTCACGAACGTGTGTGTGTGATCCGTGGCATTGTCCTTTTTCTTTACTACGTACGATACGCTTGTAACCGCAGAACTTCTCCATTTATTGGAAACTTTAAAAGGTTGATTGATTCGACTCTTTGCATGGCATTCGTACAAAGTCGTGTACCTTGCTCTTGGACACCTTAGCGACTGTAAATAGGATTGATGCAACGACAAAGAATTATAGTCTTAACGTGCTCCTAAAACAGGCAATAAGTAATATCATCGTTACATAACTGCCGAATAAGATATACATTATTTACGTGTTTTTGTTTATATACAAATGGGTCTATCTAACTAACAGCTAATACTATTTATCGGCTAAGTTGATGGAAGAAATGTTATTGTTGAATGCATAAAAAACAAGACCAAGTAGAGAAAAAAAGCATTTCATAAAATAAGAACAGCAGTCAAGAAGGTGTGAAGTATATATTCAAAGTTATATTTATTGGAAAGATCATATTAAATCAGTCTATGTTCGGTAAATTTAATCAAATAAATGGCCAAATTGTATATACAGAGAGAAATCGAAACTCGATCATTTTCTGGGACGATAAATATTCATAAAATTATTCTTAGGAACATAGTTTCTGGGTGGAAGACGGGCATACTTCCAGGACGAGCTTCCTCATTAGCTCCTTTAAAAACCAAGATTTAGCTACTCCTTCTTTCTGCCATAATTGAGGACATCAAAACATGTTGAATAACCAAGGCCTCTTCCTATCAGGGAATTTAATCATTACTGTTTTCTACACGGAATGCAATCAAAATGAGAAGAAGGAAGAGGGAAAATATAAATTTTGAATACTACTTGTGATAGCAAAGGGTTTAGCATGGTCTTGTTATAAGAACAATTTCTACAGCTACTGCGTTAAGGTGCGCATCCACAGACGAAAAACATAAAACTGACCAATTTCACACCAGGTCTTCCCCACAAGAGTTTCATAAGATAAAGGAGTAGAAGTTTCAAAGTACAAAAGTTTTCAATAGATTGAAAGTGCAAAGTGTCGAAATTTCAAAGCATTACAAATCAAACCGACTATATATAAGGATGTGTAAATTTTAAAATATGAATAATCGTTTGACATAGCGTAATGCTCGTTCGTCATTACAACTTTCTGTGGATACGTTCCTCATCACCCTACTTAGGAAGCGTGTTAAGTTAGTGTGTGGGAATATTTTGGAGCATAGAATAAGACACCTGATTGAGCATTGGCCTGAGTGGATGGCTGTCCTTGGGCTTGTCCTTGTCCCTGAGCACCTTGAGTGGGCGGACTCATAATTGGTAGGGCCGGGCCGTTCATGCCAGCGGTACTAGTTGTCGCCTTCTGTTTCAACATCGTCCAGTCGAACGTGTAGTCATACTGGTGGTTCAACGTGCGGAAGAGTATACGGAACAGCTGACGTAGATACATGTAATCCGGACTTTCCTCGAAACGCAGACCCCGCGTATAATTTAGATACATCGCGAACTCGGCGGGGAATCCCTAAGTAATATAAAATATTAAACAAAATGTTCGATAAAATGTTAAAGACGAATTGTGAAATAAAAATATCAAACCTTGCACAAAACTTCTACAGGCGTGGACATCTTTTTCTCACTGATTTTCTCGTATTTTTGCTTTTTGGTGGCAGCTTTAAGTCCTTGCCATGGTAATGATCCTCGATTGAAATACATAAGCACATAACCGAGCGATTCCATGTCATCACGACGACTCTGTTCGATACCAAGGTGTGCATTGATAGAAGCATACCTTGCAGTGCCTGTTAAGTTTTTATCCTCGCGATATAGTATGTGCAATCTCGTACGACTATCTCTAAACTTTTTAGCTAATCCGAAATCAATGAGAAACAGCTGCAATATTAGTAAATCATAAATATAATCCATTGCCGAGTATGGAATACACAGAAATTAATAGATATAAATGGTACTGCAAACGATACCTTATTACAATGACGACCGATACCCATTAAAAAGTTATCTGGCTTGATATCTCTGTGAATAAAATGTTTGCAGTGAACAAATTCAATCCTACCGATCATTTGGTCTGCCAACATTAACACTGTCTTAATTGTAAACCTTCTTGAACAAAAAGTGAAAAGGTCTTCGAGCGACGGACCCAAAAGGTCCATAACAAGAACGTTGTATTCTCGTTCTTGACCATACCTATAGTTAACAGCGAACGACAGCTTTTTATGAAATCCATATCTTACGAGATAACGCCATTCTATTCTGAAGTTAAATTTGTTACTACATGTGTTATCACTTCATTATTACACTTGATCCGTGTAAAATGTGAATTTTACAAGGCTAAGCAAAGAATGTTAAAAATAATTACCAACGTATGTGAGGTATTCCTATACCACCGTGTAAGATTTTGTATAGTTTTGACTCATATAGAAGTTGTGGATGTCGAGCACGCATGCTCTCCAGTTTAACGGCCACTTCCTAAAATGATATGCAAATTATGACTTAATCTATCAGTTCATAGCTTAACTTAACATATTGTATATATATGCAACTTATAACAATGTTTCCCAATCTGTTAAGCTATACACATGATCCCATTTATACACGATTATCCACCTATGGTTTAAGTTATTGCAAAACAGTCACTTTCACTCAGGTAAAGCTCAATTTTTTTATAATGTTCACATATCATAACTGATCCATGAGTATAAGCTGGGAAACACTAATACATTGTATGGTTGTTAAATCTAATCTAACTCATAACTTATCACTGCTACATTATTTTACAAACTAAAACATTACAAATGTATCAAAAAGAAACACAATTTTTTAAGCAAAACACCACAAAATTAGAATATACAATAAGTAAAAGAAAAACTACAAGGAACTTTTTCTGCAGAAACGCTGTTGTTATTACGTTTTAGTTGTTCTATTAAAATTTGCATACACATACCTTATCTATATGTATACTTTGCTCCGTGCAAGAACAATTATTTGTATGCGTGTGGAGCTGTACTTTGATCTTTTTATTGTTTTACTTTTGATTACCCTTGCAGATAGTTATCATTATTTAATAGTTTAATTTCAATTGTCTTACCTTCAAAGCTAATTATTATTTTAGGGACAAAACATTATGGAATGTTATACTCCATTGAAAAATTTGTATTACGTTTTAGATACATGCAAATGATCAATGAAATTAAATATAACACTGGTGTAATCTACGCAGACATTTAGCTTCTCTTAAGGTTAGATCTTAATCAGAAAGATGTTGTATGGATGGTAATGTGTTATATATAAACTATGTAAATCTGATGCAAAAACTCTCTATGTTCAAACATTATTTACAACGGAAAAGTTTTTACTGGTGAAATAGAAGTTTGTACGGATTGACTGAACATGTCCTTTCAAGACACCATTATTTTCCTTATCACAAACATTAAATATATACGTTTAGATTATGTTTAATGCTCTAACATCTACATTTAAGCGCGTCTGAACAACGTTTCCAACAAAATTCTTTTTTCTACACGTAGGTTAATCATATTACACGGACTGACGATCGTTGACGTTTGAACGAACGTATGTACAGCAAATTGGAAGACAATCATCGATATTATCGACAGTTTTATTTAACAGTGAAACACGGCGTAACTAAAGTTTTCGTCGATCATCGATACATACGGGGAAAGCGACGAAATGAGTTTCGCGTAACCAACAATATCACACAGAAAGAATTTTTGGTGCAAGTTAACGGTGGCATTGCAAAAAAAATATAATTCCGCGATGCATATATGTTAATAAAATGAGAACGGAAAGGAAGAACGAAGGAACGGTAAAAGGAAGGAAAGGGAGTGAAGGGATACGTAGCTGGCAGATCGTCTCGTACGTACATACGAAACGGTACTCCTTACCTCGCCATTACAGATGTTGATACCGAGGTAAATGTCGCCAAAAGACCCGGAGCCAATTTTCCTCATGAGCCTGTACTTGCCACCCACGATAAAGTCATTTTTTGCTACTGACATCGCCAACTGCAACGACATATCACTCTGGGCTTCTCTTTTCTTCCGTCCGTCCTCCGCAAGAGCCACCAGCAACATACAGCGGACTCTGCGACTGGTTCACGTCCGAACCAAACCTGATTTTAATTGTACTTTAAGCGTACCCGATGGGACGTATTTTCCAGTCACTGGCAAACTCGATGATCTTGATTCTTCTCGGAGCCGCACCGATGCTGAGATTCTCTCCGGTAAGGCGTGCTCAGGAAACCGTAGCCAAAAGTCACTCTCTGTGGGCACAACAAAACCCCACTAACACGCCGACATTTTCCCTTTCGCTAGAAGCACGAGAGCAACTGACGTTGCGGAAACGATGCGTCACGGCGGGCGGCGTTCAAATCAACGTCCTTGTCCGCCGATTATTTCAGATTACAAGCGATGTGCTCTACGTTCGACTACACGGAAATCTTTTATTTTTTTAATGGAAAACATATCGCGTCGACCGAATACTTGATTTTAGAATCTAACGGGACCTAATTGCACGAAGTAACTCGCTTGAATTCGCGGTACTAGATTTTCCTCAGGGCCGTAACGATGTTACCGTTGTTCCCCGAATCAACGGTATTTATTTTCTGTATGACGTTTCGGAGAAAACTGTGCCGAGACGATTCGCTTTTTTCTCTCTGTTATAGTGACAACTTTTTTCGTGAATCTGACTACAGATCGATGATATAAAAGTAGATCAAAAAAAGCGAGTGACAAAGAAAATCAAACGCAACTTCTTACATTTTCATTTGCACTTTTCGTGAGATTCACAAAACTTTAATCGACGTATTTAAAAATGTGAGAAGATTGAATTCCTCTTTTTTATTAGATCAAACGAATATTCATGACGAGTCATTGAAGTCATAATACATATTTCAAAAACGATCCATCCACGACGCATAAAATTTGACATCCATCAAACTTTAAAAAGTATCAAAGGAATCGTAATAAAGTTCTGCTTGATGATCATATCCATCATTATTTATGCGTGTAATGATTTATAAGCGATATAGGTCAAACATGTCATCATTTTTTGAACGATTTGTCCTTTTCCATAGATACGGTACTGATGCACCGGAACCTTGTGCTACTTACTGGAAATTCGTATGAAATGTCTCCAGAATACATAAGGGAAGCGTTTGGTCGTCTAAACATATACCGTACGTTGTCGGAAAAAATCTAAGTGAAAAATATCATGCTCATCGAACTTCTCCTTGTTAGAATATGGCAAAAATGTACGTATATGGCCGTTAAGAATTTTCACGTAGCTTTGAGCGACATCTAAATCTTCGCACATGGCGAGGGTAAATATCTTGCTTACGGAAAGTCAGCGGTAGTGTTAACGAACCGTTTCTTCTCGTAACCGGTACCAATCTTTTACGTAATTTGTGAACGATCAATGGCAGTTTCGTTGCTACGAAATGCAAGTCGATCGTCGTTTCTAACGTCTACGAGGTTTATTCGTCTAAACTTGAAAGACGGCCGATTCATCATGACGACTCGCACAAAACTTGAAAAGGTCCTGGACGATCTCAAGAGGAATCCTTACTTCGACAAGTATGCGCAAAAGATAGCAAAACTGCAGCAAACGAGTCCGGAGGAGTTTCTGCAACGTGTTGAGAGTCAAGAGATGAAAATTAAGGAAAAAAAAGGTATACCCATGTTTCGTATTTTCGGAACTTCGATTAAACGTATATCATTTTTAATTCTTTATGTCTGTGATATTACGTGAGAAGTCATGGAACTGTGTTTGTTGCCGTTAATCATACATTGAATATATTTCGGGAGACTATGTGTAGCTGAATGTATTGTTCTCAAGTAACTAAATTATAGTTTTTATTTGCTGCGATTTTTATGGTAACTGTTCTTCTTAAAGAGAAACAGGAACAAGAGCGTAAACTTTATAAGAGCCAGGCAAAGCCTCATTTGGAGAATGGGGCACAGCCACATGAAGCGTGCTTAGACAAAATAATGAAACTTGATATGATCCAAGACAAAACACAGGACGAAATCATAGATATTTGGAAAGAGTATCATAAACAGAAGGACTGTATATGTGGAGTGCTGACATTGGAACAGTTTAACAAAATGTTTGAACGTGGCAAGCATTATTCTACGTTTTTGTTACCTTTACCAAGGGAACAGGGATACGAATTCATAGTTATTCAGTTCTATGGATCGGAGATTCATATGACACCTCTATTGTGGTATCAAACACATAAAGAAAATGCTCCAGAGTGCTTGACAATGGTGCATTATACAGAATTAAAAGATAGTAAAGGTGTTGTGCTTATGCGTGGAGAGTTTGATAAGAAATGTATTAGTGTACAGGAAGCACAGTGTTTAGCAAATGAATTACAGTTGTATTACTGTGACGATAATCCAAAAAGATTAGAGTTATTAGAGAGATTTACTAACAAACCAGATGAGTTCAAACATATGGACTTAGTAGCTCAATTAGATACAATACAGTTGGAGTTGAGTAATAAATAAATATTTGCATAAATTATATAACTGTATCATACCTACTGTTATGGAATCTGTACATAAAACTGTTACAATAAAGTGCTATGGAAGAAAATTGTTTATAGGAGTTTATTTATCAAGTCAGTTGAAGTCCATGATTGAATTTAATTAGAAGTATTTTTCATATTTCAAACATTACAATTCTCAGAATATGGAACTTCAAATACATCTACTTAAGGGGATATTTTCATTCTAGGTTTCATTCACTTACCAACTGCTTGTAATGTACAATCTTTCCAAATATTACCATTTTCGATGATGAAAATACAATCACCATGGACGTACCTTAGGAAGAGGCATTATTCTAGCCATGCGTCTAAAAATGTATATGTTACTACACCCATCTTTTATGTTAATGCTGGTATGGAATAAATGTTACCAATACTCTTATATAAATGCAAATATTTTTCTTTGTACGAATTCATTTATCTCTTTGTATCTTTAGAACCTCATATTGGACATCTTTATACCGCAGTATTGGCTGATACCATATCTAGGTATAACTCTATGTTGGGACATTCTGTATTTCTATGCACGGGTGCAGATGAGCATGGTTCTAAAGTTGAGAAAGCAGCAAAAATGTCAAATATGCCGATTCCTAAATACTGTACGTTAATCTCCTCCAAATTTCGCGATATGTGTAATACTTTTGAAGTTGATTATTCCGCCTTCATTAGAACGAGTGACGAACGTCATCAGGAGGCAGTACAACACTTTTGGGTTGTGATATTAATTCCATTATTGGACACAAATATACTGTAGTGGTATATACACATAGTGCCTGAAAGCAAACTAATGTTTTCAGACTATCTTGCAAGAGAAGGGACATATTTACATGGACAAATATTCTGGATGGTATTGTGTACAAGATGAAGCTTTTTTAAGTGATTTGGAATTGATAGACCATGTAGATTCGAATGGTAACAATATCAAAGTTTCCGCCGAATCGGGTCATCGTGTGGAATGGACAGAAGAAGAAAGTTACAAATTCCGACTTAGCGCATTTCAAGATGATCTCAGATATTGGCTCAAAAACGGTACAATAAGCTAGATTTTCCTTCAACGATTATTTTTTCTAAATTCAGTTGTATTAATTAATACATAGTAATATTTAGAGAATACAGTGAAACCGCCACTGTACCATAAAATGCTATCACATTGGATCGAAGATGATTCGTATTTGCAAGATTTAAGTATTTCTAGACCAAGAGTAAGGGTGCCCTGGGCAATTCCCACACCCTGTAATGAATCGCATTCGATATATGTGTGGATGGATGCGTTAGTAAACTATCTGACAGCGTTAGGATATCCGGATAGTTCATTTAAACGGTTCTGGCCTCCAACTATACAAGTATGTGGAACTATTCTATTCTGAGATTGAGTTTTATTAAGAACAAATAAAAAGTAACTACTTTTCATGAATATAGGTCATAGGGAAAGATATATTGAAGTTTCACGGCATATATTGGCCAGCATTTTTAATCGCAGCGGGCCTCGAACCACCAAGAACACTATTATGTCATTCTCATTGGACGGTTGACTATCGGAAAATGTCGAAGTCTTTGGGAAATGTAATATCTCCTTTCGCAGCTCTGAAGGACTATACTCAAGACGGTCTTAGATATTTTCTTTTGCGACATGCAGTACTACATTCGAACACAAGTGAGAGCAACGTATATTTACCTTTGTCCAACCGGAATAGACGATCCTGACATACAATTCATTTTTATTTCAATAGACTTCAGCGCAGAAATGATTACAAAGGTAGTGAATTGCGATCTAGCCAATCGGTTAGGAAATTTACTTAACCGTTGTTTCGGTAAAGCTTGTAATCCAGAGAGGGAGATTTGTGATCCAAAGGAATACATACATATTTTGACGTCCGATATAGCTACTGCGCACATTTCATCTTTAAATGCGTTGCACAAAGTTGCTCAGGAATATTACGAGGCATGTAATATTCATGATTGTGTGTCTACTGTTATAGAGACGATTTGTTCAGCGAATCGAGTGATTGATTATTACAAACCATGGCTGCAAGCAGATAATTCTAACTTACAATTAGAAAAAAAAGCTGCGATATGTCTTGCTCTAGAAACCGTGCGTGTGGCTTCTGTAATATTACAACCAGTTATACCAAGATTAGCCTCTAATGTTCTCGATATTCTACAAGTCCCAAAGGAGGATCGTACGTGGATGAACGCGGTACCGTTGCATTTGACGAAGTCTTCCAGTTCTTTGCGGCACGTTACTGCGCAGAACACAGTGGTATTTAAAAGACTGAAAGTATCAAACTGAGCGAGTAAGCAACTCATTGACATTGTAATACGACGAAAGAAAATGTGTAAGATCTTTTGTAACTTTTATAACTTTAAATATTTTAGAATGTACAATTAATACTAGTCGGATGTAGGGTAATAGGAATGAAATAAAAACACCTTGTATTTAATACTTGTGTGGAAGTCTTATGCTAATATATTTACAGAGAACGGTCATTCAAATATATCGTTAGTATACATCAACATCGTGCATGTACCATTCCGATAAGAAGGACTCTTACACTCGAGTAATGTTTCTAATTTATCACGACACGGCTCCTCTCATCTCCCTATACTTCTCTAATTTTCTCGTATCGGAATGCAATGCAGTTTTCGCATCGCAGATATAGATGTACAGAAGAAGCCCGACGAAACATCACGAGCGCCGGTTTGTTTCGTGACGATTTCCTTCGCATATATTTTTGTTTATTTTGTTTTAGATATGTGACGCAGATTTGAGTTTAGATTCAACGGGTCACACGATGATTCCGCGATACTTTTTTTTTAGCACCGGATCAGAGTATCGCTCGATGTGCAAAAAGAAAACAGAAAAAAGAAGATATGTCTGTTCATGTGTACGGATCGCGTCTTCGTGTCCCGTCAAATAGAAAAATAAATAAATGACTATTTACAAGATGGAAAATGAATCTGCGCGGAATCTCACCGCGATCCTAAAATCTAATAAAGCTACGATTTCGACAAACGTTACTATGTTATTTAAATTCTTAGTGCTTCGCGTAACATCCAGCTTTTACGTCACAGATGCTCTATCGACATTGCTCCATAGTTACAATTGCTTTATAAGAACGTATTCCTAAGCACTACGCTCGAATTCCTCTAAGAACGAATTTTTCCGTGTAAGTGTGAGTGTGCACGCGTGCACGCGCGTGTGTATGTATTTATACGTGTATGTTTCCCATTTTATATATGTTCTTTTCAAATTGCTATCTTCCAACTCGATTTCTAGTATATGTCGCGTATATTCCTTTTTTTTTAGTTCTGGGTGGATTATGTCTCATGGATATGCCTTGAACTACCTTCTGGTGATTGTCTTTACGTTAATATCCATTATTAACCGCTTTCTGTCTCGACGAATTTCGCTCCCTTCCGTCGTTCGTGAATAAAAAATATGCAGTAAAAAAATTCGCCCGGAATCGCTCGCCGTTCATTCAAAGTCATCGTATTATATGTACTATGTATATGTATATCGTTTCAGTGTGATTAGCGCCGAAACGGAGAGGTGGAGACTATGTTGAACTTTTCCGAAAATATGCGGATTTCCGATATGTGATTCTATTGCTTATACACGATACCCGCCTACGAAAACACTGCCGATCGTTAGAGAGCAGGGAAATTTTCTTCTTCGAATATATTAAAACTCCAGCGCTGAGGCGACATGATAAACTATTACCTATGATCATAATAACACGATAGTTCAATCGTGTGCACGTTTCGCAGAGGAAAAGTTCAATAAGGTACTCGGCATCTCTCTAAAGCAAAAAAGAAATACAGAATAAAAGAAATATTCCGCCAGGACTTTGATCGACGATCTTACACGATTAATTAATTACACGATGAAATTCTCTCGTTAGTTAAAGTCATCACGATACTTACAAATGACAATTATACATATAAGACTCTGATCGGCAGACTTTTACAGCAGTTCGGTCCTTTTACAGGTAAATACTGTATATGTATCTGCACAGTGTGCCACCAAAAATCTTCGTACATTAGAATGTAATATAATCAATTTCATTTGAATACTTTTCCGGAAACAATTTATGTTTATTCTGTTTTCGTTAAAAACTATTCATCTGTTTTGTCTACTATGCAGGATATTTGTAAAAATTAATGACGATTGAATTGCAATCGAAAAAACCGTCATCTTACCGTACGAAGACTTCTACAGACCCACCGTGTATCTTAGATTCAACACGACACGCACCTAACCCGCTGTCCATATTGCCACATTGCCCCGAATGGAGTAATTAACGCCGGCAGGGACTAGATTGTTTTCAATTTCGCCGGTTTCTTATTTACGTTTTCAACAGCGGAAAACCATCCCATTACCAATTTCTATCCCGGGTTGTTCGCGGTACCTCGTGCGCGTCGATCATAGGAAGAACGCACCCAACGAGAATGATTCTTATATCGCGCTGACTATGGTGTCGCGATGTCGTTGCCCCATGATGCCCACCTGGCAGCTGTCGGCACTCGATCTAGGGCTGATATTGCACTCTATCATGGAGCCGTTCCGCTTTTGGACCACCACGGAACGAAACTCGCCGCACTCGCTGGTGGACGGCTGGTTGCCACGTGCACGGGCACCCCTCGTCAGGATCCGCTTGAACGCCTCTCGGAACTCTGTGTTGAAGATGCTGTAGATGATCGGGTTGAAGGCCGAATTGCTGTATCCGAGCCAAGTGAGTACCTGGTTACGAAAGTTCGGTTAGTTTCGGTGAACTCGCTCGATCGTACTATTCGTTAGGTGTAAACAGCAACGTGTACAACGTGATTCTATTGGATAGAAAATATCGTACTTGAAACGCCCGGACTGATATGCAGCTCTTGCAGTAAGATGCGACGATGTTGACGCAGAAGAAGGGTACCCAGCATATTAAGAAAACGCCCATGATAACACCAACGGTGATGGCGGCCTTGTGGTCGGATACATGATAAGGACTTGTTGGCTTCGTTTTCGTTTGCGGTTTCGGTGGTTTGTTCCGAGTGCTCTTCGCACGAAAACTCTTGGCCATTGAGGTGTCCGGCAGCTTTGTCACCGCTCGGATGCTTTTTACGTGTTTCTGCGCGTAGCAATAGAGCCTGGAAATTGATTCGTTGGTTTAGAGAGGTATCACTCGTAAAGCTATTGCTTTGTATCACGTGTGATAAGACGGAAGTGTCCGTCGACGTTAGAAATTTAACTTTTATCCGGTTCGGATCGATCACCGTTCTATTTTAACGTCCGTGGACATTGTACCTTGACAAATCCTGAAGAACAAATATCGATCGGATCGGACATAGAGAACAGTGGTTTGTCCGAATTTCATGACTGATTTCCTCGAATTAATTCGAACTTACCTGCAATAAATTCCCAGCATCACGATGCAGGGCACGTAAAAAGATATGGAAGAGGAGACCACCGCGTAGGTGGGCGTAAGGTCTAAGGCGCACGAAGGGTGCTCCTGAAAGATAAGATCGGATGATAGATACAAAGCTACTTCGTTGGGAGGAAATTGTATATTCTCTGAAATATTGCTATTAATGCTCCGGAGATTTGCTAAGAAATGCACCAGATTCTATTTAGCATGTGTCATTTGTTTCGGAAAATAGCTTTCAATCTTGGGAGAAAGATCGTCACCCATTTTCCTTCGTCCCGTTTGACGCGAGAGTACGTTTTGTATCATTACCTCCTCGCCGTCATCGTAGACTATGGGTTCGTCTGCTCTGTGAAGGCCTAGGCTAATCGGTACGAAGGATATGAGTCCTGCTAGCAGCCACACGATTGCGATCCCGGCAACCGCGATTCTCCTCGTCACCCAGCGACCATATCTGCATTGGAATAGAATTCGATAGAAAATTTCCCGCGGGCGAATTAATCGACGGATACCGGTGTTTTCTCTCACCTGAGCGGGTCCTTGATGTGTATGTAACGATCCAATGAGATCGCGCAGAGGTTCAGGATAGATGCTGTGCTGCACATCACGTCGAACGCGATCCAGGTGTCGCAGAATCGTGGTCCGAACACCCAGTACCCCAGGAGATCATTCACCCCGGCGAATGTCATCACCAGACAGCCAACGAACAAGTCGGCGATGGCCAGGGACGCCAGGAACAGGTTCCCGATACGTCGCAGCCCCCGGTCGGTGTAAATTGCCACGCACACCAGGATGTTCCCGGCCACGGACAAGAAGATCAGGATCAGGAAGAGAAAGCCTGGAAGAAATGGACCAGCTAGACTAGAGGGGAATCGAGAAAACGACTAGAGACTTATTATTCACCCCTCGAAGATGATGATACGTGATACAGATGGACCGGAATGATTAATTGCTTCGGAAAGAATAGGAAAAACGTTCGGAGGCTGTCGCTTGAATTAATCCGTAGATTTTCGAAGCCACCCACACGAACGTACTTGATCACGCCTGCGCAATTAAATATCCAGACTTTGTCAATCGTCTCTGCGCTTTGAAGTTTCTAATTTGCTTGATTGCACGTGTAGGTGGCCGTGTGGCCTTTCGAACAATCGGGGAAATAATCAAAACTTTTAATCGGAAACTAGAATGAATCGAGTAAACCCCGAGTTAAAAGGACAGACAAGAATGTCGCGTTGAGTGTATGAAAACAGAAAAGGGGTAAACTTTCGTGCCTTTAGATGGACGAAATAGAAAGGGAATAAGGTATCACGGGTAGAATTGAACGTTAGATCAAAGTTTCCCGAAGCACAGAGCCTTCCCGGGGGGCTGTCTTCGAGGGGCGAGTCACGATCGATCAAATGGGAAGTTTAGCGAACCAACTAGAAGCACCGACAACAGCGAGAAAGCTTCTTCAGGCAGATCTTCTTCCCCGTCTGTCAGGTTATTCTGTGAACAGACAAAGGCCCTGTGAATACGGTTATAAGCACAGCAAGCACTGCTGATTTAGGAGACACGTTAAACGCCGCTAATTTATCTGTGCGCGAAATCAATGGCCCTCGAACCCGCCTTGCCGGAAATTCACACGCAATTGCATCGTCAATTCGACTGGACGTACACGTACGTAACTACGTACCGCGAAACAAAAATTGCGATATCTTTGATAAATGTTAAAATTACACGTACGATATTGCGGAGAATTTGATCGGAATGTTCAGGAGTAGTAAAGTTCCCTTTGTACGTATCGCATGTAACGGTGATAGACAGTTGGTGTACAGCCTTCCTCTACCGCGTTTGTTAATTAAAGTGTAATACTTAAAGCAAAATTGTAGCTTACAAAACTACTCTATACAACCCGGGCTCGACGTTAGCTTTGTGCAATGTATGTACGTACGTATGTATGTATGTATGCGCGGTAATGCAATCCCGTTTCATCCCTCTTTGTCTTTCTTTTCCTTCGAAACGCTTCTATTTTTTGCCCTCTCATAAATGAGCGTGGATTATGGTTTTTATTATGGCCTGCGAAAAGTGCATAACGCGGGAATTTTTTCGGTATGCAAGGGTTAACCGTAAGCATTAATCTCAAACTCCCGTATCGGATTTTTGTAGGGTACGATTAAAAAGGAGACTGTAAAAATGAACACGCAGCTTCTCTTCTTCTTTCCGAATTAATTATTCTCTCGTCGGTGTGTTACAAGGAATTTCCCTTTTCGTTATTCCGCACGATCGCAACTAAGGACGGAAAACATAAAGAATACCTATGCCCGAAACACTTTCCTGTAGGACATCCATTTTAAAGTCCGTTCCGTTCGACTATTTTACTTTTTCTATCCTTATTCCCATTTTCCCCGCTCGATTTTCCCGGCTTTTAGCCGGCCGCAACCTCTGCGTCTATTCTCGTCTCTCGTTCCTTTTCCTATCTCGACATCCGATTTTATTATTGGAATTTGATTCGATCCGTGCAAACAATTTTGCGCTACTTCTGAGTATATCCTATCTCCCCCCCCTTCTCTCTCTCTCTGTCTGTTTTCCTTTGTCGTTCCCGTCCGTTTTGTCTCCTGTGGTTTCTTTCTCCTCTTTCTCCGGGTGCATCGCGACACCGGGAAAGACCGTCTAAAAATATGCCCGCTACTTTCGCCGCGGTACGTACACATATACGTACGTGTTTTTATTATTTTCTCCTTTTTATCCTCGCGATATTTCACGTCGAAGGTGTAGATACACCGAGGGAATGCTCTCTCCCGAGAGAGATTCGTATTCACGTAAAATCGATACTACAGACAAAGATGACGTCGGGGTTTACAGACTCTTTACTTCTGCTTGAACGCCGCGTTTCTCTATCGTATCTCGAAGATGTATAAAAATATCGAAAGGAAGGGTGGCAGGGTAAAACGCGTACCGCGTTCTATGAATAGTTCGATAACAGCGTTTCTGGAAGTACACTTTCTTTTTATTAATATACAATCGCTCGCAAAGGGCTTCCCATACCCCACCGTCTAATGTATTCGACTTAACTGCATCGTTGTCTTAATTTCCCTTAATCACCTCACCCTCTTCTGGCGCAAGTTTCATACGACGAATATCGAATTATTTGAATTTCGACTCATCCATTTCCCTATGTCTTTCTTTTCTTTCGCGTGAACCTGTCGTTGTAGACTGGCACGGTTCAACGACACCACGAACGATTCGTTCATCGACCTGCCTCTGAATACACATAAATTACACGTGACATCACTTAATTCGAGATCTGTGTAAAATAATCCACCGTAATGGTCTCACTGAATCTATCACTGAATAATTCAGCGAACGGTTAATGAGAGGATTGTCGATTTAACGACCGGTATCTAATTAAATGTTCGATCTCTCGATATGGCGAAAGATTTGAAATTATTATCAGGTTTCAAATGGTATTTTCTAGGCGTCTTCCGATTTTCACTCCTCGCTTTCTTCTCATTATCGAAGCCTACTTCTAGGATTCTCACACGCGCGACGTCTATGTATCTTGTACCGTTCGGGCGTCGAGATTTATGGCCGCGTTAATATCCCGTCGGCATGAAGATTCGCTTCTAGAAACGGAAAGTAGCTGATATAACGTCGTAATGTTTACAATTAATCCTGGCGGAACGGGTCTCTTCAGGGAAAGTGACTATTCCCGGAGGAATCGGTGAAAAATTCTACAGAAATCAATGGCAAGATCGCGACACGGAATCCCATGGTCAATGTTGCGTCCTTAACGGCTCTCGCTTTCCGAGAGAGTGAATTTCCAGGGAACTTAGTATTCCGCGTGCAAACCATGGATCTGGTTTCCCATTTTCGTATCGAACGTTCCGCTACGCGGATCATAAAAGTTAGACCGTGTGAGACTTTTGAGTGATACGTTTGTACGAGCTGCTTTCAATTTTGTCCACGGTCTGTGTATCTTCGGTATCGTGATACTAAATGAAAATCTAGCAACGGAAGTACATTTTCGTCATCTTCTTTCCAACGTCTGTATGGAAGCTATTGTAAGATCGACAGACGCTTCGCGTTTTTATTGATATCATGAAAATGGTATTTAATGATAGCTGTAGTCCGTTTGGCGATCCACCTTCGGTTCTTAAGACGGTCGTATGTTTTCTCGAGCGTACCGTTGGCAAACAAAATACGGCTCGCCGGTGCATCGATTTTCCCAGCGTAATGCAACGCGTGCATATGCTGGGGGAGAAATATTTTATTGCGCTCGCCAGACCGGCCTTCCTTCCAACTTAGCGCTTAATTAAGAAATTCAGATTACTCCGGCGAAACTCGCGTCGCGGATCTTTACGATCCGAAGTGTACTCGTTCGCTTAAATAAATCTGAATTCACTGACTATTCAGATTTGAAGATGGATCGTTGGGCGACGGATTTGTTTAGAATTACGACAGAATAGACAATGGAAATGATTAAGGTAATTATTTGTAACACGTAATGCACGTATTTGGAGTAAATTTGAATCTAATGTCACGAGGTTGAAATCTTGTTTAGTCAATCCCCGTGCCGTTTGTATGCATTTCGAGGATTAGTCACGCTTCATTGTCAGAATTTCGCGGATTACAATGAACCGTGTGGTGGCGTAACGAACCTGTAATTAATTGCCGTGATCGTGTGTCCGTGATTATTAATCGCTAGCAGAGTTGTCGTTTCCAGTATCGAAACGCGTCGGTGAGTTACGGCAATCTTCGATCTCTTCGAGACAACTGTCACGGCCGAGGTCAGGGTTCGATTCGTGTTACATGCATGTTTCATATCGGACCGATTCCATTGTATTACACATAATTTCGTTAACACGTGACAAGAATGGAATCGGCGGAAACACAGTCGTAAAATGTCCATAGAGAAACACGTTTACGTTTCGTTTGGTATTTGATAGCCGCAACTCGATATATTCTTAGTGTAAACGTCTGTTTTATGTTAGGGCTCGATGTTTTACTGTATGCGTGAGGTATCCTCGTAGCGGCTGGAAGGAATTGAAATTTCGCGCTCGTAAAATTCTTCCCCTCGTCTCTCTTGCGACCGGGAAAAACGCGTGGGAAACAGAAAGGAAAAAGAGTGTCCCATAAATACCAATTCTACCGTTCTTCCTTTTTTTATTTCTCTGTCTCCCCGGCTTGAGAAGGTGCGAAAAATCTTTTTTTGTTTCCTACGCCTACGCCCCCTTTTTTCCGTCGGTCCTACGGGACTTATAAATATCGTTTTTGGCACAGTCCGAGATGAAAGATCAATTCGTCGCGTGTCGACCACATATAAAACACGCAGTCGTGTCCTCTGGACGATTACGTGACTTTCCGCGAAAGGGCTGAAAAAGATGATAAGAACGGACAGAGAGAAATGTAGGCGAATTATCGCTAGTCCTGTCGATTCGCAACTTCGAATGGGAACTTCCTAATGAGGTCGCGACATTTTTATTACAAGTCCACCACAGTTTCGGTTGCGCGAAGTTATTAAAGAATGTGTAAAAAAACATGAAATAGTTGTCTGCTCTAGCTCGTTAAATTCTCCAGCAAATTTCGCATGGACGTGTACGTAATTCGAGAAATTGTTGAAACCTTGGAGCCTCGGAATCCTACGATGTCTAGAATCCCCCGCAGGTGTAAACGCGCTACGGTGTCACGGAACGTTTCTTCCGGTTCTTATGTACGTCTCCGTTGGAAGCTGCGCCGTTTCGTCGTGGGTCGAGAAATCTTTTAAACCCGCCGAGTTTACGAGCGTCGAAGTTGAAAGTAAATTATAGTCTGCTCTCAGAAAGAAAGAAGGGGAGGGGGTCAAAACAGTTGGCAAATAAATTCATTAGACATCTCCTACTTTCAATTCGCGGCAAGTAGATTCGTCTTGTAGAAGACAGACAGAAAACAAGAGACCAACGGCAAGAAAATTGTCTTGTCTGGTGCGAACTGCGCGTTCACTTTCTTACTTTTTTCCTTCACGATGACAAGATAACTTTCTTTAAAACAAACCACCGAGTCTGTCCGTGTTCCGTACATTTCCCAGGAAGAAATATTCAGAAGAACCGTTCTAGATTTACGATTGGTCCCCCCTGGTCCCACGGGACTAATCAGTTTCCCGTCTGAATTTCCAAAGAGTCAAGTCTGCCCTCCAATAATCGTGGACGTCCCAGGACCCTTCAAGGTACAATCTCTCGAAGGGAATCTCTCGGTCGATCTGTTCTTCCCGTTAAACCGAGCCGTTAATCCCGCTTCGATATTCCCTGCATCGGGAGATAGTGGTATCGTTCCTCGGGGAACGTCGCAGAGGTATGGCCAGCATTTGTCACACCTCGTTCTTGTTTTATATTTCTTCGTCTTGAAATGTTTGTACGCGTGGACACTTCTAAGCGTTTAAATAAATCTGTCGTTGGAGTGTGTAGGTAACGAAATGATTGGCTCTGAAGCATTCTTTGCACGTTAACGCGATTCGACACGTTGAATATTCTGCTCCAATATGCTCCTCGACGAGGATCTGTCTGGAGTGTCTCCACGGGAATGATTAATTGTATCATCGATGCGAACCGAATACCATATTTCATCTTTCCTTCTCATTTCGCTCGATCTCCCTGTTGTTCCCCGTCCCCGAGGATACTAAGAACGAAGTCCCTCGAAGAAGTTCGGATGAAGTTTTGTGAGAGTTTAAGTTCTCCTGACATCCACCATTAACGATATATTTAACGCCCTGGCTTTAAATGTTCTTACCCGGAGAGTTGCTTTAGAAACTAAACTTCCACCGACTCGCTATCTTTTTATTTTATTCAATGAAACCGTTATCGTTCGTACCACTCCGGTGGGTATTTTCAGTTGTCGCTTATTCTCTAGCAACTGTTCTCCCGAAGCATGAAAGGTACGAATAAAAATCTAACGAATCGAAAATTCACGTAAAGTTAGGCGTGTTAACCGAATTCCCGTATTGCAGTATTAACGATGGTTATTCACTAGCAAAGGTAGATTTTAAATAATCAAATATCAAGCTCCCGTTACGGACGTTTCAAATAAAACTTCCCGTATGAAATTAATTAAATGCCAGTTAAATTTCTAGCCATTAAAACCATGCTAAAAACGACGCGCTGAATACATGCTAAACGAGAGTGTTATCATAGTAGACCAGGAGTTAAATGTTACATTCAGAGGCGAAACAGACGCGCGATTATTAACGTACGGACAGGAGAAATCGGAAAGTTTCCGGGCAGCGGGTAAGTAATTTTCGGAAAGTTTCAGCCAGTCGAGAATTACTCGGGTGATAATCGCACCTGTTGGCTCCGGCGGCTCGGAATCAATTTCCAGAAGTTCTTGTCGACGTGCTCATGCGAAAGGAGAAGCGACTCGCCGATATCTCGTTATCTCGAACTGATTTTACGGGCTTAATGGCTGGATCATTTTCTGCCGAATGGGAAATCCAATCAACGCCGTCGGACGGAACTTCGACGGCACACGATTTCATAAGATAACTGGGCTGATAACTTTCCCCGAATTTCGTTTCTAGAAACAGCGAATTTAAAAACGCGTAAAATATTGCCCATAAATCTTCCCGTTGATAAAGTTGTCAGTGTCGCTGCTCTTTTTTTCTCGCTAATTGGACAAATTTTGAGTGGTTAACGACAGTCGTGTTTCAGAAGGATTTTGGAATTCTGATGTTGTATCTATTTGAATAATACAGGACCCCGTTTCCCGTGTCGAACGTAGCCGCGCGTGCAATAAATAAACCCGGTATTAAACGAGAAATTGAAATCTCTGCTATTCGCCTCACGAATACAAGAATCATGGCAGCTTACTGCCAGGGGTATCGATAAATAGCCGCATAATTCAACAAACTCATTACACGTCCCAACCCCCGTTATTCGCGGAAATCTTTTTTCCACCTTCGTGATAGCGAATACATTATACATAACCCGTAAATACGTCATATCTCGTTCCGACTTTCAACATCTACTTAACCATCGATAACGCATTTTAGAAGAAAGCGACGAACATTGATCGAAATATAAATACGTATCTTCAATGTCACTTTGCATTGCGAAGGAGGTTAAAGTTGACAATGCATGCAAAGTATCGGTGCGTCGTTCTGTCAAAAAAAAATGGGTACGATCCCCGAACGTTTTAAACAGAGAAACCTTTGCATGTCGATTTGATAAGCCGAATAAATTGGAGCGGTGGATATCGAACGCCGGTGACAAGCGGTGTTGTATTTTTAGGTGAAAGTACACTCACGGTCACGTATGCCGACCGGAAACCGGAAATCAAGAGCGGATGAAAAACGTGTCACAATGCAGGCGAATCCGGGAGCAGCCGCGTATTTGACAAAAATTTACAGGAACGGCCGAAAGAAATTCGTGCGTGTTTTTCATACACCACCGTGTGCTATGAAATAGAAAAAGAATACTCTGGAATAACATCGAGCGCGACGGAGATAAACAAGAAAAATTTGACGAGACAGGAAGGAAATTACAAGGAAATGACAAACAATAACGAAGTAAATCCGTCGCAAAAAGTTTCTTGAGAAACGACGTGTGCTACGAGCAGAAATTCATTTGTCTTCTTCCTGTGCCCTCTTATCGATCCGACAACCACCGCTAAATCGTTTCTTCGTTAAAGGAAAGCTGGCGTTAAGAATTCCTTGATGCTCTTCGCTTGAACTCCTTTAAGAACCTTGTTTGCCGTTACGATTAAACCTACGCGTAGAAAAATTATTCGAAAAGATATTGCGCATCGTACGGTCTCGTTTTGCGACCAATACTTTGATGATATTCCTTTTTTATGTTTATTGAACGTGTAACTGCGTCGAAGAACAACCGATATTCGTTGGATGTTCCACTATCCGATGGTAAAAGTCAGTTAAGTCGCGGTCGGAACAAGCTTTATCTTCAATCAGGCTTGACAGAGTCATAAGGGATTGACATCCGAGTTGTTTTACCGCTCGGAAAGCGGTAAGCTCTGTGTTTACTCTGTTCACAAACTCCAGCCTTGGTTACAGCGGGAACTTGGATCGAATCGTTACGCGAAACTTAAATGCTTTCCACGGTGTGTTAGTTGGCGAACTACTCGATTCATTTCATTTTTTTCCCTTCCGATTTTTCAGCGTGGGCTTTCAAGGAGTTCTCGAGAGAATTTTTAACAACGTAAGTCTTTCTCGCGTTTTATTTTGCTTTTCAATTTATAATCAAAGTCTCGAGTAAACCGTGGTTCGGTGTTTTCGATGCGATTGCGCGCGACGGGAAATATTGCTTACGGCGAGTGTCAGTTTCGAATTGTATTTTCTACGGAATAAATTTCCCCGGATCCGTAAATTGAATTTTCAAATTCACTCCTATTTATAATCCCCTGGGTTCGCCCGACGCGTATCGAATGCGTGGCTCGTAATTTATTTATCGAACATCGCCTTACCGGCGACCATTATTAATCGCGTTTGTATATGTATATGCATTCACGGGAATTATCGATAAATACCAGGACGAATGATTCGCGACTCGACAAAGATATCAGACGGCTCGCAAACGCCGTTACTTCATACCTCATAACCGGAGGAATCCTTCGATGACAATTTATTTATTCGTTCGCACGGATGATTCGATAATGGGACGGGAAAGCTGTCTCGAGCACGTTCATTTTATTTCTCGATTTATTCCATCACGAAATAGTCTCGATTATCGGCTCGTTCAATTACGCTTTAAAATAGAGGATAAAAGATAATGTTGAAGAGCCGAGAGATCGATAGACGTTCGGTACTCTACGGACCGGTGTCGTTCGCAGTGCTTCGAACCAGTTTTATCTACCTTTCCGCGTGCTATGGGGTCGGCACACTTCATTTATTATCCGACCAGCCGCATCGGCGATTTCTAAACCGAACTTCGAGAAGGCTCCCGAGCCTTTATTAATCATATCAATAATCCTAGAAATGGAAATCCGGTGCGTCGAAGTGTTCGGATGGTTCGTCCTTTCTTTTTTTATTTTTTTCCCCTATGCATCGGATCGCGGTTGGAAATGTTACCGACAACTTCATCGTCGAAATTGAACGAAATGAGTTTTCATAGAATCGAAAGGAACGTTGCTCACCGATTTTACTGTACGAACGGTAGGACGACATTTCTATTCTACCCGCTGATGTAATAATCTACTTACGAGAATTATACATGCACTTACATGACAATTGTGTCTCGATTAAATACCCGTAGAACGTGGTAGAGGAACCACAGGAACTACTGAGTTATTCCACGCAACGCGTCCTCGGTAGAGTCTTTAGAACGCTGGTAAAGCGGTTTATGCTTTTAAGTCGGTTTTAGCCGGCCGGTGTATTCCTTGGTAACACACGGGGAGAGTGGGGTCGGCAACACAGTATCGCATACTATTATCCTCGATAACGTGGAATCTTGCTCGGGGAATTCGGAGCGATCCGAGTGTGTAAGGGCGCATGTCCTCGCTAATTAGAGCATTAACGGGCTCGTTTGTCACGAGTATGGAGCAAGTACTATAACATCGGGCGGCAAGGCGATTGTGCCGACCACCGAGCACCATCAGCCAGCTGGGCCTGTCGAGGGCTGCTGCTTCGCCTCTTATCCACGGGAATCTAATTACGCTGTTTTGCCGTGCCACCAACGCGGCGAGAAAGTAACCGCTAAACTTAACCCTCCCGTTACGATTCATACGTTCGCTCGGGATCTTCGAAGCACCTACCACTGTATCGTTGTTTAAAAGACGAGATTGTTAAAACGCAGCAAAATTACGCGAGTAAAATTTCAAATCGTGGAGCTAAGGGACCGTTCGAGTTTTAACGCACGGTAATCGGAAGATCTAGAAAGTGTATTAAACGGAAGAACTCGGCGGAGGTAAACACCTTGCGTAGATACGTCGATAGTAAATCCGTGGCTGTACATTCTGCGCACGATGGCTTCCCGAGTGCTAGTAATACTGGAAAACCGAGATTAATCGTAAATGCGTTGTTACTCCGTGGACGTAGTTACGCAAGGTTACTGCCGGTAGTTCGAAATTGATTTCGAATTGGGAGACGTTTCTTCCGGTTTATCGGCCCGTTAACGCGCGCCCGTCCTCGTGCGATGTGCTTCTTAGAATACACCGAGATCCTTGTCGTTATCGTGTCGTCCGATGGAAATTTTTTCGCGAATCGTTTTGAATTAAAGTTTGCATAAATCAGACGACGACGTTGCTGCTCGAAGCCACGGCACATCGCATATAATGCAGAAGACTTATGCCGCGTCCATTCTGGAATATTTACGCGGTCATTAAAGTCGGTAACCAGGGAAATACAGGGTCGGGGAGCCACGTGACGTAACGAATATTCTATGCATGTGTCTCTATGAAACATTAGCATGCTTCCTGATACACAAAGGACACGATTTAAGAACGGACGAGTGACCGGAACACTCGAATTTAATCATTCGACCTGGTTAACTTTTGTTAGACGTTCCATCGTTCTCGTTAAGGGTGTTCGAATCGATAACGTTATTGGATTTGAAACATTAATTACCGGAGAATCGAGCAACGTGATTGCCCTTTATTAATTCTCGTTCGAACACTTTGTTTTATCAAAGATGTTTCACAGTTTTTTTCCCCTTTTTTTTGTTCGCCATCCTGGAATCGTTCGTTCACTGGTTCATTCTATAATTCCGTAAAATGAATTATATGTACTCGCAACGTAACGCAATTTTGCGTAAATGAAAATTTCAATACGAAACTATACATCGTTGAGCAGCCCCTCCCCACTTCCCCTCTCGTTACGCTTTTCATTCCGATTGTTTCAATTATCAAAATTTCTCGGGTCAGATGCCACGTATGAATGTTGCAAACAGAACGCATCGCGTGCGTAAATTATTTATTATGTCTTTATTAGCATATCGCGCCGGAACGGCTCGTTAAAAGTTCCACGACTTCGACGGTGGAAATAGTTTTTCCATCAATTTCCCGACTCCCGTAGCGCGTAATTATTATTTCCGTCGGCTGTTCCGTCCAAAAATACACTAAATAAATTACCATGGGGGCGGATGGAGGTCACCGGGGGCAGGGCATTGGTCGATATGCCAACGTCTCCTGCCCGCAGGTGCACTTGAGGTCATGCACCTGCATATGCCAGCCCTGACGAGGATTTTTCGAATTTCCTTTCAGAATACCGGGTGATTTTGGGGAAACGAAATTTTCCGAAGCACCGCTAGCAAATTCGGAAAATCATACGTGCCACGCATTTACCAGGGCACAAACTTGTCCTAATTCCAGAGTAACGTAAATCTGGCACTTTTTAACTGCATTTGCAGGGATTTTAAACAATAGTTGTGCGATCGAAAGTGAGGTTGATTGGAGGCAGACAAATATTAAATGGAACGTTCGTACGGTTTTCCGAATTTTTAGGTCACGATTCGAAATATCCCGCTCTAAAATTTCTATAGTTTCGACACATGTACGCATACAGTTTTTGTTTTCTGCACGGCAATGTTCCACGCTTGAAAATTCCCATGCGTTGAAAATTCTACGATCGAAAATTTCGCTGATGCACCGCGGCCGGACATTTCTTCGTGTTGAACATTTCAGCCCTTAAACTTTACAGGCCTTGAAATTTCTACGCGTGGTTACAGGGAAATTAACCGCGTGGCTTGAAAAATTCACCGTTCAGCTCTGATTGCACTCCGCGAAAAGGTTCCCGTGAAAAATCGATCGTGCGGTTATCGGGTGTCGAGGGACACGTACGCTCGACCAAGGGTTAAATAATCAAAAACTTTGCTAAACAATCGAACAGCTCTGAATTACCGTCACCGGCACAAAACACACCTACGATATATTTGAAAATATGTTTGAAGAATTCCATTATTTGTGAGACGATTATTTCGTAGTCTTGTTTTCCTACTAAAATTGTAAATCGTTTCGAGCGTCACGTCGCCCGAAGGATCCCACCGTGAACTTATCACCGTTTACATTCTCGTTCCGCGAGAAAAAAATCTAATTTTCCATTTCACCCTCGTCTTCCTTCGCTTATCTGTCGCGCAACTCGAAAGACTTTACCGTGTATTTCGAAAGTTGACGCTATCGCGAAGTATTGTCACGCCTGATTCTATCGGAGTTTGAATTCCGCACAATAATGCAGTCCTGGGCGAAACTTCTCGAGATCTCTGTTTGACTGAGATAACAGAAATCTGCGAAGCAAACTCTTGAACCTTCTGCAATACCAATTTCAGGGCGGCGAGAGAGTAGAAGAAACTCCTGCTGTAATTCCACGTCGCTGTATTAATTATACCTCGACAGATTTTCGACTTTGATGCCTGCCGAGTATTTTTTATATCCCGACGAGAACGATCACCATGCAGATCTCGTTTCGGCGGAATATTCGGTTTAGAATCTTATCTCGAATGCAAGGAAAGCCGGACAAGTATCGAATGCGTCTTCGAAATCCATAAGGGATAATTTCGATATGCAACATTCACGAGACATGCATGGGCAGCCTTTGGAATTAGCGTCGAATATGTTTTTTTTCGCAAGATTCGCTTGTCTCCCTGAGAAGCTACTTTTCATTCGAGATTCCGCGCGCTACCTCTCCCGTCTCCTTTGTGGTTTTATTTTTCAAGATCTGAAGCAGGATTTGAAAAATGTTTTTCAGTAAACATTCTACCTTGATGGAAATGTTCCATTAGAAGTCGTCCATGGACTTCCAATGTATTCAGAACGAAAACTAGAAAGTATATATACTATATGATAACGAGCTATACTTGTACAAGGAAAACGCAATCTCTTGGGGATAGTTTACACGGCACGTTTCAAATGTCCAATCTTTGAAGTATTCCTCTAAATAATTATGAACCACCATGAGCCATCAAAGAGTGCGGAATACGGAATAGCGTGCCATACCATATTCCCGTATTCATTACGCGAACTAAATTAACAAGCTTCATTGCAGAAATCCGTGGGTTTCCGGAAGCCCTTTACGTGCTAGAGGGGAGAAGAACGTTTTCTGCCCGGGGATCCCGAAAACCGGAAGGCACAAAATTGCATTCGCGTCGCGTATTATACGCGTCGGTGGTAAACCGCGCCCTACGAGGCTCGTATTTCCTTGACAATGGACTTCAATTTCGACAGTGAAACCCGGAGAACAGAGGAATGCGATTCGTCCGTACGCCGTTCGTAAATATCTGCCGTCGTGTTGCACGTTGGACCGTTCAAATTCGTTCGCCGCAATTTCTCCGAGGGAAATACGAGGCTTGCTTTCCGCTGAACTTGTTGCTCCCCGTTAATGTGACGGAACATAGTCGACGACGAAGTGTCCCGACGTTATTGTACAATTTAATGTGAGATTATATATTTCTTCGTCTTGTCACTCACTTTACTTACACAATAGTATTTTTAAGTAGAAATGCGTGCTTAATTTCGATGACCGTCACGATTCTTTCCACACAGTTTCCACGTTTCATCCTTGGTTGACTTTCCAAGAAGCGCACGGAGCATTGTTATATTCTACCGTTTAAGAATTCCTGAACATTGTTTCATCGAAATGTTCGCTCGACGGCTGTACAGAACCCTGGGCAATTATGCTGGTTTTTTCAGCTAGTCATCTAAGAGTTAAACGGAAACGGGATGGAACGGAGTTCATTAATTTCATGCCGTAAGAGAAGGCTGGCAGCGGCGAACCGTATGGTGCGGCGGTTGAATAAATAAGCATGCAAACAAGCCGAAATATCGAAGTTTCAATGGGCTTCGGCAAGTACATTATGTTCTTCCTACAGTTGAGTAATATCAATTTATCAAGCGGCAACGAGAACTTGCATTACCAAGAATTTACAGGCCGTACTGTTTAAGTAACCTTCGCCGAATTATCCTTAGAAGGTTTCGCAACGCTATCGGTTGTTAGGTTAATTAGACGTGTTTGTTTAAATGCCCCTTCTCTTATCCCGCCAATCGAATATCCCGCGAAATTGCGGGCCACACGGATTCCTCGGTCGGAAAGTTTTTGTTTAACGTTGCAAAGAGACAAAATAGATTATTGTTCTGCATGTATACACCCTGTTTGCATGCATTATTCGCTCGTTTTGATTTATCCGACTGGTTTAAAGTGGATTACATTAGCCACCGGAGGTTTCAAAATGATCACAACTAAATGCACCGCGTGGAAATTAATCCAACAACGGTAGATATTTAACGAAACATTTCCAGGGGGTCAATGATTTTCAAGCGATTCTAGCGGCGAATCCCGATCGAGTTCCTTCTTTTTTTAACACTATTTTTACTTTCACGGTAAATCCGTTTCATTTATTCCATGTGAAATTACTAGATCCTTCGATTCCCTTCAAATGAGATTAAATAACCCGTGCGTGTGGGTGTGCGTGTTTCCCAGAGTAAATATTAAATTAGTACAAGTTAATTGGCGCGCTGGTTAATCTCCAGTCTGTTTAACGGCAGGGATGGTGCTGTTCGGGTGTGGTTTATCGTAAGGAATGTGTGTGGTGTATCGCCGACTATTGTGGTTTCCTTCCCACTGGCGCTGCTACGTTGAGATTGTTGTCTGTTAATGATGCTACGTCCCACGCCAGACGTCTGTCTCGGCTGATACGACCGTCGGCTTACGTTGGTAATCAACCTGTTAAGCGTACTGGTGCGTATTACATCGCTCGAACATTCGGTCTATCTTACGTGGCGGTACTAGTTACGACGCGACAATCGAAATTGTTTCAACGACGACGAAGGAAAATTCAATAGTTGTCTCGGTGCACCGAGAACGTCTCGCGAAGCGGAGATATCAAGCAGGGAAAAGTGGAAAGCGCAGGAATTACGACGAGTCGACGTTTCGAACGCGGGGAAACTCGAAAGGGCGGAATCTGAAAGATTCATCGGGGTTCCTTAAGTAAGATCGTCCGAAACTTCGTCGAGAATTCGTCGAGTCTACTCAATTATAGAATTTTCATTCCGCACGCTGCGAGATAATATCTGAACGAAATGTCTTTCCTTCTCGTAGCACTTGCAGTGGCGCGAGAAAATAATCTAAAAATATTCTTTCGTTTCTCTCCGTCGAAATTCGCGACCCGTTTCACCTACTTGCAGGAGCTCATAAAAATTGAGATTGATATCAGCTAGTATTTCAACGAGGACGGTACTTTCACTGTTTCAAAGGAGACTGCCGCGTGTTATCCAGAGAGAACCTGGTCCTGTCAACGCAGTCAAATTGCAAATTCCGCTAGAAACTCTATATATTAGGGTGCAACTACTTGCAACGACGCGTCGTCTTATACTTGCCTCGTACCTTTGCATTATTAATGCTTTTTGTGGATGGCACTTCCAACCGATATTCGATATCTCGTACTTTCTTCGAAGAGTCTTTGAGGAATTACGTTCTACCTGTGTTTACAGCGAATTCGACCTCGCGAACGATAACACCGTTTTTATCCATCAAAATGGAAGTACCGGGCATAGTTTCCACGTCATAGAAAAAGAACGTACCTACTTGCTGATATGTTTGGAAAACAAGATACATACAGCGGGTGAACTATTGGAATTTTCATGTAAATACGTTGCTTCCATTTCGCTAAACCCCGAAAGCTCGGAAGTCTAAATTGAAACTCGAAACTTTAACATCTCTGACTAACTTACCGTTCGCATTGTAAAACTATAGGACGCGGCAATTTTCGCACGGACGTATAAACTTTCGCAACGATCGATGCGGCCACCGAACAATTAATATTATTACCTTCGGAGAAAGCTTCCGATCAAAGTTCTATCGAACTCATTACATCGAGATGGAACAATGAAAATTGGATTGCTCGTCTGGCCAGGGCCGGCCACGTCTCTCGGATGCTCGTGTATAAACGTCATTGTTTTATTTATACCGATATCGATAACGTTCGAGCATTAGGCACTGATTGCCCCGAGAAAGCATTTCCAATTAAAAACCGTCATTGTGTGCGGCGCGTCCTTTAAAATTCATCCCCCGGGGAAAATTGGTAATTCCTCGGGCAACGAAAATATTTCCACAAATTCGCGACGAGGCACATATGTATTCGCCGTTCCGCTTCGAAATACAAAATGACGCGGTAAGCGCATTACCGCGGGAACGCTAATATTCGATGGAGTGATTTCGAATTCGGTCGGCGATATTACACTCTTGTTCGGCACGCATCTGTCTTGATCTTAAAGGTCGCAATCGCGAAGCCATTTCCTGTCCTTCGTTTTCACGACTTCACCAATCTCGAGAATAGAAAACTTTTCTCAGCTTTTCATATCGGCTTCCTAAAGTACCGAACCGCGAATATTAACCCGTAAATATGTATAATAGTTGTACTTTTCGAAAATTCTGAAGGGAGTAGGTCAGGATTTTTTGCAATTTTCGTCAATCGCCCGTCATTTCCGTAATTTTTCAGCTATCAAAATGATTCTGGACGTTTTGGACGCGGCATCCGAAGCCGAATAAGATACAGAAAGAATCAGGTCGATATCTAAACATTTGCAGAAATGACGAACGAATTACGAAAATCGCGAAAAATCGTCAAATTCAAGCAGTTTTTCGTTCGGCATTCGCTCAATTTTTGAGATAGCGATCTGAAACTTGTACCGTTGTTTTAGTTAGGAAATTCTACGCCAGAACAATGTATAATAGTTGTACTTTTCGAAAATTTAATTTTTCGCAAAAATCTGAAGGGGGTAGGTCAGGATTTTTTGCGATTTTCGTAAATTGCTTGCCATTTCTGTAATTTTAGAGCTATTAAAGTGATCCCGGACGTTTTGGATGCGGAATCCGAAGCCGAATAAGACAGTGAAAGAATCACATTGATATCAAAAAAATTGTGGAAATGGCGGGCGAATTACGAAAATCGCCAAAAATCCTGACCTACCCCCTTCAGATTTTTGCGAAAAATTAAATTTTCGAAAAGTACAACTATTATACATTGTTCTGGCGTAGAATTTCCTAACTAAAACAATGGTGCAAGTTTCAGATCGCTATCTCAAAAATTGAGCGAATGCCGAACGAAAAACTGCTTTAAATTGATGAATTTTCGCGATTTTCGTAATCCCTACGTCAGTTTCGTAATTTCTGAGCTATTCAAATGATTCAAGACGTTTTCGACGCGGAATCCGAAGCCGAATAAGCCAGTGAAAGAATCAGATTGATATCTAAACATTTGCAGAAATGACGAACGAATTACGAAAATCGCGAAAAATCGTCAAATTCAAGCAGTTTTTCGTTCGGCATTCGCTCAATTTTTGAGATAGCGATCTGAAACTTGTACCGTTGTTTTAGTTAGGAAATTCTACGCCAGAACAATGTATAATAGTTGTACTTTTCGAAAATTTAATTTTTCGCAAAAATCTGAAGGGGGTAGGTCAGGATTTTTTGCGATTTTCGTAAATTGCTTGCCATTTCCGTAATTTTTGAGCTATTAAAGTGATCCCGGACGTTTTGGATGCGGAATCCGAAGCCGAATAAGACAGTGAAAGAATCACATTGATATCAAAAAAATTGTGGAAATGGCGGGCGAATTACGAAAATCGCCAAAAATCCTGACCTACCCCCTTCAGATTTTTGCGAAAAATTAAATTGTCGAAAAGTACAACTATTATACATTGTTCTGGCGTAGAATTTCCTAACTAAAACAATGGTGCAAGTTTCAGATCGCTATCTCAAAAATTGAGCGAATGCCGAACGAAAAACTGCTTTAAATTGATGAATTTTCGCGATTTTCGTAATTCCTACGTCAGTTTCGTAATTTCTGAGCTATTCAAATGATTCAAGACGTTTTCGACGCGGCATCCGAAGCCGAATAAGCCAGTGAAAGAATCAGATTGATATCTAAACATTTGCAGAAATGACGAACGAATTACGAAAATCGCGAAAAATCGTCAAATTCAAGCAGTTTTTCGTTCGGCATTCGCTCAATTTTTGAGATAGCGATCTGAAACTTGTACCGTTGTTTTAGTTAGGAAATTCTACGCCAGAACAATGTATAATAGTTGTACTTTTCGAAAATTTAATTTTTCGCAAAAATCTGAAGGGGGTAGGTCAGGATTTTTTGCGATTTTCGTAAATTGCTTGCCATTTCTGTAATTTTAGAGCTATTAAAGTGATCCCGGACGTTTTGGATGCGGAATCCGAAGCCGAATAAGACAGTGAAAGAATCACATTGATATCAAAAAAATTGTGGAAATGGCGGGCGAATTACGAAAATCGCCAAAAATCCTGACCTACCCCCTTCAGATTTTTGCGAAAAATTAAATTTTCGAAAAGTACAACTATTATACATTGTTCTGGCGTAGAATTTCCTAACTAAAACAATGGTACAAGTTTCAGATCGCTATCTCAAAAATTGAGCGAATGCCGACCAAGAAACTGGTCGAATTTATCGAGTTTTCGCGATTTTCGTAAGTCTTTGTAATCTTTCGTAAAATATTACTTTTGGTGCGGCGAATTGTAATTGAAACAAGTTCTCGCGATGGCATTTATTAGTTTGAATTGAATATAAGAACCGTAGAAGTTTTGGTTCGATGTTATTGTTCAAGATGCGACATGGCGTAATAATCCGATTGGCCAAGAGTCTTTATGAAACGTGCTTCTTTATGCGTTACACGTTCGCTGGGGAGAAACATTATTACTTTGTCCGGTTCGACTTTTAAAATCGCCTTAGTTCGCCAAGCTGGTCGTTTAGTCTTATCGAGATCTTCACGGAGTCTGCTAGTTGAATGAAACGGAACGTCCGCGATCTACTTTTCCGTCGAATTATATTCTTTGATAGAAACTTTTCCTCGTGAAAAAGAATAGCATTGCGAAGTATGCGGGGAAGGACGATGAAAAGTGCCTGTTTTCTAGAATCTCCCTTAACCATTTATGCATTGTTAAGGCTACATCTATTTTATTTCCGTGAAATAGTACTATTTGTATCTTCGGGAGAGAAATTGTTGCCGTTACGACTGGTGGAATCAATTTTTCACAAAGTCGTATGAAATTCCATTCCATCGCGGCCATCGCATTTTTAGATCTACCAATTTCAAAGCGTTGAAATTTCAAGTGGTGGTATTTCCTGCACATCGGGTTTCAAGGCACAGAAATGACAAAACGTAGGATTGTCAACGTTAATCCGAAGACATTTTTGAACGCAGGGACTTTGCTGCCTACAAGTTTCCACCTGTAGAAATTCCAGGGTTAGAGAAATTGAACCCCGGAAGAAAACTTGCAGATGAATCGATGCAAGACATATGTATTCCAGCTGTTCGCTTACAACAGATTGACTCGTTGCGGATAGCAGATTCCCTCTCGAGATGATAGAACGGACTATCAGATCGGTGCAGAGCCAAAAGCAACACGTTCTCGAAGGACTGATAAAACTTCCCACACATCCCACGAGGACTCTCTTTTCCAGCGATACCGGTTGTTGGAAAAATCATAATTTCCGAGAAATCCCGTTCCAGACTCCACAAAGCGTGGGATGTAAAATATGGAAGAATTTGTCAAAACCCAGGGTCCTATGGTACGACGCGCCTATCTCTCTGTTGTACAATAATTTTTTCCGATAGAATTTTGAGATTATAAAAAATTCGATCCCCGTACATCCCACGCATCGGAAACTATCGCGTGAATTTTGATCCTCGATTTAGCGGTAACACGCGTGGTTGAGAAATATCGTGTACGAATATCATGTTCCCTTTTCCAATTTTATACGATGCGGTCGTAGACCATAGAGTCACAGCTCTACGATTTCACCCTGTTCTCTGCTAGACACCGTCAAACGGAAGTGGCTGAATATAAAGATGAAGCTCTAGGTACGTACACACGTTCGAAATTTGCGGTCCGCGAATCGAGAAGTCTCTCAGGTAAATTCGTCCGCTCGCGTGAAAAGATACAACGTGACAACGTGTACCACGGGAATTTCCGTCGGGTTTCATTCGAGACACGGTGACGCGAACACGGACGATATTCATCGGTTTCGCGGTTTTGTCGTGCGATCGCGATAACGAGAGCAACGGCCCGGTGAATCCTTGTTTTCAAAACCGACACGGTCCCAGCGAGGAATGATTAACGATGGCTTACATTCGCGTGGGACGAAATTAATCTCCCGATCCCGAACACAGGAATCTGACTGCGTTTTAATTAAATTCCTCCGGTAAACGTATGCAGTCCGAAGTAATAACTGATATGTAAATGTCCCGGAGTCATACGTACCTACACTTGCGAACCTCACATTGAATGTCGAGAAAAAAACATATCCGGAGTTCGGAATTTTTAGCGCGAAGAAATGTTACGACGCCAGAGTATCGGGGGTGAGAAGTTTCCAGGCGCAAGAATTTCGAGGTAAAAATTTCGACGCGCAGAAATGTCAAGGGTCTACGTATTTCACGGTGTAGAATTCTCAATGCAAAATTCTCACGCCGCGGAAACTTCCCCGGCAAATGACGATGGGTACCAACGCGTAAGCGGATTGGTAATAGTGCAACGTAACTGCTTGGTTGACTCGATCTTCCTTAAGTTACAAATTCACTCTGTCGCGAAACAAGATTTATTTCCTCCCTTTACCACTCCGAAGGCGGATTAAAAGTGCATTAAAGAACCGTGCTCCGCGCGAAGCGAACTAGATTATTTACATTGCGTATTAGGAAATGGGTCGCAATGCAGGCGGACGTAGTTTTAAAAAAACATTCGACCGTGTTAGTTGAAATCACCGTTGAAGTATTAAAAGATCGTTTCATATATTTCGCGGGGAATTACACGCTGGTATTTCGCTCAGTTTAATTAATCGTCGATAATGAAATTAATGTGCAAGTGAATTCATCTTTCGGTGTAAACATTTCAATTTCGCAGACACGTTACTTGGGCGCAGGCGGTGCCTCTTTCATGTATGTACATACATTCATACATACATACGTATATGCATTCCATGTAGGAATTTCTTTTCAGCCCTCCGGGAAGTTAAATTACTTTCCGAGGACTATTCACCGTCTTATTCTTACCGTGTTGCCACGCCATTGTTAAAAAGTGCTTTCCACTGGAGTTTTCGCGACAAGAGTTCTCGTTGAAACGCACACATTTCTCTTGATATCAGCAATCGACTAATTTCCAAGATTTAAAGAAAGTCGTTCCTCTCGTCTCGCAATCAGAAACAAAGGGGCAAGAATACGCGTCCCGTAATTGAGCTAATTAGTTCCTGTATTCCCGACGTCGGATTGACGAACGCGCTTGGATGTGCCTCGAGTGTGCAGCAGAAATTACACGGTAGACCAAATGTGCAAGCAGCGTGTCGTGTAAGTGCCGGTAGCGTTGTAAGTGTGAGGGCGTGTAAATGGACCGTCGCTCGCGCAGGAGGATCCTAGATGTAATCAAGCAACGTACGCAAGGAATTTCGACCCGCCGCACACACGTTACACCTTCTGGCCACGGATTAGGATAATGTCACCCTCTGACCGGCGAACTTTCTTGAAACACGTACACACATATACGGACGCGGGAGATCGTTGCCTGTACCTCCGGCAATCCGATATTTGGGTGAATTTCGAGCGTTTTAATAAAGTAGTCGTTCGAGCGGTTTATTATTCACTCTGCCTCGAGTATTTCAATCTCCAAGGAAGAAAGTTCAACGGATGTTGGAATAACAATGAGAAATGGGTGTCCCAGGGAAATTTTCGTTTACAGCTTTATCGTGACATAGTTTATAGTTTTATTGTTAAGTTTCCTGTCACGCCATAATACAGGTAATTCGGTACAGGTATCACGAAACATTCCAACGTACGTACCGTATGTATGTGTGTATGGTATATGTATATGTACATATACATGTATATGAAAATACGAGAGGTAAAGTTTGCCGAACTGTATACTGGATTAGTATATCGACCAATGTCAGCCATTGACCGAAGCTTTGCCACAGGTAGATAAAGCTGCATATGCACGACACTATGCATTGTGTATGCATAGTGTGTAGACACAGATACGCGTCTCTCGAAATGGTTTCTAAGCTCGATATAATCCTGTTAAAATTCACGGTAGAACTTTCGATGGCCTGCATATAATTGTGCGATTCAAGTTTTCAATTAAACAGATTTCCGAAATTCAATGTTTGCCCGATCCCTTGGAGCGCCCTTAATTCGTCCGTACATATACATATGTACATATGTATATGCTTCGATCCGTTCTACCGTCGTTGATTAATTCGCTATGTGCCTGCTGGAAAGGAAATACGCCGAATGGAATATTGTTAGATCGTTCTACGAGTCGCTGGTTCGAACGTATAAACGATTTCGCTATTTCTGCGGGGAATTTCAAGTTACAAATCGCAGAAATCTATGGGAACTCGCATCGTTGTTTTAAACGTGGCACATCGTTCGAATCGTTTCGAGCACCGATCATGGCAACTCGAACCGCCATCGATACGTATGTACTATACATCGTTTTAAGATGCAAGCTCGTTCGGCATTTCCGTGGTCCGCCACAAAATTTGAACGCCAAGCCCTGCGTTCCACCGCGTATTTTGGAATTTCGCATTCTCAACATTTATTGGCAATATTCAGCGAAGGGGGCAAAGTTATTATTTCAGCTCGATTACGCGAAACTTCCACGTTTACATTATGCATGTTGTCCTAATATACCAAACTAGCGGTCGTTGAAATTATTTGCGGCGGTCCAACCACAAATGCCGGGATTTCCAATTAAAACTTGAAAACGTTTCCATCCGCGATGCATGTATGTATGTACGTACATAAATACGTACAGATCTACCCATACACGCGCGTACAGATGCACATACGCGGGGTAATAAGTTGTGTAAATGTTCGTTTCCGAGCCGCACAGTGTCCCAGACTATCGATGTTTCCGCGGATTAGCTATCATTCGAAACGTAACGTGATTGCTATATTATTGCTCATCACGTTTCAAACTGCACGGAATCTCATCCTTCCGTTTCGCAAGCGAAAATTACTTGGACTTTCTTTTTCACATCCTCGAAAAATACCGGATGTTCGTCGTACGTTTCTATTTCTCGTTGGTCGTACGTGCCTCGGGGAGGGGGAAAAAAATGAGGCTGACCCGTATAGGGTTTATTCTTCCCGCGTTGTATCGATAGAATCCACAATAACAGCCGTAACGATTAGCGCTATTTTGGGCATCGCAAGATGGTGTCGGCTCGATCTAACACAGAGGGCAACGTAGGGTGTGTGCACGGGCTTTCGAGCTTCTCCACCCTGACGATGTGTAACACGCACGTGCTATACAGGGTGTATCTAAACACGCGTCTACAGTTTTTGGTCAAAATTTCATCGCGTTCAAAGTATCGTGGGCTCGACGAGTATTTAACCTGACGTTTTCCTCGATGCGAAAAGAGTTGGTGGTGCGACACGTGGCGCGTAACAGCGGTTTGCAAACACGATCAACGTGCGAAGACGCGAACGGGCGTCGTTGCAACGACGTCGTTACCATCGTGCTCTCTATATTCGGTCCTTCCAGTCCCTTGCTTCAGCCTGAATTCCCGATATTTTTATCGAAGCCTCTCTCTCTCTCTCTTCCTCTCTCACTCACTCTCTCCCTCTCTCCCTCTCTTTCTCTCGCCGAGGTTAAAATCGATATGCCGATAATGCACACGGACACTCGCAAATGTATACATAACCGGACGTAGTTAACTGCCACGTAGGTTCCTTTCTCGCTCGCACATACACACGTTGCTTTCACACATCGCGTCTTTTCCTGGACCGTGTTCTATTTTGCCGCCGATGTGTATTCTCGGCCGCGTCTTTAGCGACTCGTTACATACATCCGAGATCGTCGATGTCTCGCTGCCTCTATTCCACACGACGACGACGCTTTTGTCCGTGAAATTATGCCGCGGACGACCGGCGAACGGGTGGGGATTTTCGATTAAACTTTTCGCGTCCGAGCGAAATGAATCGGTCGGTAATCGAAATTCGGATTTCCGCGAGATAATCCGCGCGACGGGTCGATTAAGAGGTCGCACACGGTGTTTGCAGGTTCGAGCACTTATTTTACGGGTGTACCGCGGCTGCCTGCAGGTCGACGGGAATAATTTTGCGGTGTGTGCCGGCTGGTGACGGGCACTCTAGCGAAATTTCGGACAGAAATCAGCGACCAAACCTGGCCTCTCTGTATACATATGTACGTATACGCGTATCTCGTACACGTGCCGGACTTGATCCGCGCGGAATTAATATTTTTAGGCACAACAAGGAACGATTTACGAGTCGCTGTTAGAAGCGTTGAAACAACTCCGGTATTTTGGCTAATTACTGTCGTTACCATCGTGCTACGAGGTTTCGTGCATTTGGCACGGAGAACGAACGATCCAGATGTCGGTGGGGAGATGCACGGTTAAACGCGAACAAGTGGTGGAAAAACGTGATGTACGTGGTTTCGTAAGTAAACGAGCCACTTGATAAATAAGTCGGAAAGTAGTTGAATATAAAATACAGGTTGAGTCTGTATTCTGATTAAACAAGTGGAAAAAAATGCATGGGGGACTTTAAGTGCGAAGGGCGGTGAAGATCTTACGGAACACGATGCCGGCGCGAAGATTCAGTTTATTTTTAAAAAAATCTCACACGAAGCTCCGGCTTATGTTTTATAACGTCGGGTTATATGAAAAATGTACGTAATGAAATATCATCCATCTTCTTATTTACCGTGAGAATCTCGAAACTGAAAGTTACAATATTCTGTAGTTCTCTTGCAACGGAATGTTGTTGTTTAACGAGCGAAACTTATCCGAACGTATGCCCTATTTATCCCGAGAGAAATGAAATTGAATCACATTCGATGTTTACGCGGTTTCATTGATCGCGAATCAAAGTTAAAAGCACGATGCAATTATTCGCAATTAGTTACAAAATCGTCCGATCGGATCTGGAAAATATGTTGTTTTACGTAATTAATTGGTATTGCCTACTCGGGGATATTGCGCGAGACCGATCGTGTTATGTTTACTTGGGTTTGGAAGCCTCGTTATCAATCCTGTCGGTGCGCTGACGAGACGAAAGATTGATATTTGCGTGCGGCATTCCGGTTTGCAAAGTACTTTAATCTCGGAGTGTGCGTACGAATAGTTTCAAACGTTACTCCGGTTGGTGGCGTGTATTTCGGGTTGATTGCGGATGCTTGGGCAAATCAAGAGATTGATAAAGTAGTAATGGGGGAAAACTGGATGATACGTGTTAGAAGAAAACATCCGTCGAATGTTAAGAGGGTGGAAATGTCCATGAACAACTTTTCGTCTCTAAATCCGATCAACGATTCAAACGAATCGCCATGGAAATTGGCTAGCTTAACAATCGCGATGGCGCGGCTTAACATGTCCGAGATCGGCGTTGTTCCCGCGTTTCGTCGGTGACTCGGGAAATGGATACTCAAAGTTGGCAGCGAACCCTGGTCTTAACTCGCGGGATCCGTTCGGGAAGATTGTCACGACTGTCGGCTTTAGACGGCAAGACAAGTACGGGAGGATCGATAACACGTACAGCATCCTGTGGAAGCTGCAAGGAAGCCGGAGACCGAGACCCCGAAATAAAGGGAGGGGAAAAAAACGATCGTGAACGTTCGAATTGTCCGGAGGTCGAAAAGGATTTCATCAGTAGTTTCCGAGAATCGGACTCGATTAAACGTAATTCCCGTTTCGACTTGGCAAACACCGTATGGAAACGAGCTGGTTACGGAAACGTTCCATCAATCAGATATATGACTAGCAAATGTTATATAAAGTTACAAAGTCCGAGAGTTTACACGGTTCTCGTGATATCGATCCGAATCTTGCACGAGTTTATTCAGCGTTTGGATTCCGCATTCGGAACGTGGAATTTCACGCAGAATCCACTCCAGCAAGATTTACGACGGTACGGTATATGCATATGTATATAAAATTCTATTAATGGCAATTAAAAAAATGTTCTCAAATCAGTTGGAATAATCCAGCTGCTGATTCAATCGGGTCAAAAGTTCACGATTCCCGAAGACTCGGATTAGTCTCTAAACGTCTCCCTCTCTCTCTCTCCCGTCGGAGAGAGATTTAATTTACATTCCGATCGATACCAACGCGTCGGTTCGAAATGCAAACGGGAAGTGTAAATCCGTGGATATCAAACAGACGCGGCTTACCAAATACCGGGATAGGCAGAAAATGTTAATTAACGAAGTGTGCGCGAAATTTCCACGTGACGGGCTACAACCCGAAACTGAATGCATTGAATTCACAATTTTCTTTTTGTTCATACATCCCAATCTCCGTTCAACGTGATTATAATTGCCGGACAGAAATCCTCTAACCGCTAGTTCTGCATTTTTGATTATATTAATTCCAAGCTTCGATTGATCATGTTGAATAAGCAACAGAAACTCTATCGATATTCTAAATTATTGGAAACTAATTTCAATCGCTGCATGTTAAACCTATTAAATATAGACGCTCATTGGCAATTCACCTGTTCGTCCAAACGTCATTTCTCCTCTATTTTTAACTCTGGAAAATCTGATAGACCGCATCCATTCCACCGCGTGTACTTAAAGCAAATCAACTCGATCCCTAAGAATTCGTTACTAAAAACGATTCTAATGCTAATAGTCTTGCAATATCGAATCATCGACACACAAATACGAGGCGCTTCGATCTACGTCCACTTTCTGTGGTGTCGATGGAACTACTCCTATTTATCGCACTCATGGCTGATAGGCAGACAGCTCATCGACTAGACAGACACTCGAGCGACGAAATACTTGGAAAAAGCATCAAGCGAGGATTTCGAGGAGACTCGTAAAAAAAGGCCGGCGCGTGCGTGCAATGCGTACGATGTATTTTATCCCCCTTCCAGGGGAGTTGACGGGATAAACGGGATCATGGGACCCTTCTCGCAATGATTCCCGGTAATAACGATAATTTTCTAATAACGATATCGATCCCTGATGCTGGGAAGACGTTCAGAAATGTCGCAGTCTCGAAGATTTTAAATCAAAGTAGAATTTTTCCTCTGAAATTTCATCTGGAATATTTTGCAATAATGCTTGGAATTTATTAATACCCGGCCTTGTTTCTTGGTTGTTGGTACTGTGTACAATATCCGGCAGGTTTTTTTTCAATTTTAATCGCGTCTTGTCGACCCCGATATTTTCTTCCAGGCGCGAATGTTGGATCGAACGGTTTCTAATTCTCATTCTCATTTCGCGCAGAAATTGGCAAGTAGTCGCTTCGGTTTATTCGCTCGGAATACCGGAAATTCGCGAACGAGGCCTGCACGGATTTCGGAAATAACGTGTTCGTCGATGCGAACGGGCATAATCGGGAAAACATCGATGTATGGCCCCTGGTGAACGTGTAAACGTGAATTTTTTACGGAATTGTACCAATGCTGGTGTTTGTTCGATGCTTTTCGAGGTGGACGATTAAATTTTCATGAAAATTCTAAGAGGGTTGATCCCTTCCGGTTTCTCGAGACCTTACACAATAAGTCGGTACAACGATTTCTTCTCAAAGTACACTCTGAATTTTTCACAAGATACCCAGATCGCTTCCACGGAGCTTTAAACATTTCCGCATTTCGATCTCGACATTCAACAGGTAATTAAATAGCATTTTAGTGTTAAAAAATGAGCGTTTATTCGCAAACGATGAGAACAAATATCTCGCTATTTGCAGGTGAAAACATTCGAGATCGCTCGAATTTTCGCGTAAATAGAGTTCACAGTGATAAAAGGTTAAAGGTGCCAAAATATTTTTCAGCGAGTTTGATAAACAGTCGTCACGATACGGCTCTGGAAATTATGAACTTTATTGCAGTTCGTAACGAACTATTAACGTCGTACTCCCTCGGTGTAGTCGGCTGCAATAATTATCGCGACGAATCCGCCGACATTGGCCAACGAAAAATTGGAACGATAGCGAGCGTTAAACTCGGTGGCCGGTGTTAATTGGCTGCCGAACAAGTCGTGAATAATTTTGTAATAATTCTCCCGTCTCCCGTGCGGACCGAACGGGATCCCGAAATCCCACGACGATTTAATACTTTCGCATTGTCACTCGCGGCAAATCCGACGAGATTTTCCGCGCTCCGAACGATTCTAGTATCTCACGGACGGCGACGTTTAAACGCCGTGCACGCTGGATTAACGTGAATTCGGATGTGAAGCGCCCTACTTTACCAGACATCAAGTGGATCAAGTAGTCCCGCGTTCTTGCGCGTTTCGCAAACATTCGAGTACGCCTGGTCAGCATAGAAACAAAAAATATCATTCTTTGGCTTAACGAGCGTTTCATGTTAATTCACTGTAATCATCGTTCTACGCGAGCAGTCTGACGATACGAAAAGAGTTCGTCTCGATGCGGTGACATCGAAATTTCTAGCTAAAGTGAATTTTTCATACCGATGGCTGGCCAGATACCTTTAATATTTTACGGGGTCGACATACCCATCAACCTCTATAATTCCAGACCGGTTCTATCCTCCCCTCGTCAGTGTCGTGAGGCTATTTAAATGCAGGATATTTGCGAGCAGAAAAACGTTGGAATTCAATTTTTTCCAGTTTTTAGTCGAAACATTTCTCTCTGGATATAATATCTTTGGAAGGACGGTCGGGTATTTTTTCACAGTGAATTTTAATCGCGCCACGGAGCAGGGATTATCTTTGTCGATTTAACGAGGTGGCATAGCTTTTGATTATTCGAACATCTCGCCGCGAAGACGGAAGTTTTTCATGGTGTCGCGCGTCGTCGTTGCAGCAGGCTGGATAAATAATCGTGACGCCCGGCTCATCAACTTTTCACGACCCCCCGGTGTTGCCGATAAAATACGCCTGGAGAAAGCCAGGTGTCCTTTCGACCTGATAATGGAAAGTTAAATTAAAAGACACCCGGCTCCATGCTTGTTTAGAAACTCTGTCGCGGCTAGGCCTTTTTACGAAAATAAATACATTCGCTTTTTCACTCGTCTACGTAGGACACGTTTCCACCCTCGAATTATTCAACCCCTTTAAACTTTGTTCGTTTACCACCGTGTACCACTGTGGCTTTAACCCAATGGTACCGCCATCAAAAAGTTGTTTTTTTTTTCAAATTGACTGTTTATAAATTGGTATTTGCGTCAACGTTTATACGTATACCCGGTGATCAAAGTTTATTCATTTCCCTGTTGCGTAATATTTTCGTCGAATATGAGAGGAAAAAATGGGTAATACCTAGAGTGTTCACGCGTAGGTGATATTGCAAGAGCAGTTTCGAAGTTGCGATAGACAAGCCGCAGCTACTTATCTTTATTCATGCAGACCGTTGTCCCACGGGAGATCTAACGTATACTACTGTATATCGCACGTACTGTGGATGGCAGATGCGAAGTTGTCGCGTTCGAGGATGCTTTGGAAGCCAGTTTCCATTTTGCAATCGGGCCTGATGGCTGAACGCAATTCCCGAGAACCGGCTATAATAATGGAATTTCAGATGTCGATAAAACCACCATACGTGGCTTGTGTGTTCCTTGCGCGAAATCCAGTTCGATCGCAGGCACTTTAACGATTTATCGGAAAAGCTTGCGTCATAATGGCATCGATGTCTTAACGAATGGAATATGGGAAGAATACAGCGTAAACCGACTGTCTTTCGTCGATTCAACAATTTCTTTTTCATTCGGACAGATGTGTCGATACAGAAATTCCCGACGACATTTGATTTTTGCGAATTCGACGTATCATCGTATTCTTAGGAAAGAACGGAGAATTCGCACAGCCCGAGGTTCGAGATTCGAAAGTTTTTCTACTGTGAATACTATCGGAAAGAAAGTTGGGGCTTACGAAAGAGGACCAAGGGAAAAAGTCATGGGATAAGGAATTGTCGTCGGAATTCAGCCATGTTCGAACTCGTGCTCTTCGTATGTAACTCTTGGGAAAAAGGAACAGAAAAGAAGTGAGTCGCGATCTTGGAACAACCGTTAGAAGTGAGTTTCGAATAACGATCCTCCCTCCGGGGAAGAATCGTCCGACTAACGGGAACAAATCCAGCTTGCCAATGAAATTTCTCTATCGGTAATTCGATGTACGTCGAGTCGCTTGATCCTCGATACTTGTCGTAACTCGGTTTTGAGAATTATCGTGTCACGAGGTGTCTAGGGTCGAAAATTTCACGATGCCGGACGATAAATACCGGCTGACATAATTGCGCCGGTCGACGGCGGTGCTTTTAGCGTCGGATTGGCTGGAATTTCTTTTCGATCGATGGCAACGCCAGTGACGGATTTCCGTGGATGTTACCGTCGGCTTTGGCGGGACGAGAACGCCCCTCGGAAGAAGCTCGAAGCCCGAAAGCCAAAGCCAATTCCGTCCGATTTCACGCCCGTTCTGTCACATCCGTTCACTGCCACCAGAAACGATACAAAGTGCCTCTATTCACTGCCGAAACATCCCTCTCTGTTCTGCATTCGCCTACGGACGGAAATCCGGCTGGGAAAACGTGTTATAAAAAGCTAGAATCATCAAACTTTTAACGTTTACTGCACGCTACATTTTTACGCCGACCGCCACGCCGGGATTCTTCTCGTATTTTCTTTTCCCTCGAACAGCGAAAGAAACTTATCGAGATCGAGCGAATCCGCGGGTAATTCGGAACATTGAATTCCCATTCGATACATCGAGCGCGGCGAATGAAATCCGGAAGGAAACGACGAATACTCGCGAAACTTTTGATTCGTTGCGGAATGAGACGGGGAATATAATTTTCTTGCTTAATCCTCGCAGGTTCGAGTATCTGCCTCTCGTATACTTCTTCCCGTCGACTTTTTACGTTTTACTTTATGCCGGAAGAACGAAAGAACTCCAATGTTTTCGAGGAGGAATTACATCGGCGCTCTCATCCCGGTTTCCTGTCGTGGAACCGGCAGCAGTCTTCCTGGGGAATTGCGAGCAGAATCTTCCTCCCTTGCTTTAATAACAATGATACCCGTTATTAAGCCGCGGGTTCTTGACCGATGCAAATACAATATTGCGTCCCATAAACCGTAATGTCACCATATCTTTTTATCGTTTCGTTCCAACGATAGTTTCCCCCCTGCCGTTTACAGAACGGAACCCAAACTACTCGGGAAAACGATGATTGCCGACCGGACTTCGTTAGCTTTGATTTGAATATTTGAAGATTACTGTTTTTACAGCACAGATAGAGGTTGACTCTCAATATTAAAGCTGATATATTAAACGTACTTCTTACTAATGGGAACCGCGAGGTGTGTCGCGATAAATTTTCTTCCATACGTGACAACGAGTCTGTCCTATTCTACTCGCTACTACTTTACGACCGTTCTCTTTATATCCGGCACTACTGTTCGCTAGAAAAACGAGCTTAACGTTAAAATAAAAAATTATTGTCATTCCTCGAATTCGCGGAATATACGAAGTTTCAAAGAAATAAAAAATATTGCCACTTTATGCTAATCCCATTCGAGTATCGGCTTATGCTAATCGACGCGTATAAGTGAAAGTATTAAAAAAAGAAGAAATATGAATACCAAAGTACGATTATAAAGTGTCCTTATTACCTTGAGTTAGCAAAAAAAGAAAAGAAAGAGCGGTATTATTTATCGTTTAACATTTTTACGAGCCCGTATTTTTCCGTGTTGAAACTACTGCGTATTAAAGTTTCTCCGTCGTGAAAATTTCCTACGCCTGGGAATTTCTACGCATTGAAATTTCAACGCGTTCAAATGTCTACGTGTCGACGTTGCCGCGCTTTGAAGTTTTCACCCGAAAAGTAAAAAAAATATTTTCCAACGAATATACCGTTCGTAGAGTCGAACGATATCGTTTGGCGTATCGAAACAATTGCGTCGACGGTTTGCTTGACGAAACAATTCGGAAAACAATACACATATACACGCGAAACACACATATATCCTGATATCGGAAGGTTGAAAACATCATAGAAGGTGGCACGACCGAACCCGAAATCAAAAGGATCCAGTTATCGTGCATTTCCCGTTCCCTTCTTTTTTCCGCCTTCTTTTCCCATTTTCCGGCCCGTTACCTTTTCATTCTGTAAGTTCATCCGGTGACGTATCACCGGAAGCTGGGATAGCCACTTCATTTACTTTCTGCAATCGAAACGTGCAAATCTATCGCTGGCTGCATTCTGTCCCTGCTCTGAATGGATGGAAAATGGATTTCCGCCAGAGGGAAAATAAAGAATATTCTCGGTAGCGATTCTCGAAACCCGTTACGTCGATCGGAATTCGCTTTAGACTGCCTACGGCTACCGTATCACGGTGCGATCGAGAAACAGCTACATCTTCGTTCTATCGAAATGATCGGAAAATTATGTATCGTGGAATCTCGTAGAAAACTACTCGAATCGTAACGATATTTTCGAACGCCGTGTACTCGCGATATAGAGATTTCGTTTCGTTGACTTTAATTGGTACGATCCAATCCAATTGAAGTATCAATAATTTCTGCCTCAATTTTCCCGCGGCTACCGTTTCGCGGAAGGAGTCGGTTGGAAACAGAAGGGTTGGATCTGCATGATTTAATTTGCGACGAATCGACAACGATGTCAAGTGTCGCTCCACCTGCTTCTTCTGTTTGTTCGGAAGACTGGAATGCATTCGTGGCTTTGCGTCGTGGGATTCGTCGCATATTCCGTTCTCCATCATTCTTTCTCTCCCTGGCTTTTACATGCCGCTCGACATCCATTATTCATTGCCCGTTGCACGTGTACGACACGGCACGAAACATAAGAACACTTTGTGTCTCCATTAAAAATAGACGCGAAGTTGGCATTTACGATTTATTCGGACGGCAGAGTCAAAAATTTGTGGCAGAGGCTGCTTGAAAAATCGAACCGAATTTCCGTGACCGAGGACCTCGCGTCTCTTGCTAACGACATCTTTGTTTTTCTTTAATAATACACAGCTCGGGGAAACTTTGCGCCGCAAGCTGTCGGCCGTGGGAAAAAGTCCAAGTCAACCGTTCAAGTTTTATCGAATCTTCATTGCTGAATTTATTCGAAGCAACATATGTCTGGGAACTACTTAATATTTACCGTTTGATCCAGTGACAATTCCTGTGAAAGAAAAACTTGAAAGAAGAAAAGTTCGCGCGTTCGAACGACAGACAGAACAAATACAACCGCGAAAAGCACATCGTTATTCATTCGCGCGCGAGCTGTAACGTAAATGGTTTGTTCAATTATTGCTTTTACACGGTATATACATATACAGGGTGTCTATTTACGAAGTAAACAATGTCACAGACGGCCGACGTTATTGTCAACGTAGATACGCTCGTGTCGTGTCACAGTATTTTCATATTTATCAAAACAGTTTCGATGTATAAAACACGCGGGCAGGGCACGATGCTAATCATGTTTCGTTTGTTTGTTTCTATTTTTCTTGCGGAGTGGCAAAGTACGCGTATCGCCGAGTAACCCGGAGGCGGGGTGAATTTAATTTTCGGTGAACTTTAAAAGTTAGCGCGCGACGTTTATTTATGCAACCCACCCATCCGATTCGAGACAACGTTTCTGCCGGTTTTCTTGTATCATCAGAACATCTCGTGGAAAACTTCTGTGCATATCGAGTTATCTTTTCATTCGTCGTGCAACGCTCAGCATTTCCACCGCGGTGACAATGTGCGGTACAATGTTTGCTTACAATCGATGTGACCCACAAAGGAATTGCACGATTGGTTTTGCTAAAACTTTGACTTTGAACCACGCGAAATATTTTCTGAAATTTCTCCGGAAATTTCTAAGCTCCGATTTTCTCGCGCTTTGACCTATGTTCTTCAACGTTTCAAAGTCTCCTTTTCACGTTCTTTGCCGGCGATGTGAACCCAGCCGAAAAAAGGCATCGAATAACAAGTTCGCGTTTATTTCACCGTGACCCCGAACGTTATAACCTTGTTACCGGAAGGGCGCGGCGATTTTTTTCCAATTAACCGTTTTAATTACAGCCCGGTTTCGCGAGATTACGAGATTTTTTTCGTCCGGGAATTACATCGCCACGGGTGACTTATGAATTGTCAGCCGGCGACGTTCTGTTACGCGAAACAACCGGGACACGCATCGCGAGCATTTATCACCTTCAACCTCTCCTTTAAGGTTGTATGTGCTAGTAAGGGCGGGGAGGGTTATTAATTTTCCCTTCGACCGTGGCGAGAATGCGAAACACTCGTTCGCAGTTCGAACTCGAGCCACGATCGACCATCTTTTGGAAAACGTACTCAAACTTTGGACGGCTTCGGTGGATCCTTAATAGTTTCTCGTAAAAGCTCAGTTTTATAATGGAAGCATTTTCGGGAGTCTCGGGGTGAACCTGATTTTAAGACGTGGCACGCCCCGTGTTCTTAAAACGTTTTCTAAAGTACCGGAGAGACAGGGCAATTAAGGTAGAGAATTTTATCTTTGCAGAATATTTAACGGGAAGCAAGCTATCGAGAGTTTCTTCAGGCTTCTTTCACACCGAACGCGATACGGGATTTTCGTCGATGTGCATAGTTTGCTCGCGTGAACATTTTCACGCCGGGATGAATTTCACTCGAGAGTTTCTCGTCGTTAAAATTTCTACACGCCTGAAAAATCATCAAATTCCATATCCGTTGAATTCAATTTCACCCCTACCGGCAGTCTTTTATATCCTGTTCCTATTCTCGCAAAAAATTAGGCTATTGAGGCCAGCTTTAAATCCAGCTCCATTTCGTCGCCTAATATCCTCACTTTTACTGCTGGCCGGCCTGGTTCGACTTTTACGGACCTGTGAAACTGATTGAAAGTCAATCCGCCATATTGCTACATTCTTATTTCACGAATTACTCTCACAGGCATGTCGTTACCTCGACCTTTATATCGCCGGATGCTTCGGTACTTCCGACCGGAAAACTTTCGGCGTACTTCAATATTTATTCACCCCGTTCCGCCTCGATTTTCATCTAGAAACCGTAAAACGTGAATCGGTGGGCGCCTAAGTGAACGTTTAAATTCTCTGGGCTAATCCTTCTTTCTCAAAGGCTTTCTTTTCCTCGTAAAAAAACGGGGGACCCGTTTTACAACGCACACAGACTCCTTCTTTTACATCCGCAGTTGATCCAAGTTGTTGATACTTTACCGGAAATTCGGTCCCGTTAATTTTCGATTACCGGTGTAAATCTGAAGCAACGGAATTACACGTCTCGTGGAAACTTCTACCTGCAGCCAGTTTCCTGGTGAAGTTGCGCGAAGTTCCAGAATGATCGGAAACGACAGGATATATCCGAAGTTTCTACATTCAGATAATATTTTTAATTTCACGGGAACTTTGCAGAGGGGGTCTCTTAATAACAGGAGATAACGCTGATACTTTCCAAAATTCTATCGGCGACAGTTTTACCTTAAATCTCTTTCCACGTATGGGATGAAAGCCATGTAAATTTAATTTGAAAATAAATCTCGTTCGATTTTTGTTTGTCGCGTGCATAGCGGTACGGAATAAATATCGTTCGGATTTTCCGGTTCTCAATGAAAATATCATATTCTACGGATAACCCGATTAGTAATCCGTATTTGTCAAAGACGGATGATCTAAGCGGGAACGGACATTACGATAAATTATGCTAACGCGCGATCATCCTAATATTTCGCGGAACCGCACGTGCAATTTGCATTTTGATGTAATTACCATTCGATTCGCGCGGGTCGCGCAACCGACGAAATATTACTCTCCTACAGAGATCTCGTGAAATAAAATTCCGCGTGTTCGCCGTATGTGTGCGTATGTGCGCCGGAATACTTTCAACTCTGATTTGCGACATTGTGGCTGCTGTCGCTCCAATGAAAATACCAGTTCTACAGTGCGCCGCCGTTAAATTACCGTTTCCCTCATTGGATGACGGACGAGGCAAGAATACTGGAAGGGAATATGTTTTTGAGCATTCTTTTTGGCAAACGAGTCTCGTTTCGGTAGCCTGGAACCTAGCTTCGCGAGATGCGTGATTCGAATAAAAAATTTCTCCCGCGATCTCCGTGCTCTGAAGACCCTGCGTTTTGAAATTAAACGCGTTAAATATTCTACATTTCGAAATTTCGACGCGATGGACACGTTTCAACCCTCCTGAGATTCACACGCGTGAATTTTCCATGAAATCTCGTTCTGACATTGAACGCTGAAACGATAAAATGATCCTCGATGATATTCTCTGTGATCTTTGCCGTGTCTCTTCGAGGGCTTTTTATTACACACGCTTTTCTTCAACCGAGCTGAACATTCTCATTAAAAGTGCTCTTAATGGTAACCTAACTGTCCGTGGAAAATTAATGCATCCCTTTTAAACTGTCGTGAGTACTGTTTATTCGGTGGCTATTACGGATACGAAGAGCAAACTTTTCCGTCGCGTTAATGTCAAACTTAAATTCCCGGGAGGATATCCCAGTTCCTGGAAATTATCACGTTATCGAATAACGTTTGATAAATAAATAAATATAAATAATACATCGTAATTAAATTGGAAATTGAAAAACTTCTAATTGGGGGTGTATTTAATGTACGTAAAACATGGCGCGAACGTAGCTGCGCTGTTTATTCGCCAGGAAATTTAATAACGACGCTTCAAAATTTCGTTTCGAAAGGTCGCACAAATGTTAAGTTGCAATTTACACTGAACATAATATCGTCCCAATACTGCGCAACTTCTACGCCTGCCCCGAACGTACACGCCTATTCTTTGCAACGTTTCGCATCAATAACAATAATAATAATAAAATAACGAGCAGAAGGGCAAAGTGAAACCCTGTGCAGGAAATGAAATTCCAATTCGCGATAAAACGATTGGTCGATCTGAATCGGTTCCAGTTTTCCGGACCGTGTAAAAAAGGTCACGCTATACCCTGTTGAATCCTTGTTGCCGTTAACTGTAAATTCCTTTCCCTTTCTCCCCCTCGGCGTTATCGGATTAAAACCCATTACGGAAGAAAATAGCAGGGCGAACATCCGACGGTATTAGTTACCGTACCTTTAATACGGCATTACGTCGAAGAGTCTACTTGCAGTTTTTATACGAGCCACAAAAAGGTAGTAAAAAAAAAATCGGAGACAAACTATCGATTCGTTTCCGCACTCGATTCACCGGGCTGACACATCGTATCGAGCGCTGCGGGTAAAAAGTTATTGCGAATTATTAAGTCGTCGAGATTCTGATTTCACGCGATTCGATTGCAGACACATTCGTATCTACGTCTATCCAGACGATGGCGCGATTTTCTTATAATTCCGAGGAAAAAGGGAACTCCGCGTTATTCCCCTTTGATTTCCCTTATCCCAACGGTTATCAAAGCGAGATCGGTAAGGCGGAGCAAAGAGAACGGATTCTATTTTCCCGTAGAACGATATCCCGGTTTCGAACATGAGAGAGAGAAGGACGGCCACTTATTACGGATTTCGTCGAGGCTTTATCGAATTAGCTTTAAAACCGGACCGTGTAATCTCTCGTGGAGCACGTGAACGAGCATGCAAAGAGCAGGCTGAAAAGGGCGGCGAGAGGGGAAGACAGATAGAGAGAGAAAGGGAGAGAGAGGGATGGAAAGAAAGGGACGACCGTCGCGAAACCGTAAAACCGACAGGGAGAAATTTCAATTCCACCGGCGCGGAGAGACGCGGGGAGAGACAGGCTCCTCTATACTTTCGTAGAAAAATGTCTATCGTCTGAAATTCCTGCGTCTTGAAATTTCGATGGCTTCGAGGCCTCGAGACCTTTGGGATTTGTCAGGTTTGAAGATCCAATGCGCGGAAACTGTGCGGTTTAAAGGCCGTCGGCGTCTAAAAATTTCGACGCTTTGAAGATTTCGCGCGAGTTAAAGCTTGCGCGTTTCGAGACGTCTGAGCGATGAAATCTGAACGTGCCAAGAAAGTTGGACGTGTAGAAATTTCATAGCTCGGGAATAGAGAGAATCGTTTGCCATCTTTACGGAGCAAATCGAGAGGAAAAGAGAAAAAGTTTAGTGCTCGATCATCGGTGAGAAAGAATTAAGGGATCTACCACCCTTCCCATCGGGACGCCGTATTAACCGACTCGACTGCATTCCATTCTCTCGCTTTTCTCGGACTTTTTCACCGACGATAATCTACCTAAATTTTACTCGAATAATAGGAGACTCGAGAGCGAAAAATAAGTTCGGCCGCGGGTAGCGCACCCACGACGTTTTTTCATATTTATTTGCCACGATTCATCGAGAAACTCAGTTCCTTTTCACTCGGGCTAACGAAGTCAGTGACTTCTCAATTTTTTCAAATATTCATGTCGATATCTAAAAGACTACGAAAATGAAGTGGAAAGAAAGGAAATCGTAAAAAATCCTGACCTACCCCTTCAGATTTCGTCTAGAAATGACCAAATTTTGGATGGTCTTTTTCCACGCTGTATCGCCCAATCTATTTCGCATTTTATTTCACCGCAAATGAAGGGATTATTTGCGAATCCGTAGAACGGTGTCCATAAATTACAGTGATCGAGATCTCACGACGAGATCGACCATTTAAGGGCGGTTTAACGGAATAAATCACCCAACGAAAGTTTCAGCTTTAATTACAGAGCAGCGAACGGAACTCAGGACTATCGAGAAAAAAATCTCAATCCCGAAATGGCGGATTAGACGCGATTCGATAACGTAAATTTCATGGGAATGTCGACGATTCCGACGAGCAGAAATTTCGGTATTCTGTTTACTACGGAACGTTGTGGTTTTTAATTTGATAAACTCATTACACAGGAAATATTCATACGTTGTAAACATATGGCTTTATGGATGCATTCAAACGGCATCGATCGATCAACAGTGATCTATTGGAAATAACACAAAGTTTTTAAATGACATTTCACCGAATCGTGTATTATGTTAAAACAATTTTACTCGTCCATAGATATATTTATTCTTCGCGTGTAAATATCAACGTACTCGTTCATAGTGTTATTAGACTCGTACAAATAAATGTGGTAAACGAAACGGTTCGAAAAATAGCAGAAAAAACTGACGGTATCATTTATGCGATCGAAGATGGAAAAGCTGTGCGGAAGTCCCGTATTTCTAGATTCAGACGCGTTTGGCGTATGTATTTTTACGCAGGGCATCTCCTACGTGCCAATATTTCTGCGCGCAGAGAGTTCTTCGCTCACCAAATATACATCGCTGAATGAATTTCTCCTCGCGATAAGTAAACGAGCCCCTCGGAAGGCCAAAGTGATCGTCGACTAATTTCTCAATTTCATGAACCGGGTAATCGATTAGTGTTCCACATCTACAGAAGAAAATCAGCGAGTTTTTCTATCTGAGTTTTCATGGCGTTGATCAGGTTCACTACCGAAAGGCTCGAAATGCGACGCGAATTCGGATTCATTAAAAGTTGACGGCAAACATCGCTTCCCGACTAATGGTGTAGCCGTTTTATTTATCCTGCACTAATTACCGCCCGTATGAACTCCGCGTAATTTCTCAGCATCAAAGCAACCTTTACGAAAGTCCTGAATTCGGTATAATTAAATCCACTCCAACAGCCTTTTACTATGAAATAATCTATGAAACCTACTAAAGTTTCTTATGACACGGAAAGATGAAAAAGACCAATTTTATGGAAGCTCTTTCTATGACACTTCAAACGCCTCTTCCGTAAAGTAGCTGGGAAATTAGATGCTTGTTTCCAACGAGTAAAGCAACAGAGGAATTTTTTCTGAAAGTGCAGGAAAGTTTAATAACATCGTTTCCTCAGGGCGAGCAATAATGGCTGTTTGAATATTCGTTGATCTGGATTTAGCGTGATTAATTAGAGGAATCAGCCAATGGAACTTTCATCGGACAAGGACACCCGTGTAGTTCAGGACCCAGGAACATCGAGATGCTGTAACACCGGCTTACGAGTGCTATGTTTGATCCGGAACAACCCCGCGATTTGGTGATTAGTCATTGACCGATTGGCAAATAATTTGCCGAACGAGGTCGACTGATCATCAATCAGTCTGTCACTTTTAGGGTACGACGGTTTTGATTATCGATCTGCTTAGGTGATTAGTGCTTTTTTGGAAATATATAAAACAGATGGAAATTGTTCGCGAATGTGTTTGCCGAGGGTCGCACTTGATTCGATTCATAAATTTTTGGAGTAATTATCAAGTATGTCGTATTCCTAGGTGTTAAAGTTTCTGCGCGTCGGACTACCATGGTGACTGGAATTCATTGTTTTCCGTAAATTTACATTCACTGTATCCGCAGTCTTACAAAGCGCTCGTTTGTATCATTTAATTCATGGAATAGCTGCACGGAACAACAAATGTCAGAGGTTCTTTGTTTCCCACCGAAACCCGTGCATTATGTACCTATATGCTGAATTAAATTATATCGACCAATTTCCACGAATAATAAACATAAGGTCTAAACAAGCATGCATGCAACCGTTTCGAATATGCCAGAGGTGAATATTAATTAAAAATAATTACAAAGTTTGGGAACCCATGCAGTTGGGAATGGCATGTAAAAAACAAGTAAATAATCGCAACGATGTCAGAGAAAAAGCGTCTGTTTTTATTCGGATTAAAAATATATCTCGACCACCGGTTACTATTTTTTTGCCCCTTATTGTAACGTTTTTCCGTTATCTCTGGAACAGCTTGACGCTGTATCTTTGAATTCAACTGGTATTTACGCAGCGGTAATTCTGTTTTACGTATTAATCATAGTACGCCGCGCTTAGTCCGTTGAAACAAAAGCCGGGATCTTAACACGCCGCGCGAGTGTAGTCGGGTAGGTAAATTAGCGGGAAGAAAACTCAGGCGCGAATGATTAATTATACGGTGTCCAAATGGTCCTTTACCTTTCGCATGAAACATTCCCGAAATCGGTGAACAGAAACATCAATTCAATTACGTTGAAATCCGTACGATCGCGAGTAACATTAATCCGGACAAATTGCTGCTGTAAATTACAATCGTTTCAATATAACGATATTCATCGTGTAAAATTAATAGCAGTTCTGCCGTGTCTGTGAATTTGGGTTTCTGAATTCTAGGAATTCTCCGAAATGTACATGGACCAAAGTTTTTCTCTTGCCCGTGTAAATTCCAGCGCTTTTGAAACTTCTCCCTCCACCATAATGCAAACCTAAACTACAAAATTAATATTCGCGCCGCTGTCCCCGACGTCCCTGTACGAATAGCGAAACTGTAAAAATCGATGAATCGTGTACTCAAGAAGTGACGACGAGGTGCACAAATGAAAATTTCAATTGGCGTTGGAAAAAAAAGGTCCATTGTCCCATTTGACGAACCGCCTTTTCACGGTGGATGTAGCAGCCGTGAACGAAGTAGGAAAAAAAAGAGGTGTTAACGCGTTTTTCCTCGGTCCGGAAAAATTGTCCCAACGGGTCGAAACAAATTTCCGTGATAAAAAGTGCGCGCGCGCGCGCGCACGTGATAGAGAGATAGAGAAACTGGAAGGTAAAAATAGAAGTGTTCCGGTCTACCTGGCCGTCATAATTAAATCCCGTTTATCCTGATTGCGATCTGACGAGGAAGAAAAAAAAGTGTACGAATCACCGGGCAGATTCGCGACACGGTTTGTGCGAAAATTCGATTCCCAGTTATTATCGTATCATGGAATCTTTCGTTCAGTCGATCGGTCTCGAAAGCAGAATAAATTCGGCCTGCAGAGAAACGTCAGGCAACCGATTTACACTCTGATTGGATCCCATCGGTATCGATAAATATCTCGGTAAACGATTTATTTCCTTCGCTCCTGGGAAATGTATGCGCATCGCGAAATTTTTGCCTGAAACATTACGGTTGTTCTCTTAACGAACGGATAACACGTGAATTATTCAGCGCTACGAATTCTCTTTTCTAATTGTAACGTCGTCTCGCGCTGGTTCGGGAGCAGAAAAACAAGACAATTGAAAGCAGGGATAATATCATTGAACAGACGACATACACTACGATAGATCGTAAGACTAATTAGCCATCGACATGAAACCGTGCTTCGTTACCGAAGTTGTATCGAGCACCGGTAACATTCCCGTTGAATGCGAAATAACGAACAATGTTGTTTGTCCGTTAATTCTCGATTGCCGGAGATTCGAGTAAAAAACAAGGTACGGGATGCCGGTCGATTCTACGTTAGTTAACCTTTATTCAACGTTAATGAGATAGAGAGAAAGAAAAAGTTGCCGTTAAACATGTACACAAGTTTCCGTGTATTCCGAATGTGGCTTACCCAAAACTACTTTCACTCGCAATGGCAAGTAGAGTTTTAATCCGTACACACTAGTTGATGGATGACTAATGCTTTGAAAATTTACCCCGCCAACATTTCTGTTCCTCGGAGTTGTTACCCTCTAAAATCTCTGGTAGAATCAGTAATTATCCAGTTGCCGAAGTATCGCGATGCGAAGGGTCGTACGAAATTGGTAGCACGAGGGGTGTGATCGAATTAAGGGTGCATTATCGAGAAATCCTAGCCGATGGCGACGACAGAGCCAGGAAGTTACGCGGATTAGTCCAGGATTAGGTTCATCAGCCGAGTTTTCGAGCAAATGGCCCTCGGCCAGGAAATTTCGCGCCGATATTCCTGCGCCGGAAAATTTCCCGGGAGAGATAGAGTTTTCCATTGAGAAACACGTACGGCCGTGTTCCGCGAGTCGATGAAAAAATCATTTGTAGCGGAATATCTTGAGTTTCACTCCTAAACTACTTTATCTATTAACGTGAAATATAGAGTAACGGATTCGGAAGTGACACTTTGCAGATTACGTTAAGTAATATGCGTATTAGGCTATGTATCTGCGGGTGGCAAAAAGCTGGGCAAACTCTGTCCCAGTTTCACAGCGGTGGAATTGAATTGGATGGAGACAGTAAATTTGAAATTGCACATGACATACTCGCGAAGCCTGTGAGAGGTTCGGGGGTTCAAAGACCACTGAAACATTTCATTTCCGTTGAAAATTTAGGGCTCAGAAAAACGATCCTTGTAATTATCAGCAGGACTAGAGGTTATCTAACGAATCGGATTTACGAGAATTTCATGGGAAGCGGAATCATAAAATTCGATAGGATATCGGCATTTCCATTGGAATAATTAATATACGATCATTAACAGCTTTAAATCCCGTTCTCGTGTAACATCCAGGAAAATACGGATATAATAATATCAAAGTTATAACATTTCCCGATATTCCTTTGCTATTACTTTTTTTTATAATACTCTCCTTTGGTCTACGTTCGGTGGCATATTTTTTCTCCGGCATTTCCACAGGAGTATCGCATTATCGAATGAAAAAACTACTGCGTCTCGTTCACCATATTCGAAAATCGTGTATTCAATTATAAAATATCGGTATATTTTCCCTAGCCTCCGGGGCAGCTCTCATTTTTTTTCTCATTAGATTAAACGAGCGAAGAGAAAGATCGTTCCACGTCGATTTGATTATCAGGTTTTCTTATACATTTACCAGAGCTCGACTCGCAAATCGAGTACTTTATCGCGAGGGATCGATTTTTCCGCTTCTTTTCCCGGTTCTTTTCCATCCGCGAAACTCGAATTGAACTTGCAGCTCGTCCGAGTACCGTTCCTACCTTTTCCCCGACGCTTTTATGCTCCCTTAATGATCTGCCGGAGCTTTGCAACCTGCCGAAAGGTCAGTGGGACTTCAATCGGAGTAATTTGCGCCCTCCGCTCGCGCAAATTACATATAGAAAGATTTGAACGTCGATATCACCCCGATCAAACAAATGAATATTCGTTCGTACGGTGGTTACTCGGCGAAGAGGACGCTATCGTGCGATGGTTTTACTCCGCGTGAAAAGCAATGTCGATTTAAGACACCAGCAACGGAGAACGAAGTCGTCAGTGAAGAATACACATTGAATACCGGCTTTCGATTAGCGACATATTTCTAATTGGTCGAAACGGGTATATCGATAACGTCGATACAACATCGTTGGATAATAACATTAAAATTGGTCCTAATAACACTTGACGGAGACATCCTGTTATTGAAAACGATATTAAAAGCTTCTGCTTTATCTTGCCGTATCAGATTTTCCAGTGGAAGATCAAAGAAACTTTTTATTGGCAGCGGCAGAGTGATATCTTTGCTTGAGATTCCCAATAGTCTGTCGGTCGCAGTGGATTCGAAAAGGTCACCAGCAGCCGCACGAATTAATTAGGATTAATTGTTGCCGTTGTTCGATAGCTTGTAGCTTTGTACGGATTATATACTTAGTTAGACGAGAATTTAAGCGGTCTTAACAATGCCGAGTATTTCCGATAATCTGACGGTGAGCTACCAACCGTGTAAATGTACAACGATTACGCGAAGTGTTAGTCGCTAGTCCATTTGAAATCCAAATATTTCCGAAAAGCTTACTTAATCCATTCGGTTTAGTCCGTCCGAAATTCCAGGTTCCACATAATTATGCGAGCTACATTTCACACGTATTTCGTTCGTGTTTCCTTCCCGGCTAGAACGTCAAAAAGCTCGTGATATGTATTTATTCACCGAAAACAGTCGGTATTCCCTCTGTGTTACGCGAACGGATTACCGTTATTGGATTTTTCGGATGTCCAGAAAACACCGACATTTTCATACTTTTCCGGACGTTTCGCGTGACGACTAAATTTTTCCCGAGCAGATCAGCACCGATATCGGAGATGTTTATCTTCCAAAAAAATATTCAGCGAATCACAGAAACTGTTTTTCAGTCACAAATGAATATCGCGAATATACATACACGGACGCAATCACGATCGAACTAGTGCGACTGGATGTCTGGAACAGGGCGAGTTTTAATCAAGAAATTCTCGAACGGTATACGCGTGAATAATTCATTCTATACTTTTTACATCGAGCTGACATTTACTCGATTTTATTGTACCGGCAAGTGGAGTCTGAATGAAAAATAGTTACACAGAAATGCCAAGTGATTCCCAAGGAAACTATATCGAAGCGTCTAATTCGCCGTGGGCTGTTCGATCTATGTATCACGGGATCGCACGGACGTTTCAGTGCACCTTTAGAAGAGCCAAGAATATTGTCGAATAACTTTCCTTCCACCCGTGTGGAAAAGTCACGGGAAAATGTAGCGGACGTACGGACGATTAGGTACTTCGGTAGAATCAGAATGAAGATCAGACACGGGACAGACAGATAGAATCATGTCGCAAACCTAACCCAGATGCGACCCAGATTTAAGCCAAACAGCCACGAGCGTGGCACATATGTATACATATATGCAATAGAAATGTGAATGAGAAGCGAAACAGAGACAAATGAGAGACAGGGGGTGGAGCATAGCCCGGGTTAAATAGGAATGGTGAAATGGAAATAGAGTTATTCGATTATCGTCCCGAAACTCATTGCCGACGTAGCACTAATGATCAATTAATTTACGTCGATTAAAAACTGTAAAGCATTTCGTTGTCCCGAAGATTTGAGTGTCTCTAAATGTTATTCGATGTTGTGTAAGGGTACGTACGTGCGTACATACATAGCTATATCTTATGATCGAGATGATCGATGATCATTATCGATAGTTGTTATCAAATGCCGTTATCAGGTTTGTCGGTTTATCATGACGGTAATTGATGGGAAAGTCGTAGTGCGCAACAGGCGCCTCTTCGAACCCCCCTGCGACTACCAGCCGGAAGTAGTTTGCGTGCAATCGCCGTCCAGACAGATAATCTATCAGATTATGCCGGATAACCGATGTTACGCCCCCCGAACCACCCCGAATCCCCTCCCGAAATGGCGACCGACGCCGATTTCTGCCATTTCTGCCACTCACGAAACCTCCGACTTATCGATAAGCTAGCCTGTAATTTCTTTCGAATAAATCATCCATTTGACCGTCCGATAACATTCGACGGTTCGTTTAAGCTTACCGATATGAAAGTTCTTTCTTGGGGAAGGTCGCGGGAAGAGTGGATATAAAACGCTTTTTTATAGAGGTGCACGAGAATCGTTTTCAATGAAATTTCTGGGCTTGGAAATTCTTGTGCGCCGACAATTTCTGCCAGCTGTAAGTTTCTACGTCTAAACATTTCTACGTTTCTGAAATTCCTGCGCGTTGAAAACTTCGTGCTTGGAAATTCCTCGGCGAATGGAAATTTCTGCGCTTGGTATATCGATCGTCGGGGGTGGTTTCGTTCGATGTAAACCTCGCTCTACCCGATCGATTCGATTTCAATGAGGGATAAAATACGTCATCGTTAGAAGGAAAATATTTCGAGGGTGCAAAATTTCATCGACCTTTTCTCTCAAACATCTCAAACAGGGGGGTGAAGACTCACTCTCGCGCATTTCGACGTTCTTTTGATGAAATAATGAAATGAAATACGAGGGGAAACAAGAGAACGAGTGTCGCCTATTCTCTCGAACGATATGCCCGGGTAAAACGGGCGAGGAAAAGTTGTCCACGATTTAAAACCGATGGATTCCAGAAGGATTTCACTCGACTTTGGAACGGGGGATATGATTCAAAACGAAAAATTCTCGTACGAGGCGAACTTCTGAAAATCGAGACTCGGGGTTAAGTGCGCCTTCCGAAAACAGAATTCCAGGACGCACGCTCCACGAATATTTTCCCACGAAAACGCGCTCTTTTCCGAGCGAAAAGTCATTCCACTTTTCCGGAGAATGCCGAGTGGATTAAACGAATCGTTTCCGGCTTCTGCTCCTCGAAGAATTTGTCGGCGACACGCTTGAATTTAACCCTTACATTTGCGGGCAATTTTTGTTCTCATTCGAATGCGTCGATGAACGATGAATTCAAATTTCCAGCATTATTTCGAACACCATTATTGAATTTCGGCTTAAAATCGACGCGCATAATGGATGATTTCATATTTTCGAAGCATTTTTATAAACATTCGAGGGATATAGAATATATTATTTCATTTCAGCCGACTGAAACCTGCTTATATTACCGGAACCATGAAATATGAGACAATATCACGCGGCTGAAAGGCTTTTTACACATTTGCATTTTAAATCATATTTACCAATAGGTAGGAAATTTTACTCCCGAACGCGGTTTTCATTTTCAAACCGATTAAGCCAACATTCCCGATGAGATTATTAATGTAGTCATTAGCGCATTAAAAGTCTCAAAGAACGTCTTATCGTATTATTGATAATTCTTAGGTGGAATTCCAGACTTTCCAAGCGGAATACCATTTCGCATTTTCCCTCGCGATTTCGCTCGGGAATCGTTCTACTCGAAGATGGAGCGAACTTTTCCCTATCTAATTCCGATCGAAACAATTTCGACGAGCAAAAGAGAGAAAGAGCGAGAAAGAAATGGAGGCTATCAAGCTAACTGGCGGACTTCACTTTCTTAAGCCGAATTCTTTCGAGGGTTTGGGGGTACGGTGTCACCATCCCCGGTCGAGGGCTGAAAACAATATCTCTGTAATCACAAATACGTGTTCTCCCTGATTATTTATAATCGCTCGATAGCAGAGATGGTGCGGAAACGCTTGGAATTCCTTGCGCCTTGGAAACTCCGTGCGCTGAATTTTTCTTACGTTGGAAATTCACCCTTTGAAAATTTCTTCCCGATTGTTTATACAGCACCGACGAACACATCCGCGTCTGTACTTGGTATTCCGATCACGATTCACTCGCGAGAAGAGATTCGTCGCTCTCTGTATAATTTTCCCTTTATCCCACTGAATTTATTTCATTTACTTTTAATATTGAATCAGTTCCTTCGGTTTCCACGACGTTCGCGAGACGACAGAGTTTCTTGAGCGAACGTAATCATCTGCAGTGTGTACCGACCCTGATAAAACAAGAGGCAAATTGCAAAAGCCTCCGCGAACGTCATAATTGAAAAAAAGAGATTGCTTCTTTCTGCACCGTATTGTCGTCGTCTGGGAACTCGAGATGTCCTGAATCAGCAACCAGACGAGACACCAATCTTCCCGTAAACTTAGCGACCAGCCACTCGAACATCCGGGGCAAGCGATTCCTACGAAACTACGGCATTTACATATGTAAATCGTATCGTTATGTAGATTCACCTGGAATTAACGTGCAACTTCCTTCCGCGACAGAGAAAGCGAATTTCCCGCGGAAATTCTTTTCGCCCGCGTATCATCCCGCATGGAATTCAATCGCATCTCCGTCAGCTCTCGGAATCGTTCCAAGAATAAGAGAAATTCTTCTATGAAGCCGAAAGAACGACTCGCTCCCATATCTCAGAAAAACAATGGCAACGTCTTCAATGACAATCAAGGAAAATCTTTATTAATCGGCGACTGAAACCCGCGCCACCACATTTGCCTAAAATTTCATGGAAATGGTAGACGAAGCTGCGGACTGCGGGAGATTAAAACTCGTCGGAGAGGTTGCCTTTTGTAAACGACGTCGTTCTGCTCGGACAGAAATTCAATGCCCAACTCGGACTAGAACAACTCGGACAACTCCTGCCGACTTTTCGACACGGGAAAATAATTATTCGCTGATTCTCGGAACCGCGACTTCCGTAACACTTCGCTTTTCATCGGTTTTCCACGAAATTGAGTTCCCGCCGGGAAGATATACCCTTTCACACGATTAATCTTTCACCGGGATCAAAGGGTGTGTTATTAATCCGGCGTTTCTTTGTTCGTCGAATCGACGGTGGTGCGCTACAACGACGTAAACCGTCGTAGAAGATTTTTCAATGGAATTATCTCCGTTGAAAATGTAATCAACGGGGAGATTCGTAGATACTCGAGAATTTCTACCTAAGGAACAAAGCGAGATTATTCGGCGATAATTATCTCGGTATGATAAAAGAACAGACCGGGTGAAATTAGCATAATTAAAACGATAGCTATCGGCACTCGGCAGAACCTGTTGCGACTTTATTAAACCGGCGGTTCATTCGTTCGAAATCAAATGAAATTTTATTGAAAAACCTCTTATTCCGTGAATAACTGGCCGTTCGTCTTGTACCTTCGGAAACGAATTCCCCCCGATAACGTTCCATGTTCTAAGAGTATTCAAGCATTCCTATAGAAAATAAATTCTAATTATGTACCTGCATCCAGGTCGGACCCTTTCGAATATCCACTATAAAATATTGCGTATCAACGCGACGTCAATTACGCGGTCAAACAGTGGGTTTGTTTGCACCGGGAAATCACTTTACCCTTTTTTTCCATTTGTCCCACCCTCCGTTCCAATATTCCTTAACACCTTTAGGGAGAAAGATATTCTAAAGACCCGCCCGATAGATACGTCACTCGGATCGAATTTCTCGCGCACTTTTCAAAGCCCTAAAACAATCTTCCACATCCCCACACAGTGTTCTTCGAGCACTTTCAACCCTTCCGCACAAAATTTACAAAACTCTTCGGCCGATCGTTTCACGAGCTTCTACTAGCAACACATAGAAGGGGTATATGTCATGCCGTGCTTGGAGAAGATAGTGAGCACTCATGCGGGGTGTGTACTCGTTAGATAGACTGTGTTGTATATTCACGAGTGGTTCCTTTCGGTGGTGCTGGGTGCGTGGCTCACCTGGGGTAGAATCATGACGTGCGGCAGCTGGCGCGCCTCGCCGCGCACTGACGCTTCACCCCTAGCGGAGCCTTCTCGCACCCCCCACCACCACCCCAGCATCCAAACCACCACCTCCCCCCAGTAGTGACGATGGTGGCGGTTAGGCAGAAAGTCTCCGGCGAGATGAAGAGGGTTGTGTGTGTGTGTGTTTTTTTTGGTTCAGAGGGATAGATGGGGAGTGTTGGATTGGTTTGTGTTTTTTTCCTTCTGTGACTCGACTCGGTGGTGGTTTTCGAGGGATGAAATTATCGTCGAGACGTTTTTACGCGTGGACGTACGTTTTGCGAAGAGTATGTTAGTTGTGGCACTTTGATGATTCAATGCGTGGACATTGCGGCGGTCTGGAAATTCTGCGGTTGGCAGAATTCTAGGTGTCGGTATTCCCGCTTTGAACTTAGCCAGCATTGAAATTCCATGGGTTGTCAAACCGTTGCTCCGCTTTGGGAGTTCTCACGACGCGATCAAATTCAAATTCTCGACCGTGAATACCGACAAACTTGGCCAGCGGGTCTCGCGATATTTGAATGTGTCTTGGAATTTGACAGGGAGAGCTTGCTTACGTATCCCATTACCTTGCTACCCAGATATCACCGTTAAATATAGTCAACGTCAAGTGAAACAGACCTTAAAACGATCAGCCCGTATATACGTATACTTCGTTACACATACACTCGACGTGCCTTCTGTTCCCGTTTACTTGGAACCTAACGCATGGCGCGAAGTAATATTCCCGTCCCAGGAGAGCTAGAAATCTAGGCTGTAGGGGGACTTATACGGCACACACGGATATCGACCGAATCCAAGGGAAGAATTAGGAGATAGTTAACGACCTGCATACACACACGTATCCACATATTCAATAACGGTGTAAATCAACGACACCACGGATTCGACACCTTGCCTGCTGATTTAATATTGTATCAGTTAATTGAAAACGTTAATTAAAAGCGTGACAATTCGGATTACTTTGACGATGTTTCTACGCTTCGAGGATTGGACGCGCAAAAGAATTTTTGGACTTATGGGAACCGAGCGCGTGAAACGTTCTCCCTTTTGGAATTTCTACGCCGTGAAATTGCTGTGCTTCGAAATTCAACGCGTCGAAATTTCCACGCCTTGTATTTGCTTATGCAAACGTATTTCACGATTCGGTAATGATCGAATCACCTACACACACTTCTAATTCAATACCTGGCCCGATAATTTAATATTCTATCGGTTAATTAAAAGCGTGAGAATTCGCAGCCAGAATTGCTCTTACCATATCCTAACGATGGAATCGTCCTGTTCCACGTTAATTCCAAGATATCTACCAATCGTCATTATCTACATTGACGATTAAACACGTATTTTAGAGTTCTCGAATATCCAAGGGAAAAAGTAAGAATGTTTCGCAGAGAAAAAAGAAATTGTACGGGGGTTAATGTCGAGAGGGTTGAAGTTAATATTCGAAAGGGTAGACCGTGTCTGGGATACGAAAGTGGTCGCAGGAAAAAGAATATCCTTTTTATTCCGTGAAAGAATTATAATCATTATCGTCTCCTTTATCAACGTTTAACCAAAATTATAGAAGTCGATCGAAATACCTCGACGCTGTTTTTGCATGAAATTAAAATGAATATCATTGGACAATAATGCGCATATTATCGTTATCATTTCATTAATAACCAATCACGTTGAAAGCTAGTACCAGCAATAATAACGATATTAATGATAATAAATAACATATGGTAATACTCGATGCATATGGAAAACATGCTTCGGTATTGCAATTATTGAAATCGAAATACCGAAATTTACATTCCATTGTTTTGCAAGATAACAAAGTTAATTGGAAGAAATATACCTGGGAGGGGAAGTAAGGAAATGCAGTTGTTATGCAAATAAAGACAACGTGAAGGATCTTATTAAATATAAGTACATATTATCATTACCGTTCTATCTGCTTCGTAGATGTCCGATATAAGGGTGTAAAGGATAGGACGGAAAGGACAGAGAGCACGGAAATTGCAATTACCGTGAGATAGACTGATAGACGCGGTATCTCCGACGTGCAATAATTACATTACAATCGAGCTCGACCAACAAAGAGAATAAATACAATAAAACCCACAATTTCACCATCGAATTAAAATCTAACCAGAATTGACCCTAAATCTTATCGAGAGCAATTATGACAGTCCTCGAAAGCAAACGAATCGAAATCCCGTACTTTCGTTGTACGTACATATTTCCTATTCTGGTAATGCAAGGATTAGCCAAAGTAAATTTCTCTATGCTGACCGATGAAACCTGAAGATATCGTGTAATCCGGATAAAAGTTAAAAATTCTGTGCTCGCAATTCCACGGAAGCTTTGATTCCGTTCTTGTGATGAACGACACAATCCTGATGAATCAAGAAAACTTGAAAACTCTGGTCTTACCTATCGGACAATGGATTACGATTCCTATCGATATACCACATATGCATCGCATGCATATATGTTTTTTTCCGAACAATCGAAGTGATACGCGTATTTCGAGTCACGTGTCGCATCAATGTCGAGATCAGTGTCGAGCCACCATGAATACGTATGGGAAAACGTATGTCACGAATAGTTTTGAAAAATTCTCGAAGGACAGTGACACACTGGAAAAAGGATAATGCAGGAAAAAATGGCGAAACGAAATATTTTCACGCTTCGAACGAAATCACGAATGACAGGTGTGTTTACTATTATTATTAATCTTTTGTTTTCCGAGTACGCGATAAAATGGCTTTTTAGGACAGATTCTTAAAACCTGTTTAAAAATTAAGCGGGATAACATAGGGTGAGCAGGTTCGATCCATTCATGTGTAAGTTCACGTTTCCCTTGGTTTCGTTAATGAATCTTTTTTTAAGACTAGCCTTTTTTAAAATAAGATTTAAGCTACGCCACTTGAACGCTAATTTTACGTCCATTCTGGTATATTAAGAATCATTCGCACTCTTTATTTATACGTGTTTATTTCGAAGCCCGAAAAACAGAACGAATTTAACGTGTCCAGAAATAAAGCTTTTCCGGTGGCGGACGGGCGAATCGATTAAAACGGCATTTAGAGAGCCGCAACGAGTTAATAATTACTGCCCGACGGGGAATCCTTTTTTCTGATAGAATTAGTCTGCGGCTGATGTTGATACCGCGTCTCGTAGAAAAAATCTCAGTAATCCACGTATTTCGAATTAGAACGTCGCGGAAATTTATCGGGGGGTAATTTCTGGGTTTTGTGAATACATCCCGTGGGAATTTCCATTCGTTGTAATGCTATCCTTCCGAAAACTCGAGGCACGACATTTCTGGTTCCGATAGTTTTCGACTGTCGAAACTTTTACGCCTTGAAACTCGTACACGTTCTAATTCCTAAAAGCAGCCTCAAACTGTGGACCGAACGATAAATCAAGCTTAACAAAGATAGAAGAAGGTCGTTCGTATCGTAGCTCATGCTACGATGTGAGTAGTGACCCATGTCAACCTGGATATTTCTCCAAAGTTTCCTCGTTCGAAAATTGACACAGGTCTCGAGCAGAACGTCGATATCGGAACTAATGCGGTTGACCGAGACGGAAATTAATTAGTCGGATAATGCATATTATCCTCTATTAAATCGCTATTAGAAATTATGATACAAGCGGAAGAATAATTAGCAGACACCCGAATCTCTTCTTGGGAGTCGAAATACATTTCTCTGTTAAAAGTGAAACTTTAAAATTAGCCGCCAAATTGAATGGTACAATGTGAAAATGTGCAATTGAAGGTGAAGAGAGCGAGCGAGCGAGAGAAATCTCTCTAACCCTCTTTCCAACTAGCTTTTTTCAATTCTAAGAAGCTCGAGTGTTTTTCCATGTTGTTCCATGGACTTTTCACGCTCCAAATGGGTACGTGCACAACGATAAAAATTCACGTGTTTTCTTCACAGCGAGCAAGTACGTGCCGAACCTTTTTTTTCTGCCCAGAGTTGTTTATTCGTTTTGGTAAGAATTGAACGTAGGAATTTCCACCGAATGGAAATTTCTGGCGATTTTGTTCCAAATTCAGCGATGAAACTGGTGGCAAAAGTTGACCGGTTCATCAATGTCAATTCGAGAGTCCAGCTTCCGCGGAAAACATTCGTCATCTTCCTGTTCTCGAGACGACCAATAATTTCACCGTTCTCTAAGCCTCTCTTTTCCCTATTTTTATCATAATGCTGCGAGGGAAATTTTGGGGAAGGGGACGAAGGTCGTGGTACATTTTTCACGACGAGAAAAAAGTGTTACCTTGACCCCTGATTTCCCTTTGTCGAGGATAGGGGAAAGCAGGGACGCCGTTTGAACCTGTCGCACCTTCGGATATAATCTTTCTATTGGAAACGCTAAATGTGAATAGCTGCCAATTACTACGCTCCATAAACTACAACTTATCATTGTTTTAAGAAAAAATGACCCTCCTTCTCTTTCCATTTGATCTTTAAATACAACGACCAACGTCGTTCCTTAATATTTCAATTTCCATTCATTTTCCATTGACACGTAAAGCGATTACCGTACGGTAATATTCACCAGTGGCTCTACGCGCGGGTCTTTTGTGCGAATTTCAACTTATTACAGTGGCGCATTTAATTAGAGCGAACGGGTCTGAGACTCTGTAAGCGTGAAATGAGAACTGTACGGATAAAGTTTTTAATTAGAGTGGCCACGTACCAACATTAATAAATAATATACATATACGTATGCGGAACTATCTCGTCAAAACGACAGCGTCGCGTGGAACGCGAAACGATGCCATTTATAAAATGTTTTTTCTACCTTATATCGTTGTTTGTTTTTGCGAGTACACTTTAGAAAATGCAACGAACACGGACCACCGTATAGACGCTTGATTATCGATCTAAGTAACGAACGGTGCTGGAATAATTTCCTATCGAATCGATTCGTCCGTCGAGTCCATATTCTTATGGCAATCTGGACTTTATTTGCAAGGTTTATGAGGATTCGACGCGCAAAAAGCATTTCCCTAATTTGATCGCATTTCCTGTAATCTGATTTCCGGAAAAATACAGGAGAAGTGGTTTGTTCTCAACAGGGTGTGAAAAGGAAAACTTTCTCGAGGGTTGTCGCTCCGCCATTTGTCAGGATGCCGCAGACGCTGTCGGAATCGCAAGTCGATGCAATTCTTTCGCGGGATTTCTGAGAATGTCGATGAACATAAATGCAACAGCCCTGGGAATTGAGAAGCGACTTGATTCTGCCAATGCTTCTCGTTTCTCCTCGACAAGTGCCACGTTCTGAACGGACGGCGACGAACCGATTTTAAAGCGGCGCTTCGCTCGTCGTCGAAAACACACCGAAATTACCACGGGCCGACAATTCAGAAATTGAAGGGCATGTAAATTTAACCCGCGGAAATGTCGAAGCACAAATATTTCTCGCAATGTAATCTTCGGAGCGTACAATTTTGAAAACAGTCGCCCGAAGATTGCACTAAAAAGAATAAAAAACGTTTTCGTGCAACGGCAGATCCGAACGAATACCGCTTCTATCGTCTTGATCCGAATTGATCCGTTTTCGAAATGGAGATCGGTTTATAGGGTACCGCAGATCGCTCGAGGAGGTTCGTTTTAATTTGGTATCGATTAGAGTGGCCGGTGGCAGATTACAGGCGGCATCTCGTGGCCCAATAGTTTGATCGACACGACGACCGATATATGTGTGTAGGTAGGGCTTACCTTTATACAAGGTAAAACGGGTGACAAAGCATGCCTCGAGAAACGATGAGAGTACCGTGTAACAGGGTAATTAAGGTCGTAGCTGCATTAAACGGCGAAATACACGATGCACAGCGGCTACTTTTTCTAAGCGATTCGTGGTTATCGGGAAAAGCTTTCCGAATACTTGGAAAAAGTGCCCCACGGGAGAAACACAACATTTCACGGTGGGAATTAAAGATTCCGCTTCCTATCCCTGCTCTATTCCTGATACCTTACCGTCTCTGTTTCGCTCGATCAATTACAGATGAATAAATTCACGAGGAAATGCTGTAAAATATTTATTTCACCGTTGGTATTTACACATTGGGACGAAACGAACGATACATATATTTATTTAGTTACCGTTTCGATATAGGTACATATTTTCTGGCGGAAAAATGCAAAACGCTCCGCACTCGTGTACTCTTAATTGCTGGTAACGAAAATTTTTCAGAGTATAGAAAATTCAATTATTCCGCGCTCGTTATTTAACAGGATTCGTTGACACGAATAATCAGACGGATTACACCGTTCCGGGGTTAATTTTCGCAAGTGATCAATATTACTTTGTGTTTCTGTTGATTAATATTTTTACCGTACAAAAGAGAGACACAGGGGTGTCCGGAGAAGGGAGAGATTTAATTACACACCCGCCGCGACTTATCGTGTTACAAGTTTGTAGCATTTTTCGACGTGCATGACCGATGCGACGGAAGAAACACACATATACGCAGAGAAAATAATTACGCGCGAGAGTAAGCCGCTCGTATAACTTCCACGCGAATACTTTGCGTAGGAGGACATCGTTAGAAATTATAATATTTCTCGTTATCATCTTTCACTTGCAATCCCGACGGCGTGAAACGAGAACGTGTTACGTCAAAGCACGGAAATCTCAACGCGTGGCACCAGAATTCTTCAAATACAACATAGCAAGACGTGTTGTCTAGTCTTATCACTCTTAATCCGGTTAACTTTTAGGCCATCGTTTCGAAAACTTTATATTTATCAATTTAGCGAAAAATCTTAGAGTCCGCACGCGCGCGTAATGCAACACAGAAGGACTCTTGGTTTCAGTGATTGCACGCATTCATACGCGTTGGTCGACGTTAACGAAGAACTTCAGCGCGGACGCGTTATAAAATAGTAGAAGTGATTGCAAAAATGTCAGCCGAAATCGCGGGGAAAATCCAATAAATCGCGCTGGAATCGAGGTTATTCGAGGCAAACATTTCCCGGGCACCGGGTTCTCAAAGCTTTCCAAACAGTGTTAAATTTTTTTTTCCGCGCAAGTGCATCAGATGTAAACGTGATATCCGTCGGCGTAAAAGAGAAACAGCATGTTATTAGATCACCGCGATAATAACTACCTCTTCGGAAAAATATCTATCGCGATTTCCATAAAAATGAATCTATCGAGTCTCGCGTGGGGGAAAAATACTGTTTTCTCGCTTGTTCTCGCCGTTGAATTTGTTTCGCGCGAACAAGAAAAATTGGTTCGCCGAAAATTCCCTTATATCCGATATTCGTGTAAAGCTTCCAATCCTGTTTCGGCACCTTTTTAAAACTTTGCCCCGTTTAACCTGCCAGGATTAAAGTAGACGTTCCAACGAAAAAATAGTCGTCGCGAGATCGATGTGAATTTACTCCGATCATGCGATTCGATTAATTTATCGAGCCATAGTCTCGTTTAGTAACCACCGGTTCTTTCAGCACAGAAATTTCACGTCGGGAACGGTACAAAGCACACAGTACACTCGCGAATTTGGATAACGAAATAACACCGTGACATTTCGTTTTCGAAAGAACCCCAGGTATTTCCTTGAAATCCCAGGTGAACTCCGGCACGAAAAGACTCGAAACAATTCTGGAATATGAAACGACTAACGCCTTCTGGCAGATGCGTCAACGGGAAATGCGTTTTCCTTTAGCTTTGTAACACCGAATATCCTACGCCTTTGTCTCCGCATACTCAAAGGATACAAATAAGCGACAAAGTTCACTTCGAACGACTTTTCCCTCCAACATTTTCCTCGTTCTTCCGTACGGTGATCGAGTACGAAACGACTGGTTATAACGTGAAAATTCGCCCATCGACTGGACAGATTTACTCCGATGAAAATGCTGTGAAACAATGAACGGTTCTCTGCAAAATTTAGCTATCCCGATAGCTTTGATTTTACCCCGTAAAACAGGTCATACGAGTCACTTGCGGATAAATAGTTTAAAACTAATTTCAGGGGGAATTTTTACTTTTCGCTGCGATAGCACTTTGTTGGTCACACTGTCTATGCTTTTATTTTTCCTTTTTGCTTCGTGTACACTATTATTTGCATTTTTCTATGTCCCCTCGATTTCGGAAACATCGCCGGGAACAAAATCGTTACTGCGACGCAGAGAATCGGGGCAAACACCGGATTTAATATCGAGATAGAAACGGACCGGATGTAAATAATGTCGCTAGGTTTTGCAACGAGTGCCACATACTTATTATACGTTGTCCAAGCTGCTCCTACTATTTTTCACTTTTTATTTTTCACTTTGTAGAACTCTGCTCTGGTAAGTTATTATTCGAACCGTACGGTGGAGTAAAAAATAGCCCGAAGGCACGCGTAGAAATCTTGATGCCAAAATATTTCTACCCTTTGTAACTCGTACGCGTCGACGCTTTTGCAATTAGAATTTCTGTGGTTCGAAACTTCAACGTCCCCACGTTCGCGTCCTTTGAAATCACCGCACCAAGATATCTCTGATGCCGCTGAATTTCACGAGCGGTCGTAATTCGCCGAGCCAGGATTTTAGCATTTGCGAGTGGGTGCTTAAAATGAATTTCGGCAATTAAAAAATTCTATGGCGTTCATTAAGGCTTTCCTACTCGTGTAATAAAACGATTGCTCCTTATTCGCCGACTGAAAATGCCGAGCGATACAGCTTGAAGTCGGCGAGCAATTTGCCCGTACGTTTCCTCTCTTTGACAATGAGTTACGGTCGTCCGACTGTTGGAGTGGCGATACTACTCGCAGTAGCTCAGTCCCATGTACAGTCAGACTTGACTCTTTAGAGCTACGAATGCAATTACGTGGCCCCCTCTCTATCTCTTTCTTTATTCATTTTCGCATTATACGCTGATACGATGACTATTTGAGAGTCTCGTCCATTCTATGCGTTACCAAAGGGACCATGGATTAACCGACGATTAAATATGTATTCACGTATCGCTGGACGGTCGAACGAGTCATGATAACTTTTTTAAACGAAGTTTTACGCTCTCCGAATTCGCTGGAATCATTGTTCGAACATCGAAGCTCGAGTAAGCGAGGCGAGATAATACATTTTACGAGTTCGACTCGAAGAAAGGAACAATCTAGCATTTTTCTTTCTCTCCCCGACGAAAGTAAGGTTTTTTCACTCGTTAAAGTCAGAACCCGGCGAATCGTAAGTAGAACTACGGAGCAGTACTTTTCACGCAACGATGCTATCTGCTCGTAAGAAGTCGGAACGAGGCCCCAGGGGCGTAAAATTAATCTCGTAATTTGTAGGGACCGGAGTTTGTTTTTTTGGAGGGGGTTAAGAATCCCGGGTACTTGGCGGTCTTGGAAGGTCGACGTTTAAAGCTACTTTCACACCAGAATCAGCCCATCGATATTGCAAACACATCGTCACGTCGCCCGACGATCTGACAAGTTTCTTTATTTACAGGGCTGATTAATTGATACTAGCCCCAGGTTTATTATTATTTTTCGTGATACCGAGAACTGATATTTTGACGTTTTACGCGAAGGGATAAGGTTCGTGTACCGTGAAAGTAGCGAAAACTACGAGACGTCCGACTTTTCGGGAGGTTTGTTCACTGAATTCCAGATTACCCCCCTGCGTTCCAAAGCTAAGTACACACGGTCCCGGCAACTTTATATCGAGTGGTTCGATAATCCAGCGTCTTATCGGCTTACCCGATAATATTCCAGACCAGTGGTGCAAAAAGTTGTACGCTTTCGCGCTAAATATTGATATAATAAATAAATCATTCAGACGCTTTTAAGATTCGGCTCGTGCAATGTTTTCACGACGGAAAGTCTTCACGGTCTGAAGATTCGACACGTGGAATTTTTACGTCTCGATGTTCCAACTGGACTGAAAGAAAGTACGAGTGATTTTTTTAACCGTTTGAAGAGGCGCGCTTTGAACAGGTGCATCAGCGGATTCCAATTTCATGTTGGTTTACTTTATTTCCCGGCGGCCATCCGCGAAAAACTTCCGCGGACGATACACGAAAACTTTCGCAGCTGCTCCGAGTAATATATGAAATTGCGTTTTTTCTCCACCTTTTTCATCGCTGTCGTTTGTTACTTCCAACGTTATCGATCCACCACGTCAAAAACGTTGGATCGCGACGAGGAACGATTTATCCGGCGGAAATCTGGTTTACTTTATCCGCGATCGTGAACTGGAACCTCTAAATACAAAGCACACAACAAATATATTCGCAACAGTTAAAAGTTTACCGCGAGGAACGTTAAAGGAAACTTTACACGAACCGCGGTGGAAAGTGTACGGCAGCGTTTCAAGTATAAAAAAAAAAAAGAAAATGATACCGTTCCTTTTTCAATTAGAAACTTTATGTTTCCCTGTAAATAATAGGCGTCAGCTTTTTTCTATTGGCGGAACAGTCACTAAGAAAAGTGGTTAATGGACGAGTCCATAAACATCGTAGATTATTCGTTAATTTCTTTTCGTGCAACACGCATCGGATCATCGAGCTCGAAACAGTATAGCGGTTTATCCTTATGGGATATAACGTAATGTGCCCGATACAGGGTTTCCGTGGAGAAATCACGCGAACCTAACCCCGGAACCTTGCATACGACCCCCCGACGCGAGATATTACTCTTTCGCGAAGAAATTACACCACACGATTACACAACGTGGCATAGAAATTACGCTGGAACTTTCTTAAGCACTATTACCTATTTGCAAAGGTGTATTTAATAGGCGCGCTCGATAATTGCGAAGGCGTTCTCGGCCGCCTCGTTCCTCCTTCTTTTTTACTGAACGTCAGATTTTAGCTACAGTTGGAAACTTTCTGTATTTTCTCTATATATCACGAATGTAGCCCTTTGGGTGAAAACTTGTAAAACTCGGGAGGAGAGTTAAATCGGTGTCGGCGAAATGGCGGGCCGAATTTAACCGCAGAGAAATTCAGCAAGTGGCCCCGGTTCATAGATAAGACTTTCTCCCGTTCTACGGCCGTAATATGCGAAATAGCGCATGCCAGATAATCTTACAACTAGTCGAACACGCGTTCGCTATCTTCCGACATGCGTGTTTCGCGAACACACTACGAAAATGGCTCCCTACACCTGCTAGTCGATAGGCTATTTAATCCAAATGCTCTAAAACTGTTCGTTCGAAGCTGTTAACCAGAGAACGAATCACCGAGGAACCTTAAATAGAATTCGTTTTGTTTTGCTAGATACAAATGGAATGTTTTTAATATTTTTGTTTATAATGCTATATCACTTTCGAGAGTATTTTTACGTTTCATTTGGTACGGTATAATACATTTTAACATTGTTTTTCCATACGACAGACATCAAATAACATGTTCCAAGATAAAAAGAGAAACAATAGTTTAAATAAAAATAAGGATATCTCTTTCTCAGATTCGCTAGGACATTGTACATTCTGTTTACGCTAAATTGTTTGACCAAAATGTTACTCAAAACTCATCTTGCAAATCCTTTGAGCGTAACAATAGAACAGAGGATTCTAAAGAGATGTGAAACGGTTCCTGTATATTCGACAAGTAATCCCAGTCTAACGCTACGAATGCAATTAGCAAGTCCGGCTAAAGCAAGTATGCGGCTTTACCTGTGAATACGTGTGATACACCGTTGTTCGAACTACTCCTCGGCTCTGTAATCCTGGTAGGTGGTCAGGTAATCGATATCAAATTAAAACGCTGCTTGTCAGCCATACCGGCCCCTATTTGATAATCTTCGCTCACCGGACTTCTCTCGCTGTTCCCGCAGTGGTTCCAGCATTTCGAAACTAATTTTCGACGTGTGTTCGAAAATTGGAATTTCTATATTTAATGATTTCAACGCCGCGAAACTTGTCCGCTGGGATATTTCTGAATAGAAATGTGGATGCATTTTCTGAAATTAAGTTCAGTGAAAACGTAATGTTTCCCAATTTAAAAAGGAGGAGGGGGAAAGATGACGATATTACATTTTTCGCTCCTGCATGGACCTCACGGATACGTCACACGTCCATCGTGTGCAACGGTGAGACATTTTTTCGACGTTCGCCTGACCAGTGGCTCGAACAATTATTTTATAGAGACGTGAAAAAGCTGCTAGCGAAATTTTCCCGATGACACGACGACACGCGATCGCCTGTAAAGTTCGATTAATACTTTGACCCCGTTTCAAACTTCCGTAAGTGTTAATCCCGTAAAACGAAGATTCATTTCTTTGACTAGCACCCTCGAGTGACTCAATTCTGGGATATCGCGTGTTAAATCTATCACGCTGGAACTTATCGTTATTCTCATCCATCCGAGTGCAATTACGGTAACAGGCTACTTTCATGCGGAGCAGAAAAATTCGAGTGCAGCATGGAAGACCGAGCTGCGAGCTGCTTTTATTTATCCACGGATATTAAAATCTGGCAAAAGCGTATTAATTTCAATGACAAATATTACGCGCACAGCGGTTTCAAAGCGTACGGAGTTCAGAGCGGAAAAACATATTTCCGCGAATAGAAAATACGCGCTCTACTTTATACGTCACGGAATTTTCTGTCTCAGAATTTCTCGACGAACCCTAAGCAATCGTTTCATGCGGAAGTTTTGGGAATCCATTTCCTTCTCTCTCCGAGTTTATGCTTCCGCGTAACTTTTCCAGGCGGATTTTAAAATCGACCGGAACGAAGCTCTGAAAGTTTCCCGTAGACCGTACGTGTGTGTTCTTCCCATTCTTCGCAACATTTCCGCGAACGTTTCACAAGTTCCGATCCCGTCCAGATGGAGAATGAAAATCGTGTTTTTCTTCCGTGACTTGTTCCGCTGACTTTTAGCGAAACAATTCGCCGTCTTCGGAACTTTCGCCTTCTCCGAATCGAATCTTTAACAGGTGGCGTTCAGACAACTTTGAAGAATCTCGACTTGTACCACTTGGAAGAAAATCATAGTTGAAGAAGATTCCGATTGAAAGCTTAAAAAATAATTGGCATCGGACGGAACAAGGGCGAGGGGTCACCGAGAGTCGCGTGCAAGTTTGACGTCGCGAAATTAGAATTCGGTCGGGAAAAAGCGGGGTTGGTTTTTCGCGTGGGAATTTGGCGAAAAAAATACGCCCGCGTTTCGGGAGTCGGCTCGTTTCGTCGCGACGGATTACAGCGATCTATCAAGTCCGGACACCTGAAATGTGACAGCTATTATCTCTCCTATCTGTCCTCATTTTTGCAACACCGTCACGCGGATAGAACAAAATTCGGAATGCGAAAACTCTGTCCTTCGAATCATCCAGTGAACCGTTCGAAAGAAAAATATTTTCCGATTTCAGTCGGCAAACGAAATAGTTAAATAAAATCATGCGTTAAACGCAGAATTTCATCCCGAAAACAGTCGAACAGAAATCGCTGATTAATGATTCGATTACGGCTGATTGCGTCATCGATCGACTCTAAAAAAGGGAAGTGGAATTAAAATAAAAAAAAGGGAGATGGAAAAACTCCCGAATCCCGTTAACTTGGTTTTTCTCGTTTTGTTTAACGAAATGGCTCGCCAGTTTAAATAAAAGAAACTGAATAACGGAACTCGTAATTTCAAAGTTTCCCTGACAACGAACCGGAAGCTGGTTCCTCGTCTATTAAAAGACAACATGACGACTCCCCTTCCGTAAGTTCGAAACTTTCTTAACGATATCCGCGAACGAGAGAAAAGCTCTCTTCTCCGAGAACAGGAAATTTCATTGTTGAAGGAAAAACGGGGGATTCTTTTCGGATCTTTGCAGGGTTCGAGCACATCTACTTCGGCTTACAGGCTAACAGCATGATTATTTAAACGATCTAAGACGATCATTTAAAAGTTTTATGCGGTGGAATCCACGTGCAATCGGAAATTGCACCGTTACGAATATTTCTACGGTGCGAAATATTTGCGACAACCACGATTATTAAAATTAAAAAATAGCCTGAGACGGCAACGGTGTAATTAACGAGCGAAACGAGATGGTAAATTGTCGGAGAAAACGATCGCGTCTAAACGCGTTACGTAATCGGTTCGGGAAAGGAATTTTGAATGTCGCCGTCACGGCGGAAGTATGCCAGCGTAGCGTCGATGATTGTCATTGAAAATTTAATAACATCGAACGCAGTCGGGATCGCTATTAAGCTTCGCAACATCGTTCAAGAACCATCGAAGAGGTGACAGTTAATTTCCGCGCGTAATCTCATTGCCTCTATTTCGATCGGCCACTGGATACATTGTTTTATCTAATAATACATCGTACGCACAGAAATAGAAGTTTCACTAACTGCGAGAATAAATAGAACCGAAGAGAGAAATTATTCGATAGACGGACAATTAAAAGAGGCGACAGGTTGTCACACATGCGTATGTAAATATGCAGAGTAAAAGTGACATCAAGATAAACGTTAACGGTTCGGCTAGAAAGAAAGTAGGCGCTTAATCATACCGGTGTCGTCGAGTCGATCGTGAAAACAAATAACGGAAGTCGGAACTTTTAGTGCGCGGTTTTCGGCTTCGGATTCTGCGTCCAAAACGTTCCGGGTCGTTTTAATATCTCAAAAATTATGGAAGTAACGACAGAGTTACGAAAATCGCGAAAAATCATAAAATTCAACCAGTTTTTTGATTGGCATTCGCTCAATTTTTGAGATAGCGGTCTGAAACTGGTACCATTGTTTTAGTTAGGAAATTCTACGTCAGAACAATGTATAATAGTTGTACTTTTCGAAAATTTTATTTTTCGCAAAAATATGAAGGGGGTAGGTCAGGATTTTTTGCGATTTTCGTAATTCGCCCGCCATTTCCACAATTTTTTAGATATCAATCTGATTCTTTCACTGTCTTATTCGGTTTCGGATTCCGCATCCAAAACGTCCGGGATCACTTTAATAGCTCAAAAATTATGGAAATGGTGAGCGAATTACGAAAATCGCAAAAAATCCTGACCTACCCCCTTCAGATTTTTGCGAAAAATAAAATTTTCGAAAAGTACAACTATTATACATTGTTCTGGCGTAGAATTTCCTAACTAAAACAATGGTACAAGTTTCAGATCGCTATCTCAAAAATTGAGCGAATGCCGAACGAAAAACTGCTTTAAATTGATGAATTTTAGCGATTTTCGTAATTTCTACGTCACTTCCGTAATTTCTGAGCTATTCAAATGATTCAAGACGTTTTCGACGCGGAATCCGAAGCCGAATAAGCCAGTGAAAGAATCAGATTGATATCTAAAAATTATGGAAGTAACGACAGAGTTACGAAAATCGCGAAAAATCATAAAATTCAACCAGTTTTTTGATTGGCATTCGCTCAATTTTTGAGATAGCGGTCTGAAACTGGTACCATTGTTTTAGTTAGGAAATTCTACGTCAGAACAATGTATAATAGTTGTACTTTTCGAAAATTTTATTTTTCGCAAAAATCTGAAGGGGGTAGGTCAGGATTTTTTGCGATTTTCGTAATTCGCCTGCCATTTCCACAATTTTTTAGATATCAATCTGATTCTTTCACTGTCTTATTCGGCTTCGGATTCCGCATCCAAAGCGCCCTGGATCATTTTAATAGCTCAAAAATTATGGAAATGGTGAGCGAATTACGAAAATCGCAAAAAATCCTGACCTACCCCCTTCAGATTTTTGCGAAAAATAAAATTTTCGAAAAGTACAACTATTATACATTGTTCTGGCGTAGAATTTCCTAACTAAAACAATGGTACAAGTTTCAGATCGCTATCTCAAAAATTGAGCGAATGCCGAACGAAAAACTGCTTTAAATTGATGAATTTTAGCGATTTTCGTAATTTCTACGTCACTTCCGTAATTTCTGAGCTATTCAAATGATTCAAGACGTTTTCGACGCGGAATCCGAAGCCGAATAAGCCAGTGAAAGAATCAGATTGATATCTAAAAATTATGGAAGTAACGAAAGAATTACGAAAATCGCGAAAAGTCGTCAAATTCAAGCAGTTTTTCATTCGGCATTCGCTCAATTTTTGAGATAGCGATCTGAAACTTGTACCATTGTTTTAGTTAGGAAATTCTACGTCAGAACAATGTATAATAGTTGTACTTTTCGAAAATTTTATTTTTCGCAAAAATATGAAGGGGGTAGGTCAGGATTTTTTGCGATTTTCGTAATTCGCCCGCCATTTCCACAATTTTTTAGATATCAATCTGATTCTTTCACTGTCTTATTCGGTTTCGGATTCCGCATCCAAAACGTCCGGGATCACTTTAATAGCTCAAAAATTATGGAAATGGTGAGCGAATTACGAAAATCGCAAAAAATCCTGACCTACCCCCTTCAGATTTTTGCGAAAAATAAAATTTTCGAAAAGTACAACTATTATACATTGTTCTGGCGTAGAATTTCCTAACTAAAACAATGGTACAAGTTTCAGATCGCTATCTCAAAAATTGAGCGAATGCCGAACGAAAAACTGCTTTAAATTGATGAATTTTAGCGATTTTCGTAATTTCTACGTCACTTCCGTAATTTCTGAGCTATTCAAATGATTCAAGACGTTTTCGACGCGGAATCCGAAGCCGAATAAGCCAGTGAAAGAATCAGATTGATATCTAAAAATTATGGAAGTAACGAAAGAATTACGAAAATCGCGAAAAGTCGTCAAATTCAAGCAGTTTTTCATTCGGCATTCGCTCAATTTTTGAGATAGCGATCTGAAACTTGTACCATTGTTTTAGTTAGGAAATTCTACGTCAGAACAATGTATAATAGTTGTACTTTTCGAAAATTTTATTTTTCGCAAAAATCTGAAGGGGGTAGGTCAGGATTTTTTGCGATTTTCGTAATTCGCCTGCCATTTCCACAATTTTTTAGATATCAATCTGATTCTTTCACTGTCTTATTCGGCTTCGGATTCCGCATCCAAAGCGCCCTGGATCATTTTAATAGCTCAAAAATTATGGAAATGGTGAGCGAATTACGAAAATCGCAAAAAATCCTGACCTACCCCCTTCAGATTTTTGCGAAAAATAAAATTTTCGAAAAGTACAACTATTATACATTGTTCTGGCGTAGAATTTCCTAACTAAAACAATGGTACAAGTTTCAGATCGCTATCTCAAAAATTGAGCGAATGCCGAACGAAAAACTGCTTTAAATTGATGAATTTTAGCGATTTTCGTAATTTCTACGTCACTTCCGTAATTTCTGAGCTATTCAAATGATTCAAGACGTTTTCGACGCGGAATCCGAAGCCGAATAAGCCAGTGAAAGAATCAGATTGATATCTAAAAATTATGGAAGTAACGAAAGAATTACGAAAATCGCGAAAAGTCGTCAAATTCAAGCAGTTTTTCATTCGGCATTCGCTCAATTTTTGAGATAGCGATCTGAAACTTGTACCATTGTTTTAGTTAGGAAATTCTACGTCAGAACAATGTATAATAGTTGTACTTTTCGAAAATTTTATTTTTCGCAAAAATCTGAAGGGGGTAGGTCAGGATTTTTTGCGATTTTCGTAATTCGCCTGCCATTTCCACAATTTTTTAGATATCAATCTGATTCTTTCACTGTCTTATTCGGCTTCGGATTCCGCATCCAAAGCGCCCTGGATCATTTTAATAGCTCAAAAATTATGGAAATGGTGAGCGAATTACGAAAATCGCAAAAAATCCTGACCTACCCCCTTCAGATTTTCGCGAAAAATTAAATTTTCGAAAAGTACAACTATTATACATTGTTCTGACGTAGAATTTCCTAACTAAAACAATGGTACCAGTTTCAGATCGCTATCTCAAAAATTGAGCGAATGCCGAACGAAAAACTGGTTGAATTTTACTATTTTTCGTAATATTCGTAATTTGCTCGCTGTTTCCGCAAATTTTTAGATATCGACCTGAATCTTTTACCACCTTGTTCCGATTTAAATTACGCGTCCGAAACGTCCAGGATCATTTGAATATCTCAAAATTCCCCTTTTCGTGACACAATAATTTACCCAGCATGTCCGGTCTACTCTTGTGGGTGGTCTGTGACGATAGTTCGATGTCGGTAGAACATATACCTTTGCAAGTTACGATTCTACAACGGTCGCAAAACATATTTCCCACGAACGTAGTTACCGCATCAGGTCGATCCGGGTTTTTGCGAATCGAGTTTCACGGTAACCGAATTTCGGGCTTTCACTGTCGTAAAAATGCCACGCGAAGGTGTCACCTACAGAGAAACGAAAGAAACGACTTATCAAAGCCCGAGTCGTCTATTTACGATCCCGGCAAGCCGTTTCTTTTTTCCTTTCAAAATCACGCCGCGTTAAAGTGTCTGGTGAAACTTTACAGGGAGACGGTAAAAAAGTTAATTGCATCCGACGCTTAAGTGCGGCATCGTTACGTTCGTCCACGATTTTACCCATTCGACTTGTCCCGGGTGAGACGTTAAACATCCAATTTAAACTATCCCGAACTACTTCCGATACTCTTATCAACTGTCTATCATTTTTATTTACTTTCACGTTCGTGCTATTAGCTTAACGAACTTTCCGAAGATGTTTCGATCGCGAAATTGGACGAAACGTTGGAATACTTGATAAACGATGAGTTCAGCTTTCAACGACTCTTCGCAGAGTACCTGGACTGTAAAAAATATATTTTATCGACGTATTCGAAGAAACAACTAAGTTTACATGTTATATGTACAAAGTTAGCATGGATATTCAACCCTTCGAGCATTGAGTTTGCAACCCTTCCAACCCTTCCAATCCTCTCGAGAAGCATCAGCGAATCAGCTTTGCGTTTCGATACGGATGGAATCCGATGTTTCAACCACCCGCCTCTTCACTCGATCGTAAATCTACTGGTAAATCAGCTCGATCAACGATTAACCGAGCGAGAACTTCATTATTCGCTTACGCGTTTACCTGTCCGAGGTTATGCTACGGCCACGAATACACCGGTGAATAGCCAGGTATTTCCAGGTTCTTGAAATTTCTTCGGGATCTAATTTCCACGATTTAAAGATTCCGAGATCTGAAATTCCTGCGATCTGGAATACGTACGCTTTTGCCCTGTATTCGGGACGATGTCGAAACATTCCCGAGGAGCCTGTTCGCGTGAAACATCGTAGTTAACGGCGACAGATAATAAAAAAAGACGGGGAATAAAATGTAGGAACTTTTCTAACATAGTTCCGTAGCGGTCGCAATAAATCCCAAGTTATTTCAGGTGGACAGATAATTACCCGTATACATCAACCCTATAATGCAACTTATCGATTCGAAAATAACAGCTTATTTGTCTTAGCAAAACGTTTATCTTCGGAAACACGACAGAAATTTACGATCCACAATTTTATCTACCCCATTCTTTATTTCGACGATCCCTAACAATAGAATTACATTAATCATTTTTATCCTGGCAATCTTAACTCGGGGACTCGTCGATACCGCGTAGAAATTGAACCGTGGCGTGTATACTAAACAATCGGGTCTCTCGATTGTCGTGTTCGAAAGTGGAGATTATGCGTCGAGGATCCTCCAGCAGGAAGCTGGAAAGCTCGTTTATCGGATGTGTGCTTAGTGCGCGTTGTTTGGTATACGGCCGTGCCACGAGCGGCGTGTTTTAATTTGATATCGATTGCCTCGAATTATAGCCAGGATTTCGCGGCAGACTTCACGGCTTCCCGGTGGTAATTACTATTCCCAATAACGTCGTACTCTAATCTCGACGGATTTGCGGAGTCGAGTTTACCCCGAGCAAAGATTCGAAAGTTTACGAAATCGTGGAACAACGATATAGACGGGGACAAATTTTATTCGACGTCTATTCGTTAAAGCTTTTCACGTCCTACTGCTCCTACGATAAGCGAAGCAAACGTGAATACTATCACGTGATACATTTTTCAACATTTCATCCGTAACAAATGTGAATTACACGTTCGTCTTAACAGCTTGTCCCCAGCACTCCTGCGTTATTCCGCGTTTTCTTGACACTTGAGACGGTTTTGCGAGTAATGGAATTTCAGTCGCGTTTACCGTGCCATCCACCCATGTTTCCGGAGAACAATCAAACAGCGTAGTTATTTCGCTAGACCGAGCATTCGGGCCGCAGTCTCCCACGTTTCTAATCTGAAATTCTCATCTTTTCTCAAAGACCCGCCCGGTGAGCGAAGTTCGAGAGGGTCGTAAACAGGGACGCTCGGTGGTGGAACGTATCGTGACGTTCTATGACCGGTGGGAAAATATTTCTCCGCCACAGTGTTTCTTTTTCCGCGTGTTGACATTGTTCGACCTTCGAGTGTCTCGCTGAATAAAATTATTACTCGACGACGTGCCACCGTAAATCGTGTCGCGACGTAATCGGCCCCAGTGGAACCCTTTTCTACGATAGCGAAAATTTCTAATCGCTCGCTCGTCGGCCACCGTCAAACGACTCGTTCTAATTCGAACCGTTCGGCGCGATAAATGCGAATTAAGAAAGTCTCGTCGTTTCGACGAATCGTCGCTCGAATGGTGGCCGTTAATTCGATCGTTACGCCCCACAAAACGCCCACCTTCCCTCACCGGGATGTAACGAGTAGTTTACAAGAACAGCCGGTTTCAATGGAAAAACCATTCCATTCTCTTTCAAGCATCCCGTCTTTTGTCTTTTCCCCCTTTTTTTTCTTTCTCTCCAGTCCTTCGTTTCGACCCCCGTGCACTTTGTCTTTCATTACACGGCAACCGTTTATATCCTGTTAAGTCTCCTGTCTTTCGCCTTATCTGACTGCTCGTTTTCTAAAGAATTTCTAAAGGAGGCTCCATAACGTACACCGGATAGATTATTCTTGTCAGACAACGATCTTGTATTTCCAACGATGTCGCCTTAACCGTCTCGCGACGCTTGGAATTTCATACGTGATTCGTCGACGCTTTGCCGACCAAACGCGTGAAAAAATTGTACGCGGTCGAATTCCTACGCTTCGAGACCTGGATCTGCGGATATTTTCGCGCCCTGGTAATCGACGGGTGGCAATTTCCGCGCGCACGTAACAACTTCCGCGTTCGAGAATTCGCAAGCGTTGAACTTTCACCGGCGAGGAGGAATATTAACTAGCGAAACGGACGAAGAAAATTAAAAGAAGCCGCAACGCAAAGGAAAGAGGAAAAGGAACGCGGAAACTTGGATTTCTTTAATTACCTGCAGGACGGAGCATAAACGTTTTTCCCATTGCGAGAAGTGCTAGTCTTTCTGCGAGAACGTGAGATTCCTTTTTCTCCTCGGTAATGTGGACCCTTGTTAAAAAAGTGTCGCTGTAACACCCTCGGTAAAATGACGAAATTAACGAATCCCGATGATCTCCCCGGCACTGTGTGTAATACACTTAACGAGTTCTTCCCGAAAATTCTGTTCACGTCACCCGCGTTATATCTCCGATAATAAAATCCTTGAAAGGAATAAACAAAAGATCCTACCGAAATCCATAAGGATGTATATTTTATTGAGAAGAAATTCCTGGACATTCGCCCCTATTTCCAGGGAGGAAGCTTCCAACGAAACAGCTTTTAAGGGAAGTATATGGGACGAAAAAAGAAAAGGAAAAGAAGCCGAACATCCGAGACGACCCTCTCGATAATCAGACACCATTATCGATGAAATCTGATATAGAAAGTTCCTTAAGTTATTTCTTTGGCGAAGGAATTTCTCTTCGTCTCTAATAGACTCTCTTCGTACGTAAGAGTATAAATTATGCGAAACAATTTGCCGATACTGTAATTTCTTACCTGGCAGGAATTTTAATTTCTTTGATATTTTTAGCGTAATTACCTTTCCGCGTGTGTAAATCGGTGCTCGCGATTCCATTCATGTTCGCCGCGTTTCCTGCATCCACGGCACACAACTGTAAAGAAGCACACCTGTGCAAAGAGTGTGCGTGATTACGGAGGCAGGTGCATTCACTATTTCCAGCCATCGGCGAAGGTAACCTCGTTCTGAATCAAGCCAATCGAGAACGTTTGCGGTCGGTGAATGACTAGTTCGAACGGTGCGCTTGTCAAAGCACCGGTACTACAACAGGGAACCCACACAGGAACGCCTACACACAGAATCCCTACGTGTGGATGATCCGCAAGCCTAAGCGGAAAGCTTTTCGATAGCGACGAGCCAGGGGTCACGTTAAGTTCGATGTTTCAGGGCGGTGGTCTCTCAATTTCGAGACAGATCGGATCGTGAACCTTGCAGGAATTGAAATTTTCCCAAGATATCGTTTCCGAAGGTTCCGACCCTTCTGTACCCCGAATTCTTAGACAGTTTACCTTCTCCTCTTATGAAATGTCTATCAAGTGCCTTTGTTTCCTACGTAATTTTCATACTTTCACGCTTCGAAATTCAGAGAGCAGACATTTCAAAGTGCGTAGATTTCAACGCCAAGTTGATTAAAGATCTAGAAATTACGATACGTTCGAACGCTTTTTTGACACTTGGAAATAATTCGGCAAAAATCCTGGCGGAGATGAAATCCGCGTAAGGATAAAATTCATCGGTATAAAGTGCGCGTGGTCCAGCACCTTCGGTCTTCGTTCGGAAACAAAGGTGTTTGGCAGGTGGCTTGTAAATCAGCCTGGTCGTACGTAGAGGCGCACACTCACAGTCACGTATACTATCGTGCGAGGGTGTACAGGTGAGAACGACCTGAACGAGAGAAGAGAAGAGAAGAGAGGAGAGCCCTCACCAAGCAGGGTGTGACAGATTTCACGGGACGACGAGCTAACGAAAAACTAGTCGGCTGTGAGGTGAGGGCAGAGACTACTCCCCCTTCGTTCCCACCCTTCTACCACCCCCTATCGTTGTTGCTTTAACACGGCATTCCGAGCGACGGTCAGACAGACGCTACGTTGTATTCCCATGCTCTTGAGAAACAAGTGGTATTATGCATCGACCACGAACGCTCATGATTTTTCCTACTTTTTATCCAGCGAAATTCCTGCGCGTGGAAAATCTTCCCCTTCGAGATCCACCGCGCGAGACTGGTAAATTTAAACTCGATACTTGAACAATTCGAACCTTCGACCCTGTGAAATAATTGGTGCACGAAAATAATAGCGATCTTTCTCGATCGAATTACGGGTCGTCGATGAAAACGAACCGCCAATCACGAGAACAGACTTTTCCCGCGGTCACCGCTTTAAATCTGAAATCATCGCCCGCGGAGATGGGTAGGTAGGATTCCTCCGTGGACACCTGAGACGATAAATTTAATCGTGTCTTTTATCGGAAACGTGACCCGCGGTATCTCAGTCGGATATAATATTTCAACGGGACCCCAAGCTTCCCGGAATTGTGAAAAATGTGATTTCACGGGCCCATGAATACTCGCGCGTATCTACAGATAATCGTACGCGGGTAGCATGCGGGTGTATCGAGAACATATCGATAAGCGAAATTGCAGGAATAAATGGTGAGAGACGATTTCGTTCATCCATAAAGAACACTTTATAGTTTCACAATACACACCGCATGCATCGAATCAAAGTTAGAGGGATCTATTTACGGGCGAATATATTAATTTTCTTTTATCGCCAAATACACTCTGATTCTTCCTATTAAAGGAAAGTTCCATTCCGTTCAAATTTATGTAACCCAGGCGAATCGAACCCGGGAAAGTTCCGCTGATAAAAGAGACGCGGGAATTACCGAGAAATTTTTTGTTACAAATTCTATTAGCGAATTATTCCGGCCGCAAGATAATCATGGGCCGCGAAATCCATGGATTCGCATACACACGACACGACAATCTCCCAGCCGCGTAAACAGATTCTCTCGCCTTCCCCTGCTCCGTGTATGTATTTACGTGTATCGTATTATGCGATGAGAGACGTGTTGGTAAACAGGGTGCATGTGGGTTATGGTGGCGATGTGGGAATGGGCAGGGGTAGGGGGCGGGTTAGACCCTATCGATCACGAGGCCTCCACGACACACACAACCCACCCCGCACCGCGTACCGCAACCTATTTCTGCAGGTTTAAAGCGAAGCCGAGGAAGAATCGTAAGGGTTGCGGAGTCGAGGGTGAAACGTGAGATCGCGGAAGGTGAAGCGAGTAGATTGCTTTTTTTTCTTCTTTTTTTTGACACTTATCGCGAGAGGTTCGGGGCCCTAAAATATCGAACGATGCATCTCGCAGAGCAGAAACGTCGGCAAGGAAACGTCACGACGATGGACTTTCCAGCGGCGAGATATCGACGCGGAGATTTTGGAAGTTGAAAAATTCCATTACGGAGGAATTTCAATGCGCAGAAAATCAGCCTTAAATTGCATTTCAACGAGATCCCCGTTTGCGAATCGAGCGAACGGAAGGATGAAAATAAATAAAAGGAGTACACCGGTGGTTCACCGGAAAAGATACTTAGCGGTCACGAAACAATGAGAGACCGTGGAAACTTCTTTATCGAAGGTTCATTTATAATCTGTCGGATATATTCTCAAGCGACTGAAAACTCGAGACTGCCGGTAGTAAAAGCTTCCACGTAACAAGTTCGCCTGGTATTTTATGGTGGCTGTGTTCCTATCGGGATAGAATGTAACGACCGCATAAAACACGACGGTTCAACGATGATACTCGTTGAAAATTAAAACGGCAGGTAAAATATACAAGCGAATTCGGCTGGTTTTTATTGACGAAATATCTGCGATGCCGTGTACATACAACAGAAGTTTGGAAATAGAGTATACAATAGGCACTTCCACGCAAATGAATACTACCTATCAACAACCATAAAATGTGATAAATAGCAGGAACCGTTTGAAATTGATATACGCGGACCATTTTGTACTAGTTTCAACTTTGTTTTGACACGCCACGCAGCGCTCGGAGGCCCGATAACGTTTATCATAAGCTTTCCGTCCCACTTTGCGCGGGGCGGCAAGAATGAAAAGGATCACAGAAGTGCGAATAACAAGTGACTCGGGATCATTAATCACGGGGGAGTCCTGCTGCGTCTCTTCCGGATCATGGTAAGCGGACGAAAAACAGGATGCTTGTAAAATCAGGGTTTCGACCGAGCTTCCGACGTAACGTCAAAACACATCGATTTTTAATCCTGAAACCATTCCGCCACGATTTTCCTACGATATCTGTTTCAATAGTAATTGAAAAGTTTTTCTCTCCATCTAATTTGAGATTACCCGTTGCACGAAGTAAACTTTGGAACGAAATTTTACGGTAATATAATATATTTATTACTTGAGATTTTACCCCGTCTAAAATTCGGATTTATGCGAACCCTGAAAATTGTAGGGCAACCCGGCATTATTTTTTCTTTCATTTTTCTGATTTGCTGTACTTTGGAAAGTTATCGCCGGGTCGGTGTTGAACCGTAGCCTTTATCTTTCCTTAGTGCGAATGATAATGAAGCCCATTGCTCGCGGGATGAGAAGAATTAAGCGCGAAGATAAAAAAAAAGTTTGACCCACCTAACAAGGAAGACATGAATTTTCCATACTTCCCTAGACTCTACCCCTTCCCACGGCTTAATTACTTATCCCTCGCCTTAATTACGTTTTATACCGCGGTGCATTAACCATAATTAGAAGTTATAGCTCCCTGTGTACCCTATACTTCCGTAATATTTTAGCTGGACCAAGTGCCGAAATTTTTATGCTTCGCGGAATTCAGTCACCCGATTCCACGAGGCTAACGATGAAAATCTCGTCGATCGCTATTCAACTTATATTTCTTTTCTACGTAAATCCAAAAAGGTTTCTTATGGAAATTGAGAAATGTCTCTCGGATCTCTCGGAAGAGAATTTGTTTGACATTCGCGGTACGCTCCGTTGAGCCATGAAAAATCGTAATTCGTAAAAATGGCACACATGGATGCTCTTAAAGATGCGTGTCGCTCAAAGGACACTTGCGCCTCTACGGTTCCGGCAAACATACGAAATTGAAGAAATCTGAGGATTACGTTGACTTATCCTAAACTTTTATATGTAGATTGGACTTGATGTTCATGGAAAGAGCGGAAATAAATATTTGATGATTTTTTCTAAATTTTTAGTCACACGATTTCACGGTCGAGGAACTGCAAATCGCAAGAAGTTTCTTTGCGCAGAGATTCCACTGCGCTATACATAATGGCGAAATCCCGTGGAACGAGAATAATGTCACGCCCGGATATAGAAAACCCATTTAACTCCATGCTCGTTCATACATTTCCCGTAACACCTATTCCGCTGTATCGGTAAATTACGATTGATCGATTTGGAACATATAAATCACCGGGGTTTGATTCCATGGCGCATTAACCGATTTCAGAATAATCACCTCGAGTATGAGGAGTGATCGGACGAACAGATATTACCGTGTTCGCATACCCCTACACATAGGTGGGTTTGGCACGTGGAACCCGCTGGGCACGCGTGTAACTCGAGCTGGTCATCAGGGATCGATGTGCACGAATATTGTTGACCAATTGCTATTTATAATTCAACGAGAGATCAGTTTCAATTGACAGTTCGATAGGTAAATACATCGGCCACTTATCTAACAAACTCTAGAAATTATGGTAATGGTAGAAAGCGATACGAAGCATCTGGTGAATTAAGTTTTCGTCTCGTACGGATTTCCAAAGGAGTTTCATTGCCTGCGTATTGAAGTTTCTACTCATTGAGGTTCTTAGAATATCCAAGTTTCAAAACCTTCCGATTACTACGTGTTTTTCGATGTCTCGAATTTTCCAAGTCGTTACGTTTCCAGGCATCAAATTCTGTTCCCCCTGGACAATCGAAGTTCCTCGCTATCACGTTTGGGGAAAAGTTGGTCGTCTTTTCGCCGCTGTGTCTCGATTAACGGCCGTATCGCCAGAAATATCATGACGACGCTCTTTAACCCCGTAAGCTTCGGCTGGATACAAATTTCTCGATAGAAATTTCAGGGCCCCGGTCCATAAAGCATCCACAGACTGCCGCGTCAGTCGATCGACAGCAACGGGGATAAGAGGATGATGTTGAATGAAAAACGAAGGTAGGGAAATCCGTCAGCTACTCCTACAGGGTGAGTCGGAACGCGTGGAAGAATTTTTTCAGAATTTCATCCAGAAGAAATTAATTAAATGCAGTAGAGACACAACATTTTCAAATATTACATCGTCGAAACGTTGTATCGTCGGTGTGAAAAAGATCGTGGAGTGAAAACACATTGTGCCAGGTTCGTCCCGATTTCGTTGTTCTTTTGAATGCGTCCCTTCGGACACACCCTGTAGAATGTGCAACATTCCAAATTCCCATCTCGCCGCGTACATACGTGAATCCGTGTATTTAACCGCGCAGATAACGCGGCATGTATACGTGTGCGTCACGTGTGTTCGTCCGAGATAGCTGAGGAAGCCGGTGTCATCTTGATTCAGCTGATACTCGGAGGATGCACTGCCCATTTGCGAAGATGACATTCTCTCTCCTCTTTCTCTCGCGTTTCTTCTCGCTTGTTCCCTTCCCTTCGGCTGCTTCTTTATCGACAGGCCTTTGTTGCAACCCGATATTTCTTCTCCATTGAAAACGAACGGCACGATATCTTCGGCCCTCGTGCTTCTCGTCGATTCGTATTCGATGATCGATTCCGCAGTCGTTACACGGTATTAGGGAAAGCTGTGCCGGATATCGATAACTTTTACTTTGAAAATATCATCTGCGATTCCCGTTTACCAAAAAGACCACGGGGAACGAGGAAATACGAGCGCGGATATTTCAACATCACGTAAGTTTGACGCGTTCAAAATTTCGAAGCGGGAAGTTATCGGCGTGCAAAAGTCACGGGGAGATCGCGATTCCACGGTAAGTACAGCTGGAAGTATGAAAACACACGGGAGAAACATCTCTCGCGAAATTGTCTTCCGCGTCATACACTCGGGTCGCGTTAATCTTCCCGGTTTCTTCGTAGATGCAGACGGACGAGAGTGTTGCTCGCTCGAATCCGTTAAGCGGGCATTCCTCCGCCGCCGTTGATCTTTGTCTCCTTTTCATCCTCATCCGCGTACTCCGTGTAATCTTGTTTTTATTAAATTGCCGTGGATTACTGCTCGGTCAATGATTCCATTCGCAGAGCGGCGCACGATGATAACCGCGAATGTTCGCCTCTCGAAATTTCTCCACTTTACAGGGTTTTCCCCTTGATAGCTCCGCGCATTTTCTTCGGGCTCTTAAAGTTCCGCGAGTTCGATCGTCTAGTTTTTAAAATTCGCAGGAAAACTGTCGCGCCAAAATTCGATCGAAGCCGCGAGTGTATTATTGTCTAACAGCGTTGGAGAAAAATTGAATGAATTGAACGTTAAAGCGACGAAAAATCAGTTTGTAAAACGACGCGCGGCAGTCATCGCGCTCAGTTCCCGTTATTTGATTTTTTTTTCCATGCGAAGTGATCTCGAAATCCACTTGGCGTGCCCGTTTCATATCGGTGCGTACTTGCCCCGGGGACCGTTCATTAAAGCCAACTACATTCCACAGCACTTTTTTACCTTTTTCTCCTTTTTTTTGGACGATATCATTTATCCGCACACTTCTCTTTATTTATCGCGTTGGAAAGTAATATCTCGGTCATCACACGTCGATTTTTTATGCCGATACCAATTTAGCAAACATCGAGGTAATTAAAATGAACCAGGTATGATTGTTTTTTATTGATTTAATTATTGAAAACATACAGCTGCGAAAACTCCATTAGCACGTGTGTACCGGATACGCGAATAGATCGTGACGAATCTTTTTGCGGACTCTTTCATTTCCGCGGTATCGCTTGTTACACAGGGTGCAAAAATTCGCACCTGAAGCTTCCACCGACTCTCTTTAGAGGGTCAAACGATATGCAAACGTATATTTCTACGTGACCACGCATCTCGACTGGTTGCGATGCGGTTCACCGCGACGTAATCCTTTCTGTAAATTGCAACGCCGAACAGTTACAGGAAAGAGTTTCGATCGTTTACACGCACTTACACGTTTTCTAAACGAGCCTGTTATTTACGACACGTCCGCGATTTCCATCCACTTTGAATGCCACACCGGTGACACTGTTTCAACTGTCATTTTTATAAAAGACGGCGTTTCAGAGGAAATTGGGGGACCTGGTACTTTGCGACAGAAGACGCGCGAATGCGAGAAGTTTTGCAAAAAGTTCGAAACGTTCCAGGGAAAAAAAATTTGCTATTTGCATCGATCGGGAACTTTTCTTATTCGCGGTTTCTACCAATAAAGCATTACGTAAGATTGGAAAAGTTCTTTTATTAACGAGAAAGGGAACAGGATTGCGCGAGGACTCGACAGATTGCAAATTTTTGCACCTCGAAGAATCTTTGCTCCCGTCGAAGTATAAAGAGGCGGAATATCGAAAAGAAACTCGCGTGTACACAAACATCTACGGGAAAAGACGTACAATTACCCCTACAATCGATCGTGCTCGTAATCTATGCGTGACGAGTTTCATCGATAGAAACCAATAATACAAACATACGTAATTATCCAACGAGTACACAACGTTCATTGTTAAAGGAAGAAAGTTCCGACGGGACTTTCTCACGCAAAAATCGAATATCGATTGTCAGTCGGCGTTGCGGTAAACACGGTCACGAAAATGATCGAAGCGAGACGGCATCAGGGTCAGATTAATCTTCGCGAAGATTGGCTGGAAAGTGGCTGAAATTTCCATGGATCGATCGGGTGTCACTGTGACACTCGACTTGGCCGCAGTAACCACGAGTGTGGCTCGTTAATACCGTCGCGACGAGAAAGAATCACGTCGGGATTTAAGCGTGCTAGAAACGACCGGGTATTCGAAGATGTCTCGACAATGCACACCGACGTGGCATGCATTTCTAAGTGAAAGAAATAATTATCGGAAGGAAAATAATAAATAATCACGTTCGCACGGTGTTTCTGGGTTCCGACCACGTGGCAGGTAGCGTCGGTATGCAGGACAGTAGGTCGACGTCTCCGGCCACGCTGTCTTCTTTTTCTTCTGTTTCTTCTTTTTCTCCTTTATCCTCTTCCGCTTTGTCTCGCCGTCCCCCCACCCCCCGGAATTCATTTATATTCATCTTATTCCCAGGGTCTCGCGTTCGAATTTTCCTTACGAGTATTTTTGCCCGCCACCTTGGGATTCTCTTTGTCTATCGTATTTCCGCGGCTGCTTTTCTTCGGGCGAGGACCGTGTTGTACCTACGTTATTTCCCTTCGCCGATAGATACGTATAGATACGATCGATGGTAGGAGCTAACTTTGCCGTCCGATTCCTAATGACAACACTCCAGTTTCTTAATTCCTGCTCCTCAAAGAGGAACTAAAAACACGGTTCGCGGAGCTCGAATAACCCGTTCTCCGTTCCCCGTTCCCCGTTGCCTTAAGCCAGCTTATCGGAATATTCTTCTATTTGGTTTCGTTCCGCACCTCGGAGTATTCTCTTCCGCCGGTTACTCTCGTTTCGAGGGTCGTTTATTTAATTTTCACTTTACACTGTTTCCGGTGCAGCAGAATCTCGACGATTTCGTTTCCCACCTCCGTGCCAACGCCGGTGGAATTGTTATCACCATATCTCCTTATCGCACCTTTCTTTGTCTCCTGCTCGAAACATTATGTAACATACAGTTGTACTTTCTTTTCCAAGAAAACTCGAGGCAACTCCAACTTATCCACATTTTTTATCGACGAGGACGTTCCGAGTGTTGAATAATTTCTTAAGTTTCCTCCAAATTTCTTCATAAATTGTTTCCAAAATAACCTACTTAATCGCCCGGTCTTTTTAATGCATCCAGTGAACTGCAACCGTTGCATCGTTCGCATATCGCAGTTTCCAGTGTCTTTCGCTCCGGTCTCCCGCTTCCTCTCGCTTTCTCTTTCTCTCCTCTCCCGGGCATTTCTCGCGAGAGCCTCGTGTTCCCTCGGAAGGCAGAAGGGGCCCCGTGCATCAGACGAGCAGGCCGATTTCGTTGCCGGTGCTTGACATATCCTGATCCGCGAACGTAAACTACGGAAGTGCGTCCACATCCTCGAGAATTCTCGAGTCGCAGTTTTATCAGGTGGTGTGATCTCTCGGTGGTCGGTGATAAGAAAACCTGTGACGTAACGTGTGTCGAGTGGAACTGTGTTTTTCACGGGACGGTCGACGATCGACGCTGTCTTCGAGCAATCATAAGGCGGTAAGGATTCCTGCGACGTCGATAAAATGATGTTTAATGAAATTTTGCTACGCCATTAAGTAAGTTAAATAAATCTCGAGAACTGAAATTACCGGCTTCTCACGTGCGATTGTCGACGCTATAAGGAAGGATTATAAGACACGGATCAAAGTAAAGCTTGCCTTTTCCCTCGTTGCACGGGGGTCGCTTGTTAGTCGGTATTACCACCCACGTTTAAGAACCCTAAGAGTAACGAGAGCTAATTACCTTTGAAACGAACGAAATTGTTTAGCCGAAGGTTTTAATTAATGCAGTATAAGATGAATATCCGGGATCGCGTGTCCGACTGCGCAAAGTTCAATTAAAACTGTCAGAGATTCGCAATAACTCACTTCACCTCGGATCCAGACTTCGAAACGTTCGTAGGAGTGAACAAAGATAAGTTTCTTCGTGTAAATTTCTGGGATTCTATACCCCGATTTCGGTCCCCGGTGGAAACGTCGATGTTCCTTTGGCAATGGAATAACGTCGACGTTTCTCGAATAGAGCAGACATTCGCGAAATATTTTCTCGAACGTTCTCGCAACTCCGTGTAATCGTTTCGGTTCGAAGGGCGGTCCTTTCGGCGAAGGTAACGCAGCGAGAAAACAATCCTTAAACGATGGGTGATAAAACGGTTTAAAAAAGAGAACAGTGCGATCGAATTAAATAAATCCCATTCTTACGGTTTTGCGAAGCACGGTATATTATGCGAAAACGTGGACCACTTGCTGTTTATCTCAAACCCGACGCTGAATTCAAGTCGCATAAACTTATGGAAATCCTCCTGATGGCTCGGAGGGTTCGAGATGAAATCGGTGAGATTTTGTCGGGGAGAAAGGATCCCAAAAAAAGGGCCGCGAGATATACGAGCGGGACACCTCGAACAAATTTCGAAGGTTTCAATGAAATCCATTTTATAACCATCTCCCGATAAAGGATTTTATTGGTAATTGACAGAAAATTAATAGCGGATCGATACGGCCGGGCAAAGTGATTCCACGTAATATGCATAACCGGATTATTTATACATATATACAATTCCTATCCGATTTCCGCTGTTACACAATCAAAACGAGGGTACAATAATCCCGTAAAAGCAAACAAGCGGCTGTTAAACTCAATGTCGACAATGTGATTACGTATTGCCTCTTTCTCGGGACTTTGTTTCTATTCCGAAGTAATTGTAATTCCTATTTCAATGATTACGTTTATCTGAATTCTCTACCTTTTAAATATAATACAGGCTTGCATGTATCCGACCCTTTGTCCTCTTCGCGTCGAAGTACCTTCGAGCGAAAAATTGTACGCGCCGCGAACCGTGAGAGACAGGATATCAGGACAGGTCCGAGAGAGGAGAGAGAGGAGAGGCTTACCTAAATTATTCCATTCTCAGGTCCATCTCGAAGTGGGCCGGCCGGCCCCGAGGCTGTAGGCCAGAGTTTCGGGCAGCAGGAAAATCGACGAAAGAAAGAGAAGAAAGGTGAACGGCAAAGAAAGCGGCTCCGAGGGGCAAACCGTGAATCATCGATTCCCCTATGAACGAGGGACGACTAGAGAAACTCGTGGATCGAACCAGAGAAATTACGAAGCGGAGAAAGTATTTGAACAGACTGCTAGAACACCTGCCAACTTCTATTCGTAAACACGTAGAAATCCTGCCGTGTCTACGTTATCGTCTTGTGGGAAATTAATAACGTTTACAATCCTTTGTGTATCGTGCCCCGTGAATAGTGTCGAACCGTCGCGTCGTTTCGGTGAAAATTATGTGACGATATTCCACGGGAGAACGAGAAAGGTCCACGCGAAAGGAATCGACGGATTCCACGAGATAGAGGATAAAAGACTTCGCAGAAGCCCGACTCAAAGTTGAATCGAGTATGTAAGACGTCCGGAGGACAAAGGATCAAACTTTCTTTGTGCGGATGAAGAAGAAAGGGTCGATCGAGTGCGAAGTTACTTTCAGCGAAAGGAACAAGTAGAAAAGGGTCGAGATGAGCAGACGAACGATGCCGGCGTCGGGACTGAATTCCTGCGAAAGAATCAGACCCGAACGACCCAGGAATCCTATCCAAAAGCTGGTCTGGGGCCCTGGGTCCCAATTTCAAGTGGGGCACGTCATGTCCGAGGACGAGGGCTCGAATCCACGAATGGCGCTCAGAAGGTACACACACATATATCAATACACACGTTCTAGCATTTATTTCGTTGTTATTCCTCTTAAAATTGCGGAGAGATTGTCGACAGAACGGACTACGCGGGGCTCGAGTCAAGTAAACACCGCATCTGTAATATGTTAAACGCTGACATAACGTTCCCGAGAATAACGGATGCTCGTTAATACATGTACATAATAATTAAGAGGCGTTCAATATTTATCACCGCTCATTACCGAAAGTTACGCAGGTATTACCGCCGGACGTAAATTAGCATTTCGACGGACAACGGCGTCGGGAATGCGCCCTAAAGAATAAGGGATCGCCGCTGATGGGAGGATTAATCGTTTTCAAGCCGGTTTACAAATACAGCCAGCAATTTGCTTGGCACGTCATAGAAACGGACGGGCTGTCAGGACGCGTACCAGTCGAAACAGATTGTTGCGCGTGTCGGAACCTCGCGATGATTATGGTACCTATTGATCGGATAGACAGCCGACTAGGAATAGGTTCATTAAGTTCCCTGGTGCATTTACGATAGAACATCGGGGAAACGCGATCATCAATTACGTCAAGACAGTCAATATTCGCGAAACCCGATAATACTGCCGGGAATTTCAATATAATTTCGATATTGCACCGGGCGACAGGGCTATCCGCTCCATAATTCGAGCTTCCTTCCCTTTACGGACGATAGATTCGTTTATTTGCCGAAACGAGTGTTGATCGTAGCTCGGAAACGTCCGAAACGTGTGACACGCCGATAGGGCTGCGCTCTGAAATTTCACGTGTTTCCGGAAATTTGTACGCGGCGACGTCTCTACGCTATCGAATATCTTCGCGGGGACGCGTCTCTCTGGGCTATCGGATATCTCTACGCAGCGATATATCTCTAAAGATCGAAATATCTACGCGACCACGTGTTTACCCCCTCGCTGATGTTTTCGCTTGAAAATTTCACTCCACGGCCACGTTCGTTCGTTTGCAGGCTTCTTCGTCTCTACGAGGGCCGACAGTATCGCGAGGCAGCCCGTTTCCTGCAGAAGCTCCCGCACTACACCCTTCGCGCCTCCCTCCCCGACATCCCCGTGGACCTGTTGATCGACACGCTACCGCACAGTCTGGCCCTCCTCGAGGCTTTCTACTCCCGTCTCCTCGAGTTGAACATCTCGGACCTAAAAGTGCTACGGGTGGAGCAGGTTTTATGGCGCGTGGTGCAGCTGGTGGGTCAGGAACCGCGAGTGTGGGTCCGCCTCCTCGTGTCCTTGAACCGACTGGCACCGGCTGTCAGAGGAATGCTTGTAAACAGGAAGAGGGCCCTGGAAAGGGCCGTCGAGGGCCTGGGCAAGCATGGACTAATTAACGGAGCGGACGGGAGAGAGGGAAACTTGGTGCCACTGACGGTGGCCCTGAAAGAGGAGCTGGAGAATAGAACGGAGGCGTATAAACTGGCTGTGCACAAGATCGAGAGCTTCGGGAAGCATGCCAGGACGCACAAAGGTTGGTTGATTAGCCCTCTAAGTTTGGAAACACAGCGAGAACCTCTTTAGGACTTTGTACATATTCAACGAGGACGCGTATGTAGCCGTGTCGACCGAATTTTTACGAGAACAAGTGTCGCAGGGTGAAGGGAATCGTACCTCGGGGTTACAGTTCGCGATTTTCTCCTCTAACGGATTGCAGCTAAGGACACGAATATACGTATATACCTATATATCAAGCCTAACAACCATCCTCGGTTTCTATTTCTCCCGGAGATCGAATAGTAATAGACACACGAAGATGCTCGGTGAAAGTCTGAAAGTTTGCGCGCGTGGGTTCGCGATCGGATTACCATCATCCGAGATGACGCTCCAATACGCGATTGCTTTTCTTATCTGGCGACTTCTATTTACCGGCGATCCCTGGAATTCGTTCGGCAGAAGGCAGCGACGGATATACAGGCCAGTGACGGCTCGCGAACAGGTTGCGGAATTACACCATCCGTCCAGAGGAGAAGGAAGAAAGTACCTTTTGAGATTCTTCGCGCGTTAAAGATCTTCACGCTCTAATATTCCCGCGCGACGATGTTTCATGAATATTTCCTTAGATAACGTTGAATCGCGTCCTACGGATAAAGTAACGCGTCTCCGGAATAATTTCCCATGAATATTCCTGGATATAATTTCACAACGTCGGGGGTGCCGTACACCCCTGAAATTTCAGATCACGGTCCGCCACTGTGCTTCGTCCCTGATCCCTTGCGAAGAGGCGCAATTTCGCCGAGCCACAATTTACGAAAAGTATGTACCTACGTACGTACGTACGTACGTTGTTGTACATACATACATAGATCTGACGAGCATATCTACACGTACGTTCGTGGGACGAAGCTTTGGAAAATACGTTCGTCCACGCGCCATTAACTCCGTTCGCGTAAGGAGAGTAAAGAGAGCGTATTCACGCTCGTGCATCTGCCACTCGACGGCAAAGTCGAATAGGCGATTTTAACGCAGCTAAGGACGACGCGTTATATTTTCCCATGCAAATGCGACGACGCCGCGAACGGTATAACGCATTTAGACGACGTCACGACGAAATTTCAGCGAGAATTAGTCGAGCTCCGACTATTTTAACTCTGGCTAACGTGTTTTACGTATTTGAATTTTAAAAGCTCCCTAAGCGACGCGAATCAGGCACAGTTTCTGGCTCGTTATTCCGACAATTCACCCGATACGTTAACGAATCGTTAGTAGAAGTGCATTTGTTTAGGTGAGAAACCGAAGTCGTTCGAAGAATGTGCGAAACATCTATCTGAAACTGGGATATTCGTATTCGGCGCAAAATTCTACCTCGAAACCGCGTGGTCAACGGTCATCGACGAACGAGACAAACGTTCGAAAAATTTGACAAACGTAACGCGTTCGCACGTGTCGTCTTCGTAATGAATTTCATCGACAACCAATGTAATTTCAACCGGGAGTTAATTGTGAATAATTATCGGCGGCGGGAATTTATTGCGTGCTCTGATAATTTCGTGTACGGATATAGTAGGAAATAATTTCGCATATTTGCACCTGCAAATGTGCTTCGAAAAACACTCACCTCGCTCGCAAACATCGTTTTATACCATTCCCCGCGCGTTGCGGGCCAATTAATTGAATATAACACCGCCCGTACATCCGTTACCACTTTTCGAACCAGCGATGAAAATTTATTTACGCGATATATGAATCGTTGTTAAACGTCGAACATTTCAGCCGACCAGGGTGTACAGGCAGCTTCGCATCAGCGTCAGCTGTCGCTGAAATACAGCGAGATTCAGCAGCGTTTAATTGACAACCAGAGCCTTCTGAATACACTCGAGAAAGCCGGTCACCCTAGCAGTCTGGAGACGCTGTTGTCAGAGTTGAAGCGCAGGGTGGAACAGGACAAGGAGGCCCTCAGGCAATGGACAGCCCTCAGAAAGTGTTCCCTTAGCGGAAACGCGAAGAATCCACCCCTCGCTGCCAGATTGTTGCAGTTCGCCAGAGGATGCGGCGTCGCCCTTCAGCTGATGAACGAGGACAACGAACAGGTAGGAATTCTATTTCTCAGTATCATCCTGTAAAACTCGAACGTACCAGCCAATGATCGACGAGTAGACATCGTTCCTGTGAATATTTTTCCAAAAAAGAAACATACATAACTCTCCGTAAAGCGCGCGTTACATCGTAACATATACGAAACCGTTCTCTCGTGTATCGTTGGCCGAATTGTAAAAAGTTTTGTGCTCGGCATCCGAGAGAGGTTCAAGATCCGATTTTCAACCGTGGAAGCGTAAAAAAGGAGACGTAAGTAGCTACGAGATACCCCGCAACCGGCAACAATTCCCATGGGGTCGCGGCTCAGCGGTACGCCGGTTGATGAGGAGAGAGGTGGATTCGTAGGCAGCGCTGTCTAACCATGTGGAATCCCTTAAGAACCCTCCTGCGATCCTAAATTACGTGAGTTTACTCTGCCGAGCCAGCGAGCCGGCTCTCTCGACGCCGGCTGACCGATCGATGCTTCTTTCGAATTGTGTGGTGCGTCGGGAAAATGAGATTAACGTACTCGCAACTGGTGAAAAAGTCGAACGGCAAGGGGAAGGGGTGAGGGACTCGGTTTTCACGGATCGTAGAATGCACGCTGAATTTGGTGGGCGTGTTCCGAAACGAAGCCTCGGTGGACACAACAAATTGAACGTGAAAAAGTATGGTCGCGTAGAAACGTCAAAGCGACGATATTTCAATGCGTAGGAAATACAAAGAGTAGGAACATCGCCGGGCAGGAATTTCAATGGGCACAATTTCATTATAATTCAGCCATCTGGTAATGACGGATCTAATCAACGCGTATCAAATAATTCTGTCGTCCGTAGATTAATTAATTTTATACCGACATTATTCCAACCGTCGGTCGTGACTTATTGTTCTTGCCCTCGGAATCCTATCCCGTTTCAATTTCGAATTCGTGCCACGCCGAGCTGCAACTCGTTCGGAATTCCTCGAGATTCTGCCGATAAAGTACGCGACAACATCCCCGTTGGCAATTCGATAACGATAAAGCCTACACAGATCGGACGTCTCTCCATGGTCGAGAAATCGAGTTCGATTAACGATGCAGGAGTTATTAATTAAAATCCACTCCCAACGAACATACATACAGACATACATTTTACGATGCCACGACGAACCATTGAATGGAATCTGTTTTTACGGCGGACTACTTTTACTTTGGTGTATCATCTTTTTCCGACGGTGAGTCGAAGAATCGTAAAAAACAACTCACCCGCCCAAACATCGTGAATCTCTTAATTGGCAGCGAATGTTTTCGAAAGTCGAAAGTAAAGGAAACTCCATATCCACAGAAGTTATACACGTACATTTATATTCAATAATACCTATTCCTCCCGTTCTCTCGAATCCAGCGAGTAATCACTATTTTAATGGAAAAATATTCTTCTTAGCAAGTGTACCATCTGGACGAGAACCTGGACGACTACGAGGAATCCAGCAGCAGCGCCGGCTACCACACGGACGAAAGTTGCAGTCCCACCCCGGAGCCGGTGAACGAACGTTTTCCCGATCCTTCCGACGAGAGTGTGGAAAGACTCGCCGAAAGGTACGCGGCGCTCTACGGACAGGCACATCTGCACACCTTAGATGCGTTGGATGCTCTGGAGCCGCTTAACGACGCCCCGGATTTGAAAGCGAAGATTTTATACTCTGTGGTCGTGGTGAGTACCATTTGCACGGGGTCGAGCGCGGATTTAAAGTTTTTTGAAAATTGGAAGCTTCGGGATTTTTACGGTTTTTGAGAGTTTAGAGCGCCACCGATTTACCGAGCGCTGAAATTTCCAAAAGCACGAGAATTTTGCGATCCGGAGGCTTTCAGAAATTTTAACGAGCATATTCCCCTATTCAGTGGTCGTGGTAAGTGGTACTTTATGCAAAGTAGGAATAATCATCACGCGGCACCCTTAATGCGTTTCCATCCCCCTATCAAAGAGAGTCAACGGTTAACCACGAGTCGTTGCTCCGAGTGTCTCTATTTAGGGACGAACTCGTAGCGAGTGAGAAAAACACGCGGGTGGAAATTTTCCATTAATTTCATGCGAGAAATTCATACGGAATTCCCTGGGAACGGTATATCTCCAACATATATCAGAAATTGTCAGGCTTAGAGGGTCTGGGGGCAGAATTTTCCCGTCAAAGGCAAAAACCGTTCCCGCCTTCGTATCGCTCTCGATCCTCTATTTCAATATACGTGCACGACGGTTCACAAGTTTTCGATTCTTCTGTCCTTAAAAACAAGCGCCCGGCGAAATTTATCGTTCCCATTCGAACCGGTTACGCGTTTTTCCCAGTGAAAACGCGTTAGACGAACCGTGGCCTCGTAAACCGATCATCCCTTTTTCTCGCCGGGGTAGTTTGCGGCTGCGACGCAGGAGATCCGACGCAAAACGTGGAAATGAAATGCAGCTCGGACTCCCCCGATTGTTCGCAAAAATCGAGCTGCAGAGGCCGGGACAAAGTCGAAATTTAATGGCGATATGTTGAATGCAAATTGCAAGCGGATAGTGTGCGAGGGCCAGAATTTATTAGAACGAACTGGCGATCGGCGTTAATTTAGCGTGCTCCGACGTGTTGTTTAAATTAGCCAAAAAAAAGGGAGGGAAAACCAGGTACGTCTGGTAATTGGGAGGAATCGTTTGTCGGATTGTATTTATTCGCCTCCGAAGAATCTTCGTTTATTTGTCGTAATCAAAGATAATTGTGATTCACTTTGCCGTGCGAGTGCCAAAGGCTAACTAACTGCATTCTCGTCGATTCGACTCCGCGCCCGGACGCCGGACCATTCAAATTTATAGTGTTTCGCGACCCGTGTTTCTACTATTTTTTCAACGATCGTTATCGATGCTCGTTAAACCTTTGTTTGTCCCGTCTTTTTTCCTGCAACCTGGGCCTTTCGTTAAAACTACCCTTTGTTTCGTGCCGTGTACACACATGCACATACGCGTCGTCACGTGGAGACGGGAAAACGTTTCGAAATCCAGACAATTTCGCGCGTCCCGTAGCCGGCTGAACGTCAAAGCTCGAACGCGAAATTGCCTGTTTTATAAGACAGCGTCGGAGCGCGCGCTCGCAGCGTACAGTTGTCCTTTTTTTCCGCCGTCAAACTCCGTCGGACGATTCTCGCAAGATCGGCGAAATCTCGCGTAGAAAATGCCGCAAAGTTGATTTTACCCGAGGCAGGAACAAGTCGGGCATATCGGTGCCGGCAAAATAAAGTTCGCGGCGTGCCGTGTACCGCTCCTTCGAGAGAAAACGGATCCGTCGGACGCGATCCTCGTGGGGTTATTGGCACGTGACCTGACGACGATAACATATAACACAACAAGCAGGATTCGATCTGGGGAAGGAGCAGACGGTTTCAGAAATACCGATGTACATTTTTTCTTCTTATTAACGACAGCTTTCCGGAACAACGTGCCACCGACGTGCAGGACTTTACCGAGCGAAGCGATAACCCCTGTTCTCGTGGAAATCATTTATTTCGATGTTCCCTGGAAACGTCGACTTATCGAACGTTTGTCCGACGATATAAAAAAAGAATAAAAAATTCGTGCAACTCTCAGCATCGGGGCAAAACGTTTCGTGCGGGGCGTGTCTGGCTGATCGGCTTTACATGCGAGGAAACGTTTACTTTTCATTTCACGAAAGTCCACGGGGAGAGAATGTCATTTAAAGGAAGGAAAAAAAAACTCCCACGAAATATCGTCTTCCGTCGTGATCTCATTGCCGTTCGATTAAACGGAAGTTTCGCCGACAATGTATTCCATCCCCCCGGGGATACCAGTATACAGATATCGTTGTCTCGAGCAGAAAACTTTAGCCCGGATATTTCCAGCGGAAAGTAGCCAGATTTAAAAGACGGCCGTCACGTGTCAAGCACATATTTCCCACGCAACTTCTCGAGTCTGTTGAAACCGCGGTTCTCGCAAGTCCCGTTTTCGTCGGGAGCGAAGAGGCGTATCAAATATTCGCAAAACGATTCGGGCAAGCAAGTTCGAGATGAGAGAATGGCGCGTTTGTCGTGGCCGAACGAAGGAAAGAGAAAGAGACGGTCTCTAATGGATAAGGTACACCCTAGACCGCGGAACGTGAATAAACACTTGCTGCCGGCACTTGCACTCTTGCGGTATTCGGTCTTCGAAAGCCGGATGGTAATGTGAATACGATCCAAGAGTGTTCGTCCCACCACCGGTGCGATTCGACCCATCGATTCGCCAGCCCGAACAAGAGAAGCAAATGCAACGGGAGCAATGTAAATCGGTGCGTTTAAATCGTGTTGTTTTTCCCATTTCCGTGAAAGTGTCAATAGCGCGTGAATCTTACGACTCGACATTCGGAATTTCAGCGTGCCTACGATCGAAACGGTGAAAGTTCACCGCGTAGAACAGGCACGCGGAAGTTTCGACTAGTTGCAAGTTCAAAGCGCAGAAGTTCTACAGTGGTCCGTACTTACCGTAGCGTATATTTTTATTAGCATTAGCCGTTTGTCTCGTTTGTCGCGCGCTTACGCGAGTGCTTCGTAACTTTTGAAACGAGAGAATTACGAATGGTATTAATACGCGGCTGTTAATTAATAAACACCTCGCCGCCGTTAATTATTCGGTCCATGGATATGTTAATTAGTAAAACAGATAATTACCCACCGGGGCCTCGTAAGTTATAACACGTGTACCACCACCGTTCGGTCGGGTTTACGATTATCGTACGAACAAAGAAAAGGAAACAAATTCCTCTCGGGTGTATTTTTTTCTAAAGTTTTACCGGAACACGCCGCGAAAGGGCTGAAAAAGAAAGAAGGTAACGCCGGAGATAAATCATGAATATCAAGTAGAATCGACTGGGCTGTATAAATAATACATACGCGTATATTTAATACCCGTCGTGTACTTACGTACACGTTTGAATATCCGCGAGAAGTTGGTTCGAGAGCGGCGCAATCGTGAGCGGATTGGCAAACTGGACGAGTAGGAAAAGAGTAAATAATCTAAGAGTAGTTAAAGGAGTCAAAGTAAATAAAGGGGAAGGTCGGACTTGCGGAAAGATAGAAGAGCAGAAGGGTGTGGATAATAGCAAGACAAACAAGACGAACCGAGTGCAAGGGGGAAATATGGTCGAGAATTTAAAAGACCAACCAGAAGATTCGAACGATTCGCCGTGTAGAAATGCCACGGGAATTCCTCGGAACTTCGTTCCATAAACGTATGAATGTACACGTATCTCGGTGCGATTTGAAATTTCACCGTACTAATATCAAATCGCTCGAATCTCTGTTTCGTACCCGCGCGTTTCTCCGGACGGAAAGTCAGCGACGATTCTATGGGCGAATAAAAAAAACTATATAGATAAAACACGGTACTCGGTGTTTTCTCTCGCATTCCCCCGAACTCTAATAGGGTAAGTTACTTCTGGATCACTCTGTATATACATATACTCGAAGATTATTTTTGCTACCACCACGCACCTGTCTCCCCGTTCGATCGATCGACCATTAACGTCAAAGCCGTCGCCAGAGGGGCGGGGGGCGAGGCGGGAGGGGTGCACTTTTGCGATCGAGTGTACACCCCGGCAAGTGGCGGAGGCGCTAGTCCGTCAGCCTGGGGCTATTACTTTGCATACATACAAGTACCGTTCACACGGGGGTACTCGGGAAATCGATGAACTAAAATAAATACCTTGCGACGAAAGCGACCGTTATCTTTGTCTCTCCGGCACATCGTTTCCCCCCTTTTTGTTTTTCAATTTCAAGCATATTTTCCGTCCACTCGTCACGAAGAAAATCTCCCATTGTCGGCACGCAACGGATTCGCGACTACAATAGCGAATCGCTGGTATTTCGCTCGTCCCTGTTAAAACACGCGGATTAACGAAAACTAAACCGTACCGTAGCGTAGTCAGATATGTACATACGTATCTATATCGTTCGCTTACGAGTTCGAGCGCGGTTTCGACGCACGGAATTTCACGGATGGATACGCGTACTCGATTCTATTCTGAAATGGTGCACCGGAATGATAACGCTATGTTTTACAAAGCAGAGGATAGAACGAGGTGAGCGTGAAACATGCTTCATTCAGCGCGTGAACTTTTCGACTCGTAACGGTATCCCTACTAACAGTTAGAGACGTGTACCATGGCGATTCGCATTCGTACAGTCTCATTGTATTCGCGAGGAATTTGTGTAGTAATTACACGATAACCGGAGCAACGGAATACATCGTAGAACTCCAAGTTCCTATTTGCTCGTCGCGGAAGCGTGATTTCTAATTAACAGGATTCGCGTCGTTCTCTCCTCGCCGTCGTCGCGACGACGAACCGGTTGTCTTTACCGTCTCATTTCGCTCGGATTTATGAGTGACAGCTGCCAACACGGAAACGGAAGAAAGTGGCGAAAGCGTTGGACGGTTTCCTACAATGACGGATGTGAATTTTTAATGCAATTCTCTCCGCTGTTTGTCCCGCGACCGAAAATAATCGAGGACACTACTCGAACTTGATAATGTAAAACGAACAAACGCTAATTGGGTTGCGCAACTATGCGACAAAAACGCAAACCTTTGGAAGGAAAATCCGTTCGGAGGCACAAAAGGATGCCGACGGGATTATTTCAAAACAGTTCCCAACGCCCCCGGTCTGTTTGGAAATAATTTAACGGGCGTAAAGTGGCGTTTGCTATTCGAATACATTTATGCGGTATTACGTGTAACCGCATTTATCCGGAGTATGTTATAAAAAAATAAACAAGCGGCCGGTAATCTTTTCCGGACGTCCTGTCGCGATAATTAAATGGCGATAAAACCGCGAAAAAATCTCGGCCAATTTCCTCGACGTTCGTCGGATATTTTAATTAAAATGTAAAGCAAAGTGGATGGCGAGATAGAAAGTCTACCGCGCTGGCCATGTTAATCTTTTCCCTTTTTTTTTTTGCAACTTGAATTTTATTTACCATAATCGATATTCAAAGGTTTCGCGATGTTCGATCGCAAATTTCAAAAATAATTCGTGCCTCTCCAAGGGGGACTTAAAGATTCAAAGTTTTCCGAAGTGGCCTCGTAAAAAGCATCGACCATACCAAAGCAGGCCTCCCATCTTAAGTCCTGAATAAATCATAGGGTTATCAATGGACTCCCATATAAGTTATAGGGTTTCTTTGATGCGTTTGCGAGTTCTATCGGAAATCGTAAAACTTTCCGCATAAACCGTCGAATTTCCTGTGCTTCTTACCCCAAAACAAGATGGCATCGTAGAAAACGTGTACTCGGTAGTTTGTTAATAGTTTCGCGGGAAAGACAGATGTCCCGCGGTTCTGGAGCGTCGAATTTTCTGTGCTTCGCAGTTTCATTTCTGTGTGAATAACGTCTATTACGAGAGCTCGCAGCAGGTTGCCGAAAGGTGCTCTCCGATACTCCATGGAATTCTGATCTCGCTCGTTTCACCTTGCAGCTATCCTGGCGCGTGGCCGGCACGATACAGACCTCCCGCTACCTGGAGGCTTTAAAAATCCTCAACGGTACCTCCGGTGCCCTCTCCACCCCTGGCCTGGAGGCCAGCATGAAACGGCAGCTAGCCACGTCCGGTATTCAAACCGGTTCCCTGGAAGTCGCAGAACAGGTGGTGAACCAGCTGGAGCGAACGCTCTACGATTTCCCGTGTCTTCAAGGTCTCCCGGAGGTGAAGAACTACGCAACGGCGTGCAGCAGCCTAGCCTGGGTCTGTTTGGCACGTCCCACACCACTGGTCCTGGACGTGGCACAGACCCTGGAGTTCCAACGAGAATTCCACGTGAGACATCATGCGTCGCATCCGAACGGTACCAGGATCAAGACGGTACTTTGGCCAGGACTTAGGGAAGGATGTCAAGGGACGTGTTTATACAGGGCGGTTGTCCTGACGGTGTGACGGGAGCACGTGGTTTCAACGAAAATTCGAATGTAAGGCATATCAGTGTTCTTCAGGTAGAACACTCGGAGACTTTGTCTTAAAGCAAGATGGGAAAGGTGTCCCTTCGGATATTTGAGCTTTCGACATCCCTGCGCTTCGAAGTAGCTGCGAGAGTTTAGCCGAATTACTTGCGAGTCAGCAGATATGAGAGAAGATTAAAGCGAGTGCGGTTGACTCGGACAGATCGGACTCTGTTAAATTCGATCGATCTCCGGAGGAAAGGTTTACGGTGCAGGAAAGAGCACGTGTGATCGAGGACTGCTGCACCGGACCACCGTACGTTCCGGTTTCCACGCGTGCTTCGTCACAGTCTCGAATTTCCCAAGGGAAACGAGAATTACATTTACAGTTCCGTGTCATCTTACGTAACGGAGACTCGACGAACCCGTTTCGTCGCGAGATAGATTTCAAGGCCACCCACGTTTGTCTGACTCCTTGAAAAAGAATCAACCGCTCCAGCGACACCATTTGTACAATTATTTATTATCAAAATAAAGTAGACGACAAGCTCGAAACTTGTAGAAATAAAAACAAATCGAGGGAGGATAAATCGTGACTATGCCTGGACCCCGACTAAGTAAACGGTCGAATTAGCTGTATGCCAATTCGACTCTGGCCGATGTTCAACACCACGACATTGAATTTCAAAGAGACTCGGCTGACCTCCCTGGAATGGGGAAGTCATCATACGACAGTTAACTCTGTCGCGGGAACGTGGCTGTACGTGTACACGGAATTGCGCAATCTACTGGCATTATTTTAACGTACCGCAGGAGCCGCTTCCCCCGCGCTCGTCACGCGATAAATTTCCTTTATCGCGGAAGTATGGAAAATGATGGGACGGTTTAATTCCGTGTCGAGAATTCTGTTTCGCAAGCGAAACGATCGCGACCCGTGAAATATCACCGTACGATGGAAAAAGGATGAAACCGTGAGTTTTAAGATTTCGGTCGCAGATGCTTCGAAGGTAGCGATATATCAAACATCCGGACAGGAGTTGACAGGCCGCGCCTATTGAACGTCCCGGGGATGTTTATATGAATCCCACGTATCCGATTCGTCCGATTCACGGTCCCCTTGTCATCGATTCTTATACGGTTACACTAGCGAAAAAAATTGCTTCCCTTCGACCGGACTTCATTTTTTTTCTCTCTTTTCCCAGTGAACGCAATAACGCCCGTTTGCGCGTTTCAGGATTACACGATAAATCATTTTGTTCTCTCCGTCCTATAAGCACGGAGTTACATGTTTTCATTTTCAACTTATTTTACGGCGTGTCGACGCGAGTAAATCTTAGAACGCGGAAAGAGAAAATGCGTACTAACAGTCGGGATTAGAACGAACGAGAATAGAATGTTGTGTATTTATTGTAAACGTGGAAAGTCGCGCTACGAGAGAACAATTACCGTTCTCGTTAATTAAGCTATGTAACTCCGAACTAACATTCCTGTAATTATACCCTCGTTCACTTTGGAGAATCCGTACTAAACTTTATGTTAAACGTTAACTGGGTACTTAAGCCGTAAGATAACGATTCTAACGAATGTCATGGGTATCAAACTGAAACAGTTGACCAATTTCCAGGCCTGATTCGCGCGAGTAAAATTTACTTTTTCATATGATAGAGGTACGTGTAATAAAATTTCATAGTGAGCAAATTTGTAACATCCATGAACAAGTACTCTTAAGATACACCATAGACCACTTAGTATCTCGTGTACTGTTTCCGGAATTTTAATAAATGAAATTTAATCGTTCTGGGAGTGTTATCCCGTTGACTCATTAAAATAAGCCGGGGTTCGTGTAACGAGCCTGGTGAAATACAGACGAACGCTGTGCCAAACGTTCCAGGCGTTCCGGAGCATGCCGGATAAATTCGCGAGGTATGTAACTTGATTAACAATCCAGCAGACCTGTCCTTTGACCGGTCGGTATCAATCTCGCAAAGCTGTATACAGGATTTTCGCGCGGCACGGAATACGTGGTGAATCACGAAACGCAGGTATTCCGGACGTGAAACGAAGCAAATACTTTTTACTGAAATTGTTCAACGATCGTTCGCGGCGAGCATTTAAACCTACGTGCCAAAATTAAGTGCATCGTACTTATGATTTTCAAGATTTATTATAAATCTCACTTTTTCTATATACATACACTATTATAATCGTACACTACTTTTTCAACGCTCTTAATATAACGTAACAAGTATAAAAGTACGTCGAACTGTTTCGCGCGATTGGCCCTGATTGATTTTTAACGATAAATTACAATTTGTTTCGAAACTTTACATAGATATCGAACATAAAAATGCTTTATTCAGGACACAGAAAATACCGTTGAGATCTGGATGAAGGTAAATATCGTTAATCGGATGATATACTTGATGGTTCAGGGATATGTACTTAACAGATCGACCGTCATCGTAAGAGTAACTTTGGTCGAATTATACAACAAATTCCTAACTCTGATTCACGATGCGATTCTGTCAAGTATCGAGTTACACGTATACTTCTAACTTAAACGATACGTTGTTTTCTTCATTAAGAAATAACATAGCGAATACTTTAGGCGCGATGAGTTTTAATGCAATAGAAAAGTCATCTACGGTTTAAACAAATACAACGTAGAATTTTCACGAAAATAGTCGGCGTGACGTCGTTGCAATTAAAAAACTGTTCACGGCATGATTTGGCGGCATGGAGCTATAGATAAAAATACAAAGTTTGCAACAATTTCAGGCTATATAAATGAAAAACTACACTCGCTACATTTGCGGGTTCCAACGTGATAAGCTCTGTAAACGCGTCGTACACATATGATGGGTAAATACTCCTCATTATACCCGTTGTACTTGTGTGTTCCGAGGCGTGAATCTTTTTATACAATGGAAGCTGACAATGAGACGTCGTACGAAGAATCGGTCATTATGTCACGAGATAAAATATTTCTAGAGTATAAAGCAGATCATTTTTGATTTTAAAATATAATCGGTCATAGAACCTGAGCATGATTTACTTGAATTTTGTTTTTGGAACGATGAAATCATGCGTCTGTACTTATCGAGAATCAGTCGCACTAACTAATGGAGTATAATATATATGCAAGAAATATATTTTAAAAATATACTCTACCAGTCGAATTATTAAATACCTTAGGATAAACTCTTTAGTCGTAAAATAATTGTCATATGGCAAAAAAGATTCTAACATTACATTTGCCATACTATGACATTTCAATATTTGTATAAAATCTATCTGAGTGTAAATGAGGATACACGATATAACATTTCGCAAGTTTCCATTTAAATTTCTTTACTCGGAACAAGATGTCTTAAACAGTTTCTACTACTTAAATTGCACAAAATGTGTAACGTGTGTGACGGAAAAGAAAACAGTTGACGGAGGGCTTCGATGCGTTCGGAACGCTGCAGAAAAATGGCAAAAAAATTTGTATCAAATGAACATTCCGAAAGTTTCAAATGCAATATTCACACGTTTAAGAAATGCATTTTTTCCACCGGATAAATAATACGATAACTTATGCATATTCTGTTAGAAAAATAATCGTGTACTTTAATACAGCGGCATTGTCATGCTTGTACCAGATTCACGTGTATGTCTGTGGTTATGAACCGCTCTTCCTACGGCGTGCGAAAATATAAAACTCTATTCCGAATGAATCTTCATTAACTCCTTTAACCATTAAATTTACATGATGACACACCACTTCTTTGTGTTGTCCATCGGTTCACTGACGATTTTATTTTCCTCCTCTAATTCACTGATATCCAACTTGTCGGACTTGAATTTGAACGCCGACACTGGTGTGGAAATCTGAATAGGTCTACGTAAACCCTTCAAAATACTTATCGATGTATTCAGTAAACTGTTCTCTGATTCTGTTTTTTGTTTCTTTACCGAGCTCCAACCTTCGTTCTCCAATTTCCGCTTCCTCTCTGCCGAACTGCCGTTCGTAGTGGCAACGGTATCAGACAATCCAGTACTGTAACGTAAAATTTTAAAGTCTTCAGTCTCATCTTGTGGTAACGACATGGACGACGTGTTCACGTACAACGAGCTATTCGGCGAGTACCTATGCTCCCGTAAAGTAACGTGACGCATCCTGTTAATCGAATGCCTGCCGGAAATGTTTCTTAACGTTTTACCAAACGATAAATCTCTTTCTTGCTGGCTCGGCGTCGCGGGTTCAGCGTTACTGATGTCATACAGCTTCGAGTTTTCTTTAAGGCAATCGTTCAGCTTGATTTGCACATCCTTCAGCATTATAGTCGGGTCGTAAGATACGAAAGATGCGTCCGCGGGATCTGCGGGCTGTTCTTTTTCTTTTTGCGCATCGTTCTCTGGCGTCTCCGATGTTACGGATAACTCCGACGTTGTTGACTCCACGATGTCTACAGAGTAACTTTCAGTGTCCGTTTGCGGTTCGCTTGGTACATCCTCTACCTCGTGCACGCCATTTCTTACTTCTACTTGTACGCTCGGCTGTGGTTCTTCTTTAGCTTCTTCTTGGATTTCGGATTTCTCTTCCTGTACTTTTATGGGCTCGTCGTCGGCGTCAAAGCTCAGCTTTATTTCTTCGTTCTCCTCACTTTCTTTGCTCTGATTTTGAATGTTTTGCTCCGAGTCTTTTTTATCCTCTTGTGACTCTATTTGTTCTTCCAGGACTATTGTTTCTTTTACTTCCAATGGTATTGTAGAAGTCTCTTCTTGGGGTGCCGAAAGGATTTCAGAAACAACTGGTTCGACAGATTCTTTGACAATCTCCTCTCCATTTTTACCAGAATTATTTTCCTTCTCTATAGATACGTCCAATTGGACATCTGCATCCTCTGATTCAGGCTTCATATTTAAGTCGACTGGTTCCTCACCTTTAGCAGCAGCACTTAATGCTTTTCTTTCTTTGTTGGTACCAGGTGGCCTACCCAATCGTTTAGGCGGATGGCTTAAACCGTGTTTTCCTGTTGCTCTGAGTTTTGTCTGCAACATATAGTTAATACGTTGGTTCACAATTACAAGAACTTTGACTATCGTTTGTATATTCTTAATCTTTCCGTCACCTATACTTGATTAGTCACTCTTTTGCTCATTGTCAGTATAATAACAAAACACAGAAACAGACAAATTAAAAGTAATGAAAAGAAATCATACTGCCTATTACCAAAGGTTCCAAATACGTATAATATACTGGTAACAGTTACAACAAAGAAAAATGTGTAAGATTGGATTAGATAAGATTATGTTATCTAAATTCTATGAAACGACTTGTAGAAAAAGAGACTAGACCAATATTGATCAGATTAATCAACCCTATGTATAACAATCATTCCAAAATCATTATTTCTTTCAGTGTATATCAACTGAAACATACTTTTAAGTTTTTCCTTTGACCACTTGGTATTTTCTTTTGTATTCCACTCAATTTAGGTCTGAAACAAAAATAAATCAATATGCAAAATCAATAAAAACTAAGTAAAATATATATCTATGGCGAATATCCATTGAGTAAGAAATGCTGGAGGTGATGAGAGGTATAAATTTTTAAAAAAATGCAGAAAGAAAAAATATACCAAAACAGCTGAATCAAAGTTGTGTTTTCAAAGTGTTTTTCTATTAAACGCTTAATTCATAAAACTAGTTGTTTTCAACTGAATGTTAGTTCTTGAGTGTACCCAAGCAATTGTACAATATAAACGAATAATGAAAGAATTCAGAATGTCTCTAAATAAACCTAAACGTACTTGAACACAGTAAACATCAATGATTATCAACTCGACATCGTGAATGACATTTGGCCCAAAATCCCGGTATACGTAAACCAAAAAAAATTACATCTCTACTACGATTAAGAAGAAATCTCACGAAACAACGCGATAGAATGCCGACCATACACACACGCATGAATGCCTTTCTTTGTATGTATATCGTTAGCAATGGGAGTCGGCTAAGAAATACGAGAACTGACGAATGTGTCGGAGAAATTGTGGATAGATTCGCTAGTCGTTTTTTTGATTTGATTTTACAAACCTGTTCGAACTCTCGTGCGAGCTAGGATCAGAAGGTTTCGACGGCGCGGTCGTTGCCTTGAGCCTCCGATCGTACAAATTCCTCTCATCGCCCCCAGGGGCCGCCCTCTTTGGCGTCTTACCCATGGCTAGTTTACGTCTTTCCTATTAAGCCGCTTTAATATTATCCACGCCCCTCTTTCTATTTTATATAGCCGCGTTTAACGAACACCGCGGGGACAATGTGTCTTTTAACCGCTCAGATCAAGTAATCTATCTGTACCTTTGCGCTTCCGCTTTGTCCCTATTTATTCGACCTCTCACTCTCGCTTCTTTTTTCCAAAATTTCTTTCGTTTTCTCTGTCCGGTAACACCAACCAGTCACATTACGATTTCTTTGGACGTAGCCAAATAGCTCGAACGGTAAATAGAATTCAAACAATTCACTGTACTACAAGAACCGAACGAAATGGTGCTTGGCGTAAGTTTACTACGCAGGACGCCATATAACGAGCCGCGGCCGAGATCAGTGGAAACCCACGCGACGCGATTTACATTCACCGACTGGGAATAGATTCGAATTCGTACGCGGTTTCGGAACTGTACCGCTTCGGTCTGAAACTTTATAATTGGATACGAATTTTTACGTAATACGGGCCTCGGATAACTGTCAACGACGTACACTAACGTACATACAGTAGCGCACACACTGGCACACACATTTACTGCCGGCATGCCATGCCAGGGAGCTTATTCTTGAGTTCGTTCGTGAATTATAGCAAGAACTTTTTACTGGAATTTACTAGATCCCACTAGATTTCGTGCGCTAACGTTGTCAGTTCTAATGTCTAGGATGGTCCAATCAAAGTCGTCCAATATTCGGCGGGACAGTTAAAGACTTTTTAACTTTGCTAAGCGTCTCGCTACATTTCTCTCCCTGGAATCATTTTCATCGTTATTTTTTCTTAAATCAATATTAACTAACAAAAATACAAATTTATTACAACCGTATTCGTTTTTACATTGAAATCTAGTGAAACCTAGTAAATTACTGAGAAGTCGATTATCCGAAAACACGATTGAACTCGAGAATCGGACCCCAGATAGCAAAACACAGTTTGATTCGTTCGACGCAATCACAATAAAGTGTTTACCTTTTTTTAGCCATCAGCAGGCCCATCTGCCGCAAAAGCTCGAATTAAGTTAATGTTACGGAGCTTTTAACGCTTCTTCATAACCTCTAATAATTGTACTTTTCACACAAAAACTAGATAGTTTTTAGAGTTGTACTACACGTGAACATTTGAAATATCAATGCAGAATTCCATCATGGAACGGAGTCTTGTTGCGTGAAGAGGTGACAAAGGAAACGTTTTCTTTTGTCGGTCTCACTCCTATGTGATCTTATGATCTTGCATCTCCTGCGTCCCGTTTCTTACATATACACCTCCGTTCAAACGTAGAATTTGTTTCTATTGCTCGACAAATCAGATACCTTGAGTTTAAATAGATTATGTCGGATCTAGAGATTAATGAACTCAATGAGGAGCCTCACGTTAGAACTTACGCCGAGGTATTAGAGCAAAGACAAGATGAAGCAAATCATCGGACCGCGACGTCGATCGAACAGGTAAGTTTCGTTATGATTATACTACATTGATATAAATTTCCCTTTTTATATGAAATATATCAAATTCACACCATCTTACATGCTGCTATCCACGTTATTATATTTTTATTTGCATTTCGTTTAATACTAATTTAATTGCAGAACCAAGTGGAAAATGACGTACTTAAGTTATACAAATTAAATAAAGGACCAGTTTTGAAAAGAGAAACTCATATTACAATGTTAAAGAATTCATTGACATGTCTCAATGAAGCACACGAAGTAAGTATACATAATTTAAAGTGTCTCTGATTACTCCTTATTTTAACATCAAACGTAATAATTTAAAGAATTTATACTATTTTCTTATTCAGTGTTTAGATTGTAGTAGACCATGGCTATGCTACTGGATCCTCCATTCCCTTGAAGTCTTAGGAGAACGTCTGGAAGACAATGAATATTCTAAGATTGCTGGCTTTTTAGCAAAATGCCAATCACCAGAAGGTGGATTCGGTGGAGGACCAGGGCAGCATCCTCACCTGGCTTCCACGTATGCAGCTGTAAATGCACTGTGCACAATTGGTACTGAAGAAGCATACCAAGTAATCGACAGGTATGTTTATTACTATAATTCTCAGCTTCACAGTTCTTGTATATACTGACATATATAACAATTTCAGAAAGGCTCTTGGGCGTTTCCTATCCACTCTACACGGGAAGGATGGTACTTTCAGTTTACACGCAGATGGGGAAGTGGATCTAAGAGGAGTCTATTGTGCTATTTCTGTCGCTAAGCTAACAAATGTGTTCACTCCTGAAACCTTTAAAGACACGGACACTTGGATAGCCAAATGCCAAACATGGGAAGGTGGTTTTGGAGGGTGTCCTGGTATGGAGGCACATGGTGGATATACGTTCTGCGGACTTGCAGCACTCATGCTTCTTGGGAAAACTAACCTTTGTTGTACAACTTCGTTATTGGTAATTATAAGTCTTTGCATTTAATCATGTAATGGACTGCTTTAACTTTATAATTTTACTTTTATTTCAGAGGTGGATAGTAAATAGACAAATGCGATTGGAGGGGGGATTTCAGGGACGCACTAATAAGCTAGTAGATAGTTGTTATTCATTTTGGCAAGGTGGAGCTTTTCCATTAATTCATGCAATGTTGGCAAAGGAAGGAAAACTTAATTCTAATTACTGGTTGTTTAATCAAGAGGCCTTACAAGAGTATATATTAGTCTGCTGTCAACATCCGTGTGGTGGTCTTGTGGATAAACCTGAAAAGTATGAAATGCTGAATCTGTATTCCTAACAAAATATCATTGTACTGACTATTCTATCACCTTTGTTTCAGCAATCGGGATATATATCATACATGTTATGCACTTAGTGGATTATCAGTTGCGCAAAATTCCTTACAACCAACAATCATTGGATCACCTAATTTGAACAGGGTGGAGGTAATTCAGCCTGTGTTCCACTTGGTACTCAAATCCGCAATGGCCGCGTTGAAGTACTTTAATACACTGCCGATACCTGACTGAGTGTAAAATTTGACATTCGAAGTGCATTAAAAAAATTAATAAGTATTTCTATTCCTTTCTAGAGGAAAGTTTCGTGAGACAGAGTCTATTTCAATTCATATTAAAACTGACCAATAGAGTGTACATATAAAATTGTTTATTACTCCTAATAAAAATGAAAACGATTCTAACTGCTTTTGCTGGTTTACTGTTAACACAAACAACGTATTGGAGATAGGACATCCAGTGGGGTTTCGTGTGTCAGGTATCTGAGGCCAAAATTGAGGGTTACTGTGGTACCCTCTCGGCCTAAAAAGCGGCTAGTCTAAGAACTACAGTGAATAATATTCGAAGTTAAAGTGTCAGATGTTAGCGGCTATACAGCGTTGCCCGATTGTACTCTTACATTATTGCAGGATCATGATCATACATTGTAGCCGTGTTGAAGCAGTTTTTTGTTTCGCATTCGCTCAATTTTTGAGATAGCGATCTGAAACTGGTACCATTGTTTTAGTTAGGAAATTTTACGTCAGAACAATGTATAATAGTTGTACTTTTCGAAAATTTCATTTTTCGCAAAAATCTAAAGGGGGTAGGTCAGGATTTTTTGCGATTTTCGTAAATTGCTTGCCATTTCTACAATTTTTGAGCTATTAAAATGATCCAGGACGTTTTGGATGCGGAATCCGAAGCCGAATAAGCCTGTGAAAGAATCAGATTGATATCTAAAAAATTGTGGAAATGGCGGGCGAATTACGAAAATCGCAAAAAATCCTGACCTACCCCCTTCAGATTTTTGCGAAAAATGAAATTTTCGAAAAGTACAACTATTATTCATTGTTCTGACGTAGAATTTTCTAACTAAAACAATGGTACCAGTTTCAGACCGCTATCTCAAAAATTGAGCGAATGCCGAACGAAAAACTGCTTTAAATTGATGAATTTTCGCGATTTTCGTAATTCCTACGTCATTTCCGTAATTTCTGAGCTATTCAAATGATTCAAGACGTTTTCGACGCGGAATCCGAAGCCGAATAAGCCAGTGAAAGAATCAGATTGATATCTAAAAATTTGCAGAAATGACGAAAGAATTACGAAAATCGCGAAAAATAGTCAAATTCAACCAGTTTTTTGATCGGCATTCGCTCAATTTTTGAGATAGCGATCTGAAACTGGTACCATTGTTTTAGTTAGGAAATTTTACGTCAGAACAATGTATAATAGTTGTACTTTTCGAAAATTTCATTTTTCGCAAAAATCTAAAGGGGGTAGGTCAGGATTTTTTGCGATTTTCGTAAATCGCTCGCCATTTTCACAATTTTTGAGATATTAAAATGATCCAGGACGTTTTGGATGCGGAATCCGAAGCCGAATAAGCCTGTGAAAGAATCAGATTGATATCTAAAAAATTGTGGAAATGGCGGGCGAATTACGAAAATCGCAAAAAATCCTGACCTACCCCCTTCAGATTTTTGCGAAAAATGAAATTTTCGAAAAGTACAACTATTATACATTGTTCTGACGTAAAATTTCCTAACTAAAACAATGGTACCAGTTTCAGATCGCTATCTCAAAAATTGGGCGAATGCCGATCAAAAAACTGCTTGAATTTGAAGATTTTTAGCAATTTTCGTAATTTATTCGGCATTTCCGTAAGTTTTTAACTATTCACATGATCGACGACGTTTAATAATAGTACTATCGGTCATCCACTATGCGGCGCCACAATCGGTGCGATCTGCCACGGTCTGTCAATGTGAGGCATTTATGATAATATTTATCACTGGAGTTTGGACTTCCTGGTACTGACAGGGAACTTGGAGACGTATTTTGACAGAAACATTTTGTAGCATATATTACAAAGTCAAAGTAGAATCGAAATGTAATAAAATGTTATCATTATTAATTATTACCATTTTTACTGCGGATGATAAAAAGGTACCGACAACGACATGTTTTTGGCAAAAATGTTCATTACAACGGATGACAGCTGCTTTACATTGAAAAACTTTGCCGTGCACACGTTCTATGGTGAGCAGACTTGCTTTTGCTGGAACGCGGATAAACTCGTCGTATTTCCGTATATGAACTCAGACCCCAAGGAAGTACAAATTTTGACACCTCCGGCTCCGGTAAATGGAATACGATGCCACTCGAGCAGAATCTTTGTAATTTGTATTCCGCATGGTATTTACAAACTGTCTAGAGACAGACAGTTTGCAGTTTTGAGCAAAAGTGCTGTCGGAATGGGCTGTGTTTATTATGAGGTATTAATACCTAGAAACAAGTACTTACATTTAGACAACAAACAGACATTCAAGAACAAGTTGCTATTTCAACTATCCTCTGAGAAAATATGCACTTATCCATTAAACATTGAAAATGCACAAGAAGAACTAATACAAATTATGACAGAGAGTGAATCCATAGAAAATATATGTATAATAGCAGATGGAAAAAAGCTATACAAGTTGGTCAATGGGACTGTGCGAATAATACACAGTAACATTTGTGTCATCAGTGACATTATTCCAATTAGAAAAGGACTGAAAATTGCTGGGTTGTTGCTACTTACAAATACAGATACCATAACAGCAATGTATGTAAGGGACCAAAAACTTGCTTTCGAGCAAATATGTCTTCATACCAAAGTAAAAGCTATCTGTTCAAGTTTCAGCCAGCAAATGAGAGATGCTTTATGGATTGTATATTGTGATGAATCTAAATTATATTATGCTAAGAAACAATTATTGGTAGATGACGTTCACAGAATGAACGTTCAAGAGAAAAGCTTTACTTGCTTACAGTGCTATGATTCTAAGGTGATTTTAGGACTAACTAAAAATAAACAGTTGCTGGAATTTTCAACCGATGCTGTAGAGAAAGCATTATCGGTAGAGAATGATACTTTTATCAATCTTAATTCCAACATGTTGAAGGGTGCCAATTTTATAATGGATAAGATTTATCAAGGGACACAGGAGTTGCATAAGTTAAACGAAATATTAATGGCAGAAGAAGACATATTAAGAAGAATAAATTTGTATGCACATAAGCAGAGAATACGAACTCTTCCACACATGTTGGTGCATAGGATTACAAATCAACTGCATTTGTCTGTGAATTTCCAAAATGTACTGCCACAAAATAGTCAAATTATATGTTCTATACAATTTAAATGTCAAATTATATTTTGTACAAAGAAAGTAGCAGATTCTGAGTCCACAGTTGATATACATATACCAAAAGATAAAGTATCAATAACTGTAGATGTTCCAATAGATCTAGTCACATTAACAAAAGAAGGTGCTCCATGGTGCCTCATAAGGAACTACATAAATGACCCGCTTTCTGAGCAGAACAGGAAGACAAGATCGAAAGTAGACAAGTCTAGTTTTATAAATGCCAAAATTTTAATACTTAGAAAGTTGATAGCAGAAGGATGCACAGATATGAAGAAATTATCTGAGATTAAAAGAAGTATAAGGAAAGAATTTGGGAATAGTTAGATAATTAATTATACACAAATGCCAGATCCACAGTATTTTGATACATTGGACAAATTGGCGACATACTTTAATCGATTTCAGTCGATATGTAATTTTAAGCGATTATTATTCCTTTGTAAATAGTCTTTCGGTTAATAACCACTGAATTCGTCTATCAGTCATGTTATATTGAAAACCGTAACGTTATCTTTATTACGTTGTGTATTTACAAAAGTTTACATCATACCATAACTAATATTCCATTATCTACAATCTATGTGTTAGTCATCGATTAAGTTCATACTTTTATAAAAGTTCTATTTCATGTGTATTAATAAATATATTTCATATTTCTTGAAGTACTTCTTTTTGTCCCCTGGATTATATAAAACTTCCTTGCCGAGTAACATTTTACTGGCGAAGAAGATTCGGTTCCTGCGATTGACATTCGTAGATCATCAAGTGTCCTCGCACTGAAATTCCATCTACTCTAGAGTTTACAACTTTTCCGAGCTGGGCACCTCAACGATGCTCCCTATACTACAACTCGAGCTCTTTTTCTGACACTGTTGATTCCTTAGGCTCGGTGTCCTGGCTCCCAATCTGTTCTGCAGCGCCTCCAAAGATTTGGAGCTCTTCTTCGATCCCGTCCTCTCGTTCCTGGTACCGTCCAGCTCCCTCCTCCACAGCTTGGCGAAACAAGCGCGGAAGTTCTCCGAGAACACACCGTAGAGAAGAGGATTCACCACGGTGTTTAACTGTGCCACAATCAACGTCCACACAAAGTGGTGTGATCTGAGAAAGAAGTTCGTGTTCTCATTGGATCGTCTACCGTCTAGATAGATCAAGACCATGACGACCGTGATCGGCAGCCACATCACGAGTACTGCTACAACGTTCAACAAAAGAACGCGGACGACGCGAAGATGCTTATGTAGGCGGACTTCTTCGTGCTGAGAAAGACTTCCACGACCCTGACGTCCAGTTATGGACGCGGAAGATAATTTCCTACCTGCCCAGGGCAATAGGGTGCCTACCACAGAGAGCTCTGAATCTCTTCTGCCTGATGTAGTGTTGAGACCCTGTTTTGAAAGTTACTTTCAATGAATAATGTGTTACACGAATAAGACGAGAAATTACTGTCGCATAAATAGCGTAATATACGGAAATTACCTGCGCAACGCATGACACAGCCCACCTACTTCGCGTGTCAAGAATCTTCTGAAATATACGTTGATAATGATAGACCAACAGTGCCATCGGAAGAAGGCAAGCAATTATGATAATGGGTATCGTGAAGCATAGTGAAACGTTCACAATATCGCTTCGGGGAAACACCAAAGTGCAGATCGTCAAGCCATCCGAAAGTTCCTATCAGTAAATCGGATTATATTTTCATTTATTATTGCAGCACCGTGGTGGTAACTGGGAGTGGAAACAAACACAGTACCTTTGGCTGGAACCAAAATGCGACTGGCACAAAAATGGCAGCGGCGATTATCCAAGTGATAATACTTGCGAGCAGAACTTTTGTCCCTGTTAAGGTACTTCTGTAGGGAGCCACCACCAAGCATCTGTGTCGATCCATCGATATGAACGTCAGAGTCCAAAGGAGCACAAATCCACAGACAAACTGAAATTAATTATTAGAAATTTGTATTCTTGTTCATAAATATTGCATTGCACTAATACTAGAAATTTTAAACCCGGCGTGTTTATATGCATATCGCGAGAAGGATTCAGTTTTCCCATATCACGAAAGATAACTTTCAAGGAAGAATTTAGCTCTCGATTTATCAGAAAGATATCAGTATTTATAGATCTTTCCTTCGTGGGTGATTGCGGCCTTGATCCGCAAACGAGAAAGGTTTATCGAGTGACAACAACTCGTCCCTATTATCGTGTATAAATAGTCCTCTAGATTTTTTCTCGCGCTCTAATTAGAACGGTTATATTTTACTCTATATCGCTTTGAAAGATTCCCTGGTTCGATAATACTATTTACTTCCGGATAGTCCTCCAAATTGAGCAATATGTATATCTCAACAAATACCTGTCTGGTACAATAAAAATATATTAATACAGTTTCGTTAAAATGTCATAGTCACCTGTGAGTACGGTAACAATTTGCAGACAATCTCGCCGAGGCGCCAGGATTGCGTCAACCTGGTGTACGCGACTGCCGGAGCGCCAAGGGTAAACAGTAGATCGGCTAGGGCCAAGTTCACCAGACACAAGTTCGTGGGCGTTCTCATTTCTCTGTACCTGACCACGCACCCGGCTATTCCCAGGTTGGCCCCGACCGCCACAACAAAGCTGATCGCCAGCACCACCACCTGTAACCGCATCATTGTTTTCATCGCTTCCGATTTCTATTGCATAGGATACGAAGCGTGTAAACAACAGGTGAATAAACAGACATTAAAATATCCATCCTTGGATATTACCGCTCGTCTAATTTGTGCGACGTTTTAGTCTCTGCAGTTCGAGAGAAGTTTGTAGTAATGCTAATTTATCGATTGTGTCAAGAACTTACTACGAATCTGGAAAGGCACGACACACGTTTGTATCGTGAAACTTAATTTAGACGACTAAAAATAGAATGCACATTTGACATTGTGTTTCCTCTAATGAAACGCAAGCTTTCGTGTAACGTACGCTAATTAAACCCATCGGCTACGGACCGATAGAGTTAGGGTGATAGTGCAATTCCATGTTAGTTTTGCCATTGAAATATCACTTCGATGCGATGACGAACAGTTCTGATTTGTTTTTATACGAAATTCAAACATAAATCGGGAATACGTACCTCTATACCACTCGCCTCCCTTCGATCTCCGAACTGACTGTAATAAGTGAAATAATATCGTGGTCCCCATACTCCGTCCACTCCCCAGAGGTAAGATGAATTCATTTTATACAATCGATTCGACTACTCCGTTACACTTCTACGCGAAGAACACGTAGGACTCATTTTTCTTTAAATTTCCCACTTAATACTTTGGAAAATTTTGCTTAGTATCTGGGCTTTTCGTTCTTCTTTCCAAACTCTTCATTTTATCAGCTCGAACGATTCGCGAGCTAAACTCTGGAGTTTCTCTTATCCGAGAGGTCTTTTCTTTCGTTCGTTTATCGGCGATGCATCGCGGCACTATTTGTCTCGCAAACGATATGCCTCGAATAAATGTTTCGCATTTTAGTGGGCTTTATTGAAGCTATCCGCGTGGTGTATCCGGTTGATAGGAGTTATCTGTAACAAGCGGAGCACTTAATATAATTTGACTTCTGAGCAACTAAGTTACCGTCTATTAGAGTCAGTTAAGGGTCAGATACGGTTTATTGATATTTGCATCGGTCAGAACTACTAATTACCTACAGGTAAGCAATCAGCGGATGCTCAAAGAGCTGGCAAATGTTTCGAGCATTTTAGACACAGACATTTCAACGCGAACAAATTTCAAGGCCACGGAATTTGATTAAGAACTATTTACGTAAGAAAAAGACGTACTGTCGCTCCCGTTTCGATCGGCTGTGAAATTGACCAGCTTTCCGCATCTATAGATATACAGTACGTAACTATAGACAACACCGTGTTCATGGAACATGCTGCGAGAAGTAACAGGTGGCGATTATATATGTATTGTAAAACGTGTCGTTGGTGGTAATACGCCCGCGGGAAGTTTAGCGAACCGTGAATTTGAGTCAACGATAGGTCGTTTGGTTCTTCAACGAGTACGCAAATTAAATTGCAATTTCGAAGGAAACGCAGAGAGAATTGAAATGAAGATAGAAAATACGAAGAAATCAAAGTCTAGGAATATACAATCTGGACCAAAAAATGCTCGGAAAAATCTCATCAAGCTCCTACGAAGTATAAATTCATTTTAAGAACCACCTTGATGGGTTTATAAAGATTATTTCCTCCTCGATGACTAGGAAAATTAAAAGTGCATCGACAAAGTCGAGCGTATATGAAATCCTGTATTATTTTATTTAAACATCGCGTTCTGTTCCAAAAAATAATCGACAAAATGAAGATTCTTTGAAAAATAATTGCGATTGCAATTGATCAACGTCAAGGATTCTTTATCCGCAGCCTCTTTTTTCGTGCCAAAGCATACAGATCGATTTCGAGTGCCAATTAACGTGGCCAAAAGATTCCTCGATGAAAACGAACGATGTGAGGACGATAAGGGTGGTCGTTTTATTCACCGTGCCCAAAGCTCTCTTTTGTTCACTCAACCTTGGACACATGATAAGCCCTGTTTACTACATAGCTTTCCACTTCGTGTTTTTTGAACGGTGAATTCGCATAGATCGACCGAACAATCGTAATCAAGAGACGTAACACTATAATGTAAAGTAATGACAAAACTAATACGTTCTCATTATTTCAACCGGACCTGTTGCGAACCAGAGAAGCCTATAAGGAAATTGTGACATGAAGTCATATCTAGTCAGATTTGCAAGGGATGGAGGGCAAATGGAACCAGTAGTTTTTACGTGGGACACTTGTTTAAAAAATAGGTCCCTTCAAATAGCGTATAGTACAATTTAATACTCGTATCACGTACTTACGTTAAATTTAGACGTACGTTACAAATCATGGACGAAAGTAAACGAACATGTCACTTTCTAATACTATCTTGGAACACTCATCTCGCGGGGATACTGTTTGTCTGTTTATCTCGAGTTAATACTCAGCTGTCCTTTGAAATTTACCACCCTTTCGGGACCGTCTAATTAAGCTATTATTAGACAGGGACTAAAGGAGACTCTTTTAACGAGCAGCTCTCGAAAACTGTCCTTCCGGCGAGGGAAACCCTTCTACACTAAATGCGCATTGCCGCAGAATAGTATTCTTATAGAACGATGTTTACGGAAGTTTATTCAAAGGAAAGCGTACGATATGTTCCGTGGATTTAAAACAACAGAAACGTCTTTTTTTTATAGACATACGTCAAACGAGTACGCAGAATGATGGCATTGTATTCCTTCAGGAATTATCTCTTTCTTCGCACCTTTCCTTCAGTTCGTGTGAAAAGACGCATGTTTGTCTACCAGCAAACGACCGGCCCGACATTTATTCGCGTAAACTTTCAGCCAGATTTACGATCCGCCTGATATTCGATCACCTTTTGCGAAATTCTGGCGTCCCGAGCCCTTGTTCATCGAATGAATTTCCTTCCTTTAGAGAGCAAAAGAAGCGACAACGTTGTAAGAAGCAATACCATCGTTTCGTGAAAGTAAAGAGACGGAAGTAAAGACCCGTGCGCGATTAAGGAGTGCCACGACCGTTTTCGCTTATTTCATTCTTTTTTGTAATGCGTGCTAAGTAATTAATCATTTGACGAATGACCTGCTAGAGGGTATATCATCGATAGTATTAATTTCAAGCAGACCCTTTTAAAGTGATTGCTAAAAGTATCGACTAAATAAAGACGCGACGAATTCGGCCGTTTTACTTTCCACTTTGTCATCACATTGCGACTCGTCAGTGGAGAAAAGAATGTCAACAAACGAGAAGTTTATTTATAGGTGCCAAACCCCGATAAAAAAGAAATTTAAGGGTCGTCGCATTTAATATATCGTATCCAACATACCGAATATCCGACAAAAGTATTTCGGAAGGTGATCGATAGCTTTTTATACCTACAGGTATTTATAAAACTGGTCGATTCGATTCCCACGGAAAAGGAACTTCTATAAATTCAACACATTATCAATTAAAACATAACGAATGAATGTCCCGGTTTATCTTTCGCTGATCGACATTCTCTCCTTCCATTTGTTGCCCGTAAACTATGAAAGTAATTCGCAAATCCGTTCGCTCTAGATACCGAAACATTCGGTAGTTCTGATCACACTTGTAATTACACCATTTCTTTAGTGTTAAAGTACCAGTAATTTCTTACCATTTCTCCCAACATATCGCAGCGCATACGGGTGGTCGGCTAGCGGCCGGTCTTGGAGTCGCGAAGAGTTGGCTACGGCAAATTGTCTCAAACGGATTCGCTGTGTTGTGCATCCAATTCTTGGGTTAATAAACGATTTTATGGCAATTCACTCCAATGACGTTGTCTCTATTATCCCGCCCCAGGCCCCCTCAAATCGAAAATAGATAGTGAACTTTAAATCACTTCCTACCCCCACCGCGATAAACCGCTCTCTTCATTTGTCGTCACAGCGTCAAACTTTTCTCTTGTCGTGTAACGCCGCTCGATTTATTTATTTACTTTTTTTCCCGCGTACATCACCGGCGCTAAATAAACTCCCTTTGTGTCTGTATAATTTATAATTAGCTCCAGCGATATTACGGTCCTCTTCCATTCGCTGATTATTTTCGTCGAGCCCCGGAGTTTTGTTTAACGATAAATTTCATTCAGAACCGTCGCCCATTGCGCGATGTCAAGTTCAACGATGCATTCAAAGTTGCCCGGAAAACCTGAGAATTTCTTATATGCGAAAGACAGTGACAATTGTAAGAAACATTTTTACACCTGCAAATCTATTCCTTTGACGGATGTATATCATTGATCGATAGAAAAAGAAATTTCCTTTTTTTAGCAAGCATTTGCAAAAACGCGCACAGTCGTATTACTTAAACATTTCTAATACGAGAATCTTATCGGTCACACACTGATCAACTTGAAATTTACTATAAGTACCATATTGTTCGAGGCGAAAGAAATTTCTTTCGAACCACAGATTGAAGCGACGATAAATGATCCTGTCCTCTGGACTGTACCAGCTTATTAAATTTTAACGGAAAATGATTCTATGGAGCCTGAAGCAACGTATCCGGTTCCTGCAAATGCCACAAGTTGACTGCCGGCACACCGAGTAACCATTATCCATCGGTAGTCCTGTTTCGTACATGGCGCATCCGGCTTTGCGCAGGTTATTCAAAAATTTCATTAGATTCTTAAACAGATTCTCGATTACTTTTTTACAGGATATATCGACCTCAGAAATAAGTTTCGGCACAATCGTTTAACGTGTCGCGCCGTGTTAATCGATAAAGGATAACTGAAAAAGGAATTGAAAAGTTATCGATGTATGAGGTTGCCATTAAAATGTCTATCTTGACATTTCAGCGTCCTTAAATTTGTCTGCGTAGTAAATTCTGCTCCTTTAAATTTGCGTTCGCTAAAATTTGCTCACCGTGAAATTTCAATTTTTTGGTATTTCGACGAATTTGATATTTCAACACCTCGGATATTTTGACGGCTTAAAATTTCCACGATAGGCAATATTTTCCCATAAATATTGCTGGATACGGTTGCGCATGTAGGGGGTCGTTACACTATGAAAGCGCGTTAAGTTCGATTATTCCGCTCTCTCTTGAAACCCGAGATACGACGAGCCGTTGGCTGGTATAGATATAGCCGGGATTGCAACGAGAGAGGGGGGTGGGGGACGTGAATGGTCGTAACGAATCGCCGACGATTTTCAATGCAGGAGGGGTGCCTCTGCACGAGGGTAAAAGATCGTTTTCTTTGCCAAGGGGTGCAGCAGCCCGTAAATTGATTCCGTCGCGTAAAAATAGTCGAGTTCAGTTTCCAACGAACGAAACACCTTTCAACTAGAATCCCACTAGGCAAAATATGTTATTAATCTAATAATTTTATTATGAAAAACAATCTTACGCTATGTTTCAATATGTGTATACACATAAATGTTTAAATGTTCAAAGTGCATTCAAAAGCATGTCATTAATATCTGTACTTTTTTTGGATGAGCATCGCGTGATATATTAAGATATTCTACTCAGAAAAATATCGCTTCAATCTTGTTTCTATATATCAGATGTCGTTCTAATTGTAACTGACACGTAAATTTCGTTTCTGTAAATGCCGCTTCAAACCAGTTCAATCCTATTCATTAGAATTTCAGGGTAAGATCCGATAATAGATTCCCGCTACCCTAGATCGTGTCGCGACTAATAAGCAACCGACTTTCGCTATACGTAGAACGGTCCTAATCGAAAATATGTATTCGGCCGAGATTTTAGTAAATCACAAGTGGTTTTGGGTCGGCCGAAGAAACGTCATATCTATACGAAATCGCATTGCAATCTTATCGAAAGATCTACACGAGAGTTTGTCTAATCGATCACGATGACAAAACTACAGCATGTGGAAACGAAACTTTTCATAGTTTTATTTTCTCATGAATATAATAGTACTTTGTATAACTATTTTATCCATACCTTTTTTTGCTTTTTTTGTTCGTTCAAAAGTACATTTTTCTTTGTTTTCATTGGAATACATTGCTTTGATAATAATGAATAATATTAGTATAATAGAATTAATACGCAATCGATTGAAAAGTAAGTACGGTATTTAAGTACTTCTACTGCTATACACCAATACTAGAGTATTGGTTCCTTCTAATATCTATTGCTTTGTCCCTTCGTCTAGAAGTCATAAGAAGAAATTACAATATTTGTTAATCAGTTTGGAAGATCAAGAATTTTCGTGTAGATCGCATATTTGTCTGCGATGACAGTGTTATCGGCAAAAAGTCTTTAAAAATTTAACATTTCATAATATGGAATTTGAAAGATATTGGTGTAAGCAGTGCGTACATTTACGTTCATCAGGCACACCATAACACGATTCAACGATAAATCACTCCGACGACGTTGTTAAGTAAAGTAACTATTATGCGCAGAGATATACATATAGCTACAAAGTTCAATGAGTCGACCGCAGTGTAAGAAAAAAAAGAAACAGGCGTGTCTCTGCCTTGTTCAGATTACACAACGAAACGCTTTTACTAATCCGCCCCGTTCTGGAATTGCAAAAGTCGGAATAGTATTTAGCACAATTTATACAATACACGCACAGAGATACGCACACGCACACTCATAAACATACGTGGAAACAATAGTCATAAGGAATGAAGTCAATTGAAAAGTATAATATTGTCTGCATTACGATTTAGTTGAGCGGCTATGGAAAATAAATACTGCAAAATGTTCAGTGGTTTAGGCCAAAACGGGACGGTAGAAATGAATTTCATCGACGGAGCTTCAAAATGCCACGAATGCACCTGCGAAACGAAGGTATTTTTTATCGAATACCATTAATCTTTTGAAAGACTTAGAAAATTTCACGCGATGAAGAAAAAGCCAATAACATTAACAGGATCTGTATCGATAACGTTTCGTTTTAATAAGAATATCTTGGATTGTATACGTATTCGTATGGAAACTTACACATTTAAATAAGCTATAACGGTGTCTATAAATGATTCTTCTTTAAAAACATAAATCTTTAAAAACGTATGGCTACAAGAAGTGAACTCACGTAATTACTAACTAATTATAGAAGTCGGTAAACGATGGGTAGAATGAAACATGTATAGAATGATCAGATAAATGCTGCTAATCTAAATGTACATTTCCCTGTATATCGTACACAAGCCGAACTGTTATAACGTTAATGTTTCACTTGAATACAATGATAATATTCCATTTTTCGAAAGACACAAGATAGATTACAACATAATAAATTAAAATGAATGTATATATATATATATATATATATATATATGTATATAATATATGTAATATATTGTAAAACTATATAATGATTTTCACACTTACGAAGAGCACGTTCTATAAGTGATCGCAGAGGAAAAAAAACATGCAGACACACTACGTTCGTACGGCACAAGAACGTTCACAAGAATAATAAATATAAAAAATAATTGTTTTGACGATATCGTTACGATATATAATTTATACTTCGGTAAAGTTTAACATTTCTTTCTTTTCGCAAAGTTTTAAGTATAACAGTTTCATATTCAAAATTGTTCTACCGATAAATCGACGAATCGATTTCGAACCTAGTTCTTCTTCTGAATTTCTCGAAATAAAGTTTCTACAACAACTTACTGACGGTATTAAAAATAAGGCAGTAACAGTCTAATTATTAAATTCTAAAATAAAATAACAATAAACCGCAAGGGAGTTGAGGAGAAAACTGCAGATTTCTGCCGCCGCACTTGATAACTGTAGACGTTTTTCTTCTAATATAACGACATTCTGTTCTACGTTTCTTATATTATATAATAAGTATGCTATGTTCATTATTCTGTAAAAAATCTGACGATAAGTTCTTTTTTCATGTCTTACTTCGTAACTTTGCAAATGTTAACAACTTATTGTATAGTTATTATCTCTTCGTTAGTGATGTTTTGAAATCCAGGGAGATATTTATTAATTTACTTACGCTACTTGAAACTTAAAGATATGTACGTTGATCTTCCCTTTGTTTTTATTTTCATTTTGTCGTTTGTTTGTACTGGCAAATTATTCATGTCTTGCGAGTAAATAGAAAAAATAAAAGAGCATGTTTTAGGCATGAGTTGCTGAATTATCGGACTTTTCGAAAGTCGTAATGTCTATGGGGATTGTACCGTTGCATGTTATCACTTAATATGTGTATATGTATTTCTGAAAGTACATAGCTATGTTACTATATTACACTGTGCAAGAGTATTACACGTGATACGTATTACTTACTTACGTTAATATGTGTATCACGCGATTCATGTATATGAAAACTTTACGGTATAATGAAATGTCTATTTTAAAATTGAGAAATGCGTGAGTTACGAGAACGAATTGGAAAGAACGTAGAACGTTTGAAAACCTGTTACATAGAAATTAGGTCCTTTCTCTTACAGAAATGCGCTTTCTTAGAAAATGTTTGAACATAGTATCTAGAAGACAATTTTTTAAGGCACTGAATAAAAATATAAAGAATTATAATAGCTTAATATAATAACCCAGGGATCTTCCTGCGAATTATTAAAACAAGGCGACCAATTCACACGGTATTCCCTCCTCGTAGGGGAATAAATATCGAGAAACCAGGAAAATATAATCTCAAGACCCCCTGTATTTAGAAAATAGCTTAAACGTCACTGTTTAATTGCTCTTCTAAAAACGTCCCTCGATTTGTACTTCTTCCTAATATACATCAAAGTGTTCTTGGTCTGATTACGATTGACTCGTAATAACTAAATGAATCATTTTTTGCTTTTTCCCTTTTTGTTCTTTTATACCGGTGGCTCAGAAGATTTACAAACTCTAATCGAAGTGAAGTATCTTGTCTCTCGTCGCTACATTGGTAAAACATTAAAAACAAAAAACTGTACCCGCGTAATATTCAACCGAAATCTGAATTAAAATCACTCTCATTTCCATTTCCATTTCCTTTTCTTTTAAACGTACGATGCCATAGCAACATATACCGTAGAATGTCATGTAAACGTAATACTCTGTTATTAAGAGCAAAAGTGAAACGTGTGCTGGTAACGTTCTAAGATTAAAGAGATCCTTTACACAAGACTGTAAACCAAACAAAAAAAAGAATACACAAAAGTGACGCATAATGATATATACAGATGTTAAATGAAATTCATAGAAAACAATATTTGCAGCTCGATGCAGGATGATAAATGAGCTAAACTCCTTTAACTTTTTTTTAATAAATATCATGCACTCCCATATTTTATGCGATGTCCTCGTGAAGTAGCAGTGAATAATCGATTCGTTGATTCAGATGGATTTTGGATCTATAGTTACATATTATCTTTCATTTTTACGTATACTATAAAAGGATCGGTCGTGTGTATATATGAATGTACGAAAAGTTTGGCAATCTTCCCTGAGCGTAACATGTTTCGAATAGAAATTACGGTAGCGGGTACAGCCTCCGAGCCAGCTACACGAAAACTCAAAAGCACGCAATCGGTCATCTTCGTATATACTTTGTTCTTGCGATGAATATCGTTTTTAAGTAGTAATTTGTTAAGTACCTAGTGCCATGACGCTGTGGCATAGTGGCGCCTGCCGCTCGTTTATTTTCAATTGAGCCGAGCATTGTCGGCCGTTCTGCGAGCGTTAAGAGTCCCGTTTTGGCAGCAGGTTCGTCCTCTCCTCGTCTTCCGCAAACTTCTTTGCTGGTAGTGATAAAGCTCGCGCTTCCTGTCGTGCACGTATCTCTGCATCCAAATCCAACTTGTTTTGAGTAGGACTTGTCAACGACGGTGTCTGAGAAAAAGAAAAAAAAACAAGATTTTGGGGGCGTTTTGTGAGCGTTTTACAGGTCTAAGGAAAGGTTTGGAGCTGCGGTTACAATACACTTTTACGGATATTTTACAGTATTACTGTTTTAATCGGTAGTAACCTCAACGGTAGGAAATTTGAAATAACTTCGGACAGGGAAAATCGAAGTCCTCTGTAATTGTCGAATACGCGTCAAGTATAACCGCAGCCTAAGGACTATTCGAGATAGGAACCTTGACTGGCGAGTTCTTGAGTTTGCCATTATGATCGCTATACGACGAGATAAACTTGGAATTCGTGATCGGACTGGCACTGACCGGTACGGGAGAGGTCGGTGCGGTCGCGCTGTGAATTGGGCTCTGCACGTTCTCTTTATCCTTCTTGTGCTCCTTCTCTTTATCGACCGGCAACACTGGTGATTCTGGGATACTACGATCATCTTCATCCACAGAGTGCAGTAACTGAAAAATATCAAATACTGTAATACTGATATACCTTGTATGATTTCTAATGGACTTTTCACGGACTCCGTTTACACATCATGATGATTAATATAACATTCACCTTTTCTACTTCGTCGTCGAATTGCTGTTGACTAGGCAACGGGTCTCTTTGGCTTCTTTCCAAAAGCGTGGCTCGTTTTGCAGCCAAATATAAAGACCGTTTGATTTTAACGTAAAACACTTCGGTTACCGCACGCACCGAATAATCCGGCACGAAAGTATAACGTAGCATGGAATCCAGGTTAATCGACTGTATGCTTCCTATTGCCTGCGGATTTGCATTTGTTGGTGATTCCGCTATAAAAGAATAATTAATGTATCAACAGATTTCTATTAATGAAAATGCAATATAAATGACAAATACTTAATTAATAAAGCCTCTTACCTACTCCAACGTTAACCGTAAGAGCTTGAGAACCGAAATATGTGAACGGACCACTTTCAAACATCATATTTTCTTTTCCAACTGTAACTTCGACCCGACCCTCCAAGATCAGAACAAAATAGTCAACCGCCTTTCCTTGTTGATAAATCACCGCTGCCGGGTCATTTCTGGCCTTTTCGCGCGACTTCACTTTGATATGATAAATAATATCTTGTTTAAGCAAACGACGCAAAATAGTTTCCGATATTGTATCGGGCTTAAAAGCATCTACAGCTGTGGATCATACATTATATCTCAGACATGTTTTAATCGTTATTAATAACAGATTTTTATATAAATCTCATATGTTCTTAAATCAAAACACTTCTTCCTACTTGTAGACAAATACTGAAACATAGCCAGTGTCAATTGCGGTGATATATGAATTCGTTGATTCTCTTTCTTCTCAGCAAACACTGTAAAGTCTTGTATTTTGTGTCTAGCTTGTCTTTTACGTTTTGTTCGATTATCCGCTGTAACGCATTACTCCATTTTTGAGACTGTTTACAATTATATAATATCTAGAACGTCCCATTGTGCTACTTACTAAAGACATCAGTCTCGTCCATAATTTCGGCTTGAATTAATTCTTCTATAACGTCCTCTAACGTGACCAATCCTGTTACCTCGTAGAAAGGATCCCCTTCACCCTCGTTGTTTACTCTTTGTACAAATGCCATGTGACCTTTATGACCTAAAATTGCCGCTCAATTTATTACATACTTACCTCCGCGAAAATACAAATGTCTGATAGATAAATACGTTATAACAATCAAAAGGGGATATTAACCTTCTTTGAACTGCTTGAACATAATGTCTAATGTAACATCCTCGAAAATAAAGTTACATGGATTCTGATAAAATTGACATAATGTTTTCAACGGCATGTTATCATCCGGATCGACGAACGCGAGATCTTTTATGTAAAGCATTGTTACTATATTCGTTCTGCTTCCCTCGTAGACCGGTATACGTGAGAAACCTGAAAATCAAAGGTAAGTAATACAGAAAAATGTCTTAACCGCATATTAAATGTTTTAAGAATTAATACGAATACAAATCATACCTGTTTTCATTATTTCAGACACGGTCTCAAAGTCTAATACAGCGTTATAATCTAACATGTATACATCCTCGATTTTCGTCATTACGTCGGCCACAGTTTTTCTGCGTAATTCCAGTGCGCCGGCAATGATATTTACTTCATCCTTCTCTAAATCATTATAACCGGTCGTTACCTATAATAAACATAACAAATAACACTGAAAAACGTTCTTTTACAAGGTGAATGTCTTTATACCAAGACTATTACTTCAACGCGATTCGATAATACTTTGAACTTAAAATTACCACGCGTATTATTTAAGTTTCACGTCGATAAGTAATCTCACATTCATATATTACACAGAATTTGAAAAAACTTGACAGTAAAGACGAGCACCAAGCGAATTTATATCTCACCATCGGATTTGGATGTTAGTGTACTTATCTGCCCTATTCGCAATCAATCTGATAAGATGCGTGACATTAAAGAGCATGAGAGCACGTTCGATTATACATACTTGAAATTGCAATTAAAGAAAAACGTGTTTGAATTATGAAATGTATTCTCACCCTTAAAAGTTCCTTCAAACGCTCTCGGTTGTACACGTTGCCGATTTCTTCGCCAAGAAGAACATCTAAAAGTTTGCTAATAGGATAGCTCAAAGGAAAAGTGATTATCATGGTCATTTTCGTTAAGTAAATCGTTTTTGCTCCAATTTGTAATCCATGTCTACTGCAAATTGCCTAAAAGAACAATACAACCGTAATCATTGCGATTTGTAATAAAAGAAATTATACATAAATTTTCGTCAATACCATCGTATAGAAGATACTAATATTCTTTTGTGAGTATTATACGTACTTGTGGTGAGATTTCGCCGAATATTACAATAGCTAAAGTGGAACAAATAACAGCGACTAAACCGGAAGTTAGGTCATCCAACAAGATAGTGAACATTGAATTCACAAGAACGTTTGAGAACAGTATTGAGCATAACAAATAATTTCCATGATTTCTCACTGGTTGTATAGTCCTAGCATATTGTTTCTCCTTTAATAGATATGTAATCAATGAGATCTTACTTACTGGTAGAGAAAAGGTAGAGAAAAGATATGCAGTGAATTCTGTCTAAAATAAGCTTACCTTCTCTGTGCCAGTATTGCACAGTATTTTCAATTCCGTTCTATCTATTGCCATTAAGCCCAGATTAAGACCAGAAAACAAGGCTGAGAAACTTAGGCACATGAGGATAATCACAATAGTAAGCCAAAGTGGTAAAAATTTCTCATAGGTATTAATCTGTAAATAATTGACACTGAGCGATATGTTTAATATAATAATTGTAACAAAAGCTTCCATCTATCAAAAGGATAAACATTGCTCACAGTGTTCCATTTCGCAACGCCTTGATGTTTAAAAAGATGAAGTTTTGGACCATCTTGTCCATACACTGGTTGCTTTGAACAAATGTAAAATGGTGATCCAAGTGGCAGAACTACATCTATGGTAGCTGTATTTTGTTGTACATTCTTCACCTAAACCAATGGTATATAGCAATCAAGGTAGAAATACAATCAGTGATATCAAGAATCTATTAAGTATAATTCACTAATGCTTACTTGGAATGCATTGCTTTTAATCTTTTCACAAATAGTGCCCCTTTCTGCTGGCGTATCTGTAAACGTGATCAGAGTATCTTCCGTGATACCATAGCCAAATAATCGAATGACTGCTTTGCTTCCAGCGAGAATCTCTGGAATACCATCTTCATTGTAACTAGGATCCTTGTCTGCTATCTCTACTCTCAGACCTTCAATATATGCATCTGCATAGGTTTGCTCAGTCGGTAGATTTTCATGGTCACCAAGAGAGGCTAATGAATTGGCACGACGCATACGAAAATATTTTCTGAGAATAAAATATGCAGTTGATGTAGAAAATAGGAAAAAATTAACATACATATAAAAGAACAAGAAGTAAAATAAATATTTTAATCAACAAAGACAATTCCTTCTGTAATTGTTCAAGAATGCATATATTCCAGTAAGATATGCAGTAAAGTATTTTTTTCTGAATAAGCGGAAAATTTCTTATCAAGTCTCACTTTGCTTTTATACAGAACTAAGGAAACTTTATAAAAATATAAATGTAAAATAAGTACAAGTACATATAATTGACCAGAAGGATAGACTAAATTACTTATGAAAAGGAAATTCAATACAAATAAGATATATCTTTGGTTTAATCACTGAGTTAATTTTCTATTTGTAATAAATTTTGGTCAGTTTACAACCTGCATGCTACTATATATACTCATGTATATATATAGAGATAGAGATGGATGACTGGGTCAAGGTTAACACCACCCCTTGACATATAGTTATACACTAAAGAGTATACAGATCCATTTCACTTCTTCCAAATTACATACTATTGATTATTTTAATCTTTGCTGTTTTCTCCTATGCATTACACAAAATAGTAATACCTGCCTCAAAAATTAAATAATCAGAAACACAAGCATGTCTACAGACATGTAGAAAGATATATTTATTATTTTCTGAAATCAGGTAATCCACTTTTATTTTATATAATCTGTTTGTGATATTACAGTACTCTTTTTATCTCTACAGAATATGAATATGATATGAAAAAGAATATCGCATTTTTCCTCTGTAGTCTTTTTATTTTTGGTAAGTGTTCATGAATGATTCATTCATGTTTTATTCAGCTGTTGCCACATTTGTTCAATGAAGAATTTCATTCAGATTGAATCATGTTCTTTTAAAAAAGTTGAAACTAACAGGGGATTGTACCATATCATGTACTCAATAAGGAGTCCAGTTTGATAAAGAGATATGGGTTGTTACATTGTATGATCAAGAGAAATGATATAAAAGCCTTTTACTTATTATACAAGTATACAGTAGTATCCACTACTTTTCATTATTTATGAAACAAATATGGTTTATAAAAATATTAAAAAAAATATCTGCACAAGACCACTGGACTTTTGGATACACATGTGAAATGTTTTTAGCTACTTAACTGAGTGAAAACAGAGAAATATGGGTCAGATATACATATCTATTTTTATACATTCAATATAAGCCAAATGTCAATGAACACAGCTGTACTATGCGTAGCAGTCTTACGAAATATAGGATAAAAATGAAATGGAAGATAACATAAGACAAAATCCTTTTCAACAAATGTTAATTAATGTTTTTCTTGTATAAGAAATACTTTTGGGGTGATCTTTGCACACGTGTAACTTGACATTTAATAAATTATTGCTTAGCAATCCATCAACGAAGATTTACGATCAGATAAACTGACATCCATAGCTGTTATATTCCAGATTGTGCTCCTCTATAAATTAATGCTGTAATGTTCGTGGGAGTACAGATTAATTAGGATGAAGGAGTGTGTGCTTACATGTTTCACAAATATATGCACTGACAACAGTGCAGTTAGCATAAAGATATTTTTATATTACTGACACGTCCATTGAGAAGCATCTGGGCCCAAACATGTATTTTTCGTCACATTTCTTTAAAACTTCTATCAATTACTAGTTAATGTAAAGGCAACTTCAACACAATGTAACAGAGGAAATGCAGTGGTGAAGCTGCTGAATCTTCTCAAAGCTACAGTATTAAAAGCGTGATAAGAAAACGATAAATATACATCGCACGTGTGGGGAAGATCCTTTCGGGGATCGTATAAATAACGCCTCTTTTCCATTATCTTAATCCGCCGACCTAGCGGGGAGTAAAATCCAATGCCGTCAGAAATATCGGCATACGTACACACATTCTCTTAAAAAAAAAAATTGTGCCATGTCATACGAGACGAAGTCTATTACGCGTATGAAGGAAAAAGAAAATGACGTTCTTCCGACAGTCATCGGTTCAATGGAGAGTGTAGAATATTTATATCTACGTTAATTACTTACTCCGATCCGACGGGTAGACTGACGTTCAGGTTGCTTCCGAGATTGGTCCATATTTCGCCGAACCTGCTGATGGTTCTCCGACAGAAATAGATTGTGATAACCTTAAAGTCAGGTACCTGGACCAGCCTGTATATCGCACGATCACCACTCGTTGATACCCAGACTACATTCAACACGTTTTCAGGACGACAATCATTCGGGCTAGAGGACCAGGCGAGCGAAACGTTCTCGAGGCCGGTACCAAAAGCCTCAAGGAACCCGGAACCGACAATATCAACTTCGGATGTACGCGGCCACGTTCCGTCCAGTAGACGCACAGATTTTAGGTTTGTATTATCACGAGCTGTCAATGCGTTCCTGTTACCGCTCGCAATGTTGGGTATCGCGAGAACAAGTAATAATAAAAAAGCTGCCGGCGTACCCGAACGGTCAACATGTTGCGCCATCATGCGACAAGTGCACCGTGACAACTTCATACGGTCGACAGGTAATGCCGTATTTATAATCTCGCAATTTTGCTCCCGCGCCTGCGCCTCACATTCAGTCTTTTATTCGTTGATCACCGATATCAACAGAAAAGGTGGGAGAAGTATGAGTCAAATTTGGCAGGAACTGTACGCGCCAGCCCTGCCCTGCCCTCGCTTTCTTATTACGTTCAAATCAACTATAACTCACACGATGTGCATTTCTCTATATAGACAGTAAAGGACACGTTTTTATACGTACCTATACATGGAATTCAATGAGAAATTTTGTGTAATTAGTTACGGAACTTGATATTCTGTTTGCGAAGATGTCATACATCTACCGTCATTAATGATATTCGCGCGTGCCGAGGAGATTCCATTCAATTCTCTTTCGGCGCGCAGCACACAACCATCATATATCGATACATTGAAAAATTCGATATCGATAATCGAAGTTAAGCGAACGTCGAAAATCAAAATGCGATATATATCAATACTCGAATATGCTATAGATGTTTAATGTGCGTTTGTTTTTGGCGGGAAACCGTTAAGCGAGTAGCATATGATTCCACGCAAGCTAAGTTCTGTCTGGTTCTGTCAGTTATGATCAGTTAGGTTAGTTGTGGCGTTTGGTGGCTTTCTATCCTTTACACCGTGTACTGCCAACTGGTATTCAACGAACATTTGCAAATGCTTGGCGCTATTTTTAAGTTATATTTTCATCAAGTTGTTTTCTACTATTACTGTTCCGAATGCCGACAGGTTAGTGAGGTCCATGTTATGAAAATTGGGTATATTTTGGGATATTCTGTTGACGAGAGGTTATATCTTGAGATATTCTATTTGTTTAAGCCAGTGGTTTTAAATGTTTTAGCAATGTCAACAATACACGTAATATGTAACGTTATAAAAAGATTCAAATTCGAGGAAATTGAATCTGCAGTAATGCCTACTTTCCCTGAAATATCGTGGTCTAGTGTGAGATCACAGTTGGTGAAACATCACACAAATTTTACTTCAGGCAATGTTGCTCAGTACATGAAATTAGCTATAACTGTAAGTTTTATCATATCAGTAAGTTACAATCACATTAGTTACGGAATAAAAATGTACTTCTATAACAGGACGCAAAACTACAGGAGAGTGTTTTAAGGGACCGTTTAGCAACATTGGAACTGATTGGTAATAATAACTATCAATGTAATATATCTTCATCTTACTTTATAGAATCGTAAGAATCAAATAATCCTGTTTCAGATGTGAGCCGGCATGAGAACAGAAAAACATGGTATGGCCATATATTAACAGGCTCGGGCAAGCCTATAAATCAGCTGACAAATAGAGAGATCCAAGAGAATATTCAAGATAGTTTCCATACATTTAATTTAAATATGGTCTCGAAAATAGTATCATACGACGGTATCATATACCTGTCTATCAAAAAAATTGAAAGGAAGAATAAACGTCAGCCTCTGACGCCTACCTACTTTGCCTTGTTCTTGGGTCAAAAATATTTTTTTTCTTCCAAAAAAACAATCACGGAAGACATTAAAAAGGTGATAGCATCTAGTATAGGGTATAAAACTAGTAAAAGTATCAAATTGATGGGTAAGGATCTGAAATCATTGAGTAAATTATGCTGGAAGAAGAAACAGGGATCATCGAATGTTGATAATATCAATATAACACCAGTATACAGGGATGCTCCTCCAGAAATCAAGTAATACATTTGTTATTATTCTAATCTTAGGAAAGGAACAAGTTTAATCATTTTTATAGATCCTAAATAAAACACTTGAAGTCTAACCACATTATTTATTTTAGAAATAACGGTGTAAATTGTATACAAAATAAGACAAGGAAAAAATTTGCTGAAAAATGTTTTGGCGAGAATCCGCCTACTTTAGATTTACTAGTTATAAATGCACCGGATCAAACTTGGAAGAATGATGATATAGCTTTGAAACTGCCAGATGAAAGTATGAAACTAACGTATGTATTGGTTCCAGAATATTTAAATTTTACGTAATACTTACTAAAACTTCTAATATTCTGCTCTGAACAATTATTGCAGATGGGAATTTCGTAGTCACAATATCGCAACGTGTTTGACGAATTTAATAGAACGACGTATACTCGTTACTCCTACACCGTATTATATATCTAATCTCATGATGCTAGGAAAAAACGAATTAACGCTTCGAAGTAACTAACGATTCTGATATTCAGATGACATATTTAATGTACATTAATGATGCAGGCAGAGCTTGCATATATTTTTTATTACTAAATTATTTTGCTTTTTATTTGTGTAACGACTGTTTAATTTGTGCAATTTATTCTTAAATTGATACATCTTATCAATAGCCATTTTTTGAAAAGAAGAAAAGAAATACAACTTTATTGATAGGTCAACCTTTCTGTCTCTCTCTCTCTCTCTCTCTCTCTCTCTCTCTAAAAATGAGTATGATAAGTAAATTTTGAATCTTAAAAATGTATGACTTTCAATATTGAATAGATAATTATATATTATTATTAATGTTACTAATCAAAAGGATGAATTATAATGCTCTAGTGACTAGAGTCTAGTCCATGCAGAATGCATTAAATAGAAAGATGTATGATCACTGTAAACAAGTAAAATCATCCTGACATAATTCTAATTATACTGGTTACCGCACAGTTAACGGATAAAATTTATGTATAGATCATATAAAAATTTTGTGTTTGTGCATCATTGTATATAATAAGAACTCAAATGGCATTTTTATAAATTTGATATATCGCGTAATTGAACGTCACTGGAAGCAATGCAAGAAACCTTATGTATATATTACATTTGATATTTTATTGTAACACAACGATTTGTAAATAAAGGTCATATCTGAAAAGTATATCGTATCGAACATACACATCTCATATTATATCTGCGATATTACAGTAAATTAGTAATATCAATCGCAAGGTAGACAATTGTGACATACATACGGGTGAGTACATTGATCGACGTACATATACAAATGTTATGTAAAATGCGAGATATTCTATACAATTATTCGATAGAAAAGAATGTATCACTCCATTTCTTTGTTATTTTCAGTTCGACATATTGTCGTCCGATTCTTCATCCTCGGACGTCAAGTCCGCATCGTCTGCCTGCGAAAGGCACTTATCACAGCGACAAATAAACAAATACAACGAGCTCAAAGCTTTTTGTCTAGAGTGTCTGCTTCGTTCCAATTCGCATTCATCCAGATAACTGATACATATCTCCTCCCCCGGCTGAATGTCGCGAGTCGCTTTCAAGACGAGCGTGCTGTTCGAAAAAGGAAACTCAACAATCGCGTTCGGTATACAGCTGTGATTGACTGCCGATTGAAGAACGTATAAACCGGATCCCTCGTTGTTCAAGAAAGAACCTACCACTATGGAAAGAAAAATAAAAATTACGCATGAGGTGAAGAGTAGATTGTTATTCGAAATAATCAATCAAAGAACGTGCCTTCTTCCATGTCATCGTAAATTCGGTCGATCAGTTTATCAACTTGAATTCTCTCGACTTTCGGCAATTCTAATGCAGATACATTCCTCACCCAACGACTAAACGAGCTGGTGCCAATGCCTTGACCATTTGTACCTATCAGCGCTAATAAACTTCTAAAACCATCTGGCGTAAACCACTGAAAATTAAAAATAAAAATACTGTATCTCATTCTCTAGGATTGTATTGAATATATCTTATATGTAGTACGTACATGTGATGTGTACTCTGTATTCATTGCTTTTTGCATTGTCTGCCTGAGTACATCGATTTGTCCAATAAACTTTTCCCCTAGTAAATTATGTGCAATTTCATGTACATCGTTCACAGTACGATGACAAAACTGTGAGAATGTTGAGAGCACATCTCCTTTGTTTGTTGCTTGATTAACAAGAGCAACCATTCTGGCAATTAACATTATGGTGGCTGATTCTGGTGGGTAATGCATTTGCTTCCATGTTTCGTTTAATTGTACAAGAGGATGAGATTCATGCTTCTCCCTTGATTGTAGACACAATATATTGTGATATCTAAAATGCAATAAATGAAAAACTAGTGTTTCAATTTCTTTCTTTGCATTTTCATATATCACTTTGTCACCTTTGATAAGCTTCATTCAGGCAATCCATGCTACAATACTTAGTTCCACAATTGGAACACTCTGTAATTAAGTCTTTATTTGTTTCACAACATTCCATATGTGGCAAAATGATTGTTGAATTACTAGTCAATCTGTGTACATTTTCCTCAACGGTCTCTAAAGGAGTCAAACAGTTGTCACAGGCAGAATATCCATAATCAGAATTCCATGAAAATTGGCAGCAAACTATGGGTTTCTCTTGCAGTATCACATCGCCTTCTTTGAACGAACGTGTAGCAAAAAGTCCTTTGCCCTATAATTTATTTCATATATTTATAGTATTACCCAAAGCATTACTGTACTTGGTAAATATTAAACGATGGCAGAGATTTTATAAATTGAAAGAAATTTCGAGAAATATTTATTACAGCTGGAATTGTGCGAATTATGTAAACTTATATAGTGTATAAAAAAAGTGTAGCAAACGTTGAACACCATACTACCTTTTCGTTATTAACAAGTCTGATTTGGAAATCAGTGGACTCCATGGTAAATTCTTCTTTCAACAAAGAATAATGTTAATACGTATTTTAAATTCTAACCCTCGAACACATGTTCTTCGACTGTCATACAAGTACCACTCTAGTCAAATGAAGTTCACTACGAGAATCCGACAAAAAAAAGTATGTTAATCTAGACAGAAAGACATATAGAAAAACGCGAATAAAAATTCTAATATGATTATTTCTATATCAAAATATAGTATAATGTGATAGGTACTCTCCATACAGTACATGTAACAAAGTAACGTTATTGTACATTTCTTGTAGCACTTCCGCAAGGACAAGCTTCGGATGTAAGTTACTTGTCGCGAGTCGGGTGAAGTTTGTTTAATTGGACGCACGTAAAGGACACTGATCTTATTCCATCCCATCACAGGAGATAATGAACGGAACAATGGCAATGGTAAGCTAATTCTTCCCATCGCATTCGAGAAAGAACGTAGAATAGAATTAACGACGGTAACAAACGATCCTGACCATGATGGCGGTTGTAAAATGCTTGTAACATCGTTAAACAGCTAATACTCACAAATAACACGAAAAACGGTTCCTCAGTGTTAAACTTAATTAGTCTACATTGTTAATAATGAATGTGTAATACTTATTATTGTCATGAGTAACGTGTATATGGTAATGATATGCTTGACTAAGTAAATACTATTATCGATTTTTTTGTCTACCGTAATGTCTATCGAAAGATTTATGTTTTCAACACCATCGTATACTTTACGGTTGACAGTTTCAATTGACTTTTATGATTTGTTGCATATTTATAAATGACATGATGTTATCGTTTGATATTTAATTCTATAATTAAAATGCACAGATACATATGCCTATTACATTTCAAACCTAGTATTTTGAATGAAAAACTAATGGTATTTATATTTGTAGGCACCAACATCCCAGAACAATGTGGAGCCACCGAACAAGAAAGCTAGAGTCGAAGGTACATTGCTAATGCAGCCAGATAGCCGTATGCCCATAATCGCTAACAAATTGTGCGCTAAAGCGTACAAGCTGGAATACACGGTGAACGCAGAAGCAACCGCAAGCGTAATATATTTTCTAAGCAAGGGAAAAATGACGAAGAGAAACATTTATTATTTACTTAGGACAATCAGGTGCTAGCTTTCTCTTAAAACGCTGGCCAACTGTCTATAACTGTCAAGTGGTCAATTGCAGTTTCAGAATATATTTTGGTAGGCTAGGGTAATAGGTGATCGTTGGCCCTGAATAAAACTAATGTATGGTTGTCCTTCTGTTCTGAGATGTTACAGCGGAGAGACAGTACAGAATCTGTGGCCTACGACTGAGCTGTGATCATGAGCGTGCGCCAAACAAAGAAAGAGAACGCTACATTCGTTGAACAGAACAAATCAGAGTTTTGCAAACTCCCACTGACACAGCATCTATTGTCGAGTACCAAATATGATGCGTATTTTAGATAGGTCAGCATTTTAGGGTAGTATCTTTTTCATCCTAATCATAAGCCTCATTCCATTTTCTTGAAAAAGTATCAAAACAATATGATAATTATCTTAATTTGGATGACTAGAATATATGTTCAGAGGCTTATAATTAGGATAGGCAATGGCGATATGTACTTTTCAAGATATTCTTTTGTATTTACAATTTTTGATACACAAACATCAGGTAAGAATTTGTTTTCATTGAAAAGGACACGCCGATCTTGAGCGCTGAGAAAGTCATTTTAGGAGGACACAGAACGTGAGAAAGTATTTCTAACTAATATGTTCCGATTTATCTGTGATTTCAAAAAAAAAAGACCGTTTCTTACTCCGATTGTCCGTCTTGTGCGTGATGTCAAAGACGCGTTGGATTTTGTAGCAATTCGTAGGATCGCCATTGCTGCTCTAGAAAAGAGTTAGGACTAATTACGTGATAGGTTGGAAAAGGCAAACTGTAAAAGAATGGCGCAGAAAATGCACTGAGAGTATTCTCCTTTGCTTTGTGCTTCCAGATTTGTGCGTCGCCTCAATCTCGGATAGTTTGCGCACAACCATCATTGCTCAGCCCAGAACACGGTTAGCCGTTAAAACGAATGATCGAACAAAGCTATATGCAATCTTAATTCGTGAAACTGCAAAAGTTAGAACATAAAACAAACATAATGAAATAATGAATAAATCAAAATAAGAAAGAACGGAGAAATCTTAACGAAACGTTTCAACGTATTCTGATTTCTGTTTCAGAGACTAGCAGACCAAATTGGTTAAGATCGTACGAAACCTAATCTAATTATCGGTAGTCTGATATTTTTTGGGGCTGATAGTGCAAGCAATAAACTTAAAATTAAACCAAGCGGCGTTAATAGATTAATTCGTATTGCTGAACTGTTTTTAAATTCTCGCCTTACATTCGGTGAAAGCTTAATTTATTGTTGTTTCTTCTTCAAATACGAAGCAAAATTCTTTGCTTCCTTCGGGATGGCATGCAGGCTAAGAAGGGAAATTTTGATTCTCCTTTCTTGATGTGTGTATGTATAGTTATATATACACATATAACATTTATGCATTTATAACTTTAACATATACTTGATATATGTTCTTTTTGTACACATTCTCTTTATACTACGAGAGAGTATTATTGCGTGTTCCTTGACTGTTTTAATTTCTTTAAACTTACAGTTTGGAGGACGGTTCTACCGTGGGAACTGCTGCACGACATCGTTACTTTTTTCACCCCCTTTTTAAGACATTTCATCTGTTTCTTATAGCCAAAAAAAATTATGTAAACACATAATCGAAACGCTATGATAAGCACGTTAGAACAAACCTTAGAAGTATACATATCATTTAGAACTCATTGGTAACACGAGTATTCAAAATATTTCATGAAATCAACGACTTAAAATCTTAAATGACTTACCCATATAAAACCTATACAATTGTTACGGTACTTCTATTGTCACCCAAGAATAGAATGAAACGTGTATAATCGTTTGAAAAAAGATATATATATATGTATATATATATATACACAAGATCACGCGTTTCGTGATGGTAGAAGTACCGAATGCGATTTAACCATTATTACATGAGTTTCTCTAATACTACATTTCTTCGTAGGAAGTGCAACAGAGTTCTTGCCAGGACCTATATATGACATTAACCAGATGGGACAAGTTGTCGCGGGTATGTACAACATTTTATTTCTACATATCCAAATAATGAATTACAATATATCTTTTAAAAGCATCAATAGTATCTTTAAAAAAATAATTTCGAAGATGATGTATATAGTGGAGACGTGACAGTATTTCTTTAGTCACTTCTATTGAAGCTATATTGGAAGTGACAGCGACGTAGTGGACGATTAGCTGATAAGATCTGATCGTATAATTTTTAGTCATACTTCCCCATCAGGAATGACTACATTCTTCTAATGCGGTACCGTTTATGTTATTTCAGGACCAGGCGCAAAGTATCTGACGTTGCCCGGAATTCTGGGTGCGGGTCTCCCGAAAATTACGTCCGAACAGCAAGACACAGTGAACAGAGCGAAGAAGTATGCGATGGAACAGAGCATAAAAATGGTCCTGATGAAGCAAACCCTAGCTCATCAGCAACAGGTAACTCTCAGACATGAGGCAACAAAACTTTACTCGCCTAATACGCATCGTTTCATTCTGCATTCAAAGTTATACTTTTAGGCTATTGACAATTACATAATCTTTTAGTCATTTATCTTCAGATTTCTGGTTAGCTTGAGTAAGTAACCAGAACCATTTGATATGCTTCTTTATATAAATGCACAATGGATCTGATGTATATATAAATGTTCTATACATTTCTTTAGTAGTTTTACATAAAGTGATTCAATGTTTAAATGATACATTCAAAAAACTCTTGTTTCCTCTATTTAGCTCTTTGCCAATAATACCAAAAACAATACGATTTCGTGATGCAGTTTAAAAAAACTGTGATAAATTCTACTTTGTCCTTGCTACCTTAGCTCGTCCCGCCGAGTAAAAGTTTATATCTCTTTTGCTACATTTAGTATGGCATAACCTGTGTTCGTTAGACGTGCGAGTAAAGTAAATAAAAGAAAAAGACTGTTTGAAATAACTTGAAAATTTTTTGAACGGATACTGGAACCTAACTCTGATCGGTTGATTTTTTCTCCCCGCAGAAGAATAAGTTGGTCCTGCGGCAGCAAGTTTTATTGCTAATGTGCAGGTTAGTGTCAACCAAGTCAAGACAGAAACTCAATGAATCCGCCTTACGATCAAACACTCCTAAACGTTTCCCTGAGTTGCTACCGTAAGAGAAGGTTAGATATATATCTCGAGAAATAGTAGTCGGCGGGAGCAGAGCTGTACCAGTGCGAAGGAGGACAAGTTTTTGTGCATGAATCTTTGGACGATATTCAGAAAGATTTATCGAATCGTACTTCCGAGCTCGACTATTCTGTCGTTTCTAAATCTATAGGCCAAAATTTTACACTCCCGTTGAACAATTATTTATGCGTGACGTATACCTTTTCGTTCTACATTACTCAATCAATTTTCCGTCCAATTTAAAAACTTTCTTTTCTAAATTGACCTTTTGTTCTACGAATTATGTTATTTCTACAAAATTGTTGTTGCCACATTTCATTTGAAAAGAATAGTTTTCTGTTTCGAGAAAGTGTCAATTTTTTGTTTTTTGAATAAATTTTGTACGTACTCGTATAAAGTGCATGTATCGTGAAAAGGAGTAGTTGAGCAAAGAAGATAGAATGGTAAAAGAGCTTTGGGGGATTTTTAAGATGAGCGAGACAATGGTGTATGTAAAAAACAGTAAGGGGGAGGGATATCAATAGAAGGCCTATGGTCCTTTGTGTTGCAGCAAATGGCTAGTCAACGGAATCAGGTGCAGAGACAGCAGGCTCTCGCCCTCATGTGCAGGTTTGTTTGTTCTTTGCCTTAGCCCTCCGAATTTCATTCTTCAGACTTGTCAACTCTAATGCCGACGACACCGGAGACACCGTTACTCTTTATCTATCGAACAGTTACTTGTGTGTCACGGATCAGTTTGCTTATTCCTCAAACACAAATGCGGTTTTTTATGTATTTAGATTTTTCGGTCGTTGGTTAAGACAAAGAAAATTCTTCTCCTTGCAATAAGACATAGTGTGAGCTAGATAAGCGATAGAACAAAATTAAAAGTCCGAAAATTTGATTTAAGACTTTCTCGAACAATTTTCTCCTTTTGTGCTAACTATTCTCTGAATAGGGTAGAATGCGTAAATACGTACATTAACGAATAAGTACGAATTAAAATAAAAACAGTTCAGTGCGATGCAATAAGCGGGCGATCATAAAGTAAAATCGAAATTCTGGTATGGCAGGGTGTATGTTGGCAGCATCAGTTTTGAACTGAAAGAGGACACGATCAGGCAAGCGTTCTTGCCGTTCGGCCCCATAAAATCCATCAACATGTCGTGGGATCCTGTCACCCAGAAGCACAAGGGCTTCGCATTCGTGGAGTACGAGATACCGGAAGCCGCACAGCTCGCTTTGGAACAGATGAACGGTGTCATGATTGGTGGACGGAACATCAAGGTAGCGGGACGTACCTATATAACGAATTTCCTGTCCCCCAGCAATCCTATCATCCCGCCGGAGGTCGGCAAATTTTTATTTCGTCTATTCAAGTATTCGATACTCTTCTTTTTTTGACTGAATTGCATCGTAAATTTGATGCAGTTCGGTCGAAAAATTAAATTTTTATTAGACTGTGTTAGTAGGCATACTTTGCTATTGACATGATTCTTTCATTGATTAATGATTTAACCAGTTAAGTGTATTTGACAACTATATCCGTCATGAAGATGTGGCAGAATTTTGTGTCATGACGATTACATCCGTCATGCGTAAAATTTTGTTACAATATGATATTTAAAATCAAACTGGCGAAAAATAAACTATATTCGTAAATCGTTCGCCATGTCCGTAACTTTTGAGGTATTAACATGATCGAAGAAGTTTTGGCCTATATCTATAAATTTGCGGAAATGACGAAGGAATTACGAAAATCGCGAAAAATCGTCAAATTACAGCAGTTTTTCGTTTGGCATTCGCTCAATTTTTGAGATAGCGGTCTGAAACTGGTACCATTGTTTTAGTTAGGAAATTCTACGCCAGATCAACGTATAATAGTTGTACTTTTCGAAAATTTAATTTTTCGCAAAAATCTGAAGGGGGTAGGTCAGGATTTTTTGCGATTTTCGTAAATCGCTCGCCATTTCCACAATTTTTTAGATATCGATCTGATTCTTTCTGCATCTTATTCGGCTTCGGATTCCGCGTCGAAAACGCCCTGGATCATTTTAATAGCTCAAAAATTACGGAAATGGCGAGCAATTTACGAAAATCGCAAAAAATCCTGACCTACCCCCTTCATATTTTTGCGAAAAATTATATTTTTGAAAAGTACAACTATTATATATTGATCTGGCGTAGAATTTCCTAACTAAAACAATGGTACCAGTTTCAGATCGCTATCTCAAAAATTGAGCGAATGCCGACCAAAAAACTGTCATAATTTGACGATTTTTCGCGATTTTTGTAATTTCTTCGTCATTTTTGCAAACTTTTAGATATCGACCTGATTCTTTCACTGTCTTATTCGACTTCCGATTCCTTGTACAAAACGTCCCGAATCATTTTGATATCTCAACAATTGCGAAAATGGCGAGGGAATTACGAAAATCGCGAGAAATCGTCAAATTATGACAGTTTTTTGGTCGGCATTCGCTCAATTTTTGAGATAGCGATCTGAAACTGGTACCATTGTTTTAGTTAGGAAATTCTACGCCAGATCAACGTATAATAGTTGTACTTTTCGAAAATTTAATTTTTCGCAAAAATATGAAGGGGGTAGGTCAGGATTTTTTGCGATTTTCGTAAATCGCTCGCCATTTTCGTAATTTTTGAGCTATTAAAACGATCCGGGACGTTTTGGACGCGGAATCCGAAGCCGAATAAGCCAGTGAAAGAATCATTTTGATATCTAAAAAATTGTGGAAATGCCGACCGAATTACGACAATCGCAAAAAATCCTGACCTACCCCCTTCAGATTTTTGCGAAAAATTAAATTTTCGAAAAGTACAACTATTATACGTTGATCTGGCGTAGAATTTCCTAACTAAAACAATGGTACCAGTTTCAGATCGCTATCTCAAAAATTGAGCGAATGCCGACCAAAAAACTGTCATAATTTGACGATTTTTCCCGATTTTCGTAATTTGCTCGCCATTTCTGTAATTTTTGAGCTATTAACCAGTTAAGTGTGTTCTGAGCAGTGCAGTAACACTGAATCTTTGATTATTCCGATTAGAAATAAATTTGTTTATTTTAGAAAATAACATCGTTTTCTTGACCCAATATTTCAACCGCGACACTTATTCTGTGTTTGACGACTATACCCGTCATCGCTTGATTATCGCAACACACGCCCGCTGCGCGCTCTGCATAGAGATCGCCACACCTAACTGGTTAAAGATACACATAATGCGAGTATCTTTCGTGATTAGAAGAAGTTTTGAAATGAATCCCATGTTTAACAAAATTTTTCAATGGATGTGTAACATACATTCTTTGACACGAAGAATATATTATTTTCCCATATTCTCCTTTGCCCATAGTTATATGTATAGAACTGTTATAATATCTTGCGTAGCATTTACATTAACAGTTTTCTATAGAATAATTTTCAAACGAAAGTATAGGTATACTCTATATACCAATAATACCACAAAAACCATTACGACCTCCATGTTTTTTCTCCAGGTTGTCGGTCGTCCATCTAATATGCCCCAAGCCCAATCCGTAATTGACGAAATAACTGAAGAAAGCAAGCATTACAATCGCATTTACATCGCGTCCATCCACCAAGACCTAACCGAGGACGACATAAAGTCTGTATTCGAGGCTTTCGGTCCTATTACCTACTGCAAACTTGCCCAGGGTAGTTCACCCCATAGACACAAGGGCTACGGCTTCATTGAATACGAAACAATGCAGGCTGCTTTGGAGGCCATTGCCTCTATGAATCTGTTCGATTTGGGTGGACAATACTTGCGGGTGGGCAGGGCGATAACTCCGCCAAATGCTTTAATGGGACCACCAAGCGGAACAAGCATGATGCCCACCGCGGCCGCGGTCGCCGCTGCGGCCGCCACGGCGAAGATCCAAGCCATGGACGCGGTAGCAAGTAATGCGGTGGCGCTTGGCCTGACGAAACTCGGGGCTACCGCACCGCCTATTCTAAATCAAGGTATCATATAACTGGTTTCTTGTGAGAATAAAAAAACAACATAAGAAACTGTATAGTAAACGTAACGAAACTACATTTTTTAAATAGCATTGCCAGGAATCGTAAGACCAACTATTGCACCCGCGACTATAATGGCACCGCCTACAATAGCGACTGTAGCACCAGTAATACCTCCACCCGGTATTGCTATACCACAAACTTTAACCAGACCACCGGCGATCATTCAACCGATACCTGGACAACCGGTTGTTATTCCACCACCAGCCGTCGTCGCCCCGACAATAGTTGGCACTCCAGTTGTAAGTTCCGTACAATGTGATTGTGTTTAATATTGATCAATTTAGTTTTCTTGAAATTAATGGAGTCTTCGGAAATGTGATCTTAGATACCAGTCACAACCACAACGAACTCTGACATAATGAGACGGGCCCAAGAGCAGGCCGCACACCAGAAACAGCAGGAAGAACTGCAGAAAAAACTACTCGAAGAAACGGAACCACAGACTCTGCAGCAACAGGAAAATATGTCAATTAAGGGACAGAGCGCTCGTCACCTCGTCATGCAGAAACTAATGCGGAAAGTGGAGTCTCGGGTTGTAATTTTGAGGAACATGGTTGCTCCCGAGGATGTGGACGAGAGCTTACAGGAGGAGATTCAGGACGAGTGCTCTAAATTCGGTGTCGTAGAGAGAGTTATTATTTACAATGAGCGACAATCTGAAGATGACGAAGATGCAGAGGTGATCGTAAAAATTTTCGTAGAATTCTCACAAATGAGCGGTAAGTTATACATTCGACATTTGCTTATCATCCTAATAATTTTACAACGTAAAATAATCCATGATTAAATTTCAGAGGCGGAACGTGCAAGAGATTCTTTAAACGGTCGTTACTTCGGTGGACGATTGGTAAAGGGAGAACTCTACGATCAGGCTTTGTTCGACAATAGCGATTTCTCCGGTTGATCAAAATACATTTAAGACACGTCGCGCGTTGAATTCCGTCAATTTCTTTCGAATGAGAGAATTTATATCTGCTGTTGACTGATATATTCTGTACTTCGATATCTGGAGTACCATATATTACAAAACTTCTTACACTGACAGTATCGTCCTACTCAGAAACCAAGAATTAGGCGTTAAATTTTTGCAGTGTATCGCGCTCACATTTAGACGGAGTAGATCGATGGGTTGGAATTTCGATTTGTTAGTATTATTATAATGCAGCGATATTTTGAGCAGATCAAAACTTCTACGAGGTGCGAATAGGAGATTAAAAGAAAAGAAATTATGGTCTAGCCTTGCTCAAACAAACGTTCGAGTTTAGATCGATACCACTACTGAAGTTCCGTAACGAAGATAACGTTTCGTGTTTTGTATTTAGTATCAATGCTACTATCACTTTTGCTGTTGTCGAAAAAGTGTGAGTGACGACATACGAAACACCATACCTAAATGTACATGTATAGAGACATAGAATAATAATAAATTGTTTTACATGTAGACTATACCATACACAAGAAATACGTACATGAATTATATCATAATGAAGGTATAATATGTTACAATAAAATTTGTATATATTTACTAGACATTTTATTAATTTCAGATGTCCGATTAATTGTGATAAACTAACTATATACACACAGAGTTTACTATGTCATATACATCTTAATTTGAACCATTTATCTTTCAGTAAAGTCTATGTTACTTATACATACACTTTACTGTTATCTAGAATTTCTTCTGATCTCACCGTTTTTTTATTTTATAATCCTGCCCAAAGTTTTTATACTCCTCATAGCTTGGAAAGCTTTGTGTTTTCTCCTTACTTGAGAGTTGTTGAGCAGGCTCTACCTTAGTCGTTGAATACATTGCTTCTATCTCTCTTGCGTTTTGTTTCTTCGTCATTGCTAGTTGGTAGTTCTTTTCGACTTCCTCTCGTGTTGGTGGTTCTTCTCTACGAAATCTCAACCAAGATTCCCATTCGGCAGGCATCTCTTGTTCGTGATCATCTTTATTTACTGGTACAAAATAACGATGAGGTTTTTTTCGTGCAGATCGACTTGAAACTGCTTCCTCATAATATTTGGTACCATAAAAATCCTCTCCTATTAACTTCCTTTTCAAAAGATTTGGTTTCAAAGAAGCGGAAAAAGACTTCCAAATCAATTGTATCACTCCTCTCTCCTTTCCAGACATTTTCCTAGTGTATTTGGAGGGAAGAGATACAGAATAATATTTGATAATTACGAGTTAGATGCTTTAAGATTGAACCATTAACACAAAACTGTGTTGCAAAAAGAGTATTAGAGTACTATAATTACTATTTCTTCTGTTTAATAGAAATTAGTAAACAGTGTTTTGTTTTAGCTTTGGTTAGGAATGTGTCACACCACTGTGTATTGAACGCAACACTTTTGCATAGAAATTACAATTCTTTTCGGTCTTAGTATTGCAATAATTTCATTTAAACGTAAGACATAGAACCAAATTTCAACAACAATCGAGAACAGAATAGGAATAATAGATGTAGAATTAAACACGACTGTTGAACATTTTTTCAGTGACAGTTAACAATTATTCAATGTTTGATAATATCGTTATTATAACAGATTTTAATTTTTTATTTATATAATTCTATATTACCTTAACACTTCGCAGCGTACATGAATGTAAATATCCTACTACACGAATATTTATATGTAACCATGCATAGTAAACTTTATACTACGATACTATTTTAAGTGAAAAATGAACATGATGTTGGTAAGCTTGCTCCTAAAATGTTTTTATTATTTTCTACTTTTCAACTAATATTGTTACAATTTTGATTTCTACTATATTTTAGTAGTAGAAATATGTACCCTTTTGTTATCGTTTACATTAATTACATATAATCAGTTGCTTTGCGATGGATGACCATGTATATCTTCACAACGTGAACTACCCAAGTTTCATTCGTAGATATAAACTCCGTAATACCTATTATTATAACAAAAATATACTTGCACTTTTTGCTCTTGTCATACAATGCTTTTACCTATTTTTATCGTTCACTCTTCACGTCAATATTCTTTGGTCATCACTGAATATTATGCAGCCTATTTCGACAAGAGTAGAGTAAATTTTTACAGTTACTTCGTACTGTTTTGCTCTATATACGAATAATGCTTATATAATTTATTGAATCATTGTCCTGATATTGTATTCGAATGTACTTGCAGTTACCATAAATTCGATACATAATTTAGTTCCATAAGAAAGCGATCTAGAATGGTTTACAGAAGGGTGGGAAATCCATTGTAGAACATTTCTGTATTGTTACAGGATGTAAATACATTTCATGAACAGAATCTAACAAGATTACTTATTTACAGGGCTTCGGTGACGGCAACTGCATACAGTAGAATCGATTCCGTAATTTAATAAAGATCATGATACGATTTGCTAAATTGTAACGTTGTGCAAGCATAGGGAAAAAGCTACGCGCGAACCTCAATCCTTTGTTTAATCACTTAGATAACAAACGTAAACGCAATGTACTATATTGAATTGTTGTAAATAGAAGACCTATACCATTATGCTTATGTACTGCAGGTAATACTATACGTATATTCGGTATATTGTCGTTTAAACAGATGTAATTGTATATCTGCCGTAAAAGAGTAAACAAAACGTAAAAGCTTCCGCTAACTGGGGACGTTGATTTCTATAATCAGAAAGAAGCGTAATTTTCATTATCAAGATTTAGAATCGCAAATAGAGAAATTGTTGATGTGGTAGTTCAACAGTCCTTTGAATAACGACAAGAAAACAATGCATTGGATAACAATTTGAAATACAGGCATCAAACATACATCGATCGTAATCGTATGGTAACCACAAAATACACCTTTCGATTTCAAATTATTTTGCGAACCGTTGTTTCATCCTCGAAAGACAATTACAATTCACTAAAAGTATTTAATAGGAGAACTTGCGAATTGCTTTCGGAATTGCATTCATAAGTTAGGGGGCCTCTGGTAGAATAGAGGCATACTTGCCGATTGGTTACGTCACTTCCAGGCGTGGTGGTGAGGTACGGTGTGTGATGTGCGTGTGCTACTGAAAATGGCCGTGTACGTACGGCTCCGTCTAGTTTACTGATTCCCCCCTGGATACTTTCCACGTTCCTCCGCGACTATCAAGGGTGTGTGAACACGGTGTACTGAACGGTGGATATATTATCATCGGGTACGCGTGATCTGACGAGAAAAAGAGTTCGACGGTGGATTTGTCGATGGTTAACGTACTGCGGGTCGAAACGGACCGTGGCCCGATTCGACGACGGTGGATCACTAAAGAGAAGGTGAGCATAGAGGATGTGTCTATAGATTTTTTCCAGAATATTATACAACACGGGAGAAGACGAATTATAGAAGTCTCTAAAGTAATTGTTTGATGCTCCCGTGGTGTTCGTTTTCCCCGTTGTTTTTCACACCTAAAAACGTATCCCATTTCGGATCGATCACGCCTCGCTGTCCAAGAGAATGCACATTATCGGCTTTGGCAGACCGCGAACTGCCACCGCGAGGATTTCGCAGTAAAATTTCGTTAACACGTTCGTGGACGCATCATTCTTCGTAAGAATCCCTTATTTTAAAGTACTTCGTGATCGCTGTCGTTTCGTTACGCGCAATAGATACCTTTCCTTTGAATACATCTCAATTTTTATGAGTTGGAGAGAGAGACGGGGAAAGTGTATTTACAAAACGATGGCGGACAGATGTGACCGAAGGCTACTTGTCAAAATTGTGTCAAACCCGTGACCGCGCGGCTCAAAGTACCTGTCGAACCATTCGCAGGGATTTTACGAAATTCATTTACGAGACACTAATTCACTCCCGGCACAACGTAAATCTTTAGCACAGTCTTTTATCCCTTTTTATTAATCGGGTGAACGCGTGAAATTTACACGATTTTGAAGTTTGTTGTTTCTATCTTTTTTGCCAAGAATGGACAGCCTAGAGATATCCGCAAGCTTCCTGTTGCATTGACATTACCAGTATTTAAATGGAGCCAACAGAACTGTGTTATATTATTTGATACTTCGAATGAGTGTTTGATTTTACGATTGACAACATTCTAAGATTGTATTGTTTAATGTAAAACGGTATAGCATTTTACTTATGGTTATTGAACAGCATATGAATACTGTGCATCAATTGATTTTGTGGTTAAGTAACATTAGCAACTACACCCATTTAGAGATTCATATTTGTGTGGGTTGCGAACATATAAAAATGCATTGCTGTTATATGTGTTGCGAAACATAGATTTAATATGCAAAATCCTCTTTAAATGCCATTTCCTTTAAAGTACATTCAATTCCACTCTATCTTATTTTCAGTTATTGATTAAGTTGTTGACATGTAGAAGTTTTATTTATCAATGTCATTCTCATTGTACTTATCAGACTGATATGTACTTTTTACCTTAGCTCTCTTATCTACATTTTACGATATGTTTTAAATTGTGTTACCAGGTGAGCATGATAAGTTTCATAAGTGAATACCCTTCTGTTATTGCATATAAATTTAAATATAATTTTCGCAACAAAAATTTATATAATCATAAATTATTGTGATATTATTCATCTGTGCATCAAAAGTTGTGTTAATTTAATAATATATATCATTGTATGAAACTATAAATGTAACAGGCTATTCCATAAAAATGTGTACCTTCATTGTATATTGGTTAAAATAATTTTACAATAACTTGTATACAATGCATTTCCAATGAAGCTTAGCTAAAATGTATAAAGCTAGAGGTCTCTCCTGCTGGAATGTTGTTCTGTTAGCTATGTCCCAGTTTTCTCTGTCAATGGAATTTGTATAGTACTACAGGCATTATTCTGAAAGAAAGTAGCTGCCACTTTGCTTCTTTTTAAAGTCATAATTTGCTTTTACATATAAAATAATGTTATAATATATACATTTTTTTTCAAATATAGTCTGACTGTGTCAGTTACATTTTTATGTGGAATATATATGATTCTTATTTTTATAAACATTAGATTATTAATTAAGTATCTCATCTGATTTATAAATTTTCTTCTTTCAGCTACTTGTCAGTTCTGGTCTCAAGTAAAATCTTAAATCATCAATGATGGGTTTCGTTCGTGTGTTGTACGTTGCCATCAGGTCACTTGAAATACGCATTAATGAGCACTGACTATATGTAGCCAGGATGCGGGAGAGATTTGGTACAATCCCCTGGTATCCAACGGGGATTTAATCAAATTCATTTCTTTTAAAATGCTTTCCATTATATTAAAGAATACATTAAAATAGTAAGGAATGTGCAAACTCATACTTGCACCGGTAAAGGGCGGTTCTAAGAACGCATTTTGTTATTGTTTCATGAAACAATGAATGCTTTAAATGCTGCATGAGATTCATATTTTAATGCAGTATTAGAAAATATATATATATATATATGTATATATATATATATGTATCTGTATATACATATATATGTATACTTGTTAATAATAGTACGAATACTATACAAATGCGTTGAAAGATGATATAACAGAGGTTTAGTTTGTGCATATGCAAATGTACTGAGTAATTATTACAAACATGTCGTTCTTATCGAATCTAAAGAAAGCGTTCCACTTTGGTGGTAACGATGCGAAGAAGAAGAAATTGTATAATAATATTAAGATGGATTGCAACCCAGAAGAATTCTGGGAAATGGTGGGTGAACTTGGAGATGGAGCATTTGGCAAAGTTTACAAGGTAAATCATAGAATTTTAACAAGCTTGTTGGTGTTAAAAGTATTTATATTGCAGAGCTTGTACATTGGAACCTTATTACAAACAAATATTATGTTTTATAGGCACAACATAGACAAACCCATCAACTTGCTGCAGCAAAAATGTGTGCACTGGAAGGAGAAGATGACCTTAGCGATTTCATGATTGAAATAGATATTTTATCTGAATGTAAACATCCAAATGTTGTTGAATTACATGAAGCATATTTCATTGAGGGTAAACTTTGGGTAAGTTCTCCACTCTACACATTTACATCTTCTTTACATTAATATTAATTGATTTTGTTTACTTTACAGATGTTAATTGAGTATTGTGATGGTGGTGCTGTTGATTCTATAATGGTCGAATTAGAAAAAGCATTAACAGAACCACAGATAGCTTATGTGTGTCAACACATGACTAAGGGTCTTGCCTTTTTACACAAATCTAAAGTTATTCATAGGGATTTAAAGGCAGGAAATGTGTTACTAACAATGACTGGTGGCGTAAAAATAGGTACATCTATATACCTTTCAATCTATCTCCTTTGTAATTTCGTAAAACAATGTAGACGAAGAATTTTAATTTCACAGCTGATTTCGGAGTGTCGGCGAAAAACAAACATACGTTACAAAAGCATGACACTTTTATCGGTACGCCGTATTGGATGGCACCGGAAGTTGTTTTATGCGAAACATTCAGAGATAATCCGTATGATATTAAAGTGAGTAATACAATTTTATAAGTGTTGAGTTGAGTTATTCAATAACAATGCTTACCTGTTTAGTTAAATCAATTTTGTATTGTTTATTTTGGTTTAATAAATTTTCTATACGTCATACGTAGGTAGATATCTGGTCCCTTGGTATTACTTTGATAGAATTCGCACAAATGGAACCACCGAATCATGAAATGTCACCGATGCGAGTATTACTTAAAATACAGAAGAGCGATCCACCAAAGCTTGATCAGCCTGGTAAATGGAGCAAAGACTTCAACGATTTTATCGCGAAGGCTCTGATAAAGGACCCAACGTCGCGGCCTACAGCCGAAGAGTTGTTGAAGCATCCGTTCATAAATCGAAATCTCGACTCGAAGCCAATCAGAGATTTATTATTAGAGTACAAAGCCGATGTTGTCGAGGAGGAACTGGTCGACGAGGAGGCAGAGGTAGGTTTTATTTCTCAACGGTTCTGTTCTTGCTTTGTATCTTCGAATACTAACAACTATAGAATACTATTACGGAAGCAGGAAAAAATTGGTTTTGTCTTTAATGAAAACTTCGTAATGTTCAGCGGACCATATATACGATTTATATTTTCTTTTAATCGAAATCGTACATGCACTTCAGACGTGTGCGCGAGAGTCTTATTGTAACGTTATTGTAGTATGGTCATGCGAAAAGTTTTACTGTTACAAAATTCGTTTGTATTATTGCAATAGCACGTTACGGAACTTTTTTAAATCAATATCAATGCACAAAGCTTCAAGCGCAGAATTAATATGTACATACGTTGTTACACGCTTTCACTATGATAGAAGGCCAAAAAAGCGAAAAAACACAGAGAACAATATCAGCGGATTGGTAAGCTGCTTTTAAACGAAACATGTAAATGCCTCGTATTGACTTGTTAGAAGTTTTCTTCCACACTTAAAGTAACACGCTAAAAAAGGTTTAGTTTGTCATATTCTAGATTTTGCAAATAATTTTTGTGTACTTGACAGATTACTGAAATTCATAATGAAATAAATGTACGTGTATTACTACGAATCACTGACATACCACAAGATAATATATCTATATGACGATATACCATATTAACATACATAATTGTAACTTTTGTATGTTTCTGCATGATACAGTAAAAAAAGAACAAAAACCGTGAGAGAGATCGTGCATGCGACAAATTGATGTTAACCATGCCTCGTTTGTTATTTGCAAACGTAATATCTATCACTGAATAACTTTTGTTAAAACCAATGAAGTAGTTGTACATTTTTGAATCTTGATCATATAAAAGTCACTCCATACAAATCATTACCGCGATGTTAGAAGAGCTCGATCTATATTTCTTTTTTCTATTTAACTCAATAACGTATTCTGATAAATATGTTGTAATTTGTAATTTGGATAATTTGGCTGTGCATGCGGCTCTCCTGGGCCTCGCCAGCCCCATCATCCCTGCGTTTGTCAGGTCAGTAGCTTATGCAATAAGTGCCGATTATTCGATTTTTTTGCACATATTTTTTGTCTCTGTTGATTGAGTTAGTCGTCCTTTACTTTTGTTCGACTGCAATGCATAAGCTATTTCCATTGTCTTTTGTCGGTCTTTGTAGAATATCAACATTTTCCCTTTACTTGTATTCATCTCTATTATAATCTTTTTTACCACTAGCATTTGGTACACTTTGTAGAATTATATATTCTTGGATAGTACGATAATAAAAAGCATCGCGTGTCTCATCACGTTTTGCGACACATTAGGGTAGCTAGTAGATCATCTTTGAATCATTGTACATGTCATCCATCGTGATAAATCGATGTTCGTGTTTTTTAATCCCTGTGTTTGAAGATTGATAAACGGTTTCAGGAGCAACGCACATCACAGCTACCCCTGGAACTGGATCAACTCGGAGATGACTCTGCGTCTATGCGCAGTGACGCTGATGTTAAGAGTATGTATTATTTACTTAGTTGGATTAATTTAAAAAATGAAATCACAAGTAGAACTTTATTCCATTCCAGTGTCCGAAAAAGAAAATCTTGTCGCATCACCCGTGTCCGCGAAAAAAGAAGAGAGTCATAAAAGAGAGATCAATAGGGATGGAGAAAAGGACGACAGGAATAAGAAATTACGTAAAGCGGAATCCAGAGAAAACATACCTGTTTCCGCTGAAAAGAAGCAAGTACGTGCACACAGAGAATTAGAATTTGATGAGTTAACGTTACGAAAATCACACTACGTGCTTTTGTTTTTCAGGCACCTAAACCTCCAGGTACAAATGAGACGAACGAACGTAGGATATCTAGGGAGAAAGGTCCTGCACCTCCTCCTCCGCCGATACGTCAAGATAGTAAGAACGAGGACACGGAGAATCACTTAAAGACTGTTGAGACACAAAGTGCCATGGAGGAAATAGATCGATGTAAATTTGCCGACGAGAAGCAACGCGACAAGAGTATAGAAAGTTCGGAGGTGACGACAGCAGATAAGGAACAGACAAAAATGGACGTTTCTTCCGAGAAGCAAAGTACCCTTGATAGCTTAGAAAAAATAACGACAGAGGGTAACGAGCGCGGGAAGGGTAGTGTAGTAGAGAACGCAAAGAAAGTGGAGATTCGACAAAAACCGACAGATAATAAGTCGAAGAAGCAATTGAGTTTAGAGGAGAAGAGAAAATCTGCGCCTGTGAAGCCGGAGCCGTCCGAAGATTGGTCGAAACCGGCATTCAACAAACAGTCGTCTTTAGAAGAAAAACCTATGTATGTATTGAAATTGATTCGTACCAATAAATATATATGTATATATATATATATAATTATTCCAAACCAAAATATATCGATTTATCCGTATGATTACAGAATCGAAAAGAAAACTCCGGTCGAAGAGCAACACACATACGAAAGACCGTCCTCGATAGAAGAATATAAAAGTCTACAAGAGAAACGCAAGTCTGTAGAAGATAAGTTAAACGCAGTTCTAGAAAAACGTTTTTCCATGGACTCTGAGTTGAGGATAAGTGATCCCATGCATACTCAAGTCTCAGTACTATCCGATAAGAATAATACGAAAGCAAGTTCTACAGAGGATATCAAAACCAATTATGGAGCCGGCAAACCAGAAACAAAAAGTCATAGCGAGGGTTCGTCCAGACATGATTCATTGGAAAACTTTTCCGACCAGTTTGACGGCAAAGAGAAGAAAAAATGGCTGAAAGATCACAATCACGAAAATTTTGTAAACGATAGTTCTAATAACGAGAGGAAAGGCTCCTCCGTTAATGTATCGGTTATTACATCGACTCCCATAAGGAGTAGAAGCGCATCGAGAAGAGGCAGCGGTGATAACGTGGTTGTCATTACCGGTACGTATTTCTTCATCTTGTCAGTGTCTCAGTTACGCGAATAACTCTGAACTTTTTCTTCAACAGGTAAGTCTCAATCCGACCAAGAAGTACGTCCAAACACATCTACCGTCCGAATTACCGCCGACAGTCCCGACTTATCCAATAGCCTCGCCAGCAACATAAGCCAAGTAACTGTAGTGACAACTCATCCCCCAGTACTGGTAGATGCCGTTTCACCTGCTCCACTTCCATGCCGTCCATCGCCAATGTCCGAAGTGGTGATCGTTGCTAACGAGTTGAACAAGACGCAGGTCAATGAGAGTTCTACCGACGATGATAATTTCCCGAGCTTAGATAGCCTGGAATACACGCCGCAAGAACAACCAGTGATTCTTACGGAGGTGTCCAGGAGGGTCGGTAAGAAGCTGGATGAGTCGGAAGTTCTCATTGTAAGCCCGATCGTGGAACTGCAGGACACTAGTCACGTCTCCGTCGTCACTGTGGGCGACGATGGCGACAGAGTGAAAGACTCGTCGGTACTTAAACATGACGCGGTGAGGACCTCATCGTCGCATAGCGAGTCCAGTCTGGTAGAGAGATCTAGCACAAGGAGCGACAGCGGGGATGAGATTGGAAAACTGGTAGTCCCTTCCACAGATGGCGAAGACGAGGTGGGGAAGAAAATGAATGGAATGATAAAGGGAGACAGGTCTTCTGTTGGGCGAATCGATGATAGGGTTATAAAGACAATCAAGCAGAAGGAGGCATCGAAAGTTTCGAAAGAGAAGCGTTTGTCCCCGGACAGTTTCGAAGGATCCAGGTCCCAGAGCGAGTCTGGTTCGACGAGATCCCACACTCCCAGCAAGAGTATAGATCGTTCGGACGCTGAGTCTATCTCGACAACTATCAGTCAAGATAGCAGGGAATCCAATAAGGAGAATCATCTGAGTCGAGTCCAATCCACGGAAGTCGACGAGGAAGTGGTTCTGCGAAGGAAACCAGATTACAGCCGCGATGTGCCGCGACCGACGAGGACGAAAGAGGACATACAGATGATGAATTTGAAGAAGAAGACGCGGAAACGCACAAGAAAGTTTGAGATCGATGGTGTGGTGGTTACGACTACCACGTCAAAGGTGATCTATGGTGATGACGAGAACGGGAAAGTGTACGACGATCAAATATTCCGGAAGCAGGAGCTACGGGAATTGAAGATGCTGCAGAAGATGGAGCAGAAGCAGTTCCAAGACCTGTCACAGAAGGCCCAGTTCAACAAGGACCAGCAGGAGAAACGTTTCGAGCAAGAGCGTCAGCTCCTTGAACGTAGCGCCGAGGCGGACTTAGAGACTCTTGCACGGCAACAGCGACAACAAATCGAGCGAGCGGAAGGTCAACAGGAGGCGGATCTCAGGCTTGCCTCGAAGAAGATCCGCAGCGAACAAGAGAGAGAGTTGAAACAGTTTCGGGAAGGTCTGAAGCAGGAGCTCAGGTTGCTGAAGCAGGAAGTAGATTTAATGCCGAAGGACAAACGGAAGAGCGCGTTCAAGATACGAAAAGAAAAACTCGAGGCGGAACACGAGGAGCGGGAAAAGCATTTCTTAGACAAGTTGAACGAGAGTCACGAGGTGTCACTCAGACGGCTCTCCGATAGCCATCGCGAAAAGATTGCGCTAATGGAGAGACAATTCCTCCAACAAAAACAACAATTGATGCGAGCCAGGGAGGCTGCGATCTGGGAGCAGGAGGAGCGGCACATACACGAGAGACAGCAGCTGTTGAAACGGCAGTTGAAGGACATTTTCTTCCTGCAAAGACATCAGATGCTGATCCGACACGAGAAGGAACTCGAGCAGATGAAGAGGATGAATCAGAGGAAGGAGGAGGAGCTAATAAAACGACAGACGGTAGAGCGCAGAAATCTACCGAAGAGAATCCGAAATGAAATGAAGGCACGGGAAATGATGTTCCGTGAGTCCATGAGGATTTCAATGTCGTCCGTCATCGCACCGGATCCGGACGCCGAACGCGAGAAATTGAAAAAGTTTCAGGAGAACGAGAAGAAGAGGTATAGGGCGGAACAGCAAAGATTCGAGCTGAAGCACTCGCGGCAACTCGAAGAGGTAAGGGCGCAGAGCGATGCAACGATCAAGGAGTTGGAGCAGCTGCAGAACGAGAAGAGGAAGATGTTGATGGAGCACGAGACGCTCAAGTTAAAGGAGCAGGAGGAAGCGTACGGCAAGGAGCTACGCGAGTGGAAGGCGCAACTTAAACCCAGGAAGCAGGTAAAATATGTTCCTCTCGAGAAAGACCCCTGTTGTGGGTTTTTTCTTCATCACTGGTAATACGCACGGTTTTCTATTTATTAATACCTCTGTACTGTCAACTTTTATTTTCTTTTGCAAGATATAGTTTGTTTAGCGTATTATGCTAACCCTCGTACTTTAGAGATATCAAACTTTGCATCCTCCTTTAACGAAACACTTTGCAAACTCTGTTTTTGTAGAAATATAGCTAGGAGTCTACAACCCTAAATTTTACTTGCATAAAACAACCAAAGAAGTGAAACAGATCAGAGGAAAGTGGTTTTAGAATTACATTCTCAGAAAAGAACAATGCCATACTGAAATAAGCCTTTTGCTGTGTACTTGTTATAGAGGTTAGAAGCTGAGCTGGCGACAGAAATGGAAGCGTTGGAAGCTCGCTACCGAGACTATTTGCCCTCGGCACGTTTCTCTAGTGGTTTCTCTTTTCCTCCCTTAGACTATTCTAATCTTCCCTACGAGGCCTGGAAAAAGTCACCCCGTTTACCACGGTCCACTCCCACGTCTCCGTCCCTGTTCACAATTCCCAGGGTTTCCTTAAGAGTCGGCGGATCCGACACCGCGTCCATGAACGGGATTCCTAGGAGTCACTCCAAGCCCGACCTGGTGCCATCCTCACCGTCCCGTAGATAGTACTTTCCACTTGTGCCTTCTTGTTTTTTGGGAAAGCTTCGAAATAGAAAACGCGATATCTTTGTCTTACAACATTCCGAAGTAGAAAGACCACAAGTTTTGCATTTGGTTTCTTACTTATTTTGTGGAAAGTTATGGATTTGTGTTTCTTCGTATATCTTTTACGAATTTCTTCCGTAAGTTTCTCCGAATATCATGTAAAGATGTTTCACATTTTTCTCTTTTTATTTCCAAGCTCCCCATACTTGTATTGTGTTTTGAGCATATCAATTGTAACATGTCTGCTTTACTCCTTGTTGCTTCGATTATTTAGTAATATTTTTAATATTACTAAATATAGTACATATATACATATCTATATATACTATATATACACGGTATACATATATTTAATCTAATATATTTTTACACAACTAAATACAAATGGAACTACGAATTTTTTGGGTTCACGTGAATTTAAAGTAACATGTACAGTAAATCGTATATTCGTAAATATGAATTAATTTATAACACGGTGAATTTCGTCACATTATTTGGTTAATGAATGAAAAGTTGGAGAAAGTATACGTGACAAATGACGGGAGTTTATGTAAATCTTTGGAGAGTTTGTCACCTTGTCGCATAACAACTTGATGCGAGTAATATGAAGAGAAATAGTAATATATTTACATATACGTAGTATAGAGAAAGTATTTTTCGCGTGGTCAAAGTATTAAAAAAATATGTTGGCATTATGGTTGAAAACGATCATGAGATCGGACTTCATTTTAATTTTACAGGTTTGTTGTCCATTATACAGGGTATGCGTAAACATCTTATCTTGTATGAGACCAAAGCAACGCACTATGTTGTAGTCTGTTAACCATTGAACATAACGATTTGATTTACACATAACGAATACTTAATTAACATATAACTTTTATGTTAGTTATTAATAAATATATTACGTTAAGTTGCTTAGTTTTCTGTAAATCTAGATTTGCCATTATACGTATACCCTGTGTTTCCCAGGACATTTGTTTGTTGTGCTATCAATTATACGTATGCAATTCGTGCCCCGCGATAGTTGCTTCGATTACCGATCGATTAAAAAAATTAAAAAAGTCGTAACAGGGTTGAGTCGGTGGTTTATTATTTGTGGGCTATGTGTCGTATCGAATGTAGTGAAATGTGTGGTAAAAGAAATCGCTTACATGTCAGGGTTAATATTCACACTGGGTATGTACTAGTTTTGTGTATACGTTTAGATTATATCTATCGCAATTCCCTTACATTACACACGGTCCTATACAAGAACCTTTAATGACACAGACGTATATCGATAACGAAAACAATAAAAAGAGATACCAATTCCACGAATGGATATCAGAGCGGTGAAAACTAGGTAATGTGAACAAGGTCAGTCAAAACAATGTTTTGTTCGATTGGCAATATCGTATAATAACCAGCAAAGATGAAACAAACTTTTTAGTTGTAACTTGCACTTCCTTTAATAACAACTATGATAGCCGATGATCTCCTTACCTACAGTCTTAACACGCGTTCATATCTATGTCTGTTTCTAACGAATAATTCTTACAGAGGCTGGAGGAGCAATTCGCGCTGCAGCTGGAGGAACAGGAAGCGATATATGGACCCAGTGCAATGCCGCTGTGTCTGCCGGCGGACTTGCCGGATCTTACACATCATACTGCCGGCTCTACACGTAGCTCCCTGTCCTCCGTCAGCGAGGGCTAGGACCTCCTAAGTCCAGCGAAGTTTTTGGCCGAGAAGTGGCAGTGGGGTGAGAGCTTCCACGGGAACGGAAAGGTGGACGTGGAGTGACTGGAAATTAGAGACAGATCTATAGATCGAGGTATCTGAGTGTATGAAATTCCAGTCAGTGATGTAACACGTTTGACAGATATATTGGATCACCTGTTTCTACGACTTGAGAATTTAAATATGAACAACGTAGTCGGGAAATAAGTTACTTCGTTAGGCTGGGTGGGTACGATGGATTTATAAATGTAAGATGTTTTGCATCAGCGAGTAACTTACTTTCAGATCACATTGTACATAGACTCGACGAGCAAATAGTCGACGTCGCAACGTTCTCTGAGAAGAGAACCGATATTCAAGTAAACCCAGAGTGATTCTCTCGAGCATACTCGTGAAAAACTATATTCTGTATCTGGAGATACGAGAATTGTTACATACAAATACACAAATAATTTCTTACGATCTTGTCCACAAACAGAAACCATATACACCTGGTACAATCCACACAATCCGCCCGATACTAAAAAAGAAACAAAAAGAAACGTTCCCATAGAGGACTCAACGGATAAGAGTTCTTACTACCGTCGTATGCGTTTAACCGTAATATACATGTACACGCGTGTTAATAAGCAGTAAGCTGATTTCCTTTTTGTACTTTTTGCAATACATATACATGATATATATGTATGTATCGAACAGTAGGGGATCTTTAATTAAACGTCAATATGAAGGACGATCGAACGTACAGTCAGGAAAACATGATAAATATGGTTATCTTGTGTGCTCTGTAGAACGCCTAGCGATTTTATACGTACATAAAATACCAGATGTGGAAAGATATACATATATTTTGCAGTCGCTCTAGAGTATAATAATTCTACCATATTTGGAAACATGTTTCACCATATTGTCTATTCGCTTTCGTGTCAGAGTTTCCTTCGTGAATGAAAGTAAAAAACGTAAAGGCCAATGCCGGACGGTGCGTTTGTATAATTCTTGCGCGAATTTGAATTTGAACGTATTTCAGCCACACCCGCGGAACGTATATAGTCATCGCGTTTCGCAAACGTTCTTTTCGTAAACGAGAAACGTTGATAAAACATTTTACAACGGGTGTGGAGTTATTCCGTCGAGATGCACGTATATTTTTTAGCAAATAAAAACGTTCAACACTACGAATCAAAGGTTTACACCAAATATATATACGATTGTATGATTGCTTAGCGCGCGGCTATTTAATGGAGCCCGACGACATTTTTTTTGTTTTTAGAGAATCTCTAACGATACGCAATTCGAAATCAGCATGTGTGGCTAATGCGAGTCGTAGATGTAAAGAAGACGTATTTGTATACAATATTTTTGTTCCCCCCTCTCTTTTTCTGCCCCTTCCCTTTTTTATTAATATTATTGTATATTAATTTCTTTTTATATACTTTTTTCGTTCGTTGGTTCGTTTAGTATTGTGCTTATTATTATTATTATTATTATTATTATTATTATTATTATTATTATTATTATTATTATTATTATTATTGGTAAAGAGCTTTGTACATATACATATAGAATCAGAGTGAATCGTTTAATATGTTTAATATTCTACGATTCCATATATAAGCACGCCGTTATGACTACTCCTTGAAAACAGTCTCGCCTTTCTCCTGGTATCTTCCGTTTCTTCTATTTCTTCCGAAAGATTGTTTTCATAGAGATAGACATGTCGGTAAGAGAATAGTTTCTCAGACCTTTTTTTAAGGAAACTTGAGGGAAATTTGACGTATCTTTTAATCAACTTTCGCTTGAGTTATAACGGAGATGCGTAGAAGTGTCGTAAAAAGGAACGTGTGCGTGGATGTTTGCATGCTAGACGACGCCGTCACTGATTTTATACCACGAAAGTTTTCAAGCTTTTGAACATCTGCGGAGACGTTCCTTTCGATGCAAAGAAAAAATAGAGGACATTTGCCAAAGCGTGTATACATATATGTATATATACATATACATCATCACATATTTTTTGAGACGTTACTAGAATTGCAAGAATTCGAGAAGTAACAAACGAAAAAGAAAAATTACGGGACACGGTGCAGGGCGAAATTTAATATTGCCGTTTTGTCGTGCTGCTTTGGACGTCCGTATCTATCCGTGAATGCTCATTAATCACGTCCGGGTTACCGTGTCGAAGAACTTGTATCACTTCGTGAAAATATTCGTCCCAGACTTTCCCTTTTTCGGACATTATTCGAACACCGTGACGGAATGTTAAACAGCCTTTAAACGGAAATAAAAGACTTAACGAGGATAAAATGCGATAATGGAATTGGGAGGTTTTCAATAGGGGTCTTGCGCATGGATTGAAGTGTAAATTATAATTGTTATCTCGTAGCGAAATGCTGCGACGAATATGGACACGGTGAACGAAAATGGAAGATGAAACTATTTATACAATGACTGGAAGCGTGAAGAATGTGTAATATATCCTCGAGAAACGAAACCGTGTAGGCGAATCGGTGTACTATGTTAATTAAATCGGCTCGTTCGAATAGTCACTGTTTGTAGAATTTTCTTGTTTCTCTGTCTATGGTGTCGTTGAGGTATTCTTCTATCCGAGCATTCGTTTTCTTTCGTCCTTAATAATTACACGTACAGTATTTAATCTATCCGACCTCAGTTTGTACGCGACGGCTTTTTATTTTATATACTTTTCGCTTTGCGTTATCCGCCGCAAAAATTTTGTTTTTGCTAATATGTTTAGGAAAACGATTTACAAGCATATGACGTATACGTATGTACACGCATACTTATGTATATACTAATATGCACATTTCGGAGGATTAATAGACTGAGAATGAGTAAAAGAGGAGAGAATCAGGAGGACGAGATTATTGTTGATCTATTCTCTTTATCGTATTGTTCTTTCTCGTTGTCAATTCACAGAAGTTATGCCATTGAAACTCATTCACAGCTTTGTTGCAAATACGATTTCATATAGAAAGTATTATAAATCGGTCTTTTTCTTATCGATCGAAATAAAGTATTTAGGTTTGTATTTGGAGAAATACTTATCGGGCTGAGTGACTTTAAATCCAATATTTAAAAAGATTTCGGCCACACTTTCTTGTACCATAGATACTATTTTTATACGGCCTTGGTAATCACGACGATCTTTTTGGTTGTCAGTTTTCTTCAGAATTGTAGCTTTAATTACGACGATCTTCTTGGTTGTCAGTTTTCTTCAGAATTGTAGCCCTAAAGTGTTTGCATTGATTTTGACCTAAAAACAATTTCATTCCAGCGTGACCTGGCGTTTCGTCGGTGTCTCCTCTCGGAAAACAGGAGTCACTAGAACAGGCTACACGTTTTCGGTGTAATACGTAATATGAGATGTCGTAACAAACTGCTAAAGAAAGAATAATATTCTCGTTTTACGTCTCCTTGATGCATTTTTCTCTTTTGTACCTTAATAATAGCGTATTCGATCGTTTTTTTCCTTGCGCGACGGTGTACTTGTTCGTCTTTAGATCGAGTCTATATTATATTATGGGTTAAGTGTTGAGTTGTCTATTGTTAGAATCGATTTCGGTACCAATCCCATAGGAGAGGCTGGTGATTGTTTTTTATTTACTTTGATCGTTTGACGAAGTTTCGTTTGCAGACTTGCCACGGTCGTGTAGGCACGTGCGGGTACCTTCAAAAAGTCCTGACGTAAAATCCTGTAGCGGACAATTCTTGTCAATTAAAAGCATCAACAGCTGAAACCCAACGAAAGTAAATTCGGTGTCATCGATCTTCGTCGGGTTCCCGGTTGCATCATGAAGCACTCTATTCCTTGAAACCCGATGAATTTAACATACATCGCGTAGTTGATAATTCTAAGTAACTCGAAAATCCCTGGTACCTGCGTGTGCCTGAAATCGAACGAATGACGAGATTTCGTTTTGTATATAATCGTTATACATCGCTATAGAAAAAAGAAATATTTATACGAATTGCGGATACATTACAAGACGGCCGATCACTGGTTGCTTTTACTCTGTTCGGAAAGTATCGAAGACCGGGTACAACATAATAGCGACCTGTTAAACGGAGAGTTTCGCTGAACGATACTTTTATCGTAGCTCTTAAGCGAATTGCATCTGAATATTTTTCGTAACGATCCGATGGTGATGCCTCTTCGAAGGACAACTATTGACGTTTTGTAGAATTTTTTGGGGAGGTTTTATCTCCCTCGGGGCAAGTCACTATTTTCCTTCCCGAAATGGAAACCAAATCAATGAATTTAAAAAAAAATGAATTGTTTTATATACGTCTTATATAAGCCGCGCACTTCTCACCCAATTGGGTACGCGAGTGAACATATTTTCCGACAAAAATGATTTTCATATCGATTCCTTGTATTTTGTGCATGTGTGTGGTGTATAGAACTCGCGTTAGTGTTAACGTTGTGTCGTTCTCTGTTTACGAACCGATTAAATCATTAAAGCAACAGCAGGACGAAGAGGGGGGTGGGGGCGGAGAGAAAGATAGAAAAGGAAAGAAACATGAAAATGAGACGATTTTTTTACACGGTAACTCTCAATTGACTGTTAGGCAGTAACGACGTCGACTGAGAACTGCGCATAGAAAATATATCCCGCTGTAACATAGACTTTATATAATTAATTGCTCAGAATTAGGATATAACTAAATTCAATACGATTTATTAATATAGACCATAAGACTAATGTTACGAATTACTTACACGATAAATATGTTATTAAGAAATAATACAATAAATATTTTAATTCTACTCATTCGATATTATTTTCCTTCTCTCGTACTGGTATGCACTATGATCTACGTGCCGTGTTGATTATCAAATCATTGTGTTCCAACGTTATCAGACAGGACCCTCGAGTTATCAAGCCACGAAAAACAGTGTCGCGACAGCAGTGTGCCAAGGAATTTGCGGTTTTCATATTTTTTCCGCTTTTCACAAACTTCCTACGTGATATAAGTGCGGCGGATTGGTGCATAGTGGTCAGTAGTATCGTCCGAGTGATGAAATGCAAAACGTAGAATAAGTTTAACTTTTAACGTGTTGAATAATTCATCAAGATTTAAACAAGTCGCATAATTTATACCGGGAGAGTAATGCTTTTGGAATTGATCGCAGAATTCGGCGAAAACTAAATGTGATTTATCATAGAACTTAACTGTTGCGAAGTGGACGAGTTATTTTGCCTGCAGAGAAACGAATTGATATTCAGGGTGTGATACAGTGCATTAACGTAAATTAACAAAATTACGCAAGTCGATTATCGTGTAGTTATGAAACAGTTTCTAAAAGCACTTGACGGATTACAAGTCTTTCAGGACAACCTAATCACTCATTCGCATCAAAACGCAGAGTTGTAACCTAGAAAAAACTAATTATTCCTCCTACTTTTTCATTTAGTTTCATGCGTTCTAGTCAACGACAACTAGCACCGATCGTACTCAAACTGATCTCGTGTCCCATTCTTTCTCCAGTGTGCAGCGTACGATTGAGTAATTAATCGCGAAGACTCGTGTAATAATAGATGGCCGAATCAACGAGGAAACGTGTCTGTGTGGTGGGGGCCGGCGCAGCTGGTCTCTGCGCAGCGCGCCACTTGGCGCGAGATTCAAGTTTCGAATTCCGTGTTTACGAACAAACCAATGACATCGGCGGCACGTGGATCTACAGGGAGGACACGGGGCTCGACGAATATGGGCAGGCGATACACTCGAGCATGTACCGAGACCTCAGGTTCGACATCGGTCCTTTAATCCTGTCTGATATTATTTTTCGCGACAATCGGGGTATTAACATTGAAAAAAGAAGAATATGATGTGTCCATATACATATACCGAAGTTGAATTTTCACCGTAGAACCAATTTACCGGGAAGAATAATGAATTTCCCGGATTACCAGAAGATGAACAGGGAACAGCCGACTTGTCTAACTCATCAGGAAGTTCGCGGGTACTTGCGGGGTTACGCGAAGCATTTTGATTTGTTGAAACACGTCCAGGTAAATAAGAATATGTCTCGCTTAACGCGTACGAAGATTTTGTTTCGATAATACGTGGAAATTGTACAGTTTAACAGGAAAGTAGAGTGCGTTCGATTACAAGACTCATCGGACAACGAAGATCAGTGGGTAGTTCGATCGAAGAATCTGCAAACGAACGAGACGGAAGAAGTTATATTCGATGCGATAATGATATGCAACGGGTGCGTGGATTTGTTGTTACTATTCTTCCACGCGTCGTCGTTGTCGTTTGATTAGAATTTTTGCAAGTGTATCTTTCCAGACATTACTTCGATCCGTTCGTGCCAAGGATACCTGGTATCGAAAGTTTCTCCGGCACTGTTATGCATAGTCATGCGTACAGAAAGCCGGAACAATTTTCCGGGAAAACTGTGTTAATTTTGGGAGCAGCTGCATCCGGAATCGACATCGGAATTGAATTATCCCATCATGGATCGCAGGTTTATTTGAGTCACAATAACGACAGGTATTTTAAATTACAAAAAGAAAATGATATCTTTGGACTATTTCCTTGCGACGATTTCTCATCGGCTTTATTTCCAAGAGTCCTGTAACAACGTTCACGTTACCCTTATCGCGAAACGCTCAGAATCAACGGTCCTACCGTCGGACCGAGCTTATCGGTCCCCGACCCGTTCGCTGTGTAGCATCAGACATCACTTCTTCTCTAACTCTCGGCTTAGCAGGTCACGCTCCACTCGATCCTTCATTCCGTCGGACCACCTACCTTTCCTATCAGATACTTTTTAAATAATTGCTTACTGCGAAGTTGCTCTAACATTTTTGCACAAATTTCTTCAACGAACAAGAACGTTATAATATGCGTAGGCTGAAAAGCGTTCTACCGTCGAACATAACCCAAGTAACCGGGGTTGAGAGAATCGAGGGTCGGACATTCTTTCTCAAGGATGAAACTTCTGTTACTGCCGACGTGTTTCTCTTGTGTACCGGATACCGATTCAGTTACCCTTTCTTGGACGAAAGTTGCGGCATAAGGGTGGACGAAAACTATGTGACACCATTGTACAAACATCTGATTAATATTGAACACCCAACGATGTGCATCGTTGGGGTGCCCATGATTGTCGTTCCATTCCCCATGTTTCACATACAGGTAAGAACATCGTTATTTTCATTTTTCTTTGACTCTTCGACTGAGACTACGGTTATTCGCGGTAAAAGGTTTCACTCACGATGCACAAGAGCAGCGCGTTGACACTTTTTAGACCCAGGAAGTTGCTTCTATTGAAAATGTTTTAGGTACAATACTTTCTAGCCACGTTGAAAAACGCGATTTTGCCGTCGCGATCCGAGATGCTCGAAGATTCGAAATTGAAAACGGCCAAGAAGCGGCACGCACACAAGTTAATGGACAAACAGTGGGCATACAATGATTCACTGGCCGACGCGGGTGGTTTCGATCGTTTGCCGATTTTCTATAAAGTCGGTTACGAGGTCTGGTCTACTCGGGGCAGGGCGAATCTCTTGCGCTATAAAGACTCGAGATTCGTGATTTCCGACGACGGACAAAGCGTCGAATTAGTCATACCAAATTAAATAGTGAAGTTGTATTGAAAGAATATATTTTAATAAATATTGTTTTCAAAGAATGCGATCACATTCGAAGATTCTTTGGAGAGCTATGGTGCTTTTATATGATTCATGATCCACCGAACGAAAGAAGTGACTTTCGTGTAAACGCCTGGTGATCTTGCCTCACCGCATTTGTCACCCCACGAGGTTATCCCGTACACAATGCCATTATATGTCAGCGCTCCACCCGAGTCGCCCTATCCGTAATGTCATAATGGAATCTTTTATTTTCAGAAATATTTCAGAAGAGTATATCCAGAAGATTTTACCTTGCAGGAATCTTTCCCTCCTTCCGCGAGCCCGTAACAAATCTGATGAGATGTGACTGCGAAACTTCCCTTGTAATCCTTGATGCACGTTTCTTTATCTACCCGCGGCAGAATGACGTATTGCAGCGTCTCCGATAGCACTGGATCAAAGTTCTGCTCAGAAACGTGTCCGTTATAAGATCTTGCAAAACTTCTCGTAATATTGAACACGAATCATAGTGTAACCCTTCGGCGAAGGTAAAAGATACTTTGAAATAATTCCCTGACCAGAAAATAACCCCAGCCCGCCACAAGACCCCACTCCGGGCTTGCAGAGTCGTATGGTAGCTTCGCTGGCTGCGTAGAGTTGTTAAATTTGAAGGGCGGATTAACCTTGAACAAGGCGATGTCGCAGTCGTTAGTGTCATCGTTGTAATTTTGGTGGATGATTTGTTTTGTTACATTGTGAATAACACCACCGCTGTCATGCCTCACGGACCCGCTGCGAACCTGCGTCAGCGCGGGCCTACCTTTGAACCTATGAAGGAAATTAACGTTTTAAAGATCTGTTATAATGAAATTTACGCTGAAAATTTTGCAAAAACCTACGGGATAACGCAGTGAGCGGCCGTTAATCCCCAGCTTGGGTCAATGATACTAGCACCGCAAACATGTTGCCCGTTTACCATGTAAGACAACTGTCAGGGCAGAATAGTTCTACTTGAAGGGCTTATTAAACGTTAGCAAGTTTCTATAAAGAGCGCAATAACTATTCGATCGGTTGGGTAAGTACTTGCCATATAAGGAACTTTGACGATGTCTATATGCGCTCCACCGACGATCCTGTCTTCCGAAGGCAAGGGCAAGACTAGCGGCCAAACTACGAAATATCAATTAGACCAAGTAAGAATCTTTCTTCAGGCGAATAGTCCTAGCTCGGTCCTGGTTGCGCGTAAAGAATATAACAAGTTTCAAAATTCGAAACTGTCGAACTGTCCATGGGTTGAAATCTCGGAGCGTACATAATTTCCACTCCCAGGGATTTTCACTCTTAAGAACTTTGAAACACGTGAAATCCTTGACTTGGTTTTTGTCGAACGTCCCGGTGTGAAACTAGCCTAAGCGAGTAAAGCGTGAAAATATTCTAACTATCATGTTCGCGGTATAACGAGGTCGAGAAAGTTAAGTCATACAGTCGGGCGAGAGGATCAAAAAGTTGAAAATACTCACTGTTCATGAAAAATAGGATAACGTATCGAAAGGAAGAATGACCCATTTTCTATCACGTATTTGTTTTCTACCCGCGAATACCTATCCGCTCCTGCGGAGTGAACCTTACGTACTTACGTCGATGCACGTAAACGGCGTTTTTTGGTTCCACGCTTATCGAAGACGGGACACTTGCGACGTAATTATGCAAGTATTGTTTGTAAAAAATTGTAGTAGAGTAGGCAATTGCCGACACCCGTATCTACGTACGCTTGTTATCGGCAGCTTACATACTATGTAAATACTGAGAACGCTTAAAAGAAAGTAAATGCGACGACACTTTTCAATATTCAATCGATAGAAGGTGTTAAATTGCCGATACAACCTACGTTGAACCGTAACGATCTTTCGCGACGCGTGAAAACATTGATAACGCTTGAATTATAGCTACTCGTATCATTACAATTTCATTAGGGAACTCTATATCGCGTTGCTTCGTAGAATATATGCAGGGTGTGTATGACATACGCTATCTAATACATTTATCAGGAAACCGGGAAACACGGAGAATCTCGCGCGAGAAACCCGTTGTCACGGAAATCGAGCTCCGTTTTTTCCCTAAAACAGATGAAAAAAACTTGTTTATTCTGCGTATCACGTTGCTTGAAATATTTGTTCGCAGTTCACAGAAAGAGTTTCATTAGTGTCACGAGGTGAATTATTAAACCGTTTTTTATTTTCCTACAACGTGACAGCATTTTCTCCGTAAAACAAAACAATGTGCTCGGTGAGAAATTTTAGAATACATATACCTCGAGCACGTGAACCGTGTTCTCCTTGGTCCGACCATTCGCTTTATATTCCACGGCGTTGCGGCTGCCAAGGACCACCGGCTGCCAGTTTAAATGCGGCAGTTCGTTGTGTCACTCGTCCGAGTGCCGTTAGCTGGTCGCGGAAAACGCGAGAGCCGCGCATCGATTCACGAAAATGAGTCGTGCGTGAAAAACCAAGTGAACCGGCAACAGGATAACGTTTTCAACTTTTCATTGACTCGCGGCGAATCGTGGTCTAAATTCTAAGGACGAAGAGACAATCGACGTCATCTCGATAACAGGAACTCGAGGTATTAATTCGATCCTTCCGCTCCACGGAAACAACGACCTCAGGAACGAAACCTTATTCATCGTTTTAATCCAGGCGTACTTCGTTTAATCAGCTGCCTACCGCTTCTATTAATCCAACGATCTCGGAAGCAGAAGTCATCGATCTCACTCCGGAATTTCCACGGCCTGATCGTGGTAGCGGGATTTTGAAACCTCCCCCGTGTCGTATATCGACACGCGCACAGCCTCCGAAGCGACAGTAAATTCCAGGCAACATAAATCTGAATCTACAAATCAAGCCAACAACCTCCCTCTCTCTCTTTCTAAAAAGCTCTGCTTCCTAGCCAAACAATAGCCCAGGACTTCGGGGCTGTAGTTCGTTCGTCCGGCGAGTGGTGGCGGTGTGGTAGCGGTGTCGAAACAACCCTCAGTTCGAGACCCGCCGCCGCCGCAACCGCACGTACCTGTGCCTGCGTGTCCGTTTGTGTAAACCGGTGAGTGCCCAGGAAACTGAGGAGACACGGGGAATAGGCAGCGGTACCAAGCACGGCTTCGGTGAGTTGATACAATGCCAGCGGGTGACATAACGCGCGGAATGTGTGCCGATCGGAGTATATACCCAGTGGACGCGAATCGCTCCTTTGGGAGAGTCTATTGAGATTAATCGTACGATACCGTCGATTTATCGAACGTCGAGCTGGATCGGTCTTTCGAGATTCACATTTCGCCGTGTCCGACGTTTATAAACGTAAACATTGTGACCGATCGTCGGTCGTTCCGAACGTGAGATAAAGTCGCGAAGAATGCAAGCGAAGTTGGTACATAGAAAGAGGAGGATAGGGGGGCAGGCAGCAGGAGAAATAAAAATAGTCGTTGTTTCGTTTCTCTACCGCGCGTAGGCTAATGTCATCGGCGCGTGTCCTAGTTGAATTGGTTTTTCAAGACGGTGGTCCTTGCGCGGTGTCCTTGATTCTAACCTCGGAGGAATTTCTCGCGGAACGCGCATTGTTTAGTCGAAAGTTATCGGGTCACATTCGGAACTCCTGGACGTCCGTGGATATATTCTCTTCTCTTATAAATCGATAATTTAATTCCGCGCTAAGATGAAGACGGATAACTAGCTGATAAAGACGAATAAAACACTTTGTCTGTGATTAGGGATCGTCACTGTTTGCTTGGTAAATTGCGCGAAAAGATTTGCAATTCTTTTAACGTCATCGGAAGTAACGAGCAATTTGCAGCTTCACTCGCGCCCTGTTCGATTGGCAATAAATTGAACGTGTCGCAAGAAACGTTTTTATACGATTCGGAAAGGGAATATTCGTTTGCAGCAATTACGTTTGATATACGGATAATTTGCACGATCGCGATTGCGAGATTGATATACGGACTCATTTTTAATATCCTTTTCGATTAAATGCAATTCCACGCATTCTCTATGCGCATGCGAAATTTCATCGTAACGAAGGAAGGCTGAATTAGCATAAATTGGGAAAAGGGTGCTGCTTATTTTATTTTTGTTTCATTGTTTTTCGTTGACCGTTCGCAGGTTTATTGCCATCGATATTCTACGCTGAAACCTCGGAGGTTTAATTAATGTTTCAGTGATAACAGGTCAATCGAATCGACTATATTTTTTAACAACGCTGGTATACCGTTCGCACAAAATTCTCCTGATAACATTGCTGCCATAGTTTATGGTTAAAGTATATGTTTCTTTAGTTTACCGGCAATGAATTATCGAACGTTAACAGCACCGAGAATTTTAACAATGGAATTGTCAGGTGAATCTTCTCACCCCTTAACCTTTGCGGGTAGCGAAATAACGCGGTTAAAATGGCGGAAAACGTTGCGTGGTAAATTCTACAGACATTATACATGTATCTATTACACGGTCGCATACATTCGTTACCGCTGAATATGTGGAACGAGTGTATCCTTTCGCAAGGTTGCCACCCTTTCGTCGACGCAATCTACCGTTCATCGTGGATAGATAAATCGAGGTGAACGATCGATAAAATCGTTCAAAATTTCCAAGGAATATCTTCCGACATTTTTCTGCATCGATCAAATAGAAACGTATCTACGGCCTAATGTTTCTTCGGGCGGATATTTCCACGCGTTGAAATTTCCAAGCTCCGCAGATTTCCTCGCTTTGACGACCCGACCCCGTAAGTCGGGCAATCGCGACTCGTGTCCGAAACACTCATAAACGGACCAGTTTCCCCACACTGTTTCCCGGCACTTACCAAGTCTTTTGTAAGCCGAATCGAAGTTAGCCGTAAAGAAAAGCTGATCTTAGTATCGGCGTCGTTTGTACACCGTCGCCGATGCTATTGTATGTTAGTTAATAGGTGTTTTAGTGCTTCCATTTCTGATTGGCAGACTTTCTTCCTATTGACTCGGCAGCTGTTACTCCGGCAACGGCATTGGCAAGATCGATTTTATATATAATCGTATCGCAGAATCATTTACAATAATTACAGCGAGTAACACGGAAACCGTTTGCCTCCGCTTAAGAGCTATTAGATTGTTCGTTCGCAGATGTAATCACGACTGCACGGTGTTCCGATAAACGATCGTTCGCTTTGTATTTCGTATACGTGTATTAAAATAGAAACGATAAAGGAAAAATAACGGGGGATCAGGATGCAAAGGTACGGCTATTTATTAGAATAATACGACGCGACATAGGTACGTCGAAGTGGCAAAATGGTAGAACGATCGCTTAGCCGACTCGTAAGACCGATAAATCTTCCGCAAGGGGTACTTGCAGTAATCTTATTACGGTCTTACAGTAAGATTTTATTGTAATAAAGATTATTCTCGACCACCTACTTTCGTCCAGACGGAATAAAAGAAAACGGGTTGAAAGATGTTCGGCGTTGGACGAAGCTGAGACACTCGAAAGAACTTTTTCGTTACGTCGACACACACAGCCGATCTCTCACTCTCTTCCTCACGAACACACACACACACTCCCACGAGATTTATTAATATCGCGCGATTCGAGACCGTCATCCATGATTATAATTTAATCGTGCGACGTTTTCTGTGACCTTTATGCATTTTATGGATAAAAGCGGAGAAGAAAAAGTAACGTTGCCGGGATAAGGGTTAATAAGGCGCAAAGGAGTTAATTGAGTAAATAGGTGGCAATATACCGAAGGTCGATGAACACGCTTTGTTTCCAAGTCTTTAGAAAATATTCGATCGGATATGGTGCACGCTTCGAATATTTTCGTTGACGTTCACGTGTCGGGGCAAAGAAGTTTAATTGGTACTTTTAATCTCGTTTTCCAACCGCCCGTTGTGGTGTTCGTTTTTAATAGGAACTATGAGTTATTTAGACCACCGTAATAAAAGTATCTATTAAAGGTAAAGTAGACGATTTTAATTACTTTCTCATGCGACCTGGAATCATTGATTTTTTGATACTTTTTCTCTTTTTCATGAAAAGTATACGTGTCACGCACCGCGGAAAAGTTGAACGCGTATGCGGGGGTTTCTTCAGGGTTCTCAGATATTAAGCACGTACGTATGTGCTTAATTAAATTTTCAAAGATGAACCTTCCCTATCCAAATCGTTGATATTCTAGCCGGCATGCATATTCATTTATGCATATGTTGGTTGCTGATTTTAACCGTGTTACGCGTGTTATGACGTCATAGACACTTTGCCCCTTCCAACCGTCGCCGTCACGGTTGTCGATAATGCGCGGAAAATGACAACACGTTTCAGAGTCGAGTAAAATTTATTAATTCGCGATACGAAATTTCCGCCCCGGCAAAGTTTCATGGCGTTGAAATTTCTACGTGGCGAGGCTTTGGGGTGTTGAAATTCCGGCGCGTTGAAATCTCTGCGCTTCGAGATTTCTGCGCGTTGAGATTCGTGGTACCGACGTTACCTCGCCGCAAGGTAATTATGCAAGGAGACAGAAAAGGATGAGAGATAGCAGCGAAATAACGAAACACGGGTGTCTATCTTCTGTCCCGCACGGACCGTTGAACGTTCCCGCGCATCGACGCGAAAGTGGAAAAAGTCGCGTCCATACGGCCGCAGAAAAATCGTCCGAAGTGCTCCTCCGACGCGACTGGATTTTTTTGTGGTTGCCAGTTGGTGGATGCCCGTTCCTCTTTGGTCCATGTTTCTCTTTTTTTTGTGTTAATTCTTTTTTCCGTCGAAATTAGTGGAACGCGAGGCGGTGGGAGTGACGGCGGTCACTGCGAGAGCACGTGAACTTTTGACCTCGGCATTAACGCACGCGTGCCACCCCATCTATGTGCTGTGCTGTACGTGTATGGAGACACGAGTCGATCAAGTCGGTATTCAAAATCGCTGAAATTTTGGACACATTCGGAGCATTCCTGTGTCAGTCATCGGCTGACAAAAGTATTTCGATAATATTTTACTTTTTTATAGAGACGCCACATTACGATTCGGATAAACGGTTCGAAGTTATTCTTTTATTTGTTGGAGATTCGACTATACGAACGGTATTAGTATCGCATCCGATGAAGTCTATCTTCGATAATCGTATCATGTAAATTGCATCTAATTATATCGTGAATTTGACAAAGCGTCCTTTATTCCGGGGAACAATAACGCGGCGAGTGGTTCGATGAAAACCGGAGCCGGATTTTAATCTAGAGCCCGTTCGCAATTAACACGGTGTACTTTACGCGCTCGTACCTCTATGAAATTGACAGGAAGACGACCAGAAAGTATCGATTATCTTTTTCGTTAGCGCGTTACATCGCGATCACTCGAGTTTGAAAGTCTACTAAATTTCTTGCCCTATCCTATCTCTGACGCAACGTGAAAGCCAATCCAGGTTAAATAATATTTTTAAAAATAACAGACTTTAATTATTCCTGATACATTGAAAGTTTCATGGCAAATGGAACGGTATCGCGAGATCAATTTAATTCTCACGTTTAATTTCACAAATCGTACTTTCCTCGCCCTTTTTTTAGCCCTCTGTATATTCGATAAATAACGCGAGAGACGGTGAATTGTATTTTTTAATAATGCAATTGCAAATTCTCGATAAAGTTAATTCGATCAATCCCCAGCCGAGCGCTGCAGAGGAGCAGATCCGTTTCTTTTCAACGTCGAGAATATTCCTTCGGGAAACCACCCTTCTTTAAAAATGCCAAGCTTTTATACCGAGTTTATAAATATCAGGTCAATCGGTCTATAAATATTGAGCCCCTTCTATAAATATCGATTAGTGTCAGTACTAGTATGAGTCCGGTGTGCGACGATGATCAATACAACTGCTTCTCGGACCTGTTAACCTATGATCGACGTAATTAGAATTTATATTTTATCAGAACCATAGACAGTGTCTCAGGCTCGTGCACGTAATACGGTACTTTCGTTAACGAGCTACGAAGCACGCAGACGTAACAGAGACGAAGTGTAGTACATCGTTGCGCAGAAATTTCGAGGCCCTAAATTTTCAGGGCGTCGAAGATTCATCGGCGTCGATAGGATCGTCGAGGAGAGAGTCCTTCGACGTTTCGTGTCCCTGGTGTATCGGAGGCCGAAGGATCCACGGTTCAAGGTGAACGGTAATCGCGATCGACCTCGATCGAATCGATCGGCCTCCTTTGCTGATTCGAGCGTTAATTCCATGCTGACCACCTGCGTCACTGGGACGTTGAGAAGCTGTTCGGCCGAAGTCTGAAATTTTCTACGCTTGGAACATTTCCCATTAAAATTCTTAAGATCCATGGAATTAATTAGCTCGGAAGTCGGACGGTTTTTCAACGACCGCGAAGAGTTTAAAAACAATTTATCGACTGGCGTTACCGTTAGCCGTTCATCTTGCTTCCTTTCGAACATCGTTCGTCGAACTTTCGCTGATCGATTGCCGGAATACGTTACGATAACCGGGGTGCAGGTTAATGGATAGCGAGGTGAAGAACTTTCAGGCCGATTCGGAGCTGCGAATAGGGCTTTCTTATTCGTAAATAAGTAAAATTCTAATACAGGAGAGGAGAGAACGTATTTTTGTATACTTTGTAAAGTCTTTCTAGGTGGATTTTTCGAAATGATCGTCGCCAATCTCGACGAGATTCCATTTATCACGATCGTTAAAGCTTCGAAGTTGAAACGTTTGGCTCGTTTTCAACTGCTCGATACCGTGTCAGATACAGATGAGTTTGTCGCGTTAATATCGCTATCCCCGCGGGGGGTCACGCTACTCTTCATCCAAAAGTGATAAACTCTTTTATACGGAATATCATTTTAGACTGTCGATCTATCACGTGTCGGATATCGCGACCGATAAACCGTTTCACCGGCTCCGAACTTAACGCGATCTAATTCCTCCGAAGTTTACAGTTGAAATACTAATTTCCAAATTACCATCGTTACTTAGCAGATTAAATTCACGGGGACAAATTAGTTTCGCGATAGGATCTCCGTCGTGGCCGAATACAGGAACTTTCTCGCACCGACCGTGTACGCTTCGATCGATTTTCCGTCACAATGAAACGTGGACCAAGTGAATTTTCTCGAATTTCCGTTGTAGCGTTCGCTGTATTCTCGAAGAATGCCCGGCTCATCTTTTACCATTTCTTCGCGTAACGACGCGAGCATGTCTATAATTTGCGTATCGAATCCAGGCAGAAACGAATCCTAGAAATTGTCCGGTACCCTCGCGGGCGATTCCTCTTCTTGTAAATTCACCCGGATCCCTGATACGGGGATCCGGTAACATTTGGCCAGTTCTTCCTGGCCGGGTTCCAACCGGTGTGTTCGTATGTTCGATGCACTTGGGTGCACTGAGGCCAACGGAGGCCAACGGAGGCCAACGGAGGCCGACGTGAATCGAGCCAATCGGGAACCCGATGGCCCTTGACGCCTTTGGCAACCGTTGCTTTTCTTTTTTAAAATAAAAGAGCCGCTCGCTTTAAATGGTTCAACTCGGATTTCGTTTATTCTCCGTACCGCGATATAATGCATCCGAATCTCCTACACGAAGAATCGGCAAGAATCGTTCTGTTCTTTTTTCCCGTTTTGCGATACTTCATCCATACCTCGGTTGAAGTAAATATCTGGATTTAGTCGAAAGGAATGCTATTTTTGTGCAACGATACCGCGGTTCTAATTGGCGTGTGCGTACGGTGACACAGCCGAATGCCGTCGCAAGTTTCCGGTGACGATTTGCCTAATGGTTGAGCGTGCCGCGCGTACGTTGGGTTACATGGATGAGTAATGGGGTGCGGGAGAATCATCTTTGGCAAACGTTCCGCGGGATACATTGCCATAAACCTAGACCGTCGCATCTTTAACCCACATAAAACTGGGACTCCTTTTATACTCGTCCTGGCATATTTTTTTAGTGCGCACTGTTTGGCGAACCGGAAAAGAAGAACGCGAGACCATGAAACAACGTGGGATCGATAAACAGATGACGGGGATTATTTTGCTACGTACTAAACGGAATTGTTCATCAGGGATTTCATTCTTTAAAGTAAATACATAAATTCACCCGTGATTAACAGTTTGACACTTGGCAGAATAAGCGTAATTTTGGCAAACCTTTTTGATACTGCCCGTTCATGTAAATCAAGTTCTAATTAGGTGAGCTTGCGCAGTCACATTTTTTGCATTATCACCGCTCGTCGCCCTATCGGCCCTGGATTTCGGGTAGTTCTCGCGAGACAATTGGATACGGACATTTATTTCGCGGGACATTTTGTTAACGAAAAGTGCACTCTAGGACGAGTTTTCGACCTCGTAACTGCGAACAGGGTTAGCGTATTAACCGAAATTGAATCAGAAACTTCGCCAACGGAGAATTAATTTCGACTTTCATGGTATCTGTGTCGCGCTCGTCCGCTTTGAAGCGTTTGAATCTTTTGACGTGTAACAAAGTCGAGAAAACAGAGTTGTTATCGATCGATCGCCACGACGAATTTAAAAGGCAACGGGGTGCTTTAAATATACACAAAACCTGCGCGACTTTCCTCGGAATACGCAGAACGGAGGTATTATAATTTATCACCTTATCCTCCAAGGAAAAGTTTTTAATGGAAAGGAATGTCCTGGCCGGTTTAGCCGGTGAGAAATGGGATAAGAATTTATGAAAACTGTAATTACGATCGGTCGCTTTTAAAATAGAAGACTACCTCATCGTTATTCAAAGGGAAGCACTATGCAGTGGAATCCCGTTTATCTCGTTTATCTCGTTTATCCCGTTTATTATAACGAAAGCTCTAGTCAATAAATCGATGTATTAATTTTTCTCGTATCTCGTGATAAAGAGGAAGTTATGAAAAATGAAACGATTTCGAGTAGAGAACATGTGGAACAAATTAAGTATGCTTGAATTAACTTTTATTGATAGCAAAACGTATAAAATCCCTAGACGATATAAAACGTAGGCAAAATTGGGAGTAACAAATAGGAAATATCAAAAGTCATCGAATCCAGCGGGCAGTCGGCGTGTCTCGGTATCTTAAACTCCGGTCTTCGAAGCGATCCAATCGCGGAAGCTGGCGACTTCCGTGTGAACGCCAGGATATCCACGTCGTGCACATCCGTATCCCCACGAAACGATTCCAGCGAGACGTCCTCCGATAGTGAGAGGGCCACCTGAGTCCCCTTGGCAGGCGTCTTTTCCTCCTTCCGGCACAGCCGCGCAAATCTGACCCTCGGGCAAACCACCGTAGGACTGGTAGGCCTTGTCGCAAACTCTGTGGAACGGATTATAATTGTTATTAATAGTGGAACTAATAAATTCCGCGCTTCTGCGTCGCGAAACTAGACAATTTGTTGCTCACATCTTAGAGACGATGGGCACATCCACGAGCTGCAGTTGGTCAGGAGTGCTGCCTCCCTCCCACTTGGCGCCCCATCCGGTGATCGTTGCCTTGATTCCGTCGAGAGATTCCTCGTCCTGTTCGAACAGTTCCACGGGTTGTCTGGTTGCGTCCAATTGGAAGGGTGTTTTGACTCTCATCACCGCCACGTCGTTCTCCGGTACACCGTACGCATTGGTCTTGTAGCCCTCGTGCTTGAAGATCTGTGCCACTCCGTGCAAACTACCGCCGTTGCCCTTTGTGGATGTACCAGCGCGAATCGTTATGGAACTCGCTGGATAGCTCATGCAATGGGCCGCGGTGACCACCCAGTCGGCTGAGATGATGCTACCACCGCAGAAACCGAAGCCGGAAATTTGAAGGGAAACTTGGTACGGTGCCTCTTCGATCTTGGCATCTACACCCCCGACGATATGGCCGGATGGGGTGAACGGGTTTAGATTATTGTGAAAGGCGGGCCTCTTCAGGGGGGTTCCTATAAGAAAGATAGGTGTTACGTGTCACTAAATTCCAATACCTTTATATTACTATTGCGAACGAACGATGTTTATTGAATTCTTGATTAGAAAGTACCATGCACTTAGCTGGTGATTGAAATTTATGGTGTTCAAACGAATTGCTGTTTGAAATGATTGTGGAAATATGCTTACCGGCTGCAAAGGCCAGGAGGCTGAGTAAAGTCAGTTGTACGAACATGTTGCTTCGATTCGCTGTGTGGTTCTGCTTTTCCATCGCGATTCGCGAGCTATTTATACGAAAAAAAGCTCGAAGGAATCATTTCGCGAATTAATTCGTTGCACCGATAAGAAGCATGACGTTGCCCGAGGAAAAGCGGGATCAGCCGTTTATTAATCACTACGCGGATCTCCGTTTCGACAGTGAGTAATTAGTTGAAAAATCAATCAAATTTACACCGTGATCCTTTGTTTTCTACGCTGCAAAATCTCTCTACAAATGACTGTAAGAGAAGCGACGATCATTATCAAGATCCCGCCGACTTATGCATCGTTGCGAAACAAACGATTTTAAAGCTCACTTTTCGAAACGATATTCATTCGAATCTTCGAGTTCTCTTTCCATCGACTCGTGTCAGCTTTCGAATATCTATTATTGATTTGCTGCAACTATCGATCGGATCCTCTTCCATCTCGTCCACGCAGTCTCTTCGCGAATAATAGTCATTCATAAATCACGAAGGTAGGAATATTCTCTGATAAAACGTAGATCGGTCGCGATTGCACAGGGTGACTTGCGAAAAATCATTGCGGGGATTATTGACCCTGTCGTGTATGCATATGACGATCGTACAACAGACGAGCGTGTTAATACGGCTTTACGGTAATCGCTATCGTACGCTGACCGACAGGCGTTATCTTAGATTTTCATTAGATCAGGCGATCGCTTTAACTTCGTACGTGTACATTCGCGGCTTTGTGTCTTGTTTATGTTGATAGAAATATCGGCGATACGCGAAGTTGCATCGATAAATATTTGGAAACCGTTCAACTAGATTCGCAGCTCTATTTTCCGAAGTTTAAGCGGTTAATTTGTTTTCCGGGGGAATTTGAAGAAAGTTTGGTCTTTACTTCCGGATAAGATTTATGAGATCTTGATATTTTCTCTCCTGTTTTTATTCCCGTTAATTTATGTACGATATAATCTTTATTCCACCACTATTTTCGTGTCACTGTGCAAGTGCGGTCTATGCAATTTTTATGCTTAATGTGATACGGTCGGATAAAATCGAGAATAAACGATAAGTGGGACGAACAGTCTCGTTAATAATATATTTTATTTGCAAATGTAGCATTTATTTACACGATGTGTATGTCGGGATATGTATATCTATTTACAATTAATATCATGGCGTAATATCCAGGGCAGGACGCGCTTTTACGTCCTGCTTTAACTTTCTCCGCGTTCGCGCTTAATTAGGAACACGTAACAATGAACGAAGACTAGACATGGTAATCTTAAAATTAATCCTTGGGTAGTATCACCACGAAGTCAAGTCCTATACATATCTACCGCTTACGCTATATCTATCGATAACTTACGAGCCTAACGTATCTATTTAATTAATGGAAGACACTCGCGTTCGTCGTAGGTCTTCCGACGTCAGAGATTGGAACCGAAGATTTACTTCGTACCGGAGATTTTCTCAGATCGAAATATCTTGTCGATCATTCATATTCTGGTGTTGTCAAGGATCCATTGATGATAAGCAGCGACCTCTACGTACACTCCTGGGTATCCTGGCTGTGCGCATCCTATTCCCCAGGACACGATGCCGATTTGCTGACCATTTTGTATCATGGGGCCACCGGAGTCACCTGGAAAATATTTATTTCTCAAATATAATTAGGGAAATATATTCAGCCCCGTGGCTCGAAACATGCATAATTAGTCTCCGATTATCTGTTCGTGAAATACAATGGTTTTGCGAGATATACCTTGACAAGAGTCTTTGCCACCCTCCGGGAGAGCTGCGCAGATCTGTCCCACGGGAATGCCTCCCATCTTCTTGTACGCCTCCATGCATTCTTCCTTCGCCAGGATCGGCACCTGAACCACTTGCAGCTGGAGCACTTTTCCCCTTCCCGTTTCGCCCCATCCCGTGACCGTGCCCATCGAGCCCACCTCCAGCACATCGTCGAACAGCCCGATCGGCTGCACTCTTTCGTTGAACTCCAAGGGAGTTTTCAATTTGATCAACGCGATATCGTGGACCGGTACTCCCTTCGACGATTGTCCGTAGCTCTCGTGCACGATTATTTGTTCGACATCGTATAGCTGGCCGCCGAAGCCGTTGAAGGTGGAGCCCACGCGGATCTTGTAGAACATCACGGGCCTCGAGGTGCAATGAGCCGCGGTTAGGATCCAGCTAGACGAGACGATGCTACCACCGCAATTGTGTCGACCGAATACCTGGACGCTGACTTGGTAGGGTGCTTTCTCGATGACGGTGTCCTCACCGCCCACGATGCGGCCGGTTATCAGCCGTTGGATGCCTGCCATGGGGTGAACTGGTACTCCTGTGGAAATTGAGAGTGATATTCTTTGTTCAACGGCACGGGGTCGCGAGTTTGGGTCGAGGATGCTCGGGGAATTTTGACGAGGTCTCGAAGAACCGGTTAACTAAAGTATCATGGGGTGGAATACATTTTCACTCTCCGGAAGGCGACATTACGTGACTCTTTGGACGCCACTTTTCGTCAAGGTGATGTTTAGAGTTCAAATTAAATTCTTTATCGTTGTCGTTACTAAACAATAGAATAATATGTCTTGCAATAAACGTTAGCGAGGAGCAACGAAGAGAAATGGGACCCAGTGGTGCTCCCGTTACGACGCGGAAGGCTATTTCCGAGCGATATAAAAGAAGAATGTTTCGATCGGAATGTCCTAATCAACTGTCCGCGATTAAATTCCCTTAATGCCGGCTCAAGGGTTTGAAAAGTTTTACCGTAATTCCCTAGGGCGTTAATACGGACCGCGATAAACCGCTTCTATCCGAGGGGTTTCCCATTCACTATGGGAGTATCCCTTAATCCCGCGAGTTCGCAAAACGGAAAGTTTCCGCGAATATTTAACAACTTACCAGCCGCCACGGCAACCAGTGCCAGGATTGCAAGTAAATGCCTCATCTCGAAAGTTTTTTGGGCCGTGTCTACGAAACTGTGATTCCGACGAAGCTATTCGCACGGTATTTATACCAAATTTGCGAACACTAGATTGTAGATTTTTTATCTAACAAGTATTAGAATTATCGTTGATCTTCTGTCTTTCGACCGATTCTCATTGGTCTACGATAGAGATAATTCGATGTCGGAACCAGGTGAACGAAGTTATGCGTAGTTAGTCTCATCGAGTGGTTTTAACTCCAGTTTCGAGTGGTCTGTCAATCAAACGATTCTTCGGGACCGCACGTGTCACGGACCTGGGATTTCTCTTCGTGTGTAATGTACCAAGTAATTTTCTAGCTGGCTGAATGTACTTGGTACACGTGTGTTAAGGGCTTGCTGTCCTTCATGCTTTAATATTCTTCAAAGTTATTTTTTTTTAAATTAAATATAATTGAATTTTAATAGAGGCCGTCCGTTACAACGAAAAGAAGTATTTAATATTAATTTTATAATTCGAATGTTTCGATAAAACGTTCCCGGACGCGTATCGGATTACCGATGTTGTATGCATCTACGTAGTAAGGGCATATTTATGCGGATTGAAGTTTTAGATAATTCCTGCGTATAGTTTCTTTCAATTTTCCGAAAGATTACGATCTCGGCGGGATCGCAGAGTAGAGGCACGATTGGCTCGTACAACTTTAAAGGTCGTTTCTGCATGCCAACTTTTTATCGTCGTTACTGACCCACATTGATAAAAATAAAACAAAGTACACGCTCGCGAGAGCTAAACGCGACGAAAGTCAATAGTCGCGTTTATTGACGCGCTGATTATCGTATTATTGTTGGTGCTCATCGTTCCGAACGATCGGAACTATCGTTCCGGCGGTTTTGGTAGCAATCCTCTGTACTTCGCTTTGGACAAGGTCTCGTCCATTCGAATTGAAATTTTCAAATTGTTGGACGTTCAAGTTTCTACGTCTTAAAAGTTTTACACACTAAACTTTCTGTGTGTCGAAATGTTTGCGTTATAATATTTGTACGCTTCACAAATTCATATGCTTTGAAACGACACGTTTCTCTCAAAAAGTGAAACATTTTCCTATGTTTGACACACCGACTCGTCGACAATATTGTCCATCAATTTCCCATAAGTAGATCGTGTCCTCCGTAGGTCAGACACACGCAACTCGCGTGGCACTTTGCTGTTCGGAGCCGGCGTTAACGATCAGTAGGACAATAAGGGAAACGGCTCCGGGTTGGCGGGTCATCCTCCCTCCTCGTTCTCCACCTCCGGTAACGGAAATATCGAGGGGAGGGGTCCCGCGGGAATCGTCCTCGAGTAACCCAGTTTACCCGATTCTCTTGCGGAATGAAAATAAAAAGCGTGGACCCTCTTCCGGATCTGGACACACCCACGCAAACTCAGAATCACGGGCGAATTTACATACGATTCCGGTATCAAAATCGATGATTGCCCTGGCTGGGGCGAGTAAGCGGTAAAAGTGGAAACATAATCGGGTTAGTGTGCGAGATGAGAACTATGGACCCGTAATATTAGCTTCGTTTTCTATTTTCGGAACGCGGGGGGCAGTAAACGTAGGGTGTTAGGGGATGAAAGTCGGGCCAAGGGCTGCAGTAGCAGAAACAAGGGGTATAATATCCTGTTATTGGAATACGGCCAAAGTGTGGAACGTTCCGCGGAATGGACAGGATTGTAACAACACGTTCCAAAAAGAAACAAATAAGGACGGTTGTCCGAACACTCGTATTCCAGAAATTTGTATTATATTATTTCGCGTGATACCCTGACATCGAGATTTAGATGCTGCATCTTCGTAATATATTTCGCGAAACTGAACGTTTCGAGTATCGGAAAAAGGTTATTCTCGCTCATCTATTTTTTTTGTTGTTATTTTCGTTTAAAATATCTATCCGGCCTCGAATTCCGTGCGCTTTGTGTAGTTTTTGACACACCCGAGTGACGCGTATCGGACTACAAAGTGCCACCATGCATACGTCTGAATGGAAACGAAAAGCGGTTATTTAAACGTATCGGAAATTTCGACTCTCGTAACAGGGTCTCGTGTGGGTGTGTGTGTTCTGGAAAGGGTCGACTTTCAAGACAGACAGGGCAAATTACGAGGACATCGAGGCCCCGAGTTTCCTTTATTTTTTTTTTTAGAAAAGTCCGATAGAGGCTATGCACGTAATACGGTAGAGAAAGTAAAGCTGGGAAGTTCCATGTGGCCGAAATAGGATTCTTTTTTCCATTTTAGCGATCAAGGGGGACATCGAAAGCTTTTCCATAAAAGCATGGCGAGGGGACGCGGGTCTAAGAATAGAAGAAGAAATCCAGCACGAAGGGCACTCTTTGTTTTTAATAATCAAAGAATATTTTATTCTTCTGAATCACGGCTGACATTTATTCGATAAACTTTTCACTTGCAATAGAATTAGCGACTATAAATAAAATCGATAGGTTAAAGGGACGATTAAGGTGTCTAATTATTCGCGAAATTTTCAATGGTCCGTGTGCTCGAAAAGTCAGCGGGGTTAATGACCCTCCGGTAATGAATCGTGGGTACCAAAGCAGTCGAGTATAGTTGCCGAAAGTGGAAGGGCGAGCGAAATCGCCGACACGCGAACGGAGCTTCCGCCCAGTGGTGCCTCGTAATTAGACATTTCGGAATTGTTAAAGGGCACCTTACGGGCGCAGTTACATCGAGATACGCAAAAATTTCGCCGGGTGAAAATTGCATATCGTAAAAGATTCGCCGGCGAAAATTGTAGAGCGCATATCTTTCAAAACACAACAATTTTTAAGCATAGGCATTTTGAGGCGCAGAAATTTCCGAATCGATAAAATAACCATTTTATCTCTCATCCTGGCGACATTCCAGGAAAATCATGCTCTCTTATTAATACGCAGAAGGAAACTGCAGGTCCGCAGTAGTACAAGCCGTTGCTGTTTCCGACGTTCCATTGCATCGAAATTGTTGACGATTGTGCTACAGTATTGTTCAGACGCTAACATCGCGTGTCGTTGAGTGGACAATACGGAATTACCAGGGTTTCCTAAGTCGAGAATTAGACTAATGGTCGTGTACAGAAGTCTATCGCCCAGAAAACGGCCTACACAATTCATTCTTCTAATTCTTCGAAATCTTTCTATGGTTGAAACTTATATTTATCAAAATCTGATGCAAGGGGATCGTTACCACTTATCGTAACGCTTCAGGAATTAGGTCAAGACATATCGCCCCTATTTTTCTGGCAAGAAAATGGTTAAGATCGGTGTGACGTCCTCTACTTTGTTTACGCGGACCACTTTTCAATGTAATCTTACCCTCGATGTTCCCCTGTTTGCTGAAAACGTAGCCCGAAGGTACCCGTTCCGTTCTCCGTGATCTCGTGTCGTCAATAACGAAATTCTCTCGCAGAGAGAATCGGGTCAGAATTTTACTGCACTTTCTTTACGACTCTCTCGATTGTCGTGACCTCCGTCCGATTGTAATTTTTCGCTTCGTTATCGCGATATCGTTCGATTTTCCTTGGTAAAGCTGGAAAATCGAAAAGTGTAAACAGCAGGTACGATTAATCAAAAATATACGGGTTTCGTTTAAACCGCGCCGTTTAATGTAAACACGAGTGGAAATTTAATTGGTTCATTGCGTGATACTTTTGCCGCTGGAAACTCCGGAATTGGCGCACAGGGCTGGGATTCCCCGATTCGACATTCGCCATCGAAATAAGCCGAACGATCTCGCAAATTAGTCTACCAATTCCCGGGTGGACGCCTGACAAGCTTGTCAGATGAAAACCGTGAAGCGGTATTAAAACCCCTCCACCCACACGAGAATTCACAGAATATATTCGTCGCCATAAACTTGTCGTCGCGTGGTGCATCGGTATATCGATTTTGCTGCAACCAGCGTCAATTAGTAAATAACGGGAAAAAATATTAAAGTGTAGAAATTTGGAAATATCGAATCAAATTATCAAATATTGATGCCAATAGAAATAATTTATGTACAAGGTGCAAATTGGTAATTCATCAGCCGTAAACTCCCATGGAAATAGTATGGGTTTGATGCATGACAGATGAGAAAACAGGACGGATCACCGAGACGTCGATTAATCGTAATCAATGTCGACGATTGGAATTACGTAAACGACCGGGAGGGGGTGGAGGGAGTTTCGGGGGTACGTTTGATTTTCCACAGGATCCGCGCGCACATGTCTATGAGAGTTACCACGTCGGGAAATATTCTAAATATTTAGCTAGACAGAAGAGCGAGATCTATTTTGAGAATGCCGGGTCGTCGTTGAAGTGTCAACAAAACGCCGTGGTAACGTCATTGTATTGAAACATCCGTGTCCAGGCCAGTGTCGAAACGCTGGTTAACTTTGTTTTCGGAAGTGTCCGTGCTCCTCAATTAGAATTTCTTTTTTTTCGTTTGACATTGCGGCAACTTAAAGTTCGAAATTGGGAACCCCTACGTGAAATATCTGCGCATTGCAGCTTCCAGGTCTGACGATTTCCGGTTCACGTTATTTCTTCGACGTGGTGTATTAAAGCTACATTGGAAAAATTGGAGCTCGAGAAACTAATAACCGGTTCTAAACATACAATGATATTACCCCGATAGCGAGTATCGCGGAAAATTATTTCGCGTACACGCCAGTTTCCGTTTCTGCAGCAGTTTCACGCGCTGCAATTAATTGTCCGTGTTTCCACGTTTCTAGTTCTTAATGATAACGACCAACACTAACAACCAGTGATTTCGTTTCACGCTGCAGGGTTCGCATACATACACGAGCACGTTCCATTCGAAGCCTATAAAAAGCTTTTTACACAGAAACGGAACCTGCTGGATGCCGACTAAGTAATTAACGTGCAAGCTTTGGGTATCGTTCAAATGTTCAGACAATAACGTCTGCCATTCGAATAATTACTCGATCGAACGACAATACTCCTAATATGTTCTATCTCATTAGTAAGACAAGTATAGTCGTTGCGTTATTAATCACGCAAGTTGTTTCGCGTAGGAAACGTCGGCCAGGAATGGAATTTATGAATCGAAGTTTTCCGCGATGCTCTTTTCACCTGGAAATGCCTTCGGAGTTTTAAACAGCGGGTTCAGCTTTCCTACTAATTACACCGTTACCTGCATCATTAAAGTACGAACGAGTCGGGCTTTCCCATGAACATTGTATAAATACATCTTCTGGCGCAACGGCTGTATTTCGTCGTGAAGTTTGCACGTTGGAAAGAAGCTCGCCCTGTGCACACGTATTCTGAATAGTTAACAAACCGGCTTCTCGTTTCAGACCGGTGATGCGTAAAAAAAAGATACGGACGGAAGTATTTCCGTCGGGCAAAACGTTTCGCTTTTGATCCGAGTGAATCGAAGTGAAATTCGTTTCCCACTCCGACGGACTTGAGATTAAGAAAGATCCCGTAGGAATATTTCGCTTCCGGTTTTTGGACGAAAGTTTCGTGTATCGATTCCATGGAACGCACGCACACCTATATTCGCCGCGGTAAATAAAAACCGCTCGAGGGAGAATTAAATTGAAAGCATCCGCGGAAAATTGTTCGGAAAATAGAATCAGCATGGGACGTCTGTGTATCGGTTTTTAAATGTATCGCGTTTACATTTATTTAGAGTGTCGTTTCCGAAGTTACGTATTGTAAGGTTTTCAACAATCGCGCAGAAGGAAGGGGAAGGCACACATTTCCATGCTGCCGCGGGAGTGGGAAAAGTTTTATCGCGGACTGTCAGGCTGTCGTTGACGAGTCTCTTCGGCTGGGTTTCCGGCCTATCAAAGACAGAGTTGTACTTCACTTCCGCTTGTCGAACGGCCGTGGATCCGACGCGAATACACGCGGTGAAACGAAAGTCTAAAATTTCATTTCTAATGAAACGTACGATTCGATTAAAAAGTAGCTACTACTGGATGACGGTAGGTGCGACCGTATTCCCTCGGGATATTCCGAATTAAGTAGAGTTCAATTTCAATCCTCCGTCTGTATCCGGCAAATTACGTCGTAAAGTTAATCGAATTATTCGACGTCGATAACTTTCATATTTTTACCGCTCGATCGTTTCTACGCGGTGGAATTTCACCCCGTGAAAATTCCGAGGTTCGCGCCTCGTTTCTTCCAAGATTTTTCAATTTCCAACATCACCCTGCAAGCATTATGAAAACTGTATCCGAGCATCCCTGCCAGAGATTCTCAGGATTCAGAAAGGATCACGTAGGTCGCGTGTATCGACCTCGGTTGACCCGACAAGCAAACGCTGATCCTTTTGTGACGTCATTCGGTACAGCATCAACGTGGAGGGAGGGGAATACGCGTATGTTCTCTCGAACGGAGATATCAGGAACAGAATGCCCGGGCCATACGTTTGAATTTCCACCTGGCAGTACGTAGTCCTCATTGTCCGAATAGAAAATAGGAAATTGGCCGAATAGCACTTGGACTGTTGTTGAGAGCTTGAAAGCCTAAATACAGTTCGAAGTCCAATCATTCTCCCGATCGAAACGGTTTCCGTGGCAGTAACGCGTTCCCGTAACATATGGCGAATTTCTCGGGTGTACATACGTTACAACTCCGTATTTTCCTTGGCGAAGAGTTAGCAACGTGGACGAGTCGGTGGGAAGTTAAAAATCCCGATGTTAAGTCGTGTATACCTATTATACCGTTTAATTACCGATACCACGGTGTACGTGTAACTGTGCCAAGTCTTATTGGGATTGACGCGTGTCTGTGTGTTGTCGAGTTATTTCGGGTATGTACGAAGGACAGCCGGGCAGATCACGAAAATACTGTTACGTTGGGGTCAAGGCCGTCGGTTTAATATGCATACGGATCATTTATAATAATTGCTAATTCTCACCTTTCCCGTCGCAGGGAAAAAAATATTTTCCAAAGTATAGACCCGCGTGTGCATCGTTCGCTTTCGCCGAACCGACCTCGATACTTTTAGTATCGACCGATAATTCTGGTATCTTTCGACTTACGGTTACCCATAGAACCTCGCTCGCTGTTCCCGTATTCGTTTTGCAGCGCCGATCGTTCCGTTAATCAACGAAATCGGTACACGTTCGAAATTACAACAGGAACTGCGGCATATAGTAATACGGTAGTAATTAGTAATTAGTAGTTAGCATTAATTGCATTCCGGGTCCGAAATTAATGGAGCGGAACATGGCAACTAATTTTACAGGTATCCCGAATGTCTACTAAATTAAATTCTCGATTGTGACCGTGCAGCAAACGAAACACAGAGGCGGAGAAACAAAAAGTTGAAAAAAAACGAGTAACTCGTTGACTGTCGTATTATTTGGGTCTCTTTCCCCCCCTCTCTATCTACCTAGATTATTCAAATTGATGTTCGTTACACCTTTGGAATGCAAATGGCCGTCATTTACGTGCCTCTGTATCACGTGGCTGCATTGATTCTATCATCATAAATTATAAATATTAGTCATATCTCGAAAGATATCGGTTCAACAGTTTTTCCTGCCGCGTATACAAATTCGGTTTGCTCGACGTATACAAACAACGGTCCGTGTCATCGAGATAATTGCTCGTTAAATTTAGTAGTTTGATTAACCTGGTCGAGAATATCAATATTTTTGGTGCGCGATATCTTTATTTGTAAACCGACCAACGGTCAAGATGCCCGAAACGACGTCGAATGCACGTGAGTTTAATTGATCCACTCCTCGCCGCGTAATCAGAAGATATCGCGATAACGATCGTGAAAAAAAGAGCGCTGGCGATTAGATGGGAACGCCCGGTGATAAATCAATGCCAGCTACGTCTACGACGTTTCGAAAATAAATAATACAGAAGTGATCACGGTGCGCGACGCAACGATCATTCGCTGTCCGTCCGCCCTGATACGCGCAGTGAACACCGAAATCGTCCAGTTCGAACGTTCTCAGATGCGATTCGATCGTTGTTCGACGAGTCGTTCTTAAACTTCGTTCCGAATTACTTTATTCCGAGTATGTCTTCGTAACGCGTCACTTCTGTAAAATTTCACTCGTCGTCGAATTCCGATCCGCTGTTTCGCGGACATCGCGAACCAGACGGTAAATTATTTGCGTACGCGCGTGTGCTTGAACCGCCGCCAAATTAGAAATTTCAAGATAATCCCGAGTGGACTATTAAGAAAGCCTATACGTCCGAAGCATTGTCCACCGCCCGTTCGTAATTAATCTGTCCCGCGTAATTTATTCAATTCGGTCTCGAACGGAGCGTGTTGAACGCAGGATGTCTGATCAACGCGACCTTAATCTACTTGCTGCAATTCATTTGGTTTTCGCAGTGGTTCTGTCGCGTCGATCACAGACCGGGCTTGAAACGCTCTGAACAGTCGAATGCCGCATAACGCTGGCATTGTGTTCCGTAAGTCGACAAGTTTTCTAGCTGCGCCGATGTCGCAGAAAAAATAATAATAATAATAAGACATTTTTGGAAGGTGCTTTAACGATTAATCCGGACGTCGTGCCAGTATCATTGAAATTATTTCGAAACTAACGAACATCGGTGACGTTCGGCCAGACGTTCGATTTCGAACCGATTGTCTTCGATGGAAAATCAGCAGCGGGTGAAATCGGCTATATTGAAAATCCATGGCGAGTGCGGTAGCTTTCAATAAAAGCTTCATACGCCGCATTTCCGGATGTCGATTCGTTCCGAACCACTTCCCGAGGTTTTTTAATACCTCACTCTTTACCTTTTACCCTGCCTTTCCCTCTCTTTCTTTCTCTCCCTGTCTCTCTGTCTCTCTCGCTGTTTCTCCCACGAGTTACAACTCGTACGTGGAATCGATTTACGATACCGCGGAGGGCTACTAATGTTCCTTTCGGGATTTCTCATTCGGTATTTGAATCCTGTCTTTTTGCTCTTTTCCTCTTGCTTCGATTGCTTTATGTGGATAGTTTTAGAGTCTCAGCCAGTTGTATCGAGGAAACGGTTAGACCTCGGATTTCTTTGAAGCGTATTATAAAGGTCGGAGTCTCTAATACAGGAAATGGGAGAGAAAAGGTTTCGATGCCGAATTTCGCAAAGAATGGGCCGGCGTGACTCTCGGCTACGAATCGCCGATATTAATTATAATGATCGAGGACGTTTTGGACGCGTAATCCGAAACCGAATAAGATAGCATTTAGGTCGATATCTGAAAATATTCGGAAACGGCCAGCGAATTACGAAAATCGCGAAAAATCGTCAAATTATAACAGTTTTTTGATCGGCATTCGCTCAATTTTGGTGATAGCGGTCTGAAACTTGTACCATTGTTTTAGTTAGGAAATTCTACGCCAGAACAATGTATAATAGTTGTACTTTTCGAAAATTTAATTTTTTGCAAAAATCTGAAGGGGGTAGGTCAGGATTTTTTGCGATTTTCGTAAATCGCTCGCTATTTCCATAATTTTTGAGCTATTAAAATGATCCTGGGCGTTTTTGAAGCGGAATCCGAAGCCGAATAAGCCAGTGAAAGAATCAGATTGATATCTAAAAATTTGCGGAAATGACGAAGAAATTACGAAAATCGCGAAAATTCATCAATTTCTGACAGTTTTTTGATCGGCATTCGCTCAATTTTTGAGATAGCGATCTGAAACTTGTACCGTTGTTTTAGTTAGGAAATTCTACGCCAGAACAATGTATAATAGTTGTACTTTTCGAAAATTTTATTTTTCGCAAAAATCTGAAGGGGGTAGGTCAGGATTTTTTGCGATTTTCGTAAATCGCTCGGCATTTCCACAATTTTTTAGATATCGATCTGATTCTTTCTGCATCTTATTCGGCTTCGGATTCCGCGTCGAAAACGTCCGGGATCACTTTAATAGCTCAAAAATTACGGAAATGGCGGGCAAATTACGAAAATCGCAAAAAATCCTGACCTACCCCCTTCAGATTTTTGCGAAAAATGAAATTTTCGAAAAGTACAACTATTATACGTTGATCTGGCGTAGAATTTCCTAACTAAAACAATGGTACCAGTTTCAGATCGCTATCTCAAAAATTGAGCGAATGCCGAACGAAAAACTGCTTTAAATTGATGAATTTTCCCGATTTTCGTAATTTCTACGTCACTTCCGTAATTTCTGAGCTATTCAAATGATTCAAGACGTTTTCGACGCGGAATCCGAAGCCGAATAAGCCAGTGAAAGAATCAGATTGATATCTAAAAATTTGCGGAAATGACGAAGAAATTACGAAAATCGCGAAAATTCATCAATTTCTGACAGTTTTTTGATCGGCATTCGCTCAATTTTTGAGATAGCGATCTGAAACTTGCACCGTTGTTTTAGTTAGGAAATTCTACGCCAGAACAATGTATAATAGTTGTACTTTTCGAAAATTTAATTTTTCGCAAAAATCTGAAGGGGGTAGGTCAGGATTTTTTGCGATTTTCGTAAATCGCTCGGCATTTCCACAATTTTTTAGATATCGATCTGATTCTTTCTGCATCTTATTCGGCTTCGGATTCCGCGTCGAAAACGTCCGAGATCACTTTAATAGCTCAAAAATTACGGAAATGGCGAGCAATTTACGAAAATCGCAAAAAATCCTGACCTACCCCCTTCAGATTTTTGCGAAAAATTAAATTTTCGAAAAGTACAACTATTATATGTTGATCTGCCGTAGAATTTCCTAACTAAAACAATGGTACAAGTTTCAGATCGCTATCTCAAAAATTGAGTGAATGCCGATCAAAAAACTGTTATAATTTGACGATTTCAATTTATTCCCGTGTTGTCGATTCGATCCTATGAAATCGTCGTGTGTTTTATTTCCGGGGTGGTTTTCACGTTCGGAACAAAACAAGCTTTGTGTACGTACGTACATGTATACAATTGGCCTACTTCACGCGAGTATGGCGCGTATCATAAGGTAAAAGCGTGGTAGTACGTACGACAATTATGGGGATAATGGAACGTTCTCGTCCTTCCAGCAGCGTTGTCCGCTTTTAACGCGGACGGTCGTTTTTTAAAGAAACGTCAGATAAAACAGAAGTCCAAGGGTTTTTCGAGTGGGTTATTAACCCCGTTTCACCATCCATTCAACGCAACGTACTCCTCACCCTTTTGAATTTGTGAGTTGCCACGCGTGTGGTTACGTCAGAGTTTACCAGGAAGACGTATTCATTCCATTGCGAGTCGAGAATTATTCATTAAAGGGATAAAGATCGTTTCTAATCGAATTCCCTGTAGTTTTTATGCTCATTTCGTCCCAGAAGTTGTCGATTAAATTTACATTTAAATTATATCGAATCAAATCGAATAAAGGGATCGATCGAGATGGACAGTTTGTTTCCGTAGACTGGGCAGACTGGTACCGGAAGATACTACCGTGTCACGAATGCGTCGAAGGCCGTTCGAGTCGAACCAATTGCACTTCAGTCTCGAGAAGCTCGATCGATCGAAACTCAATCTACCCCTTATTTTCGTTTGTCATATTGTGGTAAGTGTGATGAGTCTGTGCGGTTAATTATCCCTAACGAAGAAGCCTCTTCTGAACAGGGCGGCGTGACACGACCTTTCATTAAAGCGATTGAGTCATCGATCGAGCCGCTTAATTTCCGGACAGAATCTTTGGTTGGAATGGAAGCCGATCTACGTACATACATGGAGACGTTATTCGGACGAGTCTTGTAAGTTAGACTTAATACGCGAGCTCAGTTTTATCTCTATTATCGCTATTACATACGGTATACTAGGAAGGATAGGGAACGTAGAAGCAAGAAGCATGTGAGAAAGCCGAGTAAATCACGGTCTATCGTAGAAAAGACTTTTGTGGAACATCGTATAGTATATGGAAGAGCTTTAACCACGACGTGTCTTAGGTGTTTTAGCTGGCCAATGGACCATAAATAACAAAGCCAGCGAGGTTCTCTCCCACGAGGAGGTGCCTCCGTATATCTTACTAAATTCTCCTTTAATTAAAAACAGACACGGACGATTCCCGATTCGGTCTCTCTTGTTGACTCTGACACCCGTTACTTCGTTAACGGACGATGAAAGAGTGTGGTATCGATGAAGAGGTGTCGGCACCGACACCGGCACTTCTATTTCTATTTCTATTTCCCAGACGAAGGACGTTCCGAGAATTATTCTGGCGTTGATATTCGCGTTTAATGTAAAAGCTGACGCGCGTATTGCCGCTTCATCGAACGGAACGAATTATAATACTCGTCCACGTTCCACGCGAAGGTATTCCATTGTTCGCGTGGCGTCTTGAAAATCTGACGCGTCGATATTCCTGTATTCACGTTTTCAACTTTCTACGCGTTACAATAGCTACGGGCCCTTCGACGCAAATATTATCAGCGATTCTTATCGAGATATCGTTATCGGTCGGCCACCAGATTTCGTTACGTAAAAACCGTCGAGTCACTCGAGACGCAATTGAAGAACGTATCGAACTTGTTAATCGCGTGACATCTCCTCGAAAACCGGTTTAATATCTATCGATAGATCGGCACGTCGAACATCGCATTCAATGAAACCTACCGATTTCGAGTGCCACTCGGCAAGTTTGACATTTTTTACCATGATAACGTGTATGTGTACACACAAACGTCGGTGATAGAAGTTGCTCGTTAATATCTCCGAAATATAAATACACCGGCGGAACGCACACGTTCAATTTCTCATAAAATAATTTCTACAAATATTGGAGTACTTTATTTGCGCACGTCGTTCATCGTGAAATTTACCCTACTGCACGTTTATGGGGTGTAGTTATTTAAATGCCAAAGGGGAAATAAATAACCGACGCACGACTTTGAACGTCCAGTGGATAATTCGGGACGGATCGCGATTTATTACGCGCATCGACACTTTTATTTGAATTTTCTAGAAATTAGGGCCATCGTAAAAATCATCGAGATCAATGCGATGCGTGCGCGCTGCTACAAAAGACGATCAAAAAAATCAAACCGTTACGATTTATTCTGTTGCCTTAACGTGCAATTGTTGCGCAATTATTCGTAAATTGTCGTAGGCAGTTGGCGCGATTAAACGAGATTAAAATTTTACGTAAACGGACGTGGATTTTAAAGCGCAGAAATTCACCGATTATTCCAGCCACGTACGAGAGATAAATTCTCGTTCCGCTGTTATTACATTGCCATATATTTCGCCTGTATATGGGTGCCTAGCTGTCGTTTTACGTACGAGCGATGAAATTCGGCGCTGCAACGTTGTTCTTTCTTTCTCGAAGACATCGAACGAAGGTATCGATCGATTCGAGGTGGATTAACGTATGCGGGGTGCAAAAGCTCGAATTATCTTAGCTTTCCATGCCCAAAGGCTCGTAGCTGGGTGAAGGTTGTAGTAAAAAGCGCGATTACGGTAACACGTGAGTAGTGCGATCGATCGATTCCGGTAGTTGTGTTGAAAAATAAATGGAACTTTCTTCTGCTCCCTTTCCCCCGTAAAAGAACTATCATCCGAAGCTACGTATTCACGGATGTTAAAAGCCGGAGAAGATGAAGCTTTGAAGTTTCTGGGCTATTGAAATTTTTGCGCTTTGAAGTGTTCCGCGGCTTAGAATTTCTGCGCCCGGAAATTGCTCGGCGTAGACCTGTTTGCGCCCTAAACTTTTTACGCGGAAAAATGTGGAAAACTTGGAAATTTCGCGTTATCCGAATCAAGTCGTTCGATGAATCGCGTTTTCGTAGAACAATGCAACGTGGAGTGTGTGCAAGACGAGTACAAGTTTAAGTCCGTCATCGGCGTTATCGTATAAATCACAATCAACACCGCTGGAAGGCTGCGTGACCGAAGAGATTTTCAAGATCGGCAATAATAGAGAATTAGTATAGGATTGAAAGTGATCGATCGTTGTCAATTCGGAAAACACAAAGACCGAAGGATTCCACTTAATCGTGGATGATCCACTTTCACCCGCGATTCGTTTGTAGGCGTCGATCATTTCTTATCGAGCTATATCCGGAGAGATTATAGCCAAGGCTTTATTTTCTTGCCAGTGACAATTGACGTGCGGTATTTTTTTTGCATACACTTTCAGTTCGTACACACCTTAAAGAAAGAAACGTGGGGCCGGGGCACGATATAGTAGTTATTACACCGATCGACAAGGAAAGTTAGATAAAGTTCTGTCCGATTCTAGGTGAATGGGGCACGAAGTAGTCAATAAAAATAAGTCGGACGGCGGAATCGATATCACAGAGTACTCTATGCCGCGTCCAGAAACGGGAGACCGCATGAATGTTTTTTCTTTAGTGCGGGACGAGATAACGAGCGAAATAAAGAAATACGGAAAGAATAGGTTGACCGGACAAACTAAAGATATAGCAAAGTATAACAGGTGCCATTGTTCTCACGTAACGTTCTCTTTATGGCCAGCCTATGGTCGATTTAGATTCGCGTGATTCCCGATACCTTTATGAGAGCTACAAATGAAATCGGGGTAATTTTCCGCGTGGCTTGCTTTCTATAGAAAGCCTCATTCAGGCCGAATGAAATTAGATACAAAGGTTCGGAGTCAACGACGTATCCGTTTCTTCGGTATGCTCGTAGGTGTACTTTCTAATGCAAATGTCGAGGACTTGAAATTTGTAGGCGTTGAATTTGCGAAAATTTCACGCGCGTTAAAATTTCTGCACTTTAGATCTTCTTTGCCTTTGAAATTTCTGTCGTCGAATCAACGAGACCGCGAGAACTCGAAGTAAAAGCACAAATCCATTTATACTTCCATCGTAACGCTTCCGAGTGTCTCGCGTACACGAGCCACGCTCTAAATTGTAAACTATGCATATACATTTTTGGTGTGCGGTTATTTGCATCGATAAAAGAAAGGAAGGAAATAATTTAGAACGGCCTTGAGATGCGACGATTAAAATACCTTCGAAGCGTACGAACGTGAAACACGCGCGAAAGGGTTGCGGAGAACTTGTAATTCCTCGGGCGATATATTCGTTAATTCTGTTCACTTCTTGGAAAAATTTCTCGCCGAATATAAGGAAAACGCGAGAATGTACCGGAACCTTGGAAGTTGTTTATATATTTTACTCCACGAGATGTTTGATTACAGGATACGAATTTAATAGTTCTTTTTCAAGCGTATCAAGTACGACGAGTAAAAGTTGTCCGTGTGAGTGTACGTACGTACATATGTACACTGTGGGTGGAAGTTCGATTGCTTCTTTTGCTCGTTTCCCACAGGTGCCCAGAAATTTCTCGGTAGTTGTATAAATTGATAAAGTGTCCGGGGGTGGATCTGGGTTAAGTTTCGATCAGATCCGAATGAAGTTTAAACGCCTGCTCTATACTTATCTATTATACGTATACTTACGGCAAGAACGTCGCCGACGATACTCGTCGGTGCTCGACGGTGTACATAAAATATTCAAATTTCAACGCGTAGAGACTCTCTTGCCGGTTGATCTTGACAATGATCGTTGCAGAAGTAACAAGAAATTTTCAAGGACCCTCGGTCTATTTCTTATCTCATTTACATTTTATTCCTAGAGTTCTCGTTTCTTTTATGCTTCGCGTATCTCGGAGATGTTTGTCGTTTACGTCGGATCAACGATACTCAGTTCCTCATATTTCCCATTTGTCAGAATGCAGTAGCAAATGAAAAATCGAGAATCAGATATTTCCCCGACGAAAGGTATTTTCTTTCCCTAAACAGTCTGCGGAAACTCGTTTCTCCACGAGAGAAGTCGCGTTATATTCTTGAGCTTTAGTGCACTTGAAGGCACTCTAGTTTCTTTGTGTGTATGCGTTTGCGGAGGTGTGTGCGGCACGCTCGGAAACGGTGCCAAGGTACGAAACAGTCGCATCGGTGCGTGCCACTTAATTCTTTCCGATGCGTGCTAACCAAGTGCACCTGTACTTCTCTATTTTCTCTCGTAATCAAGAAAACTCGTCTGTTGCCCTTTTATATCGTTGTCCTTTGCACGAAACATTACGTTTTACCGGAGCACAAGGTTTTATTCATCCCGACATGGAAGTTTTGTGGTTCTCTAATGGGTCGACAGCGTAGAGAACTTCGAGCGCAAACATTTCGACACCTAGAAATTTTAGTGTCTGAAAACCTTACCCAGTACCTCATCCAGACCTCGATTCGTCCACATTTCAAGACGTGGAAATTTCAGCGCGCAGATATTTTCAACCGTAAAGACTTGGAAGCGTTGACACGTTCCATGCACAGATATTTTCGTGTCACGACCATTTCACCGAAAGCGAACGAACGCAAGTTTCCCACGGCAGCAACGAATCGTTTTACCAATTGTGTAAAATCCCTGGGGTTTAAACGGCGCGATGCCGACCGTGCATTATAATTCTAATCTGCGAATTTATCGACAGATTTTGATCTTCTTTGCAAACATTCACCTGTGTGTAACATCGATAAAAAAAAAGACTTTCCACCGACGCTTAGCCACCGAATCCGATAGTATGCTACCGGGGGTCAAAGTTGCCAGGTAAAACAATGAACCGGTCTAAAAATATTCTCCGGCCCGACAAGATAAACTCGATGCCCGGTGTTTTTCTTGCTGGCGTGCGATTTAAATCCAAACATGGCTTCATTACTCTACCGGGATGTATATTACCGGTGGTGGTCTTAACAGCTTTTAAAATCGCCCCGAGTCGAGCACAATGGTGATAAAAGCTCCGCTCTCGCATTGCTGTTTGCATTTCAGTCGCTTGAATTTCACCGGGTGTCCACTAATAATAGCATCCCGACTGCGCCGGTAATATTTATCATCGACGATACTTATCCGTTTATTCATCAGCGGTTTCCACATGAATGTTCCATTTCGACGTGTTCACGTTTCGTAAATCTTGTGCCGTGAGAACGTGTCATTTTTATTTTCAATTTCGGAGCTACTAGTCCAGGTTGTAAATCATCGGGACGTTCGATCGTCTAGCTACGCAGGCGACAGCGATTCGAGAGATCGATGTCGCATAACTATCTCGAACATCCTTGAATGCGGGCGATAAGATCTGGCATCGGTAATCACATTCCCACGTGGAAATAAATTAGGAGGTTTCCTCTTCGGAGTCGAAGCGGAAGCACCAAGTGGATCCGTGGCAGGTGTTTAGGCCGGCTTTCGCGGCACTATACGATGGGTTAGGCTGGGTTCACACCGAGGGAGTCCCGTCGGAATCGAATTTGAAATTTTTCAGCTTCGAATTCTCGAAGCTGAAAAGTTTCGACGTCCACACATTTTTATGACCAACAAACATGGAAGGTCGAAGTTTTCACGCATCGATCTTGCCACCTTTGAAACTTGAACATGTACGACAGAACGGTACGCAGGGATATTCCGAAGGGATAAAACGATCGACTGATCGGTTGCGGAGAAATATCACGAGCCACGAAATCGGGGCCGCGTAAAAATTGACCCGAGTGGTATCGAAGTTGTCGCACTTGGTGTGAAAGCAGTCTTACGGAAAACAGGACGCCCACACAAAAATAGCATGCCTCGATCGATAGACCCGGCCGGCCGTCGGACGTTGCTGCAACACGGTTTTCCTTCCGACCGCATAATTTCATCGATCCCGACCGAGAAGTATCATTCCGCGTTACAGTTTATGGATCTCAGGACTCATTGAAAAAACATTGTCGAAAAGTCCCGTACGATGCAAAGGTTATCGATGCATCCTCGGATGTTAAACACCTGCCTCGCGGAAAGTTCAGCGAAGTTTTTCTATGTTTTGAAATTCTTTCGCAGCGACGTTTCCGCGGTAGAAGTTTCTTCGCTTGGTAATTTGTGTATTTAAAATTTGTTGACTGTAATATGTACGCGACTGCTTGAAACGTTGGGTTTGGACGAATTTGCTTGCATTGAAATTCAAGCACTTTGAAAGTTCTCGAGGGTTGAAATTGAAATTCACAAGCTTCGAGCAGGCGATGAAGTCGGTCAACTTGTTTTTTTACTACCATAGACTTTCCTTTCGCTTTCTCTATCCGGCGAAAGTCCGGAGAATCGATGCTCTTTAATGATTAACGCATCGGGAGGGCTTCCACTACATATTTCACCCTATACTTCTTTCCTGCGATTTCACGAAAAACATGTATGTTTGCCTTTGATAAACGTTTAACGATCGACGAGAGGCCATTACACAAAAAAAGTTTGACATATCGTGGCCTATCGTTTACACGTTCATTTGCTAGCTGAAAGGTCTAAGAAAATCAGTGGCAGCCGCTATAGTTGCGTATAGTTTCCGCGGAAAAACAGCTGGCTCTGTCGCCGACACTTTAACCTTATTTTCCATCTGTAACGTGAGAACCGGCTATTCGGAACCGATGCAAAATACCCTTGGAAAGAATTTAAAGAGTTCGCTCGCGTGTAAAACGGTTCTCCGATACGCAATTAATACGGAAAGCTTTTCCGGGTTTCTCGGACTACGGTGTGTTTTAGTCTTCGCCGAGCGAAACCCCGTTATCGCCCAGTCGCATCGGAATCTTTGAAAATTTCTTCCGTGATCGGCAAAGGGAAATTTATGTTTTCTAGGTAGGTATACGGTTTCGACGGCTGTTATCGCGACCGGCGAATTAATTTTGCGGAGAATAGGAAATTCCTCGAAGTCGACGCTCTCCCCATAGATCACGGTGACTGCTTTCGCCACGTCTACGCATACGGTGCTAGCGCACGCGACGTTTCCTATGTGAACACGTTAGATCACCATTAATACAGTTCCGTGACTCCTGTCGTTCATCGTTTAATAGTCACGTACGTCCCCATTGTCACTGGGCCGATACCACCGGCAATAACTGCGTTATGGGGAACGAGCTGTTTCGAATCGGGTGAAAACGCTCGGAATCGCGAGGGTCGGAACCGAAGGGTGCGAGTGACATTTCTCCCTTTTATTTTATCTCTATATCGCATTCCCACATCAACGTTTTACACACTTCCGGCTTACGCCCCTTTAAACGAAGGATACATTTGTGATTTAATGATTTCGAGATCGACCGAATTTTCGTGCGTCCACGTAACACTTTCACGTTTAAAAATTTGTCGACGAATGGAAATCGAATCGATGCGCAGAGATTTTGTACCGTGGGTGGGGAAAGATGTGTTTGATTTGGCCGAATCGGAATTACTGGTTTCAGCGTAATTTTCGTGTAACGCGCGCGGTTAAACGATCTTTTCACAGCAGTGGTTAATATGGCGGTGGTAAATTTCATCGCGGAATACAGACGAAACAAATGAGAAATACTTTACGTTCTTCCAGCGGAGTGGTGAAATTTCATCCGACATTCAATGCATTCCTTTGTGAACTTCAGTCTTTCGAAAGCGGGAAAAATTTCATTTACTTCATTCGATATCCCACTGTTTTTCCACGGCAATCAATGACGTCGGTCTTTGAGATCCGATCGAGAGAAGATGGGAGCGATTTTATTTTCAATACTTTTAATGGAAGAAATCGCCAAGTGCTTTCTTTGTCTGTTCTTGGAAGTTTTTTTTTTTGTTCGGTGAGAATAAGTCAGAATTTCCATATATATATGTCGAATGGAAACCGCTGGTCCGTCGAAGTAATCATTTCGCTGACGATTCGTATTCTTTCGGAAAGTTGGATGTGAAAAAGAGAACCACGTTGGTTTTTCAATTTTCGTTGAAAAGTCCTTTCCGATCTCCTTCTAAAGGGACGCGAAAAATTGCGAAAGTTCTCTCATTATCTTACATCAACCGCAATTTTTCTCTTCGGAGCGGACGAAAACTTGCCGATGGTTTCCTCAAGTTTGTCAGAATTTTCGCGAGATATTAAGGTCGGGTTGACCGATTCGAAGGAAAACCGATGGCTATCGACCCAAACGACTTGAAAATTCGTTCGACTGGCGTGAAATTCCTTTTACGTCCAAGATTCAATTGATTTTGATCGATTTTCAAAATTGCACGTCACGGGGTTCTCGCGCGTAGAAATTTCAACGTTTTTCAAATCTGCCGGCCAGAGAGTTTTCGGTGATTAAATTTCCCTGAAAGCCCTTCGGAGCAGCCCATACATTTTGCAATTTGTACGTGTCGTAGTTTCTACGCCATAAAATTTTTTTACATCTCGGAAGCGTAGTCCTGGCGTAGCGTGTGTAAGTCGTGCACGAATCGGGCCACGGGGCCAAGGTTGTTGTTACGTTCCTGGCAACACCCCGACGGTAACTAGCGATTCCGAGAGAACCGAGCGGCGCGACGCGGCGTCGCGGCGCACCGCGTCGAAAACCGGCTGCATTAAGCGATACTCACACCGGTAACCATGCTCGTATTTCGTACCGTCTCTAGGCTGTAGATCCTTTGAAAATTTCCCGTCATCCGGCTGATCCGACTGAAATTATCAAGCCTTTAACATTGGTAAACTGTGTCACTCGACTTAATTGTCCGGGTGTGAAAGGAGCTTTACAGCACGCGTCGAGTCTACTTTTACCATTGCGGATTACAAAACTTCCATTTCGAACCAGCTGCCGTTTCTAAACGGCACAGAAAAACCGTACCGGATTCTAGAAACTCCTTTCAAATGTTTGTTCTCGAATAATGCTTTTGAATCGAGAGACTATTTTCCACGAGAAATCTTGTTCCCCTGATGTTAAACGGTTAACGTTACGCTGAAAGAATCCTTTATACCTATTACGAGGAGCGATAATTATGCCGAGATTAATTCGTGATTACCGCGACTCGGATAACCCGGTTTCTCAGTTTGCGGGTACGATGTGGTTTCTGTGGATCCGAATTCGGTCTACTGCAGGGGAATGTCATTTTCCCAAGGAATCTCGATTATTACGGACTTGTAACTCGAACGTTCCTACGTGGGAATTAACATCGGGCCGCGCGGGATCGCGGCTGTGATAGACGATTTCGATTTTCCTCGTGGCGAGCAATTTGAAATAGTTGTAGGCCGCGGAGACTTCGGCGACGGGAAATGTTCTCCCTTAAGAAGCACTCTGCGCGTCTTACGGCCATAATCGTTGCGCTTGCTTAGGGGACAAAGTGCCGGAAATCTCACGAGCTTGTTCTATTTGTTCTTTCAGATGGCGGTTACGACTCGATGGTAGAAGCGGCATGAGGCAGTGAAGGGGCCTTCTCGCGAGCGCGGATGAGCAGCCGAGAGAGGGAAGATGAGAGTCCGCGAAAGTTGAAGTAAAAAACTTACACAACGAACAGCAACAGCCTGCCTCGTCCATTGCGACCAGCCACATATCTCACGTTAAGGTAACTTTTCTCCGGAATACCTGTCTCTGTTTCAAATTGTTCGGACGTGTTGAAATTTTGCGCGCCTCGGGCTTTTCGAACCGAAACGTTTCTACTCCGTTGCTATCCTGCGTCCGAAAACTTGTACGTCTCGAAAGAGACAGGTCTTTGCATAGTCTAACTTTACGGAGATCCTCTACCGTATTCGCGCAATTCCGTTCCTGTAATTTCCACCACAGTCGCGAGCCTCGCGACGACGTCGGCCAACTTGCGGACGGAATTTTAATACAAAAGACTCAGCAAGAAAGAATATCTACTCTATATCGTTTTCCCGTCTCGAAGTAAGCTATGACGAGAGCTAAGGATGCTAGTGTATTCCGTGTGCAGCTTTGTTTGATTTTAAATTTAAATTCGCCCCGGCGGAAGACGTGATCGCTATTGCGAACCAAACTCCATCCATACGATGGGATGAAAAATCGAACGGATGGGCGAAATAGAAAGGGAAAAAAAACGTTCCAAGTCGGAATCGAAGGATCGAGGCATGTAAGACGTTCCGTAGGAAACGTGACTTGAAATATTCAGTCTGATTGGTTTCTGGGCTCTCGAGATTTCTCCCGCATCTTCGCGTCTCCTCCAGCTTCCTTTAGACGTTCGTTAATCTTGCGCTCGTAGGATGCGGTTTCGTTCTCGGAATAGAGACAAATTCCACGATCCTCGGATATGATTGACGTCGACTACCGACATCGTTTTGTCTATTCAGTAACAATGGATCTTCGGGACATTAGATTTCACGGTTCGCGTCAAGGGGATTAATTCCCAACCCCTGGAAATCTTTACCCTTTTCACAAATCACCCGACGCGAGTAATTACCAAATAATTTTTCCGTAATGTCCACAATCTCGAGGCACACTTCGATTCGTTCTTTGTCCGTTTCTTCGCTCCTTTATCTTTGCTCGAACGGCAGAACTTGACTCGCCGAATCGGAGGGAATTTATCGACGCGCGGTCTCAACTTGACCGTCTCTTCGCGGAGAGGAGAGGAGAGGAGAGGGGTTAATCACGACGTGGCACGAGTCACGTTCCCATCACGCAAGGCTGAAGAGTCGAAGGAACAGGTTACAAGGTTAGGGGTGCGGTGGAATCGAGAACAAACTGTGTCACTGGGAATCGAGGACACGTCTAAGAAAATGATGTAGAAATTGCTTATGGATGAGGCAGAAATAAAATTCAGCTGAATATCTTAAAAACGGAAAGTGTTAATAAACGTCTCTCGAAATTATTTATCGCGCGTTGAATTTGTAAACAACAGCGAAACACGTAAAGTCCAAAGATACGCGTAGCGAGAGAAAGGCGAAGCTTGAAAAATTGTCCCGTTTAAATGGCTTGCATTTGAATGGTTTTCACGATAAATGCCGCGGTGTTATCCTTTCTTTATAAATCATGCGTTGCCGTCCGTAAAGATACTAAATGAAAATATTTATAAGCTAAGTGTCGTCGGGGCAAGAAATTTATTGCCGTCGAGTCGTTTGATTAAATCTTTGGGAAATTAATGGAAGACCCGCGGAGAATCGTGAATCTCTATGGGAGTATTTTCTTACCGATAGAGGGAAGCGTACTCCAGAGTCGTGCGCTTTTTCAATAAAATTTTACACTTCTATTTACGTAGAATTTCCCTTGGAAATTCCGGCGCGTTAAAATTTCAAAGCGTCAAAGTTTCCTACTGAAAATACCAGGACGTCTATCCCCGACGAATCGTTGTAACCGCGGAAAGAGGGAAAGTTGGCTGACGAAAAAATGTATCACCGCGGAGCAACGATACGAACACCTTAAAGGGTGCTCTTTGACGGGCCAATGATCCGTGTGAACGAAGTTATTTCGCGCGACGAGGGTGTCGTCCGCTTTGAAGTGTGACGAGGCGTAAGAGCACTCCGGCCGCATTATTAGCTTTCATCTGAAAACACCGGAACGCGTACGGTATTTCGTTTCTCTTTTCGAACTCGCGCGCCCCAGCATGTTTGTCCTCGCGTCCTTTGAGACTGGTGATAGAAATGAATTCGGTCCACTTTTATTCGCTGCCGGTCGCGGTATCAAGGTCGAAGTTGGTGTCTGTATTTGAAAAGGTGAAACCAAGCGCACCATCGATCGTTTCGAGCTTCGTATGGAGCAGCCTATCGGGGTCTGGGCCGCACGCCATAACGATGATTTATCGGCTCGATACGGACATGGTTTTATTTCCCCGCAACGGGCCAACCTTCGGGATACGCGGAGCGTTCAACGGGAAATTCGTAAAGTGTCGCGTCTCTACTCGGCTTTGAAATTCACCCGGCGCCGGCCGTCCGAGTGTTTGCGGTTCAATTTTTATTTACCTCGGATATTCTCTGCACCTGAGAGACTTCTACGAAATTTCCATTAACCCGTATCGATTCGAGACACATCCAACAGTCTCGTTAGTTGACTTTTCGCGTTGCAACTTGTTTCACCGACTTCCGCAAACTGTCGACGCCTTCTTGCTACCGTTTACACGAAACTTTCAAGAAGTATCGCTTCAAGAAGCGGTCAGAAGGATCGTTGATATCGACGTCGATATCTGTCACTCTTTATCGCCATCGATGGGATGAAAAAAAACTAGTCTATCGTCCAGTCGAGGGAAAAAGAAACAACTGTCGTAGAAATTTGACTAAAGCGATCGAAAATCGAATTTACGAGTTTTTTCTTCGGTCTCGGAATATAGGGTAAGAGAAGTTGACCGTAGCTGCAACTTTTCCGACAACTTGTAAAGTTATTGGCTCGACCTCATCCCGGGACAGGGACTCGAGTTTGTGGGAAGAAGCAGCAGGGGCGATAAGAAAGAAATATCGCGTTTCCGCACCGCCGAGATAAAGCGTTTTCCAGTTTGTCGCTGTCCCGCTGATTAACCGGATAAAAAAGTATTACCGCTGTGAAATTTCTCCTATCCGAGATCGTTGGATACCGAATTTACCACGTTTTGTATGTATACGTATAATTCTCGACGCCCCGATATTCCTGCGGAAAAGAGTTTTCCGATCTTAAAATATCCAAGTGTCGAGAGTCGCACGCCTCTGAAATTTCCAAGCGTTTATCGCACGGAAAACTAACGAAACTAATAGAGTACCCTATAGAGTGCCGGCTAATTGCAAGGTACACCATGACACTTTGAAGCTTGATACTTTTAATGCCGAGAGATGAGCGTTGCGAACAACGGAACAGAAAATAAAGCTTATCGCGTCAAGTTTGTCGTTGAAATTTCAAAGGGACGTAATCCGATCATAAATTTTGCATGCTCACGGAAAGGTTAGCAAGTTTATAACACGTGGAAAGGTATTTTAATTTCGCTAATTAGTAAAGGTACGAAGGACGCTTTTAGACCGGCATGAAATAGGAAATGCGGAAAGGTGGAACGCAGAAGTAGATTCCGTGAAAAATTCAAGGGAAGAGTCGGGGCGACAGGACACAGAAACACATCGACCCGGTTTCTAGGGGGTTCAAATCTTGTCCTTAACCCAGCTAGTTAATTCAGCGCCTTCACCTTTGCGTGATGTTATCGACTTCACCAGGATTAGCGAAATAGCGGATTCCGTGTTTAAGCCGGTTCGGTGAAAGTCTCGATAAAATCCATCGGCAATTACCCACGGACGGCCATTATGAAAATTCGTTGTCCCGGAATCGAGTTCTCGTTAAAGAGAAGCAAAACGTTGGTCGATAGGAAAAAAGAAACGTTGAAAATACTTGCAATTCTGGAGCAATTATTCTGATGCGCGGCGAGGGCAACAACAAAAAATAGAAAAATCAGTGCGGAGAAATCCAGGCAATGGTTTTGTTGGGGAATATCGTGGAATATCGTGGAATATCATGGAAAACACGACTGTGGAGGTTTCACATTGGAATTTTCGAAATCGAGCAAACGGGCAGCCTGGAAAATGTGAAATTTATACTTTCATCCTCGTATTCTGCGCAAAATTCCACGTCGAACCCGTACCTCAACCCTTTGCCGCCCAATTTTCCTATTCCTTTTTTTCAATATAGAAACTTGGAAAAATTTCGATACGTAGCAGCGATCGAATTGAAAATACCATTTCGACGTGAAATTTCATCGTGCACCATACCATAGAAAATTTGAGGCGCCGTTTACGTCGTTCCTTTTATCTGCTAGTAGTACGATCGACGATATACCCGGCGCTTCATCCACTGCTGCGTCAGCCATTATTAACGAGGCGTGAAAATTGTTACGATCCGGCTGCGAATTTATACGCAACGGGATTCCGAATGCAACAGTTTCATATCGCGGATAATCATCGTTTAGACAGTTACGGCGTCTACGTTAAAAAAGAAAGTAATGGCCGACAGAATTGATATCTTTAGCGAAAGGTTTTCTCCAATTTCGTGCCAACTCGCCGACTTGCCGGGCAGCACTTAGTTTCTTCGCAAAGTAATCGGATGAAATTTCCCCGGCCCCGTTAAAAAGTATTAAATTGTTTACGAAGCTACCGTTGCGAATTAGCGATTCCACCGGGAGAGGAGCGCAAGATACTCGATTAGCGAGAAATCTTTTTATTCGATTCGTCCGATTTTCCGCTCCATCCCTTTGATTAATCAAACGAAAGCTTGCGCGGAAATTCCCTTGCTGAAAATATTACGTGTCCGTCCCAGATCGAGGCGGCGCGACGCCCGAGCTTGGCGTCTCCGTGTCCCGTGCTCTACATACCCCGACACCGTTAATTTCCCCCAAGTTTGAAAGTAGAATCGACGGAAAACTAGGGAAACTAGGGAAACGTGATCGACGAATTTTCACCGATAACCCTAGAAAATCGACCGTCCCAAATATGACGTGGTGCGCTGTATCGTACTTCGCGTGGTATAATATGCTCGGACGGAGCAAGCATTCGAATTGGGAATTCCATTAGAGTGACATCGATAACCCATTGTGTATGTGGTGGTCGTGCAGTCGGATATTTAGATAGCGGGAATCCAGCTAACTCGGTAAACCTCTGCTGCAGGAGAATCGTTATCCATCCGATCTAATCCCATGCAACTTTCTCGCGACGCTCCTAACAATGGAGCCTGCTATTTTTCGTCGCGAACGCGCAACCGCGTCCGCCTCCGCGTTTGAATTAACATAATGATTCCCAACGGGTTGCGCGGTTAAGAAGTCTCGATTCCGGAGCCCTAAAGAAGTCGTCGAGGGAATGCTCTGCAGCAGTGAAGTACGCTTCGAGGGACGAGATTATCAGGTTGCGGAAATTTCAACGCTCCCCGGCTCGAAAGCACTAGGAGTTTCTTCGCGTAGAAATTTCTAGGCTTGGGAAGTCCCACGTATAGATATTGTAAGATCTAGAAAATTTCGAAGGGAACATTTCAGATTCTAAAATCATCCGAGGGTTGTAAAGTTCACGAACGGGGAAATTTCGAAACGCCAGAGATTCCAGGGCGTCAAAATTTGATAGCTTGGCAACTTGATCGCGCAAAGAGTTCACCGGCCAGAAAATTCAAACACGGAAACGTCGTTGTCCAGAAACGTCCAACATCCGGAAATCGTCGGACACTCGTCCCTTCGGCCAAAGGACAGCTACAAAAAAAGGCCGCCTCGTGCGCTCGAAAATTGTAGAAAACTAGCGAGCGGCTGTAATTGCGCGGGTGAGGGGGGAATTCGCGGCAGGAGCGGTGTCCCGCAGCGGGAAATGGAAAGGAGTCGCTCGTTATGGGACGGGCTGAGCCACGTGACGTACTCTATAGCGTACCGTGCCGCAACGCCCCGTATTGATCGGACGAACAGCTGTACTCGTACGAACCTCGCACCTGCTGAACGCGTTCCTGATGTCTGCGAAGACAGAGACGGTGAAAACGGAGGGGTTCACCGGAAGTCACCTACTGAAACAGTAAAATAACACTTGTCACAGAAACGGATCTACCGTTCGCGTGACCCGGACGCGATACAGAAATTGGATTATACCGAGTTAACGACATTATTTGCTCGTATCAAAAAGAACCCAGGGAACGTCGTCGCGTCGAAAGTCCGAAACGCGGATATCTCGTGGCTTCGAAGTCACGAAGCGCTAGAAATTCCAGCGGTTCGATATTTCGAAGCTCGGAAATTCGGTGCGGTATCGCGGGCCAGAATTGTTCGATTTAGATAAGAAATCGGGAAACCGTGTCGAGGAGAGGAGAGGAGAGGAGAGGAGAGGCAGAAACCGCTCTCGGATATGTCCGGAAGGAAAGCGAGCATTCATAGCGGGAAAACTGATTACCGAGAGCGGGTTTCTCCGCGGGCGAGGCAAAGAATACTATTGCCGTCAGAAGCGGAGGCAAACCGCTTCGTATTTAAGTGGATCGCTACACCGGTAACCTGATTACCACGAGGCTTTTCTAGAAGGGATTACTCGCTAAGCTACTGGAACACCAGCCTCGGGATTAACTCGATTTTCCAGCAGATAATGTGCAAAATTGAAAATCGAGCCGCCCGATTTAATCCACCGCGCATCGATGCGTTCGACGACAGACACACCCGCACACACGCACACACGCACACACGCACACACGCACACACATCCACATACCCGTATCCACCCGCGCGTACCCTCTTGCCGAGCTTTTACTTATCCGCCCAAGTAGACGGTAACCACTTAACCCACTTGCTATTGCAATCTGTATTCGCTTTTATATTTAACGCGAGTAGCTACCCCGCGACCGATGTATCCGCGAGAGTGCCGCGGTCGTACGATGCGCGAATTCCCTTCCCGACGGGAGCAAAAACAGAATATGTAATTCTTGAATCTCATAATAATTAAAAATGAAGGAAAGAAGAGAACCAACGTTACTTTCGCGCAGCTCGTTAAAACAAACAAACGTATGCATGTACATACATACATACACGTGTGTACACAATGTCGGGCGGCGGGGTTTCCGTGGCAATATTTAAAAAAAGTGTCGGGCGGAGGACAAATAAAATTTGTCGGATTAGCGTCGACGAAAATGGCCGGTATCCCATTGAAAAAAACACACGTACACACACCCTAGACGAATTTGAATGAAACGGTCGTTCGGTGGGAAACGCGTGAAGCGTAAAGCACAATATTTGCATTGAAGTAAAGGTCGTTAAATTGTTACGACAACGTGACCAGAAAATTTGGAACGCACTCGGAATAGCAGTTTTCGCGGATGTCTTTTATTTCTCTCTCGGTTTCCGTTTCAGTTTGTCGATTTTCCGGCCAACGCCGGAGAGTCTCTTTTTTCGCGGGTAAATGTTTGCTCTAATTTAAAATGACCGCTATCGCGACAGCCCGGTACTCGACGTTCTTCGGCCAGTATTTTGTGCTCGGTTGATTCGGTTTATATCGCCCAACGGCGTATTTTTTCCCGATGAACTTTCATCCCGTCGTCGATAAAAAGAGCTTTCTCTTTGGCCCCCGGGATACACGGATCTAGCCGTTCGCGAATAAATGAATTTTTCCCTCTTTATCTCCGTTTCCGCGTTTACCTTCTTTTTCCATCCAAAGCCTCTCTCGCTCCACTACGGTCGTATTATCTTTCACGTTTAATTTCAACCTCCTCTGCGCGGTTCTCCGTTGTAATTAAGAAGTGTCCGGTATATTTCGCGTTCCAAACGAAGACTGCGCGTCCTTTGTAAGGCAGAGAACATTGTAGAGACGATGAAGACAGAGACGGTTATTTTTCCAGAGTGATATCCGTATACCATGAGAGAGGTGAAATTGGCGAGAGCTCGAATCGATCGGGTAGCGCAACTAGTTGATTTCCGTTCGACCGCACGTCAAGCCGCATTGCGTAGAGTTGGCACAATTTAAGGCTCGTCGACGAGCTTGCGGTGGACACGTGCCACTTCTGGAACCGCCTCCGGCTGGCTTTAAGAGGCTGATCGTGACGATACGAAGGAGAACTCGGGCTGCGTTATGCATATAGCGGCTCTGGATGAAATTTTCGAAAACTACGAGTTGCTGTCTTAGAAAGTCGACCGCTTGAAGAATGAAACGCATCTATCTACCTCCGTTGCGAAACTTTCGCGCATCTTTCGCGCCTTGAAAGATTCTCGAGCCCCGAAATTCGCGACAATTTAAATTCAGTTCGCGTCGAAGTTTTAGCGGTTCCCGTTCCAACAACTCGAAGTCGCGAGGTCTAATTTCCTTAAATACCGTCGAACGACCAACGAATCAGCAACGTCCCTAATTTATGCAGATCCCATTAATACGGTAACGAGATTGCCAAGCATCGCTGGAAAAAGAGAAATGGAGCCTAGACTTTTCCCGCGTCAAATTGCCAATTGGTGTCTTCCAGCTCTGCGGCTTCTAATCCGATATGCTTAAGTCCTTTGTGTACGGAGCAACGTTTAGACGCGAACGTGTGTGAACTTCGTGTTTGTTTCACGGCTCGTTTTGCAAAGCTATCGATTTACCAATAATCGTATCGTTCTGATTAACGGTGCGTAGATTTTAAAAAGGTCGCGCGACCAAATGTCAATTTAAATTTAATGACTTTGCTTTCGAAACGAATAATGATAATAGCATTGATAATAACGTTACCCATATTTTGACCATTTCTGCGTTTCACTCGCCCAAGCTCCCCGATTTTAAGTTAAAGTTCGGCCCGATTCACAGTCGGGCTGTCGAAGCGGCCTTGCGGAGGCGTTAAAGACGGACTTCGTCGCGACGACCAACTTGCTGACTCGAAACCGCCTTCCGAACCATATTCGTGCGCATCGCCTGAAACAACGATCAACAAGTGCAGGGATTCTAGTTTTCGCGATGGATTATTTAAAACACTCAATACACAGTTATACCAATTACTTACATACGACGTATGATTTATTAATCAATTAAGAGTTTTATATTGAGATATTAGTCTAACTAATTCTCGAATAAAGTAGTGACATGATTTTTCTCCATTCTTTTTCTTCCCGAACGAAGCAAAAGTAATGCAAATTTCCAGGCACTTCCGCGAGCAAGTCGAACGTACGAACTACCTACCTATGTACGTGCACTCCGTTTTCAAGCTGGAGGATGATAACAGTACGAACTAATTTCTAGTTCGTAGCGGATGCTCGAAACTGTTGTGGACCCTTCGAGTAGAATACGCCGCGATTGCGGCCAAGTGTATCCTGCATATAAGAGGCCGGAATTAAACGGATCCTGCGATGCGGCAGCGATCAACCGGATCTCGTGGTCGCTGAATTAAGAACAGCCTCGATTAATCCGGTAAAGAGCCGGATAAAACGGTATCCTAAGGAGAGAAACCTCTGAAGTCGTGAGACCTTCGAGGCGCAGGAATATCCAAGGGTGGAATTTCAATGGTGGACAAACTTAAAGATGTAGAAATTTCGGAGCTGACGATCCGATATGGGAACGGAGTCGATGCTTACAACTTTGCACTCTGGCCAAACGAGAAATGAGAAATTTAATGTTTCATCGAAACTTAATAGGTCTCTAAGCATTCCAAGTCTTTCGTCTAGACTGACCCAACTCCTGGCGCTTGCCAAAAGTTCCGAATTTCCATGTTTCTACTTTGTTACCGCTTTGGCAGTACCCTCTTCCGAACGTAAATTCAGAGATCTCTTTCTTCGTATCACCAGGTTGCCGAGAGATCGGGGAAACGAACTCGATGGGGCGAGCAAGTACGTAAAAGTAGGACAAGTTAATTATGGCCAGAAGTAATTACGGTAAGGAAACAGGTAGCGGAAGATAGCCGCGATGCTTTGAGATTTCCGGCTCTTCGTCCTGAATTTCCTGGTTCTTTTTGTCGGTTTCTCTCCGGCAGCATCTGCCCGGATAATGCGTCGGTCTTGGGGTGTATCCGGCAAAAGGTCGTAGATCAAAAGTGTACCCGCTCGGCTTTGAAGGCCAACCTTTCTGCCTCGCTTTTAATACAGTCGGCGTCGAGTTAAAGTAGCTTATACACTACCGAATAGTTTTCCGCTCGGCTTTGTCGAACCTGAGACGAGAAGGGAAGGACGAGTCGGCTATTAAAATGTCGGATACATCGTGCATTAATCGAATCGAAATAGAAATAAACCCGTTTTTTCGCGATGCTCTAACCGTGAGGTTACAAAATCGAGGCTAATTTTAACGTGGGTATAAGCGGAATTCACGGATATTCGAGGAACTATGAAACACAAATGGTTTTCCCCATTACATCGATCAAAACTGTCCGTCTGGAGACCGATCAAATGTATCGAGCGCACACGGAAAGTGATTGGCCTTCCCGGACAACGCCTGGAAAACGGAACCGGACCCCATAACGAAATTCCAATTACCGTAACACGATACGAAATTCTACCTTAAGTGAAATTGTTCCTTAGTTCGCGTTTCGCGCGTTGTTTCTTCGAAACCGCGACTCGGTTCCGGTTTCCTGGTTTCATTCGGAATTGTTTCGTGATCGATACCTGGGTAAAAATATAGGTATTGTCAAATTCGCGCGACTATAACGGTTGCAAGTTTTCGAACGATATATGGACGACTGAACGGAACGCGTTCTCGCTCGATGTATTAATTCCCCGTCAACCGTGGGAAACCGTTGGCTCGTCGCAAATAAAACGTCCCCCGTCGGAGTGACGCTCGCGTAACGTGGCGTACCATTTCCCTCTGCGCGGAACGGCACGTTGCATTTACTCTGTCAATACTTAATTAACTACACATATTATATTTGCTTTACCCTAACGAACCATCCCGCGTTCCGAGGTGCCGTTCCCTGAATTTCCTAGTAGATACTTCGAAAAGTGTCGACACGATCCCGAGAATATATGCGGGTCGTGTCTTCCGTTAACGTTTGAAAATATGTACAGGCTGCTTCAAAGGCGTACAAGTTTTCGGCGCAGGATATTTGAACGCGCACAAGATTTCCATCGTCGAACAGTATTGCCCCTGCATTCGGCGTATAAACCAGCATGGAACTGATATTTTGTTTCTGTTTCAGATGACATAGAATGGGTTGGGTGGCGCTAGGGCGGTGTGCGGGTGGTGGCGGCCGCCTCTCGTCCGTCCTCTCGCTGTCTCTCACCTCCCTCGCAAGCTCCCTCATCTTCACCATCCTCTGTATCCTCACACTTGCCCTCACTCTTGTCACTCTCGTGCGTGCCGAGGACATGTACGTATTACATCGACCCTAATACTCTATACGATCCTCTACAATCACGGGCCACGGCTTACCTTCTCGATCACCCGTACTCGCGACGAACCGGATTTAATTGCTCTTCGAATTAATTAAGTCGGTTTCACGCGATCGAGAAGCTAAGATCAAGCGTAGAATCTTTACACTTTTTTGCTTGTGATAGGATCGAGAGCGACGTTACGGCGAATAATCTGGTTGAAAAGCGTCCATCGCGTTGCTTCACGATCGATCGGATAAATCGATCGACGATCGATTCCACTTCGGAAATCCCCGGGCAATCGTCGCCGTTAACGTCGCCCCGTGTCACATGGAAGGCTCTTAATACTTGTTCTACATTTGACTACTGCGCAGATTTTGTCTCGTTATGAAATTCGAGGCAACGGGTCGAGGGGGGCCGCGAACCTTTGAAAATCTTCGCAAAGCTGTTCCGCCAAAGAAATTCTCGTCGAGCTTGTCGGAAGGAAAATCCTTCCGAGGACGCGTGTTTTAAATCTCGCGACGCTAGGCTCGTCGATCGCGAAGCTTACCCGCGGAGACGAGGTAAAGTTGTCGATTCCGAAAGCACCGGTTGAAAAGATACGAAGATATTTCCAGGGGAAACTCGAGAGGCCGCCTTTTCCCGTCGCCTCGACATCTCTCGTTGAATTGCATCGTACACACGTTTTAGTATACAAGTAGAGAAGAGTTCGGTTTATCCTAGTGGATCGTGATCTAGCCACGATCCGAAGCAACGGAACGTTTCTATAAACTAGCGATTTACAGAATAATTCAGCGACGCTCGAAGACGTAGATAAAGCTGTTTCTACAAAATAGTGCGTTCTTAGAGAGCTGTGTAATTGCGTCCAGATTCCGTAGCTCGTTCGTTATTTTTCATTTCGAATATTATTATTATTGTTGAACTTGAGAAAACGAATGTTCCGTGTGTGCTGCGATTTAGTTGAACAGTTCAGAGAACGACGTCACAGAAAAAGGCTCTCGGAGAGCTCGAAGGTCGTCGGTCGCTAGAAATTCACGAAAGGAAACTTAATCCTTGTCTCTGTTAATCACCGCCAGCCGATACACCGGGTTTCGCGAAATCCTCGAGAACAGCTTAAACCGGTATATCGGCTCTTTGGGAAGCCATACGTCGTCGTAAAACATTATCTTTTTAAATACGAGCTTGCCAATCACCGCGGCTCGACCTTCGAGGTACTCCCTGAATCCCTCGGACCCCCACCCCCCCCCCCCTTTAAGAGCCATAAATTCGAAAAGACAGCCAGAGAACGTGAGATCGCGGTTCCTCCCGGTGGGGGGGCTGGCTACAGTGGTGTGTGTTGCAGCTTCGAGGAGGGCAAGTCGGACAAGGAGATCCTGGACAACCTGCTGCTGTCGACGCGTTACGACAAGCGGCTTCTGCCCCCGGTCCAAGGTACACTGCGGCCCCCGCCCCACACCCGCCACGACGACTACACCCCCGACCTCGTACCCAATCACCCCGACCATCCAGAGCACCTCGAACATCACCGGCACCGCTACCACCACACAGCACCACACAACCACAACCACAGCTCACTGCTCACCCCTCGTCGAAAGGGTACTCTCTCTATGTGATGGGAACGATTGGAGTTACGATTACATCGGTGATCGGGGGGTTGATAGCACTGTTGTAACATCGACGGGATACAGTCGGCAAAGATGACGAATCGCTTGAAATGTTCGGAGGAATCATGGCTAAGGTCCTCGGCGCGTTGATATTCCTGAGAATTGTAGTTTTTATGTTGTTCGCGCCTTAAAGTCCTTTCGTCCGAAACTTTCAGCGCGTTGGAACGTTCGCCGTAGGATATCCTCCTCTTGGATTACCCGAGGAACGTTCGACATCCGTGGATATCTTTGTACCTTAGCGAGAATTCCAAGGGAAAAGTCTATTTTGCAAGCCGGCCTCCCAGTCACCACGTAATTTCAATCGGACTATAGAAAAATCGATCTGACCACGCATATCCGAGAACGCGGAACGGGAACGGGCTGTCGGAGTGTGTCTGTGTCAAATGTGTGTGGGTGTGGATGTGGATCAGTAGACGGATGGTGAAACGGATGAATTTTTATAGCTTCACGTGACAAGCTGCTACGCTGTAGAGAATTTCCGGGAATTCAAACCCCTAAACACCGGGGAAACTTCGTAATTGGACATTTCCGTCCTTCGTATATTATACCAATTAATTACGTGTAATTAATTGTTACAATATAATAATTAACGATTACAGAAACATTGAAGTATCACTAACGTCGTTGATACTTGGTAATCTTACATCTTAACCCAGAAGTCTCTTAAAATTTAGACGAAAGAGAATGTGTGAGTGATAAGAAAGAATCAGGGAGGAGGATAAGGAGCGGATAATTGAGATTGGAATAGAAACGGAGCGAAAGAGACGCCGCGAAAGATTCTGAGAGAGCGGGAGAGAGAGAGAGGTAGAGAGAAAATAAATGTCAGCTCCGTTCGAAGCCGGCCGAATCGGGAGAGCCGTCTGACCATTGCCGGCCCTCTATCCCTAGTTGCAGGCCTCTCGGCCGATGTTTACTTCGCCGTTACCGGAAAATTCAATTCTGCCTGCTAATAAATTTTCCAGGGTCACCGTGGCTGCTGGATTCTCTCCGTTGAAAGTGGAAAACGTGTTACGGAAGGAACATGGGATCTCGTAGATACCTAGCCTATATACTAGCGATTTCGTTGGCTTTGTCTGGTAAAATGTGCATCCTGTTCGCTAGAGATAGTTGGCTCAGGGTAAAAATGTAAAAACGTCGACTGGAATATAACGATTCGTCTTAATTGCTTTGATCCGCCCGAGGATAATTGACGTCAAGCCAAGTCCACAGTTCGTTAGCAATTCTAGTCTGCGAAGAAAAATATTGTACTAATTCGGCTGGTGGAAAGAGGACTTCGTGAAGTTTCAAAAAATACTGCGAACCAATATTTCTTTTTTTTGTACCGACATTTTTGTGCGATTGAAAACGAATGGGATATCGATTTAGCCGATGTTTCCGGCTGACGAGCTTTTTAATTATGTCGCGTAATTGCTCGTCGTTTAGGGAAAACGCGCGCGCAAATTTAATACGTTTCCATCGCGAGAATGAAATATCGTGACGCGCTTTTATGCGCGACGGAATCGATGTCACGTGGCCCAGATTTATTCAAATGCAAAGTCGCTCGGCAATTAATCGTCGATCTAATAAGCGCGAGGCTGTTCCACTGTTTCGCGGGACGCAAACGCTAATCGAACTGGCGCGTTCAATTTGCAATTATAACGATCCGCGATCGCAGGAATAACAAACGCACCGAAACGAACGTTACACCGTGCCTACGGTTCTTCGACGATTCGAGTCTTTGTGGCATTTTTCCAAGCACCCGAAATTTTCAAACGCAACAACAACGGAGCGTAAAAACTCGATAGCGATAGTCGAAATCCCGAAACTCTGAAACTCCGAAGTTTCAAGCCATACCAATTTCAAAGTATAGAACTTTCAACGACTGGCCCGTGCCAAATTGATCTTACCGTCGGATTATACATATAACGAGGGCAATAATTACCCGTCGACCGTAAGTTTTTCCTTCTTAACGTTATTCGCCAATCCCACGAACAAAGAAGACATTTCGATAAATATTTTCCACGGACACCGAAAACGATTAACGTATTTCACTTGGAATCAGCAGGATTACCGGTCTAACGAATGCAAATGCTTGACGAGTAACGATAGAGCTTTCTTTCGTCGCGACAACGATACCTAGTTAAATGTATTACAAAGTAATGGCACCGCGGTTAATTAGAACGAAACAATCTCTCGAAATGAAAACGTATCGAACTAAAAGAAAGGAAAGAAATGAAAATTAATCGGGTCCCGATTAATTTCACAAAAGCCATCGGAACCGATTAGAAGCACTCGTTAACGATCGCAATAAATTCAGACACTTCGAGTTAACGAACACCAAGAAGTTTCCATTTTCCTCGGCAACAACGTCGGAAATAAAATCTACTTCATTGTTCCAATGAATTATTCGCGAACCAGATTAAATAACGACTCGGGACAAGCGTCGACTTTAATTAATCCCCTATAAACAAAACGCGTGCGATAACAAATCCAAATTTGACGTCAGAATCCCATTTCGCGTGTAACCGGATTCCGCGAACAAAAAATAGAGGAAAATCGTCCGGGTCCCGATTAATTTCAGGATACGTTACGAGTGTGATTAACGAACCCGATTTTCCGCCCTGCGTCGAACAATTTATTCAAACATAAAGCGTGTCGATCAGCGATAAATTCGAATTCTTCGGTATCAAGCACCACTTTCGATGGAAATTGCAGGTAGTTCGATACGTGGATAAATAAAACCTTTTTGGCGTATTGACTATCGGTTCTCAATTTCTGCCGTTAAACAATGCTTCACTGGAGGAACAAGGGTATCGGTGCCTGTGGAAACATAATTGCATTTGCCGCTGTTCTTTGACGGAAAATATTTCTATCGTTTCTCTACAGTCAAGCGGATATATTTTTCGAGATTGTTTCCGGTAATTCCGAAGTGTCTTTGACGCAAAAGCTTAACTTTTCAAGAACTTTCATCGCTCGAAAGCCTTTCGCCCATGATATATCGAAATTCTAAGAATTTCACAGTTAAACCGTTACCCGCTAGCAGAACTTCAGGCGGGAATAAAATAACCGTGTCGTTCCATTAATTCCACCGAAAGTTTGCCGAGTCCCTTCTAAGTTCGGTCCGCGGATGTTAGAAGTTCATTTCCCGAAGCTCAATATTTTTCTTGACTAGTGAAGTTTCACTCTTCCAGTTTGCTCTCGAGGGTGTCCATGAATAATTCAGGATTCGTCGAGATACCGTAAATTAGCCGTTTTGTTTTATCGTCGTTTATTCCCTGCCTTGTCGACGATATCACGGTTCTTCCAACTTTCATCTCTCGAGGATTATACAGCGATAATCGTGACGGAGGTCCACGACGCAAAGTACTCAAATCATAGGACTCTCAAAGAGTCCTGACATCGGGCTGATAATCTTTCGGCGCGTAGAAATTTCGAACACATTGGAGATCGAGGCACAGGCAAACTTATCGGAGAGCTTAAAAGAAAGCTCTGCGTAAAGCCAGGTAAACGGGGAAAGAGAGCCAGCGAATTCCACAGCGTAAAGATTGTTGGCCAGGTGACGAAGAACGGCAAGAAAAGTCAGGTGGTTACTGCGGATTCGGCCGGACGGCTTGTATTCTTTAAAGGATCTCTTTGAGCTTGATCGAGCTTCGCAGAAACCGGGAAAAGCTTCTATCGGACTCGTCTCGGGGTCTCGAGATACATTGGCGATCCGTATTGTATGTTATATAACGGCAAAAGCGATAAAGTGCCAGCAAGTAGTAGAGTGCAGCAGCTATTCTCGTAGTAGAAAGGCCCGTTCGAAAGTAATTAGCAGCTTCGCGATACACGCTGGTCCACAAAACTCCTCGTACATTGTATTTCTTAGAACGTCGCGCGTAAGTTCGTTCGAAAACTAGGATGGAAAGAAAACGATACAATGAAATTAGACGAATTCCAGCCGACGGTACGAGGAGTTTCGAGATCCACTGTATCTGCATCGTTTCCGTTTCGCAGCCGTGTTTTTCGGTGAATCGACGCGAGGAACAATCGCTCGCTTTTCGGTGTCTCTTCACTTTTCCGCGTCAAGTTTGGCCCCCGTCAAACGGAACATTTGCCGACGAACGTTCCCCGATAGCGATTGTTCCTCCGCGGTTCGAGGAATTTGCGAGAAAGCTATTCGTATTCGCGTACCTGGAGATCTTTTTCTCCACGGGCACAGGTAAGGCAGATCGCTCGATCCCGGAGAACAAGTGTATCACACCATAGACGACGTATAGGAGTAGACAGGACATCCAATGGGGTTTCGTGTGTCAGGTATCGAAGCCGATAGCTGACAGGTATTGTTGCCCGATCGTGATTTTCACAAACTTGTAGATATCGATCTGAATCTTTCACTGTCTTATTCGGCTTCGAATTGCGCGTCCAAAAGGTCCTCAATCATTTTAATAGCTCAACAATTACGGAAATGCCGCGCAAATTACAAAAATAGCGAAAAATCGTCAAATTAAAGCAGTTTTTCGTTCGGCATTCGCTCAATTTTTGAGATAGCGATCTGAAACTTGTACCGTTGTTTTAGTTAGAAAATTCTACGCCAGAACAATGTATAATAGTTGTACTTTTCGAAAATTTAATTTTTCGCAAAAATCTGAAGGGGGTAGGTCAGGATTTTTTGCGATTTTCGTAAATCGCTCGCTGTTTCCGTAATTTTTGAGCTATTAAAATGATCCCGGACGTTTTGGATGCGGAATCCGAAGCCGAATAAGACAGTGAAAGAATCAGATTGATATCTAAAAAATTGTGGAAATGGCGGGCGAATTACGAAAATCGCAAAAAATCCTGACCTACCCCCTTCAGATTTTTGCGAAAAATTAAATTTTCGAAAAGTACAACTATTATACGTTGATCTGGCGTAGAATTTCCTAACTAAAACAATGGTACCAGTTTCAGATCGCTATCTCAAAAATTGAGCGAATGCCGAACGAAAAACTGCTTTAAAATGCTGAATTTTCGCGATTTTCGTAATTTCTTCGTCATTTTCGCAAATTTTTAGATATCGGCCTGAAACTTTTTCTGGCTTATTCGGCTTCGGATTCCGCGTCCAAAACGTCCCGGGTCGTTTTAATATCTCAAAAATTGTGGAAATGACAAAGAAATTACGAAAATCGCGAAAAGTCGTAAAAATCAAGCAGTTTTTCATTCGGCATTCGCTCAATTTTTGAGATAGCGATCTGAAACTTGTACCATTGTTTTAGTTAGGAAATTCTACGCCAGAACAATGTATAATAGTTGTACTTTTCGAAAATTTAATTTTTCGCAAAAATCTGAAGGGGGTAGGTCAGGATTTTTTGCGATTTTCGTAAATCGCTCGCTATTTCCGTAATTTTTGAGCTATTAAAATGATCCCGGACGTTTTGGATGCGGAATCCGAAGCCGAATAAGACAGTGAAAGAATCAGATTGATATCTAAAAAATTGTGGAAATGGCGGGCGAATTACGAAAATCGCAAAAAATCCTGACCTACCCCCTTCAGATTTTTGCGAAAAATTAAATTTTCGAAAAGTACAACTATTATACGTTGATCTGGCGTAGAATTTCCTAACTAAAACAATGGTACCAGTTTCAGATCGCTATCTCAAAAATTGAGCGAATGCCGAACGAAAAACTGCTTTAAAATGCTGAATTTTCGCGATTTTCGTAATTTCTTCGTCATTTTCGCAAATTTTTAGATATCGGCCTGAAACTTTTTCTGGCTTATTCGGCTTCGGATTCCGCGTCCAAAACGTCCCGGGTCGTTTTAATATCTCAAAAATTGTGGAAATGACAAAGAAATTACGAAAATCGCGAAAAGTCGTAAAAATCAAGCAGTTTTTCATTCGGCATTCGCTCAATTTTTGAGATAGCGATCTGAAACTTGTACCATTGTTTTAGTTAGGAAATTCTACGCCAGAACAATCTATAATAGTTGTACTTTTCGAAAATTTAATTTTTCGCAAAAATCTGAAGGGGGTAGGTCAGGATTTTTTGCGATTTTCGTAAATCGCTCGCTATTTCCGTAATTTTTGAGCTATTAAAATGATCCCGGACGTTTTGGATGCGGAATCCGAAGCCGAATAAGACAGTGAAAGAATCAGATTGATATCTAAAAAATTGTGGAAATGGCGGGCGAATTACGAAAATCGCAAAAAATCCTGACCTACCCCCTTCAGATTTTTGCGAAAAATTAAATTTTCGAAAAGTACAACTATTATACATTGTTCTGGCGTAGAATTTCCTAACTAAAACAACGGTACAAGTTTCAGATCGCTATCTCAAAAATTGAGCGAATGCCGAACGAAAAACTGCTTTAATATGAAGGTTGCCACAATTTGCCCAGCATGTCCGGTCTACTCTGATGGGTGGTCTGTGATCGCACGGAGCTTACGTATTATCCGCTTGCTTCTTGTCTCCGTCGGGTTTCCGCGGAGAAACTTACGGTAGGAGCGTAGGAACGTAGGAACGCTGATCTGCACAGAAGCTTCGGAACGCGATAATTCGGCTCCTCACTGCGCGCAAATGTCGGCCACGGAAATTTCAGCGCACCGAAATATCAGGCCTAGGGCTTTCACGCGTACAATAGACGGTTAAAAACGTAAAAGAAACGGAGTAATCCGAAATGCCGCCAATACCAACGTGGCATCCGACGTTTGCTCCGAAGACACGTACTTTTCCCTTTATTCTTGTGGATAATTCGGAGAGAAGTTCTAATTCCATTGCTCCGCACACACTCTGCACTCCGAACCAACTTTGTTTGAACGAAATCCGTTTTCGTCCCGGGCAAATACGTGGATTTCCGCGACGAAGAAAATGTCCCTGTTTGGGAAAACCCTGCGGCGGGTTCGTTATAGAACCTGCAACTTATTCCGCGACACGGAAGCCCTCTTCTCGTCATTCTCGTTATAATGAACCGACGTTCTCATCTGCATTAAAATCCAATTAACGGGTCCGCCACGAGGAATAATTTTATCGAGTCCGGCTCGTTTTAGATCCGACACTCGAATGTTTTCTATTCATTTTCTCGTTTCATTAAAGGTCAACGAACCTTTCACCTCTTGCATTTTGAAGCTTCCACCGAGAGGTCGGAGGAAAAATTATATAACATTAATTTTCCAAGCGTTCTGCCTTTAAAGTCCTCCTTATAACTTTCCAAGTTTTCGCGAAAATCTGAAATTCCGTTGATTCGAGAGACGTTCAATTTCTTACGCCAACAAATCGAACCTTCGATTACCGTAGCCAAGTTTTAACTTTACGTAGCGGTAGCTTTCGAGAGAGTTAATAATTGCTATCAATCGACACGCCGGACTTGGAAGAATATTCTTTGTTATTAACAAATGTGCGAAGTCTGGAAACTAGAAAACGTACGATCGTTCGTCGAGTGTTCCGCGGAACGGCGGGTTTTACATTGAAAAGAAACCGCTCGAAAGAGAGCGGCTTTCTTTGTGTTCGCCGACACGAGAAAGCTGCGACGACGCCCTCGAGCAATGGCGTCGTTTGTTCGGCCACCGAACGTGAAAGAAAGCACGCCTAGCTTGAAATAAAAAGCGGGACGGTAACGAGCCGTGAGAATCGCGACAAATATCCTCGTTCTTGCCTAATCTTAAGGCACGCGTTCGCAGATGATAAAAAGGCCAATTTTCGTCGCATCCGAAGAAATTTCCACGGCGTAGAATTCTCGAGTGGATCGAATCTATTCAAAGTAATTATCCGAAAAACTAGGTCGTTCGAAAGCATTGCCACCTCGTTGCTCGTCTATTAATTTTCGAAAATAAATCTACTACCGAGCTCTCGATAGCTTCAATTGGAATTTCGAAGCTATAGCGTAAATTCGAACGTCGCACCGGGAAGAGAAGTTGGAAACACCTAGATAAGGAGCCGGAGTGCCGGTAGAAGCAGGAAACGGCTACGGGGTGGCATATGTTACCGATAAACTCTGAATAATGCAACTCCGCGAACGTTATCCCTGTCCGTTCTATCCCTGAGTCTCCCGTCGCTTGATTTGATTCAACTTTACCGTCAAAATTTCCCGTCCCGCTTGTCGCGTGTTTCATCTAGACGGACAGAGCTATTTTGGCGCCGCCTCTCGTTGACGGTCGCATTATAATGCACGGAGTGAGACACGCGTCGAGGCGTCCCGGTTTTATTCCCGGAAGTAGATACTCTGGGAAAGTGAAAGGTAGAGGAGGTAGAAGAGGTAGAAAAAGGATGAGACGTGGGCAAGGGCTGCTGGGTGTCACAGAAAAAAAAAGAATTCTACACACTGAGACTCTAACGAAATTCACTACCCTTTCTTTCCTTTGGCCATACTCTACGCGACTATAAAATTTCCTAGTCGAAGCACATCTAAAATTCTACAGCTAAAATGTCTTCCGAATAATTCCGAATCGAGTCGAGTACGTTCCAATTATGTTAACATACTTTTAGTCTGAAATTGCCAGAGAATCGATAAAGTTCGAACGGGGAAGTTGGACGCCTAGGCTTGCAGTAGAGCAAAAAGAAAAAAGGGGGACAAAGCAACGATGAGAGAAAAAGAAAAGGACGAGACGTGGGCAAGGGTTGTTGGGTGTTACAGATGCGGATTTCTGCTGCGGATTGCGATGGCCTGGTGACACCACCGGCCTGTCGAACCGGTCGTCGACCTCCTCTAACGACCCCAAGAACCAGAACAAGAACCAGAACAATAACCACTACACGTCGCGCCAACACGTTCGCACCCACCTTCGCGGTCCGTCCTTACTGCTTTTACTTCTCTCGTAACCTCGTCTAGAGAAATAATTAACAATCACCCATCGATGGTTCTTTATTTTTTTGTTATCGTTACCGACGAAGACACCCCTCGACACACCACCGAGCTCTGCTATGCTGGTCGACCCGACCCATTCAGTTCGATTCAGGGCGATTGTGCTGCAAGAGAACACGGATACTTCGGGTGTTTTTCAAACTTGATTTCCAAAAGAAACTTTGCACGGCGGGCTTTCGAGACATGGAAATTACGAAACGTAGAAAATGGGACGCGACAGAAATTCGAGGTGTAGAAATTTCGAATGCTACTCGGCCAAATACTGGTTCCGTAGTCGATCCGGTTTATAAGATCTGCGGGAGCGTTTTACAAAATCTGTCCATCAACTTCTCCGGTACGGTCCAGCGGTGCTCGTCATTGGCGTAAAAAATTCGCTTTTACCAGCTTTGTACGTGGATTTCGTTAATATTGCCGGAAATATCGTCGAGCTACGAATTATCGATAGAGTTTTGAAAACAATTAGAATGAGAACGACAAGATTTGTTTTCGTAAAAAAAGATACGTAGTGTCCGTTATCGTAATGAAACTCGGTGGAATTGCGCGGAGTTAATTCCTGAATGGGTTGCCCGTCGATTTTTTTGTACAAGGGTTTGTAGGTCGATCGATTCTCGATTTCGAAGCGGTACGGTATCCGTCCGTTCCGTGTCGGTACCAAGAGTGTAAAAAAGGACTGATCCTTTAAAAACAAGTACACGAAAAACAGAAAGGTTCTTTATTTCGTATCTCGTCGTTATCTGCAGTGGTCCACAAAAGTATTCGTACGCTACTATCGAATTCAGTCACCTTAATCGCGTCGTTGTTTTTACGGTATCCTTAAAGGATCTACTCGTGTGTGGCGCAACTCGGTTTGCCCCGAGGAATTGAAAACCTTGCGACTGCGAATCGAGTAGCCTCTCGAAAGGGTACCGTTAAAGAGAACAAAAAATGACAATCAAAACGAACGAAGTATTCATCCTACGAAGACTTTTACCGTCCGCTGTACGTCAAAATTCAAAACTCTCGCCGTTCGACCTAAACCTTCGCTTGTTACATCCCTTGAATTGCCCTAAACGCGCGCACACTCGTAGTCACGAACAAATAAACAAACAGGCCATGACGACAAATTAACACACAGATCCGACAAACATACAGACACACACACCGACACACACCCTCGACTTATTAACATCGCGACATGATCGCCAACAACGAGCGCAGAATTAACGGAACGTTGTGCGCCCGTTGTTTAATTACTCTTGTGTTTAATGCGAGACCACGTTCAAACACTCATAATACACACGTACACACGTACACGCACACGCGGATGCATACCACTATCACACGCAACAAGCTCGTGTCTGTGGGACTGTGACTTGTGATGTGTATGTCTAGTTGTGACAGCGGACCTTTCCTCTCACGATAATCGATTCTTATCACATTGAACAAAAAGCAATACAATTCTGTACAACATTTCATTCGATTAACACATTCGCGCGGATTCCATGAATATATGATTTCAGTGTATTTCATCGAAATGGCGCATATCTGGTCGTTTTGCTATAATTGAAACGGGGGGGGGGGAAGCAATTGAATTTTAAATGAATTTTTTCCCTATTCCAATTCGGTTAGATGCAACGAAGCTGCGAATTCGATCGAACTGTTTTCTCGTCGATTAATCGGGAAAACTAATAATTTCCGAGCGAATGTGTTAATTAACCCTTCTCCTCGTCGATTGTAAAAGTATATTCATGTATAGATAGGTATCGTTGACGGAAACGGTACGTCTATACACGCTTTCGAATAAACAGCCCATGATATTACGCAATGTCGTATAACATCGTACATTTCCGACGACGGTTCGTAATCCACGACCGACCATCGAATATCTCGTCGTGTTTTCGTACAGTGAAAAACACAGAAATGTTTCCGTTCGTCGTTCACGAGACAGGTCAAGGGTATCGTATTAATAAAATTCCCGAAAATTTGCATGGCAAAGAATGCTTCTCGTTGCAGCGAGGAAAAACGTTTCGTCGGAGAGACTCGAAAACGACGACGGTTTCTCGTCGACGAAAAAAAATCGCGTTTCAGGGAGCAAACGTTCATGTTTGTCGGACGTAAAAAAAGAGTAATGGAAAAAAACGAAGAAAAAAAACGTACGATCTAGGTTCCCGCGTTCGTGCTCGATGCGCGGACCGATTAATACTTATTTACTGACATAATAACATAGCGACCCTTATCGAATGAGAGAAAAAAAAGGCTGAAAAGCGGGCCTGCGTGTTTGCGCCTCGATAACGAGCATCGAGCTCCGTGTATTCTTTCGTCCCGCGGTGTTGCCCTGCCTCGGGATCCAGATCGATAAACCGTCGAAGACGATAGGCCTGTAATTAGAGAATCGTTCTCGATATTGCGAGCAAAGCGTACGTATATTCACGTTTTCCCAACGAGCGGAGAGTTGATTAGATTCGACGCGGACCTAGCCCGGACCGAATTAAAAGGCAATTCGGAAAACGAGTTAATTAAAATATGCGATCCCCGATCATCGGCACGATTTCGAAAGAAAGATCCCACTCCATCCTCGTCCAACCTTCCACACCACTCTCTATATTCTCCGGTGTAGACACTTGTTTCGTTGTTATCTTTGTGTAGCTGAATGACGTTGAGAGTGGAGTCGGTAGTTGGGACTCGTTATCCGTTACGGGACAATTATCGTTACGATAATTACGATACGGCAGTTACTTGTGGTTGCGACGAAATGTCGCGCGTTCGACGGTTTTGGACGACCGGGGAACGGTTCGTCGACGACATTGTTGCGAGAATAGAAAGCGAAATGGATAATTGCCGAGTCCTAGCTACGACCCACGAGCTTGACACTAATAATGGACACGAAATTAGTCGCAGCATGTGCACAGCATGGCTCTTGAGAAAAGCTTCCGCAGTAACGGCATCGGCTTAAGCAGTCGTAGTGGGGAAAGAGAAGAGCAGAAAATTGTCTCTTCGGATGTTTCTCGAGGATCGAAATCCGTGATCGAGGAACGGCTGCGAATTTTCGATCACAAAACACTCGATCGATACTCGCGAAGGCACGCTAATCCACGCGATTAGTCGCTCGCGGTCTATTCTCGGCTGTAACCTACACGAACGTCCGAAAGGACAATTGAAATAGTCGCGTTAATATTTACGGCTATTTAAAGTCATCCGGATGAATCGACCGATTTGGATATTTTCAACGGGACTAGCGTGCTCTTCTCGCGATTGATTGGTGGAACGGTCGTGGCTAAAAATTTCAAACGCTCGCTCTGTTCCAGGTACCCTGACCGTGAACGTGAGCGTGTTGCTGCTAAGTTTGGCATCTCCCGACGAGTCCAGTCTGGTAATTACCGTACTTTCATTGTTTGCCAATTTTGCCGTAGAACGGCCAACGACGGGAACGAGTCGATGCATTCCGACTCGGTGATCGTGAAATTTCGGAGCTCCTGTGTTTCCGAGCTTCGAAATTTCCACGGTCCGAAAACTTCGGGGCAAAATCGTGATGGCGAAGTTGCCCGCGAGGTGGAAAATTCGCGACAACTGGCAACGTTGCTTCGATTCGAAAGTTTATCGCCGCAACGTTCCCGCGATTCCCAGCATCGATTCATCAACTTTCGATCCGTCTCATCGACAGAAATACGAGGTGGAGTTCTTGCTGCAGCAACAGTGGTACGATCCGCGGCTACGTTACAGCAACCGCTCGCGATACGAGTTCTTGAATGCGATTCATCACTACGACAACATCTGGTTGCCCGACACGTATTTCATAATGCACGGAGACTTCAAGGATCCGCTCATACCCGTTCACTTTGCCCTCCGGATATACCGCAACGGCACGGTCAACTACCTTATGCGGTACGACTTATTATACGCCGTTACTACTTGCGATAAACCGCAGTTCCGGAGAGAGCGCAGCTCTCCCGGTATTGCGATATTTATTGGTTTATGTAGGTGCGCGTTGCGTCAGACTTGTCACGTTTTTCCTTCAATTCGGGTGTCTCTTGTTACTTTATCACGCATTTAGGCGAGCTGCCTGTAGCCGGGGGAAGCAGATGCGATCGAACGGTATTCGTATGAATTATAAGGACGTCAGGAACGGTGCCGGCGTAATACAGGATATACGTGCATTACAGTCGAGTACGCGATAGAGTAGCTCGAGATACCTGAATGGAAATACCTAGGAGAATATTTCACAACTAAGGAAATGTATTTTCATCTGTTTTCCAGGCGACACCTTATCCTATCCTGCCAGGGTAGACTTAATATCTTCCCCTTCGACGACCCACTGTGTTCATTCGCGATTGAGAGCAGTAAGTGCTTCAATTTCTCTTTAGCGTGACGTTAAAACGAGTCGAGTTTTCCAACCGCCGTCGGCTGCATGCCTTCGTCAATATACATGTACAACACGTTGCATAAACGCGTTACGACTCGCCAAGTTGTTTAGCGATCGTGTGCTGTAACTTTTGTTCCGTTGTGTCAGTATCGTACGAGCAAACGGCGATCACGTACGTGTGGAAGAACGACGAGGGTACGTTGCGAAAAAGTCCGAGCCTGACGTCGCTGAACGCGTACCTCATCAAGAACCAGACAATCACGTGTCCGATCAAAGTAAGCTGGCGAGGTGAGTCACACGAGTTAACGTCATATTTCTCTCCGATTCGAGTAAACTGAACGATGAAGAAAAAAATAGAAAGAGAACGAGCTAAATATCTGGCCCGATTACGATCCATAATCCGGCTGTGTTTGGAAATCATCGCAGGTCCTGCCACTCGGGTTCTTTCTCTCGATAGTCGAAAGAGAGTCGAAATTCATTTCACGCGTAGGGTCAGGACTCTACCGTTGACAACGGATCGATCTGATCGTTGATTCCATTAATCGAAAGTCCTACGGACGTGGAACAAAGAACATTCGCCCAAGAGTTACCATCTCTCTGTTCGTTGTCGATTCTTTTAGAACTTTTTCTACTGCATCCTTAACTAACACGCTTCTGTACTGTCGCAATGCACCGAACACGGCAATTTCGTTGGCCCACAGAAACGATTATTTTAGTGCCGCTTGTACACGCACTCGAAAACATCAAACTATCATCTTTATTGCTGTTACATCTCGTGCGGCCGATCGGATGGTCGCGGAGCTCCTTTTCCAAAACCCGCGACTCGGCCCAGGTGCAGCGAGTTTTCCCGGCTGAATTTCAACCCGAAAAAGTCACGCTGAAAAAATGTGAAAACAAAAGCGTGTCGCGCGGTGAATCGCTTTTAACGAAAGGATGAAAGCCACGGGTATGGCTGGATTCCGCGTACGAAATACCAACGAGGAACCTAACGAACGGGGAAAAAGCGGAAAAATCGAAAGGACGAGGGACGATTCCGTTTTACCTGGATCCGACGCGGATAAAAGTGGCGGCGGCTAACACCTGCCGCCAGATCGATGCACCTGAGGCGCTGCATCCCTTGAACCTTTGCTCCGTTCCCGGAAAACCCCACCATCTATGGACGCCGCCTCCGGATCAATAAATCCGACTAGCACCGCCGAAAAAGGATCCCTAATATCATTGGACTCTCCTAAACGGCCCCTCGGCCAATCGGAATTACCGATACCCGTGATTATTTTCACCGTGTTCTCCACGTTTCTCAAATAACACGTTTAACGTGAATGCAAAAATGCTTCGCGTCCCGTTTCAACTGAATCCATCGCAAAACTTCGAACCGCGATCTCGACTTACTCGGAACGACTTATACGTATATCTATCTATGTATAAATCGGTAAAGCGGTAGATTCTTCGAAATATCGTCGGTATTATTTCACGTACGAGAGTCCCTTAGCCCGTTCCCATCTGAAAGGCCGGTTAATTATCGATCTCAGCCTGATTCCGTCGCCGTTGTCTTATTGTCTTAGCGATGCAACGACCGCGGCAATTCCGTTTACCATCTCCTCCGACGGCCTTCGTCGGAACACGATAATATACGAACACAACGGAGGCGGAAATTTCTACTTCCAACAGGAGAGTTCCACGGATGGAAATCTCGATTTCGATAGATCGCGGATGAGGGACGTGTCCGCGGTTGTTAACTCTCGCGATACCGTAATTCCTCGAGGGAAACGATAAGATTAATCGACTTTCGTATCCGCGAGATTTGGAGTTCGCGAATTAACGAAGCTACGTTGTCAATTCCTTTGGGATTTTCTTTTGTTACACGTTCGACCGATAATCGTCCTCGTCCCCCCTGAACTTTTCAATTAATTTTCATTCTCTTCCTCAGTTCGAGAAACCTTTTTCCGACAGAGCGAGTTCTCGCGCGAGTTTTCCGTTGCGTTTTTCCGCAAACATTTTTCGTCGCCTTGTTGCCAACTTTCTCCCACGACCCCCTCTTTTCGCATCTCATAGTCGCAAAAGTCAGGTGATATCCGGGAGCGAACTACTTTTGCCGAAACGATGATTTTTATCCGTAAAGAGGCAGGTAAGTCTCAGTGCATGTTCCGATGCATTCTACTACCGATGCAAGGTTGATTTTTGTTTTCTTCGACGTACGATTGCTTCACATATTTTCTGCACCGCAAAAATCAAACTACAGATATATCAAGGCACCACGCTACAACGTTCTCACGGAAAGGGGCGATGTAAATGACGCGACGCGACGCGACGCGACGCGAAAACGCTGTTTGAACTTGTGCAACAAGCCAGCCAGGAATTTGCAAGATTTACCCTCGATTCTACGAGATGCTGTATCGTTCTCTCTGAAGCTCCTCCACGGGGAGCAGAATTTCCGTAATAATCGCAGCTGTAAATGTTAAAATCGCGCCACGATCCCGCGGCACGAGTACCGTTGTCTCGTCGCTAACCGTGTGTCGGGTGAGATTGTTGTGTTGTTGACCACGTAACGTGTGTATGAATCTAACACAAAGTACACGGCAGTACACGAAGCACGTTCCAATTGCGCCATGTGTTTTGCTTCGGCGTGTGCGCAAGCGTACGTGTGTTTTCTTTTTGTCTTTATACATATGTGTATACGCAACGGTAGCTAAGACACAGCAAAGGGATGAAAATGAGCAAAAAAAATGGGAAGGAAAATCTGAGGAACGTTTTGAGGAAAGGACAAAAATATCAGACCGAAAACTGTGCATGCGACGTAGCGGAACAATATTACAATGATAAAAGAAACCTTCGTTTTTCTTGATTTTCACTTTTGTTACCTAGTTTTTGGCGTAGATACGTTTTTTGTATTTATACGTCTCTTTTTCTCTATCTATCTATCTCTCTATTTATATACACACGTAAATATATATGTATTTATATGTATATGTATATACGTATATACATACATATATGTATACATACATATATGCATACATGTGTGTGTATATGTACATACATTCATATAATATATACATATAGCTCCTCTAGAAAATGCATATTGGCAACCTTGGTTCCTGTCTCGCTTTTCAACCGAGCCCGCCGTGGTTTGCTTTTGGGGTGAGGCCTCCTTTTTTCACAATCGACCCATTAATCGTCCATTGTAAACCGTAACGTTAAGCTTCGTTCAAAGCCGTCCCTGGTTTCGTCACGCCCCGATGCTTGCGAGATAACAAGAATAATTTCGCGCTTCTTCGACGTCGCTTGATCCGCGACTGTCTCGCGTACCGCGAACATTCGGATCCGATTCCCCTCGTTACTCGTGGACGCGCGCAATTATGCTCTCGAGACATCGGACACGACGACCAGACGCTAACAACTATCCCGGTTTGTTTCTCCCTTTTTTTGTGTAAGCTTGTTAGTCGCGAAAAACGAGTGGATACACTTCCGACACCCTCTGTCGCAGTGTTTCTTTTAAGAATATCTTCGTTTCTCAGCTCTCCAAACCCGCGTAAATCTTGGCAATGTGTTCCATGTTTTAATAAATATTAATATACCGACAATGATTTGAAACGTTTTGGCAAATTGTTCGAGCGGTCGATTTTTCGCTTTAACGTCTAATATGTTCAATTTTTATGGACTTTCGTAATTTAACTCACGAGTCTTTCCACCGTGGTACATTCGTACATTCGAGTTCATCATCTAGACTAATTACGAATCACTGCGACACAGTTTTACATCGCGCGGCAATATCTTGTTCGAGCTAATCATTACGTAACCGCTACCTTGGCCGCGCTTACAAGCTCCTTAAAAAGCTTACGCAGCCAGTGAGTGAGTCAAGCTTTGAAGTCTTCTTTTTTTTTGTCGAAAGCGTGACTTTAGCTACGTCTGACTAACGAGAAAACCTAAAATTCAATTGTTCTTTCGAGTCAGCCTTTTATTTCGTGTGAGCGCAACTATGTCGTAGATAACCGACGTCTAACCACTTAATCCCAAACAAAACCTCCAAAAAACACACATTTTTCTTTCAGGTTAATATCGTGAGTCGAGATAAAATATTTGTTTTCTTGTTTTTTTTAAGCATTACGAAACCTTACTATCGAAAGTTGAAAAGATCAGAGTCGTGCTCTCTCTTTACCCTGAAGGGATCAACCATGGCGGTACGCGGGTATGCTTGGTCTAGTTAGTCCGTCGATGGAATAACCTCTGTGTGCTACGGCGTTAGTGCGGGATTCGAAAGAACGGAAAGTCAGGATCGAGTCGCGATAACGTAACTCCGTTGAAATCGCGATAAACGCCGTACGTACGGAACGAAGGCTAAAGAAAGAATGTCTTTTCGGTGACACGGTAAGATTTAGAGGGCGGATAGATCTTGTAACGAGAAGTTACGTTTTCCTGTACGTTTCTTGACCGGTCGGATATTCGTTGAAAAATTGACGCTTTCCAACTTTGACATCGGCAACCCAGCTACGTTTCAATCGAGCTGTCGCTCGAATTTATATTCCTTTCCAATGGAAGCTCGATCGAAGGAGCAAAAACTTAGCAAACGATTGGAATTCTATCGATGAAAGTGTTTCAAACGAGCTAGGATTAGCATAATTGCACCGGATACGAAATAAGTAGTTGTGGCACTCGTCCTTAATTTTGTGATTTTCGCTTCTCTCACCAAATCGCAGCCACCTCGAGTAAATGTACGCCTGTTAACGTTCCGATGGGAGAACAAGGTATCCGCGTGTGTTCGTCCTTTGTACAAGTACCATCGAGACGCAAGAGAATCGAGAAAACGACCCCTGTAAAAAAAAAATGTAAAACAGAAAGAGAAAGAAACTGAAACCCCTCGACGGTTAGGTCGGCCCTTTGCAATCCTTTCTCGCGATCAAGATTTATCCGTCCCGGACGGGATGAAATTAAATTGAATCGAAAGAAAAAACAAACAAACAAACAAACCAATAAAAAAAACAAAACATACAAAAACAAAACAAACAGTGGAAAGAAGAGAGGAAGGAAGATCGTGGGCTGTTCTGTTGCAGCTGACGGACAGATCATGGTCGACTACGAGGACGAGTTCGATGAGTTCGGGGACTCTAAGTGCTCGCTGTGCCAGCGCAGGTTTGAGGAGCAAGGTAAAATCCTCCCCTTCGAAACACCGAACAATAATACCATTCCATTTCTGGAGAATGCGTAGACCAGGGGGTTTAGTCTAAGAAGGGAGGGAGAGACAGGACCAAGCTTACCAACTCGTGAGACAGGCCTTGAAAACACTCTTATCTTTATTCAGTCAGTGCTTCCCCAATCGTGTTGGAAATCGATTTCATTGAAATTCTCGCTGGTTGAGAGCGACCTTCTCCACAGTCACGCACAGTCGCGGTTGTCCAAAGGACTCTAACGTAACACTATTTTTCGTGGCGATTCGATCTCCGTCTACGAATTACATAGGATCTTTCCGTGCGACCGACGGGGACATTCCGATCTATACGAACATTTGGGAAACACTGTCCTACGTAGATTCGATGTGGCATATCCATGTACCCACCGAACCCGTGGCACCTTTCACCCTTTGTACCGATAGTCGAGTACCTTCGTCGATCTCGCGATTACAGGTGAACGCCGGAGGCACGTAGAAAAACGCTTTTCTCACCTGACGAGAGACAGTCTAATACGATCGTAAGCATATTCTTTTTGTTTTTCTTTCGAAGGGAGCAGAGGGTAGAAAAAAAGAAAACGAAGCGTTTGGTGCAGAGGGTTAGAGGACCATCTTCGGTATCGCGATCCTGTCAAGCGGTTAAGGCTAGTTTTTCGGACGAATTTCATAAAAGACCGGATATATCCGACTCGTAGCGTCACCACCGAAGGAAAATTCTCGCTCGACCGCGTGACAGGACGTCACCCATCTTACCAGAGATTTAGTGTTCCGACCATCCCTAAATCGTATTTTTAGCAAAGAACCCGTCACGTTCCTCTTTAGGCAACGTAACGAATATTTCTCCAAAGTGGTTCGAGTCTTGGCAACGTTTGTTTGGATCATATATTTAGCCTATGCTTCGCTTCTGCTTCATTCTATACCCAATTGTTGTTTTCTTTTTCAAAATAAAAAGAAAATGCCACGACGAGGAAAGTCCTCGCAACGTTTCCGTCTGGTTTCTCAAGACGATAGTCGATCGAGGCACCGCCATCGATGTCATATTTAATCGCTAATTTTTTTCCCCTCGCACCATTCGCACCATACTCACCGTATTTTCTTCCCCCCTCCTTTCAGTTGTCACGAAAGGTACTCGTCACACCGATTAATTTTCAAGGGAACCCTTCTGTGTGGTAGTTTCTTTTTTCCTTTTGTTTTTTGTACCTGCGAAACGTCATCGATTACCATCCCGCGTAGGCAGATTTTTACGACGATAGGTGAAATTATTTACTTTAAGGCGTCGCGCAAAGTACACGCGTAAATGGGTAGCTCGCTATTTCCTCTAACGAATCGGATCATGCAAATGTAGGTACCGTCTAGGAACGTACCGTTCGGTTACGTGATCGGGAAATTTGCATTTCGAAGCAGTCGCGTTTTCGTGACGCGTTTCATAGACGTAGCCTTGCCCTCTCGATCCGCTCCCCACACCTTTTGCACCTATTCCCAACCCCGTCGAACTACCCACCCCCCCCCCCCCTCCACCCTCTTAGACGTTCACGCGTTAGTATCCAGCTCGGCTTGAAATGCTTTCGCGTATGTGGAGCTTCATTGCGGAAAGTTGGCGACACGACCGTGCCCCCTCCCCTTCTTTCCTTCCTTTCTCTACGACTTTTTTTTATTTATTTTTCCCCCCGTCCACCAGCTGACTTTCTCGTAAGGAGAACCATGGATATTAGCGTGTGTCAGAAACGGTAACTTCGACCGTGACTCGTTTCGAAAGCCAGGAGAGTAGAACGAAGAACCCTTCTAGAAACGGGATCTTGTTAAAAGAGACGTTTCAACTTTCAAAGAAAAAGATAGGGAAAAAAGCGAGTCGGATAAGCTAATCACCCTCGAAACGTTGACAGCATGAGACTCGACACTTTTTTGCATCATCGGAGACGAACGAAAAGAACGAAACGAAAAGAAACAGCAACGTGAGATAAAAGAAACCGACTTAAATCGTATCTCGTAAAAGATTCGCCTCGATTCGTGTTTGTTTCTCTGTTATAACGGAAACCACTGTACCCGCTTCCTTCTTTCCGGAGATAAACTCGCTCGCTGACCCGACAGCGTAAAAACGTGGGTGATAATACTGTGCTGATACTGGTCGTGTAGGTAACTACAGCTGCCTGAAGGTGGATCTGATTTTCACGCGAGATCGTGCCTTCTACTTCACGACGGTCTTCATACCGGGCATCATCCTGGTGACCAGCTCCTTCATTACCTTTTGGCTCGAATGGAACGCAGTGCCGGCGCGAGTAATGATCGGTGAGTGACACTTTCGTTATCCAAACGTTTCACGTCTTATCCCGTTAGCTGGCAAGTAAGGATGGTAAAGTAATGGCAAACGAATTAGGCGAACGCGGATAGAATATGCGAGCCACGTGTACGTACACGGGACTAGAGAGAGAGTCGCGCGACAAGATTTCCTTCGTATTTCCACCCAAAGTTTCTTTCTACCTCAGACGTTCTTGAACTTTTAATAGGATGGCCCCCGGTAGAGGAAAAAACGACACGTAGAATCTACGACGAATTCTCCGGAGAAATAATGCGACGTTAAAATTGCATGAGGTCGGAACACAGCCCGTGCGTTGTCTCTCGCCTCGTGAAATCACGGAAGCGTTGTATTTTCAGTCGCTCGACGGTAACCTACGACGGCTCGTCCACCGTTACTTTATATTCTATCGCTTGAAATTTGTTGTCGGAACAACAAACCGGGGGCGTCGCGAGAGAGAGAGAGAGAGAACGTGAATGCAATTCGAAAAGTTCGCAAGGGGAAGGGAGAAAGGTAATAGAAACTACTTGGTATACCGTTTAGGCCGAATTTGGCGATAGTTGCCGCGCACGCCGGACTTTAGGCAGGAAATTCGAGGTTCGAACTCGATGATGCCCGACTCTCGGCGACCGTAACTTTTCCCACCCGGGTAGGTTGTAAACCGGGCAAATAGCCGGTGACGCCAAGTCCCTACAAAGGATAACCGTCCGACTACCCGTGTCCGTCGTCTGCGAACTTTAAATATTCCCATATAGTCCCAACAGCGACGGTCGAATTAACAGCGACGATCGAATGTTCTCAGGCGTGACAACAATGCTCAACTTCTTCACGACGTCGAACGGCTTCCGGTCGACGCTGCCCGTCGTCTCGAACCTGACTGCCATGAACGTCTGGGACGGCGTTTGCATGTGCTTCATCTACGCCAGCCTGCTGGAGTTCGTCTGCGTGAACTACGTGGGTCGCAAACGGCCGATGCACAACGTCGTCTACCGGCCCGGCGAGAATCCCGTCACCCAGGTACTTTGCTCAATTTGCCGTGCGAACTGGGTAACGATCACCACCTACTGCATCCTGTCTTTTCCTACACCGTGTTTAGTATACCTTTACTTTCTCTCATTTATGGGTTCTCCTTCTGATTCTTCTTTACATACGATTATGTACACCGTGTACTCGGGAATACGAACTCTCGGAGTATACGCTTCTTGCCCGGTCTTTTTCAGAATTTTCTACAAGCTTTTCGACGTACGACGATATATCGTTTCGTTTGTACGCTCTTTCGCTCTGTCTTTTACCTGTCTATACATATACTTTTCGTACCTTGTCTTTGGATCTGTCTCGAACTGAAATTTCTCGATTTTGATTTTGTTTTTATTTTGTTTTCAGAATACTGTGTGGATACTTTTCTGTTTCTTTGTTTTTACACGGTTCTACCCTTCGACCTTACGTTGTCTATGCGCTCACTCTGTCCGTCGATCGCGTTTTTACTCTTGTTTTCTGTTCTTTTCTTTTCTTTTCTATTTCGTTTTTCTACGTTGTCTTAACAGAGGGTTTCTTTGATTACTTTTGGTATCGAGCATTGTTTTGCAGTACTCGACGTCTACTTTCTCTGTACTACCTTCTAGCTGCTCCTCCGTACGATTCTACGCTAATATTCTTTCGTGAAACGCTTTCTGCGATATAATTACTCTTTCTTTACTCGCTAGAATTTTCAATTTACCCGTCCTCCCCCTGTCGTCGCTGCGATACGAAACCGCGACGTTTCCCATTTTGATTAAATTCTTTTTCCCCGATTATACACCGCGGCCATATCTCCCGTCGCCGTTCGCCGGAACGAAGACTTCGTCCGTCCCACGGGTCGTACGAGAGGGCGAAACAAAGACGGAGAAATACTCTCGTGGCTAACAAGCAGAAATCGAAAGCTTTCGTTTCCCCGGAGTAGGACGCGTGTATATCGTGGAGTCTCGCGAAACTGCGTGTCCACCGATAGCTACAAACTGCCTATCGAAGCAGCCCCGACGTTGCTACGAGTCAAACTTTCGTCCGGAAATTATCCCGCGTTTCCAAAATTCTTCGACTCGTTAGAAATCCGTGAATACGCAGCTGTCGAGGTGGACGCTTTATGCACCGCGTCCAGTCCGACGCGAAACCACGGGCACGTTCTCCACGAGAGGGCAACGCGATGCTTTCACCACGTGGAGACGAGCCTCGAAGCGACTCTCGAATCAACACCGAAAGGTTTAAGATCCATCATCGCGAACCATTTACCGCCACTAGAGGCGAGACAAGTAGAATCGCAACAGTTCGCTACACTTTCCCCCGGATGACATTTACACTTACAGTTCTATAGCTCTAGCCACAGCGTTCCGTCTTCATCTTCTTATTCTTCTTCGGACAACACGGTTACCGTGAAGTGTATATGTCTCTCACGAAGAATCGAAGGCAATTTCTTACAGAAGTACAGAGTCTTTTGTGACGACGCCGAAGTGGGCAAACAGCTGGCTTATTAAGCGAAGTGAAGAAATTAAAGGTAATTTGTGCTGGAAATTAGACGATGCTTTCAACGGTACGTGTCTCTTTGTTCGCTCGCTTTTTTTTCTTGTCCTTTTTTTTCGTGGAACGAAACCCCGTTTGCCCACTTCCGTGGTCGGGATATCTGCAATTGCGTATCTGCTTTTCTCCGTGTTACCTCCGAATGCATCGAATACGCGGTCAGTCTTGACACGAGGCACGATATCTTTCGGGAGGAAAGAACGACAGGATTCGGAACGGTTGTTCGAACAGAATCGTCAAGGAATTACCGACCGATCGTTTTAGAGGTACATCGCGCGCACTGCCAGCATTATCGGAATGAATAGTCGTTCGTCCGTTTTGTCGCGGAAAACAAGAAAGTCCGGAAAAATCCGCCGGAATGACACAGGTAAAGTCGCGTGTTGAAAAAATAAAACCCTCCATCGATCGTCCCACGGTCTCGTATGTATGTGATCCATAACCGAAAAAGAGATGTGAACGCAATAAAAGTTCATTAATGATCGATACAACGGTCGCTTTCCACGGGTGCGCAGTAATTGCGATTAGAAAAAGCTAGAAAGGCCTACCGCGTTGACACTCAGAATTGCAATTTAAAAGCGAACCGCGGTACGTTTCGCGTTCTCTGTTCGATGTTCCCGCGGCGAGAGACGGAATTCTCTGTTCACGCGATCTCGTCCGAATGATCGTTTTATCGCGTTTACATCGTGCACAATGTGAACTTCGTTGGCGTGATACATTGCACAGACACAGTATGGTTTGTTACTTAACAATCGCTGCATCTCTCGAGACTTCGCCTATGTCTACATAGTTTCTTTTTAATCGTTCTCTATTTTATTTCCAGAAGGTCTCGCAGACCTCTTTCCTTCCCGATCTCGATCACACGATCGACGAGACCTCGTGCGATACGTAGACACGAACACCACGGATTTTCTCGTGGAAAACAGGACGCGAGAATACCAATGAACTATCACGCGCTCGATAATGTCGGTAAACGTCGCGACGCTTCGACTCGAACCAGACAGACGTATGTCCGCGCGCACATCGCTCGACCGCGTATCATATAATTATCACGTATCACTAGTAGCTCGAAAGTGTCTTATTCGCGAAGGACATTCTTCGAAGAAATTCACAAGCGGATACTTCGTTTCCACTTCGCGTAACGTTTCGTTTCTTGTGCGTCGAGTATTTTCCGAATTGTTTGGTTAATTAGCTTAACGAATTGGGGAATTGTGCAGGATTCCCCGCTAGTTCCCCGGGCTCTCGCGTGCTGTTTTTTCCGAGAATATTCCGTGACTCTCGTCGAGATTCGAACGAGGCTGCAGTATTTGCATGTCTCCAGTTTCACTCTCTTTGCCCCCTTCTCTTTCTCTGTATATCTTCTCTCTTTTCTCTTTTTATCCTTACATTTTGTAACCTGAACAGCGATATATACTTTTTTTCATTCTCGGATGCTGCCGCATTATTATATCCGACGTTTTTACCGTTTTACATAAATTTTCTTGCCTACGAGCGTGCGTTTCGTACGTGCACTCTATCGCGGATTCCTGGATGATATCAATTATCGTAACTGGGTGCAGAATATTCGTGGCGCTCTGCCACCTCCGATCGTTGAAAACCGTGATCCACTTCGAACCGCGTCTCGCCGACATTTTCAATACGAATACGAAAGAACACTGTCCAGGAATGTCGCGAAACGTACAGATTGTATTGTTCGCAACGCACGCGTACGAAGACAGGGAAGACAATTGGCGCAACGCTGATTAACGTAAAATCAGTCCTTCCTTTTCATTGTCTGCGGTTTATTCGAGTTCGCGAGAAATACTGCCGGCTGGATAATCACGTTGCTGCTCCGCTGGCAGATTGTATTGTGTTTGTGTTTCTTGCATGTAACAATTTGTCAAAGGTTGTTCGAAAAAGAAATGAAAAGTGTTAACCATCGAGGAGCGAGGCTACCGCAAGAACCGAATTTCTTTCACGGCAACGACGAACGTAAAGAAAGATAAGAATAGGACAATTCTACCGTCGCTAACGTGGACGCTTCGGAAACGAATTTGCGCAAACTTGCTACGTTCACACCGGCACTCTCTATACTCTTAATCACTACACCGCGACTTTTATCTCCGACACTACAAAGTCCACTCGCCTTTTTCGTCTTGCGTAAAGTCAACCTCGTTGTGCCGCGACAACATCTCGATCACGACTTAATTCCACCTCGTTGCTACTGGAAAAAAATCCGACTCGTCGCGATCGATAGAACCAACGAAAAAAATTAAATTCGATCCATCGAATAAAAGCAATCGGGACGTCTCGCGGTTGAAAAGATTTGAGAGAAGAAAATCCATCCGTAGAGATGGACACTTAGGCAAACGTCGAGTTAGGCAAACGTCGAAACGCGCACATGTAAATCGACCAGAAAGACATATACAGCGATAAAGCAAAACGGAAAGAAACGATTTAGCAAAGACAACACGATTTTTCCAAAAAAGAGATATATACCATACATACGTACATACACGCACACAAACACGATTAGTAAGAATTTGGTTGGTGGAAATGTTGGTGAGTAAGTCTCTTTGTTTGGTGTCTGTGATGTTGCAGCGGCTCCCAGCGGTGCTCAGCAGGATAGGGATAATATTGGCCAGCCCCTTGGTAAGACCCCCCATAGCGTTAGGGCGCGGTCACGACTTCGCGCGTGTTTTCAAAATCCGACATTCGTTATCTCACGATCCAGTTCGATCGAAATGTCTGACCCGGCTGTTCACTGAACAATCTCGAGATTGCAAACGAGAGAATCGCAAAAGAAAATGGAGAGCTCGCGAGTTTTTCCCTCTTCTACTTCACTGTCTTTCACTCTCTTTCACACTCTCTCCTCTCTCTTTCTCTATCTATCTATCTATCTATCTCTTTTTTCTTTCACTATCTATCTATCTACCTCTCTCTTTTTACTCTACTATAGTCTACTCTAGTATACTATACTCTATTCTATTCTATTCTCTCTTTCTTTCTTTCTATCTTCTTCTGTCACTCTTTCTCTTTCTACCAAGTATTCCAAATACCAAAATGGAGTAACAAAAAAAATAGAACGCAAAGAAGGAAACGATACGCACGTGCAAGGTCTTAACCGCGTCCTGAACCACACACGGACCCATTAAAACGAAAACACCGACCCACACGTACACACGCATACCCACGTACAAGTACACGGACACTTATGTTCTCTTGTTGAAAGTCGAGAGAACGGAAAACCTTTATCTTTTCTGGCCCTCCTTCGCTCTCACTCTCTTTTTTTCTTTCTTTTTCTCTCTGTCTCTCTTGTCTATCGATCTATCTCTCTCTTTCTCTCATTCCCTCTCCCTCTCTTTATCTCTGCATTTTACATCGAGGACGCGCGAGCGGGATGTTTCCGCGGATCCATTTTGTCACATGACTTTTGTGTGTCGTACGCTTCTACGCGGCAACGATTTTCGAAAAGATCAAACGTGCGAACTATTGTAAAGGAATTTGAGATTCACCGCGAATAAATTGTCTCATAGGCATTGACTTTCCGTTGCCACTTTCGCGGGCGCCTGATTACGTTTGCAATGAAAATCTCGACTCCCGTGGTCGTTGCTCGAAGAACAGCAAGCTTTTTTGCCATTTGCGGACGTGTACGATAACATCGCGTCACACGGCAAACGATACCGAATCGAAAGGAAAACATCCCTCTCGACCTTTGCGAAACCATTTCCCGTTAATTGTATACTTTCATTGCCTGTGCTCATGTCATTTCTCTCTCTCTCTCTCTCTCCCTTTCTCTAAATATACGTATATGTATATCCACATAGATATACATATACGTACATGTATACATAAATACATTTCCCGTCACGTTCTCTCCCATTCGTCTCTCTTTCTTTCGTTCTTACTCTTTATCTCTCTCTCTCTCTCTCTCTCTTCTAGTAGATCTAGTCTCTGTTTTCTGTATATCTCTATCTAACGATGCATGGGTAAAAAGTGCATGTACTTGCGAAAGATGGAAACCGCCTGGAACGCGAAATTCTTCGCTCTCGCAGTTATCGTAATTCTCTGCCGCGTAGCGTTGATACTTTACCACGTACACACACACACACAGAGACCCAGACACGTACACACATACACAAAGGGATAGAAGCGAAGAGATACGAACGTGAGAGGTGCGATAATTTTTCGCGGAGTGGCGAACGGTTTCGCAAGGGCGGAAATGAAATAGCGCAGCCAGCAGAGTCTACGCCTGCTAGATCCCTTCCGTTCGTTTCCTATCCCTTCGCTCGAGCGTACACAGGGCCGGACCGAGGTTCGTTCGGCGCCCGCGGCAAGGTGCACCGTGTCACCTCTGATGACGATGAACTCGACCACGTCGAAATAATCGAAACGTCGAAAAGTTTGTACGGACGGTCCAAGTCGCAGAAAGTTCGGCGAGTCGCAAATCGAACGAACCTGTCGGACTAGCCCCAAGCATTCACCTTGGATTTACAAGATTTACGGGATACGCGAGAGATCCGCGAAATCCCGTCGGAATTGGCGAAATCATGGAACATGTCGTCATCTTATCGAACATTAAATTATACGAAACCGTTTCCTATCCCGTGGAGCTTTTCCTCCGTACGAGAGGAATGGAAAGTTTTGGAAATCGTTCGGGGGAAGAAGTCGTATCGTATCGATACAGGATTAATTTAGATCGAAAGAGATGCCACCGTTCGACGGAGAAGGGAAAAACGGCGAAGACGCTTGTAAATCCAATAGGACAGAACGTCCCTGACAAACATTTTTCGTGCATGGCCCGCATTATTTAAATCAATGACGGAGAATATTCGGTGAACTGTACGTATTACGCATGTGACGCATGTAGACGCATGTTAATTGCATGTAATCGTAACTTTACGCACGCATGATGTGCATCGAGTAAATATTTATTCGACTACACTATATTATATATATATATTTATATATAGCGTTCGAATATGCCTTGACGAGAATAATTCATTATTTTTTATTCGAACGAAAAAGACAAAGCGTATAAAGAAAATAATACGACGAGAATCGCGTTGAAACAAGAAAAGACGAACGACCGCTCTCGAAGCAAGTAAATACCTCTCCACCATGAATTTTAGCGAACGAACATCTTAATTACGCATACTCCCGAGATATTTACGCTTCTTAATCTTTGCGCTTACCAATCCGAAAGAACACGCGCGTTTCAGTTCGGAACGAAGCTTTCCAAGTGATGTTAGATTACTTTTCTTCTTCTGTGCGTTTTGATGTCGCTTAACCGCTCAGGTTTGATTACCATAATACGGACGATCATCGACGAAACCGATTGCACGATCGAAGATCGGGAGTCTTCGTCCAACTAGCATCGATACCTTTGGCAACATACCTGTCGTGATACGAACTCGTAATTGTATTATTTTCGTTTACCGCCCCCCGCGGCGACTTTATTTCGAATCTTCTAATCGTCTATAGTCGAGTCGAAGGAAGGTAGAAGATGTACCGATACGTTCAGGGCCGGTTCGTCAGCTCCACGACACCTTACCGAAGGAAACTCGAGTTTCTCCTTTCAAATACGAAGCGCATTGTTAACCGATTCAGTGTTGCGAGAGCACTCGTTAGTCAGACGCAGTTAGCCATCGACAGGCTCCGGGGCACGGAATTATGAACAAAAAAGAATGACTAACTACACTGGAAAGTTTGATATTAAATTTCGCTGCTGACGCCGATCGATAAAACCCCCGTGAATTGAAATCGTGCTCCGCTCGGTAGAAAATAAAAGGAAAGACTCGGAGAAAGAAAGGTATTAAATTCATGGCCGCTCGAAAGAATAAAATACGAAAATACGACGTGGTAGTTCTCGAGACGACGGTTCTCGGAGGGAAAGGAAAGGGACGATCTCGAGGTGGCGGCGAACCGAACGTCCGAAGCTTACGGTAAAACATCACGATCTAACCGAACGGTTTGATCGACGGCCCGTCGATTTTCATATCAAAACCTAATTCCAGGTGGTACGTTGCAAGCGCGCGGTAGTCTTCCAGGTTGAATCACACGTCGGTATTAAATCACACGTAAACGATAACCTATCAGCCACATTTTCTGTTCTCTTGAACCGCGATCGACGCTGATCCGAATACTATAGCCTTTCCGTGATATATATATTTCCACAAATATATATATATATATACACACATATATACATATAAGACGTATTATATATATCATGCCTTGACTGTGATACTAACAATCGCTTTTTGCCATTGAACTTACCCCGATTGAAGCTTGACATGTAGCATAAGCTTAAATACGAGATACCTTTCTCAAACGCAATTGGCCGGTTACAGGGATCCGCTTGAAAGTTCGCACAGTTTAACCAGCGCGCATTCATCTAATAATAAAAAGGAAAGCATGGAGATAAACGGTATTCTATTTGAGAAAACTAGATCGAGGTTACCCGTTGCTAAACAGGCCGGAAGGGCGCGATTCAAAATCGATTTCTCGTCGCGTTCGATTGTTACGCATGATTATTAAATTATCCAACGTTACAACCATACTTGCGTGGAAGACAAAACGCATCTGCTTTTCGCTCGACAAAAGAAACGCGGAACGTTGAACCGTGCGAAAGTCAGATCAGGAATCCTTGTGGTCGAGAGACCGGATTATTTTGCGGAGAAGCTGTGTTCGAGGAAAGATTTCGTCGAAGTGACGACTTAGAAGTGTACAGTTGACATAAGAGATTCATGTTCACATCGGATCGTCCGCGGTCACTGATTCTTCGCGATATCAATCGCCGACTTACAGTCGAAACGAGTCGCGCGTATACGATCGTTCCGCATGGTCGGATCGGTGGCTATTAAAATCGTAGAATGTCGATCGTGATCCGATGTGCGACGATACGAAACGTAGATGTTATACGGCATGTAATTCGTAAGTTATACGCAGAGGCACGGAAGTGTTTATCGATATACGTATTACATATAGTGTTTGAAGAGAAACAACGATTCACTTTTCGACAACCTTTCAACGAACCTCCGGGGAGCTTTCACTTCGGTATCGTGACATACGCGATCGATTCAAGAATCCTTTCGTTTCCGCGACGATCCTCGCTGTCGAGAATTATTAAACGCGATTATTAACGTATCGAATAGATCACGCTTCTTTCGCGGCTGTGTTAAACTGAATTTTCATCGAATCGTTAAATGCTGCTTGTCCAGTGGTACTCGTCGAGGTCTGCGACGTTCGATCAGTTACTAACTTACTACTGAATTTCCCTTTTCTTTGTTTCTCTACGAAATTCGAGTTTCACTCGTGGCCTATAGATACAATATAAAACTAGTCTACTGTAAATAGTTGGTAATTTTGAAAGCGTTTTTTCTAATCCAGTAGTATCGCAGTTTCGCTTGTCCACTCTATTTCTTTCTTCGCTTACCCTTTTTCTAACATGGCTTTTATTTCTTGCTTGAGAAATAACAACGCAACTTTACTAATTTATAAATTACGTTCACCACGAACGTTTATCGAGGAAGGCTTTGAATTTCGCGACGAACGATCGTGTGAAAGTGTTCGATAATTTTCAACAGCGCGCGAGTACCACTGGGCTATCGAAAAGAATATTATCACGGACCGATTGGCAAAGTCCGACGTCACGTTTCCAAAGAATCACCGGTCGGTGTGTCTACGTGCGAATTTTCGAAATTATTCACGCCTCTACGTGCAAGCTTGTCCGCCTCAATCAAAGCCTCCATCACGCTTAACTTATTTACGCTTGCCATCTCGAACGATCGATTATTATTATAGAAGCTGAAGCGGCGCTCGCCCGTGGAAATTTTATTCTCAAACAGATAATCGACATTAAACACCAGCTCTTCGTTCTCTCCCAGCTTTCTTTTTCTATTGTCTCCCTGTCCGACGCGATCCGAAATTGAGAAACGATTTCCGATTCGAAAGGAGAAACGAGCAGCTTCGTCTATACCGATCGTTTGCTCGCTAGACAACACGTGAACGATTCTCTGACGAGTCCCTCTCGAGTTCGACTCTATCTATCGGGCAGTTTCGGCTGATTTCACGGCGGAGCGTCGAGTCAAGTCGATCGAACAAAAATTTCTTGTCAAAGAAACGCTCAAAGCTTCCAAAACCGACGTGACTTGATTTCATGCTCACCGTGTGAAAGCTCCTTATCCATTAAAACGAAAATCGCTATGAAAAGAGGACCGTTGAAGCGGTAACACCGCCGACCGTCGATAACCAAAAGAGACAGGCTATTAAAACAAAACAATAATAATAATAATAATAATAATAATAAAACGAAAGAAAGAAAGAAAAATGCAAAAGCGTGGGAGCGTAGTCGAAGGATGGATCGTTGTTTAAAACGAGAGAGTATAAGTTTCTTCTACGGAGACCCTGTCGCAGGGTAAAAAGAAGCGAGAGGGCGGCGCACCGACCGGGACCACCACAGGACCGAACGAGATCGTGACCTGCACCAACTGCGGACCTAATCCCTGCACGCACACAGCCACCAACGGCTGCACCGCCGAGGTATGTTGATTGCTTCTGACCGACTGGATCGATATTCGAAGCACGATTATCATTCGCGAGCTATCCATCGTCGTCTCTTCGATGGCGGTGGATATTTCGAAATTAGAGGATTTCAAAATTCGAACAGCTCGATCCTCGGCCGCGCGACGCTCGAATAATTCTCGAGAAAAAAGGGATTCCGCTCTAACTATCCTAGTTATCCATAGATTATCTAGTTCGTTGCGAAATGGAACTAGAATCCGCGTAATAAAGTTGCTTGACATTTCTAGCTGCGAAAGAAGGAGCCGCCGCACCCGATCCGGGTCGCGAAGACGATCGACGTGATAGCAAGAATCACCTTCCCGGTCGCCTACTTCATGTTCCTCACCTTCTTTTTCATCCACTACAAGGGCACCTCGTAGACCGGCACCATAGATCGTCCAGGAATGGAATTCCACCGAACTTCTTGTCTCTTGTGCTTACGACGCGACTCTCTTTAGCGTGATACTTATAATCCGTTTGCTCGACTTTCATTAAGCAACAAAATAATAATATTAATAAACAAAACAGTGTTGTTTCTCGGAGAACGAAAACGGAGAATCCTCGAGCCAGTATTTCAAGAGGACGTCGAACGAAAACCGACCACGGAAGTGTTTCAAGGTTTATGTGGATAACGGAAAGTGATCCGTGGATCCGCGAGTGTGTTAGAAATTGAGTATTCTCTTCTCCGGCAGCGAGAACGAGACAACCGAGTCAACGGAACTGTTCCAATGAGTCGAGAATAATTTACAGAACGTTCTTAATCGAGAGACGATGCGCCCGAGAACGGAAATTCCGAATCGGCGAATATCGCGTGGGAATGGTGTTTCCCTCGAAACCGTGCGAGTGAAGGAGCACGAGCTAAAAATCTTCCCCTCCCCTTTATCCTAGATCGATTTTCCCTGAATTCTCTTCGACCTCGGGAAATGTCCTGCCGTTTTCGACTCCGAGTTCGGATATTCTGACGTTCTTTCCCATTCGCTTTGTTTTTATCGATATACGCGACACCGCGAGCTTTCGCACGCGTTTTTCCGGGAAGAATCCTCGCCGGTGGGGATAACGGACATTGGGAAACACCGACGGAAAACGTGCCGGCAAAGTCTCCGTCTCCAAAGGAAAACGGTCGGTGAAATTCGTTTCTTCTTCATCTTCTCTCACATGTGATAACTCTTGACAGCACTCTTTCTCCGAGACGGTCGGTCCGGCAGGTGATCGACGACGGTCACGAACCCACAGTTACTTTTCCGTATACGTACACACATATACATATATACATATATATATATATATATATATATATATATATATATATATATATACACACACACACACACACACGCACACAGAGAACAGAATCGTTACAGGTCGCGAAAGAATTCGATCTACGTGTTAATATTTATTACTTGGTTTCAGCAGTCTTCGAGTTCAAAGTATTAAAAGACGCTTCTCGTTTGCTGTTTAACTAATGGTATTGTCGAATGATGTTACGTCGGTGTTTGAAACATTAATACGCAAATGGAGTTCTCTTTATTTAATCAATGTACCGCGCATACGGACACGAGGGTGGATGGTAACATAAACGCGTACATACATACATACATACATACACATATAGACACGAAAGACACGCTCGTTCCTTTTCTTTTTGTCTTCTCCCGCCGGGGTAGTCACGCAGCTAATTTGACGATGCTTACAAATGGAAAATAAAAAAATTCTAGTTGATCGAATCCAATCTAATTAACCTAAGGGACGTTATATTTAATCTTCACTACAAGTAGGGAAGGTCGATGCAAAGTGTCGTCCATGAAATCGCTAATTCGTGATTCGCCTTTTATTAATTAAATAATCGACCTTTATCGATCGGCAATCGATCGATCGCGGTATTGCGGTAAACGCAAAGTGATCGCAGACTAGTTGTATATTCGTAGACTTTTAAAGTAAAAAAATCATAAAAATACAAATAAAAACGACGTTCGCTTTTACCAAGGGAGCTGGCTGCAAACCAAAAAGTCCGCTGTACAAAAAAAAAGATGATATATGTATATACATATACAATATAAATTTGGTTAATCAATCGTCGTTTCATCGAAGCTTCTCGTTAAGTATCGCGTATACGTTTACGTACCTACACGCGTACGATATACATACTATCTTAATATCTTTTTCGATCGTTCAGGGTAGCTTTCGCGCCGATAGCTTTAAACAATTTCTATAATAATATCCTATACGACCGAGATCGAAGCAATACGACGAACGAAACGAAACTTTTTTCGATCGATATCGCGGATGCCGGAATGGGGGGAGAGGACGGGGGAGGGGCGGTAGGAGAAGAAATATCACGACCCGTTTCAAACTGTGCGCACAGTTTTATATCGGAGGGATTTGCGAAAACCATGAACGTTACGTTGACGTAGAAAACAATGAAACGATAACAGGGGAAATCGATATATCACGGGTAAAGTCTGCGATTCGATTACTCGCAACACTTTTTCTTTCTCCTGCTTTCCCTACAGGCCTTGTACGCGGCCTTCGTTGTTCCATTCGATTACACGACCGAATTAATTTTATCGTCAAAGAAGCTATCGATCTTCTGATAAAATAAGAGCAGCAGCCGAATGACACGCTTTACCCGCAGTAAAAAAAGAAAAGAACATGTTATGAAATACTACGTGCATACCCTGAGAGCGTAGTCGACTAGCGAATATACAAAGCAATGAAATCGGACGACAAAAGGGTAGTACGCTTCGCGCGGTTAAGGAACACTGAAAGTAATAAACGCGGTGCTCTTTGCCAACGCTCTTTGGGGGAAATGAAGAAGGATAGGGGAACGGAGACCTTAAAACGTAGGTCGAGAGCCGACTAATCCGACGTTTCTCCGAGTATCCCGCATACATTTAGATCAGAAAAGCAAATGTTATCGCTACGATACTATCGTTATTAATACTATTACCTATTACTACTTACTATTACTACTTACCGTAACTTCTAAGCGAAGAAAACTATTATTACCCTTATTATTATTATTATTAAAATACCGCTGCTACTACCGTACTACTGTATCGTTATCGCTATTATAAAAGAAAACAATGAGAAACGCATACACAGATACATCCACTCACAAGGAAACAAGTAATAGTTGTAATTGCGAGCGTACAGACCGATTATACGGGGAGAAAGTGGTGCAGGACGCCGTACAGCGTATACCGTTTTTATTAATCAAGCCACTTTATTAATCCAGCAATATTTCACAAAAATGCAGACCAAGGAAACGTTAAGCAGCCGTGCTTGAAGGGACTCTTATCGATAATCGTAATGATAATTAGTCGAGGTATACTTGGTAGGTGTGATACATAGTATTAAAATCGTTAATAATCGCAACGATTGCTGTACTTGTTGCGGCACGCGGAACCAACGTTTCCTTTTCTTCCGATGTGTTCCGTTTCCCCGCGAAATACATAGATTACGCTCGAACGTTGGCAAGGTGACGGCTTGCTAAATCCTTTCGTTCGGCCGATACCTTTCCGTTCCCGCGGTGAAACGTAGCCGGATCGTTTATCTTTATTTTTCTACGTAGACGTTTACGTGGGATCATCGTCGATTATTCGCATTTTCCGGAACGTGTCGAGGAAAACACGTACGTAAGCGAAGCTAGATAAAGTATTATGTATGTATATGTAAATTGTACGATACAACGGGCGGCAGGCGTAAGCAGCTGCTTCATTTAAAATAATTAACCTCTAATTAAGAGAGAAATAATTGGCAGATGTAAGCTCATATTTTCCGAAGCTTTTTAGAAGACCTACTCGAGATACGTATTTACATTCGTGGATTAAACGCAAAACCGATCTCGACGTTTCAATGGTCGGATATCGATTAGCTTTTTTAAATAACATTTTCGAATTTCATCGGGTGCTTCTCAGAGTATCGCGAGCTTTCGACATACCTGCGGTTCGATATGGGAATAACATACAAAAACATTCATGAAATACGTAACGATGCTACTAAATATTTCTTTCTTCAATTGCGGCTGCCAATAACATTATTTATTACAACACACATTTATTCGCGCAAAGCTGACGCGTACCGGACGAAAAGCAAGATTTCGTCGACGTAAAAGCTCGAAGTAACGTTGTACGAGAACGAAGCGATACATCGCGTCTCTAGACATGAAGAGAGCCGGTATACTTTCTAATTATATTCCTATCGACGATACGAATTCGACCTCGATATCATACGTGTCACTCCATCCGGGAGGAAATTCTCTGTTTGACAGCCGGAAAGAGAAAGAAAGATACATTTAATGAGAAAATGTTCAATCTGTTCATTTCCGTGGTAAAGAAACGCTAATGAATAATTTAGTAGTGGGTTACGAAGAACGCTGTTGGATCGTTAAATGGATATTTAAGCTTCTTATTCAAGCCGGATGTCCTATTGTAATTCCATAGATACAATTATAATTAATTAGAGCAAATAGGGGCCAGATCGTTTGGAAGTCCAGGCTAGAACAAAAAATTAACGCGGACGAGAAATACCATGTTAAGAGTAAAACACCTTCTACGAATCGTAAGCTGCATCGATGTTAAAGTTATGTCGATTCGTTGGGAAGAAAAGCGACGCCGTTGTTGAAAACGGTTCCGATCGAATAACACCTATCGCGTGCTTTGCTGCACGGCCATTGCGGCAGACGATACAATTATAGCGTACCGCAGGTATTTATGACGATTGTAATTAGAATCCGTAGATCGTAAACGTACGAATGCCGTAAGGCAATCTTCTCAGAAAATAAGCCGGCGACGTGAAACGACGGAAAAACCACGCATATACCCTACCACCACGGAAGAGTATACATATGTACGTATATCTGAGAGTATAATGTGTAATCGCCACAACGAATTTCTCGTAGAACCGAGCTTTCCGGCGGCGGAAAACGAGCTGTCCGGCATCGAGTGGGAAAATTATGTTTAACGAAGGACGTTTAATTATAGAGGGACGAACGGCGGTCTCGCCGGGCTACGGTGGATTTTTCAAAAATTCCGATTAAACGTCGTGATCTCGAAACACGATAATTCAGATAATTGACATTTTACCGCGATGGGAAATTTACGGCGAAACGGATATCACCGTATCGTGATGTACGAACTTTATTCGAATTCGGACATACGAACGTTAAACAGCTGGCTAGTTTGCAGAATTGCCCGCGAACATCGCCAGCATCACGACAACGACGAATAGTTATACGACATATACCTTCGCATGCAACCGTACAAAAATGTAAATTTCTTGCTGGTTAATGTTTTACTCGCGTCTGCGGGGGAACAACGTAAAATTTGTTGAAAGCCCGCAGCCTGGACAGACAGAGCCGTGGGATATATCGGCTACCTACAATTATGTTTTATACACGTCACCTGCCGTGAGTGAAAGAGAGATCGTTTAGGTGATAGGGAAACGTTGATAAATAAATTAATTAATGTCGTTAACGTTTAATACTCCACGGACCAAGACACGTAATCCTAAAATCTTTAGCATCATATTATTAGCTGCACATGCGAGGCCTCCTACGAGAACGCATTATTACCTTTTGACCCTTCGTTTCGTACCAGATTCGCACATTCGCAACGGGTCGTCGCCAATCACATCTGCATCACTGTACGTGCTTATGTGTGTGTATGTATACGGAAAGAAACATTCGAATAGTTATTAAGGTTTATTAATTTTCTTACGATCTCTGATACCGTTACTTCTAATAACTGTATAATTATCGAGTCAAGAATAATAATTCGAAGATTAGCAAAAGTGATAAATTAATAAATCAAAACGCACGAAAGTAAAAAACGCAAAGCAGTTTCCAATTGTATAACGATGAAAGAAATGTTTGGTTTGTCACGCATATTTATAAACGAGTTTGAGTATCGTCATTACCTGGATTTGTACAGTTAGAATCGATCAACATTAGGTAATCTATCGAGAAGATTGCGAAACGAAGGGTTGATAATCGCCGAATATGCAATACGCCGCGAGCCTCGGTATCGAATTTTTCACGATTGATTTCTAGAATAATGATAATTCCAAAAAAAAAATAGTAGGGCAAAGAACGTTTAAGTCATAAGTGCTAGAAGATAGCTTTTCCGGAAAGCTTTCGCAGCTTTTATCGATACGTTTTTAGTCGATTTCTAATATATCGATGTCGTCACCAAAAGACTATCTTTTAGATTCGTTTTATATCATCTTCGCGCGCGATTACAGTGACTCTTTATGACCCGGATTTATACCGCGACAAGTTCTGTATTCGAAGATTGTTGTTGTGCTCCGGCGACGGAGCTTGCGTAAATTAGTTTAAATGTATCAGCGCTTTTACCGCGTTACAAAAAATGGAATCCGGGATTCATCGTACATTCGCGAATTGATCGCGATGTAGCGGTACATTCTTCGGACGGTTATTCAAACGACAGACGTTTTTATGTTCCGCGCTTTAAAAACTTTCTTACTACAGTCAACTGTAACGAATAATATAAATCATACGAGATTTCGCGCATCGGCCGAGCTCGACACACGCGACTTTGAACAGTTTCTCACCGGTAGGACAGTTTTCTGTACAATTCGCTCGCGTCTGCCACTGGAAATTCTTTCGATCTAAGCGTTTCCATAAGCTACCATCAACGGTTACTTCGATGAAAAAGCTCAATGCCGATGAATGCCAGTCGTTTTGAAGAAGGATAGCAAATACGCGAATACCCGCCTGATACGAGTGTAAGGGCAAAGGAAACACGATACGTTGATATTCTTCTTGTTACGAATCAGCGAAAAAGAAAAGTACTTATCTAATATTAAACTGTGGTATCTTCGTGGATATACATGCATTGTATATTCCGGGGCATAGCGTATACTTTGTACATGTGTATTGCATTCATGATATTTAATTACGCTTATCTTTTCTCGTCTAAACAAAAAGAGAACAAGGAATAAAACTCAGAGTGCCATAAAAAAACGACGAGGAACATTTACCAGATAGTGTAGAAGAACGATGTAAAAGAAGCGTTTGAAAGGTGGAAAGCCATTTGACGTATTTTGTTTAAACACGTCGAATATTTTAATTAAAAAATTGTAATGACTGTTCACTCTTAAAAAGGATTCTCCCGAATATGTCGATATATTTGCGAAATCCTTCCGGCTATTAAATTCCTCTTTAGCTAAAACGAACGAAACTAGATAACGTACAACAAATGTAAAAAAATAATATGTATATCAGTGGATCGAATGAACCGTGACTTTCCGAAAACATGTTACGCTCTGATCCACCCTTCGGAACCCAATACTTTCTCTGCATGAATTGTACCGTTTGCAAGCTGATTTCCAAAATACAAATTCGCCGAAAAACCGATGAAATCACGTTTGAAGTTGTCCCAATGTATACCGGAATTCTTTAAATTATTTTTCTATCGATAATGTAACAAAACCGAACACAGTAGCAAGGGAAACGTGTGAAAAATGGAATACCAGCAGCGAAAGAAGTTAACAAGTTTCTCGCAAAAAAAGACAGGAAGGGAGTACGTAAAACTATGTATACATGTTACAGTAAGAACTCGAAGCTCCGTTATTGCCAATCGTTACCAGCGGAAATCGACCGATATGGAAAGACGTCGTAAAACACGACACGAAAAAAACAACAAAACCAGAACAGCGTTAAGAAACTAAAAAGAAATAAACGCAATTAAAATCGTCGCGCAAACGAAAGACAACTGCTAAAACGAAGATCGGATTGTTACGGTAACATAGAAACGTCCATTGTATATTTGTCCGATCTATCCGATTCTATTCTTGTTATTTTTGTACCTTTTCACTGCATCTGTCGGAGGGGGTAGAGAGAAAAGAGAGAGAGTAAGGGATTCTGTGTTACACAAGGTATTACGTGTATGTATCAGTGCCGGCTGATATATTTATCTATAATTCGCCTATTAACGAAGCTACGTTTATAAATATGTATATATAAAAAGAAAACGTCAGCGAGATGTGTAGAGCAAAGAAACGGAGCGAGAAACGTGGCTGGGAACCCGTGTTAGACGAGCCTTATATTATATATATAAAAAAAAAAACGTTATTACATCTGTAGAATCGACACCGCTCGAGTATTGTGCAACACTTCGAAACCAATTATTCTCTGTAGCGTATTCTATGTATAGTTAATTAACGCGCATCGTTGATCCGATATTATTCGGTTTTACTGTTTACCGACATCGTTATACATTATACATAAATATTATTTATTGCGAAGTATCGATAACCGTTACTACGTCGTTGACTTTTTATCGTCATTATTGCGAATTGTCCTTGTTATTACATATGACCGATACATTTTTACCATTGTTCATCGAATTAATCGTCATAACGTAAACGTTTGTCGATCGTCATGTTCTGTACCATGTAACACGTGATTCTAACGATTAATGTATACACCTAATCGTTATACCGTAATCATGACGAATTGATTATTATCATCCGCACTTATATACAATATTTATTTATTATTATTTAACAAATCATCGTGATCATTATCATCATCATCATCAACATCATCATCATCATCATCATCATCATCATCATCATCATCATCATTATTATAATTATTAATTAGACATTGGTAATCGTCGAGCAAAAGAAGCGCGAATCTTCGTCGATTACGCGGTTAAAGGAACATACGAAGAAACCAAAAAATAACCGGAGAAAATTAAAAGAAGCTGTGATGTTATTGAAAAATATGGCCGTCATGGCACGGCTAAGAACGAACGCGTGACTATTTTTGCAATACTTAAGGCAAGTTGAAGTTGATAAAAACAAAACTCTTGATAAATAAGTAAAGGTATCTAACTTTTCTCCGAATCACAGAAGAGGCTTTGCAAACACATACGTATACGTGTGTACGTATATATATGTAATTCTGTATGTCACAGGGCTTTTCTCTGCCTATCCTTATTAACGAAGAAGCGATTCGGCTTTAATTATGAAATAAAGGAACTGCAAAAAATGTATTAGCAAAACGAGTGGCTACTGTACACTGAATATCCTTCGTAAATTGGCGTGAAAATAACTACTTCGAATCAGTTTTTACTTGTAAGACATCAATACCTACATTGCCGACTGCGATATAAAGACCATGATCGCGTCTTACCTCAATTTTGCTTCCCAAGTAAATTAAAGATTCATAATTCAACCAGATTAAATCCATTTCTTTTATCCTCGTTTTGTTTAAAAAAGCATTGTTTATATGCATATATAAGTACATACATATATACGTACACTTAAGTATCCACGCGCGTAATTCAGTACACGCAAAACAATTAGATACATTGATATGTACAGCGCATAAACATTCGCGACAACAGACGTGGCGAAATAAAGAACGACACATTATTATGATAAAATTGATTCACACGAATACATACATATTAAGTATATTGATAAATCATTTTTAAAAATAAGCGTAAATTATTGATTATTGTATTGTAACGACGATTGATTATCTGATTTATCGGCTGTGTTTGTAACGTACGTAATTAAATATTAAACTATCGACTTAAATAGCAATGTGCGTTCTTTCTCTAAATTTTCTGAAGTTTGTCTGATATCAGCTGTGTTGTCTAACAATTTCTAGCTGAAATTTAACTTTTCACGGTACAACAAAAATTGTAGTCTTATTAGTCAGTACTACAAAGACACTCGTTTATGCGGAATACACTTCAGCATAGTATACAAAACTGTGGACAAAGTAACAATCCAATCTGTGGAAAAACGAACAAATGGCTTATATCTTACAAAATAATTGCCACGGAGATGTACAAGTTATTCTTACACACCTATATCACGGGAAATCAGACCACTGTTTATATAAAATTATAAAATACCTTTATTTATAAGTCATTCGTGCTTAACTCTACTTAGTGCGATGTATGACTTCTTAGTGGACAGATCGTGCCAACCCACAGGACCCCTCTCGCAGTCTGCGCACGCTAAATACTTCACGTTGCCTACTGTATGCGAGACTCCAATATTCTCAAATGTATACATGTCCTCCACAAGCCAATAATCTGTTACCAATTCCAGCTGATCGGCTTCACCCTCTCCTTTACGGTGTATGTACGGTAGATTGTACTAAAATATTACCAAACACCTTAGCCTAATTACCCCTACTTTGCTAATAAAATACATTTGCACTCCATGTATATTCTATTTTCATATAATCATATACATATCTTATTATCGGAAACAATAATGAAATAATCAACCTTTGAGGTTACGACACAAAGAATTGAGTAATCCTCTAAAGTGAAACTAATGCACGTTAGCAATTAGCAAAAAATCGTAAAATGTAAAACATATTTTCACGGCAGTTTCTTCAGAATTTATCGTAATTGAAATGGTGGTTAATTACCTCGGTACTTACAAACCGGGCTGCGCCAACGTTCAACATTTTTGACGGGCAAAAAGTACAGAAAACTTTGTCCTTATTTTTACCATCCTGATCCGTTTTCGAATTGGTTTCCTCGTCCGTTGACATTCTGTAAGATTTGAGAGCTCAGCTACTGCTACACCGCGATTACAAACGACATCAATGACGACAATTCTAATTAAAACATTCGTCGCGAAGATCACAACGTCGTCAAATTGCCGTGTAAATTGTAGATGTCAGTTGTCAGTTTTCAATAAGCTCCGTGGTTGCTTCTGCTGTTGTAACGCTAGCGCCAGCCGGTATCCGCGGCAACTCCGCTTGGTATCCGATTGGTATCCGATGAAAGACAAGAATTGAGCACAGAAATTTGAATTGGCGAGAACCGTGTCAACCAGAAAAGTTTCACGAGAAAGACCTGTTCTAAAGGTATTCCTAATTATTAATCATTTGTGTAGGTACACCTTCTTCTTAACACTTGGATAGTTCAGAACAAAACGCACTGTTAATCTTCACAATTATTGGTCGGATATTAATACCTTTCACTTTTAAAAACATCGAAGTAGGTTTTTAAACATTAACAAGTTAGGTCTTCTTTTATATTGTGTTGTACGCTGTCCTGACAAAGCTTAAATAATATCATCTCGAATAAGCTACAATGTAATCCATCGATCGTTCGAATTCCTTCTTACCGACTAATTTCCAACCATAATGTTCAAATTTTTTATCAAACGGTAAGGGATCGGTCCAACGACCTTGACCTTCCTTCGGTCCAATAACAAATACAAGGTTGCCAGTGTAATTTTCTATATAGCTGCAGAAGCCGGATGCGTTATTGAAGTAACAAAATAAGAGAGCATATTTATCCGACACACGGAAGTTTTTTGTCTTGTCTTCTTGAATGAAAATAATATTCTCCAGAAATAGCGGCGGAGAATACTTGCTACACCACCACGACTGATCTAACTCTACACCGATCACGTCTAAACCTTAAACAAAGGATCAAAGAAATTAAATCGAGAAAGTCCGCACTTACAATGTTGGACATTTTTTTGTAGAAGGTACTCACCAGTAGACTTTTGGAGCAACCACTCGAATAAACCACAACCGCAACCAATACTCACTAGTCCAGTTAAATTAAATTTTTTCAATACCTCAGCTGTCCAATTTAAATCGTTAATGGTAGGCAATACCCAAAATAACCGGCACTTTTCGATGCGATTAGTCGTACGATTTAATGTTACGATTTCTTCCCACTTCTGTTCGTTGTACAGCGCTATAATACTTTCCTCGGTATTTTCTTCGAACATTCTTTTAAAATACAGACATAAACACGATAAAAGCAGTTCAGTATACCAACGATTATACGAAAAGGATGCACGCTCGAGAGCAAAACGACAAAGCTTAATTAAGAATACGCAACGGATTGTTTATTAATAGTAAGACAAAATTCGAGCATCGGCACCTTGACTTACGTAATATCGTCAATCACAAATACATATGTATATCTCCATATGATATGTTGTAACACTTTTACAGTACATTTTTGGGTGATACTCAATGTGAATGGTTATATAATACATTTTCGACGTCGCAGCATTTGAAGGAGAACACGTTTAATATACTTAAATATTGAATGAAACTGATCTATATTATTGTATAAAATTTAATGAATAAATAATTTACATTAAAAAAAAATCAATAATCCTAGCAACATCTTGCGAAAATCCATTGATACATTGAGGCACTTTTAATGTTATATGCAATGTATGATATATATGTACAAAATTGTAATTATCACGATTTTGCATTCAAATCCAATTCCTGAAGAGCATAGTGAATATCATCCGTAGAAACATTCAATAAAATTTTCTGGTATATGTCGTTTCTTGAATGTTCACATATTAATATCCTACTGGCACCCAATCTTCCGCAAACGGCCAGCACTTCAGTTACCGTCGGTACCTTTATACCTGTAACGAGAATAGAGTGTCAATCATAATCTTTTTATTGATTTAGGAATTTGGATTATGAAAATAAACGGACCGTCAAAAGAACAGAGGGATTCAAGCTGCCTATACGCATCTTTAAAATATACTTCTTCAACCGAGGTGCGCGTGACCTCCGCTGACACAGCTTGCAGAAATATTTGCTCCATTTTCGAGCAGTGCTTTATAGCTTGGATCTTCGCAGACGCGATCATTTCGGACACTGCTTGTGTAACGTCCTGAAGGGATATAGTTTCACCGTTTCGCGATTCTGCGATTTCCATGGCACGACGGCATATGTCCAATGCGCGCCTGGCATCTCCAGACACAGCGGATACTTTCCTGATAGCACATAATTACGTTATCGCATGTAAATTTCAAACCGTTTTATAAATGACATAATAGGACACGAATAAAATCAGCCTTACCGTGCGACCAACTGTATGGCTTCGCTTCGGAAACCGTTAAAGTCTTTAAGTCTTGTTACCACTATCTCTTGCAACTGCTTATAATTGTACGGTTGAAAAGTCAATCGCGTCAAACCCAAACGCGATGTAACTCGTCCCATTAAAACTCTTTCCGGCAAATCCATAGTATTTGCTATGGTGATTACAACTAATTGGGCTGTTGCCTTTGTCGGCCAATCTAATAAATTGTACACGACATCCTGGCGTTTTGTGCAAAGGTAATCGAGCTGTATAAGAAAAGGTTTAACGGTGATAACGATTCGATATGAATATTAGATACTTCAAGAAAACATGAATCTTACTTCATCTACGAGCAGCAATGTCATTTTGGAATTTGCATTATGAAACCTCTTTTCGAGCGTGCGATACGCTTGTTCCCAAGTTACGGTTTGGCCGGTTAATTGTTTTAAAATTTGTACATAGGATTGCCTCGGCTCCGTTAATTTCATTCCATTTATTGTAACGTAGTCAAAAGCACCTAGTTCACCTCTTAGTATCAATTTTTGCAAGCATCTAACCACTTCGTTCACAGTAGCAGTTTTTCCCGTACCTGGTACTCCACTTATATATATACATCTGAAACGGTTTTGTAATGAGTTAATTTTATTCCGCGAAGAGCATTTCATTTTATCAGAACGTACCCTCCACTTTTGTCGACCAATTTACCCTTGAGAAACGTGAAAATGTTATTGAATTCTTCCTCCCTGCATGGCAATGATTTCGGGACGGCGCTTACGTGTAACCTGGATCTGGCTTCTTGCAGCGGTGTACTTGGCTTCAATAAAGCAGTGCTTCTTTGACCAATCGAAGGAGTTAAACTGCTACATTTCAACGCTCGGGATTTCGGCGTACCAAAATACGTTTCCTCGGCCTGCAAGTCGCACTGCTTATGAAAGTTACTCTTCTTTCGAGGTGTTAAAGCGTTCCGATTTATTGACAAACTTCTTACACGCTTATGCACATCGGCTAGAGAATCCTCGTCGCTCTCTTCATTATTTACTGTAATCTCTTTTCTTATATTTTGCATAACACTTCTTCGCTTTAACCTGTCAGTTCTTACGGGTGTAGTACTGTTAGATGCGGTCAATTTATTCTTAGCCCTTGTTTTCTCTAATGTAGAATCAATTGGAAATTCTTTTGTATTCCCTGTACCATTTGAAACTACATTTGGCTTGCTTGAAGACTTGGTTCTGGTTACTTCAGAATGTGTACTTGTGTTGATTTTATTGTCTTGCATAGAAGTAGTACAATGCTTTTTGCTATTTCTCTCAGGTGAATTAAATGTTTTCGATCCAGTGGAGCTTACTGAACTATCAGAGTTATAACCTTTACTTTTCTTCTGTAGTTTAGTAGCCTTCTCTCTGTTTATTATAGAATCTTTTATGTGTTCAATAAGCAATTTGTCTTCGTTGTAATTGATACTCTTTTTATTCCTCAATGATGGTGAATTTCTTACCAAACCCTGTGGTGAATTTTTTAAGTGATCTTGAGAAGGTAATGTCCCACACTGGTAATAAGAAAGTCTCAAAGGTGGTCTTCTTATTCTATTACTTCTTGACGGTGTTATATTCTCATCTTGTGTTCTCTGAGCGATTTGGTCCTTGGTGTGTCTTTTATTATTCATAGTGCTATCTTTGTTATCTGAACAGGATGCATCGCTCCCAACGTCCGTGGAGTTTGACCTTATCTTTTTCAACGCAGCTACACGAGATTTGCGCACAGGTCTCTCAGAATCAGAGTCTGTATCGATTTTGTATAAACTCTGTTCTGATGAACGCCTCAATTTAATGCGGAGCGATGCATTTTCTCTCTGTAAAGCTATTTTTTGTGGAAGCGAATATTTAACATGATCAAACATATTTTCGGTGTCAGAACTTTCATTTGCTATGATATTTTGCATACTTTTCTGCAGCTTTGAATTTCTTTTTCTAGTTGTTTTAGCTGCAGATTTAGTATTTTCTGCTTCCGCATCAGAATCTGGCTGAGAATCAAGCAGGTCAACTATATTATCATAGGTCGAATATGTTTTTACATTTGCAGCCATTGCACCTGAATGTTTAACCCTTTAACTATAACAGAATTTATAATTCTATGTTTAACTATTCCGCAAAGCATGAAATCAATGCAATTCATTTAATGTAACAATTAATTCATTTAACTTCATCAAATTTGAAACATATCGATTCTCGTTCGAAAATCATAATTAATAAATCCAATCTTTTTCGTCCAGCTGTAACAACAAAGTCACCATAGGTTTTTATTGTATTAAAGCAGTAACACACAACAATAATTAATACCTTGTATATTACGAAAAAAAGTACTTACAACCTGGGCTAATCGTCGAACACAAAATAGGGTATCGAGTTTCAATACACCACATTTACGCAGAATGCCAGACAATTCTTAAATATCGATTTCTAAGAACAGGTTCATCGTCCTTTCCTATAATTAACAACGTAGTGCAACGTGTACGCTATTTCCGACATAAACAGAGAAGAAAATAGTAAATAAGTTTAGAGGATACGTATCTACCACGACCATAATGTACCGCCAAAATTTCTTCGACCATAAACAATCAAATGGCAAAGATAAACATGGACTATGTTGTTTCTGTAACTCTATCGTACTAACAAGAAATTACTTTTAACCTTAAGTTTGATTTAAAGACAGTTGGGGACTGTTTAGCAGCTAAAGGTATAGACTCTATACCTATTCCTTACAAAGTAATAGCACAGACCACCTATATGAGTGACCGGAGATGCGGGGAAAATGTTTGTGTCCCGAAGAGGGGATCCTAGGACCCCCTTACCATTTTCGTGTCACGCTCAACGTAACCCGCTTTTGACGGGTATCGGTATTAATAGCACATACAGGGTATATGTATACTCTGTGACAGTGAAAGATTCAGGTAGATATCTCAATATTTACGAAAATCGTCAAATTTCAGCAGTTTTTCGTTCGGCATTCGCTCAATTTTTGAGATAGCGATCTGAAACTGGTACCATTGTTTTAGTTAGGAAATTCTACGCCAGATCAACGTATAATAGTTGTACTTTTCGAAAATTTCATTTTTCGCAAAAATCTGAAGGGGGTAGGTCAGGATTTTTTGCGATTTTCTTAAATCGGCTGCCATTTCCACAATTTTTTAGATATCAAAATGATTCTTTCACTGGCTTATTCGGCTTCGGATTCCGCTTCAAAAACGCCCAGGATCATTTTAATAGCTCAAAAATTACGGAAATAGCGAGCGATTTACGAAAATCGCAAAAAATCCTGACCTACCCCCTTCAGATTTTTGCGAAAAATTAAATTTTCGAAAAGTACAACTATTATACATTGTTCTGGCGTAGAATTTTCTAACTAAAACAATGGTACAAGATTCAGACCGCTATCTCAAAAATTGAGCGAATGCCGAACGAAAAACTGCTTTAATTCGACGATTTTTTGCGATTCAATACCTCGTCAGTGCCGATACGTCGTCTGTGATAATAGATAAAGTAAGTGGCTGCAGTACCGATAAACGTGAAGTTAACGCTGTCGCTAATTCCACAGTGTTACGTGCCCTCTAGTGGCTGCTGCCAAGCTCACGATTAGAATGTAAGTCCTTCCTGGTCCTTTCGTATCCTACTGAATTCTTATAGCAATTATATTTTTATCAGTCTTTGACGAAATAAAGTGTCCAATTTTAACTTATGCACTAGCAACATGGACGAGGATATGCGGACACTATGGTGCGGAAATTTGAGCGAAAAAGTGACAGAAGAGATTCTGTATGAATTGTTTCTACAGGTTGGTATGTTATTCGCGTACAAATGCATACGCAAACGCTGTTTCGTGATCTTTTATCATCACGTGTGTTTGATTTATTTATTCGAGAGATATTTAGCTTTTCCAAAGAATTCTTATTTCCTATCTTAAAGTTCGAAGAGGATTAATAGTTACTTTGTTTTGTTGATCGTTTATCCATGACATTTTGAGGTTACGTTGTAATGGCGTCCAACATGTTTGTTAATTTCATTGGTGTCATTGTTTTATCGTTCAAAACGCGTGATGCTTAAGCTGAACAGATTGTTAACTCTGGAAAATTTAGTTAAACTTATTAATATATTCCTTGACAAAAATATTTTCTGCAATTGTTGTAGGGCGGTCCCGTGCAAAGAGTTTCTATCCCTAAAGATCGCGATGGCAAGCAAAGAACGTACGGATTTGTTACATATAAACATATTAATTCAATATCGTATGCTTTGAGACTATTTGACGGTACAAAACTGTTCAATCGTCCGATTAGTATGAGTACAAGAAACAACACAGAGTTGCCACAGACAGAAAAGTCTCAGGATCAGTCTCTCAATTTCAATCAAATGCTTCAGTTAGGACAGCAAATGATATTGGGAAACAATTCATCCATGAAAATAGATATGCTTGGTATGAATATGTTACCAAGTTATGGTCCTTATTCTAATCAAGCAGAGAATCACTTTCATGTTGATGATAGAAGATCCAGACGAATACATCCCTATTCTAGAGAACAAAGTAAGAATAATAATAACAGCAATCATCACAGAAATCACAGATCTAGAAGTAATCATAATCATCAATCACATGATTATCCCAGACGCGACTATAAAAGTAGTAGACACAATTATTGTTAATACTATTAAACATGTAACAAATTGCTGTATACAACGCCAATTACTGTCATTTTACATTTTTTTATATGTAATCTTTGAGAGAACATACTTTTCGTTTATTAGTTACAATCTATATCCAAATCCAAATAATATAGATTAATCTTATCAACATAATAATTGGATTAGCATAATGTTTTCAATTTGGAAAAAGTTTTACTCCAGTCTCATCATTTTAAAGAGCAATGTACATATATCATATCTGTATTGTATCTTTCCCAATTCTTTATATTGTATCAAAATTACATACATATATAAACAATAACTACACTGAAGAAATTGGTAAATATTTGATGGCAAATCTAAATTAATATATTTAAGTTTTCTTTGTACATGAGATCAAAATGCAATAAAGGAGACACATATTCCTTTACACACTACCACAAACACGGAATATATCACAGTAGCCAGAAGGTTTATGGCACTCGTTACTCTGTTTGAATATACGTGCTGCTTTCTCAGCAGTCATTATAACTGCTGCATTAATATTGCCACTGGGTAAAGAAGGAAATACAGAGGCATCTACTACAAACAGATTCTGAATTCCGTAGACCCTGTAATATACAATTTATAAAATGAACAGAAAACAAATATTTTGTATAAATTTACCTAAACGATGAATCAACAACTTCACCCATACGGCATGTGCCAGCAGGATGGTACGATGTTAAAGTTAAATGCTGTACATAGCATTCCCAATACTCTGTACTGCCAAATATTTTGTCCTCACAACCAGGATAATGTTTTTTGTAAACGGACGCGCCCACTGCTTTCATGGCATTCGTTTCAACGAGTTTTAACACAAACTGTAATCCTGTAAACATATGCAGTATGTGCAAAGTATTGAACTAAATTATTGTAAATTAGGTTTTGTATGACTTACGATACCGTCTATCAACGTGGCAATATCATCCTTATTGGATAAGTATTTCGGGTCAATTAGTGGCGCATCGAAAGGATCGGCGCTTTTTAATTTTATTTCTCCACTACTTTTTGGATGTAATAAAACGGGGGCGATTGTAACCGCATGCCCGTATGCAAGTGGAGCGAAATATTCATTATAAATCTGCGGACCAGTACAGAAATTATACAATGTAAAATATATAAAATTATGTTGATTGCTGTTATATTGAACCTTATCAGGAATTCCCATAGCTTCTTTTAGAACGAGACCATTATCCTTTGATAAGCCAAGAGGTAACATCATTATTTGTAAATCCGGCATACTTGTTTTATTCTTCTGGAAAGAACTGTGAAATGTTCCTATAACTTCAATACCCGCTGATGTCCATGGGCCTGAAATTAAATTAAATGTGTACCCATATAAAAGATGGCAAGAAGGGTTTTTCAACTAGAAAATATTTTACCTTTTCCGTGAAAGAAATAATCAAATGCTGCTACAGGGTTCAAAGCATTTACCATACTTAGAGAATAGCTTACATTCAATGTAATTAGATCGAGTCCAGTTAATATATGGTCCACCAAATGTTGGCCAACTGGCAAGTCCTTAATCACGTTTATCTAAACAATAACTTCATTCTTGTAATGTAATCAAATATTAATTGGAATACAATCGTGAAAATAGTTAAGCTTACCTTTAAATCTTCCAAGTGTTTTCTCGGTCCAATACCTGATAACATCAATATCTTTGGGCTACCTATTACTCCAGCACTAATAATAACTCCACTTTTAGCTAATGCTTGAAAGGTTTGATTTAACGTAACAAACTGTACACCCACTGCTTTGTCTGACTCAAAAAGTACCTTGAAATAATTAGTAGAGATGTTATTATTACTTCGGATATACCACAAAAATGTAATTTAAATAAAGAGATGCAGAAATATACGTACTTTATGGACATGTGCATGAGTAATGATCTTTAGTGTACGTTTAGAATTCTGATATAGTAATTTGTCCGTACTCCAACGTTTTCCATTTTCCATTGCCAACTCGGCTTTCATAAAACCTACATCAATAACGATATAAGAATAAATGCAAAATCTTAATGCAGAATACAATGGAAAAGTCACAAAGTGAGTATTTCTAAAATTACATAAAAGACAGCTAAAAATCGTTTCGTAGATTTTCTTGCCACTTATACAATATTTTGCGGATACAAAGTTTTTACAATTACTATTACAAGTAAAATTTTTTATTGAATAAATATCTTATTTTTTGATATTCACCAGTCTTTGCATTCCTGTTGATATTGTCAACAAGCTGATTCAACTCTTTCACAGCATCCAGCAGTACATCAACAAATTCTGTATTCCATCTTAAATCACTTATTTGCATTGGTCCACCTTTTTCCTTGATAGGTTCTGAAAGTATTTCAAATGTACAGTGATAAAATATGGTAAAATGAATAGACTGATATATACCAAATTTGTAAAATGATAAATAAGTACCAACAAAATCTGGTAACCACTTGTCATAATCAGAGGGATGTCCACGTACGTAAAGCATGTAATTCATGCGGCTGCTACCGCCAAGAATTTTACCCATTGGCCATCTACTTTGCTACAAATAAATGTATAATGTATATACAATACGTGATATACACATGCAATTGTAGGAGTTACTAAATGCAATACGTTATTGATTAAACCCTTGCAAGCATCATGCTGGGGGACAGTGGTATACCGCCAGTTGTAAGGGCTTGCTTGAATTAATGGAGCTATGAGTGGTATATCTATAAATGGTGGTGCAGAAGCACCAGCTTCGAGCAATAATGTTTTGTATCCATTATCAGCTAATCTCCCAGCAAGAGTAGCACCGGCACTGCCAGCACCAACTGAAAAAATTCATATCATAATTATGTATTAGTTTTTGTAATAGAAGAATTTGTTTCTCCTTAAATTAGCGATACTTGTTTCTCCTTAGAAGGCTTATGTATATAATGAGTTTATCCTACTACTTACCACTTGTTCCACCTATTGAACATAAGAACTTAACGTGGTTATTACTCTCAAGAGGCTTATATTTATTTGTACGAGTTCACATGAACGTATATGGGCTATATCACCGGTATGCATATATTCATTATTATTTATGAATCGAAAGTATGACTTACCGACTATGTAGTCGTACTTTTCTAAGTTATTGATATCATCATTGAGCCAACGGTTGTAAACATCAAAGTAATATGCAAAATTCAAGTAGTAAGTGAACGCGAATACTAGCAAAGTGGTAGACAGAAGTATAAAAAATCGCATCGGGGCGAGCATCGCGGCTATATATTGGAGGTTATTGTAAAGATTCCCGAGGCAGTCAACGTCGTATTTCTTAAGTTGCACGATTTATATGAGAAAGAGGATGAAGTTTATCACAGTTATCGGCTTGTAAGTGTCAAACAAGAGTTTTTGATAAATTTGCACATAATGAGGTTAAGTATTATGTAAGGACATTGGCAAATGATGCAATCAAAAAGAGATCGATCGACTGACATCGTCCTCGATAGATAATTTAATATACATTTAATTAGTGTTTCCGGGTTATGTGAATACAAAATTGGTTTTAAAAAAATATAAAAACTTTATTAAAATTCCTATTAAAATAGATCTAAATCATGTACATCATTTTAAAGGCATGCAGTCCGTTGTAACAGCGATCGGCCAAGTCACTGGACCTTTCAATACAATATCTTGTAACATAGTTTTCACTTTGACGAATCTCCTCTTAAATTCCAGCCCGCATCCCTTAGACAATCGGAAGTCAACCAATATTTTTCCATCCATCTCAACAATGTTTGCTTTAAATACCAGAGGCATCTTCATTCTGTCCACCGTCGATATCGTAATCTATGACATGAAAATCGTAATAAGCTTGTGATCGGTCTTTAATGTAGTTTTTCATTTTACCACACTTCGCAGCTTACCGTTCCGAAATCGTTAATGCGATAGGTGTAACTTTCATTTTCCAAGCAGTTTACTAATCTCTGTATCGTTGTATCGCCATCCGTTTTAACAAAAAATCTCGTCATTCGCCGTACCAAACGTTGGAATGTATTTTGCTGTAGCAATAAAAATTAATATAATTCTAAAAATAAAAATTCAATTCTACATATAATATGACGAAAGAACACCTGGCTTGCTTGTGTAAGTTGTCTCGTTTGTATTTGTGTCGAGAGTAACAAGTCCTCAATATGAGCAGGCTGGGAAAACGAGAAACCTGGTCGTCCTACCAGATTAATTTGCACCGCGTCAGTATATTCAACCGGAGCCAGTTCCGGTTGTGACACACAAATTCTTGTCAAGTTTTCATCTTCCAATGCTTGCTTCGAGTCTACTTCGTCCGGTCGAATATATCCGTCGGCATTTCCAGCTGGGGTACAAAACGTTAAATGATCCGATTAGTCATCGTGGGTTTCATTAAAACGCTAAAATTTGCGTAAACGACTGTCAAAGTGTCGTAACATTGAAACAGAAAAACTGTTAAGTGTTTGGTAATGCTTTTTTGTTTATCTCCAACTTTTCCAGAATATTAAGTTACACCTTCAATGACACAACCAAGGACGGACAACGGTGTTGTTAACAGTAACCATTTTCTTACATGCAAATTAAAATTTATCATTATAAGGCATAGACGTACATGCCAATGCTCTTTGCTTTGGTAATCTAGCTTTATGACCCTTAATTAAAATCATAGAGCTGTATTACCAAAGAAAAGGCAAAAGCTTGGAAATTGATGACGACCTTAAAGATGTCAATATTTTTATTGAAACGAACAATAGGTACTTGTCCTACTGAAAAGTAGAAATGCTTTCTCATAAATATTCTATATATATAACATATGTTCCAGAAAAATTACTCCTTTTGCACATACTTACGATTACTCGTTAAGGACCAGCAGTAGGTTGTAACATATAGTAGTCACACAGTTAGGTACCAAGGTGCTTTGAGTAATTTAATACATACTCAGAGTCACTCAGTACCTGACCAAGTAAACACCAGTTTAGCGGTACGTCTTGATGTTTCGTAGCGTTAGTTAAGTCTGTATAAATGCACGAGCGCGGAAGAAAATCGTTATGTCGTACAAAAGTAGATACACACCTTTCTGGAATTTCTTGATAAACCATCGGTGTTGTTTAATATCCTTTATAGCATATCTGGACGAAGGTGCGTGCATAAGAATGTTTTTAATTAGAGACAAGGAAGAATTATCCAATTTTTTCCATGGTGTTAGAGACATGTACTTCCCACCTCTCCATGCCATGTATTCAGGACACTCTGCCAAGGACTGATCCCATGGCAGTTCTATAGTTTATACATGGACCAGTTAAAAACTAAGGAATGTAATTATATATTAGATATGTAAACCACTTTGTACTAAAAAAAAAACACGGTGGTCTACATTTTGCAAATAAAACTTTTGTTAGCTTGTGACGTTAAATTTAAAATTGGTATGAAGACGCGGCCGAATACGACATATAATATTTAATTGCATGGAAATTTAGAAAACGAAATTTAGCGCAACTTTCATCTTAGAGGAATAGTCCATGAATTTATTTCTTGAAATTTTGTAAGAAATTACCTCCTGCCAGTAGAGCAACAAGGATTATGCCACAAGACCATATATCCGCAGGTTCGGCATGATACGGTTGCAGTAATACTTCCGGCGCCACGTAAGGTAACGTTCCACAACGCCTTTCTAAACATCGTTCCCTGCCTTGTATACGATATATTGTCGCCAATCCGAAATCGGTAACTTTCAAATTGTCATTGTCATCTAGTAGCAAATTCTCTGGCTTCAAATCCCTATGTGCAACCCCTCTACTATGCAGGTACTCAACCGCGGAAATCAATTGTCTGAAATACTTTTGTGCTTCACATGCTGACATGCCAATATCTGGTTCTGTTACAATTAAAAGCAAATTTATTGATAAAGTCATGATAATAAGTTAATGAGCTCGTCATACAATATTCCTATATATATTAGTGTATGACGCACTTACCAATCCTATCAAACAGTTCCCCACCAGAGGCGTATTCCAAAAATATATATTCCATATTCGGTTCGCTACGTTTTCCAAAATACTGTATAATATTAGGATTAGATAACATACGGTGAATCGCAGTTTCCTTACGAACTGTTTGTCTAGCATCTGGGTGTTTCTCTAAATCTACCATCTTCATGGCGACAGCCTCACCTGTAGATCTGTTTACAACTAACTTTACTCTGAAAAGAAAGAAAATAATTTTGTAATATTCTAATCGTTAGTTTTACATATTTCAGTGTGAAATGTAAAATTTGATGTGGGGAAAACCACAATATTTTCATTGAGAATCTACATGACCCAATACGCATAGATAACACCAGAGAGTTAATTCCGTTATGAAATGATAACATTATCCTTCTGTTTGACTAATGGCAATCTGATTAGTACTTCTTGATCTAAATTCTACCTATTAATTGAAAATGTAAAAAAAAGTAAAAATACCTTATCATATAATCTATACCTGAACTTCAATATTTTAGTAAAATATAAACTTCTATGATTATACAAAGAAAAACTTTGCACATACAATCCCATAGATACTGCATACACCACAATGTGACCCAGCGTTCAGAATTAACAATTGGAGTGAAAATATTTCACTCCAAGGAAATTTGTGAAAAATATAATTCCGGGAAACGTACTCGCCGTATGCACCCTCCCCGAGAGTGTGCCCGTATATCCATCCGTCCACGAACTCCGTCATTCTGCCTCAGCATGCCTAGCAATAGTGACGGGGTTCTTTGTTCCCTGATCGACAGCTGGTTATTTAATAAGATCTACAACAGAGAAAACGTTGAAATCGCAACAAAACGTGGTTTCATTCGTAACGGCGTAACGGGAACGGCGGCCAAAGCACGTGGTGCCCGACGGAACGCACCCGATCAGAAAGCTGCACGTAGACGGATTACGTTCAAAAAGCGTGCGTTACGACGGTTAGAAAGCCGACCGGGAAATTACACCGGTGTTAAACATGAATAGACGGTAATCCTGAGAATATAAGTCGGCGTCGCGACATACCGTCTTCACGAAGTCGTGAGAAATACTGTTACGATGCAAGCACGAATTGGCACGGGTATTCGAGAGATGCTGTCGGATAGAAACGGTGAACCGAATACCTTGAAGAGGTTCAGCGCGAAGCATTGCTCTCTCATTGGTTGACTCGGGCAAAGTAGTTTGATAAAAGTCCCTGGATCTCGTACTTTTTGTTAATTTATCGGAAGGATAGATTTAGTTTTGGGCATATTTAAAAATGGTAGTGTTTTGATTGTAGTTTTATATAATAGCAGAACTAAGTAATGGCTAGAACGATGAAATACTAATCTGGTGCAAATCATAGGTTTCAATTGTTGGATGGACTGTCCTACCATAGTGTTTTGATTGGTAGAGAAACGTATTTTCGAAAATTTGAATATCTTCAATTATACCCATAATCGGTAGCTAAAAAATGTTTTGGTATGGTAAGAATGCACGGTATTATATTTTAGTTCATATTATTTATTTTTTACTTTATCACTTATTTATTTGTCTCGGAAATATATCTTCCAATACAAGCGGTATATAAGTGAAAAATGTCGCCGCTCAATGACGTCTTAAAGTAAATTAATGCAGATTATACAAACATTGTTTTACAAAAGACCTTGCCTCTTTAAATCTTCATAAGTTTTACGATTTACCACGTTTCCTAGAGAATCTTCAAATTCTTCCTCTTGTTCTGGCTGCCAACGTTCAGCTTGCTTCTGGGCCTTAAGTTTTTCCCATAAAGCAAGGGCGTCTTCTATTTGTGTCACATTAGCAAAGTGTGCAGTATTTGGAATTCCAAGACAACGCATACCATGCGCATGTCTCCATTCTGCAAAGTGCCTCTGAAAAGCTTTTGGTCCCTTGTACGTGAAATTTCCACAAATTTCACAATTGTAACTAATATTCAAACCATGTAGTTTATATAACCAGTAAGGTATAGGTTTTCCATCCCATCCAAGAGGTAAATTTTTGGGATTGTACGGAACTTCATTGTCATCCTCCTCTTCAGATTCACTTGCACTCGCTTCAGCATCAGAATCTCCCCGTTCACCTTCTGTCCTGGCTTGTTTTCTCTGAACGTTTTCTTTTGTAGCTACCCGCTGAGTGGATACCAACTCTGCTAATCTATATGCTTGAGCCTCCAGACAAGCCACTTCTTTCTGTTTTTCTGAATTCTTTCCCTTTCCAGATTTCCTGTTCTTGTTCTTAGCTAGTAAATTGGGGTCTAGGGAGGCTTCCCCTTTCGTGCTGAACAATCTCTGTGCCCTTTCTTCAAGGGTGCCCCCGCACTTCAAGCCTAAGGCCATCAATGCAGACTTTAATCTATCCAGCCCAAGGGAAGCAAGTTCCTCCCATGAAGAAAAGGCAGAAAGTTCCAAATGTGCTCCCACATGAGTCAAAGCACTTCCAGTCTCTTTCGGCCAACCGGGGAATGTATTGTTTTCCCACTGTATTTCAAATTCCTTATTTGCCTCCTCGATTTCTGCATTTAGGTCAAGCAAAGGTCTGACTCTACTCAGATAGTCTGTTAAATATGTCAGAAGTGCTTCTACATATCTATGATATTCTGCATTTTTCCTTTCTCTGGGTATATCGAACAAATGATCAAAGGTAGAGAGATAAGTGATATAATCAATCTTTTCTATTCCTTTCAGATTAATATATTTCTCATAGCATTCGTGTAAATCGAGATATTTTCCATATCCCTCTTCGTCAGTGAATTCAACAAGATTTGAAAGTTCCTCTGTAGGATTCTCTCTCATTTTAGCCAATTCTTCAAACTCAACAGACATTGGTACACTAATTTCGTTCGGATGTCGTCGGTAGAACTCTTTTATCGATTTTAAGCGCGAATAGAATTCCGAAAACTCGTTTGGTCCAGAGAGTGCTTGTACCTAAATAAAAAAGAACTTGTGTTGTTAAATCATTATCTTAAATCAGTCGTACAGAATTCCAAGCAGAGTATGTCAATGGGTATACCTCTTCCTTTCTCTGCCCATCTTTGTCCTCGTATAAGTCCTGTAAATGCAAAGTACTGTCCATGAATTGGTCGAGGAGCATCTTTAGTCGATGCTCCGAGTTTATGTTTTCTCTGTGCCCAGGCTTTTTGTACAACATCTCTTTCACCATCGCGTCCATCAATCTCTCCCTCTCCTCGTGGTAACGTCTTTGTTGTTCTAATATCGTTTCCATTTTACACCGGCCCTCGAGAAAAACAATTCTATTCTATGATATTATTTATATTTATAATGCAATTGACGTTTCCCTATAGGTTACTTTTTCATCCATAGAGCGTAGAAAGTATAAGAAAGCTAAGTTGATTCCAGATTATAGACTGTTTCAATTGCTACCTTGTGGCAATCATGGGAATGAAATGTGTTTCGCGGTTTATTCGATTTCTTGCTGTGCGGGAAATAGAAAAGTAGCAGGTAAAGAAATTGTACAAAGTCATTGTAGTGTACTAGAATTTATAAGCACACGGAGAATTTTTAGAACGACAAATTTTATTCACATAACGTTATTTCTACGTGTTAATATTGCAATATGGATATTTCCTTGCAGTAGGTACGCAATATGTGCCTGTAGCTGGTTGGATTGGCCACTTCGAACTAAGTGTTACGCATGTCTGGTTTATGCATTGGTCTAACGATGTCGGACAATTAGGAACAAACCTGTTGCATATTAATAACTGTAATAATGGTCACTTTGAGTAGAGTATAATAATAATAATAATGTAAAAAATAAGTACGGATTTGTTATAGTCCGGATTCCACGAAAACAGTTGCCATTCACGTTCTCAGTGCAGTAGGTTACAGATCTGCTGTGTGAGCATGAAATTTCTACACCTGAAATAAACAAGATCATCTAACATTCACATATCGATACACCAAAACTATTTGATTTGACGTTCACTTACATTCGGGTTGTGTGAGACCATTATTGAATATAAAATTCAAACGACCAATAAGCATTCCGAGCACCGAGGTTCTCCACGTTCGAACCACCCTTGCGTCTCCATCGCACAATCTTCTGCTACAGTTTGTTCCGGCGAAACCAGGTGCCGCAGGATCAAGAGCCTCTATTAGCTGAACTACTTCTTCAGTCATGTTCTTTATATGTTTTGCAGCGAAGCCCGCCACATGTGCACCAAGACTATGCCCAATGAAAGTGATATCACTTACACCTATACTGCACTGAGAAGTTAATGCCATAGCAAATCTGTGAAATGAAGATATTGGTAATAGAATGGGTGATTCATCTTACGTGACCAAAGAAATGAAATGCTTAAACTAATTTTCTGCAAAAATAGTTTGCTATTGACAGCAAAAATTTCACGCGGTTTATATACGCGTCATCCCCTATCGTTTAAGTTTTGTCCTATCAATCCCGTGAATTTTGCTTCTCTTGATTTTAATGGCGATTGAAATTTGTGGATATTCCATGAAACTTACTCAGCCACACCTTTACCTACATCAGGAACATTAGAAACTGCGCTAGGATATGCAAGCGTATCTGTAATGCTAAGTCCTCCACGACTACAAGCTGCATCTGCCCAATCTACCGAAATTGTAGTTATATTTTTCTAAAAGGATAATAATATTCGTTTTCTAATCAGTCCAGCTTTTTAAATATAATCAGTAAATTTATACTTAAATAATGCGATCTTACTTCCACCAAATCGGTGGCAAGTTTGAAATAGTTCGAATTATTTGCTTCAGAAAGGAAGCCGTGTATGAGGAACACAATACTCGGTTGTACATTCCGTTGGAGCGTAGGACAGATAGTCAACTCATTTGTTTTAGTATCATTTATGTCAACGTTTCGGCCCTGCAGCGTGTCTCTAAAAAATTTCATATTATTGAACAATCTATAATTATTTGGTTGGGATTCGTTAAATACAATAATTGATATAAATAATTCAGATTTTTACCTTGTATACAAAATAAATCCAATGCAGTCAACTCCAAATACACAATTTGGTATTATTTTTGAAAGGATACCATGATCACTACTATTATTATTCTCTGTCGCACCTGGAAATGCAATTTTGTGTTATAACTTCTTACTGTTTCCGCACTACTCAACATTGTAATTCGTATTTTCATCTATAATACAATTGAAGCACTAATTTTGAACAACTTGAAACAATATCGCCGCATTTTATAAATTCCTTTGTTACCTGCGACAAAAAAGGGGGATACTTGTAAAATAGACGTAATTGAAATTAAAATATACAGTTTTCTGAAATTGTTTTCGACACGCATTTTCAGCGTTAAAGTTACTCGAAATTCTGTAGATTTGAAACTGTTCTTGTGTTTGAGACGATTCTTATATATACGGCGACTAATTACATATATAGAGCACCTTTCCCGACCGAAGCGTTAATATACGAGACTTTGTGAAGATAATTACGATAAACTTAATACTTTCCAATTCAGTCAGTTCCATTATTTCCCGATGTTTGTTCATGGTAAATTAAATTCTATGCGTTATCCAGTAAACAACGATAAGATTACTTCCGTATAGATAGATGTAATTTCAATACTTCCGCGTAAAAGGAAATGGAAGTGCTGTCACAAACGTATTAATTATTTATGATTACTATTCTGTCATATGCACTCTACACGACTCGCATAACTGTATGAAAAAACTTTCGGGTATTCTCTATGATCGTTACTCAGAATTAATAATGTATTAATTAAAGGATGTTTCTTTAAGGATATTCGCAAAAAATTCAGAATTTCACAATTCCATATTCTATAGGTCTTCGAGTGATCGATTGATCGCCACATGCTCAATTATATATAAATACAAAATCCATCGTCTTTTATAAAATATTGTTGCTATTTGCAAAATGAAATTAGAACTTTGTATATAACAAATTCTGTGTTCTGTTTGCCGATTGAAATCCCACAAGTATTTAACAGTAGCATTAGTTCATTTTTTAATTCATTTATACACTATTCCTTCATTCCTAATTTGTACGCATTGGACGGGCATGACTCATACATGTGTTCGTGTTATGCGGTATTTACAGGACACATATGTATTTATACATATACGCGCAGTAGCACTACATACGTTGAAGTCAGTTAAGTTGGTTTAAGTCGGAAAGAAATCAGATTTACGGAACGAATACTAATTTGGTTAGTAGAATAATACTCGCACGTACAATTTGCCAATTCTTCTTTCGACAGTGACAAATATCACGTAACGTAAGAATCATGATAAATAATGCATTTAATGTTTTTCAATTATACGGCACTAGAACAATAAAGTACGGAAATCACTGTGCAGCATTCATCGGAAATGTGCTCGAAATCGAAGACGTTTTATTTGACCATATAACATTTATAATAATCTGAATTTTTATGTGTTTTTGCACGCCAGACTTGTACGTTGTAACATAACCTATAAGTTAATCTATTAAGCTTCATCAATATAGTAAAAGTGTGTAGTATACACGAAATATTTGGTGTTCAATGTTTGATTTATTTCAGTTTTTACATATAGAATGATCATTAGCGATAATGATGTATGTATGATTTCAATTGTGTCCCTTTTTCAGCAATCATGGCAGAAGAAATTACAAAGAATTTAAAAGTAGAGATACAGAAGTACAAGCAAGTGCAAAAAGGTAAAGTAGTATAAAGAGCATTTGTGAAACTGTATTACAGAGATTGCATTAATCGATTGACATTGTTATATGTAGATTCTGTTTGTGTCAGATTATCGGAAAGTGTTGAGCCAAAGGCAACAACTAGATGGGCAATTAAATGAGAATCTTGCGGTCAAGAAAGAATTAGATCTTCTGAAACCAGATGACGATGTTTTTAAGCTGATAGGACCGGTTCTAGTTAAACAAGACTTGGAGGAAGCTAAGCAAAATGTTGCAAAGCGTATGGAATACATCTCTTCCGAATTGTAAGTCTGTAAACACTTTGATAAATGTAATCATTAGCTTCATGATGTATTAATTAAAAAAAAAATATAGGAAACGAGTGGAAGAGATGATAAATACACTTTCTAAAAAACAAGATGCGCATCGTGAATCGCTAGAGAAATATCAACAAATGTTTCAGCAGGCTCAAGTGAGAGCCTCACTTTCCGAACCCAAGGCATAATTTCAGATGAATATATTTAAACAATCTAAGGAGTTATCAGTTTGTTAAATCATTGTCATATAATAAAAATCATAAACAAGTCACCTTGCCTCATCCTATCTTTAACAGTAAGCAATCCAAACTTCTTCATGAAACATTGATTTTATTGTATGCATAACTGTGTAAATCTAAAGAAATAATATGTAAATTAAAGACAATTTATGATATTCCACATGTTTATCAATTAAGGAAATTTCATTTATTTCCTCCATTTGTGTTGATTAAATTGAGTTATCCAAAATTTTATGAAAATAATCAACATGAATTACATGTGATTGTATTAATTAAAATGCATTTATATCAAAAGATATATATTTAATGTAATATTTCTTTGTATGGTAGAGGGCGCAACGATAATTCTGAAAACTTGAATAATTACAAGAGTACAATTTCGTTTCCCCTACGTCTGCATCAGTAGCAATTGCTATTATTTTGTTTATTTTTTATGTCCTGTACAAATTGATTGATTGTAATCTTTGGCGGAAGTTTAAAGTAGCCGCCAAATATTCATTCTTGCGATGCTATAATAAACATGGCGGTTGTGATACCCAGTTCATCATCGGTAAAACATACATTTGTTTATTTATATATATAAAATAAGAACGCGCGTAATTTATTAGCGCGATATTTTTCAAAACGATACGACAACCATGTTATTAACATTAAAACCTGATCACAAGAAACATGTGTTACTCCTTACGGAACACACACCTCAAGGTATCTAATATTTCTAATCAATTTCTACATTTATTACGAAAGAATTTGTCGAAATTTAAAGTCGATTGATGTGTTTTCAACAGTTCTCCAGGATTTCTGCAAATTGGCCATAGATTATCTGCAAAAAGGGCCGAATATCAAGTTGTATAATGCCGCCGCTCGTGAGTTGACAGGTTGAGATGTCATACTTTGGAACGACATGACGGTCTATTCGATCACATTGTTGTTTGTTACAGAAAAATTAGAAGTCGATGTTAATGTAATTAAACATTCCGTTGAAGGACTAGTTCATTTGTTATTGGAGAGTTGTAGATATAAGGTATTACACCCACTATTATTGTCATCACACCATGTAATTATATACTATCTGACTACAAATATTCAAGGAAAATATTTGTTGATTCACAGCTAAGCCTGGAAGACTTTAGGGATTCCGTAATTGCATTGGGTTTTTCAGAAGACAAAGAATCAATTTTAAGTAAAGTATACAACGTTAAAAAGGAGGAAATATGTGATGCACTTAATAACATTGGCTTTAAGTTGCCAGAGTATCATGATATGGAGTGGAGGTTTGAAGTTCAGGTATTACATTGTTATCAGATGCAGGATATTCTAGTGCTAAATTGTATTTTTCATATGATGCATATATTTATAGACCGCCTCAAGATCTTTAATGAAACAAATTGCTCCCCTTGTTACGATGGATTTGTCTATTAAAAATCTAGAGGCCGATGGGAATATTGAGCATGTGCTACTTCAAACAGATCCTGTTAATTTACTTCACATGGCTCAGGTGTTAGAGGAAGCTCTTCACGAGGGACGCAGTCAACATATTCGTCGAATTTCAAGAGTGATTAAATAAAGTTTGTAAGGATAATGTGATGTAATCCGATTTGTTACGATAAACTATATAAAAATATATTATTAAAAAAGAAGACAGGAGTGTTTGGAACTTTTTCAGTACCAACCATTATTTCAACAGAATTTGATCTTACAGAATCAGATTTAGTAATGCATACGTAATGTCTGATTCTAATTTAATTAATCCGAACTATAACTGACAGTACTTTGATGACAAAGTTACATGCTCAACGATCAGCAGTCCATATGAAAGCTGTACAAGTGCATTCATCAAACTATATATGAATATATTTGAATATTTTATTGGATGATTTTATTGGATTTTACATCGGTGGTCATATATAAGAGTAGGGTAGCATATCCAAAGCAGTAGTGATTAGACACGTACCATTTAGTACCACGACGGTTTATCCGTAGTTGCGTTCGATCGAATTATTAGAAATTGCAGAGTAATATTTCTCTAAAGCAGAGTCTCTTCGTATATGGAACCATATCGCAAGTACGTAATTTTGTACCGCTGAACTTTGCGTATTCTTATGTTCGAAAACTTGTGTTCACATATCTGTCTAAAAGCAATGAACGCGACTATCGGGGAATATTTGACAAACACCGCTGCTCCATTGTTGCACGAAATGTTAGCTCCAAAAATCTCTACCGTGACGACCACTATTGGGCCCCAAATGGCCCGGCAATATGTGCGATTTAATAATCTGACGGTAGTCAGTAAAGTACCTGACGACATGATGCATTTAATCGATCCATTCTGGTAATCTTTATACTTGTAATATTTACGAGTAGAACAAGTGATTTATTATCTTCTGGTGTACAAAGTAAAATCTGTTACACGTTCATAATACATAGGTATCAGTATCCTCCGTTAAATCCGCTGTGGCACAAAGTCTTGGGCATCGTTATGATCGTGTTAGGACTCATGGGATGGTGCGGGAATGGTGTGGTCGTATATGTATTCTTGTTAACACCATCTCTAAGGACACCGAGCAATCTTCTCGTAGTTAATCTTGCCTTCTCGGACTTCGTTATGATGATTGTCATGAGCCCTCCTATGGTGATATGCTGTTATTATGAGACATGGGTGTTAGGTGAGATATATTTAGTTCGAAAGTGGTTCGTAATCATTTCTTAAACATATTTCCAATGAGTTTCGCTTCAGGACCATTAATGTGCGATATCTATGCGATGGTGGGTTCATTATGTGGGTGCGCATCGATATGGACAATGTCCGCCATTGCTCTAGATCGTTACAACGTTATAGTGAAGGTATTTAATTGGTAATATAATATTAACAGCATTCGGTAATTTTTAAGGGATTTCTGTTGGCAGGGTATGTCTGGAACTCCGCTAACTATCAAGAGGGCTATAGTACAAATTATAATAATATGGTTGTTCGGCTTAATGTGGACAATTTTTCCACTAGTAGGTTGGAATAGGTAAAATTTAATTCATCAATGTAGGAATGCATATTATAAAATTACTTTACGAAATATTCTGTATTAATTAGATACGTTCCGGAGGGTAATATGACGTCCTGCGGTACAGATTATCTTGCCGAAGATTGGGGCTCCAAGTCGTATATCTTGGTCTACTCCGTTTTCGTCTATTATACGCCGTTATTTTCTATAATTTATAGCTACTACTTTATCGTTTCGGTAAGCATATGATTGACAATATTTTATTGTATATCCTATTATCGATTGTTATATTTGTATACAGACCGTCGCTGCTCATGAGAAAGCAATGAGAGATCAAGCGAAGAAGATGAACGTCGCTTCGCTAAGATCCGGAGAGAATCAGGGAAACGTCAGTGCCGAGGCGAAATTGGCAAAGGTATTAATGATGTAGTTACTTGATATTTTTGTCATGCAATATAATACTATTGTAGGTAGCGTTGACTACAATATCGCTATGGTTTATGGCGTGGACGCCCTACCTTGTGATTAACTATACCGGAATTTTTAATCGTACACAAATCGGTCCCCTCTATACCATATGGGGTTCCCTTTTCGCAAAAGCGAATGCAATATATAATCCAATCGTTTATGGAATCAGGTACACAGATCGTTTTATCATTAATTCACATAAATCGAATAGCTATTATTTAACGCCTTCATTTGCTTTCACAGCCATCCCAAATACAGAGCAGCGTTAAACGAGAAATTACCATTTCTTGTATGCGGTTCGACCGAGGAACAAGCTGCCGCGCCTGCCAAAGACAAACCAGAGGCGGAAGGTTCATAGAACGACAATTTTCTATTATAAATATGATGAACACTGAGCAGATGCAATATCGAACAATCCTGTTTTCTTTTCCCTCTTTTTATTTTTAGCAAGGGTTGAAAGTCTTACGTTTGACATTTATTTTGATCTCTTTAGGAATACATCCAGACATATGAATGATACTTTGTCGAGGTTCAATGAAAAATGTAAAGCTATAGTTGCTTGCAGAATTTATTTGATCTTATAAAATTAATTACAGATACGACGCTATCGCCATACCATACGATAACATGGTATGCTTACTAGTCTAGTAAACATAGAGCCGATACCTGCTATACCAAAGTGACCATGTATATTGCTACGCAATAAAATGTACAGAATTAAAATCACACCTATGAATTGATACCAAGTGATTCGCATTGTGGTGCGTATGCGAGTCATAAATTCAATCATAGGCGATTAAAAATTGCTCATTTTATACGGGGCACTATAGAAACGTTCATGTATGTTCCGTGAAATTGTTGAACATTGAAATCCGATGCACTTTCAAGTCGATGTTTTCGCTCTTTTTTGAACACAGTTGGTCGCATCGCTTCTTACTTTTCCCCAATTGTTTTGAAAGTTTTCACTTTACATATTAGCCAATTGAAATTGATATTTTACAACACATACATGAATATCGGTATTAAATATTTACAATTCATGTCTGCAGTTAAATTTCACTTGTTGCCCTACGCTTGCGGACAAGCTATACTTTAGAGCGATTATGACCAGTCGCGTGACGATTTCGCAAGCCCTGACGCACAACGTGTTGTCATTTACATCTTTACGCGTTCGATTTCTCGGCGTCTGCAACGGTGGTGGTACCGGATACCGTGGAGGTTGCGTCCGTGGGCGCTGGTTCGCTAGCACAGGCCAGAGACGGAAATCTTGCAAACAATGCGGCGCGGTACTTCGGATGGCTGTGAAACAAATTGATTATCAAATCAATATCGATGGAAGTTCGTGTTAACGTTTGCAAGGTGCGCGCATATCACCTGATTCCATAGACGATCGGATTGTACACAGCGTTGGCCTTGGCGAACAGCGCACCCCAGATGCTGAAGAGTGGAGTGATCTTAATCAAATCGAACATGCCGCCGTAATTGATTACCAGATAAGGAGTCCAGGCCATGAACCATAGGGAAATCGTCATAAGAGCAACCTGAAAGCATCGTCATCTTTCGTTAGCAAGCCATTAGACGAAAGTATATTCGGGTCGAATATTTCTTCTTCATACTTTGGCTAGTTTGCACTCGGCACTGGTGTTCGCGTTCTCGGAGCTTCGGAGAGAGGCAACGTTCATTTTCTTAGCTTGTTCTCGCATATTTTTCTCGTGCGCTGCGACGGCCGCAATAATGTACCAGTAGCTCCAAATGATCATGAACAACGGCGCGAAGTATACCCACAGGCTGTAACACAGAATGTACGAGATGGACAGCATATCCTTGGAGAAGTAGTCGGTACCGCAAGCGGTCATGTTGCCCTCGGGTACATATCTGTTGAAAAACGATGGATTGTGAATTTCAGTATTTCAATGACATACGGGTTTGTTGGTTACTCTACAATGAATCAACGAAAGAAATATTGAAATTTACCGGTTCCAACCTAGTACGGGCGCTATGGTCCAAACCAAAGAGAACAGCCAGATCCCGAGTATGCGGAGAATCGCCCCGTTTATGGTCAATGGTTTACCAGCTAGGCCTTTGACGATAACATTGTATCTGTCGAACGAAATCATTGTCATTGTCCATATGGAGGTGCATCCGAACAAGGACCCCACCATCGCGTAGATCTCACAGAAGAATGGTCCGAGAACCCATGTTTCGTAATAGCAGTTGATCACCTGTCGACCAGCAAAAGTTAAGGATCAAATTTTTCGACCGTCATTCATAGCAATGTCTATTCGTCTCAAGCACACACCATAGGTGGAGACATGCAGAGCATCATGCAGAAGTCGCTGATGGCCAGATTGATGACGAACAGGTTGCTTGGCGTGCGCAGACTCTTCGTTGTCGTGAAGATGTAAACGACCATGCCGTTCCCGCAGATGGAGATCACGCCGAGGACGCCGATGACGAACCCAAGGAGGCCGTGCCACATAGGATTCAGGGGCGGGTATTGGTACCAGTGCGGGTCAATCAGGTGAAGCATGTCTGGTGGCACCTTGTCCACCACCGTCTGGTTTCCGAACCGGGAAGCGCTGCCACCGCCGCCCCAGGAGTTGTAGGCTTCATAGCTGGGTCCCAACAGAACTGTCATGCTTGACTGCGAACAACAACGTTTACATTTCGTATGTGGTGGTTCAATTTGAACTTTCGTTTCCTGAGTAGTACGAGCTGAATAGCTCCGATCAAGAAGGTTTACTTGACAACGTTCATTGAATCACTCGACACGCGCAGTCTCTATGCATAAGTGTACAAATCTAGTAGGAACGATTCCTATCTCAACCGTCGGGAAACTTACATTTTTGTAAACGTAGATAATCATGGTGACGGTACATGTATAATCGTTTTCTACAACAACCGATCGGTATTATTCGATACGAATTATCTTTTTAAGTGAGAATAAACCGAATCGAGTGGAACAATCTGCGTCTCTTGATTCCGGAGTAGGTTCCGATTAGCTCGCGGAAACTTCCGTTTCATTACAAAGCAGAAAAGTGCGACTTCACGTAAGCATGGTCTCGTTGAACCGGCTCACCTTTAGGCTACTTGGAGAAAATCGTGATAAAACGAACTAATCCAAGTACACTTAGACGGATCTCGAATTGGCCGCGCGGCGGGTTGTTGAAATTTAGCAGGAGGATGTAGGAAGTTCCGTTGTTAGGTCCACTGTTGGATGCGGCTCGAATTGCCGTCGTCCGAGTGCCGTTTAAATATGCTCCGTCTTAGCAGCACGACCCTACCATATGTACCCTTGCGTCTGGAGTTTCTATATGTTGTTCCCGATCTAAGTCGCCAAACAGTCTTAAGACGGTCTTTATTAAGTTAACGAGGATTTAGGAATACCTTGGTGTATCCTCAGTCCCGCACACAGAAACCTTACATGGCTAATATACGAATAGAACACAAGGAATCACACCCCACCTCCTCTAGGATTCTGCCTAGATCTTGAAAATTCTCTAATCGTTTTGACATACCTCGTCAGGGAACGTTACTCCGCAAAATCTCTTTGATATCAATTTCTCCATCTTAACGATACATTTATCTTCATTACTACATATCAATGTAGACCTTCGATAACCATATTAATGCGTAACTTAATGTATATTTAAGTATTGACCCATTGCGTAACAATGATATAACGAGTCTGAGTTGTAAACAATGGGGTAATCGGTTTTGTTAATAACACATCTTTTCGTCTCTGTCCTCTATCTTTTCATTAAATGTCGGTTAGACAATTACAAGTCTCTTGCCATATCTTATTTTATTTTGTTCTCAGTGCCCCCCTCCCCCCATTCCCGCTCTCCCCAGAGCACACGAGAAAGAATTTAAACGGACGATATTCGATTTTCTCATACATGTTGATAACCGAGAGAATGAATAATTAAAGAAAGCATTCGTTCGTCTAATTTTAACGTTGCTCGTCAGTTTTATTTGGGTTGACATTCCAATATGGTTTCATACTCTAAGAAGCTTAATAGCGTCCATACGTGCTTTCGTTGTTTAGCGTTAGCACGTATCTTTGATAATCTCTTAGGATATCGTAACATTTCTGTTATGTTGATAAATTTTTGGTAAGTTTGGGCATTCAGTAACAGTTTCTTGCATTGCATGATCGCCCCTTGGAAGTGGTATTGTCATACGTTTTACGTGATATTCCTATTGAAGTGTAACTCCGCTACGTGTTGGTGAAAAGTAGAGGAATAAGAATGAATTGTCAACTCTATCGTGACCAATTCAAATACGACATTCAAATATCTAACGAGAAAGTATCGAATCGTATCACGTGACGCGTTCTAATATTCAAAATGACGGCGCAACGTATGTTCACCAATTTTCTATTAATACCTATTTGAACCAATTTCATTGTTATACTTGTAACGTTCCATATTTTTTCGGCCTGCTAGGCGACAGTTTTACTTGGCCAGTAAAAGATATGTGAAGTGACTCATTTGAAAAGTAAACTATGTTTATTAAGTAAATATCAGTGCAATGGATGAAAATTCGGGGCACCTGCCCGACGAGGACGAGGGTGAGGAACTAACAGCCCAGAGTGCATTGCTGGCCATAGAACAAGCCTGGCTAAATGAGAAATTCGCACCAGAAATTCTGCCCCACCAGTCCGACCTGGTGGATTGTATGCTACAGCAAATTACGCATATGGAGGAAAACATGAAGAGGTTAGAACGAGGAGATCTTAGACTGATGATCCATAGAATGGAGCTGGACAGAATTAAGTTTCTCATCTCTAGTTATCTTCGAACCCGTCTGGAGAAAATCGAGAAGCACACCATTCACATACTCTCCCAGGAGGCTGCTAGGTCCCAAGACGAATGCTATTTAACACCGGCCGAACTCCAGTTTGCCAAAGAGTTCCTGGCCGGAGTAGAAACACTGTTTAGAACGGTAGCTCTGCAACACATGCCTGGGAATTTTCAGACATTCGAAGTGAACAGGCTCACTGTGAAACCAAACATGCAGTCATATGTGTTTTTACAAGCGAACGATAGAATTTCTGGTATTATGTTGCCTGGCGCAATGGATGAGATAAATTTTGAGCCAGGATCGCAGCACATTATTCAGTATAATGCAGTAGCAGACCTGGTTAAAAATGGGACTGTTCAGTTGATTTGATACCTTGCAACACACACAATTTTTCAGCAAGGAAAAGGTTGTAATGAAACACTTTCACTTTTATATACCATTCTTTGTTAAAAGTTTTGGTTAACGATAGCCTCGTTTGTTTAAACGTGACATAATAATCTCTTTCAAATTTGTCATTCACTGGATTGTGTGTATAGGAATATTTATTAAAATAGAATGTATAGAGTATATTTTGTGATACAAAATGTTCAAAGAATATCAAAATTGTAATATACAAAGTACGAATGTGCTTTACATTAGCTAAATTATAAATCTTACTGGTTGTTATAAATTATTCCCAAACATCTTTTGATTCATCATATAGCATTAAATATATCAAAGAAATAAGCTCTGAAACATCTTTCTTAAGTCAACAATCTCAAATTGTTGTAGAATAAGAACAAGTGTTTTGTACTCTTTGTATACATGATTTAAAAAGAACTTTCATCTATATCATAAATATTATAAGGAAAATTAATACGTATTGGAACACTTTTTAAGTTCTTATGTCTTAAGTACAGTAAAACGAAGTACCAGACTTCGCAATAATTATAGTAAACTTCCAAATGCAATAACAATGCGCTCCTGACTTTTGTTACTTTAGTGTGCAAAATTTATACTTTGTGAAACACGGTTTAGAATCGTATCACCGTTAAGTGATGTTGGCAGTAACTGTAATTACTTATCATCTAAATCTTTCTCGTAAGCCTGAAAAAAACACAAAACTTTTATTAAAACAAGGAACAACGCCAATTGATAGAGTAATTTTAATTCCAGTATAAGAAGTAGCTACTGAACTCCAAATTTATGATTTACCTCTTTGGATATCTTTTTCAGCTGCTCAAACATTGTTTTCCCTGTATCTTTTAACATGCTTGCGAAGTGTCCTTCTTCATTCTGAAGTAAAACATACGGATGATCGAATTCCACTGCATGACCGTGATCCATAACCAACACCTTATTACTGTCCATTATCGTGTTCAGTCTATGCGCTATCGTCAGCACGGTGCAATCCTTGAACTTCTGTCTGATAGTCTTCTGTATTAGTCCATCCGTTGACGGATCCACGTTGGCCGTGGCTTCGTCCAACAGTAGAATCTTATTGTTCCTAATGATCGCGCGAGCCAAGCAAAGTAGTTGCCGTTGGCCTGCGCTGAAATTCGTTCCACCCTGCTCAACATAGTAATCCAGCGATGTAACTGCTGGCTTTAATTCAACGTCCTCGAGCGCGGCCCATAGGGTGGCGTCATCGAAATTGTGAAATGGATCTAGGTTGTCTCGTAACGTCGCGGAAAATAATATCGGTTCCTGCGGAATTATAGAAATCTTCTTTCGTAGGTCGTACAGACCGATCTGTTTTGTATCTAAGTTGTCGATGTAAATAGCGCCATCGAGGGTGGCTAATCGGAAGAGAGCTGATATTAGTGACGTTTTACCGGCCCCGGTACGTCCGACAATTCCAATCTTCTGACCAGGCTTTATAACAATACACAAATTCTTAAGTACAGGTGGTTGCGAATCAGCATAGCGTAGATACAGATGATCCATCTTAATTTCTCCCTTCAACGGCCAATGAGCTGGTGGCTTCTTGTTAGGTTCGCTCTCAAACGGTCCTTCTTTATCCAGTTGTGTGAACTGCAGAATTCTCTCGACGCTGGTCATTTGCGCAATCGTTTCTGCCGTTTGACGCATTCCATGTTGCAGCATTCCGCATAAGATAAGGACTTGCGATATTGCCAACCCTACGTTTCCCGCGAACGTGTTTCCTGAAAAGCCAAACATAACATATACATCATTTTGTCTATGCTGGCAACAATTATATGTCAGGACAAATTACCATCGTCGAGCACAATGAAACTGTACGTAACGAATGCGACGAAACAGATTGACACTACGTCTAGAGCGAATCCAAAAGCAGTGCCGGTTGCAATAGTTAAATAATAAGCGCTGGTATGAAGATCTTGGTGGATATCGAATTCCTTACGCACCATATCTTGCGCGCCCACTGAACGAATCGTTGTTAATCCCAGTAACGAAGAACTGACATGTGAGAAAACCGGACTTTTTGCTGGGGGAAATAAATTCATGTAAGGTGATCTACTGGATAATGCAGTAGAAAGAAAATTGTAAGATTCCTACTAATTCCTTCGAGGCGTTTCATATTTTGCGCCGTTTGAAGGTAAATATTTCGTATTTGCCAGTACAGAAAACCCATGATTGACATCGGAAACACGGTCCACCAGTTAATAATAACAACCTGTGCCAGAATTCCAATCATTACAGCAAAGATCTGAATGGATTCTATCATTGTTCGTGGTAGGATCTCATCTACCGCACCGACATCTTTCGAAAAACGATTCAGAATACGACCTGGAAAGTAAATGGTTATCTCCTTAACGATTACCAATGGTTATCTTATTCTGCCGAGAGAATGTAATTTGTTTGGTATACTTACCAGAGGGATGCGTATCAAAAAATAGCATCGGAGCCTTTAGCAAACATGAGAACATTAGATTATGAAGATTTTTGCTGGCGTTCATACATATTTTATAAAATAGGAGATTTCTTGTTGTAGTCATTACTATACTCGCAATGATAAAACCTCCATAAATCCACAAGGCCGTTTCCGTATCGAGGTAATACGATTCATAGGTTTCCGTATTAGTAATATACGTCTATGTAAAAGAAAAACGGAGATAATACACTTCTCATTGGAAAAAATTATTGAGTTTCAGTAAAGTATTTATAATATAAAATTACGAACCATATTATCAAAACTTATATTTCGCGACAGTAAAACATCGTCAAACAATCGATTTGTCACATTATCTGAGGTAGTTGAATTCTCCACCAATGCCTCATTAATAGATATTGGTAGTGTAGAATTATGTTCGCGTACTTCCGACGTATGATTATTTTCTATCTTTATCCGCATCTCTTCTTGCCTCGTCCTGTAATAATTACGACGACCACCTTAGATAATGAATTATAATTATGATGATAATTATATAAAATAAAAAAGAAACTGACCAGTACGCGACCCAATAATCGCTGCCACTACTTCCAATTTGTCCCAATATTAATGCGCATATAAAACAAAAAATCATGCAAATGGAGCCACCGGCACGGAAATACTTCCAGTACAGTGATTTCGGAATGTTTCCTTTTTCCATTAATTCTTCTGTCTCCTCCGGCTCTGCGTCTTCTTCATCTTTACTATTACCGGAATTAATAGACAAATCAGGCGTATGATTCTCATCTAATTCCGTGACTTCCGAATCTTCTTTAGATTCTTCCATCTTAAGTATTTCCAAAAAATTTCCGTGTTGCTTTTGTAGTTCCGTAAACGTACCCTGACATTCTATTTTACCCTGCACAAAAAGAGGCAACCTCAGTGACATGAAAAGTAAAATAAGCATGACGAGAACCTACGTTGTTCAATACAATAATTTGATCGCATTTTTTCAAATACTGCACTTGATGCGTTACTAGAATCCTCGTTTTGTTTTGAAGGTAGCCTTTAATACATTCGTCAAACAAATGTTTGCCAACATGTGTATCGACCGCAGATAAAGGATCGTCAAGTAGATAGATATCTGCACTTCTGTAGACGGCCCTGTAGTAATATGCATAATAGTGTTTCGTGAATTTAATGAATAATTAAGCAAATATGCAATATACATTTACCTAGCCAAATTTATTCTTGCACGTTGTCCACCGCTAAGCGACGAACCTTTATCACCGACCAACGTTTTATCACCGTGATTAAACTGCTGGAAATCTTTCGCTAGAGCGCATACCTTAACAATTTCGTTATATCTTTTTTTATCGTATGGCTGCCCGAAAAGTATATTGTTGCGCACCGTACCGGCAAACAACCATGCTTCTTGGCTAGAGTACGCTATGTTACCATTTACACGTATGTCTCCTTTCGTTGGCTGTATTTCTCTTAAAATCAATTGAAGAAACGAACTCTAAAACAGTCAGATGAGACATAAATGTCTGTATAGAAATACTCTATTGAATATTGTACCTTTCCGGCACCGACGGGACCAACGACAGCATATAGCTTTCCAGATTCGACTTCTACGTTAATCTCGTGCAACGTGTTCGAAATCGCATTCTCTGACCATGATGCTGTAATGTTTTTCATCGTAACACTGCTTTTTACGTTACTTTGTTGTGGATAAGCTGAGCAAACATTTTCCTTCAACACCAAAAAGTTCTGTGAAAGCAAAAGCGAAATGGTAAACACCGTATAATCTTTGTATGCAATGTAAATAGAGATAATGCAATACCTCAAGCCTCTTGACAGACACGGAAGCTTCGGCGGCAGCAGACACTGCCATGGGATAGAATATTGCCATTGTAAGTTGAAGAATGTTAAAGTACTGAGCCATAGAGAACACTTTATCAGCAGAGATACTGTTCCCCAGAAGTACGTATGTCATCACGGTGAAATACAATGTCGTCCGTTCCGTGAAAACGAATGTAGCCAGGGTAAAACCTCGCAAGTACGATGTCAGTGTAAGAACATCCACTTCGTAGCTAAAGTATAATGATACACAGTGTAAATCGCAAAAGTACTGAGCGCAATGTTTTTGTACATGTAACGAGAAATATAGTAAACCTTCTGGCCAGGCTGACAAGTTTCTCGAACGGTTTTTCCCAAGTGTACATCTTGATTACTTGAATTCCACCGATAATTTCCGACATCAAGCGGACCCTTTCATCTGTCCTGATCGCGATTCTTAATCTTAATTGCGACGTCCATTTTCCCATGTACCCTAACATAGAGACGACTTGTTAATTTGTTCAATATTTCAAACACGGTTGTAAGAAAAGATATACCTTGAACAGGGATAGTTTGAATGCTTATAAGAATGACTCCAGCCAATGCGGCTATTCCGACACTTTCCCACATCATGAAAGTGATCAGTGCACCCTGTATCGGGAGGATCCAGATATAGTGCAATACTATAAATAGCTGCTCGAACCTTGCGACGTCGTTCGACAGGAGATTTATAATTTGACCGGGAGTAGTAACGTTCGTGGAGCATTTTGATAAGCGTAAAATCTGAAAAGATGTATCACTTAGAATGAAGATTCTGGATAAAGATGTAACTCATTATCGAGGTAGTTACCTTTCTATATACTAAAGAAGAACATGCTACTCTCATTCGCATTCCAACTTCCATTAAGCCCAAGAATGAATGGTGATTTATAAAAGCACTCAATACTGTTATAAGTACAACGCCAGTCGCATATACGTATGCATCAATGGCAGTGGACGTTGCTCTAGGATCAAAGTGCCATATAAGAAGTCCTAGGATATATGGTTGTAGAACCCTGCATATATAAATTTGACAGTATTAACCATAATATAAAAGTATGCAAACTGTATATAACAGTATTACCTTACAACAACTGCTAAGAAGAATTGCCATCCTCCATAGTAGGCAAACGACCATGCAAATGTTCTTTTTAATGCCCTATGAAAACTTGGCTTCCCACTAGTTTCTTCAGCCACTCGAACTTCTTTCAACCAATTTCTGAGACAGAGTATACAATACTTACATACCGACTAATATTTATAAATAGGTATTAACTAGATATATTTACCGTTCAAGTTTGTTCCCAAGTTCTTCACTGACATCACTAGGCAGCACATTGTATATGTCTTTGGTCTCAAGATCATTCTGTCTGCCATACCAAAAGAGAGGTTTCAACCACCTTCAGTAATAACAAAGAATAAATAATTGAATTATATATGAAAACGAAAAACAATCAGCAGGCACATAGCACACAGCACGCACAGCACACACGTACACGTACCAAAATACAAGTTTGCTGAACAAATTTGCGGACAGCTTGGGATTTGGATTATCATACTTCTTGCTTGCGTCCATGATCTAGAATGAACTGCCGTAATTCCACCGGGGAATCATGCAACGAAGTCGCGTGAACGCGTATCATTGCGCAGTCATACCTTCTCCGAGAATCGTGCGGACCACAGATCAGAAAGTATTTTAACTGTGTTCCGACAAAGTTGGCTGGTTTAGAACAATAAGCACTGACAATTGAACGTATTAGTGAACATATTAATCCATGTATATGACTAAATACCTGAAAATGTCCAAATAAAGGAGACTTATTGAAATGAACTAGAGAGGGTGGACTATATACAAGACATCCACGGATCTTGTTTAGAGGAGAATAGGACAAGGAATAGCTGGGGGAGAATGATTTTAACGAATCGAAGAGGGGGGGATAGGATTACATAAGCTATGGGATCGAATCGTTTGTTTTATCGCGTGTACGCATACTACTCGACATTATGCTATAGACGTTGCAAATGTCAAGGGTATTGACTTCTTTTGGATGATTAACGTTTTACCGGGCAACGGTCTATTTTTAGTTGTTTCGAGATTGAAATGCGCCATGATACATACAAGCGAATGCAATTTCTGTTCTGTTATACGTGTGTATTATCGTTTCGATAATGATTCAAACCCCTTCATATCATTGTGTTCTCAAAACAATAATTTACATTTGAATCCTGTTTACGTTTTATACAGTATGTAAATTAAATGAGAAGCTTTATCGTATAACTGCGTAGAGTTCAAAATTTTATAGACAATGAGATTGACAAGACATAGATATCACGAATGGCTGCTTTTTTTGAAATGTATGAAGCGAGAATTTTAACCACTGCAGACAAAATTAATAAAATATGTTGCGTTTGTTCCTGTAAACATTAATGGTAAACATGACTTTGCAATAATTCAATTCCAACTATTCCATGGTTCCACCGTAAAAAAATATGACGTTCATGACGGAGGAGGGAGAACTCAAACTCGAATTGCGACAAAGTCATGACTACGAATGCCGCTCTAAGGTGTTTCGTTTTTTATTCTTCTACCAACCATTCATGAGATTATCTAAGGAAAGTTGCTTAGTAATGACAAGTAATCTCGCGGATAACCGATCCCATAATTTCTGATATAATATCTGTGATGGAAGATACGCACCGTAATCGCGTTACGTAACAGGATGCATGGTAGAAATATGAATATTATTTTGTACGCGGGATTGTTTCTTGCCGAATCAAACTTGATCGCGCCCAAGTACATCTTTTAAATAATATTTCGAATAGCGCGAAAAATTTGCCGATTCCACGAGAAGTTTGCGTTTGCACCGTCAAATTGAATGTCACTTCATGGCTCGTTTATCGTTGTCCGGACAACCGAAATAAATTCGCAGATTGATCTTTCCCTGGGTAGCGGATAGCCGGCTTCCAAAATTCTCCGTAAATTTTCATAGAAAACTTAACATCCCCTTTCGGCAAAAAAATTATTTAATAATTTTTATCAAGATTTTCATCAAGACTTATCAAAATGGTACGGATATATATAAAAAATTTCAAAATTGATAAACATATCATTACAATACACAATTTCTCTAATACATCGATACCTCTTTAATCATTTACCAAACCAATTCGCCATACGGATTCATTACAGAGTACATTTTCATTTATATTTCCTTAATTCACAATATTACAGAATAAAATCTTATCGGACGATCATTTATATAAGTCGGAACACCACATGCTAATAGCCACAATGACGAACTTCCCCATTATTCTTAGCCATAAAACTTATTTTATCGCAGCGTGAGTGTATTTCCATCCATGTCGGCCAAGCAGGCGTGCAAATGGGCAATGCGTGTTGGGAGCTCTATTGTCTGGAACACGGGATTCAACACGACGGCACCATGCCCTCCGATAAGGTGTCCGGCACGAACGATTGTTTCAACACCTTCTTCAACGAAACCAGCTCTGGCAAGATGGTACCGCGTGCGGTAATGGTTGACCTAGAGCCGACCGTCGTTGGTTAGTTTAGCGAGAACTATAAAAAATATATGTATGACTGATCGTAAAAATGGTGGGAAAATATATGGGTGTAGTCAATATCGCAACTATGTTGCACGTTAATCGCACTCGTAAGCGCGGCGTCGTGCGGTTTATCAAAAGTTTAAACTGGTTTATGGTTGACCTAGCGACGATCTGATATGCACTGTTCATAGATGAAGTAAGAATTGGACCGTACAAGCAGTTGTATCACCCTGAGCAATTGATTACCGGGAAAGAAGACGCGGCTAATAATTATGCCCGAGGTCATTACTCTATCGGTAGAGAAGTGATCGAGTCTGTGATGGACAGGGTCAGACGTTTGACCGATCAGTGCACGGGTCTTCAAGGTTTCTTTGTTTTCCACTCGTTCGGTGGAGGCACCGGTTCGGGATTCACCTCCCTACTGATGCAAAAGTTATCAGACGATTATGGGAAGAAGAGTAAATTAGAGTTTGCCATTTACCCAGCGCCGCAAGTGAGTCTACCCGTAACAAGAGATCGTATATGAAATTTCTGTAGAATGTTAAGAATTCCGTAGACCACACGTTCGTTTCGCGTAGGTATCAACGGCCGTGGTAGAGCCCTATAACGCGATCTTGACGACCCATACAACGATCAGTCACTCCGACTGCGCTTTCATGGTAGACAACGAAGCGATTTATGATATATGCCGTCGTAAGCTGGGCATTGAGCGTCCGTCGTATGCGAATTTGAATCGTCTAATAAGTCAAGTGGTCTCCTCCATAACTGCCTCCCTCCGTTTCGACGGCGCCTTGAACGTCGACCTGACGGAGTTCCAGACGAATCTAGTGCCCTATCCCAGAATCCACTTCCCGCTGGCCACGTATGCGCCCGTGGTGTCCGCCGACAAGGCTTTCCACGAGGGCATGTCCGTCGCGGAAATAACGTCCGAGTGTTTCGAGGCCGCGAATCAGATGGTCAAGTGTGATCCTCGGGAAGGAAAGTACATGGCATGTTGCCTATTATACAGAGGGGATGTGGTCCCCAAGGACGTCAACGCGGCTATAGCCGCTATGAAGGGAAAGAGTTGTATTCGGTTCGTCGACTGGTGCCCCACGGGATTTAAAGTTGGCATTAATTATCAACCCCCGACCGTTGTTCCCGCTGGAGATCTCGCGAAGGTACAGATCTTTCTCTTTATCCTATCTTTGTCTTCATTCTTTATCTATAAGACGGACTATCCATAATCGACAACTTTTCAGGTGCAGCGTGCCGTGTCGATGCTATCGAATACCACTGCCATCGAAGAGGCCTGGGCAAAATTGAATTACAAGTTTGATCTAATGTATCAGAAACGAGCGTTCGTTCATTGGTACGTGGGGGAAGGTATGGAGGAGGGCGAGTTCGCGGAAGCGCGCGATGACCTGGCGGCCCTTGAAAGAGACTACGAGGAGGTAGCTCTAGAATCGCCCACCACACCTGACGGCTCAATGGAATATTAAATGTTTGATACATGGTTGCTTTGAAGCCCTTAGCTACCCTACCAAAAAAATGTATTTACAGGATAAATTATATGTGAAAGTTACGTATCCCATCTCCAGATGTTAAACGCTGGTGAAGAAGTCTTTGAATTTTAAGTGATTGGTATTTCACACTCGATATGCAGAAATCGTAATATACCGAGGCTTCAAAGCACGAAAATTTATTTGAGAAATATTGGCTAGCTTTTAAATATCTCGGTGGATACGTATCTACCTGAAAAACCTTGTCTCCATACCCTGACTTTCGTGTGACTGTAACCGATGTTTTTATTTTTAGAATGAATTCTTACCCGGTTATTTGTTTTTTCTAGAATTACTTGTATTATACAAATAAAAAGTTTTCCTTAAATATATAGAGCGTCCGTCGTCACGTATACCAAAGCAGCATTTATTTGAAAATTCTAAAGGAAATTTAATTTTACAATGTATTACACATAGTGTGCAGAGCTAATAGTCATTTCGCTGAGGAGAATGCCTAATGAAATATGATTCTGTAATGATCTTATCAATGAATTACCAACGGCAATGAAAACGTGTGTATACTATTGTGAACGTTAATTATACACAAATGTAACATGTTTACTGAACTGGCCAAACTATGAAGCTTGCAGCAAAATTAAATAGAATAATATGATGACACAGTAACGTAGGTACAATATTAGTTAGAAAGGTAAGGTTTTATTACATTCTCTTACGAACGTATTTTTCGTGTTACTTAAGATGCAACTCTTTTTCAAATATACTCGTTTATCTTACAGACACTAATTTTGTAAGTAAAACTTAATATTTAAATAGTTAATCAAGGAAGGAAAGCAAGGATGATTTTATAAATGACAAAGACTTCACTTCTAAAAAATACTACATTCCAAATTACACTTTACAAGACAGATTTGGTTCACGTTCGAATGTCAATTTAATATTTTATCAAAATGTACGTATTCACAGATGTCGGAAAGCTTCAAAATTAGTTTCCCGACCGTAAATGTGTAGTCAACATCGAAGATTCATGACCTAGTAACTTTAGAGGTGCAGAAAATCTGAACATTCGCGGACTCGTATTCTAACATTAACTAGCTCTGTCCTCTCTCCTTCCTCGTAAACTTTACAATTTATGTACAATCTCTTGCACACCTCTGCCACCGAACATTGTTCATGCTCTTTTACACCAGCAACGTGGGTAACGGTTTCTTTCCTGGCCAAGCCTCCTTGGCGTATTTCTTTTTTCGTGGCTCCATGGTGCGCTCTGTGGGGCCCTGGGACTCTGTCTGGAGCCCCTGTGTTTCAGGGGGCACTTGGTGCGGAGTCATCTCCACTTCGGGTGCAGGGTTAGGCAGGGCGATACCCAGTCTAGACGTCAATGACGTCAGCGCCGTCGAAAACGGATTCATCGATAGTGATGGGGTGAATTGTTCGGGAGGCAGGTCATGATAGAGCTGGGGTGCCGTGCAGGTGGGCTGAAGATGCTTCAGAGGATTGTGGTCCTCGGTTAGGGATATCAAACCCCCCTCCATTCGCATTCTCTGAGAACGTAATTGATTAATTTAGCACAGAAATTCCTAGTTTTGCTTTCAAAAAGGTGAAAATCTTACCTTGCTAGGAACGACCGTCGTTTGAACGAGATTGCGAAATCTGCCAACCGACGGATCGACGTCCTCTGGATTTATTACTTCTTCGTCGTCGTTGAAAGTAATTCCCTTTTTCTTACGTTTTCTCGTGGGTTTGTGCATTTCGTCATCTGATATGCCGAGCATAGAAATGCGTCGATTGTGCGCGGTATTAAATTCTGTTAAATTCTACAGCCAAAGGAGTTACTCATTCATTAGCTGTCTCAAGGAGATTGTCTTAAGTTGATGAACCAATACATACATCTAGTTCTGTCTCTGTTTCGGGTAAACCTAGTAAACCACCCGCATCGATATCTTCAGAGAGTTTCTCCAACTCCTCTATAATGGGCCTTGTACCTGTTTGAGGCCTCTCTCTGATAATGTAATATCGAGTAGAAGCCCCAAAATGAAACGTACTATCGATTGGTAACTGAGTCGGTTTATGTGCTTCCAAACGCATATTACCAATGAAAGTTCCGTGTGCTAAAGAATCGATACCAAAGTTTATAATGTTCGCAATCTAATAGAAGAAACATTTAACATGTTCCCTACAGGTATGATATCCAGTTCTTTTCAGTAAAACCAATCTTCTAAATTTTTTATGAGTTTATTCCTTACGTACATTTGAACTTTGTTATTAAATATCATTACCTTATATTACACAATATGCATTATATGTATAAGTAAATACTGAATTAAAGTATTACAAAAGTACGAGTATACACAATGTACTTACTGCTACCCAAGTCAACGAGAAATGCACGATTCAAATGTTTATGGTAAACAAGAGCAGCATGAACGCGAGAACACGAAGCATGATCTATACAAAAGTCGTTTAATTGTTGATTGCGACCAAATAGATAACATTTTTTCTCATCCACCATCAATTTCTGCAACAAGGTTGTTTATGTATCCTGATATCTCTTTCAAAATTAAGATATTTTCTTCAGTAAATAATTTATTCCAGAGGTACTATACCTGGATCAATTTATCATTTTTCAATACATCTAAATGCAATCCAACTGGTGGTTTACCAGCCCTGAAAAAACATAACCTATGTAGATCCTAATACACAACATCTTTACCTGTTTTCAGTAGCATTATTCTGTGTCAATGAAATTTGTTAAAGCACCACTGATTAAACGGATTAGGGTATCATTCGAACGTACCAATTGGGCACCTCATAATGATTAGCCATCACTAGTTTGCAGCAATTTACTTAATTATTCGACTAAGCAGACTCCAAGTAAAATTCGAAGAAAAACACATCTGATGTCAGTGATGCCAAAACGTCATGTTACACGCACCAACACACACGCGCTCACTTCGGCGGTGCACCCCTACCAAGCCAAACCGGGGGGACTTGGTTCAAATGAAACAAATTTAGACGCGTTTCGCCCCCAACATTCACAGAGCGCAGTTGTATCGCAAAGACTGAGGCTCCACGTGACGGAGAATAGGTAATACTATCACAGACGAGTGATAGGATAAGCCTTGTACCACAGACGACGTATAGGAGTAGACAGGACATCCGATGGGGTTTCGTGTGTCAGGTATATCAGGCCAAAATTGAGTGCTACTGTAGCACCCTCTGGGCCTAGAGAGCGGCTAGTCTAAGAACTACAGTGAAAAATATTCGAAGTTAAAGCTATCAGATGTTAGCGGCTATACAGCGTGGCCCGATTGTGCTCTTAGGGCACAATCATTATTATTATTATTATTATTATTATTATTATTATCATTATTATTATTGGATAGACCAATCATCCCCATGCCTTTCGATATCACTGGTTTGGAGGGCTCTAGAGCCCTATTACCATTTTAGTGTCACTCTCTACGTTACCATTTTCGGTTCGAATCTAGGATGTCCGTCGATTATTAGTAAGAATACGATATAGAAGTTATAGATTATGCGTATTAATAATTGACCTTTGTACTGCGAATGAACCAGTTTTTGCCTGCCATTTTCACAATTTTTGATATATTAAAATGATTCTTTCACTGGCTTATTCGGATTCGGATTCCGCGTGTAAAACGTCCCGGATCATTTTAATATCTCACAAATTGCGGAATTGGCAAGCGATTTACGAAAATCGCAAAAAATCCTGACCTACCCCCTTCAGATTTTTGCGAAAAATTAAATTTTCGAAAAGTACAACTATTATACATTGATCTGGCGTACAAATTCCCAACTAAAACAATGGTACAAGTTTCAGACGGCTATCTCAAAAATTGAGCGAATGCCGTTCAAAAAACCGCCTGACTTTGAGGATTTTTCACGATTTTCGTAATTTGCGCGCCATTTTCACAATGATTGAGATATTAAAACGACCCGGGACGTGTTGGACGCGGAATTGGAAGCCCAATAAGACAGTGAAAGATTCAGGTCGATATCTAAAAGTTTGCGGAAATGACGAAAGAATTACGAAAATCGCGAAAAATCGTCAAATTCAACCAGTTTTTTAGTCGGCATTCGCTCAATTTTTGAGATAGCGATCTGAAACTGGTACCATTGTTTTAGTTAGGAAATTCTACGCCAGATCAACGTATAATAGTTGTACTTTTCGAAAATTTAATTTTTCGCAAAAATCTGAAGGGGGTAGGTCAGGATTTTTTGCGATTTTCGTAAATCGCTCGCCATTTTCGTAATTTTTGAGCTATTAAAACGATCCGGGACGTTTTGGACGCGGAATCCGAAGCCGAATAAGCCAGTGAAAGAATCATTTTGATATCTAAAAAATTGTGGAAATGCCGAACGAATTACGAAAATCGCAGAAAATCCTGACCTACCCCCTTCAGATTTTTGCGAAAAATTAAATTTTCGAAAAGTACAACTATTATACGTTGATCTGGCGTAGAATTTCCCAACTAAAACAATGGTACAAGTTTCAGACGGCTATCTCAAAAATTGAGCGAATGCCGTTCAAAAAACCGCCTGAATTTGAGGATTTTTCACGATTTTCGTAATTTGCTCGCCATTTCCACAATGATTGCGATATTAAAACGACCTGGGACGTGTTGGACGCGGAATTGGAAGCCCAATAAGACAGTGAAAGATTCAGGTCGATATCTAAAAGTTTGCGGAAATGACGAAAGAATTACGAAAATCGCGAAAAATCGTCAAATTCAACCAGTTTTTTAGTCGGCATTCGCTCAATTTTTGAGATAGCGATCTGAAACTGGTACCATTGTTTTAGTTAGGAAATTCTACGCCAGATCAACGTATAATAGTTGTACTTTTCGAAAATTTAATTTTTCGCAAAAATCTGAAGGGGGTAGGTCAGGATTTTCTGCGATTTTCGTAATTCGTTCGCCATTTTCGTAATTTTTGAGCTATTAAAACGATCCGGGACGTTTTGGACGCGGAATCCGAAGCCGAATAAGCCAGTGAAAGAATCATTTTGATATCTAAAAAATTGTGGAAATGCCGAACGAATTACGAAAATCGCAGAAAATCCTGACCTACCCCCTTCAGATTTTTGCGAAAAATTAAATTTTCGAAAAGTACAACTATTATACGTTGATCTGGCGTAGAATTTCCCAACTAAAACAATGGTACAAGTTTCAGACGGCTATCTCAAAAATTGAGCGAATGCCGTTCAAAAAACCGCCTGAATTTGAGGATTTTTCACGATTTTCGTAATTTGCTCGCCATTTCCACAATGATTGCGATATTAAAACGACCTGGGACGTGTTGGACGCGGAATTCGAAGCCCAATAAGACAGTGAAAGATTCAGGTCGATATCTAAAAATTTGCGGAAATGACGAAAGAATTACGAAAATCGCGAAAAATCGTAGAATTCAACCAGTTTTTTAGTCGGCATTCGCTCAATTTTTGAGATAGCGATCTGAAACTGGCACCATTGTTTTAGTTAGGAAATTCTACGCCAGACCAACGTATAATAGTTGTACTTTTTGAAAATTTAATTTTTCGCGAAAATCTGAAGGGGGTAGGTCAGGATTTTTTGCGATTTTCGTAATTCATTCGGCATTTCCACAATTTTTTAGATATCAAAATGATTCTTTCACTGGCTTATTCGGTTTCGGATTCCGCGTCCAAAACGTCCCGGATCGTTTTAATAGCTCAAAAATTACGAAAATGGCGAGCGATTTACGAAAATCGCAAAAAATCATGATCTACCCCCTTCAGATTTTTGCGAAAAATGAAATTTTCGAAATGTACAACTATTATACATTGATCTGGCGTAGAATTTCCTAACTAAAACAATGGTACCAGTTTTAGCTCACTATCTCAAGAATTGAGCGAATGCCGAACAAAAAACTGGCTGAATTTGACGATTTTTCGCGATTTCCGTAATTCCTTTGTCATCACTAACGAATCGACAGGTACCACTAATGTGCTCCCGTCCATCGCACGATACTCGAAATTCATTTTCGACCCCGAGGACGGAATCTAGAAGTTGGTCCGACGTTGCCAAATACGCAGACCCTTTACATTTGGCAACAGCGACAACATGTGGGCTTGTAACAACCTCACAAAAGGGGGTAGTGTGCGTTGCCCGTTTCGGAACCAACAATACTCTTTTAGTTCAAAAAATTCTGCTCCTTCGTCAAGGAGGCGCTGCAAATCCTCTGAAATTTGAACGCGTCGGTAATTCAGTTCCGTGAACATCGAACCCCGTAAGGTGATAGGTCTATCCAATACCTCGTCTGTGCTTAGGGTCATCCTAGATTCGAACCCAAAATGGTAATGTTGGAAGTGACACAAAAATGGTAAAATGGCTCTAAAGTCCTAAAAATCGGCGACACCGAGAAGCATAGGGTGCAGGGTCTATCCTACGTATCGTCTGTGGCACTATTTATCATAACTGATCGTAGCGTCTCGCAACGCTTGACCGATGTTGAACGGCGGTCGGTTGGCGGCGGTTAGCGGTGATTATAAACAACGATGATTCACAGTTGTTCGTGGTTTCTTCACGGTACTGTGTTTGGACCGATGTAAACAATAATTACAGATTCTGAATTGTATTGAATTAAACTGTCACACGCGATACAACGTACTGTGTAGCGAATGTTACCGTATTCTTCGAGAAGTTGCAAATTTGATAGGTAGTGTGTTAGCAAATATATATTAACGAAACTGCGTCGACTTTGCAGCTGTGGCTGCAAGTAGCGTCCTAACCTAAACTTTGTACGTTCGATCAAATGACGATGCTTGCTCTGTTTATATTTCGCCATAGGACTTCTTCAGGCTCGGAAATCATTCTCAAAATATGACACGATACGAAAGTGTTAACGAACTATGCCAAGATATCGTTTGTGACTATGGAGTATGACTCTGCGTCAAGTTGCGAAGGTCGTCTAAGAGATTTCGAAGTTTCTGTGGATCTACCACATTTGAGAGAAACACAAGTCGACTGTCCGGCACATAATTCGAATTCAGCGCAATGGCATTCACTTCAGGTTCTGGCATCACAGCCAAAGCTGAAAATGGGGGCAAACCGAAGTCTCTCTTCCCAAGTGATGGAGTACTATCAGACATATTCTCAAAGCACAAACCTGGACCAATACTTTTCATTGCCTGCAACAAGCAGCCCTCCAGAGGCCATTAAATACTACTATAGCATATACGAGTTGAATCCTAAGCTAGGTGCCAATAGGCAGGATTGTATTGGGGAAGAATACAATCTAAGATCTTATGTACCTAGGGAAAGACGACGATGGGTAAGACCACCACTCATTGGGCAATCCTCAAATACAGAAGCGTCATCCAGGTATGTACGACCGCTGACAGATCCACAATCTCCCTCGCCTGATCTCAAAAGAGTCACCCCAGAAACGATACCCGAAGAAAAACAAGAGTGTCACGATATAACACCAGAGACTGCAGGGAGAAAGCTATCTTCTCCAACTTCTAGCATAGCTTCCCATAAGCCACTCGAGTGGGATAGTGGTGCAGACGTTGGTTACTATAACATACTACCTCATAATAAACAGAGGGACAAGAAACTAAGTACAATAGAGCGTATGGCTCTGGCTAGAGGTTGTTCGGCTGCTTTACGACTGGATCCAGAGGGTACAACAGAATCTGGAATTTCAGGGAAAGCAACAGGATCCCAGAGAAATTCTAAACTGCCCGTAGTTCCTGATGCCAATTCCACGCCTTTGTTGGGAAATGCTTCAGGTTCTGAGAGTGAGATTGAAATCACACCAATTGTGAAGAACCACTTACCAGGCATAATCACAGGCAATGATATTCGGTCAGACGAAAGGAACAAGGTTGTTAAACAGCAGGAGAGTTGTCCAGTAACAGAACAGAATCATGAGACACCAAGATCCTCGTTTGCATTTAAGATGCCTTATGCCAAGTATCCAACAGAGGGGAAGAAGATAATAAACAGAAATAAACAAGAAAATGTTTGCTCGCTTAATTCACCTTTAAAGAAAAGTACATCTATGAACACGTTAGTGATACCCCCCTCGAAATTAGCATTAAAAAGAAGTCAAAGCGAGCTGAACCTTCAAGTCAAAGACAAGAATAAATCTGTCCTGCCTCTGATTTTTAATTCCACGTCTTCGATCGCGACTGTTGTAAGTAGGCCCGCCACGTGTGATAAAGTAATTCAAACGAGCTTAAACGTCTATAGGCACGAATCCGTTGGTGTTCAAGTCTCTGTTCTCGAAGAGAAGCCGCCGTTACCAAAGAGAGGAACTAGTTTACAGAAAAGTGTTAACTCCATTTTAAAACATCCGAAAGGTACGTACAAAGTTGAAAATTCAAAGAAGCAGGCCACACGAAACGAAAGAGAGCGTAAAGAACGCAAGACTAGCAGCTCGGAAGATGGGTCGGGAACTCCACAGCCTGACGACATGGAAAATGTAACAGGTAGAGCAAACAGTTTCGAATATTTCCCTGGTCACATTTACGAGAACGTCCCGAATGGAAGCGGTAGCCATATTTCATCTTCTGAAACCGGTAGATCCAATTCCACCCTGCCAAATACCAGTTCAAGTATCAATGAAAAGCTGTGGGGAGATTCGGATAGTTTGGTCAGAGATTTGGAAAGGAGCGTTAATATTCTAAAAAGCCTTGTGGATGCTAATAAATGCGATAAAGAGGTGAAAAAGAGATTAATACATCACGTGGTAAAAAGACTGATCACTGCGAAGTATACAGACGATAAAATAGAGCACAATCTGGAGGACAATGTTCCTTGGAATCCGGACGACGCTAGAAACAAAGTTTATAGAACGGAGATACTTCAGGCTTTGACAAAAAAACATAGTACAACCGATTCTTCCGATGACTGGAATATGCAGAAGAAAGGTTCGCGGAGGAAAGGTCATATCGTGAAAGAGGTTCTAGAAAGCAGCAACAGCGACAAGTTCGATAAAAATACGGATAGAACGGAAACGGACGGACGCAAAGCGAGAATGGGCCTAAGGGTAGACGACTGTCATCGAAATACTAACACTACTGATAGGAGCGAGAGTTCCGAGTGCTTCCTTCCGCAGAGAACTCGGAAAACTAAGGTACAGGATATCTTTTCCATGAAAGAGAAGTGTAAGTTGCAGCGTCAAGATTCGACGACCACAACCACACCGCCGGATCATAACAGAATGTTGTTAGACGCCGTGGTGAACCGGAGGGCCATTCGATCGAGTAACACTGAAGTAAATGATTGGAGACTGCTGACCACGCTATCGGAGAGACAGTTCGAGTTGAAAAAATGTAACTCCGACTCCGGAGATTCGAAACTAGTTAGCTACGCCGAGATGGAGAAAAGGAATCAATTAATCTGGATCACAAACGAAATTAGTCATCTGTGTAATTTAAAGAAGCTACTAGAACAGCCGAAGAAGCTAGAAAGAAAGTCGCCAAGGAAACTCAAACCTGGAAACAAATCGAAACAGTCGAGCAAAGACGACGAATACATACATTGTAAGAATGATTCTTACGTTCAAGAAAATTCCGCGGAGGAACCGTGGTCCTCTCATTGCAATTTGGCTCTGGGCCCCACGAGCAGTGTCATTCAACGCATAAAAAAGCGTAATAGCTGCGCGCAGACTGCGACCAATGTAACGAGCGCTCACTCAAAAACTGGCGGCGAAATTGTCTCGGCGAATTTGCTAAGTTCTACCATGAAGCTGGTCGACACTGGAGTGCAAACGATGCCTCAGGAAATTCCAACTTTGATACAATCGGAGATCGTACACTATATCAAATGTCCTGCTCACGACATGCAGTTTCAAAATAGTCTGAAATGTAAGGAGCAAACATGCCGGTGTTTAAAGCACAACATTCAAAATGTTGTTACATGTCGCCACTGTTCGCAAGCACAGAATGAACTAGCTGCGAACGAAAACATACCTATGCAGAAAGACATTGCACGTAGCGTGAATTCTTTGATACACAGGTGTACCGAGGCCGGTAAATTTAAACAAAAGGAGACGAAAAATCAAATAAATGCTTCGAAATCAAAATGCGATTGTAAAAACGTGCGCACTTGCGATTGCGTCAACATATGTAAATGCGGAATAAATGCTGTTGAGAATAGAAGGCCACTGGCGGAAGTATGCAAATTGCGTTCTACGCGAATGGCTAGCAGCAACTTCCCCAAATGCGAGCAATGTCAACAGACATTCTATTCACGCGAGGAAACTGAAGCCCTGAAAGATTGCACCTGCACGGACGAACGGGAGAGCGATAAACAAGAATGGATTCCCAAATCTAATTCAAAATGTCGTAAGGAGAACGGACATGTCTCTACTTTGACGGAAAATCGAACGAAGGTGTGCGGATGTTCGACAGATTGTGCCTGCGAAACTATTCATGGAAGCGACCGTGATAATACAAATAGCAGGAATATCTGCGATTGTCGTTCTATCGGAAGGGCTCGGTACAATGAAATTCGTCATTGCGTGCGTTGCACAAATCAGGGGGATCGACAAACACGGTCTTATCAAGCAAACAAAAAGGTAAACAAGGTGCAAAACGGCACCAGCTGCAACTGCGGGACAGATTGTCTCTGCAACAAAGGAAAGGGCGTTGACGAGAAATTGTATAATAAAGCTCATAAAATATCGTCCTATGACGAATCGAGTGTCACCGATTCCGACAGAACCTGTAAATCCTGTCGCCACTGTGGCACTGCCTATCAAAATGCTAGAAAATGTAACTGTTGCCAGAGCTACCCGAAAGCCGTTGCGTACGAGTTGTCGTTTGCAAAAGAAAATAATTGGAGAAACGATAATTCGGCTGCGTCAAAAGTGCCATTACTGAATCACTCTGCTAACGGAAAATCCGACTGTGCCTGTAATACCGTTAAAAAGATTGGTCGGAAATATCCGCAGCAAAAGAGTACATTACAGGTAAATCTCGCCACTGTTGATATTTGTCTCGGTTGTCCACGATAGTTGGAAATAAACTTATTTATTAACTGTGATTTATTAGGATTACTTGTCAAAAAATAAACCCGAATTTGTTGGTAACGCCGAAACGAGGAGACAATACATGTCCGAAATATCTCATCTTCGGCAGTTACGCAAAGAGAAACGAACCCAATTACTAGCAATGGCAAGTATGTCGAATATCGGCAAATTACCAAAGACCTCTTCCAAACCAACAGGTAAACTTCGTTAGTAAATTATTCGCCCGTGTTTTCGCCCTATATCGGTCAGAATTAAGTGTTATGTTTTCTTCGTTTTCTAGTAGTTTGCGCACAAAAGAAAGTGACCGAAGACGAGATGAAAGACCGACTACGAAGGCGTTACTTTCGGTTGAACGAAGTGCGATTTAAAAAAAGGCAACAGGAACAGCAGGAAGATGTGCGTCGTAACAAGTTAATGGCCAAAATCTTTGGTAGAAAATTGCAGCAGAAGGTACTGAGGGGTCAAGTGGATCTATCGCAAAGCGTTAGCGTTATATCTAACATGTAACGTTACAAATCGTAATATCTATCTACATAGTATAAACAAATACGTACAAAGTATTTTATGACTTAACGATAATCGTATTTAAACAATCAGCGAGGGTGAGGGGGGGGGGCGTCGATCTTGATTTTCTATCTTTGCGCTAAACAATCCGCTACCCTCCCCTTATAGTTGGTTACTATATTGTATACTAACACATTAACGTGTATTTTGTTAATGTATTTATAGATATACGAAATTTGTCGGTGCGTGTATTCACGCACAAATTGTTCATTGTATTAAAGTGGAATTTAAAAGAGTCAATGATGCTGTATAAGAAAAAATTAAGCTATTATAACGCATCGCTCTGCGAGCTCGTGTAGTATCTATGATGTTTAAATGAATTTTAAATATTTTGTCTTGCCAAGATATTTTCGTACGAAAACCATATTTAGATGGAGCATGTATCTTAGCCTAAACTCTAAAGGGTAATATCATATGACGTGAAGTTGGTTTTCCTGTAAAGGATGAATCGCTTCTTCGCGATGTCAAGGTTGCACATTTTACTGGTAAAATGTTTAACAAAAACCCGCCTCGTCGAGAAAACTACACAATTGAACTGAATCGTGGAGAAACTGAAATGCTTTAAGACGGTGAAAGTAGTTATTAGTACCTGAATCACAGTACACAACCCTTTTACTAATCGTAAGATCTAGGTAGTAGAGTGTCTTAGATTTTTCTAATATTTTACTTTTTTGTATGATGATTATACTCATTTAGCTGTTAAGAATAAAGTGAACCTGTATGTCACCTGTTCTCTCGTTTACCGACACCGCATTATACGATATTCCGAATAATGATTCCGACTCAAAAATATAATTCGATGTTTATAAAACGTTTGATAAGTTGAAAGGTGTTCTGGATTTGTTTCACTAAGAAGGTCATAAGCAAATACACTTTTTGTGTCGTCTGTCTCGCATGTACACAGTGGAATGCCAGATTTCACTTGACACATTCTGTTTTTTTTAGTAATTCACTGTCCTTGGGCTTCGACAGTTAAAACGTGTTAAAAGCCACATACAAATATGTAACTCGTAATAAAAGGAATTTTCAAACGCATTCCCTTTTCCCTTTCACTTTGCGAAAGTATATATTCAAATAAACTATTTGAATAGCGTCATCAATTATTTTTGATCAATCTAATGCTCGTCGGCACTTTTGGTCTTTCCGGAGGAGGTAATGTTTGAAAAAAGTGCCACTTTTTAACATGGTAAAACCCGCGAAAGATCGGCAACAACCTTGTTCCAGTAAATCAGCCCTGGCATAAAAAGCCATCAAATAATATTCGCGCGTTTTCTACGTAACGAATCGGCAACATAGTCTATATAACGAACACTTGCTGTTTCCTAGTCAGTCTTTCTGGTTATTCGCTTAAACAACATTGTACCTGGTATTCCTACACGTAAGTGAAAATGTCAATCATAAATACCTTTATGATATTTAATGTATTCGCTGATGTAACAGGTTTTCACGTCACGGGCCTTCCGGTAAATAACTATAGTTCGAATGCCACGGTTTTCGTCCATCACCGCAGAGTCCGTCCTTGCGTCCCTTATTAACGATCACTATAAGTAAGAAATTCAAGTGAAGTGACCGCGTCCGCTAGATTACAATATCGTCTAGACTCTCGCAATATCTAGGATATAGCCCTTATTGAACAGTTCGGCAGAATGGCTCCTCAAATTGAAACTGTTGATTCTTTGGAACAAATTTTGCGGGAAACGTTCGTCACAGAATTTCGTAAAGGATACATCACCGTGGACGGTGTATGTTTGCCGGAAAGATACGAGAAATTTTCGCGGGCAATCGAGAATTTTGAAGTGAGAGAAGACGACGTGTGGGTGTGCAGCTTTCCCAAAACTGGTAGATACTTTGCTATTTTAGTGAAGTTTAGACACCCGACCCGAGGTGTTCGATGTTTAATCACATGTATTCGTTTAGGTACCACATGGACGCAGGAAATGGTATGGTGTATCGCGAACGATTTGGATTTCGAAGGAGCCAAAGTTCTTCTGCCAGAACGATTTCCTTTCCTCGAGTAAGTCCACGCGAAACTATCTACATTAAACAAGTATCCGAAAGTACCTCGCGCTAAATCTCATTTTTCACTGTTGGCGAACAGGCACTCGATACTTTTTGATTACACCACTATAATTCCACGGAATCCAGGGCTAGAGCTTCACGAGTTGGTTTCCGATAGCGTAAATTACGTGAGAACTCGGCCTGGTCGAAGATTCATTAAGACACACTTGCCCATTAATTTGCTTCCACGGCAACTTCGAACGGGAGAGAAAAAAGCGCGGATTATCTATGTGGCCAGAAATCCGAAAGATACGTGCGTTTCGTACTATCATCACTGTAAATTGATGGAAGGATACCGAAGTGATTTTCAACGCTTCTGTCGTCTTTTTTTGGGGGGCAAACGTACGTTTCTAATATATCAATTTCTGCAACTTTGTTTGGCGAAAGTTGATGCGACAGTGATAACGTGATATTGTTGATAGTATCGTTCGCTCCGTTCTGGGATCACGTTGTCGGGTATTGGAACAGAAGAACCGATCCGAACATCTTGTTCTTGAAATACGAAGATATGAAATCTGTGAGTATCGCCAAATCGAACGGTATAAAAAATATTCTCAGGCTGCCGTTTTGTTTCTCAGGATTTGTCGTCGGTGATGGAGAAAACGGCGGCGTTTTTAGACAAATCGATGTCCGACTGCGAAAAGTACTCACTAATGGAACATCTCAGTTTCGCTAACATGAAATCGAATCCAGCGGTTAACTACGAGGAGGCCATCGAGATGAATAAGAAGTTGAAATTAATCGACGTGAACGGTGAATTTATCAGAAGTGGTCAAGTCAACCAGTGGAAGGACGAAATGTCTCCAAGGACGATCGAGGAGTTTGATAGATTTACGAAAGAGAAATTTAACACGGAGCAACTTTTCTTTTAGGCAAATTTCGACAAATGCTTCCAAGCTTTAACACGCAGCCGTGTTATCGTGCGACACATGTACCTATTATTTCTGCAAATTAAAAGTTTATAACAAGTACGTTACAAGTCTTTGTTTTTTTCTTCAATGCATCGAAGTATATTTGGCATTGAAGTTCTGCAAAGTTGTCCAATCGGGACTTTTCTGACCGGCGTAACGACGCTTGTGTCGCTTCCTCTCTCGATTAGCATAATCGCCGCGTCTCTCTTTCTCCACATAATTGCCAGCTGAAGGGCGGTAAGACCTGCTTTATCGAGTGCATTAATATCCGATCCATACTCCAGTAAAATCGAAAGAATATCCAAATTGGATAGGTACACTGCAACGGAAGAACGAACGAACGAACGGTCGAGAAAATCGCGAACGGAAGAAATTGTCCGAGTTCAAAGTGTGCTTACCGGATATCATTAGAGCACTTCGGCCTCTAAAATCTCGTTGACATACGGAAACGCCGTAGTCTAAAAGGAAGGTCACGTTCTTTAATCGTTTGCCAACGACTGCGTAATAAAGACAGCTCCAGCCTCTGCTGTAAAAGACTTTTCTTACAATTTCCTATTGGGATTGTTTCTTTCGTTATATCTACTTTGCTAACTTACATATCAGTTTTTGTAGCATCCGCGCCTTTCTTTAAAAGGAGGGATAATACCTCCGTTGATGTTGAAACGAAGGAGGCATACATCAATGCTGTTCTCCCGCAAGGATATGTAAGCGTATCGTCCAAGGGTGTTAAATTTTTTTCTAAAAGGATCGACACAATTTGCGGATCGGCACGATCGATGGCTGCCAGAATCGGTGTTCTCAGAGAGGAGCTTGGATGATGCAGATTTATCGAGGGACTGTAATAGTGTTGCCGATTGCCAGAGAATCTGTACACGTCTTTAAATACATATTTGAATTCCGAAATACGTACTGTATCGACACGAAATCTTTTATTTGTTTTACCGAGGCGAATCCTAGGAGCCGCATAAATTCCTCCTCGACCGAATCTGGCAAAGAAAAAATCTCTGAAACGAGGCGATATACTATACTCAGCAATTTTCAGCAACGTTTTACCAGATTTTTTAATATTGTCCGTCGCGGTTGCCATGTATTTCTTCACTTCCTTTAGGTGGATACAATGTACAGAGACGTGCAGGAATTCCAATTTTCTGCGCCGGTCTTAAATCGATCAAACACCGAATACTATAACTATTCCACGCGGCGAACGGAAGCTTTCGAATACCCGATTGATTTGCAAAAGTCGACGAACATGCGAACGCCTTCTGTTTCCACGGTAAATGTTATGAATCATCGAGTTTTTACTCGATCGGGCAACAATCGGTTGGGCAACCATTCGTGTAAACTCTTCTTTCGTTTAACTGTTACTAATTTGCGAAACTGAGATACGTGTCGAATGGTCGTCTTCTGTGTCACTTGTCGATTTCCTCATCTTTCCCGCCAATGCCGCGATGCATCACACATTCCATTTTGGTGAGCACGGTAAACCGGCGAGTCCACTGACAGCGGAACTCTTCCGTAATCTGTTCCCGGACGCCGAACCGAGACGACTCTAGTATACTTTCTCTTCGAAGCAGAAACACGTGCCAGGAGAACGGCATACTAACCGATCCGACAGCTCAAGTCGACTTTCTACGAGGCCAAAGAGTACCGTACACCGCGGCAGACGGTAGACGGTTCGCCACCATTTCAGTGTTCCGCGTCCTCTTAGGATCGTATCCTCCGTTATTTTCTCGTTTAGAGATTGCCAAAGTGTTGGTTTTATTCGAGCGTGTATCTAGCGGATTTACTGGAAGAATCGAAATCAAGTGGTGGAGTTAGTCCTCGGTCTACGAGGATCGACGAAACATGAAGCGATGGCAGATGTTATGATGGGAACGTGGGTAACGTGTGCTCTCCTGACAGTCCTGGCATGTTGTAAGTTTCCTCCACAAAAAAAAAACAGCTTTAATTCATTGGACATTCGGGTTCGCTTCTGTTCGGAACGGCGTGGGGCTGTTTGTTAACTTTCGATTAATTTTCATCTTTAGTGTTGGAACTCGATGCAACGCGTTGCATTTTCCCGTTGTTCGATTTGATTTGATTCGATTCGATCGACAATATGGATCGAATAGACACTTCTGTATCCGGCATCGAAACCCTGCATCTACAATCAACTTAGTCTCGTAAATGTCGTAAGAAAAGCGTCGCGTTATAGAAATTACAGCAATTATAACGATTTGTTTCATTAGTTATGGAAAACTATGTCCCCCGACGGCGAGTTAAACGCAAATTCGATTTGGCGTGACGAGAAACTAATACAACGACTGCGAATTCTAGGACGAATGAAAGCGGTGTTCCAGTTTACCCACGTAAACTTTTATATCGATACGTTGAACTTTCCATTTGTTATAATGGAAAATCGCAAGGCTAACACAGATCCAGTGATCAGTAGCCCATATTTTCTATCGCATTCAAGCGAAAAGATCTGAAAGGAAACGAGTCGTCCTTGAGAGCAGGATTCAAAACCGTGAAAACATTTCGACAGGTTTCGCGCAGGAGGATGGCGAAGAGTACAGAGGAAGATACCTTGGAAAGTTGAACGCGTACCATCATCAGGTGTCTGGCGATGTTTACGCCGTCGACGAGTACACGCTGCTTCTGACGTCTTTCAGCTATGACGGCAACGGTGCCGACACGTTCTTCTGGGCCGGCGCCTCGAACAGACCCGGGCCCCAGGGTTTCATCGTTCCCGACGAATGGGGAAAGTATGATATTGCTTTCAATCAAACTTACCGTTGGACAAGTGACTAAAATTTCAGGTCGTCGGATTTTCGAGGACAAGGTTTTTCACTGACCCTCGTTTCTGATTTCAGAACGAATATTCTCGATCGATACTTTAACAAGGACTTCACCCTGACGTTACCGGAGAACAAGAAAATAACCGATATCAAATGGTTCGCCATATACGATCTGGCGAGTCAGGTAACGCACTGGAATCTCATAATCATGATAACGTTAGACATTATCAAAGCAAAACTCCACCAGACGATTCTCTATCCTGTTAGAACACCTTTGGCGACGTGTACATTCCGGAAGAGTTCGACCCGCCGGCTCCACAGAAGATATCTCAGTTAACGAAAAGATCCCATGGAGTTTCGTCCGAGCCGATCATGATCTTGGATTCGAAGACTATTCGAATACCGCAATTTACGTACGATGGTCAGGGAACGGATACGTACTTCTGGGTGGGTCTCGGACCGCAGCCTTCCAGCAAGGGAACGAAGGTCCCAGACGAATACGGATAGTGAGTAATTCCGCCGAATTTTCATCATTCTGGCGGGGCATTCCTGCGGTCAGAAATTTAACAAGGAACGACTTCTCTGTGTTCGATAAGCTTGGATTCCCTTCGCACATACAACGGAGAGGACATAATAATTCAACTGCCAGGCGACATGACTGTCTTCAACGTCGACTGGTTAAGCGTATTCGACGTGAAAACGAAATCGAATTATGGCTCCGTTATCATCCCAGATGGCTTGAACGTGCCGCCGTCGTTAGTAAAAGTAATCAATTATTTTACTCGTTCGTACCCTAACGAATCGGGTTATCGTTGAAACATTCATTCAATGGTTCGTTGAACAAAGTATAGGTGATCAAGCACACGCAGTCCCTGCCCAATTGTGTGCAACTCCACAAGCATTATCAAGTTAGCTGGGAGATCTTTGGTCCCCAGATCACTATACAATTGGCTGGACAAGTCGGTACGTGCGATTACTAAGGCATTTGAACCCTTGTATATCACGGCATACGAGATACTCCTTGAAACTATTCCTTTCAACGTTCCAACTTTTCTAGACGAAAACGAATACATGGCTTTTGGTTTGTCCGGTTCGGAAACATCGAGTCAAATGGAAGGTGCGGATGTGGTGGTTGCTTTCATGGACGATACCAGGGGCTACACGATTGACTATAATATTACTGCTAAAGCTCCGGTGCGTTAACAAAATTAACCATTTTGAAATCGCATAATTTTCTTTCTTCTGTCCTCTATAATTCTGCTAACAGTGTGGCAAAGTGCTTGGCCAGTACAAAGGTGTCTGTAGAGACGAATTATTCGGCGGGCAAGATAATAATCAATTGTATACTGCCGTGAGGGAAAACGGGATTAATATCATCACCTATAGACGTACTCTGGAGTCATGTAAGTTGCACACGTATTTCACTGGACGCAATAATTATTCTTGATTTAATATTGCAATTCTAGCCGACCCGGGAGATAAGGAGTACCCTACAGACCGACCAGTTTACGTGGTATGGGCTCTTGGAAGATTAGATGAAAACAAGGAACCAAATTTTCACGATTTGTATCCAAAAAGTAATTTACAGCTGCAATTGGTCCAACAGGAACCCGAGAACACGTGTATGGATTTCACTGAGAATAATGATAAATTAAGGTAAGGATTCTCCTGAAACGCGTTACTCGGCGTTACTAAATTCTCTGTCATACTCTGTGTACATATGTATACGTGATGCTGTTTTACAAAGGGAACCTTGGGAAAAGTCGGAAATATTTGACAGGAGTATTCGAACGTTCAAAGCCACCATTGGGCCATCCGGAGGCAAAAAAGGATATCAAGGACTCACAGGTTCGATTATATCGAAGGAAATAAAAAACGATCAAGACCGAACGATAACAGAGTGATGAATTCATCAACATTTTCAGGACAAACGTCTATGGGCCTTGCATGGTATATCGAGGGTCAACTGATACCCGAATTATATCTCCGGCGAGGATTGACGTACAGCTTCCGCGTTCACGGAGGAAATAATCCTCACAGCCCGAATTTGTATCATCCTTTGATAATAACCGACGAACCCCACGGTGGATACGACAGGCTCAGCGATGCTGCGCAAAGTAAAATCAGAGTTTTGGCTGGTGTTGAATTTACGAGAAGGGGACAACCAAGACCAACCGCAGGTTTGACAAATTTAGTATTACCCTTTCCTCCGCCGCGAGAAAAAATATTAAAGCTGTTCGTGTGTCTAGTCGGCCCACTCTGCCTGAGCAAGCATAACGGACGAGATAGAAGACTGGATGACGATTTCCCATCGTTTCGAATGTTTAATAGATCTCTCGTACAAGTTTGCGAATCAGGTAAAATCTTGCACATACTTTCATTCCCGATAATTTGTATAAACATTTGGAAATTTAATAGAAACGATTCTTTCGTCCGCAGGCGATGGTGGGATTTTGGAGGTGACACCCAACTCCTCGTGGCCTGACACGGTTTACTATAATTCGTTCACGCACGCAAACATGGGCTGGAAAATACACGTGGTGGATGCGTACTCGAGGAACGTCGCTGTCGCTGGAAAATTATCGTTGCTCGCGGGATTGACGGCTGTGTTTTTTCGTCTGTTATAGAGTTAGATATAATCTACTAAGATTATTCGTTCCTTCTTACTATGCGAGTATACACTGACTGACAAGTATTGGATAAGTCAATTTCCAACGCTCTCGAAATGTTCGATGTAACTTAATTTTCGGAGAAGAGGACGGAGATAACTGCGCGTAATTACATTATAGCACGAGTACTTTATTGTTCTATAATATCGTCAAATAGAATTATAATAGGTTTATTAATGTGTGCATATAAAAGTCAAGACATGTTAGATATGTAGCGTTGCGTTCTCTTTATATAGTTATCGCGCACAATTCTTTTTCTAAGTGTTCTCTTTCATCTTTCAGCGGTACAAGAGAAAATCTTGTTAGTTGTATCGGAAACAACAATTTCATGTACAAATAAAACATTCGTCATTTAATGTACTTACCTCATACATGGTGTTACGGAGCATTATAATTTAAATAACTCATAAATTCCTGTGCTCGGTATCTTTTTGCATTGAATAAATATATAGTTATTGCGGAACATATCGAAAATTACTCGGAATAAATAGAAATATTTTCTCTTGGTCATTTTCTGTTTTCTCTTCTTCGAATATCATTCTTGCGAATATCATAAGCACAATGCATCGCTGTAAACGTGTGACAATGCCCAAACATGACACATCTTTGGCGTTAAAATTATGAGCCGCAATGTTCCAAACACGTATCACGAATGTGTCACGGATAATATTCTATCCTTACTTCTCATATGGTGTAATACCCTTTTTTTAAATAAAATGGGATTGTAAAAGCTTAGGTTGTAAATTTCCAGTTTCAATCCCTTCAGTTATGTCCGATCAGGATATATGTATAGTATATCATTTCATTCACACCAAACTAATGCTAAGACATATCTTTTCGTTTTATGATTTATATACAGATAAACGGTACTGAATTAAATCATTAGCATGTAACACAGTATCCAACAAAAAACCGTATCAAAAACACCTTTACTTAAAGCCAGTCTTTTCAACTTGGATATTTCGCCATCCTTAAATTATTTTAAATGAATCATACGATAGTCAAGTTAGTCTATTTAAAAATAGTACTTTCTTTTAATAAAAGTTCAGGTTGTATAAATTCTAATTTTTTAAAATCTTATAAGTACCTAACTATGGGATTAATTTTGCAACACTAATACAACGCGAATATTCTTGTTCATTCAAAAAGTGGGAAAAGAAGTATATATTTTGAATAATTACCCTACGTATCCACAGTTGTTAAAAAGCTAGCTTCGCGAGACTCAACGTTTCCCTTACGTATTTATATGCGACAGATCAATTCTTATCGATGGAAAAATATAGCTTTATCGTCTCTCGCAAAAGTTACAGGAAACGCGAAAAAGTTTCAATTCTCCCAATTTCACATTCTTCATCGACAACATTCCGCTTTCATCTACACATCCTACGTTACTCTGTGAAATTCCAGAAACGAATGGAGCGTAACCGGCAAATCTGTATAAGGTATACCATACTTTTGAATCGCCTGAGCAGCCTGACACTGTAGACTGATATAGTTCAAGAGATTCACTGTGTTTAACGGATTTGAGGATATCATTCGCACAGGGGTATCTCCGGCTCTGTTTGGTGTGTCCAAGTGTGCATCGTGATCAAGCAACAGTTTGATAAGCTGCAAAAAATAATAAAAAACTATACCGCAAATATTACAACATTGATATTATAGTATTAACCGTTTGAGTACGGGAGAATTTTTGGCATACCACAAGTGAAGCGCGATAGCGCTTCGTCGGACTCAAACGGTTAAGGGCCAATATACATACGGGATTATGAAAGTTAGAGGGATCACTCGCTATGTGCAGAGGCGTTGATCGCCATTCGTTTCTAGCGTTAACGGGTGCTCCACAATCTAAGAGCAATTTAACCACCTCCAGACGTGGAAAAATTGTCTGGAAGAACATTTCGTCATAATATTAACACCTTTTCATGCGTATTCGCCAAATTAAAAGACTGCAAACTCACATGAAAATCGTCGGCAGCTGCAAAGTAGGTAGAACTGATCGTATTCATTTTCGAAACACAAAGATGTAGCAACGTATCCTCCGTATACACGGATCTAGGATTCTGTTTAACTAAGTCGCGAACTAGTTGCTTAGTTAGTGCCTTCTCATTGTCCGATGTACCTGTTTCTACTAGCAAATAAATTAGATGCGTAACGCATTTCAATATTCGTTCGTAACTATCTTGCTGTCTCTTGTGTACCGGCCGTTTCTGCAACGATGTATAAAACATAGAATAATAAAAGAAAATGTCGATTATTTTTCTCGCTATTTACCTCCAGTAACTGTCTTGCTTCTGTCAGTTGACCAGAAAGCAATTTAAAAATTGCCACTACGTCACAGAACCTCGGCTCCTCTTTGTCTTCGTGGAAAGTTTTCTCATTCAAATCGACCATGAGTCTTAGCAAAGCTTGTGCAGTGAAACAAGTATCCGCATATAAAATCTAGAAATTAATCAATTGAAGACAATAACAGAAACTTTGAGTAGTACATTCAATAACAAAACTGCCAATATATTACCGAATCCTTCTCAACGCGGATTTCAAGAGCTCGGCGCCATAGATCTATACAGTGCTGGTACCTGTAATAGTAAAGAAATTAGGGGAACAATCAAATTTTTATTACATTGTGGTCAATCGAGCGAGGTTGATTGCAAAAGACTTACCTAAAGGCATCTGCGTACGAAGCTCCTCGGTACATCAATCTAAACAGCGTATCTTTATGGTGCGGGCCGAGTATTCTCTCGCAAATCAATAAGCTCTGTATTCTCATAGCGTCTAAGTCGAGCGCAATTACATTAAGTTCCTCTAGTGTAGTAAATTCTGTAGCGTTTCTGTAAGCGTCGCATTTCGGTAGCACAGGCCTTTTCGGCAAGGGAACTCCATTCACAGCATTAGCATTGCGAATGGCTAATGCCGTTCGCCAATACTTCAATGCTATCTGAGTATCATTGTGATCATCGAAACATGTGGATCCCATTAGTTCATTTGCGTCCGCCAATCTTTCGGGAGAGTAAGGTACCTTCTCCACTAAATCACATTTGATAATTGTTAGACCCAATCGACTTAAGCTGGACACATCAATTTCGTAAAAATGTTAATCGATGAATTACCTAAATATTCGAATATTTGTACAGCTCCCTTTAGGCAGGCAGTTTGAAGAGCATCCTCATTATATCGCGATCTAAGATGTGGATCGGCATTGTGTTCAAGAAGAAGTTTGGTGGGTTGAAGCCTGTGCTCTTGAATAGCGTAATGTAAAGCAGTCTTATTTTGAATATCCATCGCGTTTACGTTAGCACCGTGTTCTAAGAGAAAAGTACATAATTCTAGGCTTTGTACAGAGTTTATCAAACAAGTCCCTCCACTGTAGTTTGCCTTAAGTATATCAGCACCATTCTCTACCAAGTACGAAACAATTTCTGAAATGCAAAATTTAATTCGTCTTCACCACCTTTATTGGAAATACGAGAGACAGATTTTATTTCTAATAACTTTCAATTGGATTGTTTCAAACTTTCAATTGTTCAGAATAGTAACATATGAAACCTGTTACATACATGTCAGATCTTGGCAAATGAAACATTGACCTAGACCTACCTACTGTATATTTTTGGTACTGTATCATTCGCTACTGAGAGCTACTTTAATCTCATTGTGAAACAATTATATGTTTAAAAATTTATCTTAGTGTCTTGATAATCTGATCATCTAACACCATGAAAATAATTGATGTAATACAAAATACTTATAAAATCAGAGAAAATTACCTAAATATGTCATATAACATGCCGATCTTACAGGAGTCGAACCAGAATCAGAGACTGCATTGACATCAGCTCCATGGGATATTAGACATTTTATTACGTGTAGCCTCCCAGAAGCTGCAGCACACCATAACGGTGTAGCATAATGCACAGATCGATCGTCATGTACTTCGTACCTTCCTCGCTGTTCGATATCAGCATGACACACGGTTATTAGATACTCCACAATTTCCACATTTCCCCTTCTGCACGCAATGAACAAAGGTGCACACCCATCTATCACCCGGGACACGATTTCCTTTCGTACTTTCATCTTACATTTTCCAAGACGTTTTCTCAACGCATTTGTAAGTTGTGCACCAGGTGCAATATATTTACATTCGTAGATGAGATCATGGAACAATTGATCTGTTGCACTCATCGCCTGCTGATTACTAATCTACATTTCCTTCTTGCAAACAAATTAATATTTTCCTCGTTTGTCCAAGTGACGGTCAAGTTCCCTATAATTGCAAATGAAACTTTACCAATGGTTCATTATGTCAATAAAATTCAAAATGAAACGATTCCAAAGAACTTCTATGATTCGCTATACAGGTCGAGACAATGTAACAAAAATCCTTGAGTATAAATGTGTTAGAACAAAGAAAGGAGGAAAATAGACAAACACAAAGGCAGCTAACTAGAATGAAACATCAGTATGCACAGAATGGTGAGAGTGTAGAAATACAATAGTATCTGATATATCTGCAATGCAAATAACATAATGCGAACAGAACGGTGTGTTAGTTGTAGCAAACGTATCTCCGGATTTTCTCTATATCTGTTTGATCGGTTTTCGTTGCTCAGTTTCGTATTATGAACGAAAATTATAACCTTTACCAGTATTGGTCGAGAATAACAGATTCCAAGCGAACAGCCACAAGAAACAAGGAGTATAATGATGCGAATAGACGAAAATTCTAAATGGAGACAAGTAAACTCACTTGTAGCGCGATCAACGGCCAACCGACAAATAAAACAATGCAAACGCATTACTAATTTTCCGTACATTGCAACTGACAGCTAGCAGTCGATAAATCACGTGATTAGGATCACGAACCACGTGACGAGTTTGGAGTATGCGCGAGTTATACTTAATTCAATTTGAAATCCGCATACTCTAATTGTTGGATAAATTTTTGTTAATAATATGTACATCTATATATTGTACTTATTTTGCTCCACTACATTATTAAGTTTGAAATGAAAGTATTCTCGAAATAGCATTTCTTAACAAATCATGTTTTCGGTCGTGAAAAAGGAAGTCTAAAGACCCCTTTTCCGTTTACCCGTAACATTTGATGTCACCAGCCCAATCCTACGATCCGTACTAATAACGCAAACGAGGTATTTTCCGCACTCTATGTAATAACTTCGGGTACTTTTTGACGGAACAAGAAACTTATATACTAAAATATACGACACGCGTTGCATTTGTAATTGCAGTCGCAGATATATATTTGTTTATGAATTTTATCATGACAAATACTCTTTTTTTCTCGAAGCGAGTCGAATATGATTATTGTTTCTCATTTGCGCGGGAAGTAATATTAAGGAAAGTATTATTTGATTACATCTGAAACTGAAGTTCCTTACCTGGCATACATCGATGCCTTTATCACACGGTCAATTGGCCCCAGGACGGTCTGCGCGGATAACTTTCTCCGAAAGTGAAATCTCTCTCACCGCGAGAAAGTTAATAAACATCGGAATAATGTTTTTATGTCAATGCGATAGTAAATTCTTGTCAGGCCGGGCAGTCAGTCGTCTCGGACGTTTGCGGACAAAAGCAATTTCTATTACAATTTTTCTTTGTATTTAATCTGTACTAGATACCATGATATTTTCACGATACCGCACCAAACATCGGTGAAGCAAAATACATACATATTTCTTTGCACAAGTGCTTTTATTTAGACGTAATTGTTTATCGTATGCGTACACTGTCATAATGATACAACTTTGTAGGTAACTGGTTTCCTTAATTCGCGTAAAGAAACAAGTGGTTGATGCATGCGAAGCGATATGTATGTAAAAGATGCTGATGAAAGGTCAAAATACGGGATACCGGCGACAGTGATGCATATGAAAGTACGAAAGTTGTTTAAGGAAAAGAAAAAGTGGACTGCGAGTCCAGCTTCGGTTAAACTGGTGAGTAGTCATTAGCGCAGAAGCTGCAGCAGCAACAGCATCGCTCTAGCGAAACATTTTGATCGTAACTAGTCGTTTGGTTTGTCACGAAAAGATTGTATATTTAGTAGGATATTCACCAGGTACGCTAGAGACGCAGCGTGTAAATTTCTAAGTTTCGTGTTATAAGTTCCGCGATGGATAAAAAACCTATCACGTTCACCACTATCGAGGGCGATGTCGGTAGAAAATTGGACCAGATGTTCGGCGTGAAATCGAGCTTTATGCGAGTGCAACCGGGCGATTGTTTGATACCGCCGCAGTTTGTGTTCTACGGGACAAAAATTCGCGATATGGAGATTTATGAGGACGACGTTTGGATGGTCTCGTATCCGAGAACCGGTAAGTTTCTGTCCGCAGCGACTTTATCCCAGTCCTTCTTTGCTTTGGATGTAGACGATAGTCGAATGTTCTACTATTTTTGCTTCTACTTGTAGGCAGTCACTGGGCACAAGAGATGGTGTGGTGTATCGGAAACGATTTCGATTACGAAAACGCTCAAACATTGCTGGTTGTACGCAATCCTTTGCTCGAGTGAGTTTCTTCTCTGTCATCTAAATTTGCGTTCGAAGTTCTCCAGAAAATGACTTTCAGTCTTTAGCTACGGATGTATACGTGTTAAACATATTACAGAGCATCGACACTCATGGTTACCGGAAATTACGTTGACTGGTTTGCAAAATTGGGTGATTCGGTGGAAAATGTTGTAAAAATGCCACGGACGAGATACATCAAATCTCACCTTCCTCTGGAACTGTTGCCGTTACAACTCCACGAAAAGAAACCAAAGGTAGGGCAGACAGATCATGTTATCCTGGATGAAAATATGTACAGTTGTTATACGGTGAATGGGAAAAACAGATGCTATCCATGCAATGTTGCTTCTTTAGATTATCTACGTTGCCAGAAATCCAAAAGATACCTGTGTCAGCTTTTACCACTACTGCAGGGTCTTTCATAATATCACGGGAACCTTCGAAGACTTTTCCGAATTGATGCTGCAGGACAACGGTACGCCATATACGTCCATAATATTTCTATAGTCGATCAGATATTCGAAATTAAACAATCATTTGTTTTAGCACCAATGGGACCATTTTGGAAGCACGTACTGAAATTTTGGAATCTGAGGGAACAGGAAAATGTCTTGTTTTTAACGTACGAGGAGATGAAGAAGGTACAAACTTACAATTGAAATAATGTATAAGTCATTGTATAGAATAGCGTTGTTATTATCAACGATGTTGTTGTAGAATCAAGTGGCAGCGATAAAGAAAACGGCAAAGTTTCTCGGGAAAACGGTGACCGATGATCAGGTCGCCGGACTCAGCGAACATTTGCATTTTTCGAAAATGGCAGCGAATCCCGCGATAAACCTAGAGCACGTGCTGGCACAGAAAAATTTATCAGAAGCCGACCCCAATGTGAAATTCATAAGAAAAGGAAAAGTCGGCGACTGGAGGAACTATATGTCCGACGAATTATCTCGCAGGTTCGATGAATGGACTGCGGAAAATTTGCGAGGCACCGGTCTCAAATTTCACACGGACATCGATCGACACGATGAAGAATAAAAGAACTGAAACGTACATTGTACAAAATTTCTCCTCCTCTGAAGGAGTTATAGTATAACTTGTATTTGCGTGAATACTTAATGTTATCTTCGTGGAGAGAAAGAACTAAGGAATAAAGGGCAGTAAAATTACAATCCGGTCGTTTCGAATTTGCGTTGCAATAAGTATATCGACGTCCAAAGTTGGTTACAAAAAAATTGGGCAATTGGCGACCTAAAAACTGTTTTAATTTCATGTTTTTCGAATACCATATCTGCAATTATTTTTGCTTTGCACGCGTATTGTGAAGGTGACTAAGATGACGAAAGATTTAGGTCGATATTTAAAAGATTGATGTAATCGACTAGGATATGGTACGTACAATAGGGCAAGAGTTAAATGCATTGCATATGCGCATAAAAGTTACAGCGGAAGTTCGGTTTTAATAAAAATATTGCGACAGATTACCTGCATTCTTAATAAACACCTTGTTCTTTTCTTTTTCCGCCCATACGAAGAGTTTCACGAAAGATTGTAACTCTGGCGTAGCATTTCGGTAATCTAGCAGCAATGTTTCGATTCTGTAACGAATGACGATGCCTGAAATATGGATAGATTTGTGCATACTTGCGGCAGAAAGGCTGCAACGTCATTAAACACATACGATATACGTATATCCAACTAGTTTGTATTCCCATCTGCGATACCGATTTAAGCGAAATGTCGGTAACATTAAACGTGACTCAAAAATCTACGACCCCTTTGACAGTGGATAAAAATTGTCCTCGTGTGCCCGGTCTACTCATGTATGTATTTCGTTTGTGCCTACGCTACATCCGTGTTTAGACACAGACACGCTATTCGCCATGTGTGTGTGGTGTGTCAAAGCAAAGATGGCGTTAGTTCGTGTTCTGTCAGGTGTTTAAAGTTTCTTTAAACCCCATCGGAGTGTGACATTGCGTGTGATCGTGACACTTCGATCCATTATTTACGTGACTTTCACGTTTGTAGGAAATAATCGATTGCAGAAAAACACGCGGACGCTGTCAACAGTCACGTGTAATATCACCTGCTAGTGGCACCTTAGACTTAACCTTGTTCATTACTTTCCATAGAATTCCGTTTTAAATCTCGCAAGATTATATGAAACCGCTAATATATTTCACACCGATGTGCGGATTTATCAACGACTTTATTCGATAAAAAGAACAGACATACTATTATATATCACATATATATATATACGTATAAGAAGAAAAAAATCGAAAGAGTTTGAATGCCTAAAATAAGAGATGCCTAAAATAAGAACCAGACAAGCTTCGAATAGCCTCTGGTTAAGGCAACGCGAATTGGGCATAAAATTTCCTCTAGGCCATGCCGATCGTTTTCACAAAACCTTGTATTCCTCTATTCAACCTGTAACTTCGTGGGATCATGCTGACAACTTGTCTGCTGCCACGCACGGCGGTGTTTTTAATCTGGAATATTCTCCCGATGGGTTAGCAAATGCATACTATGATTTCTTTTAAAAGAGGCTAAACAATAGTTCAAGTATCCAGATCTTAAATGATCCGTGCCTTTTTCTGAATTCACAGATCACTTTTATTGGCGGCGTGCGAGAAGAAAAGTATTTTAATGTTTGATCCCCTACGTAGGAGATTGATTCATGCTATAAATAATGCTCACAACGATTGTGTCAATTGCGTCAGGTTTGTATAGTATTAGTTTTATCTTATTGTTCTTCTAGAAGTCGTTTTGGCATGCAAATGACGAGGTCTTTCTTTTTAACAGGTTTTTAGATCAACGTATGTTTGCCACGTGTTCAGATGACAGTACGGTAGCTCTGTGGGATGCTAGGAATTTAAAGCAAAGAATAAGAACCCTTCAAGGGCACTCAAACTGGGTTAAGAACATAGAGTACAGTCCTAGAGATAGTTTATTACTGACCAGTGGATTTGACGGTAGTATATATACTTGGGACATCAATAGCTTTACAGAAAATAGCATTCTCTATACTCGGGTATTTCACACAAATGGACTCATGCGAACCAGGCTTAGTCCGGACGCTACCAAAATGTTAATAAGCACTACTTCTGGATACCTCATTATCATACACAATCTTAAATTAAGCACGCTAACTCAGGATCTGGCAGGATTCAAGGTGTGCACTTTGGCATAAAGCGATAAACGCGCGTGTTTTTTCAAATCAATACCTGCTAATAGCTTTATTTCGTTCTAGCCAAATATGTATCGATTGATGCAATCTTCACAAACCACGATACCGAACGTCGCCAGTTTTACGCATCTTTTCTCTCATTCCCGTACACATAACAGAGTAGAATTTCTCACGGACTTTCCTGTGGGTGATGATGCGGAAATCATTTCGAGTTTACAAGTGCATCCTCAGGGATGGTGCGCTTTATCCAGGAACGTTAGCAACGGAGAAAAGTCCGAGGTTGGTTTCCCGCGGTTTCTTTATTCTATCCCCTTCTAGTAATTGAACGTATACCTCATCGGACCAAGTTTTATGAATGAATGTTCCATGCATATGCACTGAATCCGTTTGTTTTTCTGACCGCAGTGGACATGTGTGCACGACATACAGGAGCGGGACACGGCTAATGCTCCTGAACAGGCAAAAGAGGAAGAAACAACGCCTCAGTTCAACGAACTCACCGTAGAAGAATTTGAAGATTTTCAACAACCTCAACCCTCCCGGTCGGGCATTACATCTTCCTTCCTAATCAGTTCCGATAACGCGAACCGCGCCAGGGTCGTTCACACAATGACCGACATGCGATCAAACACATACTCCGACGCACAGTCGCGACCTTCCAGGATAGGCTGGCAGCTACTGGCTCGAAGATCCGCGAGATCGCAGTCGAGGAACTCGCGTCTGGACCGAAACATGCGGAACTTTGGCTTGGTGGAGGTGATCTCGGGTCCTGCAGACAGGGAAGAGGATGATCTGCACGAGGAATCTGATAGAGAGAGAGAACGAGACAGGGAAAGAGAAAGAGAAACGGAAAGGGAAAGGGAAAGGGAAAGGGAAAGGGAAAGGGAGAGGGAAAGGGAAATGGAGAGGAGAGAAAGAGAAAGAGAAAGGGAGAGAGAAAGAGAAGGGGATGGTGAGGACAGATCGCCGCGGCCAAATTCATTGATGAACGGTATCAGAGCTCGGAATATGATTGAAGATTTTTCTACCGCCAATATAGAGCTTCATTTTAGCACCACGGACGTATGGGAGGCTCATGTGGCTATCAGGGAAGCTAGACTCCGGAGAGAACGGGAGAGGGAATTTTATCTAGCGAACGAGAGGAGAAACTGGCCCTCAAGATCGAATAACGGCGTAAGCGTCAACATCCCGAGGTCCTCTCACACGGTAGTTATAATCGGAGATAGAACTAGGGTTCAGAATCAGAATAGACAGGGTCAACAGACTATGTATGCCATCCCGCGGAATCACAAGATACATCAGAACGTACCTAGGTTAACGCATTATATAGAAGAGCCGAACGTAGGCTCCGGATATATCAAGGAATTATGTTTTTCCGCGGATGGTAGGTTAATATGTTCCCCGTTTGGATACGGGGTAAGATTGTTAGCATTTTCGGGTGATTGTGCGGAATTGTCGAATTGTGTCCCACCGGCGAACGAGTCCGTGCAGCTGCACGAATTGGCGACAAACGCTAGTCATTCCGGTATAGTGGTCAGCACGAAGTTCTCGCCCAGGCATTGTTTGCTCGTTTCCGGATGCCTTAGCGGGAAGATCGTTTGGCATCAGCCCGTCGTGTAGTCGAATTTCGATATCGTTTTCGTTTTCGCGCGCCGTCGAGTGTCTCTGCTTTCTAGCGGGTTTCGGATCCTCTTCGATTCTCTGGAACTATGACTTGCTATTCCTTGTTTCTCATGTATCCTCTCGAGGTACGCGTCCGCGGGTCTATCGTTTCAAAGCTCTAGGCCGTGAAATGTCTATCTACGGACACGCACCCTTAGAGGATGAACAACGCGAAAGCGAATCTTTTAGGCGAAGTACCTTCTTTTCGACGAACCTCCTTTGTTTGTTCTTTTTTAGTCTGCCTTGTTAAAAATCGAATCCGAAGTGCGTCGGATATTTTATACCGAGCAAGATTTTTTTCCTGGTACATACCAGTAAACTAAAAATACCGCAGGATATTTTTAAACGATTACATTTCAGAACTGTATATTCGAAAAATTAATCATGATCTTATTTTAGGTATTCCTTAGCCAGAAACGTAACCGGAGTTTGTAAAAATTGTACTTTCGACGAACGACAGTGCGTGGTATTTTCTAACGCGCAGCGCTTGCGAAAATGTCTTCGCAGCGTGGTATATATTTGTTTTCGTTGTGGGAGACATACGGTCAATCGTTTGTTTTAATTATATCTCGTATAACAAACATTCCGCTTACCGTGTACATACACTTATTACATTTTATATTTTCTGTCGTGCAATTCACCGGAGCAAAGAACCTGCGTGTAATCGAAGCGAGTCCTAAAAACGAATTTGTCCGAGAAACTCTTTAACCAATCGTGTAAGAAAATCAACCTCGCTGGTGAGCGTATCCTTGGCATTATCGTTAGTACGGATCATGTTAGCCGAGTATCGCGTGACTAGTAGTAAGTACGCTAAACTTTCAATAATCTTGCCGATATGCAACTCTATAATTTAGTTAGTGTGTCGCCAAACGAACTCGTTTCTCGTCTCTTCCGATCGTAACGGCGGTTTCTATACCTCGATGTTTCATTACTACGAAGCAGTTGCATTGAATATTTTGAAAATCGAGTAATAAAAATTGTGTTACGTCGTCTGTACTTTCGATAATACGAATTTAATCCAAACTGACAATGAGTAGACGCGAGCAACGTCACTGAAATCTGATATCGATGTTCAAACGAATCAAGCTGTTTTAATGGAGAAATTTACCGCGTAACGTGCTCACGTGCGCAACCGTTCGACGTTCGACCCGATCATTGTGTTTGTATTGTTAAGCAGAGAGAAGGAATCGTGTACCATATGTAAATACATCATCGACTTAGGTATACATACATATAGAAAAGAAATACAAAAACCTCCGCGCTTCCCTCGAAGCGCGTTCTACGTTTATGGCGAACAAGCCGTGTGCGGTCGAAACGAAAAGTCCCGGGTACGCACGAAACTCCGGAGTTTATCGGTTTTTGAAAAATCTCGCTATTCCCCGTTGTTTACCGCGCGCCAATCGTATCACGTTGTACGTACGCGTTATTTGTGCTTGATTAAGTTGCATTTATCTGGCAAAGATTCGCGTCTCCGTGCCTCGAATTGTTCAAGCGTCGACGCGTATAACCGCAGGTATTTCTGCGATATCAAGTTTGCCGGATTTGCCGTTTTTACTCGTAGATACTTACGTCCCTCGTTTTCGAGATTACAGCCAACCGAATTCTTTACCCATTTCGCGTTAACCGTTACTAGCCATTACTCACGAACAAGGAAACCTCGTTTTCTGTTTGAACGTTCGATTGAAATTTCGTATCGGTTCGATCGACCGGTGAAAATTGCTCGCGCTAATATCTGACGCCACGTGACGAGACGTGACGAGACGTGACGATACGTGACAGATCGAATAGCGAGAATTTTTCAAAGACGCTTCGCGTCACCCAACGCGATATTGCCCCTATAAAGAAACCTTCGTTGTTCCACATAGATCGCAGCGTGATTCGCGCTACGAGTTTAACGTATGAATTTTTACCGGGTCCCATAGTGAAGCCGTTTTAGCGCGTACCGACCACGGTACCGGGTACTTAAATAACCTGATTAGGGAACTTTTGCATGACTGCAGCTGCAGATTTGTCAGCAGATTCTTATTTTACTGGAAAAAAGGAAGCCGCGTACAAACGCGTTTGTTAGTCACCTTACTCGAAAGAAACAACTGCGTTCGAGCCGTCGTTCGGTTTTTCAATTAACAGAGAAACCGATGAATCGACGCTCTTATAATTAGAACTCTACGATCGTGTACAGTAGTTAGTGTGCTGATTGTTTTGTAAGATTTGTTTGTTTTTTTTCTATACAATAAAATATTGCTTAACGTCTATTGCCTTGAATTCCATTTTCTACCAGGGCGAATCTTCTAAAGGTACGTATGCACGTATGTATCTTTACGTACGTTCATAAGTACGTATGCACAGAGGTGTCTAGGCAAAAGCCAAATTCATTGGCACAAATTTGACCGACAAACGTAGATGTGGTTTTATAGGAGATTCGTTTTTGTCACCGCCATACCACCTATTACGGACAATTCAGTCGCGGAAACTGCGTAAACTACTAGAAATGGCACGATCGATAAGGAAATTGCTACTTTGTGTGGGACATCTGATTTATCGCGGCTGCCTGCGAGCGATACGAATATTACTCACGTTCGCTCACGTTTTTCCATTTGTTTGATATGGAACCGCGCAGCTGACCGTTCTTCCACTTCCGCTTCGCAACGTAATGTTTTTGGTCGAGTAGATGCACGCGCGTCAAGTTTCCGCATTTATTACTTCTTTATCTAACGATATTTTTAGTCGATCGACATGGACCAACGTCCAAACGCGGAATCCGCGCCCTCGTCGAGATATACAGACATACGTTATACATACGGCATCTACATGTATACGCGTAGCATTTACGCGTACGTACACGTACTTACGACAGCAGGGATAGAGCGTTCGATGCGTTTTACGATCTTTATTAACAATTAATGTAACTTATTTACAAGTATATCCGTTAAAATTCAACAAACTCCTGTCATAGCACGTGGACCGCGACAGCGTATTTCAATTGGTTGCGTGGAAAATTGACCGATCGAGCGGTTCGTCTGTGAAAGAATGATACGAAAGCTGGCGAAATAGTGAAAATGGAAAATTCTCGGTCGTCCTTTGCTTCTGCTCGTCGAATAACTCGATCGATGTATTTCGGTCGTCGGAATTTATTGGACGCGATTTAATAACATGCTTGGTGCGACAGGCGATATGTACTACCATATGAAGAACCGGTATTTCGTGGTTAGTTATATTCCTCCCCCGTGTTATCTCGTCGATTACCTCGTCCATTGTCTCCGTAGTCACGTACATTCCAATAATCGACGGTTTACCGCGGCAGGTAATTAACGATTATTACACGGTTAACGATCCCTCGATCGAATACGTATGTATGAAAGTTTCGCGCGGAGCGAGATCCACCGCGAACGTAGCTCTCGGAGTGGTAAAACAAACGGACGCGACGTGACGAAACCGATGCAACGGATCGGCGTTAATCGATATCGTATAGATTATATCGTATTCGCGATCAACCGTTCGTCACGAGTCGATTCTCCGGCTCGGCGAGGCCGCTCCATCGAGACGAAAGCTGGAAAAGATCGGGTACAGGTTGAACGAAATGGAAGACCGATTGGCTGAAAATGCGATACCGCGACGGGTGAAATATTTTCCGACGGTGTCTGCGACGCGAAGGTGACGCAAACGCTCTATCTCAAACGATGTAACAAAAGACCACGGTTAAAACTATGTATCCAAAGTTCGCCAGAGCGGTTCGATCGGTACCGACGATCGCAGACGTCGCGTCGTTGTGCTCGCGATGTCCCCGATGGTCGTGATCGTGATCGTGATCGTGAAAGTCGTGTTCATTCGCGACAGAACTATTGCGCACGTTCCCATTCCGTCCCGCCGCCTCTCGCTTCGATCTCTCGACGAGCGTGAGTCTCGTGTTCTTCCCTGCCGCCTCGTCCGCCTTCCGAGTCCTCTTTTCCGAATCGTTTTGCCTGACCTCCCCGGGAATCGGCGGGGGCAGTTCTCCCTGAAACCTGCCGAATTGCGGCGTCCGGCTGAGAACCTCCGAGGACAGCCTAGCCCTGCCGCGTTCCTCTATGCCAGAGATAGACCTGGCCAAGGCAGAGTCTTTCAGTCTCTTGCCGTCGAAAGTGATAAGCACGGACCTGGTGTCCGGAGAAGCCGGGGGCAGATAGTACGAGTTTATTCCGTCGGCGGCCATTTCCATGTCATCGTGCGACTTGGTGTTTCTAGTCTTCTTTTTCGTCTTCTTCGGATCGGGACGCGACACGGGGACAGGGGGGGAAGGTATAAAGACAGGCTCGAAGGTGTCGATCAGTTTCCGGTAGTCTTCGCGAAGCTCCGTTCGCTCTGATATTCGTTTCTGCGCCATCTCCGAGGAATCTAGATTTCGGACGATGGGCTTGAAACCGCCCTCGATGACGATCGAGTCGGGATCGAAGCCGGTGTTTCTCGCGGGTTTCATAGGCACGGATTCGCGGACGGGCATATCCTCGGAAATCTTTGCCTCTAACTTTGTCCGTTGCTTATCGATTTTCTTGATCTTGCCGATCTGATTTCCATTGGGGAAACTCGGTTTCTCCGGTGTCCCCCTGTAAGGCGGCAGCCTGTAGGCTTTCTTTCGTTCGACGAAGACCGGCGATCGGGACATCGGCTGGGACATTGGTTGCGACCCGGACATCGCGTGGGGCATCGAGTGGGGCATCGAGTGGGGCATCGAGTGGGACATCGAGTGGGACATCGAGTGGGGCACCGAGTTGGGCACCGAGTGGGGCACCGAGTGGGGCACCGAGTGGGGCACCGAGTGGCTCATCGGCAGGGACATCGGGTGGTTGCTCTGCAACACGGGACGACGCGTCAGCGGTCTCTTGACGATCATCAGCTGCGTCCTCTGTTCCGGCTGGTGATAATGATGAAGAGATGGTGGATGATAGAGATGGTGGTGGTAATTGGTCGCGTAATGCGTCTGAACGGGCCGGGAGTATAGGATCTGCGTTCCGGGATAACCGTATTTCCCTGGCGGGCTCATTGGTCGCCTGGGATCTGCAACGAGGTTAAAGTGCTGGTTAGAGTGCTCGATCTCTTTGGCATCCAGAGTCCCGGTATAAGGTCTGCCGGCGGCCGTGATTGTCATCGGGATATGATGCGTCAGAGCGGAGGACGGCTCCTGGTAGAAGCGGTGATCATGGTTAGCGTTCGTTAGTAGCTGCGTGTACGTGCTTAGCTTGCCGGGGTTAGCCCCGGGGTTAGCGGCCGAGTGATGGGGGTAACGTGGCCCTGGCCCGTGTCGATGATGAGGATGAAGAGGCTGCTGAAGAAACTCCGCCGTTGGCGTTACCTTGCTCGAACCGTCGGCCAGGTCTGCCGCCGCTGTCCTCAGGGGTTCCGCGTGTTTCGGGTCGACGTAGACCTCGTGCACCTCGCTGGCGGAGCCCTCCGTCGTCGCGTTGCAGCTGTCCAGGACGTTGATCTTCCAGCCCAGGTAACGGTGGGTGAAACACTGTCGTTGCGGGCATTAAGGGCATTAAGGGCATTACGGGCATTACCGACGGTGATTACGAGCTTTACGACCAAGCCGTCGACGAAGCCGCGTCTTACCTGATAGTAAACGGTGTCGGGGGTGTTTTCATCCGGGGTCCAGTGCACTACTCCTGGTTCACCCGAGTCGCACGTCAACGTCAGGGTTCGCTGATACGCTCCGAAGGACGCGTACTCGTCCGCCATTGGTCCATTTTGATCCGGAAGCCAGTTGCAAAGACGGCCCGTGCCGGTGGGTCGCGGCGTTCCACGTTCCCAGCGGACTCCGGCGAATATCTTCGTTTTCTGCGGGCAAACACGCGTATTCGTGAGGCGCGTATCTAGAAGCCGACGGACGGCCGGAATATCTTACGGATTTCTCCTCCGGTGTCTTGTGGAGGTATCCGCCAACGGGATCGTCGGTGATGTAGAACGGATGGTATCGCGCAGGCGTTTCAGGGTCGTTTCCGCCCTCGACGATGAAAGTGTACTCGGTGCCGCGGACCACGTTGATCTCCGGAATCAATAGGCCGTTTATGTACCAAGAGATACCCCAGCCGACGTGACCTGCCGAGAAAGCGAAACCAAGCGTTACCCAACGATTCGCCGCCCTCGGATCGGCGAGAAACAAACTTCTCCTCCAAGTTGGACGTCTAGTTCCCAGTTACCTGTGATGGCCGGATATCCGTGCTTTCCACCGGTTGGCCCCATTTGGGCGTAGAACACTCCGTCGTCGGGTTCGTTGCACTCGATCGGTGGAATTTCCCACGCGTTGGATCTCGGAGCCGGCGCGGGAGTCGCCGGGACGCGTTGTCGCCTCTTAACGGCCGCGCTCGTTGCCTGCGACTACGGAAATTTCGTTAAATCGCTTCTCGACTACCCCCCGCTTAGACCGGTAAGACCCCGTCGTCACCTGATTATTGCCTCCCTTGTCTCCCTTGTCTCCCTCGTCGCTGTCGTGCGGTCGCTTTTGCTCCTGGTCGGGAATGGGACAGTTCCAGGCGGGTGGTCTGCCAAACTCGACGAATCTATCGACCTTCGAGTAGTCGGAATGGAAGCTGACTTCCTGCCTCTCGTTCAGGGGTCCTACCGCCCAAATGATCGCCTGCGAGCCGTTCGTAACGATATCGTGGTCCAGCTCGTCGCCCGTCCTCAGAGCCCTTTGATAGGTTACGATGCTGTAGCCGTTCACCATGGCCGCGTTCAACAGCCGCACCGAATTCGTATTCTCCTGCAACGCGGCGTACGATAACGTATGCACGTGGCACCTGGGTCAACGATCCCTACGAAACATTGCGAACCACCCGAAAAGTATCGTTACCTGGATACGAGTGTCCGGACAGCTACCCCGACCGCCGGAGCACTGAGACTGGGCATCCAAGAAATAATCCACGGCGTAGCCCTGAAGAGTTTGCTTGTCGACCCAAGCGACGACCACGTCGCCCCCGACCATCACGCTTCTCTCTGGATCCGCCGATACACCGAAGGACATGTATTGCCCGGCATCTGTCGAAACACACAATTTCGAATCGTTTCGATATCTCCAGAAGATTCCGCCCGACGACGTTGACATTTCACCGGCATATTTGGCCGGCTCGCGTAATCGCGATAAACCAGAATGCAAATCGGTGCGCGAGCGGCAGGCCACCAGAGGTCCCGGTAAAACGCTCGGGCGAAAGTAACGAGAATTTTCGCAGAGACGAGGGAGGGGCTCGATTAAAGTTCCGGAATACTCGTGAAATGGTTGTCGGGTGTCGGCTAACGGGTGAGGCGCAAATTCATGCCAACGACGGAAATTCTCTCTTGTCCTCTTTGTCCTTTTTTCTGGTCGATCTATCGGAAGCAATACCCACATCGACTATACGATCAACGTAAACGAAATATTCTTTGACCCGCTCCTGGTTAAAATGGTAATTTCGTTGGCATCGTCGTAAAGCAAATATCGAGGAACGTTTTGGTGAATATTCTAGAAAATTTGCGAGTCATCGGGGTAATAAACGTGTCATAAATTTTACGAAAAAGTACGATTGGGACGCGCGTCACGCAAATATGCTTCGGCAAACGTAAAATACGCTTAATACAATATTAAAGTCGCAGATTTGTCTATGACAGGGGGTTTTCGTCGTTTCGCTAGAAAGAACCAAAATAAAAAAAAAATGCATTTTTTCCGTCCCCGTTTGAAGCGATGCATATTAATTTCGGCGAGGCGTCCGCGTAAAATTTATTTTCCGCTTTACGCGAGAGATCGGTTCGGTAGGGTGGTTTCTAATTTACTGAACGTTTCGTTTGAAGCATGGTCGCACAGTAATTAGACTGTGAAACACAATTTTTTGCTCTCTTTTTTTCCGGAAGAACGATTAGATCTGTCGGAGGGTGCAAATAGGGCGCGTTGATTAGCGAGGTTTGCGTGAATGGTCCCCTACGCGTGCGACTATGTCGCGCGATAGTTATTGCGAAATATTACGAAGCGACGCTGCTTACTCTGGACACGATTCACCGTTATCGAAGCAACGTATTATGTATTTAGGAAGCGTCGACGTTCGGACATTTCGAAGCACGGACACCTCGAAGCCGAGAAAATTTAAGCAAAGCTTTCGATAAATGCGACGGAAGGTCGGCTCTTTGCGAGATCGACGGCTTCGGCATATGCATGTACTTTACGAGTACGCGTATACGTCCGTGCATGTATACGTATCGTATATGTATGTATACCCACCAAGTTTTCCAACGAGTTGAACGACTATGCTGTCCCCGGCCACGGCCCATCGCACTTCAAAAGCCAGCCTGTCCTCCAGAACCTCGCAGTTCAGTTTCGACTGAAATCAAACGGCAAATCGTTTACCAACGGAATCCTCCGGCAAATCCGTTATCCGAGTCGTTTATAGAATCGAATAGTTTACACCTGAGTTTCGGGGTTGGACGAAAAAAAGAGACTCGTTCGCAGTGGATTTTCAGAGAAGGTGTGTTTATTCGTGTTATAAATCTCGAATAAAAACGTACAAAATCGATCGAAAAATAACGTTATCCGTGCGTGTAAATATAATTTCTCTACCCTACGTAGTAAATATTCTCTCTCTCTTATATTCTAGTATTCGCATGAAATTTGTGTACTTATTATAAAGAAGAGAAAACTGGCCTAGGCTGAAAGAGAATTTCCTCTCGGGGGATTCTTTACGTTTTTTTTTTTCCACCGAGCGAAAATCGTCCGTCTCTCGGAATAATGCGCGCGTTACCACGGACCACGAAAAAAAGAATAATTAACCCCTTGTATCACAGTCAAAAGCATTGTTCTCGACGTTTCTTTGTCCAACAGGGAACAACCGACGCTGAGCTCGGACGTTGCGGAATCTACCCGAAAGCCGGGGAATTCAGATCGTCGCGAGCGATCCCCGGCTAGGCGATTCGGTCGTCGATATTAACGCTATACTTTCCTCTCGAGACCCGTTTCGAGATTCCGATTAAAATACATCCGCGTGTAAGCCGAGAGCGACGCGACCTATCTTCCGCTCTATCTCCTTTGCGATCTTTCAAATAGGTCCGTCGCCCGTTCGACTCGTGTCCGCGGTCATGTCAGTCTATCTACAACGCGTTAAAGGGTTACAAATTCTGAGCGTTTCCGCGCGCGTGTATTTCCACGGCCGCACGCGTCCGCCTACACGACGGTAGGATATGCCGATATCCGGACGTCGCTAGTATCGACATATCTTTCACGCGGACTCGGAGAAATCACGACGTGAATTATGCCGACTCCCATTGTTCGCTGTTTCTGGCTGCATTCTACATCCCTTACAATACAATTCTAGAGGGGTTTGCAGAGATTAAAGATCTGCCTCGCAGCCGTACAGCCGCACAGCCGTACAGCCGTACAGCCGTACAGCCGTACAGCCGTACAGCCGTTCGTGTATTCGTGTATTCGTGTCTCCGACGCGCCTACGTCTATGTTTGCATCGTGCTTCCAAAGTCTGCTTACAAGCGCCTACGATCTATTGTACGCTGCATTTATTTTCGACCGGACTACTGGAAATAATTATCGCGCTACATCTACGTCTCTCTTGCCCCGTTCTCTCGCTCCTCCGCAATTTAACGACTAACGTTCTTTAGAAAATTCTTTCTCGCGACGCGCAAGATATCCGATAGAAAAGTCGCAAACCTAAGGCCAACGGGATTCGACGATTCGACGAAACTTCTTTTTAACGAATTTGACAAGCCTCTACATCGAGAACAGGTACACAAGAGTCTAACAAGGGACACACCCGTTGTAGATTTCAAGCCTAAAGAATGCCGGGGCAGTTTAACGAAAGCTCCAGTGAAATTCGACGACGTTGGGCTTGCAGCGAGGATTACGGTGGAGATGTACGCTCTTCTCGATCGCGTACGACCACGATTCGGGCATAGTTTACGCTGGTCACGTGCGACAGCTATCCACGCGAAACATACCCGTGTACACATACATATACATATGTACGGGCACAAGAACGTTCCACGTTCGAGGCATAGTCGAGGCTATTTCAATTTCAATTTCGATTTCCAGATTTTTCAACGATTCGAAAGCGAAGAAACGGCCGACCCATAGTCGTTTCGACGTAAACACCCGCGTGTAACGAATCGATCGGGCCGACGCGTGATGTTAAACAAATAGAAGCCGGCTCGTAGCCCGGCTCGTAGCCCGGCTCGTAGCCCGTCTCTCCGCCGAAGTAGGGGCAACTTTCCTCAAAGTAGCTGCACGCGACCAGACCTCGACAACTTTACGAACAAGCCTTCGTAAAGGCTAATATTATCGCAGCTGTGCCTCCCGAGTTTTCCGCGATAGAACGCGAATCGTTCGTAAACGTAACGCCCGGCTTAAGCAACTTTCGCTAATTTGTCGCGACACGAGTTTGACCGAGTTTCGAAAATCTACGGTGATGGACGACTGGTTCACCCCCATCCCCACCCCCGATGCCGACCACGTATTATTTCCCCTCGAATTTTTTTATCTTCGAAGCTTTAATCGCATTTATTTTCCACGGACTCTCGACCGAAAACTTTTACAAACGAATCTTTTCATTTCCACGAAGAAACCCCGTCTACGCTCGACGATCGGGGAAATATCGCCAAACGCTCGAGAACATTTCCCAGCAGCCGAATATTCGAGAACGGTTGGAAAGAGTGTCAAAGCGACAGAGTACATCCCTGCCGTAAGCCCGCGGCAAATGCCCGCGTAAATCCTTGTTCGAAGGTACGTTTACATTGGTCCGAAAGTGTCAACATCTTAATTCCTGGCCCTGCCGCGTCTGAAAGAGTCCAATGTAAACGTAGACCGTCCGTAAACCCTTTCATCAATAACGGACAAAAGAATCGACCCTTCTATCTCCTTGGAAGCGCAACACCCTCGCGTACGAATTTGCCTGTGGTTCCGCCAACTGACTCCGCCCTCTTCCGTCGGCCTCCGATCTATCCGCGTCCACTTGACCCTGGTAGCCCTGATAATCCAGCACCGACGGGAGGGTGTTGGGCACCCTGTAGTCGACGGCCTGGACCACCTGCACCTGGTCGTCGCGACGGAGGATCGGCCGATAGGTCGTCGGACGCTGCAACGATCCGACGAACGGAGAGGACGAAGGCGAAGACGAGGACGAGGACGAGGCCGAAGACGAGGAGAGCTCGTACGAGTTCACGGTCTGTCCCTGCCCTCCGCGGTGCACGTTCTGCAACACAAGGACAGAGACAGATGTTAGCGGGTGTGGTTCAAAGCGAAGGGGGGAGAAGATCGAACAGAACCGTTCTTGACGGGCAAATGCCAGCGAGAACGTCGAGCAACGACGCGGGATCCAGGCTCGTTTTCGCCCGGTCGGACGCGGCCGATACCACCCCGTCGCATGTATCTCTATGCTTCGAAATATGCGACGGGTGTCGGACGATCGTCTTATCGTTTCAAAACTCCCCCGGTTATTTACGATAGATTCGATTCCAGCGAGAGAATAGCGGGTAGCGCGAGAGATCGTAGGAAACGTCGCGGCGTGTCATAATCGGTCCGCGAAATGTCGTCGGAATATGAAACTACGCCCGGAAAGTTCGTCTAGGGAAACTTACGGGCGACGTGACAGAAAAGCATCGGAGTCGCGTAAAGACGCGATGTAAATCGATGGAGAACGAGCGAAGGCACGTTCCAGTCCCTTTCCTCGGAACGTGATTGCCATGGAAATTTGCCGTTTCAACGTTCTTTATCCGGGGAACGTCCTAAGAAAAATGCCCCACGAAACCGTCGACTCCGCGAATCCTTCGCGGACCGTCAGAGTCCGCGGGAAAATAACGACGCGAATCTGTTCGATTCCACGGCGTCGTCCGTGCACGAGCGGGCTAGCGAAATACCCTCCTATCGGAGAAACTCACCTGCGGCGATACTCCCAGCATCTTCAGCGACGGCGGCACGTTCACCCCCTGTGGAATTTGTACGTGTCCAAAGTCGACGGTGAACGCTTCGCACCACACGCCAAAGTGGCCCAGCTGCTGGACGGTCAGGTCACCGGGTAACGTGAGCACGATGGTCTTGCGGTCGTAACGTCTCAAAGGCTGCTCCTTTCCGTTCTCGTCCGGTACCCGAATGCCTTGGGGCGACGGGGTGGGCCCAGCCCCCACCCAGAATTTCGCATCTGGAACCACAGGATGTACCAACGTCAGGATATACCGATGCGACTATCGAGATTCTTTAATTTCAATCCCGCGCTACGGGATACTTCGAGGAACTTTGCGTCGGAAGTAAATATCAGAGAAGAAGGTCAACATTCTATTTCCGTATTCGTATACGCGTATGGGTAGCTTACCGGGAGCTTCGCCGTCGTAGCTGAAGCTCGGTATCAGCAGGGTTTGAGCGTCCACGATAACGATCGGCTCCGAGCTGACGCCGTGCACGCCATTCAGGGCTGCCAGTTTCTGCGGCTTCGGGTAATCGAATCCGCGCGATATTTTCACATCACCGAAGTTCACCTGAAACGTCACATCACACGCCTTGCGTTACAAGGGTAGCGATTTCCGTCACGCTCTCCAACCGACGACTGCCCCCCCCCCTCCCTCGATCGTATCCTAGAGGAATTTCAAGCGACAAACGACGAGGAACATCGAAAACCGCTTCAACTTTGACGGGCCATCGTCGGAACGGACGGTATGCACACGGTAATTTCTCGTTGTATCTCCTGTTTCGACGCGCAAACGTATTTCCCTAAAACCCCGTGAAAACTCTGTCGAAAATAAGCCGGGCTCGAGTGGAAACGAGCGTTTAACACGATTAAAAGCTGTGACAGAAATTTCCAGTCCCAATCTGGAATATCCTTTGCATACGGGGTTGGGAGGCGGAGGGTAGGAGGCAGTGAGGGAGAGATAGATGGAGAGCGGGATTTCATAAGCCACGGCATAATGTCGCAAACGTACGTTAAAGATTTCGTTCAATCTTTCGCTCCGAAAGGCGAAAATGGAAATTCAAGCGTTTCGCTTCGCGTCCCGTCATGATTGAGCTTATCATAGCCGGCGCGGCGTTGTGTGTATACATGTATGTATGTAGTACGAGCACTCGGCCCGGTGCAGTCGTCTCTGTTCGTTCGACGCGTTCGACGCGTTCGACGCGTCCGTTCCGACTAGAAATAAATTCGAGCTGCGCCAGCAGCAATATCAACGACGTAAATCGGCGCTTCGTGTCGACCGGCACGGATAACCGGCCATATCGACGCTCTCATTAAATCCGGTATTTCACTCCCATAGCGTTTCGAGCCGAATTCGGCTCGTTTTTCATCCTTCGCCGATGGAACCGGAATCGAGGAACGCGTTATTTGGGAAACAACGACGCGGAGAAATTTCGAAGCGCAAAAATATCAACGAATTTCGATCGCAGGAAATGTTTATCAGTCGACTGGTTTCAGCGGTTGTAGAATTCATTCGATTCGTCTCCCGTTCCGAAGGTTCCGACCCCCCGCAACTTTCCATCTCGTAATCGGCTCGATCGTAATCGGATTCGCGATTCCTTCTTTTTATTTTCACTCGAGGTCTTTTCTCTTTCGCTGATAATTGCTGGGATCGTATTAGGAGGCAATTTTCCGAGATATTCGTGTGGCGCTTGGCCAAGCCGTTACTTTCCATCCGTGCTAGTAGCCAAGTGCGAGCGTGAAAGTTGCGCGGCCAGAAGATACCGGTTTCTTTTACCTTCCATTACCTTCCCTTACCTTACCTTACCTTACCTTACCTTACCTCACCCTACCATAGCTTACCTTACAGTAACCCGCGACCAGAGTCAACGTGACACCGAAGGTCACGAGCGCGACGATCGCTCGTTACCAACGATTCGGTTCGCGTTTCATTGCCGCTCGACACACAAATTCAAACGAAAACGATTGAAATAATCGGAGATAGGTATTGTATAGTGAATTACCGAGAATTCGTCGCACCAGACCGAGAACCATTTGATGTTATTCAGGCTCTTGCCGTCCGGCAGCGTCAGAGTGATGTCCTTCTTCCGGTACCGCTTGAGCACGTTCGTCCTGTTGTCAAGAAGCTCGTCAATACGAGGATCAAAATGAAATAGCAGCAGCGACACCGTCGCTACGAATCAGTCCACTTACGTTCCACGCTCGTCGCGAAGCCTGAATCCGTTTCCATTGGGGCTCTTCGAATTTCCCGCGTAGAAGAAGGCGGCTGAAAATGTTGGGTATAATTGTACGGTAATTACGTATCGCGCAACCGTGGGGTATAGGAGAAAAGTCACGGCAACTTTCTTCTCTCTTTACTACCGTTTCCGCCGGATACGAGCACGTTGGAAGCCTGAGCTTCCCAAATAACAGGTTTCGATTTTATCAACGCTGCGATGAGCAGCACGGAAAGTGAGAGTCCGCGATACACGATTTCTCCGTCCTGAACGGTGTTAAACGTTCGACTTTTCGAGAGACCTTAATCCCCCGTGGTCGCGTGGGTGCCAGACAAAAGGCCTTACGTTATAGGCTTAGATCGGTGACGATGTTTCGCGGTGGTATTTCGCGAGAGTATCGCGGACCGTCGACCGTCGACCGTCGGTTTCTCTAGCGGGATGAAAAGCGTGCTCGCGTCTTACGAACCTGGCCCTTCGCCGTCGTACGTAAAGTCCTTGATGAAGAGGGTTCTCCCGTCCACGGCATAAACTTCGCCGCTGACGCCGTGATGAAGTTCGGACAGCTTGCCGATAAGCTTCCCGTAATAAGCTCCGCTGCATGCCTCTGTAAACGCGTATCGGTCGCGATTAATTATTAATGATTAATTATGGAATTTTCGGTGGTACAAGTCGGACCGCTGGTCCGCACGTCCGTCAAACTTTCGGATAGATATATTTATATTATGCTCCACTGTATCGGACGTACATTAATCATATTAATTAATGGATGGATGCGTCGGTATAACAGACGTCCGCGACGGAAGTGAAATGGAGGCAAGGAAAAAAGTGGAATCGAGGGAACGGAAGATCGTGTCGGTAGAATAATTCCGTCGGTGATTGGATCAGACGCGCTAGGTTAACGGTACTCGAACAGTGGCCAGAGAAAGATCGACGTTGCCGCCTCCGGCTCGGAGATCGGTGCGAATCTCGTTGGTATGCAAAACTGGCATCCTCGGGTCCTCGATTAACCGGCACGCGGCCCGAGTCGAATAACTTTTCTCTCGTTACGTTACACTTGTACGCTTCCCAAGTTCGCGGTCGCGAAACAAATAATTTATTCCCCGATCGAGAAGGATCGATGCTCACCGATCGGATCGCCGTGCCGCAGCGGCTCGAATCGTCCTATTAAAATATCCGCGTAGCCAGCGATACGGCCGCGTATCCTTGAAGAGCAACGAGACCACCGAACGGCTTAGAAAGTATAAATATGCGAACCCGTCAAGGCCGATCCACTGCGAATCGATCGTTCGTTAGATACTAACGAATCGTGGAATCATCGTGCATCTAACCCTTTCATCGCGTACCGTTACTACTACTCCTCCTTCTCTCTCCCTCTCTCCCTCTCTCCCTCTCTCCCTCTCTCCCTCTCTCTCTCTCTCTCTATCTCTCCATCTGTCTATCTCTCTGTCTCCTCGTCTCTGTTTATTCTTCTCCTTCTCCTCGTATGTCAAAGGATCCATAGAGAACATCCGTCCAGAACGGGGATCGACGCTCGTCCGAGCATAAATCGTCTTGGCCTTCCACGATTGAAAATAGAGAGACAGCGGAAAATGTATCTGGACGCGGATCCGGAGAATTAGATACGTCGCGGAGATACATACGCAGGGTATGCCGTTAACTGTCGGTGGTGATCGGTGATGTAACGTATGGGATACACGCGTACCACTTTGTTCCGCACCAAAGGTATTTCGTAATTGGACAAAAATACGTTGTTAAAGGCTTTCGAGAAACACGCTGGCTTAGGACACGGCTCGTTTACGTATACGATTATACGATTGTACGATTATGCGTCGGTCGTCGATCGTCGATCGATGTCGTTCATCAAGATGGATTTCAACCATTCGAGACTCGCCTTTCGAAAACTATCTATAGACACGTAGCTCGTACCCATCTCCACGGACGTGAACCTGGACACGGTTCGGTTGCCGGTCTCAGGGTCGGTCCTCTACGTTTTCTTTCCATGTAAAATTCACCCACGGGCTATATGTATACCGCGGCGATATCCCTGCGGCCAAAGCTACGCGGTTACGCCCGCGTTCTGACATTTATTCCATATGCAGGTTGCCAGCTACGACTAGATTTATGCGACTTCAGAGAACAAAGTCCGTCGTAGATTTTGTTTACGCGAGACGATCGGCTTGCACGAACGAATCGGGAGAGGCGTCGATATTAATTAGAATAACGACGGGCAACCGGTCTTCTCGCGATATCGCCGACGAATCGACGAATCAACGAACGTCGCGCATCGACTTTCTTCGCAATGTCCATTAAACGGTTCCACTAAGATCCGTCGTTCGATCGGCGATGCTCCCGCTCGAAGCGTGCTCAACGTTTTCGCAGATCGATACAGTCTTTCCCGCGCGGACGTCTCTGTCTTTGTTAACGGTGGAATACGATTGCGTTTCGAGTGGAACCTACATATGTGCACGTATAACCGCGGTATCATCGTCCTTGATCCAGCGACTCGAACGACTCGCGAAACCTATCGCCCCTTTCGATTACTTTTTCTTTCGCACGATCGCAACGTCGAAGCAGGAAACGATAGACAAGAACGGGCCGCGATAAAACTGATAAGCAAACTTGTATTTAATTACTATTCGGCGAGGGGCTGACGTAAACGATGATAGATTATACTAAAGTCCGAAACGGAGGAGAACGGCATCGTTCGATCGATTCCTGGATGGAGTTGCATGGATTTTCCCGCAAATCCCTAATGAGAGGTCGAAGGGCGCGCGGTTCGCCTCGAATTTCAAGAGGATGCTTCGTGATACTCCACTTAGACGCTTAATACTCTCCCGTCGGATAATTTTCTAAGCCCTGAAGTTTCTACTTAAATTCCCTCGATACCTTCCGACTGAAATTCACGTTTCGTTCGCGTCTCCGCCACGCGAATCGGACTGTTCCAAGGGACCGTCCGATCTCTTCCAGTTTCGACGCGTACGGCCGAAAATAATTCGGGCGTACGCGTGACGGAAAGATACCAAGACGTGTTCGATGTTTCTCAAGCGAGACGGGCGACGGTTCACCGCCCTGTTGCATCGTTCGAAATTAACGGAACATTCCTCCGAGAGACTCTACGGGACCCAAAGTATTTTCTCGATGGTAAAACTCTGATCAACCGTAACGACGGATTTTCGGTGGTAAATTTTGACGACGCATCGTCCGTCGTTTCGAGTCCATCCTGGCCGAAAGAACCGAAATATGTCTGTTTCCTATCCATCGGAGATAGAGCTGGTCGCGACGTTAACACGGGACTTGTATTATGCGCGGGCCAGCAATTACGTTTGTCCGCCTTCCGCTTTCTCCGCTCTATCAAAATGTCAGAGGTCCGCAGCGCGTCTTCTCCTCTCTTTCTCCACCACGGTTTCGTCCACGTCGTCTCTCCGTGTCGTTTGTTAAATGTTTTGAGACTCGGTGCGCGTAGCACAATTGAAAGCCGTCGAGTGTACGTATCGATAACGATGTAGCGTAAATTCCGAATTATATTTTCTTCGAGCGCTACATCGGCACCGAAGCATTCTTTACGCGTGGACGTGTGGACGTGTGGACGTGTGGACGTATTGCATGTATACGTGCAACGCGCGCGATCGCACGAAGCCCCAATTAATGCTCGCGAAACTTTAAACAACTCTCGACGCGTACATACGATATACGTGTACCTCGGGCCGATCGCTGGAACGCGGAGAAAATAAACATATCCATATAATAGTATCCTCGATAAGTAGTTAACGCTGCATCGAACTCACGCCCGATTAGTCTCGGAGATAGGATATCTGTCGATTAAATCTGTAAGCGTGGTCAGAGACGCGTGTAAAACGGAGAAATATTATCGATCGTCGCGAAGAGAAACGCTCGCGGAGAACGATTAAATAAATCAGATTAAATCTTTTGTTTCAATATAATCCAAGCGTTCAAATGTCGGGCGTGCGACTGAAACGATCGAAAGGAAATCCTATCGGGGATAACGTATCTCTTTCGAAGTATTTACATTTCCATCGGTGAAGGGTTGCTTCCTGCGACCCAGTTTTTTCTGCGAATCTTTCTTAGTCATCGAATCGATTCGCGAGAAAACAAATACGCCGAGAAGAATAAGAATGGACGGCGTTTTCACGATTTCTTTGTAACTGCCCCCGCTGCCTTCTTTTCCCCTTTTCTTGATTTATCGTGCCGCGAAACTCGCGGCTGGATATCAGATGGAATCATTTTCCCGAGAATCCTAATGACCGCGTTCTTTCGCTTCTTTTCTTTTCCATTTTTTCAGTCTCTCTCTCTCTCTCTCCCTTCTGCGCGTAACGATCGCCGGAGGAAAAGCGTGGAGCGCGAAAGTCGCGCCACTGTGCGAAACAGACCGGCAAACGAAGATGCGAATTCCAATCTGCGCCAAGACCGATTCACCGGTTAACAAGTCTCGAGTTATTCGGGGTGCGGGCAGCCATTTTTTAGAAATCACTCCGACCTATCCGGTATCCAGGCTCCGGTATCTCCTTTCATCGTCCGCGCGAACGACGTGCTCGATCGGAGTTTCGTTAAATACCGTGCGTGGCAATGTTTGTTTGCTACATAGAACTTGGAGAATGGGTCTGACGCGATCCTTGGCGTAGTCGCTTACTCTGTGCTTCGATTTGCGCGCGATGACGCGGCACGTATCGCCGGTACGTCCGAGGCGGGGATGCAAACCGAAGCACACGTTTTCCGCCCCGTTACACGTATAAACCCAACGTATTTCGCATCTAGGTGTTGGCACATGTAGATACATCCGCACGTGCGTCTATTAAATCTGCTTTTAAAACTTGTCGTTTAGTAATCAAAATCAAAGTCTACGGTGGAACGCGACGACTGGCTAAATCTGCGGAATCGGCTCGATAAAATTGATTACTTTTGTCCGCCGAGTCTATTCTTTCCACATCGCTTTGCTTCGTCCGATATGGGGGCTGTTGCAACCGTTGGGTAGGGTTTTATGTTATAGTACATTCGCGACCGACAACATTCCGAACGCTATCGGCGACGGCAAATCTAGTTTACGCTCGTTTTCCCTTACGAACGAACCCGATATCATGTTCCATTTGTTGTTCCAATCAAGGATAAAATATACAAACTCTGAGCAAAGTGTCGGGGCACGTTTCGCTTCGTCGGATACTTGGACGACACTCGGGCATTTCTTGCGATCTTAGAACACCTCGACTTTCGCGTTAATATTTGTGGTGGAAGTGAAACGTTTCGCACAGTAACGACGATACAAGTGAAACTAGATGCAAATCGTTTTAATAGCTTTAAACTCGTTAGTGCCAGAAGAGATTTTCAGCTCGATCCCAGCAGCCATACGGGAGAAAGCTGCGTTTTCTGCTTCATCTACGAACGTTACCTTTTCGGTGTATTACCCCGATTCGTTCCATTGTTGAACGTAAACAAACTTTGTTACGCGCGGAGCGGTGGCTCGCGTCTTTTCGTTCGAACGAGAGCGTACCGATCGAGGGAAGCACTGAAAACGATCCAACACTTTTCCACGAACGGGGTTCGGAGAGGCGCGATAAAGCCTCGAGCGATCTAATTGGAAGCGGATACCGGTCGGAGAGATTGCCAAGGCAAGGATCGATAAGGATTAGTGTAAAATGGTGTTTCCACTCACGTGCCGCAAATAGAAGTAGAATCGGCGCCAACAGACCGATCTTAGGTACGTTTGGTCCGGGTGATCGTGTCGTCATGGCGTCTTCGTGGTTACTGCCGTCGGAAAGCGGCCGCCGCGGATCCAGGTAGCTTTGCCGATCCCACTACGATACCTGCGATCTCGCTCGCCTTGCTGCCCCCACCCCTACGAATCTCCCGATTCTCCCGATCTCGGTCTCCGTGGCTATGTACTACATACGTAGGTACTACGGTAACGCGAAACGGTAACACAATAGCACGTAACAGCAACAGCGATACCGACGTAACGCCCGAGCCGAACGGTCTGTCCACGTGTGTTCGTTGCTTCGCGGGCAAACACCCCGCGGACCGACCGTAGGCTTTTCCACAAAAGTAGCTTCGACGGTGCGTACAGCATTCGCAAAATTCCACCCCCTTCGAAGTGTGGATTTACGCTCGAGAATCTCCGTGGTCGAAGACGCGGGGAAATTTCGTCGGGCACGCTTACGTGTACGTACACTTTCCTCCGGGCATACGCGCGAAGCACGTGCGGTTCGCACGAATCGCGAAAACGACGCAAAGAGCCTCGAATTATTTCCACGAATGGCGTAATACACCGCGAGATCGAGTATTACATTTTCTCTTTCCAATATATATGTTTCGAAGCGGTTACAGTATTCATCCGTTTCGAGCCATTTCGCCGGATGTCGTTACCTGGAATAACACGCGGATCCGAGCGAGTAATTAAGTTCTGCACTCTCTCGTTTTTCTTTTTTCTTTCTACCGTCTCTTCTGTCGTCTCCCTTTTCTCTTTTTTCTCTTTTGTCTCTTCTTTTTCGCGTATTCCGTCGCTCTCCCTCGGCGTGCTCATTTACCTCGAAGCGAGACACGGCTGCGGTGGGAAGGAAGGCAGAAAATAATAAGGTTGGTCGTCGCAGTTTGCATCGTGAGCAGGATCTAGGTTGGCAGTGTGGTTGGTTAAGGCGAATGCTAAAATAACCGTTGACACCAAGCTCCGGAAGACGGTCCAGGTCTTCCCGGGACGGTTTCGTTTCCCGGGAAAAACCCCGGGGGAGGGAGGGGGGGGGGACATCAAAATTAATCGGATCCTCTTCGTCCACGTCCAGCCGTTCGGATCTGCGTACGCGAGAAAACCGCTTTCAACGAGACTCTCGTCCTTTTCGATCAACGAACGTTGCCACGGCGATGGACTTTATTCGTTTTCCCAGGTTGGTCGACCCGTAACGATCGCCCCCGTACAAAAGCCCTGCTCGAATCGCGAGAAAAACTTTCGTTGACCGGAAATTTTAATTTCGTTCGCGCATCGCGTCCAACTCTCGACGGATAAAAGTTTCGAAGTAGGTATACAATATCGGTCGATGTTAAATACTCGGTCGACCACCGCGTGCTTGAATTTCGACTCGAAGCAATTCGTGGGTTTGCGAGACAACGACGGGAAAGAGATTCTCCCGAGCTACGAACCCACGGAAATCTTTCGGAAAGATAAAGAGTCCTGGTAAAGAGACGAGCCCGAGCACGCGCGCCAGATTCACCTACGTAGATACGCAGCATTACGCAACGACCGGTGATGCAAGAAATTTGAAAGGTCGGGTTACAGCGGAAAATCTATTATAATTCCGTAGGATTAAAAATCTCTGGGAAACGAGAAAACCAACGCGACGGAGAGAAATTTTACGGGACGTCTGCTCCGACGGGACAGCCAGAACGCCGGTGCGGTTCTCTTTTTCATTTGTCCGCATTTGCGTGCGCACGATACACACGAGAATTCTTGGCTACAAAGAATACAAACTACTCACCGTTACGGTACGACACCGGAGTTCCGATCGCGAGACGGTGGAACGAGCCGCCATGAATTCCATAGAGAAGTAGAACGTCCAGGGAGACTCGAGAAGATTGAAAATGGAAAACACACGCGACGGGGAGCTGCGACGAAGAAAATCGATCGAAATTACGCTGGTAAACGTTGAAATTATTTGAAAAAGTAACCGCCGCGACGCGACCCTTTTCATAATCGCTGCGTTAGAGCGGCGCTCTTTTCTTAAACGCCACGCCACGCCACGCCACCGATTTCGCGTACAGTCGTTCTCATAATTATTCCGTAATTCCGTAATTATTACTCGCAATGTAGGCGAGATTAAATTTAATCATAGACTATGAGAGAGCGTTCGCGACGAGGAAGAGAGAGCCAGCATCCAACGGACGGCACGTGCAACGTATTATCTTCTCCTGCAACAATCTAGACGAGTGCAATCAGCCATTGTTACGAAAAACAAAGTCGTCCGGTGTCGTCGCGCGCAATCGTTTCCCGAAAACCTTGCGTTCACCTAGATTTACGTCTATCGAACCAAACGGCGGACCATGGCATTTTCACGGGAAATTTTCAATAGCGCGGCGACCCTGGCCGCAAACTTTCGACGTCCAAAGCGAGCGTCGTCGACTCGTGGCGTTCGTGGGGCAAAGTATCGCAATCTTCGCGGAACGACTCGATGAAACCATCGGGCCACCGTTAAAACTTTCATCAGTCCTAAAACCGAGCCATATCCGCCGCGAAGACGTCGTTAAACTTTCGCGTCAAGTTTAACGCGCTACCGATACCGGCCGTGGAACGCGACAGCTACGTATCCCGCGAACGGCGGGGCAGATACGTAGGATAGTTCGCGGAAAGATACATACATGTATGTATGTATACGTATGTACGCAGGTCGGACGCGGCAGAGCGGTTGCTGGTCCGTTTCAAGATTCGCGGCAGCCACCTTAGCTAACAAGTACTTTCGCGGTACGGTGTCGCGAAACTCATGAATACACGATCCGCATGGGCGTAATAACATTAGCGCGGCGTGACTAACGGCAATCCAGTATTACGTGCATAAACGCGGGGACAGTTATGCAATAAAGAGGGAGCAGCCGCTGCTAGGACGAAACGAGCTGTCTACGGGTACGCGCAAATCGGACTGTGCCGCGGTACTCGCGCGTTCCAGAACGAGTCATCCCATTAACAACGAAAGGACACGTATCGGACGTTCGTCCGAGCAGAAGCAACCCTGCGATAGTTACGCAACGTTCGACGTACTTTCTCCGTTTTACGAACCCCGGTTGATTTATTTCACATACCCGAGGCGGGCTTCTTTTCTTTCTACGAAACATGCCGATAAATTTTCTGCTTGAGTAATAATCGCGGACTCGGCAAAGTGTGTCGCGAAACACATCTACCGCTTTTCGTTCCGTTTACTCGCGAGAGAAGATTGCCGACTGGCGACTGCTATATTAGAAAATCAATTTCATCGGAGCGTAGAGAGCATTCGTCAAAAACAATTTTCTCTCATTAACGCATCTCGCGGACTCGTTAAGCCGCCGCTAATAAGCATGGCCAAGTGCAAGTGAAACACGCGGCAAACCCGGCAGCGTTGGTAATTGCCTCTGCCATTGCCGTAATTATCCGTCCTTCGCCACTGAAACCGTCCAACCTCTGCTCTACGTACGTAACGCTCGCGTACCGAGAAAAACCTTACCTTCCTTAAACCGAATCGTTGCTTGGCGAACCGTGCTAATCGACTGGCAAACACAGTGTCACGGACAACCCGCGCGAAATAGCACGGCATCTCTTTTCACGAGGAAATTCACCCGTCCTCGATGCGAATTCCATTCGTCACGTGTCACCTTTTGCAAAATAGAAATATCGCGTCCCGGACGTCCGCCGGCTGGCTACCGAATTTCAAACCCCGCGAGTCAACCGCTGGACGCTCGAGCGGAGAACTCTTTTTCCGCTTTTTAAATTTCCCGACGTTTCGATAAAAACCGTATCCCGCTGGCACCCTAGTTTCCGTTCTGTTCTTTTCGATAATTTCGAGAAATGTCGGAGAACAAGGTAAAAGTTATTATAACACGTACATACATCGGTGTTGGCGGTATTAGGAGGGAAACGGTGGTCCACTTAGAGTCTGTTTCACCGTGTTTCACCGTGTTTCACCGTGTTTCTCCGTGTCTTTCGCGCAACCGTGAAAACGGTGCTATAAGCCTCCCCGGCGTCTTCAATTGCACGTTATGCGCAACGTTCTTTCCGCAATCCTGATTTCACTTTCAGCCAAAGCGTCGCGATGCTACGGCGTTCGTTCGTGCGTAAGGGCCGGACACGATGCTCGGGGCGCGGTTAACCTTGCGTTAATTTGCAAACAAACAAGATCGATAGAGCCGCAACGGTGTTTGACAGGTGGGCGAAGATACCGCGGCTAGGTGCGTGAGTAATAATGTTGCAGTTTCTAATTACCGAACGGCCGGGCCGGGCGACGAGCCGAAGAAGGCGGTTTGTAGGTTGCTTGAAAACCTCTTGGTTTCCGTAGGAAGACGACCGGCCCGCATACCAGCCGAGCCATGAAAGAACGGAGAGCAATCGGCACGCGACCAAATCTCGCAAACTGTCCAGTTTCAGGGGAGCTTTCTAACAACGAGCACGGTTCCCTCCTTTCGAAACAGATATACGTGTATGTATATCCTGGACTAATGCGCCCCGTATCGTTCGATAATCCGACGATCGACGTGTTTCTACGCGGGCATGGCCCGCGCTACACGTTTCGCCTGCGACAACGCGATCGCCAACTTCCGAATCGGATTTCGGAACGATTCGGACGGTAATCCGGCAACGAGGACGTAATCTCAGTCGCGTGAAATTAGCCGAGCAAGTTGTCGGCAGACGCTTCGACGTGCCGCGCTCCGTGTTTTCGCAGTTTGACGGTGTGCGAACGGATTCGCGTGCCGTTAACGGGCGTTCAACCGTTGGATTATCTCCGTCTATATGACTCAGGCATGCCAGTCCTGTGTGTTGCATAAAAGACGCTTAAGTATGCATAGAATCAGCCGCACGGAACGATAACACGACGAAGCCGTGAAGTAATGGGAAAGATTATTTATGGATTGCGATATCTCTTATATCTATCACGCTGAATTACGACGATCTCTGAAAGTTCCCGCGGACGCGCCTTCCTGACACAGATTTTAACCGAGGAACCCATGAATTTTAATTGTTCATAAATCGGCGAAACGCTGACCCTCTTTCTCTCTCTCTCTCTCTCTCTATCTCTCTCTCTATTACTCTCCCTATCGCTCCCTTTAGAAAATTGAAAAACCACCACCGTCGCTTTTCGATATCGTTCAACGATACCACGAGGATAAAGTTTCGCTCTTTTGCAAAATGATAGGGATTTTTCTGGAGATTTCGTTGGAAGATACTTTTACGTAGCTATCGGAGAATACAGCGAACGACTTTCGCGGTGCCGCCGTACCTCTTGAACGTTCGGATCGCCCGAGGTCGTGCCGCGACACGAAGAAGAATAATAGAATAGGAGAGAGGCGGACGGTTCTTAAGGTGTCATCGCGTTACAACGCGTTGCAACGTCGTCAACGCGTGCAATTTAGGCGAAACAGAGTGGAAAATGTTGAGCGGGTCGCGGAGTCGGCTAGGCGCAGCGTTGCAAAAACGAGCTTACGTAAGAGAGTCTCTTCTCTTGCCGCAACGATGAGAAACGACGCGGAGAAAGGACGTGAGAACGAGGTTCCGCCAGGACTCACCATTGACAATCGCGATATCCGAATTGGTCGGATTCCTCGCGTAAAACCCGATCGACGGAAGTGCGCTGGCTTCGATCGTGCTTGACTCTGCGTCTCTCGGTGGAAAATCGGCAACGGCACGCCGTTGTTCGGAAGATCGTTTTCCATGAAAAACCGGACACCGGCGGAAACGAATACGCGACCGGAGGAATCGTGGGATTCGCTCGCGGCGGCAGAACGCGTGGAAGCAACGCGTCCGCGGTCTGTGGAACATCTATTCAGTGGTCGGTGATATTTAATACTTTCACTTGAACTCCTTGACCCGCGCACAATTGCACGTGGACTCGCGTGCAGCCCGTTCCCGAACGCACATTTGCGATTGCATGCACGACTTACGTACAGGAAACGCGACGACGATTAATGCAAACTTCCAGCATAGATGAAAAAACCGTTCGGCGGAAACAGATTTTTGCCCAAGTCTACCGACTTTCCCGCGAGTTTCGTTGCGGCGCTGGCACGGGTTTTCTTCGATTCGACGGAACGAATGCAGCCTCGTCGACAGAATACGTCTTGCCGATCGTCCGGATCCAACGCGAGGTACATATTCCTATCGACAAAACGATTCCAATTTCACTTTCGATTCTCCGGGACGTTTCCTTTGTCGATCCTTTCGCCTCCCTTTTTAGCATAAATCTGACGCGGCGAACATCTGTGGCGATCCTCGGTAGCGTGGAAGCCGGCCAATCCAGAGATGCCTGGAACGATCAAGGTCGTTGGTTCGAACCGCGTCGTTTCACGGCCGGTAACGGTGAAATTACAATCGGTCGATTACTCGTATTTTTCTAAACGATCGACTTCCTGGAAGGAGGAAGAACGAGATTGGCTTCGCGTTTTTCTCGGCAACGTCATTATCGCACTTTTCTTCGGTATACGCGAAAACCTTGGTTTCGCCAGGCATCATCGTTTATACGTATGTACGTTTCTTCCGCAGGACGTTACGCTTTCCAACGGAAAAAAGAAACAAACGAGTCGAGAGAATTCGATGGTAACGCAAGCGAGTGTAAACGAGCGCGTCCGCGTCGTTGTCTTTGGCAGCACGATGATTTCAGGCAAGGCAGATTACTCGGAACGGAAGACGGTGATTGTTCGGTATTACCGTAACAGTAACAGTGGCAGCGAAGTAACGCAGGATAGTGGTCGGAAGGATTCCGTGCACTTAGTAGAGCACGGACGAAACGAGCCGTGTAAATTCATCTCTCGGCCTTTTCCAGTCTTCCCACAATGCTAATGGACGAACGCACAATAAAGCTTGGATCGAAGGCGAGCGAGTCTTTCGAGTGCCGTAATAAAGGATTGCCGCTTCAAGGATTCAAGGATACCCTCTGGCGCCTAGAACGCATTCTACGATCGTCGACTATTCAGGACCCTAGGTAGAATCGGTAGTCGGTCTCTCCTATGTACATACATATGTACATACGTATTATATTTACATACCTACATCTCGACGACAAGTTTCGTAAAACGCTTCGCGGTTTTAGAGTCGCCGAATTTCGAGCGTTTTCAAATTCATTGGGGACGCTTGAATTAAAAATCGGACCGCTCGGACGTGGAGATCAATTTGTCACCGACTTTTCACCAGTCACGCACGCGGACCTTTCGGACGAATTTTCCGGGAACGAACAGGCAGTTTTTCGCGATCAGACGGCACGTGGTAAAATGCCCGTGACAGTCGCATCAGAGGTATATCATTCGCAATTGTATTTTGTACGCAGAAGAAAAGGGTTTGACGGCAATTTCAGTAATTACGCCGACCTAGTTAACGGCGAATTCTCCTAACCCAGTTCTCGTAAAACGTGGATTACAAAAGTAATACGGCAAACTGTTTTCGTGGCCGGCCAATTTCGTAACGTTTCGGTCTCCCCTCCTCCGCGTCTCTCTCCCTTTCTCTCTTCCTCTCTGTTTCTATCTCGGCGGGTTCCTTCTGGATGATTGATTCCGTAAGCAGCGGAGACTTCGTTAACGAGCCAAAGAAATTTTCATAATCGATCGATGGCGGATCGACGCTGGATGAAACGTAGTCGGTAGTTTCTTTTGCGAATGAAAATTGCTCGCGCCAATATTCCACGGGCCGATCGTTGCTGTATCGATATTACTATATTAGCAAGCCAACAGTCCCACCACCGGGTATACATCGGTCTGTAATTTACTCGAGATAACATCTATTTTCCCTCTGTATGTACATACTGCTTTACCAATTTACCAAATTTACGCGACAAACAACATGCCGCAGAGACTAACGGATATATCGTTTAAATGAACTTTATCGTTCTCCGGTGCTGCGGGATACAACGTGATTTTGCGTCAATTTTATTAAGCTTCGAATATCTGTAGATCCGAGACCCTGCGACGGCGTGGCGGCAGCGGTGGCGGAGGCGGAGGCGGAGGCGGAGGCGGAGGCGGAGGCGGAGGCGGCGGCGGCCAGGAGCGGGTAAGATTATTTAATCCCGCGAACGAGATAAACACAGCGATACTCGTTTCACGGAAGTTTGATTTCTCAAAAAAATTAACGAGTGCAGCTCGTTTTCTAGCGTGATACGATGGAAATTGCAGTCCAGGAAATTGAGTACTCGAACACTTCGGCCCGCAGATATTTCAAGGATCGGAAGCCTCAAAGCCTGCGTGAATTTTTCAAATATATGCCGATTAAGCGGTACCGCGGCGATAATACGGCGCAATTTTCCACGATGCGATCTATCGTGCTACGCACGCTGGACGGGCCAATTTATAAAAGGCCGGGCTAATGGATCGACCTGATGCGCTCAACGAAATTTTACGTTCGTGAGTGGTCCCCTCTATCGAGATTGAAAATCCAGAGGAATAAAAAAGATCGGCCGCGTAAGAGTATTAAAGATCAAAGGCTCGATATCATAGAGTACGAATAGGACGTGTCGATGCTGGGGCCACTTAGCAGAAATTGCGATCGCCAAAGTTGTTTCATTAAAAAAACTCGGCCAATTTTCTTCAGTTTTATCGGCGTAAAGTCCGAAAACTCGGCGGGTATCGTTTTACTTTCGCGTCCGTCCGAATCGTAGAGTTTTCTACGTACGTATACGTAGGACTCGCGACTGAGAACGCGCGAGTGAGTGACAGTGAAAGTTCCACGTACCGGCGTTACGAGTGTGTTACGACTCCATCGCGGTTGTTGCCGCGCGCGTATGATTAAAGTCAAAATCGGTGGAGGAGAAAAAGTGGCAGCGCGAGGATTGCCTTTCTCCCGGCTTCGCTCTCAGGGACTCGATTCTTATCTGACCACGGTGTTGTGCGCCAGTCTTGAATTAATATCCCATCGGGGAGCCAATGCCAGCTGCACCGGCAGATTTGCCTTTACCACCAGAAGGGATACCATTCTCGTTGTCAGACGTTCCGGCATCTTTCTTCTCCGCACTGGAGGACAGTGTTACCAGAGTGAAACGACTCCTCGTATGCGATATACGGCTACGCACACACACGCGAATCTCTGTACGATGAATCACGGTAGCTCTCCGATCGCGTCGTCTCACTGTCCTTTCTCGACGCTGTCCTAGCTACCCTATACCTAGGCCAAATAAAGTAACTTGTTTACAAGGGCGAAAGCGTACGAAGCAAAGGTTTCCACGTATCCGTTTACGCGCAGCCCCCCGCGTTGTCAGGAAGGTCAACGCAATTTTTCATTCTCGGCCGTTTCCGCAAATCGAGAGAAAGGCGGAGAGGTTTGATCTCTCGGTACTTCCTGAAAGTATCGGCGTGTGAGAGGGAACCCCTGGTCCATCCAAGGACGTAATCAGCTTTGCGTCATTCGATATTAAATCACGACGTTCCGTGGGCACGAGTTTGAAAGTTTATCCCATCGATGAAAAGCCGGGAAGTCGAAATCTACTTCCGTTCTTTTCTCGAGGAAAAGCACGTCCTTCTAATTCCTTCGAATAAATTAGTAAACCTTTCGCAGCATCCACGAGGACGATTACCAGCAAACTCTATCAAGGTAAGCGCAAGATCCTATTCGCAGCGAAGAATGCCGAATCGCTAGTCGTCGCCAACGATTTTCTTCGTCCTTTGCACCTGTTCCGACAACTGGCCGTGTAAAGTATTCGCTCGAGATACTCGAGGAAAAGCGGTTCCATTAATTTTACTTGCCTCCAGGAAACGCGGTCGAAATTTTGTTCGACGCTCGAGCTACTGGAACGCGAATGTATGTACAATTCATGTGTAGAAACGTTGGTTCGACGGGATCGTTGCGCGAGGTGAAATTCGGAGACTCGACGAAGCGGTCCTCTTTACCACTTTCTCCGGCGCGCCGTTTCGGGTGGTCCTGTTGTCAGATGATAATCTAAATTCTCGATTATACCGCGTAAAATCGTGCCGGAGCACGAACCCTTCCTGCCAGTCACCGTTTCGGTTTCGTAATTAGCTTTGCGCAATCGTATGCGTCCAACTTAGAGGAGAAAATAATCATAGCAACGTTCTCGAATCCCCGGGCACAGATTTACACGGATTTCTGATTTCGTTTTCTATGCGTTTACTTTCAGAGACACGTCGACGACCTTGTAATGGAAATGTCTATTTATAACGCATTTCTTAACCGAGAACTGGAGAGTTCTTTCCTCTCGGGGCCGAAACGCGCGGATGTTCAATTCCGCCTTCGATTCGAAGCTATGCTCGAGTTGCGTTATTCTTCGGGTCAAAGGACGAGGATGAAATTCCGTGGATTTGCAATGCAATCCAAGGTCGTTTGGCTTTAAATCTAGCAACGGATAGAGCGGTAGTGGCTGCAGGTTTCTCCCTTATCAACTTCTTCCTTCGGAGTTATCCGTTCGTCTGGCGGAGGTCGCCGTGACCACTTTGCACTTTACCGCGTGCAAAACGATGTCTGCGCGACGGACATGTCCCCGCTGTTACGAGATTTTCGAACCTTGGACGAATTCTTCGAATCGAGGACGACAGTGAACCTCACGGTTGTGAAATTGGATCCCACGGACAGATTCCGAAGGTTCACGCTCACCCTTAAGGCCACCGTCCGATCAAACATACAATAGATTATCCCAATGGGCACGTCCCGGGGTCGTCGATCGTTGAATATTAGATTTTAGCGTTGACGGTTCACGCAGGTACCGTAAGGACATTAACGGCAGTCGCACCGCTGCGTCGTGAGTACGCGAGTGGCTTGATTAAAGTTTAATTACTTCGATGCATCTGCGATCACACTTCCCACCTACGAACCGGGACGTGCCGCTGGAAATGAACTTGTTGATCGCGCCCGGTCCGCTACGACTTTCGAAACAGCTCGGACTGTCGTTTGTTTGAAAATCTCTAGTTAGACGGCCCGACGAGAATTTAATCGTGACTAAGGTGAGGCTTGCACAGCGTTAATAGCTCCAAAATTACAGAAATGGCAAGGGAATTACGAAAATCGCGAGAAATCGTCAAATTATGACAGTTTTTTGGTCGGCATTCGCTCAATTTTTGAGATAGCGATCTGAAACTGGTACCATTGTTTTAGTTGGGAAATTCTACGTCAGAACAATGTATAATAGTTGTACTTTTCGAAAATTTAATTTTTCGCAAAAATCTGAAGGGGGTAGGTCAGGATTTTTTGCGATTTTCGTAAATCGCCCGCCATTTCCACAATTTTTTAGATACGAAAACGATTCTTCACTACCTTATTCGGCTTCGGATTCCGCGTCCAAAACGTCCTGGAACATTTAAATAGCTCAAAAATTACGGAAATGGCGAGCAAATTACGAAAATCGCGAAAAATCCTGACCTACCCCCTTCAGATTTTTGCGAAAAATTAAATTTTCGAAAAGTACAACTATTATACATTGATCTGCCGTAGAATTTCCTGACTAAATCAATGGTACAAGTTTCAGATCGCTATCTAAAAAATTGAGCGACTGCCGACCAAAAAATTGTCAAAATTTGACGATTTTTCGCGATTTTCGTAATTCCTTCGCCATTTCCGCAAATTTTTAGATATCGACCTGAATCTTTCACTGTCTTATTTGGTTTCGGATTCCGCGTAGAAAACGTCCCGGATCATTCTGATATCTCAAAAATTGAGGAAATGACGAAAGAATTACGAAAATCGCGAAAAATGGTCAAATTTAAGCAGTTTTTCGTTCGGCATTCGCTCAATTTTTGAGATAGCGGTCTGAAACTTGTACCATTGATTTAGTTAGGAAATTCTACGCCAGATCAATATATAATAGTTGTACTTTTCGAAAATTTAATTTTTCGCAAAAATCTGAAGGGGGTAGGTCAGGATTTTTTGCGATTTTCGTAAATCGCTCGCCATTTTCGTAATTTTTGAGCTATTAAAACGATCCGGGACGTTTTGGACGCGGAATCCGAAGCCGAATAAGCCAGTGAAAGAATCATTTTGATATCTAAAAAATTGTGGAAATGTCGAACGAATTACGAAAATCGCAAAAAATCCTGACCTACCCCCTTCAGATTTTTGCGAAAAATTAAATTTTCGAAAAGTACAACTATTATACGTTGATCTGGCGTAGAATTTCCTAACTAAAACAATGGTACCAGTTTCAGATCGCTATCTCAAAAATTGAGCGAATGCCGACCAAAAAACTGGTTGAATTTGACGATTTTTCGCGATTTTTGTAATTCCTTCGTCATTTCCACAATTGTTGAGATATTCAAATGATCCGGGTCGTTTTGGATGCAGAATCGGAAACCAAATACGATGCAGAAAGAATCAGATCCATATCTAAACATTTGCGGAAATGGCGTGGAAATTACGAAAACTGCGAAAAATCGTCAAATTATGACAGTTTTTTGGTCGGCATTCGCTCAATTTTTGAGATAGCGATCTGAAACTGGTACCATTGTTTTAGTTAGGAAATTCTACGCCAGATCAACGTATAATAGTTGTACTTTTCGAAAATTTAATTTTTCGCAAAAATCTGAAGGGGGTAGGTCAGGATTTTTTGCGATTTTCGTAATTCGGTCGGCATTTCCACAATTTTTTAGATATCAAAATGATTCTTTCACTGGCTTATTCGGCTTCGGATTCCGCGTCCAAAACGTCCCGGATCGTTTTAATAGCTCAAAAATTACGAAAATGGCGAGCGATTTACGAAAATCGCAAAAAATCCTGACCTACCCCCTTCAGATTTTTGCGAAAAATTAAATTTTCGAAAAGTACAACTATTATATATTGATCTGGCGTAGAATTTCCTAACTAAATCAATGGTACAAGTTTCAGATCGCTATCTCAAAAATTGAGCGAATGCCGAACGAAAAACTGGTTGAATTTGACGATTTTTCGCGATTTTGGTAATTCCCTCGCCATTTTCACAATTTTTTAGGTATCAATCGGAATCTTTCACTATCTTATTCGGCTACGGTTTACGCGTCTAAAACGTCCTCCAAGCGAGGACAGGTGTAATCGTCAAATAGCCTTAACTGGTTATAGTACCTAGGAACCGAACCGTGGTTATCCAGCTACGCTAGGCGGTATCCAAAGGCGCTGAGAAGAAACCGTTTCGCGACACTGCTGATTCGGTGACTCGCGTAACATTAGGATCGGCGCGTATGAGTTTCGACGCGCAGAAGGCGAGCGTCGCGAATGCTTTCGCGTGTGTTCGTGAAAACATAACGTTGTTGGCGATTCACGTGGCTGGCACGGTTAGCGATTTTTCTAACATCCGTGGGTAGGAAAAGTGTGTTATGAATGGTCGGTGTTCGTCGGACAGGCTCGGAACAGCAGACTTTGGTTTCAGAAGCTGGCACTGGAATCACGTCTCTGAAACGGCCAAGTGCAAATCCATGTTAGTGGTATAATGCTCCGCTATAAGTCTTGGAATTATGTGGACCGTGATAAGCATGCCGAAAAGCGAGAAAATGCGATTATCTTTCGACCAACCAGCCAGGATTATTTCCTTACATTTTTACACTTTCTTCTGCCCGTTGAGTTCTAATAAACCCTTTCACGCGTCGCTTATGTACATACATACATACATACATACATACATATACGATAGAACGTCGGAGAACACCGTCGAGTATCCTACCGCAGGTTTATCAACGTCCGTGATACGGTTGTAAAGCAGTCGTCACTGGACCGTAGGATAGACACGGACCAGGTATACATACGCACAGCCAGTCCTCTCGATGCCATTTGCATCGAAGCGAATGTCTTTAAATGTTTGTTTAATAAGAAGTTATACGTAAAGGACCAATCAGACAGGTACGTGCGGTACGGGTGACCTCTGAAAAGTGTAAAACTACACCTTGCGAATAGTTTCGCGATGTTTCTCTTGGACGCGCGACCGCACACGATCCACCTGGTTTATAGCGCCCAACTATCAAAAGTATTTAACCGTAGGTGCAATTCGACCGCGTGACTTTCCAAAGAGACCGGTACCGTTGAAATGCGATATCGAGGCGTTTGTTTGACTCCTCGGGACATGGGGGCCGATTTCTCGTATCGCGGCTCAGGGGATAGACTCGTTCGCGTTTCTTCCAGCCGTATCACGTCTTTTGATAAAACTATAACACGGATAACGCGAGCGTTTAATGGTAGGGTGGCTCGGTCGCTCGAAAAATGATTATTTTCGCAAAGGAGGCGCTGCAAAACTGTGGAAATGTCATCGCGTCGGTAATTCAGTTCCCGGGCACGAACCGCCATTAAGCGATAGGTCTCTCCTATCCCTCGTCCATGCTATTATGTTCGGAATCACCGCTCTGTACCGAGTAGAACCTATTTTCGCGAACATTGCGGAACTAACGACGAAGATTAACATTTACACCGATGCACTTATCAGATTGAAATTTCTATAGTTTTCGAATAAAAGAGAAAACTATGTTGCACGGCTAAAGTTAGCAGACATGTATTTTCGACCGCACGGCGAAGTTATCGGAAAGTTTCATCGACATTCATAGCTCGTCTATATCCGGCTGGTTCTCTATCCGATAGAATTTTCAAATGATAATAAAGTGCGACCGAACGGAATACTTTTTACAATGGAAAGCAAACTTTCGCCCGTATACGTATGTACTAAAGATATCCTCTTTAAACATAGTTCAAAGCGAGCGGTAATTTATTGATCCAGCGCGCGGCGTGTTCAATCCGCTTTCAGAGATTAAGGGAAGGTTCGCGTAACAAAGGGGTTAACAACGTTGCTGCCTGCCGCTGGTTTCCAATTTTCCAACCTCTCGCTGACAATTAGATTTATCCCGTGTGGAAAATGTACCACTTCGAAGACGAACGTACGGAATCGTCGCGGGCCTAGCCAGCGAAAACGTTCGACGCGATCGCCGGATTCGGAAACGGTTCACACCAGCGACGTGTATGGACAAACACGCTAAAAGATTCGGGCTTCTGCCAGCCCCGACGAAACTGTGTGCAAACTGACGTAAGTAAACGGTAAACACCCTTTGACTATCAACTGTAAGGAACGAAATTCGGGCTACGTTTGCAGTCAGGGCAGCAAGGCTGCTCGCCAACCTGGAAAATTCTACACCTTCGGGTGACATTCGTATCGTTAATATCCAAACCGGTCTTCCTTTACGTTTTTTATCGTGCCCGCGCTCTTTTGTCAGGCCTCGCGAATCCAAGGGAAATTATTCGAGAAACAACCAAATCAAGTTCGAGACATCCTTCCCCGGCGTGTAACTTCACGTATAATAGAACGATAAATATCGTTTAGTTTCCGGTTTGTTCTGAAATCGGAGGAGCCGAGGCTCCGAGATATTCGGCTCGCAGCTGCCAGTCTCGCCCGGGCTTTTTGGTTCTTCTAATGCTTCCGATCGCGCAGATGCATCCTCGAAATTACACGGGCTTCGAAAATACGGCTCTTCCAGCAAGAAGACGTACGCTTCTTTCATCGGTATGTCAAGCGCCGAGTTCTTGCGATTCCTTTTCTAACTTCTGGTCCCCTTCTACATATACCGTTCCACTTCCTTTTCCCTACAAAGAACAGACGTTTGATACGCGACGGAGAAAATTGGAACGGATTCCCGGCCGATGGCATACGACTCAAACAACAGATCAACCAAAGAATTCCATTTTCCATCGGCTGTACCAGCATCGTAGCAATTTGCTTGCCTTACCATTGCGATAATTGAGAAAGGACCGTGGCGATATTTTATTTTTTTCACTCGATCGTCGTGTCAAATAATTCGCATCGATGGTTCGACGCGGTTTAATCGCTTTGCATTTCCTCCTCTCTTCGATCCGTAAGAGTAATCTAGTCGTTTGCAGAAAGAGAACGAGAGAGAAAGAGAGAGAGAGAGAGAGAGAGAGAGAGAGAGAGAGAGAGAGAGAGAGAGAGAGAGAGAGAGAGAGAGAGAGAGAGAGAGAGAGAGAGTAGAGTAGAGAGAGAAAACGTTGCTTATTTTTCTGGAATCGATACTTTTGTCTATCTCACGATTATTGATTCGATTAGAAATTCGATATTCCTCGACGTGGAAACGCGAGGCGTTAAACTCCCGGGCAGAATGTAAGGAAATTACGTAATTTCCGGTTCCCTGTTGGAACGTGTCCCTCGTTTGACGGTTTTGTGGAGGGACTCGTGCCATTTACAAGATGCATCTGACGTTTGTCTATCCGGCTATCCAGTTAGCCGGCACGGATAGCCGCTGACACGTTTAATTTCACTGCAGCCACTTGCGCTTTCGAGAATACCGCGAATTATTTGCGGTGACGCGACAAACTCGCTCGCGATCATTCCCGTCTTTCGTGTCTTGGCCGGAGAAACGCGTGGGTACCGCGAGAGAATAGAATAGAGCGAGAGAGAGAGAGAGAGAGAGAGAGACAGACAGAGAGTCGATGGAATTGGAAAAACGTTGTTTCGTTTTCCAAAGCCTGCACGTTTGATCGTCGACCGTCGAAGGTATCTTCGAACGACGACGTAATCATGAAAATTTTACGGGACAGAAAGCCATTAGATACAGCGGGTCGGTTAATGGCGCGACATAGCTCGGCTCTATCTCGCGTTGTCGGATGAATCACGATGATCCGACGATAAATCGATGGCTTTGAAAGACGAGCCGAGCATGAAACTTCGAAACAGAAATCCATCAACAGACGCGGACGTCCGGGGGATGATTCCGAGCTTTCGGAATACGGGATACGGGGTATGGGGCCCGGGGCACGGGATACGGGATGCGGGATGCGGAATATGGAATAGGGAAGGCCATCGGTTCAAGTGGCTGCCGTTTATCAATTCACGAATTTACGATTAAATCACACGCCGTAGCTTCTGCAACGACATAATTACGCCGGATTCGAGATAGAGTCGCGTTCCCAACTTTCGAATCGCGAGATTATCCGGTATACGTTCTACCCCGTCTATTCGGATAATTACATCGACAAGATTCCCTATGTTTCCCTATATTTCGTGTACGATGAGATTTCGCTTCGTCGAAACGAAGCAATTTTTCTTCCTTTGTTGTATCGTTCGTGCAAAGCGGTAGGACGTTTCGACGGTTGGTAGGGCTGGTTGCCTATCGTCGGGCAATATTTACTCGAAACTTGGCCGGAGATGTCGTTGCTCGTTCTTAGTTTTTTCTTCCGCGTAGGTTCCCCTCGAGCTTTGGCCGGTAGCTCGAGTCGTCGTTCTTCCGGTTGCTGATCGTTCGATCATCCATCGGTCGACTGAAATCGTCGAGCGTCACGTATTTAATTAGAATGTAATCGAGCAGCCGACCTCGTCTAAATACGTAAAGCGACTAAAGAGAAACGTGGCCGAGGTATCAAAGGAATCGCCGTTATTTTCATGATCGTACGATACCTAACGGCCACCTATCAAACGCCCCGTCCTGATAAAACGCGAACGATACTTTCCCACTTGTACCGTTTCCCAAGATCATTGGTTACGTACACCCACTTGGGAATACGTTCGCCAGGATCCTCGGTAAATAAAGCAGTAACGACGCGAATGCTTGTCTTCGACCCGCCGCTTTTATTTTTTATACCGGTTCAAGCCCTCGGTTTAGGGTAAACATCGCCTATTTACGACTGGCGTTTATCGGTAATCAAGAATATTTGCCTTGTCTTTAGTCGATTCGACCAACGTTAAATATTGGCTATTCGCGAAGCTCGATAGAAGATGGAACATTTAATATTTATCGAACGCGTGTCAGTATTTTTCTATACGATTTGTAGAAAAAACTAACGATGAAAACGTCAGCTACAAGGGTAAATCGGTAATTTATCAACGCGCCGATTCAGTCGGGATACATTTTTGCTTCTCCGGGAACTATATATATTCGAAGGTACTGTCAATTAGGGAACGATTTTAAATAATTAACAAGACTCGTTTCTTATTCGCTTCGAAGCGTTCCGGAGTGGCGGAATCTTTAATGGCTGCTTTTATCCGAGAAATTTGCGTACGGTTCGAGCTACCGTGTTTTGCCCTAACCGAATCGCGTATTAAACGATTCACGGCAATTTCTCCAACGTTTTGAGAGAAAATGCTGCCTATTCCTCTGCGATATACCCGAGTTCTTTGGAGAATGTAAACAAGGGCGAAAAGGTGAATATGTCACGGTGGTTGCGCACTTCCCACGAGCTAACGATACTTTTCCTTTTTTTCTACACGCGTACCGTATCACGTAAACCGCGGTGCAGCGGGTGAGAACTTATAAAAAGCAAACCTAAAAAGATCGCATTAACTCCTATCTACGTTTTCATTTCTCTGTCACTTTTCTATTCAGAAGAATGCTGACCCAGATTTCCATTTTTCCGCGGCCCGCTTTCAGCTAAAAACTCGGGCTGTACGTGTGTACGTGACAGCACGCAGAGATTTCGTGTTTACTTAATGGATCCCAAAGCGATACACGCGAAACGTCTTTATTGTTGCGAACGCACTCGCGAATACGGGACGTTTGGACCGTGTACGTACCGAATTCGCTCCTCTACCTCCGACAACCTCGAATATTCGGAAAAACGGGGACACCGCTTCCCGTCCCGCAAGCATTTTTTACCCACTCGCGTTACGAGCATGAAAATCTCCGCGCGGATAAGGACGTGCCGTTGGACCGGGGGTTGACCGAGACTTTCTTCGGAATCGTTGTACACGCTAATCGCGTAAACGCAAAGTAATCGCGTCGCCGATTGACAATTTTGTAAAACTCCTGGATCCCCGCCGTCCCAGTTAACTACGCCGGCACGTGGCCATACCTTGACACTCGTAGCGCGAATCGAATAGTCTCGAGACACGCGACAGGGTTAACAAATAAACGGGATTATTAATTTTCGAGCCAGCCCTCGGGATCGCCGGGCGAAGATGCCCGACCTACGACGAGCCACGCGCTCCCCGACCAAGTTTCTCGAGAGTACGTGCATGGATAAATAAAGGAAATCAAACCGAAACGTTGTCGGAGAATCTATCGAGGGAAAAAAATCGACGGCCTCGGCTCCCGTAGAGCGAGAAGAAAACATGGAATACCACGACGCAGAACGGTCGGGGAGTAGAAATAGGCTCGCATGGAGGGTCATTTGTGTACGCTGCAAAGGAGAGGGCACCTGCAAGGACGAAGAGCAGCGAGAGACACAGACGCCCATACCTCGCAAGGGGAGAGGGAGAATAGGGGTAGAGATAGCGTGTGGTACCGCCTTCTCTCTCATCCCCCCACGGATCGATGGTGGCTCCCTAGCCCCCCGCGTGGCGGCGCCAGCGTCAACGGCAGCCCTTCGGCTCAGTGCTGAACTCGGGTTCACTCAGTCCACGACCGCTTGCCACGAGACTTCGATCTCTCCCTCTCTATTTCTCTGTATATCTCTCTCTCTCTCTGTCTGTCTCTCTCCCTCCGTCTCTATCTACCTATCCGTCTCTCTCCGCCCCTGTGTCTCTCTTCCTTTTCCCTCTGGGAGTTGCCACCTCCACCACTACCACCTACCATCCACCACTACTGTTACCACCCCCACCTTCCACCACCACCACCACCGCCGCCACCACCACCTACCACCACCACCACCACCACCACCTACCACCTACCACCCATCACCCACCCAACCTACCCACCTAACCACCTACCCACCTACCCACCTACCCACCTACCCACCTACCCACCTACCAACCTAGCATCCACCACCACCAACGGCAGCGGCAGCCACCACCGACCGGGCAGCACGTAGTCTGAACGTGAGACTCGCACGGACGTCGTCGTCCTACGCCGGTTTCTTGTCCTGCTGATTTCTCGAGTCCTGCTTAGAGGTGTTTCCGAAGAGAAAACGAACCAAGAGGGATCCGTACGCAGAGAGGTGAGTGATACTTTTCTATCGAAAGAGTTTTATGGCGCGCCGTCAAGGCGGCGGGTTTAACGGAGTTCATGTCCGCGGTCTGCGCGACTACCTCGGGGTTTGTCGATAGACCGCGGCGACCGGAGTAAAGCGGAAAGTTTAAACGATCGGACGTTTTTCGCCCGTTCGTTTACTCTCTACGCCAACCAGCGAATTGGATAGCCGGCATCGCGTTCTGATTCGCTCGGGCTCGTTCTTTTACCATTTTCATATGCATATTACGTATTGCGAAACGTCGAAGCAGAAATTTGTCTCGAGTTTCAGTTTATTTGAGCGAATCGTTGTTTTGCGTTGTAACTGGTTTCATCCGGAGCTTTAGTTGTCGCGAAACACCGTTGATAGGAGAAAAAATATCGTACACTGTATACGTGGGTTCGGTGTTTTCCGCGGTCGGCTGGCAGGCAGGCTGGCAGGCAGGCTGGCAGGCAGGCAGGTAGGTAGGTAGGTACTACGTACATACGTTCATACGTGTGTGCCTTGGCTCGATAGCGAGGGTTAGGCCGCCGCGTCTCTCATCGATCTCGAATACAGGCCGCGTCTAAACATGTGAGACGTTTCCGTGCGATCGATCGCATTATACGTGAAAAAAGGAATAAGCCCGAACATGCAGGAACTCGACGCGATGCACCCTCTTTAAGGTTCCAGCGAGCTTTTAAACGTCGACTTTCGCGATACCATTGATTACGGAGATTAGCGCCTGTATTTCATTCGGAAGGATAAGCCGACCTTGGAACAAGGTGAGCAGAAATCCATCCATCGTGACAAGATATCGACTAATTTTAAACAGCCGATCGGCGATCGAAAGTCGTAACGTTGCAAGAAAATAAATCCGAGAGGATTACTCGTTGAGGATCCGGATAAGTTGCGTGTCGTCTAACGCGAGAGAACGTACGGGTTGTCGGTCGTTCCCTAGGTTAGTCGTCTGCATGTGCGCGCGTGCAGGCGCGCGTGCAGGTGCGTGTGCACGTAAATACGCGAAGGGATGCGGAAGGTCTGGAAAGGTTGGAGTAAAAGAGAGAGATACGGAAGGACGGATGAAGGTTAGCGAACCCCTGTTTTCTCTCGTTTCTTCCGGCGTTGCTCGATGCTCCGACTCTTTTTCACGTCGTTCGGCAGATAATCGCAAGAAACGTTGTATATTTTCGAATCGATACGCACCGTTGTTTCGGAATATTAGCAGGCTCGCGATGCTCGAACATTTTCCATCTTGGCTATCGAAGCGTATCGTTTCGTGGTATAAAAGCGCTGTGGAGGTGAATTCGAGGCACCGCCGAAAAGGGTCAAGGGTGTAGGTGTACAAGATGCAATCGATATGTAGAGTATCGCGATATATGGCAGACGGAATGCATGTCACTAACAGATTTTCAAGAACTTTGCAACAATTTCCGTTTCTGCTCCGAGAAACGGCTTCGAAAAATTTGAATCGTTTCTAATTAAAGTTTGAGCGAAAGTATCGCAAATGCGAGCCAAGATGAGTCAAGGAAGATTTGAGATTGGACGAAATCTATGGAAAGTGGGATCTTTAAATATACGGGTAAATTCCACGATGCGTCCAAACGGAGAAGAAATTTTCCTCGTTTCCTTCGATTCTCCGAGTCTTTTCCCGCCCTCTCGCGCCTTCCATGTTTTTGTAGCATCGTTGCCGAGTTTCGGTAATAAAGCGTATCTTCCATGTTGAACTATCTCTCTTCGTGTTTCGCCCCGGGCATGTTTAATAAAACAGCAAAACCGCTTATCTTTTTCGACGCTTTATTAATACATATGTTATACACGTATACGTAGGATACGTATACGTACGTACGAAGCTTGTATTTGTACGTGCATTTACGTTCTCGTGTTCCTATTACGTTCTCTTTCGGAATATCCTTTGCCGCGGGATTCGCGTATTCCCGTATTCCCGTAATGTAATTGCCGATCGTTTCGACCTGTTTTCAAACATTCGTTTGGCCGATGACCGACGTGAAAATGTAGAAAATTAGATACGAACGTATTCGTGGAATATAACGTAGAATATAACGTAGAATTTGGAACGCGGAGAGTACCGGCTCGATCGAAAGTATCGAGATTTTTCTTGCAAGTGTATCGAAGCGTTTCGATGGAACGTTGACAGGACCATTTGCCAGTAGGACGTCCGCTCGGGCAATCTCCGTGGCTCTCGAAGCGTTCAGCTTGATAAATGCGTGCAACACGGTTCCGTAATTAATGGCAGAGGTGATACGTCGCCGTCTGATTATGCTAGTAGGCTCGTGTTTAGCCGCGCTGCCGACCCGATGAATCACGAAGGTCCCGGTCGTTCTCTCGATCGTTAAATATGCTTCGAAGCGTCGATGGCTGACTCGCGTTACGCGCCCTCGCGACGAATTTCATTCGACCTCGAGACCAAAGAACCACTTGGACCGATTTCCTTTCCATAGCTGCGCCATTTCACCTGCCTTTTAATTACTCGAACGTAACCCCGTTATTGCTAAAATCTGAGATTCAAAGCGCCAACCGAGAAAATAGATTTGCAAACGTGGCACGGTACTCCGTCACCTGGCAACATAGCAAATTGTATTCCCCGTCCCGTCCCGTCCCGTCTCGTCTCGGCGCGTTCATCGATCAGTCATTTTTAAGCGGGTCGTTTAAAGACTCGAAACGACTAGTGCATCGTATAATCTCGCTACGGAGGAATTGCACCGAACCGACATACATACGTTACATGTATGTACATACGTGTATCTATACGTATACGGACGTAATACACGATACTCGATCGAGAATGAAAAAGGGATAGAGAAAACGAGATTCGGTGCGGCACGTCGACCTGCGAGTACGTGGTCTTAGAGGGAAAATCTATCGTGCCCGACCGGAATGAACGGAATACCTCCTTCTTTGCATTCTTATGGCGCCGTCCGCGTACCACCGAAATTGAGTCGTCCTTTTGGAAAGAGAGCTGCCCGCATTACCATTTTTCGACGATCGAATCGAACCGATATACCTCCGCTGCCCTGTCGACGTTAAATCGGGCCCATACACCCGCGCACACGGATCCGCAGCAACCGACTCCGTAGTATATAATTCGCGAGCGCCATCACTTCTTCTTACTTTGGTCTTCTTTACCTTGATACCTTTTTACCGCCCTCTCGCAATTCGTCGGCCGACCATGCCTCGATTCGTCGTAATTCTAAGTGTTTGCCGACTCCAACGTCTCCGGGAGTAGTCTTTACCTCGATATACTTATAGCCATCGCGTAGTTTTCGATAATCACGCCGCGACGTATACCCAACCTTACGATCTTGAGTCGAGTATCGAGGGCGTACTTAAATATCTTTTTAATGGGAACCGCGATGACCCAGTTGACACCGTATGTACGGAATGCCTTTAACAGTCGGCCAAATATCGGCTCGAAATAGAGAGAGAGGGGGATGGGGGGGTGGGGGTGAATAAGGCCAGGGCCAGGCTTTCTATACCGTGGTTAAATCGAGTCTATCGATCTCAAGAACGATCCTTTAAGTGGTGTCCTTTTAACCCGGTCAGTCGGGCTGAGGAATTCGCGAATGTATTCCGACCGCGCAAACTTTCGCCCGTGGGTTTAAGGAGCTTGGCTGACCAAAGGGCGTCCATTATCCACTGCGGCCGGTGAGATCGGCGAACCAGAGCCGTGTTGTAAAATCATCTGGACAGAATTGAAGCTCACCTCGAAGCTTCCAAAGCGTACGCTAAAAGTTTCCACGTGTATCGTTTAAAGCGTCCAAACGCAACGATCTCGCGGAAATGTCGTGGGGCCCCTCGGTAATTCGGATACTTTTGAAACATCGGGACGATAAATAACACTTTACGACAAAGACTTTGCAAAAGTAATTAAGCGGATGATTTATTTGTTCTGGTGCTCGAAGATGAACGGTTATAGGACTAATCGTGAAAACGACTAGCCGTCGGGAGGTTGGGAGAAAGGAGAAACTAAATTAAGAGGCATCGATTCGTAACGAATTTATACCGTTTATTCGGGAGAGAACGAGTTGCTAAAAATGAGACCTCGAACTTCGAAGACGGTACTTTTCCGGTAGAAGGAGCATTGTCCTCGTTACCGAGCCGCAATTTCGCTAGGGATATTTTTCCGCGAAAAGCGCTTTCGGCTCGACTCGGAAGGCGGTTTGGAGCAGACAGGAGAGAAGGGGACGAGGTAGACTTTAGCGACTTTGCAGGAGGACCAGGGGGGAGGACGGATGTCCCCGGTTTTCCCCTTAACGAATTCGGAAGCGTGCATGCCTAATGGAGAAGGCTTTCGCAGAAACTAATTTCGAGCAGTCGGGACTTACGGGTCCGTGAGTTCGTAAGTAATTTTGGAAAGGCTTTGAGAGCCCAAGAGGCGCGACGATAATTTGACCGGCGTCGGACGTGAAGTAAGGGTAGGTCGGGAAGGGTGGGGAAGAAAAGGGAAGGGATGAATATGGTTGTCAGAGGGAGAAAAGGAGAGAGAGAGAGAGAGAGAGCGCGCGAGAGAGACGAATGGATGGATGGATCGGACAGCCATATCGCCCTCGCCCTACAAAAGCGAGACAACCGAAAGATTGTCATTTTTCACACCTGATTGCGACCTTTCCGATAGCGGAACGCTAAAGTCAGCGTAGAACAAGATCGAATTAAAGTACACCGTATGAAATAATAAGGTGTGGATAAATTGGTAGGCTGGTAGTTGTTAAAGTTAACCTGAAATCGTTAAAGTATCCTGGTGCCAAGGGTAATTTTTCCAACGTCTACTCTATAAAAGCGAGATGCATCGTAGAGACTGTTGAAATAACGCAAAAAGCTTTACTACCGTACGTCGGACGAAACGCTTGCTTATTTGTCTTCCGTTCTCTCTATATTTATTTTTCGCCGCGTGTGTCCTCTTGTTTCCGTCCTCGTTACGACCGACGATGGCTTCCCTTTGGATCCTGCATCCGCAAAGATTGAAATCGAAACGCAGCAGGCGCGGTGAAATTCGGTTAGGTACCGCTTCGATCGCCTTGTTTCACCTTTATTTCCGATTTTGCGCCACTTGTTTTATCCACCACGTCAAGTCCCATTTATTTTGGTTCTTATCCCAAGTACATACCGCCCTTCCAACGGAACCCATATCATTCATTTATTCTTCCCGAAGGTAAAGCTCGAGCGATAACGTTCTTGCCCAGCGTCTTTCCTGGAATTGTTTGCCGCTGTTTTTTCGTCCCACGATTCGCTCCATTTTCCCTTTCGTTTGGCTGAAGGATTTCGTCGGAACTCCACGTCAGAGTTCCACGTCGAATTTGCTTCTACGATGCAACAGCTTCATCTTCCGTTCGTCGGCTTACGTCTCAACCTCTTCGTACTCTGATTGATTCTCTGTTCGGTCGAATCTGTTTCCGCCCCCGACGGACGGTACGACGTAGATTTTCAAATCCTCGGTAAACAAATTAGAACGAAGCGAGCGTCGTTAAGGTGACAATGTCAACGGTACGTGTAGATACGCGGCGCACGGAGAGGCAGGTAACACAGTTCGATAGGGGGTTCGGTGTCAAATTAATGGAAGAAGAGAGGATCGTTGTCGTTTAACAGAACTCTCGTTAGCTCGTCCGTTGTGGGAAAGTGCAGTGCCACTGACAGATGTCGGTACGACCGTAAAGTTCTCGAAACCGAGGCAACCTTTCAGTCGATCCGAGGACGAAAAAGCGTCGAGGAAAGGAAAAGATTCTTCCGACGCGAAGCCAAATAGTTTAGAGAGAAAAGTTTCGTGTTCCCTACCGTAATTCGATAGCCGACAGGAATTAACCGACGACATCCGAGTCACCGCACATCCCCGGACCAAATGCCCATTCCCTTTATCTCTGTCTCTCTCTTTCTCTCTCTCTCTATCTTTCTATTTACCACTACAATTAGGAAATTAAACGTCGGGATCTACCCCGCACGCTCGTAAATGTTTTCACCGACGAGAACGTACGTACACACCGTAGAAATGGCCACGATTTCCAGAGTAGGAAAACGGTCTCGGTGTGAGGGCAGCATAATCCGGTGCATCGAGTTTGACGAAAAAGCAGAAATTCGGCGTTTCCGCCGAACGCGCGCGCGCGCGCGCGCGTGCGTGTGTGTGTGTGTGTGTGTGTGTGTGTGTTTGTGTTTGTGTGTGCGCGCGGGAGAGAGAGAGAGAGAGAGAGAGAAAGAGATTGGGAGTGAGAGAGGGAGAGAGAGCCAGTCAGTCAATTATTGATCGCGTTTGCTCGGTGTATGGTTTGTCGGTCGGATAGCCAGAAGAAATAAAGTTCCAGCGTGGAGATCCTATAAGGTCCACTCGAGGTCCCGTGGGAACGAATGGAAGAAGTTCAGACAGGGATTCCAGGGTGCATTTTCACTGCACGAACCTCGCGTATTTTTCTCCGTCTACGTGGCACCGCGCTGCTGCGTTCCTGCTGTTTTTCCGAAACAGGAATCTAGTGGATACGGGATACCTACCGAAAAGCTTTCGAGAACTTCTTTCGTTGAAATTCAAACGAAAATTTACCACCGCAAAACTGGCCAGGAGTCGATCGGTTGTTTGTCGTCCCTCGATATGAAATCAGCCTTAGCAGAGAGATCGGCCGCCTGGAGGTACATTACATGAAATATCATATTCGGATTTTTCAATCGCGGTGAGCTTGCCATTCGATATTTATCGTGTTGTTTAAAATTTTAATACAACGCCCCGAACGCAGTATTTCATTTACCGTCATGTATGTACAGGATTCTCTCTGTACGCGTTCTTTTTATTTAATACCGTGCACTGGCTGCGCCCATATCGACGCCGTTTCGTTTCATTATACAGTTTCCATAGCTGTGGACCGTATTCGTTCTACATACGTATACGTACGAGAGAAACCGCCGTCTACCAGCGTGATTGTTCTTTTCATAGGTTTCGCGACGTAGGCCCCTCCACGTTTGTTATCCACCCATCGTTTTCCGAATGCCTTTAGCTCCGTGTTTTGCGGTTTACACGACGCTTTACCTACCGTACTTTAAACGAATCTCAACATTCCACACGGCATTATCCCGGACTAGTCCAGACACCGGAGACAAGAAAGACTTGCCTCTCATTGGAATTACATCGAGATACCACGTGTAGACGAAAAAGATTAGCCGCGTTTCGGTTAATATCGAGCAACGACGATGACCCAATTTCAAAGATTAGGAGGCTCGCTTGACCTTTGTCCCTTTACGAGATTAAAAGTAAATAGGGAAATACGAATCGATCGATCCGCGAGTACTGTTCTTTGATGCACTCTACTCGTGGAAACTACGATATGTATTTTAGTTTCCGAATTGGATCGTCCGTGGAAAAGTGAAAGGCGCGAAGGTTGTTTCGACGGGGATTTCAATAATCTAACGGAACGATAGAGGGGCAAGGGATTTAATCTTTGACGCGTAGAATCGTGTTATCGAGATGTAAGCATAATCGAGCTTACACGAAGCTATGGACGATAGGAGAGGGGCTGTATTCCGAACTGATAACCGGCGATAAGCCGCGCCGGTCGATAACCAAGGGGCTTGGCTCGAAAACGACTCATCGCGTGTGCAACCACGTCGACGTAACGAAATTATCCGAAACGACGGCACACGTAGCGGCCCGGTTCGCGAAATAACGAAGGACTTGAAAAGGAAATTGGGACGACGCCCTTTCACTCGCCATGTTAACCTTTATTCCTTTCGAGATAGGGCCGTTGCCACGAAAACACTTTGAAATTATTTCTTCCTCTCGAACGGATTCTAACGGACAATCAAACGCCGCGTTCACCCGTTCCAATTGCCTTGCGTCCATCGTCATTTTAATACGGTGTTATAATTCGTTTCCTCGTTAAGTAAAACCTGTCCCAATGGGGTGGCAACGGAACGGCCGAGAGGTAAGGGGGAGAGACAAAGGTTACCGCGGAAGATTGATGCGTGCGTGGAAAAAACAGAAAGTGGGAAAGGGGGCAAGGTGGGGGCGAGGGGAAATGGAAGGGAGTGAAACACAGAGTTTGCATCTCCGAACGTAAAACTGACGAGCACATTTCCTGCTTGCATTCTGACAGAAATACCCGTATGCTCCAGATCCAGTTACACGGGGGGCGTTCGGTGAAAATCCAATTCTTTTCTTGGTAATAGATTTCGACGGAACACGGGATAAGCGAAATATATGGGGCTCGCGGAATGAGAGATTTGTTTGCAGTCACGCCGCGAGAAGAGCCGTTAATGGAACCGTTTACGAGACGTTCTCGCGCATGAATCGTCTACGGGCTCTCTCTCTCTCTCTCTCTCTCTCTCTCTCTCTCTCTCTCTCTCTGTCTCTGTACTCGTACATCTATCGTCCTCGACGAGTTCACGGACGTAGAAGCAAAATTCCCGCTGCCGTGACATTAAATTAACGATCGCGCGAAACCACCGATCGAATTCACCACTCGCCTCTTTTCTTTCGAATATCCGCGGATGCGTAGCTTAACGTACTTTGATCGGGGTACGGACGGGCGAAGCCGCCATTTGTCAAGAAAAGCCCTGACCTTTTACCATTTTCGTATCATTCGGGATCGACCGTCTTACCCGCGCACCCGCCCGCGTCCCTGCCATCCCTCCACCCACCACCCACCACCCCCTCTGCCAGACTCTTTCTCTGCTTTTATTCCGTTCCGATCCTTCTTCTTTCCGTCGTTTTGTCCTTTCTTGGAACGACGTTGATTTTAATTGGATTTTCCGAATGAAAATTCCGCGATAGAAGTTTGACGCCGCTCGCTATTTTTAACGAATCCCTGGAATATAATGCGAGCGAAAGTCAACCTTTGAACGGTCGATGAAACAATCGAACCTCGACTATTGTTACTCCGACGTATCGTTTACAAATGATTAGGCAAATAATAATAATAATAATGCTTTCTCTCTCTCTCTCTATATATATTCTTTCCATCTCGTGCGTGATCCGAGATACTTTCCCAGAGTCGGAACGAAAAGATACGCTCTTTGCATAAATAACCGCTTAGACGGCTGAATACCATATTCGGACGACCTACATCACCGATTTGGCAAACGAGATCCGATTCGATTGAAACGGCAACAAATTATCCTGGATGCCGAGATTCGAGACAATTTTGTTGGAAATACTTAGGTTGTATCGTTGCGAACATTCCGGTTATTTACTCGCAGCCGGTCCGTGTGGATGCGCGCGTGCACGTCGAGGCTCGAAAGCAATGAATTCGGGTAAATTACGATTTACTCATTACCGTTTCAATAACGGGAACTCCCAGTAAAATATTTCATTTGACCCAGATCGTAGGAGTGTTCGCGGCACGTTATTAAGAGTGGTACGTTCGTTATAATTAATAACGGGCGAAACCAGAGCTAATTCGTTTCAGTCGAATTTTTAGCGGAAATCCTCCGCAAATACGTTTCGCGATTAACACGACGTTCTTCGAAGGATAAAAGAATATGGATAAAAAACACTTCCTTGTTGTCTATTTTCATCGCAGGTGCACGTATGGGTGCGTAATCGTATGTACGTACATACATACGTTGCAGATACATAGATACGTGCCCGATGTCGAGTAGAGGAGGGATATTTCGGTCGATAGGATTACGTCATCCGAAATGATTTTTTAAACAGACGGCGTTACCAATCGAGTCTCCGCGCGATGTGTATATGTACATACGTACGTACACGTCGATCTAAATTTAGAATCTTATACGCGAAGAGATAACGTCGAAGAGAAAGTCGATCGAGAAGCTCGGCTCGGCGATAATTTACTTTTTTCACGTGTTCGAAAAATTCTGGTATACTCCTGTGTTTGTTATCAGCGACGTCGCGATAAATCTTTTGGCAGGTGACCTACATCGTACGAGGCAAGGATTAGCATCGACCGCGATTCAAAATCCTATTACGCGGTAATTTACGTTTAACCAGTACACGTTGGGCGAAGAAAAAAGCGGTTGCGCCGCCGGTATTCGACTTTGCGATCTTCGATATCTTGTCCACGATTTCGGAAGCACCGATCCGAGGCCCTGCCCCACCGTACTCCGTGGGAAATTGGCGATCGGAATCGTGCTGCAAATTTCCTCGATTGGAAATTTCTGATCCTGGCGAGCGTGTAACGGTCGATCAGCTTTTTAACAACCGTGGTGGCGAAAAACTTTTCTACGCTCCGGCGTATCTCGTCGCCATTCGGAAAATTGGCTGAATTTCCTGGGAAACGGAGAAGTGAAATTTTACAGTCGACACTCTATCCCGACGGAAATTCTATTAAATTACGCGTACCTTCCGATATCCATTATTACCGAGTAACGAACGTAACGAAATTACCCTGCATTACGACCCTTTAATATACTATAATATACCATATATATTTAATGCATTATGTTAATGGTACCATTACGTCGTATTCTACTTCGCAGCAGTCCTCCAATGTCTCGTCGAATATGAAATTAATATATCGGTAAGGAAGAGAGTGGCAGCCGACACGGACGACGATAATTTCTGAAATTGCTTATCGGCGTACGTTTGCGAACGAAACGTCAAAGCGAGAGTCGAAGTTGAAACGACGGGAGCCATCGGTTTTCGGTAAAGTCGGGAAATATGTGCCACGCAAAATGTTCGGTGGCCGATATATATTACCAAGGATACTAAGTAAGCCACTTTAAAAGTTTTCTCTCTACGAGCGGGATAAATCATATCCTTGGTAACTCGTACGAGAGTAACGTATACGGTGCGTGATGTACGAGAGCTACGACCGACCAAGACATTTTTGAGCCTGCGGATGCCGTTATTTTTCACAACCCTTTTTCCCCGTTTTTTCTCGTTGCCACCGAGACTACGTCCAACCATACATAATCCAGCCGTGGCCAACTTTTCTCAAAGCTTCGGTCCCGTACCACTCTAACATTGCAAATCGCACGTGACATTTATTATCGGGTGTACTTTAACAGAGCAACTATTCCCTCTCATTCCCTCGCTCCCTCGCTCCCTCGCTCCCTCGCTCCCTTGCGTTCCTCGTTTCTCGTTCGCCGAATCTGCCAGCCGTTAAGCACTTGTACACGTGACGCCGAACACGAGAAATATCTACATGGTACGAAGATACGTACGTCTGAATATTCCACGAAGCAAAATAGACAAGGATTTCATCGGGCAAAGCGCGCAGATGCATTCCGCGGGGCAGACAATCCGTCGTACACGTGCCACCGCCTCTCAGTATGCATCTTAAGTATGTGCAGCTAGTAGTACGCGGCAGATTAATCCGACTGGTAATTTGCCATCCCGCCAATGAGTCCTGACTCTGAAACTCACTCGGTTGCACACATGCCACCGCCGCTCTGCATCTGCATCTGCATCTGCATTTGGATCCGCCGCCGCATCCGCGTCCGCGCTGCAGCCTACATAGATATTTCATGCACCGAAAGCGAAATTCTCCGGGCATTTCTCGCAACGGTGAAATACAAGGAACCGCATCGTATCGCGGGCCGAAGGACGATGCGAGCCCGTCGTACTTTACGCGAGAAATTCGCACAATTAAGCAACCCTCGGGCCGCGAGCGAACCCGAGAATTTCCTTATTTTTCCTCGCTCGTCTTATCCGGATTTAGGGTTTAGCATTTACGAAAGGTAGTAAATACACCGCGTTTATAAATCAGACGTGATTTTAAATACACCAGACTCGGCGCTCTCGGAAGGATTAAGTAGTCCGGTAACAAAGATGCAGGGACATTACTGTATCTCATGGCCGGGACGAGTAAATCTCAGCGAAATATAGTTGTCTATGGAGCGAAGTTGTCGCTGCATAATGTACCCTCGCGGTCGGCCTTTACCGAACCTTCCGAGCGTAAACGTCGACTCGTTCTCTCGTCCTTTACCTTTGCACTTTATCCTCTTTTACGCTACCCAGCTAGCTGAAACTTTCCGAACACGTATCGTTCCCAGAACTTTGCGAAATTTCAAATATACATACACGTATCGTACTCGCGCGCATATGCTTCCGCGCGGTATACTCGAACGTCTTGCTTGTTAGCGTTACTTGCGGACCAAGTAACGAACGTTTCGTGGAGGAGCGACTTTCGCGTCTAACGTACGCGACGTACGTGCAAACGGTCCCCTGATAAATGAAACGTTTCGGTAATTCGCAAGCGTCGCAGTAGCTCCGATCCGTCTCTTTCTTCTCGTACGCTGCCTCTTTGTCGGAACTATTCGCCTATCTATAATATTCCTTTGCCTCTCTCTTCGGTTCTCGCGCACGCTCGGCTTCCTTCGGCCTTTCGTCCCTGCACTCCCTTCCGCTCCCTTACACTCTCTGGCTTTATCTCGGTGTACCGATGTTCACCGTAACGTGTCGCCTCCTCGTATCAAAATATCGTATCCCAAACGATTTCCCTCCCCCCAAGGCTACCTTCGCGATCGCTTTCAATTTCGATACGAATTTTCACCCAATGGTTTCTACGGAATTTCGAAGCTTAGAAATACAAATACCCGCGAGCTCGAAACTCCAAGATCTCGTTGGAAGCGTCCTCCGTAAAGCGGCGCGTAAACGCGTTTTCGCGACCGTGTTGTTTCGTACCGTACGCTACAACGGAAAGCTTTATCCGGAAAGTATGCAAACCTGCGGCGAAACCAGCTTCGGAGATTGAATTCTACGGTCCGATTACGCGTCCACCTTTGCTCGGGTCTCCGCCGAAAAACTCTTTACGGTTGCCTTTATGGTCGGACGAGAAATCACCTAGCCGTCCACCCTCGACGTTTTTCAAAGGGGTGCTGCCCTCGTCTCTGGTTCTGTTACGTCACGATTTTAAAAGGATTTCGTCGGTTTCGGGGAAACTAAAGTAACTCTCCGTCGAGCGTGCCATCGACATAACGGTATTATTAATAGCGACAAAAATTATTCATTCGACGGGCATCCTGGTTCCTTGGGAAATATTTGACCGGTATTAAAGAATCATCCTTGGGAAATGTATGGCAGCGTGGGATATGACCGAGATTGAAATATTTCGAAATATTGAATTTTTTACAAGTAATCTCCCTCTGTGTCATTTTTATTAAAAGATGTATAGTCCGTCCATTTTCCTTCTCCTCCCTTTTTGTTTTTTTTTGCTTTTTTCGTTTTTTTTTTAAATCAAGCACGTTCTGGTCTCTGGAACGTGTCCTTTGTGGACCGAAGTTGATTATGCGTGGTTTTCAGGAGCAGAAACAGAGAGAGAGAGAGGAATTCCATTTGACGTTCTTTTGTTATACAAGGTAAAGTCGACGTGCCTTGTTCGAAGGAGATAAATTAAATGCATTAAAACGTGAAAAACGTGAAAAGCGTCGTTCGAGAGGCGGCTTTCTTTCCGGTGGTTGGATTTATTCTGACCGACGATTCACGCGGCATCGATAGTCGGTGTTATTATTGCGAAGAAACAGCAAAGTCGGCCAGCTATTTCCGCCCGTCCTTCGATTAAGAAGTGCCTCTCGGGGAGTTGGAACGGAAGCGTCCGGAGACCGAGTCTATATTGTTCTTATTTCCAACTAATAGACCCCCGGTACCTGATGAGCTCATCAACCATCGAACGTTGTTACGAAGCTGGATTTTTTGCCAATATCTTGTGCGATATTCGCCTCTATCGTTCCACCCAGTCTCGGGAGAGATTGCTTTCGTTAAACTTCGTTTGATTCAAATTAAATTCGCACGATCGCGTCGTCGCTGGCAAGTGGAGATTCCAGACGCTGTTAAAATACGAGTCGATTTTTTTCTCCTCGACTATACCTAATAACGAGGCGCATTAATTTTCAATCATCGATGCCATATACACGCTTGTTTTCGCGAGCGTTTAAGACCGTGGGCCACACTAGCGAAACGACCGGAGGATGTTGGCACGGTCGAGAAAAAGTCAAAGTGAAAAAAAAATCGCAGAAATGATTAAGAGGGCCCTGGCCATACTTTACTCCGCTCTCCCCCTCGTATCCTGTTTTTTTTCCTCTGGCGCATTAAGGACCCACCCCCGAGGAAGGGGAGAATCACGCAGCGATCGATTTCATTCAGACGCGTGATTTATTACTGTCTGTGGTTTTTGCGGGACGAGCGGTAATCTTGTAATCAATCAGTCCCCCGAAAGATCGCGATGCTGAATGGATACTCGGGTCTAACGGTCTTTTCCCTTCACCGCTCGGGAATTTCGTATGAATGTTCCACGGGAAAACGTGGCCGGAGCTCTCGCATCGGCAGTGAAAAAAGGGATTAGAGGTAATTTTAAAGCGACCGGATAAAGTCTATCGGATACCCCGTTGAAATTACGGACCGCCGATGAAATAAACCGAGATTTTTCCCAAGTCGAGAGACGGATCCACTTGTATTTCCAACGTCTCGCTAATATTTCGAGCGACGGTAAAAAAATATTTTCCTCGCCTTTTCGAGCAATTTGTTCGACTGGAAAATTCTCTGCGAGCGGATATTTCTGTTTTCACGCTGTTAGGCTGTGAAACGTGTACGCGCGCGTTCCGACGTTCGAGGCGAATTCTGCGTCGAACGACCGCGTCGCTCTAGATACCGAAATCTCTGGTGTTTACTTTTTGTTCCCAAGTTAATTCCACGAGTGTACGTGACGTTCCGCTCGATCCCTTCCAGCCTAATAGTTGGAATTATCCGGCAGTCGTCTGGGAATCGAGGAGCGGATAGCGAAGCGGATCACGTATCGTTGGGATCGATCGCGACAATTCGAACGTACGATATGTCTACGTACGTATGTATTATGTACGGTACGTGGAGAGTCGAGTCGGGCGAGAGTGAGTCGGGTTTCCAGAGGAAAATAGCAACGTCCCGATTGCCTCGCGGTAACCGTTGCGATTTCTACGAGGAAATTAACATTTTTTCGCTCTCGCGTCTGGTTGGACGTTTCCGTCGATGTTGCTCGCGTCAAGGTACATACATACATAGATACATACGTACATATTGGTATCGCGGTAGCTCGTCCCCGTGGAGAGATCTGGCATCGAGAAACGGAGAAACCGTTTCGGTCTCGCTCAGCTTATGAATAACAATTGTCTCGGGTGGATCGAGCTTTTGCGGGGTATCTTTGTTTCTCCCGCAGCCAGATTTTGATTAGGTCGGCCCCCGTATAACCGCGTTACCCACATCCACCGAAACGTAGAGAAATTGAAACGAGCGGGACGGTTCGGCGAGGCACGCGGGTTTGCCATTCGCAGGACCGTATTCTCCGGAGGGTTTCATCTCGTTCCCCCTCTCTGTGTATATGCGCCGATTTACCGGCGGAATTGGACCGACAACGATTCGCAACCCTTTTTCGCCGCGGCAAAATTGCTAAATCTCTCGAAACGCCTCCCGCGGGAGGAATCCTTCGTAGGCGAGGAACCTAACGATCGAGAAAAACGATACCATCTTCCGAGATTATATGTCCGTTTATGACACGGTTATTTCGGTAATTTTCCATGTCGGAGCTTCGTCTCGCGATTCGCGATTCGCGATAACGGGCCCCATTTTCGAAATCCGGTCGAATCGAGTCGCTTCGACGTAATCCGACAGGAGATAACGTGTAACGAGAATTTCAAGGCTTCCACGCGGAACGTCCGGGCCTCGGATTTCCTCGTAAATTTGTAAATTTGTAAATTCCCCCGTTGTACAGGGGAAAGACGTGCTCGTACGTACGACGCCAAGGGTGTGCCCTCGGTAATTAGTCATCCGACGATAAACGAGTATATCTTTTAGATCGCGCTCTGCCATTTTAATGGAATCTGGCAACGTTAATTAAGATTCTCTTCCGACCCGGCGGAATCTGCTTCACCGAAGGCAGCTGGATCACGTAACTATTAGCAAATGCATTTACCGTCTATTAGTCCCGCGTATTCCGCGTCACACGAAGGCTAATAATCTTCCGGCGGTGTTTCACGCGAAAATAGAGGAACGCCGGGCCCGTAGAGATGGCCTACATCGAAAGGCGCGAACCATCGTAAAAGCATAGGAAAATTGCGTTATAAATGCATAGAGAGTTTTAATGGACATTTTGATGTTCAATTACCGCGACCATTTAGGTTATAAATTAATTTCACACCGGTCCGCATGGCTTTCGCCGGGCTATGGCGACTAGCGTGCACAGATACTCTTCTGCCCTTGGAAATAGAAGCGCGACGAGTGGCAGAGCCATTTCGAATGTCGGGCTCGCTCTATCCCCGGAGATATTCCACGGGAAGCCGGAGTATTTGAGAAATTGGCGGGAAAAGGTTTCGACCCTATTTCGTTTCCTCGTTGGCTAAATAGGAAAGTATTCGTAGGCGGAGGGAAAGAGTTTCGAGACCGACCCGATCTTCCCTCGTGGCAGGTTCGACACGGCAAATAGAAGGTCGGAAAATTGTCTGTAGGGTGGAAATTCTGTAAGTGAAAAATTGATCGGAGGTTTGGCGGTGCTGGCAATGCTGGCGGTGTCGCCTGTCCTCCCGCGGGAACACCCTTTCCCATCCCGCCTCTTGCTCTTTTTTTCCTATTTGCCCCGTCTGTCCTACGTCCTCCTCTCCTCTTATTCTTCTTCTTTAAACACACCGCCACCAGACCACGTACAGACGGAAACGAGCGGACTCGCTCACGATTACGTTGATATTTCCGGCCGCGAGCGGCACTACGCGATCTTGCGAACAAAACTGATTAAGGATAAAGATGCTGGAATTCTCCGACGGGTTTTCACGAATTTCTGGCCGGGAACGTGCAAAAGTATAAAAAGAACGTAGAATTATTTGGTACGTTTTAATATTTCACTTTGAGGCTTGGTGGCGGAAACGGCGGGGTGGGGGGGAAAGGTGTGCGCGTGGGTGGGCCAGGGAGGTCGTGTAATATCGTAAATTAGTATCATAGAGATTTTACGCAGGAAGGTCGTGAGGGTATTTAAGTTGAAAGGTGCTTTTAATTAAATGGTTTCAGTCGGTCCCGTGCACGACATTCTCTTTGTGCGCATGAAGTTTAATATTTTCTTCTAGCCCGTGTGATATCATGGCTTAAAATAATTTAGCTTTTAAGCGAAAGCTCTTGCTAGCCGCACGTTGCGCGAGGTTTAAACGTGTGAACCCGTGGAAGGAACGTGCCTAGGAGGTTTATATTATACGACGTGAAAGCCGCGACTCGCGACTCGCGACTCGCGGGACGTCTTATTTTTTATTCTTCTTTCCTTATATTCGTAATCATTTATCTTGCGTTCGGTAATCTCGTCCCACCGCCCTCGCGTTCTTTACTCCCGTTCCATATTTGTATTTTATACGCCGGGCTTGCTAGAAATATTTCCGACTTTACACGTTGGTGTAACGAAAGTTTTTTAATTAACGATAGCCGGAAATGCGCGGCGTCGCAGCTGTCCGCGATATTTCTTAAACGTTTGCCGGGTCGCGTGGGAAAAGGTCGAACGAACCGCTGACATTGTCGGCAGGACGCGAAATGCATCTCGTCGTTCGCGTTGCCAACGCGTAAGCATCGATCGAGCAGTCGCGACAGCGCGTACGTCGCGCGTATTACGTTTTCCGCGATACCAGGCCCTTTGCCTTTTATTCCCTCCACGAACGTAGAATGAAATTTTTAGCCGTTGAAATTCTTGACGAGCTTCCAACTTGGAATTCAAACGTACCGCCAGCCTTTCAAACGTCCGCGGACACGTCGGCGAGCTTTCGCGAAACGTTAGAATAAATATAGCGTTTCTTCTTTCGCCGTGTCTGAAACGAATGATAATTGGTTTGCGAGATCCATGCTTGCACGTGCCCAGACGTGTGTGTGCACATACGTAGTACGTACGATGTACGATGTACGATGTACGGTGGCTCTTTTGAATCGCGGTCAAGATATTAATGCTTCAACCATATTCACCGCGTCTATCAAAAGTCCGCTCCGCTCCTATTTCATTTGTGACGTTTTTAAAGCTCGTATTGAGAGCATACACGTACATCGGCGTACACGTGTGCCGGCAGAAAATTAATGAGAAAACGTGCACTCGCATTAAAAACACTCAAACGTTTGCAAGCTTTACTACGGCAAAAACTTGTTCGCTTATGAAACCAAAGTAATTCGCGTTTCACGTACGTCTATGGTACTTGTTCGTAAACACAACTGACCTGGAATTTTTTGGAAGATTTTTCTTTCGCTCGTCGCCGCGGTACGACCTAGGACGTAGTTGTTTCTCTACGCGAGGGTAAAGAGTCCACGGCTCTGAACTACGATACCCGGATCTCTCCGTTTAACCGGGGCAACATATTTTCGATGGAAATTGAGTAGCCGGACCACCCGCGTAGCGAACAACCGTCTTTGAAACGATACTCTTGGCATCTCAAGAATGCCGATGCACGCTCCGACCTACCGTTTTTCCCGCTTTTCGGCTCGTTCGCGTTGGTTTTCCGGTATCTATTACCCTCTCGTGGAAACTCCATTGCACCTTGGTCTTTTTAAACCAACGGTTTGTAATAATACCTGCCGCTGAACAGTCTATGCTTGTTTCCTACGATGCCCCAGTAACCACGGACGAGCAATAGGATAGACCTTGCCCTAACCGAGGGTCCTTTCCCGGGAACTGAATTACCGACGCGTTGAATTTCAGTAGATTTGCAGACCCTCCTTGACGACGATCAGAATTCTTCGAGCAAAGGGTGCAACGAAGGTTCACAAGCCGGCATCGGTGCTCGAAAGTCTTGTGCCCAAAGCACTGATAACCTCCGCAATTTTTCAGATATTTAATTAGTCGAGGACGTTTTCGATCCGTAATTTCAAGCCCATATCGGAAAGGTCGCGAATTACTAATTGCTTGCTTCGACACCGTATCGTTCCTGCAGAGAATCGTCGCTTTTGGGCATTCCGTTTCGTTGGAAGTTGCCAGCAGCCGGAAGATGAAAGTTGAAAGTTGAAGAGCGTTCCACGTTTCTCCCGGGGCTATGCTAGACACTCTCGAGAGTGCTCGCGCTCCGAGTAGTTGCATGCCGGAGAATGCCCAAAAGCAATTTCTTGCCTTGCTGCTATTCTTACGTTCTATCGGGAAGTAACAAAAGATCGCTCTCTATTCGATTATTCAATTAAGAAAAGATAAGAATGTATTTCGATACGCTGCATCGACGAAAAAGTTTCGCTTCGTTGGCTTTATCCGCTCGATCCTTTGCCCTGTTCGTCTTACCGCTTCCTTTTATCGTATACCTACCCGACGCGACGCGGACGTATCGTTCGCTGGCTATCGTTAAAATATTATGCAGGTATATTTCATCGTTTTGGTAGTACGTCGGTGCTTTATCGTCTCTGCTCGGACGGCATCTTTCTATTATATTTTCCAATTTGACGATTCTTGCCTTTTTAAATACTTAAAAACCTATTAAGAAACTCCCGTTCGTGATAAAGACTTTTACCTCTTTCCCCTCCTCTCCTTCTCCCTCTCCCTCTCGCTCTCCCCCTGTCTCCTCTCCTCACTTTTCTCTCACGTCGGTGGCACTCCGACGGTGGTCGACGTCAGTCCGACGTAACTTCGTTATCTCCTGGTACGTCCGTCAACCCCGTCAAACATTTCCGACGGCTTTGTGCGACGAGTTTCACCCGCTTGGGTCCGGCGTCGTCGATGTCGACGACGACGACGACGACGACGACGACGACGACGTTCTCGTAGTCCCGACGGCTTATCCGTTTAATTAACGAGACAATGCCGAGGCTGCGGAGGCAGTGCGCGCCAACTCCATGGGGAGTTAAGTGAAAGCGAACAATATCGTTATTGTTTGCCCTTCTCACCACTCGACGTGTCGAGTCTGCGAGGCTGCGAAAAAAGCTAGAATTCGTTCGTGCGTAAGAATACATCGGGTTTGCGTAAACTTGGGATTTATCGCTCGAGACGCAACAGAAATCGCCCGTCTTACGAAGTCTCGTAAATTATCACCTTTTTTTCCGCGGTCGTTCCAAGCGAGCGTTGACGCGTTGACAAGTTTTCGGTTCGGCGGATACCGTAACATAGATAAAATCGTAACCTGCCTCCCCAACGTCGGCCGCGAACCACGAATGGGCTATTCTTCAAAACGTGCAAATATTACCGGAACGTGGAATCTCCGTTTTTTCTTCCTCTTTCCCCTGACTGTAATATATATGCGTAAATCCCAAGCAGTGATCTTTGAATTTATGTAACAGGTACCAGAACGCTGTGAAGACATTTCGCGGCACCCTAACTTCCTCCGTCCCTCGAATAAACGAGACCCTTGTATCCCCGAACGGCTATACGCGCATGTATTACAAATTTCCTGACTTTTGCAACCTTTCGGATAACCGAAGCCTCGTCTCGTCTCGCTAGACCACGGTTGCGTCATCTCTATGCGCGTCCATGTTGAGAAGCTCCTAAGAAGCGACGAAACCTCTGAGCGAAGCGACACGTCGTCGCCCCGTCACTGTCGCGTCGCTGTCGCGTCGCGAGACGGACGGTGAAATTGGAAGGTTCGAAAAAGCGAGAAAAGAAGCGGTTGGTAGGGCTCGGGATAAGCACGGCTAAGCGAGTCTAAGCATTTGTCGACGCGCGAAGAGGAAACGTAACGGGCTCCCGGTTGAAAAACTTTGTGAAATATTGAGGAGCTCCTGAAAGACTTCCAGTGTTCGATGCGAGGATCTAGTCTTCGCTCCTTCCTCCCCAGACCCCCGACTCTCCGGGTCTCCCCTGCTGGAAAACAGTAACACTGGCTCGTTTCTACATCGACCCTCCATTTCTTCCGCGTCTTTGTCTTCTTTTTCGGCCGGTTCCGTCCCTCGACTCTTCCTTTTCTCCTTTGGTTTTGTCGTTCTCGCTCGACCCGTGGGCGTGGAAAATTTATCCCACGGACGTGTATCGTTCGGTCGTTTGTCCGATCTTTGCGTAACTTTGGCCTCCATCTTTGGCTTTACTTGGAGAATTGCTCGAAACGTTGGGTTAAGACGATTCGGCGATCGTGGCAGGTGTCGGGTACTTTCCGAAGGAATCGGCGAAAGAAGAATGGAAATTATTTCGAGGAATACTTTGCTCCGTGCGTGGCGAAAATGCTGCCGCTGGGAAACGAAATAACGTCGCCGTCGGTGGGGAAAGTCATCGAAAAGTAGCCTAGAAAATTGGGTTCCTCGGAGCGAATGCATAAACGAGGCAGCGTCTTGAAATCTGATCACGTTCCGAGAACTTGTTACCTATTGTAAACTAAAGCAATTCGCTTTATATTCGAACCTCATCGATAGTGCAACGGTGCGATACAAGTTCCAAAGCCCACTTCTCATTTATATTACGTTGCCGTACATGTATCCGAACGATAAAGGATATCTTTAACGAGACACGAAAGAAATACAACGTTCTCGCGAAGAGAAGCAACCGAGAGGTCTAGCGCGAAATTCCTTTGCTCGTGCGAGTAACCTGCTTGTAAAAACTAGGCAATTGTCGTGGAAAATCGATCGTAACACGAACCGAATACGAAATTAATTACCGCGGCCAGGAGAATTATAGCCTTTTCAGCCTCCCGGGATACGCGCTCCGGGATAGAACACGTAGGAAGAAGCCTAGAATAATTTGCTCCCGCAACACCCGCGATGCTGGAAGAGCAACGCCGAGCGAAATCGGTCGCGTTTACGTTCGGCAAATCCGATTCCAGTGTGACGAGTCGGTCCAATAATTGGAAACGAATTTGTGCTTTTATCAGCCCCAGCCCTTGTCCAGATTTTCCGGGAAAAGAGAAGTGGCACGCGTTCGCTGCCGCCCACGTACATCACGTATGTATGTACGTACGTCTGTACAGAGCGAGAGCGAGAGCGAGAAAGAGACAGAGAGTGGCCGAGAGTGGGGGTAGTTTAATTACATCGATTCGCAAATCGTATCGCAATGGCAAAGTGGGTAGGTAAAGCACACCCATTACTGGAGGTTCGGGGCTTTGTAACGCATCGGACGTGTATGGAACGTGTCTCGCGATACGACGGTCGGGTGTATGCGGCTTTGTCAGCTGCTAGGCATCCGACGTCGCGCCATTGCAAGCGCGGAATTTCGTGAAATTCCGTTTAAAACGCGCGCAGCCAGTGGAATTCGTTTGCCGGGCCCCGAAGAGTGGTATTCGACGAGCCTGCAAAGGGCGCAAACTTTCATTCGTTCCTTCGCGTATCGCCGCGAACGTTGCCGCACGCGGAGCCAAAATTCGCGAGATTACAAAGAGAAATAACCTACGCAGGTATGCGCCGCATTCGAGATTGCCGAACGATCAAACGAACGATCAAACGAACGAACGAACGAACGAACGAACGAACGAACGATCGAACAGGCTAGGCGGTGGGAGTTCGGATTAGCGAAACTTTCGTAAAGATGACTACGTTCTACAGACGCGTGTATTCGTTTGACGTGATATTTCTATTCGCACCCAGGGTAACCGCAGACCGGGAGGTTGCCAACCTTCTCCCGAGACGGTTGCTCCACCTCTTGAGACGGTTCTCGGTATTGTCGCTCCTCTGTTCCGAGTCGAGGAGTCTTGTTACCTATCCTCTCACCTCTCTCCTCCCTCCTCTACGGCACGCCTTCCATTTGTCCCATTCCCTGTCTCACCTCGTCGCTTCGCTACTCGTCGTTTCTCTTGTCGTTCGATTTCGAAACCAACGAATTTTAATTAATTTTCTCGGCTTGACTCCGTTCGCGGAAGAATATCCTCGTAGCCTCGCCTTTAGGCGTTCGTTCCACGAACGCGGGAAACAGCGAGACAACAGATATCAAGCCAACGTTCGATTAAAATCGACCGTTCGCTATTAATCTATCTTTTGTCACCGAGTTTATCCCGTTTGACCGTTGAATCGAAAGTTGCCAAGTTTACGAGTAAAACGGTCCAAGTTGCCGCGTTAATGGCAAACCGTTGATAACGCTGAAAGCGTTTCTTCCCCATGGTCCGGGATTTTTCACGCGATGCCTCCGGCATGTTTCCATGGGAGTTGTTTCGATCGAAAATACGATTAAACGTTTGCACCGTTGGACGTTGTAAAAATGTAAACTCGCGATACCGTTTCGTTTTGCGACGCGTACGTCTACGAGCTATCGTGCATCTGTACGAATCGAATTTTCCATCCAAGATATCTACGTTTGTTTCTCTTGCCATGAAGACTCTGCGAATCGCCGGCAGAAAAGTTGAAAATCGTAACCCTCGCGATGGCACGCCGAGGTCCGCGTTACTTGGCAAGTTGGCAAGCATTTTAAACATCCGTCGGATTCGTGCCGTAACGTCCAACTGTTATGAAGGCTGTTCCCCGCTCGTATTCCAGGGACACAACCAACCTTTCAACGAAACGTTATCGGGCCAAAAGCTCCCGGAACTTTTCACTACCGCGAGCTCGTTAGCTCGGTTCCTCACAAAAGGTGTTTTTCGCCGTATTTCCCACGATTCGCTTTTTGGCATTGCCGTTTCATCTTCCTCGACGTCTTGCCCCTCGCTGTATCGTCGACCAAAATCAAAGGATACCAGCGGAATTTCTTCCCCGGATCCTTCGCCTTTCTGGCACTCGTTAACGAGCACAAAGACGCTCGAAGATCCTCGGTTCGTTAACCGCCTTACTTCCGGTAATTCGTCGATCGAACGGTATTTCTTTATCTAGGTTACAAACTTGGTTCGGGAGCCGCTAAGCTCGAAAAACCCTAGTACGCTCGAAGGGAACAAACGTTACGCCCTGCGACCAATCGAACACGTATATGTATTAGGTTGTCCGTTTCGAAAGGAATCCCGCTTTATTTCCAGCCACGGTACGCGAAAGCCATCCGTTCGCTTCGGAACGGATAATTTCCAGCGGAAACGTGATCCGTGTACGCGTTTACAGGCTCGAACGGAGCTTCCCTCGGAGCGCGTCGGATCGCGAAAGTACGAAAATTGGAAAACGGGCAAACAGCCGGCGACGCTGCCACGCTAACGCATAGAATAGGGCGAAACTGTTTATCGATATTCTATTTGAAAAATGCACGCCACGTGACGAGAGCGGGTTTTCCGTCACGAGGAAATCCTGCGAGAGATACGCCGAGTTCTCGGGGCTTCGGGGTCTTTGCGTGGCGAGACATTCGGTTGGGAATTTCGGTGGAGAATTGCGGTGGAGAAGTTCGGTCGAGCTCGGCGGCCTCTACGGCGTCCTTGAACGCGTATCTTAAGAAAGAACGTTCGCCGGGAAGAGCCGTTTGAAAAGTTTGACACGGGAAATGTATGGGTAATAAATACAAAGACAAGTCTGGATGAAAATCCGTGACGTATAGGTCTGTGAACACGGAGGAAATCTCCGAGCGGGTGGGCATCTTAACGAGGGCGCGTTTGTGCACGGGAAGAATAAGCGTGTATTCGAGGGGTCTTCGGAGAGAAGCGTGGAAAATGGAAAATGTACGTCCGGAGACAGCGAGCGACACAGGCTGGCATAAAACAAGGAGGAAACGATCCGTGGACAGCGAATATGTCCTCGAAGAGCGTAAGAATTATTTAACGCTCCATCCTAGCGTTTCTCCCATCGACCCACAGACCGATATCTAGTCCAAACACGGAAATAAATACGCGGCTGGAACGGAGGTACGAGAGGGAACGAAACGAGACAAAAAGGGAGAAGAAATATTGCGGCGGAACGTGTCAAAGAATGAAGTAATGAAAATGCACTCGCTGGTAAATACAAATTCGCGCACATTATTTACTTTAAAGAGACATTTTTCCGCGGCATACGGCCGCAACGTGCCCTATACATATACATATATGTATATTTCCACCGTGAAAGGCGTATCCTCGGTTAATCCCATCGTGTATACATATTTAGAGACGCGTAGCTTGTTGCCGAAGCGGGGAACAAATATTTTGGATAATTTACGAGCAGACTTCGGGCAAAACGAACACGAATCCGCGGAATAAATGGCAAGACGGAAGATTAAAGAATGCGTCGGATAAGCGAAATAGCTTACCGATGGAAACGGCTGTCGGACCGGCAGTAAATCAGACAAGCTTACGTTTCAATTCGAGCGCGAGCACGCAGAGGGAAAGGGACAGACCTATCTAAAGAACAAGACGAAGTGTACGCAAGAGCGGGGCACGACAGTTTCGCGTTTGCGTTTCATATTTAATTTACCCGGCTACGTACACGTACACGTACACGTACACGTACACGTACACGTACCGCTCGTACTTTGTCACACGCTTTGAATCCTGTGCAATTGCAAACAGAGTCCATTACGTTGGCTCCCGTGACACTTGGGACGTGCCGCCGAACGGAATTTCCATGAACCTATCGGGGACGAAATACGTACGCAACTGTCGCGACCTACGTAAAACTCGAAGGCCTTTTTGCGAAGAATATTCCTGCGAAACATGGCAGGACGGGTTATTTGAAATGCAAACAGCAACTTTGGAATTCCGTATTCGTTTACGTGGATACGTTAAATCGGAATTGGCAGGGCCGCGGGGAGGGGTTATCGTAAATGCCTTCGAAAAAGAAGCAGAGGAAGAGAAGAGAAGAGAAGGGAAAGAGGGAAAAAGAATTCGGTCCCTTCCAACGACTGGATGTACGTATGTACATACGAGATAAAGGGATTGTAATATCGTGTTGTCGATCAGTCACGTTATCCTTAAAGTTACGGCGGGTCGTGCTTTCGTCGACAAGGTGAAATACACGTATATTTCAGCTCGGCCTCGGAACTGAAATGAAACGGCTCTGACACGCTTTTACAACGTCGTTTTCGCACACGTGCAGATGCAGCCTGTCCCTCTCTCTCCCTTTCTCTCTCTCTCTCTCTCTCTCTCTCTCTCCGTTTCTTCTAACGACGACACGTACCCGCGATTTATTCGTCGAAACGTCGCCAACACCAAAGGGACCAACCCACGCGGACCATCTCCGTTCCAGGGATGCGGGATACAGGCACGAGGGTACCTACCGCTTTTCCTTGTTTCCGATATTCATCGACGAGCCGTTGATGAAATTAAAAGTTGCACCGTGGGGCGCAGGATCGATCCTCCGATGTGTCGCGTCGTCCGGTAAAGGTCTTTGCAATCGCCTACGCGCATGCACGGTGATTACAATGGGAGAAGATATTTAATCGGTGGATAGCCGAGAGAAATGTGAATGCAGAGCTGCCCTGGCGATAACTAGGGAAACCTTGCGTTTCGACATCGTTGCGAATGTTTCCGTTTCCTCGCGCATGTGGAAACGAATAACGAACACGGACAAATATTTGTTTTGGTATTGGATAATACGACGGATATGTTTACTTTGGAATACTATCGTTCCGCAGTGAAACAACCGAATAAATGTTCCTATTGCGCCTTGGCGAACAAAGATAAATATACGCGATATCGAATACATACGTACGTACATCTCTGTTCCTCTCGATGCACTTTAATGACTTTTCATTCGCCGAGCCCGACTGACCGAAAAACGCGTCGGATTAGGGGTGTAAACCGTAGGACCACGAGCCACGAGCAAACAGTAATATACGTGAGTTCTCGTTGTGGAGGGGAAACCGCAAGGAAACCGACGGGGCCGACCATATTGAGAAAATCCAGAAAAATTGTCCCTCTCCTTTTTTTTGTATCTTTGCGGTCCATCGTGGATTCCGGCGACCCTCCAATCTCGGGCACGTCGATCAAAAGGATCTTCTCCGAGTACATCGCGTTATCGCCTAAACTCCGAGTATAACGGCGTCCTTTATTTCCAAGACAGAACGTTGTCGGAAGACGTTCCTTCGCTCGTAGAAACGTCGATGGGTGAAACATTTTCAAACGTCGAAATCCATGAGCCTGGGAGACGTCCAAGGTAGAAAAGATGCGTTTAGCTTGTTCGCAGGCCTGTAACGGCGACCGCTACTAACGGTCGAAATGAAATTTCGTACGCCTGGATATTACGAGAAATTACGAGATATCAGGATTAATTGCGGGAACGTTGTAAGTACACACGTCCGGCTGCTAAAGCTTTCGTACCAACGTTAACGTTCCTCGGGCAGTCTTCAACTTCTTAACGGAATTACAGCGTCGTCGGCTGAAACTTTCCAAAGGCAAAACGAATCCGGATTAATCCGAATTATTCCGAATTAATCCCAGTTAAGGGAGCGTACGTACGACTTTGTCGTACTTCCGTAAAAAGTCCGGGAATATTTCGGTATCTTTCATCTGCCCGCGCAAAGCGAAAGGCAAATAATCGCGAATGTAATAATCGTTAAACGCGTCGGGAATCGTAATCAAACACGGACGAATTACGAATATTCCAATAGCTCGAAGATGTAGTTTGGTTTTCAATTTACGTTTCAACCGGAATATTCGATTCGTATTAATACTCGTAATGTAAATTTCCAGTCCGAGATCGTTACCGCACAACTACGATAGAAGCATGTTTCTGCCCTGGCCAAAGGGAATTCCATAATTCATAAAAGCTACAAGATACCAATTTGCGTAATTATTCGTTAAAGAGATTTAAGGAATATAATCGGATTAATTTCGTAATAAGCACTTATCGGTATTGCGCGCGTAATTAGTGCGAACGCTAACGAAGAGACTTGTATCGTTACCCGTGATTCCTCGATCCTTGGTTCCACGTCAGTCTCGAGTACGGTCTATGTAAAGGCTTTTCACATTTCCGCGACGAAAAATTCTTGAAACATCGTTCGAAGATCGATCGGCCCTTCCAACGAGGAAGCCAGCCTCGGCGTCCGGAAGCCGAGGTTTCTAGTCGCGTCGGCCCAGCAGGATATCTCGTATCGTTGTCGTACGACGCGACGCATGCCAAAGGACGGAAAAGCACGGAAAACCGCGAGCGCTTCTTTTTTGTCAGTGAAATGCAAATTGCCCTGTGTTCTCCACGGTTCCACAAATACGCGTTCCCATTTTAACGCGCAAAAAACCTGATGGCCGTCCCGAAACCGCGGCCAGCAGTAAAATCGAACAAACCGAAAGGAAAAACGGTTGGCGAATCGTTTGTATCGTGATAAATTTTACGGCGCCCGATAATGGCGCGATCGGTCCGATAATCGTAAAAACAATGCCGGATCGCGCGCAGCCATTTTTCCACCATCGAAAATCTTTTAACCAGCTAAGTGTGGTGATCTCTGTGCAGAGCGCGTACCACCGTGTGTTATGATAATCAAGCGATGACGGGCAGAGCAGTCAAACACAGAATAAGTGTCGCTGTTGAAATATTGGGTCAAAAAACCAACTTTATTTTATAAAATGAACAATTATATCTCTAATCGGAATAATCAAAGATTCAGTGTTACTGAACTGCTCATGAGTTTGCTCATAACACGCTTAACTGGTTAATAGCTAAAAATATTACAGAAACGGCGAGCAAATTACGAAAATCGCGAAAAATCGTCAAATTATGATAGTTTTTTGGTCGGCATTCGCTCAATTTTTGAGATAGCGATCTGAGACTGGTACCATTGTTTTAGTTAGGAAATTCTACGCCAGAACAATGTATAATAGTTGTACTTTTCGAAAATTTAATTTTTCGCCAAAATCTGAAGGGGGTAGGTCAGGATTTTTTGCAATTTTCGTAAATCGGTCGCCATTTCCACAATTTTTTAGATATCGATCTGATTCTTTCTGCATCTCATTCGGTTTCGGATTCCGCGTCCAAAACGCCCTGGATCATTTTAATAGCTCAAAAATTACGGAAATGGCGACCGATTTACGAAAATTGCAAAAAATCCTGACCTACCCCCTTCAGATTTTGGCGAAAAATTAAATTTTCGAAAAGTACAACTATTATACATTGTTCTGACGTAGAATTTCCTAACTAAAACAATGGTACCAGTTTTAGACTGCTATCTCAGAAATTGAGCGAATGCCGAACGAAAAACTGCTTTAAATTGATGAATTTTCGCGATTTGTGTAATTCCTACGTCACTTCCGTAATTTCTGAGCCATTCAAATGATCCTGGACGTTTTCGACGCGGAATCCGAAGCCGAATGAGCCAGTGAAAGAATCAGATCGATATCTAAAAATTTGCGGAAATGACGAAAGAATTACGAAAATCGCGAAAAATAGTCAAATTCAACCAGTTTTTTGATCGGCATTCGCTCAATTTTTGAGATAGCGATCTGAAACTGGTACCATTGTTTTAGTTAGGAAATTCTACGCCAGATCAACGTATAATAGTTGTACTTTTCGAAAATTTAATTTTTCGCAAAAATCTGAAGGGGGTAGGTCAGGATTTTTTTCAATTTTCGTAAATCGGTCGCCATTTCCGTAATTTTTGAGCTATTAAAACGATCCGGGACGTTTTCGACGCGGAATCCGAAGCCGAATAAGCCAGTGAAAGAATCATTTTGATATCTAAAAAATTGTGGAAATGCCGAACGAATTACGAAAATCGCAAAAAATACTGACCTACCCCCTTCAGATTTTTGCGAAAAATTAAATTTTCGAAAAGTACAACTATTATACGTTGATCTGGCGTAGAATTTCCTAACTAAAACAATGGTACCAGTTTCAGATCGCTATCTCAAAAATTGAGCGAATGCCGAACGAAAAACTGCTTAAATTTGACCATTTTTCGCGATTTTCGTAATTCTTTCGTCATTTCCTCAATTTTTGAGATATCAGAATGATCCGGGACGTTTTCTACGCGGAATCCGAAACCAAATAAGACAGTGAAAGATTCAGGTCGATATCTAAAAATTTGCGGAAATGGCGAAGGAATTACGAAAATCGCGAAAAATCGTCAAATTTTGACAGTTTTTTGGTCGGCAGTCGCTCAATTTTTTAGATAGCGATCTGAAACTTGTACCATTGATTTAGTCAGGAAATTCTACGGCAGATCAATGTATAATAGTTGTACTTTTCGAAAATTTAATTTTTCGCAAAAATCTGAAGGGGGTAGGTCAGGATTTTTCGCGATTTTCGTAATTTGCTCGCCATTTCCGTAATTTTTGAGCTATTTAAATGTTCCAGGACGTTTTGGACGCGGAATCCGAAGCCGAATAAGGTAGTGAAGAATCGTTTTCGTATCTAAAAAATTGTGGAAATGGCGGGCGATTTACGAAAATCGCAAAAAATCCTGACCTACCCCCTTCAGATTTTGGCGAAAAATTAAATTTTCGAAAAGTACAACTATTATACGTTGATCTGGCGTAGAATTTCCTAACTAAAACAATGGTACCAGTTTCAGATCGCTATCTCAAAAATTGAGCGAATGCCGACCAAAAAACTGTCATAATTCGACGATTTTTTGCGATTTTCATAATTCCTTCGTCATTTCCGCAAATTTTTAGATATCTACCTGAATTTTGCACTCTCTTATTCGGCTTCGGCTTAATAGCTAAAAAATTATGGAAATGACCAGTGATTTACGAATATACTTTATTTTTCACCAAATTGTAACAAAATTTTACGCATGACGAATATAGTTGTCAAACACACTTAACTGGTTAATTCGGAAATTTCAATGATTCGAACTTTTCGAGTCTCGTTATTTGTAAGCTTAGAAACAGCGAGGTTTTGCAATGCTTTAAATACATCGTTGATACGACCGACGCATTCGCCGTGACGTGAACTTGTAATCACGTGCCGACGGTGCGTGGAAAGTTGTGTAATCTGCCGAAGAGTTCTCCCACGAATTCCCGCCGATTTAAAATTCCCTCGAAAATACTCGGGCCAAAAGTTTACCGTTTCCGTGTTCGGCTAAGTGGTCTCATTGCCGGTAATGGCGACCTGGTAACGACGGAACGGTAATCCTCTAATGGGCTCCGCGTTTGTCAAAGTCATCCGTTGGGCGAACCGTTAACGACCGAAGGTTCAAACCGATGCTCGCCGGATCACGAAATATACGCACACGAGCACGCACAGGAGCACGCACACGAACACGCACACATACTCCTCGCAGGCATCGAACAGAGGCAGAGAGATAGACAGAGAGAGAAAGAGCGCCGCTGACAAGCGATATTTTTTCCCGAGCGAAGCGTCTGCTTTATTTGGATGTGAAATGCGCGAAAATGGAAAAGAGACGCCACGCGTACTGTTTTGAAATTCAACATTTTTCTGTTCTTAAAAAGTGTTGAATGTTCGATTAAAATCGACGGTCGTGACGTCTGTGACGCTCACGACGAAAGTGGCTTTACGTCGGTTGTTTAACGTCAGCTGATTTCCCGGCCCCTTTGTCTTTGTGACGCGCACTTGACGGGTACGCCGGAAATTCACTTTTAATTACGCGCGTTGAAACTTATTGCACGCACGGGAATTGTTCAGCGGAATACCATCTCGCACAGATAATTTAATATGTAAATCTCATTACCGCCATAAATCGGAACCAAGTTCACCGTACGACTCGCTAGAATATCTAACTATGCAAACGAGATGCCCGCCTGTGACCTACATCGGATATCCGAACAACGAGCGTGCCGCTCGTCGACTAGGCTTCGATTTATCGGAAAAGAAACACGTGGTCGTCCTGTCGCGGAACACGTCGCATCTCTCTTCGATTCGACTTCTCCGGGGAAAACGACAAGGTGTGTACATACGTACGCTGGAATCGAACTTTCCCACCTGCGCGCAATTCGAAACGAACCTCACATCTTTCGCGGGGATAGTGTTGCTCGTTTACCCAGGAAGGGAGCAAACGATTAAAGGGTGTACGGAAAACAAGCGCTCGTTGCCCTTGGTTTCGTAGCTTGATTTCGATAGGCGGCAGAAGAATGATACGTTTCTTTCCTTTCGTCGGGCCGTTGCCGCTACCCTCGTAGGTGAAATCTGCGACGGTAAACAGCTGTTGAAAACTCAATGACACGACAAACCCCGGGAGGGGAAGGTGGGGGGCGAAGGAAAAAGCAGCGTGAAAAGTGGAGAGGTGGAATTGGTAATTTTAATTAAGATGCTTCGGTGCGCAGTGGAGATCAAGATACGTTCTATCAGTCGAGAGGATGCACCATTCGAAAACTACTTTTTCATTTAAATGCAAAGTCAGAAAGTAATGAGAATTCGTGCACGGACAGAGACAGAGACGGCAACACCTTCCTCTTTGGCGACGCAAACAAACAGGGGCGAAAGTTCGAAGCTTTTGACGAAGTTTTAACGACACGAGCGAGCGAGCGAGCTAGCGAGCGAGCGAGCTAGCGAGCGTTTGAGAAAGCCGAAGTCTTCTAAATGGATGGATGGATGGATGGATGGATGGATGGATGGATGGATGGACGGACGAAGATACGATCGAACATCTTTCGTCGCTTTGATAAACATACGTCTCGCGGCTTCTGCCCAGAATCCAGCTAAATTTCCTCTATATCAAAGCGTATTCTTTACGAGCGAACGGTTAATCGGCCGCAAGCTGAATCGCGGAAAGCATCCTCGTATCGATTCTAACCTACTGTTTATTCAGAGAGAGAGAGAGAGAGAGAGAGAGAGAGAGAGAGAGAGCAACGCATATGCAGGCAGTCTATTTTTACGAACAGACTTACGATCCGTTCACTTCAATGGTGTACAAGATAAGGTGTAAAACCGTCTGTCGGTAGCTCTAAGCTGGACAAGGACTCGGTTCGCGAGAACATCGAAGCGACCTATAAAACTTCTCCGTTGATAAACTTTATAAATTCTTCTTCGTCCACCTACATCGAGTACTCCCTTAAACCAAGACCTAACGTCGACGGCATAGACGTGTCGTAAACTTGGAAAAGAATCCATTAGCACGTTTAAGATTCCTTTGACGAGCACCGAGTCACGGTTCCCAATTATCTTACAATTCGTTTAGGTACATTTCCTAGGTTGGCGCGAGAAATCCGACCGAGAAGGGAGAAAATCGATGATTTCGTCGCTATCGAACGGGGCTACGATAGAGACGTTAACGTCTATCTACGGGCGAGGCATCGATGCTTTGGACGATTTCGAACTTGTACGTTTCTCAAAGTGTCTCGCAGCTCGAGACTTACACGGGGTTTACCGAGTCTGACATTCCGGCAGCTTTGTATAGAAACTGAAGCAGCGTTCCGGATACCGGTACCGTCCTACTACCACTCCACTACTCCTCCGACTACTACCACTACTCCTCCTCCGTCTACTACTACCACCGTCGACAATAAGCTCTGTACATCCTCGATAAGGACGCCGGGACTTACGTCTATCCTGGGTATCCTTTGTGGTAGGACTCTTGATTTACACAACTTGATATTTTGCCAAGTTCCCGGGTAAACCCGAGATAACTCGGAGAAACTGTCAGGCCCATGTTTTCTTCCTTTGCGCGTCGGACAACAACGAAAGGCACTCTTAGCAACGTCTCGCTTTACAGGTTTCTTTCCGCAGGGATGGTGCGTTACATCGCACTTTATAGGCACGGTATAACATACGTGCCAATAGAAGGATCCGATTATGCAAATAGACGCTTTGCCGCGAAACGTAGAATTCGAACGAGTATTTGCCAAGTAGCTGGTAGATTATCTCAAGGGAATCCAGTCGTTACGTACATAGGCTAATTATTATTTAATCCCTGCCGCTCTACGTAGTCGCAAACGACTTTGCCAAGCGTAGACGGTACACGCGAGTCTCGGAGCGGCACGAATATCACCCTAATTACGCGTGGCTCACTCGAGCCCACCAGAGTCACCTAACAAAAACGACAGGAATCTCTCTCTCTCTCTCTCTCTCTCTCTCTCTCTCTCTCTCTCTCTCTCTCTCTCTCTCTCTCTCTCTCTTTGTCTGTTATTGTCGCTCCCCTCGCGATGTATCCCGTCTATCGACGACGTCGATAAATTCGTCCCTTTCGACGTTAAATCCGGCTAGATTCTAAAGACGCGAGCAAACGCTTTGTTCGGCGCTGTATCTCTCGCGTTTACGTAGTCCGATATTCGAAAGTGGTAACACGTTGTATCCCAAGGGACGTTCCCGCCGATCCCAATGGTAAAGATCGTGCATTTCCAGCGACACCGTCGACGGTGGATATCTTCTCCTCGTAACCGACGATTAACTCTAATTTCCGTGAGAGCGAGCCAGCCAGCCAGCCAGTCCCTTCCGGGGGTACCGAATTGCCCGCCCTCCCCTCCGACCCCTCGATCCTTCACCGTTACCGTTACCTCCCAGCCACCCGACGACCCCCCGGGGCGTGGAACGGAGGGTAACTTCTCACAATTACCATGATACCCCCGACTGGGTAATTCGATCAGAACTACGAGGGGCAAGTTCTGGAGACGCCACGGACCGGAAACTAGAGAAACTGCAGCCACCCACCCCCGGCCCTCCCGATCTTTCCCAGTTTGCGAGACGTAAAGAGGTTTCGCTACTAGACGGTCCCGGGTCGACGTTTCGGCGAAGTCGTAGAATGACGGTAACGAACGCGGAGAGACTAGCCGTGAAGCAGGCCGAACGGCAAACAAGAGGGACAATTTCTCCTCGGGCCGAGTCTTCGCGAAACACGGCTCGCGCAGGGCCGTTCGTTATTTCGCCAGCTTCCTAATTACTCCGCTCGAGCGGAACCTCCACGCGTCTAGCGGGGAATCGCGTAATCCAATTGCGTTGGAAGAACGCCGGCAGACTGCTTTGTCGAATATGTATCGAACGGTACTCGGCAAAGTTGCCAGCCGACGGGTAGTTTGCTGGGAAGTCTGGGAGTATACTCGCGCCTACCGGGTGCGTTGCCGTTAGATGACGAGCTGTCGAAAACTGCCAGGATACCGCTAGCGAATTAGGGAACGTAAATCGAACCCCGGCGGACGATCTGCGTCGAATCGCGCTACATATCGCCACTGGACGAACGAAACTGCTAGCTCCGGCAGCGTTCCTTTCCACCGTTCGAAGTCCCCGGTCCGATCTTTCATCGAGATCAATCTCCGATCGTTAATCGAGCACAAAACCGGGTCGATTAGATTCGAGGCGCCTAGTCGAAGGAAACGAGAGCCCCGCGTTGCTTTTTCATATCGACTTTTTCACCGTGTCGCCGCAGCAACCCGAAAGCAATGAATTTTCGATTCTGCCTGGCCCCGACGTGGTCTTCCGAAGGTGGAAGCCAAATCTATCGGTGGAAGGGCTTTCGCTTGGGAAATTTCTCGACCGGGTTTACCGGAAATTTCCCGGATAAATGTACCGACGAGAAACCGGAAGAAGAAGTCGCGTCTCGGATAGCTGCGAGGCAGGAGCAAACGTGGCGGATCGATCTCGCAGACCGAGTTTTTTCCTCTCTTCGTCGAACGTCCTCGAAACCGTATCTTGTCCGTATCGTTTGCCCATACCGTGGACAAACTTTGGCTCGCGTCGACGCCGCGATACGCGAGCGATTTTCGCGACGCTTTTTCCGGGACGAATTGTACGAAACTAAAAACAAATGGCCAATGTTTTTTCTGGCTCGGAATATTATTTCGAGCGAAAATCCACGTTCTCGATTGAAAAATTGGGAAACGAACGAGGTTGATTCGGCGGAGTGCCCCGATGGGCGAACGGCACGAAACCGGGCAGATCCCTTTGATAGAAACTCGTTCGTGGAATTCGCGTTTCGTTACGGCGCGGCCGATCTTGTGGCTCGACAGCGATGAAATACGAGCCGAACTAATTTCAAGGATGCCAGCAATTCCAGAGGTAACTCGAGCACGGTGAATTAACCCTTTACCTGCCACCGCATAATCGAAACTTTTCCCAAGGAAACATCGACCGCGCGACCTACCGCGCAACCTACCGCCTCTACTAATTAGCGGCTCGGTAATGTTAGACGCGACCGGCACGTTCGCGAACGTGCGTATAAACGAACCGCACCCTATCGATTTTTAATATCGCCGTCGAACGCGCGCAAAAAGCGAAAAGACTCTCTTTCCCTTCTACCGACTTTTCTCTCGGCGATTTCTCCGTCTCGTTTGTCATTCTTTTGCCCCGTGGCTGACGATCCGTCGCGATATCGAACGATATCTCACGGATAACCCCGTTTGGATCTCTCGGAGAGGAATTAACTCGACGAGTCGACGAGTATCCGGAGACCCGACAGCCATTTCGGACACGACCGACGCGAATCTATCCAACGATCGGGTCTCTCAGCTTTTTAATATCCACTGGTACACGGAATAGTTGGATTGGATATCGATATTAATTTGGAAACATTGGCGCACGTTCGTTTGTTGTTTGTTTCCGTGAAATTGGTGTCGACTGCAACGGCAGTTGGGGTTCGTTAAGCGAAATATTTGGTGAAAATGAAGCACGATCGCGGGCTAGCAACGCGTACGGAGCATTGTGCAGCCGGTAAACACATCGACGATAGAAACGGAAAACACAGCCTGCCAGCCGACAACGTTTCCTCTCGTTTCGCCGCGTAGATAGAAACGCTTTCGTTCGACCGATAATACGAATAGCGAACGATTGTTCCCGCTACGTCTGATAAACGTTACTGCCGTACTTGTTCCTGCGATGTATCGTGTATAATCCAATTTAATCTGGGATTAGACGCATAAGCTATGGCTTAATCCAATTCGCCGTGAGCGTGTTAGCCATTTACATACGCAGCTACCGTCTTTGCTTTTGCATACCCGTAAAGGAACCGTTACTTATGCTCCAGTTGTGTAGGACGTACCTCCCGCTTAATCGCGCTTAATCGCGCTTAATCGCGCTTAATCGCGCTTACTCGCGCTCCGCCCTCGCTCGCTGGCTCGTCGAACGTTTTTACCACCTACCAAACTTTCGTTCGTCCATCGACGTGCCGAAATTTTCATTAAATTTATCGTTTCACCCCGTAAGATCGTTATCTCACGGAGGACGAGGCGCAGGTATCGTTTCACCACCGAAGGCAAGATCCATTTAACTTTGCTGAAAGCGCTAGACTACGGTAACTCCGGAGGAACATTGTAACAGTTAACGAGGAAGACCGAAGCTTATGATCCGGACGGTGTAATTCACAGTAGATTTAACTCGGCACGAATACTCGTCCTGCCACCACCGACGTTCTCTCCTCGCCGCATCCGCCCCGATTATCGAGTCGTCCTCGCCGAAAACGTTATATCTACATTTTCTACATACATGCACGTATGACGGAAACTTTGCGATTCCGTTACGAGTCGATGAAACGGACGTCGAGAGTTTATTAAAAATGAGCGTCTGCCGGCCGCCGAGGACGCGGCAAAGCTTTTCCAAGCTTTTACAAGCTTCTACCCCGTTTCTTTTCCGATTCGCGTCGACACGGATCGACTAGGAGCGCGCTGCCAAACTACGGAATAACTTTTTCGTAAACACTGCCGTAGGTCGCTTCGAAACTGAAATTCCAGATCGGATTTTCCATTTCTTTCTTTTTCACCCATTTCCCCTGCAACCGCGAGGTACTTTCGATTAATCCTAAGTTACTTCTCGAAAGGCGTCCAATTTATCGAAAGCGATCGCCGTTTCTCTTTTGCCCCTTTCTTTTTATTTTCCGTACCTCTGCGCACTTGCTCCGTAATCCCGCGATGCTCTCGGAAAGTGGGGCGGAAACGTAAAACGTGAAAGAATGGAAGTGTCTTTCTGGTTGGGTCGGAGGAGCCGACGGACTGGTTTAAAAATCGGTGAAACTATTTCACGGCTGACGGGCCATTAAGGTGATAAACGTTTAATGAAGTTTTCGAGTAGATAGTCCAAGATTCGTAGGGGGATTTCAGCCGGTCGGTAGATTTCCGGCTTTCGGGAAGAACGTACGATTTATCTAGACAGCCGGATGGTTACGAACGCCTCCGCGGCCACTCTTCGGCGTTTCATCCTTTTTCTATTTTCGCGGCGAGGACTCGGAAGCGATGGGTTCGCGACAACTTTGCGGTATAATCGCCGTTCCGCGGCACGGTATTTCCAAGCAGTCTGGGAAGTAGTCAAAGACGTTCGCCGGACGTCCGGGCCTGTAAACGCGTAGGATGGAGCGCGAACGAAGGTCTGGGGAATCCACGTCGACGAGGCAAAGTAGCCGGGGGCCAAGTTTCGGTAAGCCGATCAAACTGGCCCGAGTTTCGATCGGGGGCAAATTCTACGCGGTCTGGCGGGTATCTTCCCTCGATCCCACTCGGATAAGTTGTTAGCGGCGCTAACCGCTTCGTAAAATTGCTATTGGAAAGTACTTGGAGAGGATATCGAAAGGGCCGGAGATGCTAAATACCGAACGTCTTCGAACATCTCCGTCCTTCCCGATTATTCGTTCGTTTCACCCCTTGAGCAAGAGATATCGTTTTACGATCTTCCGCTTCCGCTAATTATTTGCCAGTCGCGAACGCCCGAGAATCGATTCGCTTTACGGTTACCCTCGAAACTCTGGGGTATAAACCTTGATACGCTGAACTTGGAAAACGATTTATACCGGCGTTAACGGCACCACGAGTAACGCGTTTGCGACTCTTTTGTTTGTTTCAGGTACGCTCGCAGTTTATTCGCACAGTTTCCTGATAACGCTCGCCACTGGTAACGTACCGCATTAATTTCATAGAACGATCGAACCAACGAAACTTTCCTTAGCGGCGATGAAAAGCTCCTCTAGCGGTTTAACGAGACGTGCCATTTTACGCACGTTAATCCAAACTCGTAATTCATGGCGAGTAGGAAAATTTTATTCCGACGTGTTACAATGATTACGCCGCGAATTTCGTTCCGTCCCGCTTTCGAAAAATCCCCGACGGTATTATTCGGCGATCCATAAACGCTCTCACGGATCCGTCTCGCTCCGAGCGGAGCGAGAGAACGTTTCTGTCCTTTTTTTTATCCTTTCAAAACGCGAACACGGTTTTCCTCCCCCAGCTGAAATCGTTTTTTATTTTTCTCCCGCCCTCCCACTCTCCCGCCAACATTTTTTTTAAATAAATCCACCAGTTTTTCTGGACGATTCCATTACTCCGATGAAAAGAGGGCCAGTATTTTTACCCCTCGAAGCTTTACCTAACGATGGCTCGATAATCTGTCGGTGAAATCGTGCCACGAGTGTACTTGGAAACTTTCGAGAATGGCAATTATCGTTAATTTACGACTTCGAATCCCGAGCTCGGCTGAAGATCCATTTGTTCGCGATTTAACTAATCCACCGCGGGTTCGTTCGATAGGTTAAAACATCGGTTATATATTCATGGGAATGTAGATCGAACGGTGAAAACGGTCGACGCCACGTGTCCATGTGTCCACGTTTCCGTGCCGCGATGCTTAAGAATTTCGCGGGAAACGTTGGGAAATTGAACCTGAAATTCGCGACAACCTTTAAATTGAATTCCACGGGGGCGGAAGTGGTAATGAAATTAGCCAGACTTTTTCGACACGGCCCACTTCTGGCTAATACGATTAGCTTTTAGAGGCGCGGTGAAACGTTTCATTTTTCATACGTTCGTGACCGTGGCCTGTACGAAGAAGACAGCTAATTTATCTTGCCGCGACAAAGAGATATTCGACGATAATTTCCATGCTTTCCAGCCCGCGCGAACGTATCGCTTCGCGTACGCGTGTCCTACGTTTCATAATTTCTGCTCGCTATCGGTGGTGTATCGCGGCAGCGAAAATTCCTGTTAACGATGCACCTAGCTAATAATTCGTTTAACGCTTATCTAGATCGAACTATACGTATTCCTTACGGAACGACATCGTTACTCTTCGCAAATACGTATACTCGTGCAACCCTTTCCGTGGGTCGAGGGACGTTGGTCGACGTGTCGCGAGCAGCGGAATTTAACCTGCGAAAACTGAAATATCATCGAACGTGCTGCAAGCCGTGCGAAAAGAAAAATATGCTCGACTTGCCGACTCGCCCTTCTATCGATATTCTTTCCGCTTTCGGTAGATTTAAATCGATCCCGTTCTATAATATCGCATTGTTACCGTTTCACCGAGTTGCGCGATATTTCAAGTTACTCGCAAAGACGTAGCTATTAATCAAAGAGGAGATCATCAATAACCGCGGTAGATGTTATCCGTATACAGAGAAAAATGTTAATTCGACGTAATCGGCTCTCGTTTATCATTCCAAACTGACGGCTATAACGTAAAGTGGCTAAAATGGAAACCCACCGTCTTTTTTTCCCGTTTTCCACTTTTTCTCTTCGTTTCTTTCCTTTAAAAAAAAATTTTTTTGAATACACATCATCTCGACGGAAAGAATGTTGCCCGTCGCTCGTCGCGGTAACGTTCGAACGGTCCGATCGTTATTTACGTAACCGTTGCGCAGCAACTAACCCAAAGAATGACGAATAACGACTTTGTATCGTCTATTCGTCGTATAAATTTACGTCAGTCTTTCGTCCATTCTCGTTTCCTTCTCTCCTTTAAATCCTCTGCCGAGGAATTTTTCTTCGTCGGATTTACTTTATACATTCGAGAACAATAAAAAGTCTATAAATTCTTTCAGCGAATTGGTCGACCAATCGATTTCTTTGGATTCGAAAAGTTATTGCACCAGATACCCGGAAACGACTCGCAAACTGTCTTCCCGTTGGATCAACTTTTTCTTCCTTCGCTCTTCTTCTCGGTTCTTTCGTTTATTCGCTTTTTATTAATCCGCTTCGAGCGCGGCACGATTAAAAAGTAATTCTGTATTCCGAGAGTTCTTTCCCGTCGTTTGTCCAGCCTGAAACTCTGTGCAGAGTTCGTCGCCTCGGACGCCGACGATCAACGCGATCGGGCCCCCCGGCAGCTCACCGATCAAGCCTGCGAGGCACAAAACATCAAGCTCACACTTGTTCATTTTCCGTAACTTTGCCGCGGCTATCGAAACGCTACTAAAAATCGTTAGCCAGGTATACGATCGCCGAGCATCCGATCTATCGGGAAGATCGTGAAGGCGTTCGACGCTTTACACTGTACAGTTTACAGTATGCCGCGGAACGAAAGCGATAGAGAGGATAGCTCGAAACGTTACGGATAGGAAAAATTCTACGGAGCCGACAGGGTCCGACAAAGATCGGCCAAGTTTAATAATTATTTCTTGGAAAATGTCGGGAATGCCGGAACCGAGCGGGACGGTTAAGATCTTCGTGGAGGAATTTCGCAATTATTAGCCCCGTTTATTAAGCTCCGTTGCATAGTTGCATTTATTGCATACTACCCGATCGTAGTTTGACGGTGTAACAAGTTTCCGCCGCCACACGATCTTCCCGCAGAGTTTGAATTTTCGTGGAAAATTCCAGGAAGTTGGCGGTGGTCCCTTCGTCGAGAGACGGCTTTGGGGGTAGCGGGGATCGATAACTCCTAGGTCTTGAAATCTCTCCTTCACTCCGAATGAACTGGCGCGACTGAAAATTCTTGCGAAACCTTCCAATTGAAAATCTGCCGCGAGGTAGATGGTGAATCGTACGGGTCGATCCGAGATGGGCAAAACTCTAGTGGCGAACAACGCAACGTCGAACCAGACTAGAAGAAACGAGCCTCCCGACAGGCCTCGCTTTCTCCCAGGTACTTTGAATTCGAAAGCCCTTCGGGCTGTTGTCGCTACGTTCCACGCACAAAAGGCAGACGAGACGCGGCGTATCCGTTTACAAAAGCGTCTCGCTAACAAGTCAAGATACACGGATTCGCGAGCGACAAAATCCTTTGTTACGCCGCTTTTTTGCCGGGTCGTTTTATTCTGAAATATCGCGGGATATATTATGGAACACGGTGGCACTTCGCTTTACTTTTTCGATGGGTCGCGTTACGTTTTCCGACACGGAACGTTTAATGCCGGCGATAGCTCGGCCGCGTTTCGCCCTCGAACCGCCCCAGGGACGTTCCCGAATTTATGTATTAACATGGAAATATATTATCCCGTATCGCGTTAGTCTCGCTGCGCTGCCCGGAGAGAAGGGCGCATTTTTCTCTCTCCGGGAGCCGCCACCTCGAATTTAATGCTTTGACTGCCCTCTAGTTTCGCACGTTCCGCCGTTCGGTACGTTGCAATTTCGGAAATTAAACTTTCCGGCCGCGGCGCGGCGTGTTTGGAAAAACTGAGAAATTATTTGGTAAGACGTTTCGCGGATGTTCGCAATTCGGCACCGGACGATTGGTATATAAACTGGCACCGATCCGCGTTGCCCCGACATAAGATAAACCTTTTCTCCTTCCTCTTCTCTCATCTTTCTTCCCTCTTCTCTGACGGATTTCTTACTTTTTAAGAGACGCGGCCCGAGGGAAGGGCGAAAGTTTTGCATAAAGTTTGCGGTTCGCGGCATTCGCATGCCGGGAGGTCGCGATCGATAGCAAAAGGATAGAAAAAGCGTAAACGAAGACAAAGTCTGCGCTTTATTAGAAAAGTTTCGCCGGAGAGTCAATATGTACGATTCGCGTTTACGCTACCCTAATCCATTCGTCCGTCGATCGACCAATTTTCCCTTCGGAAAATTTATCATCGCGCGCCGTCTGCTAGATAACCGACGCTGAATATCGATGTCGCGATAATTCCAAACATTCCGCCGTTTACCGGAAAACGGTGGAAATTAACCGGTGAGATCGGTAAAACCTTGCCGCGTGAACTCGCGTCCGTAGACGTTTCCGCTGGCTCGAATTTCAAGACGTAACCAATGAAAAGCAACGTGTTCCCACGTCCCGGCACGTACCGGTTGTTCCCTACGCTTCGAACGAATCCACGTAGGCACGAATGACATTGTGTTTTCGCAAACGTTTCGCATTGTCGCCGGCAGCTATTCAAACAAGTAACAGTGCGACGGGAATTTCGCGTTCACGGCCCGCGTTCCCGGAATTCGCAGTCGGAAATGCGTATGCGTATGCGTATGCGTATGCGTATACCTATACCTATACCTATACCTATACCCATACCTATACAATGTATACCTAGCGTACGCGTGGAAAAATGGACGGTACGAAAATCTTTTTAAATAATTTGTCGTCGTCGTCGTCGTCGCGCGAGTTTTCGTAACGTTGCTCGCCTCCGGATGATAAAGCTACCCGGCACGATTTGGGCGGTGGAAAATTAATTTGACGGTGAAAATCGTAGGCTCGGAAGGCGAAGAGAGCGCGAGCAAATGTTTCGGGTGCGGCAAATGTTGACCCACCGCGTTGAACTTTTCTAATAAAACCGCGCGCTTCATCTCGCTCATCGCCGAATAGTTTCGGATGTTTTCAAAGAATTCGTTTTGCTAAATCCGGCTAATTTCTATCCTAATTTCACCGGTTAATTTCTATCCCACGGTTTTCGTTCACCGTCTCGCTCTCGGCAAACGAGGCACCGTTTTCAATTATTTCGATATCGAATTACCAGTCGTCGAGTTTTCCTCGCGTTCGCATTCGCGAAATTTTAGAGATTTCCGGCTGAATCCTTCACGAGCATACTTCGCATCGGTTTTCACATTCGAAGAGTACTCGGCTATATTTTTCACGAAAAATTTCGGGTATGGCCAGTGAAATACGAAAATTGCAGAAAATATCGGTACTTTCGAATTTTCCAAACGATCGAAACATTCTGAAAATAGACGTATATTCGTATATATGTATTTTTCACGTAGAATTTCGCGCGGAACAGCCCGGTAGAACTGTAACGTTACGCGAACGGTGGTCGGAATACGGGAAAAATTTGTCAGTTTTTCAGCCGTCGATCGGAGAATCCCGATTCTCGAGATATCGATTCGTAACGCGCACCATTGCGTTTAGCGCGATACTTTAGCCGAAGGCCGGCCGTCGAACCTCGCGGTTGTCATTCGCAAACACATCTGTGAACGCGGACGACGGAGACGGTTGGACGCGGAAGAGGAACAGATTTCCGAAAGGCTTTTCAAATGCCCGCTGCGGAAATAAACGGACGTTGAAGAGTCGAGAGTACGACTTATCAATATGGATGTGTTTAACTTGCTGCATAATGGAGGAACCACCACCCGCCATTTCCCTTGGACAGAACGATCATTACTGTACAAGACGTCCGGACGGAACTCGATTAACTGGGATCTCCACTTCGCCAACTAATTGAAAGAATCCTTTCTAATGGCCTCCTTTCTCCTCTCTTGTTCGTTCGTTCGTTCGTTCGTTCGTTCGTTCGTTCGTTCGTTCGTCCGCTCGAAAGCTCGAAAGCTCGAAAGCTCGCAAGCTTTTGCGTCGTCCTTTTATCTCAACTTTTCTGCTGCTTCTACTGAAAAAATATCAAGGGCCTTGTTTTGTCTTTACTCTTTATGTACGACTTTGAAAAGTAAAGAGCAAAGTCTCTCGTTTCAGAAGTGATTTCGAAATAATCGTATACCGAGCTACCCTACGCCGTTCGCCGTGAATTCGAATTAATCGCCGCTATTCTTTCTCAGTCGTCTCCCGTTCGATCGCTCACCGCGGGTTCGCGTTTTTGTTTTTCTTTTAAATATTATACTTATCTCGCTCGAGCCCGGAAGAAGCGCGCAGCTGACTCTCGTATGAAATTTCACCGCTGAAACTCTCCCTAGGAACGTTCGCTGGTCGTGTTTAACTTGCGAAGAGTGCAAAGAGAAGTATTCGCAGGGGCGGTAAATTCTCAGTAGAGAAAGTAAGTTCCGGCGATGATCGGGTGGTAGGTATAAGTTATTCGACCCCTGCGATCTTCCGGCTACAAGGGACGAGGAGAATCAAGCTAATCATTGTTGGCCGGCAAATATTTGGCAAACAGTCCATCCGGCTTCCATCGCCGTCTCTAATTTACCTTCTCCTCGAGCTTCCGTAATTGGTGGATAGTCTGACAAATTAGTAGCCAAGAGATATACCTCTTGTAATCAACAAATTCCTGGCTAGGTATCCCCACGGCGAACGAACTGCAAACTGTATTTGGGAAACGTCGTTTCCGATTGTTTGTCTTACTTTCGAGTAGTATCATCGGCTACCTTCGGCTACCTTCGGCTACCTTCGACTACCTCTAGCTATCTGCGTCGGCCACGATATTATACGTGTCGTAACGAGCTTCTTAATTTCGTCCTCTAATTCGCCGAACTGTTGAGCCTCGCCTGCCGTCGACGCGGGGTCCGTCGAACGGCAAGCTACGACGGCGACGGCTGACGCTTCGGGCACGCCTTTACGCGGTCCGCAATCAGTCGGAAATGAACGCGACCAGCAACGGCCGACCAGCTTGGCAGTTCTAAATAGGATCTCCCGAATGGACAACGTTCCTAGGGAAACGTTTTTCCGATCCAGACGATCTTCAGCACGATCTCCGATCTGCGATCGAGACGAACGACTGCTCGATCCAAGATTTCCGTTTCCAGTCTTATTTCCGCTCGAGGACGCGCTGGATATTTGATTAGCGGATACCGGATATTCCCCGATTTCATATCAGCATGCGACGGATCGATTTTCACTGATCGTCGATTCGAGATCGAGATCGTGCTCGGGCAAAGTTTTTGCAGGAGTTTCTTTTATTATCCTTACGAATTCGAGGGGAGAAGTAGTCTCTCGGAGCTGACTTAATTCCTCGAGCTTCCGGGCATCTGGAGAGCAGATGGGGTCGCGGTTCCGATATTTTTGTCCCCCGGTCGCCAAACGTTTCGAGGAATGAAAAAGAAGCGAATCCAGCGTCTAAACTACGTGGATTTAAAATCATTTCCGGCGGAGAAAAGGACGAAAAAATATGGGAAACTGTGGAACTCGTGCATAATGCATCGTCCGAAGGAAATACATATTTAAGCGACACCGATTCGTTTATCACAAATTTATTCCCAAGAGGCAGCACGGAACCAGCACGATATCGGCCGAATGGCTTTGCTAATTTCTCGAGGCTTCTTGTCACTTGTTTTCGGTCGTTGCGCGTCCCGTCCAGGATTTCGGGAACCCTGGAAACTCTCGACGTCCCGTCCCGTTCCGTTGGGTTCTCGACCATCGTTCAGGTTGCCCTCACACCAACGACGCGAATCACTCTTTCGACAGACAGTACTTACCAACGTGCCTTAACGGTAGAGATATTAACATCGTTAAATACAACCGAGCGTGATGCTCGGTAGTCGACGAGCAACGTCACTATTCATCTCGAGCTTCGGGTTGGCCCGTTTTCGAATATTCCGCCGGTGTGAAGCGAGCCTTAGCCGAGTACGGACTACGTGTCTCATCGAGACTCGACGCGACAGCACTTTACTTAATGCAATTAATGAGTCACTTAAACGTCTTGCGCCGCGGCGCGTCGGTTCCCTTTAAATTGTACATTCCGCCCTTCTCTCTCAGCGTCCTTCGGCTCAACCCCGAATTTCCGTCTTTCCCTGAATCGATAAGTCCCGTCGGTCCTTTAGTTTCGTTGTTAACGAGAGTCTGCGGAGTAATTAGTGATTCATGAATTGCAAAACCGAGTGCTTTCTGCAGAGGCGTCTCCGCGCCGCCCTCGGCCTTCGAGATAGTTTTCACTTACCGTTCTCGTCAAACGTTTCGCCCAAGGAACAAGTACGACCCGTCAACGACGCTCGCGTAGATTTCCGATCGTTGGCCGCCAAGAAGAGTCGCTACACCGCTGGAATACGTCCGTCGCGGATCGATACGCCGGAACTATTAATCAAACCGATTTTCGGCCGGCTATTAATCATCCGACGAAATCAATCGGTACAAATTGTATCGAGCCGCGATCCTTGATTTCGAGCGGCGCGCGCGGCACGAATCTCTTTGCTCCCATTTCCATAGCTATTCCATTAGCGGCAAAGACAGAAACGCCCTTATAATCCGATAATCGATCTCGCCGACCCGACTGCCCGCGCCGGGTACACGTGTTTTCCCGCTTTTCCCGCTTTTCCCGCTTTTCCCGCTTTTCCCGCTTTTCCTGCCTGCAGTGTAATTGCCAGCGCCGCTTCCCTACTTACCTTATACATATGTATATTTACCTACCTATACGTGTACCTAGACGCCTATAGGTAAATTTTTAAAAGACTTACCTCGCTGGCCGTGAAAGATTTTCAATTGGTGTGTTCATGCAAACGTACGGTTACTGGCAAAGTAATCGAACCGGCAGCAAACTTCTCTAGCTTTTTCTCATCTCCGACTACCCACGTAACTTTACCTACTTCCCTTTCTCTCTCATTCTGTCCCACGATCGATTCCCGCGAACGATCGGAGAACAAATCAAATGTCTCTGGAAGCAGCGAGGGCGGGGAAAACAGCGTCAGCGACACGGGGACGGTTTCGCTGGCATTAATTAACGCTCGGAAGTTTTTGCTCGGAACGCGAGCCGCTCGAAGCATCCGAAAACGGTAGCTTTAGAAAACCACGGATATTTGACCCAGTTTGCCCGTTGCAGCGTTCGTGGCGCGGGGTAAACGCAGAAACGTAGCTGAGCGTACCCGAGCGTTCCGCGACCCCGTTCCTGGTTTTTCCCCAGCACGGAGCAACGGTTCGTTTTAAAGGTTTGCCGGGGCCCTTTCGAACCGAGTCGTTCCCTTCAGCCTCGCCCGCGTTTTTTCTCTCCTAAGAGGCAAGAGCCGCGAGAGCCGCGAGAGAAGAAGATACGCCGCTCGTCGAAAACGGCGCGGCGGGGGCGGCTCGCTTGGATAAAATATCATTCCGAATTGATCGCGCGGCGCGTTCGTAGGCGTAAACCGAGATTGCAGCTGTACCGGTTAAACCGCTCGTCTCGGGAAATGCGAAAGTTGAAATCTTCCGGCTGGGAAGCGTGTCGAGCGACGCGTGGGCGAGGCAGTGTTTTAATATTTCGTAGATTCGAGCAAACGAGAAGCGGAAATTAGAGAGGCCGCTACCGTGAAGCGTGTTTAATATTTTCTAGAGACTCGCGCGAGCTTCGAGTCGGAACATCGCTTAAATAACATCGAATCGCGTACGGGAGCGTTGTAAAAACCGTCGACTAAAAAAAAGTTCCCGTGGAACTCGACGTCGCGGAACGTGACAGAGATATATTTATAACTTTCTGTAAATGGAGCGGGTTTTGCGAAGCTTTTCACCCAGTCAACGACAGTTTCAGGAAATAACTAGCGATTCCATAAATCCTCGCGGGACAACGATGAAAGCGGGACACGCTCGCCTGTCACGGGAATTCAAAAATCCGACAAAACTTCGGTGCTTCCGCGATCGCGTTTCCCCCCGGCATCGGTTCGAGATACGCCCGCGGTATACTTTGAACCTTTTAACGCCTTGGAGAAAATTGGGTCGATCGGCGGTACAACGACGCCGAACGAAATCCTATCGGAAAATACAATATCCATTGTCCTATGCAACGAGTTTTAATCGAACCGTTCGTTGCGCGGGTTAGTTCGATCGTCGAAGGCGTCGTTAAAACTTGGAGTACCTCGGAATAGATAGAGAGCGAGCGGTGATTTCGCTAATCTCGACGTACGCGTAGCGCGGACCGGGTCACGGTTTCGAGGTTTCTCGCCCCTGGGAGAAATTTTCGCTGTTCCGCCCCAAAGTCGCGTAGGAGGACTAGTCGTCCCGCTGAAAGTTTCGCGAAACTCTCGCTGTTACTTCCAAGATCCGTATCTCGGATACTTGGACAACTCGCCCGGGCGAGATTCCCCCGTTTCTTCCAACTTTCGGTAAGCAGACCGCACTCGCGTCATCCGACAACGACGCGCGACCGACTCTGTTTCCGTTTATCGTTGGAATCGCGACGAAATTTCGGAATTTCCACGGAAAACCGGTTCCGAGAGATAGCCGGGTATTCGGCGTCGCGCAACCCCGGCCGAATTTTTCCTCTCCGTTAAAGAAGATCGAGGCGATTTGCGATCCGAGGGCTGAAATTGAATCGTCGAGCCGCTACCGGAAAGGAATCGATGGAAATAAAATTCTCGGGGATATGTAAAATATCCTGAAAGCGGAGGAATTTTCTCGAGCACGGCTAGACCCGACGAAACGTTCCACTGGAAATTTCCGATTCGGACCCTCTTCGGGATTCGAGCTCCTCCGAATTATCGAGTAGCCGGTAGAATCGGTTTCGATAAAAGCGAGACTCTATATCGATTCCGTTCGAATTTACGGATGGCTCTTTCGTTAAGACGTCTTCCTCTAGCGGCGATTACACGCTCTCGCCTCGCGCCCCAACGACTACGTGTCTTGTCCGCGTGTAGACAAGGAGCCAAAGATGGCGTGAAAATCGGCAGAGGATGTGTGTGTGTGCGCGCGCTAGCAATTTTAATTGGAAGAATCGATTCGTTGGGACGTCGAGCGCTCTTACGAAATCTCGCAAAGTTTCTAATGAATTTATACCGCGGTGGCCGGATCCTCCTTCGTATTTCGTGCTCCGTATAATATTGTAGAAAAGTACGAGACTCGTGACCCAGTAGAGTCTAATTAATGTGGCGAAAAATTGGACGGGCGGCGCGGACGCGGCAATAACTCGGGAGAATCGAACGATTCGGTCCGCAGGCTGCAGTCTCGGACGGCTATCGTTCCGTCCGCGTCGGTCAAACGAATCGCGGGCGGGCAAATAGAAGCTCGGCAAATAGAAGCGGTCAATTTTCGCGGTACATACATAGACGTATAGACGCGAAAGCCATAAACGAGGCTGACCACTTGCGCGATCAATGAAGCGGACCCGGGGTAATTCGTAATAAAAGCTTCTCTTGGTGGGCTCGTTTAATTGAACTTGCCGCGTAAGGGTTCGGCCGCGCTATCCGCTTTCAACGTTTCGTGCTTTTACCGTGGCAAAAGTGGCGAACAGCCCGGCCTTTCGAACGTGTTTTCGTCGGCGTAATTGTATCGTGCAGCGGGTAGGACGCGTTCCTCTCGATCGACCTAACCGTCGAGGGGTTCTCGAGAAAGAAAGACCGTTGGCTACGCGTCCTTCCGGACCGGGATGCGTGCCGGTCGATGGACGAGCTACCGATGGAATCGTAGAAACGCCTCCGCGTTCTTGTTGTATCAGCGATAATTGGCAATTATTCCGCCGGCACGGGCTATCGACGTCGGGAATGTTAATCGAGGTTGAAATCGTCTGGGGGCCACCGACAGCCACTCGAACGCCCTTGAACGCAGTTAAACGCACTTAAACGATCCGGTGCAATCGCGACGGGAAGACCCATCGATGGGTTATCGAGCCGGCTAGCGGAAATTACTGGCATTGACAGCTGTCACGAGCAGCGAACCTGGCTAGGCGACGTCTCTTTGTCGCGAGTGGACCGAAGCCCGGCTCGCGAATCGTTGGGCTGTACATAATAGCTGCGGCGTCTTGGGCAAGTCCGCGTGCCACGTCCATCGGTCGATAGGTATCGCGGCTTCGAATCCGCCGATCGAGAGGGACACGCGTCGCTACCTATCGTTTTATCGAATAAAACGTACAGCGAATTAAGTGAAATCGGCCGTTCCGACCCAAGGACGATCTACGCCTGCTCTGCTCTGGGAAAGATTTGCGGAGGGAACTACTCGGGGCTGTACGAGCCGCACGTATCGTCCTCCGTCCGTCGACCGAACATTTCGAAAGTTTCATCGTCCGCATCCGTGGCACGTAACGAACTCGTGGCTGTACGAGCGTACTCTCGGTTGGCGGAACAAATATTCGGTACACGAGCGAAGCAGGGCCGCATTGTTCGTCGTCGGGCGGGTCGGCCCGCTAAAGAGACACGGTTTTCGACAGGGAGGATTCTGCTATTCTCTACGTAGAATAGCAAGTTTTTCAAAGTCGATCGGTGAAATTTACGCGGATTCTTTCCAAAGGGTCCCGCACCGTTCGACCGGTTCCTCGGGGAAGCAACGATTAGCTCGATGTGAATATTCATGCGTCAAAATCCCGGGGATATTAAATTACATCGAAGGGCTAGGCGCGCGCTCGCTTTTTGCCCGTGTACCGCGACAACTCGAGATACCCTTGTCGCATCCGAGGGAGGGGAGAGAATATAATTAATCGTCCAGCCGCGCGAATATTGCCCGGCCGTGTCATTTTTAAGCTCGTGTCGCGGTGGATTACACGGGAAATCCGGCGAGCACCCCCGTTACGTCTTACGTATGTAATTTCCTCGAGGATCCTCGACAAGCCTGACGGATGATTTTCACGCTATTCTTTTTCGACGGTCGGTCGGTTCCTCGCCTCTCGTCTCTCCGCTCATTCATCCCCTTTCGAGCCACGGAGGCACGGAGCGAATGCCAATAATTTTGTTTCGCGATTCTCCGTTAACGGCGCCCGAAGAGACGCTCGTACGATTTGGAAAACTGTAACGACCGTCCGTCGTGGTTCGCTCGCGGTTAACCAGGTTCAAGGGCGTGGTCTTACCGAATTAGTCCCACAGCGATCTCGCGCGATTTCCGGACGCGATTCGATATGGAACGTTATCGCCCCGTTGACTCGGCCTTCGATCGGAATCGAGAACGGAATAATTTGGCCGGACGTATCTTCCGAATACAATGCAACGGACGTGGGGTGGAACGTTTAGCCTCGGTTCGCGAGTAACGGGGGGTACGAAACGGAACCCGACCAAAGGTTTTTGTGTTCTCGTGGCAAGCTATCTTTGGGCAGTCGATGAAAGGAAAGCCGGCTCAAAGAGTCTATCCCATCGGTTCTATCCCGGCGTGGAAAGAAAAGCCTTTCAAGCAACCCGCGTACGTTTCACTCGGATTTCTCCGGTTCTCGGTTATTCTTCGAACCGTTCGACCTCACGGTCCGTTTCCAAGGCCGTCGGATTTCGCCGGAACAACCGAGAGACCTTAAAGATCGCGACGACACGGGTGTACGTATATACATACATACATACGTACGAACAGCCGCTTTAAGCAGCCGAGCGAACGTTCGTAAACGCCTATTCGCGCGTTAGAATGCAAGACGAGCGGTAGAAACGTGGAATTCTATTTAAACTTCCGACAACAATGCCGTTGAGAACCAGCCACTTAGTTTCCCCGGAAATATCGTCGTTAAGAGGAAAATACTCGCGAATGCAAATTCCCGGCAGCGGTATCGTCCCATAGACGAGCCAGCGCGGTCTATTTCCTACTTTCGCGTCTTCACCGACCAAATCCATTGATTCCTCGACTTTTCCTGGCATTACCGTCCTCCGAGTTTATCAGTTAAACGATACTTTGTTGTCCCGCTACCGCGAACCGAGTATTACACGGCTTTTACGCGATTCCACGGGTACGCGGCGTAAGTCGCGTCGACGCGAGCAAAAAGGGTTTCCCGGAGAAAACGGTTCGAAGCTGACGCGATTCGAAAATTCAAGAATTCACGCTAGGACATTCTCGTCGCGATTACCGGGCTTGATAAATTAATACAGCGATAAAGCATTCGCGAGGGATTAAGCAGCTGGGTGAAAATTGAGCCATTAAAATCGTAGCGTTTACCATTGGAAATCGACGGCGATAAATCCGTAAAATCGACCAACGACAAAGAGAAAGGATCGACGTTTATCGTCGCGCGAAAAAGCTAAAAATATAAAGGGGTTCTCGTGGAAGGTTCGTTGAAAAGTCATCGGGTTTTATTGGTCATCGAGGGTATCCGGTGCTAAAGGGGCTCGCCGGGGTGGGAGAAGGAGCGGCCACTGGCAGAATATTAAGGGAAAACAAAGGACTTTGGACCGTTTTCGGTCCGTTTCCACGCCGTCGACGGCGCGCCTCCGGCTCTGCAAAACTATTCCAATTATTAAGCGGCATCCAGTCGCGCAAATGTCCCGGCAACTGTGATTGCCAATCTCGGCTCTACCCCGTTTCCCCGTTGCCCCGTTTCCCCGTTCCCCGTTTCGCTTCTCGCGAAATCTACGCGAAAATAAGGGCGCGAGAACTTTCGGCCTGACGTTTATTCGGTTCCGTCGAGAACCCCGCGTCGATTTCTTATCTCACCGTTCCATCCGAAACTCCAAGTTTCCATGTTCCGATATTTCAAGAGGGATCCTACGTGTCGCAACGTCGAAACGTAGAGAGTAACGAGAACCCAGAGTGCCCTGTCATCGGAAAACCACGGAAATTCACTTTGCGCGATTTATCTGGCATTGTTTCGTCTTCCATTCGCGATCGACGAACGTTCGCGAGAAAATTGCCTCGGCAAATATTTTCTGCCATGGACCGGTTCGCGTATCCCTCGCTGCCGAGAGTCGGCCACCGTCGAACCAGGTCAAAGATAAAGACAGCGTCGCCTTCGGAAACGTCTTATTTATTTCTGCAATCTTATTGACTTTCCGTGCGATTTCAGTCTACTTCGTTTCCCGCGTGCCTCGCTATTCCACCGGGCATTTACCCATTTACCCTGTTTACCCCGTTTACCCCGTTTACCCCGTTTACCCCGTTTACCCCGTTTACACTGTTTACCCCGTATACGTATACTCGAGCCGCGTGTCCTCCATGTGTCGCCGAAGAAATTTCGTTAGCTCGAAATCACCTAATCGTCTATAGTAAATACTCTCGTGCGCCTTCGCCTCTCTGTTTGCGTTGGTTCGCTGCCGTCCTCTCGAACTTACCCATCGGACTGAAACGATGGAAAAGTATCAAATGATATTTTCACAGTGGACTTGTATCGCGATCGTGGGAAATAAAACTCGCGACGTTAGTTGGGAAAAGTTTAGCGGTGTTTTATCGGTATCCCAACGATTAAAGCGTCCGACTAGGATGAATATTTTTCGAAGGCTCCACCGGCCTCGCCCCAAAACGATCGATAGTTCCCGTAATAGCCGGCCTAATCGGTCAGTTTTCTATAAACGGTATTTCGATAATCGAGACCGTAGACGTTGGAACGATATTCATGCGCGAGATATATCGGTCGATTTGCAGGAATACGACGATCGCAAAATTTCGGCGTCGCGTCGGGGAGCACTCCGTCCGATGAAACTCGAGCTGGCGTCGTTATTATATTCTCTCCCTCCCTATCCCTCCCTATCCCTCCCTATCCCTCCCTATCCCTCTCTATCTCTATCTCTCCGTCAAGATGCGACTCTTCGTCTCGTAGCTTTCCCGAGGATGGTAAACGTCCTCTTATCGTACGATCGCTATAAAACGTAACGTTCGGATGGGGGAGAGGTACTTCCGCATCGTCTTCCCGTCTGAAACTGCCTTCGACTACTAAAACTACCGTGTGCCAATTCTCTACCCACACGCGCACACGTGCACACGTGCACACGCCGGGATCCATTTTTCAAACGTTTGCTCCGAGGTGCTGGACGGGCCAAGCGTTTCCGTCGAAATTCTGCCTCCCAGAAATTTCCGATCGTCGAAATGTCAAGGTCGGGGATACGTACGGTTCGAGCAACCGGATAACAGCTTGCCACGTGTATCGAGGAAGCCACTCGTCGGGTGAACAAGTTTGCCGCAGACCGAGCCAGCGGTATGGAGAACGTCAAGAACAACCACCGACGTTTTCGTCGTCGCGAACGAGTATTTAAAAAGTATTCCTCCCGAGACGTCACTCCTCCTGCTACGGACAGACGTTCGCGCAGAAACAGATGCGGCCGATCCCAACGAAATTTTATTGGAATTATGCTGTCGAGTCTATAATAAATACATATACATACGTAGGAGTAAATTTACAAGCGGTACATACGTACGGGTTATCAATAATTAACGCCACGGACGGGTCTTTCGCGATATAAATTGCAGGGAATAAATGGTTGGCTCGTTATTTTCAAATTTTCGAAAATAAATTTTAGAACGAAATTTGTATCGCGCGACGTATAACGGCTCGATACCGTGGCACGATTTCATGAAATGTATTATGTAAACTCGGCAGAGTCGTTGCTAATAATGGACGAATTATTATCCGAAATTCGAAACGAACGAGAAATTACACGAATTGTTGAAAACCCAACGCTAGCTGTCTTCGAGTAGGCGGATCGCGAACGTGTCGATATCTTGTCAATTTTCATATTGCCGCGTTCCGGTCGAACGCGAGAAATAGCTACGAAAGAGCGCGGAAGGTCTGCGAAAGAGAAGATTGTCCGTCGAGAGTATAACGGGTTCGCAAAGGAAATTAAGCCTACCATCGCGAGGTGGCTCGTTACTTGCAAAACCGATCGAAAACTCGGAAGGGTGCCTCCACGGGTCTCCATCCGTGGACGCCGACGTTGGAAACATACGCGGCAAAAATTCGCCGCAGCTCGATTCGATTCTTCGTAATTTCTTAGCCGACGATAGCTCGTGGAAACGCGCGTTTGCCCGTATTCCGCAAACGAACCCGTGCCGGATATCCAACCGATATCGATATCACGCTGCGCGACGGTTCATCTAGGTTTTGCCAACCTCGACGTTAAATTGTTAAACTAACGTGAAATTAATTTCAGCTTGAATTTTGTAATACATTACGGTTTCAGAGTTTGTTAAATATATACGGGAAATCGTTATTAAAAGTTGGGTTGTGAAACATTTATTCAATAACGTCAACAACGTGTACGTTTAATAATACCGCGTTTGCAAATAAAAGAGGTAATGCTTCGTACGTGAATCGAAAATTAATTTACGTTGCAGCGCCCGCGGCTGGCTAAATTAATCAATTAATTAAGGGGCCTCACCGCTCGCCGCCGTGCAAAGGTTCGACAGGCGAACTCTCGCGGGCTCGTTCCTCGTCAGATTTCCACGAGCTACCGCGCACTCGACAGATAAAGAACGAATGCACGAGACGACGGAACTAGATTTTTCAACAAAGCTTCTTTCCATGCGAGCACGAACGATTCGCGAGCACGAAAATAAGACTGTATCGCGAACAATAGGATGGAAATCTGTAAGCTCGAAGAGGGGGTAAGCTGAAGCGAAGTAAAATCGAAATGATCGACGGTGTCTTGCGTTGCGCGAACCCCGCTGCCTTGAATACGTTCTCGCGGACCCGATGTCCGGAGCGCTGATAATCCTAGCGAACGGAACACATCCGCGTCTTACTTTGTTCGCCGAGTATCTTGTTAACGTTTCCAGTCGATGTCTCGGTCGAACACGACGAATCCGACGAATCCGACGAATCCGACGAATCCGACGGGCCACGCCCAGAGAATCGTCCGTCGGGCAGAAAAAACTCTGCCGACGGTACTTGCCGCTGGTGTCGATTCGAAGCTCGTAAAAGGACGGCTGTCCACGTGCATGTCGAAAAACTGGCCAAACGAGTGGTTGAAAAATTCACTGCCGTGAAACTGGCGACATAGTCGCGGAGAGCGTCCGTGGCAAGCGAGATTCACGGTGGCCTCTTTACGATTCCGCGAGATCTCGATTCGTTCTCCGAGGAAAATAGAGAAGAAGACTCTTTCATTGTTCGTTATCGAAAAAATGGGCTTTCTTTTCATAGGTATAAAATTACCCCGAGATATATAGAGATAGTCCCGGTGTCATCGTCCTTTCTTTCTCGTCGGTTCTTTAATCGACGCCATTCACGGAACACGGTCTCGCGGAACTTTAATTCTCCAAAGTTCTCTTCATCCTCGTCGGCAATTTTTTTTCCCCTCCTCCGGCTGCTCGTTACGCGTGGGAAAACGATTAATCCTCCGTGGACCCCTGGAGAGAGCGAATCTTTGCTTACAAGGATTCGGGATTCTTCTCCTCTGTTCTCGTTAGCGGACACGAGTTCTCGCGGTGGCCGCGAGCTTTAACGAGAACTTTAACGGAGGACTCGTTTCTCGCCTCCCGCGGGAATCCGTCTAACGAGCAGCTAGATCGCCTGCCACGTCGCGCCGACGAGAAAAAACATGCCCCCCCCCCCACCCCCCACGAAGAACCTACCCAGGCATCTTTCAGACGGGACCAGGCACTTCGGGGTCCGCGTAATCTCGCCGCTGAATCGTCCAATCGTTTGAAAGATCCGCGCGCTCGAGCCAGAAGACGGCACTTTCGTGATCGATGCGCTGCCTCGGAGCCACTGCTGGTGGAACTGCCGCAACGCGAAAACTACCCCGCATCGTTGTAACTCGGGTTAATGCTTGTAACTAAACACCTGCAAATCCAGCCTCGTTCGGCCTGCACGAGAACGCTCGGCATTTCTTTGCATTTACTTCCACGCAATTTCCTCTTCGTTGCCGCGATACATCGGCAATCGAGACGGCCGGCACCGGCGATTATCCTGGAACGATATCCCAAAGAAAACTGACAAGCGGGTGTCCGTCGACTCCACGGAAGTCCGAGCGGAAGTTTGAAATTACTTTGATCCGATTTCTCGGTGGCGCAATTATAGCCGGGACGGTACTTTGTCAAACTATCGGGCGAAAGCACATTGCGCGGAACGACGAGTAAATTTTGCCAGCGATGACGCAGTTATTCCGTTAGATATTAATCGTTTCACCGTGGAACGAGAGAGGATAGCTAGAACCGACTTGACCGCCCTGGATGTATTAATTAAGAGCCGCTCGTTTCGCTAACCTAAAGAAGCGATTCGTCTCTGTCCGTCGGTAATGCCGCGTGATAAATGTGCCACGTTTTCCGTCTTATCATCGCGCCCCTCGAAACCCCAGCCCGCGGAGAATGAACGAAACAAGCGGTAACCTTTGACGCACGCTCTATATAAAAATAAAAACGTTTATCGGCGCGGGTTCAAAGGAACGGGATCTGCGAGACACCGCGGATCGTTTTACGCGACCGAACAGCCGGGTACCGGGTGGTGTTCCGTGGCGAGGACAACGCACGATAGGGTGACGCAAACATCCTCTTCGCAGGTAAACTATTGCGAAACTTGAATTTCCGTGGCATCGCGAATCGACGGAGAACACGGTGGTCATACTCTCCACGTTCTCATCGTCCACGTAGAGAAGTTTCGCCCGACTTTCCCCTCGGTCGTCGGGCCGTTTACTCAGCTAGCCGGAATCGCACCTGGCTAATCGTACGTTTCCCTCGACCAACGGCGTAAGACCGTGTTCGACTAATTTCGCCCAAACACTCTCGACCGATCGATCCATCGATCCATCGATCTATCCTCGATGACTCGACCATTTACGTTGCCGGTCTTTTCCCGCTAATCCCCGCTCGAGAAGAAAAAACATTTTACCAACCGAGCCCGGGGAAAATTCAATCCTCCGAAAGCTGTTTTCTTACGCCCCTCGTCTACTTTCGGGTAGCTACATACTCGCTCGGCAACCTGCAACCAAATATAGGAGAATGAAACTTTCCCGACGAAGTTTCGCCGACGTAACGGTCCGAATACAGGGGCGCGAAAAGTTAAAGGGGATACGCGGCCGGGACGCGCAAGAGCGACGAAAAATCGAAAGACCGATCAAGATTTCGCAGGGTGCGCGGTCCGCTTAACGAGTCTCCTCTGAAAAGCTCCGCGGCGCGTATTCCTGCCAGTAGATTATGTAACTCCGATTGCAGCTGGTGGTTGCAGCGTCGAAAGGTTTACACCCGGGGCAGATGGCGCAGCCATAAGGTTCCACGGTTACGGTTACGTCGGCCCGATAAATTCGATCGACCCTCGAGTCGTAAAAGCACCGAGCGAAACGCGAAACTTGCATACACGTATACATACTAGCTGGACTTATAACTCGGCGAAATTGCACGATTACGAGCCGGCCCGTTGATGGACGACGGAAAATAACGAGCCCGATAATAACGTTTTAGGCTGCGGTCGCCTCGATCGAATCCGAGTTTGCGCGAATACCACGCACGACGACGAGTTCCGTCGTTTGCATATTTCGCATCTTTTGCGTTTTTCCCGCTGTTGCCAAGACGGATCGATCGAGGTTAAAAGCCGATGTATGTATATTCATCGAGAGCGTTCCGGCTACTAATCGCGAAATCGGCTTTGAATCGGGGTTCTTTAGCCGGGACGATTTTCACTCGGCGAAACCATCTCAACGTCTCAATTATTTCCCCGGAATCGTTATCCATGAATATTAAATCGACGGCGAATCACGTTCTCCGTCCCTTTGCCTCTGCTCCCTAGCTGCTTCGCACAATAACTCTCTCGCGATCGGAGGCAGGAATATCCTCGTCGGCGAGGCCCTACGTAGCGGGTTAATTCAAAGACGAACGCCGGCAAACGAGACAACTATGTATATACTTTCGTATCGTACAAGCAACTTTCGTCAGCGGCCGTAGCCTTCGAGCGGAGGAAGTTTTCGGGCTCGTCGGGCAACAACGTCGACGCGTACAAGTCCCGTTAGCCTAAACTCCTGTTTCACCGTGCTACACGGTTTTAATCCGGTTTCCGTCGGTGCCGCGCGAGCCACCGAACGAGCGAACGAGCCTTCGGACGGAAAGCAGCCGTGCTTCTTGTCCGGCTTCCGGCCTACTGCCAGCAGTCACGTGAACCGCGTTATCCGTGGAACGTCCGATAACGAAGTCTGAAAAGAGGTACGAGCGTTTCCGACCATTCCACCGGGGGTCGACGACGAACTAATAATAGAGGAGATCGATACCTAGGGCTAGTCCAAGTCACGACATCCCCCTCGTTCCCCTTCCGCTCTACGCCGCGATTCCGAGGCTGGCTTTAGTCGGCACGACCGTACATCCCAGGGATGCCCAACCGATCCGGGACATTCGTCGTCCTACGACCTCGGAACGTCGACCATTTCACCGGCATTTCTCGAGAAATATTCAAATTCGCAATTACGCTTGACAGAGCAAACTCGGAGCCAGGCTTGGAGGAAAGCCGCGGCGTTAAAGGGCAACGAAAGACAGCAACGTACATACCCAGCGAGCGAAGGGAGCGCAACGGTTGAGGATCCCGGGCATAGGGTTCCGACGAGAAGACCGCGACGGACCTCTGCAACACTCGACGAACGACGCGAGCAAACCGCGCGGAGTCTTCTCCTCGCATCTGCAAGGTTTCCGTAACGTTTCCGTAACCTGCCGATCCGAAGCGGTCGATGGATCGATCGATCGATCGAAATCCCGCGCATTCGTTAAACAAGCAACCCAGAAATTGTTCCCTTCGTCCTCGGACATCGGTCGTTTCATCCGCCACGAATATCAAGTTGTACGACTCCCGGGCGCGGGGGACGTTTTATCTGTCGGGGATTAAATTTTTTTATTGCCCTCGCCCGCTACCGTCGCCCGCTACCCTCGCCCGCTACCCTCGTCATGGCGCGTGAAAGCTGGACGCGGGACGTTCCTGCGAGATTAGTCGAAGATACGACCCATAAAGTCGAACTCGTGACCGGCCAAGAAACTGCTTTCGGAATTCCTAGCCCGGCAAAAAGTTTCCTATTAAGTCCCTTTCTGCCCGTGCGGGAGAATATATTCGCAAAGTCTGGTCATTTAGGCTGCCACCCTCGCGCGGCCGTTTCTTCCGACGGTCGTGGCTGGAAATATCATACATGGACGCGCGCGCCGGAAACTTTCAAATTTATATCTTTGGGAAAATATAGCGTACGTCCCGGTGCAGCCTGATGTACGCGATCGGCTAACGTGCAAGTTTGCGGCCGCGCGTGGCATTCAACTTTAAGGGTGGCTCGCTAAACTCCTCCCGCGTGGAATCGTCCCCGAATCATTCGTGGACATTTCTATGTCGACGTTGCGACGTCTCGAAGGTCGGTAATTGCCGCGCCTCGACGTCCCGTTACGTACCGCGAAAAGTGCCCTTTCGACTTTGTCACCCAGAGGCAAAGTCCGGTCGGTAGAAAATTAGAAGGTAAACTCTGGCAGGCGCGGCACGTTCGCGCGAACCGACACGGACTCGTCGAGAAACAAACGAGGCGGGTTCTCGCTCGCTCGCTGGCCACTCGACATCCACTAATTCTGTTTGCGCCTCGCTTCCGTCTTGTCTCGTTCAACTTTTCACGGTTAATCTTGCCGGGCGTGATTTTCACAATTTCCCCAAGATAACGTATCGTCGAGGGCTCGACGCGGCGGGCGGCACTTGGACGAAACGAAAGCTCGACGCACGAGACGAAACTACCGACCGCGACCCTTGGAAAATGTACTCGCAGTTTCGTGGCTAAAAGCAAACGGGTCTCGGAAACGTGAGTAACATACTGAAAATCGCGGGCCCGGGAAACTCTCGAAAATTACTGCTCGCTGTTACTCCGCGGAAATAAAGTAACCCGTGGCCATTTCCCGTCGCGCAAACTACCTACCTATCTCCACCGAAAGTAGAATAATTCCCGCCTTTTGTATCGCCACGTGTAATTTAAATCCGTACTACGCTTCTATTCAAAGTACAGGACGTACAGGACGTACGCGACGTGTTCGTCGTATTCAACGTATTCAACCTATTCACCATCGTTCGACGCACCATTTTTCCCGTGACGCTGATATTACCGCTGGAATTTTCTGCTCTCGATATTTCGTGGCCGCTTTATTCCCCTTCTAAACGGGAGCATCGAGAACAAAGGGGTCGAGTTAACAAAGACGTTATCGAGACAATTTGCTGGACTTTCGCGTTTCGCGCGCGATCGAATCAGCCATCGGAGAATTACGATATCGACCGTAAACCCGTGTATCCGTTCATCTTACCCGCAACCTACCCTTTTATCGACCTCTTTCTTTCTCTTTCGCGTACGCGTATGTACATACATACATACATACATACATATACACCTCGGTCGCTTCTTTTCCGCGGGTCGGTTAAAGTTTCCGTTATCACGCCACTTGTTACGACATTGTCGCGCGATGGAACCCGCCGTTGCCCTCGCCTCGTAAAGTACCCCGTGGACGTTGCCGCTTCCAAAGGCCCTCTCTTTTCTGCCGTGCTCGCGTGTGCGGTGAATTTAACTCCTCTCTCCTGCCTGGCACGAACCATCCTTCCGATCGTTGGAAACGACGCGCTTCGAGTACGTCCGACCGATTCCACTTTGTACCACTTGATTTCGTCGACGCTTGGAATTTCACAATTTTCATCGAACGGTCCAACCCTTGTTGGGAACTACGCGCAGACGAAACGGAGAACAATCGGTTGTCCGACGGGATCGTCCGGAGAAGCGGGACGGAAGAGAAAAAAAAGTCCCGTACGACGAGAGAAACGAGCCGGTCGTTACGTGAAATTCGGAATGCCGTGCAAGGTATCGGAAGGACGTTTGTTCGAGCGTCTCATTGGAACGAATCGCCGCCGATCTCCCGCAGGATCTCTAATATCGCGAGTGCAACCCTTAATATTTTTCCGCCGCCGCGCCGGCTTGAAAATCGTTCCTCTTTGCTCTCCCAGCCGAATCTTCTGCAAGACAATGCCTGCAATGCGTCTCGACTTTGTTCGCTCGTTCCTTCCTTCCTACCATCCCTCCTTCCCACCTTCCCATCCCATCCCCCTCCGCGCTCCCGTTTCATCTTTGCTTCTCTATCTTTAGCCATTCTTCGATCCGTAGAGACCATTGTCAATCGCATCGCATGAAATTCCACCGACGGTTTAATCAGAATTTTTTCACGGGAAAATATCGTGACGAGAGTCCGCTTTACGGTAAATATCGAATCATTGAAATTGCCACGTTCGGACATTTCCGAAGAATTAACCTTTCGTTTGTTTATTAATTCCGCAGCAATTGACTCGTTTGGAACGCAGCGAATTCATTTAATCTATCGATCTACATTACCCGGAGAGAACGGAACAGTGATTTAACGATAGAACGTTGTTACCCAGTCCGTGGAACGTACGTCCTACATACATATATCTCCTCCCTTTCTCCTCTCCCGACACAGCCTTTTGTTCGTTCGTTCGTTCGTTCGTTCGTTCGTTCGTTCGTCTTACTCTTGGAAAATGTAATAACTCAAATCCCACGGGAAGCAGTGGAGGATACAGCTGTAGATACAGATTCGTACGTCGGAGAGAAGAGTTACTTCCCTCGTTACTCACGATCGTCTATCCGCCGGCGTTGTTTATCGCCCGGTGCACTCCTAATGTAATATCTTCCTCGGCTAAGAGAGAAATCGCGCGTCCCGAGGAAATATTTATTAACTTGATTCTCGAGCGAAGCTTTTCAGCCGCAGCCTCGAAAGGTTCGGTCGCTGCGAGACTCGGTGGAACGACGTTAACCCTGGCCTATCGATTATCCGATTACGATTATCTCGGTGCGTCTTTAATTAACTCGAGGTCGCCGCGGTGTCTTATTATTCGTGGGACGCGGGTTCGTCAAAGGTCGAGCGGTTTCCACGTTCCGAATTCGAATGGATTCGAGGGACGTTTCTCCGCGAATGCTGGCCCCGAGGCGAGGAAAACACGGAATCGCGAGAGCTGCAGAAATAGAGGGATGCTTTTATATCGACCCGTATGCCGAGACAAGGAAGAAAAAGTCGGTCGAGTGATAAAAAAAGCTCGCCCTGCTCGGGCTGCCTTTGGGCGAAACTTTGCTTCTTCTTATTTTACATTTTATACCTTAGATATTCCGCACACAGAAATCTTCCAAATTAACGGACTTTTATTACGTCGCTCGCTTTCGGAGATAATATACATAGAATAGTCCTGTTAATGATTTGCAACGGTAGCCCGGACAGAATTCTGGATAAAATTTATGAAGGTCCCGGACGTTTTATTAAAAGAGCCGGAAGCGATAAACCTTAGCATTCCGGCTAAGCTCGAATATTCCCCGTGCCGAAAAGCTACGGACGCTGCGAAGTCGGATGTCAAAAGGTATTTCAAGGGATGTTAATAACGTCGTGGTTTCACGGAAGATTGATATCGACCACGCCACGGCAAAGTAAGGGAAAGAAAAGGCAAATGTAGGTCGTTAATATGGAACGGAATTAGAGAAGCAGGGGTATCGATCGGTATCATCGCGGCTCGTAATTCGACGCGGTTGATTACCTACGACTTAATTAGCCCGTTCTGCTATCGAGTCGCACGAAACGCTTACCGTTACGCCGCGTCGTTCGACCTACTTTTTCCTTTTCCCCTCGCTCGAGCCGTCCGAAAAAGCCAACGGTTTAACGCTGCATTTTCCTTCCTTTTATTTCGTCCTTCGTTACCCAACCGAGCGTCGTCGCTTTTTTCCCCCGCGCGTCCTACGTATCGTCGCGTCGCGTCGCGTCGCGTCGGTACCGTGTACCATAGCACGGCACGTCCCACGGTGCCGCCGTCCAAAGACGAAGCTCGCTAATGTAAACGGAACGACGTTTCAGCTATTAAAACGGTAGTTAATTCGGCAGGCGGGTTCGGCTAGCTAGATAGACATAACTACCGCTATGAAGTTCCCGCTGTCACGAGCATGCTTCCATCGTCGCTCGCTGCAAACGATCTCGTTTAGCTCGCGAGATAACGTTCTTTCCGTTTCGGGGCTGACTCGATCGGGCCCTTTCTTTCGCCCCGAAGAACCAGAGGATCGGTTTCGTCTCGGCGAATCGAGCGAAGCGGCGATGAAGGCGGTAGGTTATGTACGATCGGTAGAATTACGCCGCAATTACTCGGACGATAGCGTTATTTAGAGCGCGGGCTCTCGGTCCGTTATTGCGGATATGGGATAATCAAAACGCCCGAGCCGGCCGTTTCGTAGCTCGACGCTTATCAACATCATCAACCGACCTATAAACATCCGATAACGTTCGTGTGTTTAGAGTCCTATTCCGATTTAATCGCCGGCCACCACGCCGCAACGTTATTAACGCGAATACCACCGCGATATCCTGTCCAGCTACAGCTACGGTCTATGTATTATTCACACAAGACGTTTACACGTTTCGTAGACTTTACGGTACTCGATTAAAAAGTAATTCGCGCCTCTCTATCGCCCCGTGCTTTTTCCAACGACGATGCTTTTTCCATATGCCAAGCGATCGCTGGAATCTACGTAACCGGCCACGTCCATCTATTTTCGGCCGGGATTCTATAAAGAGCACGAAGCAACGGCATATCCGAACCGTTTACGAAGATCAATATTTGTCTCGCATGGAAATTGCGGTGGAAAGGGGAGCTGGGCGGAATTAGTGTAAGAGCCTGGCGAAACAGGGAATCGAAAAAAGGGAAAGGGGAACGGCAACTCGACGAAAACAAGAGGGGACTCGCGGGACTTTGGAAAATAGGAGCGACGATTACTTTGACGAGCCTCGAAGGAAACGCCGATTTCGTCTCTCGCCGAGCGGAACGCTTTTCCTTTATTCGGTCGGCTTTCGAGCGGACACGACGCGACGTTTGAATCGTCGACTCTTGGCGGTACGTTGGCGCAACCTGTTTCGATCCGGGCGTTATTCGCGACAAATTCCGGCGTAACTTTTTACGAGGGAATCCGCCGGCGTGAAATTAATTCGAGAGCCAGGGATGGCGAGCGGTTTAAGCGGCACTCGCTTCCTCTTTCTCCAGCCTCTCTTATCCCTGTAGGGAGAGGGTCGAGGAGGCTCTCCGATGGAAAGATCGACATTCGGATAATTATTTTTCTCTTCTGCCCGTACTTTCCGCTCCGTCGAGTTATCTTCCAAGTTCTTCCCTCGAATCCGACGCGTCGGTTACACCCTCTTCTCTTCTCTTCTCGGAAACGAATACACGAACGCGTCTCGAACGGGTCGATGGTCGAAAGCCGCAGAGGCTCGAATTATCGCGAGCAAATAGCCGAAGAGACCGAATGGCGAGCGGCAAACGATGGGACAGTTGGTCAAAACGTTTCGTTAAAATAGCAGAGAGCAAAATAGAAGGCCTTTTCGCTACTCGACGGCTCGACGGCTCGTCGTCGAACCTCTCCGTCACTTATCGACGTTTCATCCGAGAAACGTTCCGCCGGCTTCTTCGGCCCGAGATAAACAATATCGCCAGTCGGAGTCCCTCCCACGCGTAGAACCGCTTCCACTCGGAGATGGCCCCCCGCGTTACAAGGGAGGCTGTTATCGATCGTTGGAACGACACGCCGCGTTGTCACCGGCATTGCCGGCTCTGGGGTTTTTCCCTACCTCGCGCACGAAACCAGTGGCCTCGATTCCTGGTTCGCGGTTCGCGGTTCGCCGCTCGCCGCTCGCCGTTCGCGTTCCCTTTTACGAAAGCTCTCGATACCTTTCAACGTCGGGCGGTCCCAGCCGCGCACCCTTCTGGCATTCTTAATTTCGAACTTTGAATCTCGAAGCAACCCGACGGAAACCACGTCGGAACGTCACGTTCGACCTCGTTTCCCCGGCCTTGCCGTCTCGATCACGTACGACCCGCCATTTCGAATTCGGAAAGACGGTATTTGACTTTCGATTCGCAACCGTCGGGCAATCACGTCTACGGGACACGTCTTTTCGTAGATTTATCGCTACGGGCCGGCTCGAAGGAGACCGCAAAAATTTTCACCGCGGAACATTTCCGATCGCCGCGGTCTCGCTGCCACGAGGAAAGTTTAATTAAAAAAATTAAGCGGTCCGAGTCAACTAATTGGACGTACCGGGGACGGGTAGCCACGTATACGAGACAGCTCCGAGTACGAGGCGAATCGGAGCGTGAAGAGTTACATCCCGTGAAAAGCGGGAAAGCTCTGCAGAATCGACGAACCGGAGGACGATCGACGTCTAAAACGGAAAGGGAACGACTCGGTGACGACGACGAGGTCGCCGATGGAACCCTTTCCCCTTTCGTCGATCCTCTCGGGCATTTTCGAAAATCCGTCGCCCCGATTCGTTTAATTGGAGGAAGCCCGTTGTCCTAACCTTCGACGCGGTAAAACACGTTTGATCCTCTCCTCGCGGAAACGTACCTGTAAACCCCTGCGAAAGTAGATTCTGTTTTTTTCCTCGATCCTCCCTCGAGCGACAACGGAGAGGATCGCGTTTGACAAGACTCGAACGTTCCGTCAACGGTGGAGGAGAAGAAAAATGTCACGGTCTCTCCGAGCGGTCGGTTATGTAAGACGTCGCGGATCGTTCGATCGATCGTAACCGGGCTACGTAAGAACGTTATCGTTACCGAGAAACTTTATTCCCGGAGCGCGTCTCCGACAGCCGTCCAGGTTGTTTTGCCTCGGTTTCGCATTTTCCCATTTTCTCCCCTCAAGCGCTGTAAGCCCGTTTCACGCGGGGATAGAATTTCCACGTGGTCCAATTTCTTTGGTAGCGGGGAGATTTAACCCCGACCGATCGGACGCGGCAAAACGTTTCCACGAACAACGTAATTTCGAGCGGCGGTCCCGGTGACGGACACTCGGGGAAATTTCTCCTCTTGCGGCGTACGTGGAAGGTGAGCGGAAAGCGAGAGTACCGGAAGCCACGGACAGTCTGGCCGCTGAAAGGCTGGCGTTGATCGACGAGCGAGAAGTTAACGAGCTTCGACGTTACTCGGCGGGCGAACAAACTCGAACGGGGTTGCGGCCGTCCTCGCGTCGCGAACGTTACGGGATTAAGCGTTGATCGAAAAACTCGTGGATCGAGTTTCCGGACGTCGCGTCTCGTTGAGATGGAAACTTACGACGTACACCGCGGTCGATGAGTTTGTCCGATTTCCACCCGCTTGGCTGCGAAATGAGAGATCGTTTGTCGTTGGCAGAAACGACGTGTACTCGACTTTGCTTCGACAACGCGGTATCGATGCCAGATGGAAGTCGAGGGAAAAGCAGCCCGCTCCGTTTTCAAGGCGAGCGTTGGGCCTCGGAACGGGGTGTATTCGGTTAACGTTAACAAGAACGGGCGGCGATAGTAGGCGAATTCTAATTAAATTTCGCGTTTCGCATTATACACTGCGAGGGAGTATGCGGCAAAAGCATTTCCCGCTTCGTACGTAACACGTACGAACGTTACAACACCCGGGTTGGAATTTCATTTTCTCGCGGCCAATGTGCCTCGTACCGTTGTTACTCTAGCAAATGGAATTGTTAGACGAATGAAACACATTTTCCCGTTACCGTGGAAATCGCCCGATCCGAAGGCTATCGTTCCCGTTTCCCGACAAATTTTTCAATTACGTCCAGCCGCGTCGTCGAACACGGCCGCACAAATATTCCGCTGTAACTCGAGGAACGTTCGGAAATGTCTGGAAACTGGAAGATTCGGAAAGTTCGGCCTCCCGCGATTCCATTGCCAACCGCGCAACGAGACAACGAGACGCGCAAGCAGATTCGTAAGTAACGTCCAACCTCTTGGAAACAACGCTCGAACAGCTAGACATCTAATTTGCTATCTCCTTTCTGAAAAATCACGCCAATTCTGCGGTCCGTATTATGCTCCGAATATACGTATTATTAAGCAGCGCGAGGTTGAGACGATTCCGTAGAAAATAGAATAACAGAATCCTCCTGAATTCCTTCGAGCGGAACAACAATAGCTCGAATCGTGCAAATTATTGGATTTTCTTAGACTAGGAACCGTCCGCGATTACTTATATTTCCTCGGTTTACCCTTGGTGTGCATGGATGTGAGAGAGCCAGGCAGAGATAGATAGAGATAGAGAGAGAGAGAGAGAGAGAGATCGGTCGCCCTGGTACAGATCAATAGAGAAATAGGAGAGACGTGGCGTCGAGAAGACGCCGATAAACCGGCGTCGAGACGTCGCGGCGCCTCCCACGCCACAGCGGTCTGCTCTGCCCACCGTGATTTTCCCGGAGCGAGACAACTTTATCCGGGGGACAATGGGCGAAACGAGACGAGAAGCCTGCGATGTTAACGCGGCTGGAAATTAGAGAAAAACGTTGCTTCGATCCAGTTCCAGTTTCGAAGGGCTCGGTGGGCTACAAGGTTGTATCCTCCGACGGCCCGAGAGGGTCCCGTCCATTCGATTCGGCGAATATTATTTTCGTCGGACAATGATACGTCTCCGGGATGACGTTCTCGCGTGTCGCAAATACCCCGACACGGAGGCTGCTGGCTTCGTTCGTGACGTGTGAACACGCGCCGAGATTAAAATACTTTCCATCGTCGCCGACGGATCAAGAACGTCGTCGCCTCTCCCCTCTCTCCCTTAAGGGAGACGTATTTCATTTTCATACCGAACGGGAATCAAGAAGCTTGGCTGGAACGAGAGAGCGGACAGATAAATATGGGGAAAGAAACGGCGGAAAGTGGAAAGTGGAGAACGGAAAAGAAAAATGAGAAAAGATAGAGAAGGGGGACAGATGATGCGGAAAAGAAACTTTTTCCACTCTTCGATCCCGTTCGTACGTCCCGTGACATTTATTCCCACACGGATCGGGAGGAGAAGAAGAAGAAGAAGAACGACAAGAAGCGACGAGAGGAAAAGGAACGATCGCAAGACTCCTTTATTCCCGTTGTTTCCACGGAAATTGTTTGCAAATCGTGACGAGAAAGTCTAAAATTTATTTGACTCGCCGCCGATAGCATTGCGAATCGAATACACGAGGGATAACCCAGGGATAGCGAATGAAAATTAAGAGCTTGGCCACGCGATACCTGCGTCGAACGGATTCGTCGATGTAATCGTCGTGGCGTAAATTTACTAACGTTTGTAAATTATTTGCGTCGTCGTGGTGTGGGACGCCACCGCGACGCTCGGCATCGTCGTTGCCGGCATTTCGTCGCCGCGACTCGATGGGAGTTTGTCGCCTTTTATTGCCGCGTTTCGCTACATCGTTTCGGTACTTTAATAAACTTAAAGTTGTCTTGGGAATGCCGGTCGAGAGGATAAAAAAATATTACGCTCGCGTGAAAACGATCTAGAACTGTTATACGATATATCGTACGATATACGCAACCACTTTGGATTATCGTAGTTTCTCATAACTTCGAATCGGATCGAACGCGGTATTATGTTTCATGACGTCATAAAACGAATTTATGACGCGAAACCATATAACGTTATTACTCGAAATGGTTATTTCTTGGTCAAAAAGATTTGCAGAAATAAGTACATACACGTATAGCGAAGAACTATAGACGACCGTTAGATCGGTTGGACGTTGAACAAGTGGACCGTCTCTCGACGGACGCTTCGATACGTTGTTCGGCGTTGAAATTTACGATACGTTCCAAGTAAATTGGTATCAATGGAAGTTGCAATTATCATTTCCAGGTTTAAGGGACTCCGATCGCGGAACTATAACCGAAGAACAGCGAGATGGCGGCTTTCGTGGCGAAGCAGATGGTCGGGAGCAAACTGAACGCGGTTAAAGGTAAGTGTAAATCCGCAGAAACCATTTTTTTCTTTTCAAATCGCTTCAACCGCCAGAAACTTTCGAACCCATTATGCGTCCCGCTCGGACCGCGAATGTAGCTAATCGTCTTGGCTTCTATCGCCCAGTAACGAGAGGAAACGTCGAGTTTGTCCCAGGTTGGTTTTGCCCGCGCCGTCATTGCCCGCGATCCTCCGGAACGGTCCGACGAAAGAAAACAAACGCGAGGGTCAAGCGGCAGCCGAAATTTATGGGATAGGAAAGTTGGACCAGAGGCAGAATACTCGCACGCGAGCAGTCCTCGAACAAATATCGAGCGTTTACCGTATACCGAACATCTAATTATACAGGATTCACTTTTATTCGACGGTTGCTCCGGCGAAAAGTTTCGTCGTAAGATTCCAAGTTGAAAAAGACAAGTCCGCAAAGGGTTGCAGCGTTTGCAGAAGGACGTTCCACGAGAAACTTTTTGCCGAGAAAATGGCATCGCGGACATTCCTCGGTGAAACGTCTTAGCGAGCTAGCGTCTTTTCTCCTCGAATCGTTTCGTTCTCTTCCCAATCGGTTCGAAAACCGGCTGTGAATAATTTGTAGTTTTTCGAAAATCCATCCGTTATCCGTTCCAAGAGAAATCCGGGCCCTCTTCTATCCGTGTTCTCGGGCTATAGGGATCGCTAGGGATACGAAGGTGGTAAAAAGCTTGGGGGAATTTCTTTCAATTCCGGATGCTTTATACGTTACCCGTTCGAGCGGGCCAGTTTCAATGGGACGTGACTCGCTGCGAATTTGTTTCGTACTCGTTTCGAGTTTCTTTTCTCGATCGCTTACGTTTGCCGGTCGATTGCGTCGAAATGAAACGTCGTCCGTTCGATTCGTTTTCCCAAGTCGATTTCACGTCCGACTCTATGAGGATTGGTAAATTGCCTGTCACCCGGATCGCACGCTGTTACGTTTAACGTAATTGCATTCCGACGGGGAATCAATTGTCCTCGCTAAGATAGGATCCACCTACGCGGACGTACACCTCTCCGTTCGAACTATGATAAATTCCTATCGACGTGGAAAACCTCTCGGCCGTGGTGGCTTTCGCGTAACGACTGCTCGCCGAGACGACGGTCGACCGGACGAAGGAAAGTTTCTCTGAATATCGACACCGCGATGGAGCTGCAACTCAAAGGATACCAGGTTAAAAACTTCTCGCGAATCGATGCCAGAGATACGACTGTGGAAAAACGCGGTTTCATCGTCGTTAGAGCCGATATTGGAAAAGCACGTTTCACGACTTCTTATTGCTTTTTTCTTTACCAACGATCCCGGTTCGAGTATTTTTCTTATCTATCAAGAACGATTCCTTCACGTATACCTCGTGGAAACAAGCGTTTCACAAGTATCGTCCGTTCCGCGAAATTCCGTCGACGAAACCGCGCGACGTATGTACATACGCACGCATGAATACCGTCGAATCGAAGGGCGGAAATAGGCTGCCCGTTAATAAATCGCCCAAGGGTCGAATTCTCGACACTTTTGATCACGCGAAATAAGATATTCCATTACAGTTACCCCGCGTTTCGTCGCGTAATCACTTTGGCCAACTGGTTCTTCACTCGAGGGATTATTCGAAAGAGAAACGTCAAAAGTTGGAAAAAGCTTTTTAAAAGTTATTAAAAAAACAACAAAACAAGGAACGGGATACTTATGGGAAACAAAACTATTTTATTCGTGGTACGCACCGCCCTCGAGGATCGTGGCCGTATTTTTTTCCCCATTCATCGTACATTTTTTGTATGTCCATCAAAGCCACAGCTTTTGTCGACCCGGGGAAAACAGGGACAGGGAGAGAGGGGGGGGGGAGGGGGAGAGAGAGAGAAAGAGAAACGGAAATAGATATAGATAGACGGACGTATGAAAAGCAGAGAGGGCGAACGATAGTTTATCGGGGAATTGATTCGCAGCAATTAGAGCGTCGCTAACAGTCATCGACGCCTATTCGCTCCCCCCCTAAAAAGTCGTAGCTATACATATAACGATATTCTACGAACGAGTCAATTATCGTTCGACTTTCCGAACGAGTCGCTTCATAATCGCTCGTACCAATATCAAACTCTATCGAACCAAATCGGTTGGCGCGATTAAATCAGCATCGAGTTAATAATCAATACGGCTGGTCGTGATCGACCCTGTTTCTCTAGTTCATCGTTGCCATGCGAAATCGCAGATACATCTCTGATTCGTTTGATTCGCGATTGTTCTGGTAAGCCAAATCGTGACTAATCGGGTTACGGGGGATAACGAGATGTATGGGGGCGAAACTTTCGGACGATCCGACGTTCGGTAATTTCGGTCGGAAATTTCGGTGGAAAGCGACCTGGCGGCAGACGCGAAGGCGAAGTCCGTGCCTTCCTCCAGCGGTTCTTTCTTTCTTTCTTTTCCATTTTTCGCCTTTTCCGCCGGATAGGGCGGACAACGTGGAGGGTATTTTTGAAAATATCAGACGGCAAAGCGGACGAGAGATCGGAATCCAAGCTCGAAAGTAGGACCGTCGACCGCTGGTATGGCTGGCTTGGAGGCTTGCTGGCAGCTTGAACGATGGCCTGCGATAAAACTTGTGTCATTAAGGGAAGTTTCAACCTCGCCATCGCGAACCGCGCAACGCGGGGAATCCGTAATGGGAAACCGGAACCTTCGTCAAACCGGGTAGACCTCGGAATCTTTCTTTCGAACCGGAACGAGAGAGGAGGCTTGACTCATTTTCTGGATACGATCGATCCTACCCTGTCACGGGACAGGCTGCGCCATTTCCTAGCCACTTTTCGCTTTCTTGCCGTCGATCGTCTTGGAAGGGCCACTTGCAAAGTGCCGCTTGCAAAGCGGCGAACTCTCCGGTTTTCGCGAGCGGCGAGCAATTATCGTCGCTCGATCAATCCGCGGTCGAACGGCGGATCGAGCACAAATTCACGTTCGGAGGGGAAGCAACGACAAGCTCTCGGTTTGTCGCGGCGGCGGTAGGTTTAGTGGGACAGGCGCGGTGAGCACCTTTCCCCGGACAAATCGAACGGCGATTAGTCTTTGTCTCGGCCGGGTGTTTTCTTCTTCTCCCGGCCACGAGAGAATTTGTACTCTCGGAAATTTCAGCCACGCGTCACTAGTACACTCGATTCGACCGCGGTACGGTGGTCGAACAGCGGTCGTCCGGTATACATATGTATGTATACATTATTAGACCATGATTCCCATTTATTTCATATTTACTCACCGGTGGGCCGACAGCGACCGAGCGACGTTTAATTATTTCAGCTTGTTTCACGCGAGCATCGGAAGCCGCGAGTTAATCGAATTACTTGCCGCGTATCGTTAGGTCGAGGTGGTTTCGCTTCGTTCTCGTCCGTCCGCTCGTGCCCGGACACATACTTTGCAAACGCGTAAATGTCGTTGAAACGGGACTCTTGGAAGCGTTCCCGTGCTCGAGGCTCGCACGGAACGGAGGGATATCGCGGCACGTATGTACAGCGATTAGCATTTAACCTCGACATACCCGGAGGGGGCTGTTCATCGATATCGCCGCGTGACAAACAATCGTGCCAATTAATTATGCAGCCCGTGATTTATTTGAGAGAGGCATTTCAACGAGGCCTGACAGCGCAGCTGTCTCCCTGCTGTTGACACGAATGCACTTTCGAAAACAATGTACGATACCGGCAATGTGCACGCCGATGCACAGAGAGCACTCGCACGTCCCGCCGAGATAAATCCATCATGGAAAAGTCCAGCTCTCGTGTGACTGACGGTTCGCGTCCCTTGGATATTCGGCTTGGTTCGTTAGCCAGATGCCACCTATCGTAGAGCTCGCCGGATCTATGTTAATGTTTGCTTCGGGACAGTCCAGGGAACACGGAGATAATCGACCGATCGTTTATTAACCCTACCTACCTAAAGGTTATACCTACCGGGCTGTGTATCCCATACTCGAACCGGGCGAAATTGCGTCGTGTTTTTGGAACGTTGGAATCCGACGGTCGGTGCAACGGAGGTTAACTCGAAGCTAACTCGTAATCCTCTGGCTGTTCTTTCGCGGGGACCAACTCTAGCTGGAAGTTAATTGAAATTACAGGAAGAGCCCATGGCCGGTGTGGCCTCGCCGCGAACCACGTGAGCACATTGGGTAAACCAGTATCGCGGAGCCCGTTGCGGAACACCGACGGTCGGAGCACCGGCAGCAGCACGCTGCGGAACGCTCCTGGCTAATTTCGACCGCACGCTGAATCCGCCATAGTTTAACCTCCTATTCGCCCTGATAATTTACGAAAACTACGTCAAACTAGCAACTCGAACCGAAACTGAAATTACTTTTCTCCCTGCCCGAATCCCGGGGACTTTCGGAGCTGACCCGCCCACCCGTATCCCTTCTACGATCGATAATAATTGTCGAAAACCGCTACCGAGCTCCTCTGCGCCGCGTTAACTGCACCAGCGCGAACCATCAATAATTACGATCGCTTAGCTTTGCGCGTTCGTTCTAGAAATCAATCATCTCGAAACAATAGCCCGAAATTTGCATACCATTAACGTGATTTATAATAGACGTGATAATTATCTTCCGCATCCGCAGCACCCGTAAACATCGTTGCTTTGTATCATTTTACGCTCTCTCTCTCTCTCTCTCTCTCTCTTTATCTATCTACCTGTCCGTCTGTTTGTACGTTTTACGACTCGACATTACGCGTTGGACATTATTTGGACGATAACTCGAGTCGGCTATTCGTTACGCGTTGGTTTTCCTTTGCCAGTCGATTTATTCGACGGCGGCTTTTCGTGCATTCGCGGATACGCGATTGAAAATTATCCCCCGGACGAACGAACGGTAAGGGAATGACTTTAGCTAGCTCGACGAATAACATCGAATACCGGGATTTACGATCGCGTTGCCGGGCTGTACCAATGATAACTATCCTTCGCGGATCCGGGGACCCGACGCCTATCCAGCGCAGGAGATTGTTTTTCATCGCCACGATGATTTTTTCGAAACCTGATACGGTACTACGCCACAGCCACGCGATTCCGCCTCGCGCCAACCTTCCTCCACGATTAAAACGGCAGAAACGGTATACGTATACGTGAACAAAAATGTTCTCGCGTATTTCATTCCACTCGTTACCATCCGCGGCGTACTTTGGTAAAGTCTGCGTCTCCGCTGCCTTCCGAACGAAGGCGGACAATGACCGACGCGAGAGAAAGCGGGAGCAGTCGGACGATCGAGTTTGCAAAGATAAAAGCTTGGTTCTGTCGAAAGGCGCCAAGTAATTTGCGGTTCGTCTCGCGTTTCCCGATGCCTCGAGAATGCTTCGAGGATCCATCGAGGATCCATCGAGGATCCATCGAGGCTGCTTCGAGGATCCTGGGAAGAATCCGTCCTTTCGTCGGATTTTAATTCTCCCGTTCAGCCGTTCTCCCGAGCGAACACGGTTCCACGGAAATTCTATTCCGCGGTCCAATTCAAGCTTAATAATGCGTCATGCACCCTGCCGGTGACGGTGACGGTGACGGTGGAACGAGTAGAACGAGCAGAACGAGTAGGACGAGTAGGACGAGTAGAACGAATCAGGCATTTCTCCGCCGTCCAGAGCCAATCCACCACGCCCACCAGCGGCTTCGAGTACGCTCGAATCGGAGACGGCGAGCAACCGCTATATTCGGGGAGAGAGTGTCGTTACATCTGCGTTTATTCGGATACCAACGGTGGAAATGTCGAAACGAAAACACTTTCGGACCCGTGGGACACGTTCGTCCGATTCGTCCATTCGCACGATGCGGAAATTCTATGTAAACTAAAATCGCGTTGTCCGTTGATACGTATTTCGAGGGCCATAGCTCCATAGAACCGGCCCTGGCGAATGCTCGTTTGGCATCGCGACGCATTTCCCGAGAAACGAAAGACGAGAAGTGGAAAGCACGAAGCGGGAAGCGAGAGGACGCCGTGCTCCTCGAGGAATCCTTAATATAGTCTGCAAAAGGGGGAAAGGGTGAGAATGGCACGCGAAAGGGATGATATCTCGCCACGGGGAAAATTACGTTCCAACAGCGATATACCCTCCGTAGCGTAGGGCAGGCCAGGCCGGGCCGGGCCGGGCCGGGGTAAATAGGCATCGGGAATGACGGGCCAAGAGGATCCTTGGACGGAACGGCGAAAGTACGAGGGGAAATTGAAAATTATCCTCGACGTACGAAAACTGCCGATCGAGGCGGCGAGGAATGTCAAGCGTTAGCAACGGACAGCCGCTTAACTTTCAAAGAGTTTCTCGCGATCGGAAGGTAACGGAAATGTTTCCGCCGCTCGGCGTACAGTCGCCAAGAGCGATTACGCGGTCACGAAACCCTTGGACCTGTTCACCGATCCGTTAACGCAGAAACCGAGTCGAACCTGCGTTGCCCGAGGTCACACGCTGAACCAGTTTAACCAGTTTACCCAGTTTACCCATCGATTAAGTCCTTAAGCCCGTATTATCGGAAACCATGTTCACGTACGAAAGATCGAATACCCCGACTCGCCTAGCGGTCCGTTGCGCGAGGCGATTCGAAAAAATGTTGCTCGTAACGCGATTCGCGTGAAATTGTACGAAAGAAGAACGACTGGCAAATAAAGTTACATCGAGCAACACTCCCCTCGCAAATGTTCCCGTAATCTCGGTGCTTTCAACGTTTCGCTGGAACGTAAATTCTAATTGCGCGTCGTTGTTCGCGGAATTACTTTCTTTCACTTTTAAGGAATTTACTCGGACAAGAATGCAAGGCGGCGATTCAGCGCGATTCACCCGAGCGAAACAGCTCGGCGCGGTCGACGAAAAGTCCGACGATTTTTCGAATGCAACGTGAATTCGGCGTGATAATTGCACGCGAACAATACCGCGATGCATCGATCGTTGCAGGCAATTACGCTAATGCGTGAAATAATGACGCGCTTTCAGCCGCCAGCGGTTTCCGTCGCAGTTTTATCTCTCGTTATCGCGCCTCGCTGGATTTTCTGGCCTCGCTTCTAGGTCGTTCGTCCCCTTTTGCGTGTACCTAGCTTTGCGCCACGTGATATTCGATCGTTGGTATCGCAACGCTGACAGAACCAACTCGATGCACGGCGAATTCAATGTTTGGTCGCGTCGCCGCGACTACATTTCCATGCGAATCATCCGAATTAGGAGTTCGCGTTTAATAATTAGCGGCGACGTGCAGCCGCGGCTGCGTCCCATCGGCCGATCGCTGATCCACGATTAGCATAATCGCGGCACCAGCTAGCTACGTACGTACGTACATACATACATACATACATACATACATACATACATATGTACTTTTGCGCGTCGGGAGTCGACTTCGATCCCCCAGGAACGGAGCTTTTCCACCGGACGAGTCAAGATTAGCTTAGGTTTTCAATTCTAATCTCAAGTTCGACGCTTTCCAACGATGTATGCCTGATTTTGAAAAACGATGGCGCGTCGTTCGCGCGTTCGAAAGGTTTCTCCGGAGTACAGAGGCGTGTGAAAACAAAATATTCTATTCCCCGACGTGTTTCCGCGCACCGGCGAGTTCGGTGCCGCGAATCGTTCGGCCACCGTTTGAACCGATTAAAATTCATTTTCAACGCGAACCATCCGAGAGGACCGAAACGGCAGTAATTCCGGCGTTTGCGATACCAGCAAAAACACGGATAAAACTGCACGGTCTGGTGAAAAAGTACCCGCCGAATGAATTTCCTGGCAGGGAGGAAGTAGGGCTCGATCTCGGAGGCTTTGCGGACAACGATACCAGCAGAAAGAGAAAAAGTTTGAGTAAGAGAAAGGGACACACAGAGGGGAAGGGGAAGGGGAAGGGGAAGGGGCATGGGAGGGGGAGGGGGAGGGGTGAGAAGGTGAAAGAGAAAGAAAGGGTTCGTTCGGTGGTGGAAAAAGCGGGTGACACGAAAGAGCGCTAGCATGGAACGGCGCTGAAATATAGCTCGAGCTTTCTACTATATTCTACTCGGGGATAATACAGCCGGTCCTGAAACTACTCGTATTCTTCGAGCTCTCGACCAGATTTCGAAGAGACTTCGATCGATGCCAAAAACCCGAACAACGCCGTCGCCCCGGGTTCTCGATGAAATAGCTCGCGCGTTTATTGTTCTCGAGGAAAAAATGGACGAGTCTAGGATAATTTATATCACGTTGCCGAGCCGCGGGGCGTATCGTCCGCTCTCGTAATTTCGCGCAAACGGTTTGCGCGGATTTAATGAAAAAATTCCAAACTCTTAACGGGAAACGAAACAAATCGGTTGATCGTAACTCGAAACGCGGCGGCAACGGGTTACGTCGTTCGAACTATCGAACGATTCGTTTGCGAATTGCAAATAGCGAATTGCGAATACGGTGGGAAGCGAGCACGTGGATAGCTGGTACCCACGAAACGTCCGATGGCCGACGGTAAACGCGGTTACAAACTGTTTCGAACTATCGACAGAAGTTTCTAGCCACGAGAGCCAGGGATTTAATTAAATATCGCGAAACGGCTATAATGTACCGCGTTCGCGGAAATATTCGTCCGAACGCCGATACGACGGAACGCGGATCGAGCGTTAACCTCCGCTTCCCAGGAAAATTCCCGCAATTTGCTTCTCAGCGCATATTGTTCGACAGGTCGCGTCAATCCTCGCCGAAGCTGCGGCTCCTCCGTACCACCGTTCCACCGTTCCACCGACTTCTACGCGCTCGACTTTCCGACCCTCGAGCCTATACCGTCAAAATACAGAGTTTCCCCCGTCGCGTACGTTCCTGCGGTTGCGGAACCTCGAGGGTCCCTTCGTCGTTATACACCGTATAACGTTTTATTCCGTTCTTTTTATTATCGTTCTTTCGAGGTAACGTCACCGAACGGTCTTCGAAGGCAACGTCATCGAAACTTTCCAGACGAACGAGCTGCGTTCGCGCCGACGCTGTTCCAAACGAGACGTACCCTGTCGTCAACATTTGGAGAAAAAGGTCTTTAACGGTTTGTCCGTCGCGCAACATCATAGGCGGTCCCGCGAACCGTGTCGCCTCTCCGGCCGCCTCTCCGGCCGCTCGTTTCCGACTGCCACACTTCGGCCCGTCCACACCCCACGGGCCTAACGTCGATAACGGACCAATATTTTTCCCACGCGTCGATTTCGGATTCCTCTAATCTCGATATTCGCGTTAACGTTAAACGGAACGCATCGATCGGATGTAATTTAATGACGCGAGTGTACACTGGGAACGTTTAATCCTGCCAATTTTATAACGATACGACGAGCGAAGAGAAGGGAGAGGGCAGCGGTTGGATCAACGATTATACCGTTGCGAATCGACAATCGCGTTATCGGACAATCCGGCGGATTAATCGCTTCGCATATTTTCAAACGATACGCGCGAATATAATTTCGACGCCGATTCGATATTTAATCATCGACCATCGACCATCGACGTCGTATCTCTAAACGCGGTCGTTTACGGGTCGCTGGTAGTCGTTTCACTTTTCTCCTAGTCTCCGAGAAATTGAACGTTTCGCATCGATGTTACGCTTGCCCCCAATAGTTATGCAATTATTGCTTTCTACCTCTAACGGAGCTTTTCGAACCTTCGTTTATTTGTAAGCGGCGCCCGATCGATACGTTCGGCGTGGGCGTCCAACCGCGAAAAATGGGGAAACGAAAGAACGAACGAAAAGGAAAAACTCGGCCTCGAAATATCTGGCCAGGGCTTAGGCCGGCTCGGAACCGCGTTCTCGACGGATTCCTCTCGTTTCTCCCGACAACCTGCGAATAACGCGACATACACGTTTTCTCGCCGCACGCGTCGCCGTCGCCGTCGCCGTTGCGCCTACGTCTACGTTCACCCAGGGAAATTTCACAGAAATCGTAGCAACGCTCTTTGTCGGCCCGCGTCATCTCGGAACGTTATCTACGACGTATCGGCTATAAATTAGACTCGTTGTTTCAGCCACGGATCCGGAGGCGCGCGCGAAACGATCAAATTCGTACGCGACAAACAAACGAGGGCTAGGAAACGTCCGGTAGAACGTACGACGTATTTGTTCGTTGAGCAAGACCTTTCTGGAAAAAGTGGAAAAAGTGTCTACGGTCGACGTACTTTGTTCCCGATGTTCGTCAGCGAAAAATCTGCCATTTTCCGCGGAAATCTCTCTATTTCACGGTCTTTAGCGTCCCTCCAGATTCTCCGTATCCGCGTCCAATTCAATCCCGTCCGCGACGGATTTATTCGACGGCGAATAATCACGGCGGATGCCGAAGAATCGACCAACTACGCGGTCGGTCGAAACCCGTCGTAACGCAACGAGAAACGTTTCGAATCTGGCGATCCGTCGTTTCTAAGCCCGTTTCCCGGTTGCTACGAACCCCGGTCGAAGGGCCGACCGTAGGCCAAGCCTCCGATACCGTGTTTCTCCGTTACTCTGGTTAATTACTTGCTCGCGGTAATCGATCGCGTTCCTTTGAGGCAGATACACCCGGTTCGCGGTGTCGACTCGAAATCGAAATGGGAATCGGAATCGGAATCGGAATCGGAATCGGAATCGGAATCGGAATCGGAATCGGGAAATTATAAATTTCACCGAGAACGACGGTCTCCCGTGACGCATCTTTGTCAGTCGCATGCCGTTTCGTATTCAAGCCTGTATCTCCAATTACCGTCCAGTCTCCGCGGTGAAACTTATTCTATAGAATTGCCCTTCGATACTCGACACGTAGAACTTGTGCCCCATTGTCCTGAGTTTCCCTATTGTGTCGCGTATATGCACGATAGGTTGTGCCTTCTCCGCCTAGGATACATAAACGGGCTCGTACGCGTCCCGGGTAGCGGCCGTATGTCGGCCTACATACTCGGTGTCAGGGGTAGTCGAGGCTGCCGTCGACTCGACATCGTTTAAAACCTAGATCTCGATGTTTCTCGCCCTCCGGAGTATTTATTTCTCTCCTTTCGCGCGCTCGGGCACGTGCCGTCTCGAAATGCCGCAGAGAGTTTTCAATTCGAATTACGCGGGGGGCAGCCGTATATCGTAACCCGTATTGTATCTCGAGCTACGTCTCTCTGGAAATTGTTTCGCACGTTTCCGTCGGAAGCCACGCTCGATCGAGAAACCGCGTTTTCCAGCGACCAACAATTTTTTTTCGCGAAACGAACGTTTCGGGCGAAATCCGATTCGGTGGAAGGTGATGGTCGTCGTTGATCACCGGTGGCAGGGGCGTATCACCGGGGTGGTGCGGTGGCCCGGTGGTGCGATAATCGATGTCGTCGATGGCGAATGCGAACGTGCTTGCAAAGCTCGCGTGGAATGCACCGGCAATAACGAGACGGTTCGAATCGAATCGTAATGGCCGCAGTCCGCAGTCCGCAGTCCGCAGTCCGCAGTCGGCCATCAAATGCCGAAACGGCCTCCGAAATGCCAAAGGATTTTCTCGAACATGCCAACGATTCGTGGGAAAAAATACCCTGGTTTTGAAACAACCTGTCCGCCGTTCCGTCGCTCGCTTTCACGTAAATTTTCCGGAACCGGAGCGCGCGAGATCGCTATCGGCCGATCCTAAGGAATAACTTGTCGAACAAACAACGATCGGACGATAATTGGCTTCGACGAACGATTATCGTCCACCGAGGAGAACGCCGCGTCCACCCGGATCGTGCCGTTTCGATTCTAATTACAGAAACGATAATTAAAATATTAACCTGACCGTAAACCGCGAGCTTTAGCCCCGGGCACGGGGTTATACCCGACGCGACTACACTCCGAACGGTAATGCCGAAATAACGGCTCACGAGCGATCTAGTCTGGCCCCATTAAGTCGTCGGGATTATAACGTCCTGAAGGATCCACCCTGCCGGATAGCCGATAAAACGGATACAGCGGAGACCTCTCTATGCACCTATGTACGTGCATGCGGGAAGGTACATGGACACACGGGTCGTCTATCTATCTATGTACATATCTATATCATCTCTATGTACGTACGTACGTACGTACGTCGATAGAGGGCGAAAGACAAGACGCGAAGAGATCAGCGTCGTCCGGCAAGTAAAATTCGGATTTACAGTCGGTCAAGTATCCTTCTATCCGGGTGTATTTATAGGAAATATATAGGCGGCATAATGGATAGCGGCAACAGACCGCAAGCTATTGATTTCGGATTGCGGCCGAAGCTGCTGGCTTTTGTCGAGAAGATTATAGCGTGAGCCACCCGAGGCCGGTCATTCCTGTTCTATCGTGGAGCTTCCTGGACCAACCCTACCGACCGTCAGCAACCGTTGCCTCTGCTTTCCCAGGCAAAACCATGCCCGAAGTAAGGAAGAATGCCTCGAAGGACGCGACGTGGTTCCGCGAAAGAACGTCGAATCGCAGGTTCGATATCGTACGTTTCACCGAAAATATTGCTCGCTGGAGACGTATCGCCGACGATTTAATCCGTTTTCATGAGAAACGACTCGGTTGCTGGACGAATGGAAATATCGAGGGTACGCCGTCGAACTCGTAGCTGCGTACCATTGCCATACCGTCGGATGGGTCGAATCGGTCGAATCGGTCGATCAATTTTTCGGACATTTTTCTAGCAGGTTTTTAACGTTTCATCCGATAGCATGTCATTGGGCCTGTGCTCGATATCGGATGTTTAATAACGTCGGTATTCCGAAAATCTTTTCACGGAACGTTGCGTCAGGAATTTCATGAAAATCGGTTTATAGAACTCCGGCCCGATACCATTGAAATTATACCAACGACGATTTTTCCAATAACCAGCTGCAGGATAACTTAATCTTACAATGGCAGCGATACCGCGATCTTGATCGGAAAAATTTGTTTCGCCTCTGACGATATCGTACGCGCGAATCCGATAGGTCGCGAAGCAGGTTAGCATCGATTGTCTCCGACGGCTTTGTCTCACCTGTCGGTAGAATTTTCTTTGCGTACTTACGGAACTCGCTCGCCCCATTTGCCCGCAAAAGAAGCAGCCGCCGAATTTTAAGACCGGTTATTAAATCGGCAAGCTGTTTATTTCCAATCCACGCGCCGTCTTTCGACGAGTTTCCACGACTGTCGACGACTTTCGACGACTTTCGACGACTTTCGACGATTTTGCAAACGGGATGAAAAGAGAATAGAACTTTGGCGGAAGTAGGTAAGACGCCGAAGCGCGAAATAAGATGGAAAAGAATAAAAAGAAAAGTCGGAAAGAGAAGTTGCGAACTCTCCTTCGAGAGCTGGCAATTTATAATAGGGGCTAATAGAGGCATCGTGCTCGGTATTGTTCCCGGGCCAAGTTTTCTGAAAACGCTGAAAACGCTAAAATATCGAGGCAACCGGATCCGAGGATCTCGCTGAAAGTCGATCCGATGCATTAATAACGTAACAATGGCCGAAAGGTCAGGGGTCGCGGGGAGACGGAAACGTTTCGCAAGCTACTTTGCAAAACTCTTCCGACGGAATAAAATGATCAAGTTCGTTGTAAGTAAGGGAAAAGTGGAAGAAAAGTTTCCTACTTATTGTTAGCTAAGACGGCCACGGAGGGAAATTCCTGAAAAATACTGTCCAGCACACGGCAATTCGAATAGACAGATTTCAACGGGACGAAAGGAAAAACTCAAACGTTGCTACGTCCGATAACATTATGTACATGTATATACGGTGCCCCGACGAAAGCGACAAGGGAACGTCGTCGACCGCTATAATTCGCCTCACTTTCGTGCTTTCGACGGACAAAGAAACGAGACGTCGAGACCGTCCAAAGTTATCGCCGCGATTACGTCGCTCGGCCGAGCGAGACCGTATCGATTTCGACGCGCGGCAAACTTCGATCGCACGCACCTTTTGATCTCGCTGACGGATTATCCGAGCATCCGATAGGGTGGCTCGAGTTCCATTCGAGTGGCAGGCGTCCGAGTGCAGCAAATTAATTCGATTCGTATTTGACGGCAAGTGGTTGACGTAAAGGGCTAGAACTGGCAAAGGGACAGGTATCGGATGAACGGCGTCGATGTACGACGTTACGTGGCTAGGTCTGTCGACGAGACTTTTTCGAGCAACGGAGGCCCTTCGGAGAATAAGAAGAAGGGTGGTGTTTGAATGGTCGCAAAGGCGATTTAAGCGGGCCCGATGAAACGCTACCTGCAGAGGACGCGGCCGATTCCGCGAGCTGGACGAACAGCGGATTTGCGAGGGCTTCCGAGGGCTTCCGAGTGCCCGAACCGCATACCGCATACCGCACGCCGCACGCCGCACGCCGCACGCCGCACGCCGCGGAACCAGCCGGGAATCGAATCGCTGCTCACGCGAACGACGACTCTGGGAACGGTTCTGGAAATAGCACGACAATCTGGAAAATGAAGTCGCGTGGCTGGCTCCTCGGATATTCGATAGAAACGATATTTCTTCGGATTCGTGAAACAGACTTCGATGTCGCGGATAGCCCTCGGCTTTGATAAACAAACTACTTGGTTCGTACGCGCGCAACTTTAACGGGAAATACTCGGATCGAGTGGCCGATGAAAAATGAATCGAACGCATTCAAGCGAGAAGTAAGAAGCGCGTAGTCGAGACGAATAAAAGTAAAAATGTTTAAGGATCCGTAAGGTTCGTTCGAAGAGCTTTTATGTCTCTTTGAAAGAAGTTGTTGCGTAAACATCAACGTACACGGAGCAAGTTCGTATTTTACGATACCCGGAGCGTACGATGAGATTCCAAGGGAATATGGCAGCGAACAAGCCAGCCAATCAGGCTGATTCGAAATTAACCCGGCCCGGCATTGCCGCGTAGTCGAGCAGGCGGGCCAGAATAAAGAGCAAAAACGAAAGGGAAAAGAGGAAAGAGAAAAATCTTTATGGCTGGTTCGGCCGGGACGCGAGATTTATCGTTGGGTCGTGCATGTATCTAGTTCCGCCGTGCGTGCGCGCGACAGCTGCTCGATAAAATACGCCTCCAATAAACGGAATAAACGCAAATTTCTATGGACGGAGACCGTGTGTGAAATGTCTCCGTTTCACCGTCTACGCCGCGACGTTGCCTCGGACGGCGGGTCGTTCTCGATTCCTCGTTATCAGCAGCCAGACCGACGAATCGTTTCCAAGTGGTTCAATCGTATTTTTCGCCCGGCCACGAGAGACCGCTTCGCGTACCGAGGTTCGCGAAATTATGCTAACTCGAGCGGGAATCTCGACGCGACGCGACGTCGTCGTTAAAACTTCCGAGACCGTTTGTCGGTCGTTGTTCTCGCAGAGCCTTATCGCGGACCTTAACGACGCGCGCGACTTTTCGCCGATAAATCGGCAAAGGAGAACGCCTTTACGTGATTTTCCAGACTCGGCATGCATTACCCTCGCGTTATCCTTCGAGACACGGAGAACGTCGTGCCGCGTACGCTTCGTTGCCACTTTTCTTCGTCCGTGAACGATCTACCTCGTTATCGCGCGTCGCGGTCGTTTGCATCGCCAACTTTCTATCCATTTACGACCATCCTTCGACGTCGACGACAACGACGACAACGACGACCAGCCGCGATACACTCGAGACCGTGCCAATGGGAAAACGGATGGTCAAGGTTGGGATAAAGAAAGAAAAAGAGTCGACGGATTCCGTCGGCCTGGTTGCAACGAGCGTCCAAAGTCTCGGACACTCAGTACCGAGCGGATTACTCGCGAACGCCTCTGGTATTCGATACACGTACCTTCCAATAATTCGCTACGAGCTTCCTCGAACCCCGGCAATTATTCCCGCTACCTATAGCTTGAAAACGTTCGGCCGTCTTGGAAATCCCTCTCCCGGAAACAACGATACAAAGAACTTTAGTTACGGCCGCGCCGCTCTACGTATGTATCAATGTATATCTATGTACATCCGTGACGTTCGACGAGCGTTCCGGGACATGTTTCGTGTCTAACTAGCTCTCACGGTCGTTCGAATAGCGAACAGTCGTTAAAATTTTACGAGAGAACCGATACCCACCTACGAAGCCGGTTCGACGTTTGCGATAGCAAAGCCGGCGTGTGCTCGATATTCCGGTAATTGGAGCCCTGCCGGCAGTCATCCAGGCACAAAGTTATCGTTTACTACGAACTGCTGATCCAAACTCCGACGCGAAACCATCCACGTAAAGCCGCCGCGGCGTTTTAACCGATCGCCCGCGCCGGCCAACGTATGTATCTCAACGTCGATCCGATAAGCCGACCGTCTACGCTCCTACTCCGTAAAGATTCGTCCGTCGAGACCGCGTTGATTCCTTCGCCAGCACCCACACGTCCGGTGGTGTTTAGTACACGTAGCATCGCAGGTATTTCTCATCAAGCCCCGTACTCTCGATCGAGCGCCGATCGAGCGCCGATCGAGCGCCGATCGAGCGCCATTCCACGAAATTGGCTTGTAAATTTCGTCTATCCGCGTCCAAGTGCGTACCGCGTGGCACTTTGACATTCAGCGAGCTTGTCCAGGCAATGAAACTTGCTGGGAAATCTGAAAAATCGAATCGACGATCTCGTGAAAATTCTATCGAACCGGCCTCATCATCCCGGAATTACGTAGGCGAGCGCGGAACGAACGGAGCCGAAGACAATAAGGCTAATCGAATTCGTAAAGGGAAGTCCGCGGATGTTGCGTGTAATATTATCAACCCGGGGGCAGGTTTCTCTCCTAACGGAGAATCTAATTAGAGAAAACGATTATACCAGGCGGCAGCGTCTTAACGGTTTGTTATTCGAGTTCGCGTAGGTAGCTAGAAGATCACCCTCGTTATCGATGTACCCCCGTACCACGTGCACCGTTCTAATTAAATCTCGAATCGTTCCAGCAATTACAGCTATTCAACGACACCCGAACGTCTTCCGTGCCAGATAATAATTGACACGTTATAAGAGTAGAGACGAAACGGTCGACGGACGAGTCGCGATAAACATTTATCGTTACGGCGAACAGGACCGAACAAAGCCGAACAAAGCCGAACAGTTTCATCGCGAACCTAGCATAGGTCGCAGATGTCCGAAACACGGACCCACGAAACTCGCGGTGAACACCGAAACGTATACGTACACGTCCGTTCTTCCGTTCTTCAGAGATATCCAGAAGCCACCGACACGAATTTCCTCCGCGATATCAATGTTGCGGATAGAAAGTTCACCCGTTGAGGGCGACAGCTGCTGGTACCCGCACGAAACGGTCCACGGACCAGTAGAGGACGAACGGACGACAAACCTTGGAGCGGCGTTCCCGAACCGATCCGTTTTTATGCGGGGAAATGTCGCGTCTTTGAAAATGTTGCTAATCTCTGAATTCGTGAAGCTCGTGCCTTCGCGCGAGCGCCTGTGCGCGTTCGTAGATGGGTTTGGCTACGAGAGAGAGAGAGAGAGAGAGAGAGAGAGAGAGAGAGTGTGAGAGCGAGGGGGGGGGGGGGAGAAAGAGACAGGCACACGGTCAGACCGACGGGGAGGATGTTATGCGCGTTAAATTCGGACCATTGCAATTCTAGGTTCTCAGGTGTCCTCCTGTACTAAAGGTTCTCGAAGCCACGTTTAGGTTAAACGTGGCTGACCTATTTTAAGGTCGAACCACTGGTTCCGGAATATTTTTGTTTTGCTCGTGGTTTGAATCGACTAAAATCGACCAGAACGAAGCGGGAAACGGAAAGCGGAAAACGGAAAACGGAAAACGGAAAGCGGAAAACGGAAAACGGGAAACTGGAAGCGGAAAACTGAACGGTAGGACACGTACTCTGGCTTGGTGAACTAGACGCAGACTGCTCTCATGAATAATGAATAAGAGTACCAGCTACCGAAACCCCTTATCAGAGTCATTTTTCTTTTACAGACATTTTACCGCCCAAGGAAAACGTTCGATAACCGATAACGCGACGTCTAGATAATTAAGTCGTTTTTCCAAAAGCGAGCAGCGCGGGGATCAAACAAGTTTTGCCAAACTACAGACTAGGAAACTTTTCGTGGGGCCGGCGTTTCCGTTGAAACGCGAAATAAATAATCTTCGTTCTTCTATTCAAAGAAAAATTCATCCCAGTTTTGCGCTAGCGTTTAATGAAAGAACTTTCAACCGGGAACGAATCAGATTCTCGTGGCTCTAATTACAGAGAGCTTAGTCCGGTCCTGAAGAGCGCGAGAGGTTAATGGGGATAATTAAAAATGGCAGCGGGAATTAGAAACGAGCGTCTCGTAAACGGGAGAGGAAAAATAATTGCCCGATGGAACGGTCAGAAACGAAGGAATCGCTCGGCATTCTTCGTTTCCGTTTACCGCGGCTCGAATCGGGAACGTCTTGTCTGTCGTTGTTCCATCGGGAAACTCGTTCTTAACTCGATCCTTTCTTTTCCTCCCACTCGTGGATGCAATCGGAAAACGCGCTAGTGTTTGCATTGCGCTTGGCTAGAGAAATCGTTCGGATGCTTACCTTGCTCTGCCGAAAGGGAGAATCGCGAATCGCGCGAGGCGTCGATCGAAAATCGGGATGGGGGCGGGGGCGGGGGCGGGGGAAGATCGGTGGACGAGAGAGCTCTCGGTGGACGCGTCCTTCGGATTACGATTTTCCTTGGCCCGTAACGACGTTTGCAGTGTAATTCTACGCGAGCGAATTCGTCTTTCAGTCACGTTACGGAACCGAAAATTTCAACTCGAAACTATTGCTATTGCCTCGCGATCTCTCCGACGATCGTAAAACAAAGTAACGCCGTGGACCAGCGGATAGTCTGTTTCTTGTGATTCCGAACAACGTTTACTTTCAGCGATAGTTTTCTTCGTCCGGTTCGCCCTCTGAAACTACGAGATGGAATAAATCGACCTACTATCCATTTGGGCGATTCGAAACCCGTAGATCCTGAGAAAACAACGAAAAGCCTGGAATCCGGTCGACCGAGCTTTCTCGCTGATCTATGGACACCGTTTCGCCCCGAGTTGCATCCCACCGCTTACTTGCCGCCTGTTTTCTACCCACGCCCTCGATTAAATTGCACTTTCGCGGGCCACGAAGATGTTGCGCCGATATCGGTAAATCGAAATTCTATTAATAACGCGGTAACGCGGTGAAACGTTGATAAATTTCACGGGGTTCGGCGTGAACGTTCCAAGGCGTCGTAAACGAAACGAGAGCAGGGAAAAAAATGGGGGCGGACTAGCGACTGCAGAGAGAGAGAGAGAGAGAGAGAGAGAAGGGGGAGGGGTGGTCTTTGGGTCGCGCGGGTCGAGACATGTGTGTCCCTGTCAGGGACAGGGTGGTTTATCTAAACGATTATCTTGGCCCACTTTACGCGGGCCGGGATAGATCGAGGATGACAGCACTCGATAAATTTACGAGGACGCGTACCCATCGAAATCTGTAGTGGCTCTCGTAAAACCGAAGATCGTCACGTCCAGCACTATGCTAGTTCGTTCCATCTCCTGCCAGAACCACGGAAATTTCATTCGGAGTAATTCAATCCCCGGGTGCTCGATCATACTCTACTCGGAATTAATCGACAGCCAAATCGGCTTAACGAATCGGAAAACTTCTCTCGACTTGTCGGATAATACGCGAGAGCTTACCGATACGACGATCGTTAAACGCGACAAGAGTTTCGACCTTTTCACGAGGCTCTCCTGGCATCGGGTTCGATCGCTCGGCTCGCGCGTTCCGCACGTTTCGATTACCAACGTCCTCGAGAACCTACGTAGCTACGTCCTCGACAACGGCATTTCTATGGACAGCTTTTCCCGACGCTAAACAACCACGTTACTCCCGGACGTGGACTCGGATTTTACGAGCGACGAACGCGACGCGACAGAGTCGTAAACATTTTCTAAATTCTATCCAGGGAACGAAACATGCTCAGCCGCGTGCTAACGTAGCAGCATCCCGCAACGGTAGGAAAAAAAAGAAAAAAAAAAGAAAAAAAACAATTCTCAACGAACCGGAACGTCCTTTGAAACAAGTTCCAGGCCGATTACCTATCGCCGCTGCCATCCCCGCGATATTAATCGTCATCTCTTATTTTCCGTCTCTGCTTAATTAACACCCGTCGTTAGTTATCCTGGAATTTTTTAATATCAACCACCCTCGCGGTGGCCGGTCGTTTCACACCCCGGCATATTATATCGCGTTTAGAACTCTTTGCTTTTACCTTTCCGCATTCCCCTTTTCCCCTTTTCCTTTTCAATTACGACGGCATACCTTTCTCACGATTTATAGGGCTATCGAAATGAAATTCTATGAAAATATTCATAAAAAAAAAGAAAGAGGACACGTCCGTTCCAGTTTCCGCACGGCCGGGTCGTTCGTTTTCCCGCGATGGATCAATTTCCGCCCTTACACGTCTACGTATACGTGTAACATATCGTACGTTTCGTTCGCGAAACGGGAAAGATAGAACCTTCGAGCGATTTAAACAACTCGCCCGAGCCTCGATGCTAAATAATTACGTAATAGAAAACCTGGTCGACTTTCCAGTTATGTGAGAAAGTGACGACGGGTGGTAAAGGGTTCGGATCCCAGAGTATACATCGACGCGATGTTCCGTCTACGATACAGCGAACCCGCCAGAATTTCCGTCAAACTTCCCGACAGGATTTACAAGTTTGCACGAGGAGAGATTGCCGAGCGAAACCAGCGGGACCCGAGCGATTCTATGATAGAAAACAGAAGATTAGCAAGTTATCAACGTCGATGTTTCGGGCGAAAACGAGCAACGTTTTCCGCTTGGAGCTTTTATCGAAATTTCCTTTCTCGCCCTAAAAAACAGGGGACTCGTCGAAAACACATCGCGGATGAACCTTCGGCTTTCCGTCCGTAAGTCCGTCTAACGTCGGTTCGATCCGCGAGGAACGTTAAACCAAGCCGCCATGCTTGCTTCTGGCAATTGGCAGCCCGCCAACTGCGAGTGCCTTCTATGCACATACACGGTAGACCTAAAGTCTTACGGCTATCCGTCGTCGCGGCCCAAAACCTGAGCGACGGATGTGCTAGGAAATTACGGCTACGATGTAACGCGTTTCCGCCTCTGACGATCGAGACCGGTGACGGGAATGACAAGTTTCTACCTCTGGATCGTCGAGTTTCCCATAGATGGAGAAGCCCATCGTTGTCAATTTTGCGACGCAAAAACCCTACGACAGTTCCGACGCGTCGCTATAAATAGAGACGAATGACCGAACCGCGCGTCCGACGACTCGACGGCGGGGAAGCTCGAGGTCTGGTTAGGTCTGGTTAGGTCTGGTTAAGTCTGGTTAGCTGTAACGGAGCGAGCATCGTTGCGGCGATAACGTATAGTTACACGATCTCGTAACGCTACGCTTCGGCATGTTAATCTTCGTAATTATTCCTCTACATCGTGCTCCTTATCCGCGATGCATAAATCACAAGGCGCACGGATATCAGAGGCGCGAAGGGGCGACTTGTCTCTGGCGGAAGATGGAAAGGAAGGTGGTTCGTGTGACGGATCTGCCAAGAGTGGCATCGATAGTTTCGACAAGATTTCCCCCCGGCCGCCGTTCCCTGGCGCCTGCCACTCGCTAAACAGACTCTTTGTCGCGAGCTTAACAGACGGCTGAAATCGCGGAAATTTGTCCGTTTGTCGTTCGGAAACCTGGGAAAAGTATCGAAAATTCCTGTCGAGGATCTAACGCGAACGGGCAGCGGATCAAGATTGCGGCGGTCGAACGTTATCGAGCGAACGGGACGCTCGACCACGAGGCGAAGATTACGATAAGCCGGTCGGACGTGACAAACTTTACCCGGGAAATGATATACATACATACTTGGCTACATCCACGTAGGACCGTCCTCGCCTTTGTTTCGCCCCATGAGGGAGAAACAGCGTTTCCGGTAGCGAGAGCTTTTCCTCTACCGTTAGATGCCTACCGTTAGATGCGATTGTTTCGGACGAACCTGTTTCGCGATAGTAGCGCGTGTGGGGAAGGGCTGCGCGAAATATTAGCGGGCGCACGTATGTATATCGACACGGGACGTCGGCGGGATGGAACTCGGCCAACGGATTAACCCAGAACGACGAGGTCGCGCGGCCCGAAAGATCTGGAGCACCGATAGACCCCGATATTCAATTCCGCCCGATCCTTTTTCCTTTCCATCCCACGCGAGCCCTTTATACCGTGCACGGTATTTTTAGGGGCATTCGACGCTGGCCGCAACTCGCAACCCGCAACCCGCGACCCGCGGTAAAAACAAAAACCAAACCGAGGAATCGTTTCGCTTCGAGCCCGCGCTCCTCGAGATACCCGTCCGACTCGTCCACGTTCGCCGTAAACTCTTGTCGAAGACTTTGTGGATCGGCAGCGGGCATCGTCGCGGATGGTCCTTCCGCGGGCGGATAGACCGGAAGAGAACGGAAGAGAACGGAAGAGAACGGAATAAAACTCATCGATCGAGGTGGAAAAGGAAGCTCGATGCGCGGCTTTGAGTCGCGCTCGTTCCCTCGAGGCTGCGTGAAAGATATAGGATACCGGTGAAATTTATGGACGCTAGCCAACCGAATGCGCAAAACACGGACGCTGCAGGTTAGATTTATCGTTTCGTACCGCTTCGTTCCGACGTTGAATCGCGTTGTTCGAGGGAGAATCCGCCTATTCCTATTCTAGCAGCACCTATCACGGGATATCTGGCTACCCTTAACCAGCACGAAGCAGCTACTTAATGCCATCCGCCCCCTCGATATATATTTCACCCCATTCGTCTCCCGTCTCCCGTCTCCGACGCACCAAATAAATGCTGTTCCTTCGAAACGATTGGAATCCTTGCCGCTCGGTCTTTACGCGAGCGCGTACGCGTACGCGTACACGGATACGGATATGGATACGGATACGGATACGGATACGGATACGGATACGGATACGGATACGGATACGGATACGGATACCTATATCGCAATCGAAACCCCGTCGGGACGGACAATAAACAAATCCGTTTGGAAATGCAACGTAGCAAGTTTACCATCGGATACCGCTTTTTATGGTCGACCCGTCGAGGCGTGGCGGAGACACGGAAACAACTGTTTAGGAGCAATTCCACGTTCTTTGAATTTAGAGCAGAAGTTCCCGAGTCGGTTTCTCGATGAATCCGCCATTCCCCTTACTTTGAAAATCAGGGAACGGCTCCACGTGTCTCGCAGCCAAAACGACCGACGCCGGAACCGAGGGGGAAACAGCGAAAGAGCGAAAGAGCGAAAGAACGAAAGAACGAAAGAACGAAAGAACGAAAGAACGAAGAAACGAAAGAAACAAGCTCGATTCGGTGGGAACCAATATAAATGCAAAAGCGATTCGCTTTACCTCGTGGAGACGAGCCCGCGGTCCGATCAGCGAAAGGTTAAAAATAATTGAACAGGAATCTTTTCTATATTCCGTATCGTCTCTGTCTCGTCGAACGCGCCCACCCGCCTGTGCTTCGTTCGACGGAGAAACGTATCGCGCAGCGCAACTCCGTACGCAACGCCCTCGTACCTTGCGATAAAACTACCGTCAAACTTTCGTTCGATTCTGCACGCGTACCTACGTATGCATCTACATACATAGATACATAGATACATAGATACATAGATACATAGATACATAGATACATAGATACATACGTAGAAACGACCTCCCGCCCCACGTGTAGATAAGACCTACGGGGAAGGGCGGACGAGTCTAATTGCAGATACCGGCGGCGGCCGCGAAAATTATGTGGAGCACGTTTGAATCGTAAAGAGAACAAAGGAACGCCTCGACTCCGCATTGCGGTAATTTAGTTTCGAGCTACGATGGTACCACAGGGACGCTCCTCGAGATTTTACTCCAGCATCCACGCGATTCGAGAAAAAAAAACAACCTCTGCAGCCAACACCGCTGCGAGTCGTGAGACGAGGATACGGGTTCCCATCTTTGAACTTTTCACGAACAAGGCTATACGTCAACGTTACGTTTATCCATGCGTCGATACTTGTCGCCGGTACTAAACGAGTATTTGTAAAATAATTGTTTGCTACGCTTTACTTTCCAAGGAGAAACCCGCTGGTAACGCGTCGAGTATCTACGCGAGCTCGACGAAATCGCGAAACGGAAGAATCGACTCGACTCGACTCGACTCGACTCGACTCGAGTCAGCGACGGTTTTCTAAAAATAGAGCCCGAGTGGGTACCACGAGAGCGGGATGAATATTTAAATTGGCTGAAATACGCAAACGGGTGCAGAGGGATCGGTTTCCCCTGCTCGACCGTAATCCCTGGGCAAAAATCTGGTTACGCACGGCGTAATATTGGTTTTTTGCGGGATTGGCCTTGTTTCGGCGGGCTCGTCCTCGCGTAAATTACGCGCGAAACTCACGGCAAGGTTTTTGCTTCGAGCTTAGCGGGACGAACGTTTAATCGTAACGGCGGAATTCGTGCGAGAGGAACGGCCGGTTCTTACGGTGGTACACGCTTCTTGTTCGCCTCTTCGTAAGCGTCTCGCCGGGCGATCAGTTTCGAAATTTATTGCGAAATTGCAAACCTACTCGTAGCCCGGGAAGTCGCAACACCTTTTGCCCCTATCTTTCGTTATTTTGGGGAATCTTTCGATAACTTCGCTACGATAGCCACGCAAAAGACAGCTAAAGAATGTCCAATAACGAAATGGAACTCGAAAGCCCGTCGAAGATTACTCGCGACACTGAAAGTACCGGTTCGGACTGGGTTAATCGTTTTAATCCAATTACGAGGAAAGGACGTTTCATTATTTTAAGAGTATCCTTGGTGAAGCGACGTGGAGTTATCGAGGAGTCGCAGCTTCCGTCCGATCGTTTATATCACCGGCATTTTCCGGTCCGTTTAATCCCGGTAATGCGAAGCAGGACGGCAGCTTGTAGTTACGCGAGCACCACCTAGGAAGCTTGACGATTTTATGCTGTCACGCCGAGCCGAGTTCGCCGCCCTTCGACGTCGAGTGCCAACCGGACTGCCATCGCGAGAGTGCCACCAAGAGTGACCCATCGGAATCGGAAACCAAAGGAATTGCATTTGAAATTCTAATACCGACCCTTTTTTCATATTCAAGTTACCATGAGATTTTCCCGCCCTTTCTTCCTTCCTTCCTCCCTCCCTCCCACCCTACCACCCTCGTCCTCTTGCGAAACGTTTCCTTAGGTTACACGGTCCATTTTGGTCGATCGTTTTCTCGACCTCTTGTTGAAATCATCGAAGACACCTGTCTCCGGTATAACGGTGTCGTTCGAAATTCTACCCCAAAAAAACCGAAGACGGGAGAGCCCGTTAAATCGCAGACTCGGGGGATCTTCGACCTAGCGACGCGCGGGTGTGACATTATTTACGTTGGATAAGGTTGATTACGGGCGGCTTGTCGCGTGGCCGGCGGTTAATCGTGCTCTTAATCCAGCAGCCTCGATCACGCTGGATTAGCCGCGGAGATTAATCGATCGGTAACACGCGACGGCTGACGTCCCGACGCTATCTTACGCTCCTGCCCACCTAATAAGACGCTCCGAAGAATCGCGGCGACGGAAACGCGCACCGAGCGTCGTTCCAAACCAACACCGACAACCGTGCGTTAACGTTCGTCAAACGGCAGGTAGCCGCCGTTACTTACCTAGCGGACGTTGCGTTACGAGGATAACGCCCGAGTAGAATATCAAAGGGTTTTACGAGACTATTTCACAGACTTTCATGAACGCGGTAACGACCGACGATACCGAGAGAGGAAGAATCTTCTCCTCATCTTCGCCGGCCCTCTTTTAACGGTCTCGCTAGGCGACGATGATTATCACTTTCCGTTTTTCCGTTTTTTCCGTTTTTTCCGTTTTCACCGTCCGTACCGACAGGCGTAGGCGCGTCCCTGCAACGAACAGCCGCAGGTGCCCAGGGGCGGGCACGGTCGGACATCGAGGAGACACGTTCGAGAGACAAATTTCCCGCTGTTCCTTAACGATCTCCGTAGTGAATCTTTAACAGGCGGGCTTTACGCGACGTGACAAAGTTTTTGCCACGGCTGGCCTGCATTTATCTATACGGCCCGATGTACGTTAACCCTGCCGCTTGCGCTTTCCTCCCGTGACCCCGCCGATGGAATTTCCTTGATACACGATACGCTTGAAACAGAGATATCTTATTTCGCAAGGATGCCAGGGTAAGACAAGACGTATACGTAGCACGCATAACAACATTCGTACGTCGAGATTTCTCTCCCCGCCGACGATCGAATAGGAAAGGTAAACCGAAGGTTTCTGTACCACGTATTTCCCGAGGAAGAATTGCCCGGTGAGAAGCAGTGGATTATATTCCGTAACAAAGTAACGCGGCGGCACAAGGTTTTAATTAGAGAGGGGGACGGTATCGGTCTGCGCGGGTGCAATCTGGCCGGAAATAACAAGGGACACTAAAATTCGTGCTACACCGATGGTTATTCGTTTTTAACGAGCAGCTTTATCGCCAAACTTTTTTACGACTTGAAAGTTATTAATATTCATCCTTTTAATCCAGCTTAAAGGGCAGTTGTTGGAAACTTTCGATTCCCGAGGAGAAGCTCTCCTCGGTCCGTTCGCGCGGACGGCGATGGAAAGTTCGATTCGAAGAAATTTGAAATCGGAAGACGAGGACGAGTGGAAGCGGTGCGGCGCGGTGCGGCGCGACGCGGCGATCGTTCCCACGGAGGGCGCGTCGCGCAGCTGGTTCCCGACGGATAAGCACGTTCCCGCGACTATCCGGATGCCGGTTAGCATAAATTCCGGAAAAATGCTACGACTGTATTACGTCGGGACACGTTACAAGTTTGTTCGGCTACGTGCTCGGGCTTTTCGCTTTCCAGTTTCCCCGTAGGCGCGGCTAAAACCACTTAACTCTGGGAAACAGATATTTCACGTCGATCCCCGCGCTTTCTATCGGAGAAATAATAACGTTCCTCGTTCGTGTAAACTATCGAGCAAAGGAATTAGCTGGATTAAACTGAAACTCGATTTACAGGCTCTCTACTAATTCGTATCCGAAAGTTTATCGTCCCATTGTACGTACGCGGCACGTTGAAACGAACAAGCCGTGTTCGGTGTAAATATTTGTATCGACGAGAGGCTCGCGAGCCTAACGGAAAGGCGATGCAACGTTTTATTGGATTTTAAGCGACGCGGCCGATCGACACCGCGAGATTATCCTACTTGTTACCATGCGCGTTGGTCGCTCGTTCGAAAGTCTGCGAACGACGCGGATGAGAAATATCGGCTCGAATCGTTTTAATTTCCCGTTAATCCACCAGGACTAATTATGTGGGAATAATAAATTAGCCGGACAGGTCGAGCAAACACTTGGCCGCAATCACGAAAAGCTTCGTTGCGTACATACACCGGGATAACAGCTACAACGCGTAACAGGGAACACGAATTTCCGGGAATTTTCCCGAGCGCTCCCGGCTGACAATAATTTATACGCTTGTAATCGAACTTGCCCCGCTCGAATACCTCCCCTTCGTCGCTTTCGTCGAATCGGCCTGAATTACGTCGAAATTCGTATTTTTCAGTTACCGCCGATTAGAGACCGGTCCGTGTCTAAAAGTAATTCGTCATTTCCGTAAATTTTTAGATATCAATCTGATTCTTTCACTGGCTCATTCGGTTTCGGATTCCGCGTCGAAAACGTCCAGGATCATTTGAATAGCTCAGAAATTACGGATGTGACGTAGGAATTACGAAAATCGCGAAAATTCATCAATTTAAAGCAGTTTTTCGTTCGGCATTCGCTCAATTTTTGAGATAGCGGTCTGAAACTGGTACCATTGTTTTAGTTAGGAAATTCTACGTCAGAACAATGTATAATAGTTGTACTTTTCGAAAATTTAATTTTTCGCAAAAATCTGAAGGGGGTAGGTCAGGATTTTTTGCGATTTTCGTAAATCGCTCGCCATTTCCGTAATTTTTGAGATATCAATCTGATTCTTTCACTGTCTTATTCGGCTTCAAATTCCGCGTCCAAAACGCCCTGGATCATTTTAATATCTCAAAAATTACGGAAATGGTGACCGATTTACGAAAATTGCAAAAAATCCTGACCTACCCCCTTCAGATTTTCGCGAAAAATTAAATTTTCGAAAAGTACAACTATTATACATTGTTCTGACGTAGAATTTCCTAACTAAAACAATGGTACCAGTTTCAGGTCGCTATCACAAAAATTGTGCGAATGCCGAACGAAAAACTGCTTAAATTTGACTATTTTTCGCGATATTCGTAATTCCTTCGTCATTCCCGGCATTTTTGAGATATCAAAATGACCCGGGACGTTTTGGAAGCGGAATCCGATGCCGAATAAGACAGCGAAAGAATCAAGTTGATATCAAAAAATTTGCGGAAATGACAAAGGAAATACGAAAATCGCGAAAAATCGTCAAATTATGACAGTTTTTTGGCCGGCATTTGCTCAATTTTTGAGATAGCGATCTGAAACTGGTACCATTGTTTTAGTTAGAAAATTCTACGCCAGATCAACGTATAATAGTTGTACTTTTCGAAAATTTAATTTTTCGCAAAAATCTGAAGGGGGTAGGTCAGGATTTTTTGCAATTTTCGTAAATCGGTCACGATTTCCGTAATTTTTGAGATATTAAAATGATCCAGGGCGTTTTGGACGCGGAATTTGAAGCCGAATAAGACAGTGAAAGAATCAGATTGATATCTCAAAAATTACGGAAATGGCGAGCGATTTACGAAAATCGCAAAAAATCCTGACCTACCCCCTTCAGATTTTTGCGAAAAATGAAATTTTCGAAAAGTACAACTATTATATATTGATCTGGCGTAGAATTTCCCAACTAAAACAATGGTACAAGTTTCAGCCGGCTATCTCAAAAATTGAGCGAATGCCGTTCAAAAAACAGCCTGAATTTGAGGATTTTTCACGATTTTCGTAATTTGCTCGCCATTTTCACAATGATTGAGATATTAAAACGATCCGGGACGTATTGGACGCGGAATTCCAAGCCCAATAAGGCAGGGAAAGATTCAGGTCGATATTTAAAAATTTGCGGAAATGACGAAAGAATCCACAAAAAGCATCGAATATGCAAAGCTATGGGCCAAGTACAAGAGAATGTTACATTGGAATAGGTTGCTCATTAACATAAACTGCATTTTACACAGGATTTGAAATCAATCAAATGTGAGCAAGTACAAATTATTGTAGAGCAACGACACAATACTATCGCTAAGTAAATATATACAATTAACTAAATTTCCCAAAATATGGTGTCTTCTCATTTAATGACTAAATCTGTTTACTGCTCTATTAAATGTACTTGATGGCCCGCTTTTTACGAAGGTTCGATTAATCGATTCCTTTGGCTTTTCGATTTTGAACCTCTCCGACGACGGCAATGGCAAAAGCGACGCGAAATTTACAAAACTGGGTCAGCTCGGTCTTTCATCTCGTGGGTCGGTTCGTTTCCATCTAAGCGACCTCCACGTGTTCGCGAGTCGTTAGAACGAAAAGCGTACGTATAACGGGAGCTTGCCGAAAGAGATAAATAGGGATAAATAGGGATAAAAAGGGAGACACTAATTAATCCGTAAACGGAGCAGCCAGCTTCGGGCGATTCTCATCGGTTCGAGAGAATCCTCCTCCGTCTCCGTCTCCGTCTCCGTCTCCGTCTCCGTCTCCGTCTCCGTTATGCACCGTTACGAGATTCAAACGAGTTATGTATCTCGACTCGGACTCGATACCGAATCGTCTTTGGCTGCGCGTCTCGTCTCCTTCCGAGCTGACACGTACGCTCCGCTCTTCTGCGCGTTTCACCGATCGGCGATCGCTGATTGCATCTCACGATACGTACATACGTGTAGCTTTTCCGTGCGATCCTCCGCACGGCGGGCTTTTGTGGTTGCGAACGATCCTTTCCTCCGCGGTTCCACAGGCGTATTCGTGTCAAGCGTTCGATTCTTTTCATCGAACGGCGCTCGGCCATTATTGTTTTATTTGCGTATATGTATGCACAAAATCGCCCCCACACGTACATACATACATACATACATACAGGTATCGTTGCACGAAGCACAACGTACCGCGAGTGAAAATGAATAGCGAGCACCGAACGGACGAATTAATCAGGGGCGGAAGAGGGATGATTTTTTCCTTTAAAACTTCGGTGTGGCCAGGAAAGGGGGTTTCGGTCCCGTAGGATAAACGCAACGAGGGTTTGCGACCCGGGCAACGGCTACCCGCTACCGCCTACGCATTTACACGTCGGTGCTCGATGACAAATTACCGCGGCGAAATTACCAGCCGCTGCTAACGAACAGCTTCCACCGTTCCGAAAATTTCCAGAGATTTTGCCACGTAATTCTTTGATCCTTCAGACTCGCCTCGACCCTTGCCGGCCGAAACTCGGTCGCGCGTACTCGTCCGCGCGTGGGCTGGTAACCTCGCATAAATAGGAACAATTTTCTTTACCCCGTTCTCACCGTAGAAAACTAGCCGTATCTCGCTTATCGTCGTGGAACGTTTCGCATGCAGCTGTTGAATACGGAAACCGGAAATCGGAAACCGCGTTATCGATTCCCGACGGTCCAGTGATATAGCGAACGACACTGCCGTCGGTCCGGATCGCGTTGACGATTACACCGACGAGGGGACGCGGGTGAAAGGTAGGAAACTTCCGGTACGTGCGGTCGGAAGTAGCCGCTCGGAACGTTTCGGGGCCGAAACGTATCGTTGCGTCCGCGTCGCGTCGTTTCCCTTCGCGTTCGCAGAGTCACGCCATATTCGTTGCTCGAACGGATCGAGTCGAGTATCGCCGTAGCAACCTTGCGCCACGAGTTTTTCGTTAAACGAAAGCGCGAGGTCGTCGATAAGGGAACGGTTAACACCTGCGATTAACGGATCTTCGTCCGACGTACGTCCTACCACGTCCTACCACGTCCTACGTACGTCCTACGTACGTCCTACGTATATCCGTAGGTAAATACACACGTAAACGATCCAAACGCGCGGTGCTTTCATCGCGATCGTATTTCCGAAGCGTGTCCTCTTCGTTAAACGTACACCTCCGCTGGATGGAATAATTTTTCATCGGGTCGGAGCGGCACACGCGCACCAGAGACAAACTTTTTAGTTTCCCATCGATCACGCGGCGAGTTTTGCTCGTCGAATATTAACAAAGGAACACGCTGCGAAATTTCATTATTAATGGCGCCATTAGCGAATGTAATCTCTGCAAATATTTAATGTCGGTACGCCATAGCGTCGCGACATAAATATTGCTCCAACTCCGCTTTGTCTCTTCCCTTTCTCTCTCGAACGTTTCTATTACGGTATTATCGTGTTACACGTTGCAGCCGGTTAACGCTACAGCTTCGACTCGGCCCAACTTCGAAGCTGTGGTTATCGGAGAACAACGTACGAACCGAGAGAGCAAAGTAAGCGACAACGAAAACGATGGACGGAAAAGCGGTGGCAGCTGGAAAAGGGAGAGAAAAAATAGTCGCCGCGTACTCGGTTGGCCGATACGTTCGACGGTACGCTCGACGGTACGTTCGACGGTTAAGATTAAACTTTAAAGAGATGTGTAAGTCGCGAAAGGATTGGCAGAGCTCGTGCCTGCGCGTGGAACAAGTCGATGGGACGCGAGGGGTCGAAGTTGATCCGTGTCGCGGCTAGTCGAGCAGGAAAATCAGGTCACTGGCCGATCGCGAAACCACCGTGGAATCGAAACTCTTTCCGCCTCGTTGGTTCGCGGAGTCTGGCCGGCCGTTCTACGGAAACTACGGAGAACGGAGAGGCGGGGGAAGAATCGTCCCGTTCGACGAACGGGCAACGTTCCTCCGCGAATTCGTCACCGCGTTTATCCCCAACGCGTCGCGACGCGTACTTACGTATTTTCCGGGTTTTTCCGAATTTCCCGAGCGGGAAATTTCACGGACTTACAAGCTACGTCGAAGAAGATCGATGCCGGGAATACGCCCGTGGGCACGAGGTTGCTTTCCGAAGCCTCGATCCCGAGAGATGAAAATGTTGCGAGGGTTTATTGCCGGTAAGATGAACGGCCGACGGTTCGCGAATTCTACGTCGCACTAATTTCCAGAAAATTGCTCGGGGAGCTCCCTCGTTGCCGTTATACCGTGTTCCCAGCCAAAACCACCCCTCCTCCTAGCACGCCGAACCGTGTCGTGATAGCCCTTCTAATAGTACCTACGTAGCCAACTAGAATGGCCATTATCACGTTATTAAGTCCGTGACCTGGCGGACAGACGACCGGATGCGATCGACGGAAGGAAAATTAATTCCAGTTCGAACAACTTTTCCCCGAAGTGTAGGGTCCTCTAATTAAATTCCCCTTTCAAGCCGAGCTTTTCCTTCGTTGGAGAAAGCTCGCTGGACGTGTGCACGCGTATCCACGCCGAGCGGGACGCGGCTCGACCAAAAACCGGCCAGCGAGCAAAGATACCTCGGCACTTTGAAACTTCGAGGCGTAAACTTTCCAACACGGAAATTTGAAACACGACGGGCAGAGGCGACGCGACATACGCTCGAACCGGGTCGGCAGCAAAAACACGATACATATCCGGACACGGGAAAAATTCGGCCTTTGATGCCGAAAATCGAGGAAAAGACGAAAACGAACAAACTAACGAATCTCGCGGGCGCGATCGGTAACGTCTCCGTTGCGGCCGAGAGAAGCGTCGAAAATTTTCGAGAGAGACACCTGGCGCATCGAGCGTGCCAGAACGAATTCTCGATAATTATCAATCGCCGTTGGAGATGCGCGCCCGCGATCCCGAGATAGCTGCCAGCCACCGGGGGAAAAAGGACGACGCGTTCGTCGTACCTGGAACTTTGTCCACCGCCGCGTCGCCCCGCTTTATCGAGCGCGATTCACCAGCGGTTTTCCATCTACCTTCGTTACTCGACTAAATTCTCCATCGTCCCGTATTCCATCAAAGCGAATTCTATTCGATTCCGATTTGCACGTAAATTCCTCCACGTTTCGTCAACCGCGTAACAAGTTCTTCGTATAGCACACCTGCCCGTTGAAACGTCTGTCCGTCCGTACGGCCATCCGTCTAGTCGAACCTTTCTCGAAAGGGCCAACGACTAGACCACCGAACCAATTTCCCAGCTAGAAGACCTGGGCGAGACCTAACGTAATTTTACTCGTTTTCCTGCCATTTTCCATTCCGGCGACAGATACGAGTGCTACCGCCTTACCCCCTGGCCGCAGCGTTCCCCGTTGGCGGTCGGCCGACGATCGGGCCAGCTCGATAGCGGACGTCCAATCGCGTCCCATCGCGTCCCATCGCGTCCCATCGCGTCCCATCGCGTCGCGTCGCGTCGTTGCGAAATCACGGACGCGGGAACGTTCAAACGGTAGAAATATGACCGCGCGTCCGAGCCATCGGTTTCCGTGGGAACGGGTCCGTACTTTGCCCGACGCCGCGGCCGGCACGGCTTCGAAATAATTCAAAGATACAAATTGCACAGGTCTCGCCGGATCGATAACCGTTACACGTATGATGTCGTCCATCGGTCGCGTTACCGCGGATTTCTCCTACAGCGAGATCTCGCCCGCGGGCCTGGATCTCGTCGCCGCGTACATCCGACGGATAGACGGTACCTTCTCCTTTCCTCGGTGCCCGTTCCCTTGGACTGTTTGCGCGCAAACGTCTCCGTTTCCCCGCAACCGTGCCCCGACGGTTCTGCGAATAATACGAAAGCCAACGATCTCCCTACGATCGAGGACCGAACCCCGAGAGTAACGCGGAAACAACCCCGATAACGAAACTGTTTTCAAGCTCGAGCTCGGTCGCGTTCCACGCTCGATTCTCGAGGGTATAGAAAAAGCACGTTTATCAACTGCAGTCGTTACGTATAGAATTATAGGATTTGTTGCGGCAAATCAAATGAAACGGCCAACCGAAAACACGTTATCGGACGCGTCGCGCTTCCGACTCGTTTGCGAAAATGACCGCGCAGCACATGCATATTTATAGCCACCGCGGGGAAATTATTCGAACGCGATCCCGAAGCGTTCGTTTCGCGAAACGATCGAGAGAAAGATCGGGACGGAGAAACGATCTCGCGAGACCAATGGGCGCGGGCGGCGGCGTTTGCGGCGACGTTTGCGGCGGCGTTTGCGGCGGCGACACGCGAAACGGGGAAAGGAAAGGAAAGGAAAGGAAAGGAAGGGAAAGGAAAGGAAAGGAACGGAAAGGAAAGGAAAGGAAAGGAAAGGAAAGGAAAGGAAAGGAAAGGAAAGGAAAGGAAAGGAAAGGAAAGGAAAGTCGATATGAATAACTAGGTCAGCTTTGTTTGGGCAAATAACAAAACTCGTTACTTCGTCAGGGGTGTCCCCGATACCGCCGTTCGCGCGCCGGCATTGCTCTCCGCTTGTTTTCACGATGCAGTCGCGTGATTCGAACGCGCCACCCCGATGGATGCGCGTCAAGTAAAAGGGATTTCCCGTGATTTCGAACAATAATGCGATACGATACAGCGGAACGGGAAGCCCAGTTTTATTTTCAAATAACCTGCGCGTGCTTCGGGCGTAAGAGCCGAAACGTCAGATACTCGATTAAAAACGACCTTTCGAATGTTTAATTAAAAGTACACCGGGTTCCTCAGATTCCCCGGTGCTTGGTTATATTTGTAATTTTCCTCCTCCCCTGTCGATCGTCGACCGGCCAATTATACGCCTTTAACGGTGCACGACCGCGGGCAACTCTGCTGCAATAAGTTATAATTGCTACCTGCTTCCGCGAAACCCTGTACACGTTCGAACCGTATCGTTCTCACTTTTTTTAGCTCCGTCGGCTCCACCGCCTCCCTTCAACGTTTCTTCGCCCCGTTCGTTTTTTTCCTGACATTCGAAACGCCGCCCATCCAGGTATACGGCCATCGTCGTCGAGATGCAAGGCTTCGTTATCCTCTCGCAGGCGTGCTCTGTTACACAGAACGCTGCTGCGTCGCTTGTTTAACGTTCAACGGCAAGAACGTTAAAAAAATGTCGGAGCTTAATTTCGGACCGGAATGTAGCAAGTTTCCAAGATTCCGGCGTGTCCCCGAGAGGAACGCGATTAAACAACCCGCGCGTCTCGAAAGTGTCTCGTTTCTTACGTGACTTTTTCTCCCTTCCCTTCGGAGAAGAAGACAGAAGATGAAGGACGGAAGGCGGAAGGCGGAAGGCGGAAGACAGACGGCCCGCTATAGGTCTTCCCTCTGCAGATTACAGCATGGTTACATCCTAAGAGCATTACGCGGGGCTTCGTCCCGGGCATTTGCTTACGTTTTTCTATCACGTCTGGAAAACTACCCGGCCGACAGCGAGGGAAAGACAACCGAAAACAGGCTCGTTCGATAGCTCTACGATCGAATGTGTTCTGTCGGTGAAATTGTCACGGCTAGAAAACCCGAGCTTGGAGGATCCGGTGATCAGCGATCGGCTGAAAAAAAGCAGCTCGCTTGCGAACCAACGGTGGCGGCGGCGGGGAGAGGAGAGGAGAGGAGAGGAGAGGAGAGGAGAGGAGAGGAAAGGAGAGGAGAGGAAAGGGGTGGAGACGGGAGGAACGGAAAGGAAGGAAAGGAGGGCGGCATCCACTCGGCATTACGTATTCGTGTACAAAGTCGGATCGATGTGTACGCGAGACTAAGATTAATGGTCGGCGAGTTTCACGTCCGAGGTTTTTGACGCCAACCCGTTTACCAAACTGCAAACCTACCACCCGAGACTTTGTATCTTCTAGATTCCAGAAGGATGATTCGCGCTTCGATCGAGGCTTCGCGGTCAACCTACCTCTCAACGCGAAGTTTCCTAGTTTCTAAAGAAAAAACGCGTAGGATAAAGCTTCGGAGTAAAAGAGATATCGTGCCGGGCGGGGCGGGCCGGCCCGAATAGAGAAAGTATACGGAGGTAAATCGAGTCGGTCGCGTTCCCCGTTGGCCCGAATTCACGTACCTATCAAACGCGTCCTTCCACTTGGAAATATCCGTCGACGCGCATTATCGTTCCGCGCAGCCCGCACGGTACATCTCGCCCATGGAATTATACGAAAAATATCGTTAAACGGATCCTCATCTTTATTCAACGTTCCCGTTGGATGCGACGATTGCACCAATTGGGAAAATCAATGTTGACACATTTTAATTTCATCTCCGACCCGCCACGTTTTTGCGGCTCCGCTTCCATCAAGTTCCGTACGCGTGAACGCGCGCGTATACGTTTCAACGAGGATACTTTCGTTAACGAGCCACCCGATCGAACCACCCGATCGATCGACCGAATAATGCCGAAAGAACCCGGGTCTCTTGCCCGACGCGAGCAGGCGAACATCGGCAAGTGAATAACTCGTGCAACGAATCTCGCAGACTCTAAGGAAATTAGCGGCAGGATGCGTGACACGGTTCCTTTGTTCTTTACGTTCGTACTCGCGCGGAAAAGGTGGACCGGGAAGCGGTCCTTTTACAACTCCTAATAGGACGAACGACGTTGCAGTCCGCATCGATAGAAACGGAAGGTCCCCTCCGAGCGGAAAGGTAGCGTTTCCCTTCCATTCTACTGCGAATAAATTTCATTGGAAATTGCAAGAGCAGATAGGGATATACACGTTTGCAGAGACATCAAAGGAGGCTCGCGTACACGGCCCGGATACGTTCGGTATTCTCTTTGCGCAACGGACATAAATGACGCTTATCCCTTTTTTTCTCTCCCCGCTTTTTCACATTTTTACCATCTGCACTCGTGCGACTCTAATTTTCCATTCTCCGGCATCCGCAGCATCGTTTTTCCTTTATACACCAACACCGTCCGCGCTCCACGTATTTGTTCGAGTTTTCCCGGCCACCGCGATACGGTTTACTTTATACTTTATTACCGTACCGTTTCCTAGCTTTTCCAGCCGTACCTCTCGTCCTTCTCTTTTCTCGCGTAGGACCCTCGCGTATCTCGAAAACTTCCGTCGGAAGGCCCAGTCCCGGCGACTAACGTCCGTAAGGCAAGTCAACGCTGAAGGCAAAAACGATCGCGGTTACGACGAGGGAACTGGATTTAGCACGTTAACTCGTTCCGCGGTACTTACATACGCGCGCGCCTATGCGATACCGATTTTGTATTTAGGATTCGAGAGCCTCGCCGACACACCTCGCCGACACACAAAAATTTCACCAGCATGCCCGGTCTACTCTTATGGGTGGTCTGTGTCGATACTCTTTATTGCGCTACCTAAGGTTAAGTTGGCCGTATACCTGCGAATAATATAAACCGCAATAAACGGTTACTGTTCATTGTGGTGGGCATACTTGAAATTGTTTCCTTTGTATTATATCCGCTCAGTTTACATTGGGACTTTGAAGAGTGAACTGCCATTAGCGGAATAGCACCTTTGGTGGTCATCTTAGAAGAGCGGGAGGAAGAGGCCTGGGGAGCCACGATCAGGGCAGGGGCGCTACATCCGTTCAAATCATGAAAACAACCGACGGGGATTGGGTGCCACTCCAATTTCGAGTGAGTCCCAACCCCCGGGCCGGGCGGCCTAACCGCCCCCCGACCCGGGGGGTGGTGACAGCCACCTCCGGAGTCGAGGATCCGGGTGCTTCCGGAGGAGTCCCTACGACCCTCCCATTGGAGGGTCCCCATTGGATGTCCTGTCTACTCGTATACGTCGTCTGTGGTTTCGCTGCTTACAGACGATTCCCTCGGTGTACCGGTTGACGATACCAACGACTTTCCGTTATCCCGCTTCGACGGGAAAGAAACGGATTGGATATCGCGTGCCGCGGTCGGGATTAAAGCCTCGGAACGTGGCAAAACGCATAAAACCGTTTCGTCTCTGGCAAAAAAGCAACTCAGCCGGAAAGAAGCCCGATACCCCTGCCCACGGAACGAAAACATCCTAGCCCTACGATGCCGAGAGGCTTTTTAACTTTTCTCTGCTCGTGATACGAAATTCACTCCTTCGCGCATGGAAATATACGCGACGATAATATTTCCTCCCTTATCTCGACGGCTACGCAGCCGTTACGAGCCTAGAGTCGCTCGAAGTAAAAGGGATCCGCGGCTAGATATGTTGTACATACATACATGGCGTGGCGCGGGATTTATCCGGAATTTCTAATCGCGCCATTTAATTCCCGACATCGGCCGCAAACCGCTCGGGAAAACTGGTTGCGCCGCTCGATGCGACACAAATCGATAAGAGCTTTCGCCTACTCGCGCCCCGAGAAATTTCGGACATTTAGGAATAGGACAACTGAAAAAAAAAGTCGCACGTAAGTAACGAAGAAAAAGAGAGGTAAAATAGCGAAACAGGAAACAGGAAAGAGGAGGAAATTAGGATCGGGGAAAGGGAGAGTAAGGGGCAGAAAGAGGGTGCGGAGCGGATATTACCCGAGATAAAAATCAAATTAAGCTCGTACGCCGACGCTGGTCCGTGAGACACCGATGACACCGATGACCCCGAAAGAGGGGACACCGGCCACCGAGAGTCCCGCGTCGTTCCTAACGGCTTGACATTTACATATCGCGTACGTGCCACGTACCCGCAAACGCCGAATGTATTTATTTGTTCGTATTTAAAACATCTCGGCCACCCCCTTGCCCTCTCCTTTGATCGAGTTTTCGGATCTTCGGGTAAGCCGCGTAAAGTTTCACGTCGTCCCATTTTCTGTTTCAGGTGAGAGATCTCGAGATATCCTGATAAGGAAGTTTCGAGGGTCTGGACGGCGAAAACCAGGGAGTACCGGAACGGGAGCGGTGAGAATACGCTAGGACGCGGTGGCTGGCATCGGCAGCCAGGGGAAATACAATAAATCCATGCTCGGCTTCCACCGGAATTCGAGATGGTTAGAAAGAGCCGTCCGTGGCTGGTATAACGTCAACGCGTAGGGGATCGAACGAAAGGCCCGAATGCAGATTAAGTAATCTACAAATGAATTCTCACCACCCCCGCTTCTACGTATACACGTATGTATACGTACATACATACATACATACGTAGAAGGTATACACGGTTTCCCGCCGGAATCCTTGAATCGTGCTCCACCGAAAGATTCAACAGAATCGGGAAACCGAGCTAATCGTCGAACGCGATTAAACCGTGCCTTCTATTTTTCCGAGTCAAATACACCTGTATATCGTTGCATCTTTTTAACACGCGCCGCGTGTAACGTGCAAGCATTGTAAAGAAAAAAAAAAGAAAAAGGAGTCAGCTCTGTTAACGAGGACGTCGAAGCAAGGGCTGCGACGTAAGCCGTAGCTGCGTTAACCTATTTTACAAGCCCTCTAAACATCCTCTCTCACGCGGCACCAACTCCGCCGGCACTAGCACGCGTAATCGTAATTCCAACTAACCAAGCACGCGATAAATCACGCCAATAGCCGTATAATTAACGATGACTTATGGACTAGATCTCGTGGCAGGTCTATACACGAGTAATGCAAAATAATTCCTCGGCTGGTGTCGATGTAATCCCACGGCTGCTACTCGCCACGCGCATAATTTCATCCGACCTGAACTTAATTATCGGGAAAGTTATGCTTCTTCCCATTTCACCCTCCTCCCGTTTCGTACTTATCTAATAACGAGATTTACTCAGCGATACAATCTGTAGGATTATATGGAAACGCGGATGGAGATGCCGTTTACTTTAGCCTAGTAACGGAGATACGTATGTACACGCGTAGTTTGGACCGTTCGACTTGGAGAATCGGGACTCGACCGGCAACGCTTGGCCGACTCGCTCCGAGACTTTTGAACCAACCAGACGAGGTGTAAATCAACCCGGATAATAACGTCGCCGCGTCGCGTCGCGTCGCGTCGCGTCTGTGCAATTAACGGTGACTGCCACGGAAGATCCGAGGGTAAGCGGCTTACCGTCGACGAGGACGTCCTCGTCGCAGACTCGTAAGGTCGTTCTTGGTGAAACGACCGCTCGGTTTTTCCGCTACCCCCGATATGGAAAATCTTTGCAGAAAACGCCAACGCTGCTCCACGTGCCGAACTTGTCGCGCCTAGCCTCCCGACTCGACCAGCCTTTCCTCGCTGATACTCTCGTCGCGTGGAACGATTCACCGGGTGAACAGTTTTCAATCGTGCCAGTCGCCACGATCCGTAGAGCAAGTTTGTTCGTTGATATTACTCGGGCCGCGCGGCCTCCGCATTTTTCACCGTCTGTTTTCAAGCGTAATTTTCCACGATCAGTTTGGTGCGAGGGCGCGTACTTGCTCCGGCACCGTCCGCATCGCCGCGGGATCAGCATAATGCAAATTTCGATTTAATCTCGCGTAACGGCCCCTTTGGTTTTTTTCTCCGCGGTCCGTTTTACGGTTCGAAAGTCTGCGCGGACAAAGTGCTCGGACACCGAACGCTGACGCGATTCTTTGCATCGCGTCGGGTGTTGGTACAGTTGGTACCAACCACCGTTGCTACCGTTGCTACCGTTGGTACAGGAAATCACCAAAGAAAGGAGAATCGACCGGCAATTCCGGCAGAAAGGAGCACCGATTGCCACGCGGCGCGGCTCGTACCCACGGAATTCGCGCGTGATCTGAATAATTCAAATCTTTCGTCCAACCCCTCTATCCGTCCATCGGCGGAAAGATACGAGCTGTCGACACGAAAGGGGTTAATTTAAATTTCACACGACCGAATTTATATTCGCTAATACGATCCCAAGGCGGAAAACGACGAACGGACCGTCGACAAGATGTCTCGATCGGTAGGCAAACTTTCGAAAATGCCCGATCCATCGCGAAATCGAATTTCTCGTTTCAAAGGATATTCCCCACGCTCCGCGGCAAACTTCCGCTCGACGGAGGGAAAAGTTCGTCCGGAGAACGCGGCTCGGCGAACGCGAGAACGACGCCGAAAGGATCGAGAAAAAATGGGTATTGAAATAGGTGACTCGACGCTGCTCGAGGAAAATAGAAAGCGTACCGATTCGGCACGACTCTTCGAGGAGCAGCAAACTTTTACGGCACACCGCAGACTATTTTCGTGATCCTGTTTTCTCTTTTTTTTTTCATTTACCACCGAGTTTCCTTTCCGTTCCGAGACGAGAGTAAAACTTTTGATATTCGCCGCTAACGACGGACGGTTAGTGCCGAATGTCAAAATTTCTCGCGTCCCCGGAAAAGCTTGCAAACACGTTCCTCTCCCTCTCTCTTGTGGCAAATGTTAAGTAAAACGAGAATTTAGGCATCGTCGAAATATCACGAGCACGATTCTTGCTCGACAACTACCGACGAGACAGCGACGCCGCCGTTTCCCGTTCCGCACGTTTCGTGCCAAGCATTTTTTGTCAATGAAGATTCGATAGGACAACGTTAGAGGAAGGTGATCCGGATTCGAAATTTCGATCGGTCCAACTTATGGGAGAAAAGAGCGATGGCGTGCAGCAACGAACGAAAGGAAACGATAACGGAGGAGGGAAAGTTCGCGTAACGCGTGCGTGGAAGAAGAGGGCTCGTTTTCGTGCTCGAGTTAAAATCGAGGCCACGGGTTTCAGGAAAATGAACGGACGAAACAAGCGAGAATGCAAAACGATGGAAGAAAGTGGAAGCCTTTGGCACGCTTCCAACCCCTAGCGATTCGCCATAGCGAAATTACCCCAAATTACAGGCCGAAATTCATTCGTCGAGAGAAAAATGACGGCGCGTTAAAAAAAACTCGAGCAATTATTAATTTCTCCGGGCGTAAAAAAAAAAAAGACGAGGGGGACGAAAATGTTCCGTACATGGGAAAGGGAAAAACCGCGGAGTAAGTACGTGATATACGTCGAAACAGATACGAGAAACTGGGTAGCCTTTTGTAGGCTGAAACTCGTCCGCCGCGTAGAATTTGTATTTTTCACGCGGCCGGATTAAAAGTAAAGTCGCGGTAACGACGTAATAAAAGTTTCACGCCGATAACGCGTAGGAACCGATTACTACGAAGGCGAGAAAATATCGCCGACGACTGTCTGAAACGCGGTTAATCCTTCGCGTCAGGGGTCTGTTACGTCTAAACGAATAAACTGGAATAGAAGCCGTAGAAACTGTTTAACGTAAAGTCGCTGTCGAATCGAGCAGGTCTTTGGATACAATGTTGCGCGGTGTTGTTTATTCAAACTTCAGATGGAGATTATCGCGCCATTTTATCGCATCCCTGTGACGTGCCATTTAATTGGTTGTATGTACATACACGGTTACCGGGATACTTTCAACGGAGCGTCCGGTACGTTGAAACGTTTTCTTCGTACACGACTGGTGAAACGTATCGACCCGGTGAAACGTCCAGGAGTAGAAATCTAAACAGCCGGCAAGTTTACATCGAGGAAATTCAATTAGAAATTCGGGTGAAATTGCTCGTGACGGTCCCTGGGCTTTTACCGTCGTCGGATTACGTATATCGGGTTATTGTCGCGCGAAATTTCCAAACCATCGCGGATATTTCCAGCTCGCGTGGCAATTCGTCGATCCGACCGGGTCTAGGGCGCCTCGCATACGGCTGCGAGGGTCGGTAAGACCCTAGAATGGCCCGGTGGGTCGCGAAACGTGAATCGGGGCTGACGGTGGCGTGAAAACGTACACGAACACGAACACGGACACGGACACGGACACGGACACGACACGTACAGCGGCGACCGCGCGTATAGACCGACTACGGAAACCAGGTTGGCCCGAGTTAATTGTATAAATTTACAATGAATTAGCGCGCCGAAGCTCGTAGTCAGCCTAGGAAAGGGGATCACGGAGAGTTCCCCAACGATGTGTCACGTGTCCCACCGAATCCGTGACAAGTCCGGCGAATATTTGTCGGACTTGCGATGAAAAACCCCGTCGGAACATCGCGTATCGTATCGTCGACGACGTTACGCGTTGTTTCGATTCTACCGCAGATTTCCGCGTATTTGTAATTTATACGCGCGTCGCGTCCACATACGTGTACATGTATGTACAACGTTAACGGAGCGGCGCTGCTTTACACCGCGGTACAAGATATACTCGGGGCATGCGCTACATCGCTATATGTATCTGGTGAATCTCGTAAATCTGTTGCTCGTAAATACGCTGGTTCAGGCCATGCACGATGCTTGGTTATCATTCAATTAAACGATATGAAATATGTCCCAAGCCAGTTGGAGAAAGAGAGATGGAGACTCGTCGGGTAAACGGTAAACGGTGAGCGGTGAGCGGTAAACGGTAAACGGTAAACGGTAAACAGTAAACGGTAGACAACGCTGGATCGACCGCGACGGCAGGTGCGTTGTTTCGTCGAATATCGAATAAATAAATGCAAACTATGGAAAGTAATTTGAAAAATTGCTGCCTTCGATCGCACCGCGCTACGTATGTACATACGCGTCCGAGTGTACATACATATATATACTCGACCGGAGATTTTCTAAGACGAACCGTGGGAAATGTAATTCGCAAATTGTAACTCGGCCACTCCCACTCGCATAGACGAGGCGAACTTTCCAACCGAAGGCCAAGTTGACCGAAAGGTTACCGGGTTGCCGATTCCAAGCGAGACAAACTGCAGTTTCACCTTATCGCTTTGGCTAACTCGCGTTAGACCGGCCCGTTTATCTTCCGTCTTTGACTACTTTATACCAAAAGTTCCCGCGACCGACTAATTCTCGATATCGGAATCAATCGACTCACCGAAACTTTTCTCGCTTTATTAACCTAGGTACCGAGCCGGCCGCTTCCATTAGTCGACATCGACCGGACGAGAGAGCGTACCTTTCCATAACGCGTGACCGTTGAAATCGCGATGGGAGCAAATATTACTTGGATCCCGTAGCGTCCCGTAGCGTCCCGTAGGTAGAGTGTCTTTGCGTTCGTTTCGCGTATATTCACTGCATTCCGGCGTATTCTCCCCCGTCGAGGAGCATTGTTCGCTGCCTGACAACGACGTACGCGCGATTGCTTTGTCGACGAAACTGCTCGACGAAACTGCTCGACGAAACTGCTCGACAATCAAAGTTCGAGGAGCGCGCGACTCGCCCTTCGACCGCATCGCTTGCAATTAGATCGAAAGTGTCTCGATTGTTTCCTTCATTGGCGTCCGTGGAAATTATTAGGTACGTTCCAGTCACGGAAACGGCAACACGTACGAACGTACGCGCAAACGCGAGTCAACGAGATCGTATTAGCGTAAGTACTTTGGAGATACCATTTCGACAGGAAGCAATAGAAAAACGTCGAAATTTCAAGGCGAAACGAGCGAATTGGAATTCACCAGAGAGGCTCGAACGATCCGCTTAAGCTCGAAGGATTCGAGCCAACAACGCATCGCGGGACTCTAACGGCAGTTCCGGTCAGCATAACAGAATTTGCACGCTCGATTCGCAATTCGATTAACGATCGAAACGCCGAGACGGTAGGTTACTCGGTCGGTCAGGATCATCCATATATGTATATCGAACGTGTATGTGCGGACGTACGTATGCGTACTCTCTCCTTCTTTCTTTATTCTATTCTATTCTATTCTATTCTATTCTATTCTATTCTATTCTATTCTATTCTATTCTATTCTATTCTACTCTACTCCACTCTATTCCATTCTATTCTATTCTATTCTATTCTATTCCATTCCATCTGCCTCGCTTCGTCTTTCTCTGGAAATAGTTGCGCCGGCAACCCTACGATTTTCACGAACTCTCGAAAGACCTATCACGCCACGGGGTACCGTGTTCATCGAGTAATTTCACGCGTTACGGGTGCAAAGAATCTCGCGATAGAAATTGCGATAGGATTCGTGTTCGTCGATGGAAAAAAGGCTCGAAGGAAGAGTAGATGGAAGGAAAAGACACCTGGGTCCTGGCCGCGAGGGTTCGCGCTTTGCTCATACCGTAAACGGATTCGGATGCCGGATCGGAATTTCCATGTGACCCGCGAGCACGTGCTCGCCGCAGAACCGTCGGCCCGTTGAAATAGCTGCGCCGCGTTGCCGTCGATCGGCTATTACAATATTTCAACGTCTCACGATTCGGCGAGAAGCACGAGTTCGGAGCCACGAGTATCGTTTCCGCGAGTCGGGCAGAGACGCGGAAAAGCAAGCAAAACGGTTCGAAGAGCGGGAGGAAAAGTTAACCGTCGAGATAGAGGTTGACGATTGAACCCACTTAAAGTCACTGCCGCTCTTTGGTGTTCCAGCGACGATCGAGCTAAGAGCCCTCGATTTTCGATTTTTCACCCGAGAGAACTTCCAGTGGTTTTCGCAGCCCGCGAAACACATCTCACGCCAAGAGACGCTACAGCCAGTTTCAACGGTAATTCCTTCCAAGTGCTTCTTAATCGGGTCGAGTACTTAACCGAAAGCTGCGAAATCGATTTCTACTGGAAACGTCGATGGCATCCACTGGGCGGTCGAGTCGCCCGGTTACGATAGCTTATCCCGTTTCTTCCGACGTAAATCACCGAGCCTTTCCAAGAGCTCGTCGTTCGGAGCGCAAGTGGTGCATTCGCTGGGAGACTAAATCCTCCGAAGAAAATTGAGCACGCGTGCCGAGGAAAATCGAAAATGAAATTTACGTCGGGCGAGCAGTGATCCGTGCGACGCTGACGCTGACGCTGACGCTGATACTAACGGTTACGGTTACGGCGACGAGAATGGGAACCGCAGCCTATCGCGTTTCCGCAGGAACGAACGAACGAACGAACGAACGAACCTCGAAGACGTCTATACGTCGGCACGTTAGCCGCGCGAACGCCGCGACTCCCGACGAGACGTCGACCTACGAGGCTGGTGGTTACCAATTCGTTCGAGTCGACCGAAAGATTAGGGAAGCCCGATGCAAATAACGAGAAAAATATCCCCGAGCTATGACAGACGAGCCACGCGTCGCTGCTCTCACGAGCTGGCGAACGTATGTATGCGCGTACGTACGTATGTACGTGTAGCTACGGTCTCGCGGTTGGATCGACGTAATACGTTAACCAGCCCTTGGCGAGTAACCGTACCGATTATCGCGTCCCGACGCCTCCTCTTTTCCCGTGCCAGTTCTAGCGTGAAAGATTCGTTATTGTACGATGTAGCGTGGGTGGAAGCCTGGAAATCTGACGAGTCTGGCTTCGTACCGATAAGCCGCTGTTTCGTTCGCCACTCGCTCCAGCGAACCAACATTTTTCAATCTATCCGATCCCATCCGACACGAGCAGTTTCGCGACTCGAAGCGACAACCGACAACCGACAACCGACAACCGACAACCGACAACCGACAACCGACAACCGACAACCGAAAACCGAAAACCGCGCGAGCGATCGGACGGTCGATAAAGTTCGAGTAAAGGTGCCGTTTCGAGAGGGTCCCTCGTGCAAGGTGAACGAGATTAATTTGCTGACGCGTTATCGCGAATTTCCATATGACTTGCGCGCAGAAGGATCGGTCGGTCTAACGCGATAACCGGGATTAGAAGAGGGACCCTTTTCAAGCCTGTACAAGCTTATTGTCAGCCCCAGTTCGAAATACGCTAGGCACCGGTGCAATCGTCCAGATTAGGAGGGTCTAATTGCCAGCTATACTCGTACACTTGCCTCCTCGGTCGCTGCGCGGCCTCTCGCCACTCCTATTCTTTTCCTTTCTTTTCTCTGCTATTCTTGTCGCGTTTTTCCATTTTTTAACCAACGTTGCCCCACCATCGCCATGCTACTCGATGGACGTTAATAACCGCGAGACCGCTCTGTCCGATGCGCTCGACAAATCGCTTGCGAAATTCCGTTGCCTCCGAAGGAAAAGTAGCAAAGCATAAACCGAGGAAAAATGTTGCCGGGCAACGGGCCGCGATATCGTAAGAACGGATCATTCGTGTCGTAATGGACGTGGAAAGACAACGTAGAAGTAAAGATGGCCCCGAAAGATATGGAAATGGGTTCCCAGTGAGAAAACCGAGAAGCGAATACGAGAAGCGAAGCGGCAAGAAAATTCGCAAGAAGAAGTCGTTAGAGAAGGGCGATAAGGACGACGCACAGCCCCCCGAAGCTTTAGAAACGCTCTCGAGCCGCGAAAACAAGAAGAAACAAGAGCAATACGACACGGAGCATCGCGCCCGCGCCGCCTGCGTTCGCGATACTCGAAATTCGCTCGGTGAAATATTCCGGCCGTTTAGCAAACGCGTAAACGTTTCTCGGACAGCCTCCTGTTTCTCCTTCTTCTCTATTTCTCTATGGAAATATTTCTCTGGACGAGATCGCGCATTTTTCTCCAGCCGGACACCTCGGTCACGCGTATCCAAGGAAATACGTGCAGGATTTGCTTACGACCTTTCCTTTCCTTTCCTTTCCCCTAAACAACGCGTACCCTCCGACAGGACTCGAGCCTGCGATTACCGCCCCGATCGACCTCGTTACCGCGATGGAAAATACATCGTCGCGGTCCACGGTTTAGACGTAATATTCCCTCTTTCGATCTTGGTCACTTGCTTGGCTTACGTTGGCGACGTTCTCACGTTCCGACGCGGCTGGTAGATTCGTCGAAAACTCGGAGAGCTTTTTTACGGGTTTCGGTTACTCGATCCACGCCCAAGAGGGTCTTACCTTTCCGCGGTACGTCCCTTTCTGTCGATAGGCGATGTAATTTTTCACTTGCATCGACATCGGGTTACGACGACCGAAAGTGACAGGCGCGCGGATAAAAGTGACGGGAAACAATCGACGTCCCGACGTAAATACCGTTTATCGAGGTGTTATCGCGAGCCCGCATTCCAAGATGGATAGCTTTCAGCGAGTTCGTCGGGAGAACCCCTGTCGGGGAAATTAAATCCATGGGATACGGAAACGAATTCGATGGCACACGTTTCGCGATTACATCGAAGGAAGACGTAGCCTGTTCGCGGAGCAGGAAAAACGCGCCACTGGAGTCGACAACCGGACTGGCATCGAGAAAGAACATTTTCCTCGCGGAACGCAGCTCCGGTTCGGCGGAATTCCCGCGAAACGATGCAGATCGGTCCAGATCCGCAAGGGAGCGGACGAACGCAGAAATCCCGGTGATAAAGACGCCCGGTAACCCCGATTTACCAAGCGAGAGGGGTTGGGGCGGTTGGGGCGGTTGGGGCGGTTGGAGCGGTTGGAGGTCGCGGAGGGTCGGAGGGTCGGAGGGTCGGAGGGCGTTGCATGTGCAGGATTTTGGCCCAACGCCAGCCTAGGCTACGGCACTGCGGATGTGCACGTCGACGTGGACGTCGATGTGCCGGGGCTTCTCTCGCATGCCCTATCTCCGAGAGAAAATATCCCTCCGTCTCCAGCGCGTTCGAGACGATCGCGGCATCGTGCGTTCGGACTTGCTATCTGTATGCCTCGTGTCACGATATCCTCGACACGTCGGGTTCCCCGGAACGAAACCGTAGTTTTTTCTCGACTGCTTTCGCACCTACTCGCGCACTTCTCCAGGTATCGATCGGAAACCTTCGCGAGCGTGTTTCACGTAAACTTTCTCATTGAGAGCATACCTCTCGATTCTTCGATATCGTGACAGGCGTGTAAACAGCGAGGGAAAAAGTTGAATATTTTATTGTTTTGCTTACGCTTACCGTCGGCCGACGCGAAACAGAGCAAATTCCTCGAGACGTGCACGCTTTGTCGCGTACGTATCTATCTAGGGTAAAATCGTAACGATCGTTTCATCGAGGCTTCCGAGGGCACAGGGACGCGGACCGAACGTTTCCGCTGCTCCGTCGGTCGTGACGGTACACCGCGTCGCGCGTGAACGTTACATTTTAAACTCTTGACGCGAACTAAATCCACCGACCGTTGACCGCCAATTCCCGAAGATCGTCCCCGAAAGCTCGACTGGCTCGTGTTTTCTGCGAAACGTTCCAATTATTCTGTCGGAGGTTTAGCCCACTCGGAGTATCGTCGAATGGGCGTGGTCCACGTCGCCCTGTCGAGTGTCCCCGAGACCGGCAGCTTCTTCGGCTCGTCGCACCGAACGTAGCGGACTCTGTCGAAACGTGAGAAAATTTTCGAACAGAAATTTCGACGCGTCGAGGAGGGACCCGCGCGAGTCGTCGACTTTTCGCCCTGCCGCGGGATACTCTAGCTGAAACGAACGTCCAGCCTTTTTAGCCCCGTTGCACGCGGCACGGATCCTTGGACGCTTTCGAATCTTCCGGGGGAATCGACGTTCCCACGCATCGAAATTCCTGCCATTCCAGTTTCTACGTTTGAAAATCTCTACCTACCGATCGCTCGGCACTAGCGGGTTCGTAGTCGGTGAGACTCGTCCGCGAGGAAATTTCTACCTCGGACAGCGGTCGCAAGTTTGCTTAGGTGGACATCTACGATTATACCGTCGTCAGCGTATCGTTTCATTGGCCTAGAAACAATGCAAACATTAGATCCAGCTGGAATCTCATATTCCAAACTAACCCGAGTTTGCGGTTGGATATACTTTATTAAATTGCACGCGGCAGCTAATATTTACCTTTGGTTTCGCGCAGGCGTTTCCTCTATTAAATTCAATTGCCGTATGTGCGAACACGTTGCGCGACTCGGAAACACCTTGGCGACGCGACGTTTCGCATCCTCCTGGCCGGTCGCTTGACATTCTTCTCTTTTGTTTCTTCCGTGAAATGGTTTAATACCGCGGTATCGAGGCGTCGCGCGATATTAAGCTGGAAAATCGACCGTCGACGCGGTCGAGAAAACCTAAATACGAATCGGTAGAGTTGTAGCGATAATAACGGACGGACGCGTGCATGTGTAGCTACATACGTACATACGTCGAGACGTATCTGGGCGAGATGTCGTAAACTTTGAAGATAAACGAGACGGAACGAACGGTTTCTTGATATTCGTCCCCGTGGTGGCCGAGCGTGGCTTTAGAATTACACGTGATTTTTCTCGGCGCACGTTCATGAATATTCACGGACTTTGGAAAGAGGAACACGCGAAACCTCGGTTGATCGCGTATATCTATGCACTCGAATCGACGGCCGTCGGTGTACTTCCGCGATATAATAATTCCTACGGTCTCGTTCGCTGTCCATCTATGCTATCGATCCGTTCGTTGCCACGCTTGGAAACAGACCTACCGTTGAACTCGTTACGCGTATCCGTCTATGTATATGTACGTACCGCGTATGTAGATTGGTCGGGGTTCCATGGAACAGCGGAATAAGTAACGGAAATATAAGTAATGGAAATAGCAGCGACCGATGTTTCAACCGCGACGGAACGCGCTCGACTTTTTCCACGATCTACAACTTTCGCGCGGTTCTATTCGAAGAGGAACGCCCTCCCCCCCCCCCCCCCTCTGCCGGGGGGACGCGCGACGGTATCTTCCTGCGACAAAGAACGTTTCGTTCTTAAACGAACCTCGCGGAACGCAATCTCCGTAATTACTCGAACGTAAGCGTACAACGGGACGCGCTTAAGCTCGCGGACGCGCCGCAGCGAGACTGTTGGTGTAATTAGAATTTAAAAGCGGACGTTGGACTTGAAAAGTACCACTCCCTCTCGAGAAAAGCGTCGCGCGTCTTGCGCGTGCACGGCCGAGTCGATTGGAAATTCGAAACTTTGTTTGCATTTCCACGGACTTTTATCCTCTCCCTCTCTCTCTCTCTCCTCTCCTTCTCTATGTCTATCTATCTATCTATCTCTGGGTGTCTCTGGCCGAAAAGGCGGCAAAAGGAAAGAAAGCTTTTTACCCGTTCATCCTTGGTACGAAGCCTGCCGAGCTTCGTGCGGAATAGCAACGCGAATCCCGTTTTCACTCCAAGGTCGGATCAACAATTTTCCCTGGAATTTGCCCGACAGCGGGCGAGCTGGTTTCCATACTTGGTTGCGGCGCAAAATGCCGAAGAGCCGAGGATATTTCGACGCTATCCAAGGGTCCGAGTATCCAGCCGGTGCGTGTATCGATACACGCGTGTCGCATCGTTTTCTCGGTGTTTCTATCAATTTTACCTTCGAGTAGACCGATCCCGACTGAGCGGGATAAAAATTGGAAAGTGGCTGAAACGGCTCGAATTCACTTAACGGGAAGAAAAATCCTCGAAGCGTTTACTTACTCGGTGGAAAGCGCCGGTCGAGCGTTCCTGACTTACGGCCTGGAAACCCACTCGAATCCATAAACATCGGCAATCCACTTGTGTTCTCGTTGGTAGCCGGTAGCCGGTAGCCGGTAGCCGGTAGCCGGACATCGAGGGCTCGGATGATCCCCGAGCCGTTTACGCGACCTACTCCTTTAGAGGCAACGGGCTATCGGTCTGATAAATACAACCGTTGAATAATGCAGCACCGAGGGGGTAAACAAGAAACCTGACCACCTAAATCCTCTCAGCCACGAGATCGACGCCGCCGCGCCGTCGCGATCTCGTACGGTCGGTCGGTCGGTCGGTCGGTCGGTCGGCACCTTTTCGGATTGCTTTGCCTGTCGATGAAAGCTCGAGCGAAAATCCCTGCGAACCGGATCGAGGCCCGATCGAAAACAGCGTCGCGGCGAAATACGTGTCAGCACGACGAAATAGAGTCGAAAAGTGATTAAAAACGCACCGGCTCCGGCATGAATATTAATAACGGTATATTAATCGTCGACCGGATGACAAAGCTTCGCTTCCGAGCTGCGAGCATCTACGGTCTTCATACGTATCTGACCGAAACAGGTGCTCGACAAAATGAACATACATATGTACATACATATACGAGCCAGTTTCGATTAAATCGGAAAGTTTGGGCAAAATTGTCAGTTTTGTTTAAAAAATGATCGACACGTCCGAGATTCGTCGATATCGATCGCACCTTTACGCGCCCTCGTCCGAGTCCGGTTAGGTCTGGTTAGGTAGGTAATAGAGGAGCGATTTCTGATCCTTGATCCCCTACGTAGACGCGTCACGTTCGAACATGTATACGTGTATGGCGTTCGGGCACGGTCAGCCTCGCACGAAAGGTATCGGTCTCGATTGCGTTTGTCGATTCGAACCTAGGGCAAAGCGCGTGTATACGCCCGGATGTCTGTGTATATGTACGTGTGCAGACCACCGCGCATACCATAGGTATCTACATACGTGGACCGCCACACGACGAAACGTTCAGTTTTACTCGGTTGATTGGGGTGTATTATCAAAGCGCTCTTCAAATAGGTACACCGTTTGATTCGACCGGAATGTATCGATAGTTTAAATAATTCCTCCTCGCTGGCCGCTGGAAAGCTATTGAAAATCTGCTCGTTAGACGTTCCAGGAATGCCTGCCCTTTTCTCGCTACGCGTTCAACGAACAAGCGCGGGTACGTACCTACGCAACATATCGTATACGTACAGGGACGCGACCGCGACCGCGACACGCCGCAGATTTGTTCGAGCGTGGCAGACGATTCCGTATCGGACAGGTTTCAGCCGGTTCGGTAATCGCGGCCGATAACAACGTTAATAACGTTGATAACGTTAATAACGTTAATAACGTCGCTAACGATCGACGCGCCGATGAATCAGCGATAATTCGCGTTTCCGAGGATACCGAAGCGAGCGCACGCGGCACGCGACGATCGTCCGACAGATGGCTACGTACATACATACATACATACATACATACATACATACATACATACATACATACATATAGGTACGTCCGTTTGGCCGCGTTAACACCGGATAGCTCGAACTCGGTTAAAGTCTGCAAACACTCCGACGTCTCGCAATCAACGCCAAGCGTCCAGGTGTGCCCGTCGATACTTGAAATCGCTGTACAATACATATAATACGCTTGGTTAAACACGGAGAAATCAAGGAGACCCTGTTCGTCGAGTCCGTGAGATTTTAATTAACCGCCGATACGGTTACCGTTGGCACAGCTATTACCTCTGATTAGTATTGGTCGAACTATTAAGATCCCAAGTAACCGTGCAAACACCGGAGCATTATCGGCGTGCTTGTGTCCACGATCGAACGTCTACGTCTATAGAAAGTTTGCCGATAGAGCCGTACGATACGACGAATCGTACATCTAACGGCTCCGAGTGATCGGCCTAATTTACTTCCGTCCCCGTTTCAGCCGATCGGCAGTTTACGAGGATAGGTTAAGTTTTATTCGTTCTGAGAGAGGTACGACTCGGCCTTTCCACGCCCCTCGAACGACGGGCGGATAATCGGCGATCGGTTCGAGGCGAGAGCAGCCTAACCAGTCGGGCTTAATATCCTGTCCGCGGCGTAAAGTCAGGACTGGGTGGGCAGGAATCGTGGAGGATTCTCCGTGGTGGAGGTTCTGCCAATCATTATCCTGCTGGTATGCCTGCATACCGGCACGTACACGGGCCAGGGTATGCGAGGGCTTCTGGGAGACAGTCTAGCCCCGGAATGGGACAAAGCCCCAGACCGGTATATTGGCATACCAACGGCCGCCGATATGGGAATACTTTAAGAACAACTTTATAGTGGGCGACGAGATCATTCGCATCGGAATCATCCGGCTGTTTTTCTTCCTCTTCCTCTTCCTCTTCCCCTTCCTCTTCCTCTTCCTCTTCCTCTTCCTCTTCCTCTTCCTCTTCCTCCGTAACCTCTATTTACGTTTTTCTCATCTAGTTCCATTCGTCCCGATCACGGGCGAAAATACGTTGGTACGTACGGGAGAAAATATCGATCTTGGTCGGTGTTTCGAGTCGGGCAACCCGTCCGAGCGATTCCATCTCGAGTCGTAAAGTTCCATTGTTAGTGGCATTAATATTGGCAAATTAACTCCGAACGACGATCTACGCGACGGCAGGGGGGAGAGCAAAGCTTAACCCAAACGTATGGCGGCAGATAAGGCGGCTCGCGCTTTCTATTGGATCTTTTACGAGAACGTATACACGCGATTCAACTGCCGAGCCGGCGAGGTTTCTCTCTAAAGATACACGGCTCGTTTGACACGCGACGATGCAAACGGATGGATCCGCTCGCGGCGCGATCCGGCGCGATCCGACGCGGTCGAGTGTCGGAGAGGCGCGCGATACGTATTGTAGATATGTATATTCGGGGAGAAAGAGACAGACGAGGGCAGGCCGTCGTGGCAGCATCGTCCCCTCGCGGGGACCTCGGTCGTTGGCTTAATTGCCGTTGCCTCTCTTGTCTCGTCCCCTCTCGTACGCTCTCTCGTTTCTCATCTCCGCGAGCGTACCTCTTATTTCTCGATGCAGTCCAGATCGATTTACTCGCAAGATTCCTAAGGCCGACTCGAGGGCGTCGGGGCAAAGAGGAGAACTGGCTTCCGCGTGTACGTACAGCCCGACGGGAGACTCCTTTATGCACGAGACAGAATGAAAGAGGGACGGCGGACAAAGGGAGAAGAATTGCATCGAGCCATCGACGAACGACCAACGACGAACGACGAACGACGAACGACGACGAAACGACGAGAGAAAGAAATTACGGGGAAAGTCTGGGCAGAGAGCGATCGGTATCTCGGCGAGGACGGTAAAAGTTAGCTAAACGACCTACAGAGGCGGCTTCGAATGTCGTGACTCGTTCGAAATCGCGGCTCGTCGTCGAACCTCGTAGGTACGCAGATACCTAGGCGTGAGAGCGATCGCTAACCATCGGACAGTAGTTATCGGGTAGAAGCCAAGATCGAGCGGGGATAGGGACGGTCGGGCCGGGTTAGCCGCTACGTTTCTCGCCTCGAGAGGGGCGTGAAAAAGTCCAGTCACGTGCGTGCGAACCACGCCACCAGCATTTCACTGTAAATCAGCGTTAAAGCAGGCCGGGCAGCTTACAATCGAACCTACTTAGCGGCCCTTCCACGAGACGGATAAAGTGGCTAAAGACGAAAATGGAATATATCCGTGATCATAAAGCGCACGTATCCACGTCTCCCACTTTCCACCTTTTCCGCCAAATGTTACGACATTCGTAATACGTCCGCGAAAAGCAGCCTAATGGAAGCGGTCTTAAACGCTGCCCCGCCGCGCCGTACGTTAGAATCGGCCGAAACGGGCTTTTCTTGCTTTACGACCGGAACAAATTTCAAAGAACCGACTCGATGGAAATCGACGCGACCAGTTGTCGCGTGAAGAACGACGCCCGCCGCGGCCATTCTTCGACGTCGCGTCGCCCGCGATACCAATTGCATGCTGTACTTACCTAATTTAACGTTTCCGTCGCGATACGGTCGTCGTCGATTCGCCGATCTATCAAATTCTTTGTCATTTTGCATCCGCACGTGCGTCGCCTTCCACCGCGTTACGCTCGTTGCCAGCTGCGCCCGCCCCTCTCCACGTGCACCACTGTGTAAAGGCTACTAAAACGTGACGCACCGAGCTACGTAATACGTGCAAGCGTCCCTGAATCATTGCCGATATTTTACGGTGTCGGAAGAAAATCAGATATCCGAAGGAATAGCTTCGATTTCAATGCGAGCAGAAACGATGCATCTCCGTATCGTTTGATACTCTTTCTCTCTCCGGAGAAATTTCGATTGAACCTTTCTATTCCGTCGCGTGGTTCCGCCGCCGCAAATTTCGTCCAGAACCGCCGCGGCGGACGACGAGCGGTCGCCGTCCCTCTATCAGGCGACGAAGCGGTGCAAAGCGGTGCAAAGCGGTGCAAAGCGGTGCAAAGCGGTGCAAAGCGGCACGGTGCAGCCTCGGCATAGGGTAAAGGACAGTCGCCGGGAAATAAGCAGTAGGGTGTGGTAGCAACGTAATGGGTCGGAGGTCGCAGCTTCTATTAACTACAAACCGCAACTAGACCGGCTTCTAAGTAGACCCAATAAATTATATCGCTCATTAAGCGAACGCCGCACGTGGGAATATACCTTAATGGGTTCCTGCCGCTACGCGGAACGCGTGCGTCTGCCAGCGCGCTTTTCGCGTTTCCTAATAGCAATTTCGTCAGAGTGCAAGAATCGCCCTCTCTCGAGCGGGGAACACCCTTAGGCTGCGGTTACGTTGGCCGCTCGTACGAACGAATCGCTCGATATCGCGGGAACCGGGACCGGCTCCACGGGCTTTCCCATCCGTGACCCGATTGCGATTGTCAGGCGGGCCTGAAATTTGAACGTGCGACGCCCTTCCGAAATTAAGACTGTTCGGGCCCCAAGCGAGTTCGTGCGGTACGCGACGCGGCAACTAGAGCAACGAAAACTCCCAAGTCTGGATACGACAAACCCGACGGAAACTAGTCCGGTTAGGTACCCGTGATTTCGACTTCTCCGTTTGTTTCTCGCGGTGGCGCGCGTCGACCGTCGATTTCTCCCTCCGTTGGCTTTTCCAAAATTTCCTTCGAGTTCGCCCGACGGTAAGAATCCGCATAGAGGACGCCGACGACTACGACTAGGATTGGTCGGGAAACTCGTTGGCGCTTGCAAGATACGGAAAATAATGAAATAACCGATGGTATTCCCGACGCTCGAGATATTCGAGTAGCCTGGCAATCGTCGCTCAGGGGTACCGGAAATATCGCGTGTCCCCTCGTTCCCGATGCTCGGAGGGCCACGGAGGGCCACGGAGGGCACCTCCAACCTTTCCCCCTCCCGCCCGAGTCCCTCCGACGTACTCGATGGTTCGGGGGGGTAAGCACGCCCACAGAGTGGTGGGGAGGTCGACGGTGGTGGGCTGGAGAGCGAGGTCTGACCGAAACGGCGCCAGTACTACTGTCGCCAGCACCACGAGCGCAGCCACGAGGCCACGACATGGACATACTGGGTATGTCCGTTTAAAGCCAGCATGCACTACTTCGATCTTGCTTGCGCACGGGTACGCCCGCTCCTCTTGTCCGCGTACGCTCCGATTCTACTTGCCGTCTTGTATTGTCGCCTTTCGTCGCCTCTCGTCGCCTCTCGTCGCCTCTCGTCGCCTCTCGCCGCGTTTTGCCCGACAAATCGAAAGACTTCAACGAGTTTTAAACACCCTCGGCCTTGGCCTCGAGCAGTTTTTTATCCGCTGATCGGACGAGATCTCCTCGACGGCACGCGAATCGGTCGAACGATACCGAGGCGGGGCATCCTCGAGTCTACCGTCGGTCGGACGCGTTTCGTCTTCAACGACGAATTTAATACGAGCTCGTACGTGCGCGTACGAATATACGTGTTTGCTCTGCAGATGCATGTGCCCACCGAGCGTACCCGCAGCGCGCGTTCACTTTTTTCTGCTCGATTCTCGGTCATTGCATTTCGCGGCTCGAGTGCCTCGTAGGTGCTCGCTCGCAGGCCGGAAAGAAAACCTGGCGTAACAGGGCTTGCTTTAACGCGCGATCGGGCCAGAAATACCGTACCGCGCGGACCGCCTACACCGAATTTACGACGTGTAAGAGAGATTTGATTTAAAAATGCTTCCAAACTAGTTCACCGAGTCGTTTCGTACGTTGGCCGAAAAAATTCAATTTCTCGGTTGATTTCTCTTTGTCACGCGATACCCCGCGATCGAATTTCCCTTCCGTACTCGCGTGTACCGTAGGTACACCCGTTCCGTATACATTTACCGACGGTAAATACGTCTCGAACTTTTCTCGCGTCTACTCCCGTCTGTCCGTTTCGCTCAACGACGCCGCATTCCGACGTCTGCTATTTCTTCGGTCCGATAGATCGGACGAAAGGCTCAAAGTACCGAGCGGTCGCGGACGTGAGTTCCAACAAGATACAACCTACGATCCGAGAAAGGTAAATTCCGAACGAAAATCTCCCCCGAGTGTCTCGCTCGCGGCGCATAAACGTCGGCGCATAAACTGATCGTGGTCTCGAGCCTGCCTGCGAAATCGAATTTACCGCCGCAGCGTCGTCTTCGACGCAGCTGATCCACGCGGCTGTTTCGTCTCCTCGGCGTCTTCCGGATTTTCTTACCCACGTACGTACGTATTTCGACGCGTCCACGCGTTGGAATTTCCATCGCGCCAAAGGATTTTTTAGCAGGGTTCTCGAACTCTGTGAAACCATGAATCCGAGGCGAATCGGTCCATCCGTTCGTTCGTCGAAACGAAATTACGAGACCACCGCGGCTAGAAACGTCGCTGGACCACCCCTATCGTCTACCGTACGAAAGATAAATCGGGCCGTTTGCCAAGCAAACGACGGAGGAGGGAGAGCCGCAAGTTTCGTCTCGCGGAACAGCCGTAACCAAAGGAACGTCGAAACGAATGAATTCGAGTGAAACACGCCCGACCGCAAAACCGAGTAACACAAAACGTTTCTCGTTGTTTCCGTGGCAAAAGAAGTTTTTTAACGAAATTGCTTCCCCTCGATTGGCCAGCTTGTCACCGCTTCGCGTAGCCCGTGTAAATGTCCAACGTAGTTGCGGGCCGACACGGACAACACCGGCCGACGATCGGAGCCGATCGATGCAAATCGATGCAAATCGATACGAGTCCGTTCCGCGCCATGCGCCTTCCAACGCACCTTGCAACCCGTTTCTATCGCTGAGATCGTGGGGGTCGTGGGGGTCGTGGGGGTCGTGGGGGTCGTGGAAACTATGGGAAAAGTCGGTATCGAAAGAAACGAAGGAAATGGGCTGAAAAATTTCGTCGAATCGCAATTTTTCATCGATTCTCGGTTGAATGATCAAACGAAAAGAGAATCGCGAACGTAGCGTATCGCGGGGCGTCGTGGCGCGTCGTGGGGCGTCGTGGGGCGTCATGGGGCGTCATGGGGCGTCGTGAGGCAGCAACGCTGCAACATCGGTGTTGCGAATCTTCATAAATAATGTATCGAGCGAAAAAGTATTTACCAGACTGGTCGGCGACGATATTTTTATTTACATTCGTTTGCTTTATTTACGATGCAGCGTCAAAGTACGTACAATCACGGCTCAAGGAAGGTTGTAAAAAATACCGGGGAAAACGTGTCCGATAATGGATCGGCGATAAATTCTTTCTTGAAAATGGCCGATAAAATGACAATCGTCACGCGTGCCAGCGCGCAATACATTGTATACTCGCGACGGTGAGTTTCGCGAGGAAATGGCTCGCCAATAAAGCGAGAATGAAAAGCGGGTCGGAAGGAAGAAACGATGAGGAAAGGAATCGGGAGACGACTAGGATGGATTTATCTTGATCAAGCTACAAATTGCGAAGCGAGCCTTCAACGGGAGACCGATAACCGGCGAAATTCATCTTAAACGATGGATCGACCCCGTTCCCCTGTCTGTGTCTGTGTCTGTGTCTGTGTCTGTGTGCGTGGGTGTGTGCGGGTGCGTGTCGGCATGTGTCTTATCGAGAATAAACGAAAATATTTACGGGCCAAGAAATCCCGAGAAATAATACCTACGACGAAGCTGTACAATTTTCATAATAATATATGCGGCGAGATACCTCGGATCGCTCGGAAAAGAATCGAGTAAATTCAGGATAACGTTTTAAACGAGTAAATCTCGAGCAAGATTTCGTTTCGCTACAGACCTATAGAAAGTGAAACGAGGGCAGAAGAAATTTCGTTTGCAAACGGATTTGTCATCCGGGACATTTGGTTGGCGAAAGTTAGACACCGTTGGTTCTGTCTATTCCATCTGTGGAAGAACGTTATCCGTCCTGGATTTAATTGGAATCCTACGGGACGTCTATCGCAGTCCGATGCTGCTTTTAAACCGTCGTTTACGCGCGAACGTATCGCGACGTAACAACGGGCGACCGCGTCCTTGTTCCAAATCGAGCCACATTAACGATGCATTGTACCACATAATTTTACTATTATCCCGCTATCCCCGAATTGCCACCCTTAAATTCGCACCTTCCCCTCCCTGGCGAGCGATGCGAATATACATATGTACATACATATGTATACGTTTTCCGGGTGTGTACGTGCTACATACTTCGTCGGTAATCCAGGTGCTCGCATTGCGGATCTCTGCGGACTATCGTCCGGGCTACGACTCTTCCGTGCATATTTCACCACTCTTTCGTCACGAACGTTTCAATTCCTACGAATCTTTTCAGCAGTCCGCCCAGAGTGTCAAGATTGTATTATATTTTCAGTTACGGTCCATTTCCGTAGCTCTCGCGATCGATGAAAGATCGAAGACGAAAGATTAACGACGATCAAAGATAAATCAGCGGTGGCAATTATCTGATTTCACCCAAGGTTTGGCGATTTGCATATATGCACCGGTCGATCGTTGAATTTCAAAGTAATTAATGGCCGAACGACGTGACTCGCAAAAAGGCGAACGAGAACGCGAACGCGAACGCGAACGCGAACGATGCCGCGCGACTCGAATCGGAATTAATTTGATTTCCTCGACAATGAAAGCTAATTATAAGCAAACCAGACGACACCGCTTCAAGGCCGTTACCGAATACCCGAATTGGAGGGAATTTCGTTTTAGCATCGCCTACTACTCTCTTTCGAAAGTCTCGCGGTACTTGCCAGTCGGATCACGGAACGAGCATTCGAGCAGAACTTTCGACAAAACGAGAGAAACAAATACATTTCTCTTAAAGAGGTAAGAGGAATAGGTAGTGGTATCGCGATCACCATATTCGAATATCTACGTCCGTCGGTTCGTCGAACTCGTTGGATTTTTAGGTGCGTGTCAAGCCGTACAATTAGAAAGCATCTAATCGTTTAATCGTTAGATCGAACCGAGTCGATAGCGTTCACGCGAGACAACTCGGAGCTGCACGATTAATCTTTAAACAGCGGGATTATCTTTATCCCGAGGTACCGATAATTCTCTCGTGAATTTTCCTCCGAGCCGCGGCATTATCCACGCTTATCCGAAAGATGGGACGTTCGACCTGCTCCGTGGTTAATTTACAAAAAGATTATCCGTTAATCGGAGGGACAAAGCGTCCGATTCGCGTCGGTATTCTTTCAGTCGAAAGGGCTGTTCCGGCCGGGTCCTGCCTTTTCACGCTCGCGACTGTTCGTTCCACGAGCGAGATGTTCCAGACGGATCGGGTTAGTTAATTCGAATTCAAGGATCGTGGATCGATCCGTCCGGTACGTCGGATGTCGGATGTCGGATGTCGGATGTCGGATGTCAGATGTCACGTGGCAGCAAAGAACTGCTGAGGTTTCTCTTCGACCGATCCGGGGTTATGCGTCACAAAAAATAGAGCCTTTACGTGCACAAGCTGCCCTACTTCTAACCCCTTAAAGCTTTAAGCATTCACCGTTGCTTGCGAAAGAGACCCTCCGCGTCAGCGGTTCCCACGTCGTTTCGCGATTTATAGATTTCCTAGCCGAACAAATTTACGCAACTGCCAAACACTATTTTCTTGCTAGTCGTTCGAACGATTTTATCTCTCTATTTACTATTATATCTCGCCGCAAACGGTCGGTCGGACCGTTGACACTTTTGCTCACCGATCGAGTCGAGACCCTCGAGGAATATCACTTTAACAGCGAGTCGACTATACGTATACATACGTGTAACGTAAGTCCCATCGACCAGGCCCCAAAATTCTCTGCTGCTGCTACCTCTGTTCTTAGCAACGCCTATGGATATTGGGAACCACTGCTACCGCGGGCTTCAACCTTATTTTTTTAACCGCGGCCACAAAAAGCAAGCCTTCGGCATCGAGAAAAGTAGCGAGAACAGCTTGGATACAGCTTAATTCAGTTGCAACGCGACAACCACCTTGGAAACATCGATTCGCCCCCCCCCCGTTATGTGACACACTTATTAATCGGCTTTGTCGACCGTACGTACGGGTGATTCCCATCGAAATCGACCCAAAGGTTTTCTTTTAATCGCGTTACAAAGCTCCGCCGTGCACCGGAAATACGCTCCCTTCAGCGGAGAAATTGCGTATCGTGACGCGGCGTAGTCGACTAAATCATTTGGAGGACCGATCGCGCGGCTCGACAAGTCTATCCATTGACATCCGAACGGCTCGGGGCACGTAATCCAGCGCACGGAGATGGGTAGAGCCAGAGCCAGAGATAGAGCAGAGTAGAGTAGAGTAGAGTAGAGTAGAGTAGAGGGACGGAGAGAGAGAGAGTAGAAGAGATCAAAATGTACGTATGTACTTTCCGCGAAGGTTTCCTTACGAATCCTCGTTATATTTGTAATTTAAATGCAGAGCGGGGACAAGTTTGTAAAGGTTGTTTCAAGGAAAACTGAAAAGGAAGCTTCGTTCCCCTTTCCTCTTTCCTCTTTCCTCTGTCCTCTATCACCTGTGCTCTTGCCCCTTTCATCTTTCCTTTTTGTACGGGATAAGGAAAAACTCCTCCCGGTTTGCAGTCGTCCCCGCGTCTCATATTTTTATTCTACTATCGAACACGAAATAATTTGCATAACGCGATATTCCAACGACCGAGTTCCCGAACCGGGCGTCGAACGCCATTCGTTGCACGTACGCCAGCGAAACGGCGACTTTCATTAACGGCTCGTTAAAACGGAATCGCAGAGAATCGAGCCGATAAACGAAACGATGCGGTGATAGGTGGAAAAATATTTCGCCGTTTGCTATATTTATTCGGGAAAAATTCAAAGTGGAAGTTTCTTGGCCGTGACATCGTTGCCGGGTCGCAAAGAAACAGCTAGCACGGGCAAACAATTTTTGCCGACGTTTCGCAAGCGGCGCGGTTTCGCAAACGTCGCCAACGCCGCTTACAGGAGAGGACGCGGACGGTCTTTTCATGAATATTTAGCCGGTAAAGAGATAGGTATCGAGTTTCCTTATTTCGAGTATTCTAATATACTTGGCGTTCGGAGCCTGGTAAAAGAGGTAATGCGGTAAAAGAGGTGGTGTTTCACGACCTTGTCGGTAATAAAGCTCGTGCGCTGGTGTGCTCGTGTGCTCGTGTGCTCGTGTGCTCGTGTGCTCGAGGGCTGAAAGCACACGAGTAGGTCAAGCATCCCGGTGACCAGCGACGAGAACGCCCTCCACCAAGAAGCGAACGGGTCGAGTACAAGGCTGCGCCCACGCGACTAAAGAATACTCGACTCGCGGTTTTGCAGCAATCTTACCGCGCAAACGGTCCAAAAGAGAGACATGCTCTCCGATCCGATGTTTTTCGCAATTCCAAAGCAGTCGATTCGCAACCGACGCGTACGCGATTAGCTTATCCGAACGAGCCGGGATCGATCGATCGATCGATCGATCGATCGATCGGATTCAGGTCCGGCGTCGCGAGGACGAAAAGAAGACGCCCCGCCGCGAGACCCGTCGATTCTACCAAACTACCGACAACTCGAAACAAGTCGACAAGTTCGGATTCAACGCAAACTCCTCCCCGGATCGAGAAGTGGCGGGAGAAATTAGCCGGCATTGTGCCGGATAAAGCTGCTTTCTCTAAAGGTGAAGCCGGCGAAACGACGAGGATCGTCTTCCGTTTCCCGAACCGAGTTACCGTGCCGCAGACGCGGACGGCGAATGGATCGATAGGACTAATTCTACATCCACGTGTTCGGAAAACAGTGCGCTAACTTTCCGACACCCCGTCTTTTATACTCCGTTTACCCGACTAATTGGCCAGATGAATTTCAAACTTTCCCGAGAAGTGTCACGTTTATACGCGTCGTATTTACCCACTTTCAAGAACTCGTCCCTCGAAATGTCAAACGAACCGAGGCTTCTGTCGCGAGACGCAAATATTACGTTCGCCGGTCCGGTAAAAAGCGCCCTCACCGGCGAACCGAACGATCTCTAGGTAACAGTGTCGAACGTTTCTCGAATAGGAAATCGGCAAATTTATTCCCTCGTTACACAGGGTACACATCGATTACCGCTAATATCCGGATGGCGTAACGAGTAAACGGATACACGGCGAACGCGATTAGACGGATGCTACCGAGAACTCACGATCGAAGCGCGAATGGTTCGATCGATGGAGCGGTTCAAGAGCAAATTCTGGAGATGCGGTTAATTATATGGGAGTGGCTTAATCGAGACTACTTGACTCGAGCTTATGCCAACCATACGCCAGCGTGTCAGCGTGTCAGCGTGTCAGCGTGTCAGCGCGTCGCCGGACCAAAGCGCGTCGAATCGCTCGATCGGGCCAGTTTATCGATCATCGATCGCGAAACAGCTGACGATTAGAAAAGATTTTTTCAGAAAAACTGCTGCCAAAACGAATCCCCCGTATAACAAATACGGATGGCTATACGGGCGTCGATCTGCAAACACAGGCGCGATCGCCGAGGCTGATCGAGTTTGCGTTTAAGCAACATTTACAGCGCCCACGATTCCGATATCCATTCGGAACTGTCGTGACCGCCGCGACGTCCCGGAAATACGGCCAACCTAACGCAACGGTCCGAAAGAACGGCCAACCACGATCCGAACCGATAGGAATTTCTCGGCCTTGCATCCATCGTTCTCATACAAACATACGTACGTACATACATGTACATACTCGTATGTATACCAACGACCCGAATCGCCAAACGGTGCGAGAAACTTGAAGCGTTCGCAAAACGGGCAAACGGTGACCGTCGATATATCAATTTCCAGTGTTTGTGGTGATAGCCAAGTAAAACTGGGCGAGTCATTTCCTTCCCGTCTCTAACAGTTTTTCCCCAGTCGTCGCATGTAGGCCAAGAGTCGGCAGGCCGGGTTTTTTGTTTCCGCGAATCCACGAATCCACGAATCCACGAATCCACGAATCCGTGACGCGACGCGGATCATTACGCGGAATGATGCGAAGAGACGGTATATCCGGCTCGAGAGAGACATTTTTTTCATTCGCCCCACCCCGGCTGTAAGCATTCTTAATGATTACACGCTCCCTTAAGCGCGTTTAAAGCAGCATCCACGCGCGAGCCTCGCTCCCTGATGATAATTAAAATATTCCGCCCGAGGTGCGGATGTATCGCGTTGCTCGTAGACGGTGAAATAGCTCGCGTGCCTAGTGCCGAACAAATAATTTGGGACGCTGGATTCGTTTCCCCGTAAAAAGTTTTTTTCAAACCCTCGTTTAACGGCTTTATGCTTTTCCCTCTCTTTTCTCGTCGTTAACTCGGTCGGAAAGTCAGCCAACGGAGAGAATCGCAGTGCCACGGGGTTGTCGAGTGAAAACGGGCCCGAATTCGTTTTAACGACAGCCTGCGAGCGTGTCTCCGCGTAGAACGTTGCCCCTGGTGGCATACGCTACGAGATATCTATCGGGTGGATGGATCCCTTTACGACGAACAACGCGCCGGCCGACTTGATCGTAAATTTGCGTGGAACCAAGATATACTTTCCAGCGTTTTGGACGTTGAAAGTTGAAGCGGATATCAGCCGGCAAGTATCTCGGTCTGGCTAATCGCAAGAGGTAAGAAGAGGTAAGAGTTACGAGGGAAAAGGGAAGAGGAAAGAGGAAAGAGGAAAGAGGAAAGAGGAAAGAGGGAAAAGAAAGAACGGGAACGAGAACTAGACGCCGAGAGAGCAAATTACTAGCCGGCCGAGCGATTCATTGTTGCCAGTCACGAAACTCGAACCTCCGAAACTGGAAACTCGAAACTCCGAGCAAAGGGATGCAATGGGAACGGGGAAAGGGTTTAGATTTCGTGGAAGAGGCAACTTTCGCGGAAGCAGAGTCGGAGTCAGAGTCAGCTACCAATCATTTTGGTAAATACACGTCGAGTCGATGCTAACGAGGATACGAATATCGGGTAGTTTCGGCAGTGGCACGTGCTAAATTACGTGTTACATCCGTGTTGGAAAGTACAACGGGATAGAATCGGGACGACAATAATACGCGAAACGATATCGTCTAGACCGCGGTAGGCACAGCCGGAATAGATTTTCTACGCTTCAAAGTTTCTAGCTGCCGACGTTTCTGCATTTTCAACCTTTTTCGCCCGAAAACTCCTATAGACGGCCGCCACCGTTCCATTTATATTCGCATCTGTTTTTAACATCCGTAGACGCGTGTGTCTACGAATCTATAGACTATATATCTATAGACTATATATATATATATATATATATATATATATATATGTATATCGGTTTCCGGAGGGGTTCCTCGAGAAACGAGCGATAGAATTCCAGATAAATGATAAACGAAAGTCGGGCAGGCTCGGGATAAGAGCAAGTAAAAGAAGAAAAATATGACCCAGGCAACGAGCTATCGATACCCTCTGTTTGCGTCACCTGCAAACACCTTGACAAACGATCTTCTCGAGAGTGACCCACGCGAGATCTCTATTCGTCCGTTCGATCGATTATTCGCCGAAAATTGCCCACGATCGACGACGTTCGCGAGTTACGCGTCGTTTTTCTACCTCGCGCTTAAACGTTCCCGAGACTTTACCAACGGTAGCCATCCTACTCGTGGGAACAATCGTAATTAACCCACCCGGTTTTTAAAATACGCGGATGCTCGTTCACGGGGATGCGATTTATTAATTACAATGCAATTAACAACAGAAATAGGATTTCCTCAAACAGATTTCATTTTACGATCAACAAAATCTATCGGTTACATCTTCGGCCGTTAACTAACGCGTTCCCTCGTTATAATTGCTGCCGGAACGGTTGATGCAAAACCTATCGAACCGTTGGCCGTTCGAAATCGATGAAACTCGTTTGGAATACACATCTTATCGAAAAATCGTGTTGCATCGGTTGCATCGGTTGCATCGGCGGAACTGTTTCCGGGTACGGGGTCACCGTTTTAGCATCCGATAGCTACAATTTCGAGAATTGTTTTGCGCGTATTTTGCGTATTTTTTGACATCCTTTCTCTCCGCGGCAAACGATCGTGAAATTTACAAACGATTGCCAGAAAATTTCGTTTATATCGGATGATAGTGGGCGCATCGGCATCCCATACCTGTCCTCTCCATCTTCTCCCGTTCCATCGGGGAGAGAATTCGATTCCGTCCGGTGGAGGAATATAAATCCACGTCTAGGTTAACTACCGCGACAAACTTTTGCAAACTGTCACGTTCGGGAGAAACCGAAACGACCGAATAGAAGAGGAGCTCTTCTATCGTATACTCAGGAGAAACAAATTTCAAATTACGCCGACGCTAATCGAAACTCGATAAATAAATAACTGGCGGTAAATTCGTTTCACGTGCCTGCCGACGCGCGTCAGGTTTTCGGTCGAACCACCCGCCGAATCCCTGGGAAATTATTGCGTCGCCTGTTTAGCGAAAGATTCAAGTCGCCGCGTACGAGAACTTTTTCACCGACCGAAACTTTCCTGCCGCAAAGTACGATTATTACGCTCGAGAATTCTTCCATGTATGTATTGTAAGATATGGTCGCGTACACCCTAACCCGATACGAGTCGTTGCGTTCGGCTGTTTCGAGGTTGCGCGCTTCTCAAAATTCTGGACAACATGGTTGTTTCATCGAGTAGTCTGGACTCTAGAGAATACCAGGCAACGATGCGAACGCGTCGTGAGTGAAACTGTTCACTTGTGAGTGAAAAAAGCAACGACGATCCTTGGGAGACGCGGTCCGATAAAGACTCGTTAACGACGATCAAAGTGGCGTATCGACGCGAAAGATAAATTTCGATCGGTCGATAGGCCCCATCCACCTATGTAGGAGAACATTTATTCTCTCTGGGTGGTATTACGCGATTCTCTTACCCCGCGGACAGACATCGATCCTAGGTAAGAGCGTTGTATTACACGGACTACGAAGTCGAGAATCTATCCATCTGTAATTTCCATTCCTAACGGAATGTAATAATATCCTATCGTCGGAGAAATCCGATGGATTAAATCGATCGCGGTATCTCCTCACCGGTATTGTCAGAGATACATTTATCTCTGTGAACCGAGTTCGAAGAGTCGTCCATTTTTTCCTCGTTTGGAGACGGGTAAGTGCTACTCCGTCTACCCTCGACTGCTCGTTGGTTATTACTCGAATGCTACGGGCCGACTGGGTTAATAGACTCTAGTGGACATGTATTTCTACATACTCGTATTTCGTAACGTGTCGCGCGCGACACTTTCTACTACATACCGAAGCTTCTTCCATCGAAGGAACAGAGATTTTCTCGGTTTTCTCGATCCCGGTGCGTAGCTTTCGACATACGTACCAGGATTACGTACAATCCTGCATGGATAAATATATAAATTCGACGTACATACGTACGTGCGTAATACGCGTGATAGATAGAGTACGTATCGATGTCGAAATCCCGTTTCGTCGCCAGGTGCGGCATCATCGAGCCGGTGATTGGATGCCAGATTGTTCGTCGTCGAAGCGAGGATTCGCATCTGCTCCTCGCCCTCGTCTTTTCCTCTCTTTTCTAGCGGCAGCGGTTACCACGTCCCTAGCGGAATCACGTGGTTAAGTCGTGTAAAATCCAGTTAAAATGCAGATCCGATCGGCGCGCTCGGTAACGATGTCCGTTCGTTTCGAAATCGAAACGAGTTTTCTCGATGGAATTTATGCACGAGTAAAACGACCGACCGGCTCGCAAACCGCCTACCGGCGATATACAACGGATTTCCACGGTAAAACAGCCCCAGCTGTTTGGCGCTACCGTCGGGCAATCGGCCCGTTTCGACGAAAGCCTTTTCTAATCGAGTTCGATCGGTAACGCTTGATTCCGATTCCGTTTAGATCGTTTCACCCGACCGATCGAAATATCCTTCGGTGAATTATTCCACCGCGGAATCTCGAGGGTTACGCGTGCGCGCGCGCGCGCGATCTTGCCCTCTGGCAATAGAATAGACGGCGAACGAAGAAAACGAGCCGAAGAGAAATCAAGGTAAAAGGTAAAGGGTATTCGTCGGCAGACAGGCTGGTTGTGAGAAGAACGGCACATCGCCGGGACCTCCGGGCGAGAGGAAATTAATACCACTTCTGTCTAGCCGGCCCTTTTCGTCTTGCCTCTGCTTCTTTCTTCCACTGCTCTCCATATTTGCACCGATCCCCGCAGCCCTGCCTTCTATGAGAAATAGAAAGGTACTTTGAAGTCCGAGCCAGGAACGAGCGTCGTTCCGCACCTTCTACCTTCCAACTTTCGACTTCTTTAACTTTAGACACCGAAACCCTGCGGACTTGAATTTTTACAAAACTCTTCGCTGCGTCCGTCAACGAACCTTTCTATCGTTGCTTCGAGACCATTTAGTTTCCTACTCCTCGATCCTTGCGCCAGTAACGTGGATTCGGATTCCTTCCGACGTGCAACCATCATTGTTCCCCGTCCTCCGAATCGTCTATTCCTAGACGAGCGACGGCCGGTCAGCACCGATCGATCGCAAATCTGTTCGCGAATGCCTGGCCTGATACACGATCGATCCGGATCTATTAGTTTTTCCCGCTTAACGGTGGTCAACCTCGTTACAAGTGCAATCGTTGCTTTGTTTTTCAGGAGCGGTAGGTGGCGAAGGCGGAGACGAAGATGACAAGGAGAAGGAAGAGGAGGCCGAGAGGGAGAGGCAAGAGGCGATCAGAGAAGCCGAAGAGAGACGGAAAGAAAAGCACCGCAAAATGGAGGAAGAACGAGAGAAGATGCGACAGGAGATCAGGGACAAGGTACTCGATCGAAACGGCCTCGATCTCGCCGATATTCTTATCGTATTCGCGCGTTACCGGCATGGCAATACCACAGAGACGAAAAACGATATGCCTCGTATTTCCCCGCGCTGCGATTACTCGGATCGTTCCCTCCGCGCCACAAGTCCGGCATCTGATTATTTTCGGAAATGAAAAATGATCGGGTTTACCGGGCGCGCACGCGCTCCAAACAGAATCAGGGCAAAGTTTGCGAAACGAGCCGCGCTTTTGCATCACGTTTCCGCATCGGAATCGCGTGCTCGCGTGTTACCAGCGTTAAACTAGTTTCCCCGAGGTTACGCTTCCATCTCGAGGTAAGACCCGCGAACGTAAGGGCAAGCCGCGCTGTCCTGTCCCGTCGGTCGGCCATTCGGAATCGTTCTTCCCCTCTTTCCAGCTGCGTCGGACTATGTTCGATATGTATTCCAATATTCGCATATTCCGAGCGCATCGTTGTCTCGGAGGCGAGTGAATCGATTTTTGCCGCGTACATACGAGTATGTATCTCCAGAAGACCGACCTGTTACCAAAACGAACTCGCGTCGCGCCCGCGGTAACTTGGAATAACCTTGCAACAACGTGCATCGGTGTCGGGCGATTTGTCAGGCGATTTGTCAGGCACGAGCAACGGGTCGGGAAGAACACGTATGTACCACGTATGTACCACGTATGTACGTACGTACCGCCGCGGGTCTAAAAGAAGCAGGCGTGAAACGTCGCGACACGATTCACGGGATTGAGAGACGAGGAGACAAGGTAAGGCAAGAAGGGCGAAAGGGAACGAGTGGTAGGAGAGATTCGATAAAGTACGTGATAAAATTCAGCGACGCCACAACGGCTACGTCGATAGCGATTGGTCGCGACAACGTGCAATAACGTCGTTCGTTCGGTAATTCTGCGGCAGACGCGGCAGACGCGGCAGGAACGGGAACAAAGTGCCGGAGATGGGCCGGCGTCGTGTCCTCCGCACTCCGTATACGTGAGCGTTGAAAGGGCGAACCACCGAAAGTACGCCTACGCTTTTAACGAAATTCCAATCGTTTGGAAAGATTCGTTGGGCCCTCGAGGATTTCGAGTCGAAAGTTTTTCCGCTGCTACCGCGGTAGGCGATTAACTTTCGCGCGGGAGGGGACGAGAGAACGAAATCTCGCGACGTAATAAGATCGCGGAAGAAGAAAGATATCGGTCGACGGTGGCTTTCTTCCTTCGCAAGAAGCTTTTCTTGGGTATTCGCTACGGAACCGTGGGTCAAGGAAAATCCGCTTACGAGCCTGCGGTAATCTATGGCTAATGATCGTCGGGGAACGAGAGATTTCGTTACGTGGCTTTCGAGAAAATTCCTCTGGAAATTAAGAGTAGCACGCTCGGGGCGGGCTATGGAAAAAAATAATAAAATCAAATAAAAACTGAGTGCCCTGTTCGTATCGGAACAATAATCCCTCGATCTTCTAATAGGCTTACGCCCGTCCGTCTTCGTCGACTCGCGTCATTAGCTTGCTTAATTAAAAAAGTATTTTCGCCGACGAATGACAAATCGATCGTTTCTTCGGTCGTTAAAACTTTCTCCGATCGTTACAACTTTTTCAAGCCGGCCTCTTCTAACGATTTTCTTTGCAATTAAAACAGAAAATTTTCCCGAAGCGCGACCCAACGGTCAAACTATTTCATTATGTTCGGTATGGAGACGGTCCCGCTAAAAGCGTAAATAAACGATCGAGGAACATTTTTCTTATCACCTCGCGGCATCTCGTCCCTCGAGTATAATATCAAACGCAAACTTGATTTTAGCAAATTTGCCGAACGAACGATAGTCGTGTGCGAACCGAGACGAAACGTTTTACATCTCTCTCTTTCTCTCTCTCTCTCTTTCTCTCTCTCTCTCTCTCTCTCTCTCTCTCTCTCTCTCTCTCTCTCTCTCGCTACGCCTTGTTCTCTTTTGCGCTCTCGAATCTCTCAATTAAGTCGGACGATTAATTAAAAATCCTGCGGAAACTGGCGTCGGGCCAACATCGGTTCGTGACGACGACAACGACGACGGCGGCTCGATGAGACAATGGTGACGAGAGACGAGAGACGAGAGACGAGAGACGAGAGACGAGAGACGAGAGACGAGAGACGAGAGACGAGAGACGAGAGCCGAGAGACAAGAGCGGCGGAGAGGGTGGGCGGATGGAAATGGGGATGGGGGCGACGGGGGCGTAGAGAAGCTACGCACCGAGCTGATTCTATGCCATCGAATATAATGCCAGACCGTGCACTTCTCGAATGGATTCCTCTAATTAAAAATATCCCAACTCCAGCTAGAGACTCCCTTAACCGGATTCTCCGGGAAAGGAAGCGAAATTGTAAATATCAGATGGCGGATTCGATAGAAGGTGTAGGAGACACGCGAACGCGATGTGTAGCCGGACATTGAAGGGAACGTAAGGTAAGGGGGAATCGGTGTCACCCGAAATCGGTCGAATGACCGGACCGGTCATAAATTCCACGGGAAATGGACAGCAGAAAATAGGAATGCCCATATGGAAGCAGATAGGGCCAGGGAGAAGCAGGGATCCTAATACGATATGCCAGAATTTATCGCCACGTGTAGTCGGTAATATATCATGGTTTCTGGCAGACTAGTCGAAAAAAGAACCGTCGAAGCACTCGGTTCGAAGTAATCGATACGAATCGTGTTGTCGTTTTCCCTGTTCCAACATACGTCTACGCGTTCCCGAGCGGCCGTCTTCTCGCTCGGCTCTGTCCCCCAAAAGCTGTAAAGTTCCCTCGGAGGCGCGAGCTAGCAATCGGTGAGACGCGGAGTTTCCAACGAGACGCCCAGCGAGACAGGTTTCGAGTCCCTTTAACGAGAGAGTGATATTTCAGAAAGGGAAGGAAGGGAAGGAAGGGAAGGAAGCGAAGCAACGGTAGCGAGCGTGCTCGCATGCCAGAGGCGAAACGCGAAACACGAAATCGACGCTCCGTGAAATGCCTAGAGAAATCGGGTCCGATTACGAGGAAGAAAATGTCTCGCGCGGGACGAATCGGAGCCAAGAGTTGCCACACGTAACGGTGATCGATGTCTATTACAGGATTCCCAGACACGCTTGTTTCGCCAAAAAAAAAAAACAAAAAAAAACAAAAAAGAAACAAAAAAAACAAAACAATGATTAGTCGTAATCGGCGAAAGAATAGTATTTAAACGTTCCCTGTGGAAAGAAGCAAACCATAGACGTTTGAAAGGTATTTAGCGGAGCTTCTCCCGCCTCTCGATCGATCGAAAGATTTAATTGCGCGACGTCACGACAGAGGTTCGACGAGTGTTCGTTTAACAGCGTACAACAATGCGTATCAGCGTCCATATTTTTCACGATTTTTCACGATTTTTCACGATTTTTCTCGATTTTCCGTACGAGAGAGCCCTCGACTCCATCTGGGTCATGTCACCGCCGTTCACACCGCTCTCCACGACCTGACAGAACAATACGTCAGAACTGACAATACTAGGATCTCACGTGACATCTGTTTGTTTGTCCTTTTCTATTTTGTTTGTCCTATCTTTCTATGTCCCGGTTGTATTCGCCGGTGTTGTTTTACAGTAAATCGGTCGCGCTTGGAAACCTTTCGAAACGCGAGCTCGGTGGTCTCTAGCACTTTTAATCTATCTCGTCGGGTGTCGTTAAAGGACATATCCGTGCGTGGTAACGTTCGAAACTTAATTTCAATATAAAGTTCAGTCGCGAGAACGTCGCACCGTGACGTAATAGAAAATACATATTACGAATAACGATAATACCTACCTACATAATTATGTATATGTGTACATATACCGCAACGTGCGAAACCGTAAAAGTTGTTCGTGTTCGATCGATCGGCAGTCGGAAGTTTCAACTTTCGCTGAATGCGTGAAACGCGGAGGAAAATAGTTTTGTATTCGTCGCACTCGGGACAGGTCGGGACCGTAGGAGGAGAAAAAGTTGGAATATCAATGGGTCCGTATTCGAACGAAGCAAACAATGGCCGAGCGTGTGTGGCGGGACAGGCGCGGGCCGACCCGCGTCTCTCGCGATAAACAATTCCGTTTCGCAGTTAGGCAGAAAGCATAAATGTTTTACGGTGTTTGCGATGTCACCGCGAAAAGTCGACCGTGCACGGAGGCAAAGCTACGCCTCCGAATAAAACAAACCTTCCGTTTCTCTCGAGCTATTCCTAGGAAAACACGCGACTACGATGAAAATTACTTTTTTCGGTTGGCCTATTCTATTCCATGTATGTACGTACGTACGTATGCATGCATTCCTGTGCAATTAAATAGCTAGACGTCCCCGACTACGGTAAAATTGTCCTTATCTCAAACGACGCGGCGACCGTGGAGAAACTTTTTCGAAAACAAACGCTTTAATCGTGAAGCAGCTTTGAAAATAACGAATTCGGTCGAGCATTGTGAAACAAACGCGATATTTTTTGCCAGCCGACAGAGGCGGAGCGGACAGTCGTTCGCGCTCATTGTTCGCGAGCGAAATGTTTCGGGCGGCTGCGGAAGTTTACACGTCGAGAAAATGGCGAAGGTAATCGCTTCATCGGGATTTCATCGGGATTTCATTGGGATTTCATTGGGATTTCATTGGGATTTCATTGGGATTTCATCGGAAAGTTCGGAAAATTTGAAAATTTCGATGCGAATCAATTCCAAGAGGCAGAAACTTGGGTACGAATCGAGCTCGTTCGTCCGAGAAGCACCGTGAAGAGCGCAACATTTTTTAACCAATATGTATCTCGATACGTATCGGGCAATATCTCTAACAAGTATGTACACGCAAGTTCTACAACGCCTTCGTCCTGTTGACCCATGTCCGTGCTAGCTTCGAATCGAAAATGTATAAAGTAAAACCGGCAACGTCGAAAGGCATACGAGGGATACGTCTGTCATATCTCTCGCCGCGTTTTAACGAATCTCTCCAGGTTCGTTGCATACACACGTCGGTGTGTACCTTCCGTCAGATTATCGGCAACGATTACTCGACCACGGATAGCCGGCGAACAATGATTCTCGTTGACGAAACGATCACGTATCATCGGCCGACTAGCTACTAATTAGCGTGATTGCAGCCGGCAAAACGGCACGGGATGCTGTTCGAATTATGAAACCGGATTCGTTAGATAATTACGCCGTTTCCTATTGACGCGGCAAATTGCAAAGGAATCGATACCATGGCCATAACCGAAACCCGGTCCGCCGTTGTAACATACGTTGAAGAGGGAATTTACGCGTTACTTGAAAATATATCATCGCAATCGAGTTATCCATAATCAAGACGGTTCTCTGTGTAGGTCAGTAATTATTTTCAACGACATAGGCATCTACACATAGCATGTAAAATGGGCCAAAAAATACCTGGACCATCTCAGGGGGTAGTGCGGCGAGGGGACTGACTGTCGCGCCACGACAAACGAATCGCGCGAGGCAAAATCAATCCCCTCGCCGCACTACCCCCTGAGATGGTCCAGGTATATTTTGGCCCATTTTACATACATACGTACCGTATATGTATGTATATGTGTAGGTATACCCTGCTAATCGTCGCAGCGAGTTACATACTAGCCGTAAGCAGGTTACTCGTGACACGAAACCAGCAACGGAGAATAGAGGACAAATTCTAATTTCGTGGAGGCGTGTGCCTCGACGTATTAGCATACGCGTTCGTGACCTGTCGTTAAGCTCGCGATCCGGCACCCCGTACCACCGTGCGACCGGTTTAAAGCCACCGATATTAACTAAGAGTTTCCATACGACACGCTAATAACTGGGAAGGATCATCCCGTAAGCTCGGCTTGAAATTAAAACGCATCTCAGCCTGGAACACGGAACACGACGCTCGCGTTGCCATAATTAATCATTCCGTAGCGTATCCTAGCATCGAGTGCCGGACGAAGGGTGGCGGGAGGGCAAAAAACAGGCCGAGAGAATTTAGAATAAAATAGATTTTATTACATGTCGTTTATTATATCTATCATATGAGCTGAAGGGGGAGAGAGCGAGAGGGCGAGAGGGCGAGAGGGCGAGAGGGCGAGAGAGCGAGAGAAAGAAAAGAGCACGTCGATTTAAATGGAATCGATCGACGCCTCGTATTCGGCGAAACGACGACAGTTATACGTATGTGTAGGTACGTTTGTTATCCGGTGGCACGTAGAAAACAAACGAGAAATATGTAGAGCGGATAGAGCGGAGAAACAGGCAGGTTTCCAATGTCAGAAATTCATGAGCTGCGACAACTCCTTCTGTCTGTTCGAAGGACCGACCGCTGTCAATAAAATAGCATGGAAATAATAGAACGGGAGAGGATTACGTATAAAGGCGATGGTAAAAGTAAAGACGACTTTACAAGCGGCGGTAGCTTTGAAATCATTCGCTGGACATTTTCTATTAATTCCACGTTATTCCCTCTCCGATGTTCGTACACGCGTTAACAACGGTTTCAAGAGTCTCTAACGAACTACATACATGTATGGTATAGGTACGTGCGTACGTCGTAGGTATGAACAATAGTAGCGCTCGTGTCGCGAAAAAAGCTCTCCAATGGAATACAAGTCAGGCGTGGACGTTACGAAAAGTGTAGCAGCGAGGCTGTTCCGAGCATCGGCAACGACGGGCCCAAGAAGACGCGAACACGTTCAAAGAAGGACGCGACGGCAGAAAAGGCGCGAGAAAGCTACGAACCAACGAACCAACGAACCAACGAACCAACGAACCAAGAAACCAAGAAACCAACGTACGAAACCGGAGGAGCTAAAGAAGACACGATACAAGTCGAAGAAAAAACGAAGACGCAAGATTCAACTTAACTGGGGTCAAATTGACTCTAGTAGGGAGTCCCTGCATTCAATATGGCGACTTCCTAATAGAGTCAGGCGGACTCCTTTTAAGACGTTCACCGGACCGTCGTTCCAAGTACTTAGTCCTCGATCAAGTTATAGACGACTTATATCGCAAAGTGTCGGTTAATTTAATAAGACGTCGAAAGGAATCGTTAGCTCCGCAGCTGGATTGTTCTCCCTTGAACGCGAAGACACGTCTTCCAACCGTAACTTCTACGCGTAATTCTGACATTTACGATATTTTTCATCAATGTACGCTCGATACTTTGATCACCATTGTCACGGTTGCGTTAGAATTAACGTGTGTACATCAAATACCTAGCTATCACGTGCCATCTATGTGGGCCGCCGGCATCGGAAACGGCGGGAAATGCAACGATGCTTTCCAAAAACTCGCCGTACCGAACGAGCACGACCTCCAGTGGTCGAGTGGTTTCTCTTTTCTCTCCCCCGATTTTTGTTCATACACCCGACTATACGATACGACACGGCATGATATGCGTATACACGAACGGTACATATGTATGTATGTATACGTACATACATACCATACGTACGTAGAACTTGCCTGGCTCCAATTCGCGGCATCGCTTTAAAATTTCAGCTTCTCGTGCAGCTACACAGTTCGACCATACGCAATTAACAAATTGAATCGCATAATCTTTGTAATTGGTATATTACGTCAAAGTTAATTAAATTTACATGAATTACACTCGAACCGATTACACGTATTTATTGAAAAACGGAGAACCGCTACCGTGTCCCACTGAAAACGACAAAATTGAAATTGTTTCGTGGCGGCAAATAAATTTCGAAAATTGGAAATATGCCTCTCTTAAAATAAATGGAAAAAAGGAGTCACGGTCACTCTATGTATCGATATCGGTCAGGGTATTATTCTTTTTTATCCCGTCGGAAGCAGATTCCGTGACAGAAATATTTGCTGACCGTTAAAAATAGCAACGATTCGACGGGAATCGGAATTGGTCGCGTTGCGCTTACACTCGCGGACCGTTTAGAAAACAAAAAGCCGTACGGACGATTGTTCCAGCTACCTTCGCGAGTACGAAAATAAACGACCTTGGAAGACAATCCCAGGAGAGAAATCGTAACGTTCCCCGAATGCGAATGCACACGACTCTTAGTTGGGCCTTTTTCGCGTATCCAAAGCTGCCATAGGATTTTTCCGAAACATTACGTCACACAACTCGCGATTCGACCAGCCGCCCAGACCTTTGTCGTTCGCCATCAGGGGGAAGTCTAATTAGAGTCTAATGGGAGAATTTGCCAAACCTTTTAGTTACAAAACAGACGGATAGTTTCTAGATGTCACTACTTGGTCTCACCACCGCACGTGAGTTTTCGTAATGCGTGAGAAACTCACACATCTGACCGAGAACCAATCCGTATGGTGAACTGGAAGGTCGACCATGTCTTGGTCGGAAACGTTTTGTGGTGGCTGACGGTGCTTATAGTTGGGTATGGCTGCGTATGACAGTTATTCGTCCGGCATTCGCTCAATTTTTGAGATAGCGATCTGAAACTGGTACCATTGTTTTAGTTGGGAAATTCTACGCCAGATCAATATATAATAGTTGTACTTTTCGAAAATTTAATTTTTCGCAAAAATCTGAAGGGGGTAGGTCAGGATTTTTCGCGATTTTCGTAAATCGGTCACCATTTCCATAATTTTTGAGCTATTAAAATGATCCAGGACGTTTTGGACGCGGAATCCGAAGCCGAATAAGACAGTGAAAGAATTATTTTGATATCTAAAAAATTGTAGAAATGGCGAGCGATTTACGAAAATCGAAAAAAATCCTGACCTACCCCCTTCAGATTTTTGCGAAAAATTAAATTTTCGAAAAGTACAACTATTATACATTGTTCTGACGTAGAATTTCCTAACTAAAACAATGGTACCAGTTTCAGACCGCTATCTCAAAAATTGAGCGAATGCCGAACGAAAAACTGCTTTAAATTGATGAATTTTCGCGATTTTCGTAATTCCTACGTCAGTTTCGTAATTTCTGAGCTATTCAAATGATTCAAGACGTTTTCGACGCGGAATCCGAAGCCGAATAAGCCAGTGAAAGAATCAGATTGATATCTAAAAACTTGCGGAAATGACGAAAGAATTACGAAAATCGCGAAAAATAGTCAAATTCAACCAGTTTTTTGATCGGCATTCGCTCAATTTTTGAGATAGCGATCTGAAACTGGTACCATTGTTTTAGTTGGGAAATTCTACGCCAGATCAATATATAATAGTTGTACTTTTCGAAAATTTAATTTTTCGCAAAAATCTGAAGGGGGTAGGTCAGGATTTTTTGCGATTTTCGTAAATCGCTCACCATTTCCATAATTTTTGAGCTATTAAAATGATCCAGGACGTTTTGAACGCGGAATCCAAAGGCGAATAAGACAGTGAAAGAATCAGATTGATATCTAAAAAATTGTGGAAATGGCAGGCGATTTACGAAAATCGCAAAAAATCCTGACCTACCCCCTTCAGATTTTTGCGAAAAATTAATTTTTCGAAAAGTACAACTATTATACATTGTTCTGACGTAGAATTTCCTAACTAAAACAATGGTACCAGTTTCAGACCGCTATCTCAAAAATTGAGCGAATGCCGAACGAAAAACTGCTTTAAATTGATGAATTTTCGCGATTTTCGTAATTCCTACGTCACATCCGTAATTTCTGAGCTATTCAAATGATCCTGGACGTTTTCGACGCGGAATCAGAAACCGAATGAGCCAGTGAAAGAATCAGATTGATATCTAAAAATTTACGGAAATGACGAAAGAATTACGAAAATCGCGAAAAATAGTCAAATTCAACCAGTTTTTTGATCGGCATTCGCTCAATTTTTGAGATAACGGTCTGAAACTGGTACCATTGTTTTAGTTAGGAAATTCTACGTCAGAACAATGTATAATAGTTGTACTTTTCGAAAATTTAATTTTTCGCAAAAATCTGAAGGGGGTAGGTCAGGATTTTTTGCGATTTTCGTAAATCGCTCACCATTTCCATAATTTTTGAGCTATTAACATGATCCAGGACGTTTTGAACGCGGAATCCAAAGGCGAATAAGACAGCGAAAGAATCAGATTGATATCTAAAAAATTGTGGAAATGGCAGGCGATTTACGAAAATCGCAAAAAATCCTGACCTACCCCCTTCAGATTTTTGCGAAAAATTAAATTTTCGAAAAGTACAACTATTATACATTGTTCTGACGTAGAATTTCCTAACTAAAACAATGGTACCAGTTTCAGACCGTTATCTCAAAAATTGAGCGAATGCCGAACGAAAAACTGCTTTAAATTGATAAATTTTCGCGATTTTCGTAATTCCTACGTCACATCCGTAATTTCTGAGCTATTCAAATGATCCTGGACGTTTTGGACGCGGAATCCGAAGCCGAATAAGACAGTGAAAGAATCGGACCGATACCTCAAGAATTGTGGAAATACCGAACGAATTACGAAAATCGCAGTCTGCTCGGAACGTTCGAACACGAGCCAACAAATCCAACCTAACCTAACCTCTATCGAAATTTCATTCACGACAATACCACGTATTATCTATCTATCCTGCGCCTAAAAGTATAATTTGTCGAAAATGACGAGTTTACGTGGAGGAGTAAAGAGAATAACGCGACATATACGCGTTCCGCATTTTGAAGAGCATTAATTAACGTCAGGATCGAAGCGCCGAGTCTGACGTCCCTAGTAGCTCGAGCTTTACGTGTACACGTTCCTGTGGTAGCTGCATAGATTTATATGTATACATAACGTATATGTATAAACCAGGCTCGTATATCGTGCTCCTATCTGCCTCCTTCAGCTGCATATACCGTGATTATACGGCGACTATACCGCGACTATACCGCGACTATACCGCGACTATACCGCGACTATACCGCGACCATATCGGGACGTGCATTTATCCATGGAAAAACTAACGCGGACAGATTTATGCTACCGTTGCGATTCCGAAGGTTCCGAACTTGCAGAGAAAAAATAATGCCCAATTGTCTCGAGCTGCGGTAGGTAACAGCAGCATCGATCGACCGGTCTGAAAAGCCTGATCAAGTTTACCGTCGGTATGACGAACGATAATAAATAGCTTACCCATGCGTGTACAGCTGCATCGTTTCACACGAATATAACTTTCTAATATCCGACGATACGTCTCTGAACGATATATCGAGATCGTCGCACAGAAGTGAATAGAACGGTACGTACTGCGTACTTGGACGCATCGTCGGCTAGATTGCCGCAGTATAGCGTGCTCGAAGCGGTGCAAAGCAGTGAAAACCAGTGCAAAGCCAGAATGGAAACGCTTGCAAAGGAATGGATGGAAATGGAAGGGAATCGAAGGGCGGCGCTGCTCGTGTAAACGATTACATGTATCGCTTGTTCCGCGATCGGGCTCATTAGTCGGCTATGGGAGTACCGAGTACCGAGTACCGAGTACCGAGTACCGAGTACCGAGTACGGAGAGTCCGTTTGACAAAGCTAGGAAACGTACATCGACGGATTGGTGTACGTAACGTTGCAACGATTGCGAGCCGATAAACATACGCGGGGTACGCTGTCGTTGCTCCATCAACCAGCCACCGGCCGTTTGCGCGCGGACACGCGAATCTGCCGAGTGCAAAGATCGTGGAAATTAGACGCCCCCTTTCGTTCCTCCGTTTGGTCCGAACGTCTATGCATGTGTACGCGCATACCTAATTATGCGTATGGAAAATATATTCCCGAATAGTCGACCGATCCTAACGTTACCTACCTTGGGAAATCATTAAACGCACGTACGTGTACATGTAATGTACATACATACATACACGCAAACGATATCGAAAGACGATAAAGCCGATGTCCGACACAGACGATTGTCACGTTACATACCGTTTCGTTCTTAACATTAAGTTTGCCAGCGGACACGTTCCATCGATCGATAGGAAACGCGTAATAGCGCTCCCGTCTACGCTGGTTGCTAGATTATTCAAAATTCAAGTAGACGGTAAAATGGTGGAATGGAAAGTAGTAAGGTAGTATATTTAATCGTTGATATCGTTAAATTTCAGTATAACATAAAGAAACGGGAAGAAGTGCAGGAGATACCGCAGGAAGAGCCGAACCCTCTGATGCGAAAGAAAAAGACGCCAGAGGAATTGGCAGCGGAAGCTGAAGCGGAAGACGAAGACGAGATTACAAGTACGTAGAGTCACTCTCGTTATCCTCTGTTCTTTTGTTTAAAATTAATTCGAGGAAATAATTCGAGTAAATTCAGGGGGTACACGTACAGAAGAGGCATGACTATTGGACTAATTAATGTGGCACCGATCGATCGGGGGTTAACGAGTCGTGCTTTGATAAAAAAAAGTCGGGCTTGGCACTAATAGTCATTATTTTACAGAGTTCAAGAACGCGATAGAGACGCAAGTGAACGAGATCAAGACACAGTTCGAAAGTAAGTGCAGCCTGCAATGAGCCCATCCCAGTTCGCGACTGGCGTATACGGTGCCACTTTTCAATTCGTCATCGAATCGATGTGTCATCAACGCCTCCACTCCCCAGCCCCAACGACCGGAAGAAAAAGAACCAGGAATCTGCTACGAACCAAACGCATCGGACGAAACGGCAATCTTTCGGCAACCGCGCAATATTTGCATTTGCGTCGATATCCGTACGTCGGCAACGTCGAATCCGGCTAATTAAAAACGAAGTACCGAACGGAGAAGCGGAAGCGAAAACAAGCGCTCGATGATTGTCGAGAATCAAAGGAAATCGGCAAAACAAGCAGCAGCTCGGATTCCGAGCAAGTAGGGAAATTCAACGAGCTTCGAGAAGCTACCTTCTTCGTCGTCGTCGTCGTTGTCGTCGTTGTCGTCCGGCACGAGTCACTAGGTTACAAAGGAGAGTAATCCAAAAATTAAGGGAAATCAAAAAAGCGAATAAATGACAGCGGGGAACGACGATCGACGATCGCTTCTACTACGAGAAACGGAGCCGATAGTAGCCACAGACAGCATGCCGAGATAACGAAAAAACAACAAAGGAGAAGGTGCGATCATCGAGAGTTCGCTTACGTTTTACGTCGTTCGAAAGAAGAAAGAGTCCACGGAAGAGGAGATATTAGAAGAAAAACATCGCAAATTACGAATGATGCCGTTCGGACGAGCCGAATATCTTGGAAAATCCGGTTCGACTTTGGCTGTAAGAATGCACCTTGTACGAAGGGATCGAGTGAGAAAAGAGTAAATGCGAAGAGAAGAAACGAAACGATCAAATCTTAAGAGAGTACACGAAAAGAAATTTATGGCGTAGACGAGGCGCGAACAGTCGAAGGGCGCGAGCATATATACATATATACATATACAATCCATATATACATATACATTATATTATTATATGTATACCCATATATGTATATGTATAGGTATATATGCATGTATATATATACGGTAAATGAATAAACAAATAAAATAAATACATATAAATATTATAAATATATAAATAAGAAAAAATGAAACAAGTAAAAAAACAGACGTAAAAATTAGTACCTAAGTTTTTAGCGAATTTTCAAATAGTGGGTAAATAAATGAAAAAAGAAAAAAAACGTACCGATAGCAAGAGTTACGTAGTCACTAGGTGGTTCGTTCAACGGCTGTTCGATAACAAAAAGGAGATCTGAAACGAGAAAATGAAGAATTTGTATTATTGCCATTTACGATCATTATTATTATTATTCTCATTGCATATACATAGTATGCTCGCGATGATTATTCCGATGATCGCCAGCAAAGAAACGTTTCTATTTACAAAAGTAAAAGTAAAGTAAGATAAAGCAAAGTATAAACGTTTACGGAAAAGAATCGGGGGCCCCGAGATGGAAACATTCAAGGGGCGAACAAACGGAAAAGGACTGCTAAAACATTCGTTCGAGGGAAGAGGGAAGAGGGAAGAGGGAAGAGGGAAGAGGGAAGAGGGAAGAGGGAAGAGGGAAGAGGGAAGAAGGAAGAAGGAAGAAGGAGAAAAGGAATATAAAAGCGAGAGAAATATACCGGCGGCTCGTGCTCTCCCTTCCGTCCGAAAGACACTTGTTCTTCTGATTTTGCAATTAGATTAACGCGTAACACCTGACGATTCATCTTTACGGCTAGTATATTAATTAGTTTAGGACAACACGTTTCATCGGCGAAACAAACGAAACAATATGCAAAATATGCGTTGGAAGATGCGTTGAACGCTCCTCGTTGAAAATAGCTCGGACGCGAATCAAAGTAAACGTCGTGCAGTGGTACGTAACTGATTTCACGATCTAAACGATTATAGAAAGAATAACGATATTTATAAAGTTTGTAAAGAAATCTACAATAACAATAAGATGTCATCGTTAGAGAAAGAGTCAGGTGGAAACGAGCCGCTGCTAAAGGATTCTCAGGTGTTACCGTCGGAAACGTTCGGTACAACGAGTGAAATTCAAACTCCCCCGTGACTGTCTATCAGACAGCTCGTTTTTCTTTCATCAACCGGCGACTCTATCTGAAATTCTGACACGTATCGTTCAATGTCCAAACGACGACGCGTTAGCGACGTCGATCGCAACGGGCGGAACACGGACGGAACGGACCGAGCATCGTCCGCTGGCAAATTCTCAACGCCTGCCTTCTACCTTACGATTAGATACGATCACGCCGAACACTGTGAGTTATTTCACCGTAACACTAGTCCTGTGTGACCGTGTACGCACGACGTGTAATGTACGTACATACATAGATTCGCGAGAATTTCCATTTGTCACAATGTCAAGCTTTTTTTATCACGTTCAACGACGAGAAGCGAAAAACAGTACATACCTTTTTACGTTCAACGAATGTTCGATACGTTTTCCGGATACATTAGCCGGCATGTATCTCGATACACGTAGAAGAAATTCAGAAATGTTGCTACTTGAAATGAGCCATTTGAAATTCTTCTATGTACACTTGTATAAACGTACAGGGACGAATTGGGAGGTAAAATAGAAATCTCTCCAAGTAGAGAAGAAAAAACGACGCGAATGGAGAAAATAAGACGACGGAATTTCACACGGTGTAAAATTCGTTTATAAAACGTTCCGCTGTGTGGAGCGACGCAAATATAAGAAATGTATTTTTTTATGTTCGATATCGTTCCTCGTTCAAATAGCGATCCATTCTCACGTGTCTCTGTTAAAACATTGCATCCCTTGGAAACTTGCTCACGAGTTCCGGGAAGAGGATTTTTTCACTCAGTTGGAAAACGTTTTACATGCGGATTTACGTACCTTCGTTCGGGATCTTCTCTACACAACTCTCTTCTGTCGTTCGATTCCTAATTCCCGAAATTCAAAATTCGGTATTTCCAAGGATTCTTGCAATACGTCGCGTTTAACTACTTGGGTTTTAATTCGAGACTCGCCGATCGTTAAAGACGAATCGCAGGAACCGGCGGCGGCGGCGGCTTTGCGTGTCGTATAGCATAGTCGCGCACGATCGATCTTCACATCTTTTTTCCCTCCGTCGTGTAATTCTGTCAATTACCTCTGTTATTTTTAACACTTTTCCGCGAGACACAGCTCGTTTGTCGTGTCGTGCCGATTCGTTACCATTGCTACGCGTGTCAAACAAAAACAGCGGGATGCGGGATGGTGTACACATGAATATAGTAGAAACTACCAATCTATCGGACCTAGTCTCTCTCGTTTCTCGATGTGCATGCTACCCGCCTAACGTCTGCCTCCTATCGCTCATCGATATCGATATCGATCTCGATCTCGATCTCGATCTCGATCTCGATCAAAGATGTCTATGATCCTGTCCGCTAAGGCTTCTTGTTGTCGTTAACCGACTCGTTACCACTGCGACTTTTGAAAATTAGTCGACGCTTAAACGAGACGAATAACCGTCGATGGAAAGACAAAGTGACTCGTCCCGTTTTCCCTTGGTTTTTAATACTTTTACTCAAAGATACGTCAAAGGAGTTATCGAAGAAAATCCTTTCCAACTGCATACCCTTAAAGTACCTTTGTCTAAACGCGTACGCGTAACTTTACCTTTCCAACGACGAAACGCAACGTGTCTGTGCAACAAATACATATTTTGTTACCGGAATCGTGGAAGCCGCCTGTTCGACGTATCGTGAAGAAACTTCATGGCTGCCTGCTAATTTTCCAACGTCGAAATAACAGTCGGGTTTCTGCTCTTTCTCTCTATATGATCAATTTTCTATTACATATAAGGTGTCTAGATTGAAACGCTTTACAAGTATCTAGAGAGTCTACAAAGTCTCGAGGAAGAAATTCCGGAACCACTCCTCGAAATCTACTCTTTCCTTTCCCGACAAACCTTTTCAAACGGATCGGAAACAGAAACACATCCACAAAGTATCCTCGATCTGAGATTCTCCGAATTCGGTTATACATGTACTTCAAGTCAATTACACAATTACTCGATTAAATTCCGAACGTGTACATTATAATTTAGAACGAATACACTCGTACCTTTTTCTCGTGAATTTTTCGATGTAACTATATACATATATACATACACCTACTGTAAACGTGTAAGTAATATTAATCAACTACTATTACTATTACTACTACTACTACTACTACTACTACTACTACTACTACTATTACTACTATTACTACTACTACTACTACTACTACTACTAGTACTACTAGTACTACTAGTACTACTAGTACTACTAGTACTACTAGTACTACTATTGCTTCTACTACTGCACTTGGAACACAACGATGTTATTCGTGCGCTAGACTTTACGTCGACAGTACGATAGAGTTGAAAAACTTTTCGTCGACTGATGCTTATATGTTTGTACGTAGTACGTATTGTCTCGATAAAGAATCGCTCTGATGATTTGGCAAAGAATCGCGGATTATCCCCACTACTTGAGGGGGGGGGAGAGGAGACTTATCCCTCGAATCATTTAAACGATCGAGATGCCTCGTTGCGCGTTCGGGACGTCAAAACTAAACTAACCACCGTTGGCAAAACACAAAGTCTAACAACTGAGTTCAGTCAAGATTTACGGGCCTCGAATTTCGTTTCCAGTACTCGGTAAACGTAACAAAGCAGTCCCGACGTGCAGAGCCTTTGCCGAGACAATACCGTATGTGCGATTCATCGACGCTTTCTGTCTTCTCTACGATTAATTATGCTACCTATCCCCCACCATCTGTCTGCCTCGCTCTTTCTCACTCTGTTTCTCTCTCTCTCTCCCTCTCTCTCTTTCTCTCTGTCCCTCTATCTCCCTATCTATCTATCTATCCATCTATCTGTCTGTCTGTCTATCCATCTATCTATCTATCTATCTATCTATCTATCTATCTATCTATCTATCTATCTATCTCTACCTCTACCTCTATCTCTATCTCTCTGTGTCTCGTTGTCTCTGTCTGTCGCCCGTGATAGCTGGATGTAGGCTGTTTGAACGCAACACTGTGCTACACAGCATTCGTCATCAGTGTCAACTTATTGAATCGGGAAGAAGAAAGTTTCGTGTAACGCGTCAGTGTCGAGAAAGGGACACTGGAAATATAATTTATACTCGTGCAACTTGTTATTTTGAATCGGGTCGGTCGAATTTAGCGAAATACACACCGACGAAACCTTTCAGCGAATATACTAAATCCGAAACGAAACAGCATTTTTTCTTTCTAGAGAGAAACGTGCCAAGTACCGAGAAAAACGAGGCGACGCTTCCGAATGGTTGTCTCTTTACTCTTTCCTCTAGTAACTAGAGTCTAGTTCGATGCAATGCTCGAAGTCTCGACGTTTTTCTCTGTAATCACGTGACACACCGGACTATCGTTCCGTATACACAGCTACTGTAAACATGTTCTACGCTATATGTATGTACATGTTCACTCGCGCTATTGTTCGCAGAGAAACAAATGATAAAGAAAAAAACGTGTCGCTATTGTTACCGCTACTGTTAACGGCTGATAAATGTCGTGTGTCGTCGTCGTCGTTGTTGTTGTTGTTGTTGTTGTTGTTGTTGTTGTTGTTTCTCGATGATCAGCATGAATATATCGCTCGTCCTATCATCTGTTATCTATTATCTATTCGTTGTTACTCCGACGGTGGCTATCATCCATTTATCTAGTATCGTTCCTTCCAGTACTTTTCGTTAAATATCGTCGAAACGTAATAGGCGGTCATCCGAATCGTTGTGCCTGTATATCTATACGCCTCTACGAAAGCCGATGCAGCAGAAACCTTCCGTTACTTTCGCATGAAAGATCGTTGTTCACCTTTCGATCGAATAACACGCAAAAGCGTCGCCAAGCAGGCCGTTCATCGATCAGACTTCCCCGAGTAACGAATACGATAACGAAATAAAGAAACAAGAATAGAGAAGTTTCCGTTCCCAATAGAATTCCTCCGTTCCGAACGAATTTGGGAACAAGTTTTTCAACCGAAGGATCACTTCCGTTTCGAAAGAGGAAGACGAGCGAACGAAAGAACCAATGGGGAAAAAGGAGCAATAGAAAAAGAAGACTAACAATAAGCTGACGACGAGAACGAACACTCTCGAGCACGCGAGCTCACGCCTCTTTTCCGAGAGAGATTTCCAATCGAATAGAAAGTACTTATCTTCTATTCTCCATTGTACGATAGTTTTTGAGAGCGTATGGATTGTTAAGAAAGGCGTTGAATTAGTTGGTTAACGTCGACGTTAATGTTATTTAATACTATGGATCTCGCGGAACCTCGTCGCCGTTGCCGGGGTTCATTCACATGTTCCTCCCGCGTTTTCATCCGTTACCTTTTACGTTTCCCATTTAAAACTTTAACTTTCTACTTTCTACACTATTACTTCCTTCTCCTGAAGCCACCCTAAGCCTACGCGTGGCACGTGGCACGTGATATAAACAAATACTTGAGCCTATTTCATTCGTGATTCGTAGACGATTCGATCGAGAGAAAAAATAATGAAAAAAAAATTGAAAAAAATTACAAAAATATATATCCGACTCGTGTTTCGTTTCGACGAATCGCGTTCCATCGTATTTTCTCTCCAAAGTGGAAGTTTTCGTTAGGCCGAATCGTTCGTCGAAAAAAGATGCGGGTCGAGCGAACGTGTAAACGATATTTAACGGACCTTACATAGATACTTAATATTATTGGGACAAGTATTTAAAAGAATCCATTTGGTCTGAAATGCGCCGAAACTTTTCGAGAAGTATTGACGGTGTAACGTTCTTTTTTTCCGTGTATGTACATAGTCCCCTTTAAGAGACTTTCGAGGCATCTTTAGCGTTACCGTTTTTGCAGCGATTTCGTTATACATATATACATATATATACATATATACATATATACATATATACATATATACATATATACATATATATATATATATATACATATATGTATATATACACATATATACACATATATACATATATATGTATATATATATATTATATATTATATATACATATATATGTATATATATATTATATATTATATATTATTATAATACGTGTAATACATACAGTACGTACATAGACGCACCCAGTAAAAAGCAACAAGTAACAAGTAACAATTAACAAGTAACGAGTAACGCATAACGAGTAAAAAGTAAAAAGTAACAAGTAACAAGTAACAAGTAACAAGCATAAAGTAATAAGCAACAAGAAAGACGAAACAAGTAACAAGTAGGAAAGGGGGGGATAAACAGATAAGGCGGAATGGGAAAATAACCACGAAACCCGATTGTATAAAATTCGGTTTTCAAAATATTTGGAAATATTTCATCTAATTCGCTAAGGTAAGCGTCGAACAAGGAGACGCGATAAATACAAATACGTGTCCGGAAATATAGAAAAACGCAGCAACGCTGCAACGTTGTCGCACTCACGACCTATGCATCCGTGATTCAACGGCGAGCAGCATTTTCGCATCTCCGGATACACGTCGGGAGGTAACCGAGAACCGAGGCTTTTCAGAGCATGTAGTCACTGAAAGCCTCGGGACGGACACTTTGGAATTTCGCTGGGAAATAACCGATTCGGCTATTCAGAGACAACGACACAACGCATTATAAAGTAATAACGATTACTTTAAGTTAAACGATTTAAATGACACCACTCGTATTAGTACGACATCTTGGATCGCAGAAATAATCTTTCGATTATCGCTGCGAATACAAGCTGCTTCTTGCGCATACGCATTTCTATACATATAAAGTAGCAAAGAACCCAGCATTTACACATTCGACACTGACACTGAAACTGGCACAAAACAGCATCTGCGTCTATACTGGCACCGATACACACACCCACACCGCACTGACATCGCACCGACACCGACACCGACACCGACACCGACACCGACACCGACACCGACACCGACACCGACACCGACACCGACACCGACACCGACACGTATTACCATTGTACGGAAAGTTAGACGATAAGTGAGCAAATACATGGTTGAACGAAGGAAACGAAAGAAAGAAAATCGCGATGTTAAGTAAGTAGATATTACATAGCTTTATATACAAGAGAAGGATAAACACAGACGAAAGATACGAATAAGAGAGGAAAAAGGAGAGTTTCAAAGGTCGAGATTCGAAACGTACCGACTTTGTTTTCGACTGCCATTTATCGAGATACCGCGAGTGTTAACATCTTCGAGCGGACTTGGGCGATTTTTGAGATAACAATCTAGAAAGCCGGTACTCGCTGTCGTTAATTCGGGCGGAGTGAGAAATTTCGTTCGCTCTCCGTATCGACCCGCAATTTGATCAGGTAGCATTCGTCGAATATTTGTAAAGCACTTTAACAACTAGAGTTTGAAATCGAACGTTGTAAGTCGAGGAACAGCTTAAAGATAAACGAAAAGAAAACATTTTTTCGTGGAATCGTGGCGATAGCGTTTTCACCGCGTCAAAGATTTCTGCCCGTTCCCGCCTCCAGAACCATTCTTAACGAATTCTTTCAATCGAGAAGCAATACTATCGATGCCTATAATTACTAATTATTATCGTACGTGTATTTTACAGCGGCGAAAAAAGAAAGTACGAAAGAAATACACAGCGAGCCTCGCGCCGTACAATCTTAAGAACCAGAGGTGCGACCACAAGAAAAAAGTAATAAACAAAAATGAAAATGAAACAAATACTCGACACACCGACACACGTAGTTTCGACGATCCTTCTCGCGTAGGGATGGTCAAGACTTAGCCTTCGATCCAAAGACATCTCGGTCGATTTACTTTGTCAGCTGTCGAACGTTTACGTCTACGTTAAGGTCGATCTACGAATCTACGTGTTTATCAAGATCCTGCGTAACTTTGTATTTCGGCGCTCGAATACGCGAAAACGATGTCTGACCGACCATTACGACCAATAATCTTAATGCCATCGTTTGCATCTCGAAACGTTGCATCGGATACGTGCAAGCTCTTTACGACCAACTCTACACCGCGAAACGGGATGACGTATCGACGCCGCGAACCACAGCTGGCAAGCTTTTCCGTATCTCCTGTCCCAACGGTGTAGAGTCATCGCTTAAGGATGTAACGACGAGCAAGATAGTCATAGAAAAATCGCACCAAGCTAGCTCGGTAGATTCATAGGTTATAGCCTACGAAATAATACGCGCAAGATAGAGGCAAGATATAAAGCGAAGAATAAAAGCGAGCGGGCGAAAAGTGAAGTCAAGAGTGTCCCTTGTATAAAATAGTCTGTGTAGTTGCATAAATTATTGATACAGGTACACGAACGAGTTTGTTGTTGAACTTAATAAGAATAAAAAAAATAATAATAATAATATAAAAAACAACATTTCAAAGAAAGGAAACGAAGCTGATGGAGTCGACGATGATAATATTATATTGTCGTTATATATATATATATGTATATATATATGTGTATATACACGTAGTTTATATAAACTACGTGTATATACACATATATATATACATATATATATATATATATATATATATACACACATATACACACGCGCGCGCGCGCGCACACCCACACATCCAAAATTGTCGACCATCGCACGAGGCGTGTATGTATCGCAAAGCGCAAACAGAGAAAGCAGAAGAGAAGAGAAGGGAAGAGAAAAAACGAGGAGGGTGGAGAGGGGGGAGTGAAATTAATCGAGCTCGAGCTTTAGAGCATCAGAGACAATAGAGGGAACAAACTTGGAAGAATATAGAAAAGAAAAACCTGACATTCATCTCTCTTCGATCGTCCCTTCTGTTGACCCTTCGAACGTGAGCACGGGGTAAAAAAGGATAAAAATTGGGGGCAGGAGATATAACGTAACATATGCGTTTCTGGTGTGAAACAGGAGGTGACGATCGATTACGAAACAGAGTCTTGAGCTAACGAGGGCAAACGAAATTGCGATGTAGAGAAGCTGGGGTAAAATCAAAAGGGAAAGAAAAAAATCGAGCTTTCATCTTCCTACGTTGTACACAAGGTTGACAGTGTTTCTTTTGACTTTCATCACACGGGACAGAAAGAAAAAGTACACGAGGAGAAAAAAGAACAAAAACAAATATACATATATATATGTATATGTATACATATATGTATATGTATGTATATCTATCTATATATATATATATATATATATATATATATATATATATATGTGTATATACATATATACATATGTATACAAGTATATGTATATGTATGCATACAATAATAATAATAATAATAATAATAATAATAATAATAATAATCAAACGAGGGTAAAATCCTTGTTTGACACGATTTTTTGAGGCGCGCCTCATCGTTATAGCTCTTAATACGATAGGAACGAGTAATAATAAACAAAGGTGAATTAACAAAAATATGCGTTTATGTTATTTAGTTCTAACCACTGAAAAAAATGTAATAAAAATCAATCGTGTTACCAAAGTCGAAAGTTTACTTCTCTCCCAGTCCCCTGGAAACATTGCATGTTAACGTAAAGATAAAGAAACAAGTACGCAAAAGAAAAAGTGAATAAGCCGCGACTTGGAATTTGAACGGAATTCAGATCGCACATTTTGCTTCGCGGGCAAATACCGCGACTACCGATATTTACGCAACGGATACAACAATTTCGAAATACAGCCGAATATGCTACGTACGTATCGGCGACACGTTTCCTCAAACAAGCGTAGTTCAGTAAGTAGAAAGCCTTGGTAGGAATCACGTTCTGCCGAAAGTAGTTGGACTAGAAGGGGATCGTCGCGTCGATACTCGTGCACGTCGAAACAGCGTATACGTCTAGTCTTCGAGCTCCATCTTACCGACATTGACATTCGGCTGAAGCAAACGCATTGTTTTCAAGGAAAATCATTCGCGAGAATATGACGACGGTTCGGGGAGGAAGAACAGCAGCGCGCGTCGGTCTTCTGTTCTTACCGAGTCTGCTTTTGATGGGCTGTTTCGCCAGAGAGCTCGGTGTAAACGGTAACCCGAGGAAATACGATCCAGCGACCCTACGAAACGCTGCTACGGATGCTGTCAGGTATCTCTCTATCCTATACATACTTGTCAATGTAACGCCACTTTCGTTCCTAATTTTCGTTGGCAAAGCAATGGTAAAGCGTGGTAAATAAAGACGAGTATAACGGAGAAACTGTAGTTTTAAAGAGAAATCGAAGGAGAATGCATATACTAAAGTCGCGTAAACTTTCAGTCGGCTGAAACGAAAAGAGGACGTCAGGAAAGAGTTGCGACCAAACACCTTCCGTCCCCGAATCACCGAGAGTGGTGAAAACACTTTCTACGGGTTCTTTCGAACTGAACCGCTCGCTGGTTTCCCCGAAGGCGACGTTTTCTTCGAAACGGGAGACACTTCGGGAAAAGATTACGATTACGTCGACGACCGCGAGCATTCGACGACGGGGCATAAACCGACGCAGCAAGTACAGAACGACCATGTAACACAGACACCTGGACTCGATAATCGAGAGCCAACGGCCGAATGGACCCGGGACACCGAGTATCATATACCCAACGAGGGTTTCGAGCGAGTCAAATTATACAAGCCGCACAACGACGGAAAACCGACTCTCCGTGGAGCCGAGCTGTACGAAGTGGAAACTCACGAGCACCCTTCTCCCGCGGTCCGTCTCTCGCAAACGGAACGCGAACGATCCGAGCTTTTCTCGATCAGCGACGAAGATGACACGGCATTAGCGGAGAAACCGGTTGGATCGCAGGTTCCTCGGGAAAACTCTGCGTACGGAGCACCGCGATTCGGATCCGGGAATATATCGGCAGGTACGGTGCGACCCTTCAGCCGAGTCGGCCGAGTCGGCCGAGTCGGCCGAGTCGGTTCCATCGGGAAAGTAAACGACGACGGAAGACCAACTTCCAGGGCCGACAAGACGAAGACTGATCTCGCGTTCGATCGCGAAGCCAGAACTAAGAGATGCGGTAGAAGGGCGGATAATTTGCACGCGCTACTAGATCGGGAGATGATAAACGAGGACGATGCCAATTCGAGGGACTGCAGATGTAGAGTCATTCGAAATTTCCAACGTATCAAAAGGGACACCGAAGAAACCGCTGCAACGACTAGCCACGACGTTTCCGTAAGAGACTCGCAACCTGCGGAAGAAACTCGACCGGAGACGAGTATCGCGACGAATTGCCAACCGTTTCAGGAAACAACCGTGCCCGTTGCGACGGACCACGTCTACGAGAGCCAAGACCACGCGGAGCAGACACGGTCCGCGAATCGTACGATCGCGGGTAATGGGCACGAAACGGAAGCACGCACGGAAACGTTACCCGTCGATTCGTTTGCCGAAACGACCATTCGCCGGCAGAACAGCGATATTTTTCGCTCCTCGACGGTCGATGGACAGAAGTCCTCGCTCGATACTGTCAACGATACTTCGAAGAACTCTCGGAGTGCTTCGAAAACGCCTGAAACCTCCACGGAAGGTATCGAAAGCGTTTCGAAACACCCGGAAAAAGTCCAAGGCGCGGAACACTCGGGCACGGCAACGAGCGCGGAGAAAGAAACCGCGGAAACCTCGAAGGAACTAATGGAAATGTCATCCACGATTATTAAGCAACAAGCAGCAGCAACGGAATCGAATCTTCAGAATTCTAACGTTCCACCGTCCGACGATTTCATGGAAAGAAAAACGTTAAGATCGCGAGCAACGTCGGGCTCGAAAGCTAGAGACAGAGCCAAGCCGACGAGGCGATCGCGCGGCGAGCAACCCTCGCGGGCAACGCAAAGATCAACGCGGACAAACGATCGCGATCACAAAGTAACCGGGGTTTCGAATACACCGCGACAATCAAACGGTAGAAAGCACGAGAGACAACGCGCCGAACAGATCGACAGGTTGAAAGACAAGCTGCGCGACAAGCGTGAAAAGATGCTGGAGGTATATCGAAAAGAAATTCGGGACATCGTCGAGAAAATCAACGCCGACGAAACGGACGATTCTCGAAGACGGGAGACCTGGGAGCATGTCACGCACGCCAATGATTTGCGAGACACGCTTAATCGCGAGACATTACCGTACATATTAACGGTGAAATCCAAAAGAAACGGCAGACCGGAACAAACGCATTCGCGCAGAAATCGCAATTACAACGATCCAACGGTTATGCGCCACCCGGATCCTGGGGCGCTTACGAAACAAATGATCCGCATAGGGGACCTGGCCAAAGATATTACAGCTACCGTGGACGACAAGTATGGAAAATCGTACTACGCCATAGTGGAGAGTATGGAACGGCCAAGAATATTTCGGTATCGCCAAAATGCTCGACTTAATTTTCCTTCACGGAAAACGGCCAGTCAGGTATTTAATACGTTTACCAGTGCGATACGTGCATTTCGTACGTTTCTAGACACATCTATGTGTAATCATTTCGTTCGACCGTTTAGTATTGTAAAATCATAGTGGACTTATTAAAATTACGTTTATAAAATTTTATTAACAGGTAGCTGCACCAGCATCCGATAACCGTATTCGAACTAAAAATCCGAAAAACTGTAACTATCGAGGAACCGACGACGACGACGACAACGACGACGATCAAGAAGATCGTTTATCTCTTGGTCGAAAAGTATACGTGATCGATCCATCTACGTACCGAGGCGGAGAACCTATTCTGCAGTTGCACAAAGAGACGTCGGGGCAAGCGACGGTAAACAGACTGAAAGAAATGTCACCAAATTCCTATCGTATGCGTCACGAAGCTAGAAGGAGCGATACTCGTACGAAAAACCGACCGGCGAGTAGCAGAGTCGGTGAAAGGAACGATTCTGAATACTGGTACGCTCTTTTAAATGCAGCCAAGGTGTCAGACTCGTCGAGAAAAGATCACGATCATGAAAGCACAGACTGCCCGACCGATCCACCGACCGCGATCGTGACCGCCCACAGGAAACCGAAGGACGTAAATGCACCAACGGGAAAAGAAGATGCCGGGAACGCGAAGGAACTCGTTGCCGAGAAACCGGACAACGGCGAGCCGAGTCCTGCGGCAAAAGTTACGGCCACACTTTTGGAAAAAGAAGCTCAAGTCCCGCATAGAGCGCCCGAAGTGGAAGACCATACACCGGGAAATAATCCGATTCCCGACCTAAGGTCGATCGACGGAACAACGAACACGCGAAATCGGAGGGGTACCAGAACCACTGACGCGAACATACACAAGGTCGACGCACGATTAAAGAAGCGTGAAATCAACGGACCAAAACGTCGTTTATGCTCGAACAAAGACTCGAACGAGGACCTGAATGAGGACTCGAACGAGGACTCGAACGAGGACTCGAACGAGGACTCGAACGAGGACTCGAACGAGCACTCGAACAGAGACGCGAGCGAAAACTCGAACGAAGACTCGTCGGCGATCTTTCAAATCGTCCAACGAACCGATCGTCACAAACCCGTGCCCGTCGATATATGGATGCGCACGAGTGCCGATGAAAACGCGCCGCTTCCGAAGACGCTCGGTCGCTACGTTCGCTTCGAATTAGATGAGAAACCACGGAGGAGCGATAATAACGCTAACGTCGATGGCAATCGAATCAAGCTTCGCGGTAAATATCTGCCGATTCGACTGCTACAAAGTACTGTTACTACGGCAAGAGGAGGAGAAACCGAGTACCACGATAGTTGCAAGTCTCGCGAGGAAGCAACGAGAATGGAGGAATACGAGGATGATTCCTCGGCGGAATCGGAAGAAAACGTGTCCGAGTCAGTCAGTGGCGAGGAACGCTACGACGATAACGAACTCGTTCCGGGGACCGATTCCAAGGACCTCGAATCGTCAAGCGAATCGGCAGTACTTATGCTGATTCCGTGGAAAACGAAACTTCGGAGGGTTCGCAGACAAGCGAGCCTCGAGCACGACAAGCAGATTAAACATACCGACCAAGTATGTACGTTACTTTACAATTTACAGACTAAGCTTTCCGTTACTTCTCGAGTGGAAGCCAATCATCTTTTCGTGCTACATTTGAATTTCAACTAAATGTAAACTTGTTTGTTAATTTCAGACACCGTTGGAACTACGAGGATCAGGGGCTCCGGGTGCGGCGTTCCTTACGTTCAATAACATCGAGGATGTGGAAAGTCTCGTTCCTATTAAGAGACCAGCCGTCAAATATTCCGAAAGAACTAAATGGACGAAAGATTACGTTGCCCGGCGGAACTCGAGGGAAAACGGAGTGTCGTCGTTCATCGAAAGCACGATTCCGAAGTTGCAAAATGTTCTAGTCAATGGCATCGAGAAGGCTAAAAATCTCACAGAATCCGTGGAGCATTTAATCGAACACGTCGATTCGTTTGGGAAATTCAACGAGACCAACTCTAGCGAACAAAACGTGTTTCCCGAAGAAGAATCCGATGGTTCGCGGCATATTTTTCGTACAGCCGCGATAAATGTTAAGAAATTATTTGCGTTTCTCGGCGGCATTACTCGCGTTCTTCGTGTATAGCGATCTATCCTAGGTCGAAGAAATAATACAGCTCGATTAAACTGGAGTGAAATTCGCGTATCGCCCTTAAATGTTCATTATCTTTCGTATCGTTGCCGCCTTCTCGTTGTACTATGAAACGAATTCTAATAAATAATTTAAAAAACATGACTCCTGTGTACTCTGTCACCCTTACCGTGAAACATTACGACTCTTCCATATACATTTCGTAAGGTAAAAACGCTATTAAGCCTGTCGCTTACGATAGGAATCGCATTACATTTCGCATCTGTCATGATGTTTTAGCAAAAAAAGTGCACATGATATTTAAATAATTCCAAGAATTGTATATTAACGTGAAACTGCTGGCGTTTCTCATCCATCGTCGAACAACCGCTCGATAAGGCCGCGGATGTATCGTAACACATACGTACGTTATTTATGCCGACCCCCTCGCAATATGCTCTAACCAACAACAGAATTTTGCAATCGCGACGCAATATGCAACATCTCAAGGTATACGGACCGTTTATACGGGAAATCGGGCAGTGCCCGACGGATCTTCCTGTGGCTCACGTCGAACCGAACAACGCAATTTCGTGACAACGAGTCGTTATGTGTAAGACAACTTGCATTTCCTACGGGTTTCTACTTATCCTCGCAGCTGCGTCGTCGAAATGTCAACAAACCGACATCGAAGATCTAACCGATCGAAGGTAAGTGAAACTTTTCGATATTTCCTAGCGAGCAGCCGCGAAAAATCCATAAGAGAGTATTTCTACTTGCACATACCGTATGTACCGGGATTGCTGTTTCACCAATTCGCTGTTTCACATTTATGTATTTCCTTCCCGAGAATTTCGCATTCCGATCGAATCTGCCGAATCGCAGATCCATACGTATACATACGTACATACATATACACGCGGAAAAGTGTGTCAGTCGTGTCAGACGTCCCGGCAACGGTCCGACACGGTTTATTATTTTCAGCGAGCGCGAACAGCGCTTCATGCCCGCAGCCCCATTCGGCGTAAGCTAAAACGCGTCTATTTCGAAACTGTTATTCGCGGTGATGTTTTCAGCCATTTTAAGAACAATTTTATTACACTCTAGGTAATCCTGCGCCATCGGTCGCATACGCGTTCGATTCCATTAACGACGATCAAACATTCGACTCTGCTGTAGAAAACATGACTCCTGTTGATTGGCTCTCGGCTCGCTCTTACGACCGCCGAGAGACTATCGATTCTACGGGAAATTCAATTTTTTCGCGATTCCTCCTCGCCACGCTAAACTACACTTATCGTCGAAACGGTGTAACCCGTCTGTGTACGCTGTGAAACGGTCGCGACATATAATACTTCAAAGCCCCGCCGAAACAACCCAAATACATAACGAGACGCGTTCACGTTTTGCAGGCTGCCGGATATATCGTCCGCGCGAGAGAGCTCCCTCGTTAACGATTCAAGTGGACTCGACGCAAAGCTACGAACGGAAAGGAATCTGCTGCTACTGATGCCGGTAATGCATAGGAACGCGTTAAAACAGGAAGAACGAAGGGACGAAGGTAAAAAGAAAGCGGATGAGTCTGTTGGGAAAAGTAAAAAGATCAAACGTTGCAAAACACCGGTTCGCGGCCGAAAATATCCCGGAGCGGTAACCGCGAGATTACGCAACGCAAACGCCGATGGTTTCGGAACAAGTGGAGCAGCGCACAAGCTAGAGAATACTCTTGGAACGAAAAGCGGGGAAAATATCGGCGGAGTGTTAAAATCGATTCGGGAAAGTCATAGTCATGAAGCCGACGACTTTCACGAAAGACTGGTAAAAAGTTTGAACGAAGACGATGACAGGAAATGCGTTTGCTATTGCCGGCAAAAGAATGCTCGCGTTACGTCTACGAAAGGATGCCCGGAACCTAGAGCGAGGAAAAACGAACGAAAAGATAGAGTAGGAAAACCAACGGCGAGACCGTACGTTAACAAAAACGCAGCTAAACAGTCCACTTATACGAATACTCCGTCGTATCGAGAATTTATCCCTTCGCGCCTGCTGCCTATACCGTACTCGCACCTTCCGTACGCACCTGCCTACTCGTCGTACGCTCCCGCCGAAAGTAGTATCGAAACGAATGAAAACAAAGAGAAATCTTACGTCCCTTTTGCGCATCAAGGCCGGTTTATCAAGCCCGGCGAGTCTCTACACCCCGTGAACGCGATGGAACACGAGCACCCGGTACGAATTAATATACCGATCGCGTCCGATTTCGTTGGACGCCAAGCCCCGACGGGGCAATACGCGCAGCAAGACGAAGAAACACCGCCACGTAAACAATATTCGGTCTCGCAAAGTCAATGTCAAGGAACGGACCGGTCTGAGAATAATCTTCAACCGAGCACCGTCGATCCGACACGCAACGACGACAATGGATCCGTTTCTGCACTCGATACGTCGGAAAAACCCGAGCGAGGTGCAACGTCATCCGACTCGGACGAACGTGAAACAGTTGGGAAGCCTGGAGGAATTCCAAACGATACGGAAACGAATTTCGACAACGATAACAACGATAACAACGATAACAACGATAACAACGATAACAACGATAACAACGATAACAACGAAACTTCGGCTACGGGAACATTTGGTTCGGTAGATTTGCCAAGTGGCGAGGCTCAAAGAGAATCGAATACAAACGACCGTGGCATAACCGAAAGTTATGATGGACCTGGCATGGTCCATCATTCCGGAATTAAAGAACCGACGTCTGCGTACTTTGCTTCCGAAGCGTACGTGGACGAAAGCAATAGTAACCAACCCGAGGGTTGGCTTGGCGGACCGTCGCGCTACGGAAACTATTCCGCAAGTACCGACACGACAAATATTCCACGACTACCGGAAACGGGCAATTACCCTACGACGCCGCAAACGACGGGCACGGAGCTGCGGAATTCACCGATTGCAAATAAACACCAAGACACCACGCACCCTTTGGGAAAGGGGAAAATGTATCGGGATGGCACGAGCGAAACGACATCGAACGAGAGCGGCGGCCCGTCAACGGTGTTCAACGACGACGAGAATCGGGAGGAAAATCTGGCAAACACAAACAGCTATTACTTCGGGCTCGGAGAAGACGTTACCGATAGTAATTCCGACACAGAACCCACGGGTACGCTCGAAGAAACGAATAGAACGGAACAAACAGTTGGGGCGATCCGTTCAACGATTCCCTCCTACGAGGGTCTCTACAGCGGCTCCGCTGCTGTCCGATCGCAGACCTCGGAATCGCCCGAAGAAAAAGATTCGTTACCATTCTGCGACAATACGCTTCTCCATCACTCGATAAACAGCGTGATTAAGAAACTCGCGACTTCCGAAGTTTCCAGCGAAAACGAAAATCCCGACGAACAATCGGACGATGATCCGTTGTCAGAGATCAGAGAAATTCCAAATTTGAAAAGTATCTTATCCGTACCGCACATAGAGCAAACAATCGTGGAGAAAACGAAGAGTCTCCTCTCGAAACTCACAGGGATCCCCAGAGAGCGTTTCAACGACGAACAGCCCGGTACCGCCATCAGGAATAATTTACGGCACATGACGGCGGCGATGCCTTCGAGTAGAAATTCTCCGGCCCTCGGGGTCATGGAGCATCGGTTTGAGAACGGTGCATGGCGCACCAGCCTCGTAACGCTTGCACCATTGCCAGATCGGGCCGAAGCTTCGACGAGCGAAGAGAAATTGCGCGCAACCGTCAGAAGCCTACTTCTCGATCCGGCCGTCGTCGAAGCCGCGGGACAGCCGGCCGTTCGAAACATCATCGTCCAAAGTGTCCGAAACATGCTTTCGGACGAGTCGCCCGACGACTCGCTGATACGCGATACTCTGCGTGACGAGTTGAAACATATCGAGGCCGCCAGAGAACCGAGCCCAACGACGGATGCCCTCGAGACCGACGCGTTCGATATATCGGACGCTGACTTGAAACGTATCGTAGAGATGGCGGGGTACGAGACGGATGCGGGAACCGATCCATCGTCGACCGCCGCAACCGATATCCTCGAGGATCTCCAAGCGAATGGCAAAACCACGCCAGCCGATCGAACAGACGGATCGTTCGAGAATTCGGACACGCGACGGGAATGTCACGACGACACCGACCCATCCGAGAACAGTACGGAAAAAGCCGCGAGGTATTTCGCGGGAATTTCGGGAGGAAACGAAATATCGACGAGCACGAAACCTTCGCGAAAAGAAACCACGCCAACCTTTCCAACCACCGTAGCCGAGTCGAGGAACGATCGAACGGGCAACGCTCGCGATGCAACGCTCGCGGCATACACGAACACTGCCACGTCGACGGACTTTCGACAAGACACGGAAACGGAAATGGAAACGGAAATGGAAACGGAAACGGAAACGGAAACGGAAACGGAAACGGAAACGGAAACGGTCACGCAGCTCGAAGGAATCAATGGGCAAACGCCCGATCCTACGATGTCAGACAGCAGCGCGACAACGCCCGATCGAATTCCTGCGAGCGCACAGCCGCACGACGACGTAACCAATAATCCCCCGACGATAAGTTCCACCGATCGAAGCGAAAATCTATTTGTCGGAGCGGAAAGAAACACATCTTCCAGCAAGGAGTCGCTCGCAGACAAACTTCTCCCGGAAAAAGGTCTCGCGTACTTGGGTAGAATCGCTGTGCAACAGAGAAAGAATCATTCGGACGATTTACAGGGCCTTTTACATTCCGATTTGTACTATGTCGGCGATGGCGTCAAACTGCCATTAGAAATACGAAAATTGCACGACGGATCGTACGGTTTGTCAATTTCCAGAAGCGTCTGCGAACATATGTTGAATAACGAGTGTCCATGCTGTGTACCTATCAAAGGTAACGTTGTGCGATCGGTCAAAAGTAATCGACATGCGAACGAGAACACTCGAGAAAGAAAACGCATGAGAAGAGAATCAACGTTAACCAAACGAAGACGACGCGACTCGATTGACGATGACCCTGGTACGATCTCGATGCCGGTAGAAGATTTTGCTAAAAAGTACCATTTGTCGCTAAATTTAAGCAAATTATCCTACACCGATACGCACACGCCGCAGGATAACGCGGCAGGACTGAATTTCCATCCTAGACATTTCTTGAATACAGCAAGACTCACCGACAAGGAACAACGTGCAGCACAGTATCGATATCAACGGAACGTCGAAGAAGAGGGATCCGCCAACGGAGTCCAAGTGATCAAGAACGCGTTAACTTGGTTGAAAGAAGTTTTCCTGCACGCGAACGAAAACGCTTTGAATCGATCCACGTGATCGATCAAACGTATATTGGGAAACGGTTGATTGCTTTTTCAATTTTATATCTTTTCTAACAATCACTTTTGTCACAGACGAAATAAAACATGATAATACGTATGTCCCTATACGAGATCACAGACGAGGTATTGGATAGACCTATCACCTTACGGGGTTCGATGTTCACGAAACTGAATTACCGACGCGTTCAAATTTCAGAGGATTTGCAGCGCCTCCTTGACGAAGGAGCAGAATTTTTTGAACTAAAAGAGTATTGTTGGTTCCGAAACGGGCACCGCACTCCACCACCTTTTGTGAGCTTGTTGCAAGCCCACATGTTGCCGCTGTTGCCAAATGTAAAGGGTCTGCGTATTTGGCAACGTCGGACCAACTTCTAGATTCCGTCCTCGGGGTCGAAAATGAATTTCGAGTATCGTGCGATGGACGGGAGCACATTAGTGGTACCTGTCGATTCGTTAGTGATGACAAAGGAATTACGAAAATCGCGAAAAATCGTCAAATTCAGCCAGTTTTTTGTTCGGCATTCGCTCAATTCTTGAGATAGCTGCCTGAAACTTGTACCATTGTTTTTGTTGGGAAATTCTACGCCAGATCAATGTATAATAGTTGTACTTTTCAAAAATTTAATTTTTCGCAAAAATCTGAAGGGGGTAGGTCAGGATTTTTTGCGATTTTCGTAAATCGCCTGCCATTTCCACAATTTTTTAGATATCAATCTGATTCTTTCACTGTCTTATTCGCCTTTGGATTCCGCGTTCAAAACGTCCTGGATCATGTTAATAGCTCAAAAATTATGGAAATGGTGAGCGATTTACGAAAATCGCAAAAAATCCTGACCTACCCCCTTCAGATTTTTGCGAAAAATTAAATTTTCGAAAAGTACAACTATTATAGGTTGATCTGCCGTAGAATTTCCTAACTAAAACAACGGTACCAGTTTCAGATCGCTATCTCGAAAATTGTGGAAATGGCAAGCGAAAAACTCGTTGAAATTGACGAATTTTCGCGATTTTCGTAATTCCTTCGTCATTTCCGTAATTTTTGAGCTATTAACATGGTCCAGGGCGTTTTGGACGCGGAATCCGAAACCGAATAAGTCAGTGAAAGAATCATTTTGATATCTAAAAAATTGTGGAAATGACGGAAGAATTACAAAAATCGCGAAAAATCGTCAAATTTAAGCAGTTTTTCGTTCGGCATTCGCTCAATTTTTGAGATAACCGTCTGAAACTTGTACCATTGTTTTAGTTGGGAAATTCTACGCCAGATCAATGTATAATAGCTGTACTTTTCAAAAATTTAATTTTTCGCAAAAATCTGAAGGGGGTAGGTCAGGATTTTTTGCGATTTTCGTAAATCGCTCGCCATTTCCGTAATTCTTGAGATACTAAAATGATCCAGGACGTTTTGGACGCGGAATCCGAAGCCGAATAAGACAGTGAAAGAATTATTTTGATATCTAGAAAATTGTAGAAATGGCGAGCGATTTACGAAAATCGCAAAAAATCCTGACCTACCCCCTTCAGATTTTGGCGAAAAATGAAATTTTTGAAAAATACAACTATTATACATTGATCTGGCGTAGAATTTCCCAACTAAAACAACGGTACAAGTTTCAGATCGCTATCTCAAAAATTGAGCAAATGGTAATAAAAAAACTGGTTGAATTTAGGTTTTTTCTGACTGTAGTAAATGCAAACACGAGATATACATACATATACTACTCGTAGCCAATTTGCTCGATACCATTTGCATCGAAGCGATACATTTCAATATAAACGACTATGGGTCATCAGACTTACAAAAAAATATTGATAAATTTCATTATCGATCGATGCAAATAATATCGATCCAGGTCTCACCACGTGGAGGTTGCTACTAATGGAGACCCACCCTATCCACGGCTCCCATCCTCCCTCCTTTAAATGATAACGAACATAATCTTTACTTTCAGAAGGAAAGTAAAGATATATCACGCGACCGCGATCGCGAAGCTAATAACCACGATCTCAAAGATACGTCTATCAATGCGATCGTGGCCGAAATATTGAAACCAGTTTCAATATAACAAACACAAACCCATCACCATCAAACGCCAATTTCCCGCGAAACGCGAATAAAACAAATAACATAGACGAGAATGGAAATGTCGACCAAACCAGAAAAGCAACCTCATGGTAAGACTAACGCGGGTGACTCTAGACGTTTACCATAACTCGACGGTAAAACAATTTATACACTTACACGGTGGCTCGTACCACGGTCCTGAGAAGTACCCACGAACCGGGACTCCCGCCAAACCATGGTTAACCGATACGATGGGATAAACGTAAGGTCGATTTACAGGAAAGGGCCTCACGAAAGATCCGAACCAGGGACAAATCGAAAATGAAATATATCCGAAGATATAGATCATCAAGTCGAACTGTACACGGGTTAAGCCATATCAGGCTAATCGGTCCGGCCGCCACCGATAAGCCTGATACGTCCCATACCCCGCCAAATAGCAGTCCACCCGTGTACAGGTCCCCAGAACGAACTCGGGCTCACCTTTCAAGACAACCTTAGGCCACCCAAAGATACCGGCGGAACCATGATCCAACGAAAGCCACGCTCCATGAATATATCGCAGGACCGCGATTTAACCAGATAGCCGTGAGGCTATGTGGCCGACTACACCGTTTCTCGTGTTGTTTTAATGTAGGGGTATGACAAACGCCGCAAATTACGAGCAAGTGACTCTACTATTAAAATGAGTTTAAAAAACTGAAGCTAAAAATTAAAAGCTGAAGCTAAGTATTGAAAGTAAATGTTGAAGCTACGAGTTGAAAGTAAAAGTTGAAGTTAAAAGTTAAAAGTTAAAAGTTAAAAACTCAAACTATGTAATTGAAGGTAAAAATGTTTAATTGATAAGAAGCTAATAACGCGGAACGAGCAAAGAAGTCGCATTTTCTAGTCGGTCGACGACAAACGAAGTGAAATTGACGTATGATATCCCCTTAAACTAACGTTTTGACACTATAGTGACCAAAACGTCCCTTTTAGTCGCCTTTTACGACAGGCAGGGAATACCGTGGGTCTATTCTTTCCCCGACCCACAGGGGATCATGTTTTACATTTTTGTAATTAATTGGAATACTATAAGCTAGAAGTTACTTTGCGAGTTTACATAGAATCGAGAAAAATGCAAGTGCGGCGCAAAAAAGATTTCTCGCCATTTAACAAACCATTCAAGGTGAGTAAATGGCGATTTCTCTAAGTTAACGCGACTCTAAAAACAAAGCTGGAAGAAGAATGATTAGCTCATTTTACTTATTGCAATTTTACCGTATCGCAATCTTGAGTCTATAATTAATAAAGGGAGAAAAGACTACTTGTCACGCGCGGTCAACATTGGTCTGTATGGAAAGAAACGACCGAATTTACATAATTTTCGCAACACTAAATTTATTTACAATTTCCGTGGGTTTCGTCATAGAGAATAAGTGATCGCATGACTCTAAAATTCATTGAAAGAAAATACGCGATGCGCGCGCGAATATATTTTTCTTGGTCCACGTTCGCGAGTATTTCCGCAAAACTAATACACTAAATTACGAAAATTCCTCGCGAAAAACCGACGCGCAAAAATAATGTTTCGTAGTTCCACGACCGCTTTGACTGATAATACGCGAAAATGGAAATTAATTGCAAACGCGAAATGATCTTAAATAGATCCAATTTAGTTACGGCTGAAAAGAATTTCAAGATAAGACATCCTAATATAAAATGCAATTTATGCATAAAATTATGGCAATATTCCTTCTAACAAATGCTTGGTTCAATGATTGTTTTTAAATAGATTCGTACAAAGACGGCGATGTACGACGCGTCTCACGAGTCACTTAGCTGCTTTAACTTTTTGATTTTATATTAGATAATAAAATTCCTATATACGGCATTAGAAAACGTGTCTCCGAGACACACAAAGATAATGAATTTTAGATTATTAATAAATTCGCGGAACTAGAAATGCAGCCAGTGGTGACAAATATTACGACCGGCGCGGATGGCAGTGTGCAAACTTTGCACACTGAATCATACTCTACCCCTCTGCTTTTATCAAAAATTCAATTTCTCAAATTTGTAATAATCAAAAACTCGACTCTAGTAATGACAAAAATATATATTCTTAAAAATGAACTCTCAGAAAATATCTCAATAAGTAAAATCTTTAGGTTTCTTCAACAATAATGAATAAAAATGACTTAGATTGAAAATTTGTGAAAATAATTGAATAAGAAGAATGACTCGAAAGCTTTAATGCAAAATTCTTTGAATAAAACTTGTGAAAATATTTTAATAAGAAAAATGACTCGAAACTTTAATGCAGACCGGGGCAGAGTCTTCACGGGGAGCTCTCCTCGACCCGCGGAACTAACTACTTCTAACTACTTCATTCTATCACACTCTACCCCTCTGCTTTTTTCAAAAATTTAATTTCTCAAATTTATAATAATCAAAAACTGGACTCTAACTCTTTAACAATAATAAACAAAAATAATAACTGAGTTTGAAAGGAATTTAATATCAAATTGTAATCAAAATTCTATTATCAAAACTTGTGAAAATAATTCAGTAAGAAAAATGACTCGAAAACTTTAATGCGAAACTCTATTACTTGACGCTTATGAAAATAATTTAATAAGAAAAATGACTCGAAAACTTTAATGCAGATCGGGGCAGAGTCTTCACGGGGAGCTCACCTCGACCCGTGGTACTAACTACTTCAAATTACTACAACTATAATTACTCTACAACTACTACGAGCATAGTGACTTAGTAGTAACGGAATGACCATCCATTCTGGAATTGAACACTCCAAAATGGATAGCCATTAGTTGCTGCCCTCTTCTAGACAGTTTGTCGGGCCTCTTCGGCATATAGCCTCTTCGGCGTAAAGCCTCTTCTTGCTTCAGGCCAGAGCCCAACCTGTATTCTGCAAGAACATTCGGAACCATAATATGGTATAACCCTAACACGCGCCTAACCAGACAAGAGAATGCGGCTAACACGTGTGGACAAGTTAACAGCTTATTCTCAGAAGAATGACAACTGCAGTCCGTGCAAACGGTTAGCCGCTAAGGACGAATGTTCAAGCAGAATTTACTTATTATTAAAAAAGAAAAGATTATTAGCCTGACTTTCAGGTACAGGATACCACTGGTTGCCTACAGTCGAAACAGTGGTACCTGCCCTGCCCTTCCTACTTAAAATTAAAGCACACACATTCCAGAGAATAAATTACCTGCCTACCTATTACCTATATTTAAAAAATGGCAAAAATCTCTCGCACACCAACACACTCTCTCCACGATTCTCAATCAAAGTCGGTGTTTCCCCCTACGGGAGACGTCCCGGGACGTCTCCAACACCGACTCAAACCCCACGCATACATTCAGGTACGTACCTTTTTGCTGAAATCGACTCACAAGGTCAGCGATTATTGCGATTTATTTAGACTTTATTGAAAGGATTTTAATGAAAACTTGTAGACGTAAAATATAGAAATGAAAGTCTTGTAATTAATTCGTTGTTGAAATAATTACTACGTTCAAAAATAATGCTTCTGCATTTTGACTCTAATTGAAAAGTAATTGAATATAATAATCTGAGGTTCGAAATATAATCGAACTTAAATTGAATAATGTAAAATCGTAAAAATATGCAAGTTGAATTTAATCGCGATTTTGCAATAAAAACGATTGTTCAAAACCGACGCACAATCCACGAAATATTCAATAAATTTATCTCACACACACACTCACACGTGTGGATCGTACGTCGTGCACAATCGCTAACGCTTGTGAGCCGCCACATAATTATAATTCTTAAAACTATAAGCCACGTTCACCGCCATCACCCATTCGTGTAGCACCTGGGCACACGAATGAGTTCAAGCCAAATAGGGACATGAACGTGGCAACTACATACTAGGCTTGATGTGTGCTGAAAATCCTGAGCTATAAAATGATTATTGAAATAGATCTTCTAACGAGCTAGTAATCGTTACTTTGACTTTATAGAATTTACTTGAAAATATACTTTATAAAATGACTCGAATGTAATATCGAATAATAAAATTGAAAAAGTGAAAAAATTGCATCTCGTGCAAGAAAACTTTGAAAACTTTAAAAATATATGTATTGAAAACTTTAAAATATTGAAATTTATTTGAAAAAAAATATATATGAAACTTGATTTTATAATTGAAAACCTTGGTGATTCCTTATTCAAAGTTATATTCTAAACAATGCAAATATGTTCAAAATTAGCCTTTGAAACCAGAATCTACCCATCGCGAATTGGTCTTCTTGGGCATTTCAAATACAAGAATTTAAAGGACTTTACAAGTTAAAGGAAATGCCGCTACTAAAAATATGCAAGTTCTGACTGAATTTAATTCGTATGATTTCGTCTTTTGTCAACAATTCTGTGATTATATAAAATGAACGCGAACGCGAATGCTATTAAATGAAGATCGAGGGAATCGAACCTCCGAATTAATTAAATAAAAATCGCCCGTGAAGCTAAGCCACAAGAAGACCCCTGCCTGAGCTAATTAAATATTCACAACAATGGGGTGTTACTACCCACGAATGTAAAGTATAAAATACTTTACACTCGCGGTCACTATGCTCGCAAACTCAAATAAAATACAACCAATACACTCGTGCCGCTTCGGACCTTTACGTCCTACGACATGATTGAGTGATCGGAGGAACCATAAGTTTTTTGACTCACCGGTCGTAGATTTCTTCTGCACCTTTGATTGTAGAGATGATACTACGACCGGCTCTGCAGTTGCGAAGTCATCTGTAACAGAAAAATAGCAAAGTCTTTATAGTTTAACCGTCTATCATTCCTCACATCGTTCGTCTTTAATTCTCACTCGAATTCGATATTCCAAAATGTAATTTCATTGTTAATTAGAAAAATGAAAAGTAGATTTTGCTGATATTTACCTGCTGCCTGATGCGACGACGCCCGATGGAAATCCTTTCCACAGCTGCTGCGTACCGCTACTTCATCGCGGCGAATAATTCAAAGAAAAAAAAACGAAAAATAAACAGACTACACTCCCGACCGAAATTATATCCGGCGAACAAACTGACTCTACTCTCGCGATTCAAAGTATACAGGAATTTCGCGACCGAATATGTTACGTTGTGGCAGTCCATTTCAATTCTTTCGGCGGGTTTAAGCACGCGTATATCGAACAAACATAATTTCTAATAGCGCAACAACACTGATTCTATTTCGCGATATACTTTTTCGGATCAAGTGAATCTAAGACCGCATTGCACTCGGCCAGCTAAATCGTTGCGATGTCTTCTGTAACAGAAAAAGAGAAAAGTCTTTATAGTTTAACCGTCTATCATTCCTCACATCGTTCGTCTTTAATTCTCACTCGAATTCGATATTCCAAAATGTAATTTCATTGTTAATTAGAAAAATGAAAAGTAGATTTTGCTGATATTTACCTGCTGCCTGATGCGACGACGCCCGATGGAAATCCTTTCCACAGCTGCTGCGTACCGCTACTTCATCGCGGCGAGTAATTCAAAGAAAAAAAAATAAAAAAAAAAGAGACTATATTCCCGACCGAAATAATGTCCGGCGAACAAACTGACTCTACTCTCGCGATTGGAAAAATTAAGAGAATTTCGCGACCGAATTTCATTTCTTTCGGCGGTTTTAATCACGCGAGTATCGAGCAATAATAAAGTATTAATATCGCAACAACACTGACTCTATTTCGCGAAATACTTGTCTCGCAGAAAATGATTCTAAGACCGCATTGCGCGCGGCCACAAAAGCTGAAAATAAAATACATCGCGAACGCGTATACCGCGGAAAATGTAGATATTCGGTTAAAGTATTTTTCAATTTAATTACCAAGCATTGTTATTAGGAATATTGCCATTGTCCTACTTTGGTGTAAAATGAAATTGTGAACGCAATAATCGACGCGAAAAGATGTATACTTTAATAAACCGGCGCGAAGTTTCGTAGAAATATTCTCAAACGTTTCGCAAGAAAAATATTTCTTATATCCGGTTCACGAAAAATAAACGGCACGATGACTCGATTCAATCTAACGTAACTCACGGAAAATATAAATTCCCGTTGTAGATGTACCGCGAAAAATGTTAGGTACGACCAATGTCAAGGGCGATAACAAGTAGGCTTTGACTGCTGCGATGTCCATTGTGTTCTTGTTTACGTCTCAAGTAACCGGGCTTCTTTGTATAGTGGTACCTGGAATTAGAAACCAAAACACGATAAGAATTAACAGTCACAAATTTATCCAAATTCTAAGTACAAACAGCGAAATTCATAAGCAAAACTAATTAAATTGTGATAATATAGTAAGCAAGAATTAATAGAAATAAAGAAGGTATTTTCCAAAAAGTTGAAAAATTATTTGTTTAAATCATACTGAGAAAAGTGGACTCGATTCACGATTTTAAATGTAATGTATTGAATGTGTATGGTATACACGTACGTACTATGATAGGATATAGAATATAAATGAATTGAACAAAGATAAATGTTCTAAAACGATGTCACATACCTTGGAAACCACCCAGGAGCTCCTATGAGTATGTACATCTTCACCCCCCGGCCGCTGAGCAGAGACTGATGCGTGCCCGTGTCAAAGTCACGCCAGGTAAACTCGGGAGTCGGCCGGTCACGGTCGGTTGCACTCGTACATAGGTACCCGCCGGCGAATTTCTTCGATCTATTACGACATAATAAAATCTATGTTAACCTCGAGCGGACCGTTGTTAAACCGTAGCATTTTCAGGATTTATTGCTAACAATTAAACAATTATATATTTTGCACAAATAAAGAAAACTGTTGACTATAACATCGTACAAAATCGAACTATATTTTATAAACTTGATATTAAATATTAAGTTGCAAATCGCGATTGCAAATTAATAACAATAAATATAATTATTTCTAAAATTTGAATATTTAATATATTTCTACTGCCTCTATTAATCAATCTCTATTAATTAATGCAATTGCAATCAATCGGTGTGTTACTGAGTACTAATAATGTATGAATAATAAATGAATTTTACTTCGGGAGGTTGACCGGAGCGTGTCATGAAGAGGTATTTACTCCAGGACGTCTTATCACAGACTAAAGGTTAATGGCGTACTTGGCAATGTCAGGTCGAGTGTATTTTGAAGTTTGGTTGTACTTGTTCCGTGAAGCCTCAACAATAAAGATGGAAATACCAGGTTCAGTCTTGTCGGGGCGACCTTGAAAAAGTATAAAAGAGCAACTTACGTGTAATCTCTTGATGTTCCTCTTTCTGACAACCACGCAGAATGTTCAAACTATTTAAGTAAATTTGCGATTTGTCTGCATAACTTTATACGATTCTTTGAATCTTTATTTTTCTGACGGGGGCGTTGCAAAACCATTACCACAGACGAGGTATTGGATAGAGTCTAGAGCCCTCAAAACCAGTGACATCGAAAAGCACGGGGATGAGTGGTCTATCCAATACCTCATCTGTGGAAGAGCGAAATCACGAAAAATCGTCAAATTCAGGCGGTTTTTTGAACGGCATTCGCTCAATTTTTGAGATAGCCGTCTGAAACTTGTACCATTGTTTTAGTTGGGAAATTCTACGCCAGATCAATGTATAATAGTTGTACTTTTCGAAAATTTAATTTTTCGCAAAAATCTGAAGGGGGTAGGTCAGGATTTTTTGCGATTTTCGTAAATCGCTTGCCATTTCCACAATTTTTGAGATATTAAAATGATTCTTTCACTGTCTTATTCGGCTTCGGATTCCGCGTCCAAAACGCCCCGGATCGCTTTAATAGCTCAAAAATTACGGAAATGGCAAGCGATTTACGAATATCGCAAAAAATCCTGACCTACCCCCTTCAGATTTTGGCGAAAAATCAAATTTTCGAAAAGTACAACTATTATAGGTTGATCTGCCGTAGAATTTCCTAACTAAATCAATGGTACAAGTTTCAGATGGCTATCTCAAAAATTGAGCGAATGCTGTTCAAAAAACCGCCTGAATTTGACGATTTTTCATTTGATATCATATTAATAAGAAACAGCTCAGAAACATGTTAACTGTTGACGTAGACTGTATTATGTTTCACATTATCGGAAAAGATTTGAATTATTGGTACCAAATAGAATGATAATGGTTTTAAGAAAGTACAATTGTTTATAAGAAATAAAGAAAAATAGTGGAAAATGTCAATATTCATAACTTTTGTATGTATTCCGAAAAACTGAATATTCTTCTCTATAAAACAACTTACTTTTGCTGTGACTTACAGTTGTATACCTGTGAATTCACTATCCTTCCTTCGCAGTACAATGGTCAATTATTAATACGCATAAACTATAACTTCTATATCGTATTCTTACTAATAATCGACGGACATCCTAGATTCGAACCGAAAATGGTAACGTAACGAGTGACACTAAAATGGTAAGAGGGCTCTAGAGCCCTCCAAACCAGTGACATCGAAAAGCATGGGGATGATCGGTCTATCCAATACCTCGTCTGTGACGAGATTATTCTCCCTCTGCCGATACGTGCGTTTTCTTCCTACGGCGGACAAAGTTTCGTGCCGCTTCTTATTTATCGCCTCAAAATCATGCGTATGATTCATAGCTGTACCATAGCGATGACGTAACCGGACGTAATGTACACCAGCGATCCACTCTCTGGGATTTCTTGATACTTTCAATATTCCAAGTTTAATAAACCATGGAAGTTAACAGAGGCTAGGTTCTGTACGTGGTAACTGGTGGTTATATCGAGCAGGTGCCAAGGGCGAATGTTTTTGACGTTTCTGTTAACGTAAAACGATGGGCCTGTTCGGGAAATCGCAGGAGAAACATCCGAAGGAAATGGTTAGAATTCCAGATAAATTACACTCGATCGATCTCTCTATGCAATCGTATTTCAGGTTCAGGAATGGACACATAAATTGAGAAAGGAAGGTTATCAGTTGGATAGACAGGTTAGAGGTATGTTAATTGATAAATAATCGAAACGAGCACGATTCAGGGTCGCTAACCCTACGGATGAAACTATACCTTGCAAAATTCTTTTCTTCCATCTGTCACCCGATTCTCTTTATCTAGCAATTCAACGGGAAGAAGAAAAAGTCAAACGTTCCCTGAAAGATGCGGCGAAAAAAGGTGACAAGGATGTCTGTAAGATTCTTGCCAAGGAGATAATACGTGCACGCAAAGCTTGCAACAAGATCTATACGTCCAAAGCGCATCTGAACTCTGTGTCCCTGCAGATGAAGAATCAATTAGCTACGATTAGGGTTGCGGGGTCCGTATCGAAATCTACAGAGGTGATGCAGGCTATGCAATCCTTAATTAGGGTGCCAGAGGTAGCCGCCACTATGAGAGAGTTGTCTAAAGAAATGATGAAGGCAGGTATTATAGAAGAGATGTTAGACGAGACTATGGACTCTATAGAGGACTCGGAGGAGGTGGAGGACGAAGCAGACGAGGAAATAGACAAAGTAATCCATGTGGAAATGATAGTTTTTTTAATATTCGCCGGTGCCTGTTGATCAAACGGTTCTTCTGTCAGTTCGCATATTAAAATTGATCGTTTACTTAACAAGCTGTACATTATTGTTTTCAGATTCTATGGGAGGTCACCGCAGGACAGTTAGGTACGGCACCTGCAGTTGTCACAGAAACACCGGGTTCCATAGCTGCGACCACGTCGCAAGAAGAAGAACTAGAAGAAGCGGACGACAAAGAGCTAGAGGAGATGAAGATGAGGCTACAAAGTCTTCGTAGTTAGGTGTACAAGATGTAAATATATTATGTTCGTCGTCAGGGTGACTATCTTTCAGTTATCTAAACGACGCACGCGCGCGAAATCTGTCGGTCACGTGGACGAAATGCTCCGCTTTTATATCTCGAAATATCAGAAACATTAAGTATTAGCAATGAAAAAACTTTCAATTCGTCTCTGTATAGTTTTTACAATCAACTCTCGCGTACGATCACCCGCCGTGCGTACGTATTGTTTGATTCGCTGCAATTTTGACTAGGGCTTAAGGGAAATCAAAGCGCAGAGAGAAGCTGGCTTCTTAATTAAGTTTATCCGTACGTTGCATAATTTAACTTTACAATTGCGAAATCTTGTAGCAACACGTATTACTGTAGAACGATAATCCTTCGTTGCAAATAAAAATAACTTAAGTCGTTATGAAAGAAATAATCATCAAAACCTGCACCGAGACGATTTTGTTCACCTGATTTGAATGACACGCGTCGGATAATGTATATTGTATATATACATATACACCGTGTATATATATATATATATACTGTCAGGTGATTGCTGAATGTATACATGCACAAGATCAGCGCTGTATAGATACATACATATATACGTAGAAACGCTAAAAAACACTTCTGTCATCGAACAGTCTACTTTTTTTTCATCGTATAAATCAGACATTTTCTAATAATCTGCGATCCGTGTAGATAAAAATATTTCTATTCTATTAACTTACATATATGCGCGATGTGTTCGTCAACGGATAATCATTGCTCTGAATATCCCCTTGGCATACTGTGCAGGTGCGCGGAATACGACAAAATAGTGAATAAATTTTTGCTTTACACCGTTGGTTGCCAACACTATACGATACCGAAGGTGAACATAGGTGAGTGAACAGAGAATACGAGAATCTGTATAACATAATGTAAACATGTCGATATGTTTAACAGAGCCGGTTGGGTCGGGAGAAATTTTATGGAGGAAAAACCACTTGAAATTGGACGAAGATATTTCAAAACCGATATTGGTTTATTCTCGAGACAGCAAACGAAATGTAGAAGTAGTACGTGACACATCATTCAGACACAGAAATGTCGCCGCATAGTAATCTCGTTATGAATTTTGGATGAAACGAAAGCGTAACGTTAGTAAATATATCGTAAACACGTACATTAGCAAATATCTCGGGTATAACAGGTGAATAAATAATGCATTTCATAATTACATATCAAAATCGTAATATTCGCTTCGCTAGGAAATACATAAGGATTTTATTTTTATCTTATATTTCAGTGGTCTTTACACCAGGAAAAGTTCATTGTACAATAAAACATTGTATAGATTTTCCTTAGCAACGTAACATAACTCTTATTTCTATGCATATATGCATATGCAACTATACATACATAAATCTATAAATAGAAATATATTCGTGTACTGTACATAGTAAAATTACATTTCTTTTTCAGAAAGAAAAAAACCCGCGTATAAGCGTGGGATACGACCGTCGAATAATCGTCGAAACGGGATATCAAATCTTTTTACAAACGTTTGCTCTAACGCGGATGTCTTTTACATTAAATAATGTACATTTCAACAATTCTGTAAAACGAATGACAACAGCGGTCGAGGATATTATTACTCTAAACGTCATTTGTACTCTACAAAAAATTCCTCCTCGTTCGCGTCTATCGTTTATTACCCTATCTATCACCGTTTTCTCCCTTTGCTGCGACTCTCTCTCTCTGTCTCTCCCCTCTCCCTCTCTCTCTCCCTCTCCCCCCTTTCCTTTTCTTTTATAAATATGTATAATAATAAAAACAAAGTGTCTTAACCATCGATACTTAACGAGTATATAACTGGTGAATTTTAAAGCACAGGTCATTAATGTACGTGTGCATAAATTTAAAGTTCCTTTTATACTTATCGATAGATCTTTCAAAATACTACTCTATTTACTCTTTACATGTAAACAGCAGATCCGGAGAACTTTCTACAGGTGATCTATTACCATGTTGACAATCGCAAGCTTTATTTGTGCTCTTGCCTTTCTAGGAAGCCTATGCATATGCGGGGACAATTTACGGAGGAAATATTTTACTTCGCTTCGTATGGGAAATATAGTCCTGCGCATTGTTCCAACATTTCGTTTACGCCGTACAGTTTTCCTCTGTTTCGGGGATAGACATTCCATTTCTTCAAAATCCTCGTAATAATGCTCCTCCTTTACATTTACAGCTTCTTCGTCCAGCACTTCCAAAGCATGTGGTAAAATTACCTCGGGCGTTTCTAATTCTTCCGATGTTACTTTCTCTTCTGCTTCGTCGGTAGAAATAGACAGAAACTCGACTAAACTCTTCTCCGTATTTTCCTTAATCTGCTTCATTACTGGCAATGAAACAGACGTTTGACCATTCTTCATCCACACTTGTTGTCCAGTGTCTATCTCGTTGGGCGTAGCGGGCGCCTGTATCATCTTTGTTTTCATTTGCTTCTTACCACTTTTCACTGGTTTTTGTTGCTCCTGCTCGGGCAGATTTATTTTAATCAATAAACCGGGAGGAATGCTGGATAAGCTGTGAACTGGAATTGGTGCACCCAAGTTCGATATGTCGCCGGTAAACGGCAATATCACCTTCTTTATGCTACCCTGAATGCTGTTTGAGATATTTGACGTAACATTATTGGCTATGGTTATAGGTTGAAGCTGATCCGTAAACTGAAACTTCCAATTAGAAGTAGGAGGAAGTGGCAACTTCCTTATCGCACGATTCTCGATATTATTAGGGTCGGGCCTTGGAATGTTGATTAGGGTCGGCCTCTTAGATTTACCACGTTTCTTTGCAAGAGGTGTGGGCTTATTATCTACCTTTGGTTTTTTACTAGATACTAGAGGTCTGGGAAGACCTGGCTTTTTTATTCCCTTAACACTGCCTGTACAATTAGATTCGTCCAACATATCCTGTTCGTCGATTATTTGCTCCGTCGCACTGGCAGAGTTTAATTCGGTTATATCTCTTATGGTCGGAACTGCGTCACACGGTCCCACTTTGTGAAAACTTTGACCAGTTTGAAAGTGTTTTGAACAGAGCACAAGCTTTCTTATCTGATTCGGAGACATCTTCAATAGGTCCTCCCTCCCCAAGAATTGACACCATCTCAAGCATCTTCCAATTTCGTACGCCGGAAACGGATGAAACTTGTATCTTTCCATCTTGTTTCTTGGATCCGATCTCGATCTACCGCATGCAGCGCATGCTTGACTTTCGAGCACTGCGGACGGTAATGGCTCTGGCTTTTTAAGTTTTTCCTGTAATCCATACGGTTTTGTTTCTGGTACAAACTCCATAATATACTGTTCAGAACTGTCTATTTGATCCGGATTACGGATATTGGGAACAGCATCGTCTACCAGTCTGCTTTTATATCCAGGCATAAAGTGGGAGCTATCAAAGTGTTTAGAGCAAATGTAGCAAAATAGAATTTCCTTTCTTGTCAATCTGTAGTACGAGTCCACACCCACAAAGTCCAACCACTTTAAGCAGCGAAACTCCTCACCAGGAAAATGATGAAATGTAGCACCGTCGTAGTTCAGACCTGGTGGATCTATACGAGAACGGCCGCACAGAACGCAGGTTATGTTGTACAGGCTTTGCTTGGGGTCATAGATCGATGGTACAGCTGTGCAATTCAATCTGTCGAGATACTCGTTCAGAAAGTCCTTCTGCTCGAAATGCTTAGAACATACCATTCGTTGAAGTAATTGCTTCTTCGTTAGTTTGTACAAGTCTTCGCGGCAACAGAATTCTAACCATTTTCTACACCTGGGTTCGTCGTTCACAGGAAATCCAAAGAACATGTATTCTTCCTCGCGGTTGTTAGGATTCATACGTGAACGGCCGCAGACGACACACGGATGTGGCATCTTTTATTCGATAATTCTCTATCACTGATTCCGAACCGTTTCGTCAAACGAAGAAGAATCTTAGCCTGCATCTCATCCTGCCGTGATTCCGTCTACTTACGTTAAACGGCAAACGAGATTGAATCCGATATTACGCTGTGCCCGACTCTGGTTTACGTGACAGGAAGCTGTTCCTTCCTTTAAATTATGTTCAGATGATTTTCTCGTAGTCCTTCGGTACTCGTTGGAATTTCGTAACATTCGAATAATAGATTTCGATGACAAAATTCGACGAGCACTTCATTCTTTTTCCACTTTTCATAAAGTACGAGAATACTTTCGTGTGAAACGTATGTAGGATCGTTAGGAAAATTGAAAGTGTCGGGACTTGTCTCGCGACATTTTTCTCCGGTAAGGAATCTGGAAAAGGTACGGTCTTCGTTGCACTTGTTGCGCTTTTTATTCGCAAAGGGTTATGTCGAGTTATGTCGCTTCGTGCAGCGCGCACTGGCAGCGTCCTTCGGCCGTAACATCTAACCAGCCTGAACCTTTTAAATAATGTCTCCGTATGCTTCTGTCTGCGTCTCCCATACTTGTAGCACTTGTCTCATTGCACCCATGTTCTATTCCTCTGCCAGTCCGTGCCGCACCATGCCGCTTCGGCTTCGACCAGCTTCGACCCTGTTTGCGGCCTGTGATCTGACACATCCAACTGAATCGGCCACTGCCGTTGTTGTCGTCGACCATCATCGCATACGCCTAACCTAAGCGTCGCTTCGGGAAACGAAAACACAACGTTAGAACTGTCAATCCTGTCAAACTTCTAGCACTTTTAATAAATAAAGGGAAGGTTATAGAAAATGGCAGAGAATTCTAATAATCCTTATGACATCAATGGACAGCACTTCAATCCTGACATGTACTTCCAAAAACTATTAAAAGTAAGTTCATTGTCGGCTAATGGGAAGTCGAAAAAATATAATGGTTACGTCCTCTTGACGCTTACAGGAATGCACATTAAAACAAATTATGGATCGCGAAGCGGAAGTTATAAGAAATACTCAGACATTACATTCGGACATGCAAACATTAGTATATGAAAATTATAACAAGTTCATATCTGCCACCGATACCATTCGAAAGGTATGTTATAAATCGATATCGTTGACATATAGACCCAAGTATACGCGTTCATGTATTCATTTACACATAGATGAAAACTGACTTCAAAGAAATGGAAGATAGTATGGACCTGCTGGCGAAGAATATGGACAGTATTACGTCTTTTTCCGAACAGATTTCATCGACTTTACAGGGCACCAGACACCAAATTGCTAAATTATCTTCCGTTCACGCTCTGCTGAAAAGATTACAATTTCTCTTTAAGTTGCCCGGAAATCTGAAAGCCAGAATGAACGAAGAAAATTACGCACAGGTCTACAACTTACTCCAATGTTGTATTATCTCATACGTTGCTAGATATATAAGGGTCAAACGAAATATTTATCTGACGTTTTCCTAGGCGGTACAAGATTACATTCATGCTCAACGAGTATTAAATCGTTATGGCAATATGCCTTCTTTCCAAGGTATACAAAAAGACTGCGAAGATATATTGGAGGAACTGAAATCAAGGCTTCGAATGCAGTTTCACAAGAGGGACGCCGCTACCAAATCTTTAGCTGTGAACGTGGATCTTCTACTGCAATTAAAAGAACCAGCTGATTCCTTGTGCGCCGAATTTTTACTGCATGCCGAAGTGCGATTGACAGAACAGTTGAACACTTTGAATGACATGTGTGAAAATGACATAATCGAGTTTGTAGATACAGCCAGTTCTGGCTTTCTCAACGATTTGTGTCTCATCGTAGCGTCTTATAACGATATGTTCGTAAATAGACCACCTTTAGAAGATAACGAATTCACCGACGATTTTGATACAAAAGCCGTTACACGATCGAACAGTTTCATTATGAAAAATATGAAAAAATATTTCGATTTAATTGGCAAAAGAGTCGAACATGTGGCCGACACAGCAATTTTAGTAAGAGCGCTCGACAGATTTCACAGAAGGCTACAAGCTATGAACATGCTCTGCAAAGAAACCGAGTTTGTCAGGTAAGAACTAAGAAGAGTGAAATAGTCGCGACTCAACACTTCACTCTTGACTAGACTTTTTAATAGCACAGGGACCGAGATTGTAATAACTGCTGGGAGAAAACAGTGCCGCAATCATTTGGACAGCTTGAAACAACATTTAAGCGAAGCATTAGTTAAAGTCAGACAAATTTTAGCGACGAAAGTGTCGCAGGAAGGCGACGGTGGTTTGGCGGAACTTCAAGCGCTACTTGTTATGCCTACTATCGAAAAAATTAAAGGAGTTCTACAGGATCTATCGGTCCGTATTCTCAGTGTATTTCTGGTTGATATTAACATCTGTTAGTATCTAAGTTGTAAATTTATTTTATAATTTGTAAGAACGCGGTTACAGGTGTTTTTACAACCGGATATGTCGTTCAGCTTGAAAACACAGTTTTTACAAAACTTTTGTGTGGACGAAGTTAGAGAAGGACTAATCGTTGGATTCCTACACCATTTAATGGCCACTGCAAGCGGATTTTGTACCGGATCCGACGTGCCAAAGTTTCCACCTACGCTCTTACTTTTACTAAGTAAAATGTGTATGGAGTATAAAGAAACTAATGTGCGGTATTTGGTAAGGCCTGCGGAAAATAATGTATACACATACATGTATATTTGACGCATGTGTGTTTTCAACGAATCGTATGCTTTAATGCTTTATTTACAGCTAACAACGACGGACGATTTATTCAACATCGAACAATATGCGTCTGTCGAAAATCTTGTTACGTCCGTCTCGGATATATGCGAAAATTTTCAGGATGCGGCTCAGAGTTTGTTAAATCACTACGTTCGAATTCAAGGTCTGGCAGTGTCGCAAATGCTCAGGAAATCCGTCGAAACCCGAGACTGGTTGCACACAATCGAACCAAGGACGGTTCGGGCGGTAATGAAAAGGGTTGTCGAAGACGTTACGGTAATCGACACGCAAGTGGCTGCCGTGTACGACGATTTAGACGGGCAGATCGACCGAAGCAGCGATAGTAGTAGGAAAACTCATAGGTATCTCGAAAAGCTATCGAACGTAACGTGCGTCCGCACGATGATCCTTTGTTGTCGAATTTATTCATGTTTCAGCGTCAGCGTATCGAGACACCACTACAGATCCAGTTGGTCCTCCTACACCCCGAGCCATATAGATTCATCATTAGTAACGAATATCCATAAACTGTTCTCGGAACGAATCGAAATATTCTCATCGGTTCAGTTTAATAAAGCGTCTATTCTTACGGGAATCATCAAGATAAGTTTAAAGGTAACGTACTTTTGGCAGGCACGGTACCGTAATAGGTACAGGTGCTGACAAGCAGTTACAATGATAAAATAGCACAGCCATTATCCACTTTGCATCGCGAAGATCCCCCCTTCCCCTCTCTGTCACTTCTCTTGCACGCCATAGAACCGCGGTTCCTGTTGCATTTAACCCTACGCCGCTTCACGTACCTACCGTACTGCACATCGGGCAATCGAAACTGAGGTTGTTTCCGATATTACCGCAGAGATCCGATATCACAAAGGATTCAGGCATTTTCGTTTAAATAGAACATCGTTGCAGGGTAGAATTAAGAATACCTTTTGCCTTACAGACGTTCTTGGAATGCGTAAGATTACGAACGTTTAGTAAATACGGTCTACAACAAATCCAAGTCGACACTCATTATCTTCAACTTTATCTGTGGAGGTTTGTCTCGGATGAGAAGTAAGTCATCTCTACATACATTGTTGTCGTCTGTATAGGTAGCGGAGATCTCGAAACGAATGCAAACGTAATATTATTTGTCATTTCTTTTCAGCGTCGTTCATTTTTTGCTCGATGAAATACTCGGAAGCGCTGTCCACAGATGTTTAGAACCGGTATTAATGGAACCAAGTGTCGTGGATATTATTTGCGAAAGAGGATAAAGGCTAAACGAATATTTATCAGTTGCCGTACCATTCGACGGCGCTGTTTCGGGCGAATTATTTTGTACAAACTCTTGTAATGTAATGTAATGTAATGTAATGTAATGTATTATATTTACGTATGTGTCCGTATTAAATCGTTATTGAAAAAGTATGCCGTTAGTTGGAATGTAAGTAACATATTGCTCCGATTCGACGAAGATGTACAATCGGACGACGTCGCCCTGATTTCTCCGTACGTATTTTACCGAAATCAATTAGATATTTTATTATTTCGAGCAAAAACGGTCAACCCAGTCGCTCATGAAGATCGTAGATTACGCCGATTTCTCCCCCTCCTTTGTACGGAACAAAATAAACCCATCAAACTCTTAGTGCGCTATAGAAGACGCAGGGTCAAATGATTCTAATAAGTCTTAATTCTCCATTACATTCTGCACTTTTGAACTTTATTATCGCGTAAATTTCATCAATCGTTTCCCCCCTTCGTTATCGATTCTAATTGACTTAAGAATAATAGGATACATGTCGCGAGACATTATTTCAATCTGTAGCCTGTAGCAAACTTATTACAGATGCAATCGTATGCGTGTACTTACATACGAGCATACATATAGCCAGGTAATTGGCCGCATGTCGGTAGGAAATTTCCAGGGTGTGCGCATTCGTGTGATTGGCCGAATAGAAATATTATTTTTGAAGACGCGAACGCTAAGTGGTAAATCGTAAGTAGGAAATGATCGTCATTGAACTTTTATTTGGTAGATGATTGAAGGAATAAATGGGGCAAGGGAACGGCGAAGGGAGAAGATAAAATATGGGGTTTGTAGAGAGTTCTGGTTGCCAGTGGGTCTCGCTAATTCGAACTTCCTCTCGCTGGATGAGATTCATTCTCCGAGTATCCGGCGTAGGCCTACGCACCGCGTAGGCATTCTACCCAATTTAATAAACTCTTCTGAATTACTCCGGGGCCAGACCGCCGCTCCCCCGTTCCCTGTTCCCCAGTTCATTCCACAGTTCACAGACGAATTCAACGAAAATTCACTAAATTCCTCTCAGGCAGTCGATTATTAATAATTCTCATTACTCGATCCGTGTACGTAAATATATCCCGATTTACACGAACGTACGCATCCACGGCTGTTTCGAACTTGTAACCGTTCCAATCCGATTTGGAACATCGTTCGGTGAGATCGTGCACGAGAGGTGCCCGAATAAGACGAGGGTTTTTCCTTTTGCATGTTTTATTGCTAGTCGGGACGTAGATTCGTTGAGAGAAAAGTGGCACCGTTCGTGGTCCTCGGCACATGTGGCACACGTGACCCGAGGGAACACCTGTGCATGCGTAACTTCTCGGTACGTACGATACGAACAGCTGAATTTTCGATGGCATGCCCATTCCATCTTGTATCTCTGCCGCACACGGACGACGACGTCAACGAAATTGCTTTTCACCATTCTCATCCATGGCCCGATAGTCGCATTTAATCTGTTTTCGCTCCTGTGTTCTCGAGGAGCGCGCTTTGCGTACTTTCGCGAAAGTTACGTTACCCCGTAACGGAATCGAAGCCCGAAAGACGAGCCAGGTGAGCGATACAAGTATTTAAATTCATCGTGGAATTTCGATCGACGGACGTTGCTGAATCGCCGACATATGCGATAGTTGAGAATTAACGATAACGAACGCACGCGTTGCTCTGCTAGCCGTTGTATCGAGGCTAGGGAAAATCGGAAAACGTACGAATTCCGAGCCCCGCGTACTTGAAAGCGCCGAAACGTATGCACGTTTCGGAACTTCCGGCTGCTTTTAGTCCAAGTTTCCACGGTTATTCAAGGCGGCTGGTAAGACGACCAAACTTTCAACATCTGTGAATAGCGAATACGACGTGTCTTTGGAAACGCTTCGTGACACGTAACGCTTCGAATCGGTAAAATGGACCCGCATGGGAAAATCTTTGACGACCAAGGCATTCGAAATAGCAACCCATGGGGGCATAACGAAACCTATTATGTATATTGTATTATATTATACATTCTACATAGTACATTGTACGTACGTACATACATACATACATACATACATACATGCATACATACATACATACATATGTACATGCATACATGTGTGTGTGTGTAGTACATCGTGGTCGTTTGTACGCATTAATCTCCAACCTCTCCTTATCTTCCTTTTCTTCCATTAAACTACGTAACCATCTTTATTGTTTGGCAATTTGCACGCCAGACCTACCAGCAACCTTTTGACCAATTATTTGCTCTATGAATGGCACCATGTTTTTTCTTTTAAACGCGTGCTGTGCTTAGCTCTTTACATACCTATATTCATCTATCCACACGTACACATACATACATACATACACAGATACTTGCTTACTTACTCAGATACACGACTGTGGGTGACACCGCGACTAGAGGGAGGGTGTGCGTCAACTTATGGAAATTGACCGAAAAACTTTGACTCCGGCATGAATCACGGGGTGACCGATGCGTATCTCGTTTGACATTCTACTAGGATGTCCGATAAGAATTTTCTAGTGAAATTTGTTCTGTTTGAAATTTCTACTCGTCGTAGCTCGAACGCGTTAATGTGCATTCAACTAACTCGTTTTAATCGGTTAGATTTAATTTCTATTGAAAAATTGTCGTCTTTCTTTTCAGGACGAACCTCGATGAAGGTATTTCAATTTGTGACCGTAACAATGGGCGGGAAAAAGGCGCGCTCGTTGCTACGTTCACAAATCAAACTATCTTCTCGGCAAGTGTAACAATTAGACGTCGTTCGTTCGTAGACACGCATGGCAAACGATACGGAATATGTATGTATGTACATTGCAAACAACATTGCGATAGAAAGAATCGTGAAATCTTATCGGTAATATCTGTAAAATCAGTGGAAATTTGACCTTTAATCCCGGTCACGGTTATATATTTCGACCCCGGTTTCGTTTACGCTCATTTACCGTATGATCATCGAAGACCCAACAACCGGTAGTTTTTCGGGGCGTCTTAGACTCGTGCATCTGCGTGCTAAGTAGTAGTGCCGTAGGTGATGCTTTGATAATTCACCTCGACACGATTACTTTTCACGCGGATGCGCAACGTTAACGACAAGGGTCTCTGGGGCACGGCTGATTCGTATGCTCGCATGCGTGAACAACCTGTTGTTAGATTATGTATTTGTCGGGAAGCAATCATCACAATGGCAACAACATTGTTGGCGTGCGATTGGGAGAGATATCGACGATACGCCTGCGGAACCAGAAGGCGCGTCAAACAGTGCCCTTCTCCCGCGTTGCTTCAAGTTTCTTCACGTTGAGATTTTTCGTGACTTTCGAGGAATTAGCCGAAACGCGTGACAGTCAAGATCCGATTTGTGCAAATGGACATGGAAATATCATACATAGGATCGCAGGTTGATGCGAGCTGTTGCGAGACTCTGCGCGCCTCGCTGTGATACGTAACAAGGAATCGGTAAGGGGGTCAATGGTTTGATAAGAAGATGCTGCTTAGAGGGGTGACGCGAATCGATGTCCCTTTCGACTACATACATGTATATCGGTCCCTTCTCTGTGCTCGGGCAACGAGCACCCAGCGTCCACCGTCCAGCATGCTTCGCCAAATCGCTATTCACAAGCGGTGATGCGCGATTCTTCACCGGCCGGCTCTGATTTCAATTGCTAAATTGATTTCGAACGACGCCAGCGCAGAGAAAAAAGAGAGAAACACGAGAGAGGGATATCGTGCCCAGTTAAATCATCGTTTGAAAACGTTGCAGTTAACGACCGTTTAGAGTTAATTCATCGCGTGAAATTTGAAAAATTCACCGCCATTGGTGGCGTCGTCGTATTATTTTTGCGTTGAACCGCAACATTACATAATTAGTACGTACTGGGCGCGAATAAAGCGTACGTTTCTCGATCGAAACATTAAGTTGCGATTTAAAACGAGTACGAGGCAACGTCCGGAAGGGCAACGTTTCTTTCCAAGCGTTCCGACAACTCGAACGAACAACAAAATCGACTATATCTCGGGAAGCCCGATCGTTACGTGGGCATCGTGTTTCATCGTGATATAGATTAAACATAAAATCTCATTCCATAGCTATGACGAACTTCCAAGGGAAACGCAGAATCGAATCGCAGAGATATCGACGCTCCGAAATATCGCTACGCGGAACAGCGTCGTGATCGTCGAGCAGCTAAACTGGTGAAAAATCATGTACACACCGTGCCAGAAAACGATGGCGGTCCCCAGGAGCTCTCTTGCGAACCGTTAATAGGTACTGAACGCAGCTTGAATGCTTAATGCTCCGTGCTTCTAGGATTAAATTGACCAATCATTTCCCGCGCGGCAAGGAGCGGCCAATTACAGCGCTCGTCCGACTATATTAACCCAATCAAGACCAGTTTATCGCTCAGTACTCCGTCCGCTGTCGTGCCGCGTGTGTCGTGCGCGTGTTTTTACTTGTACCAAGTTCCGCCGACCACCCGCTTTTTCTTCTCTCACTCGTCACTCTATTCTTTTCGATCTTCCGAGAAACCGCGTTACGTGAAACAAATCTAGAGACCTTTAGGAAAAAAGAAAGAAGATTTCCACAGAGCCATCGGACGATAGTTTTCCTTCCCGATTTTACTGATCTCCCTTGCTAATACAAGCGGAACGAAATGCTTGCGATTCTACCGATATCGAAGGAATTCTCGACACGTTAATCGATTTATCGATGGACCACCGGGAAATGTCAATACGACGGATCGCAGCAAGGAAATACGAATATACGTGAAAGGACTATGTTATTCGATCCACGTTTTGTATCTTGCAAAAGCTATCGTTCGACCGCCGGTTTTTATTCGTTGTGACGTTTTACCTCTTTGAAAGACCGTTCAAGATTATGTCTGTGATTATCGTTTCTCGTTGAGCATGGTACATACATACATACATACATACATACATACATTCATACTACGTACGCACGGTAAACGTTACGTTAAAACCGTTCTTCGTATAGTTTCGGAGTATGTTCGAGGAAACAGTGGAGTGTATTCAGGAGATATTCGAAACGAGCGAAAAGGTATTTAATCAGCGATGTTTAAGAGGCCAGTTTCACTCGGGTTTTCACGCTAGACGAATATCACGTATCTTCTCTACGCGCCCAGACTTTTCCGCTTCTGAACTGTTTGTGCCGGGGATCGTACCTTTCTAATAGCTGAAAAAGACAATTCAGCAACATTCATAACATCTGCCGATACATTGTTACGTTACTTAAACTTTGTAGAACTGATCCGCAGATTATTGTTTCGTTAGTAAGTGCGGAAGAGCACACCGATGGTTAAAAGTGTCGCTATATTAAATCAAAGAGTTAAAGGTCATGAGATTTCCTCCGATTGTTTAATCGGGCTCGACCCAATCTATTTCGAATAGAGTGTGCATCGTTCTGGCGCAGTCTTTTTCAAAATTAACGGCACTCAAAGTTCGATGAAAATGCATAAGTAAGGGTACAAATGTACAACGACCAAATTGTACTTTTAGTACAGTTTGCGCAGTTTTCTTCTACCTTTGACTTACGTCTGAAATAAGATCGCCAGTTTACACATACATACAAGCATACGTACATACGTACTATCGATATGACCTGGCGCTTGACGAACGTATCGTGAGAGATACTAATTCATTGCAGTAAAGACTAAATGAAACAGTGGATATACATATAACGGGAGGAACGTTATTTCTGTCGCTGAGTTGCCTTTTCTTATAAATTTTTTAACTAATTTCAAACCCGCCAAACTTGGTAAGAAATTAAAGATTATAGAATACGTTGTAATTAAAGGGGGTATTTTGTTGTTCTGAAAATATAACGGTTTACTCCGTAGCTGGTCTTTATCTTGTCGACTTCTTGACCTCGCACGGACGATAGTACAGTATATATAATATGCATGTGGAAATAAGCAGCAACAGTAGTAGCAGTAGTAGCAGCAACAGCAGCAGCAACCGCAGCAGCAACCGCAGCAGCAACAGCAGCAGCAACAGCAGCAGCAGCAATAGCAGTAGCAGCAGTAGCAGCAGCAGCAACGACAACAATAACAACGACAACGACAACAACAGCAGCGGCGGCGGCGGCGGCGGCACCAACAACAGTAATAACGAAAGGCGAAGAGTTAGTTGCGGCTTCTAGGGTCTCAATACCAATACCAGCAGGAAACCTGAAATGCGGTCATTGTTAAGGAAATCGCAAACCTTCCGCGATTACTTTATATCTCGAAGAAACATATCGTTGACAAAAATGTCCATTATTCTGCATTTGTCTTATTATGGGGTTTATCGCGTTTTTCGGTCTTACTCCTTGACATTATGCTAAACTGTGATATACCTACGCGATCTCTCTACACAATGACGCAACGTATGTGCATCGACGAATTTGGCAGTTCCGAGATAAACGTCGATAAACGAAAGAAATGAAATGTTGTATAATACGACGTCGAAATAGACATTAGTAAAGCATAGAATATCGCGTATACGTAGAAATAACGGTATCCTTTGTATTATAGTGAAAATTTGAACATTAACGGGGGGAAGACGTTCCCGAACATTGTTTCCATTTGATCAGAGACTCCGACAGATCTTCTCGTTGACAACATATCTGTTTCACGTTGGTCGAAAGTATCTTGCTCGTTCCTTCCATATTTTCTCATCCAGCTACAATTTGCGCATCGTTGCCTAATAAGCCGACGAGTCGTTTCACCAAGAGGGAGCCGACATTAACAGAAATTAACGTTAATTGGTATACTCTCCCTTCTGCTTCTGCCGCTGCCTTCGTCCTCCCCCTTTATTCTCTCTCTTCCGCTGATCTCATATCTTCCCTTCCCTCTCTTCTTTCTCCTCTCTCCTTTTTACAGTACTCTACTCCATGCTACTTTACTCTCTCCTCTCCTCTCCTCTCCTCTCCTCTCCTCTCCTCTCCTCTCCTCTCCTCTCCTCTCCTCTCCTCTCCTCTCCTCTCCTCTCCTCTCCTCTCCTCTCCTCTCCTCTCCTCTCCTCTCCTCTTCCATCCTCTCTTTGTGTCGCATCGTGCGTGTGTCACGTTGAAACCCATGCAGAAGAAAAAGTTGCTTTTTCGTATGGTTGTACGGTATAGAAGGGAGAATGCAAGACGGTTCAAGTGAATCTGCAAAGCATGCAAGTCAGCCTAATCCTCTTTGGCTTATGCAGCTTTACATTCTAACAACGGTCGATTCGCGCCACTTTTTACGGCGGACCGTGCGATTCTTTCCAATGCGTTTACACCTCTGCGATTACAATCTTCTTTTTGAATTGTATTAAATAATAGCAGCTAGACGGGTATGTCATAAAATTACTGTCAATATAAGATTTTCTTTGGAAACTATAGGAAAATGTCGGTCCAAGTCATAGTACTGAAGAAGAAAATTGAGAAAAATAAGATGGTAGAGGGAGAACGATGAATACCGCGTTTGATGAAACTAGAAACGCTAAGCTCCGTCCGACGAGCGAAGGCAAGAAATGAAAGATTCGATTGTAGGCCTCGCGCCCTATCAATCGCGCACGCGTTTTCGTACGTGATATTTACGCATTCGGTTATGCGAACCTCCGCTTCGTCTCGCAAGATACTTTCCCGTCTCTATTAATATTTGCATTCCTGTTCCATTCTCGATCGTTGACGGCGATACATTCAATTACATCGCAGTAATTGAAAGAATCGTGTGCCAAAGAATCGGAAACTTGAATCATTAAACATCGATCGGATAAATCCAAGCGAAACAGGCAAAGGGTCCGCCCTATTTAATACGCGTGGAATATTGACATAACGCTACTTACTCGCGTGAGATATTATGCAGATTGGATGGATGCGAAACATCGACAAACGCAACAGGTTTTAAAGACAGTTACGTGGAGAACAAGAGAAAAACGGAAAAAGAAAGGGAGGGGAGGCAGAGAAAGAGAGAGAGAGAGAGAGAGAGGAGGCAGACTAGTGGGCGACTTTATGAGATGTCGAGGTCGCTTCAATGAGTACCACCACTGTCTGTCACTGCATCGTTACATACCCAGCATGCTCTACATGCATCGCATACCGTATTTGATTAATAATTACGACGTATACCGTGCCATCGGTACCGGTTGACGGTAATCTTTTTATATTTGTCACGATGGTGAACTCTCTGTTCTACAAGTATGTACCATTTCTTCACACTTTTTTATCCTTCCGTCGATGGATTTCATTGAAATATTCACAGCTCGGAAAACCCGTCACGTACAAATATTTGATAGAATTACGCAATGAAACGTTATCTTATAAACTGGTTAACTCGATTTTCTGGGACGATTATATGTATAGAATTGTATATACATGTACGTGTACAATTATTCAATCTGCCTGAAAGTAACGTGTATAGTATGCAATGATATCCTTCGCGATCACTAATTTTATAAAGACACATGTTTCGTAAATAATATTATTTGGCCAAGAGAATATTTTTGTCTAGCTAAAGGTTGTCGTCCCATCGATTAACCGATCTACGTACACTGAACGTGTCGATCGAATCACAAATTAATCTTAGACTTTTATTCATTTGTTTTCAGGCTCCGGGTCGTAGGACTATAAACGTACAAGAGGGAGTAAGCAGAAAATCTTAAGAAGAAACAAGGAATGAATCCTGACCTGTTCCTAAGTACTAGTGCCGCAGGAGGGATTAGGCTGGCCTGAGAATTACCACATCTCCTGCTGCTCAAGTGCTTATCAATGGGTCGGGACGCACATCCGTTTGCGATCCGTTAAATTAGTCAGAACGATATTTAATCATTTCGAAATGTTAGAACAATAAATAAGAGGAATTGCCTTTGTATCCAATCTTCTTTTTATTGTGCTACATAATATTAAACATTAGGCATTTTCAGTGTATTAGTAATGAAATATAGAAACTAAACTACATACAATACAATACAAAAAGTCGTGCAATGTATTTATTTATTAGACAGCTTCGAAATTTATCAACGTGTATATTCTTTTTTAAACCCGATCACTTTGCTTAGTATATTTCGCTAATTTTTTATGATTTTGTGAAATCCCCCAGCCGTACAATACAATAAAAGATTAGTTTAAAAACTTTTTAAATTTTTCGGCAAAAAAAAAATATTAATTCACTTTGGAGGAGCTGGGATTTGAACCCAGGACTTTCAGCATGCGAAGCAGACACTCTACCACTGAGTTACACCCCCGGTTGTGTATCTGATGCAACGAAATCGAATAAGCCGAAGTACGCATTACACTGTCTAAATAAATTACTTATCATTTATTCATGTGATTGTCCTTGATGAAACAACACCTTTACTGTGCATCATTAGCCTTAATATATAATGGATTTATATTGACACAATCTGAAGCGGCTGTTATTTGTTGCATCTTTATCAAACGTTATCTAGCGGTGTCTTCCGATTCGATTATTGTTGTAACTTAAACGTATTCAAACTGTGATTACGTCGACGTTTCTGGACGTAGAATCTTGAACGCATAGGAATTTGAAGATGCAGGGTACTTTGTATAGTTTCGGGGGCAGAACGTTTCGCAGAATGTTCGAAAGAAGTGCGTACTATTACGCTCCTTCGAATTTAAACTTAAGCTGCATACCATACTGGTTGACGCTATTTGCGAATGGAGAATACCCTTTTTAGAATACACACTGTCGAAAGTGTTTTGCAGTTTTGCGATTTGGCAGTTTTGCTATCGGACCGTATCGGACCGAATCGCACCGACACACATCGGACGCATTCGGACGGTTTCGCGTTCGTTCGTTCGGGTTTACGAGCTGACACTCGGACAGTGTATAGCGACAGCAAGGTAAGCGACGGGGGACAGCAACTGACACTAGCGATAAGTGTGGTGTGCGGTGGTGCGCTTGCAGCCAGACTTCAGAGTGTTCTAGCATTTACCGATGTCGCAACGGGCAACGGTAACGATTCGATCTAACCTCCGAAGAATCGCAGCGTCCTGCATACAGTAACTGTCATTCGTCGATAAGACAACGTTCATCTCGGATTGAGGTTATTTCTATGCCGAGTCACCACTCGCGCTAGTTCCAAAGAGGTTCGTTGATATTTTTGAACTGATTGGTTTAGATTACTTTGACGTTATCTTCTACGCTTCCGTTTCAGCGAATTTACTTTCGCCTGCTCGTACACATGGATAGAAGATCGTTACTAGATGGTACATCATAAACTTTGGAACACTGCGAAGTCAAGGACAAGAATAGTGTCTCGATCGGATAATTGGAACAGTATTCGCCACGGCTTTCACAGAGATGGTTGGATTGGCGGGCGGGGGAGGCCATCTGTATCCCTCGCCCCCGATGCAACCTAATCCAGAGTGTAAGTCCTGAGGTTATATCAGTGGGCCATAAAATCCAACTAATCAAAGTTTTATGACCGTCCATACACTCTGTTCATGCATATCGATGTTAACATTCCGTTACTTTCCCCCAGTAAGAGAAATGACAGGAATTGCGCCCAGTGCTCCGACAAGCGCGGATGCGTGTCTAAGTATTGTGCACTCCCTAATGTGTCATCGCCAGGGTGGTGAGAGCGAAGGATTTAGTAAACGTGCGATCGAGTCCTTGGTAAAGAAACTTAAAGTGGGTATCCGGGAGGACATATGTTCAAATCATTGGAATTATTGTGTTAAAATACCATATTGATTTGTAGGAGAAACGAGATGAATTAGATAGCTTAATAACAGCTATAACAACGAATGGTGCACATCCTAGTAAATGTGTGACCATACAACGGACTCTAGACGGTAGACTACAAGTTGCTGGTCGTAAGGGTTTCCCACATGTCATATATGCACGAATATGGAGATGGCCAGACCTACACAAGAACGAACTGAAGCATGTCAAATACTGTCAGTTTGCTTTTGACCTGAAATGTGATTCAGTATGTGTAAATCCGTATCACTACGAGAGGGTTGTATCTCCTGGCATAGGTATGTCCACCAAATGTAATTTTGTACTCGTTTCATAAAAGACACGCAGTTGGCTTTACATTGTACGTTTCTTCATTTGCGGAGCGTAAATGAATTATCGTTGTGGCCTTGGTGTATGATGAAGTGGGTTGGTTTCCCCCGCACAGACCCATTCTTTACAGACCTGTCTGGACTGACCCTGCAGTCTGGAGTCGGAGTTGGACCAGGTGGTAGACTGGTCAAGGACGAATATACGGTCGGTGGTGGCGGGAATAGTGCTGCGGGAGCTGTTGGATCTGCGATGGATGTGGATGGAGAAATGAATCAAACCATCCAGCATCATCCACCTGCGCAACCTACGCCGACTAACAACGCCCAACCATCTCAGCAGAGTTTTATTCCAGGCCTAGCACCACCTAATCCAAGTAAGTAGAATCTGTTAGTGTTACTTGCTTTCAATGACTTTACTTAAGACTATAGTTGACAAGTTTTTTGTTATCGATTCTAATTTTAATTGGTTATGAAACATTTCTGAGGAGAAAAGCATACTCTCGGTGTGACAGTCTGAGTTGATGCTTTCCGCAACGTGTTCTGGCACACATTCATAGTTGGAAAATATTTCTCTTATGACAGTATCATCGATGTTAGTTAAAAACGGCATGTTTACGTGTCGTTTTAAACAGATTAGACAAAACTGACACGCTGAAAAGTATGAAAGAAGCTTTGCAATTGCAATCGTAGACATCGACAAGAGTTTTTCCGTTCCAACGTTGCAAATTAATTTGTCAGTGTGTGCTTCGTCCAGTATTTACTTTTGCATTGCTAGTTCTATTTCATTTTAGCTTTATTCTTTCTTTTCCCTTTTGTTGTTTGGCACAGCCAGTGGTGAGGGTATGTTTGGCAGTAGTGGGGGAGGGAATAGTGGTGGTAACCCCCACAATAAGTTGGAGGACAATAATTGTCCCAGGCAAACCTGGATTCCCACACCTCATCACTCTACGACACGTAACATTCATCATTGTACGTATATAAATGGACTGCTTTCGTTCTATTTATTCTTTTTTTTTCTTTTTATACATACGTATACGCCCTACTATTTTTCCCTTCTATCGCCAAATTACTATTTCGTTGCTTTCTTTGCTGCGATTTTGACGAGACTGCCTACAATGGAAATAGTCTCGTAGAGTCATCAATTCCTTTCAGAAGCAGTGCTCGACAGAATACGACTTTTTACTTCCTTTGCTCTTTGCTCTGTTGCCTGCATCGTGTACGAGTTACCTTTGATTTTGCAGCAGTAGTACATCCAATGAGTCACACCGTAGGTAGCCAACAACAGTCTCTAAGTGCAACTGGTGGAAGCAGTAGCGCGCAGATGTTAAGTCCTTCTCAAGGACAATCCACAGAGCCTTTCTATTCGACCAACGCTGTAACGTCGCCGCAGGATCTTAATCAACCGGCGGCCGGCGTCGACGCGTTGACAGCGTCCTTAGGTGAACCTTTAACTCTATTAAAAAATCCCCTACAAGCAGAAGACGGCTTAATCCAACGTTGGCTTGCCCGTTTTCTACAGGCGAAGGTCAAAGTTCACCTGTCTCGCCCGTACATCTCCATCATCCGAACGGATTTCCAGTTGGCACAGGTGCCTACAATTCGGGAGCACCGCAATGGACTGGGGCCAATACCCTCACCTACACGCAGAGTATGCAGCCACCAGACCACAGGCACCTTCATCCATCCTCCTACTGTCAGTCTTTACTCACATGTTCCCTTTAATCGAAAGGCGCAAACGGGCAACATGTTAAAGATCCATATACTGTTCATTATATTTGACAGGGGCTGGTCACGGAGGCGAAGTTGGTGGAAATATTGGCGGTTTACTCTCCACACAGCCAGCACCCGAGTATTGGTGTTCCGTGGGTTACTTCGAGTTGGATACTCAAGTCGGCGAAACGTTTAAAGTTAGCAGCGGTTGTCCCACGGTAACAGTCGACGGATACGTCGATCCTAGTGGTGGAAATAGGTTCTGTTTAGGAGCACTGAGTAATGTACACAGAACGGAACAAAGTGAAAAAGCACGTCTCCATATAGGTAACGATTTCAGTGTGTTCTCTCTACTTTCGATCCATCATTTTCGCAGTTTGATAGATGGTTATCTAAAACTATTAGAAACATACTTGCAATTCTGTTTCACGTGAATTTTCCGATGGAACATGTGTAATTGCATATCTTGAGTCGACTAATTTAAAAAAATAACACATTCGTACTTAAGCCTATTTATCATTAGGAATTTTTGACGGTGTAGACGTGCAATATTTCGTTTATAGGGAAAGGTGTAGTACTAGATCTGAGAGGCGAAGGGGATGTATGGCTAAGATGTCAGAGCGAACACAGTGTGTTTGTGCAGTCTTATTATTTAGATAGGGAAGCGGGTCGGGCGCCCGGGGATGCTGTGCATAAAATCTATCCGTCGGCGTATATAAAAGTGTTCGATTTGAGACAGTGTCACAAGCAGATGAGAGGACAGGCTGCTACCGCACAAGCTGCGGCAGCCGCACAAGCTGCTGCTGTAGCTGGACATCTTACACACGGCGCACCAATCACGAAAAGTGCGTTTTCGTTACATTTTTATTTTTACGTAACGTTTCGATTAACACTTGAGTAATCTAATTAATCGTTTGTTTGTACGTACCATAGGTCTTAGCGCTGCAGCTGGTATAGGTGTAGATGATCTTCGTCGTCTGTGCATTTTGCGTTTAAGTTTTGTAAAAGGTTGGGGCCCGGATTACCCAAGGCAGAGCATTAAAGAGACTCCATGCTGGATAGAGGTAAATATTCGTGAAATTCTAATTTTCAATTAGTTTCGAAACTGTAATTTTAGTAAATGCTTCACTCGGTACAGGTACATTTACACAGAGCACTTCAGCTACTAGACGAAGTGTTGCATACCATGCCAATAGACGGACCACGAGGAATTGAATAAACTTTTCGATACCTTAACATAACGGGATAATATGTGTATAAGAAAACAAGACATCACATTGCTAGAAGAGCTACGTCAAGTGTGCAAAATGTATAAAATGTTCGTGAATATGGTTGCCACGTGTGTTATAAGTTTCGCACATCGGACAATTTTTGTTCGGAAAACATTTTCGGATCTGAAGATTAATCTTGAACATTGTTTCTATGTTTCTTTCTCATTCTCTACGACGCAGACTATATGAACTTTCGATCTTTAAAGAAAATGCTTATTCCTTTATTAAACGATTGTTATTTTTTTTGTATCTATGTATGCGTGCGTGTGTGTGTGTGTGCGTGCGTGTGTACATGTATATGATATATATTTTACACACGTGATCTGCTGTGTAGGAGAACATGTGTGCTACGGCCTTGTATTATCGTCAACGTACAAACGTCACGCTAATGAAATATTATTTTTCTTTAGGAAAAAAATTATTTTTAAACAAAATTATGGAGTACCTCTACAAAGAACAAAATGTGCAAAAGTAGGATGAAAGACTTTAATATTATTAGGCAGTCACTGTCCGGTTATTGAGAGAGACGAAATTAAAGAACAAGATTTTCCATAAAAACGGCATGATGTGCTTGGCATAGTGAGTAAAACGTGATTCTTTCAGAACCGTTAATAGTCAGAATCCCGTTTTTTGAGATTATCTTTGTAAGATAGCTTAACAGACATATGATACAACTATCTTGAAGTACTATACAAATTTTAAGCTCAACATTTACATCGTTGTATCGAATAATAATAATTATAGTAGTGGTGGTAATAGCTGTAGATGTAGTGATAATGGTAGTGGTAGTTGTAGCGGTAGTGGTAGTGGTAGTGGTAGTGGTAGTCGTCGTAGTGGTAGTAGTAGTAGTAGTAGTAGTAGTAGGAGTAGTGGTAGTGGTAGTAGTACTAGTAGTAGTAGTAATGAGAATAATAATAATAGTAATTTAACAGAGAAAAATCAATTGCATATGCGGGCAGACTAGGAAGGTTTTTTAAAGATGCAATACGTCGCAAAGTACTGTCGATGCGATAACAGCTTTAGATATCAATAACGCAGATAATGCTAGGATAAAAGTAGTAAACGTTCGAACCATTTTATAAATATACACTGTTAACGAAGAAAAAGTTTATCTACCACGGGTAGTTAGATGAACGAAACGCTAACGGAAACATCTGTTGATACATACACATTAATGGGAGCAAAAGTACTGCGAACTGAAAAGAATGTACTATTGTTAGGAAATGATATTTTTCTCTATCCGTAATACTAAATGCCTGTTTACTTTGGCAGTAATTTGATTCTATACTGCTACGGACGTGCATTCCTATAGACGTTAAAACACTGACGAGATTCTCAGTAGTTTGTCACCTGCAAATTGAAATTTGAATTTAAATCTATATTCAACGAATTTTCATGAATTCTGAAATTGGTTTCTAAGCCGGTTACCTTCTTAACGTGTGTAAGTATGTACCTCTAAAAGACAACCTTCTACTATCGTCGTTTATTTTATAACTTCGTCCAAAAAGTATCACTATATATTAACACTTGTAATTCGTGGTCAACGATGACATTTCATACTTTCTTATTTCTATTTTCAATCTTTTTATGCATTACCTTTCGTTAAGACGCGAGTTCTGATTCTGTAGTTAGTATTATTAGAGTTATCGGGGCGGTTTGCAAAGATCGGACAAGCCGGACATTTTACATGACTACTCGACTGTATTCTATTCTAGAGATTTTCTATAGTTTGTTCCTTTTTTTTAATCAATCACCTGTGTTACTTCTATTACCATATAGTACTTGTTGAAGAATTATCCTTAACGTTTATCAACTATTTTATTAACGCGTGTGTATGTGTGTGTGTATGCGCGCGCGCGCGTGCATGTGTGTGTGTATACATAGGAAAATTTTGTCAAAGAAATTATTTTTATTTATTTCGGGGAAAATAAGTGATTAATTAAAGTTGATTTTATCTTGCTCACCAGTACAAATATTTCAAAACAAACATTTTCAAGAATTGGAAAATTTAAAATCAAATTTTAATATTCACTTATTTTATTACATATATAATGCGCTATTTGATAATATTATCATACACGGAAAACCTTGATCAAATTTTATACTTATATGTATACTAGGGTGGGTCCAAAAAATCGACCATTTTTTTTTTAAATTACACAGAAAAATTGGTTCGTACACACCTCTAGAAAACTCTCTGCAAAGCTGAGCTCTTAATTTTAATGGGAAGGTCCTCCGCATTATAGTTTGATATTTTTTACGCAGTCCTTTAGAAAAAAATTCATATCTTGCTCATAACTTTACCGATTTGCAAAAGTAAATTTATAATTTTGTAGGAAATTGAACGCTCTACAAAAAAGGACTCCTATATTTTTATTCATATCTACCAATATGAATTATGAAACGAAAAAAGTAAACTAAGCATATGAGAACTTTTTTGTAGAGCATTAAATTTCCTACAAAATGACGTTTGCACGTTTCATAATTCATATGGGTTCGCGAGTTATTAAATTCATAAGCAAAAATCAAATTTGTCTAAAAATCATCAAACTTCAATCGTCAATATCTTATAAATGGTGAGATTGACGGTAAAAATATAAGAGTCCTTTTTTGTAGAGCGTTCAATGTCCTACAAAATTATATATTTACTTTTGCAAGTCGGTAAAGTTATGAGCAAGATATGAATTTTTTTCTAAAGGACTGCGTAAAAAATATAAAACTATAATGCGGAGGACCTTTCCATTAAAATTAAGAGCTCAGCTTTGCTGGGAGTTTTCCAGAGGTGTGTACGAACCAATTTTTCTGTGTAATTTAAAAAAAAAAATGGTCGATTTTTTGGACCCACCCTAATGTATACGCATGTATGCATGCGTATGCACATTTAGGTGTGTTGCGGTGTACGTATACGTATATATGAAAGAAACAATTAAAGATATCCTGGTTTACTTGTTAGAGAAGACTTTACCGCTTGTTTTTACTTGACGTTGAGATACCTGGAAGGTGCACGCTACAGAATTCTTGCTTCTTTGTTAACGATTGAGTAGAGATTATTTAACTGTTTCTTCTTCGTGTTGTCCCTACGATTTCTCGTGTCGCAGACTCATTGACCATTGGTATTGATCCAATACGAGCGTGAATATAATGTTTATATTCACGTGAGCATCATCGAGTATACTATGATATAATAATGCATCTAAACGCATGAAACGCTATTACGATTGCATTCAGTTATTACGACATGGTTCGCTCTTCTCATTATGCCAGATTTTCTTATAGCTTGAGAAATATATAGTTTGTTCGCATTGTTAAGGTACGTATCCGTAAATGTTACAGTTCTGTCCCAGTTCTGTATCAATTTTAATATGAAGAATCCTCAAGCACTTCAGAACGCATAAATATCTGGTGCGAAAAAATCTTCAAACTAAGAAGTCTGATTATATATTTGTGTAAACCTAACTGCGAGATTGGTCAGTTTTAAATATCTGTAGGCACGTGCCTTTAAAAAGATCGTTTACATAAACCAGGATGGCACAAACCAAAAAAAGAAGGTTCCGTAATAAAAATAGGTTGCTGATGAATATTTGACGAGAAACAGTGTAGTGGAGAGTAACGTGACCCACGAAAACACAACAATTTGCAAAGTCTGCATTCGTAACGGTGAAACATACGTCGATGAATCATATTTAAACTGTCATGTTCTGCCCGTAAGAAGTAATTGAAACGAAGGGTACATACACATGGCTCAATTAAAAGTGAACAAATTATTTAAGCATACTTATCGCCAAGTTCTCTTTCTGGGAACACACATGTGCCATCATTTTCATACTACATACTGTAAAGCAGGATAATGAGAAACAGGATTCTAAGATTTTTATAAATCCTCTATTTTTACCAAGCCCATGAAAACGTGCGATCTTGAGACATTTGAAACAGAAATCATGGTGCTTCAGTACACCCCCTAGAAATGTAGATTTTTAAATAAAACAGAAGAAATTACAAAGCAATGTTTTGTATGCGCACATTAAGGTGATGTATGTATGTGGGAACTTGACGCGCATTGAAATGAATTGAATGTGTACGTTTCAGTATGGTATCGTTCTACTAACAAGCTGTATGTACATACATGTATTCACACGCGATACATACATGGGTACGTTGCATGAATAAGACCCGTGTAAAAAGTGTAATAGACAGGACCGTAGAAGTCGGGAAAGCTACTATCGTTCCATGGAACGTGTTCATAGAAGTGTTATTGCACCGATGCCACCAGAAATTTAATTTGCTACATAAAACGGATATCGATGTGCAATAGCCCTGTATCTCCTGTCAAACTAATACTTTAGCTGCATAGCTAATTAGTTGTAAAGTAACGCCTATGGATACACCATTTGTTAACGATTGGGGAAAAAATGATAACGAGAATTTAATAATATACAACTACACTCGAATTACTACCGCTTTTTTCACTTTTATTGGGAAAACATGTATATTATATACAGTGTAACTTTCTACTTAGGAATTCTACCGATCAGTTTATAATGGCGAAGCCTGTGCCTTTCACCGGTTATGATTGATCATTGATCCACCATCGAATGATGATCGTTCCGCTATAGGTCATACGATACAGTACTTTCGTTGTATACATTAGCAATACAATAATAAGAGTCAAGAAAATGCTCGAAATGTCCGTTACGTTTATTCGGCCTTTTACACTCGCATATCTATTTCCTGAGGTTTGTTTTGGATTTATATACTGACCTCACAGAATGCCGTTTTTGCTATGAGCTTCGTTAACCAACGATAATAAAGAACACGACATGACTTAAAAAATGTAAAGCTACGTCGTTAATTACAGTGCTAAGTCATTTTCGTTAATTCAAAGACTCGTCAATCAAACGATTCACAAGTATGTACACGAGCATGTACAATAAATACTATACGAAACAGAATAGACTATGAGCACAATCGACATAACGATTCATACCAATGAGAAAGATTTATTTGTAAATAATTACTCTGTCGATGGAAATTCTGTTTTTTAGAGTTGGTGGTCACAGCAGGACCAGTGAATTATATTCCGCATACAGACCATGTAAGCCCGTCGACGTCATTCGACGACACAATTAAATTCGGGTAGTAATTTTTTTGTTCGACTTTGAGCGAATTATCTATATTTAAGCCAAAGATATCTCTGACTATAACAGTTCTATGTTATAAATATAAACATACGAATAAAAACACAGTTAAATGAATAATTAGTTGTTTTGGATGTAGACATAAATCAGTGTAATACCATGTAATTGTAGGATTATATCTGCAACCAAGCGTATGAAACTCTGCATTGAACGCAGTCTTCCTCAGGTGCGGCTTTTGTGTGCGGTTAATTTTTTCAATGATTTTTACCCTCGCGCAGTCTTTTGTGCATGTTTATGAAAATATGTGAAGATAATGTATTAAGAAACCATACGAATATAAGCGGCTACTGGAGTCAAACACGGTTATCAAGCTGGTGTACTCGGAAGACGACACCGAAAATATGTCGAAACTTGAATAGATGTATTTCCAAATACTTCTGTTATTCTCTATTATGCATATATATTACATTATGTATGATCATTTACAATAAACATATTCCATGGATTAGAAAGATTTAACAGATTGTAATTTAGGAAGGAGTACCACAGAACACGCTCATTTCTAAAGACAAAGAATACCATTCACTTCAAGTCTAAACTGATTTACTGCTCTCGTTACAATCACCTGTTTTTTGCACGAGTGTACGTATCAGCCCATCGGCTGAATGAAAATTACCATTGGCATCAAGAGCCATGTTATGATTTACAGTGGACTCTAAAGCTTTATCAATGGCAGAGTCTATATTTTCAGCGGTAATGAAATTATGCGCTTCCCTCTTTAGTTGTCTAACTTGTTCTTCGATCAACCTTTTCATGTCCTCGTCTCTCTCCTGGTTTTTAGCCAAGTCGTCTGCAATAAAAGCTTTCATCTTTTGCCTCTCCAATATTAATCTAGTGTTCCTTATAGCAGCACATTCTAGATTCCATGCGTCGTTTTTTGCTTTACACAGTCTAAAATCTTCGCGTTCAGCTGATTCGATAACTGTGGCATTGCTTAGTTGTTTACTTGCATTTGTACAAGCTACAAGGTGAGATCTAAAGAATTGGATTAAAATATTTTATGTTCCTGTATGGTTGGCTAACTTGAGAAATGTAATGTAAAGTGTACCTGAGGGAATTCATATATGTTCTATAGTTATTGTATAATGTTTGAATTGCAACACTATCCTCGTTAGGTATGCACGGCCTCTCTGGTATTCTGAACATTTTTGATTTGGCTGTTGGCAACCAAATTGGCTTCCTTTTCCATCGTACACATTGAATGGAATTTGTGTTGGAAACCAAATAATCGAGACCCCTTACGTTTCGTGTTGTTAACGCACTATTACCTATTACAGTCGTAGTCCGGAGCATCTTTGAAACTGGAACAATCAAACGGTTTCTAATCTATGTATCTATAATATAACATGCCATTCCATACGTTTAAATATTTCTTTCATTTTCGAATAACATTAGTAAAGGAATATCAATCTACCAGGTCACTGATGAAAACATCGAAATTGTATGATACGAATAATATTTAAAAACCGAATGAAAAAATAAAATTGACTCACATAGTTACTGTCACAGATTGCAAATGATTCGGTGATCAATTAGAAGTAAACAACAAGCAAAAATGCCGGGATATACACGCTGATCGTACGGCTCATGCCACCATATATATTCACTGATGTTCACACATATCATCTACAATATCATCTATAAAGTATCGTTAGATTCCAGGTTACCTAACCACTACTAGACAACTAGATAGCTCGTTTACTGGCGCGACACGACGGTGCGATGTTTAACCACAGAACCAAACGAGAGACCAGGATCTCCTACCTCCCGTCTGTGCACCTATCTTAACAAAGTATCGGTAACATCAACTCCTTACATACCTACCACAGACGACGTATTGGATAGGCCACTCATCCCCATGCTTTTCGATGTCACTGGTTTTGAGGGCTCTAGAGCCCTCTTACCATTTTAGTGTCACTCGCCACGTTACCATTTTCAGTTCAAATCTAGGATGTCCGCGGATTATTAGTAAGAATACGATATAGAAGTTACAGTTTATGCGTATTAATAATTGACCTTTGTACTACGAAAGAAGGATAGTGAATTCACAGGTGCACAACTGTAAGTCACAGCAAAAGTAAGTTCTTTTATAGAGAAGAATATTCAGTTTTTCGGAATACATACAAAAGTTATGAATATTGACATTTTCCACTATTTTTCTTTATTTCTTATAAACAATTGTACTTTCTTAAAACCATTATCATTCTATTTGGTACAAATAATCAAATCATCGGATTCTGCTTCCAAAACGTCCCGGGTCATTTTGATATCTCAAAAATGCCGGAAATGACGAAGGAATTACGAATATCGCGAAAAATCGTCAAATTTAAGCAGTTTTTCGTTCGGCATTCGTACAATTTTTGCGATAGCGACCTGAAACTGGTGCCATTGTTTTAGTTAGGAAATTCTACGCCAGATCAATATATAATAGTTGTACTTTTCGAAAATTTAATTTTTCGCAAAAATCTGAAGGGGGTAGGTCAGGATTTTTTGCGATATTCGTAAATCGCTCGCCATTTCTACAATTTTTTAGATATAAAAATAATTCTTTCACTGGCTTATTCGGCTTCGGATTCCGCGTCCAAAACGTCCAGGATCATTAAAATATCTCAACAATTGTGGAAATGGCAACCGATTTACGAAAATCGCAAAAAATCCTGACCTACCCCCTTCAGAATTTTGCGAAAAATTAAATTTTCGAAAAGTACAACTATTATATATTGATCTGGCGTAGAATTTCCCAACTAAAACAATGGTACCAGTTTCAGATCGCTATCTCAAAAATTGAGCGAATGCCGATCAAAAAACTGGTTGAATTTTACGATTTTTCGCGATTTTCGTAAATCGCCTGCCATTTCCACAATTTTTTAGATATCAATCTGATTCTTTCACTGGCTTATTCGGCCTCGGATTCCGCGTCGAAAACGTCTTGAATCATTTGAATAGCTCAGAAGTGGCGGAAGTGACGTAGGAATTACGAAAATCGCGAAAAATCGTCAAATTCAACCAGTTTTTTGATCGGCATTCGCTCAATTTTTGAGATAGCGGTCTGAAACTGGTACCATTGTTTTAGTTAGGAAATTCTACGTCAGAACAATGTATAATAGTTGTACTTTTCGAAAATTTAATTTTTCGCAAAATTCTGAAGGGGGTAGGTCAGGATTTTTTGCGATTTTCGTAAATCGCTCACCATTTCCATAATTTTTGAGCTATTAAAATGATCTAGGACGTTTTGGACGCGGAATCCGAAGCCGAATAAGACAGTGAAAGAACCAGATTGATATCTAAACAATTGTGGAAATGGCAGGCGATTTACGAAAATCGCAAAAAATCCTGACCTACCCCCTTCAGATTTTTGCGAAAAATCAAAATTTCGAAATGTACAACTATTATATATGGATCTGGCGTAGAATTGCCTGCCCGATTCAATGGTACCAGATTCAGATCGCTATCTCAAACATTGGGCGAACGCCGAACAAAAAACTGCTTTAATTTGAAGATTTTTCACGATTTCGTATTTTACTCGTTATTGTTAGCAATCGAAGAACAAGAGTACATCGAATTCATGCTTGTATATCATTTTTTCTCCCGTCAACAGGAATAAAATATAATTAGTACTCACAGAAAATATATACCGTGTACGTGCTATTAATTAGCCAATTTATATTTACCAGTGAAAAAGGTTAGCAACAAGTAGGACGATCATCGATCGTTGTAAAGACCAGAGTTAGGAAGGCCCTGGAGGTTCCATTGTATGTTAAACGATGCATGCGGCCAAAAATGTTCATCTATCTTTGAGATATTAAAATGATCGAAGACGTTTGGGATGTCTATGTACTTCTATGGGTTGTCCTATGGTCATAGGTGTATTCTATAATATGTATGTACATCTTGTCTGTGTTTATACGATTATTCTCACCAACGCTCGCTCTGTACACAATACATAATGAAATAGTATGTATAGCAAATCATTTTCCAAAAATAAGAACGCAAGTGCAACATCACGATATTCTATTAATATGCGAATAGATAAACGTGAGAAGTGCAAAGTAATCGCTAATAGACAATTTGTAGTCTGTTTCGGGTAATGGGTCTTTGAATATTTACGCGCCTTTCATTTTAGCGTACAAGAATATCTCTATTGCATTGTTGAGAAAAATGATCCATGTGGAACACACACGGAATTCAGTGATATTAGCGACGTAATCAATTGATTACGTATTGATTTTTCTATTTAAATGGAAAAGAATGAATAATCCCGACTTCGTACATGTGATTTGCAATTATGAAGTAGCATGTGTAATAATCTCGGTGAAATAATTAGCCTGAAGTTTCGAGGAGCTCATTAAGTACAACTGAAATGCGGCACAGCGTCGTACACTAGCAGCTCTTCTACCACTTCTACTACTCACCTAGATAGCCGCATTCCTTTTTTAATACCACCAACCACGTTACAACGATTCAGTAGTCCATGTTCTTTCATTCGCGTCACAAGTTCCTTTCTTCGACCGTTTTATTAAACATATCCTTACAAAAATAAGTTTGTCTACGGTAAGAAAATACAGAAAATGTATACGGTACACGTGACACCGAGTAGATCATCTGAGAAGCAAAGTACTTCCAAAACCGTCGAGGTCGAAATGGGAACGTACAAGCATCGAAGAAAGGAATCGGTTCCCGTTAAAGTTTTAAATTACATCAGGACACAGTTGCAGAACGAGGGAGTGCAAAGTAAGTTTAAAGCTACAAAACCTTTTTCTAATCGATGCTCGTTATCATGTACGATGCTTTAGGAAACGTAAACTTTAACTACCCTATTGTTTCACTGACATTGTTCCACACAAATATCTTCAATCATCCTTGCTATTTATTCGCTTCTAAAATATGCAATTCCTTTTGAAACACCTATGTATATCGGGAATAAAAAATATTAGGAAAGTGCGCGAAAGGAAGACAAAAAGAAAGCAAACAAAACGTTAATTCGAAGGTATTCGTATTTTGGTATCATGGAAAATTGCGATATACATACACTTTCCCTGCATTTTTATTTCTTTTGTAGAAAAAGTTACATTATATGTATTACACTTTCGTATATATTGAACGTTATCATTATGTTATACTAAAGCACGTTCTTCATTAGTTTTAGCTCACACATTCGTTGGTCAACATTAACGAAACCCAAGCTATAATTTATTCTTCTCTGTATATAAAAATATAACACTTCTCTTAAACGGTGAAGTATATCTTCCGTTCTTTATTCTTTCCCCTTCTCTGTGTCCTCCTCCGAGGGAAAAATGTTAGGGATATTAATGTACACGATTTTAAACAAAATCTAATACCTACAACTGCAGCTATAGTTAATACTATTTGATTTGAATGATTGTTAACATAGTTATTAATTTATCGTTATAAAAAATATAGTTATTTCGATAACCGTATATCACAATGATTTAATAATTAATACTGTGCCTGCTAGTATCCCATTGTAACGTAACGAATTTTCTAAACCGGCTATACACCCATCATATTACAGACTTTATACTTGCTCTTAAATACATAAATAATCCGCTACTATTTCTTATCATTTTACAAAATAACGTTGTTTCTCTTATTTTTTCCCGCCTGACAATAATACATATAATCGTTTATACCATCGGCAATACATGTTTCTATTCGATTTGATCGTACTTCATTGCGCTTGGCTCGTGGCATCGTCTAACTGCGTGGAGAGCGATTCGCTAGTAATAACTGAAAATAGGCAATCTGTATCTTCCTCGTTTAGATCTCCTATATTTGTGTCCCTGTCTATCACCGTCATAGCCGGTTCATTAAACGCGTAATTGTGTGGCCAAATTTCTGTGATAGAATCATCACTTCCTTCGACTGATTCTTTTATTTTCAAGTCGTCGTCGTCGTCGCCGTCCTCGTCGCCGTCGTCGTCGTCGTCGTCGTCCTCGTCCTCGTCCTCGTCCTCGTCCTCGTCGTCCTCGTCGTTCTCGTCGTTGTCGTCGTCGTCGTCGTCGTCGTCGTCGTTGTCGTCGTCGTCGTCGTTATCGTTATTTTTGTTGTTCTCATCTTCATCGTCATTAAAAATCGTCGACATATATGGCGATATTCTCGTTTCCTCTCTGATACCTTCGCCTAGTTTGTTTTGCAAATTGGCCATTCGCATACCACACGAAGTATCGTCGTATAGTAACCAGTACGGAGTGAAAGAATGTTGTCTATATTCGGCAACAAACCTCTCTTTTTGAGAGCAAACAGAATTTGATAATACAGGTGTATGCGTAACAATGGGAGCTATGTAACAGTAGACGCAAGACGTTTGATCTACACGAGATAAATCGATGTGCTTGGAATTGTAGAGGTTTAGAATGTTCTCCAGAATCGGATCCGAGGGATTTTTGATAAATCTTTTCGGCCAGAATGGTTCTAATATCCCTGGAAATGTTTAACAAATTAAATTTAAAGTTTAAATCGTTTCTTGCCTGTTTACAACGTACCTATCCGAATCAGAAGTTGTTCACGCATAGAATTCCTATGTGAAACGAAATCGTCGTCGGATACGTACTTTAATAATGTTACGTAATTGAGAGCAAAAATACATAAAAAAAAATTACAATCACGCACCGTTTGAAGTTTCTACTTTATCTGGTTCTGAAGTTTTACGGACATTGGATTCTGCTCTTGCCGTGCAACCACGATCCAGTTCTTGTTGTACTTGTTGCTGTAAGTTCTCCGGTAACGATATATTATCTTGATTGATAGATGGATAAGAATACTCGTATTTAAGTCCGGTAGAATTGTAGTGAATTTCATTAGAGAATGATTGGGAGGCGGTAGGTGTATATAAAGCTTGATCTATATGTGCGTTTGAAAGCGTGGTCAAGTTATGAAAATACTCTCCATTATTCTCTGCATTTTGTTTAAGGTTTTGTAGGTAGTACACATTAGGAGAACCAGGTTGCATATGAGACATGATGTTTCCTTCATAATATTGATTCTCTTCGGATGGATTAGCATAAAATAAGTTTTGACTGGAACTGTAAGTTTGTACATTTTCGGTGGTACGATAGTTGCATGTTAAAGTTTCATTATGCACAGGTTTATTCAAGTCACTTGTTCCAGTATTATCATAGTATATAGTTTGAAAAATTTTAGGAGACTGTATGTCTGATGTAGCACCATTGACGTCTGAGACCTCTGCAATGTTAGCAACGGTCCAATGTTCATAATTCTGACGTGAATCAATATTCATGTTAGAATATCTGTACCGTGTGTTACTTTCGTTTGTCAGTACATTAGAAATCTGTTGACCAATTTCATCCACATTCCTTTCAAAGGATGGTTCGTTTAAAAAATATTCACCTCTAATACCACTTAATAATCCGTAACAGTCTGTGTTACTCTCTATGTTTCCCTCATCTGGGTTCTCCGATTCTGCGGTCAAAGTGTCAGAATTGTCTAACAAATTGTTAGATTGATAATTGTCCATGGACCAGACGCGATAACCATTGAGAACTGGACTAGCTATTTCTCCTAGATTAGCACCAACAGGTGCTTCTAACATTTTCTTAAGCAAGATAGATCCGTGTGCATTGCTGTTTGAATCTTCTAATGTCTGGTATTCCACACGATCGTTTGTATGATAAAGCAACGATTCTGTGTCACTAACTGCAATTACATTGGAACCACCACAATTGCTAGTATCGATAGGAACTGTTTGTATAGTAGAAGCAGGTGTCGCCGTCCTTAAGTCCACAATGTTGGTTTCCTGTATTTGATTATTGTTCGAATCATATGTTTGAAATTCTCTTTGCATCCTTTTTAATAGGAACTGTTTAAATTCTTCGTAATGAGGGATTCTGTTATCATCTTCTCTACTTGCTATTTCTTCTTCTGCACCAACCTAGGAGTATTAATGAAATCTCTAGTCCACAGAAAATATTGTAGAAATAATTTTCCAAGGTAACAAAAGATGCATCATCACGAATGGGTCATTTACGAATTTACCTTAAATAATTGAGAGATAAAATAATTATTGTCCCTTTTCTAAAATCGGCATTAAGGTATATAGCATTATACGTAGGCATATGATTTCCACGTAACGATAGAATGACATTGTAATTAAACATAACGAGAATTGACAGCAATATCGTTCTGCAGGTCGATGCATTGTCGCAATACAAATAACACAAATAGACAGAGATCTTTGTAATAAAGAATAAAATGCATATTGATAGCAAGAGCATAAAGTAGCATGTGCAACGTAGATTCACGATGATTTACGTTGAATTACGTGTATAACGGATAAATACGCGTAGGTACAGATAGATACAGACATATGTATACACATATATACGTGAATGCATCGGCTATAGTAGTGGTGAGCTGCATAGACGCTGTGTGGAGTATAGAAGACGGAACGATATGTATAACAAATGATGTTCTCACCCACTGATAAGGGAGCTGTTGCGCTGGGCAATAGTAATCTTCGGCCATGTATTCAGGACTGTGTAACGGTGTCGAGGTTAGTCCCAATCTGCCCCTCTTGATCTTCTTTATCCTCTTCTTGCGAGTCTGCTTCAGATCCTGCAGCAATCTACCCACTTCGTTCTCATTTCCGCCCTTGGCGGCCTGCAACACCTTCACCAACAGCTTCTTCTACGCGCCGGAGATCATTTAGCCATTAGCAATTTATTATTATCAATCAACTATCGAAATCTACTTTACTTGTTTCTTGCTAAAATGTTAAGTCTTTACGTTAAGTGGATGGATAGAGTCGTTGCTTCCTTACGGCCAGATTTATTACCTTAATGTTACCTGGTACCCGATACCTAAGAGCTAATGCCTGCAATTCCTTGTACGAGAGCCTCGCGATATCGTTGCCGTTCATTTTTCAAATCGACCATAACACACCCGTCTAATCCTTTGCGGACTCGTTACATTTCTGATATGGCCGATAGAAGAATTCGTCTGCTAACCGGAGAACGCGGTTCGCTTTAATTCGAAGTTTACTTAAAAGTTCTTGCGTTTATTCTTTGCTGAAAATAAATCGCTCTTCAGGGTAAACATGTCTTTCTATCTTTTTTCGCTGTCGCCTAAAGGCATTCGCGAAAGCGCCCTAGACTTTTATTTAGAATATTTTGAGATATGTATAGTCTACTTTGAAATTTGTCTCAACGCATTTTATTCGAATTGTTTCTATCGAAATTTACCTTTCCGCCGTTCTATCCATAGAAAACCGGATTACTTATTAGAAATTAATCAAATATCGAGTAGCAGTGACGTTTATCGTTACTTCCTTACGTTTATATACTTCATTAATGTATACATACATTCGAACGGTTATTACTTCGGAGACGTAACCGTTTGTCAGTACATAAATCAGTCCTCTTATCCTGCCATCTAGATATTGGTACCTAGTTTGCTATTACCGATCGATAATATTATCGATGAGAACAAGGATTTTTCTAACAAGATACGGAATAAGTTCGCCACGTTTGAATAAACGATAGAATTGCGAGCGTTTTAAGTAGAAGACTCGCATACGGTCAGGCCAATCGCTTTTTGAACGCTAAGCACACATATGTATGTATGCCTGTTAATTTTCGGGCTCTCATGGATTTTTAGAAAAAAGTTTAGCGTGTTGAGGTTTATCAACGAAAAGAGATATCATTAGAAAGGTACTTCGGAATTCATAATATCCTTCCGTTATAGACGGTAAGAACGAAAAACTGCATACCGAGTTGTATGTTCGCTTTTTTATTACGGTTTATTTCTGTTGTTAAAAAAAAAACTAATCGATAACGAAGAGAAAAAAAATTAGAGTACATTAAGGAAACTAGCGCGTAAATCATTTTTATGCGACGGAAATTAAGTAATAATTGAAACTATATCTCTCTTTATCTTGTATACACAGTGCGTGACGATGACATACATATGTATAGTGATATGAGTATAATGGAAATTATGAACGAAAACAAAATGAAAACGAAACGAAACGAAAAGTAGTAAAGAGACGTTGACGAAGCGATCAAGGTTATTGGAGGAAGTAAACGAAATTGTGCGTGCAACGGTGCTTATCTTCGGTAAAAAGAGATTTGCGGACTTGCGCGTTTGAAGGTAAACCCCGTGCTTTTGCGTGGCACGGCTACTACTCTTACAGTGCGACTCGGTCGCGCACGGGAAGAGTCTAGTTCCGTGTGGAACATCGATCGGTCGATTGTTGAAAGAGAGTTTGTAAATCGGGAGCTAGATAAATATAGAACGTTTAGAACGATACGCGAACGATAAACATCAAGTATAGGAAGGGAGAGAAAGCGAAAGAGAGAGGGGGGAGAGAGAGAGGGAGAGAGAGAGAGAGAGAGAGAGAGAGAGAGAGAGAGAGAGAGAGAGAGAGAGAGAGAGAGAGAGAGAGAGAGAGAGAGAGAGAGAAAGTAAGTGATATACAAAAAACGGTAAATTAGTTCGCAAAGGTGTGTGGGACAGTCACCACAGAATCCTTCGATTTCTCAAATGAAGGCACGTAAGAGTCGCGAGAAACGTAAGTTCTAAATTAATCAATCGTAACGCCGACTGTAGTGCCGCTCGAGTTTCCTCTCCGGAAATACGGTGAATATCGGGAATATCGTCCGAATACTAAAAGTGCAGGCCTATCAGAGATACACGAGACCTCGTCGTGGATACAGGATTTAGTTGTCAGCCGTACTCGGTGTGTCCGGTGATAGAAAACGGTGCTTACAGTGCTAACAGCTGCCAAACATGCAACGCCAAGGTGCGCGAGCCTTGCTCGACGGCCAGACGAATTCTAATCCTCTAAGCCATTTGGTAGTCAGAGATTAGCTCTTAATCCCTTTAGTCGTTTAGCCTAGTGACACCTAGTTCTTCTCCTTGAACGTATACACCATTCCCTTTCTCTGTCATCCTCCTTCTTTCACTGTTGTTGCCTTTTTTTCGTTTCCTGTCACTTTCTTTCTCTTCTGTCGATAAAGTCGGAGACCCGATAGAGATCTATTGGTCACATTATGACAAGACATAACGAGCAGTTGGCAAATTAAAAAATATGGTGGACATGGATAGGAACCATTTCGTTGTCATGGTGAGCCCGGATGCCCAGATGCCCAGATGCCCGGGAACGGAACTACCACTGCATTCACACCCACCTATACCCACACTCTCCATCCTCTCTACTGTATAGAGACTATAGCGTCTCTATTAAATTCCTTGCGGCGATAAGCGCGAAGGATAATGTAAATTAGTGGATCAGGAAAAAGAAAGACTTGCTAAAGCCAAAAACATTTTATTCTGAATTTTCAAATGTTGATGGATATCTTACGCATCGTGATACCACGTCGATTATTTCCTTCTCATTACGTTGCTTATTACTTTTCTCTTTTCGGCCATCATTTTTATGGAGCCAAATGGATTTCGATAAAAAAAAGTACTTGGCAGACAAAATTTATTCGATCTAACGAATAAAATTTCCCTCGTAATGGCTTTGTTGATCGCTTTGAATGTCTACTGGTGTTTTATAAGTTTTCGCTGGCGTTATTTCAAGTTTCTACAATGTAATTTTAGCAGCGATCAATGGGAAGCTTTCCCCGTAGTTGTAAACAAGTGAACGATTCATCGCGGTTCGCTTTTAAAATAATATTGACGATTCCAAGATCATAGAAGCGTTTGGATAATCGTCACGATTTGAGACAAGCGCATGCTTTCGCTTCTTGTATCATGTACTCACGCAAATGCGGAACGAAGCTATATTTCAGACGATTTCTGGGGATACGGATAATCTTCGTCTGCGTTTGTGGACATTCTCACGCACACGCACACGCACACGCACACGCACACGCACACGCACACGCACACGTAGCATAAATGCTGCACACATATTTTGGAAAAACATTGATCCAACGGGTCCCTGACAATGAATCGTTTTACCGCCGGACTGCATACCGCAAGAAATGTACTTATCAAAAGCATGTTTAAACAAAGAATAATAGTGTATGCGTAGTTCGTAGAAACATGGAAATTGTGTTCTGGTTTACGTATGAGTATGTGAAAACTAAGAGTCGAACGATTCGTAGTGGATTTCTGTGAAAATGCAAACTATTTGCAAGTGTCTAATAACGGAGCAATGCGTGGAAAGTAATAGCTTTTCATACAAATACAACTCCATAAGTGCAGATAGTAGTCCATAGTAGGTAGACCCATTTGGATTTTGTTAGCCAGTTGCAAGTATGTTTTACAGTCATGAGTACAGCATTCGTTTCATATTTTATTTCTTGTCCTTCATTCATATTTTTAGCAAGCCGCTTATTAAGAAATATCGATTTTACATTAATGTGCCGGACAAAGTTTCAGATATAGGTTGTATCGTAAAAATATACATATAAAATAGGCTGCGAGGCGTCATGGAATTACACGCTTATACTTGTATCCTTTTGCTCGGAGATCTAGGCGATATGTCCTTTTCTCTGTCTCGTATGCTTATACGCGTTTCCGCAGCGCTAACGATAGATTTCCGATTTACATGCCGCATCATTTTCATCTCCCGTTCTCGCCTTCTCCCTTTATCCATTTACCTCTTTTAAAATGTACGCACCATTCTGTCTCAGGTATATGTATGTTTCGGCAATGCGCGCACTGTCTCCCGTAGAAGATTAATCTCACGTGTTCTACTCTAGCCGTCCAGGGAGAGTGTAAGCAGGTTGTATCGACTGTTGAAGAACAATGATTCTATCGAACAGCCAGCGTATCTTCTCCTTGGTCCTTTCTATCATATCTGAATCTCGCGTCTTTGATTTCGACTCGGATTCTGATTCTGATTCTGATTCTGATTCTGAACTCTATGAATGGTAGGCTGGTCCAAGTAGACGGGTTGCACCCTGTTCCGTAAGTAGCAATATATTGGCATTGTCTCTCCTGCCTGCTAGCGAGAGAGGGGAAAGCTCGTCGAAAGCTACGTATTCGGAGATGTTAGAAAACCTGTCGAATTTCCAAGCCAGTCTCACGCCCGACGACTTCTCTATTTATTTTCATCGATAGAAAGAAATATCTACGTGAAAAGAAAAGTTAAAAAGAGTTGTTCGCGTGAAACTGTTTATGAAATTGGTCGTCCCTCTAGCATCCCTGTAAAGACGTAGTCCGGTCTTGAGCGCCTCTCGATCCCGGTAGACGACCAAGCATCGTGTCCGTTGAAAAAGGGGAGCATCTCGAACGCGTGGTACAGTCACTGGTCCTTGCAGAGGGCTCTTGTGAAGAACTCGCGGCCGTTTTAGGGGGTTCCGGGGCGGCCGCGGTGGCCCTGGGTGGTCGACACAAACCCGAGGAACTCGCCACCCTCGCCGCCAACACTAGGTTCTCCAGAAAAGAAATACAGCTCATCTACAGGGGTTTTAAACAAGAGTGCCCAACCGGGCTGGTAGACGAGGAGGCATTCAAGCAGATATTCTCGCAGTTCTTTCCACAAGGCGGTGAGAATCAAATTAGCATGCTTATGGACAAAGAAAGTGAAATTTGACCATTACGACCTATCATTGTATTATTTGACACATATACATATCTTTCCATCCTTGGGAAAATCGGCGAGCGTTTGAAACATTCCCGTTTCAGACGCCAGTCAGTACGCACACTATGTGTTCAACACCATGAAGAGGAAACCGTCTGGGAAAATCAGTTTCGAGGTATTCCCTACTCCATCGAAAGATGAAAGCAACATTTATGGACAAAAAATTAATAATATGCTGCTCGTTCTCCAGGAATTTCTGACGATCTTATCAAAAGTATCCAGAGGTTCGGTAGAAGAGAAGCTTCAATGGGTATTCGGGCTGTACGATTTAGACGGAGATGGGCTGATAAGCAAAGAAGAGATGTTGGATGTTGTCGGTTCGATTTACGAGATGTTAGGCCGTTACACTCAGCCGCAAATAGTCGAGGCACACGTGGCTGCTCGGGAACACGTCGACCGCATCTTTCACGTACGTATCAAGAGAGAACGATACCGCACAGAGATCGATAGAGTCCCTAAGAACATACATCTACTTTGGGTTTTATAACGGTACGTCGTTAAAATACATATTTACCAGGTCCTGTAGCTTGTTAATATTTGCCTAGTTGATGGACGCAAACAAAGACGGAGTGGTGACCATCGAGGAATTGGTACAATGGTGCTCGAAGGACGAACAACTGTTACGAAGTCTCGATACTCTTGACACTGTATTATGAGATCGTAATATTCTTTATTTCGAAAGTTTTATTCGATTCCGAGGACCGCGCGGAAACGAATAAGTTTCAGTCTGTACTTTCGGCAAAGTTCCCTGATTAGATTTCGAAAGATTACATTTCGTATGGTATTCGAGCACCGGTAATCGATGATCGCAATCGGTAAACGTTAATCGGTAATCGGAATTAGCATAAAACTTTCGAACTTTACGAACGTGCGTTTGTACATATGTATTTACCCTGCCTACCCAGTCTTTCAACCGTATTGTCTCCACGGCGGACAACAAGTCAACAGTATTATCTACTACCGAATTTTTCCGCTAAACATTCTTTTGAGGTATGTATCCATCAAAGTATACAATAAACATACTTATTCGTTCCATCCGAGGAACATTTAAACGCGAATACATTTCTCATGGCCTAGAAACCGCATTAAACCGCACAAATTTCCAGTCGTAGGATGTCATTGATGGATCGTAGTATAATTTCCATATTTTCAAATAATCAGCGACATCGTTTTCTATCGTTGCTGTGCAAGGACTATGTACGTACGCATGTATGTACGTATTTATGTATGTATGTATGTACATACGTACTACATACATGATTGCATTCATGCCGATAGGCTGGATGCTGTGACATCTACTCAATTCTCCCCGGTCTTTCCCTACTCCAACTGTTTCACCTTGCCGCTTCGCTCCACTACGTAATTAACATTGTCCAGTTTTTCGGAATTCAACCAACTCCTCTTTCTCGCTGAGCCCAACTATTTTGATGCCGTACCTGATCCTTTCTAGAAATCTTTAGACTATTAAATCGCCCTTATATAATATATATATATATATATATATATATATATATATGTTAATACGTATACGTATATCTATATTTATATGTATATGTATATGTATATGCATATGTAAGGGCGATTTAATAGTCTAAAGATTTCTAGAAAGGATATATATATGTATATATATATGTACATACCTTACATAATTGAATGAAAGGCGATATGCGGACAAATGCAAAAGAACTAATAGATGCAACATAGACGTGGTAGTTTCGTATGGATCGAAGATAACTATTTATAAACGGTTTTGATCGTTATTGTCCATCGATCGGATCCTTCCGATCATTCAAAACTTGCATCGAATGTCCGGTACGCGCTACGTTTCCGAAAAATTTTGCCCTATCTGTGCGATGAGAAAAAAAATTGCTGGAAAGGGGAGTATTTTTCTCATATATGCAAGAAAAACAATTGCAGTAGTATGTGGTTGCGCTAATTTTGGAACTCGTTAACTCGTACATATCCTTCCGCATAAAATTATTGTACACTCACCATATATGTTCCATACACGATGACCGATTTACGATGGAAAGAATATATAGCGAAGCGAAAAAGTAGTTTAGTAAAAAATACAAAAAAAAAAATAGTCCACGACCAACACTTACGAAACGCGCCGGCCTGAAAGGTCAACGCCTCGTGTGATTCTCTCGTACCTTATTAACTATTATTAATTAATCACTTACTACCATTACTGTCGCTAAACATTCGAGTATTGTTAATACTACTATTGTTATTATTATCATTATTATTATTACTATTACTACTCCTCTATTATCGTCGTTACTTATCGTCTAGCTCTCTTCTCGATACCTCATATCTACACATAAATACACATGTATATAAGAATTGTTGCTACATATTCGAAATATTCTATATGATATTTAACGGTGTGAAAACTTCTTTGAATCTGTTGAATTTCCCAAGTTTATCAAAAAATTTATAACAATTATACAGTAGAGGATGGATACCAGCCGCACATGTTTTCATCTCGATGATAAAAGATAATCAATCGAACGTTTATGTATTTGTGGATACGTTGTTTTCCTTTTCGACGAAGAGCTTTGCTCGAAAAACCAATTCTTATTCAGCACCTATACGTACATATGTATGTATGTACATACCTGCTACCGAACGTATCATGATACCACGTTGTTTTCGTGTATCCGTTTGAGACTAACATGTTTGTACGCGAGTATTTCAGAATTGTCATTACTTTAAGTGATCGCTAAACATTTAACAATGCCGAATCATTATTTTTACAATTAATCAAATAAATTTCCCATTGTCGTTTGATGCCTAACTAGTTTCTTTCCGGTTTCTTTTAGTCACAAAGAACGTTGAAATATGTCAAAGAAATGTTATGTATGTATGTATGTATGTATATACATACGAAGAAAATATATCTAATTTACAACCAATTACCATCAATGTTTTAATCGTTATTGAACGTCGAGAGGGGAGAAGGGCCATTTCTAAGAGTTTCGCACATGGCAATCTGAAAACTCGAGGTCTCTTTTATTCGAAAATATTTCGAAGCCTAGTGTCCTCTAGTGAAGATTACAATCACATAATTATATAAAATGAAAAGCGATTTCAACCAGGCGCCCCTCCGTGACAACACCAAATCGGTCGCATAAAACGAGAACCGAGAACCACGAATCCAGAACGGAGAACCGAAAAACGAAAAACGAAGGAAATCGAGAGAAACCGAGAGAACCCGAGAGAATCCGAGAGTAACCGTTCGTAAGCTTGATTTTTCTAATCAGTCACGAAACCGATCGTTCTGTCATCGATGTTCTACACGCTTCGTTTTTAACGATTCTGCTAATATTAAAGCTGTAAGTTTCTTTCGTGTCAATAATATTGCAGAAGCGTAACTGTATACTATACTTATACTATATTCGATAGCTTATATTAATATTAACTAGTACTAGCGATATACATACATGTACGTAATTATGATTACATCGCCCTGCGAATCGGAGTGATCAATCAACCACTGATCGCGTTCTTACATGATACTCGGCTATAATAATAATATGCCATTCGTCCCGACATCCATGTGGTATGAAGACACGATACGGGGGTAGAAGACGCATCGAGTAACAAGTAGGATTCGGAGAAGGTAAAATTTACGGATTTACGATAATAGCCTGGGATTAAAGCGGCCCATATGGAGTATAAGTCCAGTCGGATTGTGTCGTACGAAATAGAGGAATGGTTGGTCGAGCTTCAATCGCGGCCTCTCGCCAAGCCTTTCGAAAGTCGAGCGATGCGTTCTCAAAGATTGCGATGGTATGCCCTTCCAATCGTAATACCGCTCCTCGAACTCTAGTATCGCGTTCTTCGTGCTTGGACTCGCCGGATACGTTTCTACGTGGTGCCGTCCGTTCGCGACGTTTTCATCGCCGCAAGTCCCGAACAAGTTCATCTGGAGAATATCGAACGATCGAGAATAAAGGTTAATCGAATGCAAGTCGTGATCCGTGCAAACAAGTAATTACCTGCAAAATATCCGATACGTATAGGTGATTCGCAACGCCGTTAATGCCTTTCAAATCGGCTCTCCCGAGGGAAAACAGCTGATCGAGGCCCATCCTCTTCAAAGCTGCGGTAGCGTTTACAACCGAACGATGACTGAACTTTGGCAATTGTAACTCCAGTCCAGGTCTGGGTACAAGTACCTTGAGCAGTTTGTCCCAGGCGCCGTCACGGAACGGTGGGTGAACAAGCCGCTGTTCCAAACGGTCCAAGGTATCTCCTGGCGCCACGTGACCTTGTTGGCCCGGTAAAAGAAATATCGTGGACACGAGTTTGCCTGCCCCAAGGCCGACAGCGGTGGCGTCCAAGCTAGGTTCGTATCCTGCTAGAACGTTCGATCTCCAGACGGTAGCCGGCACGGGAATCAATTTTCGCGATCTGAGCGCTCCGGAGACTGCGAAATATAATTCACCGTCTCTACCGGTTGTACTGACCATACTGGTATTACAGTCCGTTTGAAACACGTTGGCCGAGATAGCTGCCAAAGGAGATCTCAACGGAACCGCGTTACTTTTAACAAAGTCCTTTATTCTTCCTCCCGTTTGCTTTCGTATCAGCAAGTTGGTCCTACGGCGCGCCAGATCGCTGATGCTGGCAAAGTTCACCTCGGCCACGAGCCCCTCGTAAAACTGTTGCGCCTGTTCCTTGTAAAACGGCAACAGCTTTTTCACTCTTGCTTTGTCGGCGAACAATTCGCGGACGAACGCAGCGTTCGCTATGCCCTGTTGTCTCGCGAGACTTACCGCGTCCGTTACGTTCTGGAAGATCAAATGCGGATTAAACGTGGCTACGTTGTCCAAACCAAGAATTTCGTTCATCTGATCCGACGTGGATCCTCTCGCTCCGAGGAAGATCATCGACAGTAAACTGATCATGCCGAACGGAGAAAGGGCCAGAGACCGACCCGTGCTGAGTCCTTTGTTGGCGGATATCCAGAACTTGAATGCCAGCTCGTTGCAGAGCCGAGAGAAATTTACGATGTCTGCGCTCGTGTTTGCCGTACTGCTGTCCAGGCTTGCGATGTTTTCAGAACCGTTCACGTGGAGAGACACTCCGGCTTCTGTCCAGTCCTTCTCTCCATCCTGCTTTTCCGTTGTATCGTCTTTGGTACCGATACTCGGATGGTTCGTCGTCGTTGTCGCTGGCGCTGTCGCTGGCGCTGTCGCTGGCGCTGTCGCTGTCGCTGTCGTCGTCGTTGTCGCTGTCGCTGTCGCTGGCGCTGTCGTTGTCGTTGTCGCAGTCGTTGTCGTTGCCGTTGCCGTTGCCTTTGTCGTTGTCGTTGTCGTTGTCGTTGTCGTTGTCGTTCCCGTTGTCGTTCCCGTTGTCGTTCCCGTGTTCGCTCCCGTGTTCGCTCCCGTGTTCGCTCCCGTGTTCGCTCCCGTGTTCGTTCCCGTGTTCGTTTCCGCATTCGTTTGCGTACTCATCGTCGTATCGGTTGCTGGATTCGGGGTGGACAGTCGCGTTCGTTCCGTGCTCGAAATCAAGTCGACCAACTTTGTCGACCAGGACGGAGAATTTATAGATATCAGTTGCCATTTCTCCTCCGAACCAACATCCCCTGTTTCTTTCACATCGGAGTCGGTATCGGTATCCGCACTATTCATTTCAATCGTGTTATACCGCTCCGGACTCGTAACCGTGGCATTCATAGTCGCGAGAGATGCCTCTGTCGAATTGTTTTTACGTTCGTCTCCGTCGACTTCGGTTCCGTTTGCGAGTCTACTAAACTCATCTTTCGAATTTGACCCGGTTACCGTGGCTCCAATAATTGTACCGTTATCCACCACGGAAAACTCGGGCTCGTCAAACATTGCTGGATTTGCTTCTTCCGTTTCTTCGGAAATCGTTTCGTTCGAAGCGATTCGATTTTGCGGCACGGTTGTTCCGACGGAATAGCTACCAGTGAAACCGGCAGGCGTACCATCCGGCAGTTGGCTATCGTTGGTCATCGAGGACGCCGATGACGCCGATGTCGTGGTTGCGAGTCGTTCTATCGCAATTGTATCCTCCCGCAAGGAAGAGTGTGTCGACGTGTCGAGAACATACTTCGAAACGGTGGATACCAACGCTTTCGTGGTAGTAGTCTCCTCCTGCCTTTTCTTGGGGATTTCGGTGGTCGTGCTTGTCGACCGTATCACGAACGTTTCGGTAGATCCGGCAGAGTTCCGTTCAGTGGTAACAGATTTTCTCGTAACGAGCATGGTACTCGTGGCATCCTGGGCCTGTGATGTATTCCTACTCGGGCTACGCGGTGTCTCGGTGGAATTCGCTGGAGCGGAGACATTCGACGTGAACGTCGTAGATGGATCGTCCGTGCTAGTAGGTTGCACATCATTCTTTTTCGTGACGTTTTTCATTAAAACTGGAATCGAGACAACCTGTTGTTCGACCTTTGTCGGAATAGTTGGCGGTGACTCGGTCGCTGTTATCGCGTCGTCAAACTTGATCGAGACCATCGATTCGGTGGAATGCTCGTTATCGTTGGTCGACGATCTCGTATACCCTTCGGTTGTAATCGCTGCGAAACCAGCAATAAGCGAACTCGCCAATGTATTCGCCGGTAGTTGTTCCAACGCGGCTGGTAAAACGAGCGCTTCCGTAACAGCAGGCCCCGACGATGCAGTTTGCAGCATGTTTTCTAACGTTGCCACGGGATTCGATATCAACGTAGAAACGCCCGATCCAGCACCCACGCCCGCCGTGGGATCGACTTTGTCAACCGCGCCGCTCGTAGAATCATGGGAAAAGCTAGTTGTCGAAGATTCGGTAACGACATCCGTACTCGCTATGTTCGTGTCCGCGCTCGCGCTTGTCAACGGATCCCACGGTATGTCGGTAGGAAAATCGGCTTTCGTCGAATCCTTGTAACGTGTCGACGATACGGTCGTCGTTCCGTTTCTGCTCAAGTTTTCGATAGGATTCTCGGAACTGCCAACAAACGTATCATTTATCTCCACTGGTTTCGTCGTGAGACTCATCGAAACGGTGTTGGACGTTTTCGTAGCGTTCTCTCGGCTCTCTTCGACAGGGTGTACAAACGATTCCGACGGCACGGATAGAACGGACGGAACAACTTCGGAAACTTGGTTGATCATGCTCGACAGCGAATTTACCAAGTCCGTGGATAAAGACGATTCCGAAGGTTCAACGGTTGCCGTTGACGTCGTTACGTTCTTCTCGACCGGCAAGACTGACGATGCCACCGCGGACGACGGCGATGACGACGGCGATGACCCGATACTCGAAGACTGTCCGGTCGTATCAGATGGAAGAGAGATCTGGACTGTACTCGAGCTGGATAGTTCCCCCCTCGGTATCTCCGTTGTAGAACGCGATATAGATATCGCTCCTTCGGTTAGCCTAGCGCCGGTATAACCTTCCGTAGTGTGAAAAGACAGGGTCGATTCCCCTACCAACGTTGTCAGTTTCTCCTCCTGTTTGTCATCCTGTTGCGGCCTATGGGGAATAATTTCTGTTAACTTTTGAAAGAGGGGACGCTGCGTGGTTCGTGTGCCCTCTTCGTTTTCTTCTTTCGTAATAACAGCGACTGGAACCATAGGCTTCTCGGAATAAGAATGCGTGGTCGTGTCGATCGGTAGCCGTGGCGTTGCGTCCGTCCGTTTAATAGCAACAGGGCTTTCGGTATCGAACGGCGAAACTTCGATCGTAACCGCGGTCGAAGGTTTCCATGAGTGCTTCTTCGTGGTCGTCTCCATTTCCAAGGGGACAACGGTCTCGCCTTTGTCGTCCTCGTCGAGTTTATCACCGGCCAAAATAGCCGGTAAGATGTTGCTCCACTCGGCGTTAGCCTGATCGGGTATCGACGGAAGCAAACCCGTTAAACTGATCGGCTTGCCCAATGCGCTTTTCAACACGCTCTGTACCTTTTCAACAACGTCTATTACCTGAAAGTTTGCGAGTCATCGGTCTCCGTGAATTGGCAATCAAACGAAAATAATAATCAAAAGTATACGATAATTAGCTTCGCCATTTCCTGTTACACCGTTCTATTATTAATTTACCTTTTTCCCACCAGTGAGTATGTCGTCAGCTTTCTGGGGTTCCTGAATCTCTATGTTCGAATGATCGGGACCACCTGCAGCGATTAGCGCCTGAATCTCTTGCATAGTCATCTGTTTTGTAATCATGTCGCCCCTCTCGTTGTACGTGTAAAATTGAAATCCGTCCGGTTTCAACAGATTCGCGGGGGACGGCGGCAATCGATATAAATTCGACTTCAATTTAGATTTCGTTCCCGTCGTTTCGCTATGTTTCGTCGGTAAATTCGTATATAAGCTTTCGCCGATACTCTTTCCAATATTTACATCGTTTCCTTTCCCTAATCCTCTTTCGCCCGTAACCACCGATATCGATGTAACCACACTGAAAATCATCCGCACAACGTTTTTGAAAACAGCACGAATAAAAAAAAAGCTGATGACATTGAGGATACGGTCGGGGAAACGGGTGACTAGGATACTGACGATTTACAGTTATATGTATTACGATCCATTTACTTACCTGGAACTGGAAGATGTACTAGAGTCGATCGTATCGTGTTCCGAAAGCGGCCAAGTAGTCATTGGACGTGGAAACGTGATAAATACAGCTGCTATTAGCGGCAGATAAAAACATGGAAATCCCATTTCTGATTTTCTTCTTGTCTTCTTTATAATAGTGGTTTACAATCTTGATCAGTGAAATAATCTAAAAAAAAAAAAAAAAAAAAAAAAAAATGAGAATCCTCGTTGAATGGGCATCGCATGCAATCGTTTATTACATCAATGTCAATTTTTGTCGACCTCTATCCCCACTATTTAGCCAAGCGGTGCTACAGGTGCAGCATCGTAAGTGTAAAACATACGGAGAAACAAAAAGACCGAATCATCGAAAGCGAACATGCACACTAAATCGAGTTTCTTGTATATTTTCTACTCTGTACGTAACGATATAACATGGGTGCTACAACGCAAAGATGCGCGCCAATAGACAGCAGAAGGCCGATCAAAACTTCCGACTTCCATTTAATTCGCGGTACAACTATAGCGTTAGGAAATCCAAAGGGCAACGATTTCAACGCGTAGGAATTCCAAACCACAGAAAGTTCGATCATAAACATTTCCTCCTAGTGATATATTATACTACATTCGGAATTCGTGCGAACCAAGACACTAACGCCAGCTCGTCGGCAAAGTTTGTCAACTTTTTCACATCTGTAGCCAAATACCTTAACAAACAAACGAATATCCTTTTAAATAACCGTGCCCATATCCCACGTGTGTGGCGAGAGAAAAACGTTGAAACCCATCGAGATAGATCTTTCGGATAGTAGACAGGTAGACAGGTTTTGGCTCTCTGTTCAGTTCAATAAAGGGGCTATCCTTTCCCCTCCGACTTCTTTTTCGTCTTCTTCTGTCCTCTTTCCTCTTCTTCTCCTGCCTGCCTTCCTTCCTTCTTCTCTTTTCTAGTTTGTTCTCGTTACGCGCTTGTTGTGGAAGCCTTTCGGCTCTGCTGGTGGAATGGTGAGTGGCAACTGGAAGCGCTTGGCGCAGGTAGCGATCAGGATCAGGGACGACGTCTCGCCGTGACGTTGACCTTGCTGTTACGATTAAGGATAACGACCTTTCTCGAACCGATTTATATGCATCCGACGGCGCTCTGACCGTGACCTCTATTCTTTTCCGCCGGACAACCAACTTACGAATTTAAAATTTATACGTGTCGATGTATTTGTGCTTCAACGTTTTCGAAAACTTGATTTCATTCGTGGGATCGATCTTGGATGCTTTAAATTGATTTCTATCTATTTCTACTGATTCTACTGATTCCACTGATTCCACTGATTCCACTGATTCCACCGGTCTCACTGGGTCCACTCTCTTCAACCCCGAACGAAGACGGACTATGTGATGTGAGGCGTATACTTGAATCACGAATCAACTTGAATCCTTCTATGAGAGCGCATCGGACTGGGCGTTAAGAGAAGCGGTAGATATGGTAGGGGAATGAACAGATGGAGAAAGGGCAAACCTCGAGAGTGGAGATGTTGCCATGGTTTGCCACAATTTGCCCCGGTTTGCCACGGTTTGCCATGGTTTGCCACGGTTTGCCACGGTTTGCCACGGTTTGCCACGGTTTGTCAAGGTTTGCCAAGGTTTGCCACGGTTTGCCACGGTTTGTCACCGTTTGCCACCGTTTACCACGGTTTGCCATCGTTTGCAACGGATTACGGCAAACTACTGATTCCGCGTAGCCGAGTATGTCGAAATATATATTACAAGTAAATCATACGAAATAATGAACACAGATAGATTTCATCGCGCGTCACAACGTTTAGCTTAGATATGTATAAAATTGACTAAACGTTTCTCTGTAACACCGAGGTAAAGAGAGTATAGTCATTGTTCTTCCCTTTCCAAGCAGAAAACTAAACCGTAACAAGATTGTGAGGGAGGCAGCAAAAGGATTAACGTAATTGACCATTGTCTAGAGAGTAGGTAATATATTGTAGAATTAAATAACACGAAATATTTGATCGAACGTAGAGGAAAAACGGAGTCGCATGTTCGATACGAAACAATTTTTCGAGAGAACGACTACGGCGGGAAACGAACGGCCGATGATTAACGGAGATTAACGGTACACCGGCCGTTTAGAACGACCGCGCCAACGCTGTATTCTCGGAACCATCGACCGAATTACGCGAGTAGACCTTTCAGCGAACTCGAGCTCTCTTCGTATTTCATTCGTTCGCCGATTACATCGATGCGTAAATGGTGACCAGATCAAATTTAAACGATGTTCAACACATATCTCAAGGATCGGTCGTCCGAAAAATAAACGTATCGACGTTTCTAGACGTACAAATAAAGATATACATATATGTCACGATTACTCTAAAGTGAGATCAAATTATCATCTTTTTAATTCGCTTTTCTCGGACTCTAGATTCGCTAGGGAACGGTGTAAGAACGACTAACGGTGATCACCAGACCTTTCTTCTTCTTCTCCTCCTTCGCTACTTTACCTGCCTATCGTTGGAACAAAAATGTCCGAACATAGGCTTCCATCCATCTTTTATTGTTCGCGCGAACAGCATGTTCCTCTGATGTTAACGCGGACACATTCGTAAACGGTATACTATGTACTCGAAATTCTCCATTCTTTATTTTCTTTTTCGATTTTTATAAAATGTTTGCGAGTTTTCGCGATCGTTGCATTGCGCGCCGATTGTAGATGATTTGAATCGATCAATTGGTAAAGAAAGAAAAATCTGCGAGCAGTTGCGAGAAAGATAATGCTCTCAGAGAGTATCAGGCTATAATCGCAGCCTAACGGTCGCAAAAGTAAATACATATCGTACAAGTACGCGTTCGAAGAAAACGAGGATTTTTAAGAGGCATGAACAGTCTGAACGACGATATACTTAGCCTGTTAAGACTGTAGACGGAATTAAAATCAAGGTTAATAATAAGTTGATTAAATCGGAACTGTCGTACGATTCGATATGTTTCGTTGCGCTATAATCGAAAGTAGGATATCGCGATTTTCTTTTCATGTTGCTCGGTATAACGATCGTCAAAGAGAGAATACGGAAAAGAGATGATTCCTGGCGAAGCACAAATTTCAAAGATATTAATAAAATCACTGAACCGAAACAAGTAAAGCAACGAAAAAAGCATGATGTTAAAAGATTTAAAAGAGAGAGAAACACATTTCGTTAACGGAAGCAGATACAAAGGCACATGGAACACGCTTGGGATGGATGGGGTTGGCCGATACGTACAACCATATAGTTAGTCTATTCGATTAGTTCGTTTACTCGTATGATATTGGATTGGGAAGACCTTCCCTTCCCTCGATCATCTGAAATTATCTAAAAATACAATAAAATAAGCAGAGAGGAATAACGCGTAAAATGTGTGTCAAACAGTACTATTCGTAAGTAAACGACAAACCGATATTCGGATATTCCAAACGAGGACGATACCTTGCGTATACAAGCATTGGCACATCGTACAACATTCGTATGTGTGTATGTACCGGTTTCGAGCATCGAGAATTTCTTGCGCGTAACGTTGCCGCGTACCGTTACACCGTTCAAGTAACCAAAGCCATTTCGGTAGGCTCGCGCTTGAGAGTTTCCACGCGTTTGGCTGCCAGTATTCTGCTCTCAATGCGAGACCGTACCCTCGACGTACGAACCAGTTCTTTCTGACTCTGGCACACATTCGTGCGACGAATAGCTCCTATCACGGAATAATAATTTCTCTCCCTTTCTATCTGTCTCTCTCTCTCTCTCTCTCTCTCTCTCTCTCTCTCTCTCTCTCTCTCTCTCTCTCTCATTACGTTTATTTTCATTTTTATTTTATTTTTATTTTGCTAAACTTTGTAGTTGTAGTTGTAGTTTAGTTTTAGTTTAGTTTGTAAATAATACTTTGTATTTTAATTGTTATATTCTTTTGTACCTTTTTATTTGTATACTTTTTATGTTATATTCTCTATACTCACTTTTCTGTTCATTTGCGTCTGTCCTTAGAGGGGTTACCCCTAGGACGAAACTAAATAAATTCAAAATAAAATTCTCTCTCTCTCTATCTCTCTCTCACTATCTATGTATCTCTCTCTTCCTCTCTTTCTTTCTTACCTTCTTTCTTCCATTCTTTCATTCATTCGTTCACTCGTTCGTCCATACGATATAACATCGGTTGTTTGCGTCAATTCGCGTCATTTCTCCCAGACGTGACGTACGAGGGAGAATTTCTGGACGGAGCGTTTCATGGCAATGGCAGCGTGAATTGGCCGCGCGGGCAAAGAATCGATGGTATTTGGATTCGGGGTGAATCGACGCAAAAGCGATACACATTCAAGGACAGCTTGATTTTCGCTACGAATGATTGGCAATATTGCCAGTTTCCCGACAGACGGTTGGTTTGAATTGGACTTCACTTAATGTTACAGATATTGATTTTGAGAAACATTACAAAGAATCGGAATCATGTACGTTTACGCAAGACTAACCGATAATAGCCACATACCTTTTTTAAGAATGTACTTTTTTTCTTGTATTCGTGAAAAAATGAATCCGCTAGATTTAGTAAATAAATAAACTTTTCTGACAAAGCACCGGACATGTTTTAGATTTCACGAATCCGTCGAAAACGGTTTAAGACCAGCCGGAGCGACGCTTCGAACGAATAACCGTCAATGCACTGCGATTCCTGACATGTGCTACGACACGGCTAACGGAATCTTTCATCCAAATACCGGTTGTATCACGTCCTATACAGATCCCGAAAAAGTGCCCCATATACTCCCATTATTTCCGTATAATACAACTGCACACTGGACATCCTGTTTAATTATAAATTTTCAAGGTTCTGGAAATACCGACGGCAGCGAAGGTTCGATGGATAAAAGTGAACTGTCGGATGGCTTCGATCGTGCCGACTGGCCATAGGACCGATCTTTATGAAAATTGGTTTTCGCATGAGTTCGATAGGGAAAATCTCTTTTCAGGCCTATTACCCTTCTCGGACGAATCACCTGAACCATGGTGGAAAAGGTAAGAACGGGGCGATCAAATGTAGTAGCAATGAAACAACAAACATATCGATATCTGATTGGATGCTTGTTTATTTCAAGATTGCATATCTACCGAGCAGATCGTATCTCGAAAGTTTGCTGCGGCAAAAGAAACAGTTACGAAGAAAGATTCCCGTTTACAGAAATATAAATTGATAAACCCTATACCTATACGAGTACCTAACTTACCAGTGGGTGTGAACAAAAACAAGTGTTTTCGGCAAATAAATGTTTATTATTTAACACAAAGTTGTCTCTGTTCGTTTAGGACAGAAGGTCCATGCGGCTGCCGATGGACGCGATATAGCACGCTTAATCTTTTCGGTATACATTCCGTAGTTTTGCACGTGACTATGTCCAGCGTTATGTGTAACTCCAATGTCTCGTTTCCGTTAAAAATCAATAACGACAATGGCTCAGAGAGTTTCCCGCTGGTTGCATTGGTCGCGCAATCGTCCATCGGTATGTCGATAGACCACGTTTGGGGTGAATCCCCGTTTAACTTCTGGTCGCTTTCAAGAAACGTTACATCGAACCCAACTTTCAATTCGCCTCCTTTCTCATCTATTACTGTCTCGAATACGTATGTGCTTTCCTTACTATTACCTATGCCCATCGAAGGGATTTTGACGGATAGCTACAAGCAAAAATACAACAAGAGACAACATATTTACTAGGTAATTTATGTCGATATCGGTCTTACCGTGGCGATCTTCTCGTTCTTCAGATCAATGACCTTCACAGCGTGATTGTTAGTGTCGGCAACATACAGCATAGTTCCGTCGGAACTAATAGTTACATCACCAGGCTCGTCAAACTGAAATATACACGAGACTCGTACAATGGAAAAATGTAATTGACGCCAGCGATTTATACAAGTCCTAAATGAACTCCACGTTGGTATTTTTATGCAAACACACGTGAGAACTAACGTACTGAAAATTCTTTGCTGGGCTGGCCACCACCGTATACAGTCTTACACTGGTTGTTAGTCGGATCGATTCTTTTAATTTTATGATTGTAAGTATCGGTTACATAGACAACGTTTTCATTTTGATTCCACGTCAATCCTAACGGATGCTGAAGTTTCGCGCTATACTGTATCCCATCGACATCTCCGAAGTCATGTAGATCCTACGTTTCATGAAGAGAAATATTGTTTGTACTGTGCAGGTAAATATTATATTATAGGTACGTACTACTTGCTAATTCCAACGAAATCTAGAAAAAGAAAACGCACCGCTGGATTTTTATTACCACCGCAAACTGCAGATACCCGACCATCTTTTAAATCTATTCTTCTGATAGCGCTGCTTTCACTGTCGACGAAAAATGCGTTTTTAGTCTGCTGAACAACTACTATGCCCGACGGTTGAGCTAAACCAGCCGCGTGTGGATACGAATTGTTACGGTTTTCTTCTCTACCGCTTCCAACGATCGCGGCACAAGTGCCTGCCTTGTGTGATCTAAAACAATCTCACCACAACTTTATTTTTCCTGAATTTACTCTGTCGTCCAACAAACAGAATAGCCTCGATACCTGTTTTTCCACCAAATTGTGTCCTCCAAAAATAATGCCCAAATTTGATGCGTACCAGCGATCGCGATCAACAAGATTGGTGTGACGTTTTTACCGTACTCATATTTATAAACAGCTACATCCCATGGCGAAGACAAATCTTGCTCCTCGCCGGCTTTACCACCTACGTAATCCTGACCTTGACAACCAGTACCGGCTACAGTGATTACCATTTTCTTTTTTAAATCTATCTGAAAACAAATCCTTTCTAATCTGGTTCACAAACTATACCAAATAATTTTCCATACAAAGATCCAACAATCTTAAGGCTTACCTTCCTGATAGCATGATTTTCATTATCCGCAACATAAATTGTATCACCCAACGTGCACACACCTTGAGGTGCATTGAATCTTACAGTATCAAAGTTACCATCTCTGAAACCTGGATTGTTACCACCAATGACATGCTCTACTATTCCTGTCATGTCTGTTACTAAGATTCTATTATTTCCTGTGTCCGATATCACAAGTCTCTCCACTTGAGCGTTTCGAAAGATCGTTACCTTACCGGGAAACAAAAGAGAACTTTTTCCTACAATGGGTAACAAATGACGGGCTGGATATAGGGGAATGTCCCTGTCAGAGATTCGATTCAAAGACTTAAAGTAGGTTATAGCTACATCAACATAAACAAACAATTCTTCTCTGTGACCTTCTCCGACAAAAACTGCCAATGGTTCACCCGATGGTCCTGTGGAACATAAAAAATTTGTCAAGTACATTCCAATATCCAAGTATGGCTCCGTAAAACAAAAACAAAAGTTCTACGCGTACCTATCATTATCAATGTTGGCCAGCAAGAAATGCCTAAATCTCTCCATGTCGACAGTTTTGCATCATTTACAACTGGATGTGTTATATTATATCTTTGCACAGCCGATAAAATCTGTTTGGAATCTTTTTCATTTGCAAACTTTGCACTGTGTACACCAACCTGCAAACGATTTTGTACATTTACGTTGATGACACAACGTTTAATAGCGACAATATATTAACCAGATTCAGCTAGTTTTACATGTGAATATACTAACAACCACAAGACCATCTCTGATGGAAAACTGTTTTTCAAGAGCACTCAAATCTGGTAAAATGTGCATACAGTTAATGCAGCAGTAGGTAAAGAAATCCAATATTGTTATCTTCCCAACAAGATCTCGTTTCATAGATAATCCTTCCGAAACGTTGAACCATTCTAGTCCTGATATATTTAAAAGCCTTTACTTAGAAATTTGTAAAAACCATAATTCGCAAGGAAGGGTAGAAGCGCCGGCAGAGAAGGACAACGATCCGTTAGTCTTCTTTGATGCACAAATTATATTGGCGATACAAGCTATCTATTGTGACGCCCTTTACAACAGCCATCGCACCCAAAATTACTTGTGTCGCGTCTTTAACATCGTTATATCGATGCAACAAATTCATAATTTCTTCTGCAGATCGACATTCATTATCCTCCGATTTTAAAGAAATTAACTCTTGGTCTAATTGTTTCTCAATCTCTACGAGTTGGGAATATTCTTCTCTCTCCTGTTCATTAAGAAAGGTATCTGTGGGTTTGTCGGTAGTTGATTCATCCACTTTCCTCGTTTCTTTATCCCTATTCTTCAAATTATTACACGACATTGATACAAATTTTAAATATCTATGAATTTCGTTCACTTGTGGGTAAAGCTGACAGCTCGACACTACTGGTTCGATAAATAGCAGAAAGGTGGAATAGGTATAAATAATCGATATCGATCGTGTTTTTCTCGTAAATAACCATAAATGGTAAATGCATATTCAGACTCGTAGACACACGACGACAACACCCCCCACCCCCAGCCCCACCTCTCTCCCACTCTATCCGTCGTTCCTTTACGATCAAAGTACTAGTGCCTTAATGCCCTACGTACCATCTATATATCACCCTTTGTACCATCTATAAATAAAATTTATCAACATTCAAACTTAACAACCTGCTTGAAAATCATTGATCCGATGGGGTTTGTTCGCGAAGGCTTTGATGTGCGTCAATACTAATTTCTCTCTATCCTTTGTGTCACACGTAGACTCCAAATTACGACGAATCTCCATGCAGGCACGCGTTAATTCTTCCACAGTATCATGCACATCCATTTTTTTACCGATTCCTTCCACAGAAGAGTAGCGTTATAACTTTGAAGGCTGAACGTAAAGTGGCGAAGTAAGAAGGTCAGGAACAGTGAAAATCATGAAAAAGAGTGGGAGGTAAGCGAGTGACGGTGCGCGCGCGGGGATCTCTAGGGCAAGCATATCAAGTATGAACATATGTATAGTTTTAATTTTTAATTTCGATACATTTCGTTCTCCTCCGATCCTTTCTGTACGCATGAAAATATAAAATACATATACATATATGTGGAGGTGCTCGAGCGTACGCGTCGTCGCGTACGCATAGGATTCATCTAACATATTGTTATTTCAACTGAACCGTCTATAGTAATATTATTGTGGGTTAATATTAAATTAAGCAATCAATTATTGGGTGTCTTTACGGTCTTGTATGTACACAGATCTGTATGTGCGAAACATAGAAGTAGAAGCAGAAAGAGAAATAGAAAGAAATATACGAATACCCCTGTAAATGGGATAAAATAAAGAAAATTAAAAATTTTTAAATTTGTTGAGTATACGTTTTCTGTTCTGCTGTAACCGGCATCGATTAATTTAAAAGTTTAACACAGGGCCTACACATTATTAATACATCACTGTGTGACATTCGTGGTCCGACAAAATTTTAACAATCTCCAAACGCGCGATCTACAGTAATCTAACGTAGGCGCAAGTGCATCAAAGTTAGCATAAGTCAGCACTCGTTAGAGAGTTCCAGACTGGTTCCGGACGCAGTACCAACTTGCCCAAACTATTGTTAATCTGCTTTACTTCGTCTCTCTTGCACATTTCATTTTCTTTCATCTCTGTTAGGAAACTAGATAATAGTCACAATGTCGCAAGACAAACCCACGAGTACAAGTAAAATCGAAGACTTGGATTGGATTCGAATACGTGAAAATTTAAGTAATGAATTTGCGGTTGAAACTGTGGGAGATCGGACGATACGTAAAATACGAGAAAATCCTCTAGTGCCTATAGGTGAATATAACCTTCAAACTGTTGTTGTATTTCACAGTTCCTTAACATGTATTCATTAAGTAATTTCACAACGATAACCTAATTAATGTTCGATTACTCCTGATATTTCGTCTCTCCTTTATCGCAAATTTGATTAATTTTGGAAGAGAGGAGGAAAATAACCTCTACTTCACCGGGCCAGCTATGAAAAACATTACAAGTATATGTATATGCATAAAATATCGAAGAAAAGTGAGACTCATTATAAGTTGATTAATTGCACCATTGCAATGTTTAATATATCTTTTCGCAGGTTGTACCGCAACCGTAGCCGCTCTAATCTACGGAGTTTATAGTTTTTCGAAAGGGCGCTCACGAATGTCTCAATACATGATGCGTGCACGTGTAGCTGCTCAAGGATTCACCATTCTTGCTATTGTCGTTGGGTTTATGTTTACCTCGCAGAACAAAAAATAACGTAAAATTCAACCGAAAGATAGTCGACAACCTATCATGTGTCCTATGATTTTCAACGATACACTCATTTCTGTGGTGTGAGATTACCAAGTCCCCTTTCAACGTCGTAGTAAGAACAATTTTAATGCCGAAAAATGTCCTACCAGCTTATCTTTTCAAGCACATAGCACACATTATATGGATTTCGTCACTTGATCCAGCGTTTCAATACAAAGAGACAACAAACATGTTAATACTTTACACAGTTAATATATGTAATATAAGGAAATCTACCAGGCATGGGAGTTCTGCACACATTACAACTTTGATCTTATAGAATATTAAATAGCAATATGTATACAGTAGTATGTATAAACAATATGTATGTATACAGAGTTTGCTTTTGTTTTTAATTACATTCATTTTGCAACACGTAATACAGTTTCTGTAAAACGCGAGAGCGTTGATGAAGATTAATGAGGGAATGGATAAATATATGTTCAGATGAGATGGCGTTCGGCTTGTACAAAGTTACATATAGCGAGCTTCTTTGCCCGGATTCCGAATATCTTTTCTGTTTACATCGTACAGTTCGAGAAACGACGGTTTCCCTTCAATTTGACTTCGGTAAAAAACGTTGGAATTTCCTCAAGATGTACAATAACTCGATTTCTTCGTTATCTAAGCGCATTACCCATCAAAGGGGTCTCGTCGTAAAGTGAGCCTTGTCGTTTATCTATAAAGGAATTACGCGTGCTCTTAACACTTGCGTTCGTATATCCAGATTCGATAGGTATAGGAACAGGAATAGGAATAGAAATCTGCTGAACGACTACGGCCGCGTGTTTCCACCTTGAATGATCGTTCGCGTGTGTAGTCAAATATCGCAGCCACCTTTCCGTATCGTCCTTCGAATCTAGTCTGAGCACGTTGGAGTCCTCGGTACCGTCCTTGTAATTTATTATTCGTAACTGATGCCTTGTTGATTTTGACCGGTGAATAGACGTTTCCTGAAATCAAGTCACAGATAATGATGTAAAAGAGAATGTGTTTTCGATAGGGAATACGCTCAGGAGTGCCACGATACTTCGCTGGATACGCTCAGGAGTGCCCCAATTCGATATCTTTAAATTACTATTTGTATATTCGACAGGAGATAACCTTTGTTAAATTAGTGAGTATAGTAGAGTTCTCTTACTTTATTCACGCATATTGTACATGCAGGTTCTCGTTGTTCGTCCGCGTGTTTTTTCGCCTGCCAAACTTTGAGACGGAAAGCTTGAAGTCGTGCCCAACACTGTCGATCGTTTAGAAAGACGGATCCCGCGCACACTTCCTTATCAATGCAATCGGGTTGAACGGCCAGCCGACAACAAAAGTGGCCGAACAGCGGCAGAGCGTGATACTTGTTCTCTGAAAATGAAATAACACTACTCGTTCACGATCTAGTATTATTAAATGAAGCATTAATCGAAACAAACGGTAGGGCTAACTCTCACCGAAACTGTTCACCACAAGGTCATACGTGTGTACATCGTTGTCAGTATCGTCGAGACTCAATCTAGCTCGTGCGACTAAATCAAATTGCGGTCCACTGAAACGAAAGACATCCGATTAATGGTTAACTTAACAAATCACTGTTTTCTACCGAGAAGATGGCGATACTTACATTTTGTTAGAATCCCAATCATCTCGAAGAGACGCGGCCAATTTTTTGCCCACAGTTCTCGAGATAGAAGAGTGGATAGTCTTTTTTATCCTTATGGGAGTACTAGCGATGCTCAGATCCTCTTGTAAAACGTGACTATAGATCTCTAAGATCAACTCGAATTCAGCTGGTACATTGTTACTGTAAGATTACAGCAAACATGATTCATTTTTCGTGTACACGATACATGAATAACAGCGATCATACCTCAAGGGCGAAACAAATAGAAATGTTTATTTTGGCTTTCGCGGTTAATCAGAGAAATTAACTTACAATATTAGAGTATCGGGAAAGCTGATGTCCGTTTGTTCTCTATCGACGGGACACACTAAACTCGTGTCGTGTATCTCCGTTCCGACCCGCGCCAAACAAAAGACTGCAAATCTTCGGTGATCCCCTCGATTTTTAAAATGATCCGAGTCCCGCCACATTAACGGGAATCTCAGATCCGAGATGGATAATCTGCCTTTACCTCCCGAGCAGCTGCAATTAAATCGCAATATTTCCTTTTATTCTAACAAGTCAGGCACATTAAACATTAAATTTTGTTTGTTTCAATAACACTAATGCCTACACGACAGCTAACTACTATGATATACTTTGGAATGGATCAATATCAATAATCAATACCTCGATGCCAGCTTAATAGATGTATCTCTTTTACGACGTTGCAGTTCAGCCATGTACGCGGACATCCTTTCGTTCGAGGTCAGTAAAGCTCGCGCTGCCTCCAAACTCTGAGTTGGGTGCATCGGATGCCGTTGCTGCGCAGCAGCCATCAATCTCAGCGAACCTTCCCTCATTTTTATTTCTACCTCGATCTTTCGTTCTAAATCATATTCCTGTAGAAAAATCAAACTCCTGTTATACTTGTTCTTTTATATTGCTTTCCGATCCTTGTCCTTCTTTCTTTTATTCTCTAGTTCTCACCATTTCTATAGAAAATATATAACAACAGGGCAACAGCAAGTTTTCAGTGTCGCATCGACCTAGCCCAGGCTTGGTTTTACTTTCCCTCACCAAGCCAAACCCCTTTCTTATTAGATTACTCTTAGAGCGTTGTTCCAATGTGTACAAGTTTCAGCTCGCGATAATTTCAGACGTTAATGCGTAGGAATTTCAAAACGTTGACATTTCAGGAATTGCGATATCGAATAGAACTCCTATTCGCATGGACACGCGACCAATATAACCGTAGCTTAATACACGTGCGACCGCTGATTGATCGAATTTCGTTGTCGCAGCAGAAGTGAATAAAAATTGTACAATCAACGACCGAACGAAAAGGGAAACGGAAAAAAAATGTGAATTGATTGCGATTAACAAGCAGTTAGTCATGACGAAAGTAGGAGGGAAATAATACTTGTTATCTATCGTGGAAGACGGTAGCGGATGTTAAAATAGATCGTATGAAATCCGGTTCCACGCATTCTGCTTCGTTTACTGACAGTATCGTTGAGCAAAGAACAGTAACCTCCAATTAATCGTCGCTGCTCTTTTAATAATCACTGTGACTGTTTATAACTTTTATTAAATACTCCTTGCTCTATCGGTATTCCTTCTACTACGTTTCTATTCCGCCGTGTAATATACTCATAGTATGTCCTTCATAAATGGATGCTGCCACTTTGACAATGTTTGATGTCGATAAACGTACTAGTGCCGATAAATACCATCGCGTACGGATTAGGTTTGCGGTTCATCGGGAAGGTAACTAAAATAAATTAAAAGAGGCGAAACTAAGCGTCTACCACATACTAACGTAAACAACGAAAAGAACAACGTTTCTGTTAGAACGTAGAAGATGAAACAAAAAAATTTAGTATCGTATGATATTAAAATTCTACAGAAAAACTAACGGCACATACCTTCGAATTATGAGCTAACTGGCGTACGTAGTAGAAATCTAGGTCCTGCATGATCCAGAATCTCTTGAATTGCGTAAAATTGTTGACAGTTTTTGGGGAAGTTGTCACAACCGATGTATCGTAGTCGAAATTTAAATAAATATGTACCAACGAATCAAATTGAAACAAAGTCGAACGAAGCGTTCGTTTCTATTAAGTACTAAATAGTTACGTTTTTAATTATATCTCTGTATCTTGTATAATTATAAAACACTGGTCTATAGCAGACTTAACTGTAGCTACGAGAGAGTCACCGATTCTTGGGCTTATTAAGTCTGTCTTCGTTTACGGTATTCTCGAGGCGGGGAATTATTGTTAGTCATGACATCGACTACCCTCACCTCTCTACCCGCCACTCCCCCTCTCCCCCCACCCGCCTTTTCACTCTCGTCACTTCTCGTTTCTTCTCTTCTCCCCTTTCTAGCTGCGTTCATACCCAAGACACGTACGAAGTAGAAAATAATTTCATTTTCTTTAACACGAAAATTGTATTAATATTTTTCCTTTTACGAACGTCACAATAATCGATCGTTTCCCTTGACCTTCTGCGGAAAGTTTCTTCTTGGACGCAGTAATAACCTTCGACCGAATCTTTTTAAATAGTAAAATTTCTCAGTTAAGACTGGTATAAGAAACCGGTGATATTCGTAAAACGCTCGTACTTTACCGAATGCTCGACAGTTATAAAACTGTTTTATTCTTTCTCCTGTGTTTTCTGTTTCCCTTTTCGTCTTCACATCATCGAATGCAGATCGCGTCATACTGTCGCGCACCGCGAACACCAAGATGATTCAGACATAGGGAGAAACAGAGAAACAGAAATGAAGAGGGAGGAAGGGGTGTGGTATCAGTGGAATTCGATCGATTACACGCGCATGGTTCTCGCTGTTTCAAATGGTTTTAAACGAACACTAAGAAGGTTTTAATTACATACGCTGTACGATATATTTACTAGATGCGTTTACTGGAATATACATATTATATACTAGAGTGCATCAACTAAAAGCTATTCGTAAGAGAAGTCATTGAATAAATGCATGCTTGTGTACCACAGGTGGCGCATAAATACATCTGTAACTTGAAATTCAACGGGCATGTATATACCACAGGTTGGGCAGTAAGTTTCGAATGTAATTCAATTTGATATTTGCTTTTTTTAACTTATGTAACAATCGCAGGAAACAACGACATCATGATTTATTCACAAACTGATGAAATCATTTTTAAGTACTTTTGCAGAAGATTCAACTCTTACATATACGGGTTCAGTACATTTTGACACACAGCTTAATACAGCATTATTCTGAATCTCATTAAATTCATTGGGAAACCGTTCATCCTATGCAAACCGATCAAGAGCAAGTGACAACGGGTATTTCACAATACCAACATCGAGGAAAAATCAACAGAGTGGAGACATAACCTATCTTTCATATGTACCGGACCGGGTAGATTATAAAGAATGTGTAACTATAACTGCAAATTACGTTTAGATCAATACATAAAAGTTGAACAAGCAATCATGAAATATGCTCTTTAAGGTTACAAACAGAGTGGTTATACGTGTCTGTGTCTGCATTGTACGGCATACGACAGAGCAACAGGTTGCGACAAAAACGTTTCACATTTTCCAAACAAAAACTTACTACGAGATTTCTGCTGTTCCGAATGCTTTCCCGTCTTCGAATTCGTGCTTGATAATCCGTCAATGAACGTAAGTATGTGTTTTCCTTCTTTGAAATAACACTGGAAGATGCGTGAGATGCAACGGACTTTCTACGCGGCGCCATATTTATTAATTCATACCCTTGACCGCTTGGGAGTCTTTTCTATTTCCCTCTCTCTTGTTCGTTTATTCCTTCGTCACTTGTACACAACCGAATGTTTCAATGCGTTTATCGTAGCTAACGGTAGCTTGTTTGCCGTGAAAAGTAACTAACGGATATCGAGCTGGTGTTAAGCGACGAAAATAGGAGAAAATCGAGAAACTTTTAACTTATATGTATTGACATGCACATACCGTGGAAATGATCTTGCTACGGTTTTAACCCTTTTCACTCGACCGGCGCCGCTCAGGCGTCGAAATAAGAGAAAAATCCAAGCCCATGAGCGCAAAGGGTTAAGATTGTTGAGGAACGCAACTAAGGATGTTTTAACTGTGTGGGTGAAATTTTAAAAAATCGTATTCATATATTTCGTAAGCATATAGGTATTCACAAAAAATTTGATAGCGATTAATGCGAGTTTATGACTACGCGTTTAACGAGCGTAGCTTTTCACTTTTTCTCCTTTTCCTTCTCTTTTTCTTTTCCTTCTTCTTTTCCTTCTTCTTTTTCCTTATCTTTGTCCTTGTCCTTGCCCTTGTCCTTGTCCTTGTCCTTGTCCTTATCCTTCTCCTTCTCCTTATCTTTCTCTTTGTCCTTATCCTTGTTCTGTTGAAGAGATCCAACCGCTTGACGAACAGCTTCGGAATGCGGATCGACCCCTGGCAAATTTTCTAATACCGACTGTAGAAAAGCCGGGTCCGCCATAACCGCGGCATAGTCTTCTTCCACTTCCATAGCTTCTTCCTTCAACGCGTCGAGATCATCTGAAAAACCAAGATCGCAACAAACTTAAAACGCTGTAAGGGACATTGATAATTATGGCTTCCTGAAGATAGGGAACTGATCAAACGATCAAATGAAAAAAAAAAAAGAGGAAAGACGAAGGGGAGTGGGCGGTATCGTACGTTGTTCCTGCATAGACATCTGCATGGCGAATGCGATTTGCTCCTCCTCGCTCATACGGGTGAAGTCAGGCACGTTGCCAGAAGGGGGTATCCCAGTCGTGGTATTGGTGTCGGCGGTTGACGCGGTATCGTCCGCGGCCTCCAACGACATTGCCAGCGCACGCTTTAACATCGCCTCGTCGTTCGGAGACTCTTTGGCGCTGCTTTCAGCGGGTTTCGCTGATGGAGGGCCGTTCGTGTCGGTTACTTGCGCCCGTCGGGCCTCGTCTTCTTGTCGTTGACGTTGCTCTTCCATTGACACGCGTAGAGCCTATGAATAATTAATACTATTCAACAGACGAATCTAATATAGAGGACGCTGTACCTGTGTTGTTCGAAATATACGAACCAACGCCAATTCAGGATCTTCGTTTGGATCGACTCCGAATTCGAACGCTGCCCCGTCCATACCTGCACCACCCATGCCATCTTCTCCTTGTATTATCGGAGAAGAAATTAAAGCATCGGATAAGTGTGGTCCAGGTGGAATGGTAACCAGGTGGCTATTCTTAATTAAATCCTTTCCGTTAAGAGCATTTATAAATGCAGTCAACACTTCGTTGTTCACACTCTCTTCTCCAAAGCTTATTACGTCCACATTGACTTTTTCTTTCTTCAATCGTTTTGCCAGTTTTACCAATTCCTTTTCATCTACCTCTATAGGACTTCCAATGAAAGCCACAATACGCATCCTATGATTCTTACCCTGGCGATGCTTCAATGCCAACTATGGTACAACAAATTCTAGCTATTATCCTTCACTTATCAATACACTTAGGCCTAATAAACAACAGATAATCATACTAACAAATGCAATTCTTATTCCTGTAATGAGACACAGATTGCCATTCGGTTGGACTTGATGAAGTTTGGATAAAATTCTGCCTACGTCACTGGTTAGCGTAGCCAAGACTTTCACGCTGTATTAATAATAGAAAAAATAGCATAGATAAAAAATCTATATCGTTACTAGGATAATCAAAGACATTAGCTATAGCTTAAAGTTACTTACTTAGCTAGTGTTATTAAACCGACGTTGTTTTCTGGATTTGAGCGGGTTTTCGAATGACACACCAAATTGACGGCATCCTGTTGTGCTTGTAATCGCGTCGGAAGGAAATCTCCATTTCTCATGTAGTCGCTGTTGTCGACACTAAAAAAATGTTAATCGACGCGAAAGTAAGTTGAACGAAAATCTAGAAATGTTTAAACGTCGAATATCAAACAGGTTTTTCAAAAAGGAAAGTAAACCTGTGTCGTGATATTCCCAATACCGCATAACCTATCTTTTACGTGGAAACTTTCAACGAACTAGTTTAATTTGATCGCAACGAAGTAGCTTGATATTCAACGTTCTGATTCTAAAAATCCAAAGGAAATATATCGAATGTTCCCATCTTTTAGCAAAAAACTCAACACGGATAAACCACGAAAACACGATATAACTCGCTACAAGGTATTTCAACTTTGCACTGTCACTCGCCTACGGATTCATGGATCAGCAACGTTTTTCCCCGGTTACGAAAATAATTCGATATACCCGCGTTAACATACACTTTGATCACGTCAATCAAATGAAAATTTTGACTAGAAGAAACGACATTACATTCGAAGAATTTCATTAATGACAAAGCTCACCATATCATAGTACTTTCCAGCACCATCTTGTTCGATTTTGATTCCGACTTTGATGCACTCGTTTCTCTGTGGTTCTCTGGCTCAGCCCAATTTCGTTTCGTTCTCTTCTCTCCAGTTTGGTCCCATTCCGTTCCGTTCCGTTCCGTTTCCGTCTATTGCCTCTTATTGTTATCAGTGTAAATTCGTCTGACACGTTCCGATTTTAGCCGTTTTCAAACCTTTAATATCTATTCCTCCATTACAATGACCATGTAATTGTACAAATAAACGCTAACCTCAAACTTTGTTATTATTCTTGTCTTTATTATTACGGTATGTACAATGTCGGTCGATGTAATATATTGATTGTGCATATATGTAGAAGAATAAATGAGATTTCTGTGTATCCGATTAGTGAAAGGCTATAATAATATATATATATATATATATAAATATTTCAAAAGGCTTGGACTCCTTAGCAAAACTGCCAAATTGAGACTGGTTCTACCATAGTTGTGTAAGATTTTAATACGTTGGAAGGTCGTATGCCGCCGACGGCATAGAAACTCAATGGTTTCTCTGAGCACTTCGATGTTCGTTAATTTATCCATTTAAACGTTCCATACCTGCGCTGGATAAATTAATCTACAAATCATTATTTGTAGAAGCACGTAATTAAAAGAGGGACGGGTCGAAATTAGAGGGCGGAACCTTCAATTCGGACGGATTAATAAATTGACGGATAAGTCAATGCAAAATAGTGGTGGCGATCGCAATCGAGGGCGGGGGCTCAAGATCGTGTATCGATGTATCAAGGTGATTAAGGCCGTCCAGGTGAAGCGTAGAATATCTTGGCACTTGATCCATCAGTGTCACTTCTTCGTAGGAGGGCGGTAAATCGCGGCGAGTTCTTAATTTTGAAAAGCTCTCCGTCGTTCGACGCCTGGCGTCGATAGCACGCAGGATAACGATAGCTGGTCCCAGGAGTAACATAACTACACCAATCGCGAGCATAACTACAGCAACGGCAGCCCCAGTCCGATTTACGGGAGGAAGTGACAAAGACTTTTCTTCTTCTGACATATCGAATCTGCCACCTTCATCGTTTTGATTCTCGTGTTCCTTCTCGTTCTCCCCAGAGATAATCGAGCTATTTTCCTTGTCTACGATCTTTATTCTCTCGTTCGACAAACGTTCGAGAGCGGTCATTCTTTTCGTTATCGTTGAATTCCGTACCAGCATTTGGTCCGCTGCGGTATTGGAAATGTTGAAGCGTCTAAAAGCATGGCCGTGTTGAACAGCTTGTTCGACTTGAACATGGGCTTCTGATTTTTCGTGCAAATGAATAGCACCCCTTTGAAGAAATATAATACCGACTATGGTCCAGGTAGCTAATTGCAAGACGATTACCAACGTTGGAGCCCATTTATTCGCATTTGTATACAACGGCATATTTGGAACAGATTCAATCAATGACCAGGTATATTAAGTCTTCGCGAGCCTTTCGCCGCGACGACGGCGAAAAATTAAGACTATCTCGCGTCTGTCCATTTGTCTTGGGAATCGCCTTCAGGCAGTTGTATCTGTTCTTCCCATCGATCCTAAAAAGTTCAAACACCTTTAAAGATATTCCGTATGATTTCTCGGAACTGTACGCTTCTTTCTAGTATGATTTTGTGCGATTCGATGGTTGAAGTTTGACGCTTCGCTGCTAGCAAGTTGTAGCGCGGCGATTCCCTATGATTCAGTACGATGCAATGGAATGTGGGGCATGATAACAATAACGATAATTATATCGCGTCGATTCGATCTAAATGCGTCTGTTCCACAAGATTTTTTATGGCGAATATAATAAAATCCGATAATTAATTACATGGATTTACCATTGATGTTAATAAACCTTTCTCCTTTGTTTGCAATTTGGGTTCGTGTACGTATGAATATCTGGGATTAATTTCTGCACTGTTTCATGTCGCGATCCTGTACTCGCGACTCCCGCTCGACTGTTCTCCCAACTTGATCTTCTTCCCGATGTTCGTTTATCTCCTTATCCTGAAACGATACAAATTGGTCGAAAGCAAAAGGTACTGTAACTACTATCGTTTGTGATGTACCCTGGACGTATTCGTTCTACAATCGCGTGAATTTACTCTTACGGGCAAATGTTGTCACTGATCGGCAGTCTGCCTCTGGCTCTCGATCGTTCGATCGATCGATCGTTTTTCTTGTCACGTGTCAAACAATGGTTGACGACGCCAACTGGCAGCGAAGAAACTGACAGCTAGGTGAACACATCTGCGCATGCGTCACTCTTCGATATCCACGGAGGAGTTATAGTTTTACTGTTTCTACCAGTTGCCATAGTTCATACATAACTATATACTAGCAATTCTTATAAAAAAATTTAAATGGTGCTTCTAATGATGAACGACAACTATTTAGTAATAAATGACTGTATGCACATACATACATACATACATACATATTAGTTCATGTACTACATGTATGTATGTTAAAATAATTCATTATATTTTTATTCCAACCAATCTTCACGTTATTTGTCACCCATTGGTCTTCCCGGTCTAATAATTGAATTGCGATTTATAAAAGATGTTTCATCGAAAATATACCGTGTCTCGTACTTCACGCAGACTAAATTTACACGATTTATGCGATAGATCGTTCCCCTGTGCCTGTTTGTGCCTTATCCAAGGTCAGAACGAAAATCGGTAAGATTGTATTTGATACGCATGTGTTGGTTGATACAGGCTGTACAGGATCTCCAGAATCCCCGTCTTCAGGAGCGAACATCTTCATGACAATATCATATCTCTCCGAATCTATCCTGGTCTTGGTTTGGCTCGATTCGTTCCGAACTGGATACGCGCGATGTTTTTAACGTATTAATTTGTATCACGTTAGCTGAAAGAAATTTCCAGGGTAGCGCATTACCTCGCGGACACAAGTAGAAACGATCAAGAGCGACGGAAATATACATATAAGAATGTAAGGTCAAGTTGCACAAAGGTGGGATCAGGTGGGGTGACCATTCGCAACAGTGCTGTAGTTGTTTGTAACTACCGTAAAGCATATATGTAGCCCCAAGTACAAATTCCTAACATAAAGAAAAACGAATCGTCCGTTTTCCAAAAGTTGACAATGGTAGAAAGACTCTTTCAAGTGTCATCGCCGTGTCTGCACTATACCCAACGTCCGTTCGGATATCGTGAGACGTGATAGAACGATAAAGAGAATAGAATGCAGTGACAAGACCGAAAATCACCGACGAAAGTTTGGGTCGGACGGGTCTTTGCTACGCTACTGCATATGTATGTACATACATATATACATACGCCTCTGACTGAGAACCATGGTCCGTTCGTAAGTAGAAGTAGGAGGAGTAGACAGGGCCAGGCGCGCCGCGCACAGCTGGGCTGGGAAACTGTTGGTCGTTGTCCTCCGACGAGTCCTCGTTCCCGAACCTACCCGAATACTCGCGGGAGAACACGAACGAACAGCGTTCTCTTCTCTCGTCTCTTGCCAGTGCAACGCGGAACGCGCTTCTGACTGTATTCTTCCGCTTCCGAATACTGTGTCCTGTGGCCTGTGTTCCATGTTCTGTGCATCGTGTCTTGACTTTTCTTGTGTATTTCTCTTTCATCTCCACGTTACTTTGTTCGGTTGTTCAGTTCCGTTTTAAAAGTATTCTGACATGTGTGGCGATACGAAAGGATAGATGACCGTGGCTGAAAAGTAGCGGCGAATCGGCCCTGCTAGAACCGGTTTGGGAAAGCGAGAGAGGAAAGGTTGGAGCCCCTGGATCCTGGAACCTGGAGACTGTGCATCGGTAAGGGACAAACTGTGCGAGCACGCGCAGTATTCGACTAAAGTCCTTCACACGTTACTTCCTTACATTAAATCCATTGCCTGTCTTACTTCTGCGAAATGTATGTATAAGGGCTTGTAGAACTTGGCAGAAATGTATCGTTTGAGGGAAGCACGATTAACTTTTAAAATCAGTCGGGAAGGACTGATAGTTATCTGCAGTGACAAATTGGGCCGAAGCTTTACATTAGATTTGTTGTGTATTAATGCCCATATGAAAAACCACAAGGGAACCCGTATGTACGAATGATCTTTTGTATCTTGATTTACTTCGGAAGTCGTACAAAGTTTGCTACCGTAGAAATTTCACAGCATTTAAATTTCGTTGAAAGTTCCCTGTCAAAGAATTTGATAGGATTGAAATTTCAGGTGGATTGAAAATCCAAAAGTCGAAGGCCAATTTAATTCACCCAACACGCGTACATTGTAAGTACTCGAAGCTTTATCTTGGCGATGTCGATTAGTATAGGCAAAGACGAGACAAAAGACACGAAGCGTGTAGAAAGTTATTCTCCCTCTACTTCGCCCACTCCCTCTCCCTGTCCCTCTCACTCTCTCCCTCTCACTTACAGCCGTTTAACCAAAGCGATCTTTTGCACATTATGTACATGTATATGTATACATACACATAGAAGGCGTCTCAAAGCATGCAATTCCGCTTTAGTAATGCAGCGAACAAGGCAGCGAACTACATACCATGGTGCTCGAACAAAAAAAAGAAACAACTGGACCGGCATGTGTCTTCGTTGATTCTGCGAGGTGATTCTGGTGGTTCTAGTTGAGACCTCACCGATTCTCCGGGCCTACGGTGACACGCAAGCCCAATCATCCGTTCGTTACTAAGAAATTACCATGGTAGTGTGCCGCAGCCTTCACAGTCGCCGGTTAATTACGTCGTTTAGAAAGGATTCGCGTAAATCGTAAGAGTAGATAGGAGTAGGATCAGAATCGTCATTTGGACCTGACATATAAGCCACACGCGATGTAAGAGCAACTACATGGCAAACAGTAGTAGCTGGAACTAATGTTACAGATTTTCCACAACAATGGACAATACATATATTAGCTACCATAAGAAGATCAACGGGGTACATGCACGTAGCTAGATTGCTTCTTTACCGTTGGTCGAAATATGTATACTGTAGAGATAATTAATGTTGTACATACATATTTATGTATACATATACTGCTACAGACTATCCATAAGAGTAGACCGGACATGCTTAGCAAATTTTTGTGTCACGAAGAAGGGGTCCTAGGACCTCTTACCGTTTTCGTATCACGCTCAACGTTACCAGCTTTTGACTGGTATCCGTATTTAATAGCACGTTCACGTTATATGTATGTATATACATTCTGTGAGTACTAATGACATTCTATTCCTTTTGGCGGGAGAAAAAATGATATGCAAGCATGAATTCAAAATACTCTTATTCTTCGATTGCTAACAATCGCGAGCAAATTACAAAAATTGCGAAAAACCTTCAAATTAAAGCAGTTTTTCGTTCGGCATTTGCTCAATTTTTGAGACAGCGATCTGAAACTGATGTCATTGATTTAGTTGGGAAATTCTACGCCAGATCCATATATAATAGTTGTACATTTCGAAATTTTGATTTTTCGCAAAAATCTGAAGGGGGTAGGTCAGGATTTTTTGCGATTTTCGTAAATCGTTCGCCAATTCCGTAATTTCTGAGCTATTCAAATAATTCAAGACGTTTTGGACGCGGAATCCGAAGCCGAATAAGACAGTGAAAGAATCAGATTGATATCTAAAAAATTGTGGAAATGGCAGGCGATTTACGAAAATCGCAAAAAATCCTGACCTACCCCCTTCAGATTTTTGCGAAAAATTAAATTTTCGAAAAGTACAACTATTATACATTGTTCTGACGTAGAATTTCCTAACTAAAACAATGGTACCAGTTTCAGACCGCTATCTCAAAAATTGAGCGAATGCCGAACGAAAAACTGCTTTAAATTGATGAATTTTCGCGATTTTCGTAATTCCTACGTCAGTTTCGTAATTTCTGAGCTATTCAAATGATTCAAGACGTTTTCGACGCGGAATCCGAAGCCGAATAAGCCGGTGGAAGAATCAGATTGATATCTAAAAATTTGCGGAAATGACGAAAGAATTACGAAAATCGCGAAAAATTGTCAAATTCAACCAGTTTTTTGATCGGCATTCGCTCAATTTTTGAGATAGCGATCTGAAACTGGTACCATTGTTTTAGTTGGGAAATTCTACGTCAGAACAATGTATAATAGTTGTACTTTTCGAAAATTTAATTTTTCGCAAAAATCTGAAGGGGGTAGGTCAGGATTTTTTGCGATTTTCGTAAATCGCTCACCATTTCCATAATTTTTGAGCTATTAAAATGATCCAGGACGTTTTGAACGCGGAATCCAAAGGCGAATAAGACAGTGAAAGAATCAGATTGATATCTAAAAAATTGTGGAAATGGCAGGCGATTTACGAAAATCGCAAAAAATCCTGACCTACCCCCTTCAGATTTTTGCGAAAAATGAAATTTTCGAAAAGTACAACTATTATACATTGTTCTGACGTAGAATTTCCTAACTAAAACAATGGTACCAGTTTCAGACCGCTATCTCAAAGATTGAGCGAATGCCGAACGAAAAACTGCTTTAAATTGATGAATTTTCGCGATTTTCGTAATTCCTACGTCAGTTTCGTAATTTCTGAGCTATTCAAATGATTCAAGACGTTTTCGACGCGAAATCCGAAGCCGAATAAGCCAGTGAAAGAATCAGATTGATATCTAAAAACTTGCGGAAATGACGAAAGAATTACGAAAATCGCGAAAAATAGTCAAATTCAACCAGTTTTTTGATCGGCATTCGCTCAATTTTTGAGATAGCGATCTGAAACTGGTACCATTGTTTTAGTTGGGAAATTCTACGTCAGAACAATGTATAATAGTTGTACTTTTCGAAAATTTAATTTTTCGCAAAAATCTGAAGGGGGTAGGTCAGGATTTTTTGCGATTTTCGTAAATCGCTCACCATTTCCATAATTTTTGAGCTATTAAAATGATCCAGGACGTTTTGAACGCGGAATCCAAAGGCGAATAAGACAGTGAGAGAATCAGATTGATATCTAAAAAATTGTGGAAATGGCAGGCGATTTACGAAAATCGCAAAAAATCCTGACCTACCCCCTTCAGATTTTTGCGAAAAATTAAATTTTCGAAAAGTACAACTATTATACATTGTTCTGACGTAGAATTTCCTAACTAAAACAATGGTACCAGTTTCAGACCGCTATCTCAAAAATTGAGCGAATGCCGAACGAAAAACTGCTTTAAATTGATGAATTTTCGCGATTTTCGTAATTCCTACGTCAGTTTCGTAATTTCTGAGCTATTCAAATGATTCAAGACGTTTTCGACGCGGAATCCGAAGCCGAATAAGCCGGTGGAAGAATCAGATTGATATCTAAAAATTTGCGGAAATGACGAAAGAATTACGAAAATCGCGAAAAATTGTCAAATTCAACCAGTTTTTTGATCGGCATTCGCTCAATTTTTGAGATAGCGATCTGAAACTGGTACCATTGTTTTAGTTGGGAAATTCTACGTCAGAACAATGTATAATAGTTGTACTTTTCGAAAATTTAATTTTTCGCAAAAATCTGAAGGGGGTAGGTCAGGATTTTTTGCGATTTTCGTAAATCGCTCACCATTTCCATAATTTTTGAGCTATTAAAATGATCCAGGACGTTTTGAACGCGGAATCCAAAGGCGAATAAGACAGTGAAAGAATCAGATTGATATCTAAAAAATTGTGGAAATGGCAGGCGATTTACGAAAATCGCAAAAAATCCTGACCTACCCCCTTCAGATTTTTGCGAAAAATGAAATTTTCGAAAAGTACAACTATTATACATTGTTCTGACGTAGAATTTCCTAACTAAAACAATGGTACCAGTTTCAGACCGCTATCTCAAAGATTGAGCGAATGCCGAACGAAAAACTGCTTTAAATTGATGAATTTTCGCGATTTTCGTAATTCCTACGTCAGTTTCGTAATTTCTGAGCTATTCAAATGATTCAAGACGTTTTCGACGCGAAATCCGAAGCCGAATAAGCCAGTGAAAGAATCAGATTGATATCTAAAAACTTGCGGAAATGACGAAAGAATTACGAAAATCGCGAAAAATAGTCAAATTCAACCAGTTTTTTGATCGGCATTCGCTCAATTTTTGAGATAGCGATCTGAAACTGGTACCATTGTTTTAGTTGGGAAATTCTACGTCAGAACAATGTATAATAGTTGTACTTTTCGAAAATTTAATTTTTCGCAAAAATCTGAAGGGGGTAGGTCAGGATTTTTTGCGATTTTCGTAAATCGCTCACCATTTCCATAATTTTTGAGCTATTAAAATGATCCAGGACGTTTTGAACGCGGAATCCAAAGGCGAATAAGACAGTGAGAGAATCAGATTGATATCTAAAAAATTGTGGAAATGGCAGGCGATTTACGAAAATCGCAAAAAATCCTGACCTACCCCCTTCAGATTTTTGCGAAAAATTAAATTTTCGAAAAGTACAACTATTATACATTGTTCTGACGTAGAATTTCCTAACTAAAACAATGGTACCAGTTTCAGACCGCTATCTCAAAAATTGAGCGAATGCCGAACGAAAAACTGCTTTAAATTGATGAATTTTCGCGATTTTCGTAATTCCTACGTCAGTTTCGTAATTTCTGAGCTATTCAAATGATTCAAGACGTTTTCGACGCGAAATCCGAAGCCGAATAAGCCAGTGAAAGAATCAGATTGATATCTAAAAACTTGCGGAAATGACGAAAGAATTACGAAAATCGCGAAAAATAGTCAAATTCAACCAGTTTTTTGATCGGCATTCGCTCAATTTTTGAGATAGCGATCTGAAACTGGTACCATTGTTTTAGTTAGGAAATTCTACGTCAGAACAATGTATAATAGTTGTACTTTTCGAAAATTTAATTTTTCGCAAAAATCTGAAGGGTCAGGATTTTTTGCGATTTTCGTAAATCGCCTGCCATTTCCACAATTTTTTAGATATCAATCTGATTCTTTCACTGTCTTATTCGCCTTTGGATTCCGCGTTCAAAACGTCCTGGATCATTTTAATAGCTCAAACATTATAGAAATGGCGAGCAATTTACGAAATTCGCAAAACAGTATTATACAGTGTCCAGAGTGACGGAGCGATTTGAAATCTCTGATAGTGCAGCTCACTGATACTATCGTTATTCATCATGTTCGGGATGTTAGGAAAAATAACACGCACGCATCTTAAAACCATGGTCGATTCTATCACTAGTTCGCGGCCTTGAACTTGAATTTAAATTTCATGGCGTTGGGATTCAAAGGCAGAGAAATATTGGTCTGTTAAATGATGAAAAAATAAAAGATGGTTAAATACGTCTGTACATACGTATGTATGTACTACATTCTAACGTGTTTCGCGTTTTCTTTTTCTTGTTTCAGTCGAAGACGCGATCGATGTTCGTGAAAGTGGTGAACAGAGGTGGCGGAATCGGGATCGGGATCGGGATCGGAACGTGGATCAGAACTGGGATCAGGATTTTGTGTTGAGAGGACGGAGAGAGAGAGAGATGTTCGTGGTTCGAGGACGCGTGGAGACGGCGCTGAAGGCCCGAGGCAGATAGCGGTGCTAGTTTGGGGGGTGTGGGAACCCCAGGGGGGCCGGGGATGCGTAGCCCCTCTTTCCTCTCTCCTCTATCTCCTCCCTATCCTCACTGCCAGGATCAGGAAAGCCAAGACGAGGAGGAAGAGGAAGAAGAAAGATGTACGATGCGGCCCCCAGCGCGGAACGCCAACTTGATATTCTTAACTGCATATCTTTCGATCCTTGTGGTGACTGATGTTGGTGCCTCGCCCTTGCACCCCCTGCCACCAGATACAGGTCAGATATCTACGTATATCTAAGCGTAATTACTACTACACTATCCCATTTCTTATTTCGCTTTTCCACTCCTCTCTTGAACGCTTGATGTTTGTCAATACGATCCAGTGTCAGGGAAAACTAGAAATATCGTAGAAACGGATTTCTCTTGCTATGGTGTTGACAGAAAACTGTATGTACGCGATAGGTAAAAACTATTTTATCGATATCTCCGAGGCTGTGCGAATTCTAGCAGAAAATCTGTAATTGGGCATTCTGCATAGGTACCCAAAATTGCCATCTTCGTAAAAGCGAATTGTACGAAATCCATAAAGTCCATTCGAAAGGTAGAATTCTTTTCTCTCGAGTCACGAACGTAGTCGAATCGGATCAAGACGAAACGAATACATAACACGAGTACATTGTAAGACCATATTTACCATTTATGTAATCCGTTGGATACCGCATGTGTGTGAAGGTACATGTAAGTCTTCCTTTTGCCTTCTCTTGCGCAACACATATGTTTATAGACATACGTATGTATGTATGTATGTATGTATGTACATGCATACACATATACGTTACCATTGATTGGGTCACACGTATTATATTAATCTTATTTAAAAATCAATCAGATAAATCAAGTTTTGAAAAGTTCAAGATATCTATATTTCTAACGAAAGTGGATAAATTCGAGCCGTGATATTTTTCCGCTTTGCAATTCACGATCATGATTCGATTCGACGCGACGGACGTCCAGTGCGGTAGATTTTTAATATGCTTACAATTCGATGCGTACGTGTTTATCTACATACTTTACTAGTAAGTAAAACCATAAAGCAACCATACGGCACAAACAACGTTGGCCGTACATATGTACGTATGACGTACGAGTATTGAAATGTATACATATACATATCGTTCACCTCTAGCATAGGACCACAATGTATCGCTCTCCTCGTCCCTGAAACACCATACGTGGAAACTGGAAACTGGGAAAAATTTCACAGAAACAAAAACAGAGGGGGGCGGGGTAGGAAAAATATTTCTCATATTCAGTAACAATCCTAGACATTGGTATTCCTAATACGGAGGGATAAGGTACAACTGGAGGGATACTCTGGGTCTGTTTTCAGGTATCACACACGGCTCGTACATCAGGTATTACACGGCGGTGAGTTACGATACAGCGGCCTTGCGACAATATCGTAACCGGACGCGTCGCGATGTCCCTTCATCTTCCGAGAAACCGTTACTTTTGCACCTCCGAGCCCTCGACAGGTCAGTATCTCGATCACAAGCGATTTAGAACTAACCTTTTGAAAAGGATATACATAGGATACTGATATGTGTTTGTATTAGTCGATTACATGGTCTGCTTCAGCTTCGATACACAATTTCTATATTTATAATTGACAAGTCGACAGTATCTGTAGAGTAACCAGACATTTTTGTTTACGCTCGTGTTATGGAATCTCCAGTTTTGCCGAAAGCATACTTATGGCTCGCCAGCCGGAAACTACTTTTTGCGGAAAAGTTTAATCAGAGGACGTATTTATATTAAATATAGCCGATGTTTTTAACGGCTTGTTTGACTAATCATTGGACAAAATCGAGTTTGGACTCTCTGGTTTTTTGAGCTCGGAATAAGAACGGGGTGCACGAATCCTTCCTCCATCCCTCTATGAAAATCGCTGGAATACACGACAAGCAATAAAATGTAAATGTAAATGCAAATGTACATACGTGCGCCGTCAACGTACCAACTATACCATGCCTTCCTCCAACCAGGCTGTCGCACCCTGGTACAAACTGGTAAGATGATACGAAACGAAGGGTAAAGAGTTTCATGCTCTGCACGAGTGAACGTCGTTCGACTTGAAGAAACAAATAAAACAATTTAATAACTTTGAACGATACAAATACCAGAGCCATACCAGACTAATAGCGCAAAATACATATAATCAAACGCTGACTACGTCCGAGGAAGATGGAATTTTTGACACACTTGTATACGGGGAAACAAGTAAGATAGCCAAGATAGAAGGTGCATTGTATGTGGTTAAATATTAAATTCAGTACACAAAAGTATAGAATCCGCATGACATTGAAACGCGGATTGCTGAAGGTTGCATATGAAATACCGTGGATACCCGGAATGCCGCATAGTCCGGGATTCTACGTAAATGGATTGGGTTTAATTAAATTCACCGTCATCTGGGATTATTCGAACCGCGCGTCGGCCAACTATTTGCTTCATTTTACTGTATTACATTTCATTTCATTCCGTTTCATTGTATTTTCAAACCTCTTGGTCGTTGCCTTTTCTGTAGACAAGATCAAGTCCAGACGTGTCAGTTAATGTTTTCTTGAACAAGCATTGTGAAAGCGATAGTAATCGACGTAGGGAAAATATTCCGACACATAATTAGCGGAATTTACGGAATTTACAGATTTCTATCGACTGCTTGATCCTTTATGCCCAAAGACCGAACGGTGATCACTTTTTCATATTCATCTCCGACCGATTAAACAATCGGTTAGAAAGACCGATTAAACAATCGGCAAGAGATTAAACACTCGGTATGCCACGAGTCTAGTTCGATAAACAATCTTATATCGCAAATACTGAAATAATCTCTAAGGTTTTTTGGGAACTATCGGGTTGTCGAATCTTTGTACGCCGACGATAGGTCAAAGAGACCGATGTTATCATTGTATTACAGAATTACGTAAATAACGATAGAGTATTTTTCAAAATGATGTATGCAGTCTATAGAGAAGGGGAAATTGATGTTTCAGGGAATGGACGTTACGCTTGGTACGCGATCGAAGTCTGTTCAGCACGGATGCAACGTTCGAGAGCACCAGTGGACCTATTCTCTTCGACACGTCGCATTCTTACGTCGGCACCATATTGGGTTAGTATTTCCTTTATTCTTATCCGTATTCCTTCGTTCGTTCCTTAAGCCTACAGGGCTTAATTGGCTCAGCAATAGAGGCATTTAGAACAGAAATGAAAATATGCAGCAGAAATTTGTATGGAAGAATTCCAAATTTTCAACACCATCTTTCATTATAACGCGTAAAACAAGTTCAGAGTCGAGGTATGTATGTATGTATGTATGTATACGTATAACACTGCACTACGCTGCTGTACGTGTCATAAATATGCCAGAATGATATTTTGAAACGGGTTCAGCTAGCACGAAATGTAACGCTACTTTTTACGCTCAACAATCCCGTCATACATTGTGAATTTTTCTCCTGAAAATGCTGAATCCGCATTGTTCGAGAAAGGGAAAGCAATGCTCGGAACGATGCGCGGACACTGGTACACGAACGTATGTATATGTCTAATGTGAGGAGAACGATCGTTTCTTACATCAGTGGGTGGCAGTGGAAAGTAGGAATTTTGGTTCGAAATCGAGCCCTATTCCGTACCGGTCGTGTAGGCAAGTCAAAAGGTGGCCACCATTTTTCCTTTCGCATCGAAACGTTCTCTTCAACCTTTGGGTGTGCAAATCGTGCAATCTCGCGACAGCTATCCGTTGCAAACGCACTCTGTCAACCGGAGTATTTGCTTTCCCAAACGTTACGTAATGCTAGCTTATGGAATTACGGAATATAGGGTATAGGATTTCAAGCTAGTTGCCGTATTTTGTTAACATGTCAGTGGACATTACAATTTCAACGTTGTATTGTATATACCATCTCTTTGTTCTATCTATGAATAGATATAGGCATACTATAATAATACAGGGAAGTAACGGCAAGCTCGGTAACGTTGTACGCTCTATCGCTTCTTTTCCGTCTGTACCTGTACACATATGTTGTATAGTGTGTATTTGCAACTCTACATAAACTATTTGCATTCTAAACTGAAACACAAACAAATTATTTGCCATCAATGATCAATAATGAAAATTCACCGTGATAAACTTCTACCGCCCTTACACCATCACATATCTCGAGGGTCTTCGTCCTTAGACCACTTTTTTCACACGTGTTTTTGTTTTCTTCATACACTTCAATATCAATAACGTTTAAATAAATGATCCGTCAAACAGACATTATGGGTTGAGAGTACTTTGATTGCTACTCGTCCGAAAGGATAATGTTTTCGAACAGAAATTTCGCTATTTGCAATGCCCACGGGGAAGGAGCAGAGGAAATCACCCTTCCTTCTTCTTCCTTCTTGTTACGTTCCCTTTTGATTCTATCCTACCCATCCGTTGTTCGTCCTTTTCATACTATCGACGTAGAGGTTAGACTTGCTCCTCCTTTTTGTTCGTTTATTCCGTCTTCTCTCGCCTCTTTCTTCTCCCCAGCCAACAGATTTTTTCAGCTGCCGGGTGCTCCACTCGGTTTACGCTTTTCATCTTGAATTAACCTGAATTCAATTTACTCTTCGACTATAATGGTATTGCCCTCACCCCTTCTGTTGCGACCTCGTGCTACCTTCTTAAAGCAATCACCATCAACCCTCGGTCAGTCGCCGAATTCCAAAAAGGGAAATTAAATTAAAAGGGAACCATAAAAACATAGAAAACTCAGGTTTCGACGCTGGTAGGCATGCAGATGCTTTACTCTGCAACAAAGCAGTAATAAAACTCATGCCTGCCAGCAAAGGCAAGAATCAAGCAAGGGTGACTTCACCATGTGGCAGCCAGGACTGGCCGCGACCGGTCCCAACAAGTACCCGGCGCGGTCCGTTCCTGGAATTCCCTGCACTGGTGAGTCACCCAAAATTTCCCGGATCGCCGTCGCGACGTCTCCACGGTCGGAACCACACCGTACCCCCCCCCCCCCCTCTCATGGTACACTAACTGGGGTGGAGACACGAATTATCTGCCAATCAACAGTCTTTGTCTCCACCCCCATTAGCAACGTTGATTTTCATCGACACCAGGAGAGGGGACGGAGAAACGAGGAAGACTTTGAGTTTTTCCGAAGAAGTCAGAATCAATCAAGTCACTCGTGCGAACAGACAGAAGCAAACAATCAATCGTGTAGAGTACATCGTACGAATAGTCAAACAAGATATTCAATCACTCTGTAATAGACAATACCACGTTCTTAGACGTATGTTACATGGTCAAATTCGGAGTTGTAAATAGTGTAAATAAATACGAGTTATCTACATACATCAACAGACTTCGACATATAACCAATCGATCAAGCAATCAACCCGCTTCCATCGAATTAACTCCACACACGTGTAGTTACGATTGTGGAGGTCTGATAGTGTCTGAGAAAAATCTCTACAACTCGCTACGGACGCAACACCTTCCGCGGCTTAATCGAGGACGACGAAACATCGATAATTTGTCCTTCTTCATGCAAGAGATATTGCAAGGAATCCTGGTCAATTCTGATAAAAATTTGCGCATCCGAAACAATGAACTATGCACAAAATATATCTCATTTTCGTTGTTACGTATATTTCTAGTATATTGCTGAGTAATATTATATTTAAAATTTAACTTGACAAGTGCTTCCGCTGACTATGAATTTGACCCGTCTGACAACATTTGCGAATGGCAAGATTAGGTCACTGAAGGACGACGAGTATGGGTGAATAACAATGTGCGACAATGCGTGAGAAGGTTATTCGATTTACACGTTGTATTCGCGCCAAATTAAATGCACCGTATCTTTCTCTGGTTTCGCACAGAACATTCTGTCCCCCGACTTTCTTCCTTTCGTTTTAAAATTAATCGACAGGATTTCTCACAGCGCAGAATAGGATTGTGACGTTAGAATCGTGTATAGAAAGATATTATCATGATCAAAAGAAACCGACCGCGAGTAATATTGCCGGTAATGAAAGTTGTGCGTTGTGGGATTTCACGTGAACTGTGTATGTGATGTGTAGTCGGTAGGAGTGTGTGCTAACTTTTCTAAGAGCGCCTGATTCGACTAGTTATCCTTGAAACAGTTCTTCGCTCTTTTCGCATCTCGCTCTCTGCCGCCACATCCTGCTGTACTCGATATTCTTCTTGCGTCTTTCTACCTCCGTTCCCCTCCCCCGCCTGCTCCCGCGCTTATTATACAATATCATCGTACGTTGACAGGACAATTATTTATAGGTATACATATACAACGTACCATATTGTATTCATTACCGTCAAACTAAGAATTGTTGATCGCTCGAAGGTAGACTCGCCAGAAAACGAACCGAACAGATTTATACCGATAATATGCAATTCGTGGGCGCGATGAGGTGTCCCAACCGGTTAGTCCGATGAAAAGATTTTTCAAAGACTTCCCGGAAAGATGGGAAATTTCGATGCCTGCTTCGCGTCGATGGACTTGTATGTATGCGATCACCCTACCGTAGCAATTGTCATCATCGCCATTTACGGATTTACAAAGAGAAAGTAGTTAGCGTTTAAGGCGTTCCCCTGACTGTGCTCGATACTTGATCAAATTTTATCGGGATATTTCATCGATTTAACTTATTCCGTTTTACGTTTCGGACGTGATGTTTTACAAAAGTTGTAGTGATTAGTTCGAAAGCCTACCTTCTCGTCTCCTGGGTGGAAGTGAAGCCATCAAAGGGGGATCGAGGAAGAAAACGAAGTTAACGGAACTGAGTGGTTCCTACTTCTGTAATCTAAATAGAGAGCGATTCGTTCGATTTCCTAAAGAAAATTATCAATTATCGATGAAGTCTACGTTCCTCCACACAAAATATATATGTATATGTATATTGTATGTACGTACATAGAACGGGCTGCGATTTTAGATTACAGAAAGTTGATTGTTTGTAGGTATTTGAAGAGCAGGAAATTTTATACAGTTCGGGGCGGAAGTACGGGAAATCAGAGATCGATACTGCAGATCGTAAATCGTACACGTTTGTCTTGTGTGACCTTCGCAGAGGAGGAGAACGGGATAGTCGAGGGTATCGTGACAGAGGATGGATTGTTCGACGGTACCATGCTCACCGGCTTCGAGGAGTATTACATCGAACCAACCAGCAGGTACCTGAAGAACGGAAACACCTCTCCGACGTACCACAGCATCGCTTATCGACTTTCGGACCTGGAACCGCCGCGACGTACCCTATCGTGCGCCAGTCATCGCTTACATCAACGGAATCTCCGCGATTCTTTCGAAACGTGAGTACGGTGAATATCAGAGATGTCGATCGTAGATGATTCCAATATGATTCACCGCGTTGACTTGGGGGACGAGTAAACTCGTGGTCCGAGAATCAGCTCGAAAGCTAGAAACGTTTTCATAGAAACTTTCATTCCGTGAACTTGCTAAGGCATACCTACTTATCATTGTGGCGAAGCATTTTTATTTATTTTCTCTACGATACCTCTTGATTTTGTAGGAAGTTTGATCACAAGATCAACAACGGATCTCGACCGTTTTTCGAACCTTTGCTTGGTGAAACCGCTGCTCTTTACTCTAACGAAAACCGGGCGCGAGTCTTCGCTGTCGACAGAGATTACGACAATATCGATCACGTGGACACGTAAGTTATTTTTTCATCGAATAATCGAATGTATCCAATTGCCTCGTGTAAAAAAAGGAAATATAGGGAAGAAAGGTGGTTGCTTACATTGCAGAGCTACAAGAGTCGACGGAGATCGGGTACCGAGACATTTGCATAAACGTGCGACCGTTGATCCACGGAAAACTACATGCATGCTTTACCTGCAAGCGGATCATCAGTTTTTTGCGCGATATGGCACGGAGGAGGCTTGTATCGAGGTAATGACCAGACACGTGCAGAGGGTTAATTCCATTTACAGGCACACTGGTAAGTAACGTCTCGATTTCCATCCCAATGCCCTCCGATCTATTCAATACTATTACCAGTTTGTTTGATTTGCTTTGCTTTCGTTGATCATTTTTATACATGATTCCTCTACGTACAGATATCAGATTCTAGACACTAGATGCGCCGTATCACGCGACCGCTATACGGTATCGTTTCTACGCCGGGAAAAGAATAATGAAAGGTTTTGGTCGTTTCGTTAGATTTCAATCAAGATGGAAGGCCAGACAACATCAGCTTCATGATAAAACGCGTGAAAGTTCATAGCGAAGACGCGTTGAGAGATCCGAATTATCGATACCCAGGGAATTACGGTGTGGAGAAGTATTTGGAGCTTTTTTCAGGTAAGTAAATTTCGTTTCCACTTAATTAATTGGCCAGAGGTGGTTAATCATGCTTGCGTGATCGATTACAGAGGAAGACTACGACGCATTTTGTTTAGCCTACATGTTCACGTATCGTGACTTTGAGATGGGAACTCTTGGTCTCGCTTGGACCGGGGACTTGAAAAATGCCGGTGGAGTTTGCGAGAAAAACGGAGTAAGTACATATATCGGTACTTTTGCATTCTCTCCCCCCCCCCCCCTCCCTCTCTCTCTCTCTGTTGCATTTGTTGTATCGTCGTCTGTGTTTAGTAAAATATTTAAGCCAAAGAGAGTGGAAGGTATAGGAGTAAAATGCAAGTGAAAGAAATATATTTTTCAGCATTATCGTGGCAGCATGAAATCACTCAACACTGGTATAGTGACTCTGCTCAATTATGGAAAGCACGTACCACCCGCGGTATCACATGTAACCTTGGCTCATGAGATCGGTCACAATTTTGGTTCTCCGGTAAGTGCCCCAAATCTCATATTTATGCACCGAAACTCCGTGAACGGATTATACTCTTGATACATGCAATTCTCTTGATTCAGCATTCCTTTTTCTCTACTTGTCCACATATTTTCCAGTTCGGTCATTTCCTATGTCATACTGTACTCCGAATGTACTGTTTCTTTAGCACGACCCTGAACAATGCACGCCTGGTGGAGAGGATGGCAACTTTATTATGTTTGCCCGTGCTACGAGTGGCGACAAACGCAATAATAATCGCTTCAGTCCGTGTAGCCTGAGTGCTATAAATCCAGTTTTAAACAATAAAGCTCGATCTCCGAAGGGCTGTTTTACCGGTTAGTAACTAGCTTCTATTCATTACTAATGACAACAAATTTCGTGCTTCTACAAAGAAAGTATTTGGCTTATTTGATCGTTGGAGACATGGTTTCGGTCGGAAATTTTAAACAGAAAATGCTGCTGGAAACTCCTAGGTCGATAGTTTTTAATTTGTTTAAATGGGGGCAGTAAGACTTTAGTATGTTGTTGAATTTAGCAAGCGGTTTGTTCTTACGGTCCGATGTAGTAAATACATATTGCTACGAAGGAGGATTTGTTTGGTGCTTCATATCTTCAAATTGTACAAAAATCATTAGAGTCATTGAGTTTATTCCTCCTTTGTACCGCGAAAGAATGCTTCGGCATTCGTTGCCAATGTGCTAATACGTAATTGTAATTTTTACGGATCGGTAGAGCCCCAAGTATCGTTGTGTGGAAACGGCGTGGTAGAGGAAGGGGAAGAATGCGATTGCGGGTGGGAAGAAGATTGCCGAGATGCGTGTTGTTTTCCGCAACGACGTTATCCACCGGTCGGTGAAACTCCTTGCACGCTTACGCCGGGTTCCATCTGCAGTCCTAGTCAGGTACGTGCATTTCACATACACCTACGTACAGTAGGCATCATACAATCCAATGAGTCACCGGTAATTGGATATAATTAATTTTGTCTAACTTTGACAATTTTCTAGGGTCCGTGTTGCACCGCCGAATGTAACTTACGTTTTGGCGATAAATGCAGGGACGACAATGGATGTCGCGATGCGAGTTTCTGCGACGGCAGATCACCCTACTGCCCACCTTCTATTAATAAACCTAACAAGACGATCTGTAATCGCGAGTTCGTCTGTTTTATGGGCGTGAGTATAATGTCAATGCCTTCGCATTTTATCCCTTTCAGTGAAAATAAACATTATCTCATGGCGTTCATGTGCCCATGTCGCAGGAGTGTACGGGTAGTATATGTCTTGCGTATGGATTAGAATCTTGCCAGTGTATCCCAGGACCTAATGATCCGTCGACAAAGGCCTGCGAACTTTGCTGCCGTCTCCCTGGAGAAAATCAGCCCTGCCTGTGCGTTACTGTCACCGTTATCGTTATCATTGTTTATCCTTACTACAATATTTCTATATTCTCTGTGAACAGAGTCGACTAATAAAGACAAATTGTTGGTAGATCGTCGTTCGACTGGAACTCACCACCCTACGATATACCAGACATGTTCTCGAAACCGGGAACACCCTGTAACGATTACAACGGTTACTGCGACGTCTTTCAAAAGTGTCGAGAGGTAAATCCTACTAGGATCTTGGTGTTACCAGTATGGCCGCATTCGGAAGATTTCCGGGGAGAAGCTTGACAAGTTGCCGTTTGAATTTTTCAGGTCGATCCGAGCGGACCTTTAGCAACATTGCGGAAACTTTTGTTGTCCGATGAAAGTCTTGCCACTTTCCGTCGGTGGATTACGGAACACTGGTACGCGGCTGCTTTAATCATCCTGGGAGCTGTATCGCTGCTGGTATGCGAGCTACCGCCTACTTTCTTTTGACAAATCTTATATTTGACATTTTACGTAATTCATTTACTCCTAGAATTATGCGGTAAATTAACGCACCATCTGTGGCAAGAGTATTAATACGTTTTCCGCAGACTAGCGCCGATCGCCGGGTGGGATAGTAGGTAATACCACTTTCATGCGGGAAATTCTAAAAATTGACGTTATGTACTTGTTATCAAAATAATTTCGTTAATTTTGAAACTAATGATCGTTTCTTAAAAAATGGGTTTTCCCAAAGTCCACTAATTTTCGCCAGCTAGAAGCGTGTGAGTACAGCTCTCGCTCCATGACCCGCAGATAGTGTGTTAATAACTTGACCGAAAAATTGAAACTCGACAATGCCTATATTATAGCTGGATAATTTACTGTTATATTTCTGATATCTCTTTTCTGTCAGAAACGATCTAGGAAAAAAGTAAATACGAAACGCGAAGAGAGTAAGTTGAAGAACGGATTAAAGTAGTTTATGTCGCTCGGGTATTTTAAGCAAGATTGTGTAAGCCAGAAGTGCAGTAAAAGTAACAAAATCAGTGTCGCTACAATTGGCAGAGTATCACATGTTGTTGTTTTCGCTCCGCATTTTCTTGTTAAATATCATATTGATGACATAGAAACGAAAGTATGCGCATTACTTCTCTTCTCTTCTCTTCTCTTCGAATCGAGTCGAATCGAATCACATAGTATACCTAATTCCTCTCGAAACATTATTCAATTATATTATACTATGATAGCCCGCAGTAAACAGAGTACAGTCGGTTGCTGTAAAAGTACGAGTAAACTTATCGTTGAAAGATTACAGTGTAAAGGTATTGAGAACATATATTTTTTCGCGGTGGTACAACAGGTGGGCAGCATGCGGGTGCTGGGAAAACGACCGGACCTCAAGTTGAAGTCGGTGACGATAATTCACAGTTCAACGACGGAAACAGTGCGGCTGCCTCCGGAGGGTGCCGAGGGCGTAACGGTACATCCTCCGGCAGTGCGTGCGAAGCTTCCCCTCAGCAGGAAGGTTAGGGAAAAGCGAAGGCACAGGAAGCGTAATGACAACTCGAACTCTCATGAAAAATCTAAGGTAAGAATCTCTGCATCCAGGTCTATGGGCTAGTCGCTCCTAGACCTTCCGTATATAAACATACATACATATATGTAGTACATTGTATGTTTTCTATCTAACGGAATTATCTAGGATGCAGCAAAGAAGAAGAAAAAACAATCGCAGCCGCAGACAAAAAGATCGTTTACTAACCCGACTGATGAAATGGTCAGAAAAAGGTCCGCCGACACTACGGCTGTGAGTATGGGAATGGGTGTTAGTGTTGGCGTCGTTCAGGAGATCAAGCGGAAGAAGTTAACTGGACGGGATAAACAAAGCTCCGGGACGTTGGCTACTAATGCAGTCAGCAACGTGCTGGGTGGCGTGACGGAAAATGATAAACGAAAGCGTAAAAAGCAGCCAAAAAAAGAAGTAATCGATTATTCGGCGATTCAGGCTGAGAAGGAGTCAAATACCGAGTCAAACACCGATCCGAAAATTAAAGTTCGTTCCTGGTTACTAGCATCGTCACAATGTCGTCCTGTTACGCGAACATTTGGAAACGGGAATGGGAATGGGAATGGGAATGGGAATGGAAATGGGAACGGGAACGGAAATGGGAACGGGAACGGGAACGGAAACATACCGTCGGCCTTAACGAAAAGTAAGTCAACCCCAGTTGGCTTGGCAACCGCCGGCGCCAGACTGGCTACCAGTAAACAAGCAGTTCTGAAACGACCGATCGAATCCAGAGAAACAAAGAATTCTCCGAGCTGTGTGACACGAAAACAAGAAAGAGCAAGATTACAGGTCGTATACAAGCCGCCGTTCAGATTCAGCGTCAAGCTACGGAAACCTGATAAGGTGGCGCAATCCGGCCCGGGTCCGACTGGGCACTGTATCGGTAACGGAAACAGTAATAATAATGGTAATGGTATTAGCAACGGTAACGGGAGATCGAAGCTTCCAAGAGCGGGAGTGCTATTGAGAACCGCCAAAAGGAAAGACAGAGTGCGAATCGGCAGGGCTAGACAGATTGCCCCTACAGGAATAGGGAAGAATGCGTTGTCGAGTGATTTACCAGAACCAGCGAACTCTGATTTGCATACCGTCCCATCCGATCTTGAGGTTCTTCTGTCCGAAAGCGAGTTTCTTTTCTCGGACACGTGACCTCATTGAATATATCGATATCGATCTCGATTTCGATCGCAAGATTCTAAATTTCTTTTCATTACTGTGCCGATTGCAGTAGCTGGTAAACGTATTCGAATAAACCATTAGTTATGGCGCGATAACAAATATTGACGAAGAAGAAGAGAATTCCTGTCCGATATTCGTCCAAGCCAAAATAGAGAAGAAAATGATTTGAATTGAGTTATCAGCTACCGTCTACCGACAAAATATTTTATCAACGCATTCAGAAAACCCGTCCGACAAAGTCAACTGAAAGCCGAATGAACTTCTTCGGTCTTTCGTCCGTGGCTTCGCTAACAACGAGCACAATTATTTCCCAACTGTTCGAAGAACGTTAAACAGAAACGAATGCTGAGGAATAGACTCGATAAAGAATTTGGTGAAGTGCAATGACAAGGGACAATTACTGAACGGCGAAATTCGCTGTTATTGAGCCAACTCAGCCGTTTGTCGTTGATGTAAAAATGTGAAACAGATCGTTAGATTCACTAGGAGTCTAGGCAAGCTTCATGCGTTTAACTGCGAAAAAATTATTTTTTTACGGATATGTGTAAACGAGAAAGCGAGCATACACATATTGCGTACGCTTTTACCCTTTTTGCGTCTTCCTAAGCAATATGCGATAAAGAAACGCGATAGACGTTTAAAAACGAGCGCGTTTCTAACTTAGCTGTACATCTTGTAAACACCATTTCGAATATCTCATCGATCAGTTAGATTTAAAAAAAAGCTTAAAGACTATGGAACTAACGACCCGTACCGAAACGTGTACGTAAGCCTAGCATCGTACCAGGGTTAGTTTGACGAGTCAAGCCATGTTCTCTTCTTCCAAAGAAAAGGGGCCAAATCCAGTTTTAAACATTTTAACGACTACCAATTCAATTACAAATACTCTGCGCCTGAGCATCGTAACTAAGTATGTTCTGCACAATTGTAAAATTGCATTGCGCTTATTGCGTCTGTTAGAAACCCAACTATACCCGGATATGCTTGCTTCAAAACAATACGATTACTCTTTGCCTCCTGAAAGCTTATAAATTCGACAAATTTCCAGTGAAATTTCAACATTTTTTAAATCATATCAATTGCCAAATAAATAAGTCCCAAACAACGATCGGGCTCGTAATATGCTGTGTGTTTTAAACAACGGATAGAAAAATGAGCAGCGCGGCGCGTCTGATGGTCCGTTTACATTTGCAGCTGTAAGAGTTCAGGGATATGCTTCCGATCGATTAGGATGTAAACGCGAATTCTAGCGTGCCTCGCGACTACTGTCATAAGCTATCGATACAACGTGCCTACCATCACACGCTCCGCCTGTTCAAACAGTTTCACCTGTCGAAAGTACAGTTTGCTCGAGTTCCGAATGAAGAGGAGCCATATTATATTTCACTTGGCACCGATAATCGTGAGATGTAAGAAAGGAGACAGAACGGCAGGCAAATTTTACTCGTACTATAACAACTTGACCTTCTCTATTTCGTCTAGCCTACAGTAACACGCGAATGAAATGTTTCTACTTATCGTTTGCATTTGTCTGCTTAACGGTCGTTGACCAACACTTGCAATTAATCTAACGTACTATGTATTCTCATGGTTCCTATTGCTGGCATCTTCAAATCGCGATGTACACATTGCCGGTGCCGATGGCTCGTCTTGTATTTCCAAACCGTATAATAAGCAACGGGTATACGTATTGAGGTGTTAATATTTTTCTGACTGTATTAGAATATGCCAGATACAAAGACAGACGGAAAGGACGAAGGACAAAGGCGGAGGCAGGGAACGGGGCAAGACCGTCACCTCGACGCTCCTTCTGTCAAGATAATTTACCATTCGGACATGGTGCTAATATAGTTAATACGATTAAGTATATGCTCGATGATTCCGTGAAACCTAACATTCCTTTACATTCCATCCGAATATCCTCTAATCCTGCCTGCAGTCGAATTCATTTCAAGTTCCTCTCCGCCCGCAGGTCGTGCGTACACTAAGCAGTAATCTGTTCTTAACGGACTTATGTACTTATTTTTACCTCTCGTCGTTAGAACCTTTGGCCATCGGACGAAAATTCACTACAAACTGACGCTCATTCTGATCCTATGCGAACAGTACATACTATACTCTATATTCCTGGTTCAAAGAACACAATTTGCTCGAATAATTCTTTCTTGTTATAGTCATTTCTTTTCGTTGAATGCCTTTCTACAGTTCTGCCAACATATCTACATACATACATGTAAATTTAGAGAGGAGTATGCTATCGTACAGATATCACTGAATCTAGTAAGGGTAGGTGTAAACATACATATTATGTTTTCATTTCAAGCTTGAAATGTTGAAAGCTTGAATCGCGACGAAATATTTGTACGTTTGTATGCATAATAATACTGTTAATAGGTCGAAAACGAGCAGTTTGAATGTGGGGATCAATTTAATTGGGCGTCGCTAGCAACGAATAACTATTCGAAGACGAATTTGTAAAACTGACGAACGGAAAATGGTAAATGAATTTTATTAATCGTCGATGAAACTGAAGAACGCGAAAATATGTGTAGGGTTGCTGATGCTTCCCCGTATACTTTCCCAGTTCGTGCATGATACACGATATCCATTAGATTAATGAGGCAATTTGAAACAGGAATATGCAATTTCTTTTATTCTATCCAGAAGTACTGAGTTTCTTGTTTGTTATATTCTCACAGTCGCTTATAGAAAGTTACGTGAAAATATATTGCCAGTGATTACTCTCGGACACGTACTGGACACTACTATTCTTGATTTACAGTTTTCTCGCCAAGGAAGTTTGGAAATGTATTCGATGGAAGTAAGAATGTTCTTCTTAGCTCTGGTTTAATTCCATACGTGTACAGGTACTCGATGGATGTCGACTTATTTCAATCTATAATTTAAGTTTTGCGCTTGACATTTTAGATTTGACATCTTGCATTTGCATAAATGTTTGATATACACTATCAGTATATCAAAATACACGACATGAGCGATTCGTCAAGTCCACTACTAAGAGGGGTTAGAACACTTCCGAACGTGTGGTAACTTGTGATCCGAATTGACAACTTGATTCGCGCGTGACTAGCGTTAATTAACCCATTGGCCTGTCTAAAGAATGAAACATGATAGTTGGCGTATACTTTGCAAGAGGGATGGAATATTTAAAATAGGTTCCAAAGAAGGCGAAGACGAAGACGAAGACGAAGACGAAGACGAAGACGAAGACGAAGACGAAGACGAAGACGAAGACGAAGACGAAGACGAGGACGAGGACGAGGACGAAGGCGAAGGCGAAGGCGAATAGGCAAATGGGTTATCCAGAATGTGATTTTACTTTTAAGAACAATCTGTGTTAAACTTAATATACACCGGTTATAAGCTAGTGGCCTCGTCGCCACATTCATCGATTAGGACGAACCTTTATTTCTAAACATTAACATTTTTTATGTCTGATGGATAATTATCGTCGATACATACGAATTGAGATACATTGAGTGTAGGGTTTGTGGCGACTAGCTAGTCACTGGCAAAACAAACGCTGGTAATTGTAATAATTCCTAAGGCTCGGGTGCTCGTTGTTTCAATTCGCACGAACCTCTTCGAAATGTACAAGAGGTTGGACGTGAAAAGCAACGCTAGACTGCGTGTCCAGAAAAATCCGATCGCAGAATCGTATTCTCCGATTCGATTTTTCAATATTCACTATGAAAGCTTCAAGGCGAGACTGTTCATTTATCAGGTACTTCTAATCGATATAAAATTGGGCTGCTGTATTTTTACACGGACTTTGTACAAATAACGAAAGCCGCAACTGTCGCAAGAGCGAGGCTATTCCTTCTCGCGCGACATTGTACATATAATACATTCGTATATGTATACCAATAAACACACGTAGATATCTTGGAAATTTTACTCTTATCCAAGATATACGAAGAAAAGTTGCTTATAATCATTTCACAAGTTTGTAAACACTGTACATGAAGATTTCATGAAGCGCTGTTCGTTCAGTTTACAGATAGTTCACTGCAATAATTCATAACTATAGAGGAATTTTGAAGAAATTTGGTCAAATGGTATAAATAATATTTTTACTAACAACAGTTCAGTGCATTAACTGCCTAACACTGTCAATCAAGAGCTATTTCTTGATGGACACTTGGATGTTTCTTTTCAGACTCGTAGCGAATTCTGTTTTCTGCTATCGTCTTGCGTAATTCTCTTCCGTATTGAATATCTGGAGATGAAAAACATGTGAAGTTATTTAAATATGTTCTCAATTATAACCCACTACCATTTTTTTTATTATTTTCTCCCACTTTTCTCACGGCGAGCCTCTTCTTTCTGTTTCTCCTTTTCCTCGAGACGTTTTCGCTCTTCTGCCAAGTACCTGGCAAATGCAGCATCAATTGCATCTTCTTTTGCTTTTCTCTCAACGATAGATTTCCGCTCGTTTGCCTAACCATATTATCTTAATGAAATTTGAAATATTTGTTGCCTTGTGAGAGGCAACGGCGAGTAGCAATATAGATATGTGCTTACTATGTCGTGAAAAAGTTGGTTCGTGATGCGTTTTTTTTTTAACGCAAATTTCTTCGTTTCATTTAGCAACTCTGTCCCCCTTTCGGCTAGATACAATTCGCGTGATATTTCCTCCCGATCCCTTTTCTCCCTCTCCTGACTGGTTAACTTGTTCGCGAGTATTTCCAAGATGGCTTCGTGTGCCGATCGATCGCTGCTCTAAAAAAAAATCAATTTAGGCTAATTGCAAAGTAAGGGACATCGAAATTTCCACGATTTAAATTTCTAATACCGTACCCTCTCCTCGTTGACTTTTTGTTGCATGACCTGTTTCTCAGCAATGATCCTTGCGGTGTCCTCGTGCTCCCTTTCTAACGCTTGCTTCCGTTTATCACGGAAAATTTGGCGTGCTTTAAGGAAGGCATCGCGTTCGATTTGCAAAAAAGCCGCAGCTTCTTTCATCCTATTTGCCGCTTCGCGGTCTTGTTCATACATCCGCTCATAGGCTTGTTCCACCATCTTACGTTCCCTGTGCTTCTCCTCTTCCCTTACAAGGACTTTGGAACGATTCCGTATCAATTGATCCTGAAGCTCACGGCGATAGGCTCCTTTCTTATCAGCAATTAATTGTCGTTCGTTTGCGATGTCTCCCAAATACCAGTCATCCGCTGCTTGCGGTTGCTCGGATAGTAAAGGTATCGTATCTTCGAGCACCGTACAAACCAACGTCGCTTGATCGCAACTAGATCTCACCTTATATGCTGATTTTTCCAATTGCAAGCCTGTTTAGTAATATTCGTTTCACAAATTGTAGAAATCCTCGGTCGCTAAGGGTATGTATAGCCAACATGTTGTCATAAGTCACTAACGCAAATATCTGAAACGCTCATACGTTTTTATCCATCATTACGTAGATGTTATACAAAATGTGTCAACCTATTCGTTTGATTGTCACTCGTTGTCGGAATACTGATGCTATCAATAAGTTTAACGTATCTGATGATATACATATAATTTATTGTAATCAAATTACTTTTACGACGCAAGAGTTGTTCGGAGAGTTGATTGGTGCGTTCAATCTGTCGAAGTTTAAGTTCGCCATCTTTACGAACACGTTCAATCCCTTCGGTTTGCAGTAGGTCCTTTCGCTCGATATGCATTCGACGCGACAGCTGCTTTTTCTCGCCCCTCTTAATCATCGCCGCCCGCCTCAACTCCATTTCCTCTGCCTTCTTCTCCTCCTCGACCATCCCTTTCAAACTTTTCACGATCCCCGTGCCGCCTACATCCTGCCCTCTTAACATCATCTTTGATCATTTACCTATTATTTCCTTCTCTTTTCTTTATCATTCCACACGCGTAAGTGTGCATCTTATAAGTGTATGTCTATCAACTTCTCCTCTCGTTTACTATGATTCTCCACCGTAGAAATATTGCTTAATCGATCGCCTGGCATGTGCCGCACGTTTCAAGACTTAAAAAGACATACGTCGAGAAACAAACCCTAACAACCAGGGGTAGATAGTAACCCTTGAATAACCTACGCTTAGAGAAATTGTACACCTTGAAGTTGTCGAATGGTTTAGCTGCTAAACCAAAACCAAACCGTCCAAAACGTCCTCGAACATTTTAATAGCTCAAAAATTCAGATTTTTGCGAAAAATCAAAATTTTGAAAACTACAACTATTATACATGGTTCTGGCGTAGAAGTTCCTGCCCGATTCAATGGTACCAATTTCAGATTGCTATCTCAAAAATTGAGCGAATGCCGAACGAAAAACTGCTTAAATTTGACGATTTTTCGCGATATTCGTAATTCCTTCGTCATTTCCAGCATTTTTGAGATATCAAAATGACCCGGGACGTTTTGGAAGCGGAATCCGATGCCGAATAAGACAGTGAAAGAATCAAGTCGATATCAAAAAATTTGCGGAAATGACAAAGGAAATACGAAAATCGCGAAAAATCGTCAAATTCAACCAGTTTTTTGGTCGGCATTCGCTCAATTTTTGAGATAGCGATCTGAAACTGGTACCATTGTTTTAGTTGGGAAATTCTACGCCAGATCAATATATAATAGTTGTACTTTTCGAAAATTTAATTTTTCGCAAAAATCTGAAGGGGGTAGGTCAGGATTTTTTGCGATTTTCGTAAATCGGTTGCCATTTCCACAATTGTTGAGATATTTTAATGATCCTGGACGTTTTGGACGCGGAATCCGAAGCCGAATAAGCCAGTGAAAGAATCAAGTCGATATCAAAAAATTTGCGGAAATGACAAAGGAAATACGAAAATCGCGAAAAATCCTGACCTACCCCCTTCAGATTTTTGCGAAAAATTAAATTTTTGAAAAGAACAACTATTATATGTTGATCTGGCGTAGAATTTCCTAACTAAATCAATGGTACAAGTTTCAGATCGCTATCTCAAAAATTGAACGAATGCCGAACGAAAAACTGCTTAAATTTGACGATTTTTCGCGATATTCGTAATTCCTTCGTCATTTCCGACATTTTTGAGATATCGAAACGACCCGGGACGTTTTGGAAGCGGAATCCGATGCCGAATAAGACAGTGAAAGAATCAAGTCGATATCAAAAAATTTGCGGAAATGACAAAGGAAATACGAAAATCGCGGAAAATCGTCAAATTCAACCAGTTTTTTGGTCGGCATTCGCTCAATTTTTGAGATAGCGATCTGAAACTGGTACCATTGTTTTAGTTGGGAAATTCTACGCCAGATCAATATATAATAGTTGTACTTTTCGAAAATTTAATTTTTCGCAAAAATCTGAAGGGGGTAGGTCAGGATTTTTTGCGATTTTCGTAAATCGGTTGCCATTTCCACAATTGTTGAGATATTTTAATGATCCTGGACGTTTTGGACGCGGAATCCGAAGCCGAATAAGCCAGTGAAAGAATCAAGTCGATATCAAAAAATTTGCGGAAATGACAAAGGAAATACGAAAATCGCGAAAAATCCTGACCTACCCCCTTCAGATTTTTGCGAAAAATTAAATTTTTGAAAAGAACAACTATTATATGTTGATCTGGCGTAGAATTTCCTAACTAAATCAATGGTACAAGTTTCAGATCGCTATCTCAAAAATTGAACGAATGCCGAACGAAAAACTGCTTAAATTTGACGATTTTTCGCGATATTCGTAATTCCTTCGTCATTTCCGACATTTTTGAGATATCGAAACGACCCGGGACGTTTTGGAAGCGGAATCCGATGCCGAATAAGACAGTGAAAGAATCAAGTCGATATCAAAAAATTTGCGGAAATGACAAAGGAAATACGAAAATCGCGAAAAATCGTCAAATTCAACCAGTTTTTTGGTCGGCATTCGCTCAATTTTTGAGATAGCGATCTGAAACTGGTACCATTGTTTTAGTTAGGAAATTCTACGCCAGATCAACATATAATAGTTGTACTTTTCGAAAATTTAATTTTTCGCAAAAATCTGAAGGGGGTAGGTCAGGATTTTTTGCGATTTTCGTAAATCGCTCGCCATTTCTACAATTTTTTAGATATCAAAATAATTCTTTCACTGGCTTATTCGGCTTCGGATTCCGCGTCCAAAACGTCCAGGATCATTAAAATATCTCAACAATTGTGGAAATGGCAAACTGGTTCTTTCGCAGTACAAAGGTCAATTATTAATACGCATAAACTATAACTTCTATATCGTATTCTTACTAATAATCGACGGACATCCTAGATTCGAACCGAAAATGGTAACGTAGCGAGTGACACTAAAATGGTAAGAGGGCTCTGGAGCCCTCCAAACCAGTGACATCCAATACCTCGTCTGTGATTCCAGTCAAAAGCCGGTAATGTTGAGCGTGACATGAAAATGGTAAGGGGTCCTACGATCCCCTCTTCGTGACACAAAAATTTGCCGAGCATGTCCGGTCTACTCTTATGGGTGGTCTGTGCTACTACTTGGAGCATCCAATACGTGATAAGGATCGAAAACTTTACACAGAACTCGATAGTCCAAGATTAATATTAATATCAATGTTGATTCTAATTGGTTCTCAATAGAAATTGATATTACACAAATTCATTTGACACAAATATCCATCTATTTTCCTTCGCATTTCATTTTATAAAAAAATATTCTATGACGTACATATAGGTAGCATAGTCCAAGAGACAGTCACAGTTAAAAACAAGATACATAGGTATGTATGCTTATACATACACGTATAGTGTATACTTATATAGTAGTTTAATAGTCTGCTGCGTTGCTCGCCAAATAATCACGGCGACCGATATTTGAAGCCTGCTTGTTCTGAATGGCCTCCAGTTTCGGACATTCCGTAATTCTGTGGCCGAGTCCGCCGCAATAACTGCATCCACGTTCGTCTAAATAATAATGTTTTAGTTCGCAATTCAACAAACTTCAAGGGCGACAACGCAACAATCTTACCTCCCAAATTAAGATATTTCTCGTTCTCCGAGCAAAGTTCTAACAAGAAAGGTGGAACTTTTTGCTTGGCTTCCATCAGCAAGTGTTTAAGATCAAGTAACACGGACTCATCGTTCGCTTTATTAATAAAGGTTGTGGCTATCCCGGTACGTCCCGAACGACCGGTTCTTCCGATTCTGTGCACTGTACACGTACAGCATATTACCAATTGTGAATGAAACAATTTCATAGCGGAATAACGTTACGCGTAGTGCTATGCAAAAATATAGTAGAAAAGATCAAGTTTAAATCTGTAAAGTTTTACCATAATTTTCCACGTCGTCGGGCATGTCGTAATTTATAACGTGCTGTACGTCAGCAAAGTCAAGACCCTTCGAAGCAACGTCTGTCGCGACCAAGACATCTTTGCGCCCAGCTCGAAAGGCTTCTACGGACCGCGATCTTTCCTCTTGATCTACGGAAAATATATTCTCAAAAATATGTTGTACTCTATTCCAACGTTGGAAATATCGAGCTTTTACCTTTCCCGCCGTGTATCGCCACAGCCTCCACTCCTTTTAACAATAGATATTCGTGTATAGCGTCAACGTCTTGCTTCTTTTCGGCGAATATGAGCACCGGTGGTGGAGTTTTTTGCAAACACTCAAGGAGATAGACAATTTTAGCTTCCTGCTTGACATATTCAACTTCCTGCACCACATTCATCGACGCGGCACCCGCGCGACCAACGTTTATCGTCACTGGTTTTACTAATGCGGACCGTGCGAAATTTTGAATTTTCTTCGGCATAGTGGCAGAAAATAGTAGCGTTTGTCTCTGACCCTGTAACAAAATACATATTGGGTGATCTTTTCTTGACATTAGAAAATATATAGCGAAACGTAGAGTAGGTAGTTACTCTAAAGAACGAAAAAATCGTTCGCACGTCCTCTTCGAAACCCATATCGATCATTCGATCCGCTTCGTCCATGCAGAGATAACGACACACGCTCAATTTCACCATTTTTTTGTCTAACATATCCATTAAACGTCCGGGGGTTGCTACCATTATATGCACTCCTCTGTGGGCCAAACCAATTTTCTTCTAATATTTTATATACCATACTTTGACATGGTAGAATAATTCAAACGGACCTGAACAGCAATTATGATACTCACTTATTAATCACTTCTAAGGACTCCGACACAGGTATGCCACCAATTGCCAAGCAGCTACGTATTTCAGGACAACCTGCTTGTCGCAAACTATTCGTGTAGTGGCGAATGATATCATAAGTCTGTTTCGCTAACTCTCTTGAAGGGCATATAACTAAACCTAAAACAAGAATAGTACTTTTCATCCTTTTGCAGGGATTAAGATGGTTGATCGAATTTGTACCATTGTTTCTATACCGTATGGTCCTTCGTTTCGTACGAAAGGCATAGCCACCTCTTGTTCCAAACAGAACATTATGATTGGTAAAACAAATACCAATGTTTTACCGCTGCCTGTGAATGCGATACCTATCATATCGCGACCAGACAATCTGCAATATTTAAATGACACTTAGATACTCCTCACTTTCTAAGTCTAATTCATGGTCAGAAAACCAACCACTGATTAGTGCTAATGAACAAAATGCTAACTAACACAGTAGGTATTCCTTGAACTTGGATTGGTGTAGGTTTCACAATTCCTTTTTCCTCTAAACCGTTCAAGATACCCCTGTGAAATTTCATTTCTTTGAAGCTTTTTAACGGTGGTGGAACATCATCACCTTCAACTAAAATTCTGAGTTTTCTTCTAACTCTCTCGTGTCGTGCTTCTGCTAAAGCCATGATACTTCGAGGAGGACGCCAACTAGTTTTTATTGGATCTTCATACTGAATACCCTTTGCCAACTCTGCGACACCCATCAAAGCTTTGTTTTCCGCTACGCTCTCCAAAATTTTTTCCTCCTCCTTCAGCTGTTTTTCCATAGCGCTTTCCTTTTTAGCTAACATATTGTAATACACTGATCATCTTCTCTGTTGAGCAGAATAGCATGTGGGCACAAACATATTATACTAGTCATCTGTGCATACCTTCAGCTAATTTCTTCAACTCAGTGTGTTGATCGAGAAGAGATATGTTAGACTTCCTTCCCCATACTTGTCCATCATCATTGTCAGCGTCATCTCTCTCATTCTCACTGCTACTCTTACCAATCATTCCTGCTGCACCCTCTTCTTTAAGTTGGCCAAGCTTACCAAGCTTTGCGAGTTGCTGTTTCTTACGTTCTTTTACGGGTACATAAGGAACATAATCGTCGTCTGTATCATGGGGGCTCTCCTTCTCGTTGTCCCTCCTGTACCTCTGTGCATTGAAAAGGATTTTCATCTCTCCGTCAATGAAAACAAATGTAAAAAAGAGGTATATATAACAAACAATTATTCTTTTAAAGTCGTATACCTACCTTTCGTGGGGAATCTTCTTTGTGTGGACCCATTTGGACGTAGATTCGTTAAACGTTTACGACAATTGAATATCGTTTAAGATTAAATTAATCTTTGTCTAACCTACAGCAATGTCGAACATTCCACAAGTTAATACACTTAGCATATTTCTTTTAATCAACAATTGTTAAAATAATTATCATGCTTACGCCGTAAAATTCTCAATTCCTTAACCACGTCGTGGCCTTAAATAATTAGAACAATCTGCAGAAATTGAAGAATTCAACTTTCGAATAGTTTCACGTTTAAACTCACCGATTAAGTTCGAGTTCGACCAAGTCGGGAATGCTATCGAATATCGTTGTGTCCAAACATCGAATTTTGTCGAATCGACTCGAGTATTTACGTTAATTTGTAAATCTTAAAAAGCGTTATATACCAGTGAAAATGATAAATCTTCATCCCCCGAATGACGAATGCGTAACAATATACATATGTATGCGGAAACATAGCATACCATTTTGCATGTTCGCGATAGGGATTTTTCTATTCTAATTAAATCTACTGCAATTTTTTGCGGAAAACGAAGTCTATAGAACAAGTGCGCATACGAAACATTCGATGTATTGTATTTACTTGCATGAGTAAATATGTACGCTTGTATGTATGTATGTACATACATATTAGTATATACATACATACATACATATTAGTACTTATGTGTACCATTGCCTCGGTGCTGATACAGGCGGTACAAAAATAACACGAGGCATTTAGTCAATATAAGAGTAAGATTACGAAAAGTAACAAGGGTCCTGACGAGTATTAACTATTCATACGTTCACAGTGACAGACACAGAAATACGCTGAAACAATTTGTTTTATTTCATACAATTCATTCAAACTCATTGCATTTTACTTAATTACGGATCCCTGCGCATTTTGCTATGAAAACAATTGAACGGTGGCATTACTTATCAATGATTATCATTATTATCGTATGCTGCGATTAACGTTTATACGGAGCACCGCTGTATGCATACTAATACCATAAACGATCTTTTGTTGTGTTAATACACATATATGGTACAGAGCGTTACAGCACTGGAGAGGTGTAGAGTAATTTAGACTAAATACTACAGTAGTCGCGCATGAGGCACCGAATTGAATACGTGTCCTGTAGTAGGATCCCGTAGGCCTGAACAAACCGATAATAAGCAGTTTGAAAACTCTTCGGATCTGAAATAATGTATAACGAGCCGAAGATAATAATCATTGGAGCCGGGGCTGCAGGCATTGCGGCTGCAAGTAGATTGTTGCAAAATGGTTTGAATAATCTTACGATTCTCGAAGCAAAGAATCGGATCGGTGGCAGAACACATACCGTAGAGTTTTGTAAGTTGAAACATTTATGAACACGTTGCTTTCTCTCTTCAGTTTCTTTGGAACATCGACTTTTTAAATAGCTTCGTCGTAAATGATATTTCATCTTTCCGTTTTTCTAATTGGATTATTTCATGCGATCAATCCAAAGAGCATCGGCAGAAAGTTAAAAAGTGATTAATATATCCTTAAAAGCTTTGTGATTGATGGTGAAAATTTTAAAGGAATTATATTCCGCTTCTTTCAGCCGATAATGTCGTAGATTTAGGAGCGCAATGGGTGCACGGTGAACGTGGAAATGTAGTGTACGATCTTGCCTCGCCTTATAATTTATTGGAGTCGTCGAAAAATCTAAATGATCTCTCTCAACACATATTTTTAACCACTAAAGGTGAGGTAGTTCCAAAAAAAGAAGGCATAGAAGCATTAAAGATATACCAAAGCATCAGTGACTCTACATACATAGGTTCGGCAGAAGGATCTTTTGGAGAGTACTTCACAAATGTGTAAGTAAAAGCCAATTTAGAAAACACATATTTATTTTGAAAATTTTTGTAAAAGAATATTATTCACAAATGCATCGATGTCACTTTCCCTGAACCACGCTTGGAAAGTCGGATGTAAATGTGCTGCAACAACTGTGCTAATATCTTTGTCAGGGACAATACATCTAACAAAAAGGAAGTGTTACACTTAGCATCAAGATATTTATAGAACAATAGCTGATCACCGAATGCTCACCTCACTCTATTATTGATACACTGATTCCTTATATATTCGTACCTTAACAAGGAATATATATACTTAACATATTTCGTATCCAATTTGCTATGCTCATCTATACATGCTTTCCTGGGATTACTTATTTTTTCCATGTATTTCTGCGTTAATATTGGTATAACAAAATTGACCTGAAAGTAAATGATATATTCTGCATAGAAAATGATGTAACATAGGTAATAGACTTTACCTGTTTAAAACAATCATCTATGAACTCTTCTGCTCTACTATACACATAGTTCTCTTGCTCTTGGAGCACCAATACGCCAATTCTTGGTTCCTTAGATCTGAATACTTTTTTAATACGCTCTGCTGCTTCAGATCCATCCTCGGCAAATGTTAGCATTACTATACATCCATATGATTGTTTATTCTATAGACAAAACATTAATGAAATTTCAATTTCTATTTTGCATCAACTAGAGCTTGGATTGTTGCAATAGTTGACAGAACATCCAGTACCACCTGCGATTTTTCTTGAGTATTATGTTCCTTGGTATGTTGGTGCTGCAACGTGTCTTGCATACATTCCACCGGACTTAAAACTAATGGAGCTCTAGGCACATTTTTTGGTCTTGATATAACAGATTCTGCTTAAATATCATAAGATGTAGAAAATATGAAGAGTCAACCGTTGGCATTATGCTTTTGTAACTTTGACTACACTACCGTCTACAGTTGTATTCCGTGGTACAGCATTTATGAATTTGGAAACATCATCTTTTATTTGATTGATTATGTCGAAACGCTGCATTTTTTGCAAAGCATTTAGAATCCTATCTAACGTTGCCTCTACATTTTGCACATAAGTTAAAAGTACATAATAAGTTGGATCTTGCAAGCCTTTAAAATCATAATCTATGCACTGCAAAATAAACCTATTAATTAATTCCTAAGTCTTGATATATGTTATCTCTTATATATTGTATTCATACACGTATCTGTTCCATCGTTAAGCCCATGTGTGCCGCAAACTCTTGCCATCCATTATAGATTTTCCCTGTAGCTGTAGAGCTTAACAACAAGCAGATTTTTCGCAATAAAAGTTTACCAATATGCTCAAACAAATATGCTGCATGTATACGTGTAGTAGCTCTTTCAATGCTCAGGGCCACAGTATCTAAATTCGGTGGACCTTCCACTTCTTTCCTCAGTTTTTCTAACTCAGGATCCAGATTGCTAAAATACATAGGCACCATATCATTGGAACTGTTTCAGTTAAAGTCTAAATCTCATACTTCGTCTTGAGCCGAGCAAAGGAAACGAGCTCATACCTCTTCGCGTACATTTTATGCCCTATATCACGTGCTTGGGAAAAGAAACAGATATCGGATTATCTTTGTTCGCACGTTATTTTATTTCGCATACATCTTCGCATTTGTGTGTTCGTAATTTTATGCGACCGTAAAGCGAAACAAATAGATTACGCATAATATTGAGAATAATGTAACGTACACAGTAACAGGAAGCATCGAACTGAACGTTTCCCTATATATACGTATAGTGTGACAATTCAATTAAACACGGTGACGTGATTAAATATACTTGACTATGCTTGACAATACTTGACAATACTTGACGCCATTTAACGACACTGTTGTCGAACCCGGACCAAATGTACCGAAGCGTACAGAAAGGCTCTGATAGCTGCATAAGCTGTAACGCAATTCCCCCTCCACCCTTACCCACACACTTGTAGCTACATATGGCCGAACGTGTAGTATACATGTACAAGCAAAAGCTTTCAAGCTGATCATTTACATCGCGTCATCATTCAGTTTTCCCGCTAACATTTAAATGCGATAGAACCGGGCAGAAGAGGTATTGTATGCAGAATGCACTTAAAAGATTTCTCGCATTGAAACTTGAACCCTTGAGGATGGCTTTAGACTCTATTAGAGTCTAAATTTTAGATCATAAAGTTTAGACCTATGTATGTTCAGAGCAATGGTATTTCGCTACCATTAAGATATTCAATCCGTTCGCTCTTGAGTCGTTACACATCCGTATTATATGCTTTTCAAATGAATTAATCGACACGTAACATTTTAGATTTTACAAAACCTTGAAAGAGAATCGTTTTACCGACAACGATCGCGCGGAACAATTTTTGAATTGGATGCATCAATTTCATAATTCGATCGATTGTACCGATACGTGGTTCGATATATCGGTTAAAGGACAGGAAGAATATTGGGAATGCGAAGGAGATTCGCTGCTTAATTGGAAGTATCAGGGTTATAAGACACTTTTCGATCTGCTCATGGTACGTAAACAAATTTCAAGCAATATTCCATTTTCATAGATATGTGTGCCTGATAGATACGCAATACTCCCGAAGTTGTCATCTATACGAATTGGCGCCAATGTCTTTCTTTTTGCAGCAAAAATGTCCAGATCCTAAAAGTGTACTACCAATAATGGAGAAAATTGAATTGAATAAAGATGTTGTTAATATTAACTATACCTCGAACAACAACGTGATTGTAAAAACAAAAGACGGCGCAAAGTATATAGCAACACATGTTATATTTACCGGATCGTTGGGAGTTCTAAAAACGAGACATCTAACGATGTTTACCCCGCCTTTGCCTGAAAAGAAACAGCGTGCGATAATGGCAAGTGTGAACGTTTAACCCTTGTTTAACGATGATTTTCCACCTTCCGGTGATTCCGACGTAAATATTTTATTACATTAATCAGGGTTTGAGCATTGGAACCGTAAACAAGATTTTTCTCGAGTTTCCACATAGATGGTGGCAAGAATGCGGTGCTTTTAATTTACTATGGTCCAAGGAAAATAAGGCAGAATTTCTGAAATCTCACGGACAAGTATAATTATATTTCGCTATGTAAATTGACATTAATATTTTCGATGTATGATTAATATTATAAGAACGTATCGGAAATAATTTAGGAAAACGAATGGCTATGCAACATTTTTTCTTTGTTCACCGTGGATTATCAACCGCGAGTGTTATGCGCATGGATCACCGGAGAGCATGCGAGGCGTATGGAATCGCTTTCCGACGCGGAAGTTTCCGATGGATTATACTTACTGCTAGAAACTTTTCTGGGTAAAGCATATAACATCGCGAAACCCGAACGAATTCTCAGGTATAAGTTTGACGAATGGTTCTCGACTGTAACATCGAACATTATGTCTCAGTGTCCGTAATGTCGTGCTAATCAATGAATCTATTTATCTGTAGGTCACAATGGTATACGGACGAACATTTCCGTGGATCTTACAGTTTCTTAAGCATAACTGCCGAACAATTGGACATCCGGGCAAAAGATTTGGCTGAACCTATAATTACGGATAATGCTAAACCTGTACGTAATTTGCTTAAACCTGTGGACAAATTCAGAAATTGATTCTTTGCACGATCATAATCATGGTCCTCGTTTTTTTATACACTAAAATAGCAAATCCTTTTCGCTGGGGAAGCAACGCACGATCATTATCATTCCACTGTGCACGGGGCAGTTGAGACTGGGTTTCGTGAAGCGGACAGAATAATACATTTCCAAAGGTAAATGGCAAACAATTCGAAGTTTTACGTGCGATTCGAGTTTCTCCTATAAACCATATTAAAGCTTTGCTTCTCACTTGCAATGTTTTATTTACATAACTAAAAATGCGAGTTAATTACTCTGACTAATAATTCGGATAATCATTTGAGTACGATTTTTAGCCTATTCCTGTTTTACTCTGATTCCCTGTTTTTTTCTTTTAGTTCCATCTAAGTATAAAAATTGTAACTGCACATGACCGAAAAACATTCTAGTAGACGACATGCGAAGAACTTTCTTTATGGGTATTGAGCGATGGGCAATTTATTTGTATCGATTGGCATGTTTTTTCAAATGTGATTAAAACGGTACTCTCTTCTCGAGGACGAAATTGATCATTTTCTACGATGAAATTTTGCTCTCCAGTTCTTTCGACTTCTGCCTACACTCCTCAATGTTGCACAGCGAGTTCGAACTGTGTTGACGTTTCTTGGAACAGGTAGATAAAGAATCTGAGTTCCGAAAACAATTTATTTCTTTCTTTCCGCCCCTAAATCGCACGCTTTCCATAGCTGTGCTCACGCGCACACCCAAAATGTACTCTCTATACGTCAGGCGACAGTCTCGCTGGGTGTAACCAAACTTAGAAATTCGACAGCATCGCTATTGCGCACGCACCGATCGCTTCGCCGAACTACATACTTAATGTGACAACCTCATCATCACGTACGCTCGTATAATTTTGTTGACGATCGCTTTTACACTCTTTTTGTTATATTTCTTTTTATTTGTTTGTAACGTGTCTCTTTTTAAAAGTTTTCCGGCACTATCGTCTCCCGCGCTAAATTCTTTAAAGCAATCGTACCTCCAATTGTGATCTCTTGCGCGTCTGGCACGATAATACTAACGACTTCAATTAAAGTCTGCACGAACTTATTATCGTTCGCTATTTTCATACACACACTTGCGCGCGCGTCCACACACTAGCAGCATCGTGGTTCTTTCAATCCGCCCGTCTGAAAAGCAAACAGCGTAATTCAACTATAGGAAAAACGATATTCGCGGATCTAATAAGTTTGCCTTTCCTGGTCGTGCCTCTGTCACGCTCATTGCGACGATCGGGTAACTGACCAGAAGTGTTTAGTTAGAGTCTAACTGTTAAACCGAAGAGCGATTGTTTCATAAGTTATCGTTTCCCGTATATCGTGTCGATCGATCCCAATACGCATACGTTTTATCCAATCAATACATGAAATATGTTGTATATAGCGTATTCACATACATCGAATGATCATACGTTGCACAGCCTACACACCATTGAATAAAATGCTAGTACGTTGTACGTACAGAGAGAAAAGGCAGTATAAGAAATTGATGTATGATAAATATACATGGTACTCTATATGTATATGTATATGTATATGTATATGTATACGTATATGTAAAATAAAACATCAAGGGTTTTACTGTATTGTGTTATACATATACATTTATGTAATAGAATGTATAATAGAGTGCATGCATGATTTGCCCATGCAACATTGTTTTGTTAGTTCATTCTGTTTCACGTTAAAACCAATGATCGGATTAAACAAAAATGGCGACTAAAATGACGTAGAACGCGTGGTTGGTTAAAGAATGTAACGTTAAGAAGTTCTGGAGAAATCACGAGAAGGACGAAAGTTGTAATAGTAGGTGGAGGCATCGCTGGATTAGCAGCTGCGAAAACGTTACAAGATGAACGTTTTCAGGACTATCTATTGATCGAAGGTAAATTAAACTAAATGTCAATCTTGAAATGTAAGTATCTAAGAAACATATCATTTCTATCGCAGCTCAGAATGAAATTGGTGGACGAATTAAATCGATACCGTGGAAAAAAAATTGGATCGAATTTGGAGCGCAGTTTTTGCACGGAGACCAAAGTGAGTTAGCCAAGTTATGCTATCAGAACGAGTTGCTCTCGGATATTCAGTGTAGAGATGGCCAAGGCATGTTTTTGCGCGACGACGGAACGAAAGTGAAGGTAGCTTTAGTGAATGAAGTAGATGATGTTGTTCGCACGGCCTTGGAAGATTGCGAAGAATATGGAAATCGAAAAGTTGAGATGGGTTATGAAAATATCGGTAGAGCTCTAAGAACTCGCTTCAGGAAGCACCTGGATTGGAAAAACGACTCGAAGTCTGTGAGAAACGTCAAAGAAGAGATTTTCGATTGGAACGTTCGATTTCTTACGATTGATAATTCCTGTATCACGTTGGATGAACTGTCAACGAAACATTGGGGAAAATTCAAGGTGGTTTGGATACAAGTAATTTTACTAGAGTTATTATAGTGCAACATATTTCCAATCTAATGATCTGTGTAAATTACATAGCGTAGAATATACAACATAGAATATACATATGTATACATACAACATAAACGTACGTTCCAGTATGTGGGTGGACCGGAGCACCTTTCCCTGAAGGCCGGTTATAGCTCTCTGACGAAACTCTTAGCACGCAGTTTAAACAAAGAAAACGTGCGACTGAACACCGCGGTGGAATTAATCGAGTGGCAAGAGCACGCACAACTAAACGGAACACCCATTGTGCTCACACTTTCCGATGGAAGCAAAGTACGTTCCGACTGCGTGATAGTCACTTGCTCTCTTGGTTATCTAAAAGAGCACCATAGAACGATGTTTTTACCATCATTGCCCGCGAGGTTGGTAAAGGGAATCGAGAGTCTGGGATTCGGTTTGATAAATAAAATCTTTTTGGACTTTGGCGCGCCCTGGTGGGACGCCGACACGAACGGATTTCAGTTCCTTTGGCAAAAAAATTGCGAGAATAAGTACAAATTGGCTCGATGGACTAGGGATATAACTGGATTCGACGTTTTACCGAATCAGCAGGGAGTTCTCCTCGGTTGGGTAGGTGGTCGCGGAGCGTGGACGATCGAGACTTTAACCGAGCAACAGGTGACTTTGGATATCGAAACATTGTTCAGGCATTATCTGAAGTTCGCTAATATGCCTTCGATCAAGCGTTGTCTAAGAACTCGGTGGAACGCGAACAAATATACCCGTGGTAGTTATAGTCACATACCGAGCAGATGTGATTCGAACGGAGTTACGCCGGACTCGCTGGCACAACCGGTCTGGACTACAATCAATGAAAACGATTCCGCAAGCAAGGTAACTAGTATTGGTATACGATATTAGTCATTAGTATTGGATCGAATAAATAGCGTTTTTCTGTATGTTCGCATAAAGCGATTAGCAAACTTATCGATACAAAACATTTTTCCATAGGATGTACCCGTAGTCATGTTTGCCGGCGAAGCAACGCACAGCAGCCTGTATTCCACCACACATGGAGCTTATGAAACGGGCGTAAAGCAAGCACAAACGTTTCTGCGTCATCACACAGAAACCATTAAAACTTAAAAGAACTTATTTATGTAAAAAAGTATTTACACCCGCACACTTTTGAGACGAACAAACTTTTCAACGGACGTATTCCTATACATATACGAGCATCCATACTATTATATTTGATACAAGTTTATCGAAAGTTTCATGGTAGGATATCGTCAACAAAATTCATATTCTGCCGCGTAAAACTTGCATCGCTTACGAGCGGCAGATGCCAGACGATATACTACGAAAACGATTGTAAATATGAACGCAGAAGAATATATAAATTTCGATATCAACTGTTTTACTGTATTATTTTATCTTTAGGTTCGGTGTGTTCGCGCATTATCGATGTGCATAGTGTACCACAGATTATTATACGGTAGCGGTTACGCCTATTTTGCTTTCGTCGGCTTGTTGTTAAGTGCATTGTAGAGATCGATAAGCCTTTCAGCTTCTCTCCTACCGGAACCAATCGCCCCGTGTACCGTAGAGAAATAATGTTTACTGGTAGCTTCACCGGCGAATAGAATTATCTGGAAAACAGGTAGACAGGTATGTACATCTGTAGCGTAGTAATTATGTGGCTATTCGTTTTGCACGTCATCGAACCGAGGACTCACCGGTATTCCCATATTCATGATCGGTTCGGCTAATTGTTCCGCACTTGAATTCGTTCTGTCCGTTTCTAGACTGCGATAACTGTACGTACCGCGGAAGTGTTTATTTTTGTGCCAATGACTCCTAAAAACACGAGTCATTGAACGAAAGAAACAAACCGAGGACAAAGCCATCGAGTATCGGATGTATACCTTAACATTGCAACAGGTTGACTAATATTATAATCACGTGACAAGAAAGTGTGCAACATATGCATCGTTTGGTTGAGGACTTGTTCGTCAGAAACACCCTCTATTAAACGTGCGCCCCTTCCTGAAACCCACCCCAATAGCAGGCGCGGTTTATGTTGGACGAAAAAGAATCCTATAGTACTGGGTAGCCATTTGGTAGCTGGCTAAAACATTTTTATACGTAAGTATATGATACGGCGAGGACAAATTTTGACTTAACACTACTGTGGTACGTACATACATAATACTTACGTCCTTATCGTATTCTCTTCTTTCGTCGTCGCTCCACAAAAAACTAAAGCCCGACCTCTGTAGCTTTCTTTCTTCCCACGGTAGTTCGTCGAACGCTAAATATATTTTGCATGCGTTTCCAAAGCCTAGACCCTAAAATAATTACCGTCATTCATTGTCCTTCATCTTTTCCGATGTATCGTGAAGCATGAAAAAACATAGTAAATCGGATACATGTTTAGCATACCTTGATATTACGAACTTTCGACTGCGGTAACGCAGGATGGAACAAAGTTTCATGTTGTGCTTTAAGTACACCCAAAGATGGTGTCATAATTACGTGATCAGCTTGGTATTCTTTTCCATCGGACGTCGTTAATTTCACCGTGCCATTTTCAGCCGTGTAATCGATCCTCGTTACTTCCGCGTTTAGAATCGTATTATTCATTATTGGCAACTCCTCCTCTGGGTTCGGGATTTTTTTCTGTCATATAAGCGTGCGATTCGCCCAGTTAACGATGAACCATCTCAGGGGATAGTGCGGCGAGGGGATTGACTTTGCCTTTGTGCCGCGCCACGACGCCGCGTCACAACAAACGAATCGCGCGAGGCAAAATCAATTCCCTCGCCGCACTATCCCCTGAGATGGTTCATCTTCAACTGGGCGGCCTGTGCATGCAAGTATAGGGACGTACGATGAAATTTGAGGCGGTCGAATGGTACAAACCATTAATATATCTAAGATAGTACTGTATCCCCGTTCTTTCCAGTTCATTATACGATCACCCTCGCACTCCAAATATTCGGAATCTCGCGCTGAGGTATCGTTCCAAGAGTCGGCAGGATCCAGACTGGTTTCTAATAAATTCATGTGCCAAAGTAGCTGTTTCCGCAGCTTTTCATCTATCTCCGGATGATTCGCAAAGAAAACCTTCTGCCTAACAACAAAAACACACGAGAGATGAACGCTCGAAAGAAACTGGATACGGTACGAAAGAATGACGTACCTTTCTTCGAAATAATCACCGATAGAACCGTTGTAACCACCGGTCGACCTTTGATCAAGGATATCTTTGTACATGGTCATGGCGTTCTCATTAACCACGACATCGATCAAGCCTCCAGACGACGTGTACATGTCGTACATCTGTCCCTCCATGGTCGCATGTTCGATCAAGCCCAACGGATGTGCCATTTCGTGCACGACGTTTCCTTTTTCACCGTGTACCCATTGCGCCCCGAGATCCACCACGTAATCGTCTGTGGAAAGTTTTGACAAAACAAGTGCAAAACGAATTACGCCGAGCACGTCCGAAAGCGATACCTTCGCTTATGGGTTTATAGTAGCGTACATACATACATACATATACAGTTCGTTTAATAACTTGTCAAACACTAATGAAAACACTAATAATGTGTCAAGTTTATCAAATATCATCGCTACAGGAATCTCGATTAATTACAATTTGTCGACCCGTCGCGGTCGATTTTCCACGGATTTAGAGACTCACCGAATATCGTGGTATGTATTCGACCGCCGATTCTATCCTCCGCTTCTAGTACGAGGACGTTTTCAAAACCATTTTCAAGCAGCTTCGCGGCCGCAGCTATTCCCGAGGCGCCGGCCCCAACTATCACGATTCTCGGCGATTCAACATTTTCGGTAATCGTTTGGCTTACCAGCAAGAGAAGAAGGACGATCTCACGGCACATATTTTACGCCTTCTATGCGGAATGAACCACGAGCCACGGCTATTATAACCAATTCCCGTATCGCACCCCTAGCTTTACGTAATCGTCTTTAACAGTTGCTATTACATTTACATGGCTGTACTTTTATACTCTCAAGTTTTTTTCGTCATGCATGAAATATTTCAAAATAGCCATTACGTTTCGGTTCGTTACATCAAGACCCGATAGATCGTTTTTACGTATGTATGTAAATGCATACATGCCAATGCAAGTACATATGTATGTAGTACAGTAGTAAAGATACGTAACAAGTATCCTTGTTAGAGATAACGAGATCTAAACAACAGACGATACCAGCCATTCCACGCTCTTCGTCTTATACGAATCGAATACACATACGATTGATAAACGCTAATCGTACGAAATACTGATCGCGTAAATACATACTTCCGCGAAGTAAATTATTTTGCTAGAAACGCGAATGAAGTTTGGATAATTTTTTCTGTGACCGTATCCACAAACGATACCGAAGACTGGACATAGTGGAATTTTCTACTAAACGGTCAGTATCAGGATGAACGGCCTATCGTGTACACATAACGACTATCGTCGATGAGAATAATCGGTATCCTTCTGGTGTCCATAGGAGGTATACGTGATCGACTATTTCAAGCTTTGCGACTGAATACACCGCAAAATTACATTAATCAGGTACTCGATGTGCATCTGAAATAATACAGTAATCGGAGGAAAAACCCTGTGATCATTCAACGCGATGTCGCTGCCACGGAAACCTTTTTTTTCACATCTTGTTTATCTCCAGTTTCCCGCAAGCATCACGTGGTTACGAAGATCTCTAACAGACCGACCAATCAAAATTCTCCATCGGATAACTGCCGTCACACGCGCGCTCGCGCGTGACAATCCCGCGTGTCATCGATCAATCCAAATCACCCGATTATTCCGCTCTTACGATTGACTTTTACAAAATTTGGCTGAATAACACTTTCCAAACATTCCGCAGAAAGCATGCTGTGCAATTAATTTCAACGTCGGGAAGACAATCTCTACATTATACGAAAGAAAGGAAACCATTTTAGGAGTGCTTTTCTTCTCAGAAATTATATAAAATTGACATGGATGATACAGCCTGCCACCACTACCGCTTGCATGTTACTTACTACCCAATCACCACTACAATCATCGCTAGTCGTTAAGGATCATTGGATCAGTGATCATCCGTGATCCCTAACGAACCACGCTTTTCCTACGTACATTTACAGACGATACGCGTATAAATAGTTATAATTTAAGTGGGAGATGAAAATTGTTTACACTTCTCATCTCTCGATTGGAATGTCTAATGCCTTGACATCACAACATAAATGATCTCCCCCTTTTTTTCTTGTCACTTTAATCCGAGTCCGGGAAAAGTTCGGTCTTCATCGATTTCATCGACCGATCGATCAGTCGAATATAGTAATGGCTTTTCGCTTTAGCGTTACGATATTACTTTTGTATACCGCCACATCAGTGTTGACGACATCATCGGAAGTTAATCATAATATTTCGATAACTAATGGTAATGATAATCGCTTCGGTTCTTTGTCACTGGATGCTGTGGTGATAATCGATATTTTTCCTCAGATGTTTTCCATACAGAAATACAGAACTCGGTGGGTGTTTAGCGATCTTAAATGTTTTTCGGTGTGTTTGTAGGGAATTCGGAAAAAGAGAAACCTAGTCCGGTGCATCTTAGCGTAAACATCGATCGAAATCCATTCCTTCAGGACCGCGGTACGACCGTGCCTGCAAATTATCAGAGGAATCCCTTCTTATCCGTTACTCATAAGCAGCAGCGGCAATCTGAACCTCAACCTCAACCTTCTCCAGGACAAGTATTTGGCAATGACAGCGAGCACTATCAAAATGCATCAATAGCCAACGACCCTTTAGTCGCAAAGGAGAATCAGAACGTCAACATTGTAGTTTACATTCACAATCCGTTTCTGCAAGGTGGTTCCAATCCGCCTACCAATTCTGAAAATCCTGTCAACGGCAATAGAAATGGGCAAAATTCAGCACAAACTCTGGCCCAGTCGTTCAAGAGTGATTTTGGCCAAGAGAATTTGGATACAGGTTCCAGAACAAAGTCTGATCTTAGTAAGCAACTAGTTTTACAATGATGAATGTCCAAGTACTCAATATAACTTGCGGTTTTCAACATTATAGAGTGTGACGAATACAGTAGACAGATTTCTGACACTACAGAGGTGCTCTCCTTGGTCGGCGCAACTTCAGAGGTCATCAAGGTGGGAAATGAAAAGTGTAGGAAAGCAAATCACTTGGTCGTCGGGGGTACCGCGGCCAGGGAAGGGGAGTTTCCTCACATGGTGGCGTTAGGTACAAGAACCACTGATGGAAGCTTTCTTTTCTCTTGTGGTGGAACGTTAATCGCCCCCGAATGGGTACTTACTGCGGCGCATTGCACATACGGGCCTAAGTATTACAATTTCGCGTTTCCTTCTATGTTAGCTCACCTTAACTTCATCCATAGTTACTGATTCAGCAAAGTGCAGTAGAAGTTCTCGTGCAGTTTGTTAACGTTTCTATTATCATTTTTACGGAAGTGCATCGGGGACATTTCCAGTTATACAAATAACGGGATTTCTATTGTACTTGTCGTTACCGTACAGAGTGTCGATGATTGCGAGGAAAAAAAAAATGTAACGATTCTTGGAGATCGTGTAAGAATATTATTTGTATAACTTGCACAGTGGGAGTCCGACTGACGCCCGTATCGGTTTCCAAAATTTGACGGACAATGAACACGGTATCACGAGCGGAATTAACAGGACCATAAGGCATCCAAATTACAGGCCACCTGCCATGTACGCGGACATCGCTTTGCTAAAGCTTAGCAGAGCGGTTTCGTTCAACAGACAAATAAGACCTGCCTGTCTCTATCAGCCGTACGATACGGTGCCCACGCAGGCTTGGGTCAGCGGTTGGGGTGTAACAGAGTTCGGTCAGTACTAACGCTAGTTCATACGTAACGAGCTACTAAAATATATAGCAAAGGACAGAAAGCATGAATCTCTTCCGATAGGTGGAGAGCAGAGCGACCAGTTGCAGAAGGCCCAACTCGACATAGTAGACAACATAGCCTGTACCATACGACACAACAAATCGATTGCCGTGCCCTATGGTGTATCGCCTAGCATGGTGTGCGCAGGAGACCCACGCGGGGGCTGGACCAAAGACACGTGCCAGGGAGATTCCGGCGGGCCATTGCAGGTCATTCATCCCAAGAATCTGTGTCTCTTTCAAGTCATAGGTATCACGAGCTTTGGCCAGGGATGTGCCATCGTAGGTTCCCCAGGAGTTTATACAAGGGTACCGCATTATCTCAGCTGGATAGAAGACATCGTTTGGCCAAACCTTTGAACAACCTTTAACTTTATTTCTCTCGTGTGATCTTCACCACCGGAAGGATAGTAGAAACAATCGTAATCGTATTTTTTAAAGGTATTATCGTCGAAGCTGTGATAAATAATACACCTTCACACAACTGATATTGTAGATGTAAAAAAATGGATGTTCTTATTCAATTTCAATCGGCATGAATCATATATGAATACCGTCGGAGTCAGATAAATAGTCCAGAGCTTGACTAGAAGGCTTCAAGTGTCGACGACGGCTAACACGCAATTCGTAGAAAGTTGAAGTTTATCATAGCCTAATTAGAATAGGAAACGATCGTGTTTCATTCTCGTTGAACGCGCTTAGAAAGGACATACAGTGAGAAAAAGATGTAAACTCAAGATATCTTGGCGTCGTGAATAGTTCTCCACGTTAGTCCGTCTCCGTACGGACTGTGTGCCGATGGGAAGAGAACATACCACCAATTCCTAGAATAAGTATAATCCAGTCAAGAGCAGCAAATATAGTGAATCAAAGTAGGTGGTAGACGTAAATGCCGCCTAACGGATCCTGAACCATCTCAGTGGGAAGTGCGGCAAGGGGATTGATTTTGCCTCGCGCGACTCGTCTGTCGCGGCGCGGCGCAAATGCAAAGTGAGTCCCCTCGTCGCACTACCCCCCTAAGATTGTCCAGGTATGTTTTGGCCCTCAGTCTTTCACAAGATTGTATCAAAGTTATTACCTTGCAACTATGCCCAAAAATAGCCTCCAGTTTTCTCTCGGTCCGAAATTGTACGGGTTCTGATATACCTTTCCGAGTTCCTTATATTTCTGCGTTTCGGTGCTATTTATGCGCGCCTCTATGCTAGTTTCGCCTCTGGTAATGAGTCCCGCGTGCCACCAAGTTAACGCCCCTAACGCAGCAAACGTAGCCACACAGATTAGAGCCGCGAAACCGATCAGCCTGCGTCTCCATTCCTTTGCGTCCGTGTCCGCCGCCCGTCTAGCTATCTCCGCTAATTCCTCCTCCGTCAGATGTTCCAGCGATTCCGCCTAAAATCAGCCGATTATCGCCGTCTTATTGCCACTTACCATTTCAAGTTTCATTTTGATTCGATAAGGTTTACCAATTACCACAGGAATAATCTCGGAATTATTAATTCGCACTGGATGACCGTCCAATTCCGGATCTTGCGCCGGGAAGAATTCTTGATACGCGATTTCCATTCCAAATACCATCACGAATAAAACACCGACCACAGTAAACGACATATATTGAAAGAAGTGCCGATGATTGTAATGTCCGACGCAATTATTTAGCCATGCTAAGAAATAGTCGTTCGGAAATCATACGCACACATAGGCGGGATTCGTTTGATTATCCAAGTAGCAAATACAAAATAAAAGGATACGACAATGATGATCCATTTTGAGCACACACTTGTTGCAAACCGAGCAGTGATGGGTCCTCGGTGGTTTTGGTTTAATGCACTTCTTACAGATACTCACAGCTTCCGGGATCAGGCCGCCTTCCGGAGGATAACCAGCAGGCACATTTACTCCCATATAGTAATGAAAGGACACGTTTACCAGCAGCCAGTTTCCAACCAGCAGAAGGATCATGGTCATCGCTGGACTCTTCTCCCACCAGTAAGGCAGACCGATGTAGTACGCTATGTACACGATACTGGCGGTAAGAAGGCTTACCATTATCACAAACACCTGAGAACTGTCAAGCTTAGTAAATACGTTGTAAATTATTTATTGGCACAGACAATGTCATGCGCCTACAATAGAAAGCAGTCAATGATCTTACCGGTCCTAAACAGGCTGTGAAATTTTCTACGAACCAAAACATAGGTTCCATAAGTATGTCACAAATGTAACTCCAGTTTAAAAAGTCATTGTAGAATAAAGATTTCATAATGATTTGTAATCGCCACCATTTCTGATTAAGATTAATTCTGTAAAAATAAATGTTCTAGCATACTTAACCGTTTAAACCAATAACAGATGTAATACTGACCTAAGAATACTTGGAGCTTTCACGAGCGACCACCGTATCCTAACCATTTTTCGTTATATCTATAATATTAACACTAACGCTTTCGGGACAACGATGAAGATCAAAGTTTTGTCATAACGTTCGATTGCCAACAGAGTAATCGCAACACTTGTCAACGATAATGAATGGCTATCCGATGCATGTTTACCTATTTTATCGAACATCAATTTCGGTAAAACAATCGCTGATCTCTTGGCTCTGTATAGGTATATCGAGGAAACATCAGCTGATTAGCTAACAAAGAATATGTATCCACATTTGGAGTACCAACTATCGGTTCTGACGTACAGGCAACTTATCGCGATAACAATTGTCAACGATTGTTTCGAGATCTGTACAGACTTATAATTAGCGAGAACTGGTAGCCAGATGTAATTACATCGATCTTCGTTAACCTCGATTTACCTGAATCTACCACTGTGACAGATGCCATCCACTGCACTCAACGCAGTGCGGTTTATTATAAACCACCGAACTCAAGTAATTACATATAAAAAGTGAAAAAATGATTAGCAGATCAATTCCCTCAATGTTTTATGATCTGCATATTAATAGAGGACTGTGTAACATACATTTACGTGATATCGCGCGTCGTTTGACGAACTTTAAAACATTACTAGTCCATACTAGATTGATAGGAAAGCCGGGCAGACTTTTCCAGGAAGTCGCCCAATCGCAACCGTTCCCGCGCAACGATACGTCTACTACGTATGTATATACATACAAGTATGTAATAATTATCTATAATTCGGTAGAATCAGCAGACAAGGTATACTGTATTCGTACCTAATTTGCTCGATACTATTTGCATAGAAGCGATACATTCCAAAAGCGTACGTTACACATATGGTTAGGTTAGATGAGATCTGATTCTTGCTGCATCTTATTCGGCTTCGGATTCCGTGTCCAAAATGCCCTGGATCATTTTAATAGCTCAACAAATACGGAAATGGCGAGCGATTTACGAAAATCGCAAAAAATCCTGACCTACCCCCTTTAGATTTTTGCGAAAAATTAAATTTTCGAAGACAACAACTATTATACATTGTTCTGCCGTAGAATTTTCGACATGCCATTCCGAGTTGTCCGACAACTCTCAACCTGTTAAATCCATGCTAATGGTTATAGTATGGCGGATGCAGTAGAACCGTCTCACGTATACATGAATTGACATTCTCAAGTACAAGGAAAGTCACTAGTCTACAATCGAACGTCCTGGAGTCAACAGGGCCTCACAACACGCTCCTGTCACCTCCCCGAGGTAAAATTCATAGAATTTCAATCTTGTCAATCTGGTACAATACCGATCGTTTATACTATAAACGAAATCGGCATTTATACTATAAACTTTATAGTATAAATGATATATTTTTTACTATAATTCATTTACTGCGCAACCATTTTTAACACGGAATAACATATCGTTCTATTGCAAATAGCTGTTATACAATTTGTAACGATAATATTCGCACATCTCGTGATTCACTTCACTCCGATTAAAAGAAATAGTATAAATGTTTAAAATATTAACATTTTGGAAAAATAATATTTACTTTTATCGATTTCGAAGCGCGATATGCAACTCGACATTTTATATTTCATCTATTAAATCCAGTTTGAATTTGTGAGAAATTGTGGTAGACAATGTCCTTTCTGTAAGCAACGTTTATACAATTCTTTAATCGCTAGCAACAAATTATCAAGATAGTAGGGTTGTATTAAGGTCCGTTCCAGTTTTGTATAAGTTTTATTATGTTGTAATAGATCGAAAATATAATTGATAAGGCCAAAATTTGTAGACATTTCGGCAAAGTTTGAACCGTGTAGATGAAGATTTGTCGCTATTTTGATAATTCGCTCGCCATTTGCACAATTTTTTGGACATCGACCTGAATCTTTCACCGTCTTATTTCGCTTTAAATAACGCGTCGAAAACGCCCACGATCGTTTAAATAGTCGAAGAATTGCGAAAATCGCGAGGGAAAAACGAATAGAGTAGAAATTCCTGGCTCAGAGTAATGGGATAGGTCAGTACTACGGCTTTGGAGTGGGGAGGGTGGCTGTTGCGTCGTCCTACGCAATACGCGGCGGTTCATTGCTCGGCGGTGCGTGTCGTTCTAACCTATAACGTGTGAGGTGATGGTTGCGAGGTGAATTTGTTGATTTCGTTAGTCGGATGGCTTGGAATTTAGTTGGAGGAGGAGGATGACGAGGAGGATAACGAGTCGATTTAGTTCGTTGGAAGCAGTAAAACAGTGTCTGGAGAGAAAAACAGTGTACGCGTTCGAGAATGACGTTTGCAGCAGGAATGGAGGAAGAACACGGGTTTTGGAATAACATTGGGAAGAACGGGATCACGCACGTCGGGATGGAAGTAATTCGAAAGCTGCTGCGTTGAAAGGAGTGGAGGAAGATGCGGCGAGAAAGCACGGAAGGAAGCAGCAGGATGCTTGTAAGAACGTTGACAGGTTAGGCGCCTTACATTAGATATAAGATTTCTGTTGGATGTACACAATTTTCAGTGGAAGCATATAGTTTGTAGGTAAGACACTGTTGTTTGTTTCAGGTGAAAGGGGTGGTGGAAACAGGGACTTTGATAATCTATCAAAGCACACTGTGGGAGAAATGCAGAGGGAAAGGTGTTGTACGAAGGATACAGTGTTGGTTAAATCGACAGGAGTTTGTCAATTCGTTGGAGAACAAGGAGAAGTGGGTATGGACAACAGTTTTAAATGGATCGCGTCTGCATGAGCAATAGAACAGAATATGGATGATTTCTTTTAAATCATAGGTATTGGTAGCATACTCCTGCATCAAGAAGAAAAAGTAAGGAAGGAAAGGACGGGGTATAGCGAGTACGAAGGGTCCATGCTTGAATACTTAATCATAGGGACTGCAGTGTATCGTATAGGATATTTGGGAAGAGCAGTGGACGCTGATTTGGAAAGGTAGGATAACTCGTGTTACTTGTCAATGAAAAAGTGTTGGTTCGAAACTAATATTTGCATATTAGTACATGGTGCAGTTTGCTGAAGCGGAATGGAATGGTACAAAGGAAATTAAAGCCCAGGAAAGCAGAGGAAAGCGCAAGAAAGCAGAGGAAAGCAGATTGAAGCAAAGGAGAGTAATGGAGAGCAAATTTATGTAAAAGAAAGCACAGAAAAGCAGAGGAAAGGAAAGGGAAAGAAAAAGAAAGGAAGATGTGGCTTATAGAAGAATAATTTGGCAAGCTGTAGAAAGACGAAGGTATATCTATGTTTGTAGAGTAAGTTGTAAGATTTGCAAGGAAAGTTGAGTGGAAAGAATGATTTCAGAGGCGAGAGAATAATCTGTCGGAGAGGAGGAAGATACGAAGAAGGGTATTTAGGATGGAAGAATGAAATATATCAGTGGAGGAGTAAAAGAATTGCAGCAGGGTGTCGGTAAGGCAGAGTTCCGTTAATTTGTAACATTAATTTCGGAATAAGGTGCAACGTGATGTTTTCAGGTGGGGAATGTATGAGCGGAGATGGATTGGAAGGGTGTATAGAAGAAAGGAGAGGAAATAAAGTAAGAAAGAAGTGTTTGTATCGTGGAAAGTACTCGAGAACATATTTGTAAAAGAAAGTTTGTGATTAATAGGAGGAAGAGGAGGAATGGGACGAAGGATAGAAATAAGAATTGGACGGGGTAAATGGGAATGGGAAGAGGAAGGAAGGAAGATGTAATGGTTCGGTAAGGATCGATTGGCGTGGATGTTGGGAAAGTGAAGTAAAGTTTGCGTAACGGAAGGCAGTTTGTAGTGGAGTGTATTTCCGTTGTACTACACGATTTTTGTTTTAGGTAAAGGGAATTGTTGAAATGGAAAGGAGGAATCTATGGATACAAGAAGAGGAAGGAAGCATAAGAACAGGGAAGAAAGGAAGATGTGAAAAATTTAAGGAGCGTACGTTTGAAAGGTGAAATCTTAGGATATGGCGCACATTGTAATAGGATGGAAGCTGTGCAATGGCAATTTTGCCACATTAGACGTAAGAAATGGTGCGAAGAGTGGAATAGATGGATAGATGTGAATTTCGTTGGAAAGAAGAAGACGTAATTTTGGTAGATTCGTTGAGGAATGAACGAGACACTCGTACTTTTTATTAGGGTGGGTGAAAAAAAGCGAGAGCGTTTGTTTCGTAACTGGTTAGAGGGAAAAATTGGTTCGTAGACAGGTCTATAAAATTGTGAGCAAAGCGGAGGTGTTAGTTTTTAGTGGAAAGGTCCTCCGCACGACAGTTTAGTATATTTTACTCTGTCCGGCGGAGAAGGGTCGACGTTTGGCTCATAACTGGATGATTTCGCAAGGCTTTATAGGAGCCATTTATTTTGAAAGTGGCCCAAGTCCAAACTATTCTGGATAACGTTTGAAACCGCGGCGTTTTAAACGTCCGATGACAGCGACGATGGTAATTTTAGTTAATAATTATTAGTATTTAAGAAATTAAGCTCAGTTTTGGACAGTTGCTTCGATGGAATAATCGGAAGGTTCAATTAATGCCGTGAAAGAAAATGACGCACTTCGAATGGAGCGTAAAACTTGACGTTAAATTATAAAAATGATTAGACCCATGGGGAAGAGTAAAACAACAAGAGCATTTAATTCAGATAGCGAAGATGAACGAGTAAAGTTGATGATTTGTAGAAAAATCGAGAAAGAAAGAATTATAGTACAATATTCGCCGTGAAAGGATGAAGATACCTGTCGAATGTCTTCATTTCGCATGGTATTTTAGTTCTTATGTGGAAAATGCACAACCGACATTCAATACATTTGTAAAAAATGTGCTCAATAAAATGAGTACCCTGTACCGTTTATATTATTGTTATCATTTCCCTGATAATGTAAAAAACAAGATTTTTTCTTATTAATAATTTATTTAAACGTGAAGCCTTATATTCTCTAATTCAGACTTAGTTATATTAAATTAATTTTTTAAAGTAAATACGTATTTTCATTCACCCTTGAATTTGACGGGTGCCGTAGAGATAGGTATATAAGAAACGTCCGTAAACCTAGTGATAATATGTGTCGTGTGGGTAGATTGCGGTTTGTTCGGGATGTGGGTGTTTCGCTTGTTTCTATATATTAATTTTAGTTGTTGTTGTGTCGTGTTGTTTGCCTGTGAAAGTGTATCGACGGGTGAGGTTAGGTTGAGCACGCGTGTACAAGAGCCGGGCATGTGGCAAGTTGGCGGAAGATTTGAAACTGCTGAAGCGCACGTGGTCGGCTAAGGTGAAGGTTCGTGGATCGAGTCTCGGTTAGGCATTTTTAATTTTTTAATTTATTTTTATTTCAATGTACGTACATGCGGCAAGTTGGCGGGAGATTTGAAACTGGTGAAGCGCACGTGGTCGGCTAAGATGAACGTTCGTGGATCGAGTCTCGGTTAGGCATTTTTAATTTTTTAATATATTTTTATTTAAATGTACGTACATGCGGCAAGTTGGCGGGAGATTCGAAACTGGTGAAGCGCACGTGGTCGGCTAAGGTGAAGGTTCGTGGATCGAGTCTCTGTAAGGCATTTTTAATTTTTTAATTTATTTTTATTTCAATGTACGTACATGCGGCAAGTTGGCGGGAGATTCGAAACTGGTGAAGCGCACGTGGTCGGCTAAGGTGAAGGTTCGTGGATCGAGTCTCTGTATGGCATTTTTAATTTTTTAATATATTTTTATTTAAATGTACGTACATGCGGCAAGTTGGCGGGAGATTCGAAACTGGTGAAGCGCACGTGGTCGGCTAAGGTGAAGGTTCGTGGATCGAGTCTCTGTATGGCATTTTTAATTTTTTAATATATTTTTATTTAAATGTACGTACATGCGGAAAGTTGGCGGGAGATTCGAAACTGGTGAAGCGCACGTGGTCGGCTACGGTGAACGCTCGTGGATCGAGTCTCTGTAAGGCATTTTTAATTTTTTTTTTTTATTAGTTTATTTTTATTTAACACGTTCCCGCCGGCGGTCTTATTTGTAGTTCTCGCCATCGGACGGCTCCCTAATTCATAGTTTGTCCCATCGGGCGGCGCGGAACAAAAACACATAGAATTGAATGCTTCATTTGTACCACTAGTGGTACATGCCGCCCGATGGGACATTTGTGTATGTGCCACCAGTGGAACATGCCGTCCCAAGGGACAACCCTCTATGTACCACTGGTGGTACATGCCGGCGGGAACGTGTTAAATATACGTACATGCTCACTTAACGCGTGGAATGCCGCGTCAGTCACCGGTGTGTGACACTGAAGTGTCACAACACTCTACACACAACTGTCGCAAAACGTTTAGGTTCAACTCCTGACCGGCTGGACCGGTTAGGGCCAAACCTTTCACAGGTTAGGTTAGGCGGCCGACCTCGTAGCCCGGTCAGGGTTAGATTACGGACCCTAACCGGGTAACCGTTTGGCAACCTAACCTAACCTGGGTTAGGTTCAACTCCTGACCGGCTGGACCGGTTAGGGCCAAACCTTTCACAGGTTAGGTTAGGCGGCCGACCTCATAGCCCGGTCAGGCTTAGATTAGGAACCCTAACCGGGTAACCGGTTGGCAACCTAACCTAACCTGGGTTAGGTTCAACTCCTGACCGGCTGGACCGGTTAGGGCCAAACCTTTCATAGGTTAGGTTAGGCGGCCGACCTCGTAGCCCGGTCAGGCTCAGATTACGGACCCTAACCGGGTAACCAGTTGGCAACCTAACCTAACCTGGGTTAGGTTCAACTCCTGACCGGCTGGACCGGTTAGGGCCAAACCTTTCATAGGTTAGGTTAGGCGGCCGACCTCGTAGCCCGGTCAGGCTCAGATTACGGACCCTAACCGGGTAACCGGTTGGCAACCTAACCTAACCTGGGTTAGGTTCAACTCCTGACCGGCCGGACCGGTCAGGGCCAAACCTATCACAGGTTAGGTTAGGCGGCCGACCTCATAGCCCGGTCAGGCTTAGATTAGGAACCCTAACCGGGTAACCGGTTGGCAACCTAACCTAACCTGGGTTAGGTTCAACTCCTGACCGGCTGGACCGGTTAGGGCCAAACCTTTCACAGGTTAGTAGTAGTAGTAGTAGTAAGTTATCAGTTTGGGCGGGGTGAGGAGACGGTTCCCCTCACCAGGACCTTAGGTAAATTCATACCCACTAGAGGCTTTGCTCACCCTTAATTGCTCTAAGACATCCAGTTACTCCAGGAGGCACATAGCGCGAATTCGAACCTCAGTGTTTCACCTTCCGACGGGGGACTGTACGCTGACTTATTCATCCAACTGCCATGCTCCCTACTGTGTTAGCTAATGGCCGTCGGCCGTGGTTTACGTCGGGCGAGTTGGTGATAGAATATTCAGGTATACCGCCTGGAGTTGGCGGGGAACCGAAGAGAGTCACTTTGATCCTGTTTGTTCTATTCAGAGAGTGGACACTGAGAAGCGTCCGCTCCCCTTTTTCTTGACATCCCCACTAAGCGAGACTTTACCTATTAAACTCGAAATCGTGTTCAGGCTTCTAATGCGTATTCGTTGTTAGTGTGTTATTTCCGGATAGCAAGGGAGTTTGTAGAAAAGCGATAGATGTAGACAGCTAATTGTGTTGTTAGACTTTCCGAGGCGGGCCCTTCGACCTTCTCTCGTGGTTAGTAGCAAAAAGTTTTGTAGACGGATGGAGGAAAAAAACAAAAAAAAACGCGATTTAACCAAGGGCGTAGGATTGTCCGCGAGCAGTGAGCTCACCGACAAGCACGTACAGGCTTTGCGCCCGGTGGGGAGATCTAGTGAAACTGCCCCGACCGATTGTTCCGACTTATCGCGCGAGAGGTGTTGCGGGCCGGCTGCCCCGACGTCCTCGTCTGGGTTAAGAATGGAAGTGAGCCCCCCCCCTCCGGCCGCTGCTGAACCTGGTACCCCCCTTCTAAATCGCACCCGAAGTTAGGTTAGGTACGAACAAATATGCAAGGGCCGATAACAAACAGGAGTGAATTTCTCAACGGGTTGACAAGCCTTGGAGCAGTGCAGCTACGTTCTCGGAACGTACTGGGCACATACATCAGCAAGTTTGTCAGTTTTTAATTATCATTCTCTCCTGTAGTGAGAGAAAGTATATTAGCTTTTATATTAGTGGTAGTATAGGTTTTTCCGTGTTTTACGGGTTGAATTACTCCGCTTGGTTATTAGCGGGCATAGGTCCGTGGATCTCTACCAGTCAGTGTTTGAGGAGCGAGTCGGATAAGCACTCGTCCTCTGCACGTCCTGGGTATACATTTATCTCTTTGTGAGATAAAGTTCATAGTTTTACGCGTCGGCATTTACTGCATCGTTTACGACGTAGTTTCCGGTCCGCGGGGTTTGATTTAATACTTCTGTATTTTAATTTCCTGTTACCGCATCTGTGAGCTCACCGTCATAGACATACAGGCTTTGCGTCCACCAAGAGAAGTTATCGCTCCTCTTGGTAGTTGATCCGACTTATCGCGCGAGAGGTTTTGCGGACCGGCAGATTCAGGAGGACTTTCGCTAATTATTCGTTCACTGTTCCCTCGGATGTACTGGTATATTGATATATCCAGTAATCGGAGAGTGAACATGGCGCGGTACAGTTGTTATATTGTGTAAATTTCAGAATTTGCTTTCATTTATCTCTTTGTGAGATAAGGTTCATAGTTTTGCGCGGCGGCATTTACTGCATCGTTTACGACGTAGTTTCCGGTCCGCGAGGTTTGATTTAATACTTTTGTATTTTAATCAGGGTCAGGTTAGGTACCTTAACCGGGCAACCGGTTGGCAACCTAACCAAACCTGGTTAGGTTCAATTCCTGCCAGGTCAACCTGGCCAGGACCAAACCTAACCCAGGTTAGTTTAGGCGGCCGACTTCGCAGCCCGGTCAGGTTCAGGTTAGGTACCTTAACCGGGCAACCGGTTGGCAACCTAACCTAACCTGGTTAGGTTCAACTCCTGCCAGGTTAACCTGGCCAGGAGCAAACCTAACCCAGGTTAGTTTAGGCGGCCGACTTCGCAGCCCGGTCAGGTTCAGGTTAGGTACCTTAACCGGGCAACCGGTTGGCAACCTAACCCAACCTGGTTAGGTTCAACTCCTGCCAGGTCAACCTGGCCAGGACCAAACCTAACCCAGGTTAGTTTAGGCGGCCGACTTCGCAGCCCGGTCAGGTTCAGGTTAGGTACCTTAACCGGGCAACCGGTTGGTAACCTAACTTAACCTGGTTAGGTTCAACTCCTGCCAGGTTAACCTGGCCAGGACCAAACCTAACCCAGGTTAGTTTAGGCGGCCGACTTCGCAGCCCGGTCAGGTTCAGGTTAGGTACCTTAAGTGCTTATTCGACTCCCTCTTCAAATACTGACTGGAAGAGATCTATGGATCTATGCCCGCTAAAAACCTAGCGGTGAAACTCAACCCGTAAAAAACGGAAAAACCTATACTACCACTAGTATAAAAGCTAATATACTTTCTCTCACTACAGGAGAGAATGATAATTAAAAACTGACAAACTTGCTGATGTATGTGCCCAGTACGTTCCGAGAACGTAGCTGCACTGCTCCAAGGCTTGTCAACCCGTTGAGAAATTCACTCCTGTTTGTTATCGGCCCTTGCATATTTGTTCGTACCTAACCTAACTTCGGGCGCGACTTAGAAGGGGGGCACCAGGTTCAGCAGCGGTCGGAGGGGGGGCGTTGACTTCCTTTCTTAACCCAGACGAGGATGTCGGGGCAGCCGGCCCGCAACACCTCTCGCGCGATAAGTCGGAACAATCGGTCGGGGCAGTTTCACTAGATCTCCCCACCGGGCGCAAAGCCTGTACGTGTTTGTCGGTGAGCTCACTGCTCGCGGACAATCCTACGCCCTTGGGTTAAATCGCGTTTTTTTTTTTTTTTTTTTTTTTTTTTTTTTTTTTTTTTTTTTTTTTTTTTTTTTTTTTTCCTCCGTCTTCAAAACTTTTTGTTACTAACCACGAGAGAAGGCCGAAGGGCCCTCCTCGGAAAGTTTAACAACACAATTAGCTGTCTTCATCTATCGCTTTTCTACAAACTCCCTTACTATCCGGAAATAACACACTAACAACGAATACGCATTAGAAGCCTGAACACGATTTCGAGTTTAATAGGTAAAGTCTCGCTTAGTGGGGATGTCAAGAAAAAGGGGAGCGGACGCTTCTCAGTGTCCACTCTCTGAATAGAACAAACAGGATCAAAGTGACTCTCTTCGGTTCCCCGCCAACTCCAGGCGGTATACCTGAATATTCTATCACCAACTCGCCCGACGTAAACCACGGCCGACGGCCATTAGCTAACAAAGTAGGGAGCATGGCAGTTGGATGAATAAGTCAGTGTACAGTCCCCCGACGGAAGGTGAAACACTGAGGTTCGAATTCGCGCTATGTGCCTCCTGGAGTAACCGGATGTCTTAGAGTATCAAGGGTGAGCAAAGCCTCTCGTGGGTATGAATTTACCTAAGGTCCTGGTGAGGGGAACCGTCTCCTCACCCCGCCCAAACTGATAACTTACTACTTACTACTACTAGGTACCTTAACCGGGCAACCGGTTGGCAACCTAACCCAACCTGGTTAGGTTCAACTCCTGCCAGGTTAACCTGGTCAGGACCAAACCTAGTAGTAGTAGTAGTAGTAAATTATCGGGTTGGGCGGGGTTAGGAGACGGTTCTCCTCACCAGGACCTTAGGTAAATTCATACCCACGAGATGCTTTGCTCAACCTTGATACTCTAAGACATCCGGTTACTCCAGGAGGCCACCAAGGCCTTAGGTAAATTCATACCCACTAGAGGCTTTGCTCACCCTTGTTTGCTCTAAGACATCCAGTTACTCCACTTGGCACTTAGAGCGAATTCGAACCTCTGTGTTTCACTTTCCGACGGGGGACTGTACGCTGACTTATTCATCCAACTGCCATGCTCCCTACTTTGTTAGCTAATGGCCGTGGTTTACGTCGGGCGAGTTGGTGATAGAATAGTTCAGGTATACCGCCTGGAGTTGGCGGGGAACCGAAGAGAGTCACTTTGTTCCTGTTTGTTCTATTCAGGGAGTGGACACTGAGAAGCGTCCGCTCCCCTTTTTCTTGACATCCCCACTAAGCCACGATCGTGGAATATACAGGCAGGCCGTACTCACGGTTATATTCACGGTCGGACAGTGTCGCTTCTCGGCACTGTCCAAACGGCATGGACTTTCCACGCCAACCTGCACGGGATCGGGCTGAAAAGCCGGCGGCTCTACCTCCCCGTGGTCCCCGCTGGACAACGCTGCGCGTGTTGCCCTGTGCAGCGTTGACTAAACGAGCCGCTTCCCTCCAAGGGTAGATCCAACTTGTCCGATGATTCCGCAAGGATGAGGGCAGGGTTTTTCCAAGTCCTCTAGCATACCATCTACGCTAGACGTCTCCCTTGGTAGTGGACGCTAGAAAGTAGTTCCCACATCGCTAATAACATCTTGCTGGCAAAGCCGATATGGAGGAAACTCTCAGGTGCGGCACGTCCCCTTCTGCGACCATGAAGCCTACAGTATTATCCCCACTAAGCGAGACTTTACCTATTAAACTCGAAATCGTGTTCAGGCTTCTAATGCGTATTCGTTGTTAGTGTGTTATTTCCGGATAGCAAGGGAGTTTGTAGAAAAGCGATAGATGTAGACAGCTAATTGTGTTGTTAGACTTTCCGAGGCGGGCCCTTCGACCCTCTCTCGTGGTTAGTGGCAAAAAGTTTTGAAGACGAAGGAGAAAAAAAAAAAAAAACTTTTTGCTCTCAGAGGACCTCACCTCATACCACATAATCGCTATACTTTATTAAGAATAAGCCCGGCTATACTTTAAAGCCGCAAAACTCTCAGATATCAAAAAATAAAAGAAGCATTAGAAACCTTAGCTGGATAATTATAAAACTCCCCACATCGATACATATCGAGACATACAATTAACACATTACTATTGTTTAAGCCACTAATGTCGACAAAACCACTCACTAACAGAAGGTGAATAACTAAACAAGCTAAACACGTAAGCAGAGGCTCGTGGTAGGAGCGGAGCATCGGCGGCTACTCGATCACCGAGGTGAAGCGTCGCCCGTTGCGGACACCGATGGGATGGGTGACCGCTCGGTTGCCCCGCTCCTCCCGAAAAGCCTAGGTATAACGGGGGCCTTTTTGCGGGAGTAGGGACAGTCTTGGTTCAGCGCTCGTCGAGGAAGGTTGTCTTTCCGCGCCCGGCTTCAGGCCAGAACTCTAACCGGGTACACGTGTACCCGGTTAGGCTTGGCCCCTAACCGGGCTAGCTGGTTAGGGGCTGGGGGGCGGGGTAGATAGGGTCCCTAACCGGGCAACCGGTTGGCAACCTAACTTAACCTGGTTAGGTTCAATTCCTGCCAGGTTAACCTGGCCAGGACCAAACCTAACCCAGGTTAGTTTAGGCGGCCGACTTCGCAGCCTGGTCAGGGGCAGATCAGGTACCTTAACCGGGCAACCGGTTGGCAACCTAACCTAACCTGGTTAGGTTCAACTCCTGCCAGGTTAACCTGGCCAGGAGCAAACCTAACCCAGGTTAGTTTAGGCGGCCGACTTCGCAGCCCGGTCAGGTTCAGGTTAGGTACCTTAACCGGGCAACCGGTTGGCAACCTAACCCAACCTGGTTAGGTTCAACTCCTGCCAGGTCAACCTGGCCAGGACCAAACCTAACCCAGGTTAGTTTAGGCGGCCGACTTCGCAGCCCGGTCAGGTCAGGTTAGGTTAGGTTAGGTTAGGTTAGGTTAGGTTAGGTTAGGTTAGGTTAGGTTAGGTTAGGTTAGGTTAGGTTAGGTTAGGTTAGGTTAGGTTAGGTTAGGTTAGGTTAGGTTAGGTTAGGTTAGGTTAGGTTAGGTTAGGTTAGGTTAGGTTAGGTTAGGTTAGGTTAGGTTAGGTTAGGTTAGGTTAGGTTAGGTTAGGTTAGGTTAGGTTAGGTTAGGTTAGGTTAGGTTAGGTTAGGTTAGGTTAGGTTAGGTTAGGTTAGGTTAGGTTAGGTTAGGTTAGGTTAGGTTAGGTTAGGTTAGGTTAGGTTAGGTTAGGTTAGGTTAGGTTAGGTTAGGTTAGGTTAGGTTAGGTTAGGTTAGGTTAGGTTAGGTTAGGTTAGGTTAGGTTAGGTTAGGTTAGGTTAGGTTAGGTTAGGTTAGGTTAGGTTAGGTTAGGTTAGGTTAGGTTAGGTTAGGTTAGGTTAGGTTAGGTTAGGTTAGGTTAGGTTAGGTTAGGTTAGGTTATGTTAGGTTAGGTTAGGTTAGGTTAGGTTAGGTTAGGTTAGGTTAGGTTAGGTTAGGTTAGGTTAGGTTAGGTTAGGTTAGGTTAGGTTAGGTTAGGTTAGGTTAGGTTAGGTTAGGTTAGGTTAGGTTAGGTTAGGTTAGGTTAGGTTAGGTTAGGTTAGGTTAGGTTAGGTTAGGTTAGGTTAGGTTAGGTTAGGTTAGGTTAGGTTAGGTTAGGTTAGGTTAGGTTAGGTTAGGTTAGGTTAGGTTAGGTTAGGTTAGGTTAGGTTAGGTTAGGTTAGGTTAGGTTAGGTTAGGTTAGGTTAGGTTAGGTTAGGTTAGGTTAGGTTAGGTTAGGTTAGGTTAGGTTAGGTTAGGTTAGGTTAGGTTAGGTTAGGTTAGGTTAGGTTAGGTTAGGTTAGGTTAGGTTAGGTTAGGTTAGGTTAGGTTAGGTTAGGTTAGGTTAGGTTAGGTTAGGTTAGGTTAGGTTAGGTTAGGTTAGGTTAGGTTAGGTTAGGTTAGGTTAGGTTAGGTTAGGTTAGGTTAGGTTAGGTTAGGTTAGGTTAGGTTAGGTTAGGTTAGGTTAGGTTAGGTTAGGTTAGGTTAGGTTAGGTTAGGTTAGGTTAGGTTAGGTTAGGTTAGGTTAGGTTAGGTTAGGTTAGGTTAGGTTAGGTTAGGTTAGGTTAGGTTAGGTTAGGTTAGGTTAGGTTAGGTTAGGTTAGGTTAGGTTAGGTTAGGTTAGGTTAGGTTAGGTTAGGTTAGGTTAGGTTAGGTTAGGTTAGGTTAGGTTAGGTTAGGTTAGGTTAGGTTAGGTTAGGTTAGGTTAGGTTAGGTTAGGTTAGGTTAGGTTAGGTTAGGTTAGGTTAGGTTAGGTTAGGTTAGGTTAGGTTAGGTTAGGTTAGGTTAGGTTAGGTTAGGTTAGGTTAGTTAGGTTAGGTTAGGTTAGGTTAGGTTAGGTTAGGTTAGGTTAGGTTAGGTTAGGTTAGGTTAGGTTAGGTTAGGTTAGGTTAGGTTAGGTTAGGTTAGGTTAGGTTAGGTTAGGTTAGGTTAGGTTAGGTTAGTTAGGTTAGGTTAGGTTAGGTTAGG